>OX244034.2:59691204-64491204 GCA_945859785.2 Tridacna gigas | reverse complement strand
AATGGTTTCAAAATGAAGTCTTACAAAGTTTTCTCTGTAAAAGCCCATATGAAAGTTGAGACCCGCAGGGCAAAGCCATTTTTGATCCCAGAGCTATAATTACTTGAATCCTGGTAGAGGTCCACAAGATAAAGCCACTTGCCAAAATAATACAAGTCTATGCTGTATGGTTATAAATAAGGTGATTTTCAAGTTTCGTCCATATGAAGCCTCTGTAAAACATAAGACCCCTGATGCAAGACTAATTAAAAAAAAAAAATAAATAAATAAATAAAAAAAATAAAAAAATCAGAAGTGATCCAGATTTGGTAGCCCTTGGGTTTGCGGTTAGGAGCAAAAAGATTTTTTGGATTTTCACGCTATAAGCACATGTTTATGACCCTTGAGATAGGACTAATTTTGACATAACTTGAATAACTTTGGAAGAGGTTATTTAGATTACACTCATACAATATTACAGCTGTAACTCAAGGTAAGGAACAAGAAGACCTTTTAAGTGCTCATTATATTAGCCTATGTAAAGCTTGTGACTTATTGGGTGAAGCAGTTTCAGAGACGATAAGCTTGATGGACTTAGGCCTGTGGAGCTAAAAAGCAGTATCTTTTTCATGAGCTACAATGACGTTAGTAAATACAAGCTTTTGGAAAAGATTTTTAAAGGTTTTTCAATACTTTTCGGTTTTGTAGCCATAGCAACCATAGCTTTTAACAGAATTTAATTCTTTGAAGACATTCTGAAGAACATCATGGCAAGATGATATCTGTAATGTTTGGTCAAAATTGGAAGTGTGGTTTCAATGAAAAAGATGGAACAATCTTGGTAGAAGTCTACAATATGAATCGGCATGCCAAATTTTTATAGCCCTAGGCCTTACAGTAAGGATAGAAAAAGAAATCTTAAGTTTTCACTATGTAAGCCTATCTAAAATTTGTGAACCCTGGAGTGGGACAGATTTTGATCCCAAGGCTCAAAACATGCCAAATTTGTTAGTCCTATGCTTTACGGTTAGAAACAAGAAGACTGTCGAGAAGTCTTCACTATAAAAGCCCTTATAAAACTTTGACCCCAGGGCTACAGTCGGACTAAATGGGGAATATGTGTATTAGAAGAATAACATGCCAAATTTGGGAGTTCTTGGCCTTATGGCTAGTAACAAGACGGTTTCTGAAGTTTTCACTCCATAAACCCATGTAAAACTTGTGACCCCTGGTGCAGGGCCAAACTTGATCCTAGGGCTGTAACTTGGGTCCTCTTTGTAGTTGTCCACTAGATAATGCTATAATTATGCAAAATTTGGTAGCCCTAAGCCTTATGGCTATGTACATAGAGATTTAAAAGTTTTCCCTATATAAGCCCATGTAAATCTTGTGAACCCCCCCCCCCCACCATGAGGCCAAATTGACCCCAGGACTGTAATTTTGGCACTTTTGGTAGACCCCCACTAGATTAAGCTACATGCAAGATTTGGTAGCTGTAGGCCTTATGGCTAG
This sequence comes from Tridacna gigas, assembly GCA_945859785.2. Lineage (NCBI taxonomy): Eukaryota > Metazoa > Mollusca > Bivalvia > Cardiida > Cardiidae > Tridacna > Tridacna gigas. Next base: position 64,489,713 of record OX244034.2, on the reverse strand, counting down.
GTACAGGAAGATTTTAGTTGTCACTTTGTAAGCCCATGTAAAAGTTGTGACCCCTGCGGCCGGGCCAATATTGACCCCAGGGCTATAATTTGAAGAAACTGATAGAGGTCTACTACATAAAGCTACATGCCAAATTTGGTAGCCCTGTGCCTTATGGTTTCAGACAAGAAGATTTTTAAAGATTTCCAATATTTTTCAGTTTTGTTGCCATGGCAACCAGAGTTTTTGAAGGAATCAAACTTTTTCAAGACATTCTGAAGAGGACCATGGCAGGATCATTTCTGTGAAGTTCCATGAAAATTGGATGGGTAGTTTCAGAGAAGAAGATGTTTGAAATTAAAGTTAACGCACGGACGGACGGACGGCCAAGCAAAGACAACTGGGCTATGATAATAATTTGATGATTTCGAAACACACACGCTAAAAACACTGGTTACCAGCAATTTCTTCTTTTTCCCTTAATGTATTCCAAGGCTTTCCCTGTTAGCGTTGTAATATCTTGCGATTGTTTGGTGAAGGGTTAAACAACTTGGAAAGATAACCACCCAATTATAATTCCTGAAAGGATTAATGATCCTCAACACTCTTTTACCGCAAGAGTGGTCAACAGTGGCCATGTTCCTCTGTTGATAGCTTTGGCTTTGTTTGGAACAGACAAGCTCAGAATGGTAATAGGATCACTTATGCAGCAGAGAGACCTGCTGTCCCTTCAACCATTAGTTTTGGGCAATTATACACTGTGCAGTTGCACTATTCATCCTGTTCTAAAGGTCTTAATATTAATAACAAAACCTCGATGAAACTTTACATTTTATTTTGAACAAAAACCTCAAGGAAACTAACTTTCAACAGAACAAAGTACAACTCACTCATTTGGAGATAAAGGTGTTAATGGTACAATCTTTGTGAAGGGAGGTAACTCTTGAGGGAATAATTTCACCTTAAACAGTTACCTGGAATGAAAGACTCTCTAGAGCGGAGGTTCTGGGCGGGAAAGACAATGTTAGTTTGCAGTGTACTAAACGAGGAATAAACAGAGTTTTAATTCAATTAGCGTTATCAAATGGTAGCAGAGCGAAAACAGCACCGCTCAAGTAAATTTGGACTCAGGTTTTAGAGTGAGTAGACTGTATGGAAAGAAAATGGCAACGAAAATTAATCCACCTAGCTTAAAGTCTAAAAACTATGAACTTTATAAACAAGAATTATTAGCCTGGCGAGAAATAACAGATTTAGAGAAAAAGAAGCAAGGGGTAGCGATAGCGTTGTCCTTACCAGAGGATCATGAAATAAGAGAAAAAGTATTTGATCAACTCAGTTTAGAAGATTTGAAAAAGGAAGATGGGTTGCAGACACTAATAAACTTTTTGGACCGTCACCTAGCTAAAGATGACTTGACGGATAGTTTGGAGAAATTTGAAGAATTTGATGACTATCAGAGGCTGGAGAGTCAAAGCATATCGGATTTTGTAGCTAATTTTGATGCGAAATACAGGAAAATAGCGAAGAAAAATACGAAATTACCCTCAGAAATTCTAGCTTTTAAACTTCTAAGGAAGGCCAACATTACTAAAGAAGAGAAAATGCTTGTTCTAACAGGAATGAATTATGACAATAAGGATGCCCTATATGAAGAAGCAAAAAAATCACTCAAAAAATTCAAAGGTGACACTCTAGAAGGTAGTAAATCGGAATCGGTCAGCATCAAACTCGAGCCGGCATTCCTTGCACAGCATGAGGACGCTTTGTTAGCTGCAGGCTACACTAGATCTAAACCAGCTTTTTCTGGATATAATAAATATGGGAATCAGAGGGGAAGGGGCTATTACAGGGGTGGCAGTCAAAGAGGAAAAGAACAAAGTGTTAGTAAAAAGATCAATCCTGTTGGAATCAATGGAAGAACAATGATTTGTAAGTCATGTGGGTCATATAGGCATCTTTTAGGTGACTGTCCTGATAGTTGGGAGAATATGGCAAAAGTAAATGTAACAGAGGAAGAAGAAAATGTCGTTCTATTTACAGGGTATAATAAGACTGACATTTTAAGGCTTGGGATAGATGCAAGGAACTGTGCAGTTTTAGATAGTGCTTGTAGTAGCACTGTATGTGGGGAATCTTGGTTAAAAGAGTATATGTCTTCTTTAGATGAGAATATCAAAGGAAGAGTCATTCAAAAGGAAGGAAACAGAGTTTTCAAATTTGGTGGGGGGACAAAACTGAAATCCAAAGGAGAGTTTACTCTTCCAGCTATAATGGCAGGTAAAAATGTTCAGATAAAAAACGGACGTTGTTGAATCTGATATCCCACTTCTACTTTCAAGATCGGCCATGAAATCAGCTGGAGTAAAACTGGACTTAGAAAATGACACAGCTAACATGTTTGGCAAAGATGTGATGCTGAATTTGACCGACTCAGGTCACTATTGCATACCAATCAGCAATGTAGATGTAAATATTGAAAATGTGTGTTCAGTGAAGCTAGAAGAAATGGATGGGAAAGGAAAATACGACACTCTTCTTAAATTGCATAGACAGTTCGCACATCCGTCTATGAACAAACTAATTTCTCTACTGAAGGATGCCGGTATTTGGCACATTGACTACACCGACATTTTGCAAAAGATAGAAGAGAGCTGTCATCTGTGTAAGATCCATATGAAAACACCCCCAAGACCTAGTGTGGCATTGCCAATGGCAAGAGAGTTTAATCAGAAAGTGGCCATGGACCTTAAAAAGTGGAAAGACCATTGGATTCTTCACATGATAGACATGTGGTCAAGGTATACTATATCTGTGTTCATTGAGAGGAAGAGACCATGTGACGTCATAGATGCATTAATGAAAAACTGGATAGCGATATTTGGAATCATGCAGTCAATCATGACAGATAATGGTGGAGAATTCAGTTCTGATGAAATGCGAGACATCACCTCAATCCTGAACATTCGTGTGTGTACGACAGCTGGAGAGAGCCCTTTCCAAAATGGTTTGTGTGAGAGGGTTCATGCTGTCACAGATATGATGTTACTTAAGCTACAGTATGAACATAAACACACAGATCCTCAAACTTTGTTGTCTTGGGCTAATATGGCACGTAATTCCCTGCAAATGTGGAACGGTTTCAGTAGTCATCAGCTGGTCTTTAGCTGTAATCCAAAATTACCAGGGGTAATGACAGATTCTTTACCATCCCTAGAAGGAACAACTCGCAGTGAGGTGTTTGCTAGCCACCTAAACACCCTTCATGCAATGCGGAAAGCTTACATAGAAACAGAAGCATGTGAGCGCATTAGAAGGGCACTTAGAACAAAAGTGAGAGCCGCTGAACAAGTATTTGAAAATGGAGATAAAGTGTACTACAAAAGGGAAGGAAGAGACAGATGGCTTGGTCCAGGAAAGGTAGTTTTCCAAGATGGGAAGGTAATCTTTGTGAGACATGGTGGGGTATTTGTAAGAGTGTCTCCAAATCGACTTATTAAGGCTGAAACAGAAAATGAGAGTCTGAATGGAAGCGAATTTCAAGATACTACCAAAAATGATGGAATAGTTCGTGAAAATGTCAAGCAGAACAATAGAAACAAGGGTGAAAAACAGTCAGTCTGTGAGTACATGTCAAGTAAGTCTTCACAGGAAGAGGCTAGCTCTCCAGGTAATGACGACAACTTATTACAAAGCCTGAAAAAGGATGACATTATAAGATACAAACTTTACAATGACTGGATTAAAGGTAAAATTATAGGAAGAGCTGGGAAAAGTTCAGGATTGTATAAGCACTGGTATAATGTAGAAGATGAGAATTTTGAGCTGAAAAGTATTGACTTGGAAAAAATACCATGGGAAAAGATTGAACAAATTGATGTCAACTTTGTGAATAAAGATTCACTTTGCAATGATGAAGCAGTCCACCGGGCAAAAATGTCAGAACTTGAAAAACTGAGAGCATTCGACACATATGAAGAAATACCCAATAATGGGCAGAATACATTGTCAACAAGATGGGTATTAACACAAAAAGATGGGTATGTAAAAGCAAGATTGGTTGTACGAGGATTTGAAGAAGATAGTATTGTTCAGCGGGACAGCCCTACTGTTAATAAAGGATGCATGAGACTGATTCTGGCTATAATTGCGCTGAAAAAATGGACTGTGAAAACAACTGACATTAAATCAGCTTTCCTACAGGGAAAAAGTCTTGACAGAGATGTATATTTGGACCCTCCACCTGAAAGTGACTCACCACACGACATGATTTGGAAACTGAAACGTGGACTGTATGGCCTGAAAGACGGGGCGAGACAATTTTACTTGAGTGTGCAAGAAGAATTGTTAAAACTTGGTTTCAGACAGTGTAAACTAGACCCAGCAGTATTTTTCATACAAACTGAGAACAAATTGAGAGGGATCATTTGCTGTCATGTCGATGACTTTTTACATGCTGGCGATGACTTGTTTGAAAACATTATGGAGAAACTCAGAAAAAGATTTACTGCAGGAAGAATAGAAGAAAAAGACTTTAATTATGTTGGTTTTCATGTATGTCAGACCGGAAGCCAAATTTTAATGGATCAATTTGATTTCATGGATAAGATTGAAATAAACAGGTTAAACTCAGAAAAAGCTCTGAATAAAACTAACTTGCTGAGTACAGCTGAACAGACTTTATTCAGAAAGTTAGTTGGAAAGATCAACTGGGCTGTGCAAGGTTCAAGACCAGATCTAGCATTTGAAATGATATATTTGAGCACAAAACTCAAACAAGCAACCATTGGCGATTTAATCAGAGGCATGAAGCAAGTCAATAGGCTTAAAGATGTACAATCAGTTTTGAAGTTTCCTTCTTTGAATTGGAAGAGTTCGGAGTTGAAACTAGTTCTGTTTACCGATGCTTCTCTTGGAAACATAAATGATGGTATAGGTAGTGTCGGAGCATATATCATCTGGTTAATGGATGGTAGTGGATACTGCTGTCCAATAACTTGGCAGGCTAACAAGATTAAAAGGGTAGTAAGATCAACCATAGCTGCAGAGGCTCTAAGTTTACAAGAAGGTTTAGAAGCAAGCTATTGTTACAGGGAGATTCTGGAGGATATTTTGTGCCTTCAGCGTCATTCTGTATCAATAACGGCATACACAGACAATAAGAGTATCATTGAGGCACTTCATTCTACAAAACTTGTAGATGACAAAAGGTTAAGAATTGATATAGCTGCAATGAAAGAGTCACTGGATAACAAAGAGGTTAAAAACATATTATGGTGTAAAGGTGCTAATCAGTTAGCTAACTGCATGACAAAACAGGGTGCATCAGGATTTCCCTTTACTTAAGATTTTGCAGAGCGGATACATGAGTTTTGAACTTTGTCCTGGTTGATGGTATATCAATCAATATTGTCCAGCACTCATTCAGTAAATCTCATCTAGTGTAGAGATTGAAAATTAATTGTTTTTTATTCATTAGACTTTTATTTTTCATTTTCAGTCAAGTAACTGTTTTTTTTTTTTTTTTTTTGTTGTTGTTCCATAAAGTTTAAGCAACAAATCAAAAGACAAAATATAATGAATGTTAATGGTACAATCTTTGTGAAGGGAGGTAACTCTTGAGGGAATAATTTCACCTTAAACAGTTACCTGGAATGAAAGACTCTCTAGAGCGGAGGTTCTGGGCGGGAAAGACAATGTTAGTTTGCAGTGTACTAAACGAGGAATAAACAGAGTTTTAATTCAATTAGCGTTATCAAAAGGCACATTTTTTATATCAAGATTGGCCAGAAATTATTTAGGAGATGTCCAATTCTCGAGAATGTTTTGTAATTGTCTGTCATGTAATGCCCCCTAAAAACCTATGGGGTTCATCTGTTCTTTCAAAATTAAAACTTTATTATTGAGTTTCTTTGGCAAGATCTGGCTGTAAGGTATGTGCAACATAATCATCGATGTAGTAAAAATATGAATCTTTTGATAATACACTTTAACTTGTATCTGAACGTATGATGGTGTTACCTTGTTATTTTAAGTCTTATTTTGCTTTAAGGTACAACACAACTATGGTACAATGTACTGACCATACATATCTTAAGACCCATGAATATTTGATAAATTATGACCTTATTACATTCTTCCTTTAAATTTCGTAACAGCTCTTATTTGTGAGTTTGAGCTTTCAATTCATCCATATCGGTGTATTTAAAAATTTCACTCATGTTATTGTGTTTCACTTTCAACTACTGAATCCATATGACTTGTTCTAGGTTAAAGTATATTACCTAGTATCTTATTTTGTTCAAATGGCCATCAAAGAAGGGTGTTCCACAAGTTTTGAGACCGACTTCATATCTTCCAAACTTAAACTATGAGGCACATGGTATTAGTATTCATATCATCATGAAGCAGTACATCTCCGGAGTGTCCGTGCAAATGATGAATTTTATCACATCTATTTTTTATCCATTTGGGAAGGAAAGCAGGTAGAGTGTCATGGAGTATCTTGGAATATCGGAATATGCCCTTTTTTTTTGGGGGGGGGGGGGGGGGGTTAAATTCATGTTTGTGAAACCTTTCTTCATGAGACAAAGAGTGCCAAATACTTTAAACAATTTATCAGTGGTAAAAGAAATGTTTATGTGACCTACCAATAAAATTTTGATGTCATAGTTAAAAAATAAAGGCTACTCAAACTAAAGTAAAAGAAGAGCAGCTGTTTGAAAATGGCTAAAAATGAACAACATTAACGTCAAGCACCGAACCTCTAGCGCAATTAAAACCTCATGCAAACACAGGAAGGACTGACATGGAAGCAAATAGTTTTATTTCACGAGATAGAACTTATTCTACGTGTTCACGAGCATGTGAGTTTCGTTGCTACCAAAGATGTATGGCCTGGAGAATAGTATGTTCTAAACAACATAGAAACACTAAAGTGGATGGCTAAATCACACGAAAATTGGAACACTGTTTCCAAATCTAAACATAGCTCTGATCCGAAACGCCTTCAATTTTTTGCACAAATTTTGGACAATTGTTAGATCGGCAATCATTGCCTATCTTGAATTACATTTTAGAGTCATATTCAGACAGTGGGGCTATAAGGCACAAGACCGTGTGGCGGTTATTTTGAGCCAGAAGCCTTAATTTGATGTAATAAATAAAAAGTCCATCTTCTCAAACTGCTCCCTGCAGACTTACCCCTGTATCTTTAAATGCTTTTACTAACTGAATGACATACACGATTCAAAGGATTTTTTCGAAACTCATTCATCAAATGTTCTCTTTATTACATGAAAGCTTTGGATAATTTGGCCCAGTAGATTTCATTTTATGAAGGCAGTCTCAAAATTTTCGGAGCAATCCTCGCACATATTTTGATTTTAGACCAAAACTTATGTAATCATAGAACAATCTGTCCTCTGACTTGAAGTAAAAAGCTTTACATTGAAATCTAACGTTCCTGACACTGGTATAATTGAAATCGATAATTTATCTTTGCTAATGACTATCTGTGCATATTTACCCCTTATTTTGATCCATCTGTGAGTGACTACTACAGGTTAAAAGTAAAATGAACCATCTAAATCATGAACAATTCTTAAATTGTTTTCTTTACACATTCCTGACACTTAACGTCCTAGATGGCATCTTGCTCTATTTGCCTCTGAAAATATCAAGCCCTACGCATTGAAGTTAAAATACTGGTGTAATAAAAAAAAAATAAACCCTTGAACTGACACAAACAATGAAGGGTAAGCATTACGTCGAGCTGTTCCACAGACCTTTGAATATCTAATGTTCTTGACATTTTTCATCGAAACATTGAAAAATCCTGACCTTCCAAGTGCAGAATTTTTTTTTAATTGAATTTTTGTGGTCAAGAATTCTATAATGTACAAGAGGGATGTTGAATGGAAAACCATACTTTGCTTAACTCTGGCCCTACTCAAAAGTCTTTGAGGTAACCATAAATACGTTAACATCCCTGACTGCAACTCATGCCACAGCATGTAAGGTGTTTTGATGAAAATAGGCTTCAAACTATCAAAATGCATGTGTCTGCAAAGGAAACTACAAGAAAGGACTACATGTAATAAATTTACTCTAAAATACTGGAAATCTGCTTTTATCCGAGAATGAGTGAACTGCCCAACCCTGTGGGCCCTTTTCTGGTATACACAGTACAAATGATATTCAATAACGTTTTTCAGATAAGAAACTTTTTTGTTTTACTATTCAAAATTTAAAATGAGACATGGTTAACTCTTTACCACACGCCCTATTTCAGACCCGTCCAAATTCAAAGCATTAGCAGATGACAATTTCACACTCTGAAAAAGGGGGTTTAATGCATTATATTCATACATTATATCCAGCAAGTCAAATACAAATACAAATAGTTTATTGATGAAAGGCCAGAGGCCCAATACAACATGTTACATCTTTTTACAAAAAGTCATATTTGTAGCGGTGTGTATCGTTCTCTAGTAGTAATAAATAAAGTAATAAATTATTTTCATGAGAAATATACCTGTATACAGATTTAACTACCTTTACATATAACAAGTTTTTATAATCCCCATCCCGTTCCTGCCATTTCAACTTATGTAGCGCATGAATGGAATAACTAAAATCGACCAGTGCAAGCAGTGGAGGTCAGGATCGGACAGTGTCCGGAACCAGACCAGACTGTCTGCATTGGTCTCACGTGACACCTGGTGCAGAAGAGGGTAAGGGACCATTTAGAAGCGAAAAGTACAGGTGAAGTGATGATAGCTTCTTGTCGAAACGAAATAAAAGAGGCTAAAACCTCTCCACTCTGTATTTTATAATTTTTCAAAAATAATACTAAGGTTATAACAAGAAATGTAAATTCTGTTACGACTCGCTGAATGTAGCAATGCCTGCTTTCTGCGTAATTGAACATATTACATTTATTCAAACCTTTAACAACCAAGTAGAAGTCTTCCGAAAACATTGTGGGGAAAAGAAGAAACAGCTCATAATGAGCAATTTCTCCTTCTCCCACAATGCTCTCTAACTCAGCAGAGAACAACAATTCATTGGAAACAAGTTTTGAACAGTCGTCTGTGTATGCTTTCAATATGGAAGTAAATAGTCCAACCTAACACTCGTTTATACAGTAATAAGGATAGCAAAGTGGATGGCACGATGCGGCATCCATCGTTTTGATGAACAATAGATGTCCCACTCATATCATCCATTCTTTCAGCAGAGGTAGGTAGACAGACGATGACTTATGATAAGAGTTCCTTTCTCACCTGGCTTGCGTAATAAATGAAGGAAGCAATCTTTATGATAGTTTCGGCCTTTTTTGTCGACATAAGAATGTTAAAATTGTGGACTGTTGCATTACGCCAGTATTTTTCAGGAATATATTGTTGTCTAACAACCTGAAGTTTTTCACACTGTAACATAAAATGAAATTCATTTTCTACAGTCATATTGCATAAAGTACATAATCTGTCTTCAGTCTGTACACTTAGATGGCGACCCCTTTCGATATTTAGGCCATGGCAAGAGCATCTGAAGTTGGACATCGCCCGTCTGAATTTTCGAATTTTCAAAATATCCAAATATCGTTCGTGTACAAATGTAAGTTTGTAGAACTTATAGGAATAGAGTTTGTGACTGGCTTCTAGTTGCGAATACCACTCTTGTAAGTACTGGTCCTTTATTCTCTGGGTGAATTCTGAGAGGAATAAACGCTCATTCATAATATATTGCTGATCCCACACATAACCGAATCCGTTATTTTGTAAAATGCGTTTAATATGGCTTACCCAGTTTTCATAGCCAAGTTCATCCTGGTATTTCAACATAATATAACATTTTTTTACAAGTCTGGCCTCATGCATTTGTAGAATTTTCAGCCAATATTTAATACTCCTTTTAAAGTATTCTGTTTTAATTGGATACTGACCACAATCTCCAAGAACTGCTGCTGTAGGTGATGTCTTGTTTACACCCATGTATCTACGACAGACGTATGTTTGTAACCTATTGACTGAGGTCTGGTCGATATTACCCCAAATCTCGGCTCCGTATAAAAGAATTGGAATAATTTTGGTATTAAATATATTGAAAAACACATGACAAGGTAGCTGGCCAAATTCATATAGTTTAGATAAAATAGCTAAGAATGCTCTTTTAGCCTTTAACGATTGTTCGGCTGCCATTTCATACGACGATATTTTCTGGGAAAACAACAGCCCAACATAACTGAATTTTTTGAGAACCTCTAATCGATGATTTCCATAGAACCACTTTTCCTTGCTCGACAAATTACCTCCCTTTTTACACACAAGTATTTTGGTTTTTGATGTATTGACTATTAAACCTGTCGATAAGCAAAATGAATGCAACTTATTCAGTAGTCTTTGTAGACCTACTACCGTGTCAGATATCAAACTTACGTCGTCTGCGAACAATAAAATTAGAACTTGAACTAAGTCCGGGAAGAGCTGTATCCCTTTGAGGTCGCTGTTATTTATTTCTTTCGCTAACTCGTTGATGAAAAGGAGAAACATTGCCGGCGAAATCAAGCAGCCTTGTTTAAGGCCCACTTTGCTTATGACTGGTTCCGTTAGTCCTGAGTTCGATCTTACCTGGGCTTTTACTATACCGTACATACTTTTAATTGATTTATATAGCTTTCCCTTTACACCATTTTCTTGCATGACTGACCAAAGTTTATTTCTATTTACAGTGTCAAAAGCCTGTTTAAAATCTACGAAAGCTATATAAATCTTTCCTTTCCTTTCACTTAATATTTTGGTGATCACGGACTGAAGGATAAACGCATTATCGATGGTGGAATATCCTTCTCTAAATCCAGCTTGGTTTTCACATATGATATTGTATATGTTCATATAGAAAGTAAGGCGTCTGTTAATAACACTTGAATAAATTTTTCCAAGCACATCAAGAAGCGAAATCCCCCGATAATTGTCAGTTTTATTTACATCACCTTTTTTATGTATTGGTACTATGATAGAACTTGCCCATGACGTTGGGTATTCACCAGAACTGAATATTCTATTAAATAATCGGTTTAGAATAACGAGTATAATTTCACCTCCGTGTATAAAGAATTCCGGGGTAATACCGTTCATTCCCGCGCTTTTACCAGATTTGAGTGATTTGACCGATTTCAGTATTTCCTCGTTTGTTATTTCGGAATTAAAAATATGATCCTGAATTTCATCCAATGGCTGGTCTTCTTCACATATTATATCGCTTAAACTGCTGGATTCGCCTTCCACTAAGTCATTTACTGTTGCATCTTCGAACAGATTTTCGAAATGGTCCTTCCAGTCCTCCATACTTATTGAATTTTCAACTGGCTTATTTTTTGTCAGACTGTTTACTTTGTTCCAGAATGATTTGGAATCTTTGATATTGTCTATAAGTTCATCAAGCGTCGATGCTTGATATTCACTTTTCTTTTTATCACATTCGGCTTTGAATTGTCGTTTCGATTGTCTAAATAATTCTAAGTTCCGGTCTGTCCTGTGGTTTCTATAAATACGTAAGTTCTTATATTTTTGTCTTTTTAGCGCAGCACATGCTTTATCAAACCAGGCAGGCTGTTGTCTGCTAGTGTATTTGTTTGTCCTTTTGCATGTATCTGCGCATTGTAATAAAACTTTATCTAGGTCAAACACAATGTCGTTTATATCATGTTCCGCACTATCGATTCGAACACAGAACCTATTGATAAATGTATTGGTAAATGTTAGGGTAAGGTTACTCTTGTATTGTGTAATACTGTTATCGTCAAACTCGTACCGGATTTTACCGGGTTTATTTTTTTTGTATTTCTGTGTTGGGATATTCATTTCTACCATTGATTCTAGGGCACATATAATGGGGAAATGAGACGACTCAGTTTTCGTACCTATTTCAAACTGATTGATATAATGTAGTACACTTTCCGAGCAGATTAAGTAGTCTATTACACTAGATCCATTTGGCCCTATAAATGTAAAATTCCCAACGTTTTTATCTGCGCCCAATAAGCCATTACATATGTATAGTTTATGTGTGGAACACATGTTTAAAAGGTCTTTTCCAAATTTATTAATATGTCTATCTAAAGAGGTACGTTTGAATGGTTGATCACTGTCTCCGGAAGAGATTAAACGTTCATCAAACTCTTTTGATTGATTTTGTCCGATTCGTGCATTCAAATCCCCCATTATAATTATCGGCAGACCATTGACTAGGAGTTCATTTTCTGTCATTAAATCTTCAAGTAAGATGACGCCTTTCTCATTATATGATTCATAGAAAGGTGATTGGTCCGGCGGAAGATATACAAATGCTAGAATGCAGTCGCTATGTAAGTTAAACACTTGTTTTTTTACACGAAAAAATACACCGAATGGGCTATCCGTCCAGACCCGTTCTATATACTGAGTTAAAGCGGATCTCACATAAACAATACAGCCTCCCATAGCTCTCTCCCATATCGCCCGTTTTGTTGCTTTAACAAAATAACAAGAATAATCTATAAGCAAGTTTTCCAGCTCATCTATGTACTGATACCACGTTTCCGTTAGTGCAAATACGTCAAATTTCTTAAAATATTCAATGACATCTTGATCTTTGATTTTTGAACTGAGTCCTTCAACATTCCATGTCATAATGTTAATATTGTGTGGTATCTTATATGTACTAATCAGTGATTGCTATGCATCTATGTTGTTCCTGGTTTCAACGTTATCTGCCATCTCTTCTATACTACTTTCTATTTCTGTGGACATCTCGTATGGATTTGCTGTACTATTTAATTGTTCGTCCGTGTGTTTGTTTATTGTGATTGTACTTTGATTTCCTAAATGCCTATTGTTACCTCGCCTGTTCCCTTTTATAAATATTCTTGTTCTCTGTTCTAATTCGTTTGATCTTTCTCTAATTTGTAGCTTTCCGTTTCTGTAATACCCAAATTTTCCCTTTTCCTTTAGTGACTTCAATTCCTGTCTTTGCCTTTTTGTAAGATCATCGCTTACTCTCACACTGTTATTCCTTAATCTTTCTCTGCCCGCGTATATTCTAAATTTATCTTCCTCTTGTTTTAGAGTAACTATTGTCATATAAGGACCTTGTCTACCTTGAACTCTGTATGCTTTTTTTATCGCAGACTGGTCCCATAATTCGTCTGGACATGCAACTTTTAGCACTTCGTTTACAATCTGCTCTTTAATTGTGTCGGGATTCTCATGTTCTAATGGCTGTAGACCAAATATTCTCATTGAGCTTCTTTTGCAATACTGTTCTAATCTATCTAGGTCTAATTTTAGCTGATCTATTTCCAAACACTTTCGTTGTCTAAATGTTCCACGTCTAAATGAGTGTTTTCTTGTTTATCGTTAATCGAATATATTTCCTCGTTTATAGTAGTAAGAGTGCCTTCTATATGGGCCTGCTTTCCCTTGATTACCTTTATGTCTTGTGCGGCACTTAAACATTCCTCTTTTACCCCTATCATTTCTGTTTTAAGATACGAAATATCGCTTTTGACACTTTGTATCTCGTTGAGGAGTCGGGACTCACTACATTTAATGGCTTCAAGGATTTGATCTACACCAGCAGCGTCACCAGCAGCGTCAGCTAAAGGTCCCGGGTTCAATTCCACGTCGCAAGATTGCAATAGTCTTTGTTCAAAGTACGTTGTAAAAGTACCGTATGACAAAGTTTTCTCATCATTTTTTTCAAGAAATTGGTAGTCGTTTATTTGTTTGTTACATACAGTACTTGTGTTCATGTTCATGTCGGATACAAGAAATGTATCCTGTATATTTGCTGCCACTGCAAGCAATAGTCTGTACGACCCCAATATACATAACAACATTATACACGTAGAAAACATTCTCCAGTGAATATTTGGACCCTTCACTTTCCGGCAATACGCTTTTTCTTTATAGACACGATGTTTTCTCTTAGACATTGTGGCCACAAAAGCACCTATTCTAGCCCTATATTGTATTATATCTACCCCCATGATGTACGTTGATGTACGTTTTGCCGACTGTGTGTCTCACAATCACTCAAGTTATCATTTATTTGCGGCTTCGTGAGACTTTGTGAGTCCAACCTGTGAATAGTGGCACTTTAAGTCCTCCGTAGATTGTACTGCACGGTGAGCGTTTTTCGTTGTTCTCACTGATTGACCGTTACTTTGATCCTACGTCTACTAAACTACCCGTATTTTCGTTGTCTATCACAGCATGGCGTGTTTGCTCAAGCATGAAAATCCCTGCTCTTTACCGACAAAAATGTCTAAATTTCAGTAACTTTTACAAAATAAAGCCTTACGAAACCAGTCACTGTCACCATTTCCGTTCTTTCCTTACACCGGTACGTTGATAGTGCAGACTTCAACATCCGTGTGAAAAAGATCCAATGATAAGCCGATGACGATCTTTTTAGCATAAAGTTAATTGGGAGCTCCGAAAAACACGTCTTCTCACCGCCACTACCATATCATGCATCAATTGATGCTGTTTTTCTTCAATAGAGTAGAAAACATTTTAGGAAAAGGAGAAAACGCGTGTTACCAGCATTTTCTCCTTTTCCCACAATGTTTTCAAAAGCCTTATTCCTCAGGGTCGTTAAAAGTCAGGGTTGTGTGGTAAAGGGTTAAGAATTTGGAAAAAAATGCGACAAAAGAAGTTCCTTGTCATGAGCAATTTTTCCAGTTTTCTACTCCCTCTCAAATTAAAACTTTTGCTTGTTATAATTTACAACTGCCCTCTCCTTATTTTTTTCACTTTAGACCTAATGGGTTAAAGAACAAAAAGCAAAATAGAAATTACGAGGGACAATCAGAGCTCACCAACATTCATGAAACAACGAATGTAAAATTATTTCAACTTAAAAATAAAAAAAATATAAGATATTTTCAGCAGAAAAATGGTCTATTAACTCTTTATCACACAATCCCGACTTTTATTGACACTGAGGAAGAAGCCTTTTGAAAACATTGTGGGAAAAGAAGAAAATGCTGGTAACCAGCATTTTCTTCTTTTTCCCCAATGCTTTCTACCCTTTGAAAGAAAAAAAAAAGTGACATTTGATATGTTGTTTGCAAATGCTTTCAATTTGGACCAGTCTAAAATTTTGCTGTGTGGTAAACAGTTAAACTGAACATGAATTTTTTCAGTGACAATTACTCTTACAAATGGTAAAAAAAAAACACGCATCATTAAGAATGCATATCAACTTACAAATTTTCAATTACAAGTCTGTTTACAGGGGAGTATCAAGGTTTTTTTCCCTTTCAATAAAAATATACCCAAAAAGGGACCTTATGGGAATTGCGAAAAGTATCGATCCTGGTCAGTCTGCGCAGTCCGCGCAATGTAAGGCCAAAACTTTTCGCCTTTGGTCAATTTTTTGTTTGTTAATTGGTCGTTCTTTCTTGCTGAACAGCTATTCTGAAAATATCAACCCCGGTTGATCTGCACTGGCTACGATCCTTTGATTTGTGGAGTTCCCAGAAGGTCCTTTTTTGCATGACGAGTCACATATCAAGTTCAATGAAACTATTTTTTTCCTATCAGAACTTTGAATAGGTTTGTATACTTTTTTTTGCACTGGGGATACAAGAAAAAAAAGGTTCTTATTCTATGAACAAGAATCATATAATATAGGTATTTTCCAAAGAGGGTACATATCCACTTTGGAAAATACCTATAGAAAATGCCTTTTTAAGACTAAAAATGTTTCTCTATTTTCTTTGTTCTATTGAGAGAAACGTTGCATACTCTAAGATCCAATTAAAAAAAAATTGTTGGGCTTGCTATTTTTATAGTAAAAACCTAGATAATTCCCTTTCACAAAGCATAACAGGTAAATGTGAATTACATAAGCAGCATTTAGGAGGGTTGTTTGGAAAGTAATGACACAATGTACTTTTTTGAGAGAGAAAAACTTCGTACCTATCTGCAATTCTGCATAATCATAAATCAATCTTTAGACAGTTTAAAGACTTATGACAAAATTGTTTTTCTTTCGCGTTATTTAAGTATATCATCTAGGACTAAGCGCAGGTGTGATTACCCGTGTCCAAAAGCTTCGGAAATAAAGACGGAATGTACTTTACTAACATCTCAAATTATACGAAAATAGCGAGAAAAGGTCAACGAAAAAGATTGCATACATATTACTTCTGCAACCATTCGGTAGTTTCATTACATTCATATACATTTATATATAGAGTAAGGAAGTTTTGACCGCTTTCTCATTTTCGCTCCAAAGAGAGAAACGACCTCAAAATATGCGAAGCGACACCAGTGCCATGTAGCGAGTTTGTCAACAAATTAGATAACGCCTTTTCAAATGGATAAGATGCTTGAGATAAAACAAGTTAAATGGGCATGCCCCATGGAGTCTTTTATTGGTGCCACATGTTATTTTCATTTCTATTATTTTGGCAAACGAAATATGATCTCATTGCATTACCAAGAAAATGGGAGATCAATATCTTCATCGGAAATGACGGAGGACTGACAGTTTTACATATTCTAAATCCATTGGTCTAGCTGAAGAACCCTAGTCACGCCCAGAAAGCAATAACATTAATCAGATGTGCAGCCTTGTACGCATTCAATTGAATGAGAATGGTCTGTACACAGTAAAAGATTGACTTGGACTGATGTAAACTAGCACTTTTTTCAATGTGACATGACATACACAACGCCATCATACTGCTGTCCAAGCGAGGCAATGTAATTCTGGCAGGCCTTAACAATTATCTAGACGAACCAGCAGCTTGATATTTTGCATATATTAAGTCACAAAGTGTATGTAATCAGAAAAGTAATTATATTTCGAGTAAGTGTTCCAGTTTTCATATCATAGGCATTGTGTCATTACTTTCTGAACAACTCTCGCATACAATCTGGTCGACAGAGCCATTCTAACAACCTCATTTACAACTTCCTGTATTTAGCCCCTACAAGATTTATTTCCGAAATAACAAATGCCTCAACATGGCAACAACTCATAGCCACCATTTCATAAAACTCCTTACTATCATAAGCAAAGACACACATATTCTTAACTTTAACATCATATTTCAAATTTTGGAAAACCTCCAAAAATGAAAGAAACCTTGAATAATCTATAAAGACCAAATAACAAAAAGGAAAACCATCCTCTGCCATCTCTGGCTAAACAATGTTTAAAATCACTTACCTTATTGTTTTCCTAAAAAGACAAGAACCGTAATTTCTAGCTTTTCTACTCCGTCTGTTTGTTGTATTGTATTACAAAGCTCTAGTTTATATTTCTTCTCTTGTTTAACCCATTACAAGAAGACAAAATTTCAAAGTGGTCCAAATTGAAAGCTGGTGAAGACAACAAATTGGATATGGCCAAAACAATAAAATTTAAATCAGAAAGGGTAGAAACATCGTAGGAAAAGGAGGAAATGTTAGTACACATCACTTTCTTCTTTCCCACAATGTTGTTAATGGCATTTATTGTCAGGGTCGTTAAAATTTGAGACTGTGTGGTAACAAGAACAGAAATGACAGGTCATTAACTGGACAACTTCATTCTCAGGTGAGCTAATAATGCCTTAAACGAAAATGTTCATATTCTTAACATTTAACCCTTTACCACACAATCCCGACTTTAAACGACCCTGAGGAAGAGGCTTTTTGAAAACAGCATTTTCTCCTTTTCCCCACAATGTTTTCTACCCTATCCAAGACGAATTCTATTATTTGAGTCAAATTTATTTTGTCATCTGCAAATGCTTTCAATTTGGACCAGACTAAATTTTTCTCGTGTGGTAAAGGGTTAAGCACTTTACAATGTCAACATCAGTGATCTTTATCAACATATGTTCGAAGTTTCAACAATAGATAAGTAGGCAAATATTTACCACATTACAAGAAGGTATAAAAAAAGATTGTGGGCTTAATTCATGAAATTAAATCATTTGTAGTTTTGAGTAAGATGCATAGTGGTCTCTACAAACTTTTCATACGCCCTTGCACTTTCATGTTATTATGCATAAACCAGTAAATCTGCTCATATGTGGATGTCTTTTTAACAATATCTTTTAAGCCATTTCTCGACCAAGTAGCACATGCTTACAAATGCATGTACGAAATTTGGAAAGTAATAAAGCTGAAGTTCTGATTACTACAGAAGCTTGAACAAGCCTGGAAGTCACTGAATGTCATAAACCCTATAATGTTAATCCCATGATAATAAACATCAATAATATCAAAAAAAGAGTCATGACAAAACTGAACTGCCTGACTGCAATGGATATCTTCCATAAAAAAAAATGAAAGCAACTGGAAACTCTGCCATTTTGTACTTACACTTAATTCCTTTGATACCAAAAAGTATGGATAACGATATGACTATTTGTTTTCATCATATAAAATAAACAAGTCTCATCATATAAAATGAACAAGTCTTATTAATTCAACAAAAAATAAACAAGACAAATTTATGTAGGTGTATGTTTTACAAAAAAGTGTTTTAACGAAGGGCATTGTGCTCTTTACTTGACTAAAATGCAGGTCATTAACGAATTTACAAATAATATGCCAGACATTTTCTTTTTGTATGCACAACAATGTTCATACTACTGTATATCGGGACTTTTTTTGCATCTCAAAATTTTTGCAGATTTGTCTTAAATTCAATCGTTGCTTATCTATTTTTCATGCACTTGCAGAAGCCAATCTTGGATTGCTACATTACCAAGATATGCTAGGGTGAACACATTTGTTTGTTCAAGGGTTACATGTGAAAACAGACACAAATTTCACAGTTGTGACTTTTTCTCACTTTTCTATAGCAGATAACCCTTTAAAAATCAATTACTATCCTTGTACAGCAACCTCATTCAGTTTTACACTACTCTGCATACAGTTTTTTAGCGTAAAAAATTTTAGTGAATCGGACCCTCTCGTGAGAAAAAAAACGAGAATTTCCTTCATGCCAAAAAATCCCAGTATATGGTATGTCACAAAGATAGTAGCTTTGCCATATTGTCTATTATCTTATGGTTAAATGTGTGCAATTGATATTGTCAACCAAAGAGCAAAATGTCACCCTAGGCATAACTATTTGCCATACTGTATAACACAAATTTATCATACTGTATAAAACAAAGGTATCATACTATCTGACCATGTTTACATACCAACAAAATACTTTATGTGATACTCTTATACAGTCAGTGACCAAAACTGAGTTCCCATTGTCATTTAATTTTCATGATGTTGGAGACTATTCTATGTCCAATTGAGGGATAAATCAGTCAATTTAGGACAATGAATTTCCTTGGTGACCCAAAGTACCTAAAACATAAGTCTTCAGCTGCACAATGGTGTTAATATTTCAACTTAAATTTTCATGCTAATATTTTGTATGCGTGTTATATACATCTAAAAGCATTGAAAATGTTAAAAAATAAGCATTTTGTTTATGATCTACACAAATTTTTAGCTCGACTGTTTTCAAAGAAAATGTCGAGGTATTGTCGTAGCCAGGTTGTCGTCTGCGTCATCGTGCAAAAACTTTTAACAATTTAGAATATCTCTGCTACCATTCAAGATATCAACTTGAAACATATGTTCACTATCAAAAGGGCAATCTGTGTGACAAGGGCAGGTAACTAAAAATATTTTTGAAAAAATTATTCCCCTTTTTCGATTTAAAATTTTTACCCACTATCAAGCACTTTATAGTTGTCACCCGCATGTGGTGCTCTTGTTATCACCTTGCAACGCATTGCGAAAGGATATAGTAATGGGACCATTATTGTGTGTGATTTTGTGTGTTTGTGTGTGCACATTAAATGCTAAGCTTGTAGTCACTCTAGAGGCCAAAATATTTGTCCCTCTGATTTCATATTTGTTATGTAAATTCCCCAGGGTCAGCTCCCCTATGCAGGCAGATTACTGATAGCTGTATTTCATTATTGTGGCGATGTACATAAGAAAATACTTAAAGCCACATGATTTGATTTCTTACATTACTTGAATTCAGGTGGCTGTAACCAATCTGATTATGCAAAAAGTTCTGATTCCGTCAAGTTTGGCCGAAATAGTTGTCCTGTGAGGTTTTATTATCAGTCAAAACAGTGTGTGATTTCAAATTACTTCAGATAAAACTGGCTAAGGTTTAATTGATTGATTACATTATCTCAGTTATATCGCGGCGGCCAGTGCACCTATCCATGTTTTCCTGGAGTTTCTTTTACCAGTACTACACACAATATTCTTTCCAAGCCACTGGCTGCTTTCTCACATAACCATCGTCGAAACAATGGTCAGACTAAAATTGGCTAAGGAAAGATTTTAGGTTTTGTACTATATCTAAAATAGTCCATATTCCAATCAACAATAATGAATTTGATTGCTTAATTGTAAAGTTATAGAAAACCTAAAGGTAGCCTCTATCAAAATTACGACATCCTAGACTTCACACTGGGTAATACAAAGTCCCCGTCTTTAAGAGATGGCTAATTTTTCTCAAAATTGCCATTTTAATAAATAAACAAGTAGCTAAAATGATATCTTATATGATTGCATCAACTGTCTAATCCGATCTTATTAGAAGAAACTACATGTATGTTATTTGCCTCAGTTTTTCGAAAAAACACATTTTTTACACAAATCTCCTCTGTAGATAATTGTAAAGAAATTTCATCTTAAAAGTGATAGCGAAATTCTTTCAAAGTTGCCATTCTCAATCTTACAAAATAGATTGAAATAATCCTAAGTATTTTTCAATGAAGATGATTGAAAAATACTCAGTTTCTAGTTGCATAACATTTATTCATTGTACCATAGGTGTACTTTCTTTGACAAGCAGTTTCCAAGCACTAGTCAGTGTTCTATTTATAGACATTGCCATGGAGACACATGATAAACTTATATTGTAGACACTCTGACATCTCATCCTATGTTTGGATGATTCTTGAAAAAATACACAGGCACCTTGCAAATTAAGATGGAAATATGGGGATACTATCACAGCAACATCACCGTTTTGATTTTGAGAACTCAGTTTTGGCCACTTAGCGTATAGAAAAGCATCTCTATCACAATTATCTTTCCATTGCATGCCGTAATGATGATCCTTTTCATATCATATCTGGTTTTATCAACAGTAATTTGGAATTCTTTTTGAGCCATTAAATGTAACCAATGTTTGATTTCCTAGACTATTTGAACCATTGTTCTGCTGAAAATTTATTAATGGCCAGTACTTTTTTTAATATTAAGTTAGTCCATAATCATTTAATCGAAAGCTTCTCAAAATTTATGTCTGTTGGAGAGCATGCAGTGTAGGCCAAGATCTGACAGCACAGATGTGCAGGCTGATCTTTGCCTACACTGTCCACGAAAGCTATCTTTGTCGGTATCAGCATAACAAGGGTTACTGTATCAGAAGTATATTTCTATGCATATTATTACTTCCTATTCTGAAGATTTTCTTGCTTTCTCATTCATTGCACTAATCTTTTTTAATATTGTTTCGGCTGATCTCCTTTGCAGTTGTCCTCCAGCTTGTTTGCTAAGTTCTTTAAAAGTGCCGCACACTGCTCTGTTGGGTGTTTTATGCTGATTTAGATACTTTTTGGCATATTTCATTAATTCTTCTACTTCTAGTTTTTCCCATCGGGTCCTCCAACCTGAAATAGAATACTTTAACTTGACAACAGGCAAATTTCATACCTAAACTCGGCCTGACCTACGAAAAGCCAGTCATAACCTTAGAACACATGACAGGCAGTGCCTATTATAAAAGTTAAAGCTAACTATTGCATGGTAGGCAACAAACAAGACCAGCCCACAGAGCCACCCACTAGTCTGTTGATGGCCTTGTCTTTAATTAAAGAGTTATTTATGGAAAATAGTTGCCGAATTCCATGGAGTAAATTACAATTGGTTGCAAATTATATTAACGAGAATTTGAGAAACGTGACCTTGATATTTGACCATGACCTTGTCAGATAACCTTGACTTTGGTACTATTGGAAAGGTCTTGCCACATGAAATAAACATGTGAAATAGGAAAGCCCTATCAGTTGCCATTCAAAAGTTATGCCATATGTTAAAGTTGTTCTTCCAAAACGTCGACCCATATATTTTACCTTGACCATAGTACCAATGGAAAGGTCTTTCCACAAGGAATGCTCAAGTGAAATATGAAAGCTCTATCACATGCCATTCAAAAGTTATGTCCAATGTTAAAGTTTTTCATAATTTTGTTACCTTGATATTTGGCCTTAACCTTGTCAGATGACCTTGACCTTGCTATCAATGGAAAGGCCTTACCACAAGGAGTACTCATGTGAATATGAAAACTCTATCACTTACCGTTCAAAGGTTATAGCCAATGTTGAATTTTTTTGCACACAAACAGATAAACAGAAAGACAGACAGGGCAAAAACTATATGCCCCAATCTATCAATGCAGGGGCATAAAAAGAGACACAATCAGGACATTTGTTTGTATCAGTTTAACCCCACTTTTAAAAATTATTCAGTCGTATCACTTCGAAGTTCATTTACTCATGTCACAGAGAAAGGTTAGATATATAAGCACTTCAAACCTGCTTTAATGTTGAGCTAGCTTTTACAGCGATACGGTTTGGTGCATTTCTCTCCGTGATAGTTAAGCAATCTGTATTAGGTTAGTGCCTGGATGGGTGACCAGGTCGTTGCACGTTACATTGGGTGGCAGAGGTGGGATAATGACAACTGCCGGACCGGAGTTGCCTTACCCTTGTATATTCCCCTGGATTCTTTGTATGTAGGTCTCACGGTCGAGACTTCTCGTAGGGGAGAGTAATGTCACGGAGACAGGTTAGATATATAAGCACTTCAAACCTGCCTTGCTGTTGAGCTAGCTTTTACAGCGATGCGGTTTGGTGCATTTCTCTCCGTGATAGTTAAGCAACATGCATTAGGTTAGTGCCTGGATGGGTGACCAGGTCGTTGCACGTTACACTCATGTACTTCCTCGCTTTCACTAGTTCTAGCTGAGGCTCTGAAATGCCTTGCCCAAGGAAATACTCACGTGACCGGCGGCTCTGGCAAGAGCAGGATTCTAACCCACCGCATCCACCGACCCCGTGTTACAAAACAAGGACAATTTTCTGATAATATAAAACTTAATTGTTGAAGAAATAATATTTAGCATATACACTAATGTATGCAGGTTCCAACGCTCAACTCTTAAGTGCTTGATAGTGGATGAAAATTCTAAGTCAAAAAAGGGGCATAACTTGGTCAAAATTATTTCTAGAGTCATCTGCCCTTGTCACATGGGTTGCCCGTTTGATAGTGAACATATGTTCCATGTTTCAAGTTGATGTCTTGAGCGGGAGCAGAGATATAACAAAATGTCAGTTTTTTTATATGACAAAGCAGACGATGACGACAACGGGGCTATGACAATAATGTGTTTTCTTCGAAAACAGTAGAGCTAAAAAAAATCACATAAAGACTACCTCAGAAATAAGAACATCTAAATATTAAAACCACCTCGCTTGTCAATTATGACTTAATTAGTCATAAAAACAATGTCAATATTCAGACCAAGTCAATAAAGAGAGCACTTTATCAACCCATTGGTGGTTTTGATTTCCAGGTTTTTCTGTATGTGCAATTATTGAAATTAATATCGGCCATGACCGATCTGATGTACATGGCAAGTAACTGCAAACCTGCAGATTTCTTTTTCTGTGGCCTTTTGACAGGTTGTTCCACTGTATCTATAGTCTCAATGTTATCTGCCTCTGAAATACGAAAGACTGAGTGATCATGACATGTCATACCTTAAACCCTTTCCCTGATACAGACAACATAAAACACCTCTGCAGCAGACAACTTTTAAAAACATTCTAACAAAAAAAGAAATTGCTTGTTACAAGCAATTTCTTCGTTTAGCAAAATGTTTTCTACACCGTAAGACAATGTTACCATAAACTGTCCATGTTTTACCAACATTTCTGCAGATGCTTTCAACTGTTGTCTGCTGCAGATCTGTCATACATCGTCAGTATGAGGGAAAGGGTTTATAAAGCAAGTTCCATCAAGACCCCAATTATTACTACACACATATTTCATCTTAAGACTGACTTACGTAAACAACTCATCAAGCAGTCATCAAACCAATTTTAAAGAAACCTCCGTCACCATTCTTAGCTTTTGATAGCATGAAGAAGCTGAGGTTTAGATCTACTAAAAATACATAGTAAGGAAAGTATTGCACCCCTTGTGTTTTTTACAAGGCTTGGTTTTCTGTGGCAAACAATCTGAAAAGAAACTAGAATCATGCTGCTGCTTAGACAAATAAACTGCTTTTTACCACAGAAATGAAATGAACTGAGAAATCCTTTCACCATGTAGGTTTTTTTTTTTTGCTTAAACATTGTGCTCCAAATCAAGAAAAAATTCAAGCATTTCAAATTTGGTTAAAACTAGGTGTTCAGTGTTTCAACAGAGCTTATAAAATGTTTAGACCAACTTGCAGACAGGGCAAAAACTATATGGCCCAGGTCTATCGATACAAAGGCATACAAATGCATACAAATATATTTTGCATGTTTGGTAAACAGTAGTGCATTGTGCTGAAAAGGAAAAATATGTAAATTTAAAAGATATCAATTTTAAGTCTAGCCTATTAGCCACAGAATAAATGTATACAGTCCAAAGTTCGGGGGCCCATTTCATTAAACTGCGTACGCACGAAATTTGCGTACACAAATTATTAAGGCAGGGATCAGATTGGAATACAAGTTTCACAAAACTGTATAACTTTGCGATTTGAGTTAGTATTATCATAACTTTACGCCAGCTCATACATTTGGGTGAAGTAGGGATCATATGTATATATATATATACAATCCCGAATAATTTGCGTAAATCTACACTGTTTAGTGAAATGGGCCCCAGGACTTTTCTGCTTATCATTTCAATACCTAATGAACAGTTTATCCTAACTACAACTACAAGCATTTGTTTGGTTTGAACAATTTCTTATCAGACAAGTGTTATTTGAAACAAGAGGGCCATGATGGCCCTGTATCGCTCCACTGGCTTATAAATATAAACCATAAAGAGAAGTCTTCACTATATAAGCCCTTATAAAACTTTGACCCCAGGGCTACAGTCGGACTAAATGGGAAATATGTGTATTGGAAGAATAACATGCCAAATTTGGGAGTTCTTGGCCTTATGGCTAGTAACATAACGGTTTCTGCAGTTTTCACTCCATAAACCCATGAAAAACTTGTGACCCCATGCAGGGTCAAACTTGATCCTAGGGCTGTAACTTGGGCCCTCTTTGTAGTTGTCCACTAGATAATGCTATAATTATGCAAAATTTGGTAGCCCTAAGCCTTGTGGCTATGTACACCAAGATTTAAAAGTTTTCCCTATATAAGCCCATGTAAATCTTGTGAACCTGCCCCCCCCCCGACCAAATTGACCCTAGGACTGTAATTTGGGCACTTTTGGTAGACCCCCACTAGATCAAGCTAAATGCAAAATTTGGTAGCTCTAGGCCTTATGGCTAGGTACAGGAAGATTTTTACAGTTTTCTCTATATAAGCCTATGTAAAACTTGTGACCCCTGGGGCAGAGCCAATTTTGACCCCTGGGCTATAATTTGAAGAAACATGATAGAGGTCTACTACATAAAGCTACATGCTAAATTTGGTAGCCCTATGCCTTATGGTTTCAGACAAGAAGATTTTCAAAGATTTCCAATATTTTTCAGTTTTGTTGCCATGGCAACCAGAGTTTTTGAAGGAACCAAATTCTTTCAAGAAATTCTGAAGAGGACCATGGCAGGATCATTTCTGTGAAGTTTCATGAAAATTGGGTAGGTAGTTTCAGAGAAGATGTTTGAAATAAAAGTTAACGCACGGACAGACGGACGCACGCACGGACGGACAGATGGACGCAGGCACGCACGCACAACGGACACTGGGCCATGACATAAGCCCGCTGGCCTTCGGCCAGTGGAGCTAAAAACAAATTTTTGGTCTAACCTATAAGCAAGTGGTTTTATCTTAGGATCAAAAACATACCGAATACATCTTGCTGTAACTCTGCTGAATTCTTATAAAAAGGTTCAGCTTGATTTTCTGATGAAGGTCCCATTTCTTCTTCCGAACTGGATAGGATGTCTGAAGCCATAAAGTAGTATGTGTAGGCTAGTGATTGCTATTAATCTAAAACTGATCAAACAGGGTTTTCCGCCGACCATCAACTTGAATTTTCAATGTTGCCTACGATCTTTAAAAATGACATACAGATATAATGAAATAGACATTCCTCTCTTAATCTATATTAATTTATATCTTATTACCTGGTAAGTGCAAATTCATTTAGATTATTACTCATTAGATTGGGGAGTATACACACGTAGTAGCTTCATCACAGAATGAATAAAGGTTCTGGTCATCATGCATCAAGCAGTTAGCATTGGAACAAATTTTGATATGACAGTATTGTGTAAAATGAATTGATAGCTTTTATAACAAGAAGCTATCACATATAAATTACAGGCATTTACATACATTTACATACATTTCGCTTTTGGAAAACATTTGATAATTGATCTGTTGAGTCTAACCCGATCATCAATTACATTTTTGTCCTAATCCCAACACTAGGCTTTTATAAATATGTATTGAATACACATTATCAGTATTAGAGCAATATCTGTTCATCAAATCCTTTTTACCAACAATATTTTTTTTTAAAAGACCAAACAAATAAAGTATTATCTATAGAATTTGTAACTTACCTAAAATGCTTAAATTGCAGTGAATGTACCTTCAAATTCGATGTCCTTCAAATCAGTATCTTTGTATTTGCTGAGGAGATTCCTATCTTGTAACAGCAGCAGTTTTCCAGGTTGGATCCTTTCAATCCCATCTAGGGCAAACCTGTAATGGGACTGGTTGACATTGATTGTGTGCCCAAGATGTGTGCATAGCCACTGTATTTGGTGGTCCTTCAGGCCTAGGTACCTAAATGTAACTAAGCGACTACAAAAATTTCTTTAGGTAAGAAAAAGCAAAGGACGAATGGCCCTTTCCCTAACATACAAAGCTTTTAGGCCAAAGCACTAAATTACATAAAATATATGAGGTTGAAATAAATATCAAAATGTCTATCTAAAAAAAAAATTAAAATAAAAAAAAAAAAAATATTTATACTATTCGATTTTTCGGACATAATTATTTGCCTTTAAGTCATTTTGTGTAGATTTATATCTAATAGCATCAATAATTAGAGCGTAAATGATATTGCCCCATTTCACACAGGACCAATTATTTAAACTTGTCAATTTCAGAACACACCGACTTACATTTTAGGTTTTTGATCATTTTGTTTAAAAACACCTTTGAAATTCCTTAAAAAACAGTTGTTAAATCTATGATAACCAGCATTATGAAAGTTATTATGAAAGTTATTTTTGAATTGTACAATGCAAGTGTGACCACTGTCGTGGAATAAAATTTGACAATATATACATATTCCACACTGACAGAGATTGGAGTGGCTTTATAATTAACAACCACATGTATACCCAAGCTATTGTTGCCATTTAGGCTCTGTATCCTGTGGATGTTAATCTCTCAGGATGGATCAGTTCACCAACATTCTCATGACCAAGTTGCTTAAGGCATTCAGCTGCCCTTATAATCCCGTCTCCTGAAAATAATTTTATCATATCCATATCAGAGTTGTTTATTTATTCCTGGAGGGTGACCTATATAAGGACGGTCAGTTTACCTACTCATCAATTTTCTATGCAAGCCTAGCTGAGCTTTGTACAAGTAAACATGCCTATACTTGTGCCAGGACCAACACTTGATTTGACAAAAGCACCGTCTGCAGGTGTCAAGGTTTCACTGCAGGTTCTGGATAGTAAGAAAATTATAAGTTGAACAAGAGCACTGCATGCAGTTGCCAACACTCAACTGTTACGTGCTTGATAGTGGGTAAAAATTCTAAGTCTAAAAAAGGCCATAATTCGGTCAAAAATATTTTTAGAGTTATCTGCCCTTGTCACAAAGATTGCCATTTTGATAGTGAACATATGTTCCAAGTTCCAAGTTGATATCTTGACTGGGAGCAGAGATATTACAAAATGTCAACGCTTTTGCATGACGACGACACAGACAACAGGGCTGTGACAATTATTTGACTTTTTCTTCGAAAACAGTCGAGCTAAAAAGGGGCATAATTCCTACCAAATATTTTTAGAGTCACCTTCCCTTTTTGTATGGGTTGCCTTTTTGATAGATAAGGTCAAAATTTTTGCATGCAGATAATGCAGGTAACAACCTGGCTACAACAATAGCTCCACTTTTCTTCAAAAACAGTTGAACTAAAAACGGGATATACATAAACAGAAAAACTTTTCACACCATAACCACTTTTTAAGCCATGTGAGCAGATTTTGGAAAGGACAATAACATTAACTATCAACTATCAAATTGCCATATTATGATGATACTTAAGTTACTTTAATAACACGCCACTTTGTTTATATCTTGAAATGTACAGGGAAAGAGAAAGTAGAGCCACAGCAATTTATCCCAAAGGAACAATGATACTGTTGTCACTATGGAATTTTATAAATAAGATATTTATGAAAAGTTGCCCCAATATAAAGGCTATAAATGTTCATACAAAAAAACTTATTAGTAAAACTGGCATAGCTGACAGTCCAATTTTAGTTGAAACCAAAACTGACAAGCCCAGTTCCAAAGACAACTATTTCGGCCAAACTTGATGGAATCAGAACTTTTTGCATAATCAGATTGGTTACAGCCACCTGAATTCAAGTAAAGTAAGAAAATTGAATCGTGTGGTTTTAAGTATTTTCTTATGTACACAGTTAAAATAATAAAATAATAATGATATTTAGTAAAGATAGGTCAATTGATATGATTTTTTCAGCTTACATACCTTTACTTGCAAACATGTATTGATTTGTTGTTTTCAGTCCACCAATTTTTC
Source organism: Tridacna gigas (assembly GCA_945859785.2). Taxonomy (NCBI): domain Eukaryota; kingdom Metazoa; phylum Mollusca; class Bivalvia; order Cardiida; family Cardiidae; genus Tridacna; species Tridacna gigas. The sequence goes on along the minus strand of OX244034.2, from coordinate 64,460,671 downwards.
TGACTTCCTCATCTGTTATATATTTCAGGGCTTGTGATGCATCATTTTGAATTACGACAGGAACTCGTCTGCCTCTCTGCCGATATATGTTAATATAATCAGTCAGGTAATACAAAATTTCAACAAGAGGGCCATGATGGCCCTGTATCACTCCACTGGCTTATAAATATAAACCATAAAGAGAAGTCTTCAATATATAAGCCCTTATAAAACTTTGACCCCAGGGCTACAGTCGGACTAAATGGGGAATATGTGTATTAGAAGAATGACATGCCAAATTTGGGAGTTCTTGGCCTTATGGCTACTGTGCCACAAAAGAAGCAGAGACTTCAGATAAGCCCTCTGCTTCATATGTACCTCAAATGTACATATAACGTACTTCAAGTCATGTAGGTCTGCTTCATCTGAAGTCCCATAGACTTCATTAAGGCTTCTGATTATACTTCATTTAACCCTTTCCCAAACGACAAATTTTGGACTAGTCCAAATTGAAAGAGTTTGCAAACGACAATTTCAAATTTGATGAAAATGGCAGAAAGGTCTCAAAACAGGTAGAAAACATTGTGGGAAAAGGAGAAATTGCTCGTTACGAGCAATTTCTCCTTTTCCCACAGTGTTTTCAAAAGACTTGTACTGCAGACACGTGAAAACCAGGGCTTGTTTGGGAAAGGGTTAAAGCTTATGGGCTTCAGATGCGCTCCTCTTTAGCAATGGGGACTTCTGAAGAAGTACAAAGGACTTTAAATGTACTTCAGAATCTTTACTAATTGTAAGTGGGACTTCTATAATACCTTAATAACTTTAAAAATACTTGTGCACAAGCTATGGAACTTTATGTATATTTCTATGACTTATTGTTTTCTGGGCGTTTTGAAGCAAAGTGTTTGTTAATTATATGAATTAATTTGTATTGCCAGTCACCTCTAAATGCTGGTATATTTATTGATAGGGTTTTTCCTGCCTTTTCCACATTCTCTGCAAGTGAGACAGTTTTCCCAAATAACCGTTTTCCAAATTTTTCCTTTTTGTACTCTTCCAAATTCAAAAACATCTGTGCCGAAGCTATGAAAATATGGTTACATCTATGAAACATTAACACTATTGTCACAAGCACTTTCTTGTTTTGACTGCCACAAAACTGTCAAAAGTTGTTTTCTGCAAATTTAATATGGAAGGATAATACTTAAATAATCTAAATGAACAGATAGTCATAGCTCATAATACTAAAACCATACATAACAGCAAATATCTTTAAAAAGATAAATGTGTTTAAGTATTTAAGTTAAATATTGCCGATGGGCTCCTAAAACATCGTAACTACAGCTTTTTCAAGCTGTAGTTACGATGTTTTGGGAGCCGACCGATGATATATATAATGGTTTTTGTTTAAATATCAGCAAGAAATTGACAAAATGCACCAGCAAAGGGTAAATTTACCTGACTGACCAAATGTTTTATATCACAGCAGTGAATATGAAATCAGTTTCACTGACTGTCAAAATTTTGGGTATTATTTGTGTACTTTCTAGCATATTTTGTCTCTGGAAAACTAAATTTAACAATTCTTTTTCAACAATATACACATTTTTTAACCAATCAAAGAATTTCTGTCAAGCATCTGAGTCTATTACACACAAAAGTTGGGCGAAAGCCACCTTAAGCGCTAATGTGAAAAATATGTAAAATATCTTGAGCCGTCATTGGTATTTCAATGTATACTTCACCTTTCCATAAACAGGACGAAAATAGCACATTTTCATTCATTCTTTTCCGTTTCTCATTGTGTTAGATATAATGAATTGAACAGGTTCATGTGTTCACAAATAGATCATGGTCGGTTGTTTTGATGCAATTTCAAGCAAATTCCTCAAGCTACGCCCTCGGATTTTATCAAGATTGCATCAAAGCTCTTGACCTTGATCTATTTGTGATCACATGAATCTGTTAACCCATTACCAGACGACAAAATTTTAGACTGGTACAAATTGAAACAAATTGCAGACGACATTTTAAAGTGCCTTTAAAATGAAAAATAAGTGCCATATAGGGTAGAAAACATTGTGAGAAAAGGAGAAATTGCTTGTTACAAGCTATTTCTCCTTTTCTCACAATGTTTTCCACAGCTATATATCTTTAGTGCGTCAAAATGTGGCATTGTGTGGTAATGGGTTAAAATGAAAAATAAGTGCCATATAGGGTAGCAAACATTGTGAGAAAAGGAGAAATTGATTGTTACAAGCAATTTCTCCTATTCTCATAATGATTTCCACAGCTATAGATCTTTAGTGCGTCAAAATGTGGCATTGTGTGGTAATGGGTTAATTCATTATATCATATATATTATTATATATTACTCATGAATTGAACAGATTCATGCGTTCACAAATAGATCATGGTTGGTCGTTTTGATGCAATTTCAACGCCTACCAGGATTTCATTGAAACTCTCGAGCTTGACCTATTTGCGAACACATGGACCTGTTCAATTCATTATTTAACTTTACTTAACCATGCCATGCAATTTTTTTAGTCACTTTCACTGAAAACAGGAATCTTTCCAATAAAACATCTGTTTCAATTTGCTAAACATGCAAAATAACACATTTGTTTGATGCTCTGTACTTCAATTAAGTCTGTTTTATCTAATTCCTTTTCTTGACAAAAATGACATGGAAGCTTTAAAATGCATTCAATTTTCTGAAATCTCTTTATGACAGCCAAATACTTTGAACATGAAGATTCCATGAATTTTACAGCATGAGTGGAAAGTGTGTTGAGTGGAGCATGAGCGCTATGGAACTGGATTGAATGCTGAATGAAAAATATTCTCAGATCGCTGTTAGAAAATATAGTGAGAAAAGCAGAAATAGCTTGTGACAAGCAATATTTACTTTTCCCACAATATATTCAGAAGAGATTTATGTCAGAAAAGTTGGACAAAAGATTGGTGGCTAAATAATTTACCAAAATTAAAAGGGAACAGTAAGAGCAGAACAAAAGGGAATGCTTGGGCTAAGGGGTGGCGATCACATAGATTTCAAATTCATCATGACATTCCATACTGTAGGTAAAGTACTGAAACTCAAGAAAGCAAGGTTATTTGTGGTTCCAGTTCAGTGCATTCCATGCATCATAACTGGTGGAGAACATTAAGAAAAACAAAGCAATTGCCTCCACAATGTTTCCAAAGGCTTATTTGCTTGAAATCTGGTCTTTGGAGGTTTCACACCATTCTGCGTTCGTTTATTTTGCAACCGCAGTGAATTCCAGTTATGTTCAGATGTTGCTTTCTGGAGTTTCTGCACGGTATGTGGTCTTCATTAAGAATGACAAGTTGTCTGGTCACAGATGATGTTCTGTTATACTGACATTAAGAAGCAGATCTTCACCCTATCTTGTAATATCAATGCTAAGCTTCTGAATAAAAGGAAGACATGCTGGAAATGATGGTTACCTTGCCTGACAAAGTAGAAAATATTGTGAGGAAAGGAGAAATTGCTCATCTTGAACACATTGTCTGTTTTCCAGGTTTGTTTCAGGAATTGAAACAATCAAATACCATACACCACCCTAAAACCCAGAATGGGATATCAACACCCACATAAAGCACTTCACATTAGATGAACATGACAGGCAAAGGGCCAAAAGGCCTGAACTTTCCTGACAGGTGGCCAAAACTCTATCTTAAATATGGAACTTAATCCTGTGTGGCTCTGAGATCAAGGTGTAATTTGTAATCCAGTGGTCCTGGGTTTGATCTTAACCCATGAACTTTTTCTTTTGTGGGAGTGTTCTTGAGCAAGACATAACATAGTCCTAGCCTAGTAATGGTGAAACCCAGGAATGATGCGAGTGAGATGTCACCATTATACATTGTTTCAAAGCAGCTCAAAACACCATCCAATCAATTAAAAAGGAACAACTCTTTAAATACAAACAGTAATAAGAATAAGAAACAACAGAATCACAGCCTGGGAACTGTCAATAATAAGCTATTGAGGATTTAAATCTTGACACTAACATTAACAATTATCTGTGGGTTTAAACCTTTACCACTCAATCCCAAAATTTAACAACCCTGAAAAAGAGGCATTGTGAAAGCTTTGTGGAAAAAGGAGAAATTGCTGGTAACCAGCATTGCCTCCTTGTCCGACAATGTTTTCTACTATTTCAGGTACAAATACCATTATTTGTGCCCCATTAATTCTTTTTTTATTTCATCGTCCTCGAATTTGCTTTCAATTTGGACAAGTCAAAAATTTTGACGTCTGGAAATGGGCTAAAGCCAGTTTACAATGCCTCAATCCTCACGCTTAGTTATGTCATGGTTTGCTTTAGTTATGTCATGGTTTGCCATACTTTATATGAGGGAAAGAGTACAATCTGCATGGTTTGAATTCACAAGTGGTTTGACTGTATTGGGAGAACTCTCAATATTCTTTTCTTATTTTCAGCTTATCATCCAGAAAATTACAATTGTTTAAGCACTTACATATTAAAATGGAAAAAAAAAATGGTTTACTAATTCCATCCTGAGTATGTATTTGCCATTCACAGAAGGAAATTGAACTTAGAATTAATTGCCTACAAGCTTCTGCCTTATAGAGCTAAAAACCATCACTACATCACACTTACCATTATGATAAAGTCCAGACAACTCATGAATAAGTGGTTGCAGAAAAACATTCATTACACTGGCTTAACTCCTCCAAACCAAAGTCCAGCAAAGATTTGGTTCTGACTGTTGAACCTGTAATTAACACAGATATGTAAACAATGCCACAGTTAGGCTTAGTAGATGAGGACTGATTGACTGAATGTGGTTTTACACCACTTTGAACAATCTTTCAGTTACATCGTGGCAGAGTTCACTACTCAGGTTTTTCCTGGGTGTCACCAGTACTAGCTCTGAAATGTCTAGCCCAAGATCATACCCATGTGACCAGCAGCATGCACGGGAATCGAACCCGCGACCATGGACTTCTCTCAAGTCACAAGTCCATTGCCCTAACCACTGAGCCACCCAGGACCCCTAGTAGATGAAGAAATGATATATTATAATCTAAATAATGAAAGCTTTGAACTTATTCACAATTTGCACGTGAAAAACCTTTTAAATGGCATTAATTTAAAATCAGACCAACAGTCTGGGATATGTTGCTTGACTCTTAACCAGACGGAAACTTTAGACTTGTCCAAATTTAGAGCATTTGCAGACAACAAATTATCCGTGACTCAAATGACACAATTTGATTGAGAAGGAAATATTTTAGGATTTTAGGAAAAGGAGAAAATGCTGATTACTGGTATTTTCTTCATTTCTTACATATGATCTTTTCAATGTCTTTTTCCCCAATGAGCATGAAAACACGGAATTGTTTCAAACAGGTTAATGCCTGATTTTGCTTTTCATACTCTTTAACACCGAAAAAAAGATGTCAACAATAGTCCATGCTAATTTTCATTGATTACATGTTAAAAAAGTGATACCTAAATATCGCTTCGCCCGTTTCAGAACACTGAATGGGGTTCTACGCTCCTTTCAACACTATTTCAGTTAAATCACTGACTGGTCACTTTTTCATGACTGTTCACTTTCACAAAATTATTCTTTAGTGGACCCATCAACAGGTATGTTCAAGCTGTCTCAGTTTACAACATACATTGAAAGCAGAATCAGAAATAGAAAAAAAGCACAGTTTTCATTATACCTACATTGTATTCACATCATTTTCTTTTTAATATCAACTACACATTCTGATTCAGTTATGTCTTAAGGTATTTTACCTTTGTTTAGGGGGGAGTTCATTGATGATAAGATAAAGTGGCCACACACTGTATGATGATGATGATCTAAATATGGAAACCCCATCAGTATTCAGCGGCAGTGATATGTGCACCTCCTTTAACTTGTCTTGTTCCGGTGTTCCAGGGAAGTGAAAACTGTCAAAGTGTTTCTTGTATATTTCACCATCAAAGACATCATCAATGCTACTCTCAGACTGTTTATCCCTGTTCCTGTTGTAGTACAGATCATCTTCTGACAAACCTGTAATATTTTTAAATATAAATAATGAAATGCTATGCAAGCACAGAAGAAAGTGACAATGTAGTTATTCATAGAACCAAAGAGAAATAAACGCAGTGATCATGTTGAGACCAATTTTGTATCAATTTCCATATACATAGGGGCATGTCGCAAAAAACAATTCTGGGTAGGTATATAATATAGACAAGGGCTTTGATTTCCATATTGTCGTTTACCACAGAAATCGATATTATCGTTTTACACAGAAGTCAGCTGTAAGCAGCAACTGACACAATAATTATTGGGTAAATACGGAAATCAGGGAAAATTCTGGCTCAGAATATCATGAGAAAATATCTCATTCAGCCAAAATAAGCAAAAAATTATGTATTTTTGGCAGAAATTTTACCAAATCCTTTGATTAATTTCACTTTTCCATTAGACTTTTCTCCCATTAAGCCAGTTTCAATGAGATTTCTGGCAGAAAAAGGAGAAAATCTTTCAATATGTCACCTGAAAATAATCCCTGGGTAAAGTGGGCATTTTCTGAAAGCTTAATTATATTTGATCAAAAGCGTAAACAATTTTAGACCTGAATGTAAAAAAAGCAATTGTAATTTAATCACAAATGCACCCAAATGCCCAAAAGAAGCTAGGTAGGAAACAATCACAATAACTCACCATGAGCTACATAAATGCAAATGTTATTTAGATAATCTGTACAAAGAAGTGGAGAACTCATAAAAGTACAAGCTACTAAATATCAATCTTTCTCAAATCAGGGCTTTGTTCGGTCATTTTGGGAATATGACCCATACCCTTAGCATAGGTAATTTCAGCATTGTTTTGGGGCAAAATTAGAAAATTTTTAACACTTAAATGTGGTTATATATATGTATGAGTAATTACTCAGTAATATTCTAAAGTTGTGGCTATTTTGTATTACAAGAGGGCCATGATGGCCCTGGGTCGCTCACCTTAGTAGAGTGCCTTAAAGGTTTTTCTTTAATTTGACCATGTGACCTAGTTTTTGACCGCAGGTGACCCAATTTCAAACTCATATTTCATAAAGACAAACATTCTGACCAATTTTCAAGTCAACTGAGCAAAAAATGTGGCCTCGAGTGCCCTAAAAATATTTCTTTAATTTGACCTAGTGACCTAGATTATTTGAACTGGTCTTTGACTATATCAAAAGAAACATTTTAACCAATTTTCAAATCAAATGAATAATAAATGTGGCCTCTAGAGTGCCCACTAGCTATTTCTTTAATTTGACCAAGTGAACTAGTTTATGACTCCAGTTGACCCAAACTCAGACTCACGTGAGATTTTACAAAGACAAATATTCTGACCAATTTTCAAGGCAATTAAGCAAATAATGTGGCCTCTAGAGTGCCCACAAGGTATTTCTTTATTTTGACCTAGTGACCTAGTTTATGGTTCCAGGTGATCCAAATCCAAACTCATCTGGTATTTCATCAAGACAAACATTCTGGCCAAATTTCAGGTCATTTGAGCAATAAATGTGGCCTCCAGAGTGCAAACAAGGTATTTCTTTAATTTGACCCAGTGAACTAGTTTATGACCCAAGTTGACCCAAATTAATCTTATGTGAGACTTTATAAAGACAAACTTTCTAACTGATTTTCAAGGCAACTGAGCAAATAATGTGGTCTCGAGAGTGCCAACAAGGTATTTCTTTAATTTGACCTAGTGACCTAGTTTATGACCCAAGATGACCCAATTTTGAACTCAATGAACTTGTTGTGCTTAGATGGGCAAACAAACTTAGAAAGAATCACTACATACCAAATATCAAAGCTCTACGCCTTCCAGTTTTAAAGAAGAATTTTAAAGTTTTCCTTCTTTGTTCCTATGTTCGAACTTGTGACCCCCGGGGCAGGGCCAGTTTTGACCCAGGGGCATCATATGTACAAACTTAGTAGAGGTCCACTAGGAAATGCTACATACCAAATATCAAAGCTCTATACCTTCCCGTTTAAGAGAAAAAGAAATTTAAAGTTTTCCTTCTTTGTTCCCATCTTCGAACTTGTGACCCCCAGGGCGGGGCCAGTTTTGACCCAGGGGCATCATATGAACAAACTTGGTAGAGGTCCACTCTGAGATGCAACATACCAAATATCAAAGCTCCACACTTTTCGGTTTCAGAAAAGAAGAATTTTAAAGTTTTCCTTCTTTGTTCCTATGTTCGAACTTGTGACCCCAGAGGCTGGGCCAGTTTTGACCCAAGCAGCATCCTTGGAACAAACTTGGTAGAAGTCCACTAGGAGATGCTACATACCAAATATCAAAGCTCTACGCCTTCCCATTTAAGAGAAAAAAAAAACAAGAGGGCCATGATGGCCCTGTATCGCTCCACTGGCTTATAAATATAAACCACGAAGAAAAGTCTTCACTATATAAGCCCTTATAAAACTTTGACCTCATGGCTACAGTCTGACTAAATGGGGAATATTGTATTAGAAGAATAACATGCCAAATGTGGGAGTTCTTGGCCTTATGGCTGGTAACAAGATGGTTTCTGAACTTTTCACTCCATAAACCCATGTAAAACTTGTGATCCCTGGTGCAGGGCCAAACTTGATCCTAGAGCTGTAACTTGGGCCCTCTTTGTAACTGTCCACTAAATAATGCTATCATTATATGCAAAATTTGGTAGCCTAACCCTTATGGCTATGTACACCAAGATTTAAAAGTTTTCCCTATGTAAGCCTATGTAAATCTTGTGAACCCCCCCCTCCAAGTATGAGGCCAAATTGACCCCAGGACTATACTTTGGACACTTTTGGTAGACTCCAACTAGATCAAGCTAAATGCCAAATTTGGTAGCTCTAGGCCTTATGGTTTCAGACAAGAAGATATTTAAAGTTTTCTCTATATAAGCCTATGTATAAAACTTGTGACCCCTGGGGAAGAGCCAATTTTGACCCCAGGGCTATAATTTCAAGAAACATGATAGAGGTCTACTACATAAAGCTACATGCCAAATTTGGTAGCCCTATGCCTTATGGTTTCAGACAAGAAGATTTTTAAAGTTTTCTCTATATAAGCCTATGTAAAACTTGTGACCCCTGGGGAAGAGCCAATTTTGACCCCAGGGCTATAATTTCAAGAAACATGATAGAGGTCTACTACATAAAGCTACATGCCAAATTTGGTAGCCCTATGCCTTATGGTTTCAGACAAGAAGATTTTTAAAGTTTTCTCTATATAAGCCTATGTAAAACTTGTGACCCCTGGGGCAGAGCCAATTTTGACCCCAGGGCTATAATTTGAAGAAACTTGATAGAGGTCTACTCCATAAAGCTACATGCCAAATTTGGTAGCCCTATGCCTTATGGTTTCAGACAAGAAGATTTTTAAAGATTTCCAATATTTTTCAGTTTTGTTGCCATGGCAACCAGAGTTTTTTAAGGAATCAAATTCTTTCAAGAAATTCTGAAGAGGAACATGTCAGGATCATTTCTGTGAAGTTTCGTGAAAATCGGATGGGTAGTTTCAGAGAAGAAGATGTTTGAAATAAAAGTTAACGCACGGACGGACGGACGGACAGACGACCGGACGGACGGACGGACGCACGACGGACACCGGGCCATGACATAAGCCCGCTGGCCTTTGGCCAGTGGAGCTAAAAATAAATAAAGTTTTCCTTCTTTGTTCCTATGTTTGAACTTGTGACCCCCGGGGCGGTGCCAATTTTGACCCCAAGGGCATCATATGAACAAACTTAGTAGAGGTCTGCTAGGCGATGCTACATACTAAATATCAAAGCTCTACGCCTTCCAGTTTCAGAGAAGATGATTCTTAAAATTTTCCTTCTCTGTTCCTATGTTCGAACTTGTGACCCCCGGGGCAGGGCCAACTTTTGCCCCAAGGGCATCAAATGCACAAACTTAGTAGAGATCCACTAGAAGATGCTACATACCAAATATCAAAGCTCCATGCCTTCCTGTTTCAGAGAAGAAGATTTTTAAAGTTTTCCTTCTTTGTTCCTATGTTGGAAATTGTGACCCCCCCAGGGTGGGGCCAGTTTTGACCCCAGGGGCATCATATGAACAAACCTGGTAGAGGTCCACTAGGAGATGCTACATACCAAATATCAAAGCTCTATGCCTTCCAGTTTCAGAGAAGATGATTTTTAAAGTTTCCCCTCTTTGTTCCTATGTTCGAACTTGTGACCCCCCGGGGCAGGGCCAGTTTTGACCCCAAGGGCATCATATGAACAAACTTGGTAGAGGTCCACTAGGAGATGCTCCATGCCAAATATCAAAGCTCTATGCCTTTTAGTTTTAGAGAAGAAGATTTTTAAAGTTTTCCTTCTTTGTTCCTATGTTGGAAATTGTGACCCCCGGGGCGGGGCCAGTTTTGACCCCAGGGGCATCATATGAACAAACTTGGTAGAGGTCCACTAGGAGATGCTACATGCCAAATATCAAAGCTCTACGCCTTCAAGTTTTAGAGAAGAAGATTTTTAAAGTTTTCCTTCTTTATGACTATGCTCAAACTTGTGACCCCCGGGGCGGGGCCAGTTTTGACCCCAGGGATATCAAATGAACAAACTTGGTAGAGGTCCACTAGGAGATGCTACATACCAAATATCAAAGCTCTGCGCCTTCTAGTTTCAGAGAAGAAGATTTTCAAAGATTTTGCTTTTTTTTCCTTTTTGTTGCCATGGCAACCAGAGTTGTGGGTGGAATTCAATTCTTTGAACAATTTTGGTAGAGCTTCACCCAAGGAACATCCCTGCCAAGTTTCATCAAGATTGGCCCAGTGGTTTAGGAGAAGAAGATGTTTAAAGAAATTGTTGACGGACGACGGATGACAGACGACGGACGACGGACGCCGGACATAGGGCGATCACAATAGCTCACCTTTAGCACGTTGTGCTAAGGTGAGCTAATAAAACAGAACTAATGTAAGTTATATTTTAACAATGACATCTTCATAGGTTTCAAAGAAAATGTTTTCAAATAACAAATGGGAATTTTTATTATCATATTGAGAAATTCGGAACATGACTGAGAAACGGCTATAAAATAAACTCGAATAAATCCTTTCCAGACTAAAAAGAGATTTGTTTGTGAAACACGAATGCCCCATTTTTTCGAAAACTGTGACCTTGATATTTGACCTTGACAGATGACCTTGACTTTGGTACTACAGAAAGAGTTTTACCCCAAGGAATATATATGTGAAATATGAAAGCTCTATCACTTACCATTCAAAAGCTATGGCCAATGTAAAAGTTTTTGCGGACAAACAAACGGACAAACGGACAGGCCAAAAACAGTATGCCCCCGATCTATCGATGCGGGGGCATAAAAAGTACTTAGGTGTGTAGAGTTGAAAAAAAAATACATTACCTGACAAAATAGATTGTATCTGGCCAGATAGTGGGATGTACATAAAGTATTTTTGTTTCCTCTTTCTGCATACTGCACACTCATCCATGTTTACTACGCCAGAATACTCCTTGCAAAAGTCACAAAAATAATGTTTCTGTACAGGTGAAGTCTGTTTGTTAAAGAAATTGTAAAATAGATGTATACTGGTTCGGCACCTATTAGGAGTCAAACAGTGAAGTTCCAAGAGGCTCAAGAGATCCTTAGTAGCTTCTCGAGTGAGCTGATGCCTCATTACAAAGGTAATTATCAATACCATACTTTCCAGTAATGATATCCTTGAACCCTGATACAATGGTTCATCTTTAGGTGCATGTCCTACATCTGAAATTTAAGACATTTACAATTTTATCTGTGTGAACTAGAGTTGTTTCCTTCACCTGAGTACAGAAATTGCAAAGACCAACAGCAGTGTTTTCAGCCAGACAGGGGAGAGGAATGAATTGTGCTTTTTTGGTTGAGGGCAAGTTAAGGATTACTCAAATGTAAGTGGCTTGAGAACAGGTCACTTTTTAGATGTTGTTGAAACTTATATTTTACCTCTGGTGACCATTTTGTCGATATGATTGATTTGATAAGTTACTGTAGAAAGCTACGTGAGAATTGTTTTTGAACAAGAGCACCGCATGCAGGTGCCAGATGCTCAGCTGTTGGTGCTGGATGGTGAAAAATGCCTTAGATTAAAATTTGACCTTTGACCCTCTGCTGTGACCTTACCTTTGGTGTATGAGACTGATTCTTGCACAGTGCACTTCCTCTCATCAAGATGTACAAGCATGTGAAATATTTTGAAAACTGGATCACAGGTTCAGGAGATATAGGCAAGGTTAAAGTATGTCACGCCAATGCCGCCAACACCAGGGTGATGACAATACCTCAACCTTTTTGTCCCAAAAACAGCCAAGCTAAAAATAATTCTAAACAAGAGGGCCATGATGGCCCTAAATCGCTCACCTGAGTCTTTTGACCAAGTTAATCCTATATCCACATAAGGGCCATAATTTGAAGTAGTTTGGTAGAGAACCACTAGATAATGCTACATGCCAAATATGAAAGCTCTAGCCCTTACGGTTTGGGACAAGAAGGTTTTTAAAGATTTCCTTCTTTTTTTCTATGTGAAATCTGAGACCAACAACATAGGGCCAATTTCCATGACAGGGCCATGATTTGAAGTATTTTGGTAGAGAATCACTAGATGATGTTACATGCCAAATATGAAAGCTCTAGCCCTTATAGTTTGGGACAAGAAGATTTTAAAAGATTTCCTTCTTTATCTCTATATGAAATCTGAGACCAACAACATAAGGCTAATTTTCACACCAGGGCCATAATTTGAAGTATTTTGGTAGAGGGCTACTAGATTATGCTACATGCCATATATGAAAGCTCTAGTCAATACGGTTTGGGACAAGAAGATTTTTAAAGATTTCCTTCTTTATCTCTATGTGAAATCCGAGACCCAACAACATAGGGCTAATTTTCACACCAGGGCCATAATTTGAAGTATTTTGGTAGAGGGCCACTTGATGATGCTACATGCCAAATATGAAAGCTCTAGCCCTTACGGTTTGGGACAAGAAGATTTTTAAAGATTTTCTTCTTTATCTCTATGTGAAATCTGAGACCCCACAACATAGGGCTAATTTCCACACTAGGGCCATAATTTGAAGTATTTTGATAGAGGACTACTAGATGATGCTACATGCCAAATATGAAAGCTCTAGCCCTTACGGTTTGAGACAAGAAGATTTTTAAATTTTTTTCTTTTGGTTGCCATGGCAACCAGAGTTCTTCATGGAATTGAAATCTTTGAAGTATTCTGAAAGTGCATTGACCAAGGATCATTTCTGTGAAGTTTCACTGAAATCTGTTGGCTGGTTTCAGAGGAGAAGATTTTTTAAGTAATTGTTCACAGACAGACTGACCCACGGACGGACGGACCCAAGGACGGATGCCAGACAATGATTGATCACAATAGCTCACCCTGAGCACTACGTGCTCAGGTGAGCTAACAAGAGGGCCATGATGGCCCTGAATCTCTCACATGACTTTTATATTAAAAAGAGAAACAAAAGTCAATATTTTCAAAACAGTTCTTTTTTTTTTGTACATAACAGCAAGATGAAAGTTGTAAGAGAGCGATTTGAACAAGATAACAAGATTCTTCTGTGATTTGACCTTATGACCTACTTTTTCATGATCCTCCCATGTTGAAACTTGGCCTAGATATTACCAAGCTTCAAACTAAACTTACCAAAACACCTCTAGAGTTTGAACAAGATTAATTTAAAATTTGACAAAGTGAGCAATTTTTATATCCAGCCACATGTATATTCAAACTTGGCCTAGATATTATCAAGATAAACATTCTGAGCCTAAGTTTCACAATGACAGATCCATAATTGTGGCGCCTAGATTGTTCACTAGTGACCTACTTTTTGACCTGACCACACCCATATTCTAACTTGACCTAGATATTATCAAGATATCATTCTGGACAAGTTTCACAATGATTGGACAAAAATTGTGGCTTCTAGAGTGTTAACAAGGATTTGATAAGATTTGACCAAGTGACATACTTCTTTTACCTGGCCAAACCTATATTCAAACTTGACCTAGGTATTATCCAAAAAAAAACATTTTGGGAAAGTTTTACAATGATAAAACCAAAACTGTGGCCTCTAGAATGTAAATAAAGTTTTTGTAAGATTTGACCTAGTGACCTACTTTTTGACCTGGCCACACCCATATTCAAACTTGACTTAGGTACTAAAAAGATAAACAGTTTGAGCAAGTTTCACAAGGACTGATACAAATGTATATAATTGAAAAATCCCTAATTCTTATTCGTGTTTTCTGTCCATCATTGTTAATATTTTTTTTTCTCTTTCACTTCCACCCCCCCTTTCAAAAAACAAACTTTATTGCTACAAAATTCTAAAACGTACTCTGTAAACGCTTCATTTATATTCCACAGTTTATGTATATGCATGTTTTCACATTTGGATATTTAATTTATTATTATGAGTGTTAATTGATTGTACGGTAATGAGGGATGGCCACGACCCTCATTTACCAGTAGACATGGTTAATAAAGGTTAAAAAAAACAATGACTGAGCCAAAATTTTGGCCCCTTGAGTGTTAACACTGAAATTGTTGATGACAGACACCACATGATGCACGACCAACATTCAAGGATTACAAAAGCTCACCATAAGCATGTTGTGCTCAGGTTAGCTAAAAAAGGTCAGAATGTACTGTCCCTAAGACAGGAATTGCAGCAAGCATTTTTTTCTATTATATAGCCATGTGTGAAAATTCAGTGGAATAGGACCAATGGTCACTCAAAGAATGACTGAATTTAAAATCTCAACTTCTGTAGGGGTAGAGAGAGAAACATAAAGTTACCTTCACACTCATCTTCTGATTCTGCATCGTCTTCATCATCTGCAAAATGGCAATGAACTTCTTCATCTTCATTGTTATGCACCAACTGCTCATCTGACTGACATTCAGCTGGTGCAGGAATAAATAAAACAACTGAAGATAAAGTTTTGTAAAAGGTTAAAAGTCATCCATATTTTGGTACCCTTTGCTTTTATTACAAAACTAACACTGTTGCTGTTATATAAACAGAAATTAAGCCAACTAAACAAAATAATTCCTTTATCCAATCAATTATTAGATTGGAACAAATGCTTCAATACACAGTGACACAAATTGAAACAAACTGGAACCGAAATGAATGTGTTTATGGGATGCACAGTGAAAAAGTTTGCTTTCGTAAGTTTCAGTCCTGTACCTGAACAACTATTTCACCTGACTGTGGCAATTGTACTTGATGAGAACGATAGTTTGAATGTAGAAATTACAGTTCTGACAAACACACACTAACAGTTCACATACACAGAAACAAAGTTGTGATGACTTTGTCTTGCTTACTACAAGCTAGCTCAATAAAAATTTTTACCTTGTGTTGCATCATTGTAATCATCAGATTCTGCTGTACCGGTAATTTGATGTTCAAAATTTGTTGTTAAAGAAGAATTGCTTTTTCCTTTCTTATTATACCAGGTTGTAGATCTAGGTTTTTTGGCATTTTCTAAATACTTGTATTGATTGTATGGCCCTCTTCCCTTCCTTGATGTGCTAGTTGTATTTTCTGTTATACTGAGCCTTCAAGTAACAATAAATTAACAGTTCATCCTTTGTCAGCTATCAATTCTGTTATTTTGTACCTCCTTATTCTACCATAAGTATGTGGTGACAGTATGAATATAACTTAACCAAACAAACAGCCTAACTAGAAATGAATGGGGACAGTGAGTGTGTGTTAACAATAACCCTTTACCAAACAACATATTTTTAGACTGGTCCAAATTGAAAACATTTGCAGACGACAAAATAAATGTACCTTAACAATAGAAATGCTTTTTGGGATAGGTAGAAAACAATGCTTTTTGGGGTAGGTAGAAAACATTGTTGGAAAAGGAGAAAATGCTGGTAATTTTTCTCACAATGTTTCCAAAAGCTCTCTTTTTCAAGGTTGTCTAAAGTCGGGATTGTGTGGTAAAGAGTTAATCTGTAAGATTGCATCTTTGTAATCTAGAAGACACTGAAATGCCCACCTGAAATTTGGGTCTAACAGCCACATTGTTCAAAGAACATTTCCGTATAACTATTTTATATTTAAGCTACCGTACAAAAACTCAAGAAAGCTACATTAATGATTTTCAGCAGTTCTGATCCAGTTTAGATGCAATCCATACTAAATTATTACAGTTGAAAACATTGTAAAAAAGAAGCCATTGCTCCTACAAGTATTGATTTCTCTTTTTACAATATTTTCTAAAGCTTATTAACCCTTTCCCAAACGACAAATTTTGGACTGGTCCAAATTGAAAGAGTTTGCAGACGACAATTTTAAATTTGATGAAAGTGGTAGAAAGGTCTCAAAAAGGGTAGAAAACACTGTGGGAAAAGGAGAAATTGCTCGTAACGAGCAATTTCTCCTTTTCCCACAGTGTTTTCAAAAGACTTGTACTGCAGACACGTGAAAACCAGGGCTTGTTTGGGAAAGGGTTAAGGACTAAGGTGTGTTTTTCAATTCATTCCATCTCTTTAGTGTTTTGACAGGGATTTTGTTTATAAATTTTCAGGTTACGGTTTCGCTTCAGTTCAGAGGTTGCTTTTAGTTTCAGTACTGAATAAGCTTAGCAGATGACATGAAAAAGAGTGTTTTATTTTTACCATAACCACTCAATCCCTTATTTTAACGGCTCTAAAGTGAAATATTTAGAAAAACAATGAGGCAGACCTAGAAATCACAAAACTAGGAATGCTTGAGAAATCGAACCCTGGAGAAATTGTCCCCTGGAGAAATCGCCCCGAAACTGCTTGGGGACGATTTCTCGAGAGAATTCGTCCCCTGGGACCGAAATGATCTATTACCAATCAACAAAAAATAACTGAAATGATGCATCATTTATAACTGTTGAAATGTAAATCAGTACATACCACAGAATTTCAGTGAAAAATAATTTGTCGGATTCAGCTGCAATCCAACAAATTTGCTATATTTCACTTTAATCTTCAAAACGTGTTGCTCACTGATCGAAACTTTCCGACCCAATCTACGATTAAGCCCCAATGGAGTCGTCCGGTAAATTTTGGACATCTCTGGAGACTCGAATTGAGGAGAAGGGCCAGCTTGTGCATGGGAACATCGCTCGTTTATTCCCGTAAACTTCCTTTAAGAATCACCGAGGGTTCTCGATTGCAGTAGACAGATTTTAGAACATTTTCTTTCGGCCATTAATAAAAAAAAAAAAAAAAAAAAAAATGAATATTTTTTTTTTGTGGCTTCAATATATCGAATATTAAATGATTTGCACTTTTAAGTTCCGTCGAAAACAAAATGTTAAAAATCTTAATATCATTCCAACAAATACACCCGATTACAGTTTACGGAAATAGCCGAGGAATGCTGGGGTTGGGGTGGGGGACCAATGCGGGTACCAGTTGAGCAGCTGGTTCTCGCTTCATTTGCGTAAATAAATAACGGCGTTTATAAACCGGCGCACAACAGAAAAAGGCAGGATTGTTTATGTATAATGACATCATCTAGTGCGTCCCGATTGCTTTCAAGATGCATTGAAACATGGCTGACAAGAAGAACAGTTGCGTTTATTTTCTAATCCAGTGGGAAGACAGGTATTTATCTATCATCCACCAAAGTAAAGTTGTTCAGTCGAAAAAGAGTGGTTATAACTATGAGGAGGGGGAGATCATTACAGCGTATTACGGGAAAGAGAAGTACGAGGCTATAATGTGCGAAATACACAGCAAGTTTTTTATGCTCCCCCGCCCAAAGGGCGAGCATATAGTCGCCGCTTCGTCTGTCTGTCCATCCAGACCAACGTCCTATGGTTTATGTGGTTCAATCCGTCCATAATTTATATGAAATACAGATCTAGAATAAAACCACATAAACTGGAAAATTTCCACATAATGATCAAAGAAAATGCAACATAAACCCGAAATGTTAGAACTTCCGTCCATCCGAAGCCATTTCTCTACAACCCCAGGACCAAATAGGATAAAACTTCATATATTAACTCCTTAGGATATTGCGCCGGTGCACTTTTTTCCGGTTTTTCAATTTAACGCTATGTCATGGAAAAAGGGGGTTTCTTGCAAAATTCCAATTTTTACTATCTCATTCAGTTTTTGTCAAAATTTCATGAAATTTCATAGTTACATTATTTATCAAAAGTTTCACCATGCGCCCTTGTTTTTTTATCTATGTGTTTTTCAATTTGATGCTGTCATGGAAAAAGGGGGTTTCTTGTAAAATTCCAATTTTTACTAATATCTCATTCAGTTTTTGTCAAAATTTCATTAAATTTCATGTAGCCGGTTCGTTTGGGCCAACGGTAGAGCTGCCAGAATTGGAGGAGATATTCCAGTGCGTTCGATTGGGCGTCTTCCGCTTTTAGAAGCTCTGCCGTCTCTTCCACTCGATATTTGGAAGAGCCGGCAGAGATTCGAAACAAAATGGCGGAAGTGGCCAACGAAACGCGAGTTGAAGAATGGTTTCTTTTCAGTTGACATCTGTTTTTTTTTGTTGTCATGTGCAAATATTCGTGTTTTTACTTGCTGAAAAGATTGCTCTTGCTCAGTATCCAATTTGCGGTGGTAAATATACGGTAAATACTGATTAATTCCTCCGCATATCTTGAATTGCCCTCAGAATTTTTAGGGGGGAAATGTCTTGGGTTCGAAACGTTATAATATTTCTCGAATTGGTTTAAAAAAGTTTATATATTTTATCACTTATTCGACTTACACTGATGAATACAAAGCTGCTATTTTGGGGATTGTTCAAGGCCTGTTTAGACAGAAGAAGCTAGCATCATTCTCATCAAATAGCCATTCTTCTACAAACAACAGCAGTTTGTTGTAAAAAGCCGCCATGTTGAATGATTCTAAATTCGTTCGATTGACTTTCTATTCTAATCGCTTCTGTGAATAGCATTCTCTTCTTAGCAGAGCCCAAACGAACCGGCTAATGGTTATATTGTTTATCAAAAGTTTCACCATGTGCCCTTGTTTTTTTTATCTATGCGTTTCTCAATTTGATGCTTTGTCATGGAAGAAGGTGGTTTCTTGTGAAATTCCAATTTTTACTAATATCTCATTCTGACAGTTTTTGCCAAACTTTCATGAAACTTCATAGTTATATTGTTTATTAAAAGTATCACCATGTGCACTTGTTTTTTCATCTATGCAAAACTATGTTACTGGAAAAGAGTGCTTAATGTCTTTTACTTTAGGTTTTGCTTTTTTGGACTATCAAGTTAAACATTTCACAGTTTCTTTAAGACTATTTAAGATATATATACATAATTTCATTCTTAACTTTCCTATTTATACTTGGCTGTGCTATAGAAAAAGGGCTTAACGACAAACTCCAACACAAACTTAATAAATGTTGAATCATTCTGGTTGTAAAATTTCTTGAAAAGATGTCCATGGTAACATTGACAAATGAAGTTTGGCAGATGGGACCAAACACAAGTAGCCTGTTTCACCCCATCCTTCTCTCCCGTGACCAACCATTTCCCAACAGCCTTCACTTTCCCAAAAAGAGACCTGTTCGGGGAGCATAATCCGCCTGATGGCTCTTGTTTTTATATTAGCTCCACTGGCCTTAGGCCAGCGAGCTTATGTCATGGCCTGGTGTCCGTCGTGCGTGCGTCCGTCCATGCGTTAAATTCTAATTTAAACATCTTCTTCTCTTAATTTTAAACATCTTCTTCTCTTTTATTTTAAACATCTTCTACATGCAAAATTTGGTAAGCCTAGGCCACATGGCTACGTACAGGGAGGATCCTAAAGTTTTCCCTATATAAATCCCATGTAAAACTTGTGACCCCCAGGGTGGGGTCAAATTTGACCGCAGGGCTATAATTTGAAGAAACTTGATAAAGACCCACTAGATAAAGCCACATGCCAAATTTGGTAGCTCTAAGCCTTATAGTCTCTGACAAGATTTTCAAAGATTTTGAAAATTTTTAAGTTTTGTTGCCATGGCAACCAGAGTTTTTGAAGGAATCAAATTCTTTCAAGAAATTCTGAAGAGGACAATGGCAGGAACATTTTTGTGAAATTCCATCAAAATCGGATAAGTAGTTTCAGAGGAGAAGATGTTTAAAATAAAAGTTAACGCACGGACGGACGCACGACGGACACCGGGCCAAGACATAAGCCAGCTGGCCTACGGCCAGTGGAGCTAAAGAATTGAGGATTTGTATGTTCTAGCATTATTCACCTTGCAAGAACCTTTTGCATTTACATCTACAGTTGAAAACTTTTCCTGGAGAATTGTGTATATGTGTAAAGTTTATAGTCAACTCGGTCTGTGAATAACTCGGCCCTACTGGTATCCTGATTTAACAAAGAGATAAAAAAGGAAATCTTTACAAATATTCTCTTCCCAAACTGTAAGACCTAGAGCTTTCACTTTGACATGAAGCACATCCTCATGGCCCTCTATCAAAATACTTACATGTAATTCAAATAATTAATTTACAATGAATATTAGCCTTATATTGTGGGATCTTAGATTTTACATAGAAATAAAGAAGGAAATCTTTAAAAATCATCTCCCAACCCGTGAGGCTTACAGTTTTCACATTTTGCATGGCCCTCTATCAAAATACTTCAAATAATCATTGTACAATAAAAATTTGCCCTATTTTGTGGGATCCCAGGTTTTACATATTCTTAATTGATTGAAGGTAATTTTGAACTGTCAGACTTAGGTTAATGCAAAATAGTTGTAAAGTTCATTGTATTTTTGAAAGTGTAATTTACAACTTTTTTTTAGCTCACCTCAGCACAACATGCTCAAGGGGAGCTTTTAGGTGGTCCTGTGTCCGTCGTCCATGGTCAACAATTCCTTTAAACATCTTCTCCTCCTGAACCAAACTTGGCAAGAACCGCTGGTCAGGTTTTGAAATAATTTTACAGAGATGTTCCTTGGGTGACCCTTTTCAAAAATTGTTCGCGAAGTTTTGATCCATCCATAAACATGGCTCTGGTGAATGGGGGGCTACTTGCAGTATACAGACATGAACAAGTTCTTAAAAAAGCTTCTTCTCTGAAACCGCAGGTCAGAATGTGAAATAATTTCACAGAAATGTTCCTCGGGTGACCCTTTTCAAAAGTTGTTTGCGAAATTTTGATCCGTCAATAAACATGGCTGTGGTGAATGGGGGCTACTTGCACTATACGTATATGAAGAAATTCTTAAAAATTCTTCTTCTCTGAAACCGCTGGTCAGATTTTTACAAAAATTTTACAGAGATGTTCCTTTGGTGACCCTTTTCAGAAAGTATTTGCGAAATTTTGATCCATCAACAAACATGGCTCTGGTGAACTGGGGCTACCTGCAGTATACGGACATGAAGAAATTCTTAAAAAATCTTCTCTGAAAACACTGGTCAGATTTTGAAATAACTTCACTGAAATGTTCCTTGGGTGACCCTTTTCAAAAATTATTCTCGAAATTTTGATCTGTCAATAAACATGACTGGTGAATGGGAGCTACTTGCACTATGCGTACATAAAGAAATTCTTTAAAATTCTTCTTCTCTGAAACCGCCCCCCCCCCCCCCAAAAAAAAACCCATGGCTATATGGTCCTTTCAAAAATTCAGGTGAGCGATCCTAGGCCATCTTGGCCCTCTTTTTTCTTTTTTTTACTAAACCCTTGAAAAATAAGTCTCTAAAAGGGAAAGAGTTAAAGGGCCAAAATGGTGGTCTGAAAGCTAATACATGTTTGAAATAGAAAACAATATTTACATGTACTGTATTTTTTTAATATCATTTTTTCAGCGTACTATATAAGCGGGGGTAAAGCCCGCCAAAGCCCTTTCTAGAAGCGGCTTTGACAGAGTAACATAGATAAGTCTACGAGTACAAAGAATTTGCACGCCAAGTGGCTGAAAAAAAAAAAAAAAAAAAAAAACAAGAGGGCCATCATGGCCCTGTATCGCTCCACTGGCTTATAAATATAAACCATGAAGAGAAGTCTTCACTATATAAGCCCTTATAAAACTTTGACCCCAGGGCTACAGTCGGACTAAATGGGGAATATGTGTATTAGAAGAATAACATGCCAAATTTGGGAGTTCTTGGCCTTATGGCTAGTAACAAGACGGTTTCAGAACTTTTCACTCCATAAACCCATGTAAAACTTGTGACCCCTGGTGCAGGGCCAAACTTGATCCTAGGGCTGTAACTTGGGCCCTCTTTGTAGTTGTCCACTAGATAATGCTATAATTATGCAAAATTTGGTAGCCTAAGCCTTATGGCTATGTACACCAAGATTTAAAAGTTTTCCCTGTGTAAGCCTATGTAAATCTTGTGAAACACCCCCCCCCCCCCTGCATGAGGCCAAATTGACCCCAGGACTATAATTTGGGCACTTTTGGTAGACCCCAACTAGATCAAGCTAAATGTAAAATTTGGTAGCTGTAGGCCTTATGGCTAGGTACAGGAAGATTTTTAAAGTTTTCTCTATATAAGCCTATGTAAAACTTGTGACCCCTGGGGCAGAGCCAATTTTGACCCCAGGGCTATAATTTCAAGACACATGATAGAGGTCTACTACATAAAGCTACATGCCAAATTTGGTAGCCCTATGCCTTATGGTTTCAGATAAGAAGATTTTTAAAGTTTTCTCTATATAAGCCTATGTAAAACTTGTGACCCCTGGGGCAGAGCCAATTTTGACCCCAGGGCTATAATTTCAAGAAACATGATAGAGGTCTACTACATAAAGCTACATGCCAAATTTGGTAGCCCTATGCCTTATGGTTTCAGACAAGAAGATTTTTAAAGATTTCCAATATTTTTCAGTTTTGTAGCCATGGCAACCAGAGTTTTTGAAGGAATCAAATTCTTTCAAGAAATTCTGAAGAGGACCATGGCAGGATCATTTCTGTGAAGTTTCATGAAAATTGGATGGGTAGTTTCAGAGAAGATGTTTGAAATAAAAGTTAATGCACAGACGGACAGACGCACGCACGCACGGACGGATGGACGCATGACATACACCGGGCCATGACATAAGCCCGCTGGCCTTCGTCCAGTGGAGCTAAAAACTATACGGTGTATAAACATGAAACTTGGTATTGATACATCTTATAGTAGACCTGTAGACAGATCTCATTGAGGACAAGTGCAGTGTGCAAAACCATAACTCTTTTACGTGTGATTAGTGAGTTATTTCCCTTTGTAATTTTTCATACCTAAGTCTTGTCCTGGGCCCGTATTCATAAAAAATTTTAAGTTAAGTATGACTAAACCTTGGGTATCATGCCTAACCAGGTATGATACCTAAGTTGAAATTCATTAACCTACCTAAGTATTATACATAGCTTAGTATAATGCGAAAGGTTAGGCATCATGTATAACTTTCCCGGCGGTCGCTGTTAGGGTATCATGTATGGTTTCAACACAGCCATGTAAAGTTTTTGTGGCTTGGAGTAGAGCCAGCGCATGGAAAAGTGACAAGTTCACTGTCAAGACGAGTATAAGACCTTAACTGTCCGAGCACTGAAGGAAGTCTTGATTAGCAATGGCGAAAAGGAAACCCTGGATAGGGCATGGTTCCACAATGTTTTTGGTCAAGCTCATCTCCCACAGCATCAATCAATTGTAATACCGTTTCACGATCGAGCCTATACCTTTGGTATAATTCTAAGTCATTGTATGCATCCAAAGGATGCAGGCAATAGCGGAAAACTATTTCTCTACCAATAGCACGTCGTCTTATGCCCAGGTCACACATTCACGGATTTGATGCCGGATTAGCTACGGGTGCGATTTGGCATTAATCATGGTAATTCATATGGGTCCGCAGCTTTCCGTAATACTTGTATATCCGTGAAAATTCTTTAACATGTTCAAAATTGACCACTGATCAAACAACCGTAACTCCTTACTAGACCGTATTTGAACGTACTGATGCATATTAATCCGTACATATTCATAGTGCTGAAAGTCTTCAAAGGAATTCCACGGTTAGTTACGGTGAACTACGTACTGGTACAGTAACACCATGTAGCCTAATTACCAAATGACCGCTTTCCTACACTATGCTTGGTAGGTACATCAAAACCCGTAGTCGCACCGTTGAGCATCCGTATCTGATCCGTATCGGACTACGGAAATTGGCATTTCCGGGGTCAGCCGTAAGAATTAAGCCGTAGAGGAATCGGCGAGGTGATCCGTGAATGTGTGCCTCTGGCGTTACGAACTCCTCTGCAAGGATGGACCGTTATCCTGCTAAATAAGTGAAAATTCTAAGCCGATGGTAAAAACCTGAATGTTGTTTTTTCAAAGGTTTTTTTTTTTTTTTTTAGGGGAAACATATCTCCGTATCGGAAAGTGTAGATCCAAGATCAGACTGCACGCACAGCACGCTCTGTGCAGTCTGATCTTGATCTACACTGTCCGTAAAAGGTTCTCGGGTCGCGCTCAGCAGCCTAAGGGTTAACGAAGCTATACTGCTCAAATAGCTGTTCCGTAATACCTGTGAATAACCAACTGTATCATACATGGCTTACGATTGCCCAGGAGATGTCTCAAATAGAAGTGCCATTTTAAGCATTACACATCAGATAAGTATTATAATGAATTCCACGTAGGTATCATACTCGAGTTAGACAGGGACATAAGTATCATACTTTGACTTAATTAAGTACGTTTATAAATACAGGCCAAGGGCATTACACGGAACTCTTAGAGGTATCAACGAGAAACTTCACAACGAGAACTGCAGTGTTTTATAACTATATATATATAAATTTAAAAAAAGTGCAGAAGGCTGAAACCAGTTCAACTAACTGTTCCTTCAGTTCAGAGGTACAGCATCCCGCTTGGATGTGGGAGGTCGCAGGTTCAAACCCCAGCCAGGTCATACCAAAGACCATAAAATAATGGAATGCATTCCCTCCATGGTGCTCTGGATTTTGGCAAAACCATTATTATAGAAAAAAAAAAATAGTACTGGAAAGGCTACAATCCACTGATCTAGGGATTATGAATTTATGAACTGTATGTATAAATTATTGGAGAAAAAAAAATGTTGAATCAAGTTTTAACAACGCTGAGAAAGAGGCCTTTTAAAAACAATGTGGGAAATGGAGAAAATGCTGATAACCAGCATTTTCCCTTTTACCCTCAATGTTTTCTGAACTTTTACAGACAAATCTCACCATATCAGCCAAATCTAATTTGTCATCTGCAAATGCTTTAAATTTTGACAAGTGTAAAATTTTGTCGTGTGGGTAAAGGATTAAGAGTACCTGTATAGGTAATGGTAGGTGCAAGTCACTAGCATTTAATTTCTTGTTTTAAATGAAGCTGCATGTTATTTCCTTACCCAGCAGGACATGTACAACTGGCCTTCAGAATTTGAAATGGGGTCTCCTTTTTCAACAACAACCAC
The DNA here is from genome assembly GCA_945859785.2 of Tridacna gigas. Classification (NCBI taxonomy): domain Eukaryota; kingdom Metazoa; phylum Mollusca; class Bivalvia; order Cardiida; family Cardiidae; genus Tridacna; species Tridacna gigas. Next base: position 64,435,195 of record OX244034.2, on the reverse strand, counting down.
TGTTCATAAACACCTTTCCTCATCGACGGATAACATTTGGACCGAATATATGAAAATTCACTTGTGGGACTTATGTCATTAATCATTATTTTGTGTATGTAACCTTCTTTGTAAAAATTCAATCCCCTGATATATTGCCGATAACACTGCATTTTACCACAGTCTTCAGTCCTGTGACTACTATGTAACAAGTAATGTTCGATATCTTTGATGGTCACTTTTGGAAAAGTATCGGTTTTTCCAGTCCATCCCGATTGTAGGTGACTTATGCATGGAATGTCATTTAAAACTGTTGAGAATTTGTTGTTGTTAACACGATTATCGGTCTAATCATTGCAAGATTGTGAGGACTGTATAAGGTCTACGACTCTTTGGGCCAGCTGAAGTTTGTTTCCATTAATTTTAAGACGGTTTTGCCTGAGAAACGTTTGTATTTCTGATTTGTGATAGTTCAAAATATCTTCTACCGTTGTTTGAGGGGTTATCGGCAGGACAGAAGTATTTACTGCATCCATAAATAAATACCCAAGTTAAACTTTTAAACTTCGCAGTATGTAAACTTCCAAACCGAAGTTCATATACCGTCCCGCACGAACGACAACTCGTACAGGCAAACAGTTACGAAAAGACGGAATAGATAGATGGATGAATATCAGTTCCAAACATTCTGTTTGGTGCAGTAATGTGTCAAAGGTGTTTGCAAATCTACCTACCGGTAGTTTTAATAATGACACATTTTTGACAACTTAGACTTGTGCATTTTATTAATTGAAAGCCTAGGCTGACATTTGAGCAAAACCTATGACTCTCTAACTTAATTGCAGAAGATACTGACCATCCTAGGTATGATTTTTTTTTTTTTTGTTCATTTAAAACAAAAATAACATGGTTTTGATTGTTTAATTTGCAGAGATCTGAACTTGGACTGTTACTGTTGGATGAAGACTTTGAGCTGAATTCAAATCCATAGACTGTTGCTAATCACAACGCTTTGGTACAACTAAGTATTTTAGAACCAACTCTTTTCAGTGAAAGAAAAAATAAATTCATCTCAAAAAGGCAAATGCAGGGTGAAGTCTAGCTTGACTGTAATGTTGCCAAGTCTTTGAAAACACAAGACCGGATCAGATATCAATCTATTGAAACTTGCAGACCTAAACTGGATTCACCCATGTTTTCTGGAACTGTCCTAAAATATACAAACCGCAAAAGGAAAATATCTGAAACTGAGACATTTTCAGAAAAGCAGATTGCATGGTCTGACATATTAATGAAAAATCTATCATTTTGTGACCAGGCATTTCAAATACAAAACATTGTCTTGCAGACTATGACAGAAAACTCTTTGTTGCTACCTACAAAACAAAGTTTTCTGAAAATTGAGCAAGAAAGTGCCAAATTAGCTTCCATGAATAAGTGCACTAGTTGAACATTTATATGTACAGTTTTTAAATGTGTCATTCATGAAAAACATATCTTTTATGTAAGGTATTTTGAATCGGGTGTGTACAGTGGACTCATGCTGCAGAAATATGTCCTGGTACTCAAGGAGCAATATAATGCATCTGATGATGATGTTATGTTGCACAATGTGATAACTTCAGAAGATATTTCTGACATGACAAAAGGAAATGAAGCAACTACATAAAGACAAAGGGCTGATAAAACTTTATCATATTCCCTACAAAAAGTGCTTCCAATACAAGTCAATGACTTGAATTTGGAGAGTGTGCAGAATTAAAACTTGACGCTTTTGTTGTCCACATTCTTCCGTTCAAAAGTGAAGTCACTTTGGACACTTCAGGAAAAAACCTATCATCAAGTTAAAAATGGTCCTACTGCATGTCTAAAACCACTTTTTCTTGATTTCAGGATGAATTGAGAAGAACCTGTTGTTGTATCTTCCAAAGATATACTTAATGAGCCACAGAGCCTCATTTCTACCCTTTTGCAGCAGTCTGTAATGCTAAATTGTCTATCTGGGGATATCAGGCGTAAGCCTCATCTATTCCGTAGGAGTGCTCGTTTTGAGTCAAATTTGCTGAATTTCACATTTTTTAGTGATGCAACATCATTAAGAAACAGAACAATTCAGCTTTATTTACAAAATGATGTATATCAGTTGACAGCATTTTACATGAAATATTTCCCAGAGTTAAGTGGATTAGTTGAAGAAAAAAATGATTTCCATGTTGATCAAAGGTTGGTTAAAGTAAGAAAAGGAGCCTCTGTAACTGTGAAGAAAACAAACCAGGTTTCTGTCAGCTACATTGATTCATGTAGTCTTCCTTTTCAGATTAAAGAATTGCATGAAAATCCTATGAGCATATTTGATAACTACTGCCTATCACTCGTGGTAAAATGTTCATCCAAATTTATGAAGGTCAATCTAACCTTGTTTGTTGTATGAATGACTACAGTGAGGAAGATGGCTCCTTCAGATATAGTGATTTCATATATACGATGAAACAAGTTCAAGAAACGGGAGACTCTTTTTATTGCAGTTGCAAAACATCTCATACTTTGGTTAATATGAAAGAATGTAAGAGCACTGTTCAGGAATTCCTTGTTTTGGATTCTTCTGGAGAAAACTGTGTAACTTGCATTCACTGCAAATTTCTGGAACAAAAAGTTGCTCCAGCTCTTGAGATGAGTGAGAATGATGACAGCAAGTTACAGAGGTTTATCCAGGAGAGTTTAAAATTCAAGAATAATGAAATTATTGAAATTTATAGGAATAAAGACACCAGAAAATACTCTGTTCTTGCTGGTGATGAGGACAGACCCAGCTTTGTTCACTTAACGTACAACAAAAGAGTTGGTAATTTCTTAATCACATGGTTTAATAGCAGGTGTGCATCTTTAAAGGGTCATAAAACGGTCATAAACACCTTAATAAATGCAGATGTTTGTAAACACCTTACTATATTTAAAATTCACACTGAATACTGGTATGACTTACTAAAACAACAATTAACACAAACATGGATGTCTAGTGATGAAGGAAGAATTTTGGAAGATAAAAATGGGTTAGAAATAGACTTTGAACCAAATTTTAATTAAAGTACTGGTCTCTGGAAGTTCAAATGTAAAAGTCATCATGCTCCAAGTCCAAAAGGTAGTCTGTATTATAAGAGAAATGTAATTAAATGTGATAGTTGGAATGATTTTACTCTTGAAAGATATTCTGATGGCTGCTTAAAAGATCCAGTTCTAGTTTAAGAAATTCCAGAAGTTACGTGTGACTGTGGAAGTGGATGGCTGAAAAGGACAGATGAAGAAGATTACTGCGAGAATGGAAGGACTTGTCATGATCAAAACAGATTACAAACTGTTTTCACGGGTATAACCCGTGAAAGTGTCAAGTACATGTAAGGTTATGTTATAACCCTGTATCACCATGTACTCTCTCATGGGATGAAGGGAAAAAAGAATCTATACATGTCTTAAGTCGAGACACTACAGCAGGGCATGAAATAGGCTTGGAATTTGTCTCCATGGTTTTGAAATCCGATCATACTTTTTCTTCATTTTGTCAAATGAAAACTGAGGCATATCAGTTATGAGCAGAAAATGCGAAGTTCATGGATCCATCTGTATTTCTCAAGTGGTGGTTTAGTTGGGCAGCAAATATGAAAACTGATTTTAGAAGGCCATGTGATATCTGTGGTTTTGAACCAAAAAGATTATGTTGTGATGGCACAAAAGTAGGTGTAGGCTTTAGACATGCATCATTTGAGGAAATCAATTCTTTTGATCCAAGTCGTCAACAACTTAATACTTTACATCGTAGAATGGATAGATGCTTTTTGAAAAATATGAATGGAATCAAGAAACAGCAAATGATTCAAAATAGAGAAACCCTTGACTATCTGGCAAAAAGGGAAATGGATTAAATTTCAGTAAAAGATAAACTTGGTGATTTAGAACTACATGATCGTGTTGAAAAAGCCAAAGAAGTTTTGCCAGATGAAATACTTTTTTTCTTTTGAACGATTTTTTCACATGAATCCTCCAGAAAAACATGCATTCCTTTAATACAATCTTAAATAGTATGAGATCATATGCACCTGAATTAAAAGAACTAATTAGTATGTCAATGCTGTCCAACAATGGAACTAATCCAGATGATATTAAAGTTTTAATTCAGTACTTGATTAATCAGTCCTTAGATTTGGAGGTACATGAACCTGAAATTGCAGTCCCTCAGCCAGGAACTTACAGTCCAGCAAAATTTGGACGAGCATATTATTTCAATGAGTCTGGATTAAAGATCAGAAATGTAAGACAATTCTCAATTGATTTAGATTCAAAGGCTAAAAGAAATATTGACCATGATGATACTGCTTTAGATTTTGAGAAATGTCAAAAATTATATTCTAAGGTAGATGTTTCTGCAAGAGGTTCCACAAATTTGTTCCTTTGGTTCTGTGCTGATCATGGTCATTGCTACGGTTTTCATATGACTGGGGCTGAGGGCAGGAAAGATCCGTCAGCATCACTCTATTCACACTTACAAACACCACCTCAAGACGTCTTTTATGATTTTGCATGTAATCTTCAGGAATATTGTCTAAATAGACAGTGGTTTTCACAACAAAGTCTGTTTTTTTTTCATGATATATTTCATAGTTATGCTCACAAATGTTTATGTGCCTTCAAATCTAGACGCCTCTAAGCTTTTGAATCTGTCAACTCTGAAATATGTGAACAATTCAACAGTTTATTCAATGTATTAAAAAGTCAGCCAGACAGATGTCACAATCACTTTTGTTTCTACCTGCAGTTTTTTTTTTTGCATGAATGGAATGCAAGGAAACGAGGTCTATATCAGAAAAAAATCAGAGTTGCTTTAGCTGGAATGAATTAATGAATCGAATCATTTTTTTAAAACAATTATTTTCTTACTCTGTCCAATTGTTCAAGCTCTAATAGCGGCCAGATTTACACATTTTGTGTGTAAAATAAGGAGAATTTCATTTATACTGATCAAAGTTTTGTAAATTATCATGAATCTGACAATCTGGTTAGAATATGGTTTCTAAAAGTTCGAGTCACTGGCAGGCCATTGAATTTTGTATTCATTGTTCTGCCAGTAAGTGAATCTTGACCAACCACACTTTTAACATATCGTTTAGCTTACAATAATCACCACACTCTTAAATGGCATGAATGAAATTAACCTTACTTTATACACAAAATTGTTAAAATCTGGCTGCTAATGGGCCGGTAATAGTTTCCATCCATCATGCTATTCACTAGGTGATAAAATTCATATTGTGGTATGTATGTAGAAAAGCTGTTGTTATAATGTAACATATTTCCATTTATGGTAAGAGCCTAAAGAGTCACTCTTACCTTTGGGGAAAAAATAAAGTAATAGAATTCCCTAGAATTCATGAACAACTTGAAAGTAAGTCTATGGAAACTGTAACAGTAGCAAAACTGGTTGATTGATGTTATGGTGCTTTTTAACATCATTTCAGTGATATCCCTTCGGCCATTGAACCTATTCATGCTTTCCTGGAGTTTCTTCTTACCAGTGTATTGCACAATATTCTTCACAAGCCTCCGACTGCCTTCTCACATAACAGCTGTCGCCACAATGATCAGTGTTGAGAAACCTTGGAAAGAAATTGGCCGAGCTGGGGAATCAAACCAACAACCTCCTGGTCTCAAGTCCTGTAAGCTACGGAGCACTCTACCGGGCAGTCGTGAAAAGTGAACTGAAATTAATGGGCTACCTTATTGGAAATTTAATTGTGTAAAATAATTTATCAAAATGGGTAATAACATGCAGATTGTTTTGAATTCCTTTATGTATCTTTTTATCACACGATAAGAGTCACTTAGAATATTTCTCCCTTGAATTGGTAGAAAACATTGTGGTATTAGGAGGAAATGCTGATTATCTGCATTTTCTCCCTATCCACAATATTTCTAAAATCCCCTTATGAGACCTTTTCATTATACTTCAGTTGTAAATGTAACTGAAATATCTTCATGTGCACATTCACATTTAAACAGAACCTGGCCTGTAAATATGTATCATTTGTCTATTCACTGTTTTATATGACAGAATCTTTCATTCTTGTTATGTATTATCATTTTTAAACTGGTTGAACAAGGATTTTCATCAGTTTGTTTAACAAAAATGATACTACATAAACAATGTAGGATTCTGTATTTAAATATGGAACATGCTATATTTTTTTCTTACATGCTCCAAGTTCTTGGTCCGTGTTCACCAATTGTTCTCAAGAGTATCCCTAGGCTAATTCTCAAGAATTTTCTGGACTTGAATGTAACATAACCTCTGATTGGCTAAACCAAATCATTTCGCCAATCAGATGTGTTACTTTCAAATGCAGATAATTCTTCAGCATTAGACTAAGAATATTCTTAAGAATGGTTGGTGAATATGGACCCTGATGTGGTTGGGAGCTGTAATTTTCAGCACAAAAAGCAAGCAGTTCTTAGGTCACCTGGCCATGAAGCGCTCAAGAGGAGTGGTCAGGCAATGTCTAGTGTCTGTCAGTGTGGGTTGTGTCTCAAGAATTCCTTTGAACACTGTCTCCTCAAGCTATGTTAAAGTACACACAGAATTAATTCCATGCAGGACTCCTATTTCCATAGAAACACAAACTGGGAACTTTGGCAAAACTTCAGGGCCTTAGGAGGACTTTGGTGAAAACTTGAAAAAGCCTGTTCCCAACCATGTGAGTCTTAAAACTGTAATGTTTAGTATGCGGTATCAAGTAGTCAACCTCCACCAAGAATGTTCAGTTCATAGCCCAAGATTGAAAATATGATGAGGTATAGGGGGTCACAAAGTTAATAATCTGGTAATGTAATGGAATCTTTTTGTGTAAAATTACTGGTATATGGCCTAGAGCTGTCTTGTTCACATACATACATGCATATATCTTGTGTCATATGGTCGTCCACCAGTGTTTTGATCCTTTACAACTATTGTCTAGAAACTGTAGTACTGGAAGAAATTTGCAAAGGTCTTTTTGAACTCATTACCAAGCAACCAAGTTTTAGACTTGTTGAAAATTAGAGCACTTATAAATAAGAATTAAAATGCATCTTAAATGGCAGGATTTGTTATGACATGGTAGAAATCATTATGGGAAAAGGACAAAATGACAACAATGTGAAAATTTGCCAAGTTGCTTTGTCTTTTGTTATTGTGTACCTTGTTTTTTTACCTCATTTTTTTCTGCCAGTGAGTAATACCAAATTATACAATAACAGATTGTCGTTTGACTTGAGTGCATTGTAAATTTGGGGGAGTGGGGGCTTACTGAAGTCACTTTGTCTGCCTGTTTTTGTGTCAGGTAAAATCTTGTCTGAAGCATAACTTTCAAAGTGTAAAAGCTCTTGAAATCAAGCCTCAAATACAGATAAATCATATTGAGGACAAGTGCAGTACCCAAGATCCATAACTCTGTCTTCAGTATTGTTGTAGTTATTGCCCTTTGTTATTTCACCTTTTGGTTTTTGTGGGTCTAATCAGCGACATTGCTTTCCACAGAGAGACTGGAATTCATACAAAAGTGATATGATTTAAAACTTTTTCTATTTAGATTATTTTAACCATATCACTGCATATCTCTTTTTTTCGTTTTCGTTACAGAATCATTTCTAAACACTTTTTTCATCATGTACTCAGTACTCACATTCTCACTACTTTTTTCGGGTTTTTAGCTCACCTGAGCATGAAGTGCTTAGGATGAGCTATTGTGATCACTCACCGTCCGTTGTCGTCCGTCTGTCCACATTTTTTTTTTACACTCTAGCATCTACAAATATTAACCAATCAGCACCAAACTTGGTCAAAATGTATATGACCATAAGATCTCGGATGAGTTCGATTATGGGTCTAATTGGACCAGAATGACTGGAGTTAGCTGCCCATGAATTAGAAAAATTGCTATATTTGACTTTGTTTACAATCTTGCATAGATCTACAAATATTAACCAGTCAGCACTAAACTTGGTCTAAATATATATCACCCCAAGATCTCGAAAGAGTTTGATTATGGGTCTAATCCGATCTGAACAACTGGAATTATCTGCCCTTGAATTTAAAAAATTGCTATATTTGACTTTGTTTACACTCTAGCATCTACAAATATAAACCAGTCAGCACCAAACTTGGTCAAAATATGTATGACCGTAAGATCTTGAAAGAGTTTGATTATAGGTCTAACAGGACCAGAACAACTGGAGTTATCTTTCCTCGAATTAGAAAAATTGCTATATTTGCCAAATTTTACTTAAAGAGGAATAAGGAAATGTTTTTAAAACATGTCCTCAAATCATAAGACCTAGAGCTTTCATATTTTGCATGTAGGATTGTGAAATGGACCTCTATGAAAAGGTTTTTTTTTTTTTTATTGCTGTGTCATGGAAAAAGGGGGCTTGATGTATATTTTCATTGTGGACCAATATCTCTTTAACTACAGGACAAAATGTCATGAAACTTCATCTTTATATTGTTTATTACAAGCCACAGACAATAGTTATTTTTTTTATTTCATGAAATGCCATGTCATGAAAAAAGGGGGCTAAATGTTTAATTTCATCATGCACCAATGGCCATCTGTTTGTCCATCTTTCAGGACAGATATCTTCTAAAATCCTTGACAAAAACTAATAGAAATTCATACAGGTGTTCCTAATGATGTCTGCCGATATTTATTGGTTTCTTCGCCTTTTTGATATCAAATACGGTCTCATAGGAAAAAGGGGTTTCATGTATATTTCTGTTAAGTATCAATATAGATGTATCTTCAACTCAAAATCCTGGACAAAAATTTGTGAAACTTCATACGAGTGTTCCTTATGATAGTCCGCCAATATCATTATTTTAGCTTTTTTGATTAAATGTTGTATCATGGAAAAAGGGGGCTTCACATATATTTTTATTGTGGATTAATATCTCTTTAGCTACAGGACAAAATGTTATGAAACTACATCTTTATGTTGTTTATCACACTCCACAGACAATGGTAAGGCCTATTTGTTAGCTCACCTGAGCACGAAGTGCTGGGTGAGGTATTGTGATTCGTCAATTGACCTGAAAATTGGTCAGAATGTTTGTCTTGATGAAATCTCGCATGAGTTTGAATTTGGGTGACCTGGGGTCATAAACTAGGTCACTAGGTTAAATTAAGGAAATACCTTGTGGACACTCTAGAGGCCACATTTCTTACTCAATTGACCTGAAAATTGGTCAGAATGTTTGTCTTGATAAACTCTCAGATGAGTTTGAATTTGGGTCACCTGAGGTCATAAACTAGGTCACTAGGTCAAATTAAAGAAATACCTTGTGGACACTCTAGAGGCCACATTTCTTGCTCAGTTGACCTGAACATTGGTCAGAATGTTTGTCTTGATGCAATCTCAGAAAAGTTCGAATTTGGGACAACTGGGGTCATAAACTAGGTCACTAGGTCAAATTAAACAAATATCTTTTGGACACTCTAGAGGCCACATTTATGACTCAACTGACCTGAAGATTGGTCAGAATATTTGTTATGATGAAATCCTTGATGAGTTTGAATTTGGGTCACCTGGGGTCATAAACTAGGTCACTAGGTCAAATTAAAGAAATACCTTGTGGGCACTCTAGAGGCCACATTTTTTACTTAACTGACCTGAAAATTGGTCAGAATATTTGTCTTGATAAAATCTCAAATGAGTTTGAATTTGGGTCACCTGGGATCATAAACTAGGTCACTAGGTCAAATTAAAGAAATACCTTGTGGACATTCTGAAGGCCACATTTCTTACTCAATTGACCTGAAAATTGGTCAGAATATTTGTCTTGATCAAATCTTGACTGAATTCGAATTTTGGTCACCTGGGATCATAAACTAGGTCACTAGGTCAAATTAAAGAAATACCTTGTGGGCATTCTAGAGGCCACATTACTTACTCAATTGACCTGAAAATTGGTCAGAATGTTTGTCTTGGTGAAATTTTGGATGATTTCGAATTTGGGTCACCTGGGGTCATAAACTAGGTCACTAGGTAAAGAAATACCTTGTGGACACTCTAGAGGCCATATTTCTTACTAAATTGACCTGAAAATTGGTCAGAATGTTTGTCTTGATGAAATCTCAGATGGGTTTGTATTAGGGCCACCTGGGGTCATAAACTTGGTCACTAGGTCAAATTAAAGAAATACCTAGTGGGCACTCTAGAGACCACATTTTTTGCTCAATTGACTTGAAAATTGGTCAGAATGTTTGTCTTAATGAAATCTTTAATGAGTCTGAAATTGGGTCACCTGGGGTCATAAACTAGGTCACTAGTTCAAATTAAAGAAATACCTTTTTACACTATAGAGGCCACATTTCTTACTCAACTGACCTGAAAATTGGTCAGAATAGTTGTCTTAATGAAATCCTGGATGAGATCAAATTTGGGTTACCTAGGGTCATAAACTAGGTCACTTGGTCTAATAAAAGAAATACCTTGTGGATACTCTAGAGGCCACATTTTCTGCTCCATTGACTTACAAATTGGTCAGAATGCTTGTCTTAATTAAATCTCGGATGAGTTTGAAATCAGGTTGCCTGCGGTCATAAACTAGGTCACTAGGTCAAATTAAAGAAATATGTTGAGGGCAATCTAGATGAGTTTGAAATTGGGTTACCTGGGGTCATAAACTAGGTCACTAGGTCAAATCAAAGAAATACCCTGTGGACACTCTAGAGGCCACATTTCTTACTCAATTGACCTGAAAATTGGTCAGAATGTTTGTCTTAATGAAATCCTGGATGAGTTTGAATTTGGGTCACCTAGGGTCATAAACTAGTTCACTAGGTCAAATTAAAGGAATGCCTTTTAGGCACTCTAGAGTCCACATTCTGTGCTCAATTGACTTGAAAATTGGTCAGAATCTTTGTCTTAATAAAATCTCAGATGAGTTCAAATTTGGGATACCTTGGGTCATAAACTAGTTCACTAGGTCAAATTAAAGGAATACCTTATGGACACTCTAGAGGCCACATTTCTTACTCAACCAGGGCTCAAAATTAACTTTTTTTGCCACTAGCAAATTTTTGCTAGTGGACAAAATTTTTACTAGCAAAAATTGAAGCTCACTAGCAAATTTTACTAAATTTTTAACATTCATTAAAATGAATATCAAAAAGATAGAAAAATTTATTGGTGCCCAGTGGGATGATGATGTATTCAATATTCTGTGATACTGTTAACTGAGTAGGTTCTCATGATGTTATTTATAAAAAGAAAAAAATGTGAAAACAGGCTGTGTGCGAATTGTAATTGGTACGAATCATCATTATTTCCTACTCAAGACTTATAGTGTTCAAAGCTATTAATAACTGTACGAAATACACTATAATATCTTTCAATATTTATGGTTAAAACAATGTTTTACTATTACCGATGACGTTTGATCCGGATTGTATAGACAACAATCGGTGCAGTAGATTTTCGTAACATTTCCCTTGCTGTCACTTTCATAACGGAGAGATATGTGCAGATCATGCTTCTACTTATTTACTGTTTTTTCAGAAGGCATTTTACTCTTGGGTCGTTTTTTCTCCGGAGATTTGGAAGATTCGGCTTTACTTGAAGAAGCCTGGCTAACTGGTGGAAAAAAACTGGAAATCGTCCGCTTAGACATTGTTGTCATCTGCTAAAAATAGACTGGTTTATGATTTGCAAAAAATTCCATAGCTGAATGGAACCGTAAGAGCTAAGATTAGGATTGTAAACCAGTCGGCATGGTATAAAACGCAAACCAGTCACAACTGGGTCATTACGGTCGGCAAACAAATTTTCATTTGTACTCGCAAAAAAATGCTAGTGGTCGTAAAATCTACTCGCAAAATCAATTTTCCACTCGCATTTTGCGAGTTTGCTAGTGTTAATTTCGAGCCCTGTCAACTGACCTGAAGATTGGTCAGAATGTGTGTCTTGATGAAATTTTGGATGAGTTTGAATTTGGGTCACCTAGGGTCATAAATTAGGTCTCACTAGATAAACTTACAAAAATTCCTTTTGGGTGCTCTAGATGCTACAATTATTACTCAATTGACCTGAAAATTGATCAGCATGTATTTGTCATGATAAAATCTTGGATGAGTGCAAAATTGAGTCACATACGGTCATAAAACAGGTCACTAGGTCAAATTTAAAGAAATATCTTGTGGGCGCTCTAGCGGCCACAATTCTTGCTCAAATGACCTGAAAACTGGTTGGCGTGTTTGTCTTTGTGATATCTCAGATGAGTTCAAAATTGGATAACATATGGCCAAAAACAAGGTCACTGGGTCACATTGAAGAAATACCTTGTGGGCACTCTAGAGGCCACAATTCTAGCTAAACTGACCTCAAAATTGGTTTACATGTTTTACTTAATGGTATTTCGGATCAATCAGAAATTGGGTCTCATAGGGTCATAAACTAGGCCAATAGGTCAAATTCAAGAAATGTATTGTGGGCGTTCTAATTTTTGCTCAATTGACCTGAAAATTTGTCAGCATGTTTGACCTGATATCTTGAATGGGTTTGAAATTGAGTCACATAGGGTCATAATCTAGGTTACTAAGTTAAATTACAGAAATACCTTGTGGGCACTCTAGAGGCGACAATTCTTGCCCAATTCACCTAAACCTTTGTTAACAAGTTTGTCTTGATATTTTGGATGAGTTTGAAATATGGTCACATAGGGTCATAAACTAAGTCACTAGGTCAAATTGAAGAAATACATTTTGGACACTCCAGAGGCCACATTTTCATCTCAATTGACTTGACCATTGGTCAGAATGTTTGTCTTAATAATATCTCAGATGAGTTTTAAATTGGGTCATTATGACCCTGGGGTGAAATTTTGCCTATTGACTCAGGTGAGCGATCCAGGGCCATCATGGCTCTCTTGTCTTTTTTGGCATGCTAAATTACCCTAGATGTCGATGCGCCTTCAAACACCATACATTGTCTCATTCACATGGACGACAAGTGCAATGCTTAAGATCCATAGCTCTATTTCCATAATTTTTGGAGTTAATTGCCCCTAGTTTTTTTCCCCAAAGCATATCTTCCAACTAGCTGTTCAGTTCTGAAATCAAATACAGATAGATCACATTAAACTGTTGAGTACAAATGCAGTGCACAAGATTGGTAACTCTGAATTCTGTAATTTCTGACTAATTGCCCTTTAATAATTTACATTTTGGCCTTTTTTCAGGGTAAAAAATGAAAATTATAAAATCTATTGACTTCAGATACAGATAGATAATATTTAGGACAAGTAAGCTCAAGATCCATAACTCTGTAGGCATTATTTTTGGAGTTATTGCCCCTAGTGGTATTTTTTGGGGGGTGGGGGGGGTTTAACGGTTCTGGTGCATAACTTTTACTGTATGAAAGCTATTGACTCGAAACTTCAAACACTGATAAAGCTAATTGAGGACAAGTTCCGTGCACTAGACTAGATATCTTTATGAAGTGTTTTTTGTTGCAGTTATTTCCCTTTGTTATTTGGCATTTTTAGGTTTTTAGCCCAAGCATAACTTCCAAAGTAAAGTAGTTTTTAACATCAGATACAGATAGATCACACTGAAGACAATTTCAGTACTCAAGACAGTAACTCTATTTATGGAGTAGTTAATGTCCTTGGGCTTTTTTAATGTCCAGAGCATAGCTTCTAAAGTATAAAAGATACTGACTCAAAACTTCAAATACAAACAAATTGAGGACAAGTTATTGCCGCAACTTTGTCTTCAGTACATTTGAAGTTGTTGCCCTTATTTTTTTTACATTTTGGATTTTTGTCCATAACATAACTTTCAAAACTGTAGACAATATTTTCAAGGATGATATTAGATTAAAATAAATGCCTTTATTTTTTGTGGATCTTGGCAGTTCATTTCAAACTTTTTAAACTACACCATTTTGTCATTTTGTGTGGGAGTATGTGACACTCTTGTGACAGGTTTACTCTACTTTTTGCCGCCACTGGGCCTTTGAAGACTGGTAATATTGTAATCAAAGTACTGACAGACTAGCGAATTTGATTGATTGATTGAATGATTGACTGTATGGTGTTTATCCCTGTTTTCAACATTATTTCAGTTATGTAGCGGTGACCAGTGCACGTATCCATGCTTTCCTAGTGTTTCTTTTACCAGTACTCCGCACAATATTCTTTCCAAGCCACTGGCTACTTTCCCACGTAACCATCCACGAAATGTGAGAGAGAAATGAATCCTGTCGCAATGACCATCATCAGTCGTTGGAAAGAAATTTTGCGAGTCGGGGATAGAACCAGCGACCTCCTGTTCTCAAGTCCTGTACGCTACCAACTGAGCTGCCGGGGCTATGCCTGCTATTGGTTAACTATAATCCAGTTTAAGTTTAACTGGTTACTTAACCTGCTACAAAATGTTAAATGAAACTTTCAAGTCGATAGTAAACACCTGAATATTGCTATTTCAGAGTTACATCTTGGAGGAAAGACATCCTCTTATCTGACAGTGTAGATCCAAGATCAGACTGCACACTCTGTGCAGTCTGATTGTAATCCACACTGTCCGCAAAAGGTCACTGAATTGCGGTAGTGCTGGTAAAAGAAACCTCAAGAAAGCATGAATAGGTGCTCTGGCCTCTGCAATACACTTAAGTAATGTTGAAAATGGCGTTAAACACCATGCAATCAATTAGTCAATATCCAGTAGCACAAAGATGTAGTTTACTATCTAACTCTCTTTACAAACTGAAAATTTTACACTTCTCCAAATTCAAAGCTGTTGCAGACCATAGATTAAATGTGGTTGAACTGATGAAACCTGATTCCAAACGGCCAGAAAACAATGTGGGAAAAGAAGAAAATGATGGTTACCAGCAGTTTCTCCTTTTCCTGCAGTGTTTTCATAGGGATTTTTTTTTCATAGATTCATTCCTCAAGACAAAAAATATTATACGTTAACAGTCAACCGTCCTCATGTATTTTATGCTTTTGTCATGTATTTCTATTTCAGAATTTACAATAGAATGCGTAAGGAACAAAAAAAAAATCATGCAACTACTCACTAATGAATGTTGACCCTTACAGTGCCAAATGAACCCTTACAACATTTTCAATCAGGAAAGAAGACCCAAATAATTCCATTTACAAGGTAGCTCTAGTTCAGAATGTTTAATCAATTTAGGGTAGATCAAAGATCAGACTGAACAAAATAAGCAGTCTGATCTTGGTCTACACTGGCTGCAGATTTGACTACAGATTTGAAAAGGTACTTTAAGGGTCAAGCATTTTACTTTGGTCTATACTTATAGATCACAGCAAACTAAAAGCACACAATATGTGTCACTAAGAATTGACTGCTACCCAGTTTTTCTGTGAGTTGTGAACATGAACATTGACTTAAGACACAGGTCTCATTAAAAAACGTGTTTTTGTCATATTTCTAACAACAGTCCGTTTTAGTTCTACGTTTGGACCTGCAAAACTTTTCTGGAGTCCCAGACTCATCAGTTTCCATTTGCATCGAAGATTTGATAAAAAAGATACATTTGCTCTGATTTTACGCACCAACTGATGGCTGAATTCAAAAGTTTTGGATCGAGATAGCTTCCAGGAGGTGTTAAATCATGGCCCATTTCGCAATGAAGCTGTCGTATGCCATGAATCCAGAGGTAGACCAAATGTGTATTATGGGTTTCAAGAAATCAGGGATCATCTCAAGACACTATTCAAAATTTCCTTTTGTATGAAGTGAAAATGTATGAGCCATGCTCTAGCAAAAGGCGGCTTAATGCATCTGTGAAAAATACTGAATTTTCCCAAGTCGGACATGTCGAGCATAGTACACCCCTTAGACACAATTACAGGTACAAACATTTCTGAACTTGCCTTGACCTACAGATAAGGTTCTTGCAACAACACACGGTTTAAAGTGGTTGACAATACTGAAATTCAGTCAAAATTAAAAAAAAAAAGAGGCCATTAGCCCTAAAGCGCTCACCTGAGTAAAATTATGTCTATGACTATTAAAGCTGAAGACATCCTAGCTGTAATGATGTAAAATACATATGTGTTAGTGACCTACTTTTTGATAGACTCGACCTATTTTTGAAAATGCCATGATATCATCGAGCAACATGTTTCATGAGTATCAGATGGAAAATGTGGCCTCTAGCCTGCACACAAGATTTTTCTAATTTTTGTCCCAGTGACCTTCTTTTTGACCCACCATGACCCAATTTTGAACTTGTCTAATGCAACTGTATATCACCAAGAAAAACATGAAAATAGTCTGAAAATGTAGACTCTAGAGTGCACACAAGGCTGTCCTAAGAGCTGTCCAAATGACATACTTTTTTACCTGACATGACCAACATTTGAACTTGCACTAGATAACATAAAAAAACCACACACATTCTGTCCAAATTTCATGAGTATCAGGCTGAGAATGTTGCCTCTAGAGTGCATGCAAGGCTTTTGTAAGATTTGATCAAGCGATATACTTCTTGACCCTATTTGACTGAATTTCAAAAGTGACCCAGATAACTTCAAGACAAGCATTCTAAGTTTCATGAGTATCATACTAAAAATAGATTAGGACCCAGTAACCTAATTTTTGACCCAAAGTGATCCAGTTTTGAACTTGTCCGAGATATCATCCAGACAAAATTTCTGAACAAGTTTAATGAGCAGTGCTCCAGATAATTTTCAATGACATCAGTACAGTACTGATGAAAATCAAGATTAATCGGTACCAGCATATGGGGATCAGTACCAACATTTGGTTAACGAGACTGATTAAAGTCAAAATTGGTTTTCTTGCATTTGCTTTTATATAAGCATTACTGTAAAACTACATAACATTTTACCTAGCAACAGTATGATGTTTACTGTACAAAGTGTAAAGCAGGTTTGTAGAAACAAATATGCAACTCGTAATCTTTTTTTGAAGCGATCTTTTTTTCATGCCATTTAATTTTTGGAAAAATATTTGTGCAGGATTTGACATAAATTTGCCAAATAGGGTCGCAAATAACTTCAAAACCTGTAATTTTACGCTAGAAAAGCAGGTATCATAAATACTTTTGAATTCACCAGGGAATCATACCCTATATTTTACGTACCTGGAAAAATGTTCCGTATCGAGTACGGATTTTTGTAAAAAAAGATGCGTAACAATCAGATCGTCATCCGTAAATTACGTGAATACGGACCTTATCTGGAGCACTGAATGAGTATTAGAGGGAAAATGTGGAGTGCGCACAATGTTTTTCAAAGATTTGGCCCAGTGACCCACTTTTTAACCAAACCTGACCCAATTTCAAACAGGTCTGAGATATCATCAAGACAAACATTCTGACGGAGTTTCATGAGTATGGGGCTGAAAATATGGACCTCTATAGTGCATATAAGGTTTTTGTAAGATTTGGCCCAGACTTAATTTTTGAACTGACATGACCTTGTTTTAAACATGTCCGAGATATCATCAAGGCAAACATTCTTTATGAGTATCAGATGGAAAATGTGGCCCCTAGCATGCACACTAGGCTTTTTTAATATTTAGTACAGTGATCTACTTTTTGACACCAACAGACACAGTTTCAACCTAGTCCAAAATATCATAAAGACAAACATTCCGAGTTTCATAAGTATGAGGCTGAAAATGTGGTCTGTACAGTGCACAAAAGTTTTTTCTACAATATGGCTCGGTGAATGACTTACCCTACGTGACCCGGTTTTGAACTGGTTAAAGATATCATCGAGACAAACATTCTGACTGAGTTTCATAAGTATGGTATTGTAAATGGTACCTCTATAGAGCACACAAGGTTTTTCTAAAATTTGGCCCAGTAACCAACTTTTTCCACCCTTTGTGACCCAAACTTCTCCAAGATATGATCAAGACAAACAATCTGACCTTTTTTTCATAAGTATCCAGCTGAAAATGTGGCCGCTAAGGTGCGCACCTGGCTTTCCTAAGATTCATCCCAGTGACCAACTTTTTTACCTTAAGTGACTCAGTTTCAAACTTGGTTCAAGACCTACTTTTTGACCTGACATGACCTTGTTTCAAACATGTCCAAGATATCAAGGCAAAGAGTCTGACTAAGTTTCATGAGTATCAGATGGAAAATGTGGCCCTGGAATGTACACAAGGATTTTTTAATACTTAGCCAAGTGACCAACTCTTTGACCCAACATGGCCCTATTTCAGCAAGTCCGAAATATCATCAAGACAAACATTCTAAGTTTCATGAGTATCTCGCTGAAAATGTGGCCTTTAGAATGCACATGAATTTTTTCAAAGACATGGCCCAGTGACCAACTCCCTGGCCTGAAATTCATCCATAGCTAAAAAAGTAACAAACATTACCCCTGAAATTTTCTCTTTTTCAGGATATTTGACAATGCCATGACCTTGACCTTCTGACACGGCTCTTTGGTGCAACACATGGTTTATTAGCATTGCCAGTTAAACAAATTTATGCCGAAATCCGTTCATAATTAAAAAAGATACAGGTGCAATACAAAAACTACCCAAAAAACACATTTGATGTTGCCATGACCTTGACCTCGAACCTACATACATCACTTCTGCACATGATACACATGTATCATCTTGAGTGGTTAAAATTTGTGCAAAATTATTCTGAATTTACTTACGGAAAAAATTTTCGGCCCAAACACAGAAAAAGACATTTGACCTTGCCGTGACCTTGACCTTTGTCTGATGGGCACAATTTATAAGCGTGACACATTCTCTTTATCTGGTTGACAATTCTACACAGTTGTATTAAAATTCATTTGTAATTAAAAAACTTACATAAACATAACCATTCAAAATTTCTCTTTAAATACATTTGATCAAGTGGTAGCCTTTACCATCAATCTACTGATATGGTTCTTGCACAGGACACATCATCTAAATGTTGTTCACATTTCTGCCAAGCACTGGAATACATTCATGATTTCAAAATAGTTATAGGCCAAACACAAATACTACCCTAGAAAAAAGATATATGACCTTGCTAGGGCTTTCTTTGTTTGTACATGTATATGTTGGAGTTTAACAACATTTTAACTTAGGTCATATCACTGCAGTCAGTGCACATACGCATGTGTTTCTTGGCTTTCTTACACCAGTACTAACACAACTTTCTTTTGAAGCTACTAACTACTTTTCCCAAATTCATCAGAGGTGAGAGACTAAAAATCGTCAGAAAGAAAATTGGCCACAACCAGGTATCAAACCCGCAACCCTCAGGTCATGAGCCAGATACACTGACAACTGAGCTACACAGCCTTGCTCTGTGACCTTGACCTTTAACCTACTGACATGACTTTTGCACATGACACATTGCCTCAATGTGAATAACATCATAGTTGTTTTGAAATTAAGTAATAGGTAAAGAAGGTATGTCTGGGCATGAAAACCAAGACGGACCTACTAAAAAACTATATGCTCCGGAAAGGGGGGTGGGCATTAAACAACATGGATTCTGACTTAATTCAACAGATCTTCTTGTATTGCTTGATGCCAAATATGTCTTGAGCCATTCCTGAGAAGGTGGCCATACAGCAATTGTAAAACAGTTGAGTCAAGTACCAATACAGTTTCCTTTTCAATCTTTTTTTTTTCCCATATTTTTTTCCATAGCAGCAATATTTCTTTGACAATGTTTATATAAAAGAGCAACTGGTGGCTTGGAAAAAGTTTTGCGCACATTGGTAAAAGAAAATGCAAGATCTGTTTGCACTGGAGTTTAACCACCTTTTAACAATTTAGGTCACGTCATGGCGGTCAGTGCACCTACGCATGTGTCTCCTGCCTTTTCAACATCAGTACCAACACAAATTCCTTTCAAAGCCACTGTCTGCTTTTCTCACATGCATCAGAGGTGCGACGTACCAGCACTTTCTCCATTTCTCACAATGTGTTCAAAAGACTTCTATCTCAGGTTTGTTTAAACTTGGTATTGTGTGGTAAAGAGTTAACTCTTTACAAAAGTAGCAAAAATTTTAACTTAACGAAATTGAAAGCAACTGCAGACAAAATTCTGCTAAATTAACCCTTTCCCAGACAAGCCCTGGTTCTTACATGTCTGCATTACAAGTCTTTTGAAAACACAGTGGAAAAAGGAGAATTTGCTCGTAACTAGCAAAATCTCCTTTTCCCACAGTGTTTTATACTCATTTGGAGAGCTTTCCACCATTTTCATCAAAGTTTGAATTGTCACCTGCAAATTCTTTCAATTTGGAAGTGTCTGAAATTTGTTGTTTGGGAAAGGGTTAATGATTTCTGTCTTTGATAGGGTAAAAAACATTTTTGGAAAAGGGAGAAAATGCTGTTTATGTACCAGCATTTTCTACCTTTCCCAAAATGTTTACAAAAGCCTTTTCCTTCGAGGTTGATAAAGTTGAGATTGTGTGTTAAAAACTTAAAATAAAACATCAAGAAAGAAAAATCACATTTTGCATGCTGCACTTGTTTCTTGTCCGGGGACAGTTGTTTGAAAATTTACCTAAAACAAGGAGCTGCTCTTTCACCAACAATATTCCATTTTTGTGACACTCTTTTACCAGATTACAAAATTTTGGACTGGTCCATATTGACAGCATTTGCAGATGACAAGATTAAATTCACAATTTGATTTTTTTTTTTTTTTGTGGAAGCGTTAAAGAGTATCAACACTTTTTGAAGAAGTCGCTGATTTTGCTTTGTTGGCTTGTTGTCTCTATCCTTAGAGAAGTTGCCATTTCAGTCAACTCCATAAGGTTAGATAACATTTTGGACTGGCCATGAGACAGTGCAAACAGTTTAAGTTTCTCTAGGTAAGAATCCACATCACCCAATGAAACACTCTCAGAAGGAACAGGCACAGACTCGGATTCATTTTCATCATCACTATGATCAGACACAACCTCACTTTGTTCTTTCAAAAGTTCATCAGCTTGTCTATCCCAGTTCATTTCTTTGTCACAAGTTGGGATAGACTGTTCTATTTCAACCAGCTCAGAAAACTCACAGCCGAACAGCTGGTGAGAAAGCTTCACAAGGTGTAAAGGAATATCCTCGTTAAAATCCTGAGCACCGTCGTCACTTTCACTAGATGTGTTATCACTACCAAACCCACACTTCCTAAAACATTTCACAATTGTGCTTTCTTCTACCTCATCCATGAATGTTTTACCCAGTAGATTGCATCCAATACATTCACCTGTTTCAACAATTCACTACCACAAATTTCTTTGTTTTTCTCCATGTCAGACAACACTTTCCTACTCTGTCGTTTGTGGAACTTAAGTTTCATGGCCTGAATGATCCCCTGATCCATTGGTTGAATCTTACTAGTCGTGTTAGGGGGTAGAAACACAAGCTTGGTATTATCCAGTCGAAGTTTAGGATGAGATGGGGCGTTATCTACGAAGAGAAGAATCTTGCGGCCTTGTCTTCTCATTTTACAATCAACACTTTTAACCCAGTTCTCAAAAATCAAAGTGTTCATCCAAGCTTTCTTGTTGAATTTGTAGTCAACGGGTAGGGTAGCAGGGTCTATACCACGGAAACATCTGGGTTGTCTTGATTTACCAATAATGAGAGGTTTAAGTTTCTCACCTGTCATGCTAGCACAGAGTGCCACAGTAATCCGTTCCTTTGAGTTTTTGCCACCTGCACATTCTGATCCTTTCACTGTGAATGTGGTTCTCTTACCAGCACGGAAAAAGATACCAGTCTCGTCCATATTAAAAATATCCTTGGGGTCATAGTCCTTACACAGTTCTGGAGTTTCTGCTTCCAGTCCTCAACGACAGAGCTGTCAACATCACCACGATCTCCACTCATTGTCTTGAACACAATGTTATGTCTTTTCAAAAAACTGTCTAGCCACCTGTTAGATGCTTTGAACGACTCCACACCTAAATCCTCAGCACAACGCTTGGCTTGTTCTTTAATCAATGGCCCAGAGATTGGTACCCTATGCGCAGAACAGTCCTTGAACCATTTCCAAGTCAAGTCATTTATGTCAACATTTTGCGTTTTCCGTTGCCTCATTGATGATGGGTTTGCATTGCCTTCCTACTCAGTCATGAGTTCTGCTTTTCTCTTCAGGGTCTGTTGAACCTGTGTTTTACCAACACCAAATTGTTCAGCTACAATCCGAGAACTCTTTCCAGACTCTAAAAGTCTAACCACTTCCACTCTTTCTTCTAATGTCAACACTTTTCTCTTGGTACAAGCCATAACTCCAAATATGATGTTAACAGTCTCGAGTCAAAAATACGATAGACAATCGTACGGTCAAAACATAAGAAATCTGCATCTTTGGTATGATCACCAATCAAAACAATGGAATGGTCGAAAGATGATTGGGCATAAAGATCAAACAATCGTAGGTTTACTGGTCAATTAAAATGTGACACAGGTGTAATCGTCAATTAAAATTAATGTCATCAAAGACAATTTCTTAAACAAACCGGCATAGGTAATAACCTATACTAATTTGGGTGCAATCGGTTGTTAGGACAGTTTTCTTTAATCTTTTCTCACCTTTTAGAAGTAAGCAGACAAACAAGATGTCGAAGCAGCAACACGTACGTTACGTAATTTCAGATTAAATTGAAAGCAGAAAAACATTTTTGGTAGTCTGACTCGGGTAATTTACATTTGATTTCTAACTTCCAAAATTTTTGACAAATCGGGAATAATAGCTTACGAAATCATCAATTGCATCAAAATAACCCGTTCTAGAGGATATCAGGTTATATGCATACACCTGTTGATTGGCGACGTGTGTATATGATTGTTCGATTTTGACACTCTAGTTGTTAATCCGAAAACGGTCGGATGTGAGAAGTACACTAAGTGTGAAGTACATGTTTAAGTTAGCAGTCCGACTTACCGCTTACTTACTTACTGACCGCTACATACCAGGTTGTTTTGAAAAATGGGACACGATTTCGGCGGCCGTTGCATGCATTTTAAGGGTGCGTGTTGAATAAAGGTTCATATAGAGTAAAAGTAGTTGGGGGGACATTGAACTGGCCGTTAAGTGGAGGTTCACGCTGAATGGAGGTGGACGGATCACCAGGTTTGACTATGTTTCAGATGACCCACACTTAGGGCAAAGACTTAATTTCTGATAAAGAACCACTAGTAGATACTACCTACATATTATCAGCACACTAAGCAAAAAGATTTTTGGGGAAAAATGACATTAAATTACTGGTGCCCTCTTCAGTTCCATGTAAATCTTGTGACACAATTGACAGGGATATCTTTGACTCAAAGGACTACTTTGAACAACTTTGATACATGGCTATGAAATGATCCTACATTTACATACCAAATTTAAACATAATTTCAGTCTTACAGTTTCAGATAATGTATTATAAACTTTTTCATTTACTTTAAACTGACACTGGTCAAAACATGCTCCCCCAAAACGGACCATCTTTGACCCCCGTGACACATTCTAAAGAGCATTTATGCTATAAATAAAACACCTATATCCTAGACCCAACAGTTTAAGACAAGATCTTGGACTCACTACAATATAAGAAAATTTTATACTTGTCCAAACAGGAAACACATGCAGACCACAAAGAGAACAGTGTTTGAAGAGAAGAAAATTTAGGTTACAAGCATTTTGCCCTTTTCCCACGATTTTTTAAAAGCCTGATTTTCCTGGGTCAATGGTAAGGTTGAAAATATTGTGCTATGTAACTGTAAAAGAAAGTCAAGGAAACCATGCCAAGGTGCACTGATTTTCCGTTATTTTCATATCAATTAAAACAAAGGCCCTTGACGGCCTGAATTGCTCTACTGGGAGTGATTTTGCTTACTGGTATTTTCTAGCATACATCACAAAACCAACTGTTTGGAATCCAGTCAAATTTGATAGGGTTTCAGTACTCATTGTGTTAAACAATCCCTGAGACTTTCAAAGAAATGTGACCAATAATGTGAACTGTGTTGAGTAAATAAGTCATGTCATCAAATAGCTGCTTTTACTGACCTGAGAGCTAGATTTTGTTCATCTATCATAGCATTCAATTCTTTGATGATACAAATCATCTGTGCAAGTTTCATGTGAACTGGGTAAACAATGTGGACTTAATCGCGTAAACAAGAAGCATAAATTTTCCACCTAACTGTCAAATTCTTTCCCCCAAAATCAATAGCATTCAAGCCATTGATGATATAGAGCAATTGTGCAAGGTTCAAGAAAATCCAACCACAAATGCTGACTTTATCATCATGTAAACAAGAAATGCCACATTTCAACTTTAACTCTTTACCACACAATCCCAAGTTTTAACGATCCTGAGGAAGAAGCATTTTAAAAAAATTGTGGGAAAATGAAAAAATGCTGGTAACCAGCATTTTCTCCTTTTCCCACCATGTTTTCCTCCCTTCCAAAAACAATTTAATTTCTGAGTCACATTTATTTTGTCGCCTGCAAATGCTTTTTATTTGGAATAGTCTAAAATTTTGTCATTTGGTAAAGAGTTAAATGGCTACTTTTCCCTTAATAACTGTCTGCCTTTTTTTCCTCATTTCAATAGGATTCTAGGTATTGATGACATCAAGAAACTGTGAGTTTGACAAAAACATGACCACAATTGCAGACTTAAATGTGTAAAAAATAAGTGTAAATTTTCAACTTAAAATGGCTACTTTTCCCTTGCCAATTGTCAGATTTTTTTTCAAATTCAATAGAGTTTAAGCTATTGCTGATATGAAGCAACTGTGTGAGTTTAATGAAAAGATGACCACAAATGCAGACTTTTTTGCGTAAACAAGAAATGTAAATTTTCATCTTTAAATGGCTATTTTTCCCTTAATAATTGTAAGATTTCTTTTTCAAAATCAATAGGATTCTGATGATGTACAGCAATTGTGCAAGATTCAAGAAAATACAACCACAAATGCAGACTTTATCATCGTGTAAACAAGAAATGTAAAATTTCAACTTTAAATGGCTACTTTTCCCTTAATAATTATAAGATCTTTTTCCCCAAAATCATTAAGATTCAAGCTATTGATGATGTTTCAAATTGCAACTTTCAAGACTGGGCAAGTAGAATTTTACACCACTGACCTTATTTCAGATATCATCACGATTAACGCTCTCACCAAGCTTAAAACCCCATCAGCTCCAAAAAGTAAACAGCAGGTGTTAAAATGCTTTTTAATTTAAATCATACTATTTAATAGTAAAGAAATTATTGTGAAGGTGACAACCTTATACTGTACAGTCAGTCCAAGCCTTAGTTGCTGGCAGAAAAAATAACTGGAAAAGTATGTCTAATAGTCACCAGGTCCCTCTGTTGTTAATTTACTTTTACCTCATTTTAAATTTCATTTTTCTCTCAGCAACTAACACTCCAATCAACTGTACAATAACAGACCATCATCTTCACAATACAATTTAAATGCCAGTGTATTTTGACATCCCCTTTGTTTACTTTGGGCAGCCGTTGGGACTTTAACAAGCATTGCACTGAAAGTACCATCTCTGGAGTGCACACAATGATTTTCTAAGATTTGACCTTCTGACCTCCTCTTTGACCTTGGTTGAATTAATTTCACAACTGTCCAAGATAACAGGGGCAAACATTCCACCCAAGTTTAGTGAGCATTGGGCTGAAGTTTTGCCTCTAGTAGACTATAAACTGCACACCATATGGAAAATGATTTTCATGACATACAGAATAATCTCAAACTAGAGTACCATATATGGGTGCTGACACTCGACTGTAGCTGCTTTTCAGTGAAAATTAATTAATAGTTAAGTGCACTACTTTTATGGGTTTACATCCCAGTTTTTTTTTTTTTTTTTTTGGGGGGGGTGTCTGTAATTTATCAAATAGACGATGTTTGAAGTAAATCTCTTCAATAATGACAGAGATGTTAGACAATGTGATACTTTTTCAACAACACGGTGATGGCAAAAATGAAGACATGAGCTATGACAATACCTTGGTTTCTTTGAAAGCAGCTCGCAGGGTTTTCATTTAAAGCCGATTGCCGATCAAAAACATCGGTTGAAATCGGCCTTTAATCGGTTGTTTTTGCTGGATCTTTGAAAAATCAATCGCGTTGTTTATATCGAAAATATTTCACCCGTTGGTACTGTACTGCGACACCAGTTCAATTTTACCGCGAAACCAGAAATAATTTGTTTATGAATGTTACATGGTCATTCATTGGATACCTGCATCCAATTATCCTGTAGTAGGCAATGATACGTTTCTCCAATCTCCATTTGGTAATCATGGACACCAAAGCCTAGGCAGCCCCCTTGACCCCCAGCCTGTTGTTTTTGTCAATCAATCTGTTGCTTCATTTAAAAATGAAAACCCTGAGCTCAGCTACGAAAATAGATGGTAATGCATTACAAAATCTTCAAACGTTTTGGAAAAACTTAACAGTATTGGAAAACTGGGTAAATTAGTGTGTTGTTAGTATCAATTGAATGAACCTTATCAGACTGGCAACAGCTACTTTTCTGTAGGGTCCACAGTATTGTGTTCTGGTTACTGGCAACAGTTCATACCACTATTCATTCAATAAAAATGCTTGAATTTCAACCTTATTACTACAACCAAACAAATACCCCAACACTGTGAAATGGAAGAGTTCACCCATACACTGAAAAGATACACATACAAGAGTGATAATAGAACAGACCATTACACTAACAAAATCCATTTGGTGTACAAAAACTTTACCTATGGCAGTGTTTCAGCCAGCTTCAAATTTTTGAGGGTCATTTGTGACCCCCTATCCTAACTTTTGAGGGTCATACAGGAAAATTATGGGTCACTGTTATAACCCATTATCATTCAATCCCATGTTTTCACTAACTCTACAGTGGAAGGTTTAGAAAACAGTGTGGTAAAAGGAGAAATTGCACAGATTGTGCAATTTTTCCTTTTTCCACAATGTATTCTATCCAATTAGAAAACCAGAAGCATTTTTTAATGTTATGACTGGTATATAATCTTTATTGTGATAATTTCCATCATAAAGTTTTAAACACCAACTCAAATTGACAAAATCTTTACAAGCCTTCACTCTTATTTAATCTCATGCAAATCTTCCATTGGGCCACCTGTAGGTGAATTTCACTTTTCAAAAGCTCATTTCTGTATCGGACAGCGTCTGCACTACTAAGACCTAATACGTTTAAAATCCAGATATATTCGGAAGCGACGACCAATTGACGCTGGGAGCCATAACATAAACTGTAAATGTAAATAAACATGGCCGACGAAATTTTCAACCTTCGCTTACGAAACATTCTTTTACACCTTGGTTTCGCTAAAAGTCATGGTTTTGTACAAAATTGTTCTTTTGGTTGAACTGATATTTTGGTTGCGCCAGAAAAAACGCACAAGGCCAATTCTATTGCGCCCTGAAAGAAATGCGTCAAAAACGCAAGATACGCGCTCTAGCAGAAACACTGCTATGGATTACTCCAATAAAATCCACCTGTTGTAGCCCACAATTTTTTTTCATATCTTTAACCCTTTCCCAAACAAGCCCTGGTTTTCACGTGTCTGCAGTACAAGTCTTTTGAAAACACTGTGGGAAAAGGAGAAATTGCTCGTAACGAGCAATTTCTCCTTTTCCCACAGTTTTTTCTACCCTTTTTGAGACCTTTCTGCCATTTTCATCAAATTTAAAATTGTCGTCTGCAAACTCTTTCAATTTGGAACAGTCCAAAATTTGTCGTTTGGGAAAGGGTTAACTCGCTTACTTCACTTCCTACAGGTGAGCTGAGCCCTGGTGGCAAAGTCAGTAGCCAACAAGGCTTGAGAAGAGGATCCCTGGTTCGCATCCACAAGCTCAGCCATTACTTTTCCAAGGATTGGTGATAGTCATTGCGACATGATTCATTCCTCTCATCTGATCATTGTTTCAGTGATTGTTATGTGGGAAATCAGCCAGTGGCTTGGGGATATTATACTGGTAAAAAAAAAAAAAACCAGGAAACCATTGATAGGTGAGCTGGCCTTGGCGAAATAACTAAAATGATGTTGAAAACAGTGTTAAACACAATATAATCATTCAATCCTAAACAGTAGTTTAGTAGCAGCCAAGTTTAAAAAAAAAAGAGGCCATAACAATAAAATAGTAATGCTGACCAATTTCTGCTATAGCCCCACTATTTTCATAATAATTTGTGTAGTAAGTTGTATTTTGAGCAAATTTTACCAATTCAATTAAGTCTTTCAAAAGTTTGAGCTGTACATTTATTCTTTGATGTTTTTGTTAAAATCAGCATTTCACTATAGATCAAAAAATATTTGTCTTGCAAATGTTCGAGTTTTCTTCATTAACATCAAAAAAAGGGCCTTCACACTATTATGCTACGAAATTTGCCCCTCGATTGATTTTTTTCTGAAACAAACAAGTATCAAAAATTCAGACAGAATTAATGGGATTGTATCCGGATAATCTGCTATCCGAAAATTAAGAAACTCTTCAACGTGAAGACGCGTATGTAATATTCTGGAAATGAACCGATGTGGCTAAAATGAACTATCATTTTAGCCACATACTGTTTCAATATTGGAAACTTCCATTGGTGTTT
This sequence comes from Tridacna gigas, assembly GCA_945859785.2. Lineage (NCBI taxonomy): Eukaryota > Metazoa > Mollusca > Bivalvia > Cardiida > Cardiidae > Tridacna > Tridacna gigas. Next base: position 64,406,575 of record OX244034.2, on the reverse strand, counting down.
ATCAATCCCTCCCCCCCCCCCCCAAACAAAAAAGGCTTTCAGCTATAAAACTTTAAGGTTTTAGTACCGCGAAAAAATTGAATCACTGTTGTCCGAGTTTTCGACGTCAACAACCAAGATAGTAGTAAATTGTAACACTGAAAGAGTTTCGTGAAAACAGAAAAAGCCTAATAGTCATTTTATATAAAACCAATTGTAATAATATAATCTTTTCTAACGCCCGTTCTAAGTAAAAAATTTTCCTCACCCACGCCTCCGATTTACAATACAATATGGCGTCTTCTTCAGAAACAATCGGTATTTTCCGTTGACAATCGGACGCGCATGCGTAGTTGAATTTTCATAAAGTACTCGAGCATGCGTACTTCTACGCCCAGATTTTCCCACCTAGTGCAGAGGCTTTACACAGCGTTGTTAAGAGCGTTCAATTAGCTATCGTGAAACAGTGGCGTCGCGTCGGGGGCGGCAAAGGCGGCGATTGCCGCCCCGATATTTCCACAAAAAAGGCGTAGTTCGTACAATGAAAATGTAAGAATTCTGACATTCCGTTTAGGAACTTGCAGTTTGAATGGAGCGGCGAAATCGGTAATCGGTTTCTAAGGCGACCGTGACATGTATACTACTCTCCCTTTGTGTCGATTAAGTGTGAAAGTGTGACAGTGCGACCTAAGCAATACACAGTATAGAACACCTTCAAACAGAGAAACTTTGACCAATTAGTCAGCCATCAAAAACTTATTTAAGAGTTTTAAGTGTGTGGTTTAAAAGAATATACACTATATACAACAGCCGCAAACTGAGAACCTTTGATTGAATAATTAATTAGCCGTCAAAGGCTTAATCGGGAATTAAAATGTGTGTTTTAAAGCAATGAAAAAAGGCAGCAGGTTTGATAAGAAATAATTACTTGTACTCAAAAACGTGCAAATTCCTTAAACAATATTTCTTCTTCATTCCTCTACGTATCTTCTATATGTAAACATGACTGAACCTAATTAGCCCCGTGACTTTAAGTTCCCTAAGCGTTCCTTTGGAAAGAAATCTCCAGAACTACGATCATTCAACGCACAATGGTTTAAACAGTTGTCGAGGCTCCATTACAATAAGGTATGTACAAAAGCAAACTACAAACCCCAGTTTTCCGGATCTTAAAAACATTCTTGGAAAAGGAGAATGGGCTTGTGACTAGCATGTTTTCCATTCACAGAATAATCTAATAATATTGCAGATCAATCATGTATAGATGAACTAAATGCCAAAAATCTAAGACAAAATCAACATTAAAAAAAGCTCCCAGCAAGTTTTGAAGTCCAGGAAATGGCGGCATTTCCCTGACAGATTGTAAAATTTTCTTAGGCAGTGGGAGGGGACACCCACCCCGTCCTTCGCCGCCCCAATGTACAAAACCACGCGACGCGCCTGTGGAATGAATTTTCTTTCAAAAGTAAAAAGGGTTTTTTTGTTCGGAAATGAATAAATTGGAAAAATGAAAACGATGCCTATTATGTACTAATGTTGTATTTGAATACTTAGAGTTATTTTTTTAGTCTACGCGTTGTTTAACTGTGGTGGGGGGGGGCAAGTTTTTTCGTCCCTATTTTTTCGTCACTTTAGACGTTTCGTCCAGTTTTATAATTGTAATATGTACTGTGTCCCAAATGTTTTGTGGAAATGGAAAAAAATAATTATTCTGGGTGTATTTCAGTTCCAAAGAGTAACCCTTTACCAAAAGACGAATTTATAGACTTGTCCAAATTCAAAGCATACATTTACAGACGACAAATAAAGGTGGCTCAAATAATGAGATTTAGCTTTGAAATATAAGGAATCATAGTAGGAAGAAAATGCCTTTTACTAGCAATGTTTTCCAGAGCCTTCTCATTCGGATCTGTGTGTGAAAGGGTTAAATGGTCAAAGAATTTCGCGCAGATTGAAAGGAACCTTTCCTAAATTTTCTTCTCTTCCTACAGATCCTAGAAATAGAACTTTAAGGGAGAAAAACACACTTCAAGATTGGTTGGGAGAAAAGTGGAGTTCTCTCCTTAGCGAGTATGTCTCTCTATCTGTCCCTCCTGTCAGTATCTCTACCATATATGTCAGTTTTTAGCAAACATGATAAGATGAATCACTTTCTCTGTACCCATGATCTAAATTGCAAGAAATGAAACAAACAAACACCCTCTCTCTCTCATAACAAACTTCATTGCGCTGCCTTGTGGTAACCCACACAATTTACAGTATTTTTAGTTTTTGCGCCTGAATGTCATGTGGGAATATTATGTGATCAATAACATGGGACGTGGGATCTTTATCGAATGAATTATACAATGTCATTCGATTTCACACACACACCAAAAATACAACAAATCTGTTATTCGAAAGCCAGTTGTGTCCTGTTTACTGAGTGTGTCCAAAAGTATATTTTGTTGTATTCATCAGTGTTAAATACATGACGAAATACGGGATGTATGCATCTTTAATGATTACTTTTAATTGTATTTTGGCAACTTTAATTAATTCTAGTTTTACAATAGTTTCCCTGCCAGCGAATGGATTTTTGACAGACCCATTGTAACACATAGCAGACTCATAATGATATCCGTACTTTTAAATGGTCGAATTAAATTCGTTTGCAGTTTGACTTTCTAGCTGCTTACATTTCGCAGCTAGTGGGCCTGAGGTCAAAAATTGCCTATTCTCATACCATTCTTGAAAAGATCTTTATTTTTCCTTACGTATTCTGCCCCCAGAATGTGTATACATACACGCGTGCGTGTACGCGCGTGTGTGTATGAGGTTACGTGGAATATCGTATGTCTACAATATATAAACCTACCGCAAAGTCAAAATGGTATAATGTCTGTTTGTAGCATCAATCACGTATCAATTAGTGATATTATTTTAAGAAGATTCACAGTATCTTTCAGGTTACACATTCTTAAAAAAATGGAATTTATACCCAGATTGTTTGATCATAACAGATGTCCGATGATATATATATATTTTTCTTTAATCTTGTAGATCTAATATTAGAACATTGACAAAGTTTGTCTTCATGGATTCGAGATTAACAATATTACAAAATGTAAACCGTATCTACAGGCTTTACAGTTGCCACACTTTTCCACAATTTTAGCTTTTAGATTCAAATGTGTGGTAATTAATACCTTGCCATAAGTATTTCACGGTGACAGCTCAGATATTCATGTTTCCTGATTTCTTTTAGACCCTGGGTCCGTATTCACCAACCATTCTTAAGAACGTTCTTAGACTTATTCTTCAGGATTTTCCAAGTTTGAAAGTAACACAACTTCTGATTGGCTAAACCATATGGTTTTGCCAATCAGAAGGTGTGTTACTTTCAAATTTGGAAAATTTTGAAGAACAAGACCAAGAATGTTCTTAAGAGTGGTTGGTGAATACGGACCCAGTTCTTAACCAATCACCAGAAACTTGGGGGCAGTTGTTTTGTTACGCTGTCATTGCGACCGAAATTCCCGAGACAGCAAAATGTAAGCCATTGCAAACTCGTGAGGCATGTTGGTCAAAGTCGACACTTCTCACGAGCAAAGAAAGTGATTACCTACTTTTTCGAGATGATGATAATGATAGTAATTAACAACAGTAATGAAAGAAAAAAGTAAATAATGAGAATAGTTATATACGTAGATTTATATTGATTGAACTATACCACCCTTTAAAACATTGCGGGAAAAGGTTGCATTTGGTTCCATTAGGCGTTAATCGTCTGTAAAATGTTTCTTTCATTTACGAGTCATTTACTAAAATAACAGTGGTTATAGCAACAAACCAGTCTTAGACACTATGGTTTTTGTTACCGGGTTTGAGATTGCCGTGTGGAGAAATCTTATACTTGAATAGCCGATTTAAGATATCAACTGTGCAAATATAACTTGCAGTTGATTTCCTTTGAAAACATTCTGGATAAAGGAGTAATTACTCTTAACAGGTCCCGCAATCCCTCCTTTCCCCGCAATGTTTTAAATATCACCGATATCACCGATATCACCTTGCAGTGACCCCTTTCTTTCAAATGTTTTCCAATGTATTAATTGTTCAATGATCTAAAATTAGTAAATTAGTCTATGCAGTAATGGGTTACTTTGAAGTTTCGTCCATATTTAAAACAAAGTAACCTGCAAACTAGAGGCCCTTGAGGGCCTGAATCGATCCACTGGCATGATCGTGCTGTTTTTTATAGCATACGCTATGAATCCATGATGCAAAAAGGAAAAAAAAAAAGCAAACACACAAAAATATGGGGGACAGGGTTGTTGCAAATGGGCTTGAACCCACTAAGATAGCAAACGTAGGGATGGTGAATTGAACAAAATTAATTGTGAAAAAAAGAAAAACCTGAAGTACAATTTCTCAAAACCAATTGTTTGGAATCCAGTCAAATTTGATACGGTTTCAGTACTCACTGTTTTAAACAATCCCTGCAAGTTTCAAAGAATGAGACCAATAATGTAGACTTTGTTGAGTAAAGTCATCAAATGGCTGCTTTTCCTAAACCGATTGCAAGATTTTCTTCACTCTTAATAGAGTTCAATCCCTTGATTATACAAATAATCTTTGCAAATTTCAAAAGATTGAATCAAAAATGTGACTTAACTGCATAAACAAGAGATAAAAAAATTTAACTTTAAATGGCACCTTTTCCAATACTGATTTTCATTTTTTTTTTTTTTTTAAATCCATAGGGTTCAAGCTATTGATAATATAAAGCAACTATGCAAGTTTCATGAAAATTCAACCACAAATGCCAACATTATCGCGTAAACTAGAACTGTAAATTTTCAAATTTAAATGGCTACTTTTCCCATTCTAATAGTCGAATTTTTTTTCAAAATCAATTGGATTCAAGCTGTTGATGATACAAAGCAACTATGCAAGTTTCACGAAAATTAGACTACAAATGCTGACTTTATCGTGTAAACAAGAAATTGAAATTTTGAAATTTAAATGGCTACTTTTCCCACACTGTTTTTCAGATTTTTTTCAAAATCCATAGAATTCAATCTATTGATGAGATAAACAAACCATGCAAGTTTCACGAATATCTGACTACAAAAGCAGACTTTATCATGTACACAAGAAATTGAAATTTTGAAATTTTAATGGCTACTTTTCCCACATTTATTCACAGATTTTTTTCAAAATCAATAGGATACAAGCTATTGATGAGATAAACAAACTGAGCAAGTTTCACGAAATTCCAACCACAAATGCAGACTTTATCGCGTAGAAATTGAAATTTTTAACTTAAATGGCTACTTTTCCCACACTGTTTTTCAGATTTTTTTCAAAATCAATAGGATTCAAGCTATTAATGAGATAAACAAACTGTGCAAGTTTCACGAAAATCTGACGGCAAATGCAGACTTTATCGTGTAAACAAGAAATTGAAATTTTGAAATTTAAATGGCTATTTTTCCCACACTGATTGTCAGATTTTTCTCAAAATCAGTAGGATTCAAACTATTAATGAGATAAACAAACTGTGCAAGTTTCACGAAAATTCGACCATAAATGCAGACTTTATTGCGTAAGATGAAATTGAAATTTTGAAATTTAAATGGCTACTTTTCCCACACTGATTGTCAGATTTTTTCCAAAATCAATAGGGCACAAGCTATTCATGAGATAAACCAACTGTGCAAGTTTCACGAAAATCCGACCACAAATGCAGACTTTATTGCGTAAAAAAGAAATTGAAATTTTGAAATTTTAATGGCTACTTTTCCCACATTTATTCACAGAATTTTTTTTCAAAATCAATAGGATTCAAGCTATTGATGAGATAAACAAACTGAGCAAGTTTCACGAAATTCCAACCACAAATGCAGACTTTATCGCGTAGAAATTGAAATTTTTAACTTAAATGGCTACTTTTCCCACACTGTTTTTCAGATTTTTTTCAAAATCAATAGGATTCAAGATATTAATGAGATAAACAAACTGTGCAAGTTTCACAAAAATCTGACGGCAAATGCAGACTTTATCGTGTAAACAAGAAATTGAAATTTTGAAATTTGAATGGCTACTTTTCCCACACTGAGTGTGAGATTTTTCTCAAAATCAGTAGGATTCAAGCTATTGATGAGATAAACAAACTGTGCAAGTTTCAAGAAAATCTGACGGCAAATGCAGACTTTATCGTGTAAACAAGAAATTGAAATTTTGAAATTTAAATGGCTACTTTTCCCACACTCATTGTCAGACTTTTTAAAAAATCGATACGATTCAAACTATTAATGAGATAAACAAACTGTGCAAGTTTTACGAAAATCCGACCACAAATGCAGACTTTATTGCGTAAACAAGAAATTGAAATTTTGAACTTTTAATGGCTACTTTTCCCACACTGATTGTCAGATTTTTTTTTCAAAATCGATAGGATTCAAGCTATTAATGAGATAAACCAACTGTGCAAGTTTCACGAAAATCCGACCACAAATGCAGACTTTATCGCGTAAACAAGAAATTGAAATTTTGAACTTTAAATGGCTACTTTTCCCACACTGATTGTCAGATTTTTTTTTTCAAAATCAATAGGGTTCAAGCTATTGATGAGATAAAGAAACTGCAAGTTTCATGAAAATCCGACCATAAATGCAGACTTTATCGCGTAAACAAGAAAAACGGACGGACGGACGGACAGACGGACGCTCCACCAATTTGGGTTTATAGGCTGTTTTCTTTTATCTTTTTGAGATATTTAGCCCCTAATCTGACATGGTTTAGGGGCTATTTGTTCTATATTTCATATAAATATGGACAGATTTCAGCTCATAAACCCCTGAATGTTTGCCACCGTTAGATAAATATCTGAACTGGCGGACGGACGTTTTGGCCATGGACGTTTTGGCCAACTGAAAGTACAATAAAGGACGTTTTGGCCAAATGCTGTTTTAGAACAGAGAAATGCAATAAGTGAATTGTTTATGCTCTTTAGTAAATGAATACATTTTTAGAAAAAGAAAAGCACGGGAAGTTCATTTATTACATTTTTTCTGCTTTAAAATAACATTTGGCCAGAACATAAATACATGTAATTATAAATTATACTTTATAAGAAAAAAAAAAAAAAAAAAACCATAACAAGAACTTCTCTTCATTTCAATATTACCCGATACCATATCATTATCATCATATCAAAATTGATTCATATCAAATAAATCCTAATTTTTGAAGGATATATTAATGTGATGACAAAAAAATCATTGTGAGAAAAGGTGTAAATGCTTGTTAATTTTACCTTTTCCCACAATGACTTCCAATTTCTTAAGCAGCAGAAGAAAAAAAGAATTTGCACATCCCAAGAAAATTCTTTATTTCCATCGATATTCTTAAATAATCTTTACTTTAACAGATGATTTCTCCAATGTTTTTAAAAGACACCCACCGAAGACACGTTGACATAACTTCCTACTTTTTGCTTTCGGCTGGCCAAAACGTTCGTTGACAATAGGTCATGGCCCAAATGTCCTTACCAAAATATCCTTGCCCAAAAGTCATAGATTCTCTGAATCTGTAACTTTTCCTGTTATAAAAATCATGTCCTTTAAACATTCAGTGCAGTATTCGAAATTAACATATACACGAATTTTGTTTTCTTCTCTCGTCCTTTTGCTAATGATAGGAAACTGTAACGCTATTTGCACAAATTAAATTGGTCAGCCTCTCTCGCAAGAACAGTACTCTCTAAATCCACGTGTACATAAATACATTTTTGAGATTCTGACTAAATTATCCAATCTAGATTTGAACAGCCACTTACTCTTTGCCAAACGACAAAATCTAGAATTTTTCAAAATGAAAACATTTACAGAGGACAAATTAAATGTGTCATATAATATTTGTTTTTGAAACGGGTTGAACACATTGCAGGAAAATAGCAAATTGCCGATGACAAACTTTTTCTCCTTTTCCCACGGTGTATACAACAGCCTACTTCCTTAGGATCATAAAACAGAGACTGCTTACCAAAGGATTAAACTGCTACATAAATCAAAATTTTCAGCCAACAATTTCAACTAAAATATTACAACATCACATAGATCTACATGTATTTGTTTTTTACCGAAAAAAAAAAAATGATCTATAGGACCGATGGGGTCAAAGATCAGACTGCTTTTTTTGTGTGTGTGGTCTGTTATTGATCTATACTGTTGGCAAAGTGCATTTAATCGCAATGATCAGCCTAAGCAGGGATCGTAAATTACATCCCTGGCCCAAGGGTCAAACCACGGGGGTCAGTTAATGTATCAAATAATGAAAATCTAACCCTTAAACAGAAGAATAATTTGAATTCAACATTTCAAACCGGCAATTTCAGCAATATTGCAATTTCAATTTTCTTTCGCAAGAAAATTTCGCCGTATCTAAAAGTTTAAATCATAGATCAGTAAGCTCGTTCTTTGCAGTCTGATGTTAATCTACACTGTTTTTAAAGACATCCTGAGTCGCGTTTAGCGAACTAAGGGATGTGGCTAAAATACGAATAATCTGATTAGTGCTAGATATACAGTCTATAATTATATACAAGGATGGTCAATATACGTGTGATGATGGGCTACTTACTGTTACGTAATGATACATTTATCTTATCTTTCTTAGCCACGGGATATCGATTACACATGGTTTAGGTTCGCCAAACCCCGGAAACTGCCGAACCTGTACGAATGATAACGATAATCTTTATTGATTTATTGGTATGGGGTGTCACACCACTGGTTTTTTGCCATATTGAAAATAGAGTGAAATTGACCATCTTTGAAGCTTCACAAATCGCTTAATGGCAAAACTTTGGCTTTACCGTCTATTGCTGTCAAAAGTACAGTCATAGTCCTTCAAAAAATGCATAAAAAAAAAAAACAACATGTCAACCGATTGCGATTTTTGCTAAATTCCAATCAATACAGGCACCCTAGAAATTGTCCTCTCAAAAATGCCTGTTCACGGCCATGATCCCAATATTTCGGTCCTCCAGTGACATAAAATAGTCCAATCAATATATGACAAAATCACATCTAAATGGTCCCCCACTACCTAAATTTGAAGCAAATCTAAATTAAATACCACCAAGCCCTCTTAGCTCCATGAAACAGTGCAACAAAAGTGCTACTGCAAAATTTCACATCGGACTACTTTTGATATTACGACCCGGAAGCAATCTCGCAGTGGTGCGACACCATGTGAGGCTGCTGATAAGACATGGCCGTAAAACTTGGCTATGCTTTGAAGTACTGATAAAAGCTCACGGAAAGTATAGATAGGTGCACTAGCCGCCGCGATTTAATGGAAAACCTTTTGAAAATGGCGTTAAACATCCTTCAAACAAACAGTTTGAGCACTAAGGTCATATAACGTTATACATTGGCCAGATTTCGGGTCCGAACAGCTCATGTATTAAAGATTTGACAACTAGTCGAACCCAGTATATAACAGAAAGTACCTGTCGACGATTTCAATAGTTTAATGTCCGTGTAACACCCCGATTTGTAATTGATATTCAGCTGAGAATATTTTATTATTATTATCATCATTATTATTGAACGGACATTATTTTAGCGCCCTGCATGCTTGTTTCTGTATGAAATCATTCAAAAACGTTGCAGCAGCAGTTCTACTTCCTACATAGTCACAAGTGTTGTTAAACTGCAGTATTTTAAAGGTACATTTCAAAGCAATTATAGTCAGTATGCAAATCGACACCACATTACTAACTGGCGCTTCAGTTCGATTTATCAGGTTGTACAAATTAATGAAAAATCACTGTCCGGCGAATCTTAACCGATCATGAGAGGATAAAAGTACATTCGTATAAAATCATTTATTAAGGTACCATCTGTAACGTAAATTCCTTCTCAATGAAAAGTGGTTCAGAAGCATTTCTGACTGAACTTATGTCACGCTATTTTCAAAAGACACGTACTCGTACAAGTTACTTCTGTGAAGACTTAATTACACACTCTCTTACCCCTTAAACGCATGCAGAAACTCCAAAGAGAGAATCCTTCTCAGCGATAGATAACGGGGTTTGAAAGTTTGAGAAAGAAGTTGGTCCTATTTTGCTGAAAATACTTACATTGTTACATTGTAGCGACACAGACAGGTGGAGGGACAACCGGAGAAAAAGACTGCAAGAGAGAGAGGTCCGAGTTTCTTTAGCCAGTCCTTAAGTCCGCCCCCCCCCCTTCTTGAAGTTCGATTAAGTTATCTTGGGTGGGAGGAGAACATTTTCGGAAAGGTTCCTTTCGTTCAATGCGAGTGAAATTTACACACTTCGGAACTGAAATATATCTGGATTTTTTTTTTCACGGAATATTAATTAGGGATGAACAAGACTTGTTACAGGAATAAATCCGGACAGAAACGTCTATATATAGATACAAAATCAAAGTGCTGTAAGCACTGTAATCGGTCGACACTGAATAACTACAGTGGTTTGAAATTACAAATCAAATGGTAGATGTTTGAACTATGTATGGGACAAAAAATCCTACACCGTTACAAATGAGCCACGTAGGATCCCACTTTTTTAAACTGTATTTTACAAATTAGTAGTTTAACGATTGGTTAAAATATAGGCTGTGTTTGCCAGCCGAGCAGCAATAGAACGTAAAAGATATGTGACAATTCTGATCAGCAATACCCATTATCAAGTTTTAGATATCACTCATCATGAACAGCAGTACCTACCAACCCTTTAAAAGAGTTAAAAAATACATATATTCTTTTCTGTACCTTTGGCAACTTTGGTAACTGTATTGTAACATATAAAAGCCATATAAAATATGCCTGCATTATAACTTTGAATTATTTACTTTTAGCTGCTTATGAGCCTTTCATTTTTCCATTTTTAACAAGACATCGTATTCATCTTGACAAACTGTCCTACCTATTTTTTAGCGGGCCAAATCGTCCAGTCCAAACTTCTGCTGGCAAATTTCTCCTACATTATACTTTCAAAGAATGTAGATAACCAATAGCTCCCTAATCGTCAACTCTTTACGAAATGATAAAATTTTAGACTTGTCCAAATCAAAAGCATCTACACATGACGAATTAAATGTAGACCAAATGGTGATTTGAATCGTTGAAAGGGTAAAAAACACGGAAAAAGAGGAAATTGGTAACCTGCATTTTCCTGTTTTCTGACATTGTTTTCAACTTCTTTCTCATGGGTATTTAAAAAGGATAGTTTGGTTAAGAGTTAAAACACTCAGTTAATCGACTAGCCTTTTACAGTCAGGAAAACAATATGAAACATTAGGCTACAATTTCATGGTCGGTTTTTTTTTTTTTTTTTTCATTTACATCCCAAATAAACAGACAATTAGATCTAAGATATGGACGTCTGTGATATTGAATTGCATTGCGTTTAAAGGACAGTCTGATCTTTGTCTTTTATTGTCTTCAAAAGCGACTTTACTTGTCCATAGCCAACAAAGGTAATTGTATTGGAGTCATTCTAATCAGCAAGAGCATAACTGCGGTAGCCTTGATCTCTTTATCTGAAATGGGGAAAGGATGAGAATCGACCAGTATGGAATAGCTGATGAGAGCAACGTGTTGCTGACATTTGCACGCTTAGAGCGCTAAATTGTTAAAATAGACATGTTAAGCTTGGAAAAGCAGCCTAAATATTGCAGGACCACTGCTGTCTTGAGCAGAATAACTCGGAAAACTGGCATGACAGATCGCAGATCCGACTGCATGTTCAGAGCAGTCTGGTCTGAATCTGCACTCTCTGCAAAGACTTTTTCCCTGGTCCTTTGATTCAGATATGGAGAATATAACAGTAAGTGTGCTTATTTGTGTTACAGTTTCAGGGTTTTTTATCCTCGATGGAAATGTTCTATTTGACAAAATTTTGAAAATCTTTCAAATGGGTGAAAAACGCTGTCGAAAAAAGAGAAAGTGCTGAATACATACAGTTTCTCCAACTATATTTTCAAAGCCCCACAGGATTGTTTGGTCAAGAGTTAACAGACTGATTCCAGTCTCAAGAATCTAACCAAGAAGAAACATGTAAGTGACTGTGTAAAATGGTATTGCCACGGCTGGAAGGAGAGGAAGAGGGACTGTGAAAACAAGTTAACCCCTATCCTGCTAAAACATTGAAATGAAATTTCAAACTGGTAGTAAAACCTAAATAATTCTATGTCAAACTTATTCTTTTTTTTTTTTGGAAAAAGAAATATCTCCTTATTGGACAGTATAGATGCAAGATCAGACTGCACGTTATGTGCAGTCTGATCTTGATCTATACTATCCGCAAAAAGGTCAGTGAGTCGCATCTAGCAGCCTAGGGGTTAATACATCATACGCTGAAAGATGTGTAATCAGTCAGTATTGTGAATGGACAGTCTGGGTACTAAGGTTACACGCGGTGAATCGCCAGTCCATTCTGAAAATGTTTACGTAATGGCCTCTCCGCGAGGGCCATAACCTTTACACAACTCTATACCCTTTGTCCTCACAGCTTCACACGCTTCGCCTCACACATACGACCCATGTATTAAACGACCAACGGTCGGTTACTATTTTAAACTTACGGCTGTTACGAGTTGCATTTACATCAGTTTTCTCTTAGACAGAGCAATCTAAATTTTCAAATTCTTTTAAAGCAATGTTTCATTACAACACGGGTAGGAAACTTCATATTCGGAGCCAATGGCTCCGATGAGAAAATGTTGTGTTGGTCTTCCGGTTCCGAAATTGTCAGCTCAAAAACAACTGAAAAACAGGCAAGCTTGCCATTCTTTGTAATTATGTGTTCTTATGTCTTTGAAATTCCAAAATAGGAGAATGTCATGCAATTCTCAAGTCTTTCAACGTGTTTTCTACACTGGGAAAGCCGTGGAATGTGTACAGTATCATCTTCGCAAGCCAAGGATACTAACTACACTTTGTTCGTTACGTACCCTTGGCCGCTCGCCTCTTTAAAAATCGAAACTCCCGCTGCGCCACCTATCGAATATCATGAGTTGCGTAACCTCTGCTGATGTTATTTCTGACCAATCAAAATGCTCGTAATAAAATTTGTTAGGCTATGCATCAAGTATGGCTGCGCTCTCGGATTCATCACAATTTTCTGAAATCAATCAGACATACGATGATTCGCAATCATTTGGCTTTGGAACCCGTCCTAATATTTCACATAGTTGATCATGAACTATAAAAAAACTCATTAAATATCGATCGTCTACTTTTTTTCGGCAAATGTTCGTCACAAACACAACTTTCGTTTTTGACGGGCGCCGCCGTTATTGTTTTCTGTTTCGCGGAAGATTTCTTGTTACGGATGGTTTGATTGGACGCGATGGGTTTTGATCCAATGAAATGGCGCAGCGGGAGTTTCGATTTTTAAAGAGGCGAGCGGCCAAGGGTACTGCCTTAGTATCCTTGGCTTGCGAAGATGGTACAGTATTGTCTGAATCATTTGTGCCGTGGGTTGACCGTAGCCGAAATAATACGTCAGGAACGTAGATTCAGTCTGTTATTGCCATTAAATTAGCAAATAAGAGAGAAGTTTGCTGTCCCAAAAGCGTTAATTAGTATTTTGAACTGTTGTAATCGCTGCTGGTAAAGAATTGAAAAGAAATAGCGTAAAAATGATAAAAACAAAGAAGGGCTCCGAGTATGTGAACCGGCTCTGAATATGTAAGTTGGCACCGATTGATGAGGGCTTCCTTTTACAACTTTAGTTTTCTGTTAGAAATTACTTAATACATAAGCTCTGTCATTGGTACTTTACCTTTATGCAGACGATATGGTAATTTTTTGTGAGACAGTGACAGGCTTACAGAATTGTTTAAACAATCTTAAAGTATACTTTGACACTTGGGGTTTAACAGTTAATACTTTAAAGACAAAGGTAATGGTATTTAGAAAGCGAGGGCGATCGCGACCTAACGAGCAATGGACATATGGTGATGAAAATATTGAACTTGTAGATTAATTTAGTTATCTAGGTGTCCTTTTAAGATATAACGGGTCGTTTAAGCAACATCAACAGCTAGTTTGTGGTAAAGCGCTGAAAGCCATGGGTGCTCTGTTTAACAATACAAATGAATTTCCTTTCAAACCAAAGGTTATGTGTCAACTGTTTGATGCCTTTGTGGGTTCTATGCTGAATTATGGTTCCGAAATAGCAGGTTTTTGTTCTCAGAAAGAGGTTGAACGTTTACACCTAAAATTCTGCAAAAGAATCTTGGGAGTTAAACTTTCAACCAGTAATTCAGCAGTCTATGGTGAGTTGGGTCGGTTTCCTACGGAATCCTAATGGGGCCACCCAAAACCTCGCATGTTTGGACATGCGAGGTTTTGGGATTTTGTCACATTCTCGCATGTCTGGACATGCGAGGTTTTGAAATTTTGTCAAACTCTCGCATGTCGTTCAACTTATATACATGCGAGGTTTTACAATCCTCGCGAGATAACAGGGGCGAGATTTTACTTCTTAAACCTCGCCTGTCTTTTCTGAATCCTCGCATGTATCTAACTTGTATCTAACTTTTAAAGATGCGAGATTTTCCTAAACCCTCGCGTTGTCGTATTGTCGTGTTGTCGCCCGGTGTTATAGTTATATCATTCCCGGGGAAAATGTCCTAAGTCGGCATATCCTTTGATGGAATTACGGAAACGACCGGGTTGATGCTGGTATTATTTACAGTGTCACCGTTATTATATTTTGCAGAGAGGCCGTTCTTCAGAAAGGAGAGACATAGCATCCTCAACGACAAACAGCAAACCATCAGACTAAAAACTCTGAATGTCAAAAACATCAAGTCCAATGGAAAATATATCCAAGACCTATTGGAGGATTGTGATGTATGTTGCATACAAGAACACTGGCTGTTCAACTTTCAATTATCAAAATTAAATGAATTTCATACCCATTTTCAGTCTCATGCTAAGGCTGTTGATGATAGGGATCCAATCCCCCCTTACCAAATTCCAAGAGGTTATGGAGGCACCGGTATACTATATAGGAAGAACTGGAACCTGAAGACAAATCCTCTATCTGATGGTAGTGACAGAGTGACTGTGCTGGTAATTGACTCGAATCCAAAACTATGCATCGTTAGTGTC
Organism: Tridacna gigas; assembly: GCA_945859785.2. Lineage (NCBI taxonomy): Eukaryota > Metazoa > Mollusca > Bivalvia > Cardiida > Cardiidae > Tridacna > Tridacna gigas. Next base: position 64,391,449 of record OX244034.2, on the reverse strand, counting down.
TATCTTCCCAGTCGGGGAAACTCAGCTCAGGAACATTTTCAGGAAGTTATCCAAGAAATTGAAGAAATTATACACAAGTTTTCTACCAGCCATGCCCTCTTGATTTGTGGGGATTTTAACTCATCAATCTCAAGAGACCCTCCTAATTCCAGAGATATTCTTTTGAAAAAGTTTATTGAAGACTCTAATCTTTATACCTATCAGAATGGACAACCAACTTTTTTTCACCCGAACGGTCATGTACAAGCTGAGATTGACTATATCCTGACAAATGCAACTGCTAATGCACTATTATCTCGCGTTATAAATGAGGGTATTCACCATAACAATGTATCTGACCATGTTCCACTTTCTACCAAAATCAATATTAAATCCCATCAGAGAAAACTTACGATCACTATACAACCAAAACCCAAGTGGGAAAAATGCAACAAGGAAGTTTATAAAAACACCTTGAACTCGAATCTTGAGACAATCAAATCTGCCATGAAGACCAACATAAACGATGGTATAAGCCAACTCAAGGACGTGCTGGATATGGCTGCACAAAAAAGTATCCCTGGATTCGATCCTTTGATTAAGAAAAAGAAACTGAAACCCTTTTTTTGCAGAAACCCTGAAGTTGTAACTGCATCAAAAAAAAGCAAAGAGGCATGGTGGGCATGGAAACTAAATGGAGCAATTGTTGACCCTGAAAACCGATTTTGGGTCGCAATGAAAGACTGCAAACGAAAATTGAGACAAATCCTTAGACGGCAGGCTGCAGCAAAAAATGAAAAAGTACTTGAAGATATCATGCATTCAGAAGATGATGGAAAAACGTTTTATAAACTCATTAATATACAACGTACTTCGGCTAAGTCAATTACAATCTGCCTGAATGTTAAAGGAAAGTTACTGACCTCTGACAAAGAAATGATAGAAGGTTGGGCCGAGCACTTTGAAAATCTTGCTACACCAAAATCCAATTTACTTTATGACAATGAATTTCTTAGAAAAGCTCAGGAAGATATTAAGATGATTGAAAACTTAGACTCTGACAAAAACCTCATAACGCCAGCCACTATTAAGGAAATTACAACGGCCATAAACCAACTTCACAACAACAAAGCTGCTGACTATATTGGTCTTCAAGCTGAACATCTCAAATACGGTGGTGAACCTGTACGTGTGATACTACTCCTGCTGATTAACCAGATTTTCTCTATGAAAAAGATCCCAGAATCCTTAAAAATTGGCACCATTACTCCAATCTTTAAAAAAGGAGACAATAAAGAGCCTGATAACTACAGGGGCATAACTGTAACTCCAATACTTCTAAAAGTTATAGAGCATGTTTTAAATCAAAGGCATAGAAATACTTTTTATCTTTCTCAATCCAGACTGCAAAGTGGATTTACTAAGGGAACTTCTTCTATGAGATCTGCCCTTATAGTTTCGGAATGTAAAATGGAAGCCAAACTAAAGAAAGAAAAACTTTATTTTGTGACACTTGATACCAGAAAAGCTTTCGATGTTGTAAACCATGATCTGCTATTACGTAACCTGTTTTTGGATAAAATTCCTTTGGCAGAATGGACGTTACTCAAAGACTCCTACACAGATATGTCTGCTTGTGTGAAATGGCAAAACCTTCTGTCTAGACCATTTAGTATAAAACAGGGTGTCCGACAGGGCGGAGTCTTGTCGACAGAACACTACAAGCGATATAACAACCCCCTACTGACTAAACTAGAAACCAATTTTAAAGGTGCAAAGATAGGGAACATTTGTATACCTCACACAACCTGTGCTGACGATGTTGCATTACTCTCTCACTCAAAATTTGAGATGGACCAGATGTTAAAAACAGTAGGAACTTTCAGTTACGCACATAGGTATGATATTAACTCTCAGAAAAGTGCTTGCCTGATCTTCAATGACAAACGAAACAGTGATGAGACAAAACTTATGCTTAATAAAGACCCTATTCCAGTTTCATATAGCACTGTTCACTTGGGACTTAAGAGAGAACTAGGAGAATGTACAGACATTGATCGCAAAATAGAACTAGGAAGGAGGACAGTGTACTCCTTACTGGGAGCAGGGTTCCACGGATTCAATGGACTCAAGCAAGATAACAAAGCACACATATGGAAGACTTTTGTAGTACCAAGAATCCTATACGGTCTTGAAGTATATATGATTAGCCAAAAAGATGTTAAAAAACTAGAACGGTTTCAAAATAAGTGCCTGAAACAACTTCAACACCTTCCTGACCGGGCTGCAAATGTAGCATGTAATGCTTTATTGGGAATTTTACCAGTGGAAACTCAAATCCACAAAAATATCCTTAATTTATTTATTGGAATTTTACACTCTCCAAACTCGGTTGAATACGAAATTGCAACGAGACAGCTGGCAACCAAGACAATAGATGGAAACAGCTTCTTTTCCTATGTCCGTAGAATCTTACTGAAATATGATCTACCCACTGCCTACTCGCTTTTAATAGATACTCCTGACAAATGTAAATGGAAGAAAATGCTGAAAGAAACAGTGAATTTACATGTTGAGAAGAAGTGGAAAGAAGAAATTAAGGAAAAATGTTCTCTTAAATATCTCAATCCAAACTCATTCAAAGTAGGGCAGATCCATCATGTATACAGTACTGTCAGACCGAACAAGGAGGATATCAGGAGATCGGAGCTCAAGGCTAAACTCTTACTTGGTACCTACACCCTGCAGGCTAATAGATCAGTCTTTAACCAACATGCAGTAGATCCAACTTGTAAATTGTGTAATAATGAACCTGAAACTAGAGAACATTTCATTTCCAAGTGTAAATCATTACAGGATATCAGAACTAAATATTTCAGACTTTTCCAGAATACGATTAATACTGCAAACATTGGAGAGCAAAAAACTCTAGATCCAAATATGTTTACCCAGACGGTTCTAGACAGTACCCACCAAGAAGTAAGCAGGATAATCAGCATTTCCTTAGGCACTCGGGAAAGACTGGAATTTCTGTCAAGGGAATACTTATGGAAAATACACATTGCCAGATGCCAGCAACTTGCAAAATGTCAGTAATGCCTTAAGGACTACTACCCCTCAGTAATATGGCGGAAATAGCATAAAAACAAATTCCTACTTTAATCTATATTTATGTTAAGCACAAACTATAAAATCCTGCGCGACGTCTATAGGCATGCAACGCGATTTGTGGCGTATATAGTGTGACGTACATAGAATTAGTGATATTGAAGTTGAAAACCTCTATTCCGAAAACACAGATACTCAACTACAGATTCACAACTGAGTGCATTCTGAGGTTCTCCCAACAGAGAAACGGAGGAATTTAAGACAACAACAATATGGCAGCAGAAGAGGAAGCGGATATCTCGACGATGGTAAATATTTAAATATTGTGCATTGTAGCGCAACTTCTTCTTTCAATGTTCATTTTAATCGCGTTATTTTAAGTGTTTGACCCGCGAATCATGTTTTCAATATGTGGCATTATCAAATTTGACTTCGCGTTCACGTTAATTTTAGTACAACCTACAGTAGTATCCCTAACTCAGTAACTGGGCTAAGGCTACAGGGTTTTTCATCGATCTTTTTGTGGCTCAGTGGTAATGTGTAGGACTCGTGACCTGGAGGCTCCGGGTTTGAGTCTGGCTGGATCCACTGGGATTTTCGTGGGAGTGTCCTTGGGAAAGACACTTTAGAGCCCTAGCCTAGTACTGGTGGGACCCAGGAAATACATGTACATACATGATTGTGTGAGCTGTCGCAGCAATTTGACTGAAATAATGTTGAAAGCGGCTTAAAACGCCATTCAATCAATCTATCTTTTTGTATTTTTTATTTATTTTCACCTAAAAATACTGGTTAAATCATAAACAAACACTAATGGTCATGTAGGAAAGTAGCCAGTGGCTTGAGAAGAATATTTTGCAAAATACTGGTAAAAGACATTGACATATTACACAGTCGAGTATTCTCATGTTCTCTTTGAGATTCTTTCCTTAAAATTACCAAGTTGCCTCATTAATTTTTACTTGTCTGGCAGAACAAATAGTTGTAATTTGTTGCTGGTCCAAAACTTAAATTTGGACAGGCAGACAGGTGGTATTTTTAAGCTCTGACAATTAATGCATCAGAAGCCTCTCTGGCATAAAATGTAGGATTGCAATGACAACATTTTCAGTAATGGTATTTCCATACCTTACAAAAAAACTGAAAAATACACTGCATGTGTATGTAACCCTTATGTCCCTTACCATACTTTGAATAGAAAGGTTATATTGCCCATGTAAGGTACATGTATGTGCACATAAGCAGTTTTCTTATGAATTGCATATATATGTTTCAACTTGCCAAGGCTATTAATGTGTAATACTAGTATCAAGGCCTGTAAATCTTATTTTTTGGAATGAGTATTCATATTTGGAATCATGATCTATCATGTACCTTGATTTTATTTCAGAAATGAAAAAAAAATATAAAAGACATTCAATGATTGGGCTTGAAGCATGTCTGGCAAAAAGTTTAAAGAAAATAGGGTTTGTATAAATGGTATTTTTCACTCTAAAGATATTAATTTTTCAGATTTGTGAGATACATGTACCTGATAATAGTTTGAATCAAAAGCAATCCTGGCTGTGAAACATTTAGACCTGCTTTTAGCAACCACCTTAAATTCTTACCAAATATGGGTTGGCTGTGATACAACTTGACTGTATATATTTTTGAAACAATGACACTACATGTAATTCATCAATGCAGAAATGAATTATGTATGTAAATTGAAGGAAATGTGTATACCATGTAAAATCTGAAACAAGTAAAAGGACAGGTCAACAATTTGCAAGTTGAATCTTTCAAGTTATTGCCCTGGTGACAAATGTGGCCTTGGCAAAGTGGCCAAGTTTTTAGGGAGTCATGTATGGCTTAGTGGTAAAGTATATGATTCACAACCAGGAGGTTCCAGGTTCAATTCTGGTCCAAAGTGCTGTAATTTTTTAGGGAATGTCCTTGGGCAAGACACTACTGAGCCTAGTACTCACATATGTGAGCTTTCACAGTGATACTGAAACACTGTTGAAAGGGGTGTTAATCACCATTCAATAAAAATGTTTAACCCTTTACCAAACAATCCCATGTTTTCACGTCCCTGAGGAAGAGGCCTTTTGAAAACATTGTGGGAAAAGGAGAAAATGCTGGTAACCAGCATTTTCACCTTTTCCCACAATGTTTTCTACCCAGTCCAAACACCTAAAGTTCATTTGTACCACTTTTAAATTTGTCGTCTGTAGATGCTTTCAATTTCGGAGGGGCTAAAATTTGTTGTTTGCGGAAAGGGTTAAGAAAGTATTAGCAAATTTTCGTGTCCCAAATCAGGAAGTCCTGAATTTTGAATAATCTGGTAAGAGTAGTATGACATGGCTTTGGAGGGGGGGGGGGGGGTTAGGGGGTTAAAATATTGCCCATGGGTTAAAAGATTGCCCTCTCCCCTTTGGACATATTCTTTTTTAATAAAACTTACCGGTACACAAGGAAAATTCAAAAAGAGACAAAATTAGATGTTCCATTTGTGTATTTTTGAACTATATGGGACCTTTTAGCCTCTTCTTGTTGTAGGTTGGACCCAAAGAGATAGATACATTGGCCACACATGAATATGCAGTGCTAGGTGTAGAAACACTTTTGAGATAGAGCCTTCTGTAAAGATATTCTGAAAGGTAAAGCCATCTTCCTCAGAGTCTTTAAAATTTTGGATTGTTTGGTAAAGGGTAATATGCCTTTTATAACAAAAGTTGCTTTTGTAAGCAGTATAGATCAATACACAGTATGTGAAGTCTAATCTTTGACCTGTCTGCTTTGCAGAGACATTCTTGACAAGAGCAACCTTGAAGTTGCAATTACTTGGGTCTTATTTCATGACTGAAAGTGACTGTTGGGTCTACCTGACGCTCTATGGGTTTACCAGCTAACCCTTTACCACACAGTTCTAAGTTTTAACAAACATGAGAAAGAAAGCCTTTTGCAAACAGTGTTGGAAAAGGAGAAAAATACTGGTATCCAGCATTTTCATTTCCTTTTCCTTGAAATTTTCAGAGACTTCGAGAGACTAATTCCACAATTTCAGCCACATCAAATTTGTCATTTCCAAAAGCTTTAAATTTTGACAAGTTTAAAATTTTGTGCTTTGGTAAAGGGTAAATGCATTGGATATTTTTTGAGATACCAAAAGCAGTTCCAGTGACATATGTTTATTTCAAGAAAAAGAAATGTGGATGATAATTATTTATACTAAAGATTATAGGAAAAGTTGATTGCAAGAAACAATGTTCTTTTTGCAAAATGTTTTCAACCTATCTTTTGCTATGATGTACAAACTCTAAAATAAGTGTATTGTATCATTCACTAAATTTAAAAAAAAAACTGAACAGTTTCCATGAAGAAGCACATAAATGATCAAACACAAATCAAATGGTTGTACACCCAGAAACTAGAGTATTATCATTGTTGTGAAATTCATATTTAATGCTTACTTTTAAACCTTGGAGAGCCAAGTACCACTAATGAAATTTTCAGTTAGGCATAAAGACTGAAATTTCCAAGGCTGTGTTAGCTAAAATATCTGAATATAGTGGACAGTGTAGATTCAAGATCAGTCTGCATGTTATGTAGTCTGATCTTGATCTTATTTGTATTGTGTTTAACACCATTTTCAACATTATTTCAGTAACATAATAAAAGCAGCCAGTGCACCTGTCCATGCTTTCCTGGAGTCTTTGATAACATTGCATCTCAAAATATTCTTCCCAAGCCACTGGCTGAGCTAGAGAGCTTGATCTGATCTTAACTACACCAGTCACAAAACCAACTAGTTTTAAAGGGCACATTATGGGTTAACAATTTTTTATGTCTTCAGAAAGATTTCTACAGCAGTTATATGAAAGGTTGGAAGAGAAAAAAAGTTTTCTATATTTGTTATTGAAAACAGAAATGAGAAACATCACTATTTCTTTTGTAATAAGATTTATTATAGATTTCTGTACAGGAGATGTTCAAACTTTTTCCTAAAATTCAGTTTAATAACATAATTTTTTTATACTAGTAATCTGCTGCCACTGTTATAATGTGGAATGGACAAAATTTAGTGATCTGAAACAGTCTTAAAACAGATGTTTATTTTTTACTTCCTAAAGTCAAAAATAGAGCATTTGTATGACAACTCATGTATCTTATATTATAGAACTTTTCATTGAAAGGATGGACAACATGATAGGAGAAGGGGAAAATGATGGTCATCAGCATGTCCACCTTTTCCCATGGGATTAACATGGGGTTGAATAGTCTAGTTAAATAACCAGCATATTGACATTTATGTAACAATAGGATGGTAATGCTGTCTTTCCTAAATTTCAGAGGAATTTCATCATCCAGACCCAGATTTGATAGTAAAGTTTGGACATGTGGAGACTCTACTAGGTTTTATGCCTTAGCAAGTGCATCTCACAGAAAGTTTGTAAGTCAGAGCTTACCATTAACCTAACTGTCATATTTAAGAATAAGCGCTTTTAGTTCATTACTTCTTATTTCCTTAAGTGGAGCTCCTTATGTTAAAGGTGAGTTTATTCCTACTACCTGAACCATGTGTAAACAAAAATCAATGGCAAAATATATGAAATACAATCAAATGCAACTTTGCATACCACAGAGATGCATTTCTTTGCGATGGAGTGTCTTTTAAGTATATTCAGGCATTTATTTTTCAGTTATTATTCTCGTTATGGGTTAGTTAATGTCTTGTCTGCTTTAAGGGCACCATGTATGTCCTAATGATATTACATTGTCTTGGATGACTTGTTAATTTTCCTACCAAATATGCATAGGAGTGCCAAAAGAAAGATAACTACTGGAATGGTGATAATAAGTATTTCAGTTGCTGTTCAGGGAGTGTTTATACCAAATTGCACAGAAATTCAGTCTGATCCTAGATCTACATGGGATAATTTTGTGAAACTAGGGCAACAATATGTACATGTAGGTCTGTTGTCATGGAAATATCATTTTCAGTCATGTGGAACTCGAAGGGTTAAAATTTTCCCTGCTGCTATGTTGTCATTGTACTAAATTTATAACAAAGTTCATTTTTTTTTAACAGAAATGTATTGTATGTAGGGCATAGAAACCAATAGTTCCATCAATGCATGGCTCAAGGAAGTGGCAAATCAAATTAGTCATTATAGCCTAAGAAGAGCATTGATTGGAGGAAACCAACAGTCAGATGAAATGCAACATGCTTGTGTAGCCAGAGGGAAATGCTATGCATGCAGAAAATGGGCAGAGACACTAAATATTCAACAGAAATCAAATGCTTTACTAAAATTTGGACCTGTCCAAATTGAAAGCACATGCAGACAGGTAACATAGGGCTAATTTTCCAGGACCCATCTTTCAAAGAGTAGAAAGCTGTAGAAAAGGGCAGAATACATTAGGGGAATAGGTGAAAAAGCTGTTGACCAGCATTTCCTCCACTTCTTACACTTTTTTCGGAAGTCCTATTCCACAGGGTTGTAGAAACGCAGAATTGTTTGGTAAAAGATAAAATACATAAAAAATAGTGTTTTAATTTATTTTATCTTTTTCAGGTCATTGTCAACACATAAAGGACAAGACTACAAGACATTTTAAATCTGTTTCAGTTTCGTATGGTGTGGTAAATAAAAGTCACATATAGACAGAAGTGATTTCTACAGGCTGAGACAATTTATGCTTTAAGTTTCAGGAGGAACTGTTTTCAAAGGTGACAACATTGGCAAGGGTGTCCAGAGTACATATAAAGTCAAATAACCTGTGGGGAACTGTATTGGACATGGAAGACAATTGAGCCATGCTCTGTGAAAAAGGGGCTTCATGCATGCAGCTTGCTCAGACTGACCTGAGCCAAGACTTTTTGCTATTTGTCAATTTTCTGCATGTCCAAGGTCCACTCTACCTCCTGATTCAGTTGATTGTTAGACAAAGTGGATTTTATAGATCCCTAATTATGTGATATCTTGCTTGGTACAATGCATTACGGATTTGTATTAAATACCCTTTTGCCAGAGCGTGGCAAAATTCAGATTGTCCCGTCATTTGCTTGTTTCCTATAAGTTACTTGTGACTGCTTAGGCCTGTAAACCTGTCCAAATGAAAAGCAGATGCAGACATCAAAATAAGTAAGGCTTATATGCTGGGATTTGTTGTTGAAATGATAGAAACATTTACCAGCATTCTTTTCCTTCTGCCACAGTGTTTTCAAGAATCTTTTTCCTCAGGTTTAGTGAAGGTTTAGTAAACAAAAAGGGTGTTTTTCTGGGACAAGAGACAAAGATATTGCTAGAACATCACTCACAATATCAGACAGTGTAGATTAAAAATCAGATGGCAGTCTGATCTTGTCCTACGCTGTCTGCAATACGCTGTCTGCATGTCTGCAATACAGCTTCTGATTCTCGTAGTATGCAAAGGCATACACTCTTGACAAAAGACAATTGCATATCAGAGTAGATTATCTAGTAAAGAGGTATATCTCTTGACATTAGATCTTTTCACGCTTTACCTGAAAACAAAATTTCAGACTTTTCCAAGTTGAAAGCAACTGCAGGCAACAAATTTAGTATTGGGCATCTCATGGTATTACTCTAGAAATGTTAGAAAACATTGTGAGAAAAGGAGAAAATGCTGGTTACCAGCATTTTCTCCTAATCTTGCAGTGTTTTCATTAGCTTTCTTTCTTGGGGTCATGAAAAACTTGGGATTGAGTGGTAAACAGTTAAAGATCTGTTTCTGTACAGGTTGTGCAAAGGGTAAACCTGTCACAATACAAAAAAAATCCACATACACACATTTTATGTCCTAACAGTTGCCAGCTATTGAAATCATTGTGGGAAAGGACTTACTTGATACAATCAGTAATATCTTCTTAATGTTTATCACTCAAGGGTAATACAAAACAATGTATTTTGCCGTTCCTTTTATTGTTTCTCCTTAGTGACTAGCTCAGTCTAGGACTTGTAATCTGGAGGTTCAAGCTTTACTGGAAGCACTGGGATGTTTGCATGGGAGTGTCTGTTGTCAAAGCCCTAGCCTTGTACTGGTGAAACCCAGGACATACAAAAATATGTGAGCTGTTGCTGTAATATGACTGAAATTATGTTGAAAGCAGTGTAAAACACCATTCAATCAATCAACCATTCAATCAATTAATTTTTGTGCAAACTGGCCCTACTGTAGTTTAACCTTTCACCAATGAGTCTTCTTTTTACCCTGAAGAAGAGGGTTTTTCAAAACATTGTGAGAAAAGAGGAAAATGCTGCTTTCCTCACAGTTTGTTTCGTCCTTTTGATGATAAATCCCATCATTTGAGCAAAGGCTGTGGACTTGGACTTATCTCGTTTGGTTAAGAGTTAAACCTTTACCACACAATACAGTGTTGTAACAACACTGAGGAAGCGGCTTTTGAAGACTTTGTGGGAAAAGGAGAAAATGTTGGTAATCAGCAATTTCTCCTTTTCATACAATATTTTTTACTTAGATGAATACAATTATCATCATGTGATTCATATTTAGTTTCTCCTAATTACTTTCAATATGGATAAGTCTAAAATTTTGTCGTGTTGTTAAGCAAAGTTGCCTGTATCTTGATCAGAGTAGATGGTGATTTCAGTCACTTCTTTCTGCTGTATATTGAACTGTTGCTTGTATGAAACACTCTTTAAACACCTTCTCAATGCAAGAAATTGGAAAAAAAAATGACAAATGGGAAAATTGCTAAGATTGTGTAGTAGCAGATGTGATTACTAGAAGAAGAAAGTTAGTGTGCGGCTGCTGCACTATTTTTCTGAACCCTTTACCACACAATCCAGCATTTTAGAGACTGTTTTATTTTGGGTAAAGCAGAAAATGCTGGTTAGCAGGATTTTTTACTTTTCCCGAAGTGTTTTCTACCCTTTCAAAGACAAATTCTGTCATTTCAGCCATGTTGAATTTGTTGTCTGCAAATACTTTCAGTTTGGACAAGTCTTAAATTTTGTTGTTCAGTAAAGAGTTAAGTAATTTCCCCATTATCACCATGTTTTCAAAGTCATATACTTTTTATTTACATCTGGTTGTGTGAATTAAGTTTCTCTCCAGAAGTCCAAAAATTAAAGAAAGTTACTTTAAGGTAAGACAAATTTTAGACTTGCTTAAATTGATAGCATTTGCAAACAACAAATGTGGCTCAAGTGATGGAATTTGTGTCCAAAAGTGTATAAAATGTGTACAGTACTAAGAAATAATATGAGTACAAGCATTTTCCCACAATGTTTTTAAAAGCAGTAAAAGAAAAAATGGATAAGTGCACAAGCTGTCATGACATAACTGAAGAACTGTTTAAAACATTATTAACCATTATTCACACACACGTTTGGTTTTTACTCCAGTAACCAGCATTTTCCCCACAATGTTATATACCCTTTTAGAGACAAATTCGATCATTTAGCCAAATTTAGTATGTTGTCTGGTTAATTCCTTGAATGGGCATGTCTAAAATTTTGTTGTTTGGTAAAGGGGAAAACAAGAAATAACCCAGACCTTAACTCTTTACCAGAAGAAAAAAAAAAATTGTACAACGCCAAATTGAAATCATTTGCTGACAACCAATTACAGGTAGCTTAAATGCTGATTTCTGTCTTTGATAATGTAGAAAAAATTGTGGGAAAGGGAGAAAATGCAGGTTACTTGTTTTTTTTACCTTTTCCGCTAATGTTTTCAAAAGTCCTCTTCTGGGTTATATGGTAAATTGTATTGTTTAACTCTTTACCAAACGACAAAGTTTTAGACTGTCCAAATTGAAAGCATTTGCAGACGACAAAATAAATGTGCCTGAAAAATTGAAACTAGTCTTGGAAAGGTAGAAAACATTGTGGGAAAAGGAGAAAATGCTGGTTACCAGCATTTTCTCACAATGTTTTCAAAAGGCCGTTCTCTCAGGGTCGTTAAAAGTCAGGATTGTGTGGTAAAGGGTTAACTGTTTTTATCACAATAGAAGTCTGTGTATCTGTACCTTTTTTCTTAAGCCTAAAAAATTGGTGCTTTCTTTTTCTAGTAATGTTGACATTTACCATAAATTGTTTGCGACAGTGTGTCAAATTTAATCTGGTTATTTTTTTAGAAGCTTTTTTATTTTTATGTCCCTGAAAATTTTTTTCGGGGACATACCTATTTTGTTTAGTATATAGGTCCGTCTGTCCATCTTTCTGTCCATTTTTGTGTTTGGGGCATAACTTTTTTCTCTATTGTTCAATTTCAGTATAACTTTGCACAAATGTTAACTACGTCCAGACAATGTGTCATGTGCAATAAATATGTCCGTAGGTTAAAGGTCAAGGTCACAGCAAGGTCAAATGTGTTTTAGGGGGTAGTATTCACATGTCATGTCGGGCCTGTAACTTTTTTAATTATGAATGAATTTCAGTATTACTTTGCAGAATTGTTAACCACATAAAGACGATGTGTCATGTCCTTGGATTAAAGGTCAAGGTCACAGGAAGGTCAAATATGTTTTGGGGGGTGTTAGTCATTTTGTGTCTGGGCCATAACTTTTTTCGCTTTTGTTCAATTTCAGTATAACTTTGCACAAATGTCAACAACATTGAGATTATGTGCCATGTGCAAGAGATACGTCCATAGGGTAAAGGTCAAGGTCACAGCAAGGTCAAATGTTTTTTTGGGGGTAGCATTCGTGTCCGGCCCATAACTTTTTCAATTACAAATGAATTTTAGTATTAATTTGCAGAATTGTTAAGCACATAAAGACAATGTGTCATGCACAAGAATCATGTCTGTGGATTAAAGGTCAAGGTCCTAGCAAGGTCAAATGTGTTTTGGGCAGATGGGGGATGTTTCCTTTTTTCCCTTTGACCTGATTTCCAAATAATTTTGCACAAATGTTAACCATATAGAGAGAATGTGTCAGGTGCAATAGATATGTCCAAAGGCTGAAGGTCAAGGCTACAGCAAGGTCATGTGTGGGTGGGGTGGGGTGGGGTTATAGTATTTGTGTCCGACACATAACTTTTTTAATTATGAATGAATTTCATTATAACTTTAGAACTGTTAACCAGATAAAAGCAGTGTGCCATGCACAAGAGTCATGTCTGTGGATTAAAAGTTAATGTCACGACAAAGTCAAATGTGTTGGGGGGGGTAGTTTTTCATGTCCAAGCCATAACTTTTTTTCCTTTGATCCTATTTCAAAATAACTTTGCATAAATGTTAACCACATGGAGATGATGTGTCATGCTAAAGAGATATGTCCATAGGTCAAAGATCAAGGTCATAGCAAGGTTATATGTGTGTGGGGCTATAGTATATGTGTCAGGCCTGTAACTTTTTTAATTATGGATGAATTTCTTTATAACTTTAGAATAGATAACCACATAAAAGTTGTGTGTCATTTGCAAGAGTCATGTCTGTGGATTAAAAGTTAAGGTCACAGCAAGGTCAAATGTGTTGGAGAGGGGGTAGTTTTTGTGTTTAGGCCATATTTAATCCGTTTAAATTAATTTCAAAATAACTTTGAATAAATGTTCACCACATTGAGACGATGTGTCATGCACAAGTCATGTCCATAGGGTCTAGGTCACAGCAAGGTCATGTGTTTTTGGGGGCATCGGTCATTTCTTAGTTACACATGTCTTGTTCATTTGTAACTAGCATTAATTTTGCATTGTCAAATATGCCTTGGTAATAATAAGTAGTCTAATAAGTATCCAGGAAGTATACATGTTATGGAAACAAAATCAACCACTGAACACTGCTATGCTCATTTTATAAAGTTTGATCTTAATCTACACAATAAAGTAACTGTTAAGTTGTTCCCAATGCTTGAAGGGTTACATTATTTTGATACATGAAAATTTGCCATAAAGTAAAACCTTGGCCATTTGTAGTGCAAAGGACAATAACATTTATACAAACTGAACATATATGTAGTACAAAACTAAGGACTATGTTCGGTATTTTCGGTGTCGTACACGCAAATAGACGATTTGATTTACACAACATGTCTTGCGGTAACCAAAACTAGTACCCATTGTATCTCCCTGTCCAAAACTTGGCAATTTGCTTGTCTTTTATTTTTTTGCAGCCATCTTTAAATACATGTGAATGTATTATATTGATAAACACATGAAACAAACTCCATTGCTTTTGCATTCACTGAATTCGTCAGAGTGACAGCCCCTTCTAGAGATCAAATCACTAAGAGTATTTCAGACTGTTATCATCCCTTTATCTCTTGTTGGATGTTTTAAGGATTTTCGGATTTATTAAATGTCTTTTAATATTTATTTAACTTACAAACTTTACAACATCTTTAATAACATTCACACTTAACTGATTGGTCCCAATCAACATTCTTAATCAAATGATTTGAAAATCAAGGTTGGTCACAAGTCTTGACACTTTTGTAAGTTTGAAAGTGGATTAATTTATATACCAACTAAAAATAGGAATCTGTGATTGAAAAATACTTTGGGGGTATGAAATACAGTACAAACTACATATCACCGACATGCAAAGTGTCTGGAGGAATTCAACACTAATGAAGAAGGATAATTTCATAAATATCGGGACTGAAGATAGCAGCAGACGAACAAAGATCTAGCTGCAAACCAGCGACATGTGAACTAACAAAATTCTACTGTAACGGTATTTGATCACTAGGCTTGTTATTGTTGAAATTATTCTGATTAATGACGAGACATTTTAGTGATTTAGGCTTAAATTGATCTTAGTTGCTGTTGCAGAGTAAGACAATTTAGATCCAGATCAGTGGTCCTGTGTGGCTCAGTAAAACACCGATCAATCAACCAATCAAAGATCCAGATCAGTTCGAGTTGTCTGTTCTTGGATCTATGGTTCAATGGTTATCAAGATAATGTGACTAAAAACCTTGAACTCAACTACCGTGGTCTTCATTACCATATCCAATTCATGTGCTTTGGCACCCCAAAAGTTGATGATTTGCATGTTTAGATCAGCTTCATAAATATTCATTCTTGTTGCCACTAAGATCCAGTTCTATTTGGCTAATCAAATCATTCAGTTGTTCTGTGTTAACCCTTTTTGCAACATGCATAGTTTAAGCCTTTACCAAGTAATCTCAAGTTATACAACTCTAAAGACACTAGTTGAAAAGTTAGTGGTAAAAGGAGAAAATGCTGGTAACCAGCTCATATTTCTTTTCCCACAAAGTTTTCTACCCATTCACTGACA
The DNA here is from genome assembly GCA_945859785.2 of Tridacna gigas. NCBI lineage: Eukaryota > Metazoa > Mollusca > Bivalvia > Cardiida > Cardiidae > Tridacna > Tridacna gigas. The sequence goes on along the minus strand of OX244034.2, from coordinate 64,376,143 downwards.
AATCCCATCATCTAAACTTCATTTGTTGTCTGCAGACATTTCCAAGTTGGACAAGTATCAAACTGTATCACCTTGTAACAGGTCAATCCTTTACTGAACAAATTCCAAATTTTAACAACCAAACGAAAGTTGGTTGGCAGCATTTTCTCCAATGTTCTCTACTCTAGGACAGATTAAAAAATTTTGGTCACAGTCTATTTGTCATCAGCAAATAATTGTAAGTTGGACAGGTCTTGAATTTGCGGTCTTGTTAATTTTAAACAGATATGTGTTCATTTTCCCTGTTTTGCCATGTTCATGATTTAGTTATTATATCATAATTAGAACTTATGCTTTTCCTTTTTACTAAGTGAAGATAAGATCAGAATGTAAGGTAGTTCAGCTGCAGTCTGACCTCTGATATTCACATTTGCTCATTGGAATTAATGGCCCATACTTGTCAGACATTAAAGCTTGGGTCAGTTTTCTTATTAAGGAAAGTCCCATTTCATCAATTCAGTGTCACAAGATAAAAAAAGGTGTTTATTATATATTAGCCATGTTCTCGAAAAGAGAGCTTAATGCATCTATGCAGTGCATAATAAAATCCATTCTGTTTCACAACTGACTGAATCAGGCAGTAGAATGGTCCTTTGACATGCAGAAAATTTGAAATTGTGAAAAGATATTGCCTATGTCAGTCTGTGCAGTAAGGGCTGACATGGGTGGATACTTTGTGCACATACATTAAGGCCCCTTTTCACAGGTCATGGCTCATGTTAATTGTGGAAAAAAAAAATGTGATCACATGCGCTCTTCTGCTTGTCAATTGTTTTGTTATGCATATACCTGTAATCATTGGTTGAAACTAAGTGTGAAAGTTTTTGTATGAATTTTATAACCCAAGAAAAATAGATATAGAGGTACCAAATGCATATTTATAAGATAAAAGGTTTTATATATGTATATATATTTTATATGAGAAGTTAAATAAAAATGTTATGGAGATACATGCAACTGTGGATTTTTCTTTATTAGTAGAAGTTCTACATTTGCCCTTTACCAAGTAATGATATTCTTGTGATATTCTTTTACCAAACAGTCCCAGTGGGCCTGAAGAGGCTTTTGAAAAACATTGTGGGAATAGGAGAAAGTGCTGGTTAGCAGCATTTTCTCCTTGTCCAACAATGTTTTCAAAAGCCTTATTCTTCAGGACGGTTAAAACTCAAGATTGTGTGGCAAAGGGTCAGCACGTAAGTACTCATTTTCCTCCAATGCTTTCATAATCTATCGACTATATGAGCATTAAAGGAATACACAGTTTTAGATCAAATGTTTGATCTCTGCACAACAATTGAGATCAGTAACCAGTTTTAGTTTTGTTTCCAGCAGAGGCAGTCCTGATGTGTAAGTAATTTGCAGACATGGTCAAGGCGTTCTGAGTTTGAAATCAAGTTCAGCAAACATTCTCTCTGAAGCTTGATGATAAAAATTGCAACAGGAACCACTTTAACTGCTAATCTTTTTTCTGGCTCTTAAGTGCAGATGGTGATTTTGACTAGTTTTCTTCTTTTGGCTGTTTAAAGAAATTTCATAGAATTGATACACTTTACCATAGGGAAATGATTAAAATTAGAAATGTGTCACTGACACGGATTCCCCATGCACTGTGACCTTGATGTTTGACCATGCAACAAATTGTCTATCCATGGTGATAGTTGTGCAAAATTATTTTAGAATCAGCCCATGCACCTGCTTGTTATTGGTGGGACATTACCAATACATACATACATATATACATACATACCTATGAAAAGTTACAACAATTTCAATAAATCTTAACCGTGCACTGCACAATCCTGAGTTTTAATGACCTTGACAGAAAAGGCTTTTGAAAACATTGTGGGAAAAGGAGAAAATGCTGGTAACCAGCATTTTCTCCTTTTTCCACAATGTTTTCTTGCATATCAGAGACTCCATTATTTGAGCCATATAATTATGATATGTTATCTGCAAATGCTTTCAATATGAATAAGTCTAATATTTTGTTGCTTGGTAACTGGTTCATACACTGGTACAAATATAAAAGTCCTTAGTAATTTTAACCAGATGTCCGTCTGTCCTAACATATTGTTTGTAAAAAAAGTAAACATTTATTATAGAGGAAGCAAGCATGGGAGAAAAAAGGGAAAGCAAGGATTTCATCCTGTATGAAATCTCTTTTTTCATGAAACCCGAGACAGGAAGCATAGGAAAACACTATTCTCACAAACTTCAACAGATTCTTTTGGACATATATACAAGAAATATACAAACAGAGAAACAAACAAAACATGTACAAATTATGTTACAATAGTTCAGCAGAAAATGAAAGATCCCGTATTTTGAATTTTACATTATTGCACTGGTAATCAGGCTATGATAAAAAATCACAAGTCATTGTTTTTCTACTTTTTTTTTGCCATGAAAGTGTGGCAACACTCTTCAGAGCCCTAGCCGGGTACTGGTGAAACCAAAGAAACTCGGGCAAAAGTCAGCCACCACCATATGACTAATGCTGAAACTGGTCAAATACACCATTTATAAATTCATTTGGTCATCCTTTCTGAGCTGTACACAAACAATATTAGCCATGCTCTGTGAAAAGGGAACTTACATTTGCAAAAAATAAGACCCACATCACCTTTTGCTTTTTTTACATTTTCTGTATACCTTAGGATGACTCTACCTCATGATTACATGTAAGTCTATTGTAAGACAATGTATTTATGGATCTAAAAGTATGTGATGACTTGCTTAGAACAATGGAGATGCATTAAACATCCTTTTACCAGAGTGCAGCCCATACATACACCTATACATGAAATTTTACATACAACATGCACCAGAAAGTTGCAGGTAGGGATGGGGATAGCCTTGATGGCCTCATAACCTTCTGCACCAGCCTACTTTGAAAACATCCTTTTTAACTCTTTACCACACACACACACACACACAGAGAAAATGCTGGTTACCAGCATCCTCTCCCTTTCCCACAGTGCTTTCAGAAAGCCTCTTCCCCGGTGTCATTAAAACTTATGTTTGGTAAAGGGTTAAAGAAAATGTAAAGTACAAGCATATATGAAAACATTGTGGCAAAAGAGAAATTGCTCTTTACATGCGATTTTCCACAAGGTACTGTATCTAAACATGGTATGCAATCAGATGAGACAGTCTTATCTCAGACCCACACCACCTAATTAATATTGTACAGGAAATATAAGCTTGGTCCCTTTAGCAATCATAGGTTTTAGCTACCCCAAAAAGACCTTTTGAAAAAAACTGTGAGGAAAGGAGATTTTGTTGGTAACCATTTCCTTCTTTTCCAACGATGTTTTCCACCCTTCCATGAATAAGTATAGGCCTACCACATTTTTTTTTTTTTCATCTGGAAATGCTATCAAAATGGAAAGGTCTAACGTTTTGTCGTTTGGTAGAGAGTTTCACAAAATCAAACTTCCAGATCTGCAATTTCGATGTGTTTAATTTGAACATGAAAGAACAAGAAAAACAGCATGAAACTGAGTTCAAGTCATTGCGAAAATATAAATCTAAATCTATTCTCTTTAACTCATTAGCTCTATTCTCTTTAACAATTTATGCCAGACAACTCTAAACTCTTTACTACATGACAAAGATTTAGACTTCTTTTCGTATTTAAGACATTCCCATCTTTTTCTCGGAAATCTACGGTGGCACAAAAGTGTCATGGAAGATATATTTTATACTACGTGCGCACGTAATAGTTATTACGTGCGCACGTATTAGTTAATACGTGCGCACGTATTAGTTAATACGTGTGCACGTATTAGCTACTGCGTGCGCACGTACTAGCTACTGCGTGCGCACGTAATAACTAATACGTGCGCACGTAATACTATTGCGTGCGCACGTATTAGCTAATACGTGCGCACGTATTAACTAATACGTGCGCACGTAATAATCGACCAATCAGTTTATAAGGAACAGAAGCCATATTGTTGCGAGGGAAGGGCAAAATTACATTGGTCCAACACGGCAACAGATGTGCATACATCTGACACCCAAGTAAAAAATCAAGTAGAGCTATTATTTCTTAAATCGTTTAGGCATACTGCGATTATTTTAAGTATCTGTACCTTGGTACGGTACAGTAACTATTAATACTCTAGCCTACGGTCCATCGAATTACCCCAAACCACCCCAAAACACCCCAAACCACCCCAAAACACCCCAAACCACCTTTTATCATATAAAATTAATACTGTGGTGGGGTTGGGGGTGGAATGATTTGTAGGGTACGAAAGACTGATGAGCTATACAAGGAGTTTTGTCACCGAAAACTACCCAAAACACCTCAAGAAAACAAAAAAGGCGTTTAAAGTGATATCATTTTACAACGGTTTAAGATGCAGGAACAGTATAAATCAAATTGAAAATGGCATACACAATAATTAATTTTCCTTAAACTGAAATATCTATGGTTCAAAAGATGTAGTTTGAATGCCTAACACCGTGGACCCCAATCAGACTGTTACTTTAGTAGCAGTCTGATGATCTGGCTGCACAATGTTTGCATATATCTAACTTCCCTAAAACTTATATAAATTACGGTATCTGTTGCCATTCTGACTACATATAGTTTGGAGGCACGAACGAACTTTTTCAGGCAGTCAGACATGACCAAACATTATGGACCCAGATCAGACTGCTCCTTCAAGGGGCAGTTGGATCTTCATGGGCGGATCCAGAGGGGGGGACCGGGGGTCCGGACCCCCCCTGGAATTTTGGAAAAATGTGGTTATCGGATTCGTGAAATGGTACTGGTTTGATATTGCACAGCATTTATGTAAAATACAGTCATGAATATAAAAAATAAACGGTTCTAAATGTGGAGACCTCCTCATGGTTAGAACTGGAAACGTTGACTTACATCCACTGAAATCCGAAATCAAAGTATCATATAATAAGAAGAGTGCGTTTGCGGTGGGACCCCCCCTGAGAAAGATATCTGGATCCGCGCATGATCTGGGTCCACAAAGTTTCCCTTTCTGACAGCATGACTACATATAGTTTGGAGGTATGAACGAACTTTTTCAGACAGTCAGACATTAGCAAACATAATGTACCCAGATTAGACTGCTCCTTTAAGGGGCAGTCGGATCTGGGTCCACAAAGTTTGCCATTCTGACAGCATGACTACATATAGTTTGGAGGCATGAACGAACTTTTTCAGACAGACAGACATGACCAAACATAATGTACCCAGATTAGACTGCTCCTCCAAGGGGCAGTCGGATCTGGGTCCACAATGCTTGCCATTGTGACTACATATAGGTTGGAGGCATGAACGAACATTTTCAGACAATCAGACATGACCAAACATAATGTACCTAGATTAGACTGCTCCTTCAAGGGGCAGTCGGATCTGGTTCCACAATGTTTGCCATTCTGACTACATATAGGTTGGAGGCATGAACGAACTTTTTCAGACAGTCGGACATGACCAAACATAATGTACCCAGATCAGACTGCTCCTTCAAGGGGCAGTCGGATCTGGGTCCACAATGCTTGCCATTCTAACTACATATAGAGGCATGAACGAACTTTTTCAGACAGTCAGACATGACCAAACATAATGGACCCAGATCAGACTGCTCTTTCAAGGGGCAGTCGGATCCGGGTCCACAATGTTTGCCATTCTGATTACATATAGTTTGGAGGCATGAACGAACTTTTTCAGACAGTCAGACATTATGGTCCCAGATCTCAGTGGGGCCAAAAAGTCTCTAGCGCATGTAATGCATGTAGTCCTTTTATCCTTAGGCTAACGTGACAGGACGTAATATAGATATTTTTTGTTAAAAGTGATCCTTACCCAACAATTCAACCAACCCTTACTGTATTAATAATTTTATATCATATAAAAGGTGTTTCGGGGTGGTTTGGGATGTTTTGGGGTGGTTTGGGGTGTTTTGGGGTGGTTTGGGGTAATTCGATGGACCGTAGGCTAGAGTATTAATAGTTACTGTACCGTACCAAGGTACAGATACTTAAAATAATCGCAGTATGCCTAAACGATTTAAGAAATAATAGCTCTACTTGATTTTTTACTTGGGTGTCAGATGTATGCACATCTGTTGCCGTGTTGGACCAATGTAATTTTGCCCTTCCCTCGCAACAATATGGCTTCTGTTCCTTATAAACTGATTGGTCGATTATTACGTGCGCACGTATTAGTTAATACGTGCGCACGTATTAGTTAATACGTGCGCACGTATTAGCTACTGCGTGCGCATGTAATACTATAGCGTGCGCACGTATTAGTTAATACGTGCGCACGTATTAGCTAATACGTGCGCACGCAATAGTATTACGTGCGCACGTATTAGTTATTACGTGCGCACGCAGTAGCTAGTACGTGTGCACGCAGTAGCTAATACGTGCGCACGTATTAACTAATACGTGCGCACGTATTAACTAATACGTGCGCACGTAATAACTATTACGTGCGCACGTAGTATAAAATATATCTTCCATGTCACTTTTGTGCCACCGTAGAAATCTGGGCTAGCCGCCTCCCTCCTAGTTTTGTTTAGTGATACTCGTTACAACTCGGTTGATTCCGAAACTGCATCCCGAGATTTGCCGAATGGTGGGAAATAATTCACCATTCTCCATTGGTTCTATTTACTTGAACACCGGGCGACAACACGAGGTTTTAAAACTTGAAAAATCTCGCATGTACACTTATTTAACGGGGTAATATTTACTGACACACCGGGCGACAGAGCGAGGTTTTAGAAAAATCTCGCATGTCTCTATGTTCTGGATGACTGAACATCGATTCACGATGCGAGAATTAAGAAAACATAGGCGAGGGTTTAGAACGTAAAACCTCGCCCCTGTTATCTCGCGAGGATTGTAAAATCTCGTATGTTTATGAGCTGAGTGACATGCGAGAATGTAGCAAAAAGTCAAATTGTCGCATGTCCAGACATGCGAGATTTTGGGTGGCCCCATTAGGATTCCGTAGTTTTCCCTTAGTATAAGCAAATATATTAGGATTTTAAAGTACTGGTTCAAAATCATAAATACTGAAAACTGCATAATCAAAGGTGTATACACGTGCTTAATGGACGATTTAGATAACGGTAAAATGAATTGGGTTGGAAATGTGCGAACAATGCTCTGTGAAAATGGTTTTCAGTATGTGTGGGAGAATCCATTTTATGTCCAGGAGAAATATTTTGTTAACTTATTTAGACAGAGATTAATAGACAGTTTTGTGCAGAAATGGAACGGTGAATTGCGAGAAAGTAGAGTATTAACTGTGTATAGAGCTATAAAGTCAAATCTCTATTATGAACAATATTTAGATTTCGTAGAAAATAGGTATGATAGGCGCGTTTTAAGTCAGATCAGACTGTCGGCACATTGTCTACATATACAAACCGGTCGCTTCAGTGGAAACCGGGTAGATAGAAATTTGAGACTTTGTAATATATGTCAAAACGGAGATATAGAAGATGAGTTTCATTTTATTTTTATTTGTTGTAAATATGAATTCATAAGAAAGCGATATATTGATACCTTTTATAGAATAAGACCAAATATGCAAAAACTTTGTCAACTGCTCTCATCAAATAATAAAAGGACCCTCCAAAATCTTATTCACTATTTAAATGTGCATTTGCCATCAGAAAAAATGAATTATTTGGATAATCAGTCTCACAGATTATACTCTCAATATATGTGTTTATTTAACACATATATCATTGCGTATGATCACTTTCCCTATTTATTAATTACTAATTTCTAATATTTATGAATTTATTTATACAGACCTTTGAGAAATGTTATAATAATCTTGTATGGATGAGAAACATTTCTGTTTAAATCCAATAAAATATTTGTTCTGTTCTGTTTTCCCGGAAACATCCCTCAGTCCGAAATTTAATACATTTCTTCGTTGGAACGTGACCGAACTAATGACAAAACAAAGGACTTCAATATTGTCACAATTGAAAAATACTGTGTAACATTAGTCTATCTAAATTTTGTAAATACTTTTGTGTAGCTTTGATTAACCGGGTGGTCTATATGTTACATTTGTAATGCTTTCATCGTAAGAGCAGCAAACAAATAAACTCATATAATGAAAAATATATGGCATCTTCGGAACGCTTTGTGGTCTTCAAATGGTCATTCAAAAGCTAAATAGAAAATGTAATGCACCTATCGTAGCAGAAATATTGAATTAAAAAAAAATAGTCTGCATAGAACATTTGATTTTTTTTTTTTTCCAAACTACACAAGCATATTACAGAAGCTGTATTAATCTGGCAATAAACACTGTTCCTTTACAAGTGAAAGAAGAGAAGAAAATGATACACACAACACGTTTGAATGGTCTACATACATACATTTGCATTATGCAATTTATTACGCATTCATCAACATAACTGTTTACACTTGATAATGTAACATGAAAAGAGAGTAAGTAATATGCATCAAACGTTATTAGAACAGCTAATTCTAGGCTTAAATTTCTTTATCGTAAAAAAGCATACCTAACTGAGCATACTAAATTACTATTAATACAAGCTTTAATTCAGTGCCACTATGATTACGCCTGCTCTGTATGGTATAATGGTCTTTCCATGCACTTCAAAAATAGGCTTCAGACTACTCAAAATAAGCTCATAAGATTTATACTAAACCTGAATTGTAATGATCATATTTTTCCTTTGCATTTTAAACAACTAAACTGGTTGCCTGTTAACAAAAGGGTAGAACAAAGTATTCTTTGTAACGTTTTTAAAATTTATAACGGTTCTTCACCGAAATATTTGAATGAACAATTCAAGCCTCAAAATTCTTTACACAACTATGAAACTAGATCAAGTCTAAAAGGAGGTTTTGTCTTGCCAAGAGTAAAAAGTTATGGCTCGAAGTCTTTTAGCTTTATAGGTTGTTCATTATGGAATAAGTTGCCAAACCATATTACCAAACTGGATAAATTCAATACTTTTAAGCGTGCGATAAAAACACATCTGTTTGACAATCTTTAAAATCGTGTGATATATAAAGCATTCTGTGATCCTCTGTGCCTATCAATTTTAACTTTATTGTATGTCAGGCTTAACGTGATATATTTATTTTAATTTGCCGCTCTATGTCATGACGCCAACACTAAGGGACCACAATGGAAATAAGAGTTTATCTCTTTTTTGTGCTATCCCTGGTGCTGGTGTCCATTACATGGTTTTAGTATTCATGTCAGTATCTTTTTAATGTTACACATGTCTTATTGTTACCATGTTATGTACATTTTAACCGAATAAAACTACTACTACTACTACTACTACTACTAACTTTAGTTATAACCATTAATTCATTAATTAATTCAATCATCCGTGCGTTAATTCAGTCATAAGTTGATTGACCATTTGTATAGTTTTTGTTCTCTATCTCTCGCGTGGGTGGGCGTGAACGAGTGAGTGACTGGATGGGTAAGTGATCACCTTATATATAGGGGGAACAGGCTGATATGGTTAAATCTTACACATTAACATTTCGGACAACAATTTTACGTTTAGGCATAAATTACAAAAAAGAGCAACGTTGTCTTCTTCACAATCTCTGGTGCGAGCGGTAAAGTTGTAATTTTGACCTCAAATCGATCAACATACTTTTGCCCATGTATCTTACCAAAGAAGCTAAAGGTTACGGGTCGCGTTTGTGAACACGAAGTTTAATATTGCAGTGTAATTGATTGTGTGTAAGCAAACTAATGACCTACACATTGTAAATGTGACATGACATCATTTTTCCAACCATTGCAGATTTGATTGCTTTTTCAAAATTCATATAGCACTGATGGGAAAAATGGTGTCATGTAGCATTTACAATGCGTGTATCGTTAGTTTGCTTACACGTCTGAGTTTAAGTTTGTTGTTCTTTTTGCAACTTATGCCTAAACATAAAATTGTTACCCGAAAAGTTTATATGTAAGACATTACATATCAGTTTTACCACATCAGCCTGTTCCCATTAAATATTATGTAATCACTCACAAAAGGACGATATTTAATCCAAGAGTAATCGGCTTCTGTAATATGCATGTGTAGTTGGATAAGATTTTTGTTTCGCAAAAAAAATCAAGTATTCTTTGCAGATTTATTTTTTTATTCAATATCTCTGCTATGATAGGTATATTCCGTTGACCGATTAGAGAGATGGCAAACTTCGGAGACCCGTCCGCTCAGGGCAAACTGATGTAACAGCAACTCGTAACAGCTTTTACTTACAGCGTTTTAACGCTTATACCTGCTGTGATGACCTTATTACAAAAACTACTTTTGACCCAGATAAGCGCACTTTTGACCCAGATAAGCGCATGAATAGTAATTAACGGTAAACAGGCGTTAAGTAATGTCAAGCAATCCCATAATTGGAGAGGTCATCAGACCTCTCCAACAGTGGTGAGTTTAAAAGGCAGACTGCCACAGAAATCACTGTCTAAATCCATTTGTTTTTGCGAAATTGTTCAGATACACAGTCTATTTCGTCATGGTTTTATAAACAAAACGAAATCAAAAAACTGAAATAGGAAATAAACGTTTTTTATTATATGACGGATTTCCAAAAAGATTTATTATACTATATTGATTGTAAATGATCTCTCCAATAAATGCAATTTTTCATTAAACAAATAAATCTGAGCAAAGGGAAACAAATTTCGTTAAAAAAGAGAAAGAACACCGCGGGCAAAGATCTCGTGACTTGATGCTATCTGGAAAATTCGTACCCTGGAGAACTCGTACCCTAATCTCGAAAGCATGAGTTCTCTGGAGAACTCGTACCCCACAAATAGATAGAAATAGGTTGATCAGTATGTTTTCAAGTTCTATTTTTCAAAACTGACTAGACTCTTGCATTTTTCTCAGTTTTATACAAAAATTCTATGGATTTATAATGATATAGATTTGATGAAATAACACACAGAGTTGCCTCTATTATGCGGGACTGCGAGAATCCCTCGAAAATCAACTAATGAGCGGAAAAAAAGTTCTGCCTCCTCGCCCTACGTACCGCACACCTCAAAAGAGTCCGTGGTCCTTTGGTTTTGGGCGGATTGCACAGGCTGACATGAGTCGATACTTTTTGCAGATGCATTAAGTGCCCTTTTCTCACAGCATGGCTCTTTTATCTACTTTCTTAATTTTTTAACGTTTAGACAAACAACCTCTTCATTTTACATGTCTGCAGCAGACAACTTTTCAAAATATTGTGGGAAGAGGAGAAGCTGCTAGTTACTGCAATTTCTGCTTTTGTCACAATGGTTTCCATCACATCAAAGCACCACCTTCCACATTAATTATCAAAGTTTGAATTGTAGTCTGCAGGCTTTTTCTGTTTGGGACAGTCCAAAAATTGTTGTTTGTTAAACGATTAAAAAATGTCACATTTATTTTTAACATGTCTGGTACTAGTATTATGTATAGGCCACCTTTATTTATTGTCATCAGGTAAGATTCTTGCCTATTCAGTGGAATTAGCATATCATATCAAATTTTAATTGAACGATTTCTCCTTTCCAAAAATATTTTAGCTTATCTGAGCACACATTACAAGCATTCATTAGAGGTTTGTTCCTTTTGAAAATGAGCCAAATGGGTCATCATCTTCAGTTTTGTGTCCTTGAATTTTGAAAAAAAAAAAATGCATTTCTGAGCATATTAATAGCATATGGCCTACAATTCCTAGAATATTATAACAATGTTGAACATGTACTGTTTTGTGCCTTTACACCAGCAAAATTGAAAAAAAAAAAAATGTTTTTTCTCATTCATTTAATTCCTCACTTGTTTGTTTACATCTACCAAAATATATTGAAATCAAAAGCCAATAAACTATTTGAAAACATTGATGCCGACCTCTCCTGGCTTCTTTTTTAAAGAAGACAACTTGTAACTTTTAAATTATGTAAGAAACGGCGGTTACAATTTGTTTAGTATTGAAATATGTCATAATTACAGTATTATCAAAATTTCTGGCCAGCAAAAACTGGAGCAGTTTACGTTCAACACGATTATAAGAAATAGGGTCAGTGATTAGCAGCAGCTTTATGAATGAAACGAGTGCGAATCAAGTGTATCGGGTGATGTGAATACATCTTGTAGTCGTCTGCAGTCCATATCATTCGGCAAATTTCGAGTGATCCGTTGATAGTTGTACGTAGTTACGGGATCGGCCGAGTTGAGACGAGTGCTCTCTGTATATGTAGCAGGTGTTGAAAAGATGATAGGTCATTTTGGTCTTGAGAGGAATAAAATCGCAACAGAAAGGATTTTGAAAGGAAACATTGCTTTAAAAAAAAAATTAAAATTTAGATTGCTCTGGCTAAGAGAAAACTGTTGTAAATGCAACTCGCTCGTAACAGCCGTAAGTTTAAAATAGTAACCGGCTGTTGGTCGTTTAATGCAGGGATCGTATATTTGAGGCGAAGCGTGTGAAGCTGTGGGGACAAAGGGTATAGAGTTGTATAAAGGTTATGGCCCTCGCGGATAGGCCATTACGTAAACATTTTCAGAATGGACTGGCGATTCACCGCGTGTAACCTTAGTACCCAGACTGTCCATTCACAATACTGACTGATTACGCATCTTTCAGGGTATGATGTATTAACCCTTAGGCTGTTAAGTGCGACTCACTGACCTTTTTGCGCATAGTATAGATCAAGATCAGACTGCAAAGAACGTGCAGTCTGATCTTGGATCTAAAGTGTCCGATAAAGAGATATTTCTTTTTCCAAAAAAGAATAAGTTTGACATAGAATTATTCATTTCAATGTTTTAGCGGGATAAGAATTAAATTGCAGCCCCTCTCCCTCTCCTTCCAGCCGTGGCACTACCATTTTACACAATCACTTACATGTATCTTCCTGGTGAGTTTCTACAGACTAGAATCAGTCTATTAACCCTTGACCAAACAATCCTGTGGGGCTTTAAAAATGTAGTTGGAGAAACTGCATGTATTCAGCAATTGACTCAAATACAATTACCTGTGTTGGCTATGGACAAGTAAAGTCGCTTTTGAAGACAATAAAAGATAGAGATCAGACTGTCCTTTAAACGCAATGCAATTCAATATCACAGACGTCCATATCTTAGATCTAATTGTCTGTTTATTTGGGATGTATAATGGAAAAAAAAAAGCGACCATGAAATTGTAGCCTAATGTTTCCTGACTGTAAAAGGCTAGTCGATTAACTGAGTGTTTTAACTCTTAACCAAACTATCCTTTATTAATGCTCTTGAGAAAGAAGTTGAAAGCATTGTGAGAAAAGGGGAAAATGCAGGTTACCATTTTCTCCTTTTGCCATGTCTTTTTTTACCTTTTCAACGATTCAAATCATCATTTGGTCTACGTTTAATTCGTCATGTGCAGATGCTTTTGATTTGGACAAGTCTAAAATTTTATCATTTGGTAAAGAGTTGACGGTTAGGGAGCTATTGGTTATCTACATTCTATGAAAGTATAATGTAGGAGAAATTTGCCAGCAGACGTTTGGACTGGACGATTTGGCCCGCTAAAAAATAGGTAGGACAGTTCGTCAAGATGAATACGATGTCTTGTTAAAAATGGAAAAATGAAAGGCTCACAAGCAGCCAAAAGTAAACAATTCCAAAGTTATAATGCAGGCATATTTTATACGGCTTTAATATGTTACAATACAGTTACCAAAGTTGCCAAAGTTACAGAAAAGAATATATGTATTTTTTCACTCTTTTAAAGGGTTGGTAGGTACTGCTGTTCATGATGAGTGATATCTAAAACTTGATAATAGGTATTGCTGATCAGAATTGTCACATATCTTTTACGTTCTATTGCTGCTCGGCTGACAAACATAGCCTATATTTTAACCAATCGTTAAGCTACTAATTTGTAAAAGACAGTTTTAAAAAAAAGTGGGATCCTACGTGGCTCATTTGTAACGGTGTAGGATTTTTTGTCCCATACTATGGTGGCATATTTCTGCCACGAGATACGAGATAGCTATCATGATAATTTTAGAAAACTATCACGATAAATAAAAGTTTCCTGGAAACTTTTTCGAGATAGTGAAAAGTTTCCTGAAAAAAATATCACGATAAACTTAATATTTTATCGCAAAATTTTTCAATTGTGCACGGAGCTGACATTCGAGATAAAATTATCGTGATAGTGCTATCTGTTTCTCGATATCTATAAATAGCAAATTTTATCATTTGGATGAACTCGGTAGTTTTTGACTTCACAAGATTGCAGTAAGTAAAAAATCGAATCATTAACAATTATACCTTAATTGGTAAATTTTGACAAGACTGGAAATGAACAGAAGTCTGTAAAATCACAAAGACGACTCGAAATGCCTCCTACGAACAACTTTAAAACCATTTAGGGACAAGCCATCTTCGCAAGCCAAGGATACTAACTCCACTTTGTTCGTTACGTACCCTTGGCCGCTCGCTTCTTTAAAAATCGAAACTCCCGTTGCGCCACCTATCGAATATCACGAGTTGCGTAACCTTTGCTGATGTTATTTCTGACCAATCAAAATGCTCGTAATAAAATTTGTTAGGCTATGCATCAAATATGGCTGCGCTCCAGTTTGTTAAGCTTATTGATCTTGTTAAAACAAGACGAACAGACATACGATGATTCACTATCATGTGGCTGTGGAACCCGTCCTAATATTTCACGTAATTGATCATGAACTATAAAAAAAACTCATTAAATATCGATCGTCTACTCTTTTTTGGCAAATTTTCGTCACAAACACGACAACTTTCGTTTTTGACGAGCGCCGCCATTATTGCTTTCTGTTTCGCGGAATATTTCTTTTTCGGGTGGTTTGATTGGACGCGATGGGTTTTGATCGCATCCAATGAAATGGCGCAGCGGCAGTTTCGATTTTTAAAGAGGCGAGCGGCCAAGGGTACTACCTTAGTATCCTTGGCTTGCGAAGATGAGGGACAAGCATAATTCATGAGGTTGAAGACGAAGGTGTTCCGAAACAGTATCTAATTATAGATACCGTGAATGTCAGTTATGGGCACGAAAGCAAAAATAATCATGATAACAGTTAGAATTATCGCGATATTTTTATCGAGAAATTTTTTTTTATCTAGATAACATTTCCAGGAAACTTTGTTTTATCACGATAATTCAATTAAATTATCGCAATAGCTATCTCGTATCTCGCGGCAGAAATATGCCACCATACCATACATAGTTGAAACATCGGGTCCCTATAAACTTAGAAACGGAACGGAAACGAAACGCAACGAAACGGAACGAAACGGAACCAGACACAACGAAACGAAACGAAATAGAACGAAAAGAAACAAAATAGAAGAATTCAAGCAGAAGAAAAGCCTACACTGAATCATCTTCCTATTGATTGCAATTAACGCAAAAAAGTATATTAAAATCTGATAGCAGCCGTACGCACGAAGATCGGGCTTTTATTGTGTATCTGAATTATTGTTCACTTTGTTATTGAAATAAATCATCATTAAAATGTTCTTCAGTTATAGGGCAACCGTCAGTGACGCAATTATGTCGCTTCCCAGTCGAAGCAGAGGGACAATACGAGGGCCTAGATTATTTTTCCTATTTTTTGGGGGTGCATTCAAATTTCCCCCATATCGACGAGTGGGGAACAATACCCGTAAGCAATACCGCCCCGCACCGTAACTTATCCCAGTCCCCAAAACGATCACGTTGCAGTACGCAACAGTCAGCATAACGTTCATTTCTGCGTCGGAACAGTTGTACACAGCCATTAGCTCGAGACAACAGAAACCACGACTCATCAGAAAACAATAATTGTCCGCCAATTGCTATCTATAATTGCGATGGCGGCGCGTCAGAACTGAGCGGACGTACGGGCGACGTCTGTGCAAACCGTTATCAGCTAAACGATTCCGGGGCTAGCAGCGGCTGTAACTATTGTTCGTAGATCGCGTAGGTACTGATTCACGATATACTGGTCATAGGCTCGAGTCGTAACGCGGGGTCTGCCGCTTGGTGTAAGTCTTTTGCACTCCAGGTTTGTGCATATCGCCTAAGAAGGCGGTTGACTGCTTGCGCGAATGCACCAACATGAACTGCAACCTCTGTAGTAGGAAGCCAAGTTTCAAGGAGACACGTCTACGACTCTTTCTGGGAAATTTTCTTTAAGTCTTGGCATTAATATTTCTGATCAATACGTGGACCGGATATGTCCATCACTTACATGCACCGAAACTCGGACTTTGCTTCAAATAGCCGACATGTCATTTAGCTTGGGATTACCTGACCAATTTTTCGAACTATAAAGGTTTTAAAAATTGCCACACGTGTATACATGACGTATGTATGTACGTCTAAAAAGTAACCTTGAAAATTTTGCACATATTTTACGAAAGTATTTTTTTGGGGGGGGGGGGGGTTCAGTATATACAAAAATCTTTGGAGGTGATTATAAAACACCTGGACTGCAATTTTTCCTAACGATTTTAACTCGGTATTTAACCCCTAGTCAGAAACAGGCCAGAATAGCAATGAAGCACTTCCACTGGTTTAACCCTTGGAGGGCCGAATTAACCCATATGACATTTTCAGTGAAGAAATACCATCAAATTAAGTGCGATTTCAAGGTTGCTGTCACTTAAAAGTTTCAGCAAAGGAGACAGTGTTGATCAAAGATCAGACTGTACATTTTGTGTGGTCTGATCTTGATCTACAATTACCGCAAAAACATCTATAGTTGTGAAAGGAATTTTAACATTTCAGATTATATGTCGTCAGAAGAAAACCCCAAAGTCATCTTAAAGTTCATAATCCGACAGAAAAGACCTTCGTTATAAAAATGCGAAAGTACGTGTGCGCCGATTATCTCTTTACTCTTAACTTTCTTTCAGCTTTATTTCTATTTAGTATTATTAGTATCTAATGCATTACACTGACTGTAAACAACTGTAGTACATATTGAAAATAATGTTTGTATGTTACATGTATTTAGAAAATAGAAATGAAGTATTGAAAAAAAAATCTTTGGACCCGGGGCAGCTTGGACATTCGCGGCCGTCATTTGATAAGGGTGTTTCTCTTTTATTTAATCATAACATATCTTATCATTTTTTACGCGTGATCATTGTAAATTCCTTTGATACTAGGGGAAAAGGTTTGGGTTCTAGTTCAGTCAGTTCCTGAAGTTTCTTAAAGTAACAATAGCTGCCAAAAGTAAACAGAGCAGGTATTAAAATACATTTAAATCTATATCGTATCGTTTTAAGGTATAGAAATAAGCGTGAAAGTGACAATCTGATATTGTACAGTCGGTCCAAGTGTTAGTCGCTGGCAGAGAAATTTATTACAAAATCAGGTTAAAAGTTGCCAGGTGGCTCCATCTTTTGTTTACTTTTTGCATGATTTTAAAATTTATTTCTCTGCCAGCCACTAACAATTGGACTTACCACACAACAAGAGATTGTCATCTTCACGGTATTTTTCATACTTTGATTTGGTATGATTTAAATTGAAATATATTTTAATATCAGCGTTGTGATTTAGGCCGCTATTGGGCCTTTAACTTTTATCATTTTCACGTAGACAGCAATTTTACATAAGAAGAGCGAATATTTCCCTCGATAATTTCAAAATAGTCAATATAGTGTCATATCTTTCTTTCATAGAAGATAATAACCTTACTGCTGTCGAAAAATTATCGTGCGAGTAAGGATTCTTATTCGCCAGTGGTGTTGCAACCCACTTGACATTTTCAGATCACTTTAAAATAAGCTACTGCTTACCGTCAGATCCTGTGCGAATGTTCGGATTCATTTATAAACACGCTGTACATTTACTGGTACCAATTTGATGTCTTTGAAACTGAAGATGATTTCTTCTAGACTGAATGTATCTCCCTCTGCTAATCATCGTAGCCGTTCACCTCAAAGCGGTTCTAACGAACAGCCCTACCCATTTTCTCTTTTCAGACCTGAAGCCATCTGTTTATCTTGCAGGTTCTTATCGACTTATTAGAATGGGAAAATGTACAAATAAAAAAAAACATCTGCTGGGACTCTATACTCGCAAGGGTCGACTAAAAGCATGTTGAAGGGCATCGACTCAGCACCTCAAAGGTATTGACGGCATCATATGGTGTTCATGCGAAATATGTCGGCACCCTGCGAAAGTAATATAATATCAAAATGATTAATTGGATGGCGTTAAAGCCGTTTTCAACATTGTTTCTGTTATATCACGGCGGCAAGTGCACCTATCCATGCTTTCATGGAGTTTCTTTTGACAGTAATACGCACAATATTCTTTCCAAGCCACAGGCTTCTTACCCACGTCGGCGAAACAATGGTCAGCAGTGAGAGAGGAGTGAATCCTGTCGCGATGACTAGCATCAATCCTCGGAAAGAAATTGGCCAAGCCGGAAATCGAACCAGCGTCCCCATGTTCTCAAGTTCTGTACGCTACCAACTGAGTTATAGGGGCTCGCTACCAAAATGAAAGAAGAACAGAATAGAAAGAAAATAAAATTTCATTTCCATCCAAAATCTTGCATGAAATATGTTGGAGTTTGTGCAGCTTTCCGAAACACAGGTCCTGATAAAGGATTGTCATTTAGACCAACCAATTCTGATTCTGACTAGATTTTCAAACCCGCAAACCACGCATAAGATGATGCAAACTTCCAGCAATTGTTTCTGTGTGCTCTCCACATAAAACGTGAGATAAAGTAATAAGAAATAATGCAAAAGATATACGATAAATTGAGAAAAAAAAAAATAGTAAAATAAAATTCACTTTGCTAGATTTCTTTCTATTTCGTTTTGTTTCGTTCTATTTCGCTTCGTTTCGTTGGGTCTGGTTTCGTTTCGTTGCGTTGCGTTTCGTCTTGTTTCGTTGCGTTTCGTTTCGGTTTTTTTTTTAAACTTTATTTTATTTCAAAAATTTTATTCACAGTACCATTTCACATGGACAAATAAGATGGGATTGGAAAACAAGCTTGTGGCTTATATTAATTCCTTTCCCGATAATATTTACAAAAAAAAAGTTTTAACCGTTGTATAAGGTGTCGTAGGTAGGGATATCTTTTTGTTTTACCCATGAATGAACATTTAGTTTTTTGTAAGGTTACACTCACTTTTGTGGTTTACCATTACAGTCGCTGTGCTGGCTACTCAATCCTCTGTTTCTAAGTTTATAGGGACCCGCGTACACACTGTTAAATGAAGAAATATGGAATATATCAATTGAATATCTTTTATAACTGAAAAAGATTTCAGATTTTCCCAAAGTTTGAATAGCGATTTAGCAATAGTTCTTATACGTTTTTGTACATATACGACATGTATGTTAACGCTGCTGGTTGCGGGTTCGATACCCGGTTGCGGCAAACTTTCTACCCGGCGATTTTTTGCCTGTCACCTTTGATGCATGTGAAAAAAGTAGCATGGTAGCATGTCAATGGCTCGGAAAGAAAGCTGTGTCAGTACTGGTTTGAGAAAGCCAGGAAACTCATGCTTAGGTGCACTGGCCACTATGATATAACCTAAGCTGATAAAAACGTGTTAAACTCCGTTACAAACAAACAAATATTAACGCTACAAAAGTTTTGATGAAATCAAAGCAATGCAAACAATATGCTGTCAAGTTTTCAAAGTAAGTTCAAAGACCAGTAATGAAAATCAAGGTCATAGTGGCCCAGTATCCCTTCAGGAAGCCTTTGTTTCAATATAATTTCATACAGAAAATAAGCTTAGCCTGACAATAATATTATTTTTTTATAGAGCAAGGTAATGTCAATGACTACAAGGTTCTAAACAGGGAAACTTCATAGCAAAATGTCTATAAAGTCTGACAAACAGTATTTTGAGAAAATTTGTAGGATCCTTTTCACGACTACTTCGCACAACCGAGTTGATTTCCTAATCACAAGATGCTTTTCAACGTCGTCAGAGCAATGTTCAGCATTGAGGAAGAAAAGAATCTTCCTGGGCTGGAAATTGCATCAGCGACGCCTTGGGTTGCACGTCCAGTAAGTTGCACATAACGTATGTCATTACATACGGACATCGAGTACTGCCTAGAGAGGAGCCATGCTCCGTGAACAGAGGACTTTAGGCATCTCCGTGATGCATTATACCAATCAAGTCATCACATGATCATGGACCCAGAAAGTCCTTTTTGTTTAATAACCCACTGAAACATGAGGTAAACTGGTCCTTTGAAATAAAGAAAATGGACCATTAGCGAAAAGTTTCGGTTGAGGTCAGCTCAACTAGCTTGCTTTAGATTACGAGATAAATACAGATCAAAATCTAACGAGACTATAGGGAAAAAAAAGAGAAATTTCTCTTTGATAACATGTCTATATAACCCTTTACCCCAAAAAAATCCCGAGCTTAAACTTCCAAGATAAAGAAGGAGGAAATAATGGTAGCCGGCATTCTTCTCTTCCCACAATGTTTTCTACGCTTTGAAAGACAAATATCATCATTTGAGGCATATATAATTCACTATGGACCAACGTACAGTCTCGCAAATCGGGAGCTGCAGTCACTGTACACACAGAATCAGTTAGCTGTGGTAAACAAGTTCGCAAAAACAGGCTCGCACAGGAATTCTATTTGACAGAGACTCATCAAATATAAATCATTTGAAAGCTAAGATATTTTTCTACTAATATATACTGCGATCTAGGACATAAAACCTGCCATTTTCGCACAGTAATGCCGAATCACTGATTTTTGCTACTGACGGATGCTGTGACCGCTAAAGTTTTGCTTTCTATTCCTCTGAGCAGACTTTAAACTACCTTCTGATAATGCACACAGATCTATAAGGGAACCATTCAACTTCACTTACAAATATCAATAATATTACTCAGTGTTTTTTCCTTTAGAAATTATACAACTTTTATTGAGGTACTGTCTAAAGGTTGACAGTACGATTAGCTGCCCAACGTTTATTTCTTACTGTACGATTACCTGTCAGTTTTCCTGTATCTATATCATGAAAGGGATGATATGTACAACACAGTATATTCCTATACAAGTGCAATAACCTTTTTGTTTTGTATATGTTGATATTAAGAGAATGTTTTATATAATTTCTATTAACTTACTGCTTTATTACCAGCAGGATTTAAAAAAAAAAAAAAAAAAGAGTGGGGGAAAAGGTCGTAAAAGATCTTTTGATTTTATCAAGGGATGAATAAATCGGTTGCTAAGGGTACCAGTAGAACTCGTACCCTGAAGAACTCGTACCCCGGAGAACTCATACCCTAATCTGATCTAATATCTTACCTGGGGTACGAGTTCTCTGGACAGCTCGTACCCCACACATAGATATAAAGATAGTTGATCAGTATGTTTTCAAGTTTTACTTTTCAAAAGTAACTACACTCTAACATCAATGGAATACAGCTTCACTGATTGTAAAACTAAATTGGCTTAGTCTTGTTTTCTTTATCACCCTTCTGTTTGAAATGCTTTTATATCACTTATTTTCAGTGCAGAAAAGAAATCGGAGAGGGGGCGGAGGGGGGGGCAGGAGGGTGAGTGATAGGAACCACAGGTGAAGGGCGAGCGAAAGTGTCTCAGTTTCATTGGCACTGTGGATGAAGATGTTTTACACAAAACTCAACAAACTTTTAAGAATATAATTCTGTTTCCTCACTTGACGAAAATATTCATAAAACGTGTGTTTCTGTCTAAAAGATATGGCCATGCATGCTAACCCTTTCCACAACATAAGGCATTATTAGACTATTCTTGTTTGGGAACTTCTAGGGATGAAAATTTAGATTTCGCTAAATTTGAAGTATACCGTTTGAGTAAGAGTGAAGAAATCATTGTGGAAAAGGAAGAACATACTTATGGTCGATGTAATAGGCTGCAGGTACATGTATGTCAAAAGTGGATTTTAAAAAAGCGAAAATCGAAAGCGAAAGTAGTTCCGTATCTAGCGTCACGTGAAAAGGCTCTGAAGTATGTAATATGAAAGTATGCGATATGCAAAAAATAGTACATTCCTTCGTTCTTTGTAAAGTAATAGGAACAATATCATGGTAAGCAATAAAATGGCTTCGTCTAATAATATGCTCGTTGCACATTATCTGCATACGAGTATAGTACTTTCTTAAATATAAAACAAAATAGGCCGGTTAGAAGTGTTCAGTATTATGTTGCACATTATTTTATGAAATACTTTATAAAATTTAAAACAATGTGGCCCGTTAGAAGTTTTGGCGATTATAGGTCACTGTGTTATAATCCTATAGATTTAAAACAAAATGAAAATGAACACATATTCATTATCTCCACTTACACATGTCCATTAGATTCTTCAGTGCATTTCCCTTTTTTTTCAAATCTTAAAATAAATTGTTATTGCTGCGAGGTATGTTCTTCGTACGGAATTATTGGTGTACACGTATTAATAGCAGTTGCGATAAAATCATTTTTTGTATTTTAGCAGAATAATTCAACGTTTTTCTCTTTGCCATAGATAACTGCAGCTTGGCGTGCAGATTTTATATCGACCTTTGCAGCTAATGACTGCGTACAGATGTAGCTGATCGTACAGTCAGTGTTTTGATAGTGCCCCAATAGTGTATAATTTCAAAAGGAAAAACACTGGGTAATATTATTAATATTTGTAAGTGAAGTTGAATGATTTCTCTATCTGTGTGCATAATCAGAAAGTGGTTTAAGGTCTCCTCAGAGGAAGAGAAATCAAAGGTTTAGCGGTCAAGGCAACCGTCAGCGACAAAAATCAGTGATTCGGCATTACTGTGCGAAAATGGCAGGTTTTACGTCCTAGATCGCAGTACATGTGAGTTGAAAAATATCTTAGCTTTCAAATGATGTACATCTGATGAGTTTCTGTCGAATAGAATTCCTGTGCGAGCCTGTTTTTGCAAACTTGTTTACCGCAGCTAACTGATTTTGGGTGTACAGTGACTGCAGCTTCCGATTTGCGAGACTGTACGTTGGTCCTTAGTGTGATTTGACATCTGCAAATGCTTTCAAATTCGACAAATCTAAAATTTTGTCGTTATTTAAGTGTGGTGTACGTGGTCGTGCGGTAGAGCGTCGACCCCATAACCAATAGGTCGCGAGATCGATACCCGGGAACGGGTGTCAACTTTGGGACTGGCCCACCTATTCTGTGCAGTTTCCAGGATGCAGAATCGAGAGATATAAGTTGCAAGACCTTGTTTCTCAATCGATGTTAAATACGTATGTTTAAAACTTGACTAAAAGTAAAGAGATACTGAGAAATGGCTTTAAATGAGATGTGATCAAGCATTGGATTAACCGTAAAAAATCGGTCTGAAAATTATTTTTACACATGTTATGATAAGTAAAGAGGCGGTATGTATTCGTAAAAAAATCAGAGCCTTCGTCGGCTATTGAAAAGTAGTACGGTCATTGAATGCCTCTGTCGTGTCCGAGAACCGACAGTATTGGCGGGAAGATAGCATGGGAGGAGGCGTCCCTACTCTCGAAAAAGGGATTTCGTGGGGACCAGCCAAGAAAATTTCGGAATTAAAGACGTCTCTTGAAGCGATTCTAGTGAATTTTGAAACCTTTTTTAATTGGGAGAAAGGAAAAGAACACACACACACACACACACAGTTCAAGCAATTCCATATTCTGCCGAAAAAGTGGGCCACCGACGACGGCCTTGAAAATCTGAACAGAAACGGAATAAAATACGGGGTGACAGAACTGACCCAGCTCAACAACTACCTTTTATGTCTTTTTTCACCAAGTTGAACAGCATTCGACATGTATAAATTGAATTTTAGCCTTATTAGTGATATCCGGTGTTCATCCTAGTTATAATATATAACGTTCGTGAAAAAAAATCAAGTCCCTGTGATAGTTTTAACCCTTTACCACACAATCCCGAGTTTTAACGATCCTTGGAAAAAGAAGCCTTATAAAAACATAGTGGGGGAAAATGAGAAAATGTTGGTATTCAGCATTTTCTCCTTTTGCCACAATGTTTCCTACCTAATTAAAGATAATACCATCGTTTGAGCCACGTTTGATTTGTCGTCTGCAAAATGCTTTCAATTTGGACAAGTCTACATTTTTGTCGTCTGGTAACGAGTTAACCAAAGTTATTTCCCTTACTTACGTCGTCGAAATAAGCGCCAGAGGCGCAGGGGAGAAACAATTTTTCATGTGTGCACGTGCGTAAATTCTATGTTGCACACGATCTCAGATTTCCTTTATTCGTATTCCCGCCTTTGCCTTCACATCGAGAAGGCGTGATGACAAACTGATAACCGTGACCATCGCTAGATTCAGTCGCCATCCTTTTTGTGATCAACATTCATCATCTTGGTAAGTAGTCTATATTATATTCTTTATGTATTTCCTGAACGATTGTCTGGCCGCGCTTTACCATTTCACCTCATTGGTCAGCCGATCACCAGGTTGCTCAAGATTCAGGTCGGCAGAATTGTGCTTCAAACGAGAGAGAGAGAGAGAAACGTTTTGGAAATAGAGACAACTAAGAAATATCCAAATCTATTCATTTGTATTTTTGGAGACCTTGTTCTGAAAAGATCAATGTAGCATGGTAATTGCGACTAGGGATTGATTTATTTAGTTCTTTGCAGCATTTACACGTAGTTCTTTTGTGATCTCGTCTTTCCGATATTTCTTCTTGAAGATGCTGCTTTTATTCATGTATATTTTGGGTGGTGCTACTATTTGTTTTGCTACAAAGTTTCCCCTATGGTAGACATTGGAATCGTGAGTATGACTGTGAAAACGGTGAGAAAAGGAAAAACTGCTGGGTGTGAGGAACGGTCTTGTCGGCTATATAGCTGCGTTACTGGGACATTCAAGTTACTGATGTGAATATTTTAACCCATAGGCTGACAAGCATGACTCGGGGCACTTTTGCGGACCATGTAGATGAAGATCAGACTGTACATTTTGTGAGTCTGATCTTTG
Organism: Tridacna gigas; assembly: GCA_945859785.2. Lineage (NCBI taxonomy): Eukaryota > Metazoa > Mollusca > Bivalvia > Cardiida > Cardiidae > Tridacna > Tridacna gigas. The sequence continues at coordinate 64,351,115 of OX244034.2, read as the reverse complement.
ATCTACACTGGGGGGTATTGTAAAAGTGTGACCGCTTAAATCTGTACCAAAGATAAAATTCTAGACATGTCAAAATTTAAAGCATTCACAGACAACAAATAAATCGTGGTAAACATGATGGAATTCATATGGAAAGGGAAGAAAAACATTGTGGAGGAAAAAGAGAAATTGCTGGAGGGTCATAGAGAACTCAGTGCATGTTTTCCCTGCATAGATTTTCATCTACCACTTGAAATGCCAAAGGACTCAACTTTGGACTAGACCAAATTGTAAGCATTTGCAGATGACATGTTTCTTGGTGTATGTTGTTTAAAGCCCCAATAAAGTCCAAAATTAGAATTTTTTTATGCTTGAAAAAAGGCACGAATCTGTTAGATTTACTCGTATTTTGTCGCCAAGGGGATAGGGGCGTTCATTGCAGCATCGGTCCATGTCACAGAACCATACAAAAAATCCTAATTTTTTTTATCAATTTTCCCAAAAGACATTGCCACGCAATATTCAGAATCATTCTGGTGTCCTATTTGTAGACACCATGTGACTGACATGTACTCATGACGTATTACACAGACGATGTGCTTTCTCTCCTTAGAAAACGTTGCGAAACTTCGGTAAGTCTTTAATTTTCGTTAAATTACCTGCGCTCATCGTATCTAAGTTATTTGTATGCATTTGATTGGTAAATTGGAGTTGTGTTATATTTATTTTGATCATGATATGCCTATTTCTTCTTGTCAAGAGTCATCCAAACATCGAATGACATCTCGGCCTATAACACTTTCGGCCTATTACAATTCGACTAGTAAGAAATTTGGCGCATACAAAATCGAATGTCTACACAGGGTATAAAGGTTTGTAATACGAGCCATGGAGAATAAGTCAAACAAAATGTGGATGTTTTATAACGAAGATCAGACTTTACATTATGTGCGATCTGATCTTGATCTTCGTAGGTAATGAAAAAGTTAAGAACTTTGTGGGGTTTTTTTTGTCTGTAATTACTAGCGAATTTTGACCTGAGTTTAGCATCAGGTGGTGGACGTTTTATATCAAAGGTCAGACCTCTTACTAGGTGCAATCTGATCTCGATCTATGCTGTCAACAAAGGATATTTCTTAACTTTCAAGAGTTCAGTAAAACACATTGCTTATAGATATTTTTACTGTTAGTTTTTGAAGACAGAATTGATGTTACTTCATCAGTCAAGTTATTGGATGCAGATGAACCATACTTTTCAAAATTATAGATACATATTCCAAAGCTGATAAATACATGTACTTGAAGTTGTTGGAGTGCAAGACAATTGAAGACAAAAGTAGAAGTTTACTAGTACTCAAGTAATATTTATCTACCACATTGTGATTAAGAAAAATATTTTTTATGTCATTTTTTATTGATCTCTTTTCTTTCCAATCTAAAAACAGTGTATCTTTTTAGGTGTGATACAGAGAGACCAAGATGTTTGTTAACCGACAAATTGATATCCCAGTCTGGTGTTATATCTCTGCTGTACGACGATTTTTTTTTTTTTCACAGATTTTAGCACAGTCCATGTCAACAGGTATTTGAATGATATTTAGATCTACATCTATTACACATTAATGTTAGAACTTTGAAGTCTGTTATATTTCAAGCTTAGAAAGGATCAGCTGCTGAAGGGATGATTGATCAAATACAACTTTTTTACACCCTTGCCATAAATTTTTGAAAGGATCAATTGTTTGCTACAAGCAACTGCTCCTTTCTCACATTTCTCCATTTAGTTGATTTTTTTAGTTGTCGGTTGTTTAATGCCATTTTCAACATTATTTCAGTTTTATCATGGCAGCCAGTGCACCTGTCCATGCTTATCAAGAGTTTCTGTTTCCAGTACTTTGCATAATATCCCACTGGCTGCTTTTCCATGTAATCATTGTCAATACACTGATTAGCATTGAGAGAGGAATGTATCCTGTTGCAATGACTATCATCAATCCTGGGAAAGAAATTGGCAGAGCTAGGGATTTGAAGCAGCAATCCCCCAATCTCAAGCCCTGTATCGACTAGCTGCACCACTAGGGCTCTGCAGTAGTATTTCGTAAAAGTAATGTACTCTTGAGAGAGAAAAAGGCATGCCTTGGGGCTAAAACAAATTGAAGTCCAACTTTTAGTAAGCAAGCACAAAAGGTACACTCAAAAGCTGCTTTGTATTAAGCCAGCACCAAAGAGACTCGCAAATTGTGTTGTTTTTTTTACCTTGAAAAAGAAGGCTTTTGAAACATAATGAAAAAAGGTGAAAACCAACATTTTCTATTTCCAAAAGTGATTTTACCTTTTTAGACAAGTTCAGTCATTTGAGCCATGTTCAATTTGTTGTCCTACAAATGCTTTCAATTTGGACAAGTTAGAAATTTTATCAGCTTGAAAAGAATTAGTAGAAAGGTGGCCACAAGGGCAGGGTTTACTGTATAAAGAAATGAGGATATCTTGTAAAATAGTTCTAGAGATACAATCTGAGACTAATAGATTAAAAATACACGTTTTTCAATCTAAATTTACTTGATTGATTGAATGGTGTTTAATGCGGCATTCAACATTATATCAGTCATTTCATTGCGTCAGTTTGCTTGTTCATGTATACCCTGGGTTTTAATGGTACAAGGCTATGGCCCTGTAGTGTCACGCCCAAGGACACTCTAATGAAAAACCCATTGCTTCCAGTGAGGCTCAAAGCTTGGACCTCCAGGTTATGAGTGCTACACTTTACCACTGAGCCAGGGAGACCTTATATAAATTTGTATTTCGGACTCAGAATGCGAATGCAGTCTCAATGGCAGTGTAAGATACAAGGACATAGTTGTTAAATGGCCTCTTTAGGATTTCATTTAACTCTACCAAACAACAAAATTTTGGACTAGTCCAAATTCAAAGTATTTGCAGCCAAAAATTTAACTGTAGCTCAAATGATGGAATTTGTTTTTAATAGGGTAGAAAACATAGTGTGGAATCAAGAAAATGCTGGTTACCTGCATTTTCTCCTTTTCTCACAATGTTTTCAAAACACCTGGAGATGCATTAAGCCCCCTTTTGCCCGAGCATGGCCCATACATACTTTGCATTATTTAACTCTTTACCAAACGACAAAATTTTAGACTGAACCAAATTGAAAGCATTAATTTTGCAGACGACAAATTAAGTGTTGCTAAACTGATGATTTCTCATTTTGATAGGGTAGTAAACATTGTGGGAAAAGTACAAAATGCTGGTCACCAGCATTTTCTCCTTTTCCCACAATGTTTTCAAAAGCCTTTTCTTTCAGGGTTGTGAAAAGTCGGGATTGTGTGGTAAAGAGTTAAAAAGAAATTTATGTTCTTGTCATTTCAGTGTCTCATTTTGGACAGAGTGACGTGACATTTGAACAGGGTGGACAGGGAAAAAATCGCTCTCAGTTTTATAGACAAATATGGACGATATTAGTGCATCTACTAACTTAACAATATACTGGTAACATCAGAATGGACTTTTGCAGTGATTGGTGATCGTAATTTCAAAATTTTGGATAAAAATTGTGGATTTTGGAGGTTTCTTTTGGAACAATTTGAGTGAGTAAAATTCAAAATAAGAACTCTACCTATACATATACCTATACACATCATCTACAGACAATAAAGCTAGAAAACAAATTTGGACAGATACAGTTATGAACAGTTAGACCGTTAGAACAGCAGGAATAGCAAATTTTACCCTGTTATTGAACTCAGCTCATGAAATTTGATTTGTAGGGTAGCAGTTACACAAAGTTTTACATAAATTAAGAATTTAGCCAGATACCAGAACTCGAAAAAGATATGGCTGGACGTGGTCAAGGTCAAGGTTCCTCTAAATAGGTAAAAGTCAATAAAAGATAAAGTAACTTAGCAACTTTTTACCTGGGTCTAAAATTCATTGTTCTAACACATGGACGGATGGTACAATAACAGATTGTCAACTAAACAATAATTTCCGTACTTCTAAATGGTATGATTTAAATTTAAATGTATTTTAACACCTGCATTGTCAACTTTTGTCCACCACTGGGCTTTTAACTTTTTGTAATAATAACATGGCTATGTTGACATCATGGAAAATTTACATATAATAAATACTTACTGCTTTCTGAGTGCTGGAATAGAAAATGGGTATAAGATGACTGACTTTGCTTATGAGCTATGCTCTGTAATAAGGGGGTTTAATGCATCTGTGAAAACTATCGACCCAGGTCAGCCTGTGCTAACTGCACAGGCTGACCTGGGATGAACTTTTCATTATTGGACAATTTTCTGTATGTAATAGGACCATTCCACCTCATGATTCAGTCAGTTGTTAGAAAAAAATGAACTCTGTGGATCCATGATCATGTTATGACTTGCTAGGTATCATGCATCACAGAGGTGCCTTAAGCCCCTTTTGCCATAGCCTGGTTCATGTTACTATACACAGGTATTTACTTATGAACAGGACAAAGCTCAGGTAGCTCAGTCAAGGACTTGAGAACAGGGGGTCGGTGGTTTGATTTCTGGCTTTTCCAATTTCTTAGAATTGATGATATTCATTGTGACATGTGGGAAAGCAGCCAGTGGCTTGGAAATATTATTTTGTGAGGTACTTTAAAAAAGGGTTTTTGTCGGTTTAACCCTGTACTAAACAGTCTTGAGTTTTCATGACCCTAGAGATGAAGACTTTTGAAAACATTGTTGAAATTCTCTGGTTACCACCAATTTTTAGCTCACCTGAGCACAAAGTGCTCAGGATGAGCTACTGTGATCACTCGCCGTCCGTCAGCGTCCGTCGTCCGTTCGTCCGTCGTCCGTCTGTCCACATTTTTTTGTTTACGCTCTAGCATCTACAAATATTAACCAATCAGCACCAAACTTGGTCAAGATGTATATGACCATAAGATCTCGGATGAGTTCGATTATGGGTGTAATCGGACCAGAATGACTGGAGTTATTTGCCCTTGAATTAGAAAAATTGCTATAATTGACTTTGTTTACACTCTAGCATCTACAAATAATAACCAATCAGCAGCAAACTTGGTCAAAATGTATATGACCATAAGATCTCGGATGAGTTCAATTATGGGTGTAATCGGACCAGAACGACTGGAGTTATTAGCCCTTGAATTAGAAAAATTGCTATGTTCGACTTTTTTACACTCTAGCATCTACAAATAATAACCAATCAGCACCAAACTTGGTCAAAATGTATATGACCATACGATCTCGGATGAGTCTGATTATGGGTGTAATCGGACCAGAACGACTGGAGTTATTTGCCTTTGAATTAAAAAAACTGCTATATTTGACTTTGTTTACACTCTAGCATCTACAAATATTAACCAATCAGCACCAAACTTGGTCTAAATATATATGACCGTAAGATCTCGAATGAGTTTGATTGTAGGTCTAATAGGACCAGTTATTGCTGTGTCATGGAAAAAGGGGGCTTGACGTATATTTTCAATGTGGACCAATATCTCTTTAACTACAGACAAAATGTCATGAAACTTCATCTTCTTATTGTTTATTGCAAGCCACAGACAATAGTTATTTGTTTTTATTTCATGAAACACCATGTCATGAAAAAAGGGGGCTAAATGTTTAATTTCGTCATGGACCAATGACCATCTGTTTGTCCATCTTTCAGGACAGATAACTTCTAAAATCCTTGACAAAAACTAATAGAAATTCATACAGGTGTTCCTAATGATGTCTGCTGATATTTATTGTGTTTTTTTTCCTTTTTGATATCAAATACTGTCTCATAGGAAAAAGGGGCTTCATGTATATTTCTGTTTAGGATCAATATACATGTATCTTCAACTCAAAATCCTGGACAAAAATTTGTGAAACTTCATACATGTGTTCCTTATGATAGTCCACCAATATCATTAGTTTAGCTTTTTAGCTCACCTGAGCACATAGTGCTCAGGGTGAGCTATTGTGATCGATCGTTGTCCGGCGTCCGTCCTTCCGTGTGTCCGTCCATCCGTCCGTGAACAATTACTTAAAAAATCTTCTCCTCTGAAACTGCCCAACAGATTTCAATGAAACTTACAGAAATGATCCTTAGGTGATGCACTTTCAGAATACTTCAAAGATTTGAATTCCATGAAGAACTCAGGTTTCCATGGCAACCGAGAGAAAAAACTTTAAAAATCTTCTTGTCCCAAACCGTTAGGGCTAGAGCTTTCATATTTGATATGTAGCATCATCTAATAGCCCTCTACCAAAATACTTCAAATTATGGCGCTTTTGTTGAAATTGGCCCTATGTTGTGGGTTCTTGGATTTCATATAGAGATAAAGAGGGAAATCTTTAAAAATCTTCTTGTTTACACTCTAGCATCTACAAATATTGACCAATCAGTACCAAACTTGGCCACAATGTATATGCCCATAAGGTCTCAGATGAGTTCGATTTTGGATCAAATCCAATCAGAACATCAGGAGTTATTTGCCCTTGAATTTGCAAAAATTACTGAATCTTGACTTTGTTTACACTCTATAGCATCTACAAATATTACTCAGTCAGCACCAAACATTGTCAAAGTGTGTGTGATCATAAGATCTCAGATTAGTTCAATTATGGATCTAATCGGACCAGAACTGAGTTGTCTGCCCTTGAATTAGAAAATTTGCCTATTTGACTTTGTTTACACTCAAGCATCTGCAAATATTGACCAATCAGTACCAAACTTGGTCAAAATATATATTCCCATAAGGTCTCGGAAGAGTTCAGTTATGGGTCAAATTGAACCAGAACATCCAGAGTTATTTGCCCTTGAATTGGACAAAATTTCCATATTTGACTTTGTTTACACTCTAGCATCTACAAATATATACCAATCAGTACCAAACTTGGTAAAAATTTATATGACCATAAGATCTTGGATGGGTTTTGATTATGGGTCTTATTAGACCCAAACAACATGAGTTATTTGCCCTTCAATTAGAGTTGCTGTATTTGACTTGATTTACTCTGTAGCATCTACATGTATATATAATGCAAACTGAAAAATCTTTATGTTTAAACCCAAAATGCCTAGAGCTATGATACTTCGCATGAAGCATCACCTTGTGGACCTCAAGAAATTTTGCACACAAGGTGCCCCTGGGATCATTACAGGTCCAGCCGCGGGGCTTAGACGTTTGTACTTAGGTATCTTTCGTGCAATTATAAGAAAATTTTCTGGGTAACCAAAGGCCTAGACCTCTGTTAAAGTTGTGAGTTGTCTCTCTTTCATAATCATTTGGCCTTGAACTTCAGTATTTGGTATTTGTCTTCATTGTTAACCTGTACTGCTTAGTACTCAGGTGAGCGATATAGGACCATCATGGTCCTCTTGTTTCATTTTCCCATAATATTTTCTCCCTTTCAAAAACAAATTTCAATACTTGAGTCCCATTTATCATCTGCAAATACTTTCAAGTCTAAAATTTTGTTGTTTGTCAAGATTTAAAAACTATGTGCAGAAATGGGTTAACCGTTTACCAGATGACAAATTTGGACAAGTCCAAATTGGAAGTGTTTTTTGACAACTACTGTAATTCAGTGTGGCGTAAAGGATTAGATTTGTCTTTGAAATGGTAGAAATCATTGAGGGAATAGAAGAAAATGCTGGTTACCAACATTTTCTCCTTCACCCATGAAGTTTCTAAAGCTATCTCCCCGGGGGTCATTAAAAGACGAGATTATTTGCTAAAGGACCATTGTATACTTGATTTTAAAGCTTGAAAATATGTAGATAGTGAAAACAATTGCAGTTTGCTCAAATGTACTTTTTATTGGTCTCGAACTTTGTAAGATATGGTTTTGTTTTAAAATTCATAAACATGAATTAAAACTGTAACCCTTTACCAAATGACAAAATTTTATGCTAGTCCATATTGAAAGCATTTGCAGTTGACAAAATAATTAAGATTCTTTTTCGGAAGGGAAGAAAGCACTGTGGGAAAAGGAGAAAATGCTGGTTACCAGCATTTTCTCCTTTTCCTACAATGTTTTCAAAGGGCTTCTCTCTCAGGGCTGTTAAAAGCTGTGAGTGTGTGGTAAAGGCTTAAACTAGAAATAGAGTCTAGTATCTTTCAATAATTTTCCTTTTAGTAATAAAAAACAATGGTCACAAAAATATCACACTCAACTCTTTACCACACAATCCCAGGTTTTAATGACCCTGAACAAGAGGGCTTTTGAAAACATTGTGGGAAAAGGAGAAAATGCTGGTAACCAGCATTTTCTCCTTTTCCCACAGTGTTTTCTATCCTTTCCAAAACAAATTTCAATTTTTCAATCACATTTATTTTGTCGTCTGCAAGTGCTTTCAATTTGGACCAGTCTAAAATTTTGTCGTTTGGTAAAGAGTTAATCATATTGGTAATCTTAATTCAATATTCTTCATGACTGTTGTAAAAACTTAATACTGGCAATCTGTATCTTGGGCAAAAATACTGTTCACGTAAAACTTTCCATCATAGAGCACCTAAGGTAGGAAGAGAAACAGAAACAAGTAAATGTATTTGACTGATATATGTCACAATGCAATAAATCTGTTTTCAACAGTATTTCAACTGTATAGCAGTAGCTGTACATTTACTCATGTTCACTGGGTCAATAACTAGCAGTAGGTGTACACTTACTCATGTTCAGTATCAATAACTGATATCCCTTTACCACACATTCCTGACTTTTAACGACCCTGAGAAAGAAGCCTTTTGAAAACATTGTGGGAAAAGGAGGAAATGCTGGTAACCAGCATTTTCTCCTTTTCCCACAGTGTTTTCTACCCTTCCCAAAACAAATTTCAATTTTTCAATCACATTTATTTTGCCGTCTGCAAGTGCTTTCAATTTGGACCAGTCTAAAATTTTGTTGTTTGGTAAAGAGATATTACTGGCAATAAAACTGGGGGAGGTTACTTTTTGTAGGAAACTACCTATCAAGCTCCAGCTACAGTTGAATTTTGAACACATGTTTTACAAATCATATCAACCAAAAGGCCATGGTGGGCTTGCAAGCGTCTTCACGTCCTTGTTTATTAACCCTTAACCACACAATTCTGGGTTTAAACGAACCTATGGAAGATGCCCTCTGAAAACATTCCGGGAAAAGGAGAAAATGCTCATTACCAGCATTTTCTTCTTTTCCCACTGTGTTTTCTACCCAACCAGAAACAAATTTAAATTTTGAGTCACATTTATTTTGTCGTCTGTAAATGCTATCAATTTGGACCAATCTAAAATATTGCTGTGTGGTAAAGAGTTAAGTGTCATTGCAACAGGATTTGATCCTCTCAAACTCCTGAACATGATTTGGGTTTGCTCATGGGGGAAACAGCCAGTGAATTTTAGAGAATTTGCTGAGAATTACTAGTATATGAAATAGAGGTAAAAGGCACATTATTAAATTTAAACCTTTTTCAAGCATTCCAAGTTTTAACAACTCTTAGTAAGACAGCCTCTCCAAATATTGTGGGATAAAGAGAAAATTTTGGTACAATATAGCCTGTAGAAAAAGCAGAAAATGTTGGTAGCTTGCATTTTTTTCTTTTTTCCCCACACTGTTTTCTACCCTTCCAGAGAGACATTTATTGTGTTGAGTTACATGTACTTTTTCATCTGCAAATAGTTTCAATTTAGACGAGACTAAAATGTTCTTCTCTTGTATAGATTGGGTGTTTATTTGTTGGAGCATTTGCACCACTTTGAACATTATTTCAGATTTTATTCATGTCAGTGTGGCAACTCATTACTGTCTTTCCTGTATTTCACCAGCACAAAGCTGGGGCTCTGCAAAGTCTTGCCTAAGGACATTCCTTAAAGCCCTGGATTGATTGATTCTATGGTGTTTAATGCCATTTTCAACATTATTTCAGTTATATTGTGGTGGCCAGTGCACCTATCCATGCTTTCCTAGCATTTCTTTTAGCAGTGCTTTGCACAGTATTCTTTCCAAGCCATTGGCTGCTTTTCCCACATAGCCATTGTCAAAACAACGGTCAGCGGTGAGAGAGGAATGAATCCTGTCGCAATGAATATCATCAATCAGCGGAAAGAAATTGGCCGAGCCGGGAATCGAACCAGCGACCTCCCGTTCTCAAGTCCCTTACGCTACAGACTGAGCTACAGGGTGTGGCTTAAAGCCCTGGAACCAACTTAAGTTGTTTTTGCAGACAAAAGTTGTTTTTGCAGACAGTGCAGATAAAGATCAGACTGCACATAACATGTAGTCTGACTTTAGATCTATACTTTCTGCTACTATGAAACAAGTTTTGTCAAAATAAAGCAAGACGGCTACCATTTTCTTACTTTCCAAGCAGGTGCGCAATCCTTTACCAGTTGGTAAAATTTTAGTTCAATTGTTCAAATTGGAAACAATTGCAGATGAAAAATTGGACGTAGTAGCTCAAATGAAAAGATCTGCTTCAAGAAGAATAGTAAACATTATGGGAAAAGGAAAAAAATACCGGTAACCAGCAATTCTGCTATTTCCATAATGTTTCAAAAGCATTTTTCTTTGTTAAAATGATTAAATAGTGCTTTACATAATAACTTTGATGTTTTGGTTAACCCTTTACCACACAATCCCAACTTTTAAAGACCCTGGGAAAGAACCTTTTGAAAACATTGTGGGAAAAGGAGAAAATGCTGGTAACCAGCATTTTCTCCTTTTCCCACAATGTTTTCTACCTTTCCCAAAACAAATTTCAGTTTTTGAGTCCATTTATTTTGTCGTCTGCAAGTGCTTTCATTTTGGAAATGTCCAAAATATTGTTGTTTGGTAAAAAGTTAAGGGTTGAGGGCAAGCAAATAGCTTCTAACATTGCTCTGTATGTATGAATATATTTTTTTTATTTTTTGTCCACAAATTCTTCTTGTAAGACTATTGTGATGTACATGTATTTAAAATAATAAAATAATATTACACTATATTGCCTTGATTGTTGCATGAAACATATCTGTCTTTGTAAGAGCTGTGATCTGAACCAGCCAGTTTTTGAGTCGCCTGGTTGCGTAGCAACCAGGCTCTCATTGTTATCATCTTGATCTATGGGGTGACTTAAGCATACCTCCGGCCTTGTACTGCTTCCTGTCCCAAGTTCCGGTTTACGAGATAAAACATAGTTTTCTAATTATTCTGTAAACAACCCAATTTTTCTGTAGTAATTCACTTACAATTGTGTCTTTGTGATAATGAATGTGTCTATAAAGACTGAGCTCTTTAACGGTTTAAGCCTTTGAAAAATCATTTCGTCAACAAGGTACACGATAGCCTATCTCTTACACAGACATCATCTCTTAAAATAGCGCATTATGTATGTACCTAAAAATAGCCGTCGTGAACTGAATAAGTTTGCGAACACACTGCAAAATACTCTTCGACGACAAACATCTTCACTACGGCACGCTTCTGTTTGTGGACAGTTCTCAGTGAAAAAAGGTTTGATAATTACCCGTTAGAAGCACACTCTAAATCTTACAATCTGTCCGTAATTGCAAGTCTTATTTCAATCCAACATTCAACCTATGATCGGAAAGAGAAAGGCGATACCGAGTTAACGTGGAAGCTTTCAATGGAGATTTTTCCCAAAAGTAGGCTAATTTTTTTGAACAAATTTATAACGACTTGGAATGGTTGCGTTGCCTTCTTAGACATTCTTAAACGTTGCTTCTTCAGAGCTTTTTATTCTAGACATCAACTACTTTGCACACCCATATTCTAGGTGCACAAGCAGAGATCGTACAATAGCGTATGTAATGCGCACGGTTCAAGACTGCACCAAGTCATCGCTTAGCAGGTGCTTTCTGGAATGTAGCTGTGTGACAAATATAGATCTTATAATCACGTGACGTATAACGTCATGTGCACCACGGAATTCTCTATAAATTTACATATTTATGAATGCATCAGTCGCTGATGCGGCCTTTATTTTCAGAGTACACCGACCTAGCGCCTCACCGACCCATGCAGAGAGAGTGTTTTAACGTTTACCATGTTCAATTGTTTTTCGTTTTTAAAGAGGTGAATTTGTCAAAGTCTGCTCTTTTTTTTTCAATGTGCGATTAACCTAGATCTAGTATTTATGAAACAATTTATTAGTGCCGGTGTCGGAACGAAAGGTGCTTTCGTAACTGCCAAAATATGAAGTCGCACGGGAATTCGACTTGAAACTACGCAGTTCTAACTCCCAGCAATCTGAGAACTTGACTTTTACTTCACTATATTTCAAATATAATAGAACAGGTCAATGTTAACCCACTCGAACAACAAGGTTTTTATTGGAGTGTTTGTAATCTTGTAAAGGGTTGTTGTACAGGGTACTCACCCGGGGTTACCTGATTCAGCACACTCGGAGGGTCTGGGAACTCGGAGGTAAACAAAAATAGTCACGGTAGACCAGGGTCTGAATTAAATCATTTATAATATGATGTTAAAGTATTATCGGATATTATTGGTGTTGTAGGTTATTGGCCAACATAATAATGAAACAGTTTATGAACATCGTTTCTTATTATGTGGTCACTTAAAGATAATATACTATTTTGAACTCGGAATTATGTTACTGCGACGAGATTATTCGTATTCACTGGTTAATATTGAACGAATATACCATTTTAGCAACAAACTACCATCTTTAAATCAAAATCCAGTCTTTTTACTACAGATCTTTGGCGTCATCGCGCACTCATGTATAAGGATAATCTCTGTATAAATAAAAACATCAACGATGTGTCACAAAATTTAATACGGGAATTCTCGGAGTAATTTCTAAATGTAATTTTGTGAACTCGGAGGTATGGGTTTGGAAACTCGGAGGTTTTAACTTTTCTAAGAGCTGATTGTTTTTGAAAATGTTAATGTGAGATTATCTGAATGTCTCGGTAGGTAGGTAGGCAGAGGTAGGTATTAAGGGAAGGTAAGTTTTCAATGTATGCAATGAAAGTAGATGAGTAACCGACAGGATAATTCGTCTTTTTTATGTAGACAGCCTCGCATCCCACCTTTGTTAAACTGGAATGTACATTACTATTTCATATTTTTGCTCTTAATTACGGCTTTGTGTACCTGCCAGAACCGCTCATAGAGGCTGTTCTAGTCTACAGGCTAAAACTTCATTTATGGTTAAAAATCAACTGAAAATTTGTCACTTTCAAAGCTGTAAAGTTGTTGTATATTGCCTAGACGTCTATTGTAATGTATAATGACAGTTCAGTGTGTGGGTGTGTGCGTGTGTGCGTGCATCCGTGCGTCCGTCCGTCCGAATCATAGCTTCTACAATTCTGGATGGATTTCAAAATAATTTGATACAGTTGTTCTCCATCACGTGTGGATGTGCCATTTGAAGCATTCGTTCAGGTAGGCCCAAGGTCAAGGTCACACTTGAAGATCAAATTTTTGTCCGGACCATAACTCCTAGAATTTTGGATGAATTTCAATACAAATTTAAACAATTGTTCTCCATCGTTAGTAGATGTGCCATTTGAAATATTTATTTTTTCACGTAGGCCCAAGGTCACGCGGGCTCGACATGTTTTCCCCGGACAACCTTGTACTTAGTTAAGAGTTTTATACTTTTGAAAGGGGTAATTTAGAGCTAGTTGCTTAACTCTTTCCCAAACGACAAATTTTTGGACTAGACCAAATTGAAAGCATTTGCAGACGACAATTCAACTCTTGCTGAAAAGGTCATTTCTGTCTATGATAGGGTAGAAAACATTGTGGGAAAAGGAGAAAATGCTGGTTACCAGCATTTTCTCCTTTACCCACAGTGTTTTCAAAAGGCTACTATTCCAGACGCGTAAAAACCAGGGCTTGTTTGGGAAAGGGTTAATAAAAGTGGTAGCTTGGGAAGAAAGCTTCACCATGAATTAAACGTCCGATAGAGAATTTTCATTGCGGCTGTTTGTCCGTTCAAAACTCTTATGCAAACATTCTTTCATGAACAAGCTGACACATTTTCGTGCGATCTGACGATACCTCATGTAGATCTCTCGCCAATTTTTGCAAAACGTTTATGACGAATAAAACAAAAGCATTCCGCATGATTTTCAATTTGTTAGACAGTTCGGATACCCGACTGAACATCGACGATTGTGTGTACTTGCTTGGTCTCAATAAAGGTTTTTATGGTGATTTCGCGTATTGGTAATAAAATGGTGCATGTGATTCAAGGCTAGCCCTAATTCATGCTCTGTAATGCTTTCCTCGATGGTACAGCAAAATTTATTTTAGATAGGGAAGGGTCAAAACAACCTTTTTCACTTGAACCATCTAGCGTTTGTCCAAAGCTTCTGGGTCCAGACATAAACCGCAAAAATTTTCTGTGAAATAGCCGACTTCCTATGTTCCAAAACTGCACTGTCTGAGGGAATTTGTAATGCATTTTTGATGTATTCTCTGTTGAAAACCATTCAACAACATCAAGGAAGAGTAAATAGCAAATATTATCGAAGGGCAATCTACCAGAGGCTAAGAGTTCATTGTACTTAAGATAAGAGTCCAGGTGACCTGACTCTTCAAGACTTTCTATTACTTTTGGAAGTAAAATTGAAATTTCGTCATAAACGGATAGTTTCTTAAGTTTATCAGCCAGGTCAACAGAATTACAGTTTTCATCTTCAGATGTCTGTTCCGCTTCTTTCACTGGAGAATTTAACTTTAATTTTTTACATACAGATTTACTTTTTACCACAATTTTTGAATTGTCTGAAGATGTTAATGTTTTCCCGCTGTCTTTTAGCTCACATGGAATAATACCTTGGTGTGTCTTGGTGACGTACCTAAATTTTCCAGTGGCCTCATCAAGTGAAAGCTCTCTGTATTTGAGTATTTCATTTTCATGTAGTATTGTTATATGCTGCAGGAGTTGGTCGACACAGTTTGTTTTGAAAGCACAGTAATAACAACGAAAATTTTCCATAATCGAAAGGTAATCCTAGATTGACAGAAAAAAAATGGCTATTTCATCTAACCAAGATTTTTGTTTTAACACTTCTCAAACAAACCCTCCTTTTTATATGTCTGTAGTGCGAACATTTTGAAAACACTGTGGGAATAGGGTAAATTGCTCGCAACAAGCAATTTGTCCTTTTTCCCAAGTGTTGTCTACCCGTTTGGAGAACGTTCCGTCATATTCATCTAGTTTAAATTGTCATCTGCAAACTTTTTTCAGTTTGGACGATTCTAAAATTTGTTGTTTGGAATAGTGTTAACTTGTACGCTACCTGGACGAGATATTTGCTTACAGGTTGTATTACATGGTATATTTTCAGAGGCTTATAATAAACAGGACACTATTTTGTAGAATTAAAGCCTGGTAAGGTTCTGAGACAAACTAGCACATTCTTCAGTATATGGATCGTGCGAGTTCACCATATCATAAATATGACAATACTCCGAGTTAACCATATCATACCTCCAAGATTTACCATACCCAAAAATTCCATACCTCCCACTTTCATTTAGTATAAAACACTTGATTTTTTACAAACTGGAGACTGAAAATGTGTTAGATCCTTAAAAAAGACCCTATAATATAAGACACTAACAGAAGTATTGCAACAAATCACCCATTAACCTACAAGGAGACGGTTAGAGTTGAAATTGATTTTCAAAATAGTAAAATTTCCAGTTTAGATTAATTTTTTCTTTGTAAAATGGCCTGTAAGCTTACATCAATGACGATTATAGATCATTTGGCTTCTAAACTTAACATATATGGTTATTTAATATTCGAAAGGGTTTGTCTTTTAAAAATAAACCAGGATAAACATCGAGCCTACTCTACCGTGACTATTTTTGTTTACCTCCGAGTTCCCGGACCCTCCGAGTGTGCTAAATCGGGTAACCCCGGGTGGTACTAGAGCTAATCGCAAACATATGTAGTTTACACCAAAGCAATACACATGTAGATCTCTACAACTTTCAATTGGTGTGGAAGCAGTACTAATTCCTGGGCCGTTATAACACGCAGACAAAGTTAAAAGGCTGATGATCATGCTTTTGGGTTATATTGTTTTTCTTGAGCTGTAGCAGCCACATTTCTAGAGTCCACTGTGGACAAAACTTGAACCCGGACAACAACAAAAACAAATTATTTCCAAAGGACCGTAGATTACTGAGTCAAATATTTGTGTGTGCTCCAGAGGCTACATTTCAGTCCAATGATCATGAAATTGCCCAGCTGTTTGTCTCAATAATAATTTTTGACAAAACTGAAAATAGGTCACCGGGGTTTAAAAGAAAAAGGTTGTCACTAGGTCAAATCAGACGAAACCATAATAGATCTAGTGCTGTAGAATCCATTTATGTTCAGTCCAATACTCACGAAACTTTGTCAGACTGCTTAGATTAGATATGGGTGAGTTTCAAAAGGGCAATTTTGGTCTAAAAGTATGTCACTAGATCCTGTACCAAAAGACAAACTTCAGTTGAGTTCCATACTAATGTTGCCTAAATGGCCCTCTTGTAAAATTGTTCAAGTGGTTCTGCTCTGTTTCTATAAACTTTACAGAAGCTTCAGAATTGAGTAGTAACATTTCAAAATCACGGCCTCTGAAACTGTATAAGCAATTACACCCAAATTTCATATCTAGCGTCCTGTATTTGGAAAGGACAATTATTCAATTTAACAGATATATGTATAACCACATGGTCCAATTTTAGAAAAATTGTGTCATACAGAAACAACTTGTTCTAAATCTGGAGAGAAAATGTATGCCCTGTTCTACTGAAATTATTTAGAATGTTTGTTTTAGCAATATGTGTAAGAATTAAGATATACATGTAAGTTAAATCCCCCAGTTTCTGCGCTAGAAAAACATTTTTATCAACCTAGAAGCCTGATTTACAGGCATTGTTACGCTGGGAAGGAACTGTAAATATTGATGGAACTTCGACAGTTATTATGCCCCGCTGAATTTCGGGGTGGGGGGGTATAGTTTTCATGTTGTCTGTCCGTCTGTCTGTTCATCGGTCCGATCTTTCGTTCATCCAGACAGATATATTCTTAATTTGTTGACGAAGTTAATGAAACTTCAAACATGTGTTCCTCATTATAGTCCTCCGATATACTTTTTTTTTTAAATGTAATGCCTTTTCATGGAAAGAGGAGGCTTGATGTCCTCCGGTCTGCTTGTTTTGTTTTATTTTGTTTTTGTTTTTAATGCAGTGTCATGGAAAAAGGGGGCTTGATGTATATTTCCATTATGGATCAATATCTCTTTAACTACTGGACAAAATTTTATGAAACTTCATATTTATATTGTTTATCATAAGCCACAGACAATCAGTATTTGTTTTTATTTAATGAAATACCATGTCATGGAAAAAGGGGGCTTAATGTATATTTTCACCAATGACAAAAAGGCCATTTACATGCAAAACACGATACCTCTTATAATTATGTTTCTATCTAAAAAAAAATGATGTTTTTTTTTTTCGGCGGTGGATATCATTTTAACGAATGACTTGTTTTGTAATGATTTTACCTTTTGAAAATCATTTGTTAAATGAAGTCACCCGGGGTAAGAGACTTTGAACTTTTTAAACCTGTTCCTGGTGCCTAAATGTTTGCAACTTTAGGATGACAACTAAGAAATATGCTTGCATATAATACTGTCTTATGGTTAAGTTATTTTGTATCTTGAATGCTTTTAACAGATTTGAACAGAAAAGGGTGAACAGTTCTAACCCATTGCCCTCCAGGCGACTCTCAGGACTATCAGTCCTTTGATATATCGTAGTACTGAAGGCCAAGTATTCACATGCTACATATTCTTCAGCAACACCACAGAATATGTCTTTCGAAATCTGATTATTCTGCTGTATATCTGAAAAATAAAAAAAAAGACGTATTCTCTTTTTTAATTTATCTCAATCTGAAACTGTAAAAAAAAAAAGACAGCAGTATAGTAATAGGTGTAGGTTTACTCCAACTTCATTCCATTTGATAACAGAATTGATTGCAGCATTTGTCCAGCATGTGGTTTAACTTAAATAATGTTGAAAACTGTACATGTATGAAGTCATAACTGTACAAATACAGCTTTTAACAAACCTGTTTCGAAACAGCATTGGTAATTACTTACCATTTGTAGGGAAGAATCATGTGATCCATCTTCCACAATGTTACTTTTCCATATGGATCAAAATTGACTGCTGCTGCAATTCCAACCTTTTACTGATTTTCTTCACATGTTCTTTACTCTAGTATGGCATATGTCTCAAAGCCCGAATAGTAGCAAAAAGTACACAAAAAGTAGGTCAGCAGTTGCTATGCGGCTCTATCTTTTGTTAACTTTTTACTTGATTTCAATTTTTTTTTTTGCCATTGACTTACACTTGGATCAACTGTACAACAACAGATTGTCATCTTCCCAACAATTTCGTACTTTCAAAAGGTATGACTTAAAATGCATTTTAACATCCACTTTGTTTACTTTTGGTGGGTGCTGGGCCTTTAAACAGTAGCACATACAATCATGGGTATGGGCTATACATTTTTAGCCTTTCAATTTCTGACAATCATTCTGTTTACATGTATGATACATGTAAATTCTAGAACAGTGTAATGCAGTATCTTTTACTCAATAATCAGCACTTTTGCAAATGAAGCCCAGTTTGATTGACCGAGTGATACATACCTGTAGCTTTCAACATTATATCAGTCATACCATTTTGACAGATCATTTGTTCATATGTTTCCTGAGTTTTAACAATATTTGAAGTAACTTGCCCATGGACATCCCAGCGAAGCCCAGTGAGAATTGAATCTGAGTCATGGATTACTTATATTATGCATTTACCACTGAGACATGAAGTAATCCTTACGCCCTTTAAAGCTGTTCAGTTGAATAAAACTTGTGGCATTACTAGTATCACCACAGTCAGCTCAAGTAATATAGGAGAACTGTGAAGCCCTAAGTGACAAAACAAAATTCAGTCGCATAAGCACAGTAGTAGCTTAATCAGCTGTCTACTTGTATTTTGTCCAACAGCATATTTTCAAGAATTCTGCTCCATTTTCATCCTGGCCTATAATAAGGGTTTCACTCAAGATCTGGCAAAATGAGACAGCAAAAACTTCTTGCAGTATACCAGTAATCTTGAATCTACACCGCTTCTTTAAAGGTATAGCCCATGCGGTGGGTTGAGGTGAATCCCTGAAACTGCAATACATTGTTTTGAATTTTCATTACTTTACCAGTCATGTAAATTTTGTGAATTTGGCTATTGAAAATAAAATTTGTTTTATCTGATTGAGACACATGTACCTGAAAAGTGGTCACCAAATTCTGAATCTACTGGAATGGAATCACAATCATGACAGAGTCAGAAACCAAGGCTCATCTGCATCTGCACAGTCAGTATAATTCAGAATGTGTATCATGTAGGAGGATCCATTCACATTGGCCAGAGATTTGTAAAGTAATTATCTCCATACTCTGGAATATCATTTACATATCATTTAACATTCTGTGCTAGAAATTTCATGGTGTTTTACTCCGCTTTCAACAGTATTTCAGTCATATCATGGCAGCATCACACAAATTCATGTATTTCCTGGGATTCACCAGTACTAGGCTGGGGCTCTGAAGTGTCTTGCCCAAAGACACTCCCATGAAAAAACAAGCAGATCGAACCCCAGACCTAATAATGTGCAAATTCATCTTTTACTCTTTACCAAATGAGAAAAATTTAGACTTGTCCAAATTGAAAGCATTTGCAGACAACAATTTAATGTGGGCCAAATGATAGAATATGTCTTTGATAGGGGAGAAGATATTGTGGGAAAAGGAGAAAATGCTGGTTACCAACATTTTCTCCTTTTCCTACAATGTTTTCAAAAGGCTTATTTCTCAGGGTCGTAAAACTCGGGATTGTGTAGTAAAGGGTTAACATACAATCCAGTGCTGTGATGACCCAGAGGCATAAACCTTTTCAGAACATTGTAGGAAAAGGAGAAAATGCTGCTGGTGACTAGTATTTACCTTTAATTCAACAATTGTTCTCCTGTTCCAAATACAAATCATGTAGATCCAATACAAGCTATGTCGTCTGCAAATGGCTTCAATCTAGACAAGTCCAAAATTTTGTCATCTACTAAAAAAAGAAAAACACCAAGATTCCATTGATATGTGCACTGACCAGATTAGGGAAAGATAATTGGGTTCTACGTTCAAATTTGTGTCACCCAAGAAATTCAGCCAATTTTTTTAAAAAATGGTGCAGATTTAATTCAACACATTGAGTTTCAATTGCATTTGTAAAGTGTTATACACACACACACACACAAACACACCAAATACTTAGCCTTGTCCAACACTAAGGCATTTGCGGAAATACAAATATTTCTCAAATAATGAAATTTGTCTGTGATACAAGAAAAATATTGTGGAAATAGGAGAAAATGTTGGCTACCAACTTTTTCTCATATTTCCACCATGTTTTCAAAAGCATTTTTTCAATATCGTAAAAACTAGGGATTGCTAGGTAAATGACCAATCTCCGAATAAATATGCGTCGCGTATATCCGAGGTTCAGACTACATTCATGCACATTTAATCATTATCTGCATTCTCTGCAAAGAAAATGGGTCAATCGGGTGCTGCGCAAAAATGAAAGATCACTTTCATCTCACAGGTGAACGGCAAGCGACAGTATAATTCATGTACTACACACTAAGTAATGGTAAATTAGTGTGTAATATATGAATTATACTGTCGCTCGCCGTTCACCTGTGTTTCATCTTACTAGCCGATATTCATTAATCAGAAAGTGCTTACGCATCCAACATTAAATGGGGAAATCAATACAGATATATAGCGATAAATCTGTTTTTAACAATAAATATAAGATGAACGTAAGGCGACTTACCGATTCAAGAATGCGAACTGAAATCCGCATCTGTTCTCAAACAGTTCGCTCATTCTGTATATTTACACGGAGCTTCTTGTTCAAAACAAAAGAAACAAATCCTAAAATAGATGCCTGTTTGTTCTTTTTGTGTCGCTCTTCGGCAAATTCGGTAAACGAACTTGGTTTTCTGTCGAATATGATTCTCACACCGTCACACCGTCCTCCATTTTGTTTTTAGCTCCACTGGCCGAAGGCCAACGGGCTTATGTCATGGCCCGGTGTCCGTCGTGCGTCCGTCCGTCCGTCCGTCCGTCCGTTAACTTTTATTTCAAACATCTTCTTCTCTGAAACTACCCATCCGATTTTCACGAAACTTCACAGAAATGATCCTGACATGGTCCTCTTCAGAATTTCTTGAAAGAATTTGATTCCTTCAAAAACTCTGGTTGCCATGGCAACAAAACTGAAAAATATTGGAAATCTTTAAAAATCTTCTTGTCTGAAACCATAAGGCATAGGGCTACCAAATTTGGCATGTAGCTTTATGTAGTAGACCTCTATCAAGTTTCTTCAAATTATAGCCCTGGGGTCAAAATTGGCTCTGCCCCAGGGGTCACAAGTTTCACATAGGCTTATATAGAGAAAACTTTAAAAATCTTCTTGTCTGAAACCATAAGGCATAGGGCTACCAAATTTGGCATGTAGCTTTATGTAGTAGACCTCTATCATGTTTCTTGAAATTATAGCCCTGGGGTCAAAATTGGCTCTTCCCCAGGGGTCACAAGTTTTACATAGGCTTATATAGAGAAAACTTTAAAAATCTTCTTGTCTGAAACCATAAGGCATAGGGCTACCAAATTTGGCATGTAGCTTTATGTAGTAGACCTCTATCATGTTTCTTGAAATTATAGCCCTGGGGTCAAAATTGGCTCTTCCCCAGGGGTCACAAGTTTTATACATAGGCTTATATAGAGAAAACTTTAAATATCTTCTTGTCTGAAACCATAAGGCCTAGAGCTACCAAATTTGGCATTTAGCTTGATCTAGTTGGAGTCTACCAAAAGTGTCCAAAGTATAGTCCTGGGGTCAATTTGGCCTCATACTTGGAGGGGGGGGTTCACAAGATTTACATAGGCTTACATAGGGAAAACTTTTAAATCTTGGTGTACATAGCCATAAGGCTTAGGCTACCAAATTTTGCATATAATTATAGCATTATTTAGTGGACAGTTACAAAGAGGGCCCAAGTTACAGCTCTAGGATCAAGTTTGGCCCTGCACCAGGGATCACAAGTTTTACATGGGTTTATGGAGTGAAAAGTTCAGAAACCATCTTGTTACCAGCCATAAGGCCAAGAACTCCCACATTTGGCATGTTATTCTTCTAATACAATATTCCCCATTTAGTCAGACTGTAGCCATGAGGTCAAAGTTTTATAAGGGCTTATATAGTGAAGACTTTTCTTCGTGGTTTATATTTATAAGCCAGTGGAGCGATACAGGGCCATCATGGCCCTCTTGTTCATTTACCTTAGCTCCAAGGTATCACGTGGTGTACCTACGTCATCGTTATTGATATAAACAAAAGTTAGAGATACCTGGTAGCATTTCTTGTAGTTTTGAAAGTAATTCTTCTGCCAGCGAATGGTCAGTGGTGAGAGAGGAATGAATCCTGTCGCGATGACTATCATTAGTCCTCGGAAAGAAATTGGCAAAGCTGGCGATCAAACCAGTGACCTCCTGTTCTCAGTCCAGTACACTACCGACTGAGCCAAGGGGGCTTGGCTGACATGTTTCTAAAATAATACTATGGTATTTCATAGGTTAGAAAACTGTGGTAAAAGGAGAAATGCTGGTTACTAGCATTTTCTCCTTTTCCCTCATGAATAAAACCATCCTATTTTTAAGGGCCATTAAAAGACTGGATTGTGTGGTAAAGGGTTAAACTTTAAACCTCTTAAATGAAATGAAATAAAATTTTCCACCTGAAAGTAAAAAGCCATATATTTCAAAGTTGATTTCATTGGCAAGAAATTATTTTATCCAACAGTGTAGATCAGAGATCGTACTGCATGTTTTGTGCAGTCTGATCTATCTCTACACTGTGTGTAAAAACATCTTGAGTTGCATTTAGCAACCTAAGGGTTACAATTAGGAATTCAGAGTTATAAAAAGCCTCTCTCCGATTACAGGCTACCTGTTCCAGTCCATTCTTGTCGGTTTTAGGCTGACCCTCATCATTGACTACTCGACATTCAGATAACAAAATGGTGCTTAAACAAGAGCAAAACTGTTAATACACAATAAATGAGGTAAGTCTCTTATTCATTTGCAATCTCTCAAGATTGTGTACCAGAATGAGCAATGTAGGATGGTAAATGCAAATGACATTTCCATTTGCAACAAAATTTTTGGACATGCCCAAATGGAAAGTCATTGCAAGGGGGGGAGGGGGCAATGTTGATACTGATCCCAATTCAAAGCTGTTGCAGATGGCTGATTGAATATGGCTCATTTGATGAAATTTCTCTGAAAGGGAAGAAAAGACTGTGGGAAATGGAGAAAATGCTGGTACAATGTTTTCAAAAGCATTCCATGTAAGTCTCAATTAAAATCAGAATTGTGTGATAAATTGTAAAGATTACTAGTTCATAGTAATAAAAAGCCTCTTTCTGTTCCATAGGCTGCCTGTTCCAGTCCATTTGTCTGCTGGGTTTTAGACTCGCCCTTATCATGTGATCGCTTGACATTCAGATGGCAAAATGGTGCTTAAACATGAGCAAAACAGTTGATTCAGAAAAAATGAGGTAAGTCTCCTATTCATTTGCACTTTGCTGAGGCCTGTGTTCCTGAATGAGGAATGAAGCATGGTAATTGCAAATCACATTTTGTTTTGCGACAGAAATTTAGACATGCCCAAATTGAAAGTCATTGCAGGCCACGAATTAACCCTTTACCCAATGACAATATTTTAGACTGGTTCAAATTCAAAGCATTTGCAAACAACAAACGTGGCTCAAACGACTGAATTTGTTTCTTAAAGGAGAGAACATTGTGGGAAAAGGAGAATTTTCTCCTTTTCCCACAATGCTAAAATCCTTCTTCCTCATGGTGGCTGACACTCGGGATTTACACCACCGTCTTTGTTCATCTCTCTCTGATTTTGCCCCTTCAATTTTCTTGTGAATTTGCTGCTGTAATTCACATATATCTTGAACAGTATTGCCATTTTTGTGCAACAAAGTTTCCCTCGAAATACATCAAAATTGAAAGCATAATTTAAATGGAGAAAAGGCTTGATGTGAGCTAAGGATCATGTAAAGCCTTGTTTCCAGGAAAACTTCGGGAAACTTCCATTCCTGGAGTAAATATTTCATGATGTTAAGTCTTTACCAAACAACAATATTGCAGATTTGTCCAAATTCAAAGTTGTTGCAGGGGGTTAATTACATGTGGCTCAATTGATGAAATCTGTCTGTGAAAGGAAGACAACAGTGTGGTTTCCAGCATTTTCTCCTTTTCCCACAATATTTTCTATGGTGCTTCATGTGTCGACAACTTACCTTGTATACTCTCTAGCGGCCACATTTTCAGTGCGAAATTCATGAGACTTGGAATGTTTGTCTTGATGATCTCTTACACAAGTATGAAAATGGGTCACCTCTGGTCAAAAACTAGGTCACTAGGTCATATCTTTGATAATTTTTGTGTACAATCTAGAGGCCACATTTTCAGTCCAGTAACCTGAAAGTTGGTCAGAATGTTTGTTTTGATGATATCTTGGACAAGTTTGAAAATGGGCCATACCGGATCAAAATAGATCACCTGATTAAATCTTGGATAAATTTTGTGTCTGTATATAGGCCAACTTTTCAATCCAATACTCATGAAAAGTGGTAAAAATGTTTGTCTTGATGATTTCTTTGATGAGTTTTTGGGTCAAAAACAAGGTCACTGTATTAAATCTTTGAAAAATGTTCTCTATGCTCTAGAGGTCACATGTTCAGTTTCTAGGGGCCTCATTTTTTAGTCCAATACTCATGGCAGTTGGTCCGAATGTTTTGTCCTGATGATATTCAGAGTGAGTTGAAAATAGATCATGTCAGGTAGAAAAGTTGGTTACTGTGCCAAATCTTGGGAAAACCTTTTTTATCCTGAAGAATCTAAATTTCAGTCCAATGCTCATGAAAGTTAGAGTGTTTGTCTTGATGATATCTTTGATGAGTATGAAAATGGGTCACTTTGGAAGAAAACTAGGTCACCGAGACAAATCTTTAAAAAAAACTTGTGTACCCTCTAGAGGCCACATTTTCAGACCAATACCCATGAAAGTTTGTTAGAATGATTGTCATGTTTTATCTTGGAAGAGATTGGAAATGGGTCATGTTTGGTCAAAGGGCTCAGGCCAGTGACTTCAGGACCATGATGGCCCTCCTATTATGTCAAAGCATTCATCTGAAAATGTGTCTTAGTGGATGGGAAAAATCACAGCTTGGCAATCACTATACATGTATATCACACACATAGCTACATCATTTATGACTGTAAATGTCCAAAGAGTTTTTGGCCAAAAATTTGTTGACTTCTTACCTGTAACATGCACTTTTTGAGCTCTTTACAAAGATTTTGAATTGAACAGATAATAAAAAGGGCAATACTTTGATACTTTAAATTAAGATGTCAAGAACCAGCCTGAAATTTTATCCAAGGTTTTGAGATTTAAAATTGTGGGTCTGAGTCAAGTCCAAATATAGGTTTGGCACCTGGAAATTTTGGCTTGGATGTCAAGTTTCGGAGTCTTGTGGAAAAAAAAAAGTCCAGCTATAAAGCACAGCATGTAGATTTTCAAAGTTTTAGATTTGTAACCTGTATTCAAAATATTTCATTAGCTGAATTGTTGAGAATGACGTAAGTTTTAAAAGAAAGATGAATCCTTTAAAAAAGCACCATGTCTTTCAAATTAGTAGGTTTACAGTGATACACTCTGACGTATCCAATCATAATGTTTGTCTCTTAGACACACATTAACTATAAACATCTTTGAGGGTTAGTAAATCAAAGGGATTTGTCATTAATCACCAAGGTACTACAAGGATGCATTATTTGAAGTTGACCCTTAACCTGCTAAAGAAGTGAAATGAAACTTTCATGCCAAAAGTAAAAACCCAAATCTTGCTGTTTGACAGGTATTTTTCGGGAAAAGTATCTCTTTATGGGACAATGAAGATCCAAGATCACACATCACATTCTGTGCAGTCTGATCTTGATCTACACTGTCGGCAAAAGGTCAGTGAGTTGCACTTAACAGCTTAAGGGTTA
Source organism: Tridacna gigas (assembly GCA_945859785.2). Lineage (NCBI taxonomy): Eukaryota > Metazoa > Mollusca > Bivalvia > Cardiida > Cardiidae > Tridacna > Tridacna gigas. The sequence goes on along the minus strand of OX244034.2, from coordinate 64,324,921 downwards.
AGGATCTTAAATCCAAGAAAAATGAAGACACATTTTTTTTTTGCAATGCTTTTTTTTTTTCCTGTTATTTTATTACCTGTGTTTTTTTTTCTCGTTATGTTATTGCTTGTATCTTTTCTCCTGTTATTTTATTCACACTTGTATTTTTGCCTACTGTTATTTTATTACTTGTATTTTTTTCTCCTATTATTTCATTACTTCTATTTTTTTCTCCTGTTATTTTATTGCCTGTTTTTTTAGTCACCTACCGGCGAAGCCGAAGGGGACTTTAGGTTTGCACTCCGTCCGTCCGTCTGTCCGGCAATTCAGTTTTCCGGACTTTTTTTCTAAATGCTGGTACATATTGAGGTGAGTTTGGGTGTGTAAGTCACCCACCATCACTTACAGATCAAGTTCGACTTTCGTCCCGGTCCACTGGTTTTTCACGGATTTACGAGCTTTGGACTTACAAAATTTCACTGATAAAACATTTTTCCTCACTTTTTTTCTAAACGCTGCTACATATAGAGCTGATTTTTGGTGTGTACATCAACCACCATGACTTACACATCAAGTTCGAGTTTCGTCCCGCTCCACTGCTTTTTAGCTCACCTGAGCACGAAGTGCTCTGGGTGAGCTATTGTGACCGGTCATCGTCCGTCGTCCGTCTGTCCGTCCATCTGTCCGTCCGTCCGTTAACAATTTCTTTAAAAATCTTCTCCTCGAAAACCAGATGGCCAATCTTGATAAAACTTGGCAGGAATGTTCCTTGGATGAAGCTCTACAAAAATTGTTAAAAGAATTTAATTCCATGAAAAACTGTGGTTGCCACGGCAACAAAATGGCTGAAAATGGAAAAAATCTTTAAAAATCTTCTTGTGACAAACCATTAGGCCGAAAGCATTCATATTTTGTATGAAGCATCATTGGGTGACCCTTTACCAAAATTGTTAAAATTAATCCCCTAGGGTCATATTTGGGCTTTGCCCGGGCACACCCTATTTCACATAATAACAAAGAAGGAAATCTTTAAAAAATCATCTTCTGACAAACCATAATGCCTAGAGAATTCATATTTGGTTTGTAGCATTATATGATGATCCTCTACCAAAATTGTGAAAATTAAACCTCAGTGGTCATATTTGGGCTCTGCCAGAACACACCCTATTTTACATGGAAACAAAGAAGGAAATTTTTTAAAATCTTCTTGTGACAAACCATATTGGCTTGAGCATTCATATTTTGCATGTAGCATCATCTAGTGACCCTTTACAAAAATTGTTATAATTATCCCTTTGGGGTCATATTTGGGCTCTGGCCGGGCGCACACTATTTTACATAGAATTAAAGTTGGAAATCTTTTAAAATCTTTTTGTGACAAACCATAAGGGCCAAAGCATTCATATTTTGCATGTAGCATCATTTGGTGACCCTTTATAAAAATTGTTAAAATTATCTCTTTTGGGTCATATTTGGGCTCTGCTCGGGTGCACCCAATTTTACATGGAAACAAAGAAGAAAATCTTTTAAAACTCTCGTTCTGACAAATCATAAGGGCTAGAGCATTCTTAATTTGTATGTAACATGATCTTGAGACCCTGTACCAAAAGTTTAAAAATTGACCTTTGGGTGGAGTTTGGGCTCTGCGCGGGCGCACCCTATTTAACATTGAAAAGGAAGAAAATTACATGTGACAAGTGAGAGACTAAAACTTTCATGTTTTCTTTGTAGCGAAGTTCTGGGGACCCTCTGCCAAAAGTTGTTAGAGTAATTCTTATTGGGGTCACATTATGATTTCCTCCAATGCCCCAGGTATGCATTCTCACCTCTGCAGAAGCATGTGAGAAAAGTAGTAGGTGGCTTTGGAAAGAAAAGTAGTGTTAGTACTGGTGTGAGAAAGCCAGGAAAACACACGTGCGTCGCCGACCACCATGATATGACCTTAGCTGTTAAAGTGGCCTTAAACCCGAATACAACCAACCAACCAATCAAATAAGAATGGCTTCTGGCTTTGATATACTATTATTTGTATCTGGTATATACGGTATTTTTTCCTCAACCTCCTGTTTAAGTGGTCACAATGACCCCCTTCATATGAATTTAAGAAGCTAAACAAGAAATTTTTGGGGTCGTTTAGAAAAATTGGGGGGGTCAAAACCCTCAAAATTCAAAGAAACAAGGGGTCATGGAAAACCCTGTATATAGCATCATTGTTTTGAGCCTATACCAAAGCTGCCTGTTCACAATTTCCTTAAAGATCTTCTCGTAATAAATCATAAGTCAAACAGGCTGAAACCATTTTACAAAAAGGAAAAAAAAGAAAGAGAGAACAATAAACAAATAAACAGGGAAATATGTGAAGATTTTGTTGTGACAAACCATGAGGCCTATAGTTTTATCATTTGCAATGTGGCATTAAAGGTAGTTTTCAGCAGATTTTGGAAAAAAGTTTTTTTCTTCAATTCACAAATTTTAAACTTGTTTGACTAGATGTGCACAAAAATGAAAGAATGGCATGAATTGGAATTGAAAATAATTCTTTTGATTATGAAAAATTGGCTTCAGTAGCACTGAAATCTCATGGGTAGCATCACCCGATAGGTTCCTATTTCATATAAATTAAAAACTTTTGGTTGCAATTTAAGAATATTTCTTGCTCACAAAATGGAAAATGCATGATTTTCTAGTGAAAGGTCAAGCATATACTGCTTAACCCATTACCAGACGACAAAATTTTGACCGTGTCCAAATTGAAAGCAATTGCAGACGACAAAATAAATGTAACATAAATGATAATTTATGTCTTTGATAGAGTAGAAAACATTGTGGGAAAAGGAGAAAATGCTGGTTACCAGCATTTTCTCCTTTTTCCACAATGTTTTCAAAAGGCTTCTTTTCCAGACGCGTCAAAAGGAGTCATTGTGTGGGAATGGGTTAAAAAGATGATTATTACATTTTCTAAAAATTTGAAGAAGTTCTTTGGAAGACTACCTTTAAATTGAAACAGTCTACAAAATTTATTAAAGTAATGCCCCTTGGGTTTGATTTGTGTTCTGTATGGGCACTCCATATTGTAACTTCGATTTGATAAATATAATGAATTATTATTATTGCCAGAGCTATCAGTTGATTAAATATATATAAACATCAGTGGCTTATGTTGCTTTTTAATGCCATAGTCAGAGACTTGTTGACTAAAAGTAGGACTGTTAGCCTAATGTCAACATATTTGGTATTTATCTTCATTGTAGACCTTTACTGCTTGGTACTCAGGTGAGCGATATAGGACCATCATGGTCCTCTTGTTCATGCATTTTCGGGCCTTGGACTTAAAAAATTTTACTGACATGCCAGCGATACATACGGCCGGTAGGGGACTGTGTATTGCTATGCAATACTACCAGAATGCTTGTTTTTCCTGTTATTTTATTCAAACTTGTATTTATACTGATTATAACCCTTTCCCAAACAACCAATTTTCCTCATCCATTTTCAAAATTTTTGTTGATGGAAAATTCAAACTGGGTACAAATGGACTTAAGTTCTCTGATAGGGTAGAGAAGATTCAGGAAAGGAGAAAATGCTGGTTACCAGCATTTGTCTATTTTTCCCAAAATGTTTTCAAAATTGTTTTCCCTCAGAGTTGTTAATTCTAAGGATTGTTTGGTAAAGGGTTAAGTAAAGCAAAGTTTGAATCATTTTCATTTTTCACTTTTTTTTCCCCACTATCTTTGATGTTCAAATCTTTTAAAACACAAAAATTGCACTATATCATCTTTAAATACTTATATGTAGATGCATGCTAAATAACCAGAGTTGTCAATATGCCACAAAAAATGCATTCATTCATTCAGACAGACAATGAATTGTTAGTTAAATATGTTGAAGTAAATTCTTATATGGCTTGAATAAAGTAATGTAAACTAAATGCTTTGACTAAACCTTAAGCGGAAAAAGATTGTATGAATGAAAAATAAAAACATTTGTAAAACCGCTCAGAACTAAGGTTATCTTTGCCTAATAGGTGATTTCCTTTCACTGGTTAGTATCCAGGAAATAAAGAAAGATAAACAGAGCAGAGTTGATTATTGGATGGAATCCAGGAAAAACGGCTGTCTTGTGAACAACAGTTTTAGATTTAGAAGAAAGAGAGAAATAAACGAACAAAAATTATTATAAACTGTACCAATGACAGGTCAAAGCAATCCAGAAAGGTTGTTGATCTATTCAGGCACAGAAAATGGTAGGAAATTCATCCCGTCGGAGAAACACCACAGTTCCTTGTAGACCTTTTATCATAAGTCTGTAAATATTTTATTATCCTTACATGGTTTGGAGGGTTAGATTCCCACCAGTTTGTCATGTTTAGATTATTGGTAGACAAGATATATGTTAGATTCCTGGTTTGGGTCCAGGAAACATTCTTCTTTGGTACAACTTCTACCTCTGAACATCTACTTCTGATAAGTATTAGGTTTTATCTAGGGTCCATGTCAGTGAGCCAAGTACTGGTTTGGTTCCAGGTTAATGGAGGTTTATTATAAACACACCATTGTCTACAACTAAGGAGCTGATGCTGTCACCAATGATGGATCAAGGCAAGCCAGAAAGGTTTGTCGGTCTGTTCAAGGGCAGCTGTGTTTCATGTGCAAAGTCAACCTACGCATCTGAGCTTTTTTGCAAAAGACTTAAGTAACAAAAACAGTGACATACATTTGTTCAAGACCATTTGCAGAAGTTTTATCAGTAGATTAATTTTACTCTATTATACCACTATAGGCCGCATGTATAAGTAGCATTTACAGTTAGCACAGATCAAGATCAGACTGTTATACCATTCAAAAATAATCATGCCATGGACTCTCAAACAGCTGTGGGGTGAATTTTAAGTTAAAGATTAATTCCAGAGCTGACTACTCATTTTTTTTTATTGTCCACTTCAAAAAAGGCTTCATGTCGCTCTACTCTAAGGTGTCATTCTATTCACTTACCTCTCTTCACCATATATGCATTGTGCAATGACAAGAATCTAAACTCTTAAACAACATTATTTTCTTACACCCGTGTAAATGAAGATCAGACTGCAAAAAGTATGCTGTCTGATCTTTTACACTATGCTGACATACTGGCCAATTTAACACTTATCCTTCCGAATTTAAATTGTTGATCATAACAAAAATAATTTTTAAGATTACTGGCTTTGAATGGGGTTTATAGGACTGTAACCAATAAGAGGGCAGAGGACAGTGTAGAGCAAGATCAGGCTGCACATAACATGCAGGCTGATCCTTCTTAACACTCTCTGCAAAATACATCTATGATAAAAAAACAAAAATAGTAGGATAAGAGTTAATTGGCCTTGAAATGATTCCTTTTTGCCTAAAAATGTCTACTTGTTGGGCACTTTAAGGATTTTACCAAATATAAATGAAAACCTTCTGAGTATGTAAATTTGAGCCATGCTTTGGCAGAATAGAGGGCTTAATGGAAATCCATGATGCATTATAGCAAGCAAGTGATCACATAATTATGGCTTCATAAAATCCATTTAGCCTTATGATGGATAGAATCTGGAGGAAATTGGCCAATTAATAGCAAAAAGTTTTGACCAATGTCAGCCTGCATGGACTGTGCATGCTGGCAACGGTTGATACTTTTTGCAGGTGCAAGAGACGCCCTCCTTTTCACAGAGTATGGCTCAATTTTATCAGCATTTTAAATTTTTGCATTTTTCTTACTTTTGAATATGTATATTTTTTTAAGTTTAAAACTAAGAGAAATTTACAGATATCAGATGTCTTATTATGGAAAGAAGACCCAAATATGTTGATGTCAAAGGTGCTCATGCAAGAATATTTCACAAGTAACAGACAATGTAGATCTAAATCAGTCTGTTCCTGATAAGCTATCTGACCTTGATCTACACTGTTGGTACAAGGCAGTTTAATTTTAATCTTCATGACCTGTATAAAAACATGTGAATATTTGCTTTGCACTCAGTTGGCCTCTTGGCTATTCCCCAGTACAGTAAGTTTCAGTTTTGTGTGGTCTGACTGTCTTGAAATCCATCTTTTGCAGTCAAATGCTTAGCATTACATTAACAGGACCATTGACTGTAAAACAGCTATGGGGCAATTTTAAGTTAAAAATTAAATCCAGGGTCTGTATTCACCAACCATACTTAAGAGTATTCTTTGTCTGACTCTTCAGGAATTTCTAAATTTGAAAGTAACACAACTTCTGATTGGCTAAAACATCTGGTTTAGCCAATCAGAAGTTGTGTTTCTTTCAAGTTTAGAAAAATTTGGAGAATGAGCATTCTTAAGAATGGTTGGTGAATACAGACCCAAGGCTGATAATGGAGTGGGCCCTTTTCTTCTTTCCATTTACTGAAGACTTCAGATCACACCATACTGTTAGGTATGCCTCCCATTCCATTTGAGTTGTTCCATGTAAGTTTTCATAAATGAGAGGTAAAATCCATTTTTTTTAATCATTAAGATTCTATGTAATTCAGTAATCCCTGTTGGTTTAAACACGCCTCAAAGATGTTCCTTGGGAAAAGATTTTAGATTTAAATTGGGAATCAATATCAAACAGATATTCAGGGTATGATTTCAGACAAGGTGCTGTTAAAAGATTTGTTTGCTTGGTTTTGTATATGTTTGCATTTGTCCAATTTTAAAAATACTTCATGCATAATCAGCTTTTGAATATTTTGAACACCAACATTTCTATTACTTTTTATACGCCCGTCGAAGACGGGACGTATTATGGGATCACCCATGGCAAACGGGAGTCCAGGCAGGCGGGCGGGTGGGCGGCGTCCAGTTCTTTGTCGGGAGCATAACTTTGTCATCTTCAGTGCGATTGACTTGAAACTTGGCATTTGTGTTTGTTGCAATAATACCGAGTGCAGTGCGAAAGAACCATAACTCTACCTCATGCCGTCTTTGAGTTATTTCCCATTGATTGTCATTTTTACAGCATTTTCTGCTTGTCCGGAGCATAACTTTGTCATCTCTAGTCGGAACATCTTCATATTTGGTATGCATGATTGTTGAAAAATTATGGAGTGCAGTGCACAAGAACCATGACTCTTCCTAGCACAAGTTTTGAGTTTTTCCCCCTTTGATCTTCATTTTTACAGCATTTCTTGCTTGTCTGGGGCAGAACTTTGTCATCTCTAGTCTGAACATCTTCAAATTTGGTATGCATGATTGTTGAAAAATTACAGAGTGCAGTGCACAAGAACCATAACTCTTCCTAGCACAAGTTTGAGTTTTTCCCCCTTTGATCTTCATTTTTACAGCATTTCTTGCTTGTCTGGAGCAGAACTTTGTCATCTCTAGTCGGAACATCTTCAAATTTGGTATGCATGATTGTTGAAAAATTACAGAGTGCAGTGCACAAGAACCATAACTCTTCCTAGCACAGATTTTGAGTTTTTCTCCCTTTGATCTTCATTTTTACAGCATTTTCTGCTTGTACGGAGCATAACTTTGTCATCTCTAGTCTGAACATCTTCAAATTTGGTATGCATGATTGTTGAAAAATTACAGAGTGCAGTGCACAAGAACCATAACTCTTCCTAGCATGAATTTTGAGTTATTCCCCCTTTGATCTTTGTACTGCATAACCTACTATCTTATTTGTAGTTTTTTAATTATTTCACTATTTTCTTAGTAAAGAATTCTGAGTAAGATTTATTCCAGGCACGTTTTGTAGCAGTGCATGTTTGCTGTGGATGTCAAACTTTATACAAGTAGGTATCTGAGTGTTTTTACAACCTGTACAACAGTACTGTTGTGACACTGGATGTAGCTTACTTTGCACAAATATTATATGGGCGCAGCAGAGATGACAGTTTATATTTAACCTGCAAACTTAACATTTTCTTTTAACTTCATGTAGGTAAATGGTTATGTAAGTTATGCTCTGGACAAGCAAGAAATGCTATAAAAATGAAGATCAAAGGGGAAATAACTCAAAATTCATGCTACGAAGAGTTATGGTTCTTGTGCACTGCACTCTGTAATTTTTCAACAGTCATGCATTCCAAATTTCAAGATGTTCAGACTGGAGATGACAAAGTTATGCTCTGGCCGGAGACATTCATGCCTATTTCAATCACTTACCTGATTTCTGCTGCACTACTATTTTCCTCTACCTGCCCTTTATGATTATTATCCCCCTCAAAAACTGGCGGTGGGACAGGCGTATCTTGCGACAATTTGCCGCTCTTGTTTCCTGTTAAATTCAGTACGGTATTCAGTTTCAATTTACAGCAGTTTAGTGCTTAAATGCTAAACATATCCTTAATATATCAACACAATACTTATTATTCTATTGCTATGGTCAAAGAAGACAGTTGGTTTCCATTTGCATTAATTTTCATCAATTAAAGGCACAGTAGTGACATAAAGTAAACAATATGGGTGCTGAAATACAATTTTAGCAGGACGGTTGTATTCATTAATTACATATTGTCTGTAAAAGAGTTGAATATGATGTTGGTTTTTAGCTCCACTGGCCGAAGGCCAGCGGGCTTATGTCATGGCCCGGTGTCCGTCGTGCGTCCGTCCGTCCGTCTGTTAACTTTTATTTCAAACATCTTCTTCTCTGAAACTACCCATCCGATTTTCACGAAACTTCACAGAAATGATCCTGACATGGTCCTCTTCAGAATTTCTTGAAAGAATTTGATTCCTTCAAAAACTCTGGTTGCCATGGCAACAAAACTGAAAAATATTGGAAATCTTTAAAAATCTTCTTGTCTGAAACCATAAGGCATAGGGCTACCAAATTTGGCATGTAGCTTTATGTAGTAGACCTCTATCAAGTTTCTTCAAATTATAGCCCTGGGGTCAAAATTGGCTCTGCCCCAGGGGTCACAAGTTTTACATAGGCTTATATAGAGAAAACTTTAAAAATCTTCTTGTCTGAAACCATAAGGCATAGGGCTACCAAATTTGGCATGTAGCTTTATGTAGTAGACCTCTATCATGTTTCTTGAAATTATAGCCCTGGGGTCAAAATTGGCTCTTCCCCAGGGGTCACAAGTTTTACATAGGCTTATATAGAGAAAACTTTAAATATCTTCTTGTCTGAAACCATAAGGCCTAGAGCTACCAAATTTGGCATTTAGCTTGATCTAGTTGGAGTCTACCAAAAGTGTCCAAAGTATAGTCCTGGGGTCAATTTGGCCTCATACTTGGAGGGGGGGTTCACAAGATTTACATAGGCTTACATAGGGAAAACTTTTAAATCTTGGTGTACATAGCCATAAGGCTTAGGCTACCAAATTTTGCATATAATTATAGCATTATTTAGTGGACAGTTACAAAGAGGGCCCAAGTTACAGCTCTAGGATCAAGTTTGGCCCTGCACCAGGGATCACAAGTTTTACATGGGTTTATGGAGTGAAAAGTTCAGAAACCATCTTGTTACCAGCCATAAGGCCAAGAACTCCCACATTTGGCATGTTATTCTTCTAATACAATATTCCCCATTTAGTCAGACTGTAGCCATGAGGTCAAAGTTTTATAAGGGCTTATATAGTGAAGACTTTTCTTCGTGGTTTATATTTATAAGCCAGTGGAGCGATACAGGGCCATCATGGCCCTCTTGTTTTTTTTTTTGTTTCTCTCTCAAATTTCCCAATTAAATGGATGCATGCATATATCCCAGTTTGATGGATTAATGCATCTTTTTCCCAATTTCAGACCACAAAATCAAACTTTTTTTTTTTAAAGCTGTATTTGCCACATCAATCAGTATGTGAGGGTCGTGGCCATTCCTCAACATACCTTACAAATCAATGTTAGTAAATATTTTGTTAGTAGTACATATTCACAATATCATTATGGTTCCTTATGTTAACAAATTTCAAGGTCTTTTGTTTTATAAGTTTACCATTTCAAAATTTCAAATTTAACCAATTTACATATTAATTGATAAGCCAAACTAATGATCAAAAGGTGACAACAAAGCTTTTTGTGATGAAAAAGTGTGCGTGTGTGTGTCTGTGTGTGTGTGTGTTGGTATACCCCACTTGGAGAGGTATTTCACAGAAGTACACACTTGCATGCAGAGGTACCAAAAAATGGCGAGGTACTTTTCCCATGACCTCGGTATGTATACCTCACTAAATGCTCTCAAATATCATAACACACGATCTGGCGAAGTTTTGGGGAGGACCTTGGGGTATTGTTCCTGCACTTGTGTGTGTGACAGTGTGTGACTCACACACCATTCACTGATATTCATTATTTTACTCTCAGTTATATTTGGAATTGTTCGGTTTTTATCCTGGAACACTGGACCCACGCACTACACACCCATATGCATTATTCTATAAAGACAGCCGGTAACCAGCATTACAAAATGGCGGCGCTCCCTGTGCAATGTAGGTGAAAAGTGTATCAAGGTAGGAGTTATTTGTATTTATAGTATTACTGCAGTCTGTATTTTAAGTTAAATCTGAGACAGATTAAGATTCAATGTTACATTCACACATTAATTCAGATATAGGAAATTCATAGGATTTGTCCATTTTTAGCTCCACTGGCCGAAGGCCAGCGGGCTTATGTCATGGCCCGGTGTCCGTCGTGTGTCCGTCTGTCCGTGCGTCCGTCCGTCCGTCCGTCAACTTTTATTTCAAACATCTTCTCTGAAACTACCCATCCAATTTTCATGAAACTTCACAGAAATGATCCTGCCATGGTCCTCTTCAGAATTTCTTGAAAGAATTTGATTCCTTCAAAAACTCTGGTTGCCATGGCAACAAAACTGAAAAATATTGGAAATCTTTAAAAATCTTCTTGTCTGAAACCATAGGGCATAGGGCTACCAAATTTGGCATGTAGCTTTATGTAGTAGACCTCTATCATGTTTCTTGAAATTATAGCCCTGGGGTCAAAATTGGCTCTGCCCCAGGGGTCACAAGTTTTACATAGGGTTATATAGAGAAAACTTTAAAAATCTTCTTGTCTGAAACCATAAGTCATAGGGCTACCAAATTTGGCATGTAGCTTTATGTAGTAAACGTCTATCATGTTTCTTGAAATTATAGCCCTGGGGTCAAAATTGGCTCTGCCCCAGGGGTCACAAGTTTTACATAGGCTTATATAGAGAAAACTTTAAAAATCTTCCTGTACCTAGCCATAAGGCCTAGAGCTACCAAATTTTGCATTTAGCTTGATCTAGTTGGGGTCTACCAAAAGTGCCCAAATTATAGTCCTGGGGTCAATTTGGCCTCACGCTGGGTGGGGGGGGGGTTTCACAAGATTTACATAGGCTTACATAGGGAAAACTTTTAAATCTTGGTGTACATAGTCATAAGGCTTAGGCTACCAAATTTTGTATAATTATAGCATTATCTAGTGGACAACTACAAAGAGGGCCCAAGTTACAGCCCTAGGATCAAGTTTGGCCCTACACCAGGGGTCACAAGTTTTACATGGGTTTACGGAGTGAAAAGTTCAGAAACCGTCTTGTTACTAGCCAAAAGGCCAAGAACTCCCAAATTTGGCATGTTATTCTTCTAATACACATATTCCCCATTTAGTCCGACTGTAGCCCTGGGGTCAAAGTTTTATAAGGGCTTATATAGTGAAGACTTCTCTTCATGGTTTATATTTATAAGCCAGTGGAGCGATACAGGGCCATCATGGCCCTCTTGTTTTCATTTCCCAGTTGTTTCCTTGACCTTTAATATGTGTGCCCTACGAAATGTGACACTCATAGTGTGCATATTTACATTTAAGTTCTCAGTATATTTTGGACTCCAAATGAATAGATATTTGATACATAGAAATTATAAATCATAACACATCAAACAGCAAATTCAATTTTTGCCACTTCAAGGTACAGACTTTGTTTATTTTCAGTCCGATGTCCAATATGATGTCGGTTTCCATTTTCCATCATGTTTTTATAGGTATGTCGGTTTATTACAGTTTATTTTCCTTATATAGCCAAATTTCACCGATTAATGCACATAATGATTGTAAATATCTGTCCTCCTTTGAAAGCGCTGCGTCAGTGTCTCTAGGACTAGAGCTTACATTTACAAGGAACTTAATTTGTAGCTGCTATATCGTAGTCCTCCCATTTTTTTTAGCTCACCTGAGCACATAGTGCTCAGGATGAGCTATTGTGATCTGTCAATGTCCTTCGTCTGTCTGTCCGTCAGTCCGTCTGTCCGTCTGTCTGTCCGTCCGTAAACAATTACTAAAAAATCTTCTCCTCTGAAACTGCCAATCATATTTCAATGAAACTTCACAGAAATGATCCTTAGGTGATGCACTTTTAGAATACTTCAAAGATTTGAATTCCATGAAGAACTCTGGTTGCCATGGCAACCGAAAGAAAAAACTTTAAAAATCTTCTTGTCCCAAACTGTAAGGGCTAGAGTTTTCATATATGGCATGTAGCATCATCTAGTGGCCCTCTACCAAAATACTTCAAATTATGGCCCTAGTGTTGAAATTGGCCCTATGTTGTGGGTTCTAGGATTTCACATAGAGATAAAGAAGGAAATTTTTAAAAATCTTCTTGTCCCAAACCGTAAGGGCTAGAGCTTTCATATATGGCACGTAGCATCATCTAGTGACCCTCTACCAGAATACTTCAAATTATGGCCCTGGTGTTAAAAATTGGCCGTATGTTGTGGGTTCTCGGATTTCACATAGCGATAAAGAAGGAAATCTTTAAAAATCTTCTTGTCCCAAACCATAAGGGCTAGAGCTTTCATATTTGGCATGTAGCATCATCTAGTGGCCCTCTACCAAAATACTTCAAATTATGGCCTAGTGTTGAAAATGGCCCTATGTTGTGGGTTCTCGGATTTCACATAGAGATAAAGAAGGAAATCTTTAAAAATCTTCTTGTCCCAAACCGTAAGGGCTAGAGCTTTCATATATGGCATGTAGCATCATCTAGTGGCCCTCTACCAAAATATTTCAGATAATGGCCCTAGTCTTGAAAATGGCCCTATGTTGTGCGTTTGTGGATTTCACATAGAGATAAAGAAGGAAATCTTTAAAAATCTTCTTGTCCCAAACCTTAAGGGCTAGAGCTTTCATATTTGGCATGTAGCATCAGCTAGTGGCCCTCTACCAAAATACTTCAAATTATGGCCCTAGTGTTGAAATTGGCCATATGTTGTGGGTTCTCGGATTTCACATAGAGATAAAGAAGGAAATCTTTAAAAATCTTCTTGTCCCAAACCGTAAGGGCTAGAGTTTTCATATATGGCATGTAGCATCATCTAGTGGCCCTCTACCAAAATACTTCAAATTATGGCCCTGGTGTTAAAAAATGGCCCTATGTTGTGTGTTCTTGGATTTCACATAGAGATAAACAAGGAATTCTGTAAAAATCTTCTTGTCCCAAACCATAAGGGCTAGAGCTTTCATATTTGGCATGTAGCATCATCCAGTGGCCCTCTACCAAAATACTTCAAATTATGGCCCTGGTGTTAAAAATTGGCCCTATGTTGTGGGGTCTCGGATTTCATATAGAGATAAAGAAGGAAATCTTTAAAAATCTTCTTGTCCCAAACCCTAAGGGCTAGAGCTTTCATATATTGCATGTAGCATCATCTAGTGGCCCTCTACCAAAATATTTCAAATAATGGCCCTAGTGTGGAAATTGGCCCTATGGTGTGGGTTTGTGGATTTCACATAGAGATAAAGAAGGAAATCTTTAAAAATCTTCTTGTCTCAAACCGTAAGGGCTAGAGTTTTCATATATGGCATGTAGCATCATCTAGTGACCCTCTACCAAAATACTTCAAATTATGGCCCTGGTGTTAAAAATTGGCCCTATGTTGTGGGTTCTCGGATTTCACATAGAGATAAAGAAGGAAATCTTTAAAAATCTTCTTGTCCCAAACCGTAAGGGCTAGAGCTTTCATATTTGGCATGTAGCATCATCTAGTGGCCCTCTACCAAAACACTTCAAATTATGGCCCTGGTGTGAAAATTAGCCATATTTTGTTGGTCTTGGATTTCACATAGAGATAAAGAGGGAAATCTTTAAAAATCTTCTTGTCCCAAACCGTAAGGGCTAGAGCTTACATATTTGGCATGTAGCATTATCGTGTTGAGTCTTCTTGCAAGTGGTTGTGGGAAAGAGGTTGATCACCATTATATCTTGAAAAGAGTCAACTCAATACTGATCTGCTAAAATATTAATTTCTTGAGCATCTCTGCAACAATTACAGTAAACTTTGCTTATTACTGTATTGCTTAATACGATATATTGCTTATAATGACGCTAATCCCTTGGTCCCAACAGGGTCTCTTTTTATAAGAATATACATCAGTTAAAACGATATTCAGATAAAACGATATGATTTCTTCGGTCCCCTGAGTATCATTATAAGTGGAACCCTATTTTGGGCTGTCGCAGATGTCAACCCATACCAGGTATGTGCCACTATTGGGACACTTAGTCTTTTAACTGCTTTCTGCAATTATTGTCTAATTGTTGTCAACTTTTCATTTGCCTGTCTATCAAAGGTCATTGCATAATCTAATTTATTTTTGGACCTACCCATAAAAAAGGTATAATCACAATATTAGGACTGAATATCAAGGCTATATCTGTGAACGATGGCTTATATGCATTTAAATTTCACAAACACATTCTGATAATTTACAATTTATATACACCAATAGTGTTGGATTTGAGTCTTTTTATGGGTAAAACATCTATTAAGCGACCACTCAAGGGACTGCCAAAATTGGTCACCTTAGAAAATGGTCTCTTAATGCAACAAAAACTTATTCAGATTACATGGAGTGGCAACATTTCTTGCACTCAAATAATACCTTACTTTCAAGAAAAGCCTTTGTTGGTAATACTCATTACAACACTCTCACTAAGACGATTGTAATAAGTACTTACAACATAGGATTTAGCTCAGCATAAAGGCTTTAATCCATGGGGCATTCAGTTCCAGCTAGTCTGGTATATTTCAACAGAGACATTGGAATTCCTATCGCTTAATAAAAGTGTTGGCTTAATAAACGTAGTCGCTTAGCTAAGCAAGATCAAATGTATTGCCCTTTGACAAATTGGAATTCATGAACATCTGCGGTTTCCATGTCAACTGCTGAAAAAAAAAAATCAACCCATACACAAAGCCTACAACTTAATTGGCAACAGTAGCACTCTACTAAAGTACATCAAATTGTGACCTTAGGAAAAAAAAAAAGTGCTTTGTTGTTGGATCCCAGTTTCCACATCCAAATAAAAGATCTTTTAAAATCTTCTTTCATCCAAACATTAACCCTAGAACTTTCATATTCAGCATGGACTGGTGGATAGTTACGCTCCCGTAAGAGCAAGCATATAGTCGCCACTTCGTCTGTCTGTCTGTCAACAACCACTTGACGGCTCTTGTTTGCTAATAGCATTTACCAAATTTCTTCCTTGGAATCACAAAAAGTCCTTTGTAGTCACAATGTGGGATCAAATATGTAAAGAGTGTATTCTTGGAATCCTCCTGTTCCATATTGTATGGCCCACAACATACATTTGGCATGTGATTCTGTCTGAAAACCCATTATCAGCTCACCTGAGCATAAGATACTCATGGTTAGCTTTTATGTATCCTTGAATAGGCGTTGCCAAAATTCCACTGTTTATTATATAAGTATCATAATTCGAGCATAATCTTGATCCACCGTCCAGAATGTTTGTAAGGTTGTGAACATGAACATGAACACACTCAGCAACCACAATTCTGGCTCAGTCATACTCAAAATTTCCCTGGATGTTCATAATGACCTAAGGACAAATCTGATCAAAATGGGGACAAGCTAAAAGCATCAAAATAGGGGATCTTGATGACAATTCCATTGTTTACACTCTAGGGCCTATATTTTCGACTATCATTTTCTTACCTGCTCTGATTGTTGGTATTGTCATATGGATGAATCATTTTCAAAACTAAAACATTCCAGCAAAAAACAAGAGGCAAGTGGCCATAACAATGACAGCTGAGTTGCATTTTAGGTGAGCGATTTAGGACCATCATGGTCCTCTTGTTTCAATTTTCTTACACTCTGATAGGGGCCTGTATCATGCATCGTGCAAGAAGAAGTAAGGTGTCTGAGGAAAATCTTGTCAAGAACAATTCTGAAGACTTGGAACAAACAAAATGCTATCAGGCATTCATTGATGCCTATCTTGTTGAGCATGTTCATTTATATTCTTATGGCTTTCACTCACTAAAATATTCCATATGTCCATAACTGTATCTTGGTGCCATGTAGTTACACAAAAAGTCTTTATCCCATTACAACATGGCTATTTTTAGACCTACCCCAGTGCTCCAGATAAGGTCCGTATTCACGTAATTTACGGATGACGATCTGATTGTTATGCATCTTTTTTTACAAAAATCCATACTCAATACAGAACATATTTCCAGGTATGTAAAATATAGGGTACGAATCCGTACACAATTAAAGGGAGCTTACTCTTTCTCAGACAAACATGAAGATATCTTCGGGATTGCCGAGCGATTTTCCAATTTTTTCCCATTAAATAAAAAGGGAAAATCGGCTCGGACTGAAATTAGACCCTGCATCTCGGCTTTAGCCAAGTTTTTATCGATTACGGCGTGGGACCAGTGGATAATCGTACTATTTACATGTATGTTCCAAATGAATGGTTTGCACTTCGAAAAAGTCGGGGAATACACAGAAACGTCTGGCTAGGTTATTTCATTCATCTCCAGAACCAAATAATCCTAACAAAACTGAGAATCGTTGAAAGATAAAATCAGACTGGCCAAGACTTAAGCACTGTTCCCATTTATGTATAAATGTGCAATAATTCACGCTCTAACATGAATAATCACGCACAAAAAATATGAAGCAAAAAACACATGCACCCAGATGGGCTCTCTGTTGATCGCCTGTGACGCCAATTTGGGCCAAGTTAGAAAAAAGGTCTCCAAAACTGAAGCAGTGGTGAATTCAAAAGTATTTATGATATCTGCTTTTCTAGCGTAAAATTACAGGTTTTGAAGTTATTTGCGACCCAATTTGGCAAATTTGTCAAATCCTGCACAAATATTTTTCCAAAAATTAAATAGCATGAAAAAAAGATCGCTTCAAAAAAAGATTACGAGTTGCATATTTGTTTCTACAAACCTGCTTTACACTTTGTACAGTAAACATCATACTGTTACTAGGTAAAATGTTACGTAGTTTTACAGTAATGCTTATATAAAAGCAAATGCAAGAAAACCAATTTTGACTTTAATCAGTCTTGTTAACCAAATGTTGGTACTGATCCCCATATGCTGGTACTGATTAATCTTGATTTTCATCAGTACTGTACTGATGTCATTGAAAATTATCTGGAGCACTGCTACCCAAAGTGACAGCAAATGACAAAAAGTAAGAAAGGTGAGCAGAAAGGAAAAATATCATTTTCAGATAGTTAAGAAAACATTGTGGGAATGGGAGCTGTTGCTTTTCTCACAATGTTTTCAAAAGCTGTCTGCTACACAGATGTAAAAATATGTATCTGAGTGGTAAAGGGTTAAAGTTGGTTGTTTTAATATTGCTTGTGGTCAAAGGGGTTTCTTTGTAAAAAATCCACCAGTGTTTATCAAAGCACAGATATTTTTTCTGTATGATCATTTTTATGAAGTGTGTGAAAATTTTCATTTGGTGGCGTGATTTAAGATCAGACAGGGCAGAATTTCCTACCCTAACACACATAAAAACAGAATATAGAAGCTTTTGAAAACACTGTCGAAAAATCATGTTTTCCTTTACCCTCAATGTTCTCTATCATGAATATTTTCAAAGGGTTTCTCCAAAGGAGAAATGAAGGTCATATTCACTCTATCATTGGTTTGTAAAATGTCATATTCAAACAGTAATGGCCTTAGGAAAAAACACTAGAGTAGTAGATCTTCATTTTATGTTAACCTTTGGACATTATGTTTGCCATCTTTTGTCACAATGTTTTCAAATGCAGTCATCTCCATTACTGCCCCCAGGTGCTGTACATGAAGGTCACACCTGAAATTGACATGGATTCCATGTCTGTAAAATGTTATATTGTTTAACATAGCTCCAGATAAGAGGGAGTGATAGTATTCTAAATCCATTTTTTCTCTTCCAAACCCTATGTTGTGGGTACTCATTAGAATCATATTGGCGAGACAATTCTAATGAGTACCCATAACATTGGGTTTAGTGGAGAATAAATAACATTTTCAATTTTGAAATCGAATTCACTCCCTCTATCTGGAGCTCTGATAGGTAAAATAAAGAATTGTCCTAAGATAAAAACAAGGGCTCTCTACGCATAATTTTAACTAATACAAGTGCAAGTTGTTCATAAACCCATAACTGTGTAAATATGACATTTTACAAACTTATAACATCTTGAGACAACCTTTTTTGATCTTTAAGAGAACTGATTTTGAAAAGATTGTGGCAAATAGAAAATTATTCCAAAAGCATGCTAGTTATACACGCACTAAGCGATTTGGCAGGTTGCTAATTTCAGTTATCAAAATAACAGCATACAGTGTAATGCAGGTAACCGGTGAAGGTCGACTTCTAATTTTGACATTTGCCTACTACGATCTGCATGATTACAAATTAACGTTTAGTGGTTTCAGAGAGGTAATTTACGGCTTCAGCATACTTTTCAAGATTTGTGCATCAAGCGTCCAATGATTAAAGAATTAGATGCAACTTGAATTTGACTGTTTTAATTTGGAAGGAGCATTTTCGTCCCTGGGCTCATTCATCTGAGCATCTTTTCCTAACTGGTCTGGGGTGAAAGTAGATAGGTATATGTATCCGATCTCGTCGAACTACGCAATCAATCCAATTACTTAATATTGGCCCATATCAACTCGGCTCTTTTTTTTTTAGGGGTGTTGTATACATTAACGATTTCTGGTTTGAAGGGGGGGGTTGCTTTTTTTTTTTTTTTATCATTCAGTAGAACAAATAGCTTTTCCAATTTACATACTTAAGACAACAAGAAACGCAAAAGATTTTCAATCATTTGAAAATATGCCTTAGGAACATTTTTTTTTGGGGGGGGGGGGGGGTTACAATAATTATACCCCCCAAAACTCTGTTTTTATACCCCCCAAAACTCTGTTTGGGGGGTATATAGGAGTCAGCTTGTCGGTCGGTCCGTCGGTCCATCCGTCCGTCGGTCCGTCCGTCGGTCGGTCTGTAGCTTTTTGTCCGCTCTATTTCTCATAAACTACTGGACGAATTTTATTCAAACTTCACAGGTAGACTCAGTATCAAGCAGAGATGTGCATATGAAATGTTGGTTATGGTTCATTGATTTTTCACTGAGTGAAATTTCTTGTCAGCTCTTTTTCTCATCAACTATTGGACAGATTTGGTTCAAACTACACAAATAGACTCAGTATCAAGCAGAGATGTGCATATCCTATTTTGGTTATGGTTTATTTAGGTTTCATGGAGTTATGGCCCTTTGATGATTCTGGACACCGTCGGTCGGTCTGTAGCTTTTTGTCCGCTCTATTTCTCATAAACTACTGGACGAATTTTATTCAAACTTCACAGGTAGACTCAGTATCAAGCAGAGATGTGCATATGAAATGTTGGTTATGGTTCATTGATTTTTCACTGAGTTATGGCCCTTTCATGAAATTTCTTGTCCGCTCTTTTTCTCATCAACTGTTGGACAGATTTGGTTCAAACTACACAAGTAGACTCAGTATCAAGCAGAGATGTGCATATCCTATTTTGGTTATGGTTTATTTAGGTTTCATGGAGTTATGGCCCTTTGATGATTCTGGACAAATTTCTTTCGAACTTCATGGATAGACTTTGCACTCAGCAAAGATGTGCATATCATAAATTGTTCTTAGTTAATTAAATAAAATTTCCAAGAGCTAAGCCCTTTTTTGTCGTTCTCTTTATGACGGTGCCCTTGCTGAATTGATGAAAATAAATTATACTTTTGATAGAATACTTTTAACACAGCTGTCCGTCCGTTGGTCGGTCTGTAGCTTTTTGTCCGCTCTATTTCTCATAAACTATTGGACGAATCTTATTCAAACTTCACAGGTAGACTCAGTATCAAGCAGAGATGTGCATATGAAATGTTGGTTATGGTTCATTGATTTTTCACTGAGTGAAATTTCTTGTCAGCTCTTTTTCTCATCAACTATTGGACAGATTTGGTTCAAACTACACAAATAGACTCAGTATCAAGCAGAGATGTGCATATCCTATTTTGGTTATGGTTTATTTAGGTTTCATGGAGTTATGGCCCTTTGATGATTCTGGACAAATTTCTTTCAAACTTCATGGATAGACTTTGCACTCGGCAAAGATGTGCATATCATAAATTGTTCTTAGTTAATTAAATAAAATTTCCAAGAGCTAAGCCCTTTTTTGTCGTTCTCTTATGATAGATTCCTACACCTGTAGATAGTTAACAGTAGACTTACCATCACTAACCATCACTGGTAAGTTTTCATGTCACTTCACTTATGTCATGTCATGTCAATTTCATCTTTTCATCGGAAGTTTACTCAAATATAAGACAGATTAATCTTTCAGATATGTTTGGAAAAGGAGAAAACGCTGATTACCAGCACTTACTACTTTCTACACAAAATTGGAAAGATTAATCTTTGCAGTTACTTGGGAAAAAAATGAAATGATGATTACAAGCATTTACTACGTTCTCCACAACTATTCCAAGTCTTCAACTTGTGATGTGTTAAAATAGATACCAATACCGTACGGAAACTAACGAAAGCAACATTTTTTGCGGTTCCGCTTCGGCTTCGCTGCGGTTTCAGTGCATTCCGTATTATATGACTAAAAAGGAAAACATTGTAAACATCGTGAGCAATGGCTTCTGTATTTACAATGTTTTCTTAAGTTTATTACTTTCGGTTCAGTTCAGTTACTATTACGGTTCCGATTCGGTTCGGAGGTTGCTTTCGTTAGTTTCCGTACTGTATAAGTAAGATGTAGAGTCTGGTCAAAAACATTGCATGAAAAGACATTTGTTGTCTGCAAAACCTTTTCATTTAAACCAATCTCAATTTGTCCAGCTGGTAAAAAAAAATGTATCAAGTAAGTTTTATTCTCTCCAAGTCTTTAGTCTGTAACAAAGAGTAATTCTTTGGCAAGAAGCCATTGCAGGATATTCATCACCTTCAGTGATAGCTCTGGTATAATTGACTCTCCAGTCACTTATTTTGCATTCCTGTGACATTAATCTGTTTTGTGACAAGGAGCTGTTGGGGGGTATGATCACGTTTAGTGATAGCTCTAGTTTATTTTGTTTTGTAGTTGATTGAGGTCCAAGCTCGAGAATTTGAATTTATTATTTGAAAATAGATAACTTATAAGAGCATAGAAAGTTATAGTATTTATTCCATCAAACTTGATTGAAAAAACAGTCATAATTTCAAAAGTTGGCCTTCTTGGTAAGTTGGGCCGTTTTGGTAAAGAGGACTGTTTTGGACTGGGTCGTTTCTAAGTGGGCCGTCTGACCCTCTTCCATCCATTTACATACTTTACATTCATTTCGGTCAATAAAGTGACATGGAATTATGTGGGATGAACAACTTTTGGCTAAAAAGATGGGTTTCAAGCAAGCGCAGGTTTTTTGACTAAATATCCAGAAACCCTTTATCCCTTTAACATTGGCAAAATTTTAGACTCATCCATGTTGAAGGAATTTGCAGACGACATTTCAAATGTTTTTCAAATGACAGTAATTGCTCTTGAGTAGGTAGAACACATTGTGGGAAAAGGAGATAATGCTGGTTACAGTGCCAGCATTTTTTTTCCTTCGCCACAATGTTTTCAAAAGCCTTTATTCTCAGGAATGAATGATAAATGGTAAATTAATGTGATATTGACCAAAATTAATATATGATTGAGGGTCAAAAATTAAGCTTTAAAGGCCAGGTTTGTTGTTAGTTCTTGGTAGATAGTACTTTTGACATACCCTATATCAAAAGTATTCGGATTATTTGGTAGCATGTATTTTGAAATTGAACTAGACGACTTAACAAAATATGTTAAATATGACACACATTGATGTAATTAATCCTATTGGTTTGGAAATGTCCGAAAATACAACAGGAATGTTGTTGTCCCCCACCAAATTTTGATGGGGGTGGGGTATAGTTTTTGCGTAGTCTGTTCGTCCATTCATTTGATACATTTTTTTGTTTTTTTATTTAATGCCACGTATTGGAAAAAGGGGGCAAAATGTGTATTTCCATGATGGATGACTGCTGGACAAAATTTTAAGAAACTTCATATTTGTATTGTCTATCACAAGCCATAGACAATCATTATTTGATTATAAATTTTATTTAATGAAATTCCATGTCATGGAAAAAGGGGGCTTAATGTATAATTTCATTATGAACCAATAACCGTCTGTTAATCCATCGATCTGGACAAATAGCTTCTAAAATCCTTGTTGAAAATTGATGAAACTTCATACATGGTTTCTATATAAAAGTCCGCTGAAACTTTTTTACAAATTCTGCGTCATGGAAAAAGGAGGCTTGATATATACAGTACAGTCCACGCGTTTTTTTCTCATTTCGCGCTCCGTGGTAGACTTACCGTGGACCAAACGCGGCGATTTTAGAACACAGGTGAACGTGGACCACCGTTAAACGCGGTGATCCCTGGCGGACGACGACGGTCTGGTTACGGAATCATAACGACCGCGATGTCTCCGCCGCGATCAGACAGGTAATTTTTTTTTTTCAGTTTAATAGATGACTCTTGAGTAAAACGAAATTACACTCCATTTTACTTTTTGAACAAAAAAAAAAGATGATATGTAGGCATCATTGCCAAACTAATTATTATACGGGCCTTTATTTAATTTGTTATAAAAATCACAACACTTAAACCTTTTACCACACATTCCGAGTTTTAAGTGCCTTGAAGAAAAATCGTTTTGAAAACAATGTAGGAAGCAGAGAAAATGTTGGTAACCAGCATTTTCTCCTTTTATCACACTGTTTATCCACCCCGCCACACATGAATTCCACAATTTGAGCCACATAATTCATTGCCTGCAAATTTGGTAGAGTCATGATTTTTAGCTCACCTGAGCACGAAGTGCTCAGGATGAGCTATTGTGATCAGTCACCGTCTGTTGACGTCCGTCCGTCCGTCGTCCGTCCGTCATCCGTCCGTTCACATTTTTCTGTTTACACTCTAGCATCTACAAATATTAACCAATCAGCACCAAACTTGGTCAAAATGTATATGACCATAAGATCTCGGATGAGTTCGATTATGAGTGTAATCAGACCAGAACGACTGCAGTTATTTGCCCTTGAATTAGAAAAATTGCTATATTTGACTTTGTTTACATTCTAGCATCTACAAATATTAACCAGTCAGCAGCAAACTTGGTCAAAATGTATGCGACCATAAGATCTCAGATGAGTTTGATTATGTGTCTTATCGGACCAGAAAGACTGGAGTTATTTGCCCTTGAATTAAAAAAATTGCTACATTTGAAATTGTTTACACTCTAGCATCTACAAATTTAAACCAATCAGCACCAAACTTGGTCAAAATATATATGACCGTGAGATCTCGAATGAGTTTGATTGTAGGTCTAATAGGATCAGTTATTGCTGTGTCATGGAAAAAGGGGGCTTGACGTATATTTTCATTGTGGACCAATATCTCTTTAACTACACGACAAAATGTCATGAAACTTCATCTGTTTATTGTTTATTGCAAGCCACAGACTAAGTTATTTGTTTTTATTTCATGAAATGCCATGTCATGAAAAAAGGGGGCTAAATGTTTAATTTCGTCATGGACCAATGACCATCTGTTTGTCCATCTTTCAGGACAGATATCTTCTAAAATCCTTGACAAAAACTAATAGAAATTCATACAGGTGTTCTTTATGATGTCTGCTGGTATTTATTGTTTTTTTTTTCCTTTTTGATATCAAAATACTGTCTCATAGGAAAAAGGGGCTTCATGTATATTTCTGTTAAGGATCAATATATGTGTATCTTCAACTCAAAATCCTGGACAAAAATTTGTGAAACTTCATACATGTGTTCCTTACGATAGTCCGCCAATATCATTAGTTTAGCTTTTTTTATCAAATGTCGTGTCATGGAAAAAGGGGGCTTCACATATATTTTCATTATGGATTAATATCTCTTTAGCTACAGGACAAAATGTTATGAAACCTCATCTTTATGTTGTTTATCACAAGCCACAGACAATGGTTAGGCCTGTTTGTTAGCTCACCTGAGCACGAAGTGCTGGGTGAGGTATTGTGATTCGTCGTTGTCCAGCGTCCGTCTTTCCACAATTCCTTTAAACATCTTCTCCTCCTAAACCAATCATGTTGAAACTTGACAGGCATATTCCTTGGGTGAAGTTCTTCCAAAGTTGTTAAAAGAATTGAATTAACCCTTTAACTCCAGGGGTCACAATTTTGGGTAAAATTGTATATAGAGCAAACTTTAAAAATGTTTTTGTCTGAAACTAGAAGGCCTAGAGCTTTGATATTTGGTATGTGGCATTTCCTTGTGGACTTCTACCAATTTTGTTCAAATGATGCCCCTGGGTCAAAACAGGACATAAAGGTATACAGAATGAACTTTAAAAGTCTTGTTCTATTTAACCCTTTACCACACAATCCCAAGTTTTAATGCCTGTGAGAAATAAGGCTCTTGAAAATATTGTGGAAAAAGGGGAAATACTTGTAACCAGCATGTTTTCCTTTTTCCACAATGTTTTCCACCCAACCAAAATCAAATTTAGATTTTTGAGTCACATTTATTTTGTTGTCAGCAAATGGTTTGAATTTGGACAAGTCTTAACCCTTTAAGTGCCTTTCACTACTATAGTTGCCTTTGTGTCTAGTGTAGATCAAGATCAGACTGCATGAAATGTGCAGTCTGATCATTGATCTATACTGTCTGCTTTGTTGAAACACTGCAGACAAAAGGCACCCACGCAGTTGTTATCATCTTGGACTCATTCTGGAATGAAAATGGTCTTTGGGTTTAAGGATTAAATTTTGTTGTTTGTTAATGATTTGAGCCAAGCCTGTTAACTCACTACCTACAGGGCTAGCTATGCAGGGATGTCAAGTTTAAATCTCAGTTGGGCCAAGCACTCGGGTAACCAGCATTTTTTTAACTTTTTCCACAATGTTCTCTAAACATCCCAAATCTAAGTTCTTTTTTTGAGACAAATTTATTTTGTTGTCTGCAAATGCTTTGAAGTATAGACCAGTCTAAAATTTTTGTTTGGTAAAGAGATAAAGATAGACCAAGTAATATGCATTTCAAGACTGTGTTGCAGGCAACCAACTGCAGTCTGATCTTTATCTACACTGTCTGATAAAACATCCTATATTGCGTACCCCTAGCCTTGGTTCCCACCTGATCATTTTTTCCTTTTATCTATTCAGTACGGACGGATGCAGTTTAAATTTGACATGAAGCCCCCTTTTTCCATGACACAGCAATAAATTCCAAAACCCTGACAATATGCGCTAAGTCACTTGATGTGTGAAAATTTCATCCAAACCTGTTGAGATATGTCCAGTAATTAAAGAGATATTGGTGAAAAATGAAATATAACATGAAGACCCCTTTTTCCATGATGCAGCTATAAATTGCAGAACCTTGACAATATGCGCTAGGTCACATGATGAGAAACATTCTGTGAAAACTTTTGAAAACATTGTGGGAAAAGGAGAAAATGCTGATAAGCAGCATTTTCTCCTTTTCCCCACAAAGTTTTCTACCCTATCAAAGAAATATTGTGTCACTTGAGCCAATATGAAAATGTTGTCTGCAAATGCTTTCAATTTGGACAGACTTAAAATTTTGCCATGGGGTAAAGGGTTAAAGGCTTTGACAGCATTTTTCTCTCTGGCTGTTAGGATGTATCTTTGAACATTGTGTTCATTGTATTTTGAGTTCATTTTTGTTCATTCATTTAACTCTGCAGTACAGATTTTATCTTGTAAATCTTAGAAGTCATCATAATTTTTGTTCTTCAGTTTGTGGTGTTTGTCTTTATAAATAAGTTTATGACCCCACGCCCCCCTATAGATTTTGGGCATATACTCCACCATGAATTGAAGTACCATTTGAAAGATCTGTTCAGGTAGGGCCAAGGTCAATGTCACACTTGAAGGTCAAATTTTTGTAAGCTGGACGCATTGAAAGGTTGGTGCAAGACTATTGCAAGTCTAAATACATTATGTGTTTACAATAGCAATTACCCATGAACATGTCCCTGGACAACCACTGTAGTTGTTGGTGTATTTAACAACATTATAATACTAACTTGTATAGAAAGTCTTGAATTGGCAAACATTCTCTACTAAGTTTGTTCAAATCGGGCAACTTTTTGCCACACACCAAAAGACCTAGGGCTTTGTTATTATTCCTTCAAAACTCTGTTCTGGAGGTATATAGGAGTCAGCTTGTCAGTCTATCCATCCATCCATCAGTCTTTCTGTAGCATTTTCTTGTCAGAGCTAGTTCTCAACAACTACTCGACAGATTTAATTCAAACTTTAGAGAGACTCGGTGCCAAGCAAGAATGTGCATATTATATTTTGGTGACGGTTCATTGAATTTTTACAAAGTTATTTTCCTTTCATGAAATTCCTTGTTCTCCCTATTTTTCAACAACTATTGGACAAATATCATTCAAACTTCTCACAAATATTTATATAACCGGGTTTGGTTAAGAAAGATTATCTTCTTGTCTAAACCAAGAAGACCTAGAGCTTTGACCTTGCACTTCGATATTTGGTATTTACCTTCATTGTAGACCTTTACTGCTTGGTACTCAGGTGAGCGATATAGGACCATCATGGTCCTCTTCTTTGTTTTGTGGAAGAGAGTTTATTGCTAGATAAACAGAGCAATATATTTATACATTTGTTTTCTAATCAGAGAGCAGTTCGCAAGCATAATCTTACACCATTGTTATAATAATAATTTTAATTGAAATATTCCAAGAAAAGTATCTCTTTACATGTGAAATTGCTGAACGCACGTCTAATCTTGTATCACCACAGTGCTGCACAAAACGTACTCTGAATGTGCTTTCCTGACTTAGACAAATATTCTTCGATGAGTACGAGAGATGTTCTTTTTTGTTTAACTCTTTACCAGATGACAAAATTTACGACTTGTCAAAATTTAAAAAAAAAAAGCATTTGAAAATGACATTTTGAATCATACTCAAACATACAATTTGTCTTTCAAAGGTAGAAAAATTGTGGGAAGAAAAAGAAAATGCCAGTTCCCAGCTCTTTCTACTTTTCTCACAATGTTTTCAGAAGCCTTCTTTCTGAAGTCCGTTAAAAGTCGGGATTGTTCGGTAAAGGCTTAAAATATATATGTATTGGCGTTTAAACATCTGTAGCCTGGCAATCTCTCTGTCTATTTGTGTGTGTATGACAGTGTGGGTTTTTTCCTTTCTTGTAACTTATAATAATTAACAAGAAGTAAAATTGGATATTCCGTTTTTCTGAAAAAACTGAAATCGTCATTTGTGTGTGTGTGTGTGTGTGTGTGTGTGTGTGTGTGCCGATATATTCAAATACTAGTGTCACCCCTCGTTAAAAAAAAATGTAATGATCACTTCTAAACAATCTGTAATTTTTACACATTGATATATTTGCACATACTCTTTGATTCCATACAAATGTACAAAAATGTAGACTTGTCCAAACTGATAGCATATGTAAGCGACAACTTAAATGCAGTAAATATGCCATTTGTCTTTGATAGGGTAGAAAACATTGTGGACCAAAGAGGAAATGCAGGTTACTATCATTTTCTCCTTTCCTCACAATGTCTTAAAAAGGCTTCTTCGCTGCAGGCCTTAAAATTCGGGATTATGTAGTAAACGGTGAAATTAAGAGTAAAAATTTTACATCGGAATGCACTAATTGATGAAATTGGGGAAGAAAGGGTGTTAAGTCTACACGACCTGCCAGCATAAATTTCTACAGTACATCACACAGACGTTGTGTGCACAATTCTTCTTAGATGTCGACATCATAGAAATGCCGCTCAAACTTTACCCTTTCCATAAAATCTGACAATCCTTAATGCTTAATTTTTGACACTAAAATTATTGATTTGGCAACGTTTTTTTTTTTTTCGGGTGTTCAGTGCAGTCTTTTATTAAATACAATTGTTTTTTTTTTTGGCCCGGTGAAGCTAATAAGTAATCAGCACACTGGAATATCCACGCCATGCCATGTCAAACACAACTTTTATTATTTTTAGGACCGTAATAAATCATCTGTACATAAGTGTGAGCAAATCGCTCTGTAAATTAACCATTAACTTACAGACGATTTTCATTAATAAAATAGCCTTTTTGCAGCCAATAGGAAAAATGCCAAAATATTGCAAAGTAAGCCTGATGTGGGTCAGAATATTTCACACATTGTCAGCCTGTTCCTATCCATTATCAATGTAGTGTTGAGCACTATTCTCAACATGATTCCAGTCATCTCAAGATTGCCAGCTTGTGCATCTGCATCTGTTTTCCAGTACTTTGTAAAATTATTTTGCAAGACACTAATTGCTAAGGAAGAAAAAATACTCAGTTGTGACAAAGAATGAATCGTGTCGCAATGACCAATATCAATCCTCGAAAAGGGTTTTGCTGAGCTGGGATTCGGCGTCACAACCCTGCATTTCTAGCCAGCTAACATACTCGGCAAATTCAAGATCGAATATCACGTTCTGAAATATCATGGAAGGGACTTACGAAGATCAGTGGTTAAAGTGTTAAGTTTGTAACAAACTAAAGCTTAGCACATTAAACTTTGCAAAGTTTAAGTTGTGAAGGGTAATAAGGGTTTGATTAACAAAAGACATGAGATGGCAAGATAAAGACTACCACCCTCCGAATTTGGCTGATCTTATTCAGAAGTAGGAAGATACCGGTAGATAAAATTGACCATTGGCCCATGACTAGACGACAAATTTTAAACTCAATATTGAAAGCATTTGCAGACGACAAAGTGAATGTGGCCCAAATGAATGAATTTGTCTTAGAAAGGGTAGAATACACTGTGGGGAAAATGTTACCAGCATTTTTAGCTCCACTGGCCGAAGGCCAGCGGGCTTATGTCATGGCCCGGTGTCCGTCGTGCGTCCGTCCGTCCGTCTGTCCGTCCGGTCGTCCGTCCGTCCGTGCGTTAACTTTTATTTCAAACATCTTCTTCTCTGAAACTACCCATCCGATTTTCACGAAACTTCACAGAAATGATCCTGACATGGTCCTCTTCAGAATTTCTTGAAAGAATTTGATTCCTTCAAAAACTCTGGTTGCCATGGCAACAAAGCTGAAAAATATTGGAAATCTTTAAAAATCTTCTTGTCTGAAACCATAAGGCATAGGGCTACCAAATTTGGCATGTAGCTTTATGTAGTAGACCTCTATCAAGTTTCTTCAAATTATAGCCCTGGGGTCAAAATTGGCTCTGCCCCAGGGGTCACAAGTTTTACATAGGCTTATATAGAGAAAACTTTAAAAATCTTCTTGTCTGAAACCATAAGGCATAGGGCTACCAAATTTGGCATGTAGCTTTATGTAGTAGACCTCTATCATGTTTCTTGAAATTATAGCCCTGGGGTCAAAATTGGCTCTTCCCCAGGGGTCACAAGTTTTACATAGGCTTATATAGAGAAAACTTTAAAAATCTTCTTGTCTGAAACCATAAGGCATAGGGCTACCAAATTTGGCATGTAGCTTTATGTAGTAGACCTCTATCATGTTTCTTGAAATTGTAGCCCTGGGGTCAAAATTGGCTCTTCCCCAGGGGTCACAAGTTTTATACATAGGCTTATATAGAGAAAACTTTAAATATCTTCTTGTCTGAAACCATAAGGCCTAGAGCTACCAAATTTGGCATTTAGCTTGATCTAGTTGGAGTCTACCAAAAGTGTCCAAAGTATAGTCCTGGGGTCAATTTGGCCTCATACTTGGAGGGGGGGGTTCACAAGATTTACATAGGCTTACATAGGGAAAACTTTTAAATCTTGGTGTACATAGCCATAAGGCTTAGGCTACCAAATTTTGCATATAATTATAGCATTATTTAGTGGACAGTTACAAAGAGGGCCCAAGTTACAGCTCTAGGATCAAGTTTGGCCCTGCACCAGGGATCACAAGTTTTACATGGGTTTATGGAGTGAAAAGTTCAGAAACCATCTTGTTACCAGCCATAAGGCCAAGAACTCCCACATTTGACATGTTATTCTTCTAATACAATATTCCCCATTTAGTCAGACTGTAGCCATGAGGTCAAAGTTTTATAAGGCCTTATATAGTGAAGACTTTTCTTCGTGGTTTATATTTATAAGCCAGTGGAGCGATACAGGGCCATCATGGCCCTCTTGTTTTCCCTTTTCCCGCAACGTTTCCCGAAGGCTTCTACGGGTCGAAAACTCGAGATTGTGAGGTAATGGGTTTATCAGTGGGAAAAAACTATATCCATTTGTGCAACGTAATTCTCGTTTCTTACTAGTTTTTTTTAAGATACATCTGTACTCGTTCTCAGCCAGTTTTTAACCCATTTCATCTTTACTTTATGAAACTATAATATATTCTTGTATCTTCATGCCAAATGCTGCCCTGATGTTTGTATGGTTGCAGAGATTACGTGAGATTGAAAATGCATTTCAGTTTCTGAAGGCCTCCAAAGAGATCACTGCAATCGTATCCTGTTTTAAATGAGGGTAAACCCCTTGAGTTTTATCTATCCCTACATCATTATGTATTGGTAATTTATCTATGTTTACACAGCTGATTAAATTCTGAGCCATTCTACACACTATCAAGTTTTAAGTGCGTTCTTTACTGTCTAGCTGTAAGGCTGTATCTTTAATAAAAGCCTCGTACATGTGATAAAATGAAGAAGCGAACGTGATGATTGTTTTCGATTTTAAAGACCGATATATATTTCTATGATCGCGACCTCTTATCTTTTGTCTTGTCTACGAGAGAATATTTAGTCATTTTCTAAAGAACATCGGGTTATAAGGGTACCATAAACAAATGACAAGTGTACTGTTAAGTCTTAACTAGACGACAAAATCTAATAACATTTGCAGATGACAGACTAAATGTAGGAGTAATTCAAACAATGAAATTTGTCTTTCTAGTGGCAGAAAACAATGTTGGAGTAGGAAAAACTGCATATAATCAGCACATTTTCTTCTCCCACAGAAGTTTCCAAAGCTTACTATGTCGAGGCCCTTAAAACTTGGGATTATTTGGTAAAGGGTAAATGTACGAGTAATTCAAACAATGAAATTTGTCTTTCTAGTGGCAGAAAACAATGTTGGAGAAGGAAAAACTGCTTATAACCAGCACATTTTCTTCTCCCACACAGGTTTCCAAAGCCTACTATCTTGGGACCCTTAAAACTTGGGATTATTTGGCAAAGGGTTAATGATATCAGGACAACCTCCCTCTGTATTTCTTGCCACATTTGATGGTCGGGGTGTAGATAAGCTTTCACCCTTAACCTGTACAGCTGAAAGATGTTGTCTGTAAAGAAGATGAAGATTATGAACTTTTCAATATTTTTTTGACATGTCAGAGAGGATCAAAAATCGGACAGCATGTTGTCCAATCTTGGTCTGCACTATTAAGCTTTGCAATCTAAGCATCGATTATTTACCACAGGACAAACTTCTGAGTTCGTAAATAATTTGAAATGCGATTTATCATTTAGGGAAAAAAAACTTTGTTGGAAATACAGAAATTGCTTGCTACCTGCATTTTTCTCCTTTTCCCTCGATGTTTTCAAAAGCTGAATAGTATAGGTTGGTAAACGGTGAAGACAGCGAGTGCAACTTCATTCCTTCAGTCACGTCTACAGACTATGTAGATCGAGATCAGGCTGCATGTTAAATTGCAATCTTCTGCTTCTGTATACACTCTGTGAGGTACTCAAGTCGAGACAGCCTTTGAGATAGGAAATTCTTGGTTCTTTGATCATATGAATTGCATGCATTTTTGTAGCCCTTTTAGGTACCAACAATCCCCGGTTTAAAAGAGCCAGAGTCAAAAGGTTTTGAAAACATCGTAGGAAAATGAGAAAATGTCAGTATAGAGGCCCGACCGCGACCAAAAGAAATTTTTAGAAATGCAGGAGTTAAAATGCATTTGAATTTAAATCGTAACACTTGGATGTATGGTAAAAAATATTCCGAGTATGACGACCTGTGTGTCGGTCCAAATGTAAGTTGCAGGCAGAAAAATGATTTCAAAGTCGAGCAAAAAGTAAGCAAAGGATAGAGTGACCTGGCAACTTTTAACCTAATTTTGAAATTAATTTCTTTGCCAGCAACTTAAACACTCTGGACCGATCACACAATAACAGACCGTCATCTTCACAATAATTTCCGCATTTTTAAATGATGTGATTTAAAGTTGAAACATTTTAACACAAGCGTTGTTTACTTTGGCACCTATTGTTACTTTAAGGCACTCGGAACACAGTCAACCGCAACTGTTACTTAAATTTAGAGTTGCTGTCAGAATTTTTACAGATATCGTGGATTGGATTCAAACTATGAATTATGCGATATCTGATCTTTCATGTTCACTCTCAGCAGACTAGTGACTTACCCGATCTATTTTTGGAATTCTTTCCTACGGATGATGTCGATTCCATCTGCGCCATACGCTATGAAAAAGTGGTTTAATGCATATACAAAAAGGTATCAATGGAGACCGCGCAGGCTGACTAGTATCGCAACGCTTTGCTTTTGGTTAATTTTCTGTATGTCAAAGGACGATTCTTCCTCATGAGACATGGCTCAGTCGGTTGTTAGACAAAATGGATTTTATGGATCCATAATTATTTTCTTATGACTTGAGTGGTATGATGTGCATCGTGGATATGTATTAAAATCCCATTTGCCAGAGCACGGTTCATGTATTTTGCACTCAATGGGGAAAACTGTTTGTTTGTTTTCAAAGGCCATCCGGTTATCAATTTGAAATGAAACAGCTTTTTTATTTAACAAAGGTGTGTTTCTTATTTTCTTATTTCAAATAATTGCTATTTACTTCGAAATGTCATATCGGTTTTTTTCCGAAATTGATAACGCAATAGAAAAGATTGGGGGAAGGGGATTTAATAATGTAGCAAATATTTTCCATGAAGCATTGAATTAATATTGAAATGAAAGTATTGGTAGGAAAGAGACTACAGTTTCAGGGCTGTTTAAATATATATATATATATATATAAATCTTTCATAATCTCGGACATTTTAAATCGAAGATGAGACTGCATCTTGTCTGATCTTGGTCTACACTGCAAAAACAACTTTACACTGTAAGTAGTTTTAAGATGCTGGAGACAACTCCAGTCACGTTTAAAGAACAGAACAGAGCATTTTATTGACTTGACTTGTGCAGGTCATCATCACATAATATATTGTTTGTCATCAAAGTTCACGTGAATCATGCATCAGGAAAATAAAATCTTATAAATGTGATAAACATATGAAGAAGAATATAAGAAGACATGGCAACTAAACAAAGTGTATATAAAGGTTGAAATTGCAATACTGGTGCTGACACCAGTACTGGTAACATCTCATACAGTATTGAAAATAAGAACAAAATAAGCACCTGTCAGATCATTACGTAAGGAAAAGCAGCAGACACTGACGATCAAGATCCGTCGAAAGTTACATCCATTCCTGTATGGTACAAAACATCCTAATACTTTCAGAGATTCGAGACATTTGATATAACCTTCGTTCGTCCAAATTATAGACTTAAAGATGCATCCTTACAGCCAGAGATGAGAAACGCTATTTAAACTTGCATGTGTGTAGAATGGCTCAGAATTTGGTCTATAAACATAGACAATTTACCAAAAAACATGGTGTAAAGGATAGAGAAACTAAACATATTTGGGGTCCTACTAAAACACGCCGTACCAGAAAAATAGGCCGCACCATACGCCATACGAATAAAAACACGCCGTACCAAAATGTGCAACATATTGCTTGCTTTTTTTTGTATTTTTATATTGAAAACCATATTATCTATCCTACCTAGCAATATTAATGCCCAATTTTTCGTATTTGTCAAGTTATTTGCCAATTTCAGACATTCTTTCATGGGACCAACAGGTGCCCGTTACGCCGTACCAATTAACTTAGCGCCGTATGAATTTTGAGGCACAAAACAACCAAATTAATAAGAATGTATGATACAATATGCAATTACCTACTTATTTAGGAGTTTGTTATTCTATTTCATGTCTTACAGAGGTTGCAGGTACATGTCAAGCATCCAGCAGATATTTACAGAAGGGAAATAACTGTTGTACTCCTGAAGTATATACAGAGTTACGTTTCATTACTTTATGAAACCTTGTAGAAAAATAAATTACTTTTGACCATTTATCTTCTTTTCTGATACTGAAAAATAATGTTATTGAAAATATTTGGAGAAAAGAAGAAAATTATGGTAACCCTCCCGTAACAAATTTCATTGTTGTTTGGTTAAGATTAACCCTTTACCAAATGACTAAAATTTAGCATTGTCCAAATTGAAAGCATTTGCATGACAATTTCAGTGCGGCTCAAATGGAGTAAGTTTTCTTTGAAAGAGTAGAAAACATTGTGGGAAAGGAGAAAATGCTGGTTACTAGCATTTTCTTCCTTTCCCACAATGTTTTTAAAAGGCTTCTTTTCTAGGAGCGTCAAAAATCGGGATTGTGTGGTAAAGGGTTAATGGTTGTAGAACTCTAGCCATAAAAATGTTTCCAGACTCAATGACGTGGACGTGGTTCTACCATGAGTCCTTTTTTTTTTTTTTTTTTTATTTTACTGTTATTATTTTAAACTAAATTTTATGAATTTGTAATATTAAAGCTCATTTATATTTTTTCATTTATTAATCCATTTTTACAGTTCTGGTGTTTTACTATCTATTTATTATCTATTTATTTTTTGCCTGGCATCAAAGCTCATTACCACCCTATATTAATAGGGCACCAAACAAGGACTCGCGGCGTATGAGCTTATTATGACCATGAAACCTTTTTTACCGGGGGAAGTGTTGTATATACTTAAATAAGTATAATTGAATGGTAAATTATCATACAGAAAAAAATTAAGTGATTTTCTAACCTTTTTTAGAAGGCCAAGCGTGTAAATACAGTACCCCGGGACACCCTTCGACACCCCGGGACACCTTATATATGGTCCAAAGTCATTCTCTGGTAAATGATATATGTACTTAAAAAGGTATAATTCAATACAATGGTGATTTATCATACAGAAAAAAATTAAGTGATTTCCTAACAATTTTTAGAGGGTCAAGCCTGTAAATACAGTACCCCGAGACACCCGTCGACACCCCGGGACGCCTTATATGTGGTCTAAAGTCATTCTCTACTGGGGGAAAATGATATATGTACTTAAAAAGGTATAATTCAATGGTAATTTATCATACAGAAAAAAATTAAGTGATTTCCTAACAACTTTTAGTGCATCAAGCGTGTAAATACAGTACCCCGGGACACCCTTCGACACCCCGGGACGCCTTATATATAGTCCCAAGTCATTCTCTACTAGGGGAAAATGATATATGTAACTTAAATTAAAAAGATATAATTCAATGGTAATTAATCAAACAGAAAACAAGTGATTTCCTAACAATTTTTAGTGTGTCAAGCGTGTAAATACAGTACCCCGGGACACCCTTCGACACCCCGGGAATATTATATATATTAGAGGGTCAAGCGTGTAAATACAGTACCCCGGGACACCCGTCGACACCCCGGGACGCCTTACATGTGGTCTAAAGTCATTCTCTACTGGGGGAAATGGTATATGTACTTAAAAAAGTATAATTCAATAGCAATTTATCATACAGAAAAAAAATTAAGTGATTTCCTAACAATTTTTATTGCGTCAAGCGTGTAAACAGTCTTCGGGCCGTTTAGGCAGGATTTTCATCCTATCCCGAAGATGGCAGATTTTTAAAAAAAAAAAAAAGGCGTGAAATAGTCTTTGGGCCGTGTAGGCAGGATTTTCATCCTATCCCGAGGATCTTTTTAATTCTGGAGACATAATTTTACAGTGACAGGATACTTTATCATAACTAGTTGTATATGAACTTACAATGACCATGAACCTTTTTTTTTTTTTAGTTTATTTTTTTCCATACATGACATGTTATTAACCCTTTTCCAAAGGACAATTTCTTCTGTGCCCACCGTGTTTTCAAAAGACAAGTAAAACATTTTTCGATTTGCTAGAGCGTGGTTACACCAAGAGAAAGCGGAGCAGTCCCCATATTTGCACTCTAAGAAATGTTTTACTCATTATTCAACTTTATGTTTTTTGTTTTGAATACTCGTTTTAGCAGATCTAACTCGCTTAACCTGGCCTGGTTTTTTGGCTATTTTTGAGGTTATGGGAATACTTAACATCATATCGGATGAATTCACTAATTTATCAGTGTCTTTGTGCACGAATCTAAAGAATCTTTCGACCATTTTCTGTCGACTTTTTTCATTCATATTTAACCAGGAAGAATGACTTGATTTTAGTACAAGAGCATTTGCTGATAATTGCAGATTACCCCTGCCATGTAGGGCCCCGCGAATGTCCAACATCTGAGACATTTCAGTGTCTTGTAATCGAGCGATCAGATCATGGAGTTTCGAGATATGCCAGTTACCCAGTGTTTTAATTTTATGGTTCATACTCTCGCAGTTGTTGTTCTTCCAAAAAAGGGGTATACTTGGATTTTCAAGTCTTGGTATAAATGCATATTGAAATAGAATGGGTATTAATTTTTCACTCAAATAACCGTTTTCAATGTTGGCGAATTGCTCTACGATTTCTTGTTTTCTTTCAATAAAAGCAAGTCTGCTAGGTAGAGTGAGTATCCCATTAATGCCAGATAACTGATTTGTTAAAATTCTCTGAATTTGTTCTGAGACCTGAGCTTTATTTAAGTGCCTTTTCATGTTTTCCTCCAAATGTCGCGTGCATAAAACCTGAGTGGAGTCAGAGAATGCAGATTGGATTGCATTCAGAAGAGCTTGCTCTTCGTCCAAGCCGAATATTATTTTTTCTGTGGGAAACAAAAACCCGAGAGATGATTTGACCTTGGATAGAGAGTCACAATATGTCTGATAACATCCATCCCAGTGAAGAAAGACTGGTCCTAAAATAATAGGATTTGTTGAACCGCCTGATCTTAATAAATTAAAGTTTTGGAATACCAGAGATGTTACATAACACGCTCCGAGGGTAAATGTTCTATCTATTCCAATTGCAGCTCCTGAATTAATAGCATTTTTTAATAATTCTAACTGTTCGTTTGTATAGCAGACGACACCCGGGGGTTTACCGTTATCATTCGCTATTACAGACCGGATGAATGGGTTGCTTTGAAGCTGGCTTAAAACTGTTTGCACCTCATCAGCTGTGTTCTTTATGTACGAATGAGGTCGTTCTTTTTTAGCATTGTTATATTTCGCATTTTGAATGGTCTTACAACCTACGGGATTCTCAGGGTCCACAGTATTAACATTCTTTTGTATTTGAATAGGTTTCAGATTGTTTGAAATCCCTTCTTGGATTATGCGTTTTTGTTCATTAGTTACCCGTATGTATTCGTTGGTTTTTAAGTGTGAATTACCATGAAAAGAATGTCCAGGAAATTCACTTATGTATTCCACAAGTTGCCTATTTTGGACTTCATCATGTTTTTCAAACCAAGATATCCTACGTTGGTATTTATTATCTTTCTTCAGTTTTGAATAATACCTCCTTAAAGTGATTATGTCATCTAAGTTTGCTTGATTAACAAGAGCAACGAATTGCTTTTTGGATGAAATACAATAGACTCCATTTTTTTTATAAATACGAGTTAGTATTGCGTTTTCATTAACTATGTAATCATCTTTCTTGAGGGAAGGTTTAAGCCACGCCCCACAATCGTCAACACATGAAACCCTCCTCTTGACGATTAACTACAAAAAAAAAACGTTTTCTTTTGTACCCTTTGGGATGGTCTCCAGAACGGACTGAGATTCGTTCAAAACTTTAACAATATCATTTACCTCCATGAATTTCTTGCCAACTAAAGCATTATCTCGCATCATGTGAATTGTACTTCCATCGTCCATTTCAGAATGATCAATGCTATTTTTTAGCTCCACTGGCCAAAGGCCAGCGGGCTTATGTCATGGCCCGGTGTCCGTCGTCCATCCGTCTGTCTGTCCGTCCGTGCGTTAACTTTTATTTCAAACATCTTCTTCTCTGAAACTACCCATCCAATTTTCATGAAACTTCACAGAAATTATCCTGCCATGGTCCTCTTTAGAATTTCTTGAAAGAATTTGATTCCTTCAAAAACTCTGGTTGCCATGGCAACAAAACTGAAAAATATTGGAAATCTTTAAAAATCTTCTTGTCTGAAACCATAAGGCATAGGGCTACAAAATTTGGCATGTAGCTTTATGTAGTAGACCTCTATCATGTTTCTTGAAATTAAAGCCCTGGGGTCAGAATTGGCTCTGCCCCAGGGGTCACAAGTTTTACATAGGCTTATATAGAGAAAACTTTAAAAATCTTCCTGTACCGAGCCATAAGGCCTAGAGCTACCAAATTCTGTATTTAGCTTGATCTAGTTGGGGTCTACCAAAAGTGCCCAAATTATAGTCCTGGGGTCAATTTGGCCTCATGCTTGGGGGGGGGGGCGTTCACAAGATTTACATAGGCTTACATAGGGAAAACTTTTACATCTTGGTGTACATAGCCATAAGGCTTAGGCTACCAAATTTTGCATAATTATAGCATTATCTAGTGGACAACTACAAAGAGGGCCCAAGTTACAGCCCTAGGATCAAGTTTGGCCCTGCACCAGGGGTCACAAGTTTTACATGGGTTTATGGAGTGAAAACTTCAGAAACCGTCTTGTTACTAGCCATAAGGCCAAGAACTCCCAAATTTGGCATGTTATTCTTCTAATACACATATTCCCCATTTAGTTCGACTGTAGCCCTGGGGTCAAAGTTTTATAAGGGCTTATATAGTGAAGACTTCTCTTCATGGTTTATATTTATAAGCCAGTGGAACGATACAGGGCCATCATGGCCCTCTTGTTGTTTCTGTTTGAATTGACTTGTCTTTTAAAGTTTCTTCATCATACTCATTATGTACACTAAATACTTTCCTTTCCACTATTTGTTCTTCCATTAACAATTTTCTACCGTTCATATTTTTGTCATTGAAAGTATTGTCATTGACTGAAGTCACATTTTTCTCAAGCATTTTTTCATCAACAGATTCATCATTTATGGAATCATCATTTTCAAAGTTTTTACTGTCTGTCTTGCTATCGCACAATGGTAAATTTTAAAACAGATTATCTAATTCACTATTTGAGAATGACGGCAAAGATGACAATTCTGAAAAGTCGATATCCCGGTATTCAGATATATTAAGGTCTATTAGCAGGTCTTCGGAACAGGCTTTTGGCAATTTTACTTTAGGAGATTCTCTTAGAGGCGGAAACTCTTTGACATCTGTAAGATCAATAATGGGCCCCATGTCCTTTCTTAACAAAGGGACGAAGTGGTTTAAAGAAGGGCCTGATCCAGACCACATGATGTAAATAGTTTGGTTTGTCTTGTCTTTTTGGACATCATTAGTTTGGGGATTGAACTCTACATTTAGAATACCTATGGCCTGATCAAGCAACGAGGTATGTGCAGGGAAAACAGACCGTACAGTCCTACCAATAACGCTTGCAGCAGCATGCATAGTCCATGCACTCGAGAAAGCCTTATCGGTAGCACATGATACAATAGCTTCTTCGATGGGTTCTGAAGCCTTCCACAAATTGTCCAATTTGTGAGCATTGACATAGAAAGATTTATTCAAAGCAATTTCTATACATGTACGTACCCTGAGCTCTTTTGACAGAGATTCTTTTCCAATTACAGCAATAGACAATGCATTGAACAGACAATTGCCATCGCCTGTTGTTGTGATTGGGACAAAATCCTTATTTGGACCTAGTAAAGATTTCGCAACTTGGTCAACAAAGAGACCAGATTTGGATGCACTGGGGAAGCTGAATTTTGAAATATTTAGTTTATAATTCCTAAGAATAACCTGCTGTACCCTTACATATTCCATTAAATTTCCATCCTTAGCTGCCTTGGATAGTCTGTCCAAAGACAGGGCGAAATTGAAAGTTTTGTCCGAATTTGATGAGCAGATGGAACAGACGTACTCAAATGGTGATTCAACCAAGACCTTGAATTGTGCATTAGTCAACTTTTCACATTTCTTATGAAACCACCTGTTACATAATTATGTCATAGGCGATGTCACCCTTACCATTGCAATTCGAGGTACATACACCACATGGATATCTAGCCATTCTTGCACTTTAGTGATGTTTCCCAACCAAACGCAGTTGTGCTTATTTAGTAGTTGACTGAGCTAAAAAATTAAGTGCAGGGAAAACAATGATTTAGATGAAATTGCGAATTAAGTGCAGCGAAAACAAAGATTTTGAAGAAATGTTGATATTAAGGAAAATTATACTTGGCCTTAAATCCACTATCACGGAGTTGAATCACTTTTATTCTGTCGGTGTAGTTTGTAAAACTGTTATAACATACGCGTTGATTGAAATCATACTTAATTAATTATGTTACTGGCCAAAAGTTTCCGATCGAAATTATAATTAACAGGTAAAACAGTAATAATGAAATTTGCCAAGTGTGACAAACATCAATTGCATATCTTTTCAAAGAAATGCCGACGGCGTAAAACTACTCTTTGACAATCACTAAGCTAACAATCACCGTTACTGTACAAACAAACTTCCTAAAAAATAAATTAAAAAAGACTCGATTGTTACGCTTAGCAGATGGAAACATCGCTGCATGTGGAAACAGATCGGGTATAATAAAGCCATGTTTCTTTAAATGTGTGACTGTAAAAAAACGGCCCTTGTAAGGGCCAACCAACAACGGCCCTTGTAAGGGCCAAATACCAATGGCCCTTGTTAGGGCCACCAATTTCAAAGAAATCTATCTTTGCGAAAAATTGTCTTAAAATTGTCCCCCTTCTCAGTGCAAACACATTGAAGTAAACAGAAAGACGTCGTATTTCCTCTATTACCCTCACCATCCCCAATAATTAAAAAATGACGCGAAAACGGGTTCTGTCGCAGGTATTTCCTGGGGCAAGAAAATTCAGGGCCCTGGGCTAGTGCTGGTAAACACAGGAATTAAATGAATATGTGAGCTTCCGCAGTGAAATAATGTACTTTAAAAGTGGTGTAAATCACCATAAAATCAATCAATCAATCAACATTTGCCAGTCAATTTTCTTTCCATTGTTTATTGGTAAAAAACACCGAGACAGGAGAAAAAGAACATGTGTTTGTTAAACTCTAATGCCCCCGTTAAGTTTGTGCAAACAGACAGGCTGGTAAGGATGAAGCTATATTGCCCCACTCTTCCGATGCAGGGACATAAAAAATGGAATAAATCTATCACGATATTAATTCACAGTTAAATTGATTGCAAGGGTTGTGATGACAATTTTCGGAAGATATCCAAATCTGCACATGTAAGGGTTTTAGAAAGTATTACTTAGTGTACACAAATTGGATGTACACAAATTGGATGTATCTAAGTTCACCTATCATATTTTTTTCATATTTTCGTATTATTTCTTACCGTATTTTCTACCCCTTTGGAGAAATCTCCGCCATTTTCATCAAGTTTAAAATTGTCGTCTGCAACCTGTTTCATTTTGGACGAGTCTAATGTGACGTATGGATAAGGGTCAATTTTTTCACAGTGCGCAACGATACAGGATGGAAAACACCAGCACTAAATGGAAAAATGGATTAATGAGTGAAAAAATACCGTCCACGTTCTACAATCATTAACTCTTTACCAAACGACAAAATTTTAGGCTGTTCTAAATTTGCAGACAACAAAATTGAAATTTGTTCTGGAGGTTGAGAAAACAGAATATGAAAAGGAGACAATACTAGTTACTAGTATTTTGTCCTTTTCCCAAGATATTTTCTAAAGCCTTATTTTTCAGTATCAGAAAAGGAGAGAAATGGCCATAAGCAATTTCACGTTTTTCCACATGGTTTCATTAAAGTGATGAAACGTAACTCTGTATAAACTTCAGTAGTACAACAGAGTAATTTCCCTTCTGTAAATATCTGCTGGATGCTTGACATGTACCTGCAAACTCTGTAAGACATAAAATAAAACAACATAAACTCGTAAATAAGTAGATAATTGCATATTGTATCATACATTCTTATTAATTTGGTTGTTTTGTGCCTCAAAATTCGTACGGCGCTAAGTTAATTGGTACGGCGTAACGGGCACCTGTTGGTCCCGTGAAAGAATGTCTGAAATTGGCAAATAACTTGACAACTACGAAAAATTGGGCATTAATATCGCTAGGTAGGATAGATAATATGGTTTTCAATATAAAAATACAAAAAAAAGCAAGCAATATGTTGCACATTTTGGTACGGCGTGTTTTTATCCGTACGGCGTATGGTACGGCGTATTTTTCTGATACGGCGTGTTTTAGTAGGACCGCATATTTGTCATCATTTAAAACTGGAAACGACAACAGCGATTTCTTTGAAAGCATCGGGAAAAAATGCATTTTCTGTCTGTTGTAATCTGTGCAACCTTGCAGCCGCCAGGGGAAATTTGGCATGAAAATAAAACTAAAATTATAGTTTCATAAATTAATGACAAAATGGGTTAATAACTGGCAGAAAATAAGTAAAGATGTATCTTTAAGCAATGGTAGATGGAATAGGATCCGCCAATATAGGCCTAATTCCTAATTGGCAGCATGATGAGAGAGAGAGATGTATTTTTTTTCTAGAATCAAAATGCTGTGGTGAAAGAGGAGCAAATTTTCCACACATTTTCGAGCAACACATTTATACACATCCAGAAATTCACTGCTATTGCGAATGTTTTTAAAATAGTTTCTTGCAGAAAATAAACAGATATAAAGATATTTTGTCTTACCGAATAAACGGGTAATCCAACATCGGTATCTGAGTCACAAATTATCAAAAAGGGTTAGATTAGGTCGTATAAAAAAGTGTCAGTCAGTTTCATATGACACGTGCATGTGGAACTAACAACTGGGACAGTACTTCACACTGCCGCAGTGCTATACCAACATCAAAGGAATACTGAGTTAACCCTTTCCCCTCGTTTGTGTAAAATTTGGATATACGCATACGTTGTTTGAGTAGAAATGAAAAGAAAGGACTTGTGTTGAAGATTTTAATAGGAATATCCAATTTAGAATTTGGACTGATGCTTTTTTTTTTGACGATCCAAACTGTAATTTGAAAGGGTTAGAAATATAAAGCAGTTTTATTCATTAAACAGTGATTTCCTAACTTCAAGACACAGAGAAATGTGGGACGAAAACAGCATGGTAATATACCGGGTAGCATATTTTGTAGCATTGTCTTTCAGTTTGTATTTATTAATACAATAAATAACAAAGGGACTAATAATTGCACTGATTGTAACCGCTAATGAATGATTAGAAAGTGTGTATGATATAAATGTGTCTACATGGAAGAAACCTTTTTTTTAGCTCCACTGGCCGAAGGCCAGCGGGCTTATGTCATGGCCCGGTGTCCGTCGTGCGTCCGTCTGTGCGTTAACTTTTATTTCAAACATCTTCTTCTCTGAAACTACCCATCCAATTTTCATGAAATTTCACAGAAATGATCCTGCCATAGTCCTCTTTAGAATTTCTTGAAAGAATTTGATTCCTTCAAAAACTCTGGTTGCCATGGCAACAAAACTGAAAAATATTGGAAATCTTTAAAAATCTTCTTGTCTGAAACCATAAGGCATAGGGCTACCAAATTTGGCATGTAGCTTTATGTAGTAGACCTCTATCATGTATCTTGAAATTATAGCCCTGGGGTCAAAATTGGCTCTGCCCCAGGGGTCACAAGTTTTACATAGGCTTATATATAGAAAACTTTAAAAATCTTCTTTTCTGAAACCATAAGGCATAGGGCTACCAAATTTGGCATGTAGCTTTATGTAGTAGACCTCCATCAT
Organism: Tridacna gigas; assembly: GCA_945859785.2. Lineage (NCBI taxonomy): Eukaryota > Metazoa > Mollusca > Bivalvia > Cardiida > Cardiidae > Tridacna > Tridacna gigas. Next base: position 64,280,711 of record OX244034.2, on the reverse strand, counting down.
GTTTCTTGAAATTATAGCCCTGGGGTCAAAATTGGCTCTGCCCCAGGGGTCACAAGTTTTACATAGGCTTATATAGAGAAAACTTTTAAAATCTTCCTGTACCTAGCCATAAGGCCTAGAGCTACCAAATTTTGCATTTAGCTTATCTAGTTGGGGTCTACCAAAAGTGCCCAAATTATAGTCCTGGGGTCGATTTGGCCTCATGCTGGGCGGGGCGGGGGGGTGGGGGAGGGTTTCACAAGATTTACATAGGCTTACATAGGGAAAACTTTTAAATCTTGGTGTACATAGCCATAAGGCTTAGGCTACCAAATTTTGCATAATTATAGCATTATCTAGTGGACAACTACAAAGAGGGCCCAAGTTACAGCCCTAGGATCAAGTTTGGCCCTGCACCAGGGGTCACAAGTTTTACATGGGTTTATGGAGTGAAAAGTTCTGAAACCGTCTTGTTACTAGCCATAAGGCCAAGAACTCCCAAATTCGGCATGTTATTCTTCTAATACACATATTCCCCATTTAGTCCGACTGTAGCCCTGGGGTCAAAGTTTTATAAGGCCTTATATAGTGAAGACTTCTCTTCATGGTTTATATTTATAAGCCAGTGGAGCGATACAGGGCCATCATGGCCCTCTTGTTTTTAATTCTGTACTGCTAAGTTTTTTAGCAATTTGCCATACGACAAAATATCAGGCAAACTCAAAGGCAGTTGCAGACGACAAATCAAGAGTTGCTCAAATTATGAAATTAGTATCGGAGTCGTAGAGAACACTTGTGAAAGGAGGAGAAAATAGTGGTAATCAGCATTTACTCTTTTTTCCACAATGTTTTTAAATGCTTTCTCTCTTAGGATCGTTATAAATCGAAATTGTGTGGTAAAGGATTAAATACCAGACTATTATTGGTAATGGTATTTTCTAGAACATTTCCCTATTTTTTATTATTTGTACATGGGGGTAATAAACAGTAAAAGTAAAGTATCAGGGTAAATAATAACAATTAATTTTCGTTGTGTTTTTTTTTTCCACAGCGTAATTGAAGACCGTGCATGTAGTTGGAAATTTTTGACAATGCTACATAACACATTGTTAACTTCAGCGTAACCCTGATAGCGGCTTTCACAACTGTAGTTGCCTTTGCGACCTGTGTAGATCAAGATCAGACTGCACCAAATGATCTTTGATCCACACTTTGCAAGCGCTCTGGTGAGACATTCTGGATGAAAGCAACCTTGAAAATGCTGTTACTCGGGTCCATTTTTTTCTTCCTGTGACAGTGCATGTTAGGCTTTTTGGCGCTGTTTGGAATAACTTACTTATTCAAATTCAGATAACGTCTTCTTCCATTTTTCATATACACGTTGATGAGTCACAAACGACATAATTCAATAGGCAATTAATAACTTCAACTTAAATTTTAGGACCGCAAATATATGTACTTGTACTAGTCTTAACAAATATATTAGTCAAAATCCATTTTTATTCAGATATACTGAAAGGTGTTTTTAAGTCAGGAAGTATTGCCTTTGTTTTTGTTTCATGGAATCAAGTATGAAATTGCTCTGTGAACCATAAATTCGGCACTACTGCTCTGAAATTTCAGATCATTACAACTTGAAGTGCAATAAAATTTTGTAATTAAGAGTGGTAGCTGAAAGCAATGATCGTATGTTACATGGAAATATACGATCCCTGCTGAAAGTAATCATATATATAACGTTAGGTAATATAATCCCTATACATCTAGGCAAAAAACCTAAAATTTACATGATTTAAAGGTGTGAAAATGTTGCTGTCGGAATGGAATGATTAGGTATTGGTTCCCGATACTTCTCTAAAACGGTTTAGAAAATATACAGATTTTCATAAATATAAATCCACCGTGATCCGTCATGATTCCCCCCGCGGTCCCTCACAGGTCGCCGCGATCCACCACGATTGTCTTCCGCTGAGAAGCTTATCAGTCCGCGGTGACAAGTCTGCTGCGTCTCGCGGACTTTTACCTTTGCAGTAGAATTTGCCACGGACAAATTGGTGCACCGCGTCTCACGGACTTGAGCAAAAAACACGTGGACTGTACTGTATTTCCATTATGGCGAAATATCTCTAACTACTGGACAAAATTTTATGAAACTTCATTTATCTTGACCACAGCTGTCGATGTGCCTTAAAACACCAATTAACCAATTAACCAGTCATTTATCTTGTTTATCATAAGCTACAGCCAATCATTATTTTTTATTTCATGAAAGGTCATGTCATGGAAAAAAGGGGCTGAATGTATAATTTCTTTATAAATGGACAAATGACAAAAAGGCCACATGTAAATGCAAAACACAATACCTCTTACATGTTACTATCAAAAAAGATCTTTTTCGGCAGGGGATATCATTTCATTGAACTAGCTTGTCATTTCAATAAACTTACTTGTCTCTCTTTTGGCAGGTGTGTGTCAAATTTAGCTACATTTTTTTTTAAATTTTGCAAAAGTGTTTGTGAAAGGAAAAAAATCCAAGCTAAGGCCCATAGTGTGACTTGAAGAATTCCATAATTTAATGACCCTTAGGATGAGCACTTTGTAAACCTTGACCACACAATCCAGAATTTTGACGACCAGTGGAAAAAGCCTTTTAAAAACTTAGCAGCAATAGGAGAAAATGCTCCTAACCAGCATTTTTTTTCTTTTTCCACCACGATTTTTACCCTTCCAAACACCTTATTCAGTTTTGAGTCCCATTTATTTTGTCATTGGCGAATGCTATCAATTCAGACTGGCCCAATTTTTTTTTTTGTTTGGTAACATGTTAAAACTTCTTAGGGAAAGGAGAAAATGCTGGAAATAAAGCATTTTCTTCTTTTCCTACAATGTTTACTGACTGTTCAAAGATAGGTTTCACTCTTTATCAAACGACAAAATTTTAGACTGGTCCAAATTGAAAGGATTTGAAGATGACAAAGTAAATGTTGCTTAAATGATGATTTCTGTTTTGGATATGGTAGAAAACATTGTGGGAAAAGGAGAAAATGCTGGTTACCAGCATTTTCTCCTTTTTCCATAATGTTTTCAAAAGTCTTCTTTTACAGGGTTGTTAAAAGTCGGGTTTGTGTGGTAATGAGTTAAACATACTTATTTTACATTGATTGCAAAAGAGGTTCTTGCAATCTATATTAATCGCTTTGGACGATTGCTTCCTGGAAACCTTAATCAGTTCCCACACCATGTTCATAGTTTCAAAGGTTGACCCGGCATTCGTAACCAGGAGCCATAAATTCGAGAGTGGCTCTACAGCTACACTTCTGTCCTTTCATTGACAAATCTTACAAATTTATATTTGAAAAATGTTTATTCCTTTACCACACAATTTTCGGTTTCAGAGATCCTGAGAAAGAGGTCTTTTGAAAACATGGTGGAAAAAGAAAAAAATGCTGGTTACACTATTTCCTCCTTTTCACAGTGCTTTCTTTATTTTCAACAGCAAAGTTTGACTTTTTTGTGGCCTTTGATTTTTTATCCGTACATGCTTTCAATATTGACATTTTTGTGGCCTTTGATTTTTCATCTGTACATGCTTTCAATATTGATAAGTTTAGAATTTCCTTCTCTCATGAACACTTAAGTTGTCTTCTGTAAATGCTTTCAATTTGGTCGTCTAAAATTACTTCTCCCATTTTCCCCCAGCCTTATCAACATTTACTAAACAACCTTGAGTTTGAAGGAAGCTGATGGAGAAATCTGTTGAAAACCTTGTGGAAAAATCAGAAAATGCTGGTAAATTATAGTATTTTCTCCTTTTCCCACTGCCTTCTACATCTATACTAAAGTACATATCATTTGAGGTGCATTTGATAGGTCATCTGTATAATGAAGCTCTGAATTTGGATGAGTGTAAAATTTTGTCATCTTGCACAGACAAAGAAAGTGAACACCACTGATGCCAAACAGTTGGTTCTAAAGAAGCATTGAAAAAACACTACTAGTAGTAATATACTGTTACTTTACTGTTTTATATCTTTTGATACTGTGTTATAATAAGTATCTTCTTTCCTTATTTGTATCGTCATGATTACAGATATTTCAAAGTGCAATTGAATGAAAGATGAAGACTTGAACACATTCTTAACCCTTTCCCAAACAAGCCCTGGTTTTCACGTGTCTGCAGTACAAGTCTTTTGAAAACACTGTGGGAAAAGGAGGAATTGCTCGTAACGAGCAATTTCTCCTTTTCCCACAGTGTTTTCTAGCCTTTTTGAGAACTTTCTGCCATTTTCATCAAATTTAAAATTGTCATCTGCAAACTCTTTCAATTTGGACCAGTCCAAAGTTCGTCGTTTGGGAAAGGGTTAAATATTATAATTTGGTATAGAGTTATATAGGGTTAGGTTTTCCAGGACAAACAAGTTAACCTTTAACCCTTTACCAAACGACAAAATTTTAGATTAGTCCAAATTGAAAGCCGTAGCAGACAACAAAATAAATGTTAGTCAAAAATTGAAATTTGTTTTGGAAAGAGAAGAAAACACTGTGGGAAAAGGAGAAAATGCTGGTTACCAGCATTTTCTCCTTTTCCCACAATGTTTTCAAAAGGCTTTTTCCTCAGGGTCGTTAAAAGTCGGGATTGTGTGGTAAAGGATTCAAACGCCTTTAACTGCATTAGTTGCCCTTGCAGCAGGTGTAGGTTAAGATCAAATTGAAAAAAAATAAGCTGTCCCAGGGGTGTGGAAATCTTAGAAATTTCTACTTGTCCGCGGACAAGTAAATTACAAAAATCTACTTGTCCGCCAGTGTGGCTTACTTGTCCAAAACAAAATGATTTTAATTAAAAGGTACACTTAAAGGGACATGTCTGCAACATTGGGATACTCTCGACAGACGTTGAAAAATATTGTTACGATCGTCTGCATTCAACCACGGGAATTCTTTCAAGCACGCCTCGTTGAAAAAAAAAAAATGTTTTTGTCATATTTCTTGTCACGGTCTGCTTTACGTTTGGAGCCACCAAATAATTCGGAGTCTCAGATTTCGGTTTGCATCGAAAATTTGATTGAAAAGAAAAGAACTTCTCCGATTTTACGCACCAACTGATCGCTGAATAGAAAACTTTCGGATATTGAGACAGCTTCCGGTAGAGCTGTCAAATCACAGCCCATTTCGCACCTGTTTAAATCTGTTTCAATCAGATTAAAGGCTGAAATTTTCACGTGTGCGACATTGTCATCAAAGATCTCTGAATCGGTGCTAAAATTATACCAATAAAATTATTTCAATCCACAATGATGATCTTGAAGGTGTTTACACATTTTCAAAAAATCGATGTGCAACAACAGCCGCATATTTTACCGATTTTGTCTAATGCAGTGAAAGCGGAGGTAGACCAAATTTGTATTTTGGGTTTCCAGAAATCAGGGATCCTCTCAAGTAATTGTTAATCATTTTGTACGAAGTGAGAGCATACATATTTCACTGGATATGTATATACAACAGATTTTTGTTTAAAAACTTTCCTCATATTTTCTACTTGTCCACGGACAACTAGACTGAAAAAATTCACTTGTCCGACGCTGAATTTTCCGGAGTCGGACGAGTCGGGCATAGTATTTCCACACCCCTGTGTCCTATCTTTGTTCTGCACTGTTTGCTTTGCTGAAACTCCATAGACAATAATAGCCATGAAATTATTTGGTTCTTATATCTAGACTGAAAATGGCTGTTCGATTTATTTGCTGCTTTTAGGTTTAATATACGTTTTTAGCCTGGGCCAAGGCTACAGTAATCATATACCAAAATTTCAATCCCATCCACATGATCCAAGTAGTTACGAGTAAAAGTGAAAAGTACCGCTTGCAATACATCTCACTACGCTGAAAGAAACGATCCCCAAAAATGATAGAAATATTTGGGTTTGAACATCAAAGTTGGGTTTAAGTTCACAAAGAACTGTGAGAGATGCGCAATGTTAATCTAACGAAAGTATTTGACTAAGAATTTCAAGCCCTAATGATCTTATTTACAAGTGGAAATTAGTGCACTGTAACACTGAAGAAACACTTGCTAATCCTATGATGTAGTTATGGAATCGGCCGAGTAGTGACGAGTGATGTTATCGAACAATACTCGGAATCTTTCGTCTTTACTATTTTTTGACACAATGTGCATGACAAAATGCAGACGATGTGCTCTTTTCCCAAAACAGCTGAACATTTCAAAAACTCGGTAAGATTTATTTTCGCAAAATTACTGTGCTTCTCATATCTAAAGGTATAAATATGTTTTGATTGGCCCAATATGTACAATGCGTTATTTCTTCTTGTCAGAGTTGTCCCGATATCCTATGACATCTCGGACCATGACAATTTCGACCCATTTTGGGCATTACAAACTCGGCACACAAAATCGAATATGTAACTTTACACAGGGTATAAAACTTTGTGATATGAGCCGTGGACAACCAGTTAAGAAGACCTAAATGGCGAGCGTGTTATATCAAAGATCAGACTTCCCATTAAGTGCCATCTGATCTTGATTTTTGATCTCCTCCGCTATTTATCGATAATAAATTGCTTGACCTGAGATTAGTATCAGGTGGTAGGCATTTTATATCAAAGATCATATTTATTATTCGGTGCAGTCTGATCTTGATCTAAGCTGTCAGTACGGGATATTTAACCCTTTGGCTTCTCAGTGCAACTCAATATTCTTTTATGGATAGTGTAGATTAAGATCAGACTGCACAGAATGTGCAGTCTGATCTTGGATCTACATTGTCTGATAAGATGAGTTATTTTCTACCAACAACAATTTTGCAATCGCCATGTTACAGCATATATATGTGGCTTGAAAGCTTCATCCATTGTATTGAACAATTTAACCCTTTTATACCAAACAATCCCAACTTTTAATGACCCTGGGAAAGAAGCCTTTTGAAAACATTGTGGGAAAAGGGAAAAAAATGCTGGTTACCAGCATTTCCTCCTTTTCGGATAATGTTTTCTACCCTTCCTGAAAAAGATTTCAATTTTTCAGTCACATTTATTTTGTCGTCTGCAACTGCTTTGAATTTGGACAGGTCTAAAATTTTGTTGTTTGGTAAAGAGTTAAGGGTTAAGTGATAAGAGGTACCGTAGGCTTACGAATCCATATTTTTACTGCCAGTTGTTGCAGACAAATTTGATGTTAATTCATTAATAAAGTTACTGTGTGCAGATGAGCCACTCCTTCCAAAATGATAGGAACATATTTCAAAGCTGATGAATTTTCTAAGGTGTCGGAGTGCAGGGCAATTCAAGACCTTCAATATTAGTACTCATCAGTGTAAATCCACAGTGTTACTAAGAATAATGTAAGAAAAATATTTTATCCTATCATGCATTTGGTCAAGGCTAGTTTGTCCAAAAACAATAGCTTGGCCATGGGCATGATCATCCCTGGGCTTTTTCATCCAGGCTCGTTTGTCCCACATTATTGCACCCTACATTATCCCTACCGGCGAAGCCAAAGGGGACTTTAGGTTTGCACTCCGTCTGTCTGTCTGTCCGGCAATTCAGTTTTCCGGACTTTTTTTCTAAACGCTGGTACATATTGAGCTGAGTTTTGGTGTGTAAGTCACCCACCATCACTTACAGATCATGTTAGACTTTCGTTCTGGTCTACTGGTTTTTCACGGATTTACAGGCCTTGGACTTACAAAATTTCACTGATAAATCAGTTTTCCGGACTTTTTTCCTAAACGCTGGTAGGTATTGATCTCAGATTTGCTGTGTAACTCAACCACCATGACTTACAGATCAAGTTTGACTTTCGTTCTGGTCCACTGGTTTTTCACAGATTTACGGGCCTTGGACTTACAAAATTTCACTGATAAATCAGTTTTCCGGCCTTTTTTCCTTAGCGCTCGTAGGTATTGATCGCAGATTTGCTGTGTAACTCAACCACCATAACTTACAGTTGGACTTTCGTTACGGTCCACTGGTTTTTCAAGGATTTACAGGCCTTGGACTTACAAAATTTCACTGATAAATCAGTTTTCCGGACTTTTTTTTCTAAATGCTGGTAGATATTCACCTGATTTTTGCTGTGTAAGTCAACCACCATTACTTACAGATCAAGTTCGAGTTTCGTCCCGCTCCACTGCTTTTTCACACATTTACAGGCCTTGGACTTAAAAAATTTCACTGATAAAACATTTTTCTGCACTTTTTTTCTAAATGCTGCTACATATAGAGCTGATTTTTAGCTCCACTGGCCAAAGGCCAGCGGGCTTATGTCATGGCCCGGTGTCCGTCGTGCGTTTGTCCGTCCGTCAGTGCGTCCATCCGTGCGTTAACTTTTATTTCAAACATCTTCTTCTCTGAAACTGTCCATTCAATTTTCATGAAACTTCAAAGAAATGATCCTGCCATGGTCCTCTTCAGAATTTCTTGAAAGAATTTGATTCCTTCAAAAACTCTGGTTGCCATGGCAACAAAACTGAAAACTATTGGAAATCTTTAAAAATCATCTTGTCTGAAACCATAAGGCATAGGGCTACCAAATTTGGCATGTAGCTTTATGCAGTAGACCTCTATCATGTTTCTTCAAATTATAGCCCTGGGGTCAAAATTGGCTCTGTCCCAGGGGTCACAAGTTTTACATAGGCTTATATAGAGAAAACTTTAAAAATCTTCCTGTACCTAGCCATAAGGCCTAGAGCTACCAAATTTTGCAAGTAGCTTTATCTAGTGGGCCGCTACCAAGTGGGCCAAAATTTTAGCCCTGGGGTCAAAATTGGCCCCACCGCAGGGGTCACAATTTTTACATGGGCTTACATAATGACAACTTATGAAATCTTCCTGTACCTAGCCATAAGGCCTAGAGCTACCAAATTTTGCAAGTAGCTTTATCTAGTGGGCCGCTACCAAGTGGGCCAAAATTTTAGCCCTGGGGTCAGAATTGGCCCCACCGCAGGGGTCACAATTTTTACATGGGCTTACATAATGACAACTTATGAAATCTTCCTGTACCTAGCCATAAGGCCTAGAGCCACCAAATTTTGCATTTAGCTTGATCTAGAGGGGGGTCTACAAAAAGGGACCAAATTACAGTCCTGGGGTCAATTTGGCCTCATGCTGGGGGGGGGGGTCACAAGATTTACATGGACTTATATAGGGAGAACTTTTTAAATCTTGGTGTACATAGCCATAAGGCTTAGGGCTACCAAGTTTTGCATAATTATAGCATTATCTAGTGGACAACTACAAAGAGGGCCCAAGTTACAGCCCTAGGATCAAGTTTGGCCCTGCACCAGGGGTCACAAGTTTTACATAGGTTTATGGATTGCAAACCATCTTGTTACTAGCCATAAGGCTAAGAACTCCCAAATTTGGCATGTTATTCTTCTAATAGACATATTCCCCATTTAGTCCGACCATAGCCCTGGGGTCAAAGTTTTATAGGGGCTTATATAGTGAAGACTTCTCGACAATCTTCTTGTTTCTAGCCATAAAGCATAGGAGTAACAAATTTGGCATGTTTTGAGCCTTGGGATCAAAATTTGACCCACTCCAGGGTTCACAAATTTTAGATAGGCTTACATAGTGAAAACTTAAGAAATCTTTTTTTAACCTTACTGTACGGCCTAGGGCTATAAAAATTTGGCATGCCGATTCATATTGTAGACTTCTACCAAGATTGTTCCATCTTTTTCATTGAAACCACTCTTCCAATTTTGACCAAACTGTACAGATATCATCTTGCCATGATGTTCTTTAGAAAGTTTTCAAAGAATTAAGTTCTGTTAACCCTTTCCCAAACAAGCCCTGGTTTTCACGTGTCTGCAATGCAAGTCTTTTGAAAACACTGTGGGAAAAGGAGAAATTGCTTATACCGAGCAATTTCTCCTTTTCCCACAGTGTTTTCTACCCTTTTTGATAACTTTTACCATTTTCATCAATTTTAAAATTGTCGTCTGCAAACTCTTTCAATTTGGACCAGTCCAAAATTTGTCGTTTGGGAAAGGGTTAAAAGCTATGGTTGCTATGGCTGCAAAACTGAAAAGTATTGAAAAACCTTTAAAAATCTTTTCCAAAAGCTTGTATTTACTAAGGTCATTGTAGCTCATGAAAAGATACTGCTTTTTAGCTCCACAGGCCCAAGGCCATGAAACTTATCGCCTTTGAAACTGCTTCACCCAGTAAGTCACAAGCTTTACATAGGCTAATATGGTGAGAACTTAAAAGGTCTTCTTGTTCCTTACCTTGAGTTACAGCTGTAATATTGTATGAGTGTAAATAACCTCTTCCGAAGTTATTCAAGTTACGTCCAAATTAGTCCTATCTCATGGGTCATAAACATGTGCTTATGGCGTGAAAATTCAAAAAATCTTTTTGCTCCTAACCGCAAACCCAAGGGCTACCAAATCTGGATCACTTTTGATTTTTTTTTTAAATTAGCATTTCATCAGGGGTCTTACATTTTACAGAGGCTTCATATGAATGAAACTTGAAAATCACCGTATTTATAACCATACAGCATAGACTTGTATTATTCTGGCATGTGGCTTTATGTTGTGAACCTCTACTAGGGTTCAAGTAATTATAGCTCTGGGATCAAAAATGGCTTTGCCCTGCAGGTCTCAACTTTCATATGGGCTTTTACAGAGAAAACTTTGTAAGTCTTCATTTTGAAACCACTTGGCTCAGAATTGAAATGTTTAGTATTTATGGTTTATATTTATAAGCCAGTGGAGCGATACAGGGCCATCATGGCCCTCTTGTTGATGTGTACGTCAACCACCATGGCTTACACATCAAGTTCAAGTTTCGTCCCGCTCCACTGCTTTTTGATGCATTTACGGGCCTTGGACTTTAAAAATTTCACTGACATGCCAGCGATACATACGGCTGGTAGGGGACTGTGTATTGCTATGCAATACTATCAGAATCCTTGTTAAAATGAATTTTAAGTGAAACATGAATTAAAAAATCAAGTAACATTACATATCTACAATAAGGAAGATTTTTTTTTCTTTAATTAATGTCTGTGAATCACTGGTTTTCTTTTTCACCATCAGCATGGGGGAACAATCTCAAATTTGTCACCATCATTGGCTACTTCTAAATACCAAGATTACCAATCGTCAAAATTTAGAATTAAGGTAATATAAAAGCTTAGTGCTTAAGTGAGAGAGGATTGAATTGTGTCTTAATGACTACCATCAATCACTGAAAAGAAATTGGCTGAGCTAAGGATTCAAACCAGTCACACCCCTGTTCTCAAGTCTGGTACGCTAACGACTGTGCTAATGGGGCTCAACTGCAGTAATTGGTTTTAACTTTTTACCAAATGATAAAATTTTAAACTTAACAGTAGTGTATAATACCTTCCTTTAAGTCCTTATGGTTTCGTTCATCCACAAAACACCGCCTTTTTTCCAACAATCAATCAACCATCATCAACCACGAAAGATTTTTTTCAAACGAAATTTTAAAATCCAAAAATTTTCTAAGCCAAATTTTTTTTAATCCAAAAAATTTCTAAGCCAAATTTTTTCAACCATCCATTAACAACAATCTCTCTTCATCTGCAATCTCTCTATCTCTCTTCATGCGCAATCTCGCAATCTCTCTTCATCCGCAATCTCTCTTATCTCTTTTCGTTCGCAATCTTTTTTCATTCGCAATCTCGCAATCTCTTTTCATGCGCAATCTCTCTTCGTTCGCAATCTCTCGATCTCGCTCGCGGTTTTGCGTAACCCTATTTTTTATCACGCGCGATGATAAAAAATTTTCTAGTTCGCATTTTTTTTAAAAAAATTTATTTTACGCAAAAATTTTTGATTTTATCCTAATTTAGTTATCAACCATAACATGGAATATAACCATGGCTTCAAATAAAAATGACGCGAAAAAATTAAATCAGGATCCTAATGATAGGATCCAGAAAATTACTGAAAGACTCAGAAAAATTGATTTAGATATTAGATCTTGCGATGATTGGAGTAGAGATATTAAAAAGCAGATTTATGATAAGAATGAAAAGATTGAAGAAATAAATGAAAAGAATCAGAATCTTTATAGTGCACTTAAAGATATTGATTGTAATATTCAAGATCTTACGGAAGAACTTTCAGAAATGGCTAAACAAGTTACGGAAGAACTTTCAGAAATTGTTAAACGGGTTACCGATACCATTAAAGCTTAAATAGAGACTATAGCCTTTAAAATAAATTTATAACTTTTTTAAAGTTATAAATTTTGCTTACTCGCATCCTATCTTATAATTCCCCCAAGCTAATGTGTTTATATTATCCTCCAATATATATCTTTTATCGTCGCTAAAGCTTAATGCTATTTTTGTGTATCTTTTCTGTGTACATTTCATGTCCATGGCTTCTTAGTACGCACATCTTTCTATACTGATTTTTTTTCGTATATAAACAATCTTTATAATTCTTAAAATTTATTTTGTTTTTGACGATTGTCTTTTTAATTCCCTTGCATCTTTTATCCTCCTCGTTATCTAAAGTTTTATAAGTGTACATTTTCACTTTTAATCCCACAAATTCCGTCATAATTTTACCTCCCAATTCGTCTTTAAACTTTCCTATTACTTTCTTATTTCCGCTATAATAACATGGTTGATCAGTCGGATAGTTACTCGTGTCAAATATTTCGGGTATGTCGGGGCGAATATCTTCGTAAAGGTCCTCCGTTTCTATTTCTAGTATAAAACTATCAGTATCTGTATAACATAATTTAACTTTGTTGCCATACTTTTTTTTAAAATAGTTGTAATAAGTGTTTTGCATATGCGTTTTACTAATATCTAAAATACTCATGCCCAAGTAAACTGGTTTATCATATTTTATTACGGTTTTCTTCATGTGCAGAGCCACTAAATTTTCGTCAAATATAGCCGTATGATCGTAATTTGGTTTTGCCACCTGCTTTTTATAAAAATTTGATTTATCGCTAGAAACTAATTTTATATCCACTCTTTTTCTTACATTTTCCATCGTCTTACCAAAAACGGAATTATTCATTAACTTAAATCTTTTTCAAAGTCATTTACCGCCTTAGTTCTTAATCCGTTGTTAAGATCGATGTAAGATTTTAACCAAGTACTTTCCTTAAATTTAAATCCGCGAATAATCTTTTTTAACTTAAGACCCGAGTCAACGAACGTTTTTAAAGGTCGGTAATGTAAAACGTATCTTTCTTTATTACGCAAGTTAGGAATTAATTTTTTTACCTTTCCTATCTTTAAGTGTTCTGGTGCTAAAAGAAAGTCATTGTGAAAATCGTGTAATTTTTTAGGATAATCTAATTCTACCTCCAAAATACAACCCTTTCCGTTTTTGCCGCGATATTTTTTCCAATTTTTTAGTACGTTTTCCGTCATCCATTTAAAATTGTGCGTAGGCAAAGGCTCACTCATTGCGCCGGAGTAAAGACTATTTGCATCTACGTATATTAAATATTTCGAGGGTTCGTTCTTTTCATATTGTTCCCCCATATATTTATTATTCGCTCTCGAATATCTTGTTGCGCACGTACTAACTCCGCCTCTTAGCCCCTCTTCTACCATTAAAAGGGCGTCAGGATCTGATAAAAGTTCTAACTTTACCTCGGTTACCTTTAATGCTGCGTCCCAAGCTAAACCCGGTGCAGTATAATACCAACTAGGGTCTAAGTCATAGTTTTTACGGCAAACGCTTCTAAAGTTTTCGTAAACATCGGCTGAAAGTAATACATCCGATTTGTTATATAATTCTAAGTAATGTTTTAAAGTACCCATACCAAAGGTTTCCCAAACCTTTTTCGCGTGGGCATAGTCCTCGTCGGTAATGTGTTCTTTACTTAAATTGGAGTAAAATGAATTCTTAGGCGGCAATTTTCTTTCTATAAGCCTTTCGAAAGAGTCTAAGTACTCGTAGGGAAAAACTCCTTTTTTTCTAACTAAGGATAACTCTTCTTCCGTAAAAAATTGTGACAAAATTTTAAATTGGTCTTTATTTAAATTACTCGAAAGATTATCTAAACTCGTACTCATAAACTTAAAGGTATCAATAAATCTAAGTGTATGCCATATCGTTTTTTTCTTACCATTATTAGCAACTTCCTCACCAACTGCGATGTCCTTACTAAAGGTAATGTATCTTTCCTCATTATTCGGGATGCAATTAATTCTACCGTAATGTTTACCGAGACTTTTAATAAAAAGATAAGCGTCTTAACCACTAAGATTATGAAAGTACACGGGCGTAAAGCTGGGAGTTTTAGCTTCTAAGTTACACAAATTGTGCACGGCACCGCGATATTTACCCGTAAAATGACAATGATCTCTTACTTTATCATTTTTAAATTCCAAGCCACAAAACCAACAATTTGCTCGATTTTCGTAATCCTCTTTTTCTTCCTTAGTCATGTTAATAGGCTTCTTATCTAGATAGTACTCTGGATAAATTTTTTCGACGTCAGATTTTATCCACTCTATAAAAACTTCTCCCGCATCTTTTCCGACATAACTTCTCGTAATAGGCGGGCAAACATTATCGTCAAAACATTTTATAAGGTAGTAAAAACTGCAAGGTACATGATGATGTTGTTTTATAGTAAAACTATCTTCCAGGTTTAATTCGCAAGTGTTAATAGGTTCCAAAATACTCTCAAAATCGGCATATACAACAAAGGTAACCAGTAGTTTCCTATAATGGTTTTTAAAACTTAGCACGGTACCTTTTTCTGGCATCTCTAATCTAATACTCTCATAATTTTTACAATATTGTTTATGTTTTTCTAAAAGTTCTTCGCTTCCAAAATGGTTTAAACACCGCTTACAAAATTTAATATTATCATTACGATCTCTCGTCACCTGACTCCTTATTAACCGATTAAAATTTTTTATGAGAGTATAGTGTATTTTTTCTCCGTCTTTAGTATAAAGCAAGTCCACATGATTTCTTTTTTTCGTCATTCGCGATCCTATGAGGATAAAAATTTTTGTCTTCGTAACCAAAAATGTTTATGCTAATTTCGGGATTTTGCTTCTCAAACTTATTTATGTCTTTAAACGAGACAGGATACTCTATCCCATCCATGTTTAAACTGCGTTCTCTCGATCGTAAATCCCAATCGATTCTTTCCGCATGATTGTCTTTAGGATAAAGATGCCTTAAAATGCACCATAAAAAACATTTATTGTTGTTATTTTTCATATTAATAACGGCCTTTTTATTTTTAATCCAATCTGGCAAATCTAACCACCCATTAGCTACCAAAGGTTCATAAATAACTGTGTGAAGTTCTAACTCTGTTATATGCGAAAAAGTAAGACCGCTACCTTGTCTTTGAATCTTAGCTAATTTTTCTAAAATTTCTTCTATCATATCTAGTAATATTTTGTTTACTTCCCCCTTATTTAAGTTTAAATGTTGTCTAGAGTGAAAAGCATATTCTGTTGCTGTACCCTCGGGGTCTGAGGGTTCATACATTACGCACTTAAGAACTAGTTTTACCTTTTTTTGTACTTTTAAGAAAACCACGAATAATCTCTCGCGTTTCGCCAAAAAAATCCTCTGGTAAATAACCCCTTTTTCCATCTATTTTATGTACTCTACTACATTCTCGAAATGCGGGTTTTTTTAGACTAATATTAAACCGTTCCCTAATAGGAGGTGGTCTTGTTACTAAAGGCACCTGAGCAGAAGGTCTGGCACGCAACCTAATTCTCGACTGAGTTGGAGCTCTAACATCCGGCAGAGGCGGTGCTATGGATCTTCTTACGTGTAATTTAAAGTCTTTCAGTACTTGAGGGATATCTGAAGGATTTACAGTATTAACTAACCAATTATTGAATTTAGTTATTCTTCTTTGTAAAGGTCTAGCAATTGCGGAAAATAAATTCGAAATATAACTCGTCATTTTTATATACGATAAAAGTAAGTTAAGATACTAAATCAATTTTAGTATGATTTTTTTAATCATAATAAAATTATGGTATAACTATTTTATATTTATCTTCCCATACTCTGCCATTCCAATTAGTAACTGTTTGAGGACAGCACTGAATAAATTTACTCGCTTTATAAATCGAAGGAAAATCGTGTATTTTCCCCGTTTTAATATCCTTCACGAGAACTTTTCTCGGATTATTTTTAATATCTTTTAATCTATCGAATTTTGGATCTCTCGGTTTTTCTGTCACGCGCGGTTTCTCTGGCCACAACCCATGATCTTTCGCTAATCTAACCATTGTTTTTTTATCCATCCACGAAAAAGTCCTTATATTATTTTTCTTAAGAATATCTTTTAAATTGGATTTGGTTATCATTTTTATTAAATAAAAAAAATCTTAATACACTACGCTCATCTTATTTCCATCGGACTGAAAGTTTATTACCCTGTCACTAATTATAACAGCATACGCTTGCGTGCGTGCAGCTATATTGCCACCAAAATTTGCCCTAACATGAATATCGGTTACGGAATATTTTAACCTTTCACTTTGTTTGCTAACATCGAACAAAAACAACGGATAAAGTTCTTTGTACTCTAAAGGAGTAAAGTTAGGATTTGATGCCAAATCATCCATGAGAAAAAACTTGGATCTAAACGCGGCAACATCGCCATACGCTCTGCTAAATTGTTGTTTGTTAAAAGAAAGTTTGTAGTCTGTTCTAGGATATTTATGAGAATTTAACATAACGTGAATATCCGTAACGTTATCAAATATGGCGGGATTTCATTGTTGAGTATTTTGTTTATCCGTTTGAAAACCGACAATGATGTAGCGCGGAAATTCGGGTGACGTTTTAACGGCGAGTCTCCAGGTAAATGATCTTGTTTCAGGAACTGTCGCAGTATCGCATTGTATCATTCTATAATTAACCGGAAAGGTTTCTTTGTTCTCGATATGTTTATAAAGTTGCAATTTATACTGATCTGCGGGCAGCACGTGTGGCATATACCACGCTATTCTTTCCAGCACAACTTTACCCACTTCATGTCTAACAGGGGGGGCCAGCAACCCGATTAGGTTTAAAAATAGCGTCATTATCTCCAGCTCTTGACAAGTAAAGAGTTTGCTTCATTCCGTACAAGACTTTATCGTAATCTTTGCAAAAACCAAAAATATGTTTTAATGGGATTTTAAATTCAAATGTACCCTTTGGATTGGGTTTCTTAATAATGATGAGTTTGTGTCTTACTTTAAAACCACTATTAAAATTTGGTTGATCCGCACCTATTTCTGCCGCAGTTGATGTATCCTTATACCACAATTGGTTTAATCCCCGCGAATTAGAAAAATCTTTATCATATTTTAACAATCCGAGCATAGTGGTGGCCCACCCCGGATGCGCTATTCTTTCAATCTCTTTACCCGAAAGGTCGTACCTAATATTATTAAAAAGATACATTAAGCCGTTATTCGTTAATGTAACTGAGTCTTCATCTTCATATCTTGCCCCATTCGGCCCCTTTACTAAATTGCCTTCTATAAGTAAATAGCTTTCGCTAGGAAGCATAAAAATATCTTGAGTTTCGATGTGAATCGCGATATCTCCTGTATTGTTAAATTTATTAACGTCACCTACAATCGGTAAATACTCGAAGTATTCATATTCTTCGATACTATCGTCATTAAAAGCTTTTTCAGTAATGTCTAAAATGCTCATTTTTTATTAGGTTATAATAATTTTAAATTATTATAATTTTTTACGTCGTTTTAATGCTGGCACCGCTATTTAATTTTTTAACTAATTCTTGTATCGCAATTGGATCGTTACCACTTCCATCTATTAAAGCGTTCACGTTTCGCGAAACGGGCGCTGTAGCAGGCACGTTATTGTACTTTTGTAAAATTTTCTTAGATTTCGGCGTTAAAGCTTTTTCAATTAACCTTTTTCCCGCATCTACGGCGGCACTTTTTCTGGCCTCTAAAGCTTTTTTCGCTCCTTCCTTAGCAACACTCTTTCCAACATCAACGGCAGAAGACGCAATTTGTTCAGCCGCGCTACTACTTAAAAGTCTCGCGAAAAAGTTAGCTAAGCTGTCAAAAATTCCAGCTCCACTGTATCTATTTCTTCTCGTAAATCTTCGTTTCTTATAGACGTACATATTTTATAATAGGGAAATTATTTTTTTATAGGTTTTATTATCGAAAATGCCTTGCCTTTTTAATTCGTCGCACACGCTCACCAACTCGTTTCTCACACCCGTGTTACCTGCCGTTTTACTAGCTATAAGTAAGTCGAGTTTTTCTAGTAACGCATTAGGGTCACTGGGGATAACAACTTTTTTAATGCCAGAACCTTTTTTTCCTTTACTTTTCCATTTTTGCAACTTACCCCAAGCAGGTTTAATAATAATTTGCCATTTGCCTGTTTTTGTGACTTTAGGGTCGTCTTCGGATTTTAATTTTCCAGTTTTCTGATCATTGTTAACGTACATAGTGTTACTGTCGACTAAAATTTTATTGTATAATGAAATATCAATAGAAGTAATATCTTCTACGGGCTCTTTTGATGTAAGAAGATTATACAACCCTTCTGTTAGTAAATAACCTTTTCCGCCAATAAAAATATATTTACGGTCTTCAGTTAACTCAGCTAATTTATCACCAATAAAAAACTCGCCACCTTTTTCGTATAAACCAAAATTGATATCAGAGCCAGGAAAAACTCCACTTATTTCCTCTTTAGATGTTGATGGTACTGGTGAGCTATAAGGAGGAGGAGAAGCAAAAAAAGGTTTTAAAATTAGTCCTCTTTGTTGCGGCAACCTTTGGGGCAATTCTTCGATACCCGTTTTAATAGGTATAAGACCCTCCATAATCTCCCTCGCAGTAGTTTTTTGCATTTCTGTAACAGGTTTAAAGAGCTCTGAAAGGTCCATTTGTAATTCTATTTTACCCGTTTTTTCCGCTAGTTCGTTAGCGTGAATATTTTTTTTTATCGCGAGAAATTCTTTTACAGTTTGTTCCCTTTTTGCCGGATCAGCTATTTTTAAAAAAGACATTTTTTATTAGGATTATTTTTTTTTAACAGTTTTTAATGCAGTTTCTAACACAGTTTTTAATGTAGTTTTTAACGCAGTTTTTTAACCCGTTTCGTAACTAAAACTACACGAAAACTTAATTTTAGGCTTCTTAATATTCCAACGACTCGGCACAATGTTTTTCAACCATCCTCCAAAAGGACTCGCGCTGTTCTCTTCTTCCTCTTTCTATTAACAACGCTTCCGTTTCGCTCGTCATCTTTGTCTTGGATTTAGACCTAATTTCTTCCTTCATCTTCTTATATTTCTCTAATTCCTCCATAATCAGTTGGAACTCTTCATCCGTGACTTTATTATCCGATAAAGCTTTTGAGACATGAGAAGATATAGTATTTAATTTAGTATCGGCGAGGATTTTAATCTTCTTGTGTTTTTCTGCTTTAGCCGTCGAATTTCTAACGGCATATTTTCCGACTAAACTTAAAAAACCGCAAAAACCCACAAAACCTTCTATCGCTATAACCGCGGGTATCGCAACTACCGTTGTTAACAAACCTATGCCACCTAACCCCCCAGCTGTGGTAACCGCAATTAAAACAGTATCTGTATTATCTACTATTCTCGCGGCTCTAAAATATTTCTTACTTAAAGCTTCTATTTTCGCGAGCTCGTTTTCTAAAAAGTTTTGTATCTCGTTAATTTTCTGCAGACGATAACCCTGTCCCTCATCAACTGGAGGAGCTGTGGGTAATATAGGATATTTATTCTCTTTCATCTCCATTTTTTATAATCGAAATATTTTTTAAAGATGATAATAAATGAAACATAAAAGTTTGTTTTCTTTTATTTTTACCGTATCCTTCGAATTGTTAGTAATAGTAACTAAAATATTCTCAACATCTCCAATGCTAATCTCATTTTGCGAGCTGCATTTTTTATATCGTAGAGAATAATCTAAAGAGGTTAAAATTACGCCTTTAGTTGACATGAAGCCTAAACCTAATTCCGTCGGAAGTACTTGTCCCGGAGTTAACGTAATTTCTTTTTGACTAAAGATTTTCCAAGTTACCGGATTTACTTTTATCGGAGGATGTTTTAAATTAGTATCGGGTATCCAATGGATCGTTTTTGGTTGAGAAATTCTCGATTTTACGTTAAATTTGTGAACATTCATCTTTTTGATATTATAATATTAACTTACAATATAGCTCCTAAAATGGGTATATTTTTAAAAGGACTATTAGGACCTAGAATAAGACCTTTTCCATCATAAAACTTTCCTCCACATTTTAAATATAAACCATCGCCAACCGCGGTCCCTAATCCTTTGTCTTTATAAGGTGACAAATAGAGACCTTTCCCGTCACTTTCTACCCGACAAACGCATCCTCCTTTTTTAAGGTAAAGACCCGATCCCATAGCTTTTTGTACACCAGATGATGCTAATCCCAAAAGAGCACCAACTCCTAATGCGGGTAAAACGGTCTTTGCTATGGCTGGCAAAGCACTAGCGGCTAAACCCGCTAACATTCCGAGAAAACCTCTCTCTATTTTCGTGTTATGTTTAAGTTGCTTAACGGACATTCTAATTGTTACTCCTTTACCTTTTTCGAAGGCTTTGGCTATTTTTTTCGCTTGCGACTGGGTAAAGGCTATCGTTACCTCGTAAATCTTAGTGACCAAAACGAACACTCGTTTTGCAACCTTTTTTAATTGCGGATTGAAGTTTTTGCTTTTGCCCCATCGTTATATTAACTTGAATATTCACGTAACTCTTCATTTTTTATACGTTTTTTATTTTTTTATGCCTCTCTAATTTCGAACCTAACTTATTTTTTCGCCTCTAAGATTTAGTAAATTTCCATCTTGATCCATAATTTTTACCTCCATATTATGTATATCGTGCAGCGTTATAGGTAAAAATACTAAATTAAGGGGTGACTCAATTATCTTATATCCGGGGGCAACATTGGGGAAAAAAGAGTAAATTGTGTTTTGCTTTAATCTGTTAACGTAGCTTCCCGAGATAATATTAACGCCAACGAGTACGGAATTTATACTAAGAATGTTTCCTACATTCTCAGACTCATGAAATCCAGTTTCGTATTTCGCGCGAGTAAAACCTAATACTTTGGAAATGGAGTTTGGATGGTTAAAATCTACTTGATAACCGTCTTCGAGGGTAAGAATAGATTTTAGCGTATTTGTGTTCACAGAAATGTTAATAGGGTATTATTCATCATTGACTAAATCAACGTGACCTTTTTTAGCTCCACTGGCCGAAGGCCAGCGGGCTTATGTCATGGCCCGGTGTCCGTCGTCCGTCCGTCCGTCCGGTCGTCCGTCCGTCCGTGCGTTACCTTTTATTTCAAACATCATCTTCTCTGAAACTACCCATCCGATTTTCACGAAACTTCACAGAAATGATCCTGACATGGTCCTCTTCAGAATTTCTTGAAAGAATTTGATTCCTTCAAAAACTCTGGTTGCCATGGCAACAAAACTGAAAAATATTGGAAATCTTTAAAAATCTTCTTGTCTGAAACCATAAGGCATAGGGCTACCAAATTTGGCATGTAGCTTTATGTAGTAGACCTCTATCAAGTTTCTTCAAATTATAGCCCTGGGGTCAAAATTGGCTCTGCCCCAGGGGTCACAAGTTTTACATAGGCTTATATAGAGAAAACTTTAAAAATCTTCTTGTCTGAAACCATAAGGCATAGGGCTACCAAATTTGGCATGTAGCTTTATGTAGTAGACCTCTATCATGTTTCTTGAAATTATAGCCCTGGGGTCAAAATTGGCTCTTCCCCAGGGGTCACAAGTTTTACATAGGCTTATATAGAGAAAACTTTAAAAATCTTCTTGTCTGAAACCATAAGGCATAGGGCTACCAAATTTGGCATGTAGCTTTATGTAGTAGACCTCTATCATGTTTCTTGAAATTATAGCCCTGGGGTCAAAATTGGCTCTTCCCCAGGGGTCACAAGTTTTATACATAGGCTTATATAGAGAAAACTTTAAATATCTTCTTGTCTGAAACCATAAGGCCTAGAGCTACCAAATTTGGCATTTAGCTTGATCTAGTTGGAGTCTACCAAAAGTGCCCAAAGTATAGTCCTGGGGTCAATTTGGCCTCATACTTGGAGGGGGGGGTTCACAAGATTTACATAGGCTTACATAGGGAAAACTTTTAAATCTTGGTGTACATAGCCATAAGGCTTAGGCTACCAAATTTTGCATATAATTATAGCATTATTTAGTGGACAGTTACAAAGAGGGCCCAAGTTACAGCTCTAGGATCAAGTTTGGCCCTGCACCAGGGATCACAAGTTTTACATGGGTTTATGGAGTGAAAAGTTCAGAAACCATCTTGTTACCAGCCATAAGGCCAAGAACTCCCACATTTGGCATGTTATTCTTCTAATACAATATTCCCCATTTAGTCAGACTGTAGCCATGAGGTCAAAGTTTTATAAGGGCTTATATAGTGAAGACTTTTCTTCGTGGTTTATATTTATAAGCCAGTGGAGCGATACAGGGCCATCATGGCCCTCTTGTTTCTCATTTCCTGATGAATGGTATCATTAATGTCTATAAGGTCGTAACTTCCTTCCGGTATTTCTATTTTAAACCGAGAAACGCCATTGTCCGGGGAATAAATAAATATGTTGTTTGTCGCATCAATGTTTGGAAAAGAGTAATACGTTTCGAGGTTTACTAAAGCTATTTCGTATTTTCTATCATATTTCAGTCGGATGGGGGATTAAAACTCGTTGTAAAGGGCATTTTGTTGTCGCTTACTATAATTTGAAAAGACATTTTTTGTCTACTCGTATTTTTGACGATTTGCTTTAAAAGATCTTCCATTTTTTATAGTAAAAAAATTTTTAAAAAATATATCTTTCGTTAAAAGATATATTTTTAAATAAAACTAATATTAACTAAAGTTTAGGATGAAAATTTTTTTAATCCCGGATATTCTCTTTCAGAATTTCCGTTGAAAAATTTTTTTAAAGTACCATTTCTAACCATAACAGCACTTTTGTTTACCAGAGAAAAAAATAAGCATATTTTTCCTATTTCCTTTAAATGAGGCAACATTTTTATTATATGTCTTCTATGCTTTTTGTTCGTTCTATCTTCCTTTTCAGTTTCGAAAATCTTTGCCCACCTATTCGCATCACGCAATAATTCGGAAATGCGTTTTTTTATAAAAGGAGCGTATGATTCTTCTTCACTAGCACCACATTCTTTAACGAAAGAACTAAACTCTTTTTTTAGATTAAGAACTTGCAAGATTTTATTAAAAATTCTTTTTGTGCCACATTCATCAATATTTTCTTCTAATTCATTTTCTCCATGATTTCTAATACCCGTCATAACCTTATTTACTGTAAAACCATTTAATCTATAATCGAGTGTAAAAAAATTTACTTGATTATTGCACGCCATTTTTACAATTATTATTTATTTTTAAAATTCTTATTTTCATTTTTTATATTGACTCAGGAATATAAAAGTTGTCTAAACCGTCTCTGTATTTTCCTTTGTCTTTCTCACTCGATAAATCGATAACGACAAAACCATGAGGCTTTTCCCATACTTTTTTTCAAAATTTCCTAAACTCTTCTTTGGGCATATCTTCGCTTACATGGTCGCTGTAAAGGCAAATAAAATTCGCGTTTTCTCTAATAGTTTGTCTCGGTAACCTAAAATAGTTTTGCCCAAGGTAAAAACAATCAACAATACTATGCCACGAATATAGTAACACTCGCACTTATTTTGTCTTTCTAAAAGTAAGTCGTCAAAGATCATTAAATTTTTGTTTTCTGATTTTAACTCTCTTGGATCAGGTACATCCTCGGCAGTTTCGAAGAAATTACAGCGTATATCCGATTTATTCGATAAGGTTTTAGCCCATTCTTCGATCAAAGCTGTGGGAGTAACGTTTTTATCTTGAACTTCATCTCGCAAGTTAAATAACTCTAAAATTCATTCTTTCGGTAATTTTTCTTCGAAGGCTTTTTTAATTATGCGGTATTCGGGTTGAAAAAGGCTTTTCCCAAAAACGGCTAAATTATCGTAGTCGAGCCAATGCGGTCTTAACAAAAGATTTAGTAAAAGCGTAGTCTTACCACATCCCGATTTACCTACGATTAGTCCCCTAATACTTTTAGGTAAAATAGGGTTATTAGATCTCTTCGATACTACTTTGTTCCACGATAAATCTACAACATTCATTTTTAATATATTAAAAAAATATTTAATATATTAAAAAAAATTTAACGTATTAAAAAGATGTATTGCGTTAAATGTAAAAAAGTTACTAATACCAGAAACATAAAATACGTTGTTACTAAAAATGGGAGGAATATGGCGCGCGGTGAATGCGTCGTGTGCGGAAAAACTAAAACAAACTTCGTAAAAAAAAAAAAAAAAAAAAAAAGGCGGTTCATTACTAAATAAGTTTATAAATAACTTACCCGTAGAAATGCATCTTCCCGGACATAACTTTACTGGACCCGGTACTAAATTAAATAAAAGACTCGATCCCGATTTAACTCCGAAAGAATGGAGTAAGCCGATAAACAGGGTTGATAAAGTGGCCTACAATCATGATATTTGTTATCTTAAGCATAATGACACGGCTACCAGAAATTCTATTTGCGACGCGAATATGTTAACAGAGCTAAAGGGAATCTATAATCCGACGATTAGAGAAAAAATGGAACGATTTGTCGTTAGTAATATGATTGGAACAAAGAAAAAATTTGGAATGGGGATTAAAAAAAAAAAAATTCGACATGACGGCTTTATCGGAAGAGCTGCATAAACCAGTAAGAAGAAAATTTAAGAAAAGGAGAGTTAGAGTAAACGGTATTGATAGAATATGGGCGGCAGATTTAGTAGACATGCAAGCATTTTCTAAATTTAATCGGGGTATAAAATATCTTCTCGCTGTCATCGATATCTTTCCCAAATATGGTTGGCTGATACCGTTAAAAGATAAAATGGGAAAATCACTTGCAGCGGCATTAAAGAGTATTTTTAAAGAGAGAAAACCGGAAAAAATGTGGGTGGATAAGGGCAAAGAGTTTTATAACGCTGATGTTAAAAACTTGATAAGAGTTGTATTCTACCGAAAATGAGGAAAAATCTAGCGTCGTTGAGAGATGGATTAGAACGATGAAAGAAAAAATGTGGAAATATTTTTCCGCTAATTCCACTAACATTTACATTAATGCGTTACTGGATCTCGTTAAAGAATATAATAACGCGAAACATTCTCCTACTAAGATGACGCCGGTAAATGCTAGTAAAAAGGTAAACGAAACCGAGGTTTGGAAAACTCTTTATCCCGATCGTTACGAAGTAAGGGATATAAATCCCAAGTTTTCCGTAGGCGATAAAGTAAGGATATCTAAAAAGAAAAAGACCTTCAAAAAGGGATATACCACAAGATGGACTGAAGAGGTTTTTACGGTTTCTGAGGTAAAACATACTTCACCCGTAACGTACAAAATTGCGGATCGTAACAGAGAAGAAATACGAGGTACCTTCTACGAACCCGAACTACAAAAAACTAGTCAGGAGTTGTTTAGGATAGAAAAGGTTATTAAAAAGGGTAGAAATAAATCGTTGGTAAAATGGAAAGGTTATTCCGACGAGTTTAATTCGTGGGTCAACAACGAGGACATTAAAAATATTTTGGTATAAAAAAATGACAGATATCGCGATTAAAAACGTAATTTTACCGAACAAACCGTTAAGCAACTTCGAACTAGAAGATGCAGCGAAAAGATTAAAGATACCTTCTTTTAGGGGCGTATTTTTACGAAACGATCTACCGAAAAATCCTAGAAAAAAGGAATGCGGTATATCAAACCTAGATGACACGAGTGGTCCCGGTACACATTGGGTCGCTTGGTATAAAGACAGTAAACTAAAAATTTATTTCGACAGTTACGGCGTGAGACCGCCTATTGAACTAGAAGAGTATCTATCGAGTCCGATATTTTACAATTCGGACCAATTGCAACATCACGGACAAGTATTGTGCGGACATTTATGCTTGTACGTTCTTAAAGAGTTAAGCTCGGGAAATAAATTTCAACGAATTTTAAATAAACTTTTTTAGCAATATAAAAAAGATGCCTGTCGATAAATTTGGAGGAATGAACGACATTAAATCGAGCGGCAATGGAGCATCACTTACTTATATAAATAATAATTTTTTGCGCAAACACGGAACGACGGAAGTTACCGGTTCTATAAATATGAATGGCAATACATTAACGCGGGTTAGTAACCCCGCGAATCCGCAAGACGTCGCGACTAAGGATTATGTAGACTCTAACGCGGGATTACTACTCGAAAATGGGGGTTATCACGTGTCAGGATATTTAAACATGGGTTTTAATAAAATAAAAAACTTAGACGATCCTACGGAGCCAAGCGAAGCTGCCAATAAAAAATACGTGGATGAAAAATACGTGGATAAAAATGGTAGAGCGATAGTTGAAAATTGGGACGGCAGTTTTTCGGCCATCGCGAATATAGATATGCGAGGATACCAATTGACGAATCTTTCAAACCCCGCAGAACCGCAAGATGCCGCGACAAAGAATTATGTGGATACCGCTAATCGAGCTTTCGTTTACGCTCATGGAAGTTATAAAGCGACTTTAGACGTTTCTATGGGTGGGCGAAGAATTGACGGCCTCGGGACACCTTTATATAATCAACAGGCCGTGAATAAGTATTACGTAGATAACGCCGTTACAATGGTTGCCGCTTTAACTGGACGTGACAAAAAACCCGTAATAAGCGTTCACGCCAAGGAACAAGGAAGGTTAGGAGACGGCAATTACGAGTTTTCTTTCGGTAATGGTAGCAGCGGAAGATCGCACGGATTAGGAGGTTATTGCGTGCCAGCTCCGGGTAGAATTATAAGAGGTTCTTTAACGGTTTTAAAAGCGAAAAGTTTTTTAGAAGAAGAGGTAAAAATTAACGTGGTCGTAAACGGCGACGAAAAAACCGACTACTCCTTAATAAAAGAAAGTGGAAAAGGTTGCAGTTGCGTAGTTTTTCTGCGACCTCTAGAAGTAAAAGAATGCGACGTTATAAACTTTATAACGAGGTCCCATAATCAAAACGCAAAAAACGCTTATTTGACGATACTTATAGAACTCGATTTGTAAAAAAATATTTTAAATTAAAAAAATTTATAACTTTTTCCCGAAATTATAAATTCAGTTAAATATATTTTATAGAATATTAGGATTGATGGGGCGGGGTGGATCTCCAAAAATCGGTAAGCGATTATAATATTTTATTATAATTTAATCTTTCTTTACGCAAACCATATTTTTTACCTTTAGTAAAAGTTTTAAGGTAATATATTGCAACTTATCTTCATTCGGAAAATATTCTCGAATAAAAGTTTTACTTTTACCTTCATCCAAAAGCATTTCTCGTCCTATTTTTCTTATTTCCGACATTGTATCGAAAATAATTCTCATGTCTTTTAAACAAAGTTCTCGTTTTTCCGCAAAATTACTATCCGCGCGATCTTTCGAAGAATATAATTCTCTTATCTCTGTATCTATTTTGAACGCCAAACACCGCAATTTTTTTTGGATAAGTTCCACTCTCTTCCATAAAGAAAAACCTTCTTTTTTTATCCTTTTCTTCTATAACGTATTTAATAAAATTTAGCTCATTACCTTTATAGTCGTGCAAATTCGAAATACGATAGAATTTGTAAGGTTTATTATGTTTCGACGAATAAAATCCATTATAGTTCAGAACTTTTTCATATTTCTTAGGATTTTCGAGTATATTCGCCGAAGGAATAAAACATCCGTAACAAAATCTAGCTCTTACTTCTAATTTTCCCAAATCTTCGTATAAACCTCTCATTTTTTCTTCGAAGGAAGGAGGTAAATCCTTACTCTCTATATCTAAGCTTTCCTCACACGAAAAGGTAGAATTTTTCTCCGAGGAAAGGTTCGCGACATCGAAGCTTTCCGAATCCACAAAATTAATTTCTTCCATCATTTTTTTCCCACTTTTTAGAAGCTAGAAAATTTTCTACGTTTCAAAAATTTTTGCGTAATATAAATACTTAAAAAAAAAAAAAATTATTTCAAAAAAGTTATAAATTTAATCTTCTTCATTTTCAGTGTCACTTTCATCATCTGAACCTAGCGTTACTTTCGAAGGAGTAGAAGAGGAGTTTTCGTCCTTTTTAATAGGTTTAACATTCTTTTTAATAATAGCAACGTCAGAAAGACTCGTTCGTACTTTAAGCGTGGACAAATTAATAAAAATATCCGCTATATCTATATAAGCAACTACTTTGCAATTTATTTTTTCGAGAGAACGAGGATCTTTTACTTTTTTGAGATTTCCTTCTTTATTTTTTTCATGAAAAATAGTGCTTATAACACTCTTTGTAGGTTTACCAGTTTCGTCATAAGTTTTATCTAGCTTTAGTTTCGGGTAAAAAATATTATCTTTAATAATTTCTAAATCTTCAAAATTATTATTGTGTTTATTTTTTACGACCTTTTTTAACGCTTCTTCTCGTAAAAATTTCGAAATACTATCTAATATTTTTTTAAACTCAGTTTCTTTTTCGTTCGGATTTTCTTTATCGTAAAAAGATCGCAAAGACATAAAGTAATCCGCCGATTTGCCCGCATACTCTTGAACTCCATAAGAAAACAGAGCGGGAGAACGTATCCGTAAACCTCTAATTTCCCCATCGGAATACTCATATACAATTTTCATTGTCTGAAAATGGTATTTTTTATTTATTTCGCTATCGCGAAGTCTTAGCTTTTTTATATTGAAGTCTCGAAACTTTATATAATTATTTTCCGCCATTTTTTTCCCACTTTTTATACTAAGATTTTTTTTCTGAAATCAATTTTGAAAAAATAAAGAATTTTAAATTATAAATAATTTTTAGCTCCACTGGCCGAAGGCCAGCGGGCTTATGTCATGGCCCGGTGTCCGTCGTGCGTGCGTGCGTGCGTCCGTCCGTCCGTCCGGTCGTCCGTCCGTCCGTGCGTTAACTTTTATTTCAAACATCTTCTTCTCTGAAACTACCCATCCGATTTTCACGAAACTTCACAGAAATGATCCTGACATGGTCCTCTTCAGAATTTCTTGAAAGAATTTGATTCCTTCAAAAACTCTGGTTGCCATGGCAACAAAACTGAAAAATATTGGAAATCTTTAAAAATCTTCCTGTCTGAAACCATAAGGCATAGGGCTACCAAATTTGGCATGTAGCTTTATGTAGTAGACCTCTATCAAGTTTCTTCAAATTATAGCCCTGGGGTCAAAATTGGCTCTGCCCCAGGGGTCACAAGTTTTACATAGGCTTATATAGAGAAAACTTTAAAAATCTTCATGTCTGAAACCATAAGTCATAGGGCTACCAAATTTGGCATGTAGCTTTATGTAGTAGACCTCTATCATGTTTCTTGAAATTATAGCCCTGGGGTCAAAATTGGCTCTTCCCCAGGGGTCACAAGTTTTACATAGGCTTATATAGAGAAAACTTTAAAAATCTTCTTGTCTGAAACCATAAGGCATAGGGCTACCAAATTTGGCATGTAGCTTTATGTAGTAGACCTCTATCATGTTTCTTGAAATTATAGCCCTGGGGTCAAAATTGGCTCTTCCCCAGGGGTCACAAGTTTTATACATAGGCTTATATAGAGAAAACTTTAAATATCTTCTTGTCTGAAACCATAAGGCCTAGAGCTACCAAATTTGGCATTTAGCTTGATCTAGTTGGAGTCTACCAAAAGTGCACAAAGTATAGTCCTGGGGTCAATTTGGCCTCATACTTGGAGGGGGGGGTTCACAAGATTTACATAGGCTTACATAGGGAAAACTTTTAAATCTTGGTGTACATAGCCATAAGGCTTAGGCTACCAAATTTTGCATATAATTATAGCATTATTTAGTGGACAGTTACAAAGAGGGCCCAAGTTACAGCTCTAGGATCAAGTTTGGCCCTGCACCAGGGATCACAAGTTTTACATGGGTTTATGGAGTGAAAAGTTCAGAAACCATCTTGTTACCAGCCATAAGGCCAAGAACTCCCACATTTGGCATGTTATTCTTCTAATACAATATTCCCCATTTAGTCAGACTGTAGCCATGAGGTCAAAGTTTTATAAGGGCTTATATAGTGAAGACTTTTCTTCGTGGTTTATATTTATAAGCCAGTGGAGCGATACAGGGCCATCATGGCCCTCTTGTTTCTCATTTCCTGATGAATGGTATCATTAATGTCTATAAGGTCGTAACTTCCTTCCGGTATTTCTATTTTAAACCGAGAAACGCCATTGTCCGGGGAATAAATAAATATGTTGTTTGTCGCATCAATGTTTGGAAAAGAGTAATACGTTTCGAGGTTTACTAAAGCTATTTCGTATTTTCTATCATATTTCAGTCGGATGGGGGATTAAAACTCGTTGTAAAGGGCATTTTGTTGTCGCTTACTATAATTTGAAAAGACATTTTTTGTCTACTCGTATTTTTGACGATTTGCTTTAAAAGATCTTCCATTTTTTATAGTAAAAAAATTTTTAAAAAATATATCTTTCGTTAAAAGATATATTTTTAAATAAAACTAATATTAACTAAAGTTTAGGATGAAAATTTTTTTAATCCCGGATATTCTCTTTCAGAATTTCCGTTGAAAAATTTTTTTAAAGTACCATTTCTAACCATAACAGCACTTTTGTTTACCAGAGAAAAAAATAAGCATATTTTTCCTATTTCCTTTAAATGAGGCAACATTTTTATTATATGTCTTCTATGCTTTTTGTTCGTTCTATCTTCCTTTTCAGTTTCGAAAATCTTTGCCCACCTATTCGCATCACGCAATAATTCGGAAATGCGTTTTTTTATAAAAGGAGCGTATGATTCTTCTTCACTAGCACCACATTCTTTAACGAAAGAACTAAACTCTTTTTTTAGATTAAGAACTTGCAAGATTTTATTAAAAATTCTTTTTGTGCCACATTCATCAATATTTTCTTCTAATTCATTTTCTCCATGATTTCTAATACCCGTCATAACCTTATTTACTGTAAAACCATTTAATCTATAATCGAGTGTAAAAAAATTTACTTGATTATTGCACGCCATTTTTACAATTATTATTTATTTTTAAAATTCTTATTTTCATTTTTTATATTGACTCAGGAATATAAAAGTTGTCTAAACCGTCTCTGTATTTTCCTTTGTCTTTCTCACTCGATAAATCGATAACGACAAAACCATGAGGCTTTTCCCATACTTTTTTTCAAAATTTCCTAAACTCTTCTTTGGGCATATCTTCGCTTACATGGTCGCTGTAAAGGCAAATAAAATTCGCGTTTTCTCTAATAGTTTGTCTCGGTAACCTAAAATAGTTTTGCCCAAGGTAAAAACAATCAACAATACTATGCCACGAATATAGTAACACTCGCACTTATTTTGTCTTTCTAAAAGTAAGTCGTCAAAGATCATTAAATTTTTGTTTTCTGATTTTAACTCTCTTGGATCAGGTACATCCTCGGCAGTTTCGAAGAAATTACAGCGTATATCCGATTTATTCGCTAAGGTTTTAGCCCATTCTTCGATCAAAGCTGTGGGAGTAACGTTTTTATCTTGAACTTCATCTCGCAAGTTAAATAACTCTAAAATTCATTCTTTCGGTAATTTTTCTTCGAAGGCTTTTTTAATTATGCGGTATTCGGGTTGAAAAAGGCTTTTCCCAAAAACGGCTAAATTATCGTAGTCGAGCCAATGCGGTCTTAACAAAAGATTTAGTAAAAGCGTAGTCTTACCACATCCCGATTTACCTACGATTAGTCCCCTAATACTTTTAGGTAAAATAGGGTTATTAGATCTCTTCGATACTACTTTGTTCCACGATAAATCTACAACATTCATTTTTAATATATTAAAAAAATATTTAATATATTAAAAAAAATTTAACGTATTAAAAAGATGTATTGCGTTAAATGTAAAAAAGTTACTAATACCAGAAACATAAAATACGTTGTTACTAAAAATGGGAGGAATATGGCGCGCGGTGAATGCGTCGTGTGCGGAAAAACTAAAACAAACTTCGTAAAAAAAAAAAAAAAAAAAAAAAGGCGGTTCATTACTAAATAAGTTTATAAATAACTTACCCGTAGAAATGCATCTTCCCGGACATAACTTTACTGGACCCGGTACTAAATTAAATAAAAGACTCGATCCCGATTTAACTCCGAAAGAATGGAGTAAGCCGATAAACAGGGTTGATAAAGTGGCCTACAATCATGATATTTGTTATCTTAAGCATAATGACACGGCTACCAGAAATTCTATTTGCGACGCGAATATGTTAACAGAGCTAAAGGGAATCTATAATCCGACGATTAGAGAAAAAATGGAACGATTTGTCGTTAGTAATATGATTGGAACAAAGAAAAAATTTGGAATGGGGATTAAAAAAAAAAAAATTCGACATGACGGCTTTATCGGAAGAGCTGCATAAACCAGTAAGAAGAAAATTTAAGAAAAGGAGAGTTAGAGTAAACGGTATTGATAGAATATGGGCGGCAGATTTAGTAGACATGCAAGCATTTTCTAAATTTAATCGGGGTATAAAATATCTTCTCGCTGTCATCGATATCTTTCCCAAATATGGTTGGCTGATACCGTTAAAAGATAAAATGGGAAAATCACTTGCAGCGGCATTAAAGAGTATTTTTAAAGAGAGAAAACCGGAAAAAATGTGGGTGGATAAGGGCAAAGAGTTTTATAACGCTGATGTTAAAAACTTGATAAGAGTTGTATTCTACCGAAAATGAGGAAAAATCTAGCGTCGTTGAGAGATGGATTAGAACGATGAAAGAAAAAATGTGGAAATATTTTTCCGCTAATTCCACTAACATTTACATTAACGCGTTACTGGATCTCGTTAAAGAATATAATAACGCGAAACATTCTCCTACTAAGATGACGCCGGTAAATGCTAGTAAAAAGGTAAACGAAACCGAGGTTTGGAAAACTCTTTATCCCGATCGTTACGAAGTAAGGGATATAAATCCCAAGTTTTCCGTAGGCGATAAAGTAAGGATATCTAAAAAGAAAAAGACCTTCAAAAAGGGATATACCACAAGATGGACTGAAGAGGTTTTTACGGTTTCTGAGGTAAAACATACTTCACCCGTAACGTACAAAATTGCGGATCGTAACAGAGAAGAAATACGAGGTACCTTCTACGAACCCGAACTACAAAAAACTAGTCAGGAGTTGTTTAGGATAGAAAAGGTTATTAAAAAGGGTAGAAATAAATCGTTGGTAAAATGGAAAGGTTATTCCGACGAGTTTAATTCGTGGGTCAACAACGAGGACATTAAAAATATTTTGGTATAAAAAAATGACAGATATCGCGATTAAAAACGTAATTTTACCGAACAAACCGTTAAGCAACTTCGAACTAGAAGATGCAGCGAAAAGATTAAAGATACCTTCTTTTAGGGGCGTATTTTTACGAAACGATCTACCGAAAAATCCTAGAAAAAAGGAATGCGGTATATCAAACCTAGATGACACGAGTGGTCCCGGTACACATTGGGTCGCTTGGTATAAAGACAGTAAACTAAAAATTTATTTCGACAGTTACGGCGTGAGACCGCCTATTGAACTAGAAGAGTATCTATCGAGTCCGATATTTTACAATTCGGATCAATTGCAACATCACGGACAAGTATTGTGCGGACATTTATGCTTGTACGTTCTTAAAGAGTTAAGCTCGGGAAATAAATTTCAACGAATTTTAAATAAACTTTTTTAGCAATATAAAAAAGATGCCTGTCGATAAATTTGGAGGAATGAACGACATTAAATCGAGCGGCAATGGAGCATCACTTACTTATATAAATAATAATTTTTTGCGCAAACACGGAACGACGGAAGTTACCGGTTCTATAAATATGAATGGCAATACATTAACGCGGGTTAGTAACCCCGCGAATCCGCAAGACGTCGCGACTAAGGATTATGTAGACTCTAACGCGGGATTACTACTCGAAAATGGGGGTTATCACGTGTCAGGATATTTAAACATGGGTTTTAATAAAATAAAAAACTTAGACGATCCTACGGAGCCAAGCGAAGCTGCCAATAAAAAATACGTGGATGAAAAATACGTGGATAAAAATGGTAGAGCGATAGTTGAAAATTGGGACGGCAGTTTTTCGGCCATCGCGAATATAGATATGCGAGGATACCAATTGACGAATCTTTCAAACCCCGCAGAACCGCAAGATGCCGCGACAAAGAATTATGTGGATACCGCTAATCGAGCTTTCGTTTACGCTCATGGAAGTTATAAAGCGACTTTAGACGTTTCTATGGGTGGGCGAAGAATTGACGGCCTCGGGACACCTTTATATAATCAACAGGCCGTGAATAAGTATTACGTAGATAACGCCGTTACAATGGTTGCCGCTTTAACCGGACGTGACAAAAAACCCGTAATAAGCGTTCACGCCAAGGAACAAGGAAGGTTAGGAGACGGCAATTACGAGTTTTCTTTCGGTAATGGTAGCAGCGGAAGATCGCACGGATTAGGAGGTTATTGCGTGCCAGCTCCGGGTAGAATTATAAGAGGTTCTTTAACGGTTTTAAAAGCGAAAAGTTTTTTAGAAGAAGAGGTAAAAATTAACGTGGTCGTAAACGACGACGAAAAAACCGACTACTCCTTAATAAAAGAAAGTGGAAAAGGTTGCAGTTGCGTAGTTTTTCTGCGACCTCTAGAAGTAAAAGAATGCGACGTTATAAACTTTATAACGAGGTCCCATAATCAAAACGCAAAAAACGCTTATTTGACGATACTTATAGAACTCGATTTGTAAAAAAATATTTTAAATTAAAAAAATTTATAACTTTTTCCCGAAATTACAAATTCAGTTAAATATATTTTATAGAATATTAGGATTGATGGGGCGGGGTGGATCTCCAAAAATCGGTAAGCGATTATAATATTTTATTATAATTTAATCTTTCTTTACGCAAACCATATTTTTTACCTTTAGTAAAAGTTTTAAGGTAATATATTGCAACTTATCTTCATTCGGAAAATATTCTCGAATAAAAGTTTTACTTTTACCTTCATCCAAAAGCATTTCTCGTCCTATTTTTCTTATTTCCGACATTGTATCGAAAATAATTCTCATGTCTTTTAAACAAAGTTCTCGTTTTTCCGCAAAATTACTATCCGCGCGATCTTTCGAAGAATATAATTCTCTTATCTCTGTATCTATTTTGAACGCCAAACACCGCAATTTTTTTTGGATAAGTTCCACTCTCTTCCATAAAGAAAAACCTTCTTTTTTATCCTTTTCTTCTATAACGTATTTAATAAAATTTAGCTCATTACCTTTATAGTCGTGCAAATTCGAAATACGAT
Source organism: Tridacna gigas (assembly GCA_945859785.2). Classification (NCBI taxonomy): domain Eukaryota; kingdom Metazoa; phylum Mollusca; class Bivalvia; order Cardiida; family Cardiidae; genus Tridacna; species Tridacna gigas. Next base: position 64,245,257 of record OX244034.2, on the reverse strand, counting down.
AGAATTTGTAAGGTTTATTATGTTTCGACGAATAAAATCCATTATAGTTCAGAACTTTTTCATATTTCTTAGGATTTTCGAGTATATTCGCCGAAGGAATAAAACATCCGTAACAAAATCTAGCTCTTACTTCTAATTTTCCCAAATCTTCGTATAAACCTCTCATTTTTTCTTCGAAGGAAGGAGGTAAATCCTTACTCTCTATATCTAAGCTTTCCTCACACGAAAAGGTAGAATTTTTCTCCGAGGAAAGGTTCGCGACATCGAAGCTTTCCGAATCCACAAAATTAATTTCTTCCATCATTTTTTTCCCACTTTTTAGAAGCTAGAAAATTTTCTACGTTTCAAAAATTTTTGCGTAAAATAAATATTTAAAAAAAAAAAAATTATTTCAAAAAAGTTATAAATTTAATCTTCTTCATTTTCAGTGTCACTTTCATCATCTGAACCTAGCGTTACTTTCGAAGGAGTAGAAGAGGAGTTTTCGTCCTTTTTAATAGGTTTAACATTCTTTTTAATAATAGCAACGTCAGAAAGACTCGTTTGTACTTTAAGCGTGGACAAATTAATAAAAATATCCGCTATATCTATATAAGCAACTACTTTGCAATTTATTTTTTCGAGAGAACGAGGATCTTTTACTTTTTTGAGATTTCCTTCTTTATTTTTTTCATGAAAAATAGTGCTTATAACACTCTTTGTAGGTTTACCAGTTTCGTCATAAGTTTTATCTAGCTTTAGTTTCGGGTAAAAAATATTATCTTTAATAATTTCTAAATCTTCAAAATTACTATTGTGTTTATTTTTTACGACCTTTTTTAACGCTTCTTCTCGTAAAAATTTCGAAATACTATCTAATATTTTTTTAAACTCAGTTTCTTTTTCGTTCGGATTTTCTTTATCGTAAAAAGATCGCAAAGACATAAAGTAATCCGCCGATTTGCCCGCATACTCTTGAACTCCATAAGAAAACAGAGCGGGAGAACGTATCTGTAAACCTCTAATTTCCCCATCGGAATACTCATATACAATTTTCATTGTCTGAAAATTGTATTTTTTATTTATTTCGCTATCGCGAAGTCTTAGCTTTTTTATATTGAAGTCTCGAAACTTTATATAATTATTTTCCGCCATTTTTTTCCCACTTTTTATACTAAGATTTTTTTTCTGAAATCAATTTTGAAAAAATAAAGAATTTTAAATTATAAATAATTTTTAGCTCCACTGGCCGAAGGCCAGCGGGCTTATGTCATGGCCCGGTGTCCGTCGTGCGTGCGTGCGTGCGTGCGTCCGTCCGTCCGTCCGGTCGTCCGTCCGTCCGTGCGTTAACTTTTATTTCAAACATCTTCTTCTCTGAAACTACCCATCCGATTTTCACGAAACTTCACAGAAATGATCCTGACATGGTCGTCTTCAGAATTTCTTGAAAGAATTTGATTCCTTCAAAAACTCTGGTTGCCATGGCAACAAAACTGAAAAATATTGGAAATCTTTAAAAATCTTCCTGTCTGAAACCATAAGGCATAGGGCTACCAAATTTGGCATGTAGCTTTATGTAGTAGACCTCTATCAAGTTTCTTCAAATTATAGCCCTGGGGTCAAAATTGGCTCTGCCCCAGGGGTCACAAGTTTTACATAGGCTTATATAGAGAAAACTTTAAAAATCTTCATGTCTGAAACCATAAGGCATAGGGCTACCAAATTTGGCATGTAGCTTTATGTAGTAGACCTCTATCATGTTTCTTGAAATTATAGCCCTGGGGTCAAAATTGGCTCTTCCCCAGGGGTCACAAGTTTTACATAGGCTTATATAGAGAAAACTTTAAAAATCTTCTTGTCTGAAACCATAAGGCATAGGGCTACCAAATTTGGCATGTAGCTTTATGTAGTAGACCTCTATCATGTTTCTTGAAATTATAGCCCTGGGGTCAAAATTGGCTCTTCCCCAGGGGTCACAAGTTTTATACATAGGCTTATATAGAGAAAACTTTAAATATCTTCTTGTCTGAAACCATAAGGCCTAGAGCTACCAAATTTGGCATTTAGCTTGATCTAGTTGGAGTCTACCAAAAGTGCACAAAGTATAGTCCTGGGGTCAATTTGGCCTCATACTTGGAGGGGGGGGTTCACAAGATTTACATAGGCTTACATAGGGAAAACTTTTAAATCTTGGTGTACATAGCCATAAGGCTTAGGCTACCAAATTTTGCATATAATTATAGCATTATTTAGTGGACAGTTACAAAGAGGGCCCAAGTTACAGCTCTAGGATCAAGTTTGGCCCTGCACCAGGGATCACAAATTTTACATGGGTTTATGGAGTGAAAAGTTCAGAAACCATCTTGTTACCAGCCATAAGGCCAAGAACTCCCACATTTGGCATGTTATTCTTCTAATACAATATTCCCCATTTAGTCAGACTGTAGCCATGAGGTCAAAGTTTTATAAGGGCTTATATAGTGAAGACTTTTCTTCGTGGTTTATATTTATAAGCCAGTGGAGCGATACAGGGCCATCATGGCCCTCTTGTTTCTCATTTCCTGATGAATGGTATCATTAATGTCTATAAGGTCGTAACTTCCTTCCGGTATTTCTATTTTAAACCGAGAAACGCCATTGTCCGGGGAATAAATAAATATGTTGTTTGTCGCATCAATGTTTGGAAAAGAGTAATACGTTTCGAGGTTTACTAAAGCTATTTCGTATTTTCTATCATATTTCAGTCGGATGGGGGATTAAAACTCGTTGTAAAGGGCATTTTGTTGTCGCTTACTATAATTTGAAAAGACATTTTTTGTCTACTCGTATTTTTGACGATTTGCTTTAAAAGATCTTCCATTTTTTATAGTAAAAAAATTTTTAAAAAATATATCTTTCGTTAAAAGATATATTTTTAAATAAAACTAATATTAACTAAAGTTTAGGATGAAAATTTTTTTAATCCCGGATATTCTCTTTCAGAATTTCCGTTGAAAAATTTTTTTAAAGTACCATTTCTAACCATAACAGCACTTTTGTTTACCAGAGAAAAAAATAAGCATATTTTTCCTATTTCCTTTAAATGAGGCAACATTTTTATTATATGTCTTCTATGCTTTTTGTTCGTTCTATCTTCCTTTTCAGTTTCGAAAATCTTTGCCCACCTATTCGCATCACGCAATAATTCGGAAATGCGTTTTTTTATAAAAGGAGCGTATGATTCTTCTTCACTAGCACCACATTCTTTAACGAAAGAACTAAACTCTTTTTTTAGATTAAGAACTTGCAAGATTTTATTAAAAATTCTTTTTGTGCCACATTCATCAATATTTTCTTCTAATTCATTTTCTCCATGATTTCTAATACCCGTCATAACCTTATTTACTGTAAAACCATTTAATCTATAATCGAGTGTAAAAAAATTTACTTGATTATTGCACGCCATTTTTACAATTATTATTTATTTTTAAAATTCTTATTTTCATTTTTTATATTGACTCAGGAATATAAAAGTTGTCTAAACCGTCTCTGTATTTTCCTTTGTCTTTCTCACTCGATAAATCGATAACGACAAAACCATGAGGCTTTTCCCATACTTTTTTTCAAAATTTCCTAAACTCTTCTTTGGGCATATCTTCGCTTACATGGTCGCTGTAAAGGCAAATAAAATTCGCGTTTTCTCTAATAGTTTGTCTCGGTAACCTAAAATAGTTTTGCCCAAGGTAAAAACAATCAACAATACTATGCCACGAATATAGTAACACTCGCACTTATTTTGTCTTTCTAAAAGTAAGTCGTCAAAGATCATTAAATTTTTGTTTTCTGATTTTAACTCTCTTGGATCAGGTACATCCTCGGCAGTTTCGAAGAAATTACAGCGTATATCCGATTTATTCGCTAAGGTTTTAGCCCATTCTTCGATCAAAGCTGTGGGAGTAACGTTTTTATCTTGAACTTCATCTCGCAAGTTAAATAACTCTAAAATTCATTCTTTCGGTAATTTTTCTTCGAAGGCTTTTTTAATTATGCGGTATTCGGGTTGAAAAAGGCTTTTCCCAAAAACGGCTAAATTATCGTAGTCGAGCCAATGCGGTCTTAACAAAAGATTTAGTAAAAGCGTAGTCTTACCACATCCCGATTTACCTACGATTAGTCCCCTAATACTTTTAGGTAAAATAGGGTTATTAGATCTCTTCGATACTACTTTGTTCCACGATAAATCTACAACATTCATTTTTAATATATTAAAAAAATATTTAATATATTAAAAAAAATTTAACGTATTAAAAAGATGTATTGCGTTAAATGTAAAAAAGTTACTAATACCAGAAACATAAAATACGTTGTTACTAAAAATGGGAGGAATATGGCGCGCGGTGAATGCGTCGTGTGCGGAAAAACTAAAACAAACTTCGTAAAAAAAAAAAAAAAAAAAAAAAGGCGGTTCATTACTAAATAAGTTTATAAATAACTTACCCGTAGAAATGCATCTTCCCGGACATAACTTTACTGGACCCGGTACTAAATTAAATAAAAGACTCGATCCCGATTTAACTCCGAAAGAATGGAGTAAGCCGATAAACAGGGTTGATAAAGTGGCCTACAATCATGATATTTGTTATCTTAAGCATAATGACACGGCTACCAGAAATTCTATTTGCGACGCGAATATGTTAACAGAGCTAAAGGGAATCTATAATCCGACGATTAGAGAAAAAATGGAACGATTTGTCGTTAGTAATATGATTGGAACAAAGAAAAAATTTGGAATGGGGATTAAAAAAAAAAAAATTCGACATGACGGCTTTATCGGAAGAGCTGCATAAACCAGTAAGAAGAAAATTTAAGAAAAGGAGAGTTAGAGTAAACGGTATTGATAGAATATGGGCGGCAGATTTAGTAGACATGCAAGCATTTTCTAAATTTAATCGGGGTATAAAATATCTTCTCGCTGTCATCGATATCTTTCCCAAATATGGTTGGCTGATACCGTTAAAAGATAAAATGGGAAAATCACTTGCAGCGGCATTAAAGAGTATTTTTAAAGAGAGAAAACCGGAAAAAATGTGGGTGGATAAGGGCAAAGAGTTTTATAACGCTGATGTTAAAAACTTGATAAGAGTTGTATTCTACCGAAAATGAGGAAAAATCTAGCGTCGTTGAGAGATGGATTAGAACGATGAAAGAAAAAATGTGGAAATATTTTTCCGCTAATTCCACTAACATTTACATTAACGCGTTACTGGATCTCGTTAAAGAATATAATAACGCGAAACATTCTCCTACTAAGATGACGCCGGTAAATGCTAGTAAAAAGGTAAACGAAACCGAGGTTTGGAAAACTCTTTATCCCGATCGTTACGAAGTAAGGGATATAAATCCCAAGTTTTCCGTAGGCGATAAAGTAAGGATATCTAAAAAGAAAAAGACCTTCAAAAAGGGATATACCACAAGATGGACTGAAGAGGTTTTTACGGTTTCTGAGGTAAAACATACTTCACCCGTAACGTACAAAATTGCGGATCGTAACAGAGAAGAAATACGAGGTACCTTCTACGAACCCAAACTACAAAAAACTAGTCAGGAGTTGTTTAGGATAGAAAAGGTTATTAAAAAGGGTAGAAATAAATCGTTGGTAAAATGGAAAGGTTATTCCGACGAGTTTAATTCGTGGGTCAACAACGAGGACATTAAAAATATTTTGGTATAAAAAAATGACAGATATCGCGATTAAAAACGTAATTTTACCGAACAAACCGTTAAGCAACTTCGAACTAGAAGATGCAGCGAAAAGATTAAAGATACCTTCTTTTAGGGGCGTATTTTTACGAAACGATCTACCGAAAAATCCTAGAAAAAAGGAATGCGGTATATCAAACCTAGATGACACGAGTGGTCCCGGTACACATTGGGTCGCTTGGTATAAAGACAGTAAACTAAAAATTTATTTCGACAGTTACGGCGTGAGACCGCCTATTGAACTAGAAGAGTATCTATCGAGTCCGATATTTTACAATTCGGATCAATTGCAACATCACGGACAAGTATTGTGCGGACATTTATGCTTGTACGTTCTTAAAGAGTTAAGCTCGGGAAATAAATTTCAACGAATTTTAAATAAACTTTTTTAGCAATATAAAAAAGATGCCTGTCGATAAATTTGGAGGAATGAACGACATTAAATCGAGCGGCAATGGAGCATCACTTACTTATATAAATAATAATTTTTTGCGCAAACACGGAACGACGGAAGTTACCGGTTCTATAAATATGAATGGCAATACATTAACACGGGTTAGTAACCCCGCGAATCCGCAAGACGTCGCGACTAAGGATTATGTAGACTCTAACGCGGGATTACTACTCGAAAATGGGGGTTATCACGTGTCAGGATATTTAAACATGGGTTTTAATAAAATAAAAAACTTAGACGATCCTACGGAGCCAAGCGAAGCTGCCAATAAAAAATACGTGGATGAAAAATACGTGGATAAAAATGGTAGAGCGATAGTTGAAAATTGGGACGGCAGTTTTTCGGCCATCGCGAATATAGATATGCGAGGATACCAATTGACGAATCTTTCAAACCCCGCAGAACCGCAAGATGCCGCGACAAAGAATTATGTGGATACCGCTAATCGAGCTTTCGTTTACGCTCATGGAAGTTATAAAGCGACTTTAGACGTTTCTATGGGTGGGCGAAGAATTGACGGCCTCGGGACACCTTTATATAATCAACAGGCCGTGAATAAGTATTACGTAGATAACGCCGTTACAATGGTTGCCGCTTTAACCGGACGTGACAAAAAACCCGTAATAAGCGTTCACGCCAAGGAACAAGGAAGGTTAGGAGACGGCAATTACGAGTTTTCTTTCGGTAATGGTAGCAGCGGAAGATCGCACGGATTAGGAGGTTATTGCGTGCCAGCTCCGGGTAGAATTATAAGAGGTTCTTTAACGGTTTTAAAAGCGAAAAGTTTTTTAGAAGAAGAGGTAAAAATTAACGTGGTCGTAAACGACGACGAAAAAACCGACTACTCCTTAATAAAAGAAAGTGGAAAAGGTTGCAGTTGCGTAGTTTTTCTGCGACCTCTAGAAGTAAAAGAATGCGACGTTATAAACTTTATAACGAGGTCCCATAATCAAAACGCAAAAAACGCTTATTTGACGATACTTATAGAACTCGATTTGTAAAAAAATATTTTAAATTAGAAAAATTTATAACTTTTTCCCGAAATTATAAATTCAGTTAAATATATTTTATAGAATATTAGGATTGATGGGGCGGGGTGGATCTCCAAAAATCGGTAAGCGATTATAATATTTTATTATAATTTAATCTTTCTTTACGCAAACCATATTTTTTACCTTTAGTAAAAGTTTTAAGGTAATATATTGCAACTTATCTTCATTCGGAAAATATTCTCGAATAAAAGTTTTACTTTTACCTTCATCCAAAAGCATTTCTCGTCCTATTTTTCTTATTTCCGACATTGTATCGAAAATAATTCTCATGTCTTTTAAACAAAGTTCTCGTTTTTCCGCAAAATTACTATCCGCGCGATCTTTCGAAGAATATAATTCTCTTATCTCTGTATCTATTTTGAACGCCAAACACCGCAATTTTTTTTGGATAAGTTCCACTCTCTTCCATAAAGAAAAACCTTCTTTTTTATCCTTTTCTTCTATAACGTATTTAATAAAATTTAGCTCATTACCTTTATAGTCGTGCAAATTCGAAATACGATAGAATTTGTAAGGTTTATTATGTTTCGACGAATAAAATCCATTATAGTTCAGAACTTTTTCATATTTCTTAGGATTTTCGAGTATATTCGCCGAAGGAATAAAACATCCGTAACAAAATCTAGCTCTTACTTCTAATTTTCCCAAATCTTCGTATAAACCTCTCATTTTTTCTTCGAAGGAAGGAGGTAAATCCTTACTCTCTATATCTAAGCTTTCCTCACACGAAAAGGTAGAATTTTTCTCCGAGGAAAGGTTCGCGACATCGAAGCTTTCCGAATCCACAAAATTAATTTCTTCCATCATTTTTTTCCCACTTTTTAGAAGCTAGAAAATTTTCTACGTTTCAAAAATTTTTGCGTAAAATAAATATTTAAAAAAAAAAAAATTATTTCAAAAAAGTTATAAATTTAATCTTCTTCATTTTCAGTGTCACTTTCATCATCTGAACCTAGCGTTACTTTCGAAGGAGTAGAAGAGGAGTTTTCGTCCTTTTTAATAGGTTTAACATTCTTTTTAATAATAGCAACGTCAGAAAGACTCGTTCGTACTTTAAGCGTGGACAAATTAATAAAAATATCCGCTATATCTATATAAGCAACTACTTTGCAATTTATTTTTTCGAGAGAACGAGGATCTTTTACTTTTTTGAGATTTCCTTCTTTATTTTTTTCATGAAAAATAGTGCTTATAACACTCTTTGTAGGTTTACCAGTTTCGTCATAAGTTTTATCTAGCTTTAGTTTCGGGTAAAAAATATTATCTTTAATAATTTCTAAATCTTCAAAATTATTATTGTGTTTATTTTTTACGACCTTTTTTAACGCTTCTTCTCGTAAAAATTTCGAAATACTATCTAATATTTTTTTAAACTCAGTTTCTTTTTCGTTCGGATTTTCTTTATCGTAAAAAGATCGCAAAGACATAAAGTAATCCGCCGATTTGCCCGCATACTCTTGAACTCCATAAGAAAACAGAGCGGGAGAACGTATCCGTAAACCTCTAATTTCCCCATCGGAATACTCATATACAATTTTCATTGTCTGAAAATTGTATTTTTTATTTATTTCGCTATCGCGAAGTCTTAGCTTTTTTATATTGAAGTCTCGAAACTTTATATAATTATTTTCCGCCATTTTTTTCCCACTTTTTATACTAAGATTTTTTTTCTGAAATCAATTTTGAAAAAATAAAGAATTTTAAATTATAAATAATTTTTAGCTCCACTGGCCGAAGGCCAGCGGGCTTATGTCATGGCCCGGTGTCCGTCGTGCGTGCGTGCGTGCGTCCGTCCGTCCGTCCGGTCGTCCGTCCGTCCGTGCGTTAACTTTTATTTCAAACATCTTCTTCTCTGAAACTACCCATCCGATTTTCACGAAACTTCACAGAAATGATCCTGACATGGTCGTCTTCAGAATTTCTTGAAAGAATTTGATTCCTTCAAAAACTCTGGTTGCCATGGCAACAAAACTGAAAAATATTGGAAATCTTTAAAAATCTTCCTGTCTGAAACCATAAGGCATAGGGCTACCAAATTTGGCATGTAGCTTTATGTAGTAGACCTCTATCAAGTTTCTTCAAATTATAGCCCTGGGGTCAAAATTGGCTCTGCCCCAGGGGTCACAAGTTTTACATAGGCTTATATAGAGAAAACTTTAAAAATCTTCATGTCTGAAACCATAAGGCATAGGGCTACCAAATTTGGCATGTAGCTTTATGTAGTAGACCTCTATCATGTTTCTTGAAATTATAGCCCTGGGGTCAAAATTGGCTCTTCCCCAGGGGTCACAAGTTTTACATAGGCTTATATAGAGAAAACTTTAAAAATCTTCTTGTCTGAAACCATAAGGCATAGGGCTACCAAATTTGGCATGTAGCTTTATGTAGTAGACCTCTATCATGTTTCTTGAAATTATAGCCCTGGGGTCAAAATTGGCTCTTCCCCAGGGGTCACAAGTTTTATACATAGGCTTATATAGAGAAAACTTTAAATATCTTCTTGTCTGAAACCATAAGGCCTAGAGCTACCAAATTTGGCATTTAGCTTGATCTAGTTGGAGTCTACCAAAAGTGCACAAAGTATAGTCCTGGGGTCAATTTGGCCTCATACTTGGAGGGGGGGGTTCACAAGATTTACATAGGCTTACATAGGGAAAACTTTTAAATCTTGGTGTACATAGCCATAAGGCTTAGGCTACCAAATTTTGCATATAATTATAGCATTATTTAGTGGACAGTTACAAAGAGGGCCCAAGTTACAGCTCTAGGATCAAGTTTGGCCCTGCACCAGGGATCACAAGTTTTACATGGGTTTATGGAGTGAAAAGTTCAGAAACCATCTTGTTACCAGCCATAAGGCCAAGAACTCCCACATTTGGCATGTTATTCTTCTAATACAATATTCCCCATTTAGTCAGACTGTAGCCATGAGGTCAAAGTTTTATAAGGGCTTATATAGTGAAGACTTTTCTTCGTGGTTTATATTTATAAGCCAGTGGAGCGATACAGGGCCATCATGGCCCTCTTGTTTCTCATTTCCTGATGAATGGTATCATTAATGTCTATAAGGTCGTAACTTCCTTCCGGTATTTCTATTTTAAACCGAGAAACGCCATTGTCCGGGGAATAAATAAATATGTTGTTTGTCGCATCAATGTTTGGAAAAGAGTAATACGTTTCAAGGTTTACTAAAGCTATTTCGTATTTTCTATCATATTTCAGTCGGATGGGGGATTAAAACTCGTTGTAAAGGGCATTTTGTTGTCGCTTACTATAATTTGAAAAGACATTTTTTGTCTACTCGTATTTTTGACGATTTGCTTTAAAAGATCTTCCATTTTTTATAGTAAAAAAATTTTTAAAAAATATATCTTTCGTTAAAAGATATATTTTTAAATAAAACTAATATTAACTAAAGTTTAGGATGAAAATTTTTTTAATCCCGGATATTCTCTTTCAGAATTTCCGTTGAAAAATTTTTTTAAAGTACCATTTCTAACCATAACAGCACTTTTGTTTACCAGAGAAAAAAATAAGCATATTTTTCCTATTTCCTTTAAATGAGGCAACATTTTTATTATATGTCTTCTATGCTTTTTGTTCGTTCTATCTTCCTTTTCAGTTTCGAAAATCTTTGCCCACCTATTCGCATCACGCAATAATTCGGAAATGCGTTTTTTTATAAAAGGAGCGTATGATTCTTCTTCACTAGCACCACATTCTTTAACGAAAGAACTAAACTCTTTTTTTAGATTAAGAACTTGCAAGATTTTATTAAAAATTCTTTTTGTGCCACATTCATCAATATTTTCTTCTAATTCATTTTCTCCATGATTTCTAATACCCGTCATAACCTTATTTACTGTAAAACCATTTAATCTATAATCGAGTGTAAAAAAATTTACTTGATTATTGCACGCCATTTTTACAATTATTATTTATTTTTAAAATTCTTATTTTCATTTTTTATATTGACTCAGGAATATAAAAGTTGTCTAAACCGTCTCTGTATTTTCCTTTGTCTTTCTCACTCGATAAATCGATAACGACAAAACCATGAGGCTTTTCCCATACTTTTTTTCAAAATTTCCTAAACTCTTCTTTGGGCATATCTTCGCTTACATGGTCGCTGTAAAGGCAAATAAAATTCGCGTTTTCTCTAATAGTTTGTCTCGGTAACCTAAAATAGTTTTGCCCAAGGTAAAAACAATCAACAATACTATGCCACGAATATAGTAACACTCGCACTTATTTTGTCTTTCTAAAAGTAAGTCGTCAAAGATCATTAAATTTTTGTTTTCTGATTTTAACTCTCTTGGATCAGGTACATCCTCGGCAGTTTCGAAGAAATTACAGCGTATATCCGATTTATTCGCTAAGGTTTTAGCCCATTCTTCGATCAAAGCTGTGGGAGTAACGTTTTTATCTTGAACTTCATCTCGCAAGTTAAATAACTCTAAAATTCATTCTTTCGGTAATTTTTCTTCGAAGGCTTTTTTAATTATGCGGTATTCGGGTTGAAAAAGGCTTTTCCCAAAAACGGCTAAATTATCGTAGTCGAGCCAATGCGGTCTTAACAAAAGATTTAGTAAAAGCGTAGTCTTACCACATCCCGATTTACCTACGATTAGTCCCCTAATACTTTTAGGTAAAATAGGGTTATTAGATCTCTTCGATACTACTTTGTTCCACGATAAATCTACAACATTCATTTTTAATATATTAAAAAAATATTTAATATATTAAAAAAAATTTAACGTATTAAAAAGATGTATTGCGTTAAATGTAAAAAAGTTACTAATACCAGAAACATAAAATACGTTGTTACTAAAAATGGGAGGAATATGGCGCGCGGTGAATGCGTCATGTGCGGAAAAACTAAAACAAACTTCGTAAAAAAAAAAAAAAAAAAAAAAAGGCGGTTCATTACTAAATAAGTTTATAAATAACTTACCCGTAGAAATGCATCTTCCCGGACATAACTTTACTGGACCCGGTACTAAATTAAATAAAAGACTCGATCCCGATTTAACTCCGAAAGAATGGAGTAAGCCGATAAACAGGGTTGATAAAGTGGCCTACAATCATGATATTTGTTATCTTAAGCATAATGACACGGCTACCAGAAATTCTATTTGCGACGCGAATATGTTAACGGAGCTAAAGGGAATCTATAATCCGACGATTAGAGAAAAAATGGAACGATTTGTCGTTAGTAATATGATTGGAACAAAGAAAAAATTTGGAATGGGGATTAAAAAAAAAAAAATTCGACATGACGGCTTTATCGGAAGAGCTGCATAAACCAGTAAGAAGAAAATTTAAGAAAAGGAGAGTTAGAGTAAACGGTATTGATAGAATATGGGCGGCAGATTTAGTAGACATGCAAGCATTTTCTAAATTTAATCGGGGTATAAAATATCTTCTCGCTGTCATCGATATCTTTCCCAAATATGGTTGGCTGATACCGTTAAAAGATAAAATGGGAAAATCACTTGCAGCGGCATTAAAGAGTATTTTTAAAGAGAGAAAACCGGAAAAAATGTGGGTGGATAAGGGCAAAGAGTTTTATAACGCTGATGTTAAAAACTTGATAAGAGTTGTATTCTACCGAAAATGAGGAAAAATCTAGCGTCGTTGAGAGATGGATTAGAACGATGAAAGAAAAAATGTGGAAATATTTTTCCGCTAATTCCACTAACATTTACATTAACGCGTTACTGGATCTCGTTAAAGAATATAATAACGCGAAACATTCTCCTACTAAGATGACGCCGGTAAATGCTAGTAAAAAGGTAAACGAAACCGAGGTTTGGAAAACTCTTTATCCCGATCGTTACGAAGTAAGGGATATAAATCCCAAGTTTTCCGTAGGCGATAAAGTAAGGATATCTAAAAAGAAAAAGACCTTCAAAAAGGGATATACCACAAGATGGACTGAAGAGGTTTTTACGGTTTCTGAGGTAAAACATACTTCACCCGTAACGTACAAAATTGCGGATCGTAACAGAGAAGAAATACGAGGTACCTTCTACGAACTCGAACTACAAAAAACTAGTCAGGAGTTGTTTAGGATAGAAAAGGTTATTAAAAAGGGTAGAAATAAATCGTTGGTAAAATGGAAAGGTTATTCCGACGAGTTTAATTCGTGGGTCAACAACGAGGACATTAAAAATATTTTGGTATAAAAAAATGACAGATATCGCGATTAAAAACGTAATTTTACCGAACAAACCGTTAAGCAACTTCGAACTAGAAGATGCAGCGAAAAGATTAAAGATACCTTCTTTTAGGGGCGTATTTTTACGAAACGATCTACCGAAAAATCCTAGAAAAAAGGAATGCGGTATATCAAACCTAGATGACACGAGTGGTCCCGGTACACATTGGGTCGCTTGGTATAAAGACAGTAAACTAAAAATTTATTTCGACAGTTACGGCGTGAGACCGCCTATTGAACTAGAAGAGTATCTATCGAGTCCGATATTTTACAATTCGGATCAATTGCAACATCACGGACAAGTATTGTGCGGACATTTATGCTTGTACGTTCTTAAAGAGTTAAGCTCGGGAAATAAATTTCAACGAATTTTAAATAAACTTTTTTAGCAATATAAAAAAGATGCCTGTCGATAAATTTGGAGGAATGAACGACATTAAATCGAGCGGCAATGGAGCATCACTTACTTATATAAATAATAATTTTTTGCGCAAACACGGAACGACGGAAGTTACCGGTTCTATAAATATGAATGGCAATACATTAACGCGGGTTAGTAACCCCGCGAATCCGCAAGACGTCGCGACTAAGGATTATGTAGACTCTAACGCGGGATTACTACTCGAAAATGGGGGTTATCACGTGTCAGGATATTTAAACATGGGTTTTAATAAAATAAAAAACTTAGACGATCCTACGGAGCCAAGCGAAGCTGCCAATAAAAAATACGTGGATGAAAAATACGTGGATAAAAATGGTAGAGCGATAGTTGAAAATTGGGACGGCAGTTTTTCGGCCATCGCGAATATAGATATGCGAGGATACCAATTGACGAATCTTTCAAACCCCGCAGAACCGCAAGATGCCGCGACAAAGAATTATGTGGATACCGCTAATCGAGCTTTCGTTTACGCTCATGGAAGTTATAAAGCGACTTTAGACGTTTCTATGGGTGGGCGAAGAATTGACGGCCTCGGGACACCTTTATATAATCAACAGGCCGTGAATAAGTATTACGTAGATAACGCCGTTACAATGGTTGCCGCTTTAACCGGACGTGACAAAAAACCCGTAATAAGCGTTCACGCCAAGGAACAAGGAAGGTTAGGAGACGGCAATTACGAGTTTTCTTTCGGTAATGGTAGCAGCGGAAGATCGCACGGATTAGGAGGTTATTGCGTGCCAGCTCCGGGTAGAATTATAAGAGGTTCTTTAACGGTTTTAAAAGCGAAAAGTTTTTTAGAAGAAGAGGTAAAAATTAACGTGGTCGTAAACGGCGACGAAAAAACCGACTACTCCTTAATAAAAGAAAGTGGAAAAGGTTGCAGTTGCGTAGTTTTTCTGCGACCTCTAGAAGTAAAAGAATGCGACGTTATAAACTTTATAACGAGGTCCCATAATCAAAACGCAAAAAACGCTTATTTGACGATACTTATAGAACTCGATTTGTAAAAAAATATTTTAAATTAAAAAAATTTATAACTTTTTCCCGAAATTATAAATTCAGTTAAATATATTTTATAGAATATTAGGATTGATGGGGCGGGGTGGATCTCCAAAAATCGGTAAGCGATTATAATATTTTATTATAATTTAATCTTTCTTTACGCAAACCATATTTTTTACCTTTAGTAAAAGTTTTAAGGTAATATATTGCAACTTATCTTCATTCGGAAAATATTCTCGAATAAAAGTTTTACTTTTACCTTCATCCAAAAGCATTTCTCGTCCTATTTTTCTTATTTCCGACATTGTATCGAAAATAATTCTCATGTCTTTTAAACAAAGTTCTCGTTTTTCCGCAAAATTACTATCCGCGCGATCTTTCGAAGAATATAATTCTCTTATCTCTGTATCTATTTTGAACGCCAAACACCGCAATTTTTTTTGGATAAGTTCCACTCTCTTCCATAAAGAAAAACCTTCTTTTTTATCCTTTTCTTCTATAACGTATTTAATAAAATTTAGCTCATTACCTTTATAGTCGTGCAAATTCGAAATACGATAGAATTTGTAAGGTTTATTATGTTTCGACGAATAAAATCCATTATAGTTCAGAACTTTTTCATATTTCTTAGGATTTTCGAGTATATTCGCCGAAGGAATAAAACATCCGTAACAAAATCTAGCTCTTACTTCTAATTTTCCCAAATCTTCGTATAAACCTCTCATTTTTTCTTCGAAGGAAGGAGGTAAATCCTTACTCTCTATATCTAAGCTTTCCTCACACGAAAAGGTAGAATTTTTCTCCGAGGAAAGGTTCGCGACATCGAAGCTTTCCGAATCCTCAAAATTAATTTCTTCCATCATTTTTTTCCCACTTTTTAGAAGCTAGAAAATTTTCTACGTTTCAAAAATTTTTGCGTAAAATAAATATTTAAAAAAAAAAAAATTATTTCAAAAAAGTTATAAATTTAATCTTCTTCATTTTCAGTGTCACTTTCATCATCTGAACCTAGCGTTACTTTCGAAGGAGTAGAAGAGGAGTTTTCGTCCTTTTTAATAGGTTTAACATTCTTTTTAATAATAGCAACGTCAGAAAGACTCGTTCGTACTTTAAACGTGGACAAATTAATAAAAATATCCGCTATATCTATATAAGCAACTACTTTGCAATTTATTTTTTCGAGAGAACGAGGATCTTTTACTTTTTTGAGATTTCCTTCTTTATTTTTTTCATGAAAAATAGTGCTTATAACACTCTTTGTAGGTTTACCAGTTTCGTCATAAGTTTTATCTAGCTTTAGTTTCGGGTAAAAAATATTATCTTTAATAATTTCTAAATCTTCAAAATTATTATTGTGTTTATTTTTTACGACCTTTTTTAACGCTTCTTCTCGTAAAAATTTCGAAATACTATCTAATATTTTTTTAAACTCAGTTTCTTTTTCGTTCGGATTTTCTTTATCGTAAAAAGATCGCAAAGACATAAAGTAATCCGCCGATTTGCCCGCATACTCTTGAACTCCATAAGAAAACAGAGCGGGAGAACGTATCCGTAAACCTCTAATTTCCCCATCGGAATACTCATATACAATTTTCATTGTCTGAAAATTGTATTTTTTATTTATTTCGCTATCGCGAAGTCTTAGCTTTTTTATATTGAAGTCTCGAAACTTTATATAATTATTTTCCGCCATTTTTTTCCCACTTTTTATACTAAGATTTTTTTTCTGAAATCAATTTTGAAAAAATAAAGAATTTTAAATTATAAATAATTTTTAGCTCCACTGGCCGAAGGCCAGCGGGCTTATGTCATGGCCCGGTGTCCGTCGTGCGTGCGTGCGTGCGTCCGTCCGTCCGTCCGGTCGTCCGTCCGTCCGTGCGTTAACTTTTATTTCAAACATCTTCTTCTCTGAAACTACCCATCCGATTTTCACGAAACTTCACAGAAATGATCCTGACATGGTCCTCTTCAGAATTTCTTGAAAGAATTTGATTCCTTCAAAAACTCTGGTTGCCATGGCAACAAAACTGAAAAATATTGGAAATCTTTAAAAATCTTCCTGTCTGAAACCATAAGGCATAGGGCTACCAAATTTGGCATGTAGCTTTATGTAGTAGACTTCTATCAAGTTTCTTCAAATTATAGCCCTGGGGTCAAAATTGGCTCTGCCCCAGGGGTCACAAGTTTTACATAGGCTTATATAGAGAAAACTTTAAAAATCTTCATGTCTGAAACCATAAGGCATAGGGCTACCAAATTTGGCATGTAGCTTTATGTAGTAGACCTCTATCATGTTTCTTGAAATTATAGCCCTGGGGTCAAAATTGGCTCTTCCCCAGGGGTCACAAGTTTTACATAGGCTTATATAGAGAAAACTTTAAAAATCTTCTTGTCTGAAACCATAAGGCATAGGGCTACCAAATTTGGCATGTAGCTTTATGTAGTAGACCTCTATCATGTTTCTTGAAATTATAGCCCTGGGGTCAAAATTGGCTCTTCCCCAGGGGTCACAAGTTTTATACATAGGCTTATATAGAGAAAACTTTAAATATCTTCTTGTCTGAAACCATAAGGCCTAGAGCTACCAAATTTGGCATTTAGCTTGATCTAGTTGGAGTCTACCAAAAGTGCACAAAGTATAGTCCTGGGGTCAATTTGGCCTCATACTTGGAGGGGGGGTTCACAAGATTTACATAGGCTTACATAGGGAAAACTTTTAAATCTTGGTGTACATAGCCATAAGGCTTAGGCTACCAAATTTTGCATATAATTATAGCATTATTTAGTGGACAGTTACAAAGAGGGCCCAAGTTACAGCTCTAGGATCAAGTTTGGCCCTGCACCAGGGATCACAAGTTTTACATGGGTTTATGGAGTGAAAAGTTCAGAAACCATCTTCTTACCAGCCATAAGGCCAAGAACTCCCACATTTGGCATGTTATTCTTCTAATACAATATTCCCCATGTAGTCAGACTGTAGCCATGAGGTCAAAGTTTTATAAGGGCTTATATAGTGAAGACTTTTCTTCGTGGTTTATATTTATAAGCCAGTGGAGCGATACAGGGCCATCATGGCCCTCTTGTTTAAAAATGGACACAAAAGTTTCTACCCAGACATTTATAGCTTACACAAACATAGATGCCCTTAACTTAGAAAAGTTGTTTGAAGAGGTAACTCTAACGCCGGAGTTAATTCATGCGTCTTACAAGCAAAAAGAAGTAGGGAAAAAAGGTAAGAAAAATGTAAAAAATAACCCGAGAAATTTTATAAATTGTATTTCGTTTTCCTTTTTCTTTGATGAGAAAAAGATCAATCTAAAGCTCTTTAGAAACGGGGTAATACGGCTTACTGGGTGCAAGACTTACGAGCATTGCGTAAAAGGCTTAGTCTTTTTATGGACCGTACTCGAGGAAACCCCATCATGTTCTTTACTCAATAACCTAAAGGCTTACCTGGTTTCGGTAATGAGAAATGTTAGCTTTAATTTAGGGTTTCCCGCTGACAGGGAAAAACTAGGAAAGTACTTTGTTGAAAATGAAGAATATAACCTTTCGATGATAATAGGAGGTTTTATAGGAGTTCAGTTTATTAAACCCATAGAATCTATAGATGACATGCCGGTTTATGAGCTCGATATAGGTAGGAAAGATAATGCCGTAAGTTTAGAAAGGGAAATAACCTACGAAAAGTTTAATGACTTAATCTCGCTGACAAAAAATAGGACTACTAAGCAAAACGTGCGCAAGCTATCTAGAAAATATGTTACCATAACCATATTTCAGTTGGGACAAGTCCTGTTTTCCGGAGTCCACAAAAAATACCAAGATCCTTTGATAAAATGGTTTTTAGATATTATGTTTAGGATAAAAGATAAGGTCATAATAGAAGAGCCTCCAGTTTGTTCACTCAAGGACTGCTTACACCCTTCCTATCAAAAATAAAAAATTATTAAGCACTTTCGTTGCACCAAAACAATATTACTTTTCTGCAGATAGGGCATATATTTTTATCATTTTTATAGACGCTGAATTCGTGACACTTCGCACACAAACAAATATGGCCGCACGGCACGTAAAGTATAATAGACTCTTTTTCCCTACATATGCAACATATTTCTTCTCACTACTGCCTATTAATACGGGCTGGCCCATTTTCATTATATTTCAGCGCGTTTCGACCATTCGATGTTTAAAATTTATGAATTTTCAACTTTTGACGTTCGAATTTCGATGTTTCGACCATTCGATGTTTCGAATTTATGAATTTTCGATGTTCGAATTTCGACGTTTCGACCATTTGATGTTTCGAATTTATGAATTTTCAACTTTCGACATTCGAATTTCGACGTTTCGACCATTACGATGTTCGGAATTTATGAATTTTCAACTTTCGACGTTCGAATTTCGACGTTTCGACCATTCGATGTTTCGAATTTATGAATTTTCAACTTTCGACGTTCGAATTTCGACGTTTCAGCCATTATGATGTTTCGAATTTATGAATTTTCAACTTTCGACGTTCGAATTTCGACCTTTCGGCCATTACCATGTTTCGAATTTATGAATTTTCAACTTTCGACGTTTGAATTTCGACGTTTCGGCCATTAAGATGTTTCGAATTTATTAATTTTCAACTTTCGACGTTCGAATTTCGACGTTTCGACCATTTCGTTGTTTCGAATTTGAATTTTCATCTTTCGACGTTATGAATTATGAATTTTCTAGGCTAACGCATCTCCGGCTAACGCATCTCTGCCCAACGCATCTCTGCCCAACACACACCCCCAGCAGCTCGACTCTGGCATTTTTTCGGCAGCCGCATTTTTAAAACAATTTGTGCGTCTCGCCGATTCGAGTTCCCCCGCGCGCGTTTCGTGTCGGAATTTTTTTTTTTTTTTTAAAGTTTATAATTTCGAGAAATTATAATTTTTTTTTTTTTACGGGTCTTGTTCTATCAATATTGCCAAATAAGAGTATTTTGCTTCTGGATTGTTGGTCCTCGTTATAAAGTTTATGACATCGCATTGTTTTACTTCTAGAGGTTGCGGAAAAACTACGCAACTACAACGTTCGTCTCTCTTTTTAGCTCCACTGGCCGAAGGCCAGCGGGCTTATGTCATGGCCCGGTGTCCGTCGTGCGTGCGTCCGTCCGTCCGTCCGTCTGGTCGTCCGTTCGTCACTCCGTCAGTCCGTCCGTCCGTGCGTTAACTTTTATTTCAAACATCTTCTTCTCTGAAACTACCCATCCGATTTTCACGAAACTTCACAGAAATGATCCTGACATGGTCCTCTTCAGAATTTCTTGAAAGAATTTGATTCCTTCAAAAACTCTGGTTGCCATGGCAACAAAACTGAAAACTATTGGAAATCTTTAAAAATCTTCTTGTCTGAAACCATAAGGCATAGGGCTACGAAATTTGGCATGTAGCTTTATGTAGTAGACCTCTATCAAGTTTCTTCAAATTATAGCCCTGGGGTCAAAATTGGCTCTGCCCCAGGGGTCACAAGTTTTACATAGGCTTATATAGAGAAAACTTTAAAAATCTTCTTGTCTGAAACCATAAGGCATAGGGCTACCAAATTTGGCATGTAGCTTTATGTAGTAGACCTCTATCATGTTTCTTGAAATTATAGCCCTGGGGTCAAAATTGGCTCTGCCCCAGGGGTCACAAGTTTTACATAGGCTTATATAGAGAAAACTTTAAAAATCTTCTTGTCTGAAACCATAAGGCATAGGGCTACCAAATTTGGCATGTAGCTTTATGTAGTAGGCCTCTATCATGTTTCTTGAAATTATAGCCCTGGGGTCAAAATTGGCTCTTCCCCAGGGGTCACAAGTTTTATACATAGGCTTATATAGAGAAAACTTTAAATATCTTCTTGTCTGAAACCATAAGGCCTAGAGCTACCAAATTTGGCATTTAGCTTGATCTAGTTGGAGTCTACCAAAAGTGTCCAAAGTATAGTCCTGGGGTCAATTTGGCCTCATACTTGGAGGGGGGGGGTTCACAAGATTTACATAGGCTTACGTAGGGAAAACTTTTAAATCTTGGTGTACACAGCCATAAGGCTTAGGCTACCAAATTTTGCATATAATTATAGCATTATTTAGTGGACAGTTACAAAGAGGGCCCAAGTTACAGCTCTAGGATCAAGTTTGGCCCTGCACCAGGGATCACAAGTTTTACATGGGTTTATGGAGTGAAAAGTTCAGAAACCATCTTGTTACCAGCCATAAGGCCAAGAACTCCCACATTTGGCATGTTATTCTTCTAATACAATATTCCCCATTTAGTCAGACTGTAGCCATGAGGTCAAAGTTTTATAAGGGCTTATATAGTGAAGACTTTTCTTCATGGTTTATATTTATAAGCCAGTGGAGCGATACAGGGCCATCATGGCCCTCTTGTTTATTAAGGAGTGGTCAATATTTTCGATACTTTTTATGACTATATTAATTTTTACCTCTTCTTCCAAAAACTTATTTCCTTTTATAACCATTAAAGTACCTCTTATAATTCTACCCGGGGCTGGCATGCAATAACCACCTATTCCGTGATGTTTTCCGCTGCATCCATTACCGAAAGAGAACTCGTAATTTCCATCTTGTAAACTTCCTTGTTCCTCCACATGAACGCTTATAATGGGTTTAGACCTTTTATCCACATAAGATTTTGTTGCTAAATCTCTTTTTCCTACCGGTCTCGCGGCGTTTTTTATAGAAGAACCTTTTTAGATCCACATCGGATACAGCTTCAAAACTTCCGTCCGGATTTTTTACGATAGCGTCGCCGTTATCGACGTAATTTTTATTAGCGGCGGCGCTACGATCTATGGGGTTTGGTAAACCAATGATCGAGCGACCACCCATAGAAATGTCACCAACTGCCATATAACCATCAGGGCCGTAGACAAAAGCTCTATCACTATCATCCAAATATTTTTTAGTGGCTGCTTCGTTCGGTTCCGTAGGATCGAACAAGTTTTTTATTTTATTAAATCCCATAATTAAATATCCCGCCATGTGGTAACCCCCATTTTCGTCCAATAACCCCAAATTAGAGTCAACATAATCCTTTGTTGCAACATCTTGAGGATTTACCAGGTTGTTAACTCTCGACAACGTATTACCGTTCATATTTATCGAACCAGTAACTTCCGTCGTTCCATCTTTGCGCAAAAAATTATTATTTATGTAAGAGAGCGACGCACCATCGCATTGTGTATGTACCTCGGTGCTCATTCGACCAAATTTGTCAACAGGCATTTTTTTTTTTTTATATACAATTTTTTTTTTTTTAAATGTCTAATTCTAACAATAGTACGATAGCTGCACTCGCGACTGATTCGATAGCTTTTTTTCTCGAGTCATCAGCAAAAGTTTGTATACTTTCACCATTTTTTCTCAGAAAATCAAACAAAATAGTAGATACAATTTGTATTAGCTAGCACGGAGAAAATTCGATGGGCAGATTAATTCTTGGCAATAAGTATAATTTATTGTTTGGGGGTAGAGCGACGGAAAATTAAATATATCTTTGTTGTTAGGCGCAGATGATCTTTCAACCCAAAAATTCCATCCACTAAATTTATTAACAATTTCGGGCAAAAATCCTATGTCAACGTCGTGTGGAAACAATGTAATAGCGATTTTTTTAATTCTTCCGGCAGTAGGGGTAACATAGTAATCGTGAGTAGGCCTTGATCCTTTATTAAAATTAAACAAGAAAGTGTTTGTTCTCGATACATCTAAATTAAATTTTCTTGTCACGGCGCATATTAAAACATGTGGTTTCACGATATTGTCTTTATGCAAAAAATTATTATTTATGTAAGAGCGATGCACCATCGCATTGTGTATGTACCTCGGTACTCATTCTTCCAAATTTATCGACAGGCATTTTTTTTTATATAGCTAAAAAAGTTTATTTAAAACTCGTTGGAACTTATTTCCCAAGCTTAGTTCCTTAAGAACGAACAAGCATAAATGTCCGCAAAATACTTGCCCGGCTCGTTGTAATTGATCCCTATTGTAAAATATCGGGTGTTTCAGATAGTTTACTAGTTCGAGAGGGGATTGCACGCCGTAACTGTCGAAATAATTTTTTAGTTTACCGTCTCTATACCAAGCGATCCAGTGTGTACCGGGTCCGCTCGTATCATAGAGATTTAATATACCACATTTTTTTTTTCTACACTTTTTCGGTAAAGTGTCTCGTAAAAAAACACCCCTAAAAGAAGGAATTCTTAATTTTCTCGCGGCATCTTCTAGTTCGTAGTTGCTTAGCGGTTTGTTAGGTAAAATTACGTTTTTAATCGCGATACCCGGCATTTTTTTTTTTATAACTGAATATTTTTAATGTCTTTATTATCAACCCATGTATAAAAACGGTTGGGGTAACCGTACCATCTTACTTGCGATTTATTTTTTCTTCCCGCTACAATCTCTCTTATCACTGGCACGTCTTGTTTAGTTTTTTGTAGTTCGGGTTCATAAAAGCTGTCTCCTATTTCTTTCCCGTTATAATCTTCGATTTTATACGTTACGGGCGATGTACGTTTTACCTCGCTGATCGTAAAAATCTCTTTGGTCCATCTTTGTGTATATCCTTTTTCGAATCTCTTTTTCTTTTTACTTAACCTTACTTTATCACCGACGGAAAACTTAGGGTTTTTGTCACTTACTTCGGCTTGATAGGGATAAAGCTCTCGGAAAACTTTGGTTTCATTTACCTTCTTACTGGCATTTACTGGCGACATCTTAATGGAAGAATGTTTCGCGTTATTATATTCTTTAACGAGATCCGGTAGCGCATCTATGTAAACATTCGTGGATTTAGCGGTAAAATATTTCCAGATTTTTTCTTTCATCGTCCTAATTCATCTCTCGGCGATGCTAGATTTTTCCTCATTTTCGGTGGAATATATCTCTATCAAACCTTTAATGTGTTTGTTATAAAACTCTTTACCCTGATCTGTCCACATTTTCTCGGGTTTTCTTTCCTTAAAAATACTCTTTAATGCTTCGGCGACGGATTCTCCCTTCTTATTTTTTAATGGAATCAACCAACCGTACTTGGAAAAGATATCAATGACAGCGAGAAGATATCTTGTGCCGCGATTGAGTTTTGAAAATTCTTGCATGTCTACTAAATCCGCGGCCCATATTTCATCAATACCGCTTACTTTGACTCTCCTTCTCCTAAATTTTCTTCTCGCGGTTTTGTGTAACTCTTCCGCTAAAGTTTCCATATCGAATTTTTTTTTTTTCTGACCCCCATTCCGAATCTCTTCTTCGTTTCAATCAGATTACTAACGATGGACCATTCCATTTTTTCCCTGATTGTAGGATTATAGATACCCTTTAGTTCCGTTAACATATTTTTATCGCAAATAGCATTTCTGTTAGCCGTATCGTCATATTTAAGATAACAAATATTGTGATGGTACGCCGCCTCATCAACACGGCTTATCGGTTTACTGCATTCCTTCGGCGTTAAGTCGGGGTAGAGTCTTTTATTTAATTTAGTGCCGGGCCCGGTAAAGTTATGGCCGGGGAGATGCATTTCAATGGGTAAATTATTTATAGTCTTATTTAGTATCGACGCGCCTTTTTTTTAACAAAGTTTGTTTTTGTCGTTCCGCATTTTCCGCGCGCCATATGCCTTCCATTTTTGGTAACAACGTGTTCTACGTTGCGGGTATTAGTATGTCTTCTACATTTTACGCAATACATCCTTTTTTTAATATATATATGTATTTTTTTATTATTACTTAAAAAATGGATGTTATAGATTTATCGTGGAACAAAGCGGTATCAAATAGGCTTAATAACCCTTTTTAGCTCTACTGGCTGAAAGCCAGGAGAGCTTATGTCATGGCGGGGTTTCCGTCGTCCGTCTGTCTGTCCGTCTGTCCATCCGTCCGTCTGTCCGTCCGTTAGTCTTTTTCTTGTTTACGCGATAAAGTCTGCATTTGTTGCCGGATTTTCATGAAACTTGCACAGTTTGTTTATCTCATCAATAGCTTCAACCCTATTGAATTTGAAAAAAAATCCAACAAACAATATGGGAAAAGTAGCCATTTCAAGTTGAAAATTTCCAGTTCTTGTTTACGCGATAAAGTCTGCAAATAACTTCAGAATTTCGTGAAACTTGCACAGTTTGTTTATTTCATCAATAGCTTCAACCCTATTGACTTTGAAAAAAATCCAACAAATAGTATGGGAAAAGTAGCCATTTAAAGTTGAAAATTTAAATTTTCTGTTCTTGTTTACGCAATAAAGTCTGTATTTCTGGTCAGATTTTCATGAAAATCACACAGTTTGTTTATCTCATCAGTAGCTTCAACCCTATTGATTTTGAAAAAAAAATCGAAGAAACAATGTGGGAAAAGTAGCCATTTCATGTTGAAAATTTCCAATTCTTGTTTACATGATAAAGTCTGCATTTGTAATCAGATTTTTGTGAAATTCACCCAGTTGTTTTGTCTCATCAACAGCTTGAATCCTATTGATTTTGAAAAAAAATCCAAGAAACAATGTGGGAAAAGTAGCCATTTTTTTTTGTTGAAAATTTGTCTTTTTGCATCATGAATTCATAATGTATGCTAGCATAAAAGCAAGATTTAATTCCCTGCCAGTAGAGCATATTCAGGCCCTTCAGGGCCTTCTAGTTTACCTAAAAGCATTAGGGGGTTAATTGTTGGTAAATCGGGATGCGGTAAGACAACGCTTTTACTGAACCTTTTGTTAAGACCGGAATGGCTCGATTACAATAATTTATGCGTTTTTGGGAAAAGTCTTTTTCAACCCGAATATCGTATTCTTAAAAAAGCTTTCGAAGAAAAACTACCGAAAGAGTCAATTTTAAAGTTGTTTAACATTCGCGACAAAATACAGGATTCTAATGTTTTCCCCTCAGCTTTGATCGAGGAATGGATTAAAACCCTAAAAACTAAATCGGATATAACGTGCAGTTTCTTCGAAACCGCCGAGGACGTACCCAATCCGAGAGAGTTGGAAGAGGGAAACAAAAATTTAATGATTTTCGACGATTTACTTTTAGAGAAACAAAATAAATGCGAATGTTACTATATTCGTGGAAGGCATAGTAATGTCGACTGTTTTTATCTCTCGCAAAACTATTTTAGGTTGCCGAGGCAAACTATTAGGGAAAACGCAAATTTTATCTGCCTTTTAAGCAAGACCTCAAGAATATTAATCATATTTATGGAGATCATGTCGGTGAAGATATGCCGAAAGAAGAGTTTAGAAAATTTTGTAAAAAGGTATGGGAAAAGCCGCACGGTTTTGTCGTTATCGATTTATCGAGTGAAAAAAATAACGGAAAGTATAGAGACGGTTTTGATAACTTTTATATCCCCGAAAGAAAATAATTTTTTTTTACTATAAAAAAAATGGAAGATCTTTTAAAACGGATAGTCGAAAATACGTGACAAAAATGTCCGTGCAAATTATAGTAAGCGACAACAAAACGCGCTTTAGAAGTAGGTTTAATCCGCCGATTCAACTGGAAAAGGATAGAAAATATGAAGTAGCTTTGGTAAACCTCGAAACATACTACTCTTTTCCAAACATT
The DNA here is from genome assembly GCA_945859785.2 of Tridacna gigas. NCBI lineage: Eukaryota > Metazoa > Mollusca > Bivalvia > Cardiida > Cardiidae > Tridacna > Tridacna gigas. Next base: position 64,218,766 of record OX244034.2, on the reverse strand, counting down.
GATGTAACAAACAACACGTTTATTTATTCCAACGATAACGGCGTTTCTTGGTTTAAAATAGAAATACCGGAAGGAAGTTACAACGTTATAGACATTAACGATACCATTCACCAGGAAATGAGAAAAAAAGGTCACTTCGATTTAGCTAATGAGGAATATCTTATTAACATTTTGGCGAACACAAATACGTTAAAATCTATTCTTACCCTCAAGTAGATTTTAATCATCCAAACTCCATTTCTAAAGTACTAGGTTTTACTCGCGCGAAATACAAAGCGGGTTTTCACGAGTCGGAGAACGTAGTAAACATTCTTAATATAAATTCCTTACTCATTAACATCGATATTATCTCAGGAAGCTACGTTAATGGTTCAACACAAAACACAATTTACTCTTTTTTCCCGAATGTTGTGCCGGGTTATAAGATAATTGAATCGCCGATTAATTTAGTATATTTGCCGATAACATTGGATGAAATACACGATATGGAGGTAAAGATTACAGACCAAGATGGAACGTTACTAAATCTAAGAGGAGAAAATGTAACGATTAGATTTCATATTAACGAGGCGTGAAAAAAAATAAAAATAAAAAAATATATATATATAAAATGTCGAGCTACATAAATGTTAGAGTTAATATATCGGAGGGGCAAAAGAGAAAAATCCTTTCCGCTATTAAAAAAGGAGACGGCAAAATAGGTATTCGTTTAGAGCATGAAGATTTGCGTGGCAATGATGTTTTAGCAGTTACCCAGTCACAAGCAAAAAAAATAGCTAATGCCTTTGAAAATGGTACTGGCATAACAATTAGGTTTTCCGCAAGGCAGCTTAAACATAATAAAGAAATAAAAGGTTTTCTAGGAATGCTAGCCGGATTAGCCACGAGAGCTTTGCCGATGTTAGCTAAAACCGTTTTGCCCGCATTAGGCGTTGGCGCTCTTTCGGGATTAGCGTCGTCAGGCGTGCAAAAAGCGATGGGATCGGATCTTTTCCTTAAAAAAGGCGGTCGAATTTGCCGCATAGAAACTGATGGGAAAGGCCTTTATTTAAGCCCTTACTAAAGGTAGAGGATTAGAGAATGTTGGCGATGGTTTATATTTAAAACAAGGCGGAAAGTTTTATGATGGAAGTGGCCTTATTCTCGGACCAAATAGCCCTTTCGCTAATATTCCCATTTTGGGCGCGATATTATAAATTATAATTTAAAAAATGCATAAATTTAGCGTAAAAATGAGAATTTCTCGATCAAAAACGATTCATTGGAGGCCAACTCCTAATTTAAAACATCCCCCAATAAAAATAAATCCGTTAACTTGGCGAATCTTTTGTCAAAAAGAAATTATATTAACTCCGGGGCAAGTATTTCCGATGCAATTAGGTTTAGGTTTTATGATGACTAAAGGCGTACTTTTAACCTCATTAGCATATTCTTTTAGATTTAAAAAATGTAGTTATCCCCCGCCGAAAAGGCGGCGGGGGATATGGTAATAGTCTCCGTCCGTCCTTCCGTCATTCCGTCTGTCCGTCCTTCCGTCCGTCCGTCCTTCCGTCCCACATTTTTGTCCGGAGCATATCTCCAAAAGTATTTGAGATATCAACTTCAAACTTCACAAGTGGATAGATCTCATTAAGGAGGCGTGCAGTGTACAAGAACCATTACTCTGTCTTCAGTATTTTTGGAGTTATTGCCCTTTGTACATTTTTTTTCTGGAATTTTTGTCCGGAGCATATCTCCAAAAGTATGAAAGCTAGGAACTTGAAACTTCACACACATATAGAACTCATTAAGGAGGTGTGCAGTGCACAAGATCCATTACTCTGTCTTCAGTATTTTTGGAGTTATTGCCCTTTGTACATTTTTACTTTGAATTTTTGTCCGGAGCATATCTCCAAAAGTATAAAAGCTAGGAACTTGAAACTTCACACATATATAGAACTCATTGAGGAGAAGTGCAGTGCACAAAACCATAACTCTGTCTTCAGTATTTTTGGAGTTATTGCCCTTTGTACATTTTAACTTTGGAATTTTGTCCGGAGCATATCTCCAAAAGTACAAAGGCTAGGAACTTCAAACTGTATACACTTATAGAATTCATTAAGGAGAAGTGCAGTTCACAAAAACCAAAACTCTGTCTTCAGTAATTTTTGAGTTATTGCCCTTTGTTAATTTTTACTTTGGATTTCTGTCTGGCGTATATCTCCAAAAGTATAAAAGCTAGGAACTTGAAACTACACATATAGAACTAATTGAGGAGAAGTGCAGTGCACAAGAACCATACCTCTATCTTCAGTATTTTTGGAGTTATTGCCCTTTGTAAATTTTTACCTTGGATTTTTGTTCGCACATTTCCCATTCTTGGCCAAGTTTCATACTTATGGCATAAACACAAAAAAGTTTTATAACTCTTGTATGCATTTAAAAAAAGAAAAAGTGTCTTTTTTTCTTTTTCAGAAACTTCAATATTGATTAAGTTTTAATGTTTTGTAGTTATTATATCATGTTAATGCCAACTTTCATAACTTGGACCTGTATTTCAAAAAAGAAAATATGCTTGTTTTTTTATCTTCACTTCAAGCTCTTATTTCGGTGCTGTGTTAGAAAAAGCCCAATCGGCGGGGGATCTGGTGCTTGACAAGCACTTGTTTACAAAATGAGATTAGCCTCGAAGATGCGGAGGATATTTTAATTACTATTACTAACAATTCGAATGATGCGGTAAAAATAAAAGAAAACGAGCTTTTATGTCACGTTTGTTACCATTTTTAAAAAAAAAAAATATTACGCTAATAGAAAAATGGAAATGACTAATAAATATCCCGTATTACCCACGGCTCCTCCGGATGATGATAATCCAGATGAGGGGCCGGATTATCGTTTGTATAGAATTAACGAGATACAAAACTTTTTAGAAGCCAAGATAATGAAAAGAGAATCTTTAAGTAAGAAATATTTTAGGGCCACGAGAATAGTAGATAATATAGATACCGTTTTAGTCGTGACTACTACAGTTGGTGGGTTAGGCGGTATAGGTTTGTTAGCAACGGTAGTTGCGTTACCTGTGGTTATAGCATTAGAAAGTGTCGCGGGTTTTTGCGGTTTTTTAAGCGTAGTTGGAAAATGCGTCTCTAGAAATACTACGACCAATGTCTCGAAAGCTTTAATGGATAAAAAAGTCTTTCATGAAGAATTTCTACTGATTATGGAGGAATTAGAGAAATATAAAAAGATGAAGGAAGAAATTAGATCGAAATTTAAGAAAATTATAACGAGCGAAACGGAAGAATCGTTAATAGAAAGAGGGAGAAGAGAACAGCGTGAGTCCTTTCGGAAGTTGGTTGAAAAACATCGTGGTAAGGAGCTGTAATATTAAGAAACCAAAAATTAAGTTTTCGTGTAGTTTTAGTTACGAAACAGGTTAAAAAACTCTGTTAAAAACTCCGTTAAAAACTCGGTTAAAAAAAAATAATCCTAATAAAAAATGTCTTTCCTAAAAATCGATGATCCGGCTAAAAGAGACTTGATCGTAAAAGAGTATCTTGAAACAAAGAAGAATATTCGGAGTAACCAGCTGGCAGAAAGAATGGGCGAAATAGAATTACAATCAGATCTTTCAAAGTTTTTTAAACCTATTACAGAAACGCAAATAGCTACAACGAGGAAAATTATGGAGGGTCTTATACCTATTGAAGAGGGTATAGAAGGATTACAAAAAACTATCGAATTACCGAGTTACCCACCAATGAAAATTAGTACGTCCAAAGAAGGAAAGGTAACTATCAGAGAAGGCGATGAAATACAAACTATTGGACCAATTGCGCATAAGTATTTAATGAGATTCGCAAATAAAGCCGATGTTGATAAAACGTACGGGTTGCATTCTAAAAAGGGTAAATTTTATATCAGTAATAAATTAGCAATAATTGTTGATAATGATATTGTGGTTTGTAATTCGGAATATGAAGGAACACCGGGTCTCTGGGAGTTAATTACTTCTAAACACCCGGATAAAAACATTTATACGGACAATGATTACGATAATTATAAGGATTTAATGATAAAAACCAACACTCTTTATCGTAATTACGATCCGACTACTAATCGCGCTAATTCTAATAAAGGTGCAAAATGGAATAAATTACTTAAGCATATTTGGTCTGATATAAAATTTGGGGAAGGTATCATTATCCCGTGCGATCCTAACGCATTACTGCAAAGACTAGAATTACTTATAGCGAGCAAAGCGGCTGGCAACACGGGTGTGAGAAACGAGATTGTTAGCGTGTGCGACGAATTAAAAAGTCAAGGTTACTTCGATGAAAAAAGCTACAAAAAATTAATGTCTATATTATAAAAAGAAAAGTTTGCTTACGGCGGTTCCGGAATTTTTGACAGTTTAGCTAACTTTTTTACGAGACTTTTTACTAGTAGCGCGGCCAAACAAATTGCTTCTTCGCCCTCGACATAGGAAAAAGTGTCGCAAAGGAAGGCACGAAAAAAGCTTTAGAGGCTGGAAAGAGTGCTGCGGTAGATGCGGGGATGAGATTAGTTAAAAAGGCTTTAACTCCGAAATCCAAAAAAATTTTAGAAAAATATACCGCTTTGCCCGCGATGCAAGATATTAACGCGTTAATAGAAGGGAGTGGTAACAACGCAATTGCTATAGAAGAATTAATTAAAAAATTAAATAGTGGATCGGGCATTAAAATATTATGAATTTTTCAGTTTATAGTGCCCTAAAGCTAATGTATTTATTTTGTCACCTAATATACATCTTTTAGCATCAAAAGAAGATACAGCTTTCTTATTAATTTCTTCGGTAAAAATTTCGTGTTTGTAGCTTCTCAGAATAGACATAGTTCTATACTGCTCCTCACCGCTTAATAAACACTCTTTATAGTTTTCGAAGTGTATACCCGAATCAACAATACACTTTTTAATGCCTTTGCACCTTTTGTGCTCTTTTCCATCAATACTTCTAAAAGCATAATTTTTTGCGCTTAACCCCGCAAACTCCGTCATAATTTTCCCAGCAAGTTCATCTTTTTACTTTCCTACAACTCTTTTATTTTTATTATATTTTAGAAAATGATTATCAGAATAATTGCTTGTGTCAAATATTGTGGCCTTGTCAGGCTCGATATCTTTATACAAATCAATGGTTTCTATTTCTAAAATAAAGCTATCTGTGTCGGTATAACACATTCTAACTTTTTCCCCGTATTTTTCTTTAAAATAATTATAATAAGTATTATACATATGATTCTTGCTTATATCTAAAATAGACATTCCCAAGTATATGGGTTTGTTGTATTTTATATTAATCTTTTTCATGTGTACAGCCACCAAGTTTTCGTCAAATATTACTGTATGGTCATAATTTGGTTTTGCTGTGAGCTTTTTATATCTGTGGCTAACTTCGCCAGAGACTAATTGGATATTTACCCTATTTCTTAGGTTTTCTATCGTTTTACCAAAAACGGAGTTCATCATTAATTTAAAAAACTCCTCTTCGAATTTATTTCTCGAATTTTTTTCTTAACTCAACATTTAAATCGATAAATGTTTTCAAAAAAGGGCTTTCCTTAAATTTAATTACCCTATGTATTTTTTTAATTTTTAGCCCTAAATTTAAATAAGTGTTTAACGTTTCGTGATGTATAATATAATTTTTCTTATTATTAAAATTTGGTATTAACCTTTTTACCATTTTAATTTCTAAATGTTCTGGAGCGCGGGGATAATCATTGTGCTTATCATGTAATTCTTGAGGGTAATCTAAATCCACCTCAAGAATCATTCCTCGCCCCTCTACATTACAATATTCCCCCCATTCTTCCATTTCTTTTTCGCTCGCCCACTTAAAACTCGCGAGTGGGAAGAGGTTTGGACATAGCGCAAGGGTAAAGGCTATTCGCATCTATATACATTAAATATTTTGAGGGTTTACTTGGGTCGTATAGTTCTTCCATATATTTATTATTAGCGGCAGAATATCTTTTGCTGCACATGTTAATACCGCCTCTGATGCCTCGTTCTATCATTAGCAGCATGTCTTGATCTGTCAAAAGTTCAAGCTTTACCCTCGTTTTCTTGTACATCGCATCGTAAGCTAAACCCGGAGAGGTATAGTACCAACTAGGATCTAGTTCGTAATATTTTAAGCAGATGCTCCTAAAATTTTCAAAAACATCCGCTAAAAGTAAAACATCTATTTTATTGTATAACTCTAAATAATCCTTAAAGGTTTTCATATCGAAGCCACACCAAACATTTCTCGCGTGCGCATAATCTGCGTCGCTAATATTGGTTTTGTACAAATCCAAATAAAAACCTTCTGTTGACGGTAATTGTTCTTCTTCTAGTTTACCAAAAGAATCTAAATACTCTTAGGGGAAAACTCCTTTCCTCCTAACGAGCGGCAATTGCTCTTTCGTAAAAAAATTAGTAGTGATTTTAAACTGCTCTTCACTTAGATAGCTAGAAAGACTATCCAGGCTCGCTGCCATAAATTTAAAACTATGAAGAAACCTAATACTATGATATTTATTTCTAAGGATTGGTTTCATATTTTTTGTTAATACGGTATATTTTTCTACGGGGATATTTTTGCTGAAACTGATATACCTTTCTTCATTATTAGGTATACAGTCAATATTTGCCCCGGTTTTACCGAGGATTTTAATAAAAAGGTGCGCATCATAACCGGATAGATTATGAAAATATACTTGGGTAAAGTTAGGGACTTTGGCCTTAGTATTGCATAGATTATGTGCGGCTCCTCTATACTTACCCGTAAAATGGCAATGATCCCTCGCCTTATGATTTTCTTCGGTGAACTCACCATTGCAAATCCAACATTTTTGTTCTTGTTGGTAGCTGGCCTCCTCCTCTACGGTTATTTTAATGGGTACAGGATTTTTATAATATTTATTATAAATTTCCTTTATATCTTGGCTTAATGAATTAATAAATTTTTCGTCCGTATTTTCCCCGGTATATGTTTTTAATATAGGGGCACATACATTATCATCGAAGCATTTTATAATGTAGCAAAAACCACAAGCTATATGCTTCCGAGTTTTTAATGTATAGCTTTTTTCGGGATTTGGTTGGCATGTGTTTAAAGGTGCTAGTATACTTTCAAAATCCGCATAAATGACAAAAGGTACTACCACTTTCCTATCATGATTCTTGAAAACTAATGTTGTACCCTCTTTCGGCATTTCCAAAGTAATTGGCGCGTGTTCGTTGCAATAACTCATATGCTTTTCCAAAAGTTTTTCGTTACAAAATGATTTAAACAGAGCATACAGTATTCTAATCGGCCATTACCACTTATCTGCTCGCGCATTAGGCCTCTAAAATTTTTTATTAATGCATAATGGCTTTTATCACCCTCTTCAATATAAAGAAGGTTTACATGATTAGTAGCTAATTTTTTAATAGCCCTTATTCTATTGATTTTTTTATTTTTCATGTATTCAAACACATTAATACTTATTTCGGGATTTTCTTTTTCGAAGTTATCAATATCCCTAATTGTGACCGGGTATTTTATTCCGGACATATTTAAACTGTTTTCTCTCGATTTTAAAACTTTATCAATTCTATATGCGTGCTTTTCTATGGGATTCAACGCCCTTAAAATACACCACAAAAAGCATTTATTATCATTATTTTTCATATTAATAATGGATTTTTTGTTTTCTAACCAAGAGGGCAAAGATAAGTGAACCCCGGCTTTTAAAGGGTCATAAACAACCGTTTGTAACACTATTTCGGTTACCTTGCCAAAACTCCAACCACTTTGCTTCTTTAGAAAAGTGGCGATTTTTTTCAAAATACTTATAACCATTATATCGTATAACTCGTATACATTCGTTTCCTTTAAATTAATTTCAACATCGGAATAAAAACGAAACAACTTTTCCTCTTCAAAACTACTATCTGCAAACCTTACCATTATGCACTCTATATTCATTCTTACTTTTCTCCCGCGATTAATTAGTAAAATGTTTATCACACTAACTTTCGCGATTTCTAGGTATTCTTCTGCCGTTGGAGTTGGTAAACCATTTCCTCTGTATTTTCTCACTTGATCATCAAGCGCTGTTGATACGAGCTTGATATCTATTAAGTTTTGCATGTCATGTATCTTTTTTACTTTTTTAGCTCACCTTAGCACAACGTGCTAAAGGTGAGCTATTGTGATCGCCCTATGTCCGGCGTCCGTCGTCCGTCGTCTGTCGTCCGTCGTCCATCAACAATTTCTTTAAACATCTTCTTCTCCTAAACCACTGGGCCAATCTTGATGAAACTTGGCAGGGATGTTCCTTGGGTGAAGCTCTACCAAAATTGTTCAAAGAATTGAATTCCACCCACAACTCTGGTTGCCATGGCAACAAAAAGGAAAAAAAAGCAAAATCTTTGAAAATCTTCTTCTCTGAAACTAGAAGGCGCAGAGCTTTGATATTTGGTATGTAGCATCTCCTAGTGGACCTCCACCAAGTTTGTTCATTTGATGCCCCTGGGGTCAAAACTGGCCCTGCCCCGGGGGTCACAAGTTTGAGCATAGTCATAAAGAAGGAAAACTTTAAAAATCTTCTTCTCTAAAACTTGAAGGCGTAGAGCTTTGATATTTGGCATGCAGCATCTCCTAGTGGACCTCTACCAAGTTTGTTCATATGATGCCCCTGGGGTCAAAACTGGCCCCGCCCCGGGGGTCACAATTTCCAACATAGGAACAAAGAAGGAAAACTTTAAAAATCTTCTTCTCTAAAACTAGAAGGCATAGAGCTTTGATATTTGGCATGAAGCATCTCCTAGTGGACCTCTACCAAGTTTGTTCATATGATGCCCTTGGGGTCAAAACTGGCCCTGCCCCGGAGGTCACAAGTTCGAGCATAGGAACAAAGAGGGGAAACTTTAAAAATCATCTTCTCTGAAACTGAAAGACGTAGAGCGTTGATATTTGGTATGTAGCATCTCCTAGTGGACCTCTACCAAGTTTGTTCATATGATGCCCCTGGGGTCAAAACTGGCCCCGCCCCGGGGGTCACAAGTTTGAGCATAGTAACAAAGAAGGAAAACTTTAAAAATCTTCTTCTCTGAAACTTGAAGGCGTAGAGCTTTGATATATGGCATGTAGCATCTCCTACTGGACCTCTACCAAGTTTGTTCATATGATACCCCTGGGGTCAAAACTGGTCCCGCCCCTGGGGGTCACAATTTCCAACATAGGAACAAAGAAGGAAAACTTTAAGAATCATCTTCTCTAAAACTAGAAGGCATATAGCTTTGATATTTGGCATGAAGCATCTCCTAGTGGACCTCTACCAAATTTGTTCGTATGATGCCCTTGGGGTCAAAACTGGCCCTGCCCCGGGGGTCACAAGTTCGAACATAGGAACAAAGAAGGGAAACTTTAAAAATCATCTTCTCTGAAACTGGAAGGCGTAGAGCTTTGATATTTGGTATGTAGCATTGCCTAGTGGACCTCTACCAAGTTTGTTCATATGATGCCCCTGGGGTCAAAACTGGCCCTGCCCCGGGGGTCACAATTTCCAACATAGGAACAAAGAAGGAAAACTTTAAAAATCTTCTTCTCTGAAAGAGGAAGGCATGGAGGTTTGATATTTGGTATGTGGCATCTTCTAGTGGACCTCTACCAAGTTTGTGTATATAATGCCCTTGGGGGCAAAAGTTGGCCCCGCCCCGGGGGTCACAAGTTCGAACATAGGAACAGAGAAGGAAAACTTTAAGAATCATCTTCTCTGAAACTGGAAGGCGTAGAGCTTTGATATCTGGTATGTAGCATTGCCTAGTAGACCTCTACTAAGTTTGTTCATATGATGCCCTTGGGGTCAAAATTGGCCCTGCCCAGGGGGTCACAAGTTCAAACATGGGAACAAAGAAGGAAAACTTTAATTTTTTTTTTCTCTTAAATGGGAAGGCATAGAGCTTTGATATTTGGTATGTAGCATCTCCTAGTGGACTTCTACCAAGTTTGTTCCAAGGATGCTGCTTGGGTCAAAACTGGCCCAGCCCCTGGGGTCACAAGTTAGAACATAGGAACAAAGAAGGAAAACTTTAAAATTCTTCTTTTCTGAAACCGAAAGGTGTGGAGCTTTGATATTTGGTATGTTGCATCTCAGAGTGGACCTCTACCAAATTTGTTCATATGATGCCCCTGGGTCAAAAATGGCCCCGCCCCGGGGGTCACAAGTTCGAAGATAGGAACAAAGAAGGAAAACTTTAAATTTCTTTTTCTCTGAAACGGGAGGGTGTAGAGCTTTGATATTTGGTATGTAGCATTTCCTAGTGGACCTCTACCAAGTTTGTTCATATGATGCCCCGGGGTCAAAACTGCCCAGCCCTGGGGGTCACAAGTTCGAACATAGGAACAAAGAAGGAAAACTTTAAAATTCTTCTTTAAAACTGGAGGGCGTAGAGCTTTGATATTTGGTATGTAGTGATTCTCTTCTAAGTTTGTTTGCCCATCTAAGCGCAACAAGTTCATTGAGTTCAAAATTGGGTCATCTTGGGTCATAAACTAGGTCACTAGGTCAAATTAAAGAAATACCTTGTTGGCACTCTCGAGGCCACAGTTTTTGCTCAATTGCCTTGAAAATTAGTTAGAAACTTTGTCTTTATAAAGTCTCACATAAGATTAATTTGGGTCAACTTGGGTCATAAACTAGTTCACTGGGTCAAATTAAAGAAATACCTTGTTTGCACTCTGGAGGCCACATTTATTGCTCGAATGACCTGACATTTGGCCAGAATGTTTGTCTTGATGAAATACCAGATGAGTTTGGATTTGGGTCACCTGGAACCATAAACTAGGTCACTAGATCAAAATAAAGAAATACCTTGTGGGCACTCTAGAGGCCACATTATTTGCTTAATTGCCTTGAAAATTGGTCAGAATGTTTGTCTTTGTAAAATCTCACATGAGTCTGAATTTGGGTCAACTGGGGTCATAAACTAGTTCACTTGGTCAAATTAAAGAAATAGATAGTGGGCACTCTAGAGGCCACATTTATTATTCATTTGATTTGAAAATTGGTTAAAATGTTTCTTTTGATATAGTCAAAGACCAGTTCAAATTTGGGTCACCTGGGGTCATAATCTAGGTAACTAGGTCAAATTAAAGAAATATCTTTAGGGCACTCGAGGCCACATTTTTTGGTCAATTGACTTGAAAATTGGTCAGAATGTTTGTCTTCATGAAATATGAGTTTGAAATTGGGTCACCTGCGGTCAAAAACTAGGTCACATGGTCAAATTAAAGAAAAACGTTGAAGGCACTATACTAAGGTGAGCGACCCAGGGCCATCATGGCCCTCTTGTCTTTAAGTTCCTTTAGCTTGGGCGAAATATTACTTTCAGCTGGCTTTTTTTCTCCTTCTAAACATTTTAATATTTCCGCAACTGATGGAGCTGCGGGGGTTGGAGGAGCTGCGGGGGTTACGCGGACTGGGGGTACATAGGGTTTTGGGGTCAATATCGGGGCGCCGCTTATATTAACAATATTCTTATCTAATATCGGCGGCCCCTGATTTCTTACGTGCTCAAACAATTGTGCTTTGCTAATTCTCGAGTAATTTTTTACTCGCAAGCTCTTAGCTTCATTTATGAGATCTTTTATTCTTGATCTCGAGAAATCATTATTCGCTCTATCTAATATTGGTGGGCCTTGATTTTTTACGTGCTCAAACAATTGCGCTTTACTAAGCCTAGAGTAATTAACCTTTACTCTTGGCTATATTTATAAGATCTTTCATTCTCGATCTCGTAAAATCATTACTCATTTCATTACTCGTTACATTAATACTATCACCAATATCTAATAGTGGTGGGCCTTGTAAACGCTCAATCAATTCGGTCCGCCTAAGGGCGGAGTATTCTTTCATACCCCTAAGCTTTGCCATTTTTTTAAGGCCTTTTACCGTAAATATATTAAAATTGATACTCATTTTTATATAATAGGAAAAAATTTCTTAAGCTATTATATAAAATTGTTGAGATTTTTAAAAAAATTTAGGATCGATTTATTACGTAGAAATTCTCTATTGCCTTTCTGCAAATAGCGCATTTATTTTTGCCTACGTTTTTTGTATTACACTCCTTACACATGCAAACATGCCCGCAAGGGAGATTAAATATAGTAGGCTTCTCCTCTTTGCATGCGCAACACACATCATACATAAAGAAAGTTTTTTCTTTAGGACCTTCTCCATTAATTTCTCGAAGTAATCTAGCGTGTTGTGAGTTTAAATTACCCCTCTCCGATAATATATTACTTCTCCTAATTTGATCTTGTACCATAAGCGTTGAAAGGTGTGCTTGTTTATTATAACTATTTGATATTTGTTCATTTAGCTCAGCGATTTTGTTCATTAATTCTCGTTGTTCGCGTAATAGTTCTTCACAATGAGCTTGTTCTAACCTATTTAAATGTTCGTGATCGTGAATTAACATGTCTCTTTTCTGCAACCTTACGTCAAATACGCTTATTCTTTCTTCAAGATCTAGTAATTCTCGCCTAGCTGAATCCAATTCGGGGCTCGCATTACTATTATTCTCCGCCATTTTTTATATATTAGAAAAAAATTCTTAAGCTAAAATTAATTTCTCGACATCTTAATCCTATATTTATTTTTCCAAACTCTTCCTTCCCAGTTTAATATCGTTTGGGGGCAATGCTTAATAAATTTACCGGCTTTAAAGATTGAGGGGAAAACGCGTATTTCACCAGTTTCAACATCCACTAAACCAACTTTTCTAGGTTCTTTCATAATAGTTTTTAATCTGGCATACTTAGGATCACTTATCTTTTTTGGTACGGGCTCTTTTTTTATTGATTTAGGTATCTCCTCAGGCATTAATCCTTGTTCTTTTACTTTCTCAATCAAAACTTTCTTATCCCAAAAAGAGAAATAATGTATATTATGCTCTCTAAGAATTCTTTTTAAATCCTTTGGCGTTATCATTTTTAGCTCACCTTAGCACAATGTGCTAAAGGTGAGCTATTGTGATCGCCCTATGTCCGTCGTCTGTCGTGCGTCGTCCGTCAACAATTTATTTAAACATCTTCTTCTCCTAAACCACTGGGCCAATCTTGATGAAACTTGGCAGGGATGTTCCTTGGGTGAAGCTCTACCAAAATTGTTCAAAGAATTGAATTCCACCTACAACTCTGGTTGCCATGGCAACAAAAAGGAAAAAAAAGCAAAATCTTTGAAAATCTTCTTCTCTGAAACTAGAAGGCGCAGAGCTTTGATATTTGGTATGTAGCATCTCCTAGTGGACCTCTACCAAGTTTGTTCATTTGATGCCCCTGGGGTCAAAACTGGCCCTGCCCCGGGGGTCACAAGTTTGAGCATAGTAACAAAGAAGGAAAACTTTAAAAATCTTCTTCTGTAAAACTAGAAGGCATAGAGCTTTGATATTTGGCATGAAGCATCTCCTAGTAGACCTCTACCAAGTTTGTTCATATGATGCCCTTGGGGTCAAAACTGGCCCTGCCCCGGGGGTCACAAGTTCAAACATAGGGACAAAGAGGAGAAACTTTAAAAATCATCATCTCTGAAGCTGGAAGGTGTAGAGCTTTGATATTTGGTATGTAGCATTGCCTAGTGGACTTCTACCAAGTTTGTTCATATGATGCCCCTGGGGTCAAAACTGGCCCCACCCCGGGTGTCACAAGTTTAAGCATAGTAACAAAGAAGGAAAACTTTAAAAATCTTCTTCTCTGAAACTTGAAGGTGTAGAGCTTTGATATTTGGCATGTAGCATCTCCTAGTGGACCTCTACTAAGTGTGTTCATATGATGCCCTTGGGGTCAAAACTGGCCCCGCCCCGGGGGTCACAATTTCCAACATAGGAACAAAGAAGGAAAACTTTAAAAATCTTCTTCTGTAAAACTAGAAGACATAGAGCTTTGATATTTGGTATGTAGCATCGCCTAGTAGACCTCTACTAAGTTTGTTCATATGATGCCCTTGGGGTCAAAATTGGCCCTGCCCCGGGGGTCACAAGTTCAAACATAGGAACAAAGAAGGAAAACTTAATTTTTAGCTCCACTGGCCGAAGGCCAGCGGGCTTATGTCATGGCCCGGTGTCCGTGCGTCCGTCCGTCCGTCCATCTTCTTCTCTGAAACTACCCATCCAATTTTCATGAAACTTCACAGAAATGATCCTGCCATAGTCCTCTTCAGAATTTCTTGAAAGAATTTGATTCCTTCAAAAACTCTGGTTGCCATGGCAACAAAACTGAAAAATATTGGAAATCTTTAAAAATCTTCTTGTCTGAAACCATAAGGCATAGGGCTACCAAATTTGGCATGTAGCTTTATGTAGTAGACCTCTATCATGTTTCTTGAAATTATAGCCCTGGGGTCAAAATTGGCTCTGCCCCAGGGGTCACAAGTTTTACATAGGCTTATATAGAGAAAACTTTAAAAATCTTCTTGTCTGAAACCATAAGGCATAGGGCTACCAAATTTGGCATGTAGCTTTATGTAGTAGACCTCTATCATGTTTCGTGAAATTATAGCCCGGGGTCAAAATTGGCTCTGCCCCAGGGGTCACAAGTTTTACATAGGCTTATATAGAGAAAACTTTAAAAATCTTCTTGTCTGAAACCATAAGGCATAGGGCTACCAAATTTGGCATGTAGCTTTATGTAGTAGACCTCTATCCTGTTTCTTGAAATTATAGCCCTGGGGTTAAAATTGGCTCTGCCCCAGGGGTCACAAGTTTTACATAGGCTTATATAGAGAAAACTTTAAAAATCTTCCTGTACCTAGCCATAAGGCCTAGAGCTACCAAATTTTGCATTTAGCTTGATCTAGTTGGGGTCTACCAAAATTGCCCAAATTATAGTCCTGGGGTCAATTTGGCCTCATGCTGGGGGGGGGGGTCACAAGATTTACATAGGCTTACATAGGGAAAACTTTTAAATCTTGGTGTACATAGCCATAAGGCTTAGGCTACCAAATTTTGCATAGTTATAGCATTATCTAGTGGACAACTACAAAGAGGGCCCAAGTTACAGCCCTAGGATCAAGTTTGGCCCTGCACCAGGGGTCATAAGTTTTACATGGGTTTATGGAGTGAAAAGTTCAGAAACCATCTTGTTACTAGCCATAAGGCCAAGAACTCCCAAATTTGGCATGTTATTCTTCTAATACACATATTCCCCATTTAGTCCGTCTGTAGCCCTGGGGTCAAAGTTTTATAAGGGCTTATATAGTGAAGACTTCTCTTCATGGTTTATATTTATAAGCCAGTGGAGCGATACAGGGCCATCATGGCCCTCTTGTTTTTTCTCTTAAATGGGAAGGCATAGAGCTTTGATATTTGGTATGTAGCATCTCCTAGTGGACTTCTACCAAGTTTGTTCCAAGGATGCTGCTTGGGTCAAAACTGGCCCAGCCCCTGGGGTCACAAGTTCGAACATAGGAACAAAGAAGGAAAACTTTAAAATTCTTCTTTTCTGAAACCGAAAGGTGTGGAGCTTTGATATTTGGTATGTTGCATCTCAGAGTGGACCTCTACCAAGTTTGTTCATATGATGCCCCTGGATCAAAACTGGCCCCGCCCCGGGGGTCACAAGTTCGAAGATAGGAACAAAGAAGGAAAACTTTGAATTTCTTTTTCTCTTAAACGGGAAGGTGTAGAGCTTTGATATTTGGTATGCAGCATTTCCTAGTGGACCTCTACCAAGTTTGTTCATGTGATGCCCCTGGGTCAAAACTGGCCCAGCCCCGGGGGTCACCAGTTTGAACATAGGAACAAAGAAGGAAAACTTTAAAATTCTTCTTTAAAACTGGAAGGCTTTGATATTTGGTATGTAGTGATTCTCCTCTAAGTTTGTTTGCCCATCTAAGTGCAACAAGTTCATTGAGTTCAAAATTGGGTCATCTTGGGTCATAAACTAGGTCACTAGGTCAAATTAAAGAAATACCTTGTTGGCACTCTCGAGGCCACATTATTTGCTCAATTGCCTTGAAAATTAGAAAGTTTGTCTTTATAAAGTCTCACATAAGATTAATTTGGGTCAACTTGGGTCATAAACTAGTTCACTGGGTCAAATTAAAGAAATACCTTGTTTGCACTCTGGAGGCCACATTTATTGCTCAAATGACCTGAAATTTGGCCAGAATGTTTGTCTTGATGAAATACCAGATGAGTTTGGATTTGGGTCACCTTGAACCATAAACTAGGTCACTAGGTCAAAATAAAGAAATAGCTTGTGGGCACTCTAGAGGCCACATTCTTTACTTAATTGCCTTGAAAATTGGTCAGAATGTTTGTCTTTGTAAAATCTCACATGAGTCTGAATTTGGGTCAACTGGGGTCATAAACTAGGTCACTTGGTCAAATTAAAGAAATAGATAGTGGGCACTCTAGAGGCCACATTTATTATTCATTTGATTTGAAAATTGGTTAAAATGTTTCTTTTGATATAGTCAAAGACCAGTTCAAATTTGGGTCATATGGGGTCATAATCTAGATCACTAGGTCAAATTAAAGAAATATCTTTAGGGCACTCGAGGCCACATTTTTTGGTCAATTGACTTGAAAATTGGTCAGAATGTTTGTCTTCATGAAATATGAGTTTGAAATTGGGTCACCTGCGGTCAAAAACTAGGTCACATGGTCAAATTAAAGAAAAACCTTAAAGGCACTCTACTAAGGTGAGCGACCCAGGGCCATCATGGCCCGCTTGTTTATATAGGGAAAATAAAAATCTTAAATTAAATTACTACCCTCATTTTATTTCCGTCGGACTGAAAATTTATTAGCCTATCGCTAATAATAACAGCATATGCCTCCGTGTCCGCGGGTACATTCGCGTTAAAAAACGTTTTAATTTGAATATCGGTAGTAGAATATTTTAACTTTTCACTCTGCTTAGAAACATCGAACAAAAACAAAGGATAAAGGCTTTTGTACTCCGAAGGGGTAAAGTTGGGATTAGATACTAACTCATCCATGTTAAAAAACTTCGATCTAAATAAAGCCGCATCGCCGTACGCTGTACTAAAATGTTGTTTATCGAACGAAAGATTGTAGTCTGCTAGCGGATATCTAGTAGAATTTAACATTACGTAAATATTTTTAATGTTCGCGTTATCGAATATAGCCGAATTTCGCTCTTGATTGCCGATTTTATCGGACTGAAAACCTCGGGAGATGATTTAACGAAAAGTCTCCAGGAAAATGATGTAGACTGCGGAACGGTAATAGAGTCGCATTGCAGCATTCTATACCTAACCGGAATTTTTTTTTTTCTCGATAAGTTTATAAAGTTCCATCTTCTCCTTATCCGCCGGCATTACATGCGGCATAAACCAAGATAATTTATCCAAAGTAATTTTACCGGCATCAGCGTTGTTATCTCTAAAGATTGCGTCATCATCGTCGTTTCTTTTAAAAGTGAGAACTTGTTTCATCCCGTACAAAACTTTATCGTAGTCTTCGCAAAAACCGAATATATGTTTAAATGGCACTCTAAAGCTAAATGTACCCTTTGGATCGGAATTATTAATAACGTATAATTTTCGTATATTCCAACCTAGATTTTGCTCAGTTGCTCGGGCTAATGTATCCTTATACCACAATTGATTTAACCCTTGCGATTTAGAAAAATCATCCGGATATTTTAGCAACCCAAGCATCGTACTAGCTTGGCCGGGGTGCGTTATGGATTCGATCTCTTGTCCGGAAAGTTGATACTTAATATTTCTAAAAAGATACATGAGACCGTTGTTCGTTAGTGAAATGTCGGCATTTGCGTAAGCCGTTCCATCGGCCTTTGTTAAATGACCTTCTATAAGTAAATAGCTTTCGTGAGGATGCGTAAAAAGATCTTGGGTTTCAATGTGTACTCTAATATCTCCCCCAGAGTTGTTAAGATTGGTGCCCGTAATTGGCTCATATTCGTAGTATTCGTATTCATCAATACTAGTATCTTTTAAAATTGGTTCCGTAATGTTTAGGATGCTCATTTTTATATAATATTATAATAATTTGTTCTTTTGCTTCGAGGCATCATAGGGTTATCAATTAGGTTAGATATTTATATTTTCCTCTTTAAATTCATCCGAAATTTTAAATGCATTACTCATTTTACATATGTAAAAAGATTTACTTAAGCTAAAAAAAAAAAAAAATTTATAATTTCTCGAAATTATAAAAAAAAAAATTCCGACACGAAACGCGCGTGGGGGAACTCGAATCGGCGAGACACACGAATCGTTTTAAAATTGCGGCTGCTGAAAAAATGCGAGAGTCGAGCTGCTGGGGGTGTGTTGGGCAGAGATGCGTTGGGCAGAGATGCATTAGCCCGAGATGCGTTAGCCTAGAAAATTCATAATTCGTAAAGTGGGAAGATGAAAATTCAAATTTGAAACAACGAAATGGTCGAAACATCGAAATTCGAACGTCGAAAGTTGAAAATTCATAAATTCGAAACATCGTAATGGCCGAAACGTCGAAATTCGAACGTCAAAAGTTGAAAATTCATAAATTCGAAACATCGTAATGGCCGAAACGTCGAAATTCGAACGTCGAAAATTCATAAATTCGAAACATCGTAATGGCCAAAACATCGAAATTCGAACGTCAAAAGTTGAAAATTCATAAATTCGAAACATCGAATGGTCGAAAGTCGAACGTCGAAAGTTGAAAATTCACAAATTCGAAACATCGTAATGGTCAAAAAGCCGAAATTCAAACGTCGAAAGTTGAAAATTCATAAATTTTAAATACTGAATGGTCGTAATGCTTCGAAATACAATGAAAATGGGCCAGCCCGTATTAATAGGTAGTAGTCTTCTCTGTATCTTTTTACTCGTTTAGGTCCGTAGTCTTCAGATTCATCGTCTTCAGATTCGTTATCTTTGGGTTCATCGTCTTCAGATTCGCTGAGTTTATTGAGAATAAAATCGTTGGGCTCTCTGTCACGGTCGACATAGTATAAAAGTTGTATTAGAGTTTGATAACTGAGGTTTAACTTTCCCAAAATCGTTGAGTTACGTGGGTCTTTTTCGTTTAACTCCCGAAGATAACTATTACGTTGCTTTTCCAAATCTAACTTTTGCTCCATTAAGCCTCTTTTTATCCCAAAACTTACGTAGTATTTTCTTTCCATTTCTTCGACATAACCCTTGTAACTTGATATTTTGCTTCGTAGTAGATCACTTTCTCGTAAAATTTTTCGGAGTCTTCTTTCTAACCGATAGCGTTCAATGTTTTTTTCTTCGGCTTTCGAAAAATATATATGGGGCTCGATTGGAATCATTTTATCATAAAATACTTCTAACATTGTTATTCTTGATTCTATACGTTGCAACTCATCTGAAACTATTTTATCCATCATTATGTACTTTTTTTGTAAAAAAAATTATTTAAAATATATATATTTTTAAAAAAATAATCATGGAAATCATTACCATTAATACTTTGAAACGTATATACGAGAAAAACTCTTTAGATACCGCTCACGAAATGATTATTGATAATAATAAATATTTATGTTTTATAAAAGCCTTATGTAACCTAGATTTTACGGAGAAAATAAAATTTCCGGAGAGTATACCCGATTTTGCGAAACAAAAATTAGAAAAACTTATAATGAAGACTTTAATAACGTACGAAAAAGAAATTCGAGACAAATTGTTAAACATGAAACATTCTTTCTCATTAAAAAATATAGATTGTTTTATATCTTTCGTAAATTCTTTTATTGATGAAGGATTTAACTGGGGAAGACTAATTATATTAGTTATCTTAGTTATCATTAGCGGAACGCAGAAATATTTCGACGATTACGGTCCTTTACAAAAAGCTATAACGATGAACGGAGGATGGAGTAAGTTTGCTGGAAAACGACAAAATTATATAATGAGAGTTCTAACGCAATTTATTTCTTTTAGTTTTACATAAAACAATTTATAACTTTTAAAAAAGTTATAAATTAAGCTACGCATCCAGAACATTCTAACACAGATATATCTTCGGATTTTTCCGTGGCTTCTCCTCTGTAATAATATAATCCTTTACATCCTAATTCCCACGCTTTATAATGAATATCGTGGACATACTTTTTAGAAGCCGATGACGCAAAAAAAATATTTAAAGATTGTTCTTGACAGATATAATCTTGACGATCTGCCGCATATTCTATTATCTTAAACTGATCAATCTCTCGCGCAGTTTTGAAAATTTCCTTAACTTCTTGCGAAAGAGGAAGATGTTGTATTGTTCCTTGTTTAGTAATTATACTATTCCACGTCTCTCGCTTGTCTAAATGATATTGTTGTAGTATCTTCTTAAGGTATTTATCTTTCGTAAGAAATGATCCTGCGCGCGTTTTATGAGTAAAAGCATTTGACACGATGGGTTCTATAGAAGGAGAACAACCTGCAAAGATGGAGATATTAGAGTTTGGAGCGATCGCTATTAAATGAGAGTTTCTTTTTCCCGAACCTTTCATTGAAGGACATTCTCCTCACTCCCTCGCTAGTTTCCTTGTTTCTAGTTCCGCATATTCTTTAAGTTTCGAAAAGATCGTTTTATTTACCCCTTTCGCTGTAAATGAATCAAAAGGTATTAACATCTTACGATATAAGGAACCGAGTCCCATAACTCCTAATCCTAAAGGTCAATCTCTTAATGCTCCTTTTTTAGCTTTGTATAATTCAATCGGACATTCTTTTATAAACAAATCTAACACATTGTCGAGAAATCTTACCATATCTCCTATAAACTGCGGAGTCCATTTATCAAAATATTCCGCATTAACGGATGATATACAACAAACGTTCGACCTATTATTATCCGTTGGAAGATGTATTTCGTTACATAGATTACTACAATGTATCTTTAAACCTTTTTTCTTCATTTCTTTCGGAAGAGAAGCGTTAATCGTATCGATAAAATTAAGATACGGAGTTCCAGTTCTGGTTCTAGATTCGAGAATTAATTGCCATATTTTCCTCGCATTCGTAGGAGTTCTTTTCTTAGTTTTAGGATCAATCAAGTCATAATCAGT
Source organism: Tridacna gigas (assembly GCA_945859785.2). Lineage (NCBI taxonomy): Eukaryota > Metazoa > Mollusca > Bivalvia > Cardiida > Cardiidae > Tridacna > Tridacna gigas. Next base: position 64,197,696 of record OX244034.2, on the reverse strand, counting down.
TCCGTCACGAACCGCGCGCATAAAATCATCGGTAATATTAACCGCATTAAATAAATTAAGATTTTTCCTGCTGATATCTCCTCCGGTAGGTATTCTCATCGTAATAAATTCTATTATTTCCGGATGATTCACATCTAGATAAGCCGCGTAACTTCCTTTTCTAGTTTTTCCTTGTTTGTAAGAAGAAATAATAGAGTTAATAGGAGACATAAAAGAAACGGGTCTGGATGATTTAGAACTTGCACTCCTTACTGAAGACCAGTCTGCTCCTACTCCTCCTCCTACAATTGTGAAACAACATGTGTCAGATAAATGTCCGATAATACCATCTATTTTATCCGGAACATGACTTAAAAAACACGAAATAGGTAATCCTCTTCGTGCTTCCATACCCGCATTAGCGAGAATAGGAGAAGAAAACATAAACATTTGCGAAGATGCGTAATCGTAAATTCTTTGAGCATGTTCTAAGTTATCGCAATAAGATGTTGCTACACGCGCAAAAGCTTCTTGCGGGGACTCTCCATCGTGAAGATAATATTTTTTTAGAAGTTGTAAAGCGTGCTCGCTAAAAAGTTTATCTAAATCATTATTAATCACGATTCCCAAATAATGTTCCATTATTTTTTATACAGAAATTTTTTCTTAAATTTTGATAAATACCGAATTTTAAGCGAGTAAAATAATTTTTTTAAAAATGGATTATCGCGAATTAGGCGCAAAACGTTCAGAATCATTTTATAACGATAAAATCTCGGAAAATATGAATCGTATTAAAGCGTTAAAAGAGATAAATAAGTATTTACAGTCGGATATTAATGCTAGAAAAAGAAGAAATAGTAATAAGATAATAAGTAATAATAACAAGATAATAAGTAACCTAAAAGATGAAAACAAACGTTTAAGAAAAAAAAAAATTTCTATTAACTTTTTTAAGTTATAAATAAAATACATATTTTAAATAAAATATATATTTATAATCTGCGTTTTATTTGGCACTCTGTATTACATACGGGGCACCTTTCTAAATTACCCGCCTTATCACAACCCTCGCACACAACTATATGTCCGCAATTACAAAACATTATGTTCGGTTTCGCATCTTTGCAAATGATGCATTCTTCTTCTAAAAATATCGCTTTTCCGTTTTCATGTATTATCCCTTCTCTCCGTGACGGTAATACTGTATACGCAAGATGTTGGTTTTACGGTTGCGCAACTTCTTCGTGAAAATCCCATATATTTTCCAACCCTTCTTGTTCTTCTATAGGAGGAGGATCACCCCATTTACTAAAGATATCAAAGTTGCCAACTTCCCAGGAATGCGGAAAATTCTCGGGAGAAAATACAATACCATGGGCCATAATACCTAAAGATAGCGATCCGCCTTCCACATTGTTCGGTAATAAATATTTACGCGCGATATCATCGTATCCCTCCTCTTCATCTATAATTTCCGTAATCAATTCGTCGCCCGGAAGATTTAAAATTAACGTTATTCCCTCGAACGAGGACTGATGGGCTACTTTACTACGTTCATAGTAAACAGCCGGCTTTATTTGCTGCAATGCTAAATAATAGTTTTTACATTTGAACGGAGGAAATGCTATTAAATTCAGAGAATGATATTTCCGACGCCCGAAATAAATTTTGGCTTCTAGCGCTCTAACTAGATGTAAAATAAAACTGTTATTTAAATTATTTAATACGCTCATATTTTTTCCCACTTTTTATAAAGAAGATGTATTTTTACATTTCAAATTTTTTTTTTAAAAAATGCGAACTAGAAAATTTTTTATCATCGCGCGTGATAAAAAATAGGGTTACACGAAACTGCGAGCGAGATCGAGAGATCGCGAACGAAGAGAGATTGCGAATGAAAAGAGATTGCAAGATTGCGAATGAAAAAAGATTGCAAACGAAAAGAGATAGAGAGATTGCGGATGAAGAGAGATTGCGAATGAAAAGAGATTGCGAGATTGCGAATGAAAAAAGATTGCGAATGAAAAGAGATAGAGAGATTGCGGATGAAGAGAGATTGCGAGATTGCAGATGAAGAGAGATAGGGAGATTGCGGATGAAGAGAGATTGTTGTTAATGGATGGTTGAAAAAATTTGGCTTAGAAATTTTTTGGATTAAAAAAAATTTGGCTTAGGAAATTTTTGGATTTTAAAATTTGGTTCGAAAAAAATCTTTCGTGGTTGATGATGGTTGATTGATTGTTGGAAAAAAGGCGGTGTTTTGTGGATGAATGAAACCATAAGGACTTAAAGGAAGGTATTATACACTACTCTTAACTGAATTGAAAGCCTTTGCAAATGATGGAATTTGTCCCAGATAGGGTAGAAAGCATTGTGGGAAAAGTGGAAAACGCTAGTATACATAAAAGCAGCAGTATCCTGAATCACTTCGAAAATGCAGAAAATGAATGGAACAGTTAGGAATAGGCCCAGTGTTCTTAAATTTTAAAGAATCAAAAAGAATAGAGAGCAAATTGCTTGTTTACAAAAAGAGAGCCATTTTCTTTTTACCCCAAAAAGGGCCATGTTTTGCTCCAAAAATATTGACCATCAGCAAATGATTTTTATGCACCATGTCTTGGATAAAGTTAAAAAGTAAAACTGTAGCAAACACCAATCATCTGAAGACTACATCTCCGGCCAAATCTTCACCACATTTAGTCCTAGTATTTGTCTTTATATTAATATTTAATCTTTTGCCACACAATCCTGAGTTTTAACAACTGTGATGAAGCAGGGTTTAGAAAATACTGGGGGGGGGGGGGGCTAAGGAGAAATTGCTGGTGACCAGTATTTTCTCCTTTTTCCACATTGTTTTGCTAAACTTGCCAATGTCAGCATTAGCATCACATTCGATTTGTCATCTGCAGTAGATTTCAATTTGGACAAGTCTAAAATTTTGTTGTTTGATAAAGAGTTAAGATAATTTTGACAGTTGCCACTATGCAAATATGAAAATTGGGTTAGCAAGTTTGTTTCCTTAGATTACAATGGTCACCAGTTTAAATTTTGCTCAATCTTGGTAAAAATAAATAGGTCACACAAGACAGATTACAATCATTCTTGTTGTTTCTTTTTTTGGGGGAGGGGGGCACAATAAATTAATTCTAGAATTATCTTAGATGATTTTAAATGTTTGCTCCCCTAGTCACAACACTGACAACTTGTTTATACTTTTGAGACCATATTTTGATTACATGAACCGAGTTCGTATTCACCAACTGTTCTTAAGAACATTCTTTGTCTTATTCTCCAAGATTTTCAAAATTTGAAAGTAAAACACTTCTTCTGATTGGCTAAACCAGATGGTTTAGCCAATTAGAAGTGTTACTTTCAAATCTAGAAAATTCAGGAGAATAAGACGGAGAAAGTTCTTAGGAATGGTAAGTAAATAGAGATCCAGATCTGTCCATGCAAATTTCCATTTGTGTTTAAAGCCAAGCCAAGACAGGTGGTTCAGTCTATTAAATGCAAGGCTTGAGAGCCAGGTTTGCTGAGCTCTGCCTATTTCTTTCAGACAATTGATGATAGTCATGGGAAGAGATTCAACCCCTCTCACTGCTGTATATTTTTTCAGCTATGTGTATGTGGTAAAGTAGCCAGTGGCTTGGAAAGTACAAGTTAAACCAATTCTAGGAAGGCATGTATAGGTGCACTGGCCTTTGCAACATAATTGAAATAATGTTGAAAATAGTCTTAAACCATAGAAGCAAGTTTTGGTCCAAATTTACTGAAAATTGTTGGGCCAAAATTTTGTCTAGATAATCTTTCTGACTTCACAATACTGATAGGTCCATTTGTATACATTTCAAAAGCAGTATAAGCATGGAAAATCCAAAAAGGATATCAACCAGGTTGCCCTCCCACCCAGTGTCAATGAAACTTGATCAAAATGTTAGATTTCACTGTGTTTTAGGGTAGCTTTGGCTTTGAATTTAAATTGGGCAGAATATTTGTACTTTTTTTTAAGCCAACGTTTCCCTAAAACACAGTGAAATCCAACATTGAAATTGGCCAGAATATTTGAGTCCAGCCCCTGTAGCTCAGTTGGAAGCATACAGGACTTGAGAGCAGGGGGTCGCTGGTTCGATCCCCGACTGGGCCAATTTCTTTCCAAGGATTGATGATAGTCAATGCGACAGGATTCATTCCTCTCTCACCACTGATCATTGTTTTGATGATGGTTATGTGGGCAAAGCAGCAAGTGGCTTGGAAAGAATATTGTGCGTAGTACTGGTACAAGAAACTCAAGGAAAGCATGGATAGGTGTACAGGCTGCTGTGAAATAACTGAAATAATGTTGAAAAGGGTGTTTAACACAATAAATCAATCAATTAATCAGAATATTTGCCTTGATAAATATTTCAGACAAGTTTAACATGAATCATATCGGGTCAAAAAGTAGGTCACTGGAGAAAATCGTAGGAAAACCTTGTTTGCACTCTGAGGTAAAATTTTCAGTCAGATACTCTTGAAAATTGGTTGGAATTTTTGTCTTAATGACATCTCGTACAAGTTTGATATTAGTTTGTGTAGTATCAAAAACTAGGTTACTTTTATGAATCAGAAAAACATGTGCACCATATAGGCCACATTTATCAGCAGTAGACCTATTCCTTTTTGCATGCTACTCATTTTGATTGTTTGCATGAGCCTTTACAAATTTATGTTTTTCCATTCTGTTGTCAGCTCTACAGACTGTCAGTGTGAGACAATGAAGAGATGTTTTTATTAGTCTGTACAAATGTGATCCAGAAATTTCAAGCCTGTACAAATGTGAGAGATATTTTGAGCTTCTGGTCCTCTTCTTTCTTCTTCTTCACCCCTTTCAGATGCCCAGGCTTTCAGTGCCTTTGGCACTTTTATTTTTACCATTGGTAACAAGGAAAGGGAAACTGGGGAAAACGAAGTTTAGGAACACATCAAGAAACACAATGACCTCCCAGATTTAGGGTCCAAATTTTTAATAAAAAGATTATGATGACATCCAGTGTATTACCCTTTAGAATTAGTTACTTAAATAGAATTTTATATATATATATATATATAAAACAAGAATAACATCACATGGGAGAATATAAGAATAAGATTTATTGCGACCGGTTTCTTCCATTAAGGAATCATCAGGGCAATCTAACAATAAACGACGTAGCAACGTTGCGTTGCTACACACAATCACAAAAATCAATGACGTCATTTATTTAATGTTCAATTTAGGCATAAATTTTTTAATGAATGATTGTTCTTTGAGTAACCTAGCTGAAACATTTTCGTTGCGCATTTTAAAGAAAGGAAAGATCGAAAACTTTGGAGAGGTTTTAGAACATTTATCTAGATGAGCACTTAAAGGCATTTGTCTTGTTAATTGGTCTCTCACTTGTTGAATATGTACGGTTTTCCTATTTCTTAATTTGTCACCAGTCTGTCCGATGTAAAATTCCCTACACCCGTTACAAATTAAAACATAAATTACATTTTTAACAGTGCAGTCCATATTTTCCTTCACATAGAAAGTTTTATCATTTAATTTGACATTATTACCTTCAATAATATAATCACACAGTCCACATCGTGGTTCTCCGCACTTCTTTACGCACGCGGCGATGTCTTCATTGAACTCAGACTGCGTAATAAGGCGTTTAAGATTTGGGAGCTGTCTTTTACATTTTATTATTCTGGTGTCTGTAATTATACTATTCATTTTTTCATCCTTTGTTAGAAGAGTCAGGTTAGATTTTAGCAATCCAAATACTTCTCTGTTTTTAGGATTGTGAGTGGATACGAATGGTATAATAGGTTTTTCATTCTTTTCTTTAATTGTTAAGAGACTGCTCCTCTGAATTTGTAATGCTTTTTTAAATCCGGTTTTTATCACCTGAATTGGATATTTTCTGTCAATTAATGATGATGCTAATTCTTTTAAACGGAAATTACGAACACTTATATCAGAAACAATCGTGCATATTCTTCGAGCCAAGGAAAATGGGATGTTAATTTTAGTGTGTTTTGGATGACATGATTTGAAATTTAAATACTGTTTAGCGTCCGTAGACTTAAAATATATGTCGGTGGATATAGATGTGTTTATTTTGATGACCAAAACATCAAGAAAGGGTAACTGATAATCACTGGTTTGCATTTTAAACTTTATATCTTTATGGAGAGAATTTAGGGTCCTACAGAAATAAACTAGATCTTCCATTGACCTTTGCCAGAATATAAAACAGTCGTCTAAAAATCTTTTCCATTGATCCCGTACGAATTTGGCAAATATGTTACCCTTTTCATGTTCTATTGTTCTGTAGAGATTTTCCTCTAGAAACCCTAGGACAAGAGTAGCATATGTAGGGGCCACTTTAGTTCCCATTGCTGTACCTTTGGTTTGATTATAAAAAGATTTATTAAAAGAAAAATTGTTGTTTTCAAGAATGATTTGAAGACCCCCTAAAATAAACGTTTTGCTAAAACGTTCTGACAACAATTCTGGATGCTTATCCAGCCAAAAAGAAATAGATTCTAGTCCTAAACTATGTGGAATGTTAGTATATAGACTTACTATGTCAAAGGAAACGAGCTTGGTTTGCGCTGGAACATTTTCAGGAATGAAATTAAGAAAATCAATGTTATCTCGTAGGTAGCTGTGTACCTTTTGCAAATAAGGTTTCAGTAACTTATCCAAAAGAGAGCTAAGACGACTCGTTTCGCAACAAGGGCCCGCAACTATAGGTCTAAGTGTTAAGTCTACAGGATCCAAAATTTCAATATATTCAGAATGGTTATCAGAACAAGAGTTTTGAATAATTTGGCTCTTATGTATTTTAGGTAAACCGTAGAAAGTACTAGTTTTACATTCAAATTTCAATAGGAAATTTATCTCTTTGTTAGTCATTCTTTTGTTTTCTGCTGCAAGATTTTTTATTTTGTTCAGAACTTGTAACTGATTACTACCTGGAATGGTTTTATAGTAAGTTTCATCTCCAAGCATTTCAAGAATTTTCGTTTTATAAAAGTCAGTATTCATTATGACAATGCCACCTCCCTTGTCTGCTTCTTTAATAGTGATAGAACTATCATGTGCCAAAGATTTTATTGCTTCACGTTGTTTCAAAGTTATATTATGTTTGATGTGATAATTCTTATCACTTGTGTTAGAACATAACACTCTACTAGTGGATATATAGGAATCTAGCACAATATTGCGACCGCTCGGTGGTTCGAAACTGGAATTATTTCTAACTATAGAATTATCAGCAATGGGAACTAAAGTGGCCCCTACATATGCTACTCTTGTCCTAGGGTTTCTAGAGGAAAATCTCTACAGAACAATAGAACATGAAAAGGGTAACATATTTGCCAAATTCGTACGGGATCAATGGAAAAGATTTTTAGACGACTGTTTTATATTCTGGCAAAGGTCAATGGAAGATCTAGTTTATTTCTGTAGGACCCTAAATTCTCTCCATAAAGATATAAAGTTTAAAATGCAAACCAGTGATTATCAGTTACCCTTTCTTGATGTTTTGGTCATCAAAATAAACACATCTATATCCACCGACATATATTTTAAGTCTACGGACGCTAAACAGTATTTAAATTTCAAATCATGTCATCCAAAATACACTAAAATTAACATCCCATTTTCCTTGGCTCGAAGAATATGCACGATTGTTTCTGATATAAGTGTTCGTAATTTCCGTTTAAAAGAATTAGCATCATCATTAATTGACAGAAAATATCCAATTCAGGTGATAAAAACCGGATTTAAAAAAGCATTACAAATTCAGAGGAGCAGTCTCTTAACAATTAAAGAAAAGAATGAAAAACCTATTATACCATTCGTATCCACTCACAATCCTAAAAACAGAGAAGTATTTGGATTGCTAAAATCTAACCTGACTCTTCTAACAAAGGATGAAAAAATGAATAGTATAATTACAGACACCAGAATAATAAAATGTAAAAGGACAGCTCCCAAATCTTAAACGCCTTATTACGCAGTCCGAGTTCAATGAAGACATCGCCGCGTGCGTAAAGAAGTGCGGAGAACCACGATGTGGGACTGTGTGATTATATTATTGAAGGTAATAATGTCAAATTAAATGATAAAACTTTCTATGTGAAGGAAAATATGGACTGCACTGTTAAAAATGTAATTTATGTTTTAATTTGTAACGGGGTGTAGGGAATTTTACATCGGACAGACTGGTGACAAATTAAGAAATAGGAAAACCGTACATATTCAACAAGTGAGAGACCCATTAACAAGACAAATGCCTTTAAGTGCTCATCTAGATAAATGTTCTAAAACCTCTCCAAAGTTTTCGATCTTTCCTTTCTTTAAAATGCGCAACGAAAATGTTTCAGCTAGGTTACTCAAAGAACAATCATTCATTAAAAAATTTATGCCTAAATTGAACATTAAGTAAATGACGTCATTGATTTTTGTGATTGTGTGTAGCAACGCAACGTTGCTACGTCGTTTATTGTTAGATTGCCCTGATGATTCCTTAATGGAAGAAACCGGTCGCAATAAATCTTATTCTTATATTCTCCCATGTGATGTTATTCTTGTTTTTTATGTATTATCCTTGAACCGGTACCAGTTGAACTTTTCATATATATATATATATATATATATATATATGAGCCATGCTCTGGCAAAGGGGGGCTTAATGCATCTCCATGATACCAAGCAAGTCATCACATAATTAGGGACACATAAAATTCATTGTCTAACAACCAACTGTATTGTAAGGTAGACTGGTCCCTTGATATACAGGAAATTGGCCATTTGCGAAAGGTTTTGGCCCAGGTCAGCCTGCACGGACTTTGCAGGTTGACCTGGTTCGATACTTTTCACAGATGCATTAAGCCCTGTCTTCACTGGACATGGCACACAGCCATTTAAGTCTAAGGCTTTGGTGAGCATATAGTCCTCAAACTGTTGGGCAGTTTGCTCATAAAGGGATTTAATCTTGTTCGGAGTACATCTCCAATTTTGCTCTGGGTCAGAATAGCAAAATTGGAATTGGGTATATCCACCATTCATAAAAATAGTTTATGCCTTCTCGGTAGGTATTGGCTTTTAATTTCTTACCATTTGTGAATAGAATTATCTGTTATTGCTACATTTTGTAAATAGAGTTTGCATATAATAAAAGAAATAAGGTGTTTTAGCAGCCTCTCTTTGGCTTGTATTTGCATTTCACCTGTGCGAGAAAATTTGAAATTTGGCTTGTCCTTCAGTCTTGTGAGATATGAAATTTATCCACACAGCTTGAAGCAAAAAGAAGCCATTGGAAAGATACTACAACATGATATTCTGAATGTATTTTATCATAATTGTATACGATATTTTAGCTCAGCTGAGCACAAAGTGCTTAAGGTGAGCTTTTGTGATGGTGCTATGTCCGGTGTCTGTTGTAAGTCCTGCGTCATCCTGGTCATCAACATTTACCTCATGTGCACTCTAGAGGCCACACTTTCAGCCAGATACTCATGAAACTTGGTCAGAATGTTTGTCTTGATAAAGTCTTGGGCAAGTATAAAATTGGGTCACCTCAGGCCAAAAAGTAGGTCACTGGGCCAATTCTTAGATAACCCTTGTGTGGACTCTTGAGGCCACATTTTCAGCTTGATACATGTTGTACTTGGTCAGAATTTTTCTCTTCATAACTTAAGTTCAAAATTGGGTCACATTGGGTCAAGAAGTAGGTCATTTGGCCAGATCTTGGAAAACCCTTGTGTGCACTCTAGAGGCCACATTTTCAGCCTTATTATTGTGAAACTCTGTCAGAATGTTTGTCATGATGAATTCTCTCAAAAGTGTAAAATTGGGTCACATCGAGTCAAGAAGTAGGTCAATGAGCCAATTGTTAGATAAACCTTGTGTGCATGGTATATGGCCCATTGTTATCCCAATAGTCATGAGACTTGCTCAGAATGTTTGTCTTGATGATATCTTAAACAGTTTTGAAATTGGGTCATGTCAGGTTAAAACGTAGGTCACTGGGCCATATCTTAGGAAAACCTGTGTGCACTCTAGAGGCCATATTTAAGGGAGATGCACATGAAACTTTGTCCGAATTTTTGTCTTGATAATACAGGGTGTTTCATAATATCTGCCACCATTACAAAGTTTTATATCTTTTTAGTTAATTAGGATAAAACAATGATATGTACACCCTTTGAAAGCTTATATATTAAAATTTTATTTGACTAATAAAGTATGGGAAAACATCAATGTCATAACGTCATTTATGACGTCATTTCCTGTGGTCAGTTTTCCAAGATGGCGCCAACTAAGGATCACTGCAAAGAAATTGTTAAATTATATTATGAAACTAAATCACCTATTACAGTGATTAGAACTATGCAGAAAAGGTATCCAGATGTAGGTAAACTTGATAAAAAACAGATACATAGAATTGTAAAGCGATTTGAAGTTATGGGCTCAATTGAAGATGGGAGACACAATAATCTGGGTCGCCCTAAGTCCGTGCGGAATGAAGCGACAATTGAACAGGTTAAAGCGGTGATCACAGAAACACCAAGAAAATCTGTTAGAATGGTATTTGGAGATATTACTAACATTGCCAGCCATTCAAGTGTTTACAGAATGCTAAAATATGATTTAAAACTGACTCCATATAAAATTTCTATTATGCAACACCTCAAACCAACAGATATCGAAAGCAGGTTGTCATTTGCAAGATGGGTAAAGGAAAATGATGATATCGTGGGACAGATATGGTTCTCGGATGAAGCCCACTTTTATCTAAATGCACAAGTGAATAAGAAGAATTCCATATTTTGGGGAACTGAAAAGCCAGAATTTTATATTGAAAAACCTCTCCACTCTGAGAAGGTTACAGTGTGGGCGGCATTAAGTTATGAGGGCATAATTGGCCCTTTTTTTTTTTGAGGATGAGGATGGAACTGTGGAGACTGTAAATCAAGACCGCTATTTAAATATTCTTAAAAACAAATTTCTACCAGCTTTGAGACGTAAGGGAATTGATATAAACACCACATGGTTCCAGCAGGATGGTGCAACTCCTCATACAGCTAGAAATGTGATTGACTGGATACAAAAGACCTTTGGTGATAACTTCATTTCATTGAAAACAGATATTGAGTGGCCACCACACTCCCCGGATTTAAGCCCACTTGATTTTTTCCTCTGGGGATACCTTAAAGACAGGGTCTATAAGCACTCCCCACAGACCACAACTGAACTTAAAACTGCAATCAAGAGAGAAATGAAGATCATAAGCAGTGAGACATGTGCATGTGTAATCCGAAATTTCCGGCACAGAGTCGACGTCGTTATTGGCCAGAATGGACGTCATTTAGAACACATTCTATAAAATTGACATTTTAAAGAATTTTGAAACTGCGTGTATTTACAAGGGTAATACCTACATGTTATATATCAAATAAAACTTTATTCTATGTACAATAACATGGTTAAATGTAAAAACACAATTTCTTTTTTATGTTAAAGTTTTTGATGTATAAAATGGTGGCAGATATTATGAAACACCCTGTATATATCAGACAAGTATGGTCATCTTGCCAAAAGGTAGGTCACTGGGCCAAATCTTAGAAAAACTTTTGGTGCAGTCTAAAGGCCACACTTTCAGCCCAGTACTCATGAAACCTTGTCAGAATGTTTGTGTTGATGATATCACTGACATATTCAAAAATAGGTCAAGTTGGTCAAAAGTAGGTCACTTACACTTCCATGTTTTACATCATCACAACTAGGGTCTGTATTCACCGACAATTGTTCAGAGCATTCTTAGTTTTATTCTCCAAGATTTTCTAAATTCAAAAGTAGCACAGTTTCTGACTGGCTAAACCAAACAGTTTAGCCAACCAGCAGTTGTGTTACTTTCAAATTTACAAAAATCTCATATAATTACTAAGAATGTTCCTCAGAATGGTTGGTGAATACAGGTCCTGGATCTTAAATTTGCAGCATTATCAATCATGGATCTATGGCCTTACTCAGGTGAGCTCTTTAGGGCCAGTGGCCCTCTTTAGATAATGTTTATGTTCAAATGAAGCCTACAGTAGCAAAATGGAAATAATGTATGATCTTTAGGTCATCTTATATTTTGAAAAAAAAAAATTATGGGATAATGTCATCACCAAGTCGTTACCGAGTTAGTTCTTTGGTTAACCCTTTACCCAACAACCCCATGCCTTTTATGACCCTGGTGAAAAAGTCTTTTGGAGAAATTGGTTGTAATGAGCAATTTTGCTTTTTTTTGTTTGCAATGTTTTCTACCCTTTTAGAGAAGTGCAGTTCACTAGTGCCAAATTTTAATTTTTGTCTGCAGGAAGTCTCAATATTGAAGATTCTAAACTTTTGTCATTTGGAAAAGTGTTAAGTTTTTTGTATAGATACAATCAAGTAAAAAGTAGATGAAGGTCTGTACCTGCTGGGCAGTGATCTTGTCATAACTTAACAAGCCCTCAAGAATTGATTAGTGATGCTCTTGAACTGTTAATATAACGTGACAATCATAGATGGGAAGTTTTTGTATACATGTATATAATTATCTGTCTTCTCTTTCAGTCTTAATGCATGGGTAGAAAATGGCAGGTTGGGCTGATTGGTCCCACTTTGGGGAAAAAAAGGATAAAAGATGTGCAATGAAAAGGTGAGAGGACACCACTGCATATTTGCTATGAGGTACTTTTCATGGATTTTAGACTTGCTATTTGTATTGTGTTAGGTATGGAAGGGGATATCCGCCAGTTCAATCATTATTCCTGATGAAATTTTCAACTATGTTTTATAATTTTAACGTTGACTTACAATTACGTTTTGCCTATTAAATTGTTTATGTTGACATTTAAATTACTTTTTTTGTTACTTCATTTTACAACAAACTATTTTTAGCTCCACTGGCCGAAGGCCAGCGGGCTTATGTCATGGCCCGGTGTCCGTTGTGCGTCCGTCCGTCAGTCCGTCCGACCGTGCGTCCGTCTGTCCGTCCTTACAAGCCCGACATTGTGGGGTTAGGGGTAACTGTACATTTAGTCTCTATGGGGTTCATTCTGTCCATCTGGTAGGTATGGGGTTAGGGTTAGGGCTAGTGGGGTTAAAAAAGTGCTCTTGTGGGGTTGTTTTGGTTGCATTGAATAAAGAGCAATTCGACCTCACAAGGTCTGTCTCGTAAGACCGTCCGTCCGTCCGTGCGTTAACTTTTATTTCAAACATCTTCTTCTCTGAAACTACTCATCCAATTTTCATGAAACTTCACAGAAATGATCCTGCCATGGTCCTCTTCAGAATTTCTTGAAATAATTTGATTCCTTCAAAAACTCTGGTTGCCATGGCAACAAAACTGAAAAATATTGGAAATCTTTAAAAATCTTCTTGTCTGAAACCATAGGCATAGGGCTACCAAATTTGGCATGTAGCTTTATGTAGTAGACCTCTATCAAGTTTCTTCAAATTATAGCCCTGGGGTCAAAATTGGCTCTGCGCCAGGGGTCACAAGTTTTACATTGGCTTATATAGAGAACACTTTAAAAATCTTCCTGTACCTAGCCATAAGGCCTAGAGCTACCAAATTTCGCATATTGCTATATCTAGTGGGCCTCTACCAAGCAGGCCAAAATTTTAGCCCTGGGGTCAAAATCGGGCCTGCCGCAGGGGTCACAAGTTTTACATGGGCTTACATAGTGACAACTTAAGAAATCTTCCTGTTCTGATATATTTTTTTTTTAAATTAGCCTTGCATCTGGGGTCTTACGTTTTACAGAGGCTTCATATGGACAAAACTTGAAAATCACCTTATTTACAACCATACAGCATAGACTTGTATTATTTTGGCATGTGGCGTTATCTTGTGGACCTCTACCAGGGTTCAAGTAATTATAGCTCTGGGATCAAAAATGGCTTTGCCTTGCGGGTCTCAACTTTCACATGGGCTTTTACAGAGAAAACTTTGTACGTCTTCATTTTGAAACCATTTGGCTCAGAATTGAAATGTTTAGTTTTTATGGTTTATATATATAAACCAGTGGAGCGATACAGGGCCATCATGGCCCTCTTGTTTATCTAATTCTATCATTTTTAATTCTTCATTCAAACCTTCCTAATATATTTGAGACATTTAATTTCATATCGACATTCTTAACACAACGAAAAAGATTGATGTTTAAATTATAAATTATCAACCAAAAGAGTTTATTAAAAATCATTTCAAAAGTTTCAATTTCCAGTTTATAATGACAACAAGGACAAGTAAAAGACAAACGACGAAACTGAATTCTTCTTTGCGCTGAAATTTGGCCCTTCTAAAATATGGGAGGTAACTCTTAAAAAAACGACTGCTCCCCTGAACGGTGCTACGCTATATTTTTCCCAAGGAAACAAGTCTGTCTGTCAGCAGATGCTTAGTATAAAGGTCCGTGGTGGTATGAATCACTTTGACAGAGAGGTAAAATGTGCTCTTACGATATTGGCATAATACCGGCAGGCGCGTAGGTTTTTCGGCCAGCAGGGTCGCAATTTTTTGCGACCTATGCCACTTTCAAATGCTTAAATCCAAGAACATACTTAAGTTATCCCACTTTTAATTAGTGTGTTATGATCAGTGTAGCTGAAAGTGTTTGTGTGCCAAATTTGAAGCAATTCGAAATTTTGACAGAATTACCTCCCATCGACCATGGCCAGGTCGCACCTCAGACGTTTGGGTTTAAAAACAGAATGGGGGGGGGGGTCAAAACCCATCAAATTGGGTATGAAAATGTTTGTCTTGATCCCCTGAGTCCACCTATGTCAAAGAGGAAGAGATTGGTGCATATATGAGCAGTCTGCACCATCCAGAAGGATTATAAAAGAAAGAAAAATAATTATGGACAGACTGTCTGTAGGTGCAGTCTGATCTTGGGCTGCACTTTCATTCAGTAAAGAGTAGAGTATAAGGTCAGACTGCATGTATGTGCAGTCTGATCTTAGGCTGCACTCTCCACAAACACCATAAGAAAAATGTTGAAAAGATACTGAAAGTTGGAGCTTTAGAACAAGACTGCATGTATGTGCAGTCTGATCTTGGGTTGCACTCCCATTCAGTAAAGAATGGAGTAAAGATCAGACTGCATGCTCTTAGGCTGCAATTTTCACTGTCATGAAGTGAAGAAAATGTTGAAAAGATTTGGCCTTTGAAAGAAGATGGGTAGCTGTAGAAGAGAATGCAGAATAAGATCAGACTGCATATAAGAGCAGTCTGATCTTGGGTGCACTATCTACAAAGATGATGAAGGAAAGAAAAATAAGTAAAGACAGACTGACTGTAGTTGGGGCTGCACTTTCATTCAGTAAAGAGTGGAGTATAAGGTCAGACTGCATGTATGTGCAGTCTGATCTTAGGCTGCACTCTCCACAAACAGCATAAGAAAAATGTTGTAAAGATATATAGAAGAGTGGAACTTTAGAGCAGACTTCATGTATGTCCAGTCAGATCTCGGGCTGCATTCTTATTCAGTTAAGAGTGGAGATTAGGATCAGCCTGCATGTTTGTGCAGTCTGATCTTAGACTTCAGTCTTCAATAACATGAGGGAACCAAATGTTGAAAAGATTTGTCCTTTGAAAGGATATGGTCCTTTGAAAGAATATGGGAAGCTGTAGAAGAGAGTGTAGATTTAGATCAGACTGCATATATAAGCAGTATGATCTTGGGCCACTCTATCTACCCTCTATTCTTCTAAGTATATTGCTGGAATGGTCGAAAATTTGTCATTCCAGTTTGATCTTGGGCTGCACTATCAGCATTCTCAATCAGTAAAGAGTGGAGGTTAAGATCAGCCTTCATGTTTGTGCAATCTGATCTCAGACTGCACTCTTCAATAACATGAAGAGAACCAAATCTTGACAAGATTGGTCCTTTCAAAGAAGATGGGATAGGGTTAGGAGAGAGTGCAGATTAAGATCAGACTGCATATATGAGCAGTCTGATCTTGGGCTGCACTATCTACAAAGATAATTAACGAAAGAAAAATAAGTAAAGACAGACTGCATTTAGGTGCAGTCTGATCTTCGGCTGTATTCTCATTCAGTAAAGAGTGGAGGTTAAGATCAGCCTGCCTGTTTGTGCAATCTGATCTTAGGCTGCACTCTCCACAAACACCATTAGAAAAATGTTGGAGAGATATCAATAAATAAATGACCAAAGGTACAACTTCATCTTTTTAAGCAATGACTTTACTCTCCAAAAGGAAGAAGAAATATGTTGGCTATGGGTTTATATTGTCCTTCTAAAGAAGGTATCCAGTAGATTTAAGTCCCACCCAGAAGGAGGGATTTTGTTCGCTACCCTCTATTCTTCTAAGTATATTGCTGGAATGGTCTAAGATTTGTCGTTCGAGTCTGATCTTGGGCTGCACTGTCTGCATTCTCATTAAGTGAAGAGTGGAGTATAAGATCAGACTGCATGTTTGTGCAGTCTGATCTTAGATTTCAGTCTTCAATAACATGAAGAGAACCAATATGTTGAAAAGATTTGTCCTTTGAAAGGAGTGGTCCTTTGAAAGAAGATGGAAAGCTGTAGAAGAGAGTGCAGATTAAGATCAGACTGCATATATGAGCAGTCTGATCTTGGGCAACACTATCTACCCTCTATTCTTCTGAATATATTGTTGGAATGGTCTACAATTTGTCGTTCCAGTTTGATCTTGGGCTGCACTGTTTGCATTCTCCTTCAGTTAAGAGTGGAGGTTAAGATTAACCTGCATGTTTGTGCAGTCTGATCTTACATTGCAAGAATAAAAAGAAAAAAACTGCTAAACGGCCTTTATTTGCTAAAAATTAACATTCTCTTCATAACTTTTTACCAGATTAACCCTTTACCACACAGTCACGACTTTTAACAACCCTGAGAGAGAAGCCTTTTGAAAGCATTGTGGAAAAAGGAGAAAATGCGGGTAAGCAGCTGCCGGTAACCAACATTTTCTCCTTTTCCCACAGTGTTTTCTACCCTTCTCAAACTTTTAACGACCCTGAGAGAGAAGCCTTTTGAAAACATTGTGGGAAAAGGAGAAAATTCTGGTAACCAGCTGCTGGTAACCAGCATTTTTTCCTTTTCCCACAATGTCTTTTACCCTTCTCAAACTTGTAATTACCCTGAGAGAGAAGCCTTTTGAAAACATTGTGGGAAAAGGAGAAAATGCTGGTAACCAGCTGCTGGTAACCAGCATTTCTCCTTTTCACCACAATGTTTTGTACCCTTCTCAAAACACATTTTAAATTTTCAGTCAGTTGTGGTCTACAAATGCTTTGAATTTGGGCCAGTCTAAAATTATGTTGTTTGGTAATGACTTAAACATTAACATTTGAAAATCAGACATTTTAGATTTTTTAGCTCCACTGGCCGAAGGCCAGCGGGCTAATGTCATGGCCCGGTGTCCGTCGTGTGTCCGTCCGTCCGTCCGTCCGTCCGTGCATTAACTTTTATTTCAAACATCTTCTTCTCTGAAACTACCCATCCAATTTTCATGAAACTTCACAGAAATGATCCTGCCATGGTCCTCTTCAGAATTTCTTGAAATAATTTGATTCCTTCAAAAACTCTGGTTGCCATGGCAACAAAACTGAAAAATATTGGAAATCTTTAAAAATCTTCTTGTCAGAAACCATAAGGCATAGGGCTACCAAATTTGGCATGTAGCTTTATGTAGTAGACCTCTATCAAGTTTCTTCAAATTATAGCCCTGGGGTCAAAATTGGCTCTGCCCCAGGGGTCACAAGTTTTACATAGGCTTATATAGAGAAAACTTAAAAAATCTTCCTGTACCTAGCCATAAGGCCTAGAGCTACTAAATTTTGCATGTAGCTATATCTAGTGGGCCTCTACCAAGTGGACCAAAATTTTAGCCCTGGGGTCAAAATTGGCTCTGCCCCAGGGGTCACAAGTTTTACATAGGCTTATACAGAGAAAACTTTAAAAATCTTCCTGTACCTAGCCATAAGGCCTAGAGCTACCAAATTTTGCATGTAGCTATATCTAGTGGGCCTCTACCAAGTGGGCCAAAATTTTAGCCCTGGGGTCAAAATTGGCCCTGCTGCAGGGGTCACAAGTTTTACATGGGCTTACATAGTGACAACTTAAGAAATCTTCCTGTTTTGATTTTTTTTTTTAAATTAGCCTTGCATCTGGGGTCTTATGTTTTACAGAGGCTTCATATGGACAAAACTTGAAAATCACCTTATTTTTATGGCTTTATCTTGTGGACCTCTACCAGGGTTCAAGTAATTATAGTTCTGGGATCAAAAATGGCTTTGCCCTTCTCATACTTTTAACGACCCTGAGAGAGAAGCCTTTTGAAAACATTGTGGGAGAAGGAGAAAATGCCGGTAACCAGCTGCTGGTAACCAGCATTTTCTCCTTTTCCCACAATGTTTTCCACCCTTCTCAAACTTTTAATTACCCTGAGAGAGAAGCCTTTTGAAAACATTGTGGGATAAGGAGAAAATGCTGGTAACCAGCTTTTTCTCCTTTTCCCACAATGTTTTGTACCCTTCTCAAAACACATTTTAAATTTTCAGTCTTTGACTATCAGACATATTAGATTTGTTAGGGTTTTTTCTTGTGACTATCAGACATTTTAGGTTTTTTTATTTTAATTGACTATCAGAAATTTTAGTGTTCTTTTTTTTCAAGCACACATTTTAAAGTCTTGTTCTGACTATCACGCATTTTAGAGTCTTGTTTTGACTAGAAGTTTCTTGTGTTTTTTTATTTTTTTCTGTCGTTCAGTCATAGGCCACTGTCTTGAGCGTCAGTCTTTTAGTCTGTCTTTTTAGGTCTGTTTGAATATTTTATTAAGTTCCTAATTTTGTCCACAATCAGCTGTCCGTAACACGTCGGTCGTTTCGTCATAAGGTATTTGATTGACTTTCTTCGTTGTCGGTGGCTCTCCTGTCCTAATGTAAATGTCAAAGTCCTGTCTAATAATGTCAGTCATTTCCTGGGTCATAAATTGTCATTTTCTCTGCCTCATCTGCTCAAGCACCTCATCCTGCTGAGCCTAGACCCGAGACTGGTCCAGGTCCGTCACAAAGGTCAAAACTGTCTTATAAAAGTCTGTCCTCTTCTGTGGTAATTCTAGTCTTGAGAGCAACCTTTGCGTCGGTCTGGAATTGTCACCGAAATTAGAACTGTCCATCACATTCGTCTTTGTGGAAGTCTGATTTGGGCCTGAGGTCTTGTAAGTCACAGTCCGGTTTGAGGAAGTGTCACTGTGAGATGGGCTGGGGTCAGTCACAGTTGGGCTCCACGGGTTCTTGTCGGTGTCTGTCGCCGTCCTTGAGACCTTCCGTCCGCCCCCGTAGAAGTCCTGTATTTTCGTCACTGTCCGGACGGAGGTCCCAATCTTGTCCATTAATCTGTAGTGTGCATCAGCTGTCGTCCGTCTATGGCAGAGAAGTTCTGCCAGGTCGTCGGCAATCGGGGTCGTGCTGTCGCATGCCGGTCGTCAGTCCTTTCCTGTTGATGGTAAAGGAAAAGCGTCCGTACTTAGAGCATCCGCTAGCAGTCCATGCTCGATTTAGACATCGGTTGACCAATGAACTGCTAGCAAATGCTCTCCCCCTGTTCGTAAACAGTCGGTCAGCGTCCAGGTGTAGCATCATCAGAAGGTCCTCAAGTCGTCGGTACAAAGCCTCAGACACCGTGACCACGGCAGCGCCCGCGGTGGCTGAGGTCTTGTGCATCGTAACCAGGATGCAGAAGAACGTCGGCGTCGGAAGTGACACCAAATCCCTTGCCGCCACTTTCACCTTCCGTTCCACTGCCCTGTTCCTTAGGGACAGGACGAAGGCCTGGATGGTGAGGCGGGTCCGGTTCCACAAACCCTGAATGCCTAATACCTCTAAGAAATCCAGAAACTTTAGGAGGGATGGCTGTTTATTTTGAAAGATCTTATAGTGTATTTCATACAGTTATTAATAGCTTGGAACACTATAAGTCTCGAGTAGGAATTAATGATGATTCGTACCAATTACAATTCGTACAGAGCCTGTTTTCACATTTTTTTCTTTTTATAGATAACATCATGAGAACCTACTCAGTTAACAATATGACAGAATAGTGAATACATTATCATCCCACTGGGCACCAACAAATCTTTCTATCTTTTTGACATTCTTTTTGATGAATGTTAAAAATTTAGTAAAATTTGCTAGTGAGCGTCAATTTTTGCTAGTAAAAATTTTGTCCGCTAGTGGCAAAAAAAGTTAATTTCGAGCCCTGGAATATCGTGCGGAGTATTGGTAAAAAGAAAACCCAGGAGAGCATGGATAGTTGCACTGGTCGCTGGGGCATAACTGAAATAATTGTTGAAAATGGCAGGTAGGGAAGCTGCCAGCAGCTTGGAAAGAATGATGTGCGGAGCACTGGTAAAAGAAAATCCAGGAGAGCATGGATAGTTGCACTGGTCGCCGGGGCATAACTGAAATATTGTTGAAAATGGCAGGTAGGGAAGCTGCCAGCAGCTTGGAAAGAATGATGTGTGGAGTACCGGTAAATGAAAATCCAGGAAAGCATTGATAGTTGCACCGGTCGCCGGGGCATAACTGAAATTTGTTGAAAATGGCGGGTAGGGAAGCTGCCAGCAGCTTGGAAAGAATAATGTGCAGAGTATAGGTAAAAAGGAAATCCAGGGGAGGATGGATAGGTGCACTGGTCGCCGGGACATAACTGAAATATTGTTGAAAATGGCAGTTGTTCAACCTGGCAGCAGCTTGGAAAGAATATTGTGCGGAGTACTGGTAAAAAGAAAATCCAGGAGAGCATGGATAGTTGCACTGGTCGCCGGGGCATAACTGAAATAGTGTTAAAAACGGCAGTAAGGAAGCTGCCAGTGGCTTGAAAAGAATAATGTGCGGAGTACTGGTAAAAGAAAATCCAGGAGAGCATGGATAGTTGCACTGGTCGCAGGGGCATAACTGAAATATTGTTGAAAACAGCGGGTAGGGAAGCCGCCAGCGGCTTCAACCTGGTAGCGGCTTGGAAAGAATAATGTGCGGAGTACTGGTAAAAGAAAATCCAGGAGAGGATGGATGGGTGCACTGGTGGCCAGGACATAACTGAAATATTGTTGAAAACGGCAGGTGTTCAACCTGGCAGCAGCTTGGAAAGAATATTGTGCGGAGTACTGGTAAAAAGAAAATCCAGGAGAGCATTGATAGTTGCACTGGTCACCGGGGCATAACTGAAGTAGTGTTGAAAATGGTGGGTAGGGAAGCCACCAGCGGCTTGGAAAGAATAATGTGCGGAGTACTGGTAAAAGGAAATCCAGGAGAGCATGGATAGGTGCACTGGTGGTCAAAAAGGGAAAAATTAGAGGAGTAGGAGACAGGTTTTCAGGTTGTCAGACTAATAATAACTGCTATATATTTTAAAACTTTTTATCTTGGCATTCAACCAGTTCTCGCCAAGTACCAGTTCTGGCCAACTTATGTCTTACACGACTTTACAAAGGTCCATTCTCTGTAGTCTATGGTGCAAATCCCTATTTTTGCTTCTCTGATTATGTGCAGGCTTTGCCCCATTCGTACATGCAATAAATGAGGTGTTGCTACGCCATGTTTTCCAAGTCTATCCTGGTCTTTTCCGGTCCATTCATGTCTATTCCGGTAATTCCATACACCAGTCTATGCCTGATCCGGTGAATTTTACGTACCGGTAAAAAAATGCATTTTTTCAATGGTTTAATTCTGTATGCATGTAACGAAATTGTAGAAAATGGAATTCAGCTGAAATTTCTTTTTTCCCCTTTTCTCTTCACACATAAAAAAATAAACAGATGAGCAACATCCTTACATAGATTCATGTGATAAATGCGGTCGTCTACGGCAGTAGCTCAGTGAGTGGTACATCGCTCACTCCTTTCGCGTAATATCCGTGTTCAAATCACAAATCTGTCCCACCTCTCCCAAGTTATTTATACATACCTGTCCAATGCTTGGTAGGTATGGATAGTTATCATCAGGGCCTGCCACACCAAAGGTTCCGGAAGTCCGAGTAAAATACCGCCCCACCGTTAGCCTTGAGGGAGAATTTAGTCGCAATAATGAGATGTGGTTCCCTGCTTTATATTGTCCTTATTTGCATTATGCTTATTTAGATTGTGCTTATTTGTATTATACTTGTTTGAATTATGATAACACTAAACCTATTACAAGGACAGCAACATTGTAGATCTAGTAAATCTTTTGAAATGAGAAGTTTCAACTTTTTTTTTAACTTTTCTTTTGGTCAAACCATATTCGTCATTGTATCTTGTATTGCTGAAGTAACTGTTGTTGAAATAATTACAATGTTGATATGAAATTAAATGTCTCAAATATTATTGGTAAGGTTGAATGAATAATTAAATATGATGGAATTAGATAAAATAGTTTATTGTAAAATGAAGTAACAAAAAAAGTAATTTAAATGTCAACATAAACAATTAAATAGGCAAAACATAATTGTAAGTCAACGTTAAAATTGTAAAACGTAGTTGAAAATTTCATCAAGAATAATGAAAGTCTCATCATGAATAATGAGTGAACTGGCGGATATCCCCTTCCATAGTTAGGAAATGGTAACTTTACATTGAGTTCAACATGTCCTTTACTTAAGCATATATTATGTGTCAACAACAAGAAACTTTTCAGCTGGTTTATAGAATTGTCTCTATTGCTCAAGCTTTGCTTACAGTGAATAAAAATGGGTTAAACCAAAGAGCGCCAATTAAACCCAACTGACTTTCTTGTCGAGAAAGAAGACCTCCATTGATTACAGTTTAAAGGTTGTTTTTGCCCAGAATATGTCAGAAAAATGGACGGTGTATATCAAAGACCAGATTGCATGGTTTGTGCTGCCTGATCTTATCTACACACTACTTGTCTATAGTAGTGAGAGACATTTTCAGCATTAAGAATATTGAAGTACTTGTATGTGAAGAAATTCATGACTTTATTTATTACACTCTGTACCTTCATATTCTATTTTGAAATTCCATAAGCTGCTTGTAGCTCGTAACTCCTACGGTATAAGAGGGATCACACACGCAACTAATACAGTTGTCATGCCAGTAATTACCAAAAGGGAGTATACCACATTCTGTATCACACATGTATGGCAAACACAAAGTGGGGTAACACACAGTTCTAACACCAAAAATTTGTTCAAAAGGATAATATCTCAGTCTGCATTACACACAACACACATGCATGACATATACCTATTGAGGTAATATCACACACAGCCATAACCCTAACTGAGAGGTAGTTCAAGGGAATAGTACCTCAGTTTGTATCCCACTAGCATGGACTGCACCCCAAGAGGGGTAAACATACATACAACTCACTATGTGCTGTCTGACCCATGAGGTTTTCAGAAAAAGATCACTGAGCAACAACTAGTGTTTTCTTTTACCTTAGTGGAATTCCTTATTTACAATGAAGGAAAGAGTCAAACATGCATGTTGCTCATTTAACCCTTTACCGTACAATGCCGCCTTTTGACGCCCCTGGGAAAGAAGCCTTTTGAAAACAATGTTCTCTACCCTATCTAAGAAAAGTTGCACCATTTGAGCCACATCGAAATTGTCGTCTGCAAATGCTTTCAATTTGGACAAGGCTAAAATTTTGGCATCTGGTAAAGGGTTAAGGACAAAGATTCTCATATATATATGTATGCTAGCATACATCTAAGAATCTTTGTCCTTTTTTCTCTTGCCCTTAACCCTTACAGCGCCTTTCACGACTATAGTTGTGTTTACAGTCAGTGTAGATCAAGATCAGGCTGCACAAAATGTGCAGCCTGATCTTTGATTTACACTGTCCGCTTTGCTTAATCACTGTAGACAAAAGCAACCAAAATTGCAATTATTTGAGTCGTATTTCTTGGATGAAATGTCCGATAGGTTTATTCAGCGCTCTAAGGGTTAAAAGAGCAACATGCATGTTTGACTCTTTTCTTCATTGTAAATAAGGAGAGAGTGTGTGTGTGTGTGTGTGTGTGTATATATTGTAAATAAGGAAAATATGTATATATGTATATAAAAAAAATCCAGAGTTTGAAGAATCCTGAAAAAAAGGCGCTTGAAAGAACTATTTAAGAACAAATTCTATAATTTGAAAAAGCATTCGAGGTGCCATCTGTAAATTCCTTCAATATGGAGGAGTCTAAATTTTTTTAAAACAGTAAAGGGTTAAAAATGCATCTTGTTGAAGCTAGTCAATGGTCATCAGCCATTTGAGTTGTCAAAATATGTTAGAATACATATTTGGTACTGTTATATTTTACAGCATTTAATATTTACGAGTTTTCTCTCTTCATTGTGGATCAAGGCTGATATTTGTCTCTCTAAAGATGATGGGCATTTTGACGTTGGAAAACAATGAAATGGAAATACACGTCAGGTAGGAAAGATATGTGAAATGATACATACATATAAATACAGATTGGATATATAAATATGCCAGGGCTGATGGAAAAAAAAAAAACATCATCAGATCAGATTCAATTCCGATATTTGTCCAACTATGTAACAGGTATTTGAGCTGATTCTATTTATTTGTAATATTCTGAATTTTTTATAAACAAAGAAAGTGATAAAGAAATCAAGAATATCTGAAACATTAAATAGATTATACCTCAGTATGTGTGTATCTGTTGCAGTATGATAACTCTGCAAGCTGAGTGTAATGAACCTTGCAGTGTTTGCAGTATGATATAGATTTTAAGGAAGTGCTCGCTTGACATCAAAACTTATCCAAAAGAGCATTAGTTAGAAATTATTTCATATATCAGAAAAGTAAAATGTTTGTGTGCCTCTAAGACAGAATTGATGTCTTGAACATGTGACAATACAACGGTCCAAAAATTTCAAGGAAAACCCATCTAGGTTAGAAAGCTCTCCATAAAACTAGAAAATTAAAACGTCATATAGGCATGATTTAATTTACTGCATGGTGTTTTTTAGCACAATTAGAGCCAAATATTGCCCTTATAGTTATTATTTTGGAATGACGTCTTCCGAAAATAACTATTTTAACTGAAATTATTTTTTTCTGCATTTAAACTGTTTAAGAAATTTTCTGGTCGCATTTTATAACTGTTACTGCTACTATTGAAAGCATAAAAAGTATGGGTTAATGTACATTAGAAAGTTGACTTACATTTTTTTAATCTACCCACGAGTTTAGGTGTTGACTTTATTTGTTAATCATGAAAGTGCCTTTCATAATTACAGTTGCCTTTGCAACCGGTGTAGATCAAGATCAGACTGTGCAAAACATTTAGTATGCTCTTTGATCTGCACTATCTGGTTAGCTAAAGCAATATAAACCAAAACAAAAAAAAAACTACTGTAAATTGCATTCTTTTAAATCTAATATCAATACTAAAAATATTTGTTTAACTTTTTCAGCTCTTTATGGGTTAAAAATCATTGTACACATCCTTTCTCTGAATAAACCTCAGCAGAACATTATGGTGTGGAAATACATGTATTATAGGAAAGAAGCATGTAGCTGATAATCTGGAAATGCAGCTTTTCCCATAATGTTTTGAAAACTTGGTCAGAATGTTTCTCTTATTTGACATTTTGGAAATTTGGTCACATCAAGTCAAAAAAGTGGCCGAGCTGGGTAGCTCATTGGTTAGTGCACCTGACTTGTGACCTGGTGGTCATGAATTTGATACCTGGTTGAGGCAAACTTTCTTTCCAGTGATTTTTTGCCTTTCACCTGTAAAGCATGTGAGAAAAGTAGTCATTGACTTAGAAAGAGAGTTGTGTTGGTACTGGTGTGAGAAAGCCAGTAAACACAAAAATGGACTGGCCACTGTGATATGACATAAGCCGTTAAAATGGCGTTAAACTCCACTAAAATAAAAGGTCAGAAGGTAGGTCACTGGGCCAGATTTTAGAAAAACCCTGTGTTCACTCCAAAGGCCACATCTTTAGTCTAATACTCAAGAAAATTTATCAAAATGTTTGTCATAATGACCTCTTTGAGAGGCACAAAATTAAGTCACTGTGGCAAATCTTAGAAAAGGCTTTTCTTCATGCCATACATTTTCACTCCATTTCTTATGAAAATTGGTCAGACTGTTTCCTTTGATAATATCTCGGGCTAAATAGAAATTGGGTAAATGTTGGATCAAAAAGTAGGTCGCTGGGACAATTCTTATAAATACTGTGTGTAAAATGTACAGCCCAAATTTCAGTCACATGCTCATGAAACGTGATCAGAATGTTTGTCTTTAGGATATCTTGAACAAGTCTGATATTGGGTCATATC
Organism: Tridacna gigas; assembly: GCA_945859785.2. NCBI lineage: Eukaryota > Metazoa > Mollusca > Bivalvia > Cardiida > Cardiidae > Tridacna > Tridacna gigas. The sequence goes on along the minus strand of OX244034.2, from coordinate 64,171,357 downwards.
AGGTAAAAAGCAGGTCACTGGTACAAATGATAGAAAACTTTGAGTGCACTCTATTGGCCACATTTTCTGTCCAAAAATCTTGGAAGTTGGTCAGAATGTTTCTCTTGGTAATATTAGTGATAAGTGAAACTCTGTTATGTCGGGTCAAAATGTTGGTCATCAGAAGTTCAGAACCATCTTTGGAAAAATCATGTGTGCGCTGTAGATGCCACATTTTCAGTTTGATACTAATGAAACTTGGCCAGAATGTGTGCACTTCAGAGGCCACATCTGCATTCTGGTATTAAGGAATGTTAGTCCTAATGACCTTTGACAGGCTTAAAATGGGTTATGTCAAGTCAAAAATTTGGTCACTGGGAGAAGGCTTAGAAAAACCGTATATGCACTCTAGAGGCAACATTTTCACCTTGATATTGATGAAATTTTATCATAATGGTTGTCTTGATATTATCTTGAACAAGTTTTAGACTGGATCATGTTGGGTCAAAAAGTAGATTTCAAGCACTCATATGTTACGTCATAACAATCAGCATGTCTGAAACTTGATCAGTCTTAGTTGACTTTTCTTAGGGGAGTGCCAATGGCCTTCTTGTTTAAAATCATTGAAAGCCAGTTTGTACTTAAAATTAAAAATGGGACAAAATTTTACCCCATGGATCACAAATGGAAATCTTAACGTTGACTTGTCTTAATTCTTTACACCTTTACTTGTTGGACACTGGTGACAAGGAAACATTTTGCTAAAAGGGAGAAATTGCATGTAATAAATTTTTTCACTTTTTCCAATAATCTTTTATACTCCTTGAGCAAAATTGTATTGCATTTCTTCAGTTTGATTGTAACACTTTCTTTCATATAAGTTTTCGGCAGTCTGATGCCCATAACTAGACAACAGTGTGGGAAAAGGAGAAATTGCTTTAACATGTAATTAGCAATTTCACCCGCACCACATTGTTTCTACTGTATCAGAAAAACTCCTGAGTCTGATTGTCTTTGCACATTGACATTGGAAGTATCAGTATTTACAGTAGTTCATTGAAGAGATGGATAATGTCATAATCCTTTACCACACAATCCAGACTTTTAACGTCCCTGAGGAAGAAGCCTTTCAAAAACATTGTTGGAAAAGGAGAAAATGCTAGTTACCAGCATTTTTTCCTTATCCCACAACGTTTTCAACCCTTCCCTCCAAAAAATTCAATTTTCAGTCACATTTAATTTGTAGCCTGCAAAGGCTTTCAATTTGGACTGGTCTAAAATTTTGTCATTTGGTAAAGAGATAATTGATATCACCCTGTTTCAAGGGCCGTGCATGTACTTGCGTTTTTAGCTCCACTGGCCAAAGGCCAGCGGGCTTATGTCATGGCCCGGTGTCCGTCGTGCGTCCGTCCGTCCGGTCGTCCGTCCGTCCGTCCATGCGTTAACTTTTATTTCAAACATCTTCTTCTCTGAAACTACCCATCCGATTTTCACGAAACTTCACAGAAATGATCCTGACATGGTCCTCTTCAGAATTTCTTGAAAGAATTTGATTCCTTCAAAAACTCTGGTTGCCATGGCAACAAAACTGAAAAATATTGGAAATCTTTAAAAATCTTCTTGTCTGAAACCATAAGGCATAGGGCTACCAAATTTGGCATGTAGCTTTATGTAGTAGACCTCTATCAAGTTTCTTCAAATTATAGCCCTGGGGTCAAAATTGGCTCTGCCCCAGGGGTCACAAGTTTTACATAGGCTTATATAGAGAAAACTTTAAAAATCTTCTTGTCTGAAACCATAAGGCATAGGGCTACCAAATTTGGCATGTAGCTTTATGTAGTAGACCTCTATCATGTTTCTTGAAATTATAGCCCTGGGGTCAAAATTGGCTCTTCCCCAGGGGTCACAAGTTTTATACATAGGCTTATATAGAGAAAACTTTAAAAATCTTCTTGTCAGAAACCATAAGGCATAGGGCTACCAAATTTGGCATGTAGCTTTATGTAGTAGACCTCTATCATGTTTCTTGAAATTATAGCCCTGGGGTCAAAATTGGCTCTGCCCCAGGGGTCACAAGTTTTACATAGGCTTATATAGAGAAAACTTTAAAAATCGTCTTGTCTGAAACCATAAGGCATAGGGCTACCAAATTTGGCATGTAGCTTTATGTAGTAGACCTCTATCATGTTTCTTGAAATTATAGCCCTGGGGTCAAAATTGGCTCTGCCCCAGGGGTCACAAGTTTTACATAGGCTTATATAGAGAAAACTTTAAAAATCTTCCTGTACCTAGCCATAAGGCCTAGAGCTACCAAATTTTGCATTTAGCTTGATCTAGTTGGGGTCTACCAAAAGTGCCCAAATTATAGTCCTGGGGTCAATTTGGCCTCATGCTGGGCGAAGGTTTACATTGGCTTACATAGGGAAAACTTTTAAATCTTGATGTACATAGCCATAAGGCTTAGGCTACCAAATTTTGCATAATTATAGCATTATCTAGTGGACAACTACAAAGAGGGCCCAAGTTACAGCCCTAGGATCAAGTTTGGCCCTGCACCAGGGGTCACAAGTTTTACATGGGTTTATGGAGTGAAAAGTTCAGAAACTGTCTTGTTACTAGCCATAAGGCCAAGAACTCCCAAATTTGGCATGTTATTCTTCTAATGCACATGTTCCCCAGTTAGTCCGACTGTAGCCCTGGGGTCAAAGTTTTATAAGGGCTTATATAGTGAAGACTTCTCTTCATGGTTTATATTTATAAGCCAGTGGAGCGATACAGGGCCATCATGGCCCTCTTGTTTTTTTTTTAACAAGTGAATTGGACATTGTTTCAATATATACTACACTACAATGGTGCCCTTGTTATGTAATGGCTTGCAAACAAGTTGATTATTTGTTTAGTTTATAGGCAGAAAAAAACGATCTGCCAATTTTCTCATAAATAAAACACCTATGACAATTCAGTAGACTATTGTTTGAAAATCCAATTGATTGACAAAGCTACCTACAATTTTCAAGATGTGACTATGGTCAAAACGTCATGAAAGCACATCCTTAACCCTTTTCCAACCAATCCTAAGTTTAAACAACTCTACAGAAGAATGCTTTTGAAAATAAGGGGGAAAATAATGTGCAGCTAAAAAGCATTTTTATCCTTTTCCCAGATTTTTTTCTACACTTTCAAAGCCTTTTTCTATCATTTCAGCCACAGATAATTTATCATATGCTGATGTTTTCAAATTGGACTAGTCTTGGATTAATTGTCTGGTAAAGAGGTAATAAATACCTCTGTATGTGTGTTTTTGTTACAGTATGTTTACACAGTGTTATAGACCTCACAATGTGTTTACTGGAATACATCAAATTTTGTTTATTTTATTGTACAGAGCCTGTTTCTACATTCACAATGTGGGGATCCAGACATAGTGAAGAGTTGAGAATATCAGTGAAATCAACAGAGGCTGTTACTCTTTAAGTGTACTCACTTTGCTGACATTAGGTGCAATAAAAAGCCAGGCATGAATTGGGGTAGTTTCATCTGCAACTTTTGAATACAGGAGGGATTACGGAATAACCTTATAGAAATAATCATCATCAGGCAAGGTCCAAAGTGGAGTTTTTATTTGTCTGGACTATTCAAAGCATCTGGAAAAAAAGGCAATCCATAAGTGGATAATAACATACAAGCCTAAAGAAAAGGTTTGTGTACTTTTAAAGGAAACATCTTAAAGGGGCAATAAACTAGATGTTTTGATTTGGCAGATTTTTCAGAAATTCAGTACAAAGACTGATGATTTTCATTAGTTAGCAAGAATGGCTTTGAATTAAAACATGGTCCAAAACAAACAAAAGAGAGTCTGGTCTGATGCCCATTTTAAGCACTTTTCTTTAACTGTTCAAATAAGAATGTTGAATCAGTTCTAGTTGTGTTTTTGTGACCATTTTTGACTATGGTTTAACATTTTAAGTTTCTGGGGGTGTTTGAGTTATAGGTATAATCTATCATAAGTTGGGGTCATGTTGGATCAGTGGTAACGTGTAGGACTCATGACCTGGAGGCCCCGGGTTGAGCCTAGCTGGATCCAGTGGTGCTTTCGTGGGATGATCTTTGGGCAAGACATTTCAGAGCCCTAGCCCAGTACTGGTGAAACCCTGGAAAGACACAAATGTATGAGCTGTTGCTATGATATGACTGAACTAAATGTTAAAAGTGGCATAAAAACACCAATCAATCAATCTATTATTGTGCTGGTGAAATTGCAATTTTAACATTCCAATATTTTCAAAATTTTGCATATAGCAAACAATGGTTATGTAAGGAATTAGTTTAACTGTTTCTGAAAAAAGAAATGTCTTAGCTTGCAAGACACTGGGAAGTAAGATCCTGATACAAAAATGAAACTATTGCGAGAAAAGATTAAACTGAACTAGAGAAACAAGTTGACCATTTCTCCAACTGCATCTGACTTAAATGCAGCTGTGCCCATTTTAGGACAAATCAAATTGCCTTCACAATAATGGCTAAGTGCCGAACTGTTTTAACAACTTCATGCTACAAAATGTAGTTTAAATAGCTCTGCATTGAGCTCTAGTGGTGAAACGGTTTACCGATTAACCGATTAACCGCGGTCTATTCAAAGAAAAAACCGAAACCGGTTCGAATTTTACCGTATCGGTATTTCTGCAATATGTCAACTTCTCTTAATTGCATCAGAAAGTCCGGTTTTCCCAAAAATTCTGTCAGAAATTGATCGTTTTTCAACTTACAGTTCTAAAGATTTCCGAAAGCGAAAGTTGTTTATTTTTTTCCACAGGCGGTGTCACCGGTGTTTAGGTAAAACTATGACCACATAAAATTCACGACACGAACTCCAAATAAACGTCGAGCTTTAATGCTTTTGGATCAATGGAGTTTGTATGTTATTCATTTCTTATAACTTTGCTCACACTTATTTTTGCGTTTTCCAGTAGTTAAGCAGCAAAGTATTAGTGTTAGTGCAGTAAGCAACTGAGTAAGTTAGTGCATCGCACTGTCTACTCTGTTGAGCCATGTCCCGAAGTTCGGTATAGTAGCGCTGGTTTTTATATAAACAAGTACGCTCTTGAAGAAAAAAAATGGCAGACGTCAAGATAGCGAGTGTTAAAGACTAGTCAGTTTCAGTTTGTTTTTATTTGTTCATGCGAAACAATTGCTTTTTAGTTCATTATCTTGAAAGAATGGAAGAGTTCCAAGCACATGTACTAGTTTTCTTTATCACCTTTTGAGCATATGCTACCCTAGCAGTGACTACAAGTGGTCAGATATGCTAAATGTCAGCATATACAGCATATTGCAATACGTATTGCAATACGGGTTAGCCGTATTGCAATATATTGCAATACGCTTTTTACCGTATTGTTTCACCCCTATTGAGCTCTGTAGATGTACTTCTGTACATCATGAAATTGACAAGCTGATTGGAATATAGGCGAAATGTGTAATGGCACAAAATACAAAAAGAAAAAACTGAAGCAGGCTAATAGGAAAACACTATAGATTCCGTAGCCTGGGCTCATACTGAGCAGTTCTTCTTGTATTTTAGCATTTACGAAGATTATGAGATTCATTTCAGACATATATTTAAAAGTTTTCCTAAAGGTTCAAATATATAACAAAATGTGTTAGATTGTGTTAGAATTTGAGTTGAACAGAATGAAATGAAACTTAGTTTTTATTACATCATGATTCAAAGCTGTATTTATTGTGGGTTACAGGGTAAATTGCAAAACAGATGTTACTACATCTTAAAACAACATGTACCGTAGTTACAATTGTTTTGTACCAAATAGAGTAATGCAGGAGTCACTATACTACGGTTACACAGTTATCTCATCAATATCTTTTACTGATTGATTGAATGGTGTTATACACCACTTTCAACATTATTTCATTCATATCACAGCGGCAGCTCACATGTTCATGTATTTCCTATGTTTCACTAGTACTGGACTAGGCTCTGAAGTGTCTCACCGAAGGACACTCCCACAAAAAGCCCATGGATCCAGTGAAGCTCAAAGCCAGGGACTCCAGGTCACAAGTCCTACACTGTACCGACAAGCCACACAGGACCCCTGCCTTTTACAATGGTTCATTTATATTTCTGCATTTAAACATAACTGTAGAATCATGCAATATTTTTTAAGATTATTTTTTTCTGTAGTGGTAATAACTGTAACAAAGTGAAAAATGAAATTGCTATGATGCTTTCATAGATTCTTTTAAGCCCAAAGTTACGCAGATTCATCACACCCCGGTTGCCAGAGCATGGCTCAAATTACATTTACAGTAGGAGATTATAAAATATGTGTTTGACAAGTTCGTGTGCTTGTTATTTACGCCATTTTTAGCATTCTGTCACTCATACCGTGGCAGCCAGTCCACCAATCCATGTTTTTCTAGAGTTTCATTTACCAGTAAATTTTTGCCTTTATCCTTTCTTTAAGACTGATTCATACCAGTCATGGATGATTTGGGATCAGGCCAACTTAGTGAATGGGCTGATTTTGAGCCTCAACATACATGATTAATCAATGACAGGAAAAAAAAAATGTTTTCAAATCCTATCAAATAGATGAGCAACAGTTGTTTTTATGAACATGGAGCTCAAATCAGACTACCCTACCAAACAGGCTGATCGTGAGCCATACAGTTTGGGAATGACTGTCTCTTATGATGGTTAAGACATAAACACACCACATATCTACAGTACAGTCAGTCAGTAATCAGTCAGTAAAGTTCTAAATAACTTCTATTTATTTAGATACTTTGGCTTAGACTCCCCTTATTTTATTGTGAAATGTTGATCATTACAAACATGCATTTCATATTTACTAAGCAGTACAACATTGGTTCTTGACACTTTGCAAGATGAGCCCTGAAGTGGAAGGCATTTAAGAGCATTGTTTAAAAAAGGGAGAAAATGCCCATGACAGGCATTTTCTCCCTTTTAAACAATTGATTCTGCCCTTGTATATTTCCATTACGGACCAATATCATTGTTTTAACCCTTTAACTCACAATCCCGACTTTTAACGACCCTGAAGAAAAAGCCTTTTGAAAACATTGTGGGAAAAGGAGAAAATGCTGGTAACCAGCATTTTCTCCTTTTCCCAAAATGTGTTCTACCCTTCCCAAAACAAACCTCGATTTTTGAGCCACATTTAATGTGTTGTCTGCAGATGCTTTCAGTTTTGACCAGTCCAAAATTTTGTCATTTTGTAAAGGGTTAATTTAATAAAATGCCATGTCATGGAAAAAGGGGGCTTAATTTATAATTTCATTAATTTTATTGACCAATAACCATCTGTCCACCTTGACAGATATCTTCTTAAATCCTTAAAGAAGACTTATAAAACTAAATAAAGTCCATAAGTGGATAATAACATATAATAAATGTGTTCCTTATGATAGTCCACTAATATGATTTTTTATTGCTTTGTCATGGAAAAAGGGGGCTTGATGTATATTTCCATTAGGGACCAATATCTCTTTAATTACTGGACAAAATTTTATGAAAATCCATATTTATATTGTCTATCTCAAGCCACAGACAATCATTATATGATTATAAATTTTATTAAATGAAATTCCATGTCATGGAAAAAGGGGACTTAATGTATGATTTCATTAGGGACCAGGCTGGAGGCCTATATTGATCAGTAGACATTTGTATTGTAACAAATTGTATGGATTAGGAGCATTTTGGGTAATGGAGAAAATGCTTGTAACGACCTTTTTTAGCTCACCTGAGCACAACGTGCTCAAGGGGAGCTTTTAGGATCACCCGGTGTCTGTCGTTCGTCGTGCGTCTGTGCGTCGTTCGTTGTCAACAATTCTTTAAACATCATCTCCTCCTAAACCACTGGGCCAATTTGGACCAAACTTGGCAGAAATGTTCTTTGGGAGGTCCTCTTTAAAAGTTCTTCACAAAATTTGATTCCATCAAAAACTCTGGTTGCCATGGCAACAAAATGGAATTTTCTAAGAAATTCTCTAAAAATCTTCTCCTCTGAAACCGCTGGTCAGATTTTGAAATAATTTCACAGGAATGTTCCTTTGGTGACCCTTTTTAAAAATATTTCGCGAAATTTTGATATGTCGAAAAGCATAGCTCTGGTGAATGGGGGCTACTTCCAGTATACGGATGTGAAGAAATTCTTAAAAATTCTTCTTCTGTGAAACCGCTGGTCAGATTTTAAAATAATTTCACAGAGATGTTTCTTGGGTGACCCTTTTCAAAATTTGTGCGCGAAATTTTGATCCGTCAAGAAACATGGCTCTGGTGAATGGGGGCTACTTGCACTATACTGAAATGAAGAAATTCTTAAAAATTCTTCTTCTCTGAAACCGCTGGTCAGATTTTAAAATAATTTCACAGAGATGTTCTTTGGATGACCCTTTTCAAAACCTGTTTGCGAAATTTTGATCCGTCAAGAAACATGGCTCTGGTGAATGGGGGCTACTTGCACTATACGGCCTTGAAGAAATTCTCTAAAAATCTTCTCCTCTGAAACCGCTGGTCAGATTTTGAAATAATTTCACTGAGATGTTCCTTGGGTGACCCTTTTCAAAAACTGTTCGTGAAATTTTGATCCGTCAAGAAACATGGCTCTGGTGAATGGGGACTACTTGCACTATACGGATATGAAGAAATTCTTAAAAATTCTTCTCTGAAACGGCTGGTCAGATTTTGAAATAATTTCACAGAGATGTTCCTTGGGTGACTCTTTTCAAAAGTTGTTCACGAAATTTTGATCCATCAAGAAACATGGCTCTGGTGACTGGAGTCATAATTAAAACAATACCTTGTGGGCATTCTAGAGGCCAAATTTTTTGCTCAATTGACTTGAAAATTTATCAGAATGTTTGCCTAAATTAAATCTTGGATGAGAGTAAAACTGCGTCATCTGGGGTCATAAAGTAGGTCACTAGGTCAAATTAAAGAAATACCTTGTGGGCACTCTAGAGGCCACATTTTTTGTCTTGATGATACCTCAGAGGAGTTCAAAATTGGGTCACATAGGGTCATAAACAATGTCACTGGGTCACATTGAAGAAATACCTTGTGGGCACTCTAGAGGCCACAATTCTAGGTAAATTGACCTGAAAATTGGTCTACATATTTGACTTGATGATATCTCGGATGAATTAGAAATCGGGTCTCGTAGGGTCATAAACTAGGTCACTGGGTCAAATTAAAGAAATGTATTATGGGCACTGTAGAGGCCACAGTTTTTGCTCAACTGACCTGAAAATTTGTCAGCCTGTTTGACTTGATCATATCGTAAATGGATTTGAAATTGGGTCACATAGGGTCATAATTTAGGTCACTAGGTCAAATTACAGAAATACCTGTTGGGCACTCTAGAGGTGACAGTTTTTGCCCAATTCACCTGAACCTTGGTCAACAAGTTTGTTTTGATGTCTCGGATGAGTTTGAAATATGATCACATGGGGTCATAAACTAGGTCACCAGGTCAAATTGAAGAAAGACATTTGGGCCACTCCGGAGGCCACATTTTCAGCTCAGTTGACCTGACAATTGGTCAGAATGTTTGTCTTAATATCTCAGATGAGTTTTAAATTGGGTCATTATGACCCTGGAGTGAAATTTTGCCTATTGACTCAGGTGAGCGATCCAGGGCCATCATGGCCCTCTTGTTTTCTTTTCCATCAATGTCTTCTACTTATGGAGAAGAAATCCAACCAACTGAGGCACAAATAATTGTGAACTAATGAATTCTTGCAAGGGAATGCCTTTCAAAAATGTTTGTTTCATGGCATGATAGCCTTTACTTTGGAATAGACATTTGAATTGACTCCCATTTTAATTATTATGAAATTGTGGGAAAAGGTGAAAATGCTTGTTGTAATTATGAAGAAAAGTGCGAGAAAAGGAGAAAATGCTTATAATGAGCATTTTCTCCTTTTCAAACAATGTTTTCTACTATTGGAGAAACAAAACCAACTGAACCACATTTGATTTGTTGTCTGCAGACACTTTCAATTTCGCGAGACCAAAATTTTCTCATCTGATAAGGGGTTAAATGTATTGGCTAAATATATTTGTGGATGATATTCTTTCTTGTCTTACAAAATTTTTTTATCATTGGCTGGTAACCTGTATTTTCGAATAAAGCAATTGAATTGAACGAAATTGTATGTATTTTTTGTGAGAAATGTGGGAAAAGGAGAAATGCTCGTAACAAACTTTTTCTCCATTTTCAAACAACGTCTTCTACCATTAGAGAAACAAATTCAACCAACTGAGTCAGTGGTCTGTATTTTTGAATAGACATTTGTATGGAATCAATTATAAGAATTGAGAGAATTGTGGGAAAACGAGAAAATGCCTTCAACAGGCATTTTCTCCTTTTCAAACAATGAGTTCTACCATTGGAGAAGCAAATTCAACCAACTGAGCCTCAGCTCATTTGTCGTCTACGGACGCTTTCAATTCAGACAAGACCAAAATCTTTTCATTTGTTAAAGTGTTACATGTCTTGGTTTGAATGAACTTGTGAAGTCTGAAAAGACAATGTCTTGAAAAAAAGTTCAGAAGTATTATGTGCTGATGGCCTATATTTCTGAGTGAAACTATTGAAATTGACTATCACCAATCCATGGAAAGAAATTGCCTGAGCTGTCCTGCACACTACAGACTGAGCTACCAGGGTTTAGCAAAACATGGATTTGTACAATGTAAGTAACAGGGGATGATACTAACATAACTTTAACAGTGCACAATTGCTAGCATGTACATGTACCAAGATAAAAACACAAAAAGAATGGATGAAGTTATCGGTTGTCTCCATTATCAAGAGAAAGTTTACAGAATGAAGGGCATCAATGTGGTCTCAAAAGATGACAGTTTTTCACAAAGTAAATCTTGTGGATCACACAGCAAATGATACGCATACATTTATACTCAATTCTGTAAGTAACATCTCGATAAGAGTATGGGCCAAAAGGGGGGGGTTCAGTTGTTTGTCTTTTCACCCTTCTTGGGATGTGCCAAGTATGTGAGATACAGACTGAGGTATGATCGATCCCTTTCAACTACTTCTCGGTGATGGGACTGTGTCAATTGTGTGTGTGTGTTATTACCTCGATAGGCATTCGTCATGCATGTAAGTGTTGTGTGTGCAGACTGAGGTATTATCCCTTTTAACTACTTTTCAGTGCTAGAACTGTGTTAGTTGTTAATGTGTAAGTTAACCCCGCTTTGTGTTCGCTATACATGCGTGGTACAGACCGAGGTATTATCCCCTTACATAATTTCTGGGCGATAGAATTGTGTTAGCTGTGTGTGTGTTACCCCGCTTGGTGTATGCAGTACATGTGTGTTGTGTGTGATACAGACTGAGGTATGATTTCTCTAAATAACCTCTCAGTGACAGAACTGTGTTAGTTGTGTGTGTGTCTACCCCACCCTGTCTTCTTCATACATGTGTGCTGTATGTGATTCATACTGTGGTTTGTACCTCTGCATGTATGCACGGTACATATAATTTAAAATGCAAGATATCGTTAAATGCAAGTGATGATGATGATTGGAATTAAATTTTTGACCGAGCAATGCTCCTAGAAATGGAGTACATGTATCCCTTTAATTAAGGGTAGAACTCAGTGTGTAGATACAAAAATGGGTACCTCTCAAGGTAAGGTATACCAGTATGTGTGTGTGTATGTGTGGCTGGGTGATTGGGTGTGTTTGTTTGCGCACTAAAATTGACAAAATGAAACAAATTAGGAAAATCCCTGTCAACAAGACTTGTCAAATTGAGATAACAATTATGTATACACAAAAATATACAAGCCACACCTTGTGTTTACCAATCATAGTGACATTGCCATGTATCAATATGGGTTGAATGTTTAGTAAGGTTTCTATAATTCATTTTTTTGTTCAAGAACTTTACCATTCATGTCATTGAAAAAAATGGTTTCTGCCTCTAAGTGCTGGAAATCTTCTTGGCAAAGCACTCTTTGTTAGAGTTTGTTGATGTTTGATATGAATGATACTTGATTAGAGCTGCTTGTAGTTACTGCCATCATCTCTGCATTTGAAAAAGATATGACTGGATTTTGTTTGGGGAGTGGGAGTTGGCTATTTTCCTATGAAAGTTCTGTTAGTGCTAATTAAGTCCCTGGCACATTTGAAAGGAAGTAGAGTGATACAGAGCCATCATGGCCCTCTAGTTTCATTTTCCACAATGTTTTCTTTGCTATGACTGACAAATTTCATGTGCTAGTAACATTTACTTTGCTGTCTGCAAATACTTTCCATTAAAGGGAATTTTTCCGGCAAAACCTCACACCTCTGTTGCATGTGAGAAAAGTAGTCAATGGCTTGGAAAGAAAGTTGTGTCAGTACTGGTATGAGAAAGCCAAGAACACATGCATAAGTGCACTGACTGCCATGATGTGACCTAAGCTGTTAAAACCGTGTTAAACTCCAATATAAACAAACAATAATGTGGAATTCACAAAACGGACATCACTATGTTAGCTTGACTGTTGAACAGTCAAAATGCAAAACTACTAATCATGGTAATTTTTTTGGTCTGTGCAATTCTGACAAGCCCAGAGACATTTGTTTATTTCCGAAGAACATTCAGGCCTGATAAGCCCCACTATGCTACAGAATTAACATACTGCAATCAGGGTTTTCATTTAAAGTCGATTGCCGATCAAAAACATCAGTTGAAATCGGACTTTAATCGGTTGTTTTTGCTGGATCTTGAAAAATCGATCGCGTTGTTTATATCGAAAATATTTCAAGCGTTGGTAAGTGTACTGCGACACCGGTTCAATTTTACTGCGAAACCAAGAAAATTGGTTTATGAATGTTACACGGTCATTCATTGGATACTTGCATCCAATTATCCAGTCGTAGGCAACGATACGTTTCTCCGATCTCCATTTGGTAATCATGGACGCCAAAGCCTAGGCTGCCCCTTGACCCCCGGCCTGTTCTTTTTGTCAATCAATCTGTTGCTTCATTTCAAAATGAAAAACCTGTGCAATGTGCAATGGCTTGGTCGCCCATCCAGGCATTAACCACAATGAACGTTGCTTAACTTCCACAGAGAGAAATACGCTAAACCGCATCGCTGTAAAAGCTAGCTGTAGAGCAAGGCAGGTTTGAAGTGTTTATATACATGTATCTAATGTCTCTCTGTAACATTACTCTCCCTTATGAGAAGTCTCGACCCCGAGACTTTTATACAAATAAACCTGGGGATTATATAAGGGTAAGGCAACTCTGTAAGGCAGTTGTCCTTATCCCATCTCTGCCACTAAATGTAACATGCAACGGCCTGGTCACGCATCCAAGCACTAATCACAATGCATGTTGCTTAACTTTCACAGAGAGGAATAACACTAAACCACAGTGCTGTAAAAGCAAGCTCAATAGCAAGGCAGGTTTGAAGTGCTTATACATCTAACATCTCGTCATGACAATGTTAATTACATTCACATAACACCGATGAAGGAGAGCTTTCTCTGCTTTGGGTAAGCACATTCCAATCCCAGTCTGACTGGGATAACACTGTTCTACAGCAACTTAAGTACATTTACACAAGCATACTGTCTCTGACCTCAATCTTGACAGGAGGGAATGGATTGGACTGACTGGGTTTGGGTTTTTAATTAAGCTGGTTTTAGACTACCAGTTAGACAGACAGTCACACACTAAATTACACGTGGGTTTTGAAGGCTGGTACTAGTATTTTGATGTTAATATATGGTTCTGGCCTAATGCAGTACATAAAATCAAGACAATGTCAAATAACCACTGATTTATCAGATTGTCTGTATTCGAGTTTAATGCCATATTAACAGCTTAGGTCATATCATGGCAGTCATTGCACCTACACATGTGTTTCCTGGCTTTCTCACACCAGCACTGACACAACGTTCTTTCCAAGCAACTGAAAAAAAACTTTTCACATGTATCAGAGGTGAGAGCTAAAGATTGCTGGAAAGAAAATTTGCCTCAACTGGGTATCAAACACACAACCACAAAGGTCACAAGTCGGATACTCTATCAACCGAGTATCGAACCTGTAACTACAAGGTCACAAATCCACTGAGCTACCTCACGGGGCAGAAGAAGATGATGATGAAAGCTGAAATTACCTTAAAGAAATTTTGCCTCAATGGGTATCAATACCTCAACCACCAGGTCAAGTCAGACATGCTCAGCACTCAGCTAGTCTGCAGGGCTACTTATTTATCAGTCAGCCATCTTTAAGTTTTTTTTTTGTTTTTTTTTATTTTTATTTTCCTTTTTCTATACCATACAATCAATCATACAATTTTCTATACATTTGGTTTTTATATTAGTAGGTGTTAAGAAAATATCAACATTTTTGCAATATACATGACTAATTTATAAGCAAAGTTGCAGTAGTAATTTTTTTTTGGAAATTTCATATGGTTATGTTTGTTTCTGATACCCCCTGTCCCTGGCAACAATATTGCAGATAGTATCAGAAGCTCTCATTTTCCATTTATTCCAAATTTTACTAGTAACTACAGAAATTTGTCATTTGTTTGAAAATTCTTTAAAATTTTTATCTATTTTAATCCTTAGGCTGCTAAGCACAACTCACTGACCTTTTGCAGACAGTGTAGATCAAGGTCAGACTGCACAGAGCATACAGTCTTAACAAGTACTAGTGTCATGCGACAAGTTTGTTTCAATACGCCCAAGGTCAAGGTCACAGTTGAAGGTCAAATGATAAAATTGACCTTGTCCGGAGCATAACTTCTACATTTATCAATGAATTTTAAAATAACTTGGCAAACTTGTTCTCCATTTTGAGTACTAGTGTCATGCAAGAATTTTCTTCTGATGGGTTCAAGGTCAAGATCATTTAGCGGGGGCATCCGTGTCTCTGACAGGCCTATTTCTAGTCTTACATGTGTTTTTAAAATTTACTGACCTAATATTCAGGTTGCTGGCAATACAGTTTTTTAAAACTATGTTATCCTTGAGGTCAATGACATAGAGGTCAAAATGACAAGTTTGATCAACCTATAAAACTCGCTCTAATTACATTCAGGTTTATAGCAAACCAATCTGTATAATATAAACATGTGAACTTGTAGGTCAAATGTAGATCAAAGTATCAGGTTAAAAGAGACAAGTGAGGCTCAGCAAACTGATAGTTGAGTTCCCATTATCTACAGTGTTGCCAGGGACTGGGGCCATATACCACAAATGGAAGTTTTAACTATCAGGTTGCTGGCAATGCCTGTTAAAAAAGTGATATTCATGTAATAAAATAAATTCAGTATGAAGTGAAAACTTTTTCAATGTTGATTTATTGGAACTTGATATAAACATTATATCTTGATAAATAGGCATCAGTCAGGTGAGCCTTTACCAAACAAGCATGTGCTGCAACAACCTGAGGAAGAAGGCTTTGGAAAACAATGTTGGAAAAGGAGAAATGCTGGCTACCAGCATTTGCTCCTTCCAGTAATGTTTTCCACCTGTTTACAGACAAATGCCATTTTTTCGACATCTATCTTTTTCAAATTCCTTTCCAAATAAAATTGGTATAAAAAGGTAAGGTCTAGTAAAATGACAGTAGGCATTTCCATGGTCTGCATTGTCACAAGGGTTTAATAGCACAAATGGAAGTGTCAACTGTCAGGTTGCTAGCAATACCATTTTTATGCTAATTGTAAATACATCAAATATTCATAAAGTACTTTTAGAAAATGGTTCAATAGGTAAGCCTTTAAAAATTACCAGCTTTCAATTCAGCCTTCAGTTCAGGTCGCTTGCAATACCATGTTTCCACAATTTATAAACTGATGAATTAATCCTTTACCGCACAATCCCAAGTCTTAACAACCCTGAGGAAAAAGCTTTTTGATAACCAGCATTTTCTCCTTTTCCAACAATGTTTTCTATTTATCATATATCAGTCGATGTATAAAACTTAATTCCTCAGCAAGCAATCCAACATTGTACATTTTATACCAACACTGTCAATGTCTTTACTAATGGGGCTCAACTGCAGTAATTGGTTTTAACTTTTTGCAAAATGATAAAATTTTAGACTTAACCAAATTGAAAGCCTTTGCAAATGATGGAATTTGTAGGGTAGAAAGCATTGTGGGAAAATGGGAAAATGCTAGTATACATAAAAGCAGCAGTATCTTGAATCACTTCGAAAATGCAGAAAATGAATTGAACAAGTTAGGAACAGGCCCAGTGTTCTTAAATTTTAAAGAATCAAAAAGAACAGAGAGCAAATTCTCGTTTACAAAAAAGAGAGCCATTTTCTTTTTACCCCAAAAAGGGCCATGTTTTGCTCCAAAAATATTGACCATTAGCAAATGATTTTTATGCACCATGTCTTGGATAAAGTTAAAAGTAAAACTGTAGCAAACACCAATCATCTGAAGACTACATCTCTGGCCAAATCTTCGCCACATTTAGTCCTAGTATTTGTCTTTATATTAATATTTAATCCTTTACCACACAATCCTGAGTTTTAACAACTGTAATGAAGGAGGATTTAGAAAATACTGGAGGAGGGGCTCAGGAGAAATTGCTAGTGACCAGTATTTTCTCCTTTTTCCACATTGTTTTGCTACACTTTCCAATGTCAACATTAGCATCACATTCGATTTGTCGTCTGCAGTAGATTTCAAATTGGACAAGTCTAAAATTTTGTTGTTTGATAAGGAATTAAGATAATTTTGACAATTGCCACTATGCAAATATGAAAATTGGGTTAGCAAGTTTGTTTCCTAATTACAATGGTCACAAGTTTAAATTTTGGTCAATCTTGGTAAAAATAAATAGGTCACACAAGACAGATTACAATCACTCTTGGCAATAAATTAGAATTATCTTAGATGATTTCGAATTGTTGCTCCCCTGGTCACAACACTGACAACTTGTTTATACTTTTAAGACCATATTTTGATTACATGAACTGAGTTCATATTCACCAACTGTTCTTAAGAATGTTCTTTGTCTTATTCTCCAAGATTTTCAAGATTTGAAAGTAAAACAATACTTCTGATTGGCTAAACCAGATGGTTTAGCCAATCAGAAGTGTTACTTTCAAATCTAGAAAATTCAGGAGAATAAGACTGAGAAAGTTCTTAGGAATGGTAAGTAAATAGAGATCCTGATCTGTCCATCTGTCTTGATAGTACACCATGCAAATTTCCTTTTGTGTTTAAAACCAAGCCAAGACAGGAGGTTCAGTCTATTAAATACAAGGCTTGAAATCCAGGTTTGCTGAGCTCTGCCTATTCTTTCAGACATTTGATGATAGTCATGGAAAGAGGATTCAACCCCTTTCACTGCTCTATATTTTTTCAATTATGTTTATGTGATAAAGTAGCCAGTGGCTTAAAAAGTACAAATTAAACCAATTCTAGCAAGGCATGTATAGGTGCACTGGCCTTTGCAACATAATTGAAATAATGTTGAAAATAGTGTTGAACCATAGAAGCAAGTTTTGGTTCAAATTTACTGAAAATTGTTGGGCCAAAATTTTGTCTAGATAATCTTTTTGACTTTACAATACCAATAGGTCCATTTGTATACATTTCAAAAGCAGTATAAGCATGGAAAATCCTAAAAGGATATCAACCAGGTTACCCTCCCGCCCAATGTCAATGAAACTTGGTCAAAATGTTAGATTTCACTGTGTTTTAGGGTAGCTGCTGCTTTAAATTGAAATTGGGCAGAATATTTGTAATTTTAAACCAATGTTTCCCTAAAACACAGTGAAATCTAACATTGACATTGGGCAGAATATTTGAGTCCAGCCTCTGTAGCTCAGTCTGTAGCATACAGGACTTGAGAGCAGGGGGTCGCTGGTTCGATCCCCGGCTGGGCCAATTTCTTTCCAAGGATTGATGATGGTCAGTGCGACAGGATTCATTCCTCTCTCACCGCTGATCATTGTTTTGACGATGGTTATGTGGGAAAGCAGCAAGTGGCTTGGAAAGAATATTGTGCGTAGTACTGGTAAAAGAAACTCAAGGAAAGCATGGATAGGTGCACAAGCTGCCATGAAATAACTGAAATAATGTTGAAAAGGGTGTTTAACATTATAAATCAATCAATCAATCAGAATATTTGCCTTGATAAATATTTCAGACAAGTTTAAAATGAATCATATTGGGTCAAAAAGTAGGTCACTGGGGAAAATCATAGGAAAACCTTGTTTGCACTGAGATAAAATTTTCAGTCAGATATTCTTGAAAATTGGTTGGAATTTTTGTATTAATGACATCTCGTACAAGTTTGATATTAGTTTGTGTAGTATCAAAAAGTAGGTCACTTTTATGAATCGGAAAAACATTGTGTGCACCATATAGGCCACATTTATCAGCAGTAGGCCTATTCCTTTTTGCATGCTGCTCATTTTGATTGCTTGCATGAGCCTTTACAAATTTATGTTTTTCCATTCTGTTGTTTACAGACTGTCAGTGTGAGACAATGTAGAGATATTTTTATTAGTCTGTACAAATGTGATCTAGAAGTTTCAAGCCTGTACAAATGTGATAGAAATTTTGAGCCTCTGGGCCTCTTCTCTCTTCTTCTTCACCCCTTCAGATGCCCAGGCTTTCAGTGCCTTTGGTGCTTTGATTCTTTGATAGAGTTGAAAACTGTTGGAAAAGAAGAAAATGCGGGTTACCAGCATTTCTCATTTTCCAACAATGTTTTCAAAAGGCTTCTTTCCCAGGGTTGTTAAAAGGTGACATTGTGCGGTAAAGGGTTAAACAACTGCACGTAGCTCAGTGGGTAGCATGCAGGACTTGAGGACAGAGGGTCCCTGGTTGAATGCCATGCTTAGCCAGTTTCTTACCGAGGACTGATGATGGTCATTGTGACACGATTTATTCCTCTCTCACCACAGACCATTGTTCTGACGATGTTTATGTGGAAAAGCAGCCAGTTGCTTGGAAAGAATATTGAGCATAGTAGTACTGTACCAGTAACAGAAACTCCAGGGAAGCATGGATAGGTGTACTTGGCACAAAATATAACTGGAACAATGTTGAAAATGGCATTAAACACCATATAATCAATCAATCAGTCAACCTGTATGCTACCAATTAAACTACCAGGAACGACCTTAACATTAGAGAACAGCATCACTGAATCATTTTCTCCTCAAACTTACCCCATTTGCAATCCTTTGCCAAACAATCCCATGATTTAACAAACCTAGGGAAGAAGGATTTTGAAAACATTGATGAAAAAGGTGAAACTGCAGGTCACCAGCATTTTCTCCTTTTCCACAATGTTTTCCACCCTGTTACGAATCCCATCATTTGTGCAATCTTTAATATGTTGTTGGCAAGTTGCTTACAATTGGGACCAGTCTGAAATTTTGTCGTTTGGTAAAGAGTTAGCCCTTTACCACACCATCCAGATTTGAAACGACCTTGACAGGGAAGGCCTTTTAAAACATGGTTAAGAAAGCTTTTGAAAACATTGTAGGAAAAGGATAAAATGCAGGTAACCAACATTTACTCCTTTTCTGAGAGTGTCTACTGAGCCTTTAAAAAAAAAATCCAATCATTTTTGCTCCATTCTACTTGCTGTTTGCAAATGCTTTCCATTTAGACAGAATTTGATAATATATTGTCTGGTAAAGAGTTGACCACTTGGCCAAACAGGATCAAGAAAACAGATTTGAGCTATGCTCTGACAAAAGGGGGCTTAATGTATCTCTATGATGCATGATACCAAGCAATCATTATGTTATTATGGATCCATAAAGTCCATTTTTTATACCAACAGACTGAATTCTGAGGTACAATGGTCCTCTGACATACAGAAAATGTACTAAAAGCAAAAGGTTTCAGCCCAAGTCAGCCTGTGCAGACTGTGCGGGCTAACTGGGGTGCATACTTTTTTTCTCTTTTTTTTTTTTTTAAATACAAAGCATTAACCCCCCTTTTCACAGAGCATGACATTTGTTTGTGCTGGATTTTAACACCATTTTAACAGCTTAGGCTATATCAAAGTGATGTAGGCACCTATGCAAGTGTTTCCTGGTTCTCTCGTATCACCAATACTGACAACTTTCCTTCCAAGCCACTGACAACTTTTCCCACATGCATCAGAGATAAGAGGCAAAAAATCTCCAAAAACAAAGCTTGCCTCTACCAGGTATCGAAGGAGACAAACAAATAAAAGTTTGATGTCATAGTTTGTTGGTATGGCTCTTTACCCTTTACCAAACAGCAAAATTTGGGATGCAACCAAATTGAAAGAATTTGTAGACCACAAAATTAATTACCTGTAGCTCAAATGTTGATTTCTGTCTTTCATAGCCTAGAAAATATTTCAGGAAAAGGAGAAATTGCTGGTTACCAGCATTTTCTTCTTTTGCCAGAATTTCAAAAACCATCGTTACCAGGGTCATCAAAACCAAGGAATGTTTGGTAAGGAGATAAACATCATTTTCAACCTAATATCAGTAATACAGTGACCAGTGCACCTATCCGTGTTTCTTAGAGTGTCTTTAACCAGTATTTCATACAATATTCTTCCAAATCCACTGGCAGCTTTCCCACATAACCATCCTCAAATCAACAATCATTAGTGAGAGAGAGATGAATCCTGTCACGATGACTATCATTAATGCTTGGAAATAAATTGGCAGAACTGGGCAGTATGACCAGTGACCTCATAGTGTCAAGTCCAGTGCGCTACCACTTGATCAACCAAACTTGATGTTACAGAGCAACACCATTTTGGTATTTTCTCCTTACACTCTTCTGATTTGCACTCTTACTCTGCACAAAAAAATGTCATCTTTTAACAAACCCTTGTGCTCATGAAAACACTTTGGAAAAAGGAGAAAATGCTGGTTACAAACATTTTCTTTTTCTACAATGTTTTCCAGTCTGTTTCAAAATTTAGAGTCATCTTTGTACCACATGTCATTTGTCGTCTGCAATTGCTTACAATTTAGACCGGTCTGAAATTTTGACTTTTGGTAAAGAGTTAGTCCTTTACCACATCATCCAGAGTTTAAAGGAGCTGGACAGAAAAGGCCTTTGAAAATATTGCAGAGAAAGTCCTTTTCTCATAATGTTTTCTGAATGTTTTCTTTAGTGTTGTAGAAACACCAGACTCATTCGAGACACATTCTCTTTTCCCTCTGTTATTGCTTCTCAATCAGGGTAAGTTTTTATAGTCCCAACACTGGCAAAAAGTAAACAATCGGTGAGGTAAAATGCATTTAAATGTGTGTTTGAAAATGCATTTTAATTTAAATCATACCATCTAAAAGTATGGAAATGATTGTAAAGGTGACAGTCTTTTATTGTAAGGTCGGATCAAGTGTTAGTTGCTGGCAGAAAAAAATGAGTTTCCAAAGTAGGTCAAAAGTTGCCAGTTCACTCTATCTTTCGTATACCCTTTATCTGGTTTTGAAATTCATTTTTCTGCCAGCGAATAACACTTGGACCCCAGGGTCCCTATAAATTTAGAAACGGAACGGAAACACAACGAAACGGAACTTCATTTATTTTAATGACTTTTATTCCATTATTTCCTTTTCAATTTATCATATTTCTTTTGTATCACTCTTCTTGGATTATCCCACGTTCTATTGAGAGCACACAAAATCAATTGCTGAAATTTCGCGTCATCTCATGTGTGGTTTGCAGGTTTGAAAATCTAGTCAGAGTCAGAATTAATCAGGACCTGTATTTGGGAAAGTTGCACAAACTGCAACAAATTTGATGCAAGATTTTGGACGGAAATGGAATTTTATTTTCTTTCTATTCTGTTCTTCTTTCATTTTGGTATCGAGCCCCAATAGCTCAGTTGGTAGCGTACAGGACTTGAGAACAGGGAGTTGCTGATTCCCTGCCCGGCTCGGCCAATTTCTTTCCGAGGATTGATGATATTCATTACGACAGGATTCATTCCTTTCTCCCCGCTGACCATTGTTTCGACGATGGTTATGTGGGTAAACAGCCAAGGATTGGAAAGAATATTGTGCGAATTACTGTCAACTCCAGGGAAGCGTGGGTAGGTGCACTGGCCGCCGCGATATATCTGAAATAATTTTGAAAACGGCCTTAAACATCATCCAATTAATCAATTTCATTTTGATATTATATTACTCTCGCATGGTCCCGGCATATTTCGCATGACCATTGTATTATGCTGTCAATACCTTTGAGGTGGTGAGTTGATGCCTTCAAGATGCTTTCCGTCAACGCTTGCGAGTAAAGAGTCCCTTCAGATGTTTGTTTTTTAACTTGCACATTTTTCCCATATTAATAAGTCAATAAGAACATGTAAGATAAAGGGATGGATTCAGGTCGGTCTGAAAAGAGAAAAATGGGAAGGGCTGTTCGTTAGAACTGCTTTGAGGTGAATGGCATATATCTCAATATTACCCGAACGGGGCCACTTTCCCTATTTTGCGGCTTTTCAACCATTAGATGTTTCAATTTTACAAATTTTCAACTTTCAACGTGCTTTTCAACCATTAGATGTTTCAATTTTACGAATTTTCAACTTTCAACGTGCTTTTCAACCATTAGATGTTTCAATTTTACGAATTTTCAACTTTCAACGTGCTTTTCGGCCATTAGATGTTTCAATTTTACGAATTTTCAACTTTCAACGTGCTTTTCGGCCATTAGATGTTTCAATTTTACGAATTTTCAACTTTCAACGTGCTTTTCAACCATTAGATGTTTGAATTTTACGAATTTTCAACTTTCAACGTTCATTTCGGCCATTCGTGATTCTTGCCCTACGTCATATCCGGCGAATTCGGAATACCACGGAATCTATTTCTGCTTAGTAACGCCTTAGCAACGCATTACTCGGTGGACGCTACCCGAAATGGACAATTGGCTACTGTAAAAAAAGAAGCTGCATTCGACAGCAAATCGTTATTTGCGCGTCAAAATTTTATTTGAACATGATTTACGATTATCATGGCCGTCTTCCGGATGTAGTTCAAGCGCGGTGTAATTGAATTTGATGATTGTTAATGAATAACTCTATTGTCTACCCTCTGAATAATCAAAGGTTTCACTGATATTTCTCTAACCTATTTCAGATTTATATCAAAGCCAAAACCATAGAAATTATTACAAGAGCAACGTCGGGCATCCGAGTATTTTCGAGAATCATTTTAGGCGGTCATAATCAAGTAAATCGACACTGAATTGGTAGATCTACGGAGAATTTAAAAAGAACGAACATACCTCTGTGACTCGTGTAAAATTCCAAATCCTATCCACAAATAATCAACATAAGGGTGAATTAAGATCAAGAACTGATAAGAAGTAACAATTTAAAGTGACGCGTGTGCGTTAAATTGTGTGAATCAGTCAACCACATTACAGACCAACCGATATAGCTCAGTAGGTAGAGCGTAGGACTTGTGAACACAATGTCCTACAGATTGTGGGTTCGTATCCCCGGCTGGCCAACTAAAAAATTACTAATAGTCTTTCGGATGAGACATTAAACCGAGGTCCCGTGTGACGGTGCTATACGCCGAGCACGTTAAAGAACCAGGCGAAGCTCTCAGTAGTTTCGACCTGTATCCTTGCACTATCCCCCGTAACAACTAACCGTCTTCTGGGGGCGTCGCTCAGATGGGCAACCGGTAGCGACGATAAATAAACGGAAATAACCAACCAACCAACCACATTACAGCTGTAAGGTCTGCCACCCAGCTGTGCGATACCGAGATCAAAGGAGCACCGAGCTAACCCTTCATCCAATTTTCATGAAAAATAATATGAGACATGTTTCCTTTATACATGTTTCTGAAAAATATAGATGGAATTTAAATATCTTGGAATGGAAGGTTTAAAATTTGAGCTCAAGCTTCTTTTCTTATGTTCATGATCTAGACTCTATTACAGCTATTCGTCTGTAGGAACATGACTAAAGTTGCAACAAAGAAGGTTCTTTTTTTTAGATCGGAATTTTCTTAAAGGCCAAATAAGGACTCGTCCATATCCAAAGAATGTGGGTGAAATGGTGGAAATTGTTATAATATGCATATCGTGCTGTAAGTTTAGTTGAGAAGCTAAACAGTCCCGAGTTTTAATGACCCTAAGAAAGAAGGTGTTAAAAAATATTGGAAAAAGAGGAAATGTTTGTAACTAGAGTTTTTACCTTTTCCCACAATACTTTCTACTTTTTCAAAGACAATTGCCTCCATTTAACCCACATTTAATCTGTCGGCTTAACATTCTTTGGATTTGGACGAGTCCTAATTTGGCCATTTGGTAAAAGGTTTTAATCGAATAAGCTCTCACTTTTACTGTTTAACTTATGAAGGTCCAATGTCGTGAAAAAAGGGCGAACCTGGTAGCTAAGTCGGTAACGCACCTGTAGGTCTTGATACCATGGGATCGTTGGTTCAATTTATTTAGACCTATATAAAGCTATCGATATGATGATTTTTAGCTCACCTTAGCACAACGTGCTAAAGGTGAGCTATTGTGATCGCCCTGTGTCCGGCGTCCGTCGTCCGTCGTCCGTCGTCTGTCGTCCGTCGTCCGTCAACAATTTCTTTAAACATCTTCTTCTCCTAAACCACTGGGCCAATCTTGATGAAACTTGGCAGGGATGTTCCTTGGGTGAAGCTCTACCAAAATTGTTCAAAGAATTGAATTCCACCCACAACTCTGGTTGCCATGGCAACAAAAAGGAAAAAATAGCTAAATCTTTGAAAATCTTCTTCTCTGAAACTAGAAGGCGCAGAGCTTTGATATTTGGTATGTAGCATCTCCTAGTGGACCTCTACCAAGTTTGTTCATTTGATGCCCCTGGGGCCAAAACTGGCCCCGCCCCGGGGATCACAAGTTTGAGCATGGTAACAAAGAAGGAAAACTTTAAAAATCTTCTTCTCTGAAATTTGAAGGCGTAGAGCTTTGATATTTGGCATGTAGCATCTCCTAGTGGACCTCTACCAAGTTTGTTCATATGATGCCCCTGGGGTCAAAACTGGCCCCGCCCCGGGGTTCACAATTTCCAACATAGCAACAAAGAAGGAAAACTTTAAAAATCTTCTTCTCTAAAACTAGAAGGCATAGAGCTTTGATATTTGGCATGAAGCATCTCCTAGTGGACCTCTACCAAGTTTGTTTATATAATGCCCTTGGGGTCAAAACTGGCCCTGCCCCGGGGGTCACAAGTTCAAACATAGGAACAAGGAGGGAAAACTTTAAAAATCATCTTCTCTGAAACTGGAAGGCGTAGAGCTTTCATATTTGGTATGTAGCATTGCCTAGTGGACCTCTACCAAGTTTGTTCATATGATGCCCCTGGGGTCAAAACTGGCCCCGCCCGGGGGGTCACAATTTCCAACCTAGGAACAAAGAAGGAAAACTTTAAAAATCTTCTTCTCTGAAACAGGAAGGCATGGAGCTTTGATATGTAGTATGTAGCATCTTCTAGTAGATCTCTACCAAGTTTGTGCATATGATGCCCTTGGGGCAAAAGTTGGCCCTGCCCCGGGGGGTCACAAGTTCGAACATAGGAACAGAGAAGGAAAACTTTAAGAATCATCTTCTCTGAAACTGGAAGGTGTAGAGCTTTGATATTTTGTATGTAGCATCGCCTAGAAGACCTCTACTAAGTTTGTTCATATGATGCCCTTGGGGTCAAAACTGGCACAGCCCCGGGGGTCACAAGTTTAAAAATAGGAACAAAGAAGGAAAGCTTTAATTTTTTTTTTTCTCTTAAATGGGAAGGTATAGAGCTTTGATATTTGGTATGTAGCATCTCCTAGTGGACTTCTACCAAGTTCTTTCCAAGGATGCTGCTTGGGTCAAAACTGGCCCAGCCCGTGGGGTCACAAGTTCGAACATAGGAACAAAGAAGGAAAACTTTAAAATTCTTCTTTTCTGAAACCGAAAGGTGTGGAGCTTTGATATTTGGTATGTTGCATCTCAGAGTGGACCTCTACCAAGTTTGTTCATATGATGCTCCTGGGTCAAAATTGGCCCCGCCCCAGGGGTCACAAGTTCGAACATAGGAACAAAGAAGGAAAACTTTAAAATTTCTTTTTCTCTTAAACGGGAGCTTTGATATTTGGTATGTAGCATCTCCTAGTGGACGTCTACCAAGTTTGTTCCAAGGATGCTGCTTGGGTCAAAACTGGCCCAGCCCCGGGTGTCACAAGTTCGAACATAGGAACAAAGAAGGAAAACTTTAAAATTCTTCTTTTAAACTGGAAGGCGTAGAGCTTTGATATTTGGTATGTAGTGATTCTCTTCTAAGTTTGTTTGCCCATCTAAGCACAACAAGTTCATTGAGTTCAAAATTGGGTCATCTTGGGTCATAAACTAGGTCACTAGGTCAAATTAAAGAAATACCTTGTTGGCACTCTCAAGGCCACATTATTTACTCAATTGCCTTGAAAATTAGTTAGAAAGTTTGTCTTTATAAAGTCTCACATAAGATTAATTTGGGTCAACTTGGGTCATAAACTAGTTTACTGGGTCAATTTTAAAGAAATACCTTGTTTGCACTCTGGAGGCCACATTTATTGCTCAAATGACCTGAAATTTGGTCAGAATGTTTGTCTTGATGAAATACCAGATGAGTTTGGATTTGGGTCACCTGGAACCATAAACTAGGTCACTAGGTCAAATTAAAGAAATTCCTTGTGGGCACTCTAGAGGCCACATTATTTGCTTAATTGCCTTGAAAATTGGTCAGAATGTTTGTCTTTATAAAATCTCACATTAGTCTGAATTTGGGTCAACTGGGGTCATAAACTAGGTCACTTGGTCAAATTAAAGAAAGAGCTAGTGGGCACTCTAGAGGCCACATTTATTATTCAGTTGATTTGAAAATTGGTTAAAATGTTTCTTTTGATATAGTCCAAGATCAGTTCAAATTTGGGTCACCTGGGGTCATAATCTAGGTCACTAGGTCAAATTAAAAAAATACCTTTAGGGCACTCGAGGCCACATTATTTGCTTAATTGCCTTGAAAATTGGTCAAGATGTTTGTCTTCATGAAATTTGAGTTTGAAATTGGGTCACCTGCGGTCAAAAACTAGGTCACATGGTCAAATTAAAGAAATACCTTTAAGGCACTCTACTAAGGTGAGCGACCCAGGGCCATCATGGCCCTCTTGTTTCTTTTTTTAATTAAAAATGTCAGTGGCTGCAAAAAGACGGACAGTCCATTTACAAAAAAAAAAAAACCCAAAACTTTAACACCATATTATTGCGAAAATCCCGACCCAAAAAATATCTTTTTTGTCACGTTCCTGTTTAAACTACCTTATGATGACGATCGTAAAAAAAAAAAATGAAGGTCAGGACAAATTAAAAACCTTCCTGTCATCCTCCAAAAAATGTAATTTCAGCTTCATTTTGAGTCGGGAAATATCTGCTATAGTTGTTTTCGTTGAAAAGCTGATAAAGGGTTAGCCGAGTGTTCTTTTGATCTCGGTATTTCACTGCCAAAGTGGGCGACATGTAGAAGCGCTGCACATGATGTACTTGCTAGGGGCAGATTAACACACACGTGTCATGGTAAAGTTTCTATCCTGTTTAATCGAATTATGATCATTTGCAAAAATAGGGTCTGGAATTATTAAAATCTGTTACTGAGGGTAAGTCCATTTTAATTTCTGACCCGAAAAGATGCATTTCTTTTTTTTTTTTTTTTTGTCCGAACACTTTTTTCTTTCAAATGCAAAGGTATGGATAACTATTTTTTTTTTTAATTTTTCTCAATTCTTGCCCTGTATAACCAAGGCAGTATGCCGTGATGTTTAATGCTTCTATCTGGATGCTTCATTTTGACTCCATAATAATGTAGTCTGCACACACCGCCCAACAGGAGACAGGGCTTGTCTTAAACTTGTATATGACTCCTTTTTCTGTAGGCTATACCGTGATATCGATAATATGACATTTCTTTTTTGTCTCTTCAAAAGTGATAGTATTCATAACTTGAAAAGGTTTTAGAAATCTTTATCACAATTGCCCGAGAAATCCAAAAGAATTTTACTGAAAAAATATGACGCTGACAGTGTCCGATTACATGCAGTGTCCGATTATATGTGTACATAGTAAGTTTATCACCGAGTAAAAATTTCTGAGTGCAAGATATTGCGATTTAGTGAAAGTACCCGGATGACAAGAATTTTCAACTTTCAACGTTCATTTCGGCCATTAGATGTTTGAATTTTACGAATTTTCAACTTTCAACGTTCATTTCGGCCATTAGATGTTTGAATTTTACGAATTTTCAACTTTCAACGTTCATTTCGACCATCAGATGTTTGAATTTTACGAATTTTCAACTTTCAACGTGCTTTTCAACCATCAGATGTTTGAATTTTACGAATTTTCAACTTTCAACGTGCTTTTCAACCATTAGATGTTTGAATTTTACGAATTTTCAACTTTCAACGTGCTTTTCAACCATTAGATGTTTGAATTTTACGAATTTTCAACTTTCAACGTTCATTTCGGCCATTAGATGTTTGAATTTTACGAATTTTCAACTTTCAACGTTCATTTCGGCCATTAGATGTTTCAATTTTACAAATTTTCAACTTTCAACGTTCATTTCAACCAACTTTCAATGAAAAAAAGTTTATAATTTCCTCAAACTTATAAAAAAATTTTTTTTACGTGTCTAGTTCTATCAATATTGCTAAATAAGAGTGTTTTGCTTCGGAATTGTTAGACCTCGTTATAAAGTTTATCACATCGCATTGTTTTACTTCTAGAGGTTGCGGAAAAACTACGCAACTACATCGTTTGACTCTCTTTTTTATTAAGGAGTGATCTATATTTTCGATACCGTTTACCACTATATTAACTTTCACCTCTTCTTTTAAAAACCCATTTCCTTTTATAACCATTAAAGTACCTCATATAATCCTACCCGAGGACGGCATGCAATAACCGCCTAATCCATGCGATTTTCCGCTGCAACCATTACCGAAAGAGAACTCATAATTTCCATCTTCTAGACTTCCTTGCTCCTCCGCATGAACACTTATAATGGGTTTAGACCTTTTATCCGCGTAAGACTTTGTTACTAAATCTCTTTCTTCTACCGGTGTTGCGGCGTTTTTTATAGAAAAACCTTTTAGGTCCAAATCGGATACCGCTTTAAAACTTCCGTCCGGATTTTTTACGATAGCGCCGCCGTTATCGACGTAATTTTTATTAGCGGCGGCGTAACGATCTATAGGGTTTGGTAAATCAATGATCGAGTGGTTACCCATAGAAATGTCACCAACTGCCATATAACCATCAGGCCCATAGACAAAAGCTCTATCACTATCATCCACATATTTTTTTGTGGCTGCTTCATTCGGTTCCATAGGTTCGGACAAGTTTTTTATTTTTTTAAATCCCATGTTTAAATATCCCCTCATGATATAACCCCCATTTTTGTCCAATAACCCCGAATTAGAGTCAACATAATCCTTTGTTGTGACATCGTGAGGATTTACCGGGTTGCTAACTCTCGACAAGGTATTACCGTTCATATTTATAGAACCAGTAACTTCCGTCATTCCGTCTTTTTGCAAAAAATTATTATTAATGTAAGATAGCGACGCACCATCGCATTGTGTGTGTACCTCGGTGCTCATTCTTCCAAATTTATCGACAGGCATTTTTTATATGCGAGTATTTTTTTTAAATGTCTAATTCTAACAATAGTACGATAGCTACACTCGCGACCTTTTCAATAGCTTCTTTTATCGAGTCATCGGCAGGAGCTTGTATACCTCTGTTTTCATCTGTAAAAACATCAAACAAAGTAGTAGATAGAATTTGTATTTGCGAGCACGGAGAAAATTCAATGGACGGATTAATTTCTTGGCAATAAGTATAATTTGTTGTTGGGGGGTAGAGCCACGAAAAATTAAATATATCATCGTTGTTAGGTGCAGATGATCTTTTAATCCAAAAATTCCATCCACTAAGTTTACTAAGAGTGTAGTATGAAAAAACGTCACGAGGAAACAATGTAATAGCGATTTTTTTAATTCTTCCGGCAGTAGGCATAACGTAATAATCGTGAGTAGGCCTTGTCCCTTTATCGAAATTAAACAAGAAATTGGTTGTCGAATACGCATCTAAATTAAATTTTCTTGTCACAGCGCGTATTAAAATGTGAGGTTTTACGATATTGTCTTTACGCAAAAAATTATTTATGTAAGAGAGCGACGCGCCGTCGTATTGCGTATGTACCTCAGTACTCATTCTTCCAAATTTATCGACAGGCATTTTTTCATATAGCTAAACAAGTTTATTTAAAACTCGTTGGAACTTATTTCCCGAGCTTAGTTCTTTAAGAACGAACAAGCATAAATGTCCGCAAAATACTTGCCCGTCTCGTTGTAATTGATCAGTATTGTAAAATATCGGTTGTTTCAGATAGTTTACTAGTTCGAGAGGCGGTTGCATGCCGTAACTGTTGAAATAATTTTTTAGTTTACCGTCTCTATACCAAGCGACCCAATGTGTACCAGGCCCACTCGTATCATCGAGATTTAATATACCGCATTCTTTTTTTTCACACTTTTTCGGTAAAGTGTCTCGTAAAAATACTCCCCTGAAATAAGGAATTTTTAATTTTCTCGCGGCATCTTCTAGTTCGAAGTTGCTTAGCGGTTTGTTAGGTAAAATTACGTTTTTAATCGAGATCATTTTTTTTATAACTGAATATTTTTAATGTCTTTATTATCAACCCATGAAAGTGCATGGTCAGGGTAACCTTGCCATCTTACTAGAGATTTATTTTTTCTTCTCTCAACAATCTCTCTTATCCTGAACACATCTTGTCTAGTTTTTTGTAGTTCGGGTTCGTAAAAGCTGCCTTTTATTTCATTCCCGGCATAATCTTCGATTTTGTACGTTACGGGTGATGTACATTTTAAATCGCTAATCGTAAAAATCTCTTCGGTCCATCTTGTGGTATATCCTTTTTCGAAGGTCTTTTTCCTTTTAGTTATCCTTACTTTATCACCGATGGAAAACTTATATTTTTTTTTTTACTTCGTGTTCATCAGGATAAAGCTCTTGGTAAACTTTGGTTTCATTTACCTTCTTACTAGCATTTACTGGTGACATATTAATGGAAGAATGTTTCACGTTATTGTATTCTTTAATGAGATCCGGTAACACGTCGATGTAAACCCTCGTGGGTTTAGCGGTAAAATATTTCCACATTTTTTCTTTCATCGTCCTAATCCATCTCTCAGCGACGCTAGATTTTTCCTCATTTTCGGTGGAATATATCTCTATCAAACCTTTAACGTGTGTGTTATAAAACTCTGTACCCTTATCTACCCACATTTTCTCAGGTTTTCTCTACTTAAAAATACTCTTTAATGCTTCAGCGACGGATTCTCCCTTCTTATCTTTTAATGGAATCACCCAACCGTACTTGGAAAAGATATCAATGACAGCGAGAAGATATCTTATACCGCGATCGTCTTCCGAAAATTCTTGCATGTCTACTAAATCCGCGGCCCATATTTTATCAATACCGCTTACTTTGACCCTCCTTCTCCTAAATTTTCTTCTTACGGGTTTGTGCAACTCTTCCGCTAAAGTTTCCATATCGAATTTTTTTTTTTCCCCATTCCGAATCTCTTCTTCGTTCCAATCAGATTACTAACGATGGACCGTTCCATTTTTTCCCTGATTGTGGGATTATAGATTCCCTTTAGTTCTGTTAACATATTTTTATCGCAAATAGCATTTCTGCTAGCCGTATCGTCGTATTTAAGATAACAAATATCATGATGGTACGCCGCCTCATCAACACGGTTTATTGGTTTACTCCATTCCTTCGGCGTTAAATCAGGGTTGAGTCTTTTATTTAATTTAGTACCAGGCCCGGTAAAGTTATGACCAGGGAGATGCATTTCAACGGGTAAATTATTTATAATCTTATTTAGTATTGACAAGCCTTTTTTTTTTTTTACAAAGTTCGTTTTTGTCGTTCCGCACACAACACATTTTCCACGCGCCATAAGCCTTCCATTTTTGGTAACAACGTGTTCTACGTTGTGGGTATTAGTATGTCTTCTACATTTTACGCAATACATCATTTTTTAATATATATATATTTTTTTTTTTTTATTATCAAAAAATGAATGTTATAGATTTATCGTGGAACAAAGCGGTACAAATAGGCTTAATAACCCTTTTTTACCTAAAAGCATTAGAGGGTTAATTATCGGTAAATCAGGATGTGGTAAGACAACACTTTTACTGAACCTTTTGCTAAGACCGGAATGGCTCGATTACAATAATTTATGCGTTTTTGGGAAAAGTCTTTTTCAGCCCGAATATCATATTCTTAAAAAAGCTTTCGAAGAAAAACTACCAAAAGAGTCAATTTTAAAGTTGTTTAACATTCACGACGAAATACGAGGTTCTAATGTTTCCCCCGCAGCTTTGATCGAGGAATGGATTAAAACCCTTAAAAAAAAATCGGATATAACGTGCAGTTTCTTCGAAACCTCTGAGGATGTCCCTGATCCGAGAGAGTTGGAAGAGGGGAACAAAAATTTAATGATTTTCGACGATTTACTTTTAGAAAAACCAAATAAATGCGAATGTTACTATATTCGTGGAAGGCATAGTAATGTCGACTGTTTTTATCTCTCGCAAAACTATTTTAGGTTGCCGAGGCAAACTATTAGGGAAAACGCAAATTTTATCTGTCTTTTTAAGCAAGACCTCAAGAACATTAATCATATTTATGGAGATCATGTCGGTGAAGATATGCCGAAAGAAGAGTTTAAAAATTTTGTAAAAAGGTATGGGAAAAGCCGCACGGTTTTGTCATTATCGATTTATCGAGCGAGAAAAATAACGGAAAGTATAGAGACGGTTTTGATAACTTTTACATCCCGAAATAAAATAATTTTTTACTATAAAAAAAATGGAAGATCTTTTAAAACGGATAGTCGAAAATACGCGACAAAAAATGTCTGCGCAAATTATAGTAAGCGACAACAAAACGCGCTTTAGAAGAAGGTTTAATCCACCGATTCAACTGGAAAAGGATAGAAAATACGAAGTAGCTTTGGTAAACCTCGGAACATACTACTCTTTTCCAAACATTGACGAACAACGCGTTTATTTATTCCAACGATAACGGCGTTTCTTGGTTTAAAATAGAAATACCGGAAGGAAGTTACGACGTTATAGACATTAACGATACCATTCACCAGGAAATGAGAAAAAAAGGTCACTTCGATTTAGCTAATGAGGAATATCCTATTAACATTTCGGCGAACATGAATACATTAAAATCTATTCTTACAATCGAAGACGGTTATCAAGTAGATTTTAATCATGCAAACTCCATTTCTAAAGTACTAGGTTTTACTCGCGCGAAATACGAAGCGGGTTTTCACGAGTTGGAGAACGTAGTAAACATTCTCAATATAAATTCCTTGCTCATTAACATCGATATTATCTCGGGAAGCTACGTTAATGGTTCAACACAAAACACAATTTACTCTTTTTTCCCGAATGTTGTGCCTGGTTATAAGATAATTGAATCACCCGTTAATTTAGTATATTTACCGATAACATTGGATGAAATACACGATATGGAGGTAAAAATTACGGACCAAAATGGAACTTTACTAAATCTTAGAGAAGAAAATATAACGATTAGATTTCATGTTAAAGAGACGTGAAAAAATAAAAATATATATATAAACTGACGAGCTATGTAAATATTAGAGTAAATATATCGGATGGGCAAAAGAAAAAAATCCTTTCTGCTATTAAAAAAGGAAACGAAAAAATAGATATTTGTTTAGATCACGAAGATTTGCGGGGCGATTATGTTTTAGCGGTGACCCTATCACAAGCGAAAAAAATGGCTAATGCTTTTGAAAATGGTACCAGCATAATAATTACATTGTCCCCTAGGCAGATTAAACATAATAAAGAAATAAAAGGCGGTTTTCTAGGAATGCTAGCCGGATTAGCCGCGAGAGCTTTGCCAATATTAGCTAGATCCGTTTTACCCACATTAGCTCAAGGCGCTCTTTCGGGATTAGCGTCGTCAGGCGTACAAAAAGCATTGGGTTCGGGTCTTTTCCTTAAAAAAGGTGGCCAAATTTGTCACGTAGAAACCGACGGAAAAGGTCTTTATTTAAGCCCCTATAAAGGTAAAGGATTAGGGACTGTTGGTGACAGTTTATATTTAAAACAGGGCGGAAAGTTTTACGATGGAAGCGGACTTCTTTTCGGACCAAATAGCCCTTTCGCTAATATTCCCATTTTAGGCGCAATATTATAAATTATAATTAAAAAAAAAAAATGCACAAATTTAGCTTAAAACCTAGAATTTCGCAAACGAAAAAAGTTCATTGGAGGCCAGCTCCTAATTTAAAACATCCCCTGATAAAAGTAAATCCTTTAACTTGGCGAATCTTTTGTCAAAAAGAAATTATATTAACTCCGGGGCAAGTATTTCCGATGCAATTAGGTTTAGGTTTTATGATGACCAAAGGCGTAGTTTTAACCTCATTAGCATATTCTTTTAGATTTAAAAAATGTAGTTTACAAAATGAAATTAGCCTTGAAGATGCGGAGGATATTTTAATTACTATTACTAACAATTCGAACGATGCGGTAAAAATAAAAGAAAACGAACTTTTATGTCACGTTTATTACCATTTTTAAAAAAAAAAAAAATATTACGCTAATAAAATAATGGAAATGACTAGTAAATATCCTGTATTACCCACGGCTCCTCCGGATGATGAGGAGTCGGATTATCGTTTATATAGAATTAACGAGATACAAAACTTTTTAGAAGCTGAGGTAATGAAAAGAGATTCTTTAAGTAAGAAATATTTTAGGGCCACGAAAATAGTAGATAATATAGATACCGTTTTAGTTGTAACTACTACAGTTGGTGGGTTAGGTGGTATAAGTTTGTTAGCGACGGTAGTCACGTTACCCGCAGTTATAGCGTTAGAAAGTGTCGCCGGTTTTTGCGGCTTTTTAAGCGTAGTAGGGAAATGCGTCTCTAGAAATACTACGTCCAAAGCGGAAAAACACGAAAAAATTAAAACCATCGCCAGTACTAAATTAAATACTATATATTCCCGCGTCTCGAAAGCTTTAAAGGATAAAAAAGTCTCTCACGAAGAATTTCTACTGATTACGGAGGAATTTGAGAAATATAAAAAGATGAAGGAAGAAATTAGATCAAAATTTAAGAAAAAGATAACGAGCAAAACGGAAGAATCGTTTATAGAAAGAGGGAGAAGAGAACAGCGTGAGTCCTTTCGGAAAATGGTTGAAAAACATGGTGGTAAGGAGCTGCAATATTAAGAAACCAAAAATTAAGTTTTCGTGTAGTTTTAGTTACGAAACGGATTAAAAAACTGCGTTCAAAACTGCGTTTTAAAAAAATAATCCTAATAAAAAATGTCTTTTTTAAAAATCAAAGACCCCGCAAAAAGGGACCTAATTGTAAAAGAGTATCTCGAGACAAAGAAGAATATTCGGAGAAACCAGATAGCGGAAAAAACGGGTGAAATAGAATTACAATCCGATCTTTCAAAGATTTTTAAACCTATTACGGAAGCGCAAAAAGCCGCAAAGGAGGAAATTACGAAGGGTATCGAAAAATTGCCGAATAACCCGTCAATAAAACTTTATACCTCTGAAGAAGGTCAGGTAACTATGGGAGAAGGCGACGAAATACAAACTATCGGGGCCAACCGCGTTTAAATATTTAATAAAATTTCTAGATAAATCTGCCGTTGATAAAACGTACGGACTATATTCTAAAAATGGTAAATTTTATATTGGTAATAAAATGGTCATGATTAATAATAATGATATCTCGCTAGATGGTGATGTTTATAAAGGAACTCCAGGTTTCTGGGAGTTAATTACTTCTAAAAACCCGGATCCAAATATTTTTACGGAAAATGATTTTGAAAATTATAGTAAATTACTCGTAAAAAGCAATACTCTTTATCGCAATAACAATCCGAATAGTAATTCCCCGAAATCTTCTAAAGGAAATAAATGGGCATTACTTAGACCTTTTTGGGATGTGATTAGACCGGGAAGAATAATTGGCGAAGGTATTGTTATCCCATGCGATCCTAACGCATTACTGCAAAGACTAGACTTACTTATAGCGAGTAAAGCGGCAGGCAACACGGGTGTGAGAAATGAGATCGTTAGCGTGTGAGACAAATTGAAAAGGCAAGGTTACTTCGATGAAAAAAGCTACAAAAAAAATAATGTCTATATTATAAAAAAAAAGATGATAACATTTAAAAACAGAGGATTTAAAAAAAAGTTTGCTTACGGCGGTTCCGGAGTTTTTGACAGTTTAGCTAACTTTTTTACGAGAGCAGCTAAACAAATCGCTTCTTCCGCCCTCGATGTAGGAAAAAGTGTCGCTAAGGAAGGAGCGAAAAAAGCTTTAGAGGCTGCTGGGACGAGATTAGTTAAAAAGGCTTTAACTCCGAAATCCAAAAAAATTTTAGAAAAATATTCCGCTTTACCCGAGACGCGAGATATTAATGCGTTAATAGAAGGGAGTGGTAACAATACAATCGCGATAGAAGAATTAATTAAAAAATTAAATAGCGGATCGGGCATTAAAATATTATGAATTTTTCGTTTCATAATGCCCTAAAGCTAATGTATTTATTTTGTCACCTAATATACATCTTTTTGCATCAAAAGAAGATAAAGCTTTCTTATTAATTTCTTCGGTAAAAATTTCGTGTTTGTAGCTTCTCAGAATAGACGTAGTTCTATACTGCTCCTCACCGCTTAATAAACACTCTTTATAGTCTTCGAAGTGTATACCCAAATCGACAATACACTTTTTAATACCTTTGCACCTTTCGTGCTCTTTTCCATCAATACTTCTAAAAGCATAATTTTTTGCGCTTAACCCCGCAAACTCCGTCATAATTTTCCCAGCAAGTTCATCTTTGTACTTTCCTATAACTCTTTTATTTTTATTATATTTTAGAAAATGATTATCGGAATAATTGCTCGTGTCAAATATCATGGCCTTGTCTGGCTCAATATCTTTATACAAATCATTGGTTTCTATTTCTAAAATAAAGCTATCTGTGTCGGTATAACACATTCTAACTTTTTCCCCGTATTTTTCTTTAAAATAATTATAATAAGTATTATACATATGATTCTTGCTTATATCTAAAATAGACATTCCCAAGTATATGGGTTTGTTATATTTTATATTAGTCTTTTTCATGTGTACAGCCACCAAGTTTTCATCAAATATTACTGTATGGTCGTAATTTGGTTTTGCTGTGAGCTTTTTAAATCTGAAGCTAACTTCGCCGGAGACTAATTGGATATTTACCCTAATTCTTAGGTTTTCTATCGTTTTACCAAAAACGGAATTCATCATTAATTTGAAAAACTCCTCTTCAAATTTATTTCTCGCATTTTTTCTTAACTCAACATTTAAATCGATAAATGTTTTCAAAAAAGGGCTTTGCTTCAACTTAATCACCCTATGTATTTCTTTAATTTTTAGCCCTAAATTTAAATAAGTTTTTAACGTTTCGTGATGTATAATATAATTTTTCTTTTCATTAAAATTTGGTATTAACCTTTTTACCGTTTTAATTTCTAAATGTTCCGGAGCGAGGGGATAATCATTGTGCTTATCGTGTAATTCTTGAGGGTAATCTAAATCCACCTCAAGAATCATTCCTCGCCCCTCTACATTACAATATTCCTTCCATTCTTCCATTTCTTTTCCGCTCGCCCACACAAACTCACCAATGGGAAGAGGTTTGGACATAGCGCAAGGGTAAAGGCTATTCGCATCTATATACATTAAATATTTTGAGGGTTTACTCGGGTCGTATAGTTCTTCCATATATTTATTATTCGTAGCGGAATATCTTTTGCTGCACATGCTAATACCGCCTCTGATGCCACTTTCTATCATTACCAGCATGTCTTGATCTGTCAAAAGTCCGAGCTTTACTCTTGTTTTCTTGTACATCGCATCGAAAGCTAAACCTGGAGAGGTATAGTACCAACTAAGATCTAGCTCGTAATTTTTTGAGCAGATGCGTCGAAAATTTTCGAAAATATCCGCCAAAAGTAAAACATCTATTTTATTGTACAACTCTAAATAATCCCTAAGGTTTTCATATCGAAGGCGCGCCAAACATTTCTCGCGTGCGCGTAATCCGCGTCGCTAATATCGATTTTGTACAAATCCGAATAAAAATCTTCTCTCGTCGGTAATTGTTCTTCTTCTAGTTTACCGAAAGAATCTAAATACTCGTAAGGAAAAACTCCTTTCCTCCTAACGAGCGGCAATTGCTCTTTCGTAAAAAATTTAGAAGTGATTTTTAACTGATCTTCACTTAGATAGCTAGAAAGACTATCCAGGCTTGCTGCCATAAATTTAAAACTATCAAGAAACCTAATACTATGATATTTATTTCTCTTATTTTTCTCGGCATATTTATCTACGGGGATATGTTTGCTGAAACTGATATACCTTTCTTCATTATTATGTATACAGTCAATATTTCCCTCGGTTTTACCGAGGATTTTAATAAAAAGGTGCGCATCATAACCGGACAGATTATGAAAATATACTGGTGTAAAGTTAGGGACTTTGGCCTTAGTATTGCATAGATTATGCGCGGCGCCTCTATATTTACCAGTAAAATGACAATGATCCCTCACCTTATAATTTTCTTCGGTAAACTCACCATTGCAAATCCAACATTTTTGTTCTTGTTGGAAGCGGGCCTCCTCCTGTACGGTTATTTTAATGGGTACAGGATTTTTATAAGATTTATTATAAATTTCCTTTATATCTCGGGTTAATAAATCGATAAATTTTTCTTCCGTATTTTCCCCAGTATATGTTCTTAATATAGGGGCGCATACTGCATCATCGAAGCATTTTATAATGTAGCAAAAACCACAAGCTATATGCTTCCGAGTTTTTATTGTATAGCTTTTTTCGGGACACGGTTGGCATGTGTTTAAAGGCGCTAGTATACTTTCAAAATCTGCATAAACGGTAAAAGGTACTACCACTTTCCTTTCATGATTCTTGAAAACTATTGTTGTACCCTCTTTTGGCATTTCCAAAGTAATTGGCGCGTGTTCGTTGCAATAACTCATGTGCTTTTTCAAAAGTTTTTCGTTACCAAAATGATTTAAACAGAGCATACAATATTCTAAGCTACCATTATCACTTATCTGATCGCGCATTAGGCCTCTAAAATTTTTTATTAATGCGTAATGGCTTTTATCACCCTCTTCGATATAAAGAAGGTTTATGTGATTAGTGGCTAATTTTTTAACAGCCCTTATTCTGACGATTTTCTTATTTTTCGTGTATTCGAATACATTAATACTTATTTCGGGATTTTGTTTTTCGAACTTATCAGTACCACTACATGGGACTGGATATTTTATTCCGGACATATTTAAACTACTTTCTTTCGATTTTAAAACTTTATCAATTCTATACGCGTGATCTTCTACAGGATTCAACGCCCTTAAAATACACCACAAAAAGCATTTATTATCATTATTTTTCATATTAATAATGGCTTGTTTTCTTTCTAACCATAAAGGGTAAAGGTAAGTGCCCCTCGGCTTTTAGAGGGTCATAAACAACCGTTTTTATCTCTATTTCGGTTACCACACCAAAACTCCAGCCGCTTTCCTTCTGTAGAAAAGTGACAATATTTTTCAAAATCCTTTGAACAATTATATCGTATAACACGTATACATTCGTTTCCTTTAAATTAATTAGATTATCGGAATAAAAACGAAACAACTTTCTCTCTTCAAAACTACTTTTTGGAAACCTTATCATTAAGCACTCTATATTCATTCTTACTTTTCTCCCGCGATTAATTAATAAAACGTTTATCGCGCTAACTTTCGCGATTTCTAGGTATTCTTCTGCCGTTGAAGTTGATAAACCATTTCCTCTGTATTTTCTCACTTGTTGATCAAGCGCTGATGATATGAGCTTGATATCTATTAAGTTTTGCCGCTTATATATCTCTTTTATTTTTTCTTTAAGATCCTTTAGCTCGGGCGAAATATTACTTTTAGCCGGCTCTTCTAAACATTTTAATATTTCCTCAACTGAAGGAGCTGCGGGGGTTGGGAGAACTGCGGGGGTTGGTACATAAGGTTTAGGTGTTAATATTGGAGCGTCGCTTATATTAGTCTGATTTAATATTGGTGGCCCTCGATTTCTTACGCGCTCAAACAATTGTGCTTTGCTAATTCTCGAGTAATTTTTTACTCCCAACCTCTTAGCTTCACTTATGAGACCTTTCATTCTCGATCTTGTGAAATCGTTTTCTCCACTCGTATTACCCTCAATGTTTAATAATGGAGGGCCTTGTAGGCGCTCGATTAATTGGGCTCGCCTAAGCTTGGAGTAACCTTTCATACCCCTAGACCTAGCGATATTTTTTAGCCCTCTTAACGTAAATATATTAAAATTAATACACATTTTTATATAATAGGAACTATTATATAAAAAAAAGTTAGAATCAATTTTTTGTTATCTAAATTACAACGCTCATTTTATTTCCGTCGGACTGGAAATTTATTAGCCTATCGCTAATAATAACGGCATATGCCTCCGTGCCTGCGGGTACATTCGCGTTAAAAAAAGTTTTAATTTGAATATCGGTAGTAGAATATTTTAACTTTTCACTCTGCTTAGAAACATCGAACAAAAACAAAGGATAAAGACTTTTGTACTCCGAAGGGGTAAAGTTGGGATTAGATACTAACTCATCCATGTTAAAAAACTTCGATCTAAATAAAGCCGCGTCACCGTAAGCTCTACTAAAATGTTGTTTTTCGAACGAAAGATTGTAGTCCGCTAGCGGATATCTAGTAGAATTTAACATTACGTAAATATTTTTAATGTTCGCGTTATCGAATGTAGCCGTATTTTGCTCTTGATCGCCGATTTTATCGGTTTGAAAACCTACAATTATAAAACGTGGCACCTCGGGAGACGATTTAACGGAAAGTCTCCAGGAAAATGATGTTGACTGGGGAACGGTAATAGAGTCGCATTGCAGCATTCTATACCCAACCGGAAATTTTTCTTTTTTCTCGATAAGTTTATAAAGTTCCATCTTCTCCTTATCCGCTGACATTACGTGCCGCATAAACCAAGATAATTTATCCAAAGTAATTTTGCCGGCATCAGCGTTGTTATCTCTAAAAACCGCGTCATCATCGTCGTTTCTTGTAAAAGTGAGAACTTGTTTCATCCCATACAAAACTTTATCGTAGTCTTCGCAAAAACCGAATATATGTTTTAATGGAACTCTAAAGCTAAATGTACCCTTTGGATTGGAATTATTGACAATGTATAATTTTCGTATATTCCAACCTACATTTTGCGCAACTGCTTGGTTTGATGTATCTTTATACCACAATTGATTTAACCCTTGCGATTTAGAAAAATCATCCGGATATTTTAGCAACCCGAGCATCGTACTAGCTTGACCGGGGTGCGTTATGGATTCGATCTCTTGACCGGAAAGTTGATACTTAATATTTTTAAAAAGATACATGAGACCGTTGTTCGTTAGTGAAATGTTGTCGGCATTCGCGTAAGCCGTTCCATTAGCCTTCGTTAAACGACCTTCTATAAGTAAATAGCTTTCGCGA
The DNA here is from genome assembly GCA_945859785.2 of Tridacna gigas. Classification (NCBI taxonomy): domain Eukaryota; kingdom Metazoa; phylum Mollusca; class Bivalvia; order Cardiida; family Cardiidae; genus Tridacna; species Tridacna gigas. The sequence continues at coordinate 64,129,606 of OX244034.2, read as the reverse complement.
GGATGCGTAAAAAGATCTTGGGTTTCAATGTGTACCCTAATATCTCCTCCGGAGTTGTTAAGATTGGTGCCCGTAATTGGCTCATACTCGTAGTATTCGTATTCATCAATACTAGTATCTTTTAAAATTGGTTCCATAATGTTTAGGATGCTCATTTTTATATAATATTATAATAATTTAAGGCGGTTTTTAAAATATTTAACCTTAGGTTAAATATTTATATTTTCCTTTTGATAGTACTTTCAGTTTTGCACATTGGGCAATTGCTCGAATTTCCATTTAAATTGTCGCAGTCGGCACAAATTGATATATGCCCACAATTACAGAACATTATGTTCGGTTTATTATTCAAACAAATTACGCATTCTTTCGAGTAAAATGTTTCTTCCCCGTTTATAGACTCATTAGATTCACCGATCTGGGTGTTAGCATAACCTGGACCAAAATCAATATCAAAGTCTCCGAGATATTCTTTCAACTCGTACCAAAAATCGCCATAATATGTGATGAAAGAAAAAAAAAGGATAAAACTCCGGGGGGGGGGGGGGGGGGGCATACATTTTGAACGTTAAAATCGGATAAATATTATAATTACACGGTTGTTTTTGTCTTTCATCATTTTCAATCAATTCAACCAAACCTTTCTGATAAATAGAAATAAAACTGTCATTTAGGCTAAGTGGAACCTGAATGCCGTTAAAAACGGGTTCGCCCATAAAGCGAAATGGGTCTTCGTAACTCGCAACTTCTTCTTGGTCCGGCGAAACTACTAAAATTGTTGTAACAAAAATATATCCTTCTAATCTGCGTTTACTGTATTCGTGATAAATAGCTGGCTTTAGTTTTGCGAGCATATATAAAAAATCTCCCTTCATACTATTAAATAAAAAATATCCATTCGGATGATAAACATACTGCGAACAATTTAATTTGTTATCAACAGTATCTTCTAACTTTACTCTAAAATCATTCGAAATTTTATTCATCACGCTCATTTTTAATATATAAGAAATATTTAAGCAAGAAGAAATTTCAATTTTTATAAGCGTCCTCGGGTAGGATTATAAGAGGTACTTTAATGGTTATAAAAGGAAATGGGTTTTTAAAAGAAGAGGTGAAAATTAATATAGTGGTAAACGGTATCGAAAATATAGATCACTCCTTAATAAAAAAGAGAGACGAACGTTGTAGTTGCGTAGTTTTTCCGCTTACTTCTAGAAGTAAAACAATGCGATGTGATAAACTTGATAACGAGGTCTAACAATTCCGAAGCAAAACACTCTTATTTAGCAATATTGATAGAACTAGACACGTAAAAAAATTTTTGTTATAATTTTGAGGAAATTATAAACTTTTTTTCGTTGAAAGTTGAAAATTCGTAAAATTAAAACATCTAATGGTTGAAATGAACGTTGAAAGTTGAAAATTCATAAAATTGAAACATCTAATGGCCGAAATGAACGTTAAAAGTTGAAAATTCGTAAAATTGAAACATCTAATGGCCGAAATGAACGTTGAAAGTTGAAAATTCGTAAAATTGAAACATCTAATGGCCGAAATGAACATTGAAAGTTGAAAATTTGTGAAATTGAAACATCTGATGGTTGAAAAGCACGTTGAAAGTTGAAAATTCGTAAAATTGAAACATCTAATGGCCGAAATGAACGTTGAAAGTTGAAAATTCGTAAAATTAAAACATCTAATGGCCGAAATGAACGTTGAAAGTTGAAAATTCGTAAAATTGAAACATCTAATGGTTGAAAAGCACGTTGAAAGTTGACAATTTGTAAAATTAAAACATCTAATGGCCGAAATGAACGTTGAAAGTTGAAAATTCGTAAAATTGAAACATCTAATGGCCGAAATGAACGTTGAAAGTTGAAAATTCGTAAAATTGAAACATCTAATGGCCGAAATGAACGTTGAAAGTTGAAAATTTGTAAAATTGAAACATCCAATGGTTGAAAAGCACGTTGAAAGTTGAAAATTCGTAAAATTGAAACATCTAATGGCCGAAATGAACGTTGAAAGTTGAAAATTCGTAAAATTGAAACATCTAATGGCCGAAATGAACGTTGAAAGTTGAAAATTCGTAAAATTCAAACATCTAATGGTTGAAAAGCACGTTGAAAGTTGAAAATTTGTAAAATTGAAACATCTAATGGCCGAAATGAACGTTGAAAGTTGAAAATTTGTAAAATTGAAACATCTAATGGCCGAAATGAATGTTGAAAGTTGGAAATTCGTAAAATTGAAACATCTAATGGCCGAAATGAACGTTGAAAGTTGAAAATTCGTAAAATTGAAACATCTAATGGTTGAAAAGCACGTTGAAAATTGAAAATTTGTAAAATTGAAACATCTAATGGTTGAAAAGCCGCAAAATAGGGAAAGTGGCCCCGTTCGGGTAATATTGAGATATATAATGGCTGCATCAGCAGATGGAGATAAATTCAGCCTATCTTCAGTTTCAAAGGCAGTTTCAAAGGCATAACTTTGTCACCAATAAATGTACAGCATGTATATAAATGAATCCAAACATTAGTACAGCATCTGACTGTAATCAGTAGCTTACTTTAAAGTAAATAAGAACCCTTTCTAGCACGACATATAGGATAATTTTTCGCACGACAGCAGTAAGGTTATTATTTTGCATGAAAGAAAAATATGACACTAAGGAATTATTTTGAAATTATCGAGGAAAAGATTCGCTCTTCTTATACAAAATTGCTGTCAATGTGAAAATTATTTGAGTTAAAGGCCCAATAGCGGCCAAATACACAGTGCTGGTGTTGAAACACATATCATTTAAATCATACCAAATCAAAGTATGAAAAATATTGTGAGGATGACAATCTGTTATTGTGTGGTAGATCCAATTGTTAGCCGCTGGCAGAAAAAAGAATTTTATGATCATGCAAAAAGTAAACAAAAGATAGAGCAACCTGGCAACTTTTAACCTGATTTTAACATTAATTTCTCTGTCAGCGACTAACACTTGGACCGACTGTACAATATCAGATTGTCATTTTCACACTTATTTCCATACTTTTAAATGATAGCATATAGATTTAAATGTATTTTAATACCTGCTTTGTTTACTTTTGGCAGCTATTGTTACTTTAAGAAACTTCAGGAACTGAATTAACTCGAACCCAAACCTTTTCCCCAACATCAAAGGAATTAACAATGATCACGTTTAAAAGATGATAAGACATGTTATAATTAAAAGAGAAACACCCTTATCAAATGACGGCCGCGAATGTCCAACTTGCCGCGGGTCCAAAGATTTTTTTTTTTTCGATACTTTATTTCTATTTTTGCATACGTGGAACACACAAACTTCATTTTCAATATGTATTACAATCTGTGTAATGCATTAGATACTGATAATACTAAATAGAAATAAAGTTGAAATGAAGTTAAGAGTAAAGAGATAATCAGCGCACACGTACAGTACTTTCGCATTTTTATAACGAAGGTCTTTTCTGTCGGAGTGTGGACTTGAAGATGACTTACGGTTTTTCTTCTGACGACATCGATATAATCTGAAATCTTAAAGTGCCTTTCACAGCTATAGATGTTTTTGCAGCAAGTGTAGATCACGGTCTGACCACACAAAATGTACAGTCTAATCTTTGATCAACACTGTCTCCTTTGCTGCAACTTTTAAGCGACTTACGTTTTTTCTTCTGACGACATTGATATAACTATACAAGTATAGTTGTTTTTGCGGCAAGTGTAGATCAAGATCAGACCACACAAAATGGACAGTCTGATCTTTGATCAACACTGTCTCCTTTGCTGAAACTGTTAAATGACAGCAACCTTGAAATCGCACTTAATTTGATTGTATTTCTTCACAGTGGTGATATATACGGGGACGTTTCAACCAACTCGAAATTTTAACCAAAAGTAGGACGTTTTGACTCTGTGACGCTTACTAATCTGTCTGTACATCCCGGTGCACAGCATGATAACGACATCCTGTAAAACAATTAATCTTCACAGATTTTATCAATAAAATCTTTCGACAAGTCCCGAACATTGCGTGTGAAAATAGCTTTCAACAGTGGTGATATTGAACTTTTTGCCCTGCAAACAGTGCGCATGCGCGGAAAGTGGAATTCTGGGATCGTATTTCCTTGGCAACGAACGGCGTTGTAAAAGGGTCTATACACGTGTGGTAATAAACCTTTTAGTTCGAGAAATTGGTCAGATAATCCCTAGCTAAAAGACGTGTCGGCTATTTAAGGCAAAGTTCGAGTTTCGATGCATGCACACCGTGTATCATCGACTCTGGAACTTGGTACCAGCTGAAGCGGTGATAAACAAACACTGGTCGTGTCCAGGTTAAGAAAATTCTTTATTTTGATGTTATGTCGCGATATTATGCGTCAACGAGAATATCCCCATATACGGAACATACTTTTGTTTGAAATGCACATCCAGAAATAATATGAAAATGATTTTAAGTTCACTTCTTATTGTAAAACGAGCTGCCTGGTACTGCTGAAATTATGTGTCTTCGTCAAAACCCACATGTTTATCATACATACGGTTGTGACAAATTTCAGTCCATTATTATGCATATGCATTCCCATTACCGCTGCTTATACATAATCAATAGTTTTCTCAAAACAATAATGGAAACGATAAAAACATCATAAACTCGGAAGGCTTGAGTACAGCAACTTGTGTCACTGCATAAAAATACTGGACGGCGTCTTGCTACTGTAGCTAAATGTACGGCAATTTGCTGTGAAAATAATAGAATTTAAAGCAGTGTAGCGCGCAAAAGGGTATTATTTCCTAATTAGTACAGTCTTCACAGTTACCAACATTAGTTGCAAGAGAATTCATTTGTTGGAGTATGGTCATATGGAAAGAAAAAAGCACACAACTCGACTGCAAGCCAATTCCTCTCGTTGTCTGCGCATGTCATATCCTTCGAAGATTAACCTGTCTGCTATGACTCATCACTTGATAAAAAAATGAATATATATCAACAGGCGGGGCGTAAATTGCCGCTTAAAGAGTGCAGGCAAAAATGGCAATAAATAATACGTCTGTGGAAAAATCAAGCCAGTCTTTCGCTACACTGAATTTCTTAGAAGACGAAATGATTTCAAACGGGGAAACTATTTTTTTTAGAATACCAACTGTTTACTGCAAATCTCTTTCAACCGTTTCTAAATATAGACACGGGGAAAATCGGGATTTGTGCAACAGACTGACAACAATTATTTGAGATTTTCGAGACGCTGGTGCAGCCATGCCTTATCAGATAATCATGAATACATGTTGTAGAAAAGTGAGCTATTTCAATAATGAAATTGTACGTTAAATGTTAATCGGTTTTCTTTAAAGAAACTGTCATACTAAGTAAGGCATAACTTGGCGACTCACGCGGCCTGTTTCCATGCATGATGTTCTATTTCCGGACATCTATATAATTCCATAAAATCTCTATTGTTGAACTTACCGCGACCACAAAACTGATAGAAAGCAAATATTTCTTAATGTAAAAACACTGTGACGAACTGCGACTCATTCTTCGTTCTTAAATTTTCAGCTTCTTGTATTTTCTCGCAGAAACATTATTTCAAACGCAACAACCCTCTTTTCTCAGCAGGGTGGGTGTGGTAACTGACCATGCCAGTTTCCAGCATAAAAACAGTATATATGTTCTTGTGACTGTATTTTGTTGCAGGTGCATGCATGCAAATTGCGGATTAAATTAAAGTGTAGTCGTTGATCTTTACTATGATACCAAATATGAATGGTTTTCCACATGGGCACTCGCCGCATATGAACTTTTCAAACCGCCCTTGTATCGGGCCGCAGCAACTCGTACAACCAATAAGCACGCCCAGCAAATACATTAGCTCAGCCTTCGTATCTATAGTCAGAGTCTGGTCAGAGTCTTCGCTGGTCGCCTGAAGTAATTTGGGTCCTTAGCTATCAATAGAGCGGTCATTGAAGACACTGATCTAAATGAACAGGCTTATCTAAGCAGGATGCACATGTAAACTGTAGAATTTGTTGTGCTCCGGCTCATTTATTAGCGTCCAACCACCGAAAATCTTGGACCACCACGAATCGCGGACAACTGCTTAAAGTACCACGAGAATGCAACCACTTTTTTCGGCGTAGCTGAATGCGCTGGCTTTTGACCTACTTCTTGGTGTTGATAAAAAATGAGTAGATGGTAATTTGCGATTGGTAAAAAATGTGCACATGTTCGGCGGGCCCCTGCTGGCATATTTGCTCGCACTTTATGAAACTACTATCAACAAGTGTTGCTACTGCTAAACGATACCCCGGGCCTTGATTCATACCATTGTAAACTAATGTAGTAGGGAATAATTCTTTTCTTGTGCTATTTGGAAATTAATTATTTTCATGAGCGTTACCCAATAGCCCGATACTACTTTTCAACAAAATTAAAATCACTGAGGAGAAAGGGGCAAATTGCTCGTTATATTACTTTTCATCATTTTACTTAATATTGAGCCACAAAAGAGTTTCAATATTCATATTCCAGTATCTCTTACCCTGTATATCTTTTTTTAAACTATTTCTTTTTACTATCTAAATCCCTTACTGCCGCGGTTCATGGTGGTTCCTTTCAAGATAATGTAACCGGACTATTTTTACCTCTCTGTGATGTCAAAACGTTAAATATGTTATTGGTCCTGATTTAGACGCTTCTTGGTGCAATATCCGCAAGCGAAGGACATTAGAACCTGCAAAGGGGTAAAAGAATGCGCCAAAATGGCCACTTTTGCTGTATCATACCGATGCAAGTTTCCGTACAGTTAATTTAGTAAAGTTTTCATGTTGCCGTACAACAACTTTTCAAGTTGCCGTACTCCCAAGGATTCTTGTATTCGAGAATAATTCAATCAAATCTTGGTTGTTGCATATAAAACTTATACCGAAGTCAATTTCAAATGTCCGGAATATTTTGATATTAAAAACCAAGGGTAAAAAGCTTTGTAACAACACAAAACGAACGATTTTCAATGGGATATGGTGGTTTGAGCAGTACCAGCTAGTAGGATTTCGCTGTTTTTTGCAGCATGGTGAAATATTATGTTTGACGCACGATCATAGACAACAGTTGGACATCTCTAAACACCGATGCATATCGTTTGGTAGGAAGACACTCACTGAAAACCATTCAAAAACCTACATGCTATGACTACCTTTTGTCTCGACTCGCTGGTACCAAGTTCCGGAGTCGATGATACACGGTGATGTGCGGGATGGACATATCCGATCCACATAGGCTATTGATCAGAAATATCAATGTCAAGACTTAGAGAAAATTTACCAGAAAGAGTCGTAGGTATGCTGGAGGCTTCGCTGCGTACTACAGAGGTTGCAGTTCATGTTGATGCATTCGCAATTATACATAGCAATTGGCCTTTAGACACATAAACTGGACAAGACAGCGTTAGTGTACATTTTTTTTTTTTCTGATGAGTCGAGGTTTCTGTTGTCTTGAACTAATGGCCTTGTAGAATTGTTCCGACGCAGCAATGAGCCTTATGCTGACTGTTGCGTTATGCAACGCGATCGTTTTGGGAGCTGGGATCAGTTATATAGTTGCCCTATAATTGAAGAACATTTTAATGATGATGTATTTCAATAACAAAGTGAACAATAATCCAGATTCACAATAACAGCCCGATCTTCGTGCTTACAGCTACTATCAGATTTTACTTTTTTTTTTTTTTTTTTTTTTTTTTTCATTAAGTGCAATCAAGAGAAAGATTATTCAAAAGGAAAAAAAAAATGATGTAACTTTTACTTCTGCTTGATTTTTTTTTCTGTTTCGTTCTATTTCGTTTAGTTGGGTTTGGTTCCGTTTTGTTTCGTTGCGTTTCGTTGCGCTGCGTTCCGTTCTGTTCCGTTTTGTTCTTTTTCGTTTCGTTGCGTTGCGTTGCGTTTCATCTCGTTGCGTTTTGTTTCGGTTCCGTTTCTAAATTTATAGGGACCCTTCAAACATCTACCATTTTGATTTCAAACCACTGTAATTATTCAGTGTCTACCGATTACAGTGCTTACAGCACTTTGATCTATTTAGCTGTTGAATGACTATTGGAAGACCACACAGCGTTCCGAAAATGCAAATATTTTTCATTGTACGAGTTTATTTGTTTGCTGCACTTACGACGAAAGCATTACAAATGTGACATATAGACCATTTGGTTAATCAAAAGCTACACAAAAGTATTTTTAAAATTTAGATAGACTAATGTTAGATAGAATTTTCAGTTGTGACAACATCAGTGACTCCTTTGTATTGTCATAAATTCGGTCACGTTCCAACGAAGACATGTATTAAATTTTGGACTGAAGGGTATTTCCAGGAAAACAGAACTTATGAATTAAGTAATTTCTAACAAAAAAATAATTTTCTGAACGGATGCCCTCATCAATCGGTGCCGACTAACATATTCAGAGCCGGTTCACATAATCGGAGCCCTTCTTTGTTTTTATCATTTTACGCTATTTCTTTTCAATTCTTTACCAACAGTGATTATAATAGACCAAAATACTAATTCACGCTTTTAGGGCAGCAAACCTCTCTCTTATTTGCTAATTTAATGGCAATAACAGACCGAATCTACGTTCCTGACGTATTATTTCGGCTACGGTCAACCCACGGCACAAATGATTAAGACAATACTGTACACATTCCACGGTTTTCCGCAGTGTAGAAAACACATTGAAAGACTTGAGAATTGCACGACATTCTCCTTTTTTTGGAATTTCAAAGACATAAGAACACATAATTACAAAGAATGACAAGCTTGCCTGTTTTTCAGTTGTTTTTGAGCCGACAATTTCGGAACCGGAAGACCAACACAACATTATCTCATCGGAGCCATTGGCTCCGAATATGAAGTTTCCTACCCATGTACAAACTCTTTTCTGTTGCGATTTTATTCCTCTCAAGACCAAATGACCTATCATCTTTTCAGTACCTGCTACATGTACGAAGAGCACTCGTCACAACTCGGCCGATCCCGTAACTACGTATAACTATCAACGGATCACTCGAAATTTGCCGAATGATATAGACAGCAGACGACTAGAAGATGTTTTCACATCACCCGATACACTTGATTCGCACTCGTTTCATTCATATAGTTGCTGCTAATCACTGACCCTATTTCTTATAATCGTGCTGGCCAGAGATTTTGATGATACTGTAATTATGACATACTTCAGTACTAAACAAATTGTAACCGCCGTTTATTACGTAATTTAAAAGTTATTTGGGATTACTTGACATTACTTAACGCCTGTTTACCGCTAATTACTATTCCTGCGCTTATCTGGGTCAAAAGTGCGCTTATCTGGGTCAAAAGTAGTTTTGTAATAAGGTCATCAGAGCAGGTATAAGCGTTAAAGCGCTGTAAGTAAAAGCTGTTACGAGTTGCAGTTACATCAGTTTGTCCTGAGCGGACGGGTTTCCGAAGTTTGCCATCTCTCTAACCGGTCTATCGGTCGATTAAAAATGAAGGACGAAGAACACACACCGCCCCCCACCCCCTGAAAGCTAATGCAGAAAAAGAAAATATGAAATGAATATCAAACATCGCCATTAAATGTTTATTATCAACGGTTTTTTTTTTTTTTTTTTTTTTCAAAAGTTAGATCTGCTCGTTTCGGATACTAAGAAGCTTTTTGTTATGAAGTTCTTGAACTTTCTTTTACTAAAGGAACACTATAAATAGCAACATCATGTAGCCTACCTTGGTAGCAAAAAAAAACTTCCTTTTGTGGAAGGAATTTACCTTTACGGAAATGTCGCAATGAATCTAGCGCTCAACACAATACTGTACAATTACTTATGTACAGTCGAATCTTGTTAGTCCGAACGTCGCTGATTCGCAGGTATGTATTCGTTCGAATGCCCTCGCCGGTCCCGATATTTTTCCTTCTTTATCATTGTTAAATTTCTCCGAATACTTCGAACGTCCGTGCTTCGTAGTTCGTAGCATACTTCATGTCCCCAAAGTATCAATCTAGCACAAATACATACCTTTAATTCGTCGATGAATTAATCCGCTCGCAAAATGACAAAGGTGTTAAAACGTGTGACCAACCTTGATTTTCACACCTGTTGATTGACGATGTCGATAAGGGCCAATCAACGGTTTACTTCAAATGTAATTAAAGGCATTGTTTGCCTTTTAAAGTCAATTAATCCTCTCAATTAATCGGCAGTTAACTGCGAAGGTAATTAAAGGCGTTGTCTGGTTTGTAACGTTAATTAATCCATTCAGCTAATCAGCGGTAATGTTATTCAAGATGCTGTTTGGTTTGTAACGTTTATTAATCCACTCAATTAATCGATCAAAGTGACAATGAACAATTCCGAAATTTCTTAAAACAACCTAACTCCTATAAATTCTCAGACGAAACTTTCGATCGTCCTATTTTTGTATCAACATGGCTTTTGCTACATTCGTAGCAAAAGTCTTCCTTACGTGAAAAGAAATTGCCTAACGCTATTTATAGTACTAAACGCTATTTGCGGTGATATTAAAACACGAGTTTTGCGGTTTAAACCACTTAAATTCAGGATTGAAATATCATAAATATCGACAAATGTACTGAGATGAACACGAATACCTTCTTTTCGTTAGAAAAACACCTCTTTAATAGCAAAAAATCCTCCTTTCGTGGACGGAATCTTCCTTTCGCGAAAGGAAGTTCCTTTCGCTGTTTAGCCATACTGGACTCCGCAGATTACTCGTGTGTCCGAAGATCGCCTTGTCCGGGTAACTGTCTGATTTTGAAGGAGATATATTCAAATAGATCCGGATTGTATTTGACGACAACTGTACGTAATGGCTAAAAATCTAAGGCCAAAATTGGTGGTTTTTGATTTAGGTAAGAGATTTCTTAGTTGGCTATATTCAAAGATAAATTGTGGATCAAAGTTTCTGGAGTATCAGTATGTAGGCGGCTAGAATCATTTCTCAAGAACACTCTCACACATGTACGGTGTGAGATTAGCCTTTTATGTTTAATTTGTCGTCTGCCAATGCTTTGGTTTTGAATAAAGCCTAGATTTTGTTGTTTGGTAAAGGGTAAAGATAGAATTCTCTTTCACTTTTTCGCCATTTGATTTATTTGGACATGGGTTACAATCCTAAATATCAGAGGAGAAGATTTGTCATTATAACACCATTTGATCCTTTATCAAAGTGTTATGTTCACAAGCTGAGGAAGAATGGTTTTGGAAACATGGTGGACAAAGGATAAGTGCTGGAAGTCCTTAGTGTTATTATCGTTCAAAGATTCATAAACATTCTTATTTTGTTTTCTTTTCCATAGACTATACTTTATGGCCATTCTGGGTGGACACACATGTTGATCCTCCATTTCAAAAGAGAAGGTATGTTTTTTATCTCTTTACCAGATGACAAAACTTTGGGGTCGTCCAAGCAGTTGCAAGTGACAATTTTAATGTGGCTTGAATTATGAGATCTTCTTGTGAAAGAGTATAAAACATTATAGAAGAAGAAGAAAATGCTGGCTACCAGCATTTTCTCCTTTTTCCACAATGTTTTCAAAAGCTTTCTTTTTCAGGGTAGGTAAAACTTGGGATTGTGTGGCAAAGGGTTAACATACTTTTCTGAAACTATTACTATTTAGTTCATCCAGCATGGCTCTGTGATAAAAAGTGTTGGATTTGTAATCTGGTGGTCCCAGGTATTGGGCTTTGTATGGGACTGTCCATGGGTAAAACAGTTCAGATCTGAATCACAGTACTGGTGAAACCAAGGACGCACACATTCAAGTGAGCTGTTGCCTTGACATGACTGAAATGGTGACCTTTGACTTTTATCCCTTTACCACACAGTCCCAACTTTTAACGACCCTAACGACCCTAAGAGAGAAAACCTTTAAAAATATTGTGGGAAAAGGAGAAAATTTTACCCTTCCAAAGTTCAGTTTTTCACATTTATTCTGTCATTTGCAAATGCTTAAAGTTTGGATGAGTATAAAATTTTGTCGTTTTGTCATTTGGTAAAGAGTTAACCTCTCAGCAGTGGACAGCTAGGTTTTGAACGCGTTGCGTGAAAGAACAATAGTTTTTGCTCTCAGATAGCAATTTTCCTTTCCTGTAGTGTTTCTTTTTGTAATTTTACATACTTTAGAATACATGTATATTATTATGTGGAAAAGGCCAGAACAGTATAGAGCTAACCTATCTTACCATTGTGACAAGAATAACCCTGCTTGCCTCAATGGTTTAATCCTTTACCACACAATTTCAACTTTTATCGACCTTGACGAAAAACAACTTTCGAAAATATTGTGGGAAAAGAAGAAAATGCTGGTAACCAGCATTTTCTCCTTTTCCACAGTGTTTTCTGTCCTTCCAAAATCAGTTTTAAATTTCTTAGTTACATTTATATTGTCATCTGCAAATGCTTTCAATTTGGACATGTCTAAAATTTTGTCATTTGGTAAAGGGTTAACACGTCATCTTTTAACTCTTCACAACAAGACAAAAATGTTGACTTGTCAGAATTGAAAACAGTTGCAGAGGAAAATTTGAATGTGGCTCAAATACTGGAATCTGTCTCTGATAGGGTTTCAAACATCATGGGAAAAGGAAAAAATACTGGCCTCCAGCATTTTCTGCCATTCCAACATCATTTCTACAAAGTTTCTTCCTCAGGGTCATTGAAACTCGGGATTGTATGGTAAATGGTTTACCCTTTACCACACAATTCTGACTTTTACCAACCCTGAGATTGAAGGCTTATGAAAATATTGTAGGAAAAGGGAAAAATGCTCGTAACCAGCATGTTTCCATTTCCCACAATGGTTTTTTTCCTTCCAACAAAATTTCAATTTTTGAGTCACATTTATTTTGCCGTCTTTTTTTTTTTTTTTTTTATCAGCCAATCAGATAGCTGGTATAGAATTACTTTTTTTTTCCATTAGTGGACATTTTCAAGTTAACCCTTTACCACACAATCCTGACTTTTAACGACCGTAAGAAAGAAGCCTTTTGAAAAAATTGTGGGAAAAGAAGGAAATGCTGGTAACCAACATTTTCTCCTTTTCCCACAATGTTTTCGACTTTATCAAAGACGAATTTCATTATCTGAGCCATATTTACATTGTCGCCTGCAAATGCTTTCAGTTTAGACATGTCAAAAATTTTGTTGTTTGGTAAAGAGATAAAGGTGCTTTTTAGACCTGTACCAGGATCATGCATGAATAAAAGTTAAAAGTGTTATGTTTGAGGTACAATCAAACACACAACCATCTGTACTAACAGAGGTACATGTACATTTCATTGTGATGCAATGTCTAATAAGTATAATTAGGCTTTCTTTTCTCATTTTCTATTCCTGTTAAAGGTTATTCAACTTACTTAAAAATTTGGCAACCCAACGGGCACAGTGTACATGTACATTCCTTTTGGCATGGACCCAGATTTTTATCTTCGTTTCAGTAATGGAACAGTTGTAGACAGACATGGTAGTAAAGTGGAATATTATCCGGAGGTACCAAAAGTATTGAAGAAGTTACATAAAGAGGGCTATAAAATAGCAGTTGCTTCTAGGTATTGACATTGGCTTACTTTCGCCATGCTTTTTTTTTTTTCCAGTTCACTGGTGCAAAACAAGTGAGGTGAACTTTTGTGATAGCCAAAAGTCCCTTGTCCATTGCTGTTGTTTTGTCTGTCAGCTACGTATTGTCCCAAGCAGCCTTCTGTCAGATGGAAGACCAAATCTAATCCAATTAAATATGCATACTTCCTAGCAGAGTGAAGGATTTTCATTCAGGTGGAATAAGTCACATAACCGAAATGGGTGTTCTGACTACATCTAGAAAAAAAATTTTTTTTTCCTCGAGAACTAGACATTAAATGGTATCAAAATTTGGGAAAGCTGATACCTTTTCCTGTTGTTTGGCAGATTGCTATTAAAACAATTTTTGCGAAAGGAAAAATTGGAAGTGACCTGCAATATCTATAGTTCTCTCCACATTTTCATGTATAAAACTTTGATTCCAATTTGTTGGCTACAAATTTATATCAGGAAGTAAGGAATTGAAAAGTACTCTTTTAACACTGTTTTAAGTCTTTACCAATCAACAAAATTTTAGGCTTGTCCAAATTGAAGGTTACCAGCACTTTCCCCTTTTTCCCACCGTGTCTTCAGAAGGCCTTTCCTGTAGGGTTGTTAAAAATCTTAAACTCTGGATTGTTTGGTAAAAGATTCAGAGAATTTATTGCTCTATGACAGTGGCCTTCAGTGCATGATTTTTGTGTTATTCTCTGTAATTTAGGACTTCAGCTGTACCAGAAGCTAATTCACTGATTGGTCTGTTTGACTGGGAGAAATATTTCACTTACAAAGAAATCTATCCAGGCAGAAAAACAGCTCATTTTTACAAGTAAGTACATTTACCTTGCTTTACCATTTACCATCTGATCCCAAGTAAATGCGCTAAGGAAGGAACTTTTTGAAAACGTAGTGGGAAACACAATGTTTTTAAACGTTTTGTATCCTTCCAAAGGCAAATTTCTAGCTTTGAGTCACACATATTTTGTAGTGTGCAAAATCGGTCCAATTGGACAAGTCTAAATTTTGTAGTTTGGTAAAGGGTTAACCCCTAGAATACGTAGCTTTACCATAAACACTGTTGTGGGCAAGATCAGGTGGGACCACATATTATCAAAAGGAAACAACCACATGTAATATTTTAATAAAAACCTTTAGTAAGCATTTATCTCCCTTAGATTATGCTTCACTGCATCATGGTTAGTTTTACATGTCTGCTTTTTGTATGTAGTAATTCTTTTCTTTTTAAAAAGTATCATTTTTGTTATCTTTTTTTTATTTTTAGTTCATGCAAAAAGGATAGGTGTTTTTAAGCAACAAAATCTATGGAAATCTTTTTGTCAAAAACTTTGTCATGGTTCAGTGATGTTGGACTCGGACAATTCTTCTTAAGACTGTTCTTCAGTAGCCTGTTTCATACCCCTTTCATAGCATCTTGATTTGTTGAAAGCATTAGACTTTTGTGAGCTCAGTTTATTTTCTTAGTAAAATATTTCTTGTTCTTGCAGCTTCTTCAAAATGTATGTCACTGTCAATATAACTTAAATATTTCAGGCTCACTTGCCTACCTGAGAGCCATTGAAGCAATACAGGGTCGTCATGGCCGTCTTGTTGTTTTGAAGTATTCCTGAACACCTGACCATGATAAATATTTTGTATAATATATATTCCTGTATGTCACAGACAACACACGGAAACTCTTGTTTGTTTCATTTTTATCTATTTTTTCTTCAGGTTTCATCAATACAGCAGTATTCCATTGAAAGATATGTTATTTTTTGATGATGAACACAGAAACATTTTAGACTTGAGTCATGTGGGTAAGTAAATATCTTCCTCTGTCTCACCAAAAAAGGATAGAGATAAGCATCAGTTTTTATTAGATTTTTTTTAGCTCACCTTAGCACAACGTGCTAAAGGTGAGCTACTGTGATCGCCCTATGTCCGGCGTCCGGCGTCTGTCGTCCGTCGTCCGTCAACAATTTCTTTAAACATCTTCTTCTCCTAAACCACTGGGCCAATCTTGATGAAACTTGGCAGGGATGTTCCTTGGGTGAAGCTCTACCAAAATTGTTCAAAGAATTGAATTCCACCCACAACTCTGGTTGCCATGGCAACAAAAAGGAAAAAAAAGCAAAATCTTTGAAAATCTTCTTCTCTGAAACTAGAAGGCGCAGAGCTTTGATATTTAGTATGTAGCATCTCCTAGTGGACCTCTACCAAGTTTGTTCATTTGATGCCCCTGGGGTCAAAACTGGCCCCGCCCCAGGGGTCACAAGTTTGAGCATAGTCACAAAGAAGGAAAACTTTAAAAATCTTCTTCTCTAAAACTTGAAGGCGTAGAGCTTTGATATTTGGCATGTAGCATCTCCTAGTGGACCTCTACCAAGTTTGTTCATATGATGCCCCTGGGGTCAAAACTGGCCCCGCCCCGGGGGGGGGGGGGGGGGGGGGGGGTCACAATTTCCAACATAGGAACAAAGAAGGAAAACTTTAAAAATCTTCTTCTCTAAAACTAGAAGGCATAGAGCTTTGATATTTGGCATGAAGCATCTCCTAGTGGACCTCTACCAAGTTTGTTCATATGATGCCCTTGGGGTCAAAACTGGCCCTGCCCCGGGGGTCACAAGTTCGAACATAGGAACAAAGAGGGGAAACTTTAAAAATCATCATCTCTGAAACTGGAAGGCATAGAGCTTTGATATTTGGTATGTAGCATCTCCTAGTGGACCTCTACCAAGTTTGTTCATATGATACCCCTGGTGTCAAAACTGGCCCCGCCCTGGGGGTCCTAAGTTTGAGCATAGTAACAAAGAAGGAAAACTTTAAAAATCTTCTTCTCTGAAACTTTAAGGCGTAGAGCTTTGATATTTAGTATGTAGCATCGCCTAATGGACCTCTACCAAATTTGTTCATATGATGCCCCTGGGGTCAAAACTGGCCCCGCCCCGTGGGTCACAATTTCCAACAAAGGAACAAAGAAGGAAAACTTTAAAAATCTTCTTCTCTGAAACAGGAAGTCATGGAGCTTTGATATTTGGTATGTAGCATCTTCTAGTGGATCTCTACCAAGTTTGTTCATATGATGCCCTTGGGGCAAAAGTTGGCCCTGCCCCAGGGGTCACAAGTTGGAACATAGGAACAGAGACGGAAAACTTTAAGAATCATCTTCTCTGAAACTGGAAGGCTTAGAGCTTTGATATTTGGAATGTAGCATCGCCTAGCAGACCTCTACTAAGTCTATTCATATGATGCCCTTGGGGTCAAAATTGGCCCTGCCCCGGGGGTCACAAGTTCAAACATAGGAACAAAGAAGGAAAACTTTTTTTTTTTTTTCTCTTAAAAGGGAAGGCATAGAGCTTTGATATTTGGTATGTAGCATCTCCCAGTGGACTTCTACCAAGTTTGTTCCAAGGATGCTGCTTGGGTCAAAACTGGCCCAGCCCCTGGGGTCACAAGTTCGAACATAGGAACAAAGAAGGAAAACTTTAAAATTCTTCTTTTCTGAAACCGAAAGGTGTGGAGCTTTGATATTTGGTATGTTGCATCTCCTAGTGGACCTCTACCAAGTTTGTTCATATGATGCCCCTGGGTCAAAACTGGCCCCGCCCCGGGGGTCACAAGTTCGAAGATAGGAACAAAGAAGGAAAACTTTAAATTTCTTTTTCTCTTAAACGGGAAGGTGTAGAGCTTCGATATTTGGTACGTATCATTTTCTAGTGGATGTCTACCAAGTTTGTTCATATGATGCCCCTGGGTCAAAACTGGCCCAGCCCCGGGGGTCACAAGTTCGAACATAGGAACAAAGAAGGAAAACTTTAAAATCCTTCTTTAAAACTGGAAGGCGTAGAGCTTTGATATTTGGTATTCTCTTCTAAGTTTGTTTGCCCATCTAAGTGCAACAAGTTCATTGAGTTCAAAATTGGGTCATCTTGGGTCATAAACTAGGTCACTAGGTCAAATTAAAGAAATACCTTGTTGGCACTCTCGAGGCCACATTATTTGCTCAATTGCCTTGAAAATTGATTAGAAAGTTTGTCCTTATAAAGTCTCACATAAGATTAATTTGGGTCAACTTGGGTCATAAACTAGTTCACTGGGTCAAATTAAAGAAATACCTTGTTTGCACTCTGGAGGCCACATTTATTGCTCAAATGACCCGAAATTTGGCCAGAATGTTTGTCTTGATGAAATACCAGATGAGTTTGGATTTGGATCACCTGGAACCATAAACTAGGTCACTAGGTCAAAATAAAGAAATACCTTGTGGGCACTCTAGAGGCCACATTCTTTGCTTAATTGCCTTGAAAATTGGTCAGAATGTTTGTCTTTGTAAAATCTCACATGAGTCTGAATTTGGGTCAACTGGGGTCATAAACTAGGTCACTTGGTCAAATTAAAGAAATAGCTAGTGGGCACTCTAGAGGCCACATTTATCATTCATTTGATTTGAAAATTGGTTAAAATGTTTCCTTTGATATAGTCAATGACCAGTTCAAATTTTGGTCACCTGGGGTCATAATCTAGGTCACTAGGTCAAATTAAAGAAATATTTTTAGGGCACTCAAGGCCACATTTTTTGCTCAATTGACTTGAAAATTGGTCAGAATGTTTGTCTTCATGAAATATGAGTTTGAAATTGGGTCACCTGCGGTCAAAAACTAGGTCACATGGTCAAATTAAAGAAAAACCTTTAAGGCACTCTCTTCTAAGGTGAGCGACCCAGGGCCATCATGGCCCTCTTGTTTTTATTTTAGATTGAGCTAGTAATATTTTTACTGATTACATTCACCCTTTGCCAAGCAATCCCATATTTTAACAAGACTAAGAAAGAGAGCTTTTGAAAGAGAGCTGGTAACTACCAATGTCTCCATTTCCCACAATGTTTTCTACTCTATCAAAGACTAATTCCATTATTTCCACCTTCTGAAAATGCTTTCAATAAGGACATGTCTAAAATTTTGTTTGATAAAGAGTTCAACATAAACATGTACATGTAGGAATATGGTGAAATAAAAAAATCTGATTTATATTTAGCACCTGACAATGTCTGAAGTTATTCCATTGTTTTGTAACTATGTTAATCATATCTTCAAATGTCAATCAATTGCAGCTAAGAGATGGAATAACACAATAAAGGCTGTATCACTAACTGCTTGATTATCAACTCTTAACTAGCCATCAGAATTTTAGACCCATCCAAATTAAATATTTTGCAACAGTTTGTACCATAAGGACTCTTTTTACACCAGTTCTTGTATTGTACATCAGTGGCAAATCTACTTCTGAAGTTAAATACTGGTACTTAACCCTTAAAGCGCCTTTCACGACTATAGTTGCCTTTGCGGCCAGTGTAGATCAAAATCAGGCTGCACAAAACGTGCAGCCTGATCTTTGATCTACACTGTCTGCGTTTATGAAACACTGTAGACAAAAGCAACCATGAAATTGCAGTTATTTGGGTCGTATTTCTAGGATGAAAATGTCTGATAGGTTTATTCGGCGCTCTAAGGGTTAAGTCTTTTCCTTGGTTTTAACAAGCCCTAGAAAGAAGCCTTTTGAAAACCTTGTGGGAAGAGGAGTAAATGCTGGTAACCATCATTTTCTCCTTTTCCCACAATGTTTTCTGTATCATCAAAGATAAATTCCATCATTTAAGTCACATTTAATATGTCGTTTGCAAATGCTTTCAATTTGACAAGTCTACATTTTTGTTGTGCGGTAACAAGTTAAGACTGTACAAAAGGTTTTTTGTAATTTCTTTGTAATTTTTACCACAGTAAATACACTTGAACATTTGGAGTTGTTTTTCTTACAGGGGTTACTTGTATACTGGTTACAGATGGAGTCACAGAGAAGGTACTGGAAGAAGGACTTGAAGAGTTTGCAAAGAATGCTGGAAGAAGTTGATGATAACTCCCTTCTAGGAATATTGTGCTTTCATTATTGACATTATTACATGATCTATATGACAAGGTAGTTAAAGCTCTGCCTTGCAGTTATTTTTAGTATGAATGATTTTTTTTTCCTGAACTGATTAATCTCATTACAGTACATGTACATGCTATTTTGGTAGAAATTGACGAGGACAATTGATACAAAAGAAGTCATATTTGTGATCAAAGGTTTGTTTGCAGAATGGAGAAAGACCAGTGCCCAGGTTTGATTTTGGAACCATCTGAAATTGTGACATTTAAAATATTGATTGAAAGATCGTGTTCTGTAATTAGCGCCACATTTTTAGTTAAAATGTTTGAACTGTGCTCTTGCAAAAGGGGACTTAATGCATTTCCATGATGTGTGATACGAAGTGAGTCGTCTTAGTACTGTGGATCCATAAAATCCCTTTTTTATATCAGCAGACTGAATCATGAGGTACGCTGGTCCTTTGACAGAAAATTGACCACTAACAAAACGTTTTGACTCGGGTCAGCCTGTGCGGACTGTGTAATCTTGCCGGGGGGGGAGGGTAATATTTGCAGATGCATTAAGCCACCTTATTACAAAGCATGGCTCATTGGCAACTTGTCTTATACCTCACTGAAATTAATAGAGTCCAAGAAATTATTTGTTGGTCCAAATGGTCTTGTGGGGGGTCTTGTGTGACCGTGTGGTAAAGTGTAGGACTCGTGACCTGGAGGTCCGAGGTTCTAGCCTCACTGGATCCACTGGATCCTTCGTGGAAGTGTCCTTGGGCAAGACGCTTCAGAGCCCTAGCCTAGTACTGATGAAACCCAGGAAAAACATGAATATGTGAGCTGTCGCCGAGATATGACTGAAATAATGTTGAAAGCGTTGTTAAACACCATTCATTCAATCAAACAGTCTTGTTTCAGGCGTTCAGTGCCCAGTGAAGGCAAGGTTTTTTATTTGTTTATGTTTTATCTCAGCCTTCAGAAGTGCTACAAAAACACATTATACTGAGAAGAAAACCCAAGAATTGTTCTGAGAAAGGAACACTTTAAATTGTAAAATTCTTTTCACATAATTTATTATGCAGTGAGTAAATTACAACAGGTGTTGAAATCCCTGTTCTTTTTCTAGTAAAGCTCTACAAGCCAAATGCTGCAGGAAAGTATCATGGTGTAGTACCGTAATGTTTTTAATCCCCCGCTGCAAAGCGGGAGTGGGATTCTAGGAATGGCCTTCGTCTGTCTGTCTGTCTGTCTTTCTGTCAGTCTGTCTGTCAGTCATACCTTGTCCGCTCCATATCTCCTGAACCCCTGGTCCGATTTTCAAAATATTTCACACACTTGTGTATCATGATGAGACGATGTGCAGAGCGCATGATTCGGTGAACTTCCTTCAAGGTCAAGGTCACAACATGGCTTTAAATGTCAAATGCTATACATTCTTGTCCGCTCCATATCTCCTGAACCCCTGGTCTGATTTTCAAAATATTTTACACACTTCTGTATCTTGATGAGACGATGTGCAGAGCACGCATGATTTAATGACCTTCCTCCAAGGTCAAAGTCTAAGCACCACTCTAGAGTTTACACACTTTACATTTTTGTCTGCTCCATATCTCCTGAACCCTTGGTCTGATTTTCAAAATATTTCACACACTTGTGTATCTTGATGAGACGATGTGCAGAGCGCATGGTAGGTGACCTTCATTCAAGGTCAAGGTCACAACACCACTCTAGAGTTTACACACTCCATATCTCCTGAACCCTTGGTCTGATTTACAAAATAATTCATACACACTCGTGTACCTTGATGAGACAAGATTCGGTGACCTACCTTCAAGGTCAAGGTCACAGCAGGGCTACCCTTTGAAACACAAATTTTATATTTAAAGTAACATTTATTTTGTCATCTGCAGCTCCTTTTGATGTTGAACCAATCAAAAATCTGTCGCCTGTTAACCCATTACCACACAATCCCTCGTTTTCACACGCTGAAGAAATACAGCTATAGAAAACATTGTGAGAAAACAAGAAAATGCTGGTAACCAGCATTCTACTTTTTTCCTTCAATATTTTTTTTACCCTTTCTGATACAAAGGTTACTGATTCGGCGATATATTAGATGTCATCTGCAAGCTCTTTCAATTTCAACCAGTTTAAAATTTTGTCATCTGGTAATGGGTTAAAGCGTTAATCAGATTATGATTTCATCCTAACAGTGATTGAATATTAATTCCAAATAAGGTCTACTTTTTGACACTAACTCTGTCAGTTTTCTACTGTCCTGGTCATCATATAACAAATCTCCAAGCATTTGTACAAAACTTTCTTCTAATGCTAATCAGTTAATGATATCAAATGTCTTAATAAATGCTAGTTTGAAATAAGACCAGTGGCGGGGGATTGCGCTGTCTACGAAAGAATATTCTTTTTGGTTTTTTTGTGGAGAGGGATGGGGATCATCCTATCCTCCTTCAATAGGCTTTTATTACAGCCAAGTGTTACACATATAAAGTTGCAATTTTTATATGATTGGATTGTTCTTAAATGGTAGCATCTCAAAATAGGATTGTACATTGGTCCATAGACTATGAAACGTGTTAGGCCCTCATGTGATTCTTTCTTAGTTGTTAATTGTTTACATGTAATTATGCGCCCCTTCACCAAAGGGGGGTATATTGCTTTGCACATGTCGGTCGGCCGGTCGGTCGGTTGGTCGGTAGACCTTTTCTTGTCCGGATGATAACTAGACACAGAATTGACCTAGGTTCGTCAAATTTGGCACAGACATGCATCTTGGAGTGTAGATGATCCCTATTGATTTTGAGGTCAATCGGTCAAAGGTCAAGGTCACAGTGACCGTCAACATGTTGATATATAGACCAAACCTTGTCCGGATGATAACTAGACACAGAATTGACATAGGTTTTTCAAATTTGGCATAGACATGCGTCTCAGAGTGTAGATGATCCCTATTGATTTTGAGGTCAAAGGTCAAGGTCACAGTGACCATCAACATGTTGATCTATAGACCAAACCTTGTCCGGATGATAACTAGACACAGAATTGACGTAGGTTCTTCAAATTTGGCACAGTCATGCGTCTCGGAGTGTAGATGATCTCTATTGATTTTTAGGTCAATTGGGTAAATGTCAAGGTCACAGTGACCGTCAACATGTTGATATATAGACCAAACCTTGCCCGGATGATAACTAGACACAGAATTAACCTAAGTTTGTCCAATTTGGCACAGACCTAGGTCTCGGTGTGTAGATGATCCCTATTGATTTTGAGGTCAAATGTCAAGGTCACAGTGACCGTCAACATGTTGATATGTAGACCAAACCTTGTCCAGATGATAACTAGACACAGAATTGACCTAGGTTCGTCAAATTTGGCACAGACATTTTTTCTCGGAGTGTAGATGATCCCTATCGACTTTGAGAGTAATCCATCAAAGGTCAAGGTCACAGTGGCCTTCAACTTAATGATATATAGACCAAACCTTGTCCAGATGATAACTACACACAGAATTGACATAAGTTCTTCAAATTCTGTACAGATATTCATCTCGGAGTGTAAATGATCCCTATCGATTTTGTGATTAATCCATCAAAGGTCAAGGTCACAGTGGCCTTGAACTTAATGATATATAGACCAAACCTTGTCCAGATGATAACTACACACAGAATTGACCTAGGTCCTTCAAATTCTGTACAGATATTCATCTTGGAGTGTAAATGATCCCTATTGATTTTAAGGTTAATCCGTGAAAGGTCAAGGTCACAGTGACCACCAGATGATTCAGGGCCCGCGCTGCCGTTCGCCACTTTAACTATTTGCTAAACAAAAATTCAAGTGTCTCAAAAATCATCATATGTGTTTCAACTTGTGGCGCCAACATTTTATTCGCGTATTATCGGGGACGTAGTAAGCATCGAAGTCGACTGGAAAAAACCGGAAGTCGAACACACGTGCCGAGAAGAAATAACCCAGTCTGTGTATCAGCGACTGTTTACAATCTTGTATGTATACACACGGCGGTGTGTATAATTATGCGAACTGTTGACAGATTATCACATTTAACAATTGAAGTGGGCTATAAATCAGACAATTAAAGGATGTTAATTACTTGATTAGCGATTATTGCCGACGCATGTCGGTACTTTGACCCATCTCCAATTAAAGACGGACTTGTCAAAAAATCATCGATAATTAAAGGATTGAATTATGTGGATGTTTTTCGCCGATTGATAATTAAAGGTATGTGGAATTTTTACTTCAGTTATCTAATGATTTTCATGGACTTTATGTGAAAAACATAACATTGCAAACTTTACAATTTATCTACGATGATGTATATAAACATGGGGAAATACTGGAAAGTATCAGTTGTCACCTTTCCCCTATCCTCTTTGCACTATTCTTGAATGATATGCAGTCATATATCGAGTCTAAAGGTGTGCACGGCATAGAGTTTTTCGACAATGATCAACACGAACTATGGCTTGGACTGCTCGTATTGCTCTATGCTGACGACACAGTAATCTTATCGGACAACGCTGATGACTTTCAAAATTGCCTAAATGCTTTCAATAATTACTGCAACGAATGGCATTTGAATGTAAACTTTAGTAAAACAAAGATCATTATCTTTGGTGCTAGAAATACAAACAACTTCAATTTTACTTTGGGAAACGAGTCGCTTGACATTACAAATACTTACCATTACTTAGGCATTACATTCTCTGCTTCGGGTTCCTTTTTAAATGCGCGTAAGCATATAGCACAACAGGCTAAAAAAGCCATGTATCTTCTTTTTGCTAGAGTTCAAAATGCTGATTTACCAATTGACTTAACCCTGAAATTATTTGATCACACAATTCTTCCAATTTTGACTTATGGAGCTGAAATATATGGATTTGAAAATCTTGATATCATAGAAAATGTACATAAAGAGTTCCTTAGAAAATTACTGAAAGCACGCAAAAGTACGCCCCTGTACATGCTGTATGGTGAAGTTGGA
Organism: Tridacna gigas; assembly: GCA_945859785.2. Taxonomy (NCBI): domain Eukaryota; kingdom Metazoa; phylum Mollusca; class Bivalvia; order Cardiida; family Cardiidae; genus Tridacna; species Tridacna gigas. The sequence continues at coordinate 64,105,049 of OX244034.2, read as the reverse complement.
CGCTACCCAATATCAATAACAATCAAATGTAGAATGATTGCTTTCTGGTCGAAATTACTTTCGACACATAATAAAATTTCAAATAAGATTTATTTCTATATGCTCAGCCAACAAGTAAATAATTCGAAATGGCTTACTAGGATAAAAGAAATTCTTGACTCCGTAGGGCTATCCGATTTCTGGCTTCATCATTTGAATAATGGTCATATCCCATTAAACTTGCATAAACTAGTCAAGCAAATCTTGATAGACCAGTACAATCAAGAATGGCAATCTTCTATGCTCGAGACAAATAAAGGAAGAATATACAAGCTAGGGAAAGAATGTCTAGAACTCGAAACCTATCTTAAAATCTTACCGATGTATGATGCCCTTAGACTTTTCAAATTTCGAACGGCTAACCATAAATTACCTATTGAAACAGGACGGTGGGATGGCACTATTTTTGAAAATCGAAAATGTAATCTTTGCCAGCGCGAAGAAATAGGTTCGGGAAAAACACTATCTCTTCTCATGCGACTATTTCAACGAGTCTAGAAGAAGATTTCTTCCAAATTCAAATATTGATGACACTGAATATAATTACATGCAACTGATGCAGTGCTCGAGTGAACATGTCATGTCTAATCTTGCACGTTTCGCAGGAGTCATTTTGGCTACATTTGACTATTGACTCTTGCGAATTTATCTGAATATGGTGTGATCTGATCTTATGTCACACTAAGTTGTCGCATGTCATTTTGCTAGCCAAGCGGCTTACTTACACCATACCCTCACACACTCTGATCTGCATAGTATGCAGAATTATATGCCTACTTAAACTGTATCCCATCAAAATGAAGTTGCTATAAACGACAGAGAATGCCGGAATATGTGTCTGCAGTTTTGCAGTCTAATAGTCTGCGACACTGTCTGTCGTAACGGTCGAAATGTTTAAATATACATCTTTTCTAGTTATATGTCGTGTAATTTACCGTCCCCCCCCCCCCCCCCCAAATCGGTCAGTCATCATGCATGATAAATGGGCGGCAGAATACTGGCATGTATTTATGTAGTCTGATCTTGTGCCACATTTTTTTCTTTTTTTTTTTGCAATAATGATAAACTTCATTTCATGGTAAACTATCGAGAGTGAATAAAAATTGGCTGTGTAAAGGGATGACAGAACACCGGCCCGCATCTCTGTAATCTGATCTTGAGTCACAGCAAAAGTGATACTGAACATCTTTATACCTATTTTGTTATATACCGCCGTTTGGCAAGACAAATAGGTGACAGGATATCGGCCTGTTTTCCTGCAGTAAGATTTTTTTTTTTTTCATACCGATTCCCACATTTCTCTGTAATTAACTTCATATATGTCGCTTTGATTTCGGTGTTTGGTTTTATTATATGGTTGGTATTATATTTACTTGTATTTCTGCGATCTGATCGTGCTCCATCATTTTGACCCATGATCAAATCCAGAAAGTTTTCGTGCAGTTGTTTTGACAAGGAGATGGCAGAATATCGATCAATGCATCAGAGCAGCCTGATCCTATGCCATACTTTTTGTTAAAGCGATCATCACACATTTAATCAATCGTACGTGAACCCAACAAATATTTATTTGTTATTATAGACCTAAATATGTTGTGGTCTCGTAAACTATCTGGTACAGACCTGTAAATAGTCAGCTACTGGTTGCTTGCTTAAAGTTACATGTGATCAACCTGTAGAAAAGAGCAACCCCTGACATCCTGCGGGCACTGCAGACCGGAATGAGTCCTATATAGGGCTGATTCAGGTCTGCACTACTCGCCGACCACGAGCAGTAGTAATAAAAATGAAAAAAGTAGCCTATTAGACTAGATTTACATCTAGTTTAAAACGTATCATATATTTATTGAAAATTTTATTTGTGTACTTACCTTTGCTTTAAATACATACTCCATTCCGTTTGTTTATAAATGTCCCTTATTTGTATACCAGTTTCAGACAGGGCAAAGCGTCTATTTTGCTCATCCACGTGTGCACGGCAAAATCAAAGATCTCGGATGAATCTCGTGGTTAGTGTGGGATTACGGTAGGCTAACCGCCCGAATTAATGTCGCAATTCACGTGATCCCGCAAGTAGCACGAATGGGCGGACACATTTCATTAGACTCTATCGCTGTCTGAAATTCCCCCCTCCCCTTCTTCTTCTCTCTTTTTTTTTTCTTCATCTTATCCTCCTCCTACTTCTTAACCGAAAATGATATTCAACAATGGATCTTCTTTCCTCTACTATATTTATCTCTTCTATTTTTTTTTATCAGACTGATTAATTTGTGTATTTTCTTGACCCCTTGTATAATGTTTAACATTACTGGGTGAAATAAAGTGAATGTTATGTTATGTTATGTTATGTTACTATGATTTCTAAACGTTTTTTAGATTTCTTTGACACACCTCCAGCTAAAAAAAACTAAGCTTGAAACAAAATCTCCATGTAGACAATTTCAAGAAAATTGGAAATCCATGGCTACGTTATGAGCCAAGTTCAAAAGCAATGTTCTGTAACTTATGTAGCAAAATGCAGAAATCAAACACATTCACTGTGGGATGCACAGTTCTTAAGAGAGATTCAGTGTCAAAACATGCAAAATCAAAAAGTCAGTATACATTCATCTTGATCTAAAAATATTTCTTATTTTTCTTTCAGGGATTGAGAGTTGGTTTCAGTACCAAAAGTTAAAAGTGTTGCATGATAAAGAGATTAAAAGGGTGTAATAAAAGTTACTGAATTTGATTTTTGTTTGTTTTGTGTTGATTTATTTATTTTTCCTTTAGACAACCCATTAACTTCAAAGCTTTCAAAGCAGTAGAAAGCCTTAGAAAACATTTTGAAGAAAAGGAAATTGTTTTATTAAACATTTTCTCCTTTTACCAAAATGATTTTTCCCTTCCAAGTTTGAATTACACCGAACTGCTCCCATTTAATATAGACTATTATACATTGAACTTTCAGAAAAACATTGTAGAAAAACAAGCATTGGTTTTGAGAACAAAAGCTTGACTTTCCACAATGGTTTTTAAATAGAGATTCCGTTATTCTAAACAAAACTGACTAATGAATGAGGTCGTCACTATAGAATGCAATAATTTATCTTGGCTCAAGTTGCTCAAATGTGGCTTAAATTTTATCAAGGTTGGCTCGATATTTCCCAATCAATTCTTTTGATATCAGTTTATGAACTGTGCCACTTCCTGTATCAATGTGGCAGTAGGGGGGGCATGACTGTTTTACAAACAGACATCTTGTTGTGAATAAATTTTCACAGAACTTAAACTATCATTTTTAAGAATCCATGTTTTTATTTTAAACAGAGTGTATACCGATACACATCAATTTTTTTTTTTTGTGATATTTCAGATGATTTTGTTATAAATAAAATGAGTTTGAATGAGAATAAATTATTTTGACTAAATTGAGTTTTTCCACCTTGTGTTTTATTCGAAACTTGAAATTTATGGTGGAGTTTTGCACAAACACAAAGTTCTTTACCCTTAGCTTGCAAAACCAGTGGCATGGGCATCTTCAATCAGTCACAAGACCCCAATATATCAAGGCTGTTGACCCTTTACCAACAAATCCAAGTTTCAACAAGCCTGAGAAAAGAGACTTTTGAAAACATTGGGGGAAAAGGGGGAAATGCTGGTACAAGGTTTTTTCTCTTTCATAGACATCTCAAAGTATCTGTGAAATATTTAGTTTGTCATCTGAATTGCGTACTAAATGGATGAGTCAAGAGGTTTGGTAAAAGGTTAAGGACAAACTGTCTCACAAAAATTTCAGAAAACGAAGATTCAATATCAGACTGCCGTTGTTGTGGTGTTGTCTTAACTCTTTTCCAGATGACAAAACTTTGAACCTGTCTAAATTGAAAGCATTTGCAGACGACAGATGAACTGTGAGTCATTGCTACAGGTAGGAAATACTGTGGGAAAGGGAGAAAATGCTGGTTACCAGCATTTTGACCATTTCGAACAATGTTTTCAAAATTCTCCATCTTCAGGGTCATTAGAATACGGACTTGTAGGGTAAAGGGTTAATCCACACCATATGAAATTAAAGTAGTCTTTGGTATCTTATGCCTTCTACTTGAAGTTAATGGAAAAGTTATTCTCCGACTATAACAAAACCTGTCATGTTTGTCGTTACAAGACAATGTTTGGACTGAGAAATCTTATTTGTATGTGTACTTAAGTTACTCTGGGCGTCACTGCAGCACAAAGGAGGCTATTCCAGAGCTCCAGGTTTACAAGTTTTGTTGTAACCGCTGGCAGCGGTGATTACGTCAGACTCCATCTTGTACTAAGCAGTAGACTGCAGAGTTCAGGTCTGTCTCTGGTTAAAAAAGAACAGAATTCTTGGTCATGTTGACCCTTTAAGGCCCGGTCCCACTGGCCGATGGACACAAAACGTATGCAAAAAGGACACAGCGGACGAGCAAAATTTCGGGGGTGGTTCCATCCGTTTTCATCCGCTCCAGAAATGGACAAAAATGGCGAAAATTTGCGAAAACAGAACGGGAAAGAACGAACGTTGGTAGTATGTAGCGGGGATGTTAAACGGATGTTCATCGGAAGCCTAGCGGATGAAGCGGATGCACCACGTACTCCTAACGGAAACAAAGGGGATGCCGCGCTGATGTATATCGGATGCAAACCGTTCACTGCGCATGCGTGGGGCATGAATTGCGTCTGCCCCGCGGATAGAAAGGGATGCAGCACGCACGCAGTCAGCATAAAGCGTAAAGACGTGCTGGCGGCTACATCGATACATCTCTACTACATCTCACGATCCATCCTCGGACCCACACAGTTCATCCGTTCAAAAAGTTTTGTGCAGCACAAAACTTTTTGCGCGGATGAAATCACAGTGGACGGATGCTCGGTGGAAAGAGCGTATGAAACACGTATGCAATGAGTACACAACGGATGCATAGCGCATTCCAACGGATGGCAAGATTTTTTTACGTTTTACATCCTCTTTGCATCCGTAAGTGCAGTGGGACCGGGCCATTACGGACTATTACGCGATAAATTTGTTTTAACTCTGTACCAAACGACAAAATTTTAGTCTTGTCCAAATTGAAAGCATTTGCAGACGACAAAATAAATGCGACCCAAAAATTGAAATTTGTTTTGGGAAGGACAGAAAACATTGTGGGAAAAGGAGAAAATGTTGGTTACCAGCATTTTCTCCTTTTCCCACAATGTTTTCAAAAGACCTCTTTCTCAGGGTCGTTAAAAGTCGGGATTGTGTGGTAAAGGGTTAAAGAACCCTAGAAAGACGGCATCAGAGAAAACATCGGAGAAAATACTCTCCTTTTTTCTCGATGTTTTCTCTACCTTTTAATCCCACCAGTTAAACCTGAATAATTTTGTCTTAAGCAGGCGCTCTTAATATGGACAACTTTCATCGTCTTTTAAGCAATGAAGGACAACAAACTACAGAGGGGGAGACAGAATGATCACAGTAATCCATAAACATACGAAATATCTACATAGCATGCAAGCTTACAAGATTACCCTTCCACATAACTGAACAGTGTCCAACTCTTATGAAGTTTATGGAATGGTTTTCAAAAAAGAAATATGATTTGTGTTAAACTTTATGAGGCAGGGAAGAATAACAAGTTTTCCAACTATCACAGTGATTGTCTGTCTTCCTCACTACCCAAACGTACTCATAAACACTTCGTTTTTCTCTCGTTTTCCGGAGTACCGCCATACCGTCTCTATCAGAAGACATTTTTGACGTGTTCAAATCGAAATCGTATCAAGACGATAACTTTATCTCTAGTTCAAATGTTAGGATTTGTCTTTGATGTGATGGCAATCATTGTGAGAAAATGCGTGTTACCAGCCCTTTCTCCTGGCGACGATGCTTTAACCCTTTACCAGATGACAAAATTTTAGCCTTTTCCAAATTGAAAGCATTTGCAGACGACAATTTCAATGTGGCTCAAATGGTGCAATTTTTGTTTGATATGGTTGTAAAACATTGTGGGAAAAGGAGAAAATGCTGATTACAAACATTTTCTCCTTTTCCCACAATGTTTTCAAAAGGCTGCCTTCCCGGGGTCGTTAAAAGGCGGCATTTTGTGGTAAAGGGTTAAAAGCCTTCATACTCGGCGTCGTTTGGTTGCTGGGTAAAGGATTCAACTACCCCATATTTAGTTCAGAGTTTGGTAATCCCGGTTCAATATTGACGTCTTGTGTTGCTTCAAAAAACAAACGTAGAAGTCTTTTGAAAACATTGTGGGTAAAGGAGAAAATACTGGTCACCAGTATTTTCTCCTTTTCCCGTTTTTTCCCCAACTCGATGGCAGACAAATTCCATCGTTTGAGCAACATTCAGTTCGTTGTCAGCACATGCTTTCAATTAGAATTAGCCTTAGATTTTGTCTTATGGTAAAGAGTTAACTCACTGGCTTCTGAAACAAACCTGCAGCAGAAATAGTCCTTCTCAAATCGCCCAATCTTCATTATACAGCCACATGAATTGGGCTTTGCTCACAAATACAAGTGAATACTACATAGTTACCGATAACTTACCTTTTTTTGTCACACTTCAAAGTTCTCTCAAATATGATCCACTTTCAAACGCCAACAAAAGGAGACGATTTGATTCATATACATGAACCATGCTCTAGCAAAATGGGGCTTCCGTAATGCATCTTCGTAATGCAGGGTACCAACTAGCATGCAAGTCATCATAATTATAACAGTGGATCAAAAAAATCATTTTGTATAACAACCGACTGAAGCAAGGGGTACACTCGTCCTTTAACGCTTTACCACACGACAAAATTTTAAACATGTCCAAATTCAAAGCATTTGCAGACGACAAATCAAAGATGGCTGAAACAATGACAATTGCCTTCAACTGAGTAGAAAACATTGTGAAAAAAGGAGAAAATGCTGGTTACCAGCATTTTCTCCTTTTCCCACAATGTTTTCAAAAGGCTTCTTTTTAAGGGTCGTTAAAACACGGGATTGTGTGGTAAAGGGTTAACATACAGGAAATTGACAAAACACAAAAAGTGTTGACCCAGGTCAGCCTGCGTGGACTGCGCAGGCTGACCTGGGTCGATACTTTTTGCAGATGCACTAAGCCCCCTTGTTGGACGAGTAGGGAACATTTCTTGTGTAATGAAGGGCAATTTGCATTTGCTGTCAAGGATACGCATAATTAATTGGTAAGGCATCATTGGAAGGTTGTCCCACAGGATATGAACAAGCTTTCTACAAGTTCATATTTTCAATCTGCCTATACATGTAGCCTACACAAATCCGATAATATTGCATGTGGTTTTAGGTCGCCTGAACTTCCCTTCAGTATGACTTGATGACTCGGAGCCTGAATCACTCGACGGTAAGACCTGATGACTTGCTAAATGTGTTTAAATTGTTTAACTCTTTACCAAACGACAAATTCAGACTGGTCAAAATTGACAGCACTTGCAGACGACAAAATAAAAGAGGCAAAAATGACGAAATTTGTTCTAGATAAGGTAGAAAATATTGTGGGAAAAGAAGAAAATGCTGGTTACCCGCATTTTCTCCTTTTCCTGCAATGTTTTCAATAGTCCTTTTCTTTCAGACTGTTAAAAGTCGGGATTGTGTGGTAAAGGATTAACCGCTTTCAATAGTATTTCAGTTATATCACAACGACATCTTGCCCAAGTCGTTCCTGTGTTACACCACTATCAAGCTGGGTATCTGTGGTGCCTTATTCAACAACACTCCCATTTGGAACCAAACCTTGTTTCCTTCATTATGCATAGATCTGCGATACAGCGGATCTCCAATATTTTCAGAGAAATTCACCCTTAAATTTATGAAATCTTCAAATACCTGGGTCCGTATTCACCAACCATTCTTAAGAACGTTCTATGTCTTTTTCTCCAGATTTTTTTATGTTTGAAAGTAACACAACTTCTGATTTGGTTTAGCCGATCAGAAGTTGTGTTACTTTCAAATTTAGAAAATCTTGGAGAATAAGACTAAGAACGTTCTTAAGAATGGTTGGTGAATACGAACCCTGGACAGGTAAATTTTGGACGCTAAATTGTGGACAATACAGTTAAGTATTTAGCAGACGACAAAAGTTTAGACTTGTCCAAATTGAAAATATTAGCAGGCTAATTCAGTGTGTCTCAAATGATGAGATTTTCTGTGGAAGGGTTGAAAAGACCGTGGGAATACGAAAAAAATGATGGTTACCAGAGTTTTCGCCGCTTCCCACAATGTTTTCAAATGTTTTCTATGTAAGGATCGGGAGAGGGTAACTATCAGACTGCAAACTGTCTATAGCCTTGTGGCGTCGGACAAGGTCATGGGGCATTTGTGCTTGCTATCAAAGAACTGTCTTGTCCTGTCCTTCAAACTATTTGCAGTACGTGCTGGTTGTCTGCAAGAGCATTAACTGAGTACATCTTAAGTCCCCTCTTGGCGCTTGCAGTCTGATCTTTGAGATATGTAAAGTGTACGATTTTTTTAAACTTTTTTTTTTATCTAACCAAAACAGCCTTTTCATTTCACCGACGTAGCATTTTTGTTGGTGTTGTTTGTGTTGTTTGTTTTTTTAATCAAAATGTCGATTTCACTAAATGAAGGCGGACTTCCAGTGCTATACTGACTCATAATAAACGACAAATCTTTATGAAAGAAAATAAATTTCGGCTGTATAGGTTGTCACCCGCTATAAATGCTGATAGCACATCCCTGTCAATCAAATGCATTTTACAAGGCATCGTTTCAATTAGACTAATGGATTAGACTGTTTATGTTGACGTCATTTTATTACGTAAAGTGTCCTGGACGATGCTTTATGTTTTCGATAAATACAAACGTGAAGAGCTCTACAATACGATGTTACTGATTTATCTGTGAGTGACATTCTAAAAGATCCGGAAACCTGACCGTGTAACTACTCCCAACGCAACGTTAACCCTCTCAATGCACAAATATATTGAGTCATGCTTTGTGAAACACTTTTCAACGATATGCATGGTTTATTTATAAATAATGTATTGATTGGACAACAAGTACATATATGTATGCTTGTGTGCATAAAATAAATAAAGTATAATAAAGTATGTAAACTTTCATACTCGACCACTCTCGATGGCTTAAAGTACAATCTACTGACGCACAGAAAAACGTTTTATCTTGTTAAGCGGGCGGCACTGACTCAAGATCAGACTGCACATTCTGTAAAATCTGATCTTGATATAGAATCTATGCCGTCAGCAAAAAACATATATTTGTAAGTTGGCAATTCTTGTTAATTAAGAACAACCATGCAAATGACCCGTACGCTCTTTGCCTTGTAATTTCAATCTAGAAGATCTTTGAAATTTACCCATTTTAATTCCTTTTTGGTAACCCAATGATACCCATTGCTAATAGAGGCGGTCAGTCGCAAACACTGAAGACCTATTTCAGGCACCCTAGTGTAAAATAGCCCCGATATACTAGTAAGTTCCTAATAAGTCCCGCTATAATCTAAGCATGGTGGAGATATTTTTTTAGGGGTAGGGGGTAAAGTTAAAAAGCCCCTGCACAAATCCTGATTTTCCCAAAATTTATATTTAGAAACTGTACACAAATGTTTGCAGTGAACAATCGTAGGCCTATTTTTTCTTTTTAATTATTTTTCCGTTTGAAATTATTATACATGTATCTCTTAGAAATTTATAGATAAAAAAATAGAATTGATTTCTTCACAGACGTATTATTTTTAGCCACTTTCCGCTTGCTACTTTTTAATGGAAGAGTTTTGGGTTATGTGAACCGCGTATTGGCATTTTTTCTGCGCAGAATAGTAGAAGATATGTCAATCTCAGATATCTGCAACTACTCGTATGTTTCTAGTGGAAACTTCCAATTCATTTATGCAGCATTACAAGAGTTGATTATTGCCCCTCCAAATCCGCTTTTCATGACTTTTAGTCCTTTGATTTTTTCTAGGGGCATTGACCGCGGTAATTTTTCAAAAGAATACATTTGGGTGAAGCTCTTGTATTTATGTATGGAATTTATTTATTTCATTAGGAAGGTTTGTTACATTAGAAGGAAAATATGAAATGCTGTATGACATGTCACGCAACCTGTCAAGACAATCATGCCATTGTGAATATTTCCCCCGACCCGTTCACTACCACTGGCCATATTGGTAGCTTCTGTGGGCGGAACAGATCTAAGACCATACTACACTGTGCAGTCTGATTTTGGATCTCTTCATTTTCAGAGCCAAAATAAAAATTGTATATCCAGAGCTCCAGACAGAGGGAGTGAAATTGATTTAAAAATTGAAAATATTAATTATTCTCCACTAAATCCTATGTTATGGATACTCATTAGAATGGTCTCATCGAAACGATTCTAATGAGTACCCACAACATAGGGTTTGGAAGACAAATAATGGATTTAGAATACCATCACTTCCTCTTATCTGGAGCTCTGTATATATCGGTTTGTAACTATAAAGAGACAAACTGAATGGAGTTGTGAACTACAGCGATCCACAGTCCCTTGAGCTGTGAGTAAATGACATGATTATTTTCATTCAATTAGAAGATGCGATCCCTGGTTAGAATTATCCAGCGACGGTTTTCAAAGGCGATCACCGTTCCAAATTTAGTTCTTGAATTCCAAATTAAAAAACTAGTCGAATCTTTCAGTTTCTGCCAATTAGATAGCCTAGCTAGTTTCAAACTTGAAATTTAAACTGAATTTAGAATGATTCGTGATCCAAGTCTGCTCACTAAGAAAGTCTGTGGGATAAAAGCCTCTCACGGTTATGGCAACTGGGCGTGTGTTTGAGAATGTGTGTGTGTGTGTGTGTGTGTGAGAGAGGAGAGAGAGAGGGGAGAGAAATATCACGAATTTAGAGAGTTAAGATGAAGATCTGACTTCACGTTGTAGGCTATCATTATCTACGACTGTAGACGTATCTAAACTCGCCCTTGGCATCATAAAGTTAACGATGGCTTCTTCAACGTCCTAATGAATATCAGAACTTTGTACTTTTATTATTTTTATCATGATATTGTCATTGTTCCGTGCAAATTTCACCCTGTACTAGAACTATCAAGAGACTGTTTCGAGCTTTGGCTGAATGGCGCAGTTTGTCATCTTTACAATCTATTTATTATCTACAAGTAAGGTGAATCAGGTATTTTTATGGTTTTGTAGTATTTATCTAGAATAATTGACAAGAACACGAGAAATCGCTCGCCATTTACATAAAAATTCGAGCAAAATTCCGTTTCAGGGTTTACGACGTTCTCTTTTATGAAGAGTATAATTGTTTTCCGGCTTGTATTAGCGCAAAAATAAAACTGGGTCCAGTATTTCAAAGCAGTTAATTCTGCGGGTTGTTAAAAAAATGTGAGGCTTATCTTGCTGGCCTGTATGGCCATATGCTATTTTAGAAACAGTGTATTCTTGAAATGTGCTAACCCATTCAACTCAGTGGTAACATCTAGTTTGATGGCTCAATCATTTTATGTAATTAAAAAAAAACCAACAAGGGGAACCTGTAATAAATGCTTTCATCATATCTTTGATTTTGACGACGACTGACGACGACGACGACGATGATAAGGTATGATGATGATGATGATGATGATGATAATATGTTACTGCTCATTAAATCCATATCCTATCGAATTTGTATTTATGACTGAAGCCACTGATAGCAAAGAAGAGAGTGTAATCAAAGATCAGATTTCACATATGTGGAGGTTGATCGTGATCTCCTGTCTCTGCAACATACATCCACTACTGTCTCTGTAACATACATCCACTACTGTCTCTGCAACTTACCTCCATTGTGGCGTATTGCAATGTCTAGCGGAGAGCGAAAATTGATTATCATCAAACCTCGACAAGAGTTTGGCTTGGCTGGGCCGATTCGAGCTCACGATCTCAGATAGATTTACCAGCCCTGCATGTAAGCAACTTTGCGGTATCGGTCTGAATTGCCATGTTCATTTGCACTTTATTTCGACTTGAAGATTGAAACAAACTAACATCATCAACCTGAACAGATGTATCGATACTGATATTTTATGCCCAGTTACAATACAATCTGACTTTCGAATCTGCACAAACTGTGGTCCAGATAGCCGTCTTGGTCACAATACCAAAGCTACCAGTGTTCGAAAATGATCTTCACAGAACCCCAAAGACAGAGTTCCAGACAGAGGGAGTGATTTTGATTTCAAAATTGAAAATATTAATTATTCTCCATTAAACCCTACGTTATGGGTACTCATTAGACTCTTCTCATCGAGACGATTCTAATGAGTACCCACAACAAAGGGTTCGGAAGAGAAATAATGAATTACGAATACCATCACTCCCTCTATTCTGGAGCTCCGGTGAAGAGTGTATAAAAACACCTTTTGATTGATTTATCCTTATTTTGAAAAAAAAAAAAAAAAATGATGGAATAGTATATTTAAAAAAACGAGGATAGACAGATACATGTAGGTGAAAGAGTGGCCAATCGAAAAAAAAATTAAAAAACTAGCTATTTTGCATACGGCAGAATAGATGCAGTAGCCGAGCGCTAGATAGATAGACGCCATAAATCACACACTGATTTCCTGAACAACCTTATGCAAATTATCATACAGGAAATAATTGGTCGTCGACTGACAGGTCTGTGAACGGATTTGCAAAACAAACATGCAACTTATGCATTTTATTCTAGATATTCTAAATATTATTTTCATAGATTTGTCGAACGTACAGTGTAATTTTACTGTATCTACGCTTGAAGACAGTTAGTGGCTGGTTAACCCTTTATCCAACAAGAAAATTTAAAATTTTTCCAAACCCAAAGCATTTGCAATTGGAAAAATATTAATATGGCTTAAATAGTGGGATTTGTCTTTAAAAGAATAGAAAACATTTTATACCACCATTTTCTTCCTGTCCCTTTGTGTTTTCAAAAAGCTTTTCTACTTCAAGATCGTTAAAACTCGACAAAGAAATTTTGTGGCAAAGGATTAAGACTACTTTTCGGGTAGGTATATAGCACGGAATCCTGTTTCTGCCATCCACTTTTCGACCCACGAGGAACTCGAAAAGTAGAAATTAGGCACACTAACTTCAACTTTTCTAGCAAAAAAGTTACCTCGAAAAGTCGAAAAGTGGAAGTGGAAGTTTTTGACCTGACAACTGTCAAAAAACTTCCGACTTTTCGACCTCACGTTTGTCTAGAAAAGTAGAAATTAGGAAGTACTAACTTCAACTTTTCGCGTTAAACTGCTAGGTCGAAAAGTAGAAAAGTGAAAGTTTTTCATATGACAATTGTCAATAAAACTTCCACTTTTCGACCTAGAAAAGTCGAAAAGTTGAAAAGTCGAAAAGTCGAAATTAGCCGATTAAAACTTCCACTTTTCTAGTTAGGACTGATTATCACGGGATGTTTGTTTATCAGCACCGAATAATGTTGGAGCCGGTGTAGGGATAAAAATAAACTGGTACCCGTTGTGTCTCCCGTAGCCGTCCGATAGACCATAAAATAAAGATCGATAACAGGCTGCCAGTTTAGGGTAAAAATTCCTGTGTCACCGGTCCCGCGGCCAATTTATCCTACGAAAAATTAGTCCTAACTAGAAAAGTGGAAGTTTTAATCGGCTAATTTCGACTTTTCGACTTTTCTAGGTCGAAAAGTGGAAGTTTTATTGACAATTGTCATGTGAAAAACTTCCACTTTTCTACTTTTCGACCTAGCAGTCTAACGCGAAAAGTTGAAGTTAGTACTTCCTAATTTCTACTTTTCTAGACAAACGTGAGGTCGAAAAGTCGAAAGTTTTTTCACAATTGTCAGGTCAAAAACTTCCACTTTTCGACTTTTCGAGGTGACTTTTTTGCTAGAAAAGTGGAAGTTAGTGTGCCTAATTTCTACTTTTCGAGTTCCTCGTGGGTCGACAAGTGGATGGCGGAAACAGGATTCCGTAATATAGGCAGGCAGTTTGTGGCTTGAAAACTGTTGGACGTCGAACTGTTTCTACACGACACATCAGCTGCGCAAGGGGTCGGGGCGTTATTGTTTGGAATCGTAAGATTTTCATCTATTTCAGAAAATTGACCTTGGATACACGAGACTTTGAAAAAGTAAATCGTACATGTACATGTATGTTTGAGTAGCTTATAGCATATGGTCTCATAAGGTGCTTGGTATAATGTACATACAAGCACAAATTTTCCTACTGCTAATTTCTGGAAGTCTATAATTTTGTCTGTTCTGACCAATTATCCAACGTGAGATTTAACCCTTTCCCAAACGACAAATTATGGACTGGTCCAAATTGAAAGAGTTTGCAGATGACAATTTGAAATTTGATGGAAATGACAGAAAGTTCTCAAAAAGGGTAGAAAACACTGTGGGAAAAGGAGAAATTCCTCGTTACGAGCAATTTCTCCTTTTCCCACAGTGCTTTCAAAAGACTTGTACTACAGACACGTGAAAACCAGGGCTTGTTTGGGAAAGGATTAATATACGAAAACACATTTGAAACTGACAGTGACTTATAGGCCCATGGGGGCCGGATGTATGTTTGTCAATGATTTTGTTATATCTTCTGTATGTTAATTTGTACACATGTCACTATAATAAACTACTACTACTGCTATTAACTCTTGAAATCACGGCATGGGCAACATAAGTAGAATTTTCTGATGGCTTAGATCAAGATCAGACGACAAAGAAGGTGCGATCTGACCTTTGATTCACACCGTCCGTTCCTACAGCCTTATCAAGAATCAAAGTGCCTCAGTCTTCATCCATGGGACTGTAGACTGATAGTTAGCCATCGAAAAAGGATTGGACTTACTTATTCTGCAACAAAATATTTTGTTTGTTCATCTGATAAAACATATTGTGTTTTCTGATGATTCACATTTGCTATAAGAGTTGTTTCTTCACTATTCCACCTCACAGCTTAAATATTATCTAACAGAACTTCCATTGTTTTCTCGTTTTCATATCAAATCTTTGCTAGTCGGCAAAATTTTAGGAAATGCTGGTCACCAGCTCTTTACTCTTTTCTCACAGTGTTTTCAAAAGTCACTCTGCCATAGGTTGGTTTAATTAGCGATTTGTTTTGTTGATTTATCAATTGTATGGTGTTTAACGCCGTTTTCAACATTATTTCAGTTACATCGCAGCTGTCAGTGCGCCTATCCATGCTTTCCAGGAGTTTCTGCTTTCTGTCAAACAGTACTTCGCACAGTATTCTTCCCAAGTCACTGGCTGCTTTCTCACATAACCATCGTCAAAACAATGTGCAGCGGAGAGAAACGAATGAATTCTCTCGCACTGGCTTTTATCAATCCTCGGAAAGAAAACGGCCGAGCTGGGGATTCGAACCAGCGAGCCCTTGTTCATAAGTCCTGTATGCTACCGAATGCACTACTGGGGCTCGACTGGTTCATTTTCTAAAGCATTAAACGAATTCAAAGCACACGACATTGAAAATCTTGTAAAGTACAGAAATTCAATGGGAATAAAGGTTTAGTATGTTTTTAAATGTTTATGTGAAAAAAAATTGTGGCAGAAGGAAAAATTGCTTTCACCGAGCAATTTCTCCTCTAGCCGCAATGCTTTTAAAAGTGGTATGCGGCAACACGAAAGACTAACGGGATGTAATCCGTAAAACCAGAAACTTTGAATGTGTGGGAATTGTTGTCAATTATAAGCTAGAAATGTGGTATATTACACACTCAAGTTTTTTTTTTTTTAACTTTCTAGTAAGATTTAGAGGAATAAATATTACACATAAATCTCTAGACTCATGGTTAACTCTTTATACCACACTGCAAAATTTTAGCCTTGTCCAAATTCAAAGCATTTGCAGACGACAAATCAAATGTGGTTCAAATGATAGGATTCGAGTCTGAAAGGTTAGAAAACATCGTGGGAAAAGGAGAAAATGCTGGTTACCAGCATTTTCTCCTTTTCCCACGATGTTTTCAAAAGTCTTACTTCAAAGGGGTGTTAAAACTCGTCATTGTGTGGTACAGAGTTAAAAGAGTTGAATTTTCAAACGATCGTGGTTGTCTGCGTTGGCGTTGACGATGTGAGTGAATGAATCATAGCGGAAATACTGCTTGCCAGACAAAAATAGGCTAGTGTACACTGTTGGCAATGGTTTGTGAAAAATTTCACTTGCTTCAAGATTTGTTTTCTTTCTATTTCTACGCCTTTCCTTTTTTCTATTCCGCTACGCTTTTCTCTCTGTTCCTCTACGCTTTAGTAATGTGCAAAGATTGCGAATCAACAGAGCCAATCGAAGATCAAATTACCTTAGCGAATGGTGTTGAACATCCGACCGCATAGTATTATAAACTCCAGAAACAAATTTCCAACAGAAGACATCTAAATCAGCTCTTTTAAAACTAACATGTCACACGTTGTACCATGAGAACAAATGAAATCGGGTTAGGCAGAAACAGGAACTGCTCATAACAAGCAATTTCCTCTTCTGCCACAATACTTTCAAAAGCCTCCTGCTGCAAGGTGGAAAAAGTTGTCTGCAGCTCATAAGATGTTAATTTTACAGTAAATTGATCTTTAACTTTACGCCGACTGGTTGTGCAGAAAGTGGGCGGGGGAGGTGGGGACGAGCCGCGGGTAAACTGCGGCACCCACGTCAAAATCGTGATCGAATACAGTTGAATATAATGATTTCCATGGATAATATTAAAGATATATTTTAGAAGCAGAATTTCTTTTACAGTTGCTGTGAAAATTTTAATCTGATATATATACTTACTTTGATAGGGAGAAACGTTCTGATTGAATCTTTATTCATCCTCCATTTTGACCGATGGAAATAGGCAAAACTTTACAAGACTCAGGGATCGTATCCCTGCTAGACTATACGGATTAACCTTTTCCCAAACAAGCCCTGGTTTTCACGTGTCTGCAGTACAAGTCTTTTGAAAACACTGTGGGAAAAGAAGAAATTGCTCGTAACGAGCAATTTCTCCTTTTCCCACAGTGTTTTCTACCCTTTTTTGAGAACTTTCTGCCATTTTCATCAAATTTAAAATTGTCGTCTGCAAACTCTTTCAATTTGGACCAGTCGTTTGGGAAAGGGTTAAATTGTAACGACATGATCTCGCCCTTTACTAAACAATCCCATGTTTCAACGAACATAAAAAAAAAAAATGTGTTTGAAAATATTATGTGAAAATGAGACCATCAGTTTGTCCTTTCCCCTCAATGTCTATACCCTTCCAAACACTAATCCCATCGTTTGAGTCACATTTGATTTGCCGTCTGGAAATGCTTTGAAGTTGGAGGAGCCTAAATCTGCGTGTACACGTCTGGAGAGATAATTAATAAACCTCTACTGGAAAACGTACATCGGAAACGGTTTTGCGGGTACAAGAAAGACCAAAGTTATTATTAACCCTTAGGCTGCTAAGCGCGACTCACGGACCTTTTGCGGACATGTAGATTAAGATCAGACTCCAAAGAACGGGCAACCTGATCTTGCATCTACACAGTCCGATAAGGAGACATCTTTCCCTCAAAAATACCTATTAAATAGCAAAATCTTGGTTTTTACTATCAGCTTGAAATTTTCATTCCACATATTAAGCAGGATAATGATTAAAAAGCAAAACAAGAGTAAAGGTACGTGATCGGTACCTCCCCTACCCCCTCCCGTGTATCAAATTCGATCATATTCGTCTAAGAAATGTTGGGGATCCTACATCAACTTATAATATTTTGCACAACATAGAAAACCAGGTACAATTTAGTATATAAAACTGATTTATTGAAAAGCAGCACTCTTGCAGTGCAGATTATCCTAGATAACGGTGGTCAGAGATCTTGTCTTTTATACGTCCAGATAGTAACTAGATAAATTAGTTTAACTAAGTGCAAGCTTGCAAGGTCAAACTTCTCTTGACTTTTTTTTTTCCATCAAATTACCAAATATATGAACGGGTCGGTCACGCCTGACCAGTTGCTTGTTTTTACCTGCAATACACAAATCTACCTGTGTCACATGACCAGACATAAAAGCGGAAATAAGACCAAGCGCCACCTATGTTTAGGCGAAGACGACATTTGTCAAAATTTGTTTGTAATTAAATGTAGTGGACTGATAACTGTAAATCCGAGTTATATATGTGAAAATTTAACACCTGCTACATAAGCATGTAAGGTAGGTGTGTTTCCACTATATTATTACTTTGTTTATTGGATGCTAACATTTTTGACTCACCTGTACTAATTGGAATGTGACCGGTTTACCTTTTGAACAACTACCGATAGGCGATACTAACAGGGAACGTTATTCACTTTGCCATGAATTTGAATTTGTGAAGAGATTTGCAGGCCCCGTTCAATGAACTTGTAAGAACTGTGTGTATGCTTTCGCTTTGATTCTGGACTTCTTTTTTCGGTATTTATGACAGTATTTTATCAAAGGAAGACCTAAAAGTTAGTTGAACTTCGGTGACTCAGTCTTCACTGAGGGTGTGTGCAGTTAAACAGTGGTGGGTGGGGAGATTTTTTAATAAAATATTGATAGACCTCTTGTCACAGAGATATTTCAAAATTAATTTTAGAACCGTCTGTGAATATTTTGTTATCATCACCTCAAAATTTAAAAAAAAAAAACAAACTGAAAATGTAATTATTGCTTAGCCATCAAGTGTATATTTGTGATTCTGACACCGTAATGCTCACCTTTTTCCTACTGAATTAATCAACTGATTCAGCGTTTGAGAAGGATTTGCATATTAAATTGAAGTGGGCATGATATACTTCAGTCCAAATATTTAGACGTATACATGCTTATTTACCTTTCAACATTTATCATCGGACATTTCACATTTGATTTTTCTTATTGCATGTAACGTCTAAACGGGTCCCATTCAGTTGTATGTAGCAAATCCGATCTCTCTAAAACCAGTATTATAACGAATGAGAACTTCATTTACCTGTAGGTAGAACTTTTTTTGAAAATATTCAGCCGCTGTCTTGATAAATAATGGGCAGATTCATTCAGAATTCAATAAAATCACTCGCAAGTTGGATTGCCGACAGAGTCGCCGCCATGTTTTTCAGTCATGCAGACGGTTGCATAACAAATAAGAATCGACTTAAAGTTTATGAACGAAATCTGTTACAATAATCAAACAAGACTGAAGCGAACAAAATTTCGTTTTAAAAAAGGACATAATACCATTCTGTAAGTTGCATTGTCCCGCACATGACAGGTCATTTGGAACAGTCATATCTCTTCCACGGCAATTCATAACAAAACAGAGTGGTGTTGAATCGGAATGGATTTAGCTCATAAATAGGCAATTTTTGGACAAATATCCCTTTTCAATCGAGAAATTATTTATTTATCTTACTTCTGATGTATATTTTATTGAACAAGTTCACTTGAAAGTATCCAAATTTGCTGTTCAAACAGCGACAAAATTCGATGTCGGAGTTTGCTAAAGGAAACTATGAAGGAGCCGATAAGACCCTACGTACACGGTGAATGTCAGAATGAAAAAAAACGTACGTAGGGGCTTATAAATAGGACTAGATATACTTGTAATGAACATTTTCAGTAGGTAAAACTGGCCAGTAGAATGGAAGTTTCAGACTTCAGGAACTCAAAGTGCACACATTATCTGACATTGTAAATCAAAGATCAGACTGTTCATTTTGTGCAATTTAGTCTAGAAGTAGCCTAAACTTAACCTATATTGCTTTAAGCAAGCTAACATGAGCTAAAAGATTGCAGAATCAAGTGCAGCATTAGCTTTGTATTGCTAATATTTAGTTACTTTTTTCCTTTCTAAAATTGTTTATTTTCATTGTTGAACCTTTACGAAACAATCCCTTGTTTTAATGACCCTAAGGAAGAAACCTTTTGAAAACATTGTGGGAAATGGAGAAAATACTGGTAACCAGCATTTTCTCCTTTTCCCACATTGTTTTCTGTACAGGACTTGAGAACAGGAGGTCACTGGTTCGATCCCCGGCTTGGCCAATTTCTTTCCGAGGATTGACGATAGTCATCGCGACAGGATTCACTCCTGTCTCACCACTGACCATTTTTTCGATGGTGGTTATGTGGGAAAGCAGCTATTGGCTTGGAAAGAATATTGTGCAGAGTACTGGTAAAAGAATGTCCAGGAAAGGATGGATAGGTGCACTGGCTGCCGCGATATAACTGAAATAATGTTGAAAATGGCGTTAAACACCATACAATCGATCAATCAATATTGTTTTCTATCCTATTAGAGAAATGAAGCAAATTTGTATTAATTTTGAATTTGTCGTCTGCAGATGCTTTGAATTTGGGAGATTCTAAAATTTGTCATGTGGGAAAGGTTGAAAGGGTTGACCCTTTACCTGACAGTCTCTGTTTTCACAACTCTGACAGAGAAGGCTTTTGAATACATGTACACTGTTGGAAAAGGAAAAAAATGCAGATAACCAGCATTTTTCAACTTTTCCAGGATCTTGCATGACTTAGTGGTAAAGGTGTAGGATTTGTGACTTGGATGACTGGGTTATATTCTAGTGTGAGGCACAGTTTTTGTTTTCCAGGAATGTCCTCTGGCAAGACACTTCAGAGCCCTTGCCCAGTACTAGTGAAAGCAAAGACAAACATGAATTACAAGCAAGCTGTCACCTTGACATGAATGAAATTTGTGTTGAAAGCAAGATTAAATACACACTACTCAATCCAAAAAACTTTCTCCTTGCACAATGTTTTCTATCTTTTTAACTCTTTACCACACAACCCCAACTTTTAACAATCCTGAGAGAAAAGCCTTTTGAAAACATTGTGGAAAAAGGACAAAATGCTGGTAGCCAGCATTTTCCCCTTTTCCACAATGTTTTCTACCCTTCCCAAAATAAATCTCAGTTTTAAGTCACATTTATTTTGTAGTCTGCAAATGCTTTCAATTTCAACCAATCTAAAATTAGGTCGTTTGGTAAAGAGTAAAAAACAAATCCCATAGATTAGGCCACAATTAATTTGTATCTGCAAATGCTTTCAGTTTTGACTTGTCTAAGTTTTGTTCGGTAAAGTTTTAACACTTTACCACATGACAAAATTTGGGACCAGTCCAAATTAAAAGCATTTTTAGATGGCTCAAATGGTGATATTTTTCGTTGATAGGGTAGAAAACATTGTGGGCAAAGGAGACATTTTTGGTTACCAGCATTTTCTCCCTTTCCCACAATGTTTTTATAAGGCCTCTTTCCCAAGGTTACTAAAAGGCAGCAGTGTGTGGTAAAGGGTTAACTCTTTACCAAACAACCAAATTTTGGACATGTCCTAATTGTGGCTCAAATGATAGAATATAATATTATCAGGGTTCTCACTAGGTCCTGAATCCCCAGAGTCAATGACTCTTGGGCCTAAATTTTGAAGAGTCAAAATGAAACTTCCAAGGGTCAAAGCGAATAGTCCAAGTGTCAAAATTACTCGGTTATTATGGAGCAATAAGGGTGTTCTTTATTTATGGAAAGAAACTAAACAAGAAAAATACCAAATTTTATTAACGGACATGTTGGAATGAAGTAAATAGATGAATTTTAACTTGCAACCCTAGCATGCAATTCACCATTATGAATAAATGGACACAAACAATCTTTTACCTGTTTACCAAACAACAAAATTTTAAGACTCATTCATATTTAGCGCATTTGTAGATGGCAATTCAAATGTGGCTCGAATGACTGGATTTGTCTTCCATAGCACAGAACATTGTGGAAAAGGGAGAAAATACAGGTCACATCCACTTAAGTTTTTTTTTTCTAGTCTATTTCTTTGGATGAAAGTCCAATACCTTCTTTAACACTTGTTAACACTGTAAGAAGAGATGGCCTATTCCCCCCCTTCCCCCCCGTTCTTCCCCCTCCTCCATCAGATTTGTAGGTTGTTTCATAAAACAACCATTTGAAGTTTTTTTTTAATCCCCATTACATGACAGAGATTTTAGCTTCTAATTATTGTTTTATACAGAGAATTTAAGTAAATTCACAGTTTGTATTCATTATTAAAGATGAAAAGAAAAGTTGAAGTGCCTCTGATCAGATGATGTCAAACTGACTCTTGTTGTGTCATGGGTTTTCCCGTTTTTTCCAGCGACCTAATTTTCTTGTCAATTAATGTTACTGCATCTTTTGGCATGAATTTGCCAATTATGGTAGCAGGTTACTTTTAAACCTGTCATTTTACACTAGATAAGTGGATTAACACCTTTACCATGTAATGACTCGCCAGCTTGATTACCTGTGATGAACAGAGCCGCGTGCATCCTTCACAATTGATGCTGATAGTGTTTATGAAAGGCAACATTTCAGCCGGATGCACGCCAGCTAATTTATGTGAAGCTTTAGCAAATAATCTCATGCGTCAGATTGACGCTTAGGCAGATATTTTAGGGTGTCAAAAACGGGTCATTTCAAGATTCCAAGCGTCATAACCCGGGGTCCCTGGTCAAATGAGAACCCTGATATATCCTTGAAAGGATAGAAAGCATGGGATATGGAGAAAATGCTGGCTACCAGATTTTTCTCCCTTTCTCACAGTGTTTTTAACAGGTATTTCCTTAGGATTGTGAAAACATGGGACTGTGTGGTAGAGTTGAGCTCTCTAATTAGCCCAAACCCATAAGCTGCTAAATAAATAACACAAAAATATGCAATCAATAGTAAAACCACAAGTGTTGTAATTTTAAAGTTGGGTTTCATAAAAAAATGCTATAGTGGTCAGCGAAGATCCAAGATCAGACTGCATGTTTTGTGCAGTGTGATCTTGATCTACACTGTGTGCAAAAGCGCCCCAAATTGTACTTGGCACCTTAAGTTGATTGATTGATTGTATGATGTTAACGCCATTTTCAAGATTATTTCAGTTATATCGCGGTGGCCAGTGTACCTATCCATGCTTTCCTGGAGTTTCTTTTACCAGTACTATACACAATATTCTTTCCAAGCCACTAGCTGCTTTCCCACATAACCATCATCGAAACAATGGTCGGCGGTGAGAGAGGAATGAATCCTGTCGCAATGATTATCATTAGTCCTCGGAGAGAAATTGGCCAAGCCGGGCATCAAACCAGCCACTCCCTGTTCTCAAGCTGTGTACCCTACCGACTGAGCTAGCAGGGCTTGGCTAGCAGCCTAAGGGTTGATAGTTATCAGTAGAACTGAATGCAACATCAACAATAGTTCAGATATTGTACAGCTACAGTTCACAGATTCATGTTTTCCAGGTGGTCATGTTCTTAACAATGCACATTAAAGGGCTTGATAATTCCATTTACTTTCCATGAGGAGTGAGTTCTGTGTGTTGGTTAGCAAGTAGCAACAAACTCAAATGACTTGTCCTGACAGGCAAGTGAAAAATTATTATGAGGGAAGATTCAAGTACTCGACAATGTCAAGAACAGCATTTTCTTCCTTTTCCACAAATGTTTTAAACTTTTCATGGACATCAGTCAAGATCAAATTAGCCTCCAAAGAACCTAGAGTCTAATTTTTTAGTTTTAGAGCTGTAGTCTGCCTGATACCAAACTATGAAATTAATTTCAGTTGAAGTGAAAATATACTTTTAGGCTTATAAAGAGTCCAAGTTATTTAGTCGGCAATGAAAGGATTGAAGTTATTGGTCAACTCTGCCAAACTGGTCCAAATTGAAGGCATTTGCATACAATTAAATAAGTGTAGCTTAAATGAAAGAATTTTGGTCTTTGAAAGAGTGGGAAGAAAGCGTTGTTGGCAAAGTAGAAAATTGTAGTTACCAGCATTTTCTTCTTTTCCCACAATGTTTTCAAAAGCCTTCTTTCCCAAGGTCTTTAAAACTCTGGACTTTTTAGTAAAAGGTTAACAAGATCTTTCCTGGAGCATTTTGTAAATGACATTTTGTGGAGAGAGTCCGTCAGCTAATGATGGATCTTTGTCTTTGATCATGGGCCAGTAAATAGAGACTCACAGAACTTAGATTTGAATTTGCTGTGGAAAATTGTCTTTGAGAAATGGAGTAATTGAAGGCATCATTTTACCCATCATTGAACAACTTTTAACAAATCTTTACAAGCCGAGTCTAGCTGCTGCAAAAATATGAAATAGAAAAAAATCAGATAAAGTTCTCTTACAGGTAAGAAAACATGTGGGAGAGGGAGAAAATTCTTTGATTTTTTCCTTGTCCGGCAATGTTTTCAAAAGGTTTTAACTATGTACACATCAAACAAAGGATCATTTGTAAAGGGGTTAGCTCTTTGATCACTATTCATGACATAAGCAGCTTTTTTCAGTTTATGTAGATTGTGATCAGACAGTACAGAACGTACAGTATGATCTTTGCATGTACAACATCTGCCTCTTCGATCTGAATTTTGACCAAAAGGCATTTTAGCTGTTGCAAAAAGCTGAATTAAACCCTTTACAACCCTGAAGTTGAAGACTTTTAGGAACGTTGCAAAAGGAGAATATGCTGATTATCAGTATTTTGTCCTTTTCCAACAATGTTTTCTTCTCTTTCTCAGAAAAACTCCATCATTTCAGCTACTGTTTATTTGTTGTCAGCAAATGCTTTCAATTTGGACTACACTAAAAATATGTCATTATGGTAAAGAGTTAACCATTTACCAGCAGATAGAATTTTTCACTTGTCCAAATAGAAAGTATTTGCAGATGACCAATTAACTTGGACTCCATTGATGGGAGTTGTCTTTCAAAGGACAGAAAACATTGAGGGAAAAGGAGAAAATGTTGGTTAACAGCAATCTTTCGTTTTCCCACAATGTTTTCAAAAGCCTTCTTTCTCAGAGTGGTTAGAACCCAGAATTGTTTTGCAAAGAGTTGAAATAAAAACTTATAGCAGCAAAGAGGCAATGCCTAAGTTTTGTCTCTGGTAACAGGATGTCATTATATCAGTGCATGAATGTTTTTTGTCCAATTACTCAGTGCACAGACTGGGTGTTAACATTCTGTACTCCATTGAGTTTCAGTTGCTAATTAGCGTATTTCTTTTTGTCTGGATGTATGGATTACTTGATGCTTGTATGTATGTTCAGTTACTGCATAACATTGTCTTGCATTCAGATAATTGGCTTTGTGATGCTTTTCTGACTTTTTCCATCAGTGATTTCTTAATTTGGAGATAATTTACCCTTACCAGAAGACAAAATTTTAGACTTGGCCTAATAGAAACAATTTGCAAACAACAAACTGAATGTGGCTCATATGATGGGAGTTGTCTTTGGAAAGGTAGAAAACACTGTGGGAGAAGGTTAAAAATGCACAGATTACCAGCATTTACTTCTTTTCCCACAGTGTCTTTGAAAGCCTTTCTTTTTCAGTGTCATTTATTTAAGTCGTTACCAAACAATTTTTTGTACTTGACAAAATTGAAAGGATTTGCAGATGACAAAATAAAATTAGCTCAACTGATGATTTTTGTCTTTGATAGGGTAGAAAACATCATGGGAAAAGGAGAAAATGCTGGTTACCATTTTATGACAATGTTTTCAAAAGACATCTTCCTCAGGATCGTTAAGACTCTGGATTGTGTGTTAAAGTTAATCCTTTCCCAAATGATAAATTTTAGACTGGTCCAATTTGAAAGAGTTTGCAGATGACAATTTTAGGTTTGATGAAAATGACAGAAAGTTCTCCAAAAGGGTAGAAAACACTGTGGGAAAAGGAGAAATTGCTCGTTACGAGCAATTTCTCCTTTTCCCACAGTGTTTTCAAAAGACTTGTACTGCAGACATGAGAAAACCAGGGCTTGTTTGGGAAAGGGTTAAACTTGGGATTGTTTGGTAAAGGATAAGTCAAATACCTCTTGAAACAGGCAATTTTACAAAAGTTTTTGCACCAGTCTGAAAAAAAGCTCAGGTTGTTAAATCTTTAGCCCATCTCTATACTGGCAAATTTCAGACAGAAAAGCTATCAGAAAATTATGCAGCGAAGGAAAATACTGGTTTTTATAATAATGAAAACAATGTAGGAGAAATGGCAAACCTGTTGTGATGGTTTTAATATGGTCAAGTGTAACAGCGCCTAGTAAAATGGCTTTTGAAAAACCAGAAAAGGGGAAAATCCTGGTAATCAGCTTTTTCTCCTTTTCCCACAATATTTTCTAATCTTTCGAAAAAAGCAGATAAAATAAGCCACATTTAATATGTCATCTGCAGATGACTTCAGCATTATAGCTTCAATTGTACCTTAGACATCGTGGCATCGTGCTGCCCTCAACTTCTGCAAGGTGTTCTCTCGGAATGGTAGGTCTCAAAGCCAGATCTGTGGCTGCCAAATCATGGAGATGGAACTGTTTACCTTATAGTTGCCATAAAGAATTGAATATTTTCAGTCACAAGATCAGACCATGGTGTATCCATTTCAAGTCAAAGATTTATGAAGCACTAAGCTGGCTGCAGACATGGAGAAGGATTGTACAAGTGAATACAATATGGCTTACATCAATATTTCACCTAGTTTTTCATGAACATCACTTGGAAACAAATGAGCCATGCTCTGTGAAAAGGGGATTTAATTTGCCTGCAAAAAGTACTGACCCTTGTCAGCCTGTGATGTTTGTGCAGGCTGACATGGTTTGAAACTTTGTGTATATATAAGGACCATTCTACCTCATGATTTAGTCAGTTATTGGAGAAAATCCAATTTATTGAACCATAATTATGTTATGACTTGCTTGGTATCATGCTTCACAGAGATACATAAATCCCCTTTTGCCAGAGCATGGCTCAAATGTTTGCTTTCATTGGAGGGAATCCAGAATGTTGTTAGTCTTTCAACTGGATCCAGACTGCTAGAGTAATTCTCACAACTGTAGTTGCCTTTGAGACTAGAGTAGATCAAGACCAGAATGCACAAAATGTGGAATCTTGATCTATGATCTACAGTGTCAACATTGCTGAAACACCATAGACAAAAGCTAACTGTGATAGAATTATCTGGGTCTTATTTCTAGAATGAAAACGTCTGTTGGGTTTATTAACCCTTAACCACACAATTCCAAGTTTTAACAACCCGCAGAAAAGAGCCTTTGGAAAATATTGTGGGAAAAGGAGAAAATGCTAGTTGCCAACATTTTCTCCTCTTCCCACAGTGTTTTCTGCCCTTTAGAAGACAAATTTCGGTTTTTGGGTCACATTTAATATGTTGTCTGCAAAAGCTTTAAATTTGGAAAAGTCTAAAATTGTGTCATTTGGTAAAAGATTAGGGGCTCTTAAAGGATTATTAATTTATCACCTAAACACAACCTTTTGTTTATGCAACTGATAATTCTAAAACATTTATGGGTGAGGAAGAATTACATGTAACTAGAAATTTCTCCTTTTGCGGGGGTGTATTAATGACATGGTCTGGTTCATTTTACAAAATGTTGCGTAAAGATGTTGCTTATGTAGTGATTTCTCTATTGATAGAAGTTTGATTTGGTGACAAAATATGATTTTTTGTAGTGATAAAAGTTTTATTTAGAAATTTATCTAATGATGAAAAAGAGTCTTGATGCTTTGTTGTGGGGAAAATGAAATTATCTTGAATGCCTAATGCAACACAGATACAGCATTTTTTATGATTAAACATTTTGTGTCTATGAAATGTGCCCAATAAACAACAAGCATATCTTTAGTGAGGAAAAGTGGATCAAAATATAACTATTGGTATTTGAAAGCAAAAACATCTTAATTTCAGTAAACTGTGTACATCAGAGATCAGACTCTACATCTTGTACAGTCCAGTCTTGGATGCACTGCATAAAATCTAATTAGGATGAGATCGGGGTCTCTGTGGTTTTACTCTTTACTATACAATACATAGCTCGAACAATCCTAAGAAGGAAAGATCTATGAAAACATTGTGGATAAAGGCAAAGTAAAATAAAGTATGGCTCAAAATTTGAAAGTGTTCTTCCCCAAGGTCGTAAAAATACTTAATCATTTGATAAAGGGTATGGATTGAAGGGTTAACCTCATTTCCCTCTGTTGTTAAAGAAATGTGACGATATTTTCTGATACTTTTGAGAGATAGAAGAAACCCCCAGTGAACAGTCCCAGTGTGTCACACAAAAACATCATTAGTTCAGGTTTTTTTTTTTCCTGAAGTCAATATATCACAAAATGACACAATATTGTGTGAGAAAAAGTCCAGTCATTTAGAAAAGTCAAAAGGCCACTCATTATTAATCTTTGTAGGAAATCTGCAATTACATGTAATACAGAGATTATTTTCCACTTTCTGAATAGGAAAAGAAAAAATATATGCATTTTAGATATAATGCCAAGAAGTAATTGCAAGTTACAAACAATGGCAGCTCCTTTTCTCATGTGACTTTGGAAATGCTGTAAGGTTTTGGTTTTAGCTTGACATACTTAATTTCTGTAGCCGGCAATTTAGGGTACCAGTAATATGAATTACCAAATGCAACATTATGCTTAGGAACAAGAGAGAAACAGCGAGCAAACCTGGGATTGAAAGATGGTACATTTAAGCAGCTCTGGCATGGCTTTTTTCCTATTTTTTTTGTCTTTAACCCTTTACCAGACGACAAAATTTCAGCCTTGTCTGAATTGAAAGCATTTGCAGACGACAATTTCGATGTGGCTCAAATGGTGCAACTTTTCTATGATAGGGCAGAAAACATTGTGGGAAAAGGAGAAAATGCTGGTCACCAGCATTTTCTCCTTTTCCCACAATGTTTTCAAAAGGCTTCTTCTTCAGGGGAGTTAAAAGGCGGCATTGTGCGGTAAAGGGTTAAACAACACAATGCAGAGTTTCAATGATCTTGAGGAAGAAAAGCCTTGAAAATATTGCTGGAAACAGAGAAAATGCAGGTAAGAAGCATTTTTTCCTTTTCTAACAATGTCTTCTGCCCTTCCAAAGCCAAATTTCAGGAAATGATTTGCAATTGCTTTCACTTTGAACATGTAAAATATTTTGTTTTGTAGTAAAGAATTAACCCTTCATCAGACAATGCCAAGTTTTAAGAACCCTGAAGAAAAAGGCTATTGAAATCATTGTGGAAGAAGGAGGAATTTCTGGTAACCAGCGTTTTGTACTTTTCCAACAATATTTTGTACCCTTTCAAAGATAGAAGACATTTTTTGACCTATTTTCAGTTTGTCGTCTGCAAATTCTTTTAATTTGGTCAAGTCTAAAGAGTACCATAGTTCATCTTTATAATGCATTATGCCAAGCCCAGGTAGCTCAGTCGTTAGCATACAGGACTTGAGAACAGGGTTTTACTCAGGTTCAGTCCCCTCCTAGGCCATCTCCTTTCCAAGGATTGATGATACTCAATATGACAGGATTCATTCCTCTCTCACTGCTGACCATTGTTCAATGATGGTTATGTGGGAAAGCAACCAGTGGCTTGGACAGAATATTGTGGGTAGTACTGGTAAAAGAAACTCCAGGAAAGCATGGATAGGTGCACGGGGCGCTGCGATATGACTGAAATAATGTTGAAAACGGCGTTACACAACATACAATTAATCATTTTAATGCACTATACCAAGCAGGCAGTGACATAACATGAATCTATTTTGTGTAAGATCTGGCTGAGGCATAAGGTAGAATGGCCCATTGACATGTAGAAAATTTACCGAAAGCAAAAAGATTATACCCAGGTCAGGATGTTTAGATTGTGCAAGCTGACATGGGGTAATATTTTTTTCAGATGAACTGAACTACGTTTTGAGTTTTCACAGAGCATGACTCATGTATAATTGTTATGACATGTTGAACATGTTGATTGAGATATTTTACAAATTTTGGAGAACTGAAAAAAAAATAAAGCCCGCAGTTCTGTAGAGCTTAGTTTTAACCCTTTCCCAATCGAAAAATTATGTTCTTTTCCATATGGAGAATATTGTCTTGGATAGGATAGAAAACATTACTTTTAGAGCACTAATAAACCAAACAAACATTTAAACCCTTATCCTGCTAAATAACTTAAATGAAAATTTCCAGCCATTGGTAAAAACCAAATGTTGATGCTTCCAAGTTATGGGGGTTGGGGAAATATCTTCTTATCAGAGAGTGTAGATTTAAGATCAGACTGCATGTTATGTGCAGTCTGATCTTGATCTATACTTTCTGCAAAAGGTCCATAATTTGCTCTTAGCAGCCTAAGGGTTAAATCTAGAAATAAGACCCTGATAAATGCAATGTCAAAGTAGACAGTGTAGATTTAAGATCAGACTGCACATTTTGTGCAGTCTGATCTTGATCTACACTGGCTGCATAAGCAATTATAGTTGTAAAAGGCACTTTAAGGGTTAAAAGAAGCTGGCTGATGGACAGCATGCTTGACTCTTCATTAGATGGAAAAATTTAGACTTGTAGGCCCTCAGTTTGAAAGCATTAGTGCAGCAAGACAAGAGTAGCTCAAAATGAAGGAATCCGTCTTCAGTAGCAGTAGGGAAGAAAAAATTGTGGATAAAGGAGAAAATGCTGGTTACAAGCTTAACTCTTTACCAGACGATTAACTTTTTAACTTGTCCTGATTGAAGGCTTTTGCAGACGACAAATTATGTGGTTCAGTTGATGAAATTTCTCTTTGAAAGGGTAGAAAATATTGTGGGAAAAGGAGAAAATGCTGGTTACCAGCATTTTCCAGCATTTTCTCCTTTTCCCACAATATTTTCAAAAATCCTCTTCTTCAGGGTCCTTTAAACATGGGATTATTTGGTAAAGGGTTAAACCCTAAGGGTGGGTAAAACACAGGATTGTATGGTAAAGGGTTGAGCACTGGTAGTGTTATGACTACAAGGAAACTGGTTGATGGACAGCTAGCTTAAGCCTTTACCTCACAATTCAGAGTTTGGATGGTCCTGAGAAAGAAAGCTTTTGAAAACATTGTAACCAGTATTTTCTCCTTTTCCCACAATATCTACTACCCTTTCAAACACACTTTCAGTGTTTGATTCACATTCATTTGTCATCTGCAAGTGCTTTCATTAGGAACAAGTATAAATTTTCATTGTTTGGTGAAGAGCTAAATTATATAAACAACCTGCTTATCAGCTATCTGTCCATCATTTTTACCTTTACCTAATGGATGTATGGTGGGGTGAATGCTGGGTTTTACTCCTTACAAAACAGTAATGGGCTTTTGAATGCAGGTAGTAAATACTAGTAATTCCATTCTTTCATCACAATGTCTTCCAGAATTTCAAAAACAAATCACATTATGTTACCCCCCAGTTAATACCTTTGGTCTGCAAATCTTTCAGAATGAATTATGGAACTTTTGAACAAAATTTAAAGTTTTTCTAGTTGTTTGGTAAAGATACCCATGCAGTCAGTGTATTCTGCATTTTACTCCTCTGCCATTCTTAAGACAACATTGCATTTTTGTGGCATTGTCGAAGACTATGCCACTATGAGTTTAATACGGTAATTTGAAAATGATGTATCATAGTTTGTGCAAAACCGAAGGGAGTAAACCCAATTAAACTCAATTTTCTAAGACAAATAAATGTTTGGATAGCACTCAGGTATATGATTAACAACAGTGTATTAAAATAAAGTTGATCAAGCCATCAATCATGGAAATACTTCTTTTGTTATTGAAAAAAAATTATACCCATTATGGCCTTCTACTGGCGCACAGCCTTTGTCTCCGGACCATGTTTTTCCCAGAACCAGTTCGTCCCTGGGCTTGTTAGTCCCTTGGCTTGTTTGTCTAGGCTTGTTTGTCCCACAATATTGTGTTTATTTTTTCAAATTATTAATTCCACACAATTGCTCCCTGACAAATGCCACACCCGTGCTTTCAACGCTTTTGATTATAATAAGGTGCTTGAGAATTTATTGATAATCAGAGGACTTAAAATCCGGAAAGCAGATTTGTGAAACAGTATTAGGCTATGGTATGGTGAAATGAAAAATATCATTTCCTTCACATGTAATGCATGAGCAGGAATGTTTTGAACGAGTAGAGTTACCAGGGGCAAGGAAACTTTGAAGTTGTTCTGCCAAGGAGGACACACATTAACTGTTATTTTATTACTTATTAGGAAGTAGCAATTTTATCTATCAATCTGACATGGTTTTCTGATGGTGTAAGATTTAGGACTGTATGTACACTTGTCGGACTGTATAATATGGTAGTGACAAAAACAAGGTCGATGTGTACTAGCTAAAACTGAAGTAGAACCTGAATGAGTAGAGTGCACAGTATTTGTATTTGACAGTATTTGGTTCAGGTCAAACGGATAACATAGTACAAACCAGCTATTCAAAACTGAAAGTGAGCGCACATGCATGGTTACGTATGATTTATTCCAGGTAGTTCAATCACAGTAAGTGGATTTGGTATACAAATACGCTAAAATGTGAAGTTGGCTTTAAACTGTAAAACTATGAGCAAAAATCGTAGCTCCATTTGTTTTGATGATGATTCATCTATCTATGCATCCACAGATGAAACTGTATCAAGTCGTTTTGAATCATTGCGCAATACCTGTTCTGATGTGCAAACAGTATTTGTGAAGTGTTTAACAATGTTTTCAACATTATTACAGTTTTATTGTGGAGGCCAGTGCACCAACCATACTTTCGTTGAGTTTCGCTCACAAGTACTTAGCACAATTTTCTTCCTATGCCACTGGCTGCCTCTCCACATAACAAAATTTGATGTCAAAACATCAATCAGCAGTAAAAGAGGAGTGAATCCTGTCCCAAGACTTATCATCAATCTTTGGAAAGAAATTGGCCAAGCTGGAGATTCAAAGCAAATATCCTGTGCTCATTAAGAGAAATTTCTCCTTTACCCCACAGATATCATTTGCTCCATGCAGCAAGAAGATGGAGGGAGCCATCTACAGTTGGTATCATTTTTATTCCGTTACAATACGATCCCAACAATTTAGAAAGACGGCTTTTGAAAATATTGCTTGAAAAAGAAAAAATGCTGGTAACCAGCACTTTTCCCATAACACTTCCTACCATTTGAAAGTCACATCCAATTACCTGGACCATAAATTTTGGTTTTTGGCTTCATGCAACACCAATCTTGACGGCCTAAAATCTTGTCCTCCAGTATAGAGTTAAAGATATAGTACATGAATGTAGTTAAACCAAAATCAGAAGATGTTTCTAATCATTATCTTTCTAACCCTTTACCAAACAGCAAAAACTTATACTTTTCCAAATTGAAAGCATTTGCAGATGACAAAATGTGGTGTAGCTCAAATGATGAGTTGTTTCTGACAGGAAGGCTTACCAGCATTTTCTCCCTTTCCAACAATGTTTTCAGAAGCCTTTTACCTTTATGTTGTAGAAAGACGATAAAGTGTTATCAAGATCTCATGTCATACTTTCACCCTTCACTGTCCCCCAGTGTACTTACTTAATCAGCCACCTGTACAAGAACATGCATGCATTTCAGTGGTAAGTGTTATCTTGACAAACATGATGTTCAAGGTAAACTAGGTCGAAAGCTGATTGGATGATATGGTATCTAATGGAAATCACAGCATTCTGTGTCATAAATACAGTTCTGCAAAACTGAAAGCTAACATTTACACATTGTTTACAGTGTAGAACTCTATTATAAATGAACCTGTGAAAAGGGAGCTTGGTATATCTGCAGAAAAAGTATTGTCCCAGGTCAGCCTGTGCAGTCTGCGCAGGCTGACCTGGACGCAACTTTTCGCTCAGGGTCAATTTTCTGTATATTAACCCATTCCCACACAATGACTCCTTTTGACGCGTCTGGAAAAGAAGCCTTTTGAAAACATTGTGGAAAAAGGAGAAAATGCTGGTAACCAGCATTTTCTCCTTTTCCCACAATGTTTTCTACTCTATCAAAGACATAAATTATCATTTATGTTACATTTATTTTGTCGTCTGCAATTGCTTTCAATTTGGACACGGTCAAAATTTTGTCGTCTGGTAATGGGTTAAAGGACCAGTGTACTTCGTGGTTCAGGTGGTTGTTAAAAAAGTGGCTATTGTGGATCCATATTTCTGTGGTGGCTTTATTGATATAATGCATCAGAAAAAATGTCCCATCATAATGCACACAGGTGGAATTTGACCCTTCCATATTTAACCCTTTACCACACACTCCTGAGTTTTAACAGCCTTGAGAGTTTCAGATTTAGGAGCTGCCACACAGACAGATAAATAGGTTTGCGGTACCTTGGCTATTTTTAAGCAGCAAAAATTTTGATACAAATGATAATAATTTTAAAAGGGCTAGATAAATCAGTTGGGCTTTCTCTCTCAGACAAAGTTTTAGACTTAAATCAGTTGAAAGCATTCGCAGAAGACAAATTGAAACAGGCTCAAATAATAAGATTATCACTGAAAGGGTAAAAACCAATGTAGGAAACAGAGATAATGCTGGTTTCCACATTTACATGAGATTGTTTGGTAATTGATTTGTTTAAGAAATGGGAGGAATGTACAGATTTCTTTTGAAAGGATAGGGCTGATTTAGGTGACTTTTTGACCTGCCTATTGAAGGAAGTGAAAATATATTGTTAACCCTTTACCAGACGAGAAAATTTTAGCCTTGTCCAAATTGAAAGCATTTGCAGATGACAATTTCGATGTGGCTCAAATGGTGCAACTTTTCTTAGATAGGGTAGAAAACATTGTGGGAAAAGGAGAAAATGCTGGTAACCAGCATTTTCTCCTTTTCCCACAATGTTTTCAAAAGGCTTCTTTCCCAGGGGCGTCAAAAGGCGGCATTGTACGGTAAAGGGTTAATAAGGATATAAATGGGGTCAGACATTTGATTAGTATCTAGTACCAGTAAATTGTTAGCTTAGGCCTATGGTCATGAGTGTAATCCTAATTAGACTTTCCACCAATCATGTCACTAAAAGAAAGTTTCATTGTCCTCAGGCTTTGGTCACGTGAAATGATTAGGAATCAATGTCAACTGTTTTCATACAAGACTTGTCAGCTGTTTTCATAGAAGACCGTGTTTTCTCCATTAGCATTGTCTTAACCCTTTACAAAACAAACACTTTTAGCCTTTATCTATCCCTTGCTTTAGTAACCCAAAAAAGGAAAGCCTTTGAAATCATTGTGAGAAAAGCAGAAAAATGCTGAAAACAGCATTTTCTCCTTTTCCCACAATGCTTTCTACCCTTTCTTGGACAAATACCATTGAGCCACATATCACTTGTTGCCTGCAAATGTTTTCATAATGGACAAGTCTAATATTTTGTTGACTGGTAAAGAATCAAACTACAGAATTTTGGACTTTACCAAATTGAAAGCATTTATAGACGACAAATGTCCCGTAGCTAAAATTATGTTTCCTGTCTTTGACAGAGCAGAAAATATTGTGGGAAAAGGAGAAAATGCTGGTTACCAGCATTTTCTCCTTTTCCCACAATGTTTTCAAAAGTGTTTGTCCTTTTCAGGGTCTATAAAAGTTCCGGTAGAAAGTGATTGTGTGGGAATGGGTTAAAGGAGCATTAAACCGGATTTTGACCCAAAATTGTGTTGGAGTAGAAAGTTGATCTGTTGTAACGAAAATAAGAAGGATGTGACTGTTTACCCGTGGCAGAAACAACAAAAAAATACTGAAAGAAAACTGCTCCAGGTGGGATTTGAACCCATAACTTTCAAACCATAGATGGGACTTTACTAACTGAGCTATGTGGCCAACTGATATTTTGCTGTGTTAGAAACATTTTTGTGGCATTTGTCAAAGACAGTGCCACTATGAATTTAATACGGCATTTTGAAAATCATGTATCGTAGTTTGTGCAAAACCAAAGGAAGTAAACCCAATCAAATCAATTTTTCTGAGGCAAAAAAAGTGTTTCGATTGCACTCAGATATGAAACTGAAAATGGCATATTACAATCAGTTGGATTAGGCCATCGATTGTGGAAATACTTACTTTTTACCGAAAATAGCTTGATCTGCTATGACCTTTTATAGTGGCGTAATGATACACACATACCATGCTTATTTGTAGCAAAACCTGTTCATTCCTGGGCTTATTTGTCCCAGGGCTTGTTTGCTTGGACTGGTTCATCCCACAAGATTGCACCCTTCTCTAAGATTGCACCCTTCTCTATCGGAATTTTCATGACTATATAGTAGGTTGAGTTTCAAGCAAATATTTTGAAACTATTTCTGTTGTGTATTGTTAAAATTATTAATTCCACACAATGGCTCCCTTGACAAATGCCACACCAGTGTTTTCAACGCTTTGAGTTTCTCTGGTTATCATTGTTATGCATTAATTGGTCTACTGTTACAGACGGAATAGGCAATTGTACAGTTATACAAATACAAAAATATTAGTCATTCCTTGTGTTTTCTGTATGCATTTTTTTTTTTTTTATTTTTAAGCCATCTTTGTATGGGAATGAAACTTAACAGTCTTTGTTAAGTTTTTCCTAGAAACATAAAACGAAATCCGATTTGATGCCCCTTTAACTCTCTACCAAACGACAAAATTTTGGACTTGTCCAAATTGAAAGCATTTGCAGACACCAAAATAAATGTGACTCAAAAGTTGAAATTTGTTTGGGGAAGGGTAGAAAACATTGTGGGAAAAGGAGAAAAATGCTGGTTACCAACATTTTCTCCTTTTCACTGTTTTCAAAAGGCTTCTTTCTCAGGGTTGTGAAAACCCGGGATTGTTTGGTAAAGAGTTAAACCCAGACTGCAGTTTTCTCGATGTCCTCAAAAATTTCTATACATGTAGCTGTATCATGCCTGTGAAAAGCTCTCATTTTACAAAATATTGCAGGGGGGGGGGGGGGGGCTTTAATTGAAGAATGTTAGGTAAATAAATGTTTGATTTATTATACTATGAAAACATTTCCACAAAAGGAGAACTGGCTCTGCACAAGCAATCTGTTTTCCACAAAGTTGGCCTGCTGCATGTAGGATACAAACTGATCTGCACGTGGTAACATGTTAGTCTTTCATACAATTAGCTGTGATTAACACTTTACTGGAGAACATTTTAGCCTTGTCCAAATTGAAAGCATTTTCAAACGATAATTTTGATGTGTCTCAAATGTTGAGATTTGTTGTGAAAATGGGATAGAATGGCATTTACCAGTATTTCTTCTTATCCCACTATGTTTTTAAAAGCCTCCTACCTCATTGTTGTCAAAACTCGGGATTGTTTTGTAAAGGGTTAAAGATCATGTGAAAATAACCCTTGCGAGGAATTCAAGAAACAGTTCTAGAACAGTTTTTGAACCAAAGTTCTTGAATAGTTCATGAACATTAAATGGCCATAATTCTAGAACTGATGTTCAAGAACTAATTCAAGAACTCCTGCGAGTAATTCAAGAAACAGTTCTAGAACAGTTCTTGAACCTAGTTCTTGAATAGTTCATGAACATTAAATGGCCATAATTTTAGAACTGATGTTCCAGAACTAATTCAAGAACTTCCTTTAGAAAGTTCTAGAACAGTTCGTGAACCTAGTTCTTGAATAGTTCATGAACATTAAATGGCCATAATTCTAGAACTGATGTTCAAGAACTAATTCAAGAACTTCCTGTGAGGAATTCAAGAAACAGTTCCAGAACAATTCTTTACTCTAGTTCTTGAAAAGTTCATGAACATTAATTGGTTGTTCTAGAACACTGATGTTCAAGAACTTAATCAAGAACTTGAAAAAAAGGTTCTTGAACACATTCTTAAACAAATTCTTGAACCTGTAATTCTAGAAGTATAATTTAAGGTTCATGAACAATTCTAAAGCTGGGTTACAGAACTTATCTAGAACAGCAATTTTATGATCAAAACTAAAACTTTGGTATCCTCCTACTTATCTGGAGCTATGGACTCTGCATTTCAAGATTCAAGCTGCTATGGTCTTTTTCTGGTCAGTGAGACGCTACAAAAAAAGGACAATCAAGACAACAAACAATACACAAACAATTTACAGTTGATGTTTTTGATTGTCATCTCTTTACCAAATGACAATAATCTTATCTTCATCCATACTAAAAAAACTTGCAGACATCAAATTAAACGCCACTTAAACAAAAGGATTTGCCATTGAACGAAGAGCAAATATGTAAAAACATGAATGCCAGCACCATTTTCTCTTTTTTTTTTCAAAATTTGTTTTCAGAAGTGTAACAAAACATGTCAGTGAGAAGTGACATATCTGTCAATGTGGTAGTACCCCATAATTGTATCTTATATTTTGATCTTTAAACAGACTTAAAAAAAAATGTAGATCAACATCTAATGAAATTAAAATCTAATTCAAATGATTGCATAAATGTGCTAGGTACAAACAAGACATTTTGAAATTTTTGGTAAAATCGCCAGTCTGGAATCACAAACACAAAAAACTCCGGGATGAACTGGTTTGGGGACGAAGGAGCAACGGCCGAGCAACATAAAACAACGGTGGACGAAATATTGTAAAGCATTGCGAGATTAGATCTACTAAGAAATATTCTTGATAAATTGATGTTCTTCAGTCTTATGTTCTGTTGCGGGGTTCCGCAGAAGACACACGCAGAAAACACGAAAATTGAAATGTTTCTTACCTGAGATTCAAGCATCATCTATATTTCTTCCCTGTGAAGTCATCATCCGGGTCTGATTGCGCTTTACAGAACTAACCAATGAAAACGAACAAAAAGAAATCGACATCCAACCGCAAAAGTGGAGAAGAGCTCGGCCGATATAGTCTATGCATCTAACGGATTTAAATTGGACAACCGTTGATTACGCACTTTATGTGAAAAATGCCACCTAGCGGAAGGTAATATTGAATAACGGATTACCCGAGATTTTCCGGGTGCATGAAAAAAAAAACAAATTCCACAGGATTTCAACACTTGATGACCAAATTTCACACAAAAATGACAATTTTTATTGCTGTAGTGATAACTTTTGACCTGAAATGAAATATATTTATGTATAGTATAATTTTATGCTAATTTTCTGGAAAATATCTTTTTGTAACGATAATTTGTCAGGGTTTCTTCTAATTCCATTTGAAAAGATTTTTTTTGGCATATTACTGATAATTACATAATAAATTAGCTAAATGAGTATAGCCATGGCGAAAAATTTACTATTTGACATATAATATGGTCACAAGAGGTGAAATATGGTTATCAAGCAGTTCAAAGTGAAACCCGGTGTTTCCATGCACCCTTCTGAATGAAAGTAAACATAAACATGTTCCTCCATATTCTCTACGCTTCTTTTTTCAGAAAACCACAAGTTTACGATTTTGTTAACCAGCATGACAATTAAATAAGAGGCAGTAAACTAGTACATCGTAGATCTCTTTCTGTTAATATTTATGATGAGATTAATATGGACGAAAATGATAGGCGTGAATAATTCAGGTAGCTGTATCTACTTTCGGTTACGTTCTCCGAACTTGTCCTCAAGTGCGAGTTCCCCTGCAAAGTCATACAATTTCTGCTTGCAATAATACCGTCGAGTGACGATGAAACACAAAAATCCAGGCCAATGAACATTAAAACTTTACATGTTTTTGGATGGTACTAGAAGTAAATAAGTCTTATCATTATTTCAGCAAAGTTTAACAAAGGACTTCTGAGTGAAAATGATTGGCCATAATTTTCTTATCGATTGCTTAGGTGACTAAGGTTTAAACCCTAGCCACCTTGAACATAATCACTATTGTTCACTCCACATCTATATTGCAATATTAATAATATGTCCAACAACAACAAAAAGTTACTACAGTAAAACCTCAGTAATTCGTAGCGCAAGGGACCGGAGTATTTTATTCGAACAAAACGTAGTACGAATAAAAAAGTGTGGCCGTGTTCAGGTATTTTCGATGCCGTAAATATATGGAAATAGAAAATCAGATTTACGCAGCATATCTTGCAGTACTCTGCACTGGTTCTGACCATACATGTAAATCTCCCGTTCCTTCAACCTGAAGGCTTGATCTGATGTTATTTTTGTGATTGTTACTCCACTCACCTATCGAAGAGACGTGTGAAAAACATAGGAGCAAGCTTCTGAAACGAGGGTAATATCACGTGATCATCTGATACAAGAAAGTTTACTTATCGTTTTTTTTTTCATCCATCTATAGATACTGTACATGTTTATCATAATAAACAAGCGAAACAAATTTATCCATTGTTTTTACGTTTGTTGAAATCCATCAGAGTGATTTCCACTTCTAGAGATCAAATCACTCGGAGGACTTCAGACCGGGTCATCAGCAGAAAGACCGGAAAATACCAAATGGTGCTTTCCAGCATATTTAGGGAGTTAAGCCAAGTAAAAGGTAATATCCTGTCCCCATATCCGCAATGACTAGGTAATCATAATGAAATGAAAATGAAGCCCTTCTAACAGTTTACTATATGGTTTGCTTTTTTCCCGATTTTTTTTTTTTTTTTTTTTTTTTTTTTGATGGGGGGGGGGGAGCGCGGCGCTACGCGATGGATTTTCGGTGATAAAAATGAAAAGGGATGATGTGGTATCAGTGGTATTTTTCGGCGAGCACAGGTTGATAACTTCTTTCCCCAACACCCCTATTTAACATATAACCCTACTCTTTCGACACTCTCTCCCTTTCGATATGTATTTTGCTGTATTTTGTGTGTTTTTCGGCGTTTTCCGGTCATACGGTGTTTTCCGATCTTTCTAGTAATCGCTGCAGACCGTTATACATTTAGGCCTTGTCGGATGTTTTAAGGAATTTTGGAATTATTGTCCTTTTGATTGATTAATTGATGTGACAAACCAAATAACGCCTTTAATTACACTCGCGCGCAGTTGACGACTGAATGATACTAGTCGACATTGTCAATCAACAGGTGTGAAAATCAAGGTTGGTCAAGGGTTTTCACACCTTCCTAAGTTTGCAAGGGGATTAATTATATACCAATTAAAGGTAGGAGTTTGTGTTAGAAAAACTGCTTTGGGGGCATGAAATACACTACGAATTACGGATCACCGACGTTCGAAGTACTCGGAGAAATTCAACAATGATAAAGAAGCATAAAAATCGGGACCGGAGCTAGCATACGAACCAACACATACCTTCGAATAAGCAAAGTGCGAATTAATGAAATTCTACTGTATAAACTCTTAAAGTTTCCGTTTTTAACTCGTGATTTTTTTTGTTTGACTCTTGAAAAATTAGATTTGACCCCTGAAACTTTTGGGTCAATGGGTCATCTACTCCTGAATTTCCGAGGCTAGCTAAAGTCCTGCTTATTCACCAACTGGACCTACTCAGTTTTGGCCTTGACTCCACCATTACATAAGAGACTGCGGCAATGCAGAGATTGTTTGTAACTTAATTTTAGTAGCAAGATAAAAGTTGATAAAGAGCCATTGTGTAAATCATCAGTAGCATATTATGCAATCCCACGTAGATCAAGTGGAAAATGAAGTCGCAATTTTCAAAACATTGTGATGGAAAAAAAATTCAAATTATCTGATTGACTTCAAAAATGTAAATGAGTCTGCAACAGTTATATTACTGCCATTTCACATAAATCAGGGATAATATATGTACACATGTATGATCCCTGCATAAATACACTAGACCTCATGGCTTCTAATGTTTCTGAAAGTTAGCACATGTATGCATCTGAAATGTAAACAAGCATCTGAAACCACTTTTATGCAAAGTGAAGGAAATACAACTTGCTAATTTTTGCCATTACACAAATTTGCAGCAAAACATACAAGTTTACCAAATTCTAGATTTCCAACCATTCAAGATCTGGTACAGTTCTAGAACCAGGGTTTGTAGAATTTGGTCAATGTATTAAAAGCAATGTTCTGGAACCATTTGTATTCTAGGTCAACTGTTCAAGAAATTTCAGATCAGTTCAAGAACTGGCAGTGTTCTAGAATTAGTGTTCTTTCACTTTGTGCGTTTAGAACCAATGTTCAAGAACCATTTGGGTTCTAGAACCTCAGTTCAAGAACTGTTTTAAAAGTTCAAGAACAGGTCTAAAGGTTCAAGAAAGACTCTTGAAAGTTCATGAACTTTCAGATCAGTTCAAGAACTGATGGTGTTCTAGAATTA
Organism: Tridacna gigas; assembly: GCA_945859785.2. Taxonomy (NCBI): domain Eukaryota; kingdom Metazoa; phylum Mollusca; class Bivalvia; order Cardiida; family Cardiidae; genus Tridacna; species Tridacna gigas. The sequence goes on along the minus strand of OX244034.2, from coordinate 64,062,969 downwards.
ATATTCTTTCACTTTCTTGCTTTTAGAACCAGTATTCAAGAACCATTTGGGTTCTAGAACCTCAGTTCTTGAACTGTTTTATTGGTTCAAGAGCAGTTCTTAAGGTTCAAGAAAGGTTCTTGAATGTTCATGTACTCACCACAAGTTCTTGAACATTTTTCGCAGGGGTAACTAACTCACCAGGTTTTCCTCTTCCAACTTGCTTCATAGTGGTTAGTCCGTAATCAGGTACTTAGCCCTTTACCAGACATTGAAAACATTGTAGGAAATGGAGAAAAATGCTTGTCACAAGCATTTTTTTTTATTTCCCACAATGTGTTTTTGACCACGTCAAAAGCAAATTCAATCATTTGATCCATATTTCACTAGTTGGATGCAAATGCTTTCAATTTTGACAAGTCAATAATTTCGTTGTTTGGTAAATAGTTGAGCATCATGTTCAAAGCATTTGCAGAAAAACAAAATAAATGTGGCTCAAATGAAGTTGGTTGCCAGTGATTTTTTCCTTTTCTCACAATGTCTTTGAAACTGTAGAAACTAGAGGTTGTTTTGTTAAGGGTTACTACACTTGTATTGAAGTACTATGCTAGTGGAAAATACAGCAAGTACTTGAGATGATGTATTGGTCGAAACAGGATGGAAATTGTTTTAGTTGGATAACTGTAGAGGATGAATGTATGCAAAAGTCACAGGACTCTTTTTTGTGTTTGTTTGTGCATCCCTATTGTAATTTCTTTATTTTTTTGTGCAAAAACCCAAGGTTGGTATCTCAAAACATTGCAGTTTTGGTTTCATCTTGACAGGTATTTGTTTCTGTGCTTGAAAAATGTGGTGGATTAGAGATCTTAATGAATCCAGTATGTAGCTATTTTTGTTTTCAGAAGATCGCTTTTGAAAACATTATGGCAAAAGAAGAACTGCATGCTCAATATGATAACAAGCATTTTCTCTTTTTGCCATAGTTTAGTTAAATTTTGAACCATAAATCTGCTTAAAACTATATTTTGTGTCAAGAAAATTTTGGAAAGTTGATGCTCTGCAATTGTAATTCATTAGGACATGACTTTAATGTTCTTACTTTGAGAAAAAAAAAAACAGGAAAATGCCACAAAAATTGTTTGTCACAGGGCTGGGTTTTGAACCTGCAAGAGGCAGGGATCATACTTCAGTGGCTACTGACCAAACTGTCTGCTCATTTATCAGACTTGTTCATGTTTAAGCATTTTCAGACAATAAATAAAAATTTTGATGTTTTGCTGTTTTAGCCATGTTAACCTTAATATGGTATATATGAGCTGTGTGCTGGCAAAAGGAAGCTTAATGCATCTCTGTGATTCATGATACCAAGCAAGTCATTACATGATCATGAATCCACAAAGTCCATTTTGCCTAACAACTGGCAAAATCATGAGGTTGAATGGTCCTTTGACATACAGAAAATTGATCACTAGCGAAAAGTTTTGGCCCAGGTCAGCCTGCGTGGACTGCACAGGCTGACCTGGGTCAATACTTTTTTGCAAATGTACTATGCCCCCTTTTTACATAGCATGACTCATTTGTATTGATCAGGGTCCATATTCACCAACTATTCTAAAGACCGTTCTTAGTCTTATTCTGCAGAATTTTCCAAATTTGAAAGTTACTCGCCTTCTGATTGGCTAAACCAAATGGGTTAGCCCATCAGAAGGTTTGTTACTTTCAGTTTTGGAAAATCTTGGAGAAAAAGACCAAGAACTTTCTTAACCCTTTACCACACAATACCGACTTTTAACGACCCTGAAAACGAAGCCTTTTAAAAACATTATGGGAAAAGGAGAAAATGCTGGTAGCCAGCATTTTCTCCTTTTCCCACAATGTTTTCTACCCAGTCAAAAAAAGAAATCATCATTTTAGCAACATTTAATTTGTTGTCTGCAAATGCTTTCAATTTGATCCAGTCCAGAATTTTGTCGTTTGGTAAAGAGTTAAGAATGCTTGGTGAATACGGACCGAGGACTTGTTTCTTTGTTACTGGAAATGTCCATTTTATCCAGTGCTCTTATGGTTAAGTAATGTCCTAATGCAATATAAAAAGACCAGTTTATACTGAAGTGTCAGTTTTTGTTTGTTTTTATTCTGGAGATTTATTAAAGTCTTAGGACAGTGAAGTTATTGTGATGGCCAGTAAGGAATTAGGATATGCACAAAATTTGGTAAACATGATTCAAAATATTTCAACTATTTTGTAATCATTCAAGTGCTTTACATTGACAGTTGGAGTTTCGTAGTCGAACATGCTTAAACCCTTTACCAGACGACAGAATTTTAGCCTTGTCCAAATTGAAAGCATTTGCAGATGACAATTTCAATGTGGCTCAAATGGTGTGATTTTCTTTTGATAGAGTAGAAAACATTGTGGGAAAAGGAGGAAATGCTGGTTACCAGCATTTTCTCCTTTTCCCACAATGTTTAAAATTGGGCTTCTTTCCCATGGTTGTTAAAAGGCAGCATTGTGCTGTAAAGGGTTAACCTTTTACTACACAATCCAGAGTTTCAACAAACCTGAGAAAGAAAGCTTTAGAAAATATTGTGTGGGGAGGAGAAAATGTTGGGAACCAGCATTTTTTTTTTTTAACGATGTTTTCTACCTGTTTAGAAGATGCATCTAATCATTTTTGCCACATGTTCTTTGTCGCTCATGGACATATACTGAGTGTGCTGCTGAGCACTATGACGTGACTGAAATACTAATGAAAGATTATTTCATGATATGAAATTTTAATTTATGCAAACAAACAAGGCTCAAAATAGACAAAAAAATGCAATTTCTCATTTTGCAACAGTGTTTTTAACCTGTTAACATGCAATCCGGAGTTTTAACGATCCTGAGGAGGAGAACACTTTTTTAAAAGGAGAAAATGCTGGTAAGTTAAAAAAAATTGAAAGCATTTGAGGGCTGGAAATTTGTCTGGGAAAAGGAGAAAATGCTGCTTTTCTCCTTTTTCCACAATGTTTTTGGTGGCCATCTTCTCCAAGGCCTTTTTAACATGGGATTGTTAGGTAAAGGGTTAACCTAGCTTCCCAGATTTACTTATTCACGTTTGAAACATCCAAACGTATTGTTTATTTTCATGATTTTGCTAACCTGTTTAACACTTAAGCCCTGCAAGGTATGGTCTCTTGCCTTGCAGCCTAGTCCTGGTAGTACAGTCAGTAGATTGCGGACTTGAGATTAGTGGGTTGCTGGTTTGAATCCGCAGCTTAGCCAGTTTCTTTTGAGGTTTGATGTTAGTCATCCTGATTTATTCCTCTGACCACTGACCATGGTTTCAATGATGGTTATTAGGGAAAGCAGCTATTGGCATGGAAGGAATATTGTGCAAAGTACTGGTAAATGAAATTCTTGGAAAATATGGATAGTAATCCCAAATCCTGGAGACCTTGAGGAAAAAGGCTTTTGAAAACATGCTGGAAAGGAAAAAGTGCATGTAACCAGCATCCTCTTCTATTGCCACAGTGTTTTCTATCCTATGAAAGACATCTCCAATATTTTTAGATGCATGTAATTTGTCATGTGCTAATTGAGTCATTCAATCTCTTACTCTTCCTCTTGGATACTTTCAAAACATTGTTATTTAGAGAAAATAGAATTTTTGTGGTTGAAAACAGGGGAATCTTGATAACGAGAAATCAAATAAAGAATGCTGGAAGGAAAGATAAATTACAGGGATCTTGATTGCATCTAGCATAAACTGTGATACTATGATAAGTATTATGATGTAATTCTTGCAGCCAAAGGCTTACAGGTACATTGTACCTGTCTGCACCTCTGTTATATAGACCTAGTTTCTGATGATAATAGGTGCTAAAAATTCCTATTCAGGGTTATTTCTGTGGTAATGAGAAACACGTACAGACTTAGATCTATTCAGTAACATGTTAAAAAGTACAGTGGAATTTTGTTAGTTCGCATGTCGTTTATTCGAAACTATGTGTTGGTTGGTATGCTATCTCCAGTCTCGGTATTTATCCTTCTTTAACATTGTTAAATTCCTCCGAATATTTCAAATGTTGCTGGTTTGTAGTGTATTTCATGTCCCAAAAGCAGTTTTTGTACACAAACTCCGACCTTTAATTGGTATATAATCAATCCGCTTGCAAACTTGCAAAGGTGTGAAAAACCGTGACCAACCTTGATTTTTACACCTGGTGATGTCAAGTGGTATCATTCAAACTTGAACTTGCGAAGGTGTGAAAACCCGTGACCAACCTTGGTTTTCACACCTGGTGATGTCGACTGGTATCATTCAGTCGTTAATTGTGAGTAAATGTAATTAAAGGTGTTATCTGGTTTGTCACATCAATTAATGGATAAAAAGACAATAATTCCGAAATCCCTTTAAACATTCGACAAGGCATAAACGGATAACGGTCTGGAGCAGTTACTAGAAAGACCGGAAAACACCCTGTGACCAGAAAACCAGGAAAACACCACAAAACATAGGAAAATACCCAAAATATAGCAAAATAGATGTCGAAAGGGGGAGGGGGTCGAGAGGGTAGGGTTACATGTTAAAAAGGCGTATTGGGAAAAAGAAGTTATCAAACTATACATGCCAAAAAATAGCATTGGTAACACACATCATCCTTTTTTATCGCTGAAAATCATTGCATAGCCCCCCTCCCCCCTTCAAAAAAGCAAACCATACAGGTGGAGGGGTTTTGTTTGGCTACGGTTATCTAGTCATTAGGGATATGGGGGCAGGATATAACCTTTTACTTACTGAAACCAACTAAATATGCCGGAAAACACAGGTGTTTTCGGTCTTTCTCCTGGTGACCCTGTCTGAAGTCCTCTGAGTGATTTGATTTCTAGGAGGGGAAATCATCTGGCGGAATTCAGCAAATGCATAGACAGTGGCTTGTTTTGCGTGTTTATTGTGATAAACATGTAATTATAGATGGATGAAAAATGAAGATAAGTAAACTTTCATGTTTCGGATGGTCCGATTACCCCCTGATTCGGCAGATTGCTCCTATGTTTTTTTCTTTACATGTGTGAGTGGAGGAACAATTACAAAAATAACACCGGATCAAGCCTTCAGGTTAAAGGAACGGGAGGTATACACTTATAGTCAGTACTCGTTCAGAGCACTGCAAGATAGGCTGCATAAATCTGATTGTTTATTTCTGTATATGTACGGCACCGAAAGTACCTGAACACAGTCACACTTTTTGGTTCCTACTACGGTTATTCGAATAAAATACTCCGGTCCCTTGTGTTACGAACTACTGAGATTTTACTGTATTATTATCTCTGAGTAAATGAATGATCACTGTAGGTAAATTATGTATCACTTATAATTATCCTAGAAAAGATAAAAAAAGAGTTCTAACTAGCCTAGTAATTACCGGTATCTCATCATTACCAAGTAACATCTCTCCCCTAAATATTGTCATTAACCCTTTACCATGGACAATATTTTACTCTGGTCCAAATTGAAATCAATTGCAGACATTAATTAAGTGTGGCTTAATTGATTGGATATATTTCAGAAAGGTTAGAAAACATTGTGGAAAAAGGAGAAAATGCTGGTTACCAGTATTTTCTCCTTTTCCCACAATGTTTTCAAAAGTCAAATTTCCCAGGGTCATGAAAACTTGGGGATTGCAGAGTAAATATTTAACCCTTACAGCATGGAATAAACGAAAATGGACATTTTCAGTGTACAAATAAGACACAAAAGAGTGAAGTTGCTTTTGTCCAGAATGTCTCAGCAAAATGGACAGTGTAGATCAAGGATCAGACAGCACATTCTATTTGGATTGATCTTGATCTAGCTGGCCACAAAGACAACTTAAGTTGTGAAAAGCTCTTAACCTTTAAAACACCAAATAAACCCAGTAGACCTTTAAAACACCAAATAAACCCAATGAACATTTTCTTTCTAGAATAAGCCTGGTTATTGGAATTTCCTGGCTGCCTTTTGTCTGTAGTATTTTGTGCTGTCTGATCTTGATCTACACTAGAAGCAAATGCAACTATAGTCGTGAAAGGCGCTTTAACCCTTTGCTACACAATCCCGAGTTTTAACGACCCTGAGGAAGAAGCCTTTTGAAAACATTGTGGGAAAAGGAGAAAATGCTGGTAACCAGCATTTTCTCCTTTTCCCACAATGTTTTCTACTCTATCAAAGAAAAATCACATTATTTGAGCCACATTGAAACTGTTGTCTGCAAATGCTCTCAGTTTGGATGGGTCTAAAATTCAGTCATGTGATAAAGGGATAAAGGTTAACATTCAGATCTCTGCAGAAGACAAAAATGTTTATTCTTGTCTATATTGTAAGAATCATTGTATATGACAGATTGAATGTACTGGCTGAAGTGATTGGATATTTCTTTGGAAGAATTGATTGATTGTACGGTGTTTAACGCTGTTTTCAACATTATTTCAGTTACATCAAGGCGGCCAGTGCACCTATCCATGCTTTCCTGGAGTTTCTTTTACCAGTACTATTCTTTCCAAGCCACTGGCTGCTTTCCCACATAACCAGCTTCGAAACAATGGTCAGCGGTAAGAGAGGAATGAATCCTGTCACAATGACTATCATCAATCCTCGGAAAGAATTTGGCCGAGCCGGGGATCGAACCATTGACCTCCTGTTCTCAAGTCCTTTACGCTACCGATTTAGCTATTGGGGCTCGGCTCTTTGGAAGAAAGGAAACATTGTTGAAAAAGCAAAAAGTGCTAGTGAGCAGCATTTTCTCCTTTGTGTATGATGATTTTTAAAGCCGATCTGTTTAGGGTAGAAAGAACATGGGATTGGGGATGGATTGGTAATGAGTTAACTCTTTCTTTGTCACTGAGCCAATTCAGAATCTTACAGATGTTAACCCTTTACCACACAATCCCTAGGTTTAACGACCCTAAGGAAAAGGCCTTTTGAAAACATTTTGGAAAAAGGAGAAAATGCTGGTAACCAGCATTTTCTCCTTTTCCCAAAATGTTTTCTACCCTTCCAAAGGTAAATTTCTATTTTTGAGACACATTTATTATGTTGTTTGCAACTGCTTTCAATTTGGACCAGTCTAAAATTCTGTTGTTTGGTAAAGAGATAAAGAGTTCCTACACTCCTGTATAGAAAGGTTTTTGAAATTTTATGAGGAAGGAGGAATTGGCTTCCTATAGGCATTTGTACTTAATTTTTTGCACTGTCCCACACACTATTCAAAAGGTCTCTTCCTTTCTTTCAACTCTGTACCAAACAACGAAATTTAATTCTTAACCCTTAACAACAAAATCCTGGGTTTTAACAACCCTGAAGAAGAATGCTTTTGAAAACATTGTTGGAAAAGGAGGAAATGCTGGTTATCAGCATTTTCTCCTTCTCCCACAATGTTTTCTATCCTTCCCAAATCAAATTTCCATTTTTAATTCATGTTTATTTTGACGTCTGCAAATGCTTTCAATTTGTCTGTTGATTATTAAACACCACAGATCATATCAGACACAAAAAAGGCATTAGTGATCTGAGCCCATACCATTTTCTCCAGGATTAGAGATTTTTTCTGAACAATATTTTTTTTTTGTAATGGCATTAGAGAAATCTGATTCCCTCAAAATATATATGAGCCTTGCTGTGGCAAAAGGGAGGCTTAACCCTTTCCCAAACAACAAATTTTGGACTGGTCCAAATTGAAAGAGTTTGCAGACGACAATTTTAAATTTGATGAAAATGGCAGAAAGGTCTCAAAAAGGGTAGAAAATACTGTGGGAAAAGGAGAAATTGCTCGTTACGAGCAATTTCTCCTTTTCCCACCGTGTTTTCAAAAGACTTGTACTGCAGACACATGAAAACCAGGGCTTGTTTGGGAAAGGCTTTAATGCATCTCCATCATGCATTATACCAAGCATATGATCACAGCATTATACATCCCTAAAATACATTTTGTATAACAACCAGCTGAACCATGAGGTACACTGGTCCTTTGACATGCATAAAATTGACCAAAAGCAAAAGGTTTGACACAGGTCAGCCTGTGCATATAGGGGTGATACTCTTTTTGCAGATGCATTAAGCCCCCTTTTCACAGAGCATGGATATGAAAAGACTCGTCAGAGTTTAAATTAACCCTTTCCCAAACAAGCCCTGGTTTTCACATGTCTGCAGTACAAGTCTTTTGAAAACACTGTGGGAAAAAGGAGAAATTGCTCATAACGAGCAATTTCTCCTTTTCCCACAGTGTTTTCTACCCTTTTTGAGACCTTTCTGCCATTTTCATCAAATTTAAAATTGTCGTCTGCAAACTCTTTCAATTTGGACCAGTCCAAAATTTGTCGTTTTGGAAAGGGTTAACTCTTTGCCAGACAACAAAATTGTATATTCTACATGGAAAGCAATTGCAGAAGACAAATTAGGTTCAACCACAAGGATTTTCTGTTAAAGGATAGAAAACATTGTAGGAAATGGTGAAAATGCTGGTTACCAGCATTTCCTCCTTTTCCCACATTGTTTTAAAGCCTCCTCCATCAGGGTCATTAAAACTCAGGCTGTTCTGTAAAGGATTGAAGAAAAATTTATTACACATGCTTACATGAGTTCATAACTGATAGCAAATGAATGTGGCAAGTTGATTAGCAGAGAAAGGAGGGGGTCTCATTAGATATAGCAGATATGAGCCATGCTCTGTGAAAAGGGGGCTTACTGCATCTGCAAAAAATATTGTCCCAGGTCTGCTTGCGCAGTCCATGCAGGCTGACCTGGGCTGAAACTTTTCGCTATTGGTCAAGTTTCTGTATGTCAAAGCACCAGTTTACCTCATGATTAAGTCAAGTATTAAAAAAAGTGGCTTTTATGGATCCATAATTATGTGATGGCTTGATTAGTATAATGCACTACTGAAATGCATTACACCCACTTTTGCCAGAGCATGTCTCAATTATATTTTATCTCTGTGTGTAAGGTGGATGATACAAGATGAAAGAAATGATTTTTGTATAGTGATAAATGAGAATCTGTCTGTGACATTTTCAACCAAGTTGGAAATCTGACAGCTTGGATTTATATAGTGGTATACATCAAATGAATGTTTCTCTTCAGAGAAGGTGCTGTTCTAAAGAAGCTGGAAATTAATATACCCCCTTGTACAATGTAGGTAGGTATACTGGTTTCACTATGTTTGTCTGTCCATTCATCCATCCATCGAGCCAGCCAGCCAGCCAGCCAGCCATCTGTCTATCAATCTACCCGTCTTGTTTTTATTTTCATGCTCTAACTCAAAAAGCTATTCGACCTTGGACCCTGAAACTTTATACAAGTGTTCCTCACGACCCAAGGAGGTGCCCTAATGTTTTTTGGTCACAAGGGATTAAGGTCAAGGTCACAGATGAACTTTATTAGAAAATTGTTCTCCTATTCTAACTCAGTAGCTGTTTGATCAAGGACCCTGAAGCTTTATACAAGTGTTGGTCATGACCCAAAGAGGTGCCCTATTGTGTTTGGGTCACATGGGTCAAAGGTCAAGGTCACTGGTGATCTTTGGTTTGAAAATTATTTATCTTCTCTAATTGTGCTGCTTCAGTGATACTTAGGTGCTGGTGGGGTATTTGTCCACTTTAGAATAGTTCTAGCTGCTCATTTTATAACAAAATCTTAGACTAGTCCAAATTGAAAGCATTTGCAGATGACAAAATAAATGTGACACAGTAATTGAAATTTGATTTGGGAAGGGTAGAATACATTGTGGGAAAAGGAGAAAATGCTGGTTACCAGCATTTTCTCCTTTTCCCACAATGTTTTCAAAATGCCTCTTTCTCAGGGTCGTTAAAACTCGGGATTTTGTGGTAAAGGGTTAAGTCTTTAGCAGATAATATTATTGAATTGTCCAAATTCACAGTGTTTGAAGCTCAAATGATGGAATTTGCTTTTAAAAGGGAAGAAAAGATTTGGAAACTTTGCAGCAGATAACCTTAAAATATTGTAAAATCAGCAACTCTGCTGATAGGTTGATGCCAGCCTGAGAATTTTTTACAGAAGAAATTAACCTCACATTCCCAAATTTGATTTAAAAGATATTTAGCCCCCAAATTTGATTGTTTGTCAGAGCATACAGCAGTCTGTGGTTTGTCTATTGAATTTGTAGACTTGAAATGGAAAAGAAACACGGAGGTTGTCACTGTGAATGACAAGCATACCCAGTTTCCAATAATTGATCATTACAAAAAATGAAGTCTGTAGACTGCTAGACAGTTTGATGGAATTTGACGGATTGCTAAAACTGCTTTACAGCTACTGTAGCAATTAGAGCTTATGCAGCACGGAATTTTTAGACATGCTACTTCCTTAAATGTGAATGTACAGTAGAAAACAATGGAAGGATAAATGTGCATCTAATGATAGGATTTAAAAGACTGGTAAAACTGCTTTACTGTTTTAGCTAATAAGTGCAGTTAACCCTTTACCACACCATCCCGAGCTTTGACATCCTTGGAGAGAGGGCTTTTGAAAACATTGTAGGAAACAGAGCTCCAGATAGAGCGAGTGATTTTGATTCAAAATTGAAAATATTAATCACTCTCCACTTAACCCTATATTATGGGTACTCATTAGCATCGTCTCATCGAGATAATTCTAATGAGTACCCACAACATAGGGTTTGGAAGAGAAATAATTGATTTAGAATACTATCACTCCCTCTTGCCTGGAGGTCTGGGAAAAGAAGAAAATGCTGGTAACCATGCTGGTTTCCTCCCTTTCATAGACTAATTTTACCGTTTTAGCCAGAATTAATTTGTCATGTGTAAATGCTCTCAATTTGGATGAGTCTAAAATTTCTATGTTTGGTAAAGAGTTAAGACATGCAATTTTGAATTTTTTAGAAATATTACTTTAATACTAGTGTATCAAAATGTAACAAAAAAAGAATATCAAATATGATAGGACCATATCTGTGCTCAGTGATGGAATTTGAAATATTGGTAAGATCAATGTACAACTTGTGTGGCAATTAGGAATTACGCAACACAGAAAATTCTGAATGTATAGACATACCTTTTTAGTTTTAATGACCTTACAGGGAAAGAAACTTATCAGAAGAGAAGGAGAATTTGTGTGGAATGATTTTGAAACCATTTTGGGAATAGAATAAGTTACTTGAAACAGCAATTAATGCTTGTTTTTCAACATTGTGTGTAATTAAAAATTTTAGAAGTGGAGGAACATTAGTATTTATATAGCAATGGGTGAATTTCCTATGTTTGTGACTGATTGATTTTATTACTTTGCAAAGATGGCTTTGAAAATAAAATACGGACAAAACTAAGGTATGGATAACAAAAAGAAAGGAGGCTTGATCTAGTTTTTGGTATTTTTTCCTGTAAAAATTTCCTATCCTTTTTGATACAAGGTACCTGTTTTTGCCTAGCAAGGGACAAGTACATTTGAGCCGTGCTATGTGAAAAGGGGATTTAACCCTTTAACACACAATCCCTAGTTTCAACAACCTAAGAAAAAGGCTTTTGAAAAAATTGTGGGAAACAGAGAAAATGCTGGGATCAAGCATTTTCTCCTTTTCTGACGTTTTCTACCCTATCAAAGACAGAAATCATTGTTTGAGCTACATTTGTTTTGCTTTCAATTTGGTTGAGTCCAAAATTCTGTCTTTCGTTAAAGAGTAAATGCATCTGTTACAAGTATCGACTCAGGTCAGCCAGCACAGTTTGCGCAGGCTGACCCATGTCAAACCTTTTTGCTTTCAGTAAACTTTCTGCATATCCAAGGACTATTCTTCCTTAGGATTCAGCTGGTTTTCAGGCAAAATGGATTTAATGGATCCATAATTATTATCAGACTTCCAGATAAGAGGGAGTGGTAGTATTCTAAATCCATTATTTCTCTTCCAAACCCTATGTTGTGGGTACTCATTAGAATTGTCTCGATGAGACGATTCTAATGAGTACCCATAACATAGGGTTTAGTGGAGAGTGATTAATATTTTCAATTTTGAAATCAAAATCACTCCCTCTATCTGGAGCTCTGATTATGATGAATTGTCCGTATAATGTGTCAAGGAGATGCATAAACCCCCATTTACCAGAGAATGGCTAATTTTGATCACAAAATATTGATTGCTTGGATAGCTCAGCCTGTAAGAGTCTCTGGATTTTTTTAAGGTTACGGATTCAAATACCAGTGGAGGAAAATGATATTTTGGTATTTTGTGTTTTTTTCCCCAAAGAGTAAACAGTCACATCCTTATGGTTTTGCCTAACAAAAATCAACTTTCTTCCCCCAAAAATGTATGGGTCAAAATCTAGCATTATGCAGCTTTAAGTTTCAAAGACAAATTACGTCAACGGTGCCAAATTTCATTTGTTGTCATGAAAAGCTTTTCAGTATGCATAAGTCTACAAAATTTTGTGTAATAATTCTTTTAATATGGACATTTAACGTTTAAAACTTTTGGGGCTGGTAAAGAATCTGAGTTATGCTCTGGCAAAAGGGGTTTTTGCACCTCTGTGATGCATTGTACCAACCAAGTCATCATATAATTATGGATCCATTTTGTCTAACAAGTGAATGAATCATGAGGTAGACTGGTCCTTTGACTTGCAGAAACTTGACCAATAGCCAAAAAAAAAAAAAACCAAAGTCAGCCTTCATGGACTCTGCAGGCTGACCTTGGTAGATCCTTTTTTCAGGTGAATTGAATGCCCTTTTACAGAGCATGGCTCATCTGTTAACTTTTGCCCTGCCAGGTTTTACTGTTTCATGTACTTTGTACTGACATCATGCCATAAAACCCAATCAGTCCAGCCCAGCTATCATGAAAGAGAAATTCATCCAGCTTAACATTTTACCAGACAATAAATCCCAACTTTTAACAGCCTTCGGGAAGAAGCCTCTTGAAAACATTGTAACCAGCGATTTTCTTTTCCCACAATGTTATCAATCTTTTCAAGGACAAATACTGTCATTTGAAAAGCATTCGAACTGTTGTCTGTAAACTTCCTTCAATAGGGACAAACCTAAAATTTTGCCATGTGGTAGAGGGTTAATATTAGACCTGTACAAACAGTGCTCTGAAAACTGTTGGAAAATGGAGAAAATTACGATAACCAGCATTTTTCTCCCTTTTCTACAATGTTTCGTACTATTTCAAAGATAGAAATAATCTTCTGAGCTACTGTTACTTAGTCATCTGCAAAAGTTAATGCTTTCAATTTGAACAACTCAAAATTTTGTCATTCGGTAAAGAGTTAACCCTTAGAGTGCTGAATAAACCCAACAGACATTTTCAGTCGGAAAAAATAAGACCTGAATAATTGCAATCTTATGGTTGCTTTGGTCTACAAAGATTTAGCAAAGTGGACAATGTAGATCAAAGATCAGACTGCACATTTTGTGCAGCCTGATCTTGATTCACACTGGCAGCAAAGGCAAGTATAGTCATGAAAGGTGATTTAACCCTTTCCCAAACAACAAATTTTGGACTGGTCCAAATTGAAAGAGTTTGCAGACGACAATTTTAAATTTGAAAATGGCAGAAAGTTATCAAAAAGGGTAGAAAACACTGTGGGAAAAGGAGAAATTGCTCGTTACGAGCAATTTCTCATTTTCCCACAGTGTTTTCAAAAGACTTGTACTGCAGACACGTGAAAACCAGGGCTTGTTTGGGAAAGGGTTAAGAGATAACCCTTTTGGTGCTGAAGAAATGAAATAAATATCTTTAACTATTTACCAAATGACAAAATTCTGGTCTGGTTCAAATTGAAAGGAATTGTAGACAAAAAATTAAATGTGGCTCAGTTTGATGGGATATGTCCTTGAAAGTGTAGAAAACATTTTGGGAAAAGGAGAAAATGCTGGTTACGTGGGCATTTTCCCTTTTGCCCAAAATGTTTTCAAAATACTGTCTTCCCCAGGGTAGCTAAAATGCAGGATTGTGTGGTAAAGGTTTAAGTCTGTATAAACTTCTCATGCACTGTGATTCCAATACAGTTTTGGCCTGAACACTGTCACAAAATGCCTGATAGTGGGTGTCAAAGATCAGACAGATTTTTTTGCAGATCTTGGTTTACACTATCTGTATAGGTTATCTAATGGTGTACTTGGCATGCCAATTACTTTTTACCACACAGTCCCATGTCTGAACAACCCCTGAGGAAGAGGGCTTTTTAAAACATTTGAAGAAAAGAAAAAGCTGGTTAACATCACTTTCTCCTTTTCCCACATTTTTTGACCTTTTCAAAGACAATTTGAGCCACAATTGTCTTCTTCAGTGCTTTCAATTTGTAAAAGTCTTAACGCTTTACCGTACAATGCCGCTTTTTGACGCCCCTGGGAAAGAAGCCTTTTGAAAACATCGTGGGAAAAGGAGAAAATGCTGGTAACCAGCATTTTCTCCTTTTCCCACAATGTTTTCTACCCTACCGAAGAAAATTTGCATCATTTGAGCCACATCGAAATTGTCGTCTGCAAATGCTTTCAATTTGGACAAGGCTAAAATTTTGTCGTAAGGTAAAGGGTTAAATTTTGATGTGTTACATACAGACTTGATCAATGCCAGCCTCATTATAGCATTTATAAGTGTTACAGAACAAAATTTTAATGTGACTTTTAGAAATGTGCTTGTGCATGCTACATTGACATTTAAGTCTTTACCAGACAACAAAATTTTAGGCTTGTCCAATTTGGATACATTTACAGACAACAAATTAAGTGTGTCATGTTATGGTTTGTGTTAATGATAAGATATAAAACATGATGGGAAAAGGAGACAAAGCTGGTGACCAGCATTTTCTTCTTTTTTTAACCATGTTTTCGAAAGCCTTGTTAAAACTTGGGATTGTGTTGTAAAGGGTTAACCCTTTCCCAAACAACAAATTTTGGACTGGTCCAAATTGAAAGAGTTTGCAGACGACAATTTTAAATTTGAAAATGGCAGAAAGTTATCAAAAAGGGTAGAAAACACTGTGGGAAAAGGAGAAATTGCTCGTTACGAGCAATTTCTCCTTTTCCCACAGTGTTTTCAAAAGACTTGTACTGCAGACACGTCAAAACCAGGGCTTGTTTGGTAAAGGGTTAATTCTTTACAGACCAATCCATTGTCTTAACTTCTGAAATTCCTTGAGAAAGGAGGAAATGATTTTAACTGGCATTTCTCCTTTTTTCCTACAATGTTTTCTACCCTTTCAACAAATCTCATTTTTTGAGCATCATGTAATTTATCATCTTCATGTTCTTTATATATGAAGTAGACAAAATTTTGTTGACTAGATAACAGTTACAGGCTATGCTCAGTACTAAATTAGTATAGCTAGCTCTGTTTTAGAGCCATTTTAGAAGGTGAAAAAAAAAAACAAGTATGAAATTTTGTTAAAGAAAATTGTGAAACAGAAATCTGGTTATATTCAACTTGATGGTCTTGGGTTTCGGTTCAGTTTAAGTTAAGATTTTTTAAATTTTTATTTTCAGGTATCCACAACAAGTATGTGTGTTCTGTGAATCACAGCTCTGTATTAGTGGATCATTTGGTCAGTAGATTCATACTCCTTCAAAAATGTCTGTTCTGGAAAAACAGTGAGGGAAAAACGTTCCGGATTATGTGAAGAAGGTTTGAAATCTTTGATAAGTTTCATAGTTCATTTAATAATATTTCTGTTAACCTGTGTAAAGTGATCAGATAGGAATTGACAAAATGGCTGATCATAGTGATTTAGTGGCGGAAATTCCCACTGTGGAAAAAATGACGACACCAGAACGACTAAAACATGCCAAGAAGCGGCGCTCACAACAGTTGAAACGCTACGCAAACTATGAAAAACAGTTGGAAAAAGACAAGAACAAAAAGAACAAACAATCACAGAATCAAAGAAGACAACAACGAAAACGAGCACGGGTAAAATTTATACACAATATAATGTTGCTGGAAGCGGCCTCTCGTAATGATGTAGAAGAAGGTAAGTATGTTTCTTTCACCATAAGGTGATAAATGTATTAAATCTATCATTACCATGGCATTATTAAAGGGCCAATAGTGGCCATATGTAAACAATTCTGTAAATGAAATTAAGGTAAATTTCATTCATACCAATACTAAATGTATAGAAATATTGTTAGTCTAACGATCTGTTGATGTGTGGTTGTTCAAGTTAACAGTCATTTGTAGAACAAAAGATATTAAAACTTGAATTAATGTTGGCATAAAGATTTCTAACGCTGTCTCCTGACATGGTGATAAACCTGGCATTTGTGCAGGAATGAGAGAAAAAAATAATTTTCAAAGATAATATTCTTTAAGTAATTTCTGGCTCAGGTGTTGACAGTATCGTTTTCAGTGGCCGTTTAAAATTAGTCTGTGAAAAGAGGGCCACAGAGAGGGTAATGTTCAGGATTTAAAATAATAATTTAGTTCTGTAAATTTTTAACAGAAAATGCAGTAATTTGTTTTAGGAACTGTTTCTAATGTTTTTTCAATAGTTTGGAAAACATTGTCAGAAAGGGAGCAATGAATTAATTGCTTGTATGTAGCAAATTTTGCTCCCTTCCTGCAAAGTGTTTTGTACTGCTTAAAAAATGGTTGCTTTTCCTTTCAAATGTATACATGTCCTGTACACTAGCTTTTGATAATGGCTTCTTTTTCCTCTACATTATTTTCAAAATCTGTCAAACTACAGGGACATGCATTGTTTTTGTGTGGTAATGGGTTAAAGTCTAGTTGATTGTCACCAAAAAAAATTGATAAAATGTTATCTATCGCTGCCAGTGGCAACTGAAATAGCTTTTGCTTGGGGCATAGGTTTAATCAGGTTGGACAGAAAGTGTAGCCTGATCTTGGATCTGCATCATCCGATACCTGATGTCAAACTTTGACCAAAAATATCTCCAACAGTTACTGCAGGGGAAAACTACTTTTAGACCTCAAAAAGAAAGTTAGATTTATCTAGTTTGCAGCCAAGAGTTAACTCTACCAGACAATCCCAAGTTTTAACAAACTTGACAGAGAAGGTTTTTAAAAACATTGTTGGAAAAGGAGAAAATGCTGGTAACCAGCATTTTCTCCTTTTCCCACAATGGCTTATACCCTACTAAAGACAGAAATCATCATTGGTTGTATGGTACATTTAATCTGTCATCTCCAAATGCTTTTTGGTTGAGTCCAAAATACCATAGTTTTGTAAAGAGTTACATGCTTCAACCTTCATTTACCATAATGTCATTTTGATTTAACATAAATGTCAAATGTTCAAGTTAGAATATAAATGCTACTGGAAACCACAAGAATACTTTTGATACCTTATATTGCCATGGTTATTCATTTGACCATGATTTTGCAGTTGCAGACCTTAATAAATCTGCTATTTCATGTTGAGGGAATCTTTTTCTGATCAGATATTCTTTGCATGCTAATTCAGCAATATTAAATTACTTTTGCAGATAGTTGGAATCTTATCTCACTAAGTCCTTTTAGAAGACAACTGAATTTTAGATATCTTGATATTGAGAATGGTTGTAGACTACAGAATTTTGTGTGGCTTAACTGATCATATTCACCTCTGTAATAGTTGAAAACATTGTGAGAACAAGAAAGCATGTTGATTAATCCAGCATTTTCTCCTCTTTCCACATTGTTTTCAAAAGCCATCTTCGATAGGGTCATAGAAGCCTCAGAGTGTTTGGTCAGGGACTAAATGATAGTTGCTAAATCCTTTTTTTTTTTTTTAACAATTCTTAGTTTTAATGACTTGAGGGTGAAGGCTTTAAAAACCCTTTTTAGACATGTTTTCAACCCTTTCGAACACAAAGCCTACCATTTGAGCCAGTTTAATTTTTCATCTGCAACATGAATGCTTTGGATTTTGACTAGCCTAGAATGTTGTCATTTAGTAAAGAGCTAGCTAACGTTAGTTAACCCATTCCCAAACGATATATTTTAGAATGGTCCAAATTGAAAGAGTTTGCAGAAGACAATTTTAAATTTGATGAAAATGGCAGAAAGGTCTCAAAAAGGGTAGAAAACACTGTGGAAAAAGGAGAAATTGCTCGTTACGAGCAATTTCTCCTTTTCCCACGGTGTTTTCAAAAGACTTGTACTGCAGACACGTGAAAACCAGGGCTTGTTCGGGAAAGGGTTAAGTGACTAACATTGAGTTCACCATTTTTGTTTTCAGTGAAAAGGCTGTTGATGGCCGGTGTAAGTCCAGATGTCACCAATGAAGATGGTCTAACTGCTCTTCACCAGGTATGTGCACTTGTTCTTGTAAAAATTTCATCTTGTTCTTTTTTTCATATTTTACCCAACAAACCTGTTCCTTTACAACTCTGAAGTCGAAAGGTTTTGCAAAACATAGTAGGAAAAGAGGAATTTCTCCTCTTTGCACATTGTTTTCTACCCTTTCAATGACAAATCCTAGCAACCGAGATGTACTTAATTAGTTATGTGCAAATACTTCAAACTTGGACAAAGTCTAAAAATTTTTCATCTGGTAAAGTGTTTATGTAAATAAACATAATGTATATTTTCTGTTAGTTGACAAAATCAAGTTATGGCAAGGTTGTTTTTACCAGAATATCTCTCAGAATGTGCAGTCTGATCCTTGATCTGCACTGTCTGATGTGCTGAGATTGTTCCAGAGTAAAGAACCTCAAATCCATAGTATTTGGATTTGAGCTGATGGCTTGAAATTGTTATTTAATTTATTTAGCAGCTTAAACATATTTTATTCACTATATTTACATGTATTGTATAAAGTATAACAAAGCAAATGATGGAATTTATCTTAGACAGAAAATATTGTTGGAAAAGGAGAAAATGCTGGTTATAGGCATATCTTTCTGATCCCATAATGTTTTCGTTGAGGATTGTTTCGAAAAGGGTTAAGATCAGTTACTGTTTTGTTAAGCTAATCAGAAGTTGTATTACATTCAAATCAGAAAATTCTTGAGAATGAAACAAAGAATGTTCTTAATTTAGAATGGTTGGTGAATACAGACCCTGGTAATGATTCAACCCATAACCCTTTACCACACAATCTAGACTTTTAACGCCCCTGGGGCAGAAGCCTTTTGAAAACATCGTGAGAAAAGGAGAAAATGCTGGCAACCAGCATTTTCTCCTTTTCCCACAATGTTTTCTACCCTTCCCAAAACAAATTTCAATTTTTTCAGCCACATCTATTTTGTGGTCTGCAAATGCTTTCAGTTTGGACTAGTCTAAAATTTTGTCGTTTGGTAAGGAGTTAACCATACAGTCCAGAGTTTTAATGACCCTGAGAAAGAACCCCTTTGAAAAGATTGTCGGAAAAGGAGAAAATGCTGGTAACCAGCATTTAGTCCTTTTCCAACAATGTTTTCTACCCTTTTAAACATAAATACCACTATTTGAGCCATATCAAATTTGTCTTGTGCAAATGCTTTCAATTTAGACGAGTCTAATTATTTTGTTGTCTGGTAGAATTAACTCTTTACCAAACAACAATTTTTGTACTCAACCAAACTGAAAGCATTTGCAGACGACTAGATAAATGTAGCTCTAGTGATGTGTTTTGGCTTTTATAGGGTAGAAAACATTTTGGGAAAAGGAGAAAATGCTGGTTACCAGAATTAAACATTTGAAGTGAAATAGTTATCGATTGGTGACCCATATAAAGAGGTTCCTATTGATTTCATAGTTAGATGGTCATGTCTTGTCACACTGGGCCATAAACAAGTCCCCATAATGGGGCCATAGACATGATTTGGTGTAATTCAATATCAGTAGACAGCCCTGTGCCTTGTTAGCAATTCTGTCCTGTTTCATCAATTTGAGATTTGGTAGTAGACATTTCTATTGTTGACTTGTGCTTGCAGCTAATTCTATATTATGGCCCACAAATACTGGCCTGCATATTAATCCTTGAAGTGCTGAAGCAAGGTTTAATTGCTTGTATGGACATTGCAGATCAAGATTACATTGCACGAATCATGCAGTGTGATCTTGGATCAATACTGTCTGCTTCTCTGATGGATACTTTGACAGAAACAGCTTTGAAATTACAATATCTGCATCTTTAGTTCTGACTGAGAATGCTTATTTCATTTAGTTAGTGTGTTAAGGGTTAAGAGCAAGGCTATGATAAGGGCTACAGAAAACAGGATTTAAAAACACCTGTAATATGCCTCTGCAAAAAGTATTTATGACCTAGGTCAGCCAGGTCTGCACAGCCTGACCTGGGTTGCAACTGTTTGCTTTTGGTAAATTTTCTGCATGTCAAAGGACCATTCTGCTTCATAATAAAGTTGGTTGTTAGACAAAGGACTATTCTACTTCATAAAGAAGTTGGTTGCTAGACTTTATGGAGCCATACTTATAATTATTGTAAAAAATTGCTTGATACAATGCACTAAACCCTCTTTTCCCAGAGTATGGCTGACACCAGATGGATAGTCAAAATCATGATCTATTTTTTCAAGATGTAATATTATTTCATATTTCGTACTTGGGAACAAACACTTGACTTTAGAGTAGAAATACTCTAATTTTTCTGGATGTCTGGCTATCGGTGGGGATAATAATTGGCTGCCTATTGTGTAAATGTTTTGGGAATCAGGCTAAAGACATTACTAAGGCTTCTTCAGGATTAAGTATAACAAGTTCAGTCCCTAGAGCAAAGACCCTTTACCTTAAGTGGTCATGGAAAAGAATGACTATGATATTGGTCATCTCCCTCCATGTGTCCATCCTCTCACTATAATCAGCTTCTTGTGCATGCTTTTTAGCTCATCTGAGCCCTAAGTAGTATTGTAATGGCTCACCATCTGTCCTGTGACTGTCAATCTTTAGGCCTCTCTTGCCGTTTTAAAGGTAACTAAATAATTTCAGAGATCTTCTTTGGAGAAAATATTATGCCAGTCATGCTGAAAGGTTCAAGTGAAGCCTCATTAGGCATGGGTCTTATTATCCCCCACTGAAGGCGGAGGGATATAGTTTTTGCGTTGTCTATCCATCCATTTGTCTGTCCATCGATTCATTCATTCGCCAGTCCATCTGGACAGATATCTTCTAAAATCCACAACGAAAATTGATGAAAATTCATACATGTGTTCCTTAATATGATAGTTTCCCCCCCCCCCCCCCACCACACACATATATATATTTTAATTTAATTCTGTGTCATGGAAGAAGGGGGCGTTTTTCAGTGGGGGATATCACTTCAACGAAACAGCTTGTTTAAAACCACAATTACCAGAGTGCTGATATCAGATCACGGCATCACCTAGTTGTTCTTGATCGAGTTTGTCCACATGTATGTCCTTAGATCAAAGATTGACCTGGAAGTCAAATGTTTTACATTTAGTCAAATAAAGACTACTTCAAGAATCTTCTTGTCTTAACCCGAAATGTCAGTGCTGTTGATATGTTGTATGTAAAATTGTTCAGTGCTTTTGTCTATGATGTTCGAATTGTGGCCCTTCGGTCAAAAATTGCTCTGACCTAGAGGTCATGTTTTGTGTACTAACAGTCTTTATGGAAAATGTAAAGAATCTTTCCTGTGACTGTATGGCCTTAGTTTTCATTAACTATGTATAAAAATCCTAAGTATGTCATTATCCCTAAATGCATTTTTTCAATTGATAAATTGGCCTGGCAGGGTAGCTCAGTGGGTAGCGAATCTTACTCGTGACCTGGTGGTTGTGAGTTTGATAACCAGTTGAGGCAAACTCTCTTTCTTCGATTTTTCACCTCTTACCTCTGATGCATGTGAGAAAAGTAGCCAGTGACTTTGAAAGAAAGTTGTGTCAGTACTAGTGTAAGAAAGCCAGCAAACACGTGTGTAGGTGCACTGATGCCATGATATGACCTAAGATATTAAAATGGTGTCAAACTCCAGTACAAACAAACAAACAATAAAATAATAAATTCAAAGCCATGGAATTTTCAGTCAGAGCTGATTGTCCCTTTGGACAGTATGAAGTCATTTATAAGATGTACATTATCTTCCCAGTGCTGTACCAAACTAGAACAAATATTGATATTGAGGAGCCATACAAATACTAGACTGTTGAATGAATGGCCATAACTCATTATTTAGTGTTCTACTACTATATACTGGACCTAACCAATAAAGCACCAAATACTGTTAATAAAATCTTCACTTTTGGTCACTAACCCAGCACCACACAGCAAAAGTTTAGACTTGTCCTCATTGAAAAATCAAATGCTTTTCAAAATGATCGTATTTGTTCTTAAATAGATAGAAAACATCTTGGAAAAGGAGAAAATGCTACTTTTCCCACAATGTTTTCAAAGGCCTTTTTTCTCAGGGACATTAAAATTTATGATTGTGTGGTAAAGGTTTAAGAAAGAGCTAGAGATACAGTTATATATTTTTTGGATGTTAATCCAAATTATCCTCGTAAAAGGAGAAGATGCTGCTTGAATTCATGTGTCTGAAAACTCATGTGTAGTGTGCAATGATATGGTCACCCGTCAATGCACTAACCATACTGCACACCACTCAACTATCACAGACAGACATGCATGAAACCATATTGCTGTAAAAGGTAGCTGAACAGCAATGCTTATTTTAAGCATTTATCTATATAATTGCTTTCTGTGACACAGGTAGACATACATTAATTATATAGGGTAATGCTTGAAAAAACGTTAAATTACCAATCCATACAAGAAAAGGATTACTCCTTTTCACATTGAATAAGCCCACAAGGACTGTCAATTAGCAGTAGCAAGGCTTGTATATTGGTGTCATGAAATGTGTGTGTAAATGGGCCAGCAGCCTGGCCTGCCTCCAGCAGGGGCGTACAAATTAAACATGTCCACATTTTTGGCCAATCACAAATTACTGTTTAACCATTTGGGTGTATTAGTGCCAAGAAGTAGGTCAAATGCCAGCTTGGTCAGCTATGCCGAAAAAAGATATTAGAAGGGTTAGAATTTCTCTATTCCAAGCAGTATAGATGATGGAACTAAACCACTGTAAAATGGGATTAATACAGAGTTATTTCCCAATAGAACACAACCGTATTCCCAACGCATACAAAGTAGTTCTTGTGATAAATGAAATGCTACAATCTATCTTTTAACCATGTTCTTACACAGTAATGTGTTATTAAACACGTCTCCTTGGACAAAACTGTTTTGACACCAGACCACCATGAGGAACAAAATTGAATATGTGGCTCTTGTAGAGACAGTTATGACAATAATATCATGAATAGTGGAGGAATAGTTTAGTTTGAGTTAATGCTCCAATTTCACAATATTTCCCCAGCTTTGTGCTTTTGACAAATTGAGCTCAGCTCATTTCATGCGCCATGGAAACATGAAGGGTTCATAAACCAGCATCCTGGTCCCGTATTCTCCAACCATTCTTAAGAACATTATTATCGCCAAGATTTTCTAAATTTGAAAGTAACACAACTTCTTATTGGCTAAACCAAATGGTTTAGCCAGTCAGAAGTTTAGTTACTTTGTAATTTGGAAAATGTTAGAAAAGTAGATTAAGAATGTTCCTAAAAATGGTAGGTGAATACAGACCCAGGTTTGACAAAAACTGATTCATAGGATTATGTAAACTCCTTGCATCAGGATTATTTCCTCACCTACAGCTAGACATTGCTTTGACTTTGTTTATATCCTGAAGCAGCCAGTGACTTGTGGAGAGTGTTGGTTGCAGCAGTAGTTTAGAAACTCCAAAAACACATAGTATTTATAGTGCCAGTTGTTTGGCCCTGACTAGTCACATGACCTTGAAAGATTTCCTCTTTGTTGCAGCCTAAGGTCTTACAGCCATTAGAAAATCAGACCTTGTGATTTCTATCAGTATTTCTGCAGTATGATCTATACTCTCACATTCCTGGTCAGAGTGATCTTTAAGTATTATGGAAACCTTCAGTCTTAGTACAGTAAAACTCTGATATAGCGAATTTCATGGGACCGTCAGATTTAATTCGCTATAAGCATAATTCGTTTTATTGATAGTACGAACTTCGTTATATTTCGGGACTCAAAGGTGGACACATGTACATGCAGTCTAACATTTATTTACCAGAAAAATGTTTTTCTAACATACTTCGACAAATATGTGTTATATTTATAGTATCCAATGACATTTATGACAGGTAGGAAAAACTTGTAGCCGATTTCGTATTTATTTAATCGAGTGAGCGATGTTAATCATTCCAAACACATTTTATACCGGTAGGAATTGAAAGCATTTGCAGATGACAATTTTCTACTTGTGGCAAATTATACCTTACCACGATAATTATCGATCGATAACGCAGTAAGTTTATGTTGTGTAGATCAACGCCTCTAGCGTCAACGTGTTAATTGGGCAAGCGGGAAGGTGTGAATAACTGACTTGGTAATTAAAGACCCTTAGATGCGACTTCAGTGTAACCAAGGTATTTTCAGTTGAAATGGATATCTGCGGACCTGATTTTTGATTCGCAATATGCGAAAATTCGTTATATCAAAATTCGTTTTAACAATTAATTTTTACAAAGGCGAAAGAAGGTTTTTGCCGGGGAATTGATTTCGATTCGTACTAAGCGAAAATTTGCATTATCATAGTTCGTTATAATTAAGTTTTACTGTAGTCATATTTTTGTCTCCAGGGGCCAAGTCCCCGTAGCTCAGTCGGTAGGGCACAGGACTTAAGAACAGGAGGTGGCAGGTTTGATCCCGGGCTTGGCCAATTTCTTTCCCAGGATTGCTGATAGTTATTGTGACAGGATTCATTCCTCTCTCACCGCTGACCATTGCTTGACGATTGTTATGTGGGAAAGTAGCCAGTGGCTTGGAAAGAATATTGTGCGGAGTACTGGTAAATGAAACTCCAGGAAAGCATGGATAGGTACACTGGCCGCTGTGATATAACTGAAATGATGTTGAAAACTGCGTTAAACACCATACAGTCAATCAATCAATTTTGTCTCCAGGGACAGATTAAAAGTATTTTTTGTATTTGAAAATTCCTTTAGCTGACCTGAATAATTCTCGAGCTTACTGACTGAAATAGATTTTATTGTTGGCTCACTTGAGGTTTTAATCTGTGTCTGTATTTTGTGTCTTGCATCACATTTATGTTGTCAGCTTTCACCTCATGTGCATTCTAGATGCCACAGTTTCAGTCCATTGCTCATGGAACTTCGTCAGATTATTTGTCTCAAAATCTTTTTAGGTAATATAAGAAGTCACATGGTCAAATTTTAGAAAAACTTTGTGTGCACTCTAGAGGCCACAAAAGAGTGCGAAAATGGGTGAACTTTGGACAACACACATTTTAAGTCCATGTTCATGAAACTTGGTAAGAGTCTTTATCCCGTTTTCGTTATTTAAACTGACCTAATAAAGGGGTAACCTAATAAACTTAGCTTTATCCGGCAGTTGTGTATTCCTACGCGTTATAAGATTAATGATACAGACTTGTGCCATAAATTCAAACGTCTAAA
The DNA here is from genome assembly GCA_945859785.2 of Tridacna gigas. Lineage (NCBI taxonomy): Eukaryota > Metazoa > Mollusca > Bivalvia > Cardiida > Cardiidae > Tridacna > Tridacna gigas. The sequence goes on along the minus strand of OX244034.2, from coordinate 64,037,530 downwards.
AACAAAATAATTGATGCTAACTGTGAATGAGACCTGAAAAACAAAACTGTTTAAAATATTCAGAGCCAACTTTTCGTACCTGAGTCTTCTGTTATATCCTTTTTGATTTTATAACATTCTGTATCCCCCTTGGTAGGCTGGAATAACAGTTCCTGATGTATCAATAGTCCTGAATGTTTGTGCAGACGTAATGAATGGCTTTCTCAAGCTTATCTCGCGTATCAATGATTTCAGGTCGATTTTTCAGTTGTCTTCTAAGTCTATGCAATAAATTCTAAATAATATTCAAGTCCGGACTTTGAGCCGGCCAGATCATCAAACTGAACCTCGGGGTGGATGGAGTAGCGAGGCAACACGGTAACCAATCTTCACCTACCTTTCTCCAAATAAAAACCTTGTTGTTTGTTCCAATATATCCTTCGCCATACAATGTCCTTTGAACAGTCCGTTTAAAAACTATATTTTTTTGCCTGATTAGAAATTCCCGTAATGTCCGATGTTTGTTTCCTGTTTTGTTTACAATTCGTAATGTTCAGTGTCTGACTATATCACGTTCACTTATCTTTACTGAGTGCCGTTTCTTTGAAAATTCCCAACACTATTTCGTATACGATATCCTTTGACAATCCCATTAATTGTAGTCCGCGGTATGTCCAGTCTACAAGATATTTCCTATTGTCGAATACATGAATAATATAATGAAACAATAGCCGTTTTCGTATTAGGGGTAAGTTCTTTCCTTCTACCTACCCGTGTCTGTTTACAACATTACTGCGAGTGATTACGTAGAATTCAGAGAAAATTACATCATATGACGTCACCATGCATTTCCAAAAATTATTGAATACAAAAAGGGATATAACCCCGAAATTTTCCTTCCTGTTGGACATTATTTATTTGCTGCCCTTATTAATGTCGCCATAACTGGAGCCGTTTGGACGTTCACCTTCTGTGCAGTATGGCACAAGACTGTATATAACATTGCATTGACAGTCAGCATACATAGCAAAACTCAACATACTTCGAAATAAAAACATTGATATTACGCTGGAAATTGTGAAAAATGACTCATTTTTGATGATGTACGGGTATTCTAGTCGGATATAATAGGAACTATTGCTTTCCCTGGGTCACTATAATAAGTGCGTACTTAGGCTGCATGAACGTCTGGGACGTGGGGGACCTATTGTAAACAAATCAAATAATTTGAAAAATGAGGAGTAAACATGAGCTTTTTCCTTTAGAAAATGGGATAAATCGAATATATGGTTGGTGCCGAGATGGATAAAGTTTATCCGGCTGGGCCTGAAAAGTGAAGAGGTCTCAATAAAGCTCGCCCTCTCAGTTTTCTAAGCCTCACTGGATAAACTTTATCCAACTCGGCACCAACCATATATTCTCTATTTATCTTGATATCTTGGGTGACTTAGCAAATGGTTTATCCAGGATGAAATTATGTTCACAGGTCACATTTTCAATACTGGTCTCCTGGGGTCAAAAAGTAGGTCAGTTCTTATAATTAAATCTTGGTTGCCCTCATGAGGCAATATAACATTCATGAAACTTTGTCATATTTTTTTCTGTGTTTTCTTTCAGAGGTACATTGTCTCAGATGAGTGATCTAGGGGTCTGGTGGCCCTCTTGTCTTAGAATAATGTTTGGTTGTTGGTAACTGGTTGTTGGTTGGTTTACTACAACATTTGGATTACAGGATAGCCTTGTCTGATATGCCAGAAATAAATCATGTGCCTATTGCACAAGGGCAAATTTCACAACAAACTGAATATGGTCATGTTCAAATCCCTTAGAGAGATGATCATAGGTGACTGGATGCCCTAATAATTGTGCTCCACATATGGAAGATTTATTCCTTGTCACATACAATTCAATTTTCTCAATCTAACCACAGATTGCTATTGATTTTGGGAGTTTGCTTTCACCATTGTGTTATGAGCCAAGGTTACTCAAGGACATTGTTAGCATTAATGAACGATCATCACTTAATCATTTTAGCTTACTCATTTAACCCATTCCCATACAAATACAATTGAGCCGCGCTGTGGCAAAATGGGGGTTAATTCTTTACCAAACGACAAAAATGTAGACTTGTCCAAATTGAAAGTATTTGCAGACGACAATTTAAATGTTACTTAAATGATGGAAAATGTCATTGATAGGGTGGAAAGCATTGTGGGAAAAGGAGAAAAAGCTGGTTACCAGCATTTTCCCCTTTTCCCACTATGTTTTCAAGTCTTCTTTTGCAGGGTCGTTAAAAGTCAGAATTGTGTGGTAAAGGGTTAATGAACAATCATCACTTAATCATTTTAGCTCACTCATTTACCCCAATCATTTTAGCTCACTCATTTACCCCAATCCCATACTAATACAATTGGCAAAATGGGGCTTAATGCATCCCCGTGATCCATGGTACCAAGAAAGCCATCACATACTTATGGATCCACAATCATTACATTTTTCAACTACTGACTTAATCATAGGTTACACTGGTCCTTGGACGTACAGAAAACTGACTAATAGTAAAAAGTTTCAGCCCAGGTCAATCTGCACGGACTGTGCAGGCTGGCTGAGTCGATACTTTTCAAAGATGCATAAAGCCCCCTTTTCACAGAGCATGGCTCAATTTTTTATGCCTCTGCAGCAGGCAACTTTTGAAAACAAGAGGTGTTGATGGTTAAAAGCATTTGTACCTTTTCCAATTATGTTCTCTGTATCATTTCTTACAGCAACATTTTGCTTTTTTTTTATTTCACATTTTGCTCATTCGTACTAGACATTAAGTATGTCAAAAAGTAGCCAATCATGTATACTTGACCTCTTTCAATGGCTGAAAAAAAAAAAAACCCACTGAAACCCAGAAAGATTTTTATCTTACAGGCTCGACTCAACCAGCAGACATCGTAGATCACAGATCATACTGTGCATTGTGATCTTAACCCTTTACCAAACAACAAAACTTTAGACTAATCCAAATTGAAAGCATTTGCATGTGACAAAATAACTGTTACTCAAAAAATGAAATTTGTTTTGGGAAAGGCAGGAAACATTGTGGGAAAAGGAGAAAATGCTGGTTACCAGCATTTTCTCCTTTTCACACAATGTTTTCAAAATCTTTCTTCCCCTTAGTCGTCAAAAGTCAGGATTGTGTAGTAAAGAGTTAATAAAAAATTTGTCTGCAAAAGCCTTTGTTTTTGTATGTTTGGCAGAGAGTGTTAATCAATAGCCGAAAACTGGATTTTAATTTTGTGGATTGTGCATTTTTAAAAGTGGAATGAAATATCAAAGTTTTCATACAAAATTCCATGAATTGAGACTCTTAGAAAAAGAATACAAAGAAATTTGCTTGTTTATAGAAATTTCTCCATTTTGATCAATACTTTGTCAAAGTAGACCTTTAAAGGTATCTGCATGATAGGCAGAGTTGGTGCTTTTGACTGGGAGACATATAGCTAGCAGAGAGCTTGTTGAACTCCACTAGAAATGACAGGTAGCATTAATGGTATAGACAGACTGACCGGGCGAACAGGAAGCTGGCAAAGAGCCTCGTAACTACCGTAACTACCGTATGCATTAGCCAATAGATACAGAGTTAATGCTGTAGACATACTGGACAGGGTGGGAATAAGATGGGTAGTAGACAGACTTTGTAAACTTCTATAAACACCAGCCATACTATTCACATTAGCAAGAAGATGCCAGTGGTAGGTTTGATTTTAAAACTCACTGTCGTGCAGGTGGTGTTAAGAGTACAATTGTAACCATTATCCTGCTAAATAAAAGAAATGAAACTTTCAGCCAATATCAAAAATCCAAAGTTACCTATTTCAAAAGTATTTTTTGAGTAAAGACATCTCCTTATCGGACAGTGTAGATCCAAGATCAGACTGCACATTCTGTGCAGTCTGATCTTGATCTGTGCTGTCTGCAAAAGGTCAGTGAGTTGTGTGTAGCAACCTAAGGGTTAAGAAGTATTATAGCATCATTTCGAAATTAAGGACTTCACACAATATGTAAAATCATTGTTGTATTTGATCCCTGATCTTGGCTCTAAACTGGTGTATGAGAGGTTGTGACATATTTTTGCTTTCCTATTGAATAAGTTTGAGTGTTGTCTTTTGATAAAACTTCACCATAACTTGTAGTCAAAAGCTTGCATAATGTAAATCTGGAGTAGACTGAATATTGGTAAATTTCTGCTCTAAAATAAATAAGCACCAGTATTCTCAACAGACCAGTGTCTTTTAGAGTATGTTGTGGATATTCATGTGAATTTTCTTGTTGAGAGAATTCTAATAACACAACATACTGAATGATCTTACAAATAGACTAGCTTGCCTGGGCCTCGGTAAAATTATATTTCAATCAATCCAGTTTTACCACCATATGAAATCCTATAAGCTTTTCTTTGTCTAGCCCTCCTGTTTGTCAGTCAAGTCTCTTTCTCTCTTTGCATAATTTGTTTTAGATAAGTGGAACTGAGAAATAGTCTGTGAAAGAAATTGGACAAGAACTGTCAATAGAGAACATCTTCAATTTGCCAGAAGCAATCAAATGTCAAGCAAATATTTTTTATGCCATAATAATTCAAAAGATTTCCTCATTTTTTCTCTCCTGTGGACCAGTAGGGATGATATGGAATCTATAAAAAGCTGTACAGCAATAAAACAGCAGCTATCAGTTATATTCGTTTATGAATGTCATGTGACATTTATGAGTATATTTGTTCCTTGTTTGTGAATGAAATCTTTGCTTATTTATGCTCTAAATGTGTACTTGCACAGAAATCAAAAGGTGTGAAAAAAATTGCTAATTGTTCAAGAGCAAATAGTTATCATAGTTGGTGATGAAGATTAAGATCAGAGTGTGGAGGATTTGAAATCTGATCTTTGCTATGCAATGTCCAATATTTTGTAAGAAAATTTGGGAAAAAAAAAAAACATAGCTTTCGAGGACATGTTTTGAAAAGGAATGAATGTTTAACCCTTTACCACACAATGCCGCCTTTTTAATACCCTTGGAAAAAAGTGTTTTGAAACCTTGTAGGAAAAGGAGAAAATGCTGGTAACCAGCATTTTCTCTTTTTCCTACAATGTTTTCTACCTCATTGAAGAAAATTGCACCATCTGAGCCACATTGAAATTGTCGTCTGCCAGTGCTTTCAATTTGGACAAGGCTAAAATTTTTTCGTCTGGTAAAGGGTTAACAAACTTGCAGAATGTTGTTATAGGAGAGATCAGCCACACTTTAGGCCATTAAATCCTTTATCACAGGATCCATAGAGTTTTAATGATCCTGACAGAGAGGCTTTTGAAAATGTTGGGGAAAAGCAGAAAATGCTGGTCACCAGCTTTTTTTTTCCTTTTCCCACAATTTTTTCTACACTTTCAAGGGCAAATTTTATCATTGGAGCCACATTTAATAAGTTTTTTGCAAATGCTTTCAGTTTAGACCATACTTAAATTTTGTCTTTTGGTAAGGAGTTAAATGAAGGCAAACTTAAATGTCCTTGATTTAACCCTTAACCACGCAACAGAATTTTAGACTTGTTTGTTCGAAGCAATTATAGATAGTGAGGTGAATGTAGCTCATATGGTGGAATTTGTCATTTTCTCCTTTTGCCACGATGTTTTCTTCCTTATCAAAGACAAATCAGATAAATGGAGCCATGTTATATAATCTTTCACTTGCCGATATTTTCAAATTCCAAAAAATCTGAAATGTTAACTCTATGGCTACCAACTAAGTAAATCTAACCTTTTTGCAAAGTCTTAAAACTACCTAGATTTCTTCTTCATAATTGAATATAATATTTTTTAAGGCCTTAGGTTAGCATCAAATAAAAGATGGTGTATATCCAAGATCATACTACATACTCTGTGCCGTCTGGTCTTGATCTATGCAGTCCTCAAAAAACTGTTTCACTCTGGTTTGGCTGTGAAAGATTAATATCAAGTTTTCTTCAGGAATTTGCCCCGGAGTTTATTTCAGACCACTGATATTATTTAGCCCTTACAGCACATTTCACAAATATTGTCGCTTTTGCAGTCAGTGTAGATAAAGATCAGACTGCACAGGATGTGCAGTCTGATCTTTGATCCGTGTCGTCTGCTTAGCTTAAACTCTACAGACAAAAGCAACCGTTATATCGAATTATTTAGGTCTTATTTCTTACTGGGTTTATCCGGCGCTATAAGGGCTAGGATGGTGCATTCTTAGACAGCAATAAAGGCTTACTTGTATGATTTTACCGCCAAGATTAGATAATTGAATAAGGGGTCTGAAATAAATTTTTGTCATGATTTGTTCAATTTCTTCCTGAATTTCATCCATCATGTTTTATCTGGGATTATTTTTAAAACTGGTCCTCTGGAGATATTACAGAATTTCCCTTGAGAAGAAGATTTCCTTTGAGATATTTCCATCAGTTTATTTGATATTATAACCCTGATATAACACAAATAACATGATGTTATCAAGGAAGTTTGTCAGTGAAAAGATTCTTCCTGGCTTTGTGGTTATTGTAATGGATTCCTAATTCAAATTTTAGCGTGGCTGTTTTTGAAAGAAATATCCAGGTATTGTCATAGCCCTGGCATTGTATGCATTATATAAGCTGTGTGAAAACTTTGGCATTTTATGATATCTCTCTTGTTAGTGAAGATATTTGCTTCAAACTTGTAAAAATTGTTCTTTATCAAAAGGGGGACCTATACATCAAGGGCAAATAACCATCAAAGTGTTTTTGACAGAGTTAAAACTCTCTTTCAACCTAGAATTTTCACTGAAAATAAAGCGCCATAGCCGAGTGTTTGTACCCACATGCGGTGCTTTTGTAATGTCACATAGCTTAGGCCAGGCAGTTGAAACTGCCTCAGCCTAGTACTGCTTGAATCCAGACAGACATGAAAAGCAAACTCTGGCTGTGTTGTATATGAAATACTGTTGAAAGCAACATAAAAAAAATTCACTTCAAACAAAACAATTACGTCAACATATTTTCCAGACTTGTGTCTATTTTCAGTGTTGTATAGACGATAGTGAAGACATGCTGAAATTGCTTCTAGAATTTGGTGCTAATGTGAATGCAAAGGACAGTGAGATGTGGACGCCTCTTCATGCTGCAGCCACCTGCGGACATGTACATCTATGCAAGTGCTTAATTGACAAGTAAGCAAAAGATCATAATTTACCATACTTTCCAATGTTTTTGAGAAATTCTTTAACCCTTCACAAAACAGTAAAATTTTAGACTGGTCCAGTTTGAAAGCATTTGCAGATGACAAATTAAATATTGCTCAAGTGGCAAGATTTGTCTTTGATGGGATAAATAACATTCTGGGAAAAGGAGAAAATGCTGGTTACCAGCATTTTCTCCTTTTCCCACAATGTTTTCAAAAGGATTCTTCCTCAACATTCTTAAAACACGGGATTGTTTGGTAAAGGGTTAAAAAAGAAAGACTTTGGCTAGAATTATTTTGGGCATTTCTTTTGATATTTCCTCCTTATATTTTCAATCTGAAGTATCTTTTAAGTAACTCTCTACCAGATGACAAAATTTTAGACTTGTCAAAAGTGGAAGGAAGCATTTGGAGGGGACAAAATGAGAGTGTCTCGAATAATGGGACATGGTAGAAAATATGGTGGGAAAAGGAGAAAATGCTACCAGCCTTGTCCCACAATGTTTTTAAAGCATTCATCTTTCGTCAGAAAATCATGGGACTGTTTTCACAAGGCTTGATGTTTTTGGATGGAAACAGTTAAAAGTTTATCAGTCTCTCTTTTTTTTTCCTTTGACACATCACAATAACAGTAAAGCCATACTACTAAATACTACTTATGACAAGACGAGAAATATTGGATTCTGGAGGGAAGGACAATGTCTAATAGGAATTTAATGACAAAATATGTGGAAAGAGGAGCAATTGCTACTTTCCTGGCAAGCAGTTCCTTTTTTTGCTACTAATAGTAGTTACTTTTCTATGAAATAGTTTCAAGAGCTGTATTGTGAAACAGTCATGTTTGCTCAGTTTCGTTCTTCGATTGGTTTTTAATGCTATTTTTCAACATTATTAACCCTTGACCAAACAACAAAATGTTAGACTTAACAAACTTTAAAGATTTGTAGACCGCAAATCGATTGTGACCAAAATGTTGACATTTGTCTTAGAAATACTGCTTTTCCACTTAAATCATAAAGCAGTGTTTGGCTGTGAGATAAATCATAAAACAGTGTTCAGCTGTGAGATTTGAATTATTCCTGTTGTAATGACTATCACCAATACTTCAGAATAATTAGGCATAGCTTGAGTATTGAACCAGTGACCCCTGAGTTTCAGACTCTGGTCTTCCTAAAAGACTGAAAGACATAACAAAGGAACATATCAGCACTGTAGCCTGACTCTGAAGTGAAACAATAATAATAAATGAACTATCAGGGTCCTACTCAACAAATAAGTCAATCTGTTTTTGAAAAAAATTATAGTGTCCTCATGCCTCCTATCTACAGACAGGTCAATCTCTTTGAGGCATAACCCTTCCCTGTGTGAATCTGTTTTTCAGACTTCACTAAAATCTCTTGAAACGGCATCAAAACCCAAACAAGAAATTCTGATCCCTAGCCTATTTTTTTTTTTATTCATTGCATTCCAGAAAACAGTTACCATCAGTTTTAGCAGTAGTTTTTGCTTGATGAAAATGAGAGAGTCAATAAGTAATTATATTTTCCTTAGCTCTTACCAAACAACAAAACTTTGGACAAAACCAAGTTGAAAGCATTTTCAGACAACAAATAAAATTAATGTAGCTCAAATGATGACTTTTGTCTTTGAAAGGGGGGAGGGAGAATTAGTGGGGAAAGGAGAAAATGCTGGTTGTCAACATGATCATTTTTTTCCATAATGTTTTCAAAAGCCTTCTCCTTCAGGGTCATTAATACTCAGGATTGTGTGGTAAAGGGTTAACCCTTAACCACACAATCCCATTTTTTAACAACCCTAAGTTAGAGGCTTTTTAAAATCATTGTGGGAAAAGTAGAAAATGCTGGGAACTAGCATTTTCTACTTTTCCCCACAATGTTACCTAGTCGGAGAACTTCAGTTCATTTGTACCACGTTCAGATTTTTTGTCTGCTGATGCTTTGAATTTGGAAGAGTCTAAAATTTGTTGTTTGGGAAAGGGTTAAGGAATTCCCTGGTTTTAAGTGGACCTCAAAGATGTTGAAGTTATTTGTATGAGAAAATATAAGCCAGTCAAAGTGAATTTTCCTGCACCTTTTTTAATTGCGCCTAAAGAGTAGAGAATGTAAGGCCCTTACTGGTCTCTTGTTTTGCTCACCAGAGCATGAAGAGCTCAACGTGAGCTTTTGTGATTTGTGCTGTGCCTGTGGTATGTTGTTTGTGATCCGGCAAGCGTTTTGCATCGTCTAGGCATCACATTACATTGTGTGCTCTCTAGAGGCCACATTTTCTGTTGGATACTCTTACGTACATGAAAGTTCGCAACAAATGTATAGTTCAAATATAAACCGCTCTGGCTGGGATCCGAACCTGTGCAGCAAAGATCCTCATTTATTGAGGTTTAAAAGACCAATACACTAACCACTGAGCTAAAGAGAATTCTCTCTAATGCAGTTGTCAGGTATTGATTTTGTACAGCAAGAAGCTATGCTGAAAGGAAGGAGTGATCCCCCATAACAATACTCATGAAACTTGGTCAGAATGTCTGTCTTGAAAATATCTCAATTTAGTTAAAAATTGGCACATCGGGTCAAAAAGTAGGTCACTGAAATGAATCTTAGGAAAACCTTGTGTGCACTCTAGGGGCCACATTTTCAGTCTGATACTCACGAAAGTTTTTCAGAATCTTTGTCTTGATATTTCAGAGAACTTAAGTAGGTCACTGTGATAAATTGCAAAAACCTTGTGTGCACTCTAGAGGCCACATTTTCAGTGTAATACTCATGAAATTTAGTCAAAATGTTTGTCTTGATAATACCTCAGACAGGTATGAAAGCAGGTCACATCAGGTCAGTAAGTAGGTCACTGGGATAAATCTTACAAAAACCTTGTGTGCACTCTAGAGGCCATATTTTTAGCTAGAGACTCACGAAAAGAGGTCAGAATGTTTGTCTTGATAATATCTCAGACAGGTTTGAAATTGGGTCATGTTCGGTCAAAAAGTAGGTCATTGGTACTAATCTTAGAAAACCTTGTGTGCACTGAGAGGCCACATTTTCAGTCTGATACTTATGTAAGTTTGTCAGAATATTTGTTTACATCATGTCTTGGACAATTTTTAGCTCTACTGGCTGTAAGCCAGTAGGGCTTGTGTCATGGTATGGTTTTTGTCGTCCGTCTGTCAGTCTTTTTCTTGTTCAGGCGATAAAGTCTTCATTTGTGGTTGGATTTTTGTGAAACTTGCACAGTTTGTTTATCTCATCAATAGCTTGACCCCAATTGATTTTGAAAAAAGTCTGACGATCAGTGTGGGAAGAGTAGCCATTTAAAGTTCAAAATTTCAATTTCTTGTTTACGTGATAAAGTCTGCATTTGTGGTTGGATTATTGTGAAACTCACACAGTTTTTTTATCTCATAAATAGCTTGAACCTTATTGATTTTGAAAAAAATCTGACAAACAGTGGGGGAAAATTAGCCATTTGAAGTTTATAAATTCAATTTCTTGTTTATGTGATAAAGTCTGCATTTGTGGTCAGATTTTCATGAAATTTGCACAGTTTGTTTATTTTCATCAATAGCTTGAATCCTATTGATTTTGATAAAAATCTGACAATCAGTGTGGGAAAAGTAGCCACTTAAAGTTCAAAATGTCAATTTCTTGTTTATGCGATAGAGTCTTCATTTTTGGTCAGAATGTCGTGAAACTTGCACAGTTTGTTTATCTCATCAATAGCTTGAACCATATTGATTTTGAGAAAAATCTGAAAATCAGTGAAGGAAAAGTAACCATTTAAAGTTCAAAATATCAATTTCTTGATTACACGATAAAGTCTGCATTTGTGGTCGGTTTTTCTTGAAACTTGCACAGTTTGTTTATCTGATCAATAATTAGAAAACTTTTGATTTTCAAAAAAATCTGACAGTCAGTGCGGGAAAAGTAGTCAAGTAAAGTTCAAAATGTCAATTTCTTGTTTACACAATTTAGTCTGCATTTGTGGTCGGATTTTCATGAAACTTGCACAGATTGTTTATCTCATCAATAGCTTGAATCCTCTTTATTTTGAAAAAAATCTGACAATCAGTGTGGGAAAAGTAGCCATTTGAAGCTAAAATTTTCGATTTCTTGTTTATGTGATAAGGGCTGCATTTGTAGTCGGATTTTCATGAAACTTGCACAGTTGCTTTGTATCATCCACAGCTTGAACCCATTTGATTTGCAAGAAAATTCAATAATCAGTATTGGAAAAGTAGCCAATTAAATTTGAAAATTTACAATTCTTGATTACGTGATAACGTCAGCAGTTGTGGTTGAATTTTCATGAAACGTGCACAGTTGCTTTATATTATCAATAGCTTGAATTCTATTGATTTTGAAAAAGAAAAAAAAAAATGACAATCAGTATGGGGACAGGAGCCACTTAAATTTGATAATTTACATTTCTTGTTTATGCAGTTAAGTCACATTTTTAGCTCACCTTAGCACAACGTGCTAAAGGTGAGCTATTGTGATCGCCCTATGTCCGGCGTCCGTCGTCTGTCGTCCGTCAACAATTTCTTTAAACATCTTCTTCTCCTAAACCACTGGGCCAATCTTGATGAAACTTGGCAGGGATGTTCCTTGGGTGAAGCTCTACCAAAATTGTTCAAAGAATTGAATTCCACCCACAACTCTGGTTGCCATGGCAACAAAAAGAAAAAAAAAGCAAAATCTTTGAAAATCTTCTTCTCTGAAAGTAGAAGGCGCAGAGCTTTGATATTTGGTGTGTAGCATCTCCTAGTGGACCTCTACCAAGTTTGTTCATTTGATATCCCTAGGGTCAAAACTGGCCCCGCCCCGGGGGTCACAAGTTTGAGCATAGTAACAAAGAAGGAAAACTTTAAAAATCTTCTTCTCTGAAAGTTGAAGGTGTAGAGCTTTGATATTTGGCATGTAGCATCTCCTAGTGGACCTCTACCAAGTGTGTTCATATGATGCCCCTGGGGTCAAAACTGGCCCCGCCCCGGGGGTCACAATTTCCAACATAGGAACAAAGAAGGAAAACTTTAAAAATCTTCTTCTGTAAAACTAGAAGGCATAGAGCTTTGATATTTGGCATGAAGCATCTCCTAGTGGACCTCTACAAGTTTGTTCATATGATGCCCTTGGGGTCAAAACTGGCCCTGCCCCGGGGGTCACAAGTTCGAACATAGGAACAAAGAGGGGAAACTTTAAAAATCATCTTCTCTGAAACTGGAAGGCGTAGAGCTTTGATATTTGGTATGTAGCATCGCCTAGTAGACCTCTACTAAGTTTGTTCATATGATGCCCTTGGGGTCAAAATTGGCTCTGCCCCGGGGGTCACAAGTTCAAACATAGGAACAAAGAAGGAAAACTTAAATTTTTTTTTTCTCTTAAATGGGAAGGCATAGAGCTTTGATATTTGGTATGTAGCATCTCCTAGTGGACTTCTACCAAGTTTGTTCCAAGGATGCTGCTTGGGTCAAAATTGGACCAGCCCCTGGGGTCACAAGTTTGAACATAGGAACAAAGAAGGAAAACTTTAAAATTCTTCTTTTCTGAAACTGAAAGGTGTGGAGCTTTAATATTTGGTATGTTGCATCTCAGAGTGGACCTCTACCAAGTTTGTTCATATGATGCCCCTGGGTCAAAACTGGCCCTGCCCCGGGGGTCACAAGTTCGAAGATAGGAGCAAAGAAGGAAAACTTTAAATTTCCTTTTCTCTTAAACGGGAAGGTGTAGAGCTTTGATATTTGGTATGTAGCATTTCCTAGTGGACCTCTACCAAGTTTGTTCATATGATGCCCCTGAGTCAAAACTGGCCCAGCCCCGAGGGTCACAAGTTCGAACATAGGAACAAAGACGGAAAACTTTAAAATTCTTCTTTAAAACTGGAAGGCGTAGAGCTTTGATATTTCGTATGTAGTGATTCTCTTATAAGTTTGCTTGCCCATCTAAGTGCAACAAGTTCATTGAGTTCAAAATTGGGTCATCTTGGGTCATAAACTAGGTCACTAGGTCAAATTAAATACCTTGTTGGCACTCTCGAGGCCACATTATTTGCTCAGTTGCCTTGAAAATTAGAAAGTTTGTCTTTATAAAGTCTCACATAAGATTAATTTGGGTCATCTTGGGTCATAAACTATTTCACTGGGTCAAATTAAAGAAATACCTTGTTTACACTCTGGAGGCCACATTTATTGCTCAAATGACCTGAAATTTGGCTAGAATGTTTGTCTTGATGAAATACCAGATGAGTTTGGATTTGGGTCACCTGGAACCATAAACTAGGTCACTAAGTCAAAATAAAGAAATACCTTGTGGGCACTCTAGAGGCCACATTCTTTGCTTAATTGCCTTGAAAATTGGTCAGAATGTTTGTCTTTGTAAAATCTCACATGAGTCTGAATTTGGGTCAACTGGGATCATAAACTAGGTCACTTGGTCAAATTAAGAAATAGCTAGTGGGCACTCTCGAGGCCACATTTATTATTCATTTGATTTGAAAAATTGGTTAAAATGTTTCTTTTGATATAGTCAAAGACCAGTTCAAATTTGGGTCATCTGGGGTCATAATCTAGATCACTAGGTCAAATTAAAGAAATATCTTTAGGGTACTCGAGGCCACATTTTTTGCTCAATTGACTTGAAAATTGGTCAGAATGTTGGTCTTCATGAAATATGAGTTTGAAATTGGGTCACCTGCGGTCAAAAACTAGGTCACATGGTCAAATTAAAGAAAAACCTTGAAGGCACTGTACTAAGGTGAGCGACCCAGGGCCATCATGGCCCTCTTGTTTATTAAATTCTTTTGAAACTTGCAAAGATTACCTGTATCATCAAGGGATTGAACTCTATTAGAAATGAAGAAAATCTAGCAATTAATTTAGGAAAGGTAGCCATTTGATGACTTAGTATTGTTTACACAACACAGTCCACTTTATTAGTCAGATTTCTTTGAAACTTGCAGGGATTGTTTAAAACAATGAGTACTGATACCCTATCAAATTCAGCTGGATTCCAAACAATTGGTTTTGAGAAATTGTCCTTCAATTTTTTTTCACTATTTGTTCGATTCATCATGCCTCCTTAGGCTGTCTTATTGGGTTCAAGCCCAGGCGCAACAACACCTCCCCCTCCATTTTTTTTTGTGTTTCCATTTTGCATCATGAATTCATTATGTACGCTAGGAAAAAAGCAAAATCAATGCCAGTAGAGCAGTTCAAGCCCTCAAGGGCCTCTAGTTTAATCATGTCATGTTGGGTCAAAAACTATGATCTTGGATGAGTTTGAAATTGGGTCAAATTGGGTCATTACCTGGGTCACTGAGACAAATCTTAGAAAAACCTTATGTGCACATTAGAGGCCACATTCTTTGTGGGAGATTCATTAAATGTGAGCAGAACGTTTGTCTTGATAATATCTTGAATGTACTTGAATTTAGTCATGTTGGATCAAAAAGTAGGTCACTAACAAAATGTGTTTTACATCATCACAACCAAGATGTCTACACCAATCCCATATGACTTTACTCAGGTGAGCTTTAGGGCCAATGGCCCTCTTGTTTTCATTTTGCACTTAATATGTCCCTCAAAAATTGTTGATAATGATATATTGATACCTGTTTGGACTGTTATATGTTGAAAATGGGTTTAAATGCCACAAAGTTGATCTATTTACATTGTTTATGACAGAGGTGCTGAGTTGTTGGCTGTGAATGCAGATGGCAACATGCCCTATGATATATGTGAAGACGAAGTATGTCTAGATTTTATAGAGACAGAAATGGCCAAGAGAGGTAAGTGCTGTCGAATAATTTACATTAACTCTTTACCGCACAATGCTGCCTTTTAATGACCCTGGGAAAGAAGCCTTTTGAAAACATTGTGGGAAAGGGAGAAAATGCTGGTAACCAACATTTTCACTTTTTCCCGCAATGATTTCTACCCTATCAAAAAAAATTGCACCATTTGAGCCACATTGAAATTGTCATCTGCAAATGCTTTCAATTTGGACATGGCTAAAATTTTGTTGTTTGGTAAAGAGTTAATTCTCTAAAACCATTTTGTTCCCTCTGTTATTGTTTTTTCCCTTTTAGCAAACAATTATGACTCAATGGCCCCAGGGAAAAAGGCTTTTGAACACATTGTTGGCAAAGGCATTCAAGGAGAAAATGCCTCTGCAACAATGTTTTCTACCCTTTCAAAGACAAATTCCATCGTATCCCTAACCTTTTAGGAATAAATTATCATTTGAGCCACATTTTATTTGACACCTGCAGGAAAGAAGGCATTGTAGACAAAGGAGACAATGCCTTTTCCAGCAATGTTTTCTATCCTATAAAAGACAAATTCCATAATGTTTTCTACCCCCCTCAGATATAAATTATCATATGAGTAACATTTTATTTGACATTTGAAAATGCTGTCAACTCAGAAAAGTCTGCAATTCTCTTTCCTGGTACAGGCATAAATTTCAGTTTCCTTGATTTGAGCCACATTTAACCCTTAACTCTTTACCAGACGGCACAATTTTAGACTGGTCCAAATTGAAAGCATTTGCAGACGACCAAATAAATGTAACCCAAAAATTGAAATTTGTTATTGTAATGATAGAAAACATTGTGGGAAAAGGAGAAAATGCTGGCTACCAGCATTTTCTCCTTTTCCCACAAAGTTTTCAGAAGGCTTCTTTTTACAGGGTTGTTAAAAGTCGGGATTTTGTGGCAAAGTGTTAAAGCACTTTTTACCACTCTAGTTGCCTTTGTGGTCAGTATAGTTCAAGATCAGGCTGCACAAAATGTGAAGCCTGATTGTTGATCTACACCGTCAGCTTTGCTGATATACTCTAGACAAAAGCAACCATGAAATAGCAATTATGTATTTCTAGGATTAACATTTCTGTTGGGTTTATTTGGGTTCTAAGGATTAATATGTTGTCTGTACAATTTTAACATTTTCAATCTTGACAAGTCTAAAATTTTGTTGTCTGGAAAAGAGTGAAAAGATATTAATTTGCCTTGTTATTAAGCAAGCTCATACATACTCAGCAACATTCATATCAGATTTTCTGTTTTTTACCCTTTCAAAGACAAGTGTGTTTTCCTTGATGTATTTATTTGACATGAAATATTAGAATTGTTACAGTAAATGCTTCTTTATTCTGCACAGAAAGGGAAAAGCTTCATAGAAATTTATTGTTTAACTCTTTACCAACAATCCTGTATTATATATAGACCATACAGTAATAATTATGGCCATTTGAAATATAGTGAAAAATGGAGACAATCTGTTAGCCAGTATTGTTTTTCCCACAATCTTTTCTAACCTTTCAAAGACATATCTCAACATATAAATTTTGTTGTCTCAAAAAGCCTTCAATTTGAGCAAGTGTAAATTTTCATTGACTAGTGAAGGTTAAATTGGCCAACAATTTTTTTTATGTTTAAAATGAGTGATTTAACCACCTTATAGCAGCTGCTTAATCACTGAGCAAAAAACAGTAAAAGAACCACTTTTCTGTTTAAATGGTAACCAGGGTCCGCATTCACCAACCATTCTTGAGAACGTTCCTAGTCTAATTCTCGAAGATTTTCCAAATTTGAAAGTAACACAACTTCTGATTGGCTAAACCATTTGGTTTAGCGAATCGGAAGTTGGTTCACTTCCAAATTTGGAAAATTCTGGAGAATAAGAATAAGAGCATTTTTAAGAATGGTTGATGAATACAGACCTAAGGCCACCAAATAGTGCCAGCATTTTCAGAATTTCCAGAGAGAGATTCTCTCAAAAAGATTGGAGGCCACCCCACCCTTATTAGGTTTTTTTTTATCCCTGGTTATGCCTTCCCCAAACGACAAATTTTGGACTTGTCCACATTGAAAGACTGCAGATGACAATTTAAAATTTGATGAAAATGGCAGAAAGTTCTCTAAAAGGGTAGAAAACACTGTGGGAAAAGGAGATATTGCTCGTTACGAGCAATTTCTCCTTTTCCCACAGTGTTTTCAAAAGACTTGTACTGCAGACACGTGAAAACCATGGCTTGTTTGGGAAAGGGTTAAGCACACTTTTTTGCAGCTGTGCAAATCTTATATGTCTTGCGAGGCAATTCAGCAGACTTCCCATTAATTCATAGGAGCCATGCTGTAGCAAAAGGGGGCTTAATGCATCTATGTTATGCATTACACCATCAAGTCATCAATGCAAGTCATCAGGTGATTATGAATCCATAAACTCCATTTTGTTAACCAACTGACTGAATCATGACGGAGAATGGTCCTTGGACGCACAGATACTTTAACAATAGCAAAAAGTTTTGGCCCGTGTCAGCCTGCGCAGGCTGACATGGGTCGATGCTTTTTGCTGATGCATTAAATCCCTTTTCACAGGGCATGGTTCAAATTATTGATGTTATTGAAATATCTACCACAATGCTCTCATAAACTTAGTGGAAAAATAAGAAAATGGAGAAATTGTACCTCCATTTGCCACTATGTCACTACTGTTGTTACCTTTCTTTGGTTCTTTCCTTTTGTACTATGAATAATGAGAGCTAGAGTTGTCAATAGAGTTTGACTAGTTTGGCAATAGCTTGTCATAATCAACTTTTTTCTCGAAATACAAGAAGAGCAAATTGCATTGGACCTCAGCGTTTCCATTGACATTAACTACAAAGTGCTATGACTTGATACAGTAATGCAATTTTCTCTTATTTAGAGGAAACCATGTGTTCATTTGGTCTTGAAATTACTTTCTCTGTTTGACAGGGATGACAAATGACAAAATGGCAGGCCCAAATTGATGACATCAAAAAGTCCTTTTTGTTAGATTTCTCTGATAAAACACTTCCTGATATTTGTTGAGACAATTTTGTTACAAAGATGAAACAAGCAACAAAATGCTCTTGGGGATTTTTTTTTCTGTTTATTATTGGAAGATCAGTTTGGGAGTTTTTTTTATAATATCCTTATGAAATTTTAGTATTTCTCTTCATGCAATCTCTTGCCTCTAGCACAAGTTTTGAAGCAGACAGTTTTGAAAACATCCTTTATACAATAAGGATAAACAAAACATGAATTAGGTTGTTATATATGAATACAAGGGAAAGCACTGTGGCATAAGGAGAAACTGCTCTACATGAACAATTCATCCTTATGCAACAATTTTTAAAAAGAATAAAAAATAAGTTGTCATTTGGAGTAAATGTGTAAAAGGTAAAAAGTAATTTTTGTTGTAGAAAATAGCCATACAATTAGTGTTTAACCCCTTACCAAATATTTTTGAGTTTTAGTGACCCTTAGTAAGAAGGCTTTTGAAAACACTGGTAACCAACATTTACCTTTTTTCCCACAATGTTTTCTATCATGCCATACACAAATACCATTACTTTAGCTACGTTTTATTTGTTGTGTGCAAATGCTTTCAATTTGGACAAGTCTTGAGTTCTGTCGTGTGGTAAAAAGGGACTTCTGAGGTCTCTGAAGTACAAGGTATTTGAAAACAGCATTGATAGATATAGAAATCGATTAACTCTTTACAACATGACAAAAATTTAAACTGGTCCGAATTGAAATAATTTATAGACGATAATTTAAATGTAGTTCAATTGATGGAATTTGTCATTAACAGGGTAGAAAACATGCTGGTTACCAGCATTTTCTCCTTTTCCCACAATGTTTTCAAAAGGCTTCTTCTTCAGGGTCGTCAAAACTCGGGATTGCGTAGTAAAAGGTTAAGATAAGCAATTGCTGTTTTGCTACAATGTTTTGTGGACTGTCTTTTGAAGTTCAATCTCTTGTGTGGTTCCTTGGTTTTACCTTCTGCAGATGACAAAATTAAACTTTAGCTGAAATGAAGGAATTTGCGTTTGAAAGAGCAGAAAACATTTTGGGAAAATTCGGGAAAAAAGTCATTGGTTACCAGCATCTTCTCATTTCCAGACTGTTTTCAAAAGCCTTATTTTTCATGGCCGTTAAATCTTTGGATTGTTTGGTAAAGGGATAACAAACAAAGGGAAAATAATTACAGGCTCTTATCCACTCAATCCTGAATTTTAATGATCCTAGGGAAGGGGCTTTTTGAAAACATTGACCCTGAAGAAGAAAGTCTCATAAAAATGTATTCCATCTTTCGAAGGAATATATAAAAATTTAAGTAACATTTAATTAGTCACCTACAATTGCTTTCAATTTGGACTAGACTTAAATGTTGTTGTCCGTTAAAGAGCGAAATCTTGAGAACATTATAGGAGCTATTTTTGAAGCTATGTAACAAGTAAAATCAAATGTTTTCCCGCTATTTTGAATAATTGTCTGCAGAGGAGATATTTGTACAGGAACTTTCCTGCATCCATGCTGGTGTGTCATTTAAATGCAATTTGAGAGGGAACAGCGATTATTTCTAAAGACCATCAATTACGGATGCCATTAGAATCTAATGACAGTGGGCTAGATTTGGATTGGTTGACTCTGTACTGGATGACAAAATTTTAAACTTATCCATGTTGATAGCATTTGCAAGATGACATGATGAGAATTTTTTAAAAATCTATACTAGATTTACACAATAAAACTTTAGGCCTGTCCAAACTGAAATCATTTGCAGGCAATAAAATAATGTTTCTTTAAAGTTTGTTTTGGGAAGGGTAGAAAACAGTTGTGTGTAAAGTAGAAAATGCTGGTTACATGCAATGATGCATGCAAGCATTTCTCCTGTACTCCTTTTCCCACAATGTTTTTCAGAAGGCCTTTTCACTGGGTTAGTTAAAACTCAGGACTGTGTGGTAAAGGGATAAGGGGTAGAAAATATGATGGAAAAGGGAGATAAAGATGGTTACCAGTATTTTGTCCTTTTTCCAATTTTCTCTTTCACTCTTTACCTGACAATCTCAAGTTTTATTTACCCTCAACAGAAGGCCTGTGAAGACATTGTGGAAAAAAGGTGAAAATGCTGGTGACCAGTATTTTCTCCTTTTCCCACAATGTTTTCAACCCTATCAAGGACAAAAATCCTCATGTGAACCACATGTTATTTGTTGTCTGCAAATGCTTTCAATTTGGACAAGTCTAAAATTTTGTGGTTTTGGAAAAAAGTTAAAAGCTCCTTTCCTCAGTCATGGAAACATGGGATGTTTGGTAAATGGTCAAAATTTTTTTGCATTCAAGTGCCATACCACACTACGGCAATATATAAGGTAATTTAGAATATGGTGATTATAGAAGTCACTGAATGACCAATTTTTACATTTTTAGCTCAGCTGTTTTTGAAGAAAACATTCAGCTATTGTTGTCATCTGCATTGCTGTGCAAATACTTTGACATTTTATGATATCTCTGTTATTACTGAAGACATTTGCTTGAAACTCGGACAAGTTGTAAATTATCAAAAAGGGAACCTATACAAAGGGCAGGTAACTATCAAAGTATTTTTGACATTTATGCCCCTTTTTCGACTTACAATTTTTACGTAAAATCATCGCAGCCAAGCATTGTCTCCTGCATGCGTTGCTCTTGTTTATATCTTGTTCACCAAACTCTTCAGACATGTGATTTCCGTATGTTTTTCGTGGACTAAGCTCAATACATAAAGTATAGGTCTGACTTACAACAGAGGGGTCGAAATAAAATCCTTCCTTCCCTACTTTCTAAATAGCCCAGGACTAATATGACGGAGACTGACTCATGGCTGAAGCAATACAGTAAATCTTTCTTCTTTCTACATTTAACAGGTATAACTCAGGAAGAAATTGACGAAAAACGCCTAGAAACGGAACGTCAAATGTTAACAGACCTCAAGAAATTAGCAGCTGAGAAGCGGAATTTAGAGTATAGAGATGAACATAGAGCAACTCCAGTAAGTCCCTGTCATAAACTTATGACTCATCTGATTGATCACTGTCCATTTGTCTTAATTCTTTACCAAACGACAAAAATTTAGACTAGTCCAAATCGAAAGCATTTGCAGAAGACAAATTAAATGATACTGACAAATCAAAATTTGTTTTGGAAAGGGTAGAAAACATTGTGGGAAAAGGAGAAAATGCTGGTTACCAGCATTTTCTCCTTTTCCCACATTGTTTTCAGAAGGCTTTTTTCTCAGGGTTGTTAAAAGTCGGGATTGTTCGATAAAGGGGTAACTGTTATCTGTCTGTTATATCCACTATTGCCTAATTGTTTACCCTGCGACAAAAATGTTGACTTGCCTAAATTGAGAGCATTTTGCAGACAACAATTTAGATGTGACTCCAATGATGGAATTTGTCTTTTTTAGTGAAGAAAACATTGTGGAAAAAGGAGAAAATGCTGGTCACCAGCATTTTCTACTTTTCCACATTGTTTTCAATAGGCTTTTTCCTTGGGGTAGTTGTTGGGTTAACCCTTTACCAAACAATCCAGTGTTTTGACAACCCTTTGGAAGAAGGCTTATGGAAAAATTACCAGAAAAGGGGAAAATGCTGGTAACCATTATTTTCTTCTTTTCACTTGATTTTGTTTTATCCTTTCAAAAACAAATTCTATAATGCGAGACAAATTTAATTTGTTGTCTGCAAATGCTCCCAGTTTGGGCAAGTCTTATATTTTGCTGCCTGGTAAAGAGTTAACTTCTCTTCAGAAACAAGTTCTCCAAATCAAATTTCAAAGTCTTGACTTCTTTAGTTTTTAGAAAAAAATCTTCTCCCAAAGTTAAAGTAAAATTATATCAGAGTTGTGAAATTATTAGCATTTTTTTCCTCAAACTGGTAACTGATCATCCTCATTGACCCAGTTCCGATGTATTCCATAAACTACATTCATCACCCCTGGGTTATCTCGCGTATGTTTTCTTGTTCTCATGAATTATTCATGAGGCATTTTGATTGGTAATCTCAGTTTTTCATTGAGAAAATTTAATCTATTTTTATCAACCATATGCCATCATTTCTATTTTTACCTTGTCTACAACTAATCAAATCGCTTGTTTCAAATCAAGCTTGGCGATACTTTAAATATGGCCGAGGCCGTGAACATCATTGACAAAAGTTTTTTTCCTGCGTATATAGCAGATCTTCTCCCTGCTACATACCCCTAAGGACTGCAACAGCATGCTGTATTTCTGAATATTTGCTTTTGTATACAAGGATTTGTAATGTCTGCCCTGGATTGTCATAAGGCAAGTGCCACAGAAGGAAGGCCCACTGGTGGCCGCCATATTCGTTGATAATGATGTGGGTTTTTACCCGGTTTATTCTTAGTAATGGAAGAAATGTGATTATCCTCCAGTACAAGAGTGTATCGTTATGTTATCAACAGTTTGATTGGCTGTTGGGTGTAATTCGCAATCTTGTAAATATTCATAGAAATGGCGGTTTTGCAACTGAATGTCCCAGGGGTGATAAATGGTGATACTTCACGCCTTGGTTAACAAGGGTCGTAACTGATTACCATCTGAAACAATTGCAGATGACAACTTTGAAAACAGGCTTGGCTAACCATCATACAACATGAGAAGACATTGTGGCAAAAGGAGAAATTACTTGCTATGAGTAATTACTCCTTTGCATCTGAATGCTTTCAAATAGCAGTTTACGTGCTAAACTGTACAAATCGAAATTGTATTAACATTCAACCCATTACTAACAAATCTTGTTATTTTACGACCCCAAAGAAAACATTGTTGAAAAAAAGGTAAAATGCTAGTAACCAGCATTTTCTCCCTTTCCCACAATGTTTTCTGTCCTTTTACAGATAAATCTTATCATTTAACCCTTACCACATGATCCCAACTTTTAATGACCCTGAGACAGGCCTTTTGAAAACATTGTAAGGAAAGGAGAAAATGCTGGTAACCAGCATTTTTTCCTTTTCCCATGTTTTCTACCCTTCCCAAAACAAATTTCAATTTTTGAGTCACAGTTATTTTGTTGTCTGCCAATGCTTTCAATTTGGACAGGTCTAAAATTTTGTTGTTTGGTAAAGAGTCTAAGGCATATTTTATTTGTGATCTGCAAAAATTAACGTGTTCATTTTTTATCACTCTAAAACTCTGCCGTTTGGCATAGAGTTATACCAAAAAAAAAAATGGCTGATTCATGATCAATATGATATTGGCATTATTTACAAATGTTTTAGAGGGGGAAAAAAGATAATCCAGCCACTTGGACAGATAAATCCCACAAAATCTATATCGATATACTGAAACAGTGCCTAATGCATACTAAATATTAGCCAGTGTCCAGCTTTATTTTGTTCCTCTGGTCGTATCATTAACTCTTTACCAAACAACAAAAGTTTGGGGTCATCAAAATCGAAAGCATTTACAGAAGACGATTTAAATATGACAGGAATTATGCTTTTTGGCTGTGAAAAGATAGAAAACTGTGGGAAAGGGAGAAAATGCTGGTCAACAGCATTTTTCTCCTTTTCCCAAAATGTTTTAACAAGTTTTCTTTCACACATAGAAGCTTCCAAGAGGGAGGGGTGAGTAGGGAGAGAGAGAAGAAGAGACAGACAAAGATGATAGACAAAATGAGATGTATATTTTCATTCAGTAAGAAAAGCCAAATTGTCTAATTTCATGACATTGCAGGCTAAGTTGTTTCTGAAATTATTATTGTAAATTAAAGATCATACTGCAAAGACCAGATGGCAAAGATCTGATGGTATGTTCTGTGCTGTGTGATTTTGATCTACATTCTTGGCAAGAGAACCCAAAGATGTGCTCAGCATTGTAGCCTTGTACAATACATGATTAATTTTAGGCTGATCAAAACTTTACAAATCACATGGGGCCAACACTTGACGGAATTCAATATACCCATATTAAATTCTTTGGAAATCATTGTGGGAATAGAGGCAACAGTTACTGCTTGTTACAATCATTTTGTTCTTTTGCCCACAACATATTTAAAAGCTTTCCTCAGGGATCTAAAAAGTGGTGTTGGAGTGTTGAAGCGTTAAGATTCTAAAACTAAAATACAAAAATACTTATGTTTATATTGGCTTTTTTTCAATTATCTTCTTATAATCAAATAGGTGATGAAAATATACCTCATGAGCTCATCTAATTTATCTCAGTTGGAAGTCCTACGGCTTATAATTAAGGGATTAGACATTCTTAACATAGTTTTGTATTTAATCATTCACCATTGATTGGCAACCTGTAGACTATTACAGTGTTCTGGCAAACTAGTAAAATTGTTTGAGAAAATCATCTAAGAGGCAGTAGAAAATTGGGGACATTTATTGAAAACAGGGGGCACTTGTTTTGTACTTAAACAACTAAATTCCATGCAGTTAAGTTGATTTACTGGTACCCTCTTCTTGTTTTTGAGCCACATGTGTATCAAACAGACTTTACAAAGCTTAAACCTTTACCACATGACAAAATTTTAGAATTGAAAGCACTTGCAGACAATAATTTCAGAATGGCTCAAATGATGAGATTTTTCTCTTGATGGAGTAAACATTGAGGGAAAAAGAAAAATGCTGGTTACCACCATTTTCTCCTTTTCTCACGTTTTCAAAAGGCATCTAGTCAGCATTGTGTGGTAAAGAGTTCAACAAATGAACAAATGGAATCTAAATCATATACAGCATGATTAGAACAGACCGCAGTAGAACAAATGTGTGGCAAATTTGTGCAACTGTTACCAGACGAAGTTAAGAACAGTATGAGGGTTGGTTCTTCTGAATTTTTTTATTTCTGCATTCAGACCATCAGGACTTTTTGAACTTGATGGCACAGAACTGAAAAAGTCTAACCCTTGAATTGCTAGATAAACACCATAAAATTTTCAGTCAGTACTCACAACCAGAATATTGTAATTTCACATTTCTGTTAGCCAGAAATTAACCTTACCCTGTTACACTTCTGTGCAGTCTGATTATGATTTATTGTATGGACAAAAATGCATTGAGTTGTTCTAAACATCCTAAGAGTTGGTATCATACATGTTTTCTTCCTTTGTTATGGAGGCAAGACACTCAGGAGATGCCATCTATATCAATGGAACATTCTGGAACATCAGAGGATTTCCAAGAATGGGCCTTCAATTTTAATTGTTCTTGTGTCAGCCTGTTGATTTGTAAGAGCATATAACCTGCCATTTGCTGATTTGATAATTGTTGGGATGGAAGTTTGCATCTACTTTTTAGGGCCAATTAAAGATTTTCACCCGAAAGTCCTCACATAACCCTTTTGATAGAAAACCAAGTTATAATTTATTAGGGAGAAAATTTGGTCTTGTCCAACTTTCGCAAGTTTTCATATTTTTAGTAAGGATAGTGTAAAATTATAGCTACTCTTGAACGATGTTGGCAATGTTTTGCAGTTTTGACAAGAATATCTCTCCAAATGTATGAACTGTTTAAGTCAGTGATCAGACTGCCTGTTCTGCACAGTCTGATCTTGACCTACACTGTCCACAGAAGCACCATACGTTGCCCTTAGCATTTTAAGACTGAATTTCCCACCAACAAATCTCATCATTTCAGCAGCATTTTATTTGTCATCTGCAATTGCTTTCACTGTGGACAAGTCCAGAATTTGTTGTTAGGTAAAGAGTTAAGTATGACAAAACCTGTTGGCACACAATCCTAACCCCGAGAAAGAGGGCTTTTAAAAACATTGTGGGAACAGGTTACCAACATTTTCTCCATTTTCCCCAATGTTTTCTACCTGTTTAACCCTATACCACACAATGATGCCTTTTAACGCCCTTGGGAAGGAAGCCTTTTGAAAACATTGTGGGAAAAGGAGAAAATGCTGGTAACCAGCATTTTCTCCTTTTCCCACAGTGTTTTCTATCCTATCAAAGAAACATTGCACCATTTGAGCCACATTGAAATTGTCGTCTGCCAGTGCTTTCAATTTGGACAAGGGTAAAATTTTGTCGTCTGGTAAAGGGTTAAAAAGGCAAATTCAATCATTTGAGTCATAATTTAACCCTTTCCCAAACGACAAATTTTAGACTCTTTCAAATTCAAAACATCTGCAGACGACAAATTCAGAAATTGTTCACATGAGTTTAAGGTTCCTGATAGGGTACAAAACATTGTGGGAAAAGGAGAAAATGCTGTTACCAGCATTTTCTCCTTTTCCCACAATGTTTTCAAAAGCATGCAGGACTTGAGAACACGAGGTTGCTGGTTTGATCCCTGGCTTGGCCAATGTCTTTCTGAGGATTGATGATAGTCATTGCGACAGGATTCATTCCTCTCTCACCGCTGACTATTGTTTCGACGATGGTTATGTGGGAAAGCAGCCAGTGGCTTGGAAAGTATGTTGTGTGGAGTACTGGTAAAAGAAACTCCAGGAAAGCATGGATAGGTGCACTGGCCGCCACGATATAACTGAAATAATGTTGAAAACGGTGTTAAACAAGATACAATACAATTTCAAAAGCCTTCTTTCCCAGGGTCATGAAAACCCATGATTGTTTGGTAAAGGTATAATGTAACATCTGCAAATCCTTTGAATTTCGATGTGAGTAAAATTACCAAACGACAAAATTTTAGACTGGTCCAAATTGAAAGCATTTGCAGACGAGAGAATAAATGTGATTGAAAAATTGAAATGTGTTTTGGGATGGGTACAAAACATTGCGAGAAAAGGAGAAAATGCTGGTAACCAGCATTTTCTCCTTTTCCCACAATGTTTTCAAAGGGCTTCTTCCTTGGGGGGTTGTTAAAATTCGGGATTGTGTGGCATACAGTTAATCATATTTTTTCATGTGCTGTCAGGCAACAGTGTGATGAGAAATGGTGCCTTAGACCCAGCGTCTGGTATTATGCATAATAACTGATAAGAGAAAATGAGTTTTACATGCATTTTGATGAAGAGATTTTCCTGTCTAAGCATTTTGTAATAAGTTCCGTCTTCCATCTCTGACCCTTTCTGTCCTCAGTGGCTCAGTATTCGACTGTTTACTAGATGACAATCAAAGGACTGATAGTCCTGAGAGTCGCCTGGATGGTAATGGGTTAGAAGTTTTCACCCTTTTTTGTTCAAATCTATTAAACGCATTCAAGATACAAAATAACTCAACTATAAGGCAGTATTATATGCAAGCATATTTCTAAGTTGTCATCCTAAAATTACAAACATATTAAAATTTACATTAAAACAAATATATGTGGTGAGAATTAAAATTTAGGCACAAGGAACAGGTTTAAAAAGTTCAAAGTCTCTTACCCCAGGCGACTTCATTTAAAAAATGGTTTTCAAAAGGTACAATCAATACAAAACATGTCATTTCGTTGAAATGACATCCACCTCCGAAAAAAGACCCTTTTTTTTTTTTTATATCAACATAATTATAAGAGGTATTTTGTTTTGCATGGAGATGACCTTTTTCTGTTATTGGTGAAAATATACATTAAGCCCCCTTTTTCCATGATAAGGAATTTCATTAAATAAAAACAAATACTGATTGTCTGTGGCTTGTGATAAACAATATAAATATGAATTTTCATAAAATTTTGTCCAGTAGTTAAAGAGATTGGTCCAGAATGGAAATATACATCAAACCCCCTTTTGCTATGACACTGCTTTAAAAACAAAAACAAAATACAACCGAAAGACATCAAGCGCCCTTTTTCCATGACAAGGCATTACATTTAAAAAAAAAGTGTATCGGCGGACTATCATGAGGACCACATGTATGAAGTTTCATTAACTTTCGACGATGATTTTAGAACATATCTGTCTGAATGGACGGAAGATCGGACGGACGAACAGACGGACGGACAGACAACATGAAAACCATATCTCTCCCCCCCCCCACCCCAAAATTCAACGGGGCGTAATAACTGTCTAAGTTAAATCAATATTTACAGTTCCTCCCTAGCTTGATAATGCCTGTAAAGAATGTGGACAAAACTTATGGTTCTAGTTTGATAAAAATGTTTTTCTAGCGCAGAATCTTACATGTATATCTTCATTCTTACACATTTTGCTAAAACTGTATAATAGCGGAGTAAAAAGTCAAGTTCTCAGATTGCTGGTGTTAGAACTGCGTAGTTTAAAGTCGAATTCCCGTGTGAATTCAGATTTTGGCAGTTACGAAAACACCTTGCATTCTGACACCCGCACTAATAAATTGTTGTTTCATAAGTACTAGATCTACGTTAATCGCACATTAAAAAAAAAAAACAGCAGACTTTTACAAATTCACCTCTTTAAAAACGAAAAACAATTAATCAAAAAAAGTATACTTTAAACACTCTCTCTGCATGGATCGGTAATGCGTTAGGTCGGTGTACGCTGAAAGTAGGGGCCGCTTTGAACAGCGACTGATTCATAAATATGTAAATTTATAAAGAATTCCGTGGTGCAAATGACGTTACACGTCACGTGATTATAAGATCTATATTTGTCGCACAGTTACATTCCAGAAAGCACCTTCTAAGCGATGACTTGGTACAGCCTAGAACCGTGCGCATTACATACGCTATGTACGATCTCTTTGCACCTAGTATGTGGGTGTGCTAAGTATTTAAAGTCTAGAATAAAAAGCCCTGAAGAAGCAACGTGTAAGAATGTTTAAGAAGGCATTGCAACCATTCCAAGTCGTTATAAATTTGTTTAAAAAAAATAGCCAACTGTTGGGAAAAATCTCCATTGAAATCTTCAATGTGAACTCGGTATCGCCTTTCTCTTTCCGACCATAAGTTGAGTGTTGAATTGTAATGAGACTTTTAACAATTAAGGACAGATTGTGAGATTTAGAATGTACTTCTAATGGGTAATTATCGAACCATTTTCACTGAGAACTGTCCACAAATAAAAGCGTGTCTCAGTAAAGACGCTTGTCGTCAAAGAGTATTTTTCAGCGTGTCCGCAAACTTGTTTAGGTCACGACGGCTATTTTTAGATATATACATAATGCGCTATATTTAGAGATGACGTCTGTGTAAGCGATAGGATATTGTGTAGCCATGTGGACGAAAAGATTGTTTCAAAGTTTTAAACCGTTAAAAAGCTAAGTCTTTGTAGACATATTCATTATCACAAAGGCACAATTGTAAGTTATTTACGACAGAAACTGGGTTGTTTACCGAATAATTAGAAAACCATGTTTTATCTCGTAAACCGGAACTCGGCCAGGAAGCAGTACAAGGCCGGAGGTAAGCCTACGTCACCCCATAGATCAGGATGATAACAATGAGAGCCTGGTTGCTATGCAACCAGGCGACTCAAAAATTGGACACTTGTACACCTGTCCAGATTGAGAGTAGTTACAGATAAAAAGGTAAACATTACTCAAAAATTAAACTTTGTCTTTCTGTAGGGAAGAAATCATGCAGGAAAAGGAGAAAATACTAGTAACTAGCATTTTCTTCTTTTCCTACAATATTATCAAAAGCTTGCTTTTTCAGGATCAGGATTATATGGTAGGGTTAGGCTGTTGGATTTGAAATCAAGAAGGAAATCTTGTGACTGACATGGTCACATGGGAGTTTCCCAGGACATTAGGCACTAGAGTCCATGCCTACTACAAACAAGGAAATTCGACACAGCTTTTAGACTGAAATATTGTTGAAAGCAGTTGAAAGCTTGAACATTTGTGACAAAGCTGAATTCGGACAAAGTAGAAAGTTTCAGCTTTGAACTCTTGTGACCTTCTTACTGGTAAGAACTCTTTACCACACAATCCCAAGTTTTAACGACTCATGACGGAGAAGGCTAGTGAAAGCATTGTGGGAAAAGGAGAAAATGCTGGTAACCAGCATTTTCTCTTTCTCCCACAATGTTTTCTACCCTGTCAAAGAACTTCGGCAAATTTAACCCACTGCCACACAATCCCGACTTTCAACGACCCTCTGAAAGAAGCCTTTGAAAACATTGTGGGAACAGGAGAAAATGCTCGTAACCAGCATTTTCTCCTTTTCCCACAATGTTTTCTACCCTTTCCAAAACACATTTCAATTTTTCAATCACATTTATTTTGTTGTCTGCAAATGCTTTCAATTTGGACCAGTCTAAAATTTTGTCAGTTTTTCAGTCACATTTATTTTGTTGACTACAAATGATTTGATTTTGGACTAGTCTAAAATTTTGTGTGGTAAAGAGTTAAACCTCTTTCAAATTTGTCATCTGCAAATGCTTTCAAGAGTCTTGAATTTGTCATTTGGTAAAGAGTTAACCCTTAAAGCGCCTTTCACGACTATAGTTGTGTTTGCGGCCAGTGTAGATCAAGATCAGGCTGCACAAAACGTGCAGCCTGATCTTTGATCTACACTGTCCGCTTTGCTGAATCACTGTAGACAAAAGGAACCATGAAATTGCAATTATTTGGGCCTTCTTTCTAGGATGAAAGTGTCCTACAGGTTTATTTGGCACTCTAAGGGTTAAGATCAGACTGAGGTGTAAGTAACACCTCAGCATTATGTTCTGAAATCAGTATTTCAGGAGCATACAATGAGCTAACACCAGTTGTAATGAATAGAATTTGGAGGAGATATCAGAATGAAGTCAATGCATACTGATTAGATTTTCACATGAGGCGACAGCTGATTGGTTTAAAAGATATAAGTAACTGGAAATAGTTAGACAAGAAAGTGATAAGTCTTCATATGTATGAACAGAAGCTATTTTCCAAGATAAAAATGTCGAGTAATATCATCCTAATTGAAATTTGTGTACGTTTAGGTGTCAGACTTGACTACTTGGCCTCTAGTGAAAATATCAATTTTGAAGTTTTGTCATTGAAATTTATCTGGAATTTGCATCAATACAAACAGAATTTTATGTTTAAGGAACCTTCTTTGGGCTTGTATTTACTTCAAGCTGATGGGAAAATTTGTTACCTCTCGAGACACAGATGTCTAAATTTTCTAAAGCAACGAGAAGCAAATATAAGTTCCGGGAAATTTACATATTATTCCATCTCTTTTATTTCTAAAAATGTTAACAACTTACTGTAATTGTGAGCAATTTTATTAGAAATTGGTAGGAAGTAAAACTTGCTAGTTTAGCGAATGAAAAATCTTTTTTTGGTGAATCATGGATGAACATATATATTTTGACAAATCCAAAATCAAGCTGAAAGTACTCACACACAAGTTACATCGGCACACTATTTTTGGTTGTATTCAACACTATGTGGACACAGATTTCTTTCGCCTAAGCTGAATGCACTGGCGTTTGACCCACTTCTTGGTATAATGAAAGCAAATGAATAGATGGTAATTTGTGATTGGTCAAAAATCTGCACATGTTCATTCGACAGGCCCCTGCTGGCCTATTTGCTCACATATCTATGATGCCAGTATACAAGCTTTGCTACTGCTAATCGATACCGTAGGGCCTTTATTGACACCAAAGCAAACTAATATGAGAGAAGATACTTTCTGGTAATTTGATATTTTTCTAAGCATCACCAAAATGCAATACTATACGTTTACATGAGTATAATTCGACCAACCTCATTAGATTTCGGAATTGGGCAAATGAGTGCATGTATAGGTCAAGGTAACAGTACCTATGTAACCACAAAGTGTAGGATGTGATCAAGCAGTAATGTCACAATGACATGGTATGATTCGCAGCTCTCCCATGGGCTCCCATGAGCATGTCAAGTGACATGGGCTAGGGTTAGTGCTTGGATGGGTGACCATATTGTGATGCAACTCTGAAGTATATCCAGAGTTTTAAACTTTTCCCATTTTCAACAATGATTGGGATTAACTTGTAATCTTGAAATATACATGTATATATAATTAAAAATTCCACTTTCCAACAAAATGAAAAACAGTAAGGAAAA
This sequence comes from Tridacna gigas, assembly GCA_945859785.2. NCBI lineage: Eukaryota > Metazoa > Mollusca > Bivalvia > Cardiida > Cardiidae > Tridacna > Tridacna gigas. Next base: position 64,005,594 of record OX244034.2, on the reverse strand, counting down.
GGAGGCAACTGCTGTCAAGGTTTTTTTTTTTACTAACTGTAATTTTTGTCATATTGAGTGACAAAAAAAAAAAGGGGGGGGGGGGTCTATATATATTCAATTTCCATTTACTCTTAATCTGTCTTTGTTTAAAATATTTCTTGTTTTTGTTGTGTCCAGTTATATCTATATGTGATGCTTGTATTTGAGCAGGAAAATTTATAGAAATAATTACAAAAACAGTTATCCTTTGTGTGATTTGTGCCATTTGGTGCTCAACTCTTTACAAAACGACAAAATTTTAGACTAGTCCAAATTCAGCCTCTGATGCATGTGAGAAAAGTAGTCAGTGGCTTTGGAAAGAAAGTTGTGTCAGTACTGGTGTGAGAAAGCCAGGAAACACATGGGTGTGTCACTGACCGCCATGATATGACTTAAGCTGTTAAAATGGCGTTAAACTCCAACAGAAACAACAGAAACGAGAAACCAAATTCAAAGCATTTGCAGACGACAAAATAATTGTGACTCAAGAGTAGAAATTTGCTTTGGGACACGTAGAAAACATTGTGAAAAATGGAGAAAATGCTGGTTACCAGCATTTTCTCCTTTTTCCACAATGTTTTCAGAAGGCCTCTTTCTCAGGGTTGTTAAAAGTCGGGATTGTGTGGTAAAGGGTTAAAAAATAGGGATGATAACAAAATGAAAATAAAATGTCAGATTTAACTCTTTACCAAACAACAAAATGAAGGAACTGAGCAAATTGAAAGCTTGTGCAGACAGCAATGAATGAAGCTTTAGTGATGATTTCTGTCTTTGATAGGGTAGAAAACATTGTGGGGGAAAAAGGAGGAAATGCTTGATACCAGCATTTTCTCCTTTTCCCAAAATGTTTTCAAAAGCCTTTCTTATTTAGGGTCGTTAAAACACGGGAGTGTGTGGTAAAGGTTAAGAGAGCTTACACTTGGTTTAGGGATAAATCATCGAGACCTTGACAGTGAATAGTAAAATATCCAAAGTGTAGATGTATTTGGTAATTAAAATGTATGATAAGAGAATTTTATTGCCTTATTAATTCATTACATTCTACAAACATGTTTGCGCGTCTGGTAGTTCTACTTTTAGAAACATTGTCAGATATTATCAGCAATTTTTCCTTGGGCTACTGTGTTTGCACTTGTATTCAGGTATCATGATGCTGTCAGTTGTTTACTGCAAGTTTATTTCTGCTAGAACAGGATTAAAGGATGTTTAACCCGTTGCCAAACAATTCTGGGTTTTAATGAACCCAAGGAAAAAGTCTTTTGAAAACATTGTTGGAAAAGGAGAAAATGCTGTTAACCAGCATTTTCTCCTTTTCCCACCATATTTTCTATACTTTCAGTGACAAATTTCATCATTTGATATGCCTTTGATGTGATGTCTGCAATTGCTTTCAGTTTTTAATAGTCAAAAATTTTGTCGTTTTGTATAGAGGTAACTGTTTATCACACAATCCTGATTTTTAACAACACTGAGGAAGACAGCATTTGAAAACACTGTGTGGAAAGGAGAAAAGCTGGTAACCAGCATTTTCTAGTTTCCCCACAAAATTTTCTACCCTTGCAAAAAAACTTTTGGAGAGCCACATTTTTTTGCCATCTGTAAATACTGTCAGTTTGGACAAGTCTAAAATTTTGTCATTTTCTATAGGGCTGTGAGAAAACATTTTCCTGAAATATATCTAAGGAAGGGTGAGGCAGGGAGAGGGAAAGAAATGCTGTTCATTCAAAAGAATGTATGGTTTGTATGGTCCATCTGTCAGTATGTGTTATTTTCTTTTAGTTTTTAAGAGAGAAGTTGAATTAACCCTGACCCCTTTACCTAACAACCACATTCATAAATTTCAAGAAAAACTGCTTTTGAAAGCATAGTGGGTAAAGGAGAAAATGCTGGTAACCAGCATTTTCTCCTTTTCCCACAATGTTTTCTACCTATTTGAGACACACTTAATTTATGATCTGCAAATGATTTCAACTTGGACAAGTCAAAACTTTTTCATCTGATAAAGAGTAGCAGTGCCTATAGCAACTCTTGATTCCTTTACAGGTCACGATCAGATTGTACAGAAGGTGCAGTCTGATCCTGGATCTACATTGTATGCTATTTTTGTGAGATGTTCTGACAAAATCAACTTGAAAGTTATCTGTAGGGGTTTTTTTTGCAGCAACCCAAAATGTTCATTTCATTTAGTTGGCATTGTTGAGGTTAACCCTTTACCAGATGACAAAATTTTAGCCTTGTCCAAATTGAAAGCATTTGCAGACAGCTATTTCAGTGTGGCTCAAATGGTCCAATTTTTCTTTGATGGGGTAGAAAGCATTGTGGGAAAAGGAGAAAGTGCTGGTTATCAGCATTTTCTCCTTTTCCCACAATGTTTTCAAAAGACTTCTTTTCCCGGGGTGTTAAAAGGCATCATTGTACGGTAAAGGGTTTTAATGAACAAAATTGTACAGTATAAAACTGGATTTGAATGGGAAAATTAGATTTAGATTGTAATCCTATTAGACAGTGTGCAGTAGAAATCTAAATTAGTGGTCTCACTGCTTGGTCATGAGACAGATTTGTCATGTTTTTAGATGCCTATTCCTTTTTCAACCCTTAAAGATACATCTGTGTTTTCACCCAGTTTTTAACCCATTTCATCTTTATTACCTCGGCTGTTTTTGAAGAAAAATTTGAGGTATTGCCGTAGGTATCCCTCAGCGTCTGCATTGTCATCGTGCCAAAACTTTCACGTTTTGTAATAGCTCTATTAATACTAATGATAGCCCGCCTGGGTGGCTCAGTGGTGAGCGTGTCGGACTCATGACCTGGTGGTTGTGAGTTCGATACCCGGTTGAGGCGAACTTTCTTTCCGGCGTATTTTCGCCTCTCACCTCTGCTGAAGCATGTGAGAAAAGTAGTTGGTGGCTTTGGAAAGAAAGTTGTGTTAGTACTGGTGTGAGAAAGCCAGGAAACACATGTGCGTCACCGACCGCCATGATATGACCTTAGCTGTTAAAGTGGCGTTAAACCCCAATACAACCAACCAACCAATACTAATGATATTCACATCAAACTTGGACAAGTTGTAAACTATCAAAAGGGGAATACAATACAATAAGGGCAGGTAACCATCAGAATATTTTTGACACAGTTGTAGCCCTTTTTTGACTTGCAATTCTCCCTGAAAATCAAGCAACTGCAGCCAAGCATTGGCCCCCACATTCAGTGCTCTTGTTTTATCAAACTATAATCATGCCAGATTTTGCCCATGATGGCTGCAAGAATGTATAGATTACAACCGATAGAAACTGGATTTCATTTTTTGGAGGCCATCAAAGAATCACTTGTTGTTTCAGGTTTTTAATCAAAGATTTCTGATATTTGTCCGTAAGACCATCGTGATATTGCATGATAATTACGCATTCTATCACATGACTATATTTGACCCTAGCCTTATGTGTAATGAGGCAAACAAAGGAAATGGATACAAAAAAGCATTGAAGAATGAAATTGTAATTTTTCTTTTCCAGCAATGCTTTCAAAAGCCTTTTTCTTGCAGGTCGGTTTAACTGGGATTTGTGTGGTATAGGGTTAAGTAATCTTTGAAGTTTTAATTGCACTCAAAACATGCAAACACTACTTGATATTTCACATTCAAATGTCATAATAGTTGTTCAGAATCTGCCCATCCCTAGGCTAGCTTTCCTGTAAAATTTCTCCTTGCTGCAGTATATCCATAATAAAGGCATAAATCTTGACAAGAAATGCAACAAAAAATTATTTTTAAAGCTTGATGTTGATTATGCATATAAACAAATGTTTCCGTTTCGTATGTAATGCTTGTTTACAACCTTTCTTTGCGTTCTTGGAGATATTTTGTAATGAAGATGTCAATCAAGGAAAATTGCTTAATTTCATCCCTGACAAACCTCCATTAATCCTTTACAACACAATCCCAGAGTTTTAAATGCGTCAAGGAAAAGGACTTTCGAAAATGTGGGAAAAGGAGAAAATGTTGGTGACCAGCATTTTCTCCGTTTTACATGTTTTCTAGTCCCTTTCAACAAAAAAATTTCTCGATTTTCTCATTTGCACAACTTTTTTACAGTTTGTCTTCAGCAAATGCTTTCAATTTGGACACATCTAAGATTTTGTTGTTTTGTAAAGAGTTAAGAAGCATCATGCAAACACCACAGGGATCCTTGAAGAAAATTATCATACAGCAAAAATAAACACAGGAAAATAAGTTACTGTAAAATAGAATTGTCCTACAGCACTTGGTTCATATTACATAGAGGATAATTGTCTGTTTTGGTGTATGATCAAAATTTCTTTCATTGAGTGAAAAGCAAAGGCTATATTTTCATCTTTCTTTCATCTTTTTTCATCTTTCTTATTTTCATTGCTTATCAAGAAGCATTGCATCAAATTGACATTTTGCTGTGATGTTCAATGTCTTGAATGTTTCCTTCGGAATTTTGATGTAGCAGGCTGTACATTGCAAGTACTGCTCTGATTTCATACAGTAAAGCATTGTATTGTTTTTGATTTCAAACTTTGTGTGACAAATTATAATATCAGGTGGTCAAGTTTCAGATGAGCAATTTCAATGCTCTAGTTTTAAAAGTATAGAGAGCATGGTTGATTTATATGGATTAGCACTTACAAGTTCTTTTTTGAAAGAGAATGGAAAATTATGATGTGCACATGTAATTGATTCATTTACCAATATACTCTGTCTAGAAATGAGTTCATTGAACAGCTTCTGACCTCTGTAAACTTGACCTGTAAGTTTTTTGTGTGTAGCTCTTCAATCTTGAGGGAATAAAATTCTATCAACTCCTGCTTGATTGACATACATAAACTGTTGGAACTAATTGGTCTGTCCGCTCCTTATGTTGTATTGATTCCATACTATTGGATTGTAGATCAAGTATTTACTGCTGTATATCCTGCTATTCAGCCATTTGTTCTGTCAGACATACTGAGATACTGCCATGGCATTAGAGCTTTAACCCTTTACCACACAATTTCGGGTTTTAACCCTTTACCACACAATGCCGCCTTTTGACGCCCCTGGGAAAGAAGCCTTTTGAAAACATTGTGGGAAAAGGAAAAAATGCTGGTAGCCAGCATTTTCTCCTTTTCCCACAATGTTTTCTACCCTTTCAAACAAAAATTGCACCATTTCAGCCACGGTGAAATTGTCGTCTGCAAATGCTTTCAATTTGGACAGGTCTAAAATTTTGTTGTGTGGTAAAGGGTTAATGACCCTGAGGAAGAAGCCCTTTGAAAACATTGTGGAAAAAGGAGAAAATGCTGGGAACCACAATGTTTTCTACCCTGTAAAAGCCATATTTCATAATTTGTCCAGCATTCAGTTTGTCGTCTGCAAATGGTTTCAATTTGGACCAGTCTAAAATTTTATTGTTTGGTAAAGAGTTAACCCTTAGAGTGCATTTCATTCATACAGTTGCTTTTGAGGCCTGTGTACATCAAGATCTGACTTCGCAAAACATGCAGTCTGATTTTGGACTTTTTTTACTGTCTGCAAAGATGAGATATTTATGCCAGAATAGCAGTTGGGTCTTAATCCTTGTCCGGCTAAATAAATGAAATGAGACTTTCAAGCCGATAGTAAAAACCAAGATTTCGTTATTTCAAGGGTATTTTTCGAGGAAAGATATCTCCTTATTGAATGGTGTAGATCCAAAATCAGACTGCATATTCTTTGCAGTCTGATCTTGATCTACAGAGTCCACAAAAGGTCCTTGAGTCGTGCTTAGCAGCCTAAGGGTTAAAATTGTCACAAACTAAAGATGTCAGTGATGTTTATTTGAGGCTTCAAGGGTTAACTCATAGCATGCTACCATTATGTTTAGCTTTACATGTTTTTGCCTACAGTCTAGCAATGTAGTTTAACTCTCAAGGGCCGAATCAGCCTGATGGGTATTTCCATTCTAGAATAAGATGCAGATAATTGTAATTTTGTGGCTGTCTTTTGTCTACTGTTTCAGTAAAGCAGACAGTGTAGATATCAAAGATCAGACCGCACATTTTGTCCGTATTCACCAACCATTCTTGAGAAAATTCTTGGTCTATTTCTAGATTGAGAAAGAAACACAACTTCTGATTGGCTAAACCATTTGGTTTAGCCAGTCAGAAGTTGTGTTACTTTAAACTTTTGAAAATTCTTGAGGATAGAACTGGGAATGTTCTTAAGAATGGTTGGTGAATACAAACCCTGATCTTGATCTACACTGGCCACAAAGGCAACTATAGTAGTGAAAGGCGCTTTAAGACCATGAACACTGCTTGATTAAATATATTAATTTTGTGAGTGGTCTACATCTGGAGTATTGTGGAAAAAAATGTCTTGAGGACCTTTTGAAGTTTTGTTCACCCATGATACAGTATACAAACTGATGAAATTGTTCTAATTCTAATGATATTGGTAGTTGAGACATTTTAAAAAATTAGTTAACATAAGACAGAAGTTTTATTTTTTATTTTTGTTATTTCAGCTTCATATAGCTGCTGCCAATGGGTATTTAGATGTAGTAGAATTCCTGTTGGACCACCATGTGTCCATGGAGATGAGAGATGAAGATGGATGGTTACCTCTTCATGCCGCTGCATGTTGGCTGCAGGTATATATGCCACAGTTTATGGCCTTGTTTTAAACCTTTACCACACAGTCAATGTTTTAACAACTCACATGACAAGGGATTTTGAAAATATTTGTGGGAAAATGAGAAAATATGGGTAAGCAGCATTTTCTCCTTTTCTCACAATGTTTTCTACTCCTTCAGAGACAGATACCATCCTATGAGCCTCATTTAATTGGCCCTATGCAAATGCTATCAGTTTGCACAGGTTTAACTCATTACCACACAATCCTGAGTTTTAATGACCCTGGGAAATTTGGACTTTAGAAAACACTGGGGGAAAAGGAGAAAATGCTGGTAACCAGCATTTTCTCCTTTTCCCACAATGTTTTCTACTCTTCCTAATACAAATTTCAGTTCTTGAGTAACATTTATTTTGTTGTCTGCTGAAGCTTTCAATTTGGACTGGTCTAAAATTTTGTCGTCTGGTAAAGGATTAAGTTTTTGTTGTCTGGTAAAAATTTAGATTTCCTTGAGGATCTATCAGACCTTGTTCATGTACTATCTTAGTGTTTGTTACTTACTTGTGCATGATAGATCCTTGGAAAGAAAAGAAAGGATTAAATAGTGTTCCACACATGATTTAGGCTTGTTTATGACTTGCCAGAATTATATCTAGAAAATGAAAATGAAAGAAAAGACAGGTAGAAAAATAAAATTCGGAATGAAGTATAAATAAGACAAGGAAAAAAGGCCTAATCTCAACATAACTTTTTTGTAAGTTGTAAAGCTAAGGGCAACCTCAACTCTTCACCAAATCTATGTTTTAACAATTCTGAGCTTGTGAAAACATTTTTGGAAAGGGAGAAAATTCTGTAACAAGCATTTTCAGCTCACCTTAGCAGGAAGTGCTCAAGATGAGCTTTTGTGATTGTGCTGCTTCCGTTGTCTGTCGTCCTGGTTGTCAACCTTTACCTTGTGTGCTTTCTAGAGGCAAGATTCTCAGTCAGATAGTCATGAAACTTTATCAGAATGTTTGTCTTGATAAAATCTTGGATATGGTTGAAATTGGGTCATGTCGGGTTAAAAAAGTCACTGTGCCAAATCTTAGAAAAATGTTAAGTGCACCATAGAGGTCACATTTTGAGCCTGATAATCTTGAAACATGGTCAGAATGTTTGTCTTGATGACATCTTGGACAAGTTCGAAATAGGGTTACATTTGGTTGTGAATTTATATTTTAGCCTGAGGTGATAGAACTTTTAGTGAAGAATGGTGCGGACTTGGATGCCAAAACAAGAAGTGGAGAAACAGCATTTGGTAAGTATCCAAATTTTCTTCACATTTACCCTGAACATGCTGAATAAGTGTAATGAAAATTTCTTTCAAGTCAGTAGTAAAATCCCAAATGTTACTATTTCAAAGTTGTTTTGAGGGAAAAAAATCTCCTTATCAGATAGTGTAGATCCAAGATCAGACTGCACGTTCTTTGCAGTGTGATCTTGAAGTAGGCTTTTTAAAGCATAATTCAAAAAGAAAATACTTGTCACCAGCCTTTTCACATTTATTCACAATGTTTACCCTTTCAAAGACAAATCAGTATAGTCACAATTAATTTGTTTTCTGAAATGTTCTGGAAAAACACTAAATAATTGTTTCCCCAATAACGCCTCAAAGTAAACAATGCAGGTGTTAAATGCATTTAAATTGAAATCGTACCATTTAAAAGTACGGAAATTATATTTGAAGATAACAATCAATTATTGAATTGTTAGTCACTGGCAGGAAAATGAATTTCAAAATTAGATCAAAAGTTGCCAGGTTGTTCTATCTTTTGTTTACTTTTTACCTGGTTTTGAAATTCACTTCTCTGCCACCGACTTACGCTTGGACTGACAGTACTATAACAGATTGTCGTCTTCACAATAATTTCTGTACTTTTAAAAAGTATGCTTTAAATTTAGATGCATTTTAAAGGCTGCATTGTTTACCATGCTTCAAAATGTTTGACTTGAAAGCATTTGTCGACAACAGATATGGAACAAATGATGAGATTTGTTTTTGAATTGATATAAAATACTGGGGAAAAAGGAAAAAAAATAATGCTGATTAATTACATTTTCCCCTTTTCCCACAGTTCTTCTGCAAAGACCCACTGGCTCAAAGTTGTTAAAACACAGAATTTTGGGGTAAAGGGTTAAGAAAAGTTTGTGGCTCATTAGCTTACACTTTTGCTTCTTTGTGGTTGTCTTCTCCAACACTGAAGGTCAACATAATTATGGGGAAAAACTGAACATACATGTATAGAACTGGAAATTATTTTCCATGTGACATCAAGGCATACTTATGACAAAAGGGATAAATTCTTGGCGGTGAACTTAGAAGTGAGCAATTCATGAATTTATCACCATGCTTCTAAGAAAACGTCTGTTGCAGTCTATAAATCTGCATGAAGATGGGGAAAGTTGGTCAATACAAACCATTATGTATAACCTCGATATATCCTCTGAAGTACTTAATCACAAAATGATCCTTTAATAGTGTCCTTATATTGTACTTAACTCTTTACCCCTCTGTCCCCAGTTTAAATGACCCTGAGAAAGAAGCCTTTTGAAAACATTGTGGGAAAATGAGAACCTGGTAACCAGCATTCTCTCCTTTTCCCACAAGGTTTTCTGCCCTGTCAAAAACAAATTCCATCATGTGAGACATGTTTAATTTGTTGTCAGCAAATGCCATCGATTAACTCCTTAACACACAATCCCAACTTTTAACGACTGTGAGGAAGAAAGCTTTTGAAAACATTGTAGGAAAAGGAGAAAATGCTGGTTACCAACATTTTCTCCTTTTCTCACAATGTTTTCTATCTTATCAAAGAGAGAAGTCATCAGTTTAAGAACTTTTAATTTGTCATCTGCAAATGGTTTCATTTTGGTCCAGTCCAAAATTTTGTCGTTTGGTAAAGAGTTAAGGCAAGCATAGAATGATTCTATTGTCTGGTAAAGAGTGAACTCTTTAGCACATGATCTATACTCAGCAAAAATGAAAACTTTAAGTGGACTTTGAATCTGCATATTTTTACTTTTATAAAATGCACCATAAAAATATTGACACCAAGTTTTACTTTGATGAAATATCAGTAAGTTTTGTGAATTTCATTAATTTTCTCTTAAAGATTGATTTTAAATGTGAAGTCAAATAACGTAGGGGTCAATTACAAAAATATCGAAAGTGGTAAAAATTGGACTGCGTAAATTTTGGTATTGAATGTCAGATTAAACAGACAATGTTTACGTGAGCTTCTCAGTAGCATGTATGGCCACCATTTCTTCTGATGCAAGCCAATATTCTCCTCCTCATGGAGTTGATGTAACGTCTAATGACGTCATTTGGAATAGCCTGCCATTCTAACCGTAAAGCCTGTCTCAGGACATGGATATTGTTTATTTGGTGATTTGTTGGTACCCTGCGCCAGAGTTCGTCCCAGATGTGCTCAATGGGGTTAAGATCCGGGGAGACTGCAGGCCAGGGTAAGACGTTCACATTATTGTTTGCCAAGAAATTATTGGTTACTCGGGCAGTATGGGGTCTAGCATTATCATGTTGAAAGATTGCCTGAGGGCCATGATTCTGCATAAATGGGAGCAAATGATTGCGCAGAATGTTGATGTAACCTTGTGCATTGAGATTTCCCTGAACAATCACAAGTTCTGTCTTTTGGTTGCCCTTGATTCCTCCCATGACTATGACGCTGCCGCCACCGAACCTGTCCGTTTCCCTGATGCAACATTGGGCAAATCTTTCATTTTTTGAAAATTTAATCTCCCCGGTTTCGGATTGTCTGAGCACTGACCCCTAGCTGACGAGCAGTTACTGTGGCTGGCATAAAACGATTATGTAAGTGAGCTAATGTAATAGTGCGGTCTTCTCTACGTGATGTCGCACGCTCTCTACCTGGTCATGGGCGGTTGCGGATGGAACCAGTAGCTGTATAGCGAGTTACAAAGTTGTGAATGGTTTGGCAAGAACACCCAAATTGCCGTGCAACATCATTTACCCTAGCACCGGCATTCAGCATGCCAATAGCCTGATTTCTCTGATTTTCAGAGAGCTGTGGCATTGCTAAGAACTATCGAAAATACTGAAACTGTTGTTTTTTCTTGTTTTTGATGGACACTTAGTGTTTGTAAGTGACGTTACTTGAAACAGACAGCGATGTTTCAGCACGTGGGTAGTGATGAAAACCAGAAATGGAGGATCGAGCAAAGCGTGCGCGGTACGCCTGAGCGGGATTATCAATTTACTGGAAGTGAATTTACGGGCCAGTCGATAAGCGTAGTGAAGGTTAATCAATGAGAACAATAGCCTGTTCAAAATGGGGTATTTAGTATGTAAAGTTTTCATTTTTGCTTAGTATAGTTCCCGACTTTTCAAAATCAAGCAGCTCTCGAAGTGAAAAATTGGGGAAAAAGGAAATAAAAAAAAATATTATGGTTGTACTTGATGTTACCGCTATTTTCAACTTAAAAGATAAGTAGGATGATAATAAGAAAAATCCTCTTCAGTATTTGTTTCTTTAATTGTTAACCCTTTACCACACATCCAGACTTTTAATGACCCTGAGGAAGAAGAATTATGAACTCATTGTAGGAAAAGGAGAAAATGCTAGTAACTGGCATTTTCTTCTTTTCCCATAATGAGTTTTACTCTATCAAGGACAAATTTTTTCATTTGGGTCACCTTTAATGTGTCACTGTAAATGCTTTCAAGTTGGACCAGTCTAAACTTTTGTCATTTGGTAAAGGGTTAAAAGGATCACTTGTCTTAATATAGCCCAGGATCAACTCCCTCTTTAACTCTTTCGCACACAATCCTGAGTTTTATCGACCCTGAGAAAGAAACCTTTTGAAAACATGGTTGGAAAGGAGAAAATGCTGTTAATCAGCATTTTCTCCTTTTCCACTATGTTTTCTACCCTTCCCAAAACAAATATCAAGTCTTCAGCGATATTATTTTGTTGTCTGCAAAGGCTTTCAGTTTAGACTTGTTTGAAACTGTCTTGCTTGGTATAGAGTTAACTCTTTACCAAATGACAAAATTTTAGACTTGTCTAAATTGAAAGCGGTTGCAGACGACAAAATAAAGGACTGAAAAATTGAAATTTGTTTTGTGAGGGGTAAAACATTGTGGGAAAAGGAGAAAATGCTTGTTACCAGCATTTTCACCTTTTCCCACAATGTTTTCAAATGGCTTCTCTCTCAGGGTCGTTAAAAGTCGGGATGGTTTGGTATAGAGTTAAGGAAGTCTGTAAATCTCTGAATGCAGTCTTTAACCTTTTCCATGTGATTGAAATTTCTGCAGGAAAACCTTTTTAAAATGAAGTAGAAAATGGAGCTACTGATAGGCATGAACAATGGCTCTATCTTCCACCACGTTTTCCTTACCACCTTGAAATACTTCATTTCTCTGAATATAATCATCTTTTTAGTTGAGTGTTGGCTTCCCATTTAGACTGCATTCAATCATTACTAAATGATCCCATACTTTTACTTCCCTGAGCAAGAACCTTTTTTAAAAACATTGTGGAAAAAGAGAAAATATTGTCACAATGTTCTGTTTCCATGGAAAGATAATTGATTCTGGTCAGCTTTATGTCAGAATGAAATCCTAAATTTTACATGATAGAAATAGAAGATGCAGAAATAATTGTACTGAAAGTAACAGTATGAAATAAATGAGAAATAAAAATGGCTTTCAGATAAATTTTCACATCACATTTGTATTTCAGAGACCATTCTGTGGTCATTCTTTGTCCAATAGACTGCCTGGTCTAAAAAAACTTACCCATCAGGCATTGTTACAGGAAGTGATAGAGAAAATCATTTCCTGTCAGAACATTATTGTTATAGGGAGGCTGATGAAATACTAAAGTGAGGATTTTTTTAAAGTTACTTTCACTTTTAGCTCCACTGGTCAAAGTCCAGCAAGCTTATTTTATGGCTCTGTGTCAGTCTGGCATATGATAACTTTAAGTTCATCCTTGAAACATCCTTGAAACTGAAACTGCATGCCCAACATAAAATGTGCCAAATTTCATACAAATGTTTACATCATGGTCCTAAGTTTTCAAATTCCTTTAACCCTTTCCCACACAAGCCCTGGTTTTCACTTGTCTGCAGTACAAGTCTTTTGAAAACACTGTGGGAAAAGGAGAAATTGCTCGTAACAAGCAATTTCTCCTTTTCCCACAGTGTTTTCTACCCGTTTTGAGACCTTTCTGCCATTTTCATCAAGTTTAAAATTGTCGTCTGCAAACTCTTTCAATTTGGACCAGTCCAAAATCTGTCGTTTGGGAAAGGGTTAAAACATTAATTTACTTGAAGAATTGTGGTGTGCAACAGCAATAAAACTAAAAGATGTTGAGGAAAAGCTTTTAAAATTTTCCTCTCAAAATCGGTTGGAGATTTTGTAGACAAACCCCTTCAGATTTCATGCCAGAAAGAAAAAGAAACATGGCTGCTTTGGGGTGGCTTTTTGACTCTATAGAACCCTTTATCAAACAACCCCTTATTTTGACAACTCTAAAAAGGAAGGTATATGAAAACGTTGTGGGCAAAGGAGAAAATTTAATAGCATTTTCTTCTTTTCCCACAATATTTCTATCCTTTCAGTCTTAATCATTTGAGACACTTTGTCATCTGCAAATGTTCTGAATTTGGACCAGTCTATACTTTTGTCATTTTGTAAAGAGATAAGCCATAAAGGAACTTAAAATCTCCACAAAATCTATAGATCAGTGTTTATTTGAGCCATGCTCTATAAAAAAAAGGGGAGCTTAATGCATCTGCAAAAATATTGACCCAGATCAGCCTGTGCAATCTGCACAGGCTAACCTAGGTCAAAACTTTTTGCTACTTGTCAGTTTTCTGCCTCTGGATTCAGCTGATTGTTAGACAAAATGTATTTATTTTATGGATCCATAGTTACGTGATAACTTGCTTGATACAAATTGTCCCGGAGAGGCATTAAACTCCCTTTTGTCAGAGTGCCACTCATTTATTTTGTCTGTATGAACCTTTGGTAGACCTCTTCAAGATTTCACAATGGAATCTTGATTTTGAAAAAAAAAATTGCTTGCAAGTGCAGCAATTTCTCAAAGAGGTTTGGGGTTTTTTTCTTCAATTTTTTAGACAGCATGGGTCTTGGGCTAGATTTCATCCTGATTTAGTCAATATTATACATCCTTTTAGCTAAGTATCTCCTGACATATATTTACTGAAGATGTCTTCGAAAATGTCCTTGTAAAAGATCAGTAAACATGAATTCAGATTTAAAGCATACTTACCTATGAAATTATTATGGAAAAAGGAGAAATTGCTCTTAACTAGCAATATTTCCTTTTGCCACAGTGTTTTCCAAATGAGTGTAGTCAAGCCTGTGATCTTGGTCAGCAGCATACAAGGCTTGAAACCCAGAGGTCATTGGTTTGATTTCCCAGATTTACCAAATTTTGAGGATAGATGATAGCCATTGCAACAGGAGTAATTCCACTCTCACTGCCAAACATTGTTTGGTCAATGTTCATGTGGGGAAAGCAGCCAGTGTGTTGGAGAGAATGTTGTGTGAAGCCTTGGTAAGAAAAGCTCCAGGAAAGCATGACATTGTGTAGGTGCCCTTTCTGCAGCTATATAATTGAAATAATGCTAAAATGGGTGTTAAACAGTGAATGAAAAGAAGAAAAAAAAAAAAAATCATATGAGTGTATACTAAGACAATGAAAAAGTCATCTGTAGGAGTTTATGAGATTTGAACCTAATATAGTAACATTTTTCAGAAATAGTTCACAAGCAATTTTCAAAGCAGGGCTAAACTTTTTCCTTCATAAACTTTGTACAGAATCTGATATAGGATGGTGCAATCTGTTTACTCATTGCCTCCTTAACCCTTTGCCAAACAATCCCGAGTTTTAATGACCCCAGTGAGAAAGGCATTTGCAAACAATGCTTGAAAAGGAGAAAATGCTGGTCACCAGCCTTTTCTCTTTTTCCCACAGTGTTTTCTGACCTTTCAGAAACAAGTCCTATCATTTGAGTCAGGCTGAATTTGTTGTCTGCAATACTTGCAAGTTGAGCATACTTGTATAAAGTTTTGTCGTCTGGCAAAGTGTTAACTCAATACCAGAGGACAAAATTCTTAGATGAGCCCATATTCAAAGCATTTTGTAGACAACAACTTTGATGTGGGTTAAAATGATATGATTTGTCTTCAAAAGGGTAGAAAACTGTTGGAAAAGGAGAAAATGCTCATAACCAGCAACGTTTCCCTTTCTCAGTTTTCTTCAGGGTCCTTACACTCGGGTTTGTGTGGTAAAGGGTTAAACAGTGTAGCATATGACTTTTGAAAAATAACTTTGTAAGATTCATATTGATTAAGGCTTTAAATACATGAAATTTTAAGAAAACATTTCGGCAAAAAATTATTTACTTGTCAGAAGTAAATTCCCCTACTCTCACATTTAAAAGTGGTCTACTATATGGCTGAAAGTTTCATCTGTATGTGAGAATGCTTTCAAAGAAAATGAAATATTACAGTGATGATTTGAATAAAGGTGTAGAGTTGTGGGGAAAAAAAAAGAACCATTGTCTCAAATGAAGAAATTCATCATAAGTGCTTCATATAAATAATTTCTCCTTTTGTTATATTTTCAAAAGCCATCAGTGGTAGATGGGCCGTGAAAGGTCTAAATGAGGCTAAGCGTTGAAATTAATAACTTGTGTGGATGAAATTACAGAGATATTTGAATTCCATGATCTCATTCTAAACTGCCATGCAAAGGTTTTAAAATGATTTCCCAGACTACAGATAATTTTTCAACCAAAACAAGCATTTGTTTGATGTTTTCTTTTTTCATCCTTTTTGCCATATACGAATGCAATTTGATGCTTAGAAATAATTATGATACTAGTAGCTGGCATATTAATTCAAGAAATTTCTGAAAAATGGTGATATCCTGCAATTGCAATAGTATTTTCAAATGGGTCTGTAAATCTTGAGTTGAGTAAGTGTTCATTTCTATTTTGTTTAATCTTTATTATTCTTCATTGGTACCAAGTTTTTCATTGGATCTTAAGATACTTAACTCTGAATGCTAGATTCTAATGTCGTTTCTGTCACAGTTGGTTTAGATGAAAATTAGACAGCAAAGTGAACACTCCTAGGAAAATGAACACTCCTACCATGATGTACAATGTTGGCTACTTAGCATATTCTTAGGGTCAAAAAAGTCCTGGGTCTGTATTCACCAACCATTCTTAAGAACATTCTTGGTCTTGTTCTTCAAAATTTTCCAAATTTGAAAGGAACACACCTTCTGATTGGCTAAACCATATGGTTTAGCCAATCAGAAGTTGTGTTACTTTCAAACTTGGAAAATCCTGAAGAATAAGTCTAAGAACGTTCTTAAGAATGGTTGGTGAATACGGACCCTGAATTTACATTGCCTTGGTTGGATGTATTTTCCATTTTTTTTTAGCGGTCCAACCGTCCAAGGGTTGACCTCCATTACTTTAAGTGCTCATAATGAATTGTATTCTATAAATTTGTTTATTGCTTGGATCATACAGTCTTTTATTATCAGAGTCTGTACCTTCAGTCTTAAATTTACGTTTTATGGTAAGGTTTTGAGTAAATTATTTGAAAATTCAAGAGGATGCTGAGTAATACAAGTATGGGATTTAGTATGGGATTTTTATCTTCTTACCACACAACATAAATGTTAACTTGTCCAAATTAAAAGTATTTGCAGATGACAGTGTAAATGTCAAATGAAGCAATATCTCTTTGATAGGGTAGGAAATGTTGTTGGAAAAGGAGAAAATGCTGGTTATCAGCATTTTCTCGTTTACCATCAGTGTTTTCAAATGGCTTTTTCCCAGGGTTGTTAAGATTTTGGATTATGTGGTGAAGTGTTAAGCCAGTTAAATGAAAGGGTATTTTCTGTTCATGAATAGGAGCATTATACAAAATAGCAGATGTCATAGAACCAATATTTGCAGTTTAAGGCATTCTGATCTTCATCCATTCTGTCTTCAAAGGCAATTGTAGTTGTGATAGATCCTCTGGAGGTCAAGTTTATTTATTTTTTTCTCAGCACCTATAGCATAATTATGTTCATTTCCATTTCAGTGCAGGCGGCTCTTTTTACACCTTCAAAAAACTTAAAACTCTTTACCCGATAGCAGAAATTTGGACTTGACCAAATTGGAAGTATTTGCAGCCGACAAATCAGGTGTAGCTCTAATGATGACTTCTGTCTTTTATATGGTTGCCAGCATTTTCTCCTTTTCTTGTGATGTTATCGAAAGCCATCTTTCTCAGGGTCTGTAAAATGCAGGATTGTGTGGTAAAGGGTTAAATTACTCTAAAGATTTTCATTTTAAGAACAGATTTTGTTCAACAATAGGGATAACATTGCCAGAAAAGGAGCAATTGCTTGTTGCAAGCGATTGCCACTTTTCCCACAATATTTTTCAAACATGTCAATTGCAAGGGTGTTAAAAGTTATATTTATACATAATAAATAATTCAACTAACATGGCAATATTATATCATCAGTGAGGCCTCCTTTTTCAAAACTTTAACCCATTACTACATATCCTGACTTTAAATGTCCCTGAGGAAGAAGACCTTTTGAAATCAGTGTGAGAAAAGGAGAAAATGCTGATAAGCAGCATTTTCTCCTTTTCCCACATTATTTTCAACCCTATCAAAGACACAATTCATCTTTTTAGCAACCTTTGACTTGTTGTCTGTAAATGCTTTCAGCGTTGTCTAGTCCAAAATGTTGTTGTTTGGTAAAGAGTTGAGAAACCTACAGCCATATTAATTGAGCCATGTTCCGTGAAAAGGGGGCTTAATGCATCTGCAAAAAAGTATCGACCCAGGTAAGTCTGCGCAGTCCATGCAGGCTGACCACAGCTGAAACTTTTCCCTATTGGTCAATTTTCTCAATGTTCAAGGACGAGTACTTCATGGTTCAATTGGTTGTTAAAAAACATGGCCATTATGGATCCATAATTATGTGATGGCTTTATTGGTACAATGCTGTACAGAAATGCATTAAGCCCCCTTTTGCCAGAGCTTGGCTCAAATGTATTTGGTGGAAAGTTCAAGTGTTAAACCAATTACTGTTTTCACCAATATGTTGTCAAAAGCTATTTGTATGACAACAAAGAATCCATTTCCTTGTAGAGAGGCAAATTACTATCAAAGACAGAGTTACATTGTATACCAATGCATGGTTGGATACCACATTACAACATTGTAGACTTGCCCATATTGAGAGCATTTGCAGATGACAAATGTGGCTCCAATATAGGAATTTGGCCTTTGATAGGGTTTTAATGCTTTTGCTACCAGCTCAAGAAATATGACTTTTTATACGCCTGAAGGGTCGTATTATGTTATACCCCCGGTCGTCCGTCCGTTAGCAATTTCTTGTGTGCGCAACTTCTCCTACAGTTTCCATCGGAATTATTTGAAACTTGCCACAATGAATCTCCATGATGTCTAGTTGTGCACCTGACTCTTAGAATTTGGATCGCTGTTTGCATTCTAAAATTATCTGCCCTTGATTTCTGAAATAACTAACTTTTCACTTTGAATTTTTGTTCATGTCATAACTTCCATACTATAAAAGGTATCACCTTGAAACTACATAAACTGATACAACACATTATGGAGAAAAGCAGTGCACAAGAACCATAACTCTGCTGCTCTTGTTTTTTGAGTTATTGCCCTTTGTTAATTTTCAGTTTGAATTTTTGTCCAGCCATAACTTCCAAACTATAAAAGCTATTAATTTGGAACTTCATACACTGATAGAACACATTATGGAGAAGTGCAGTGCACATGAACCATAACTCTGCCACCTTTATTTTTTGATTTATTGCCCTTTGTTAATTTTCAGTTTGAATTTTTGTCCAGGCCATTACTTCCAAACTTTAAAATCCATCATCTTGAAACTTCAAAGACTAATAGAACACATGAAGAAGTGCATTGCACAAGAACCATAACTCTGCCATCCTTCTTTTTGAGTTATTGCCCTTTGTTAGTTTTCACTTTGAATTTTCGTCTGGGCCATAATTTCTAAATTATAAAAGCTATGATCTTGAACCTTCAAAGACTAATAGAACACCTTGTGGAGAAGAGCAATTCACAAAAATTGTAACTGTGCCATCCTTATTTTTTTAGTTATTGCCCTTTAATATTTTTCACGTTAGATTTTTGTTTGGGCCAGATCTTCCAAACTATAAAAGCTATCAACTTGAAACAATGTACACTGATAGAACAGATTGTGGAGAAGTGCAGTAAACAAGGACCATAACTCTGTCACCCAAAGTTTTTGAGTAATTGCCCTTTAATAACTTCATTTTGTATTTTTGTTCTGGCTACATCTTCCAAACTAGAAAAGCTATCAACTTGAAACTTCATACACTGACAGAACACATTATGGAGAAGTGTCATGCACAAGAACCATAACTCTGATACCCTTATTTTTTGAGTTATTGCCCTTTATTTATTTTTAAATTTTTACTTTGAATTTTTGTCTGGGCCATGACTTCCAAGCTCTCAGCTAGAAACTTCAAACACTGATAGCAGTAGAGGATTAAATGCTTTTTTTCTTTCAGTAAACTATTACAGACAATCAAGACTTACTTTCTTTATCATGGAGAATAACTACTCTTCATTCACGGCCCATCCTTCATTTCAACTCATTTCACTGACAAGCCCCTTCGGGCGTGTATGCGCCACTCTGCGAAGCTCTTGTTTTCTCAGGGGCCCATCCAGGATTTTTTTCTGAGGGGGAGGGGATTGTCTGAAGAAAATAATTATCTAGATATGTTGTGTTTGAGCATTTACTAATCTGCTGTTTTACACAGAGTGCTCCAAAAGTACTGTTGCAGGGTGTGTTGTGCTACCCATAACGTAGAGCATGGGACACATCTGGTTTAATACTTTAACCCTTTACCACACAATCTCGGCTTTTAATGACCGTACAGAAAAAGCCTTTTGAAAACATTGTGGGAAAAGGAGAAAATGCAGGTAACCAGCATTTTCTTCTTTGCCTACAATGTTTTCTACCCTTTCGAAAACAAATTTCCATTTTTGATTCACATTTATTTTGTCTTCTGCAAATACTTTGAATTTGGACAAGTCTAAAATATTGTCATTTGGTAAAGAGTTAAACATTATTTTTAAACACATTTCAAGTTGTCAGAATAACCGGTTAGTTTGAAGCCATGCACACATATTTTAGAGAAAGGTATTCTTGGTAAAGAGTTTACCTAACTTTTGCTTTGCATTCTGTTTCATTCTAGACTTAGCAGAAGATCCTGATGTTAAACAGAAAATTCTTGACCTTAAAGATGAGTTAGAAACCCATCGTGCTACCAGAAATTCTAAAGACCATGTACATAAAAGGCGTGTTACCTCAAGGGGGTAAGTACAATCATAAAACATAGATAGGCAACATTGTGTAAAATACAACTCTAGTTGGGTTATTGAGATTATTGGGTATTGTTTTAGTTAGGTAGTAGAGTTAATACACTAAAGATACATGCAATGTGTTAGGAAACTTTTGGGAAAGACATGAAATGGTGGAAACTTTTCATATGATTCAACCAGTTTTGGAGCTTTTACCTGTCATAAATGCATTGGTTAACCCTTTCCCAATCGACAAATTATGGACTGGTCCAAATTGAAAGAGTTTGCAGACGTCAATTTTAAATTTGATGAAAATGGCAGAAAGTTATGAAAAAGGGTAGAAAACACTGTGGGAAAAGGAGAAATTGCTCATTACGAGCAATTTCTCCTTTTCCCACATTGTTTTCAAAAGACTTGTACTGCAGACACGTGAAAACCAGGGCTTGTTTGGGAAAGGGTTAAGGATATTTTCATTTGCTTAAGAGCTTAAAAGCTTTTACCCCACTAATAACTGTTTTCTTGAGAAATAAATGGTTTGAAACTGTTAACTATTTCATCCACAGACAAAAAATTTTAATTATATACAGATGAGCAGAAGTTTTCAGATAAGGTAGAAAATTTTAGATAACAAGCAATTTCTCCTTTTCAAAAATTGTGTTGAAAAGCTTTCTTCCTAGGGGTTTTCAAAGCATCAGATTGTATTATAAAGGGTTAATTCATGACTACATGTGAAAAAATTGCCAAATGAGAAATTGGTCATTACAATCGATTTGAGCCATTTGATACTTTTTACAGATGCTTTAAACCCCTTTTCACAGAGCATGGCTCATTTCTGTTTCCTATGTTTGCTTATGTCTTTCGAAATGGTCTACTGCAAGTCCAAAAGAGTTGTCTATTGGAGAGTTAGAATACTTTTCAGCAGTCAGCATCTTTTTTTATCTTGAATGTAAGTTTAGATAAGTAGCTGTGATTGCCCTAATATTAAATTGTTTAATTTTATAGTAAAATGCTGTAAAAGTAATGCCTAACTATAAATGTACCTCTACCAGCTGAAAAAGTTTCTTTTTTTATTCAAAGTTTTTAAAACTGGTATGGTCTTGAAATCTACTTTTTCCTGCCATCAAACTTTCAAATTTACAAGTTATATTTTGTATTTAGATCAAAACTTAAGACATTTGGAATTTACTGTTTTTTTGTTTGTGAAGTTAAATAACTTATATTAGCAATTTATCTGACGACAGACAATAGTTTGGACTGGTCTAATATGAAAGCATTTGAAGATCAGAAATTAAATGTGGCTTTCATTGTCTCTGAAAGAGTTGAAAACATTGTGAAAAAACATTGTTGAAAATGATGCTTACCAGACAACAAAGTTGTAGACTTGTAAACTCAGAATCGTTTGGTAAAGAGTTAAAGATACGTCTGATACAATTTTGAAACTTACCACTATCAGTAAAAATTAATTTGGCAAAACTTCTAAATGTAATGGAAAAGTTTATATCGTGTGGCCAAGGTAAAATAACATTAGCCAAAAAATAGGTGTAACTATGATGAAAGAAAAGACACCTGTAGTGAATGTAGTTATAGCCATTTAACCCTTTACCACACAGTACCGACTTTTAATGACCCTGAGAAAGTAGCCTTTTAAAAATATTGTGGGAAAAGGATAAAATGCTGGTACCAGCATTTTTTCTTTTCCCACAATGTTTTCTACCCTTCTCAAAACAAATTTCAATGTTTCAGTCATTTATTTTGTCATCTGCAAATGCTTTCAATTTGGACTAGTATAAAATTTTGTTGTTTGATAAAGAGTTAACCAAGCAACAATCTTACCTTGTAGAGAATTAACTTTCTATAATGTAGAATGAAGTTAACAACAGTATAATGAAGATAAACTACCATCAATAATAATGAAACTGCATTGGGAATGCTCATAATGAACATTTTATAAAAAACAAAAGGAAATAACTTTCATTAAGTAAGTTTTAACATATTTTTTGGCCAATTGAATCATACCTTGCTAATGTTATAAAGAGGTAAAAGCTCTCTGAATTTGTCAAGTATGGGGGCCCACTCCCATTTTTTAAAAATTTTTTAGGTATTTTCCCATTTTCGTAGTTTCATTGAAATTTTAAAGAGCAGGAATCTTAGCCATATTTCATTTTATCAAATTAATCCTGATAAACCCCAGTAATGCAATAAGATCATCACATTTGCATGATGCTCCTGGGTCTGGTGAATATTTTGTATTGATAATCAGATTTCATAAATATTCCTTTGCAAGATTTAAGTCTTGTAGTGCTGAGCCTGGATTTAATTGCCTCTGCACACATTGTAGATCTAGATCAGACTGCAAAGAATATGCATTGTGATCTTGGATCTATACTGTCAGCTTCTTTCCAGATATTTTGACAAACACAGCAATGAAATTGCAATTAGTCCTGACTGAGAATGTCGGCTTCATTCACTAAGACTACAAGGGTTAGGTCTGCCTTGCTTTATAAAAAAAAGCAAAATACCATATACCAAAGTGAAATATGTATCATGACTTTGGACTTTGGATTAGTACCTGAAGTAATAAATAAAGTTTTACTGGAGGCTGAAGTTTAATCTAAATCTGACAGCATCGTAGGGTAAATGTTTCTGTATCAGAGGAGGTCTTTTAACCCTTTACGATAGAATAGCGAGTTCTAACGACCCTGTAGGAAGAAACCTGTTGAAAACATTGTGGGCAAAGGAGAAAATACTGGTAACCAGCATTTTCTCCTTTTCCTACAATGTTTTCTACACTATCAAAGACAGAAATCTTCATTTGAGCTACATATGACTTGTTGTCTGCAATTGCTTTTGATGTGGGCCAGTCTGAAATTTTGTTGTTTGGTAAAGAGGTAACTCAGAAGATTTGTTCTCACCCAGCCGTGGTCTTAGTTAATCCAATTTAATGAACAAATCAATTTCTAGCTAACATGTTCCCATACCTTATAAAACCTTGCAAAGAAAAAAGGTCACTGAAATGAGAAAGATAATTATGTTTAGTCACAGGGAACTTAAGAGTTATTTTTGAATCCATCTGCAATGAATGAGGGCTAAAAATAAGTGCAGTGCCCATAGTTGAAAAGTGTTGACAGTATTCTCTGGGGAATTTGTCATATTATGGTCTATTAGCAGCCTAATTGGATCCTTCAATCTGTTCGCTTACATAACTAAAGATGAAATAAGAGTGTCTGGAAACGGCCTCTAAAATAGGCCATGAAAATAGCTTTGTGATATTAGTGCTAGGCCACTAAAATAGCTCTGCGATATTAGTGGCATCAGTGTTGTAAAACTCTTTCACCAACAACAATATTTCAGACTTGTCCAGACTGAAAACAGTTACAAACGATAATTTATGTATAGCTCAAATTATGACTTCTGCATTTGATAGGGTAGAAAACATTGTCGGAAAAGGAGAAGATGCTGGTTATTAGTATTTTCCCTTTTTCCCACAATATTTTCAAATGGCTTCTTTTTCAGGGTCATTGAAATTTGGGATTGTTTGGCAAAGGGGATAATGATTTTAATTTTTTCAGCAGCTTTGGTTTTCAATCCATGTCATTCAAAATTTGAAAAAAAAAAATGAAGACCCCCCCCCAAAAGCAATTTAGTTTAGTATTTTGCAAATCACCTTTCATAAGATGATATGTAGGATGGCAGGTTGTTTCCACAGTTCGTTTAATTGCCTTGCAGTCATTAGAAGATAAAGTTTTTATTCAGTGAAATTTATTTGTTTTTCCAGGTGATGATAGATAGTTCAAAGCACAATAAATATTCATTGTAAAATTTTCTTTCATCTTTATCATTGCAATCAGCAGCAAGCAAGAGTTAAACCTTTAACCCTGTACCAAACAACAAAAGTTAACATGCAAGCTTTTGCAGACGGCAAAATAATTGTGAACAAAAATTGAAAAAAGCTCTTTGAAGGATAGAAAACATAGTGGGAAAAGGAGAAAATAGTGATTACCAGCATTTTCTCCTTTTTTGACAATGTTTTTTGAAAAGGGCTTTTCATTTGGGTTGTTAAAGCTAGGGATTGTGTGTTAAAGGGTTAACAAATCATTCTTTGAATTATCAAACTCTGAACTTATTGATGGGTTTGTGCTCAAAACTGTAACCCCTTGCTAAATATTGTGAAAAGAAAAAAAAGTGCTTTTTACAAGTAATTACTGCTTCTTCCACATTGTTTCCATATTTTTGATCAGAGACTGTTTCCTTCTCAATTTGCATTAATTGTTCAAGTGACAGGCAATTCTATGGTATATCATTCAACTCTTTACCAAACAATATTTTAAGACTTGTCCAAATTTGAAGCATTTGCTGTTAACAAATTAGATGTTGCTCATATCAAGGGATTTTTCCATCATGGGGCAAAAAAAATGTGGGAAAAGGAGAAAATGCTGGTTACCAGCATTTTCTCCTTTTCCCACAATTTTTTCATATGCCATTTCTCTCAGTGTCGTTAAAACTTGGGATTGGTTGGTATAAGAGTTATCATACTTTGTTATTCAAAGTACCACACTGATAAAAGATATGCCAGTTTGCCTAACCAGATTGGCTAAGCAGCATATGAAGAAGATGGTTAAGAATTTTTTGCTAAATGAAAAAACAGTGTCAGTGATCAGTATTAGCACTAGTGTTAGTACCAACATTATAATATGAAAAAATATGCAATGCAATGAACAAAGATCAAAGAAAATTTAACACCATTAAATTTTGATGTAGACTCATTCCTATTGTTACTAAATCTTTCTTGCTGCTTTTTGCTTCATAATAGTATGTTTAGGCCAATGTCATTTGATTATCTCTTTACCACGCAATCACGGGTTTTAATGACCCTTAACAAAATGCCTTTTGAAAACATTGTTGGAAAAGGAAAAAATGCTGGTAACCAGTATTTTCTCCTTTTCCTGCAGTGTTTTCTACCATATAATTGATAAATTTTGTCATTTGGGCACATTTTATTTGTCGTCTGCAAATGCTTTCAATTTGGACCAGTCTAAAAATTTTTCGTTCTGTAAAGGGTTAAAGATATTTTCAGCAAATAAAACCAGAATGAGCTAATTTGGCTCCAACCAATTCATCTGAGCACAAAATGCTCAGGTCTAGATATTGTGATAGCTTGCCAGCTTGTCATTTTTCTGTCCATTAGACACAAAGGATCAAAACATTTTTTTTTTTCAGAGACAAAAGAATTTAAGAATATCAAATGTCATTATTAGACTTCCTAGGATGTGGAAAAAGAAATACAGTAAAATAAAATTTAGATCACAGGACTTACCCTTGCAACATTTTTAAGTCTTGACCATTTACCACATAACAATATTTTGGACCTGTCCAAATTGAAAGCATTTGCAGGTGACAAATTTGATTCTAATGGGAAAAGGCATCTGAGAAAGGGTAGAAAATATGGTGGGAAATGGAGAAAATGCCAGTTAGAAGCATTTTCTCCTTTTTTCCAGAATATTTAACCTTTAATCTGCTAAGTGCGACTCACTGACCTTTTACAAACAGTGTAGATCAAGATCAGACTGCATAGAACTTGCAGTCTGATCTTTGATCTACACTGTCCGATAAGGAGATATTTTTCTCCAACAGCTAAGTTTGAAAAAACAGTTTTTGGTTTTTACTATTGGCTTGAAAGTTCTAATTAACTTAATCTTCAGGATAAAGGTTCAAATGCCTTCTTCCACTAGGTTGTTAAAACTCAGGATTCTTTTGCAAAGGGTAAAATAAAACCCCTGTAGAAGCATATTTCCAATGACACTGAAACTTGGCATGGAAAATAAGTACAAGGAGTTGCTTAATGTAACCCTCACCAAACAAACCCTGGCTTTAGCGACCCTGAAGTAGTAGGCTTTTGAAATCATTGCTGGAAAAGGAGAAAATGTTGGTTGTAGGTACATGTCTTATTTATATTTTTTTTCAGATTTTTTGCCCTGTTTTGAAAAATCAGCAAGATTTTTAGATTTGTTCATATGCATTCATATAAGCCATATAGTACCACCATGGTCCTCTTGTAGTGAGGGTTTTAATATAACTATACTTGTATTTCTTCATATTTTTATCTTTTTAATCTTTAATCTTTTACCACACAATCCCAAGTTTTAGTGACATTGGAGAAAAAAAAGGGCCTTTTAAACATGGTGGGTAAAAGGAGAAAATGCAGTTAATCAGCATTTTCTTTTTTTACCACAATGTTTTCCATCCGTTCCAAGACAAATCCCATCATATAAATCACATTCAGTTTGTTGTCTGTTAATGCTTTCAATTTGGATGAGTCTAAAATTGTTTTGTTTGTTAACCTTTTACCACACAATCCCGACTTTTAACAACACTGAGGAAGAGGGCTTTTGAAAACAATGTGGGAAAATGAGAAAATGCTGGTAACCAGCATTTTCTCCTTTTCCCACAATGTTTTCTGACCTATCAAGGACAAATTTCATCATTTTGACCGCTTTCAATATGTCGTCTGCAAATGCTTTCAATTTGGACCATTCTAAAATTTTGTCGTTTGGTAAAGAGTTAAGAGTTAAAGAGTAATGTGATGATATACTGACCAAAAGCATTAAAGCTTTTTTTCGCAAAAAACTTCCATTCTGTTATGCTAAGTTAAGTGATTAACTCATCAAACCATACATCCAATGCTTATTCTGCCAAATTAACTTTTGCTGTTTGCTAGAAGAAACAATGGGAATGAGTTGTACATTTATATGAGTCATGTTTTGTTAAAAAGGGGTTTAATGCATCTGCAATAAGTATCGACCCAAGTCAGCCTGAGCAGACTGCGCAGGCTGACTTCAGTCAAAACTTTTTGTTATTGGTCATTTTTTCCAAGGACTACGCTACCCCCATGATTCAGTGGGTTTTCTAGACAAAACAGATTTTTATGGATCCATATTTATGCAATGATTTGCTTGGTATAATGCATTACAGAGATGCATTAAACCCCCTTTTAGCAGAGTATATTTCAAATACATTATAATCATTCATGATCACTTGTATATATCTTTTTTGCATTAAAATTTCAGCGTTAGTTCTGGTTCAGGGCCATTATATAGCTCAAACAGCTCATTAAATGAGAAACCTGTAGCTCATGGTCACAGGTGAAGCCTTTTATTTCTGCAATCATACTGCCAATATAAGCAAACTTATTAACACCTGTCTTGCCAGCAAAGCTCATTGTCAGATTCATTGCATCCTCATATGTGCATGCTATAAACATTACCCTTAGACTACCTAATAACTCTTTATTAGATGACAAAATTTTAGACTTATTGAAAGCATTTAACAAATTAAATGTGTCTTAAACTATGTCTTTTTCCTATGGGTAGAAAACATTGTGGAAAAAGGAGACAATACTGGTTACCAGCATGTTCTGCTTCAAAAGCCTTTTGACTGAAGAGTGCAAGTAGTTACCAGCCTTGTCTCCTCTCATCCTTTACCACATAACCCAGAACTTTTATGATTCTGAAGAAAAAACACTTTCAAAACATTGTGGGAAAAAAGAGAAAATGCTGGTAACCAGCATTTTCTCTTTTTCCCACAATGTTTCCTACCCTTTCAAAGAGAAAGACCTTGCTTCGAATTGTTGTCTGCAAATGATTTGAATTTTGACAAGTCTAAAATTTTGTCGCATGGTAAAGACCTAAAAGCTTATTGCCCCAGGGTGCAGCATGATCTGGGATCCATGCTCTCTTATATTTTGTCAGATATTATGGAAAAAAAAAGTTTTGAATTTGCAATGTCAAAGGATTCTTTGTCTATCTAGTTATGCTCATTGACTTAATTTGTACTCAAATATTTTTTAAGAAGAATTTGGTTTAACCATCTTGCTGATTGAGAAATAGGATATGAAATGATATTGTATGAAATCTTCATGAGTGGAAGATGTAACTTTTGTATTCTTAGTAATTTTCAGTGGTTAGTTGTTGCCAGGATACATAGAATGACAAAAAACTTATTTAAAAATAAAAACACCTTCTTATTTCATCATTTGGTTAAGGATGAGACCTTAGCTATGAAATTTTATCAAATCATTTCAAGGGAAACTTTAAATATTAAATTTTTTGTTTGCCTTAATTCCCTACCAGACGACAGATGTTTATATTTGTCGAAATTAAAAGCATTTTTTTTGCAAACAACACAATGAAGAGTGGCTCAACTACTTGATTTATCATTATAAGTGTAAAAACATCATTGGTAAATGAGTAATTCATGGTCATCAATATTTTATACTTTTTCCGCAATATTTCCTAAGATTTTGTTCTCATGATTGATAAAATAATTGATTGTTCAATGAAGGGTTTAGTAACAGTTTGTTATTTATGACTAAAAGATAGAAACCCAAGTGCTTGTGCTAAATATTAAAGTTAAAACTTTTGTTGTCTGGTAAAAACTTTGCAGACAGTGTCGATCAGGCTCACCCAGATTACTGCAATTTCGAGGCCCTATAAGGAAGAATGTTTTATCAGCATAAAACAGCAAGGTCCAAGTTAAGTCTTCATGCTCTAAGCATTCTGTTCTTGGTCTACGCTGGGTACAAAAGCAACAAATATTGTGACAGGCATTCTTTGGGTTTAAGAGACAAAACCATTTAAGCAGACTAAATCAGCAGAACAAAATGGAGAAGTGTCTCTTTAGAGCCTATTTGTAAATCTTATTGCTGTCCATTAGCACTGTTCTTGTCACCTGACCTTTCCTGGTAATGGGCTAATTTCATTGGCTGTGAGACCCTTTTCCAAAGATCCCCACACTTCTATGAGCCTTAAGATTAGGGCTTCTGAAACATTATGGAAATGGAGAAAAAGCATTTTCTCCTTTTCTCACAATGTTTTCCACCCTGTCAAACACAAATCAGATTGTTTGAGCCTCATTTAATTTTTCCTTAGCAAAAGCTTTAAATTTTGGCAAAGTTCAAAATGTTGTTGTTGGGTAAAATGTCTAGAACAGGAAACATAACAAAATGGCTTAAAAGCAAGTGGCATTCAAGGCTGCTACAAAAACGATATTGATAAATAAGATTCCTAAGTTAACAGTGCAAAAAGGCACTTTGCTTGGTGTAACCTGGTTGGTGCTTATAAAAAAGATGTACCAGTTGCAAAATAAGGCAAAACATTGCAGTGTTGGGGCAGTTTTGTGGCAGCAGCTTCTCTTAAATCGGCAGAGTGTAAATCAGGCTGTATGTTCAGTACAGGCTTATGTTGAATCCACTATGATGGCAAAATCACTGAAGCTCTCGACAGTTTAGACTGGTCCAGATTGAAATCATTTGCAGTTGATGTTTTATACCCTGATCAGATAATTTTGTTCATTCTGATCTTATCTTGGTCATGTCCGGTGGCAAGTTTCTCTTGAAAAAGTATGGAATACCACTGTAAAGCATGCAAGGTTGTTAAATCAGTTTTAATGGGTTTTGCACAATTAATATTCAGTCCAATTTTAGCAAAAAAAAAAAAAAACAATGCAGATGTTAAAATGCATTTGATCTTAAATCATACCATTTGAAAGTATAGAAAATATTGTGAAGATGACAATCTGTTATTGTGTAGTTGGTCCAAGTGTTAGCCTCTGGCAGAAAAATGAAAAAGATTGAGTCACCAGGCAACTTTTAACCTAGCTTTTAAATTAATTTCTCTGCCAGCAGCTAACACTTGGACCAACCGTACAATAATAGATTGTCATCATGACAATCATTTCCCTACTTTTAAATGGTATGATTTAAATTCAAATGCATTTTAACACCTGCTTTGTTTACTGGCAGCTATTGTTACTTTTTCTAGTCATTTCCGATTCCTTTTCTGAGAATGCAAATAGAATGTAGACTAATTGGGTTAATTTGTTTTTAGTGACAGCAATTAATGTATAAACTGAGTGACCTTGACAATGTCATTAGGGTAAATCAATTGTATGGGAGAAACCCATATACATCAGAAAAAAATGAACAAATGATCACATTCAAGTTTCTCTGTGGAGCTATAAAACTGGATTATGCAAATAAAAGTGACAATGAGCTTTGTCTGTGTACTTCTAACCAACCCTTGTGTGTTAGGCTTGTTTGTTTGGACTTAATTAACTGGGTCATGTCTTTCCTCTTATTCTTGAAGGTCAAGGTGAACTGGTAGAGGTCATTAGATTCAATGCTAACTTAACAGTACATAATATCTTTCAGAGAATGCTACAATAGTTACCTTCAGTCATGGTAGATCTGTAGGCTGTTACATTATACTGCATTTTTCCCCATCAAATGTAAATGAGCACTATATAATGAAAGTCAAATGGTTTATGTAACACTGATAAACCATGTCTGAAACATTATTATCTGACATAACCTATTGCATTGACTTTTTTTGCCATGCATCTGACAGCTGTTGTAAATAATACAGCTTATAATGAGCAATATTTCCTTTTTCCATAATATATTCATGTGTATTCATATTAAACCTTAATTCATAGCAATTGTCCTTATTTTAGGGGTTGCCAGTTGCAGTTTGTTTTGGGAAGAAATTAGAAAAACAAGAATCTTCTGTTTTTTGTGCATTGTATACAGTTAATTAAATAGACTTGTTCTTCCATACATAGTTCTACTAAGAACGTTCTTATATTACTATGCATTAGCTAATTATTCTATTCAGTTTTATGCTAGGGGAGATAAGTTTTACTATTAATGAAATGATTGAATAACAATATGAGTCCAGACAGATAATTCTTCTTTCATAGAATTCGGTAAAGCTTTACCAAATGGCAAATCTTGGACTTGTGCAAATTGAAATTGCAGACTACAAGTTGAATATGGCTCAGATGATGAGATTTGTCTTTGAAAGTATGGAAAACTTTGTTGGAAAAGGAGAAAATGCTGGTTACCATGTTTTTTTTTCTGGGCTAACAATGTTTTCAAATGCTTAGTTTTTCAGGGCTGCTAAAACTCAAGATTGTTTGGTAAAGAGTTAACTCTTTAGATCCAGATGAGAGGAACAAATAGTTTATTGATTTTTTGATAGACTTAGATTTTCATATTACAAGGCTAGGGTATTTTTTGTCAGAATACTTATCAAAATAATGGAATGTTTCAGATCTAAGATCAGTAGTCTGATATTTATCTACACTATTTGTTAAAGAAAGTGAAATTGCTTTGAGATCTAGACAGTTTGAACCCTTGGCCACAAATCTGGTATTTTCTTGACCCTGAGATAGAATTCAAATGAAAGCAGTGTAGGAAAGGAGAAAATGCTGGTCACAAGTATTTTTTCCTAATGCTTTCATGGTGTACAAGACTAAGATTTTCTGGTCTTGAAGAGGACTAACATGATAAATAATATTACGTGTCAAAAACCACTTCTTGATTTTGGTTCATCTCTATACATTTCTGGAAGTTTGTGTTATGCACTTTAGCTAATTGGACCATTCATAGAGAATTGCTTTATCCTGTGTCTATTTTGGGCTTATCTGTTCAATGCAAGTGAGTTAATAGACATAGTATATAGGGTACTAGTAAGGAATTCAACTTGATTAACTAGAAATCAGTTAGTTAGTTCTTCAGATCATACACTAAAATTGGATGGGTTTTTTTTTTTGAGATAAGGGTAAAAGTCATTGGAAAAATAATTGGTGGAAATTATAACCACATTTACCTAAGAACACGTAATAAACACTTCCCATATTTTGTCTTTGTCCAATCACAGCAAAAATTATGTTCGTGTCTTGTGTATGTATATTTTTCCTGATATTAACTGGAAACTCCATTACAGACTGACAAGCCTTAAAAACATTAATCTTCTAACAGAACTTAATAGGGAATATGTATGGTGGCATACATTGACATATAAGTTGCTCTTTTTTAGAACTATATTTACAGTTGATTGTCATATAAAATAGAGATGACAATGACAAATTCTCAAACAAGAAAGGATTTGAGAACAGCAAAATAGTTATTTGAAAAACTTTGTAAAACATCTTAAAAAACTGTAGTAACAACCCTTTAAGCCCCTTTCACTACTGTAGTTTTCTTAGTGGCCAGTGTAGACCAAGATCAGACTGCACAAAATGACTGTGCAGTCGTTTCTTTGATCTACACTACATGCTTTGCTGAAATGCCACAGGAAAAAAGCAATCTCAAAATTGAAATCCTCTAGATCTTGTGGTATTCTAGGCTAAAAAGGCCATTGGCTTTACTTAGTGCTTAAATCTTATACCAAACAATCCCATGCTGTAACAACCCTGAGAAAGAAGCCTTTTGAAAACATTGTGGGAAAAAGAGAAAATGCTGGTTAACAGCATTTTTACCTTGTTCTGCAATATTTTCTATACAATCAAAGACAGATCTATCTCACCATTTGAGCAAAAATTTGTCATCTGCAGCATTTTTACCTTGTTCTGCAATATTTTCTATACTATCAAAGACAAATCTCACCATTTGAGTGAAAATTTGTCATCTGCAAATTGGACAAGTCTAAAATTTTGTCATTTGGTAAAAAGTTAAAGGGAAGTAAATGTGCTAGCAATTACAACCCATGTCAAACTGAATAATGATAATTTTTATAATTATATTCTGTATGCCAATGTGTCCAAGCGATAGAATACTCGGTAAGGTACAAAATGTATAACATTTTATTTGTTTCATTTTCGGACTCCAAATATGGAACTGAGCTCGTATGGAATTAGGATAGCCATGCTTACCTAGTAGCATAATTATCTTCATCTGATATTGTTGGAGCATCAAATAAGTAATTATCACATAATGCTGTTTATAAATGAACCATGCTCTGGCAAAAGGGGGCTTAATGCATCTCCACAATGCATGATACCATGCAGGCCATGAGTATTTTGGATCCACATAATACATTTTGTCTAACAACGAACTGAATCTGGAGATACACTGGTCCTTTGAGCTGCAGAAAATTGACCAATTTCAAAAAGTTTCGGCTCAGGTCAGCCTGCATGGGCTGTACAAGCTGACCTTGGTCAATACTTTTTGCAGATGCATTAAGCCTGCTTTTCAAAGGGCATGGTTCAAATGTTTTTTAAATGGACAGGAGTATATGGTCATTTATCCTATTGTAGACCATCTGTGTATCTATGATATAATCAGATATTTAGTCTTTCCTGTCCTAAATTGGTTCATCTTGTAACTAATATCCAAGTTTAGGCCTGATTATGACAGCTCATCAACTATTACTGAAAATGTGAGCTATACTCTGAGAAAAGAGGGTTTAATGCATTTCCATGATGCATTATACCAAGAAAGTCATCACATAATTATGGATCTATGAAATCCAGTTTGTCTACCAACCGACTGAGTTAGAATGGTTCAAGGGAATGGCCAAATAAGGGAATGGCCAAATCTAAGTTGTGAGAACTTGTGGTCAGGCCCTTTTGCCTAATTTGTATCTTTTTTTGTGTGTATTATGTCTGTATATTATATGATTTGTATAAAGATGGCAATAAAATGTGTTAAAAAGAATTTTTCTAATAACAGAAAATTGTCCACAAGAGCACTATATGAAGTCGGTTAGAGTGCCTTTTAATAGTGTTTAACTCTTTACCAAACGACAAAATCTTAAAATAGTCCAAATTTAGAGCACTTGCAGACGACATATCAAATATTGGTGAAATAATTGTCATTTGCTCTGAAGGAGTAGAAAAGCTTGTGGGAAAAGGAGAAAATGCTGGTTACCAGCATTTTCTTTGTTTCCCACAAGGTTTTCACAAGGCTGTTTCCTCAGGGTTGTTAAAACTTGGGATTGTGTTGTAAAGAGTTAAATGCTGTTGCCTACAGGGACATTAAATTATGTTTGTATTGTAAATTGTTAGGGTGTATTGTAGATCATAGTGAATATATTTCCTTGGTAACAGAAAGGATGCTGATGCTTATTAAATAGCAGTTTCTCACAGATATGCATCAGATAATTATCAATCTGTACATTTCTTACAGAAGAACCACTTGTAACAGTCAGTAATTCATCTTGTGGTTATATCTTTTGCGTCAGTAATTATGTGAATTTCCTCCTGTAATGTGTAAATTAAGAATAAAAAAGAAATTGGAATTCTAAATTAATGCCTGTTTTACTTATCTAAGTCATTTTAACCCTTAAAGCTCCTTTCACGACTGTAGTTGCCTTTGCAGCCAGTGTAGATCAAGATCAGGCTGCACAAAATGTGCAGCCTGATCTTTGATCTACACTGTCTGCTTTGCTGGAACACTGTAGACATAAGCAAACTTGAAATTGTAGTTATTTGGGTCGTAATTCTAGGATGAAAATGTCTGATAGGTTTATTCATCGCTGTAAGGTTTAATAATTGGAGTGCCGAACACACCTAACTTGTTTTCACAATGTAGATCAAGATCAGATTACACAGAATGTGGAGTCAGATCTTAAAAAATCTTTATCATGGTATTTTAACCCTTTACCACACAATCCGGAGTTTTAATGACCTCATGGACAAGGACTTCTGAAAATGTTGTGGGAAAAGGAGAAAATGCTGGTTTCCCACATTGTTTTCTATGTTTTCAAACAAAATTTTTTGATTTATGCAACATTTAATTTGTCTTCTGCAAATGCTTTCAATTTAGACCAGTCAGAAATGTTTCGTTCGGTAAAGAGTTAATAGCATCCAGGTGCTTAACACTTTACCAGACAACAAAATTTAACTCTTAAAGCACCGAATAAACCTATCAGACTGTTTCAAACTAGAAATACAACCCAAATAATTACAATTTCATGGTTGCTTTTGTCTACATTGTTTCAACAAAGCGGACGGTGTAGATCAAAGATCAGGCTGCATGTTTTGTGCAGCCTGATCTTGATCTACACTGGCCGCAAAAGCAACTATAGTCGTGAAAGGCACTTTAAGGGTTAAGACTCATCAATTTAGAAAGCATTTGCAGACAACAAATTAAATTTGGCACAAGTTAAGGAATTGGTCTGTGAAAGAGTAGAAAATATTGTTGGAAAAGGAGAAAATTCTTGTGACCAGTCGTGGTTGTTAAGTCTCGGGATTGACTGTGGTAAAGGGTTAATAGTTATAAACGTCTACTGTTTTATGGGTTAGTACCTTTGTCCATGCAAGGTTCCAGGCAATTTAAGAGCTTTCAGATTAAAACTTCCAAAGATTTGAAGTTTTTCAGGTTGTTTGCCAGAACATGCACATGTAGCTACCAGTAGATTTTTTAAATTTGTGTAGACAGTTTTCATTTTGAGTAACCCAACAGTAATAAATGCCTCCATTTTCATTATAATATATACCAAGCAAAGAATCTTGTAGTTGGCATTTGTTCCTTTTTAACCCTAATCCTGCTAAGTAGGTGAAATGAAATTTTGAATCCGAATTAACCCTTTCCCAAACGACAAATTTTGGACTGGTCCAAATTGAATGAGTTTGCAGACGACAATTTTAAGTTTGATGAAAATGGCAGAAAGTTATCAAAAAGGGTAGAAAACACTATGGGAAAAGGAGAAATTGCTCGTTACGAGCAATTTCTCCTTTTCTCACAGTGTTTTCAAAAGACTTGTACTGCAGACACGTGAAAACCAGGGCTTTTTTGGGAAAGGGTTAAAGACCCGAATGATGCTATTTCAAATGTATTTAAAATATATTTATATATATCTCCTTAATGGACAGTGAAGATCAAAGATCAGAGTGCATGTTTTGTGCAGACTGATCTTGATCAACAGTGTCGGCAAAAGGTCAGTGAGCCACGCTTGGCAGCCTAGGGGTTAAATTCATAAACTTTTAAAGTGATAAACAGGGGTGCATATTGGTCTTCTTTTATAGCAATATTTTATGGGAGAAATACAGGGTGCATTATGGTATTCTTCTGTAGCAAAATTTTGTAGGGAGATACATACATAGTATCATGGTCTTCTTTCATGGCACTCTTTCATAAATTGTGCAGGGAGAGACACAGGGCACATTATTGCCCTCTTTCATAGCAAACTTTGTAGGGAGAAGCACAAGTTGCTTCATGTTCCTCTTATATAGCAGAATTTGTTGGGAATAACACAGGTCCTCTTTCATAGCAGAACCCTTCAATCACAAATGGTTGTTAAAAGTCTGTATAAAGCACCTGATAGTGCCTTAACCCTTTCCCAAACAAGCCCTGGTTTTCACGTGTCTACAGTACAAGTCTTTTGAAAACACTGTGGGAAAAGCAGAAATTGCTCGTTACGAGCAATTTCTCCTTTTCCCACAGTGTTTTCTACCCTTTTTGAGAACTTTCTGCCATTTACATCAAATTTAAAATTGTCATCTGCAGACTCTTTGAATTTGGACCAGTCCAAAATTTGTCATTTGGGAAAGGGTTAATCAGATACTATGTACATGTATACTTTCTTGTTGAATGGCTTTCTATGTACTTTGTTTATTTGATTCATTGATTGTTCCACATCTACTTTCTGGTAAAACACTATGTATCACAAGGTTTATGATATTGTTTATACTGTTATTAGTTTAGAAGTGATAACTATTTTCTCTAAATTAAGTAATCTAAAGAAGAGGCCTAGTTTCTATTACTTGTTTATGTGGTAATTATGTTTTCCTTGCTGACATAATGAAGCTCCTACATTTTCATTACACCTTTCCTGTGGTTTGAAAGTAGCTTGATTGGTCTACAGATGTTACCAGAATGAGTTTGTGGTAAATGGACTTGAAATAGAAAGAGTTTTTTAGAGATCCTGTCTGCTGATTTACTTATTGAGTAAATACAAAATTTTAGTTTTGTTATCACTATCTGTGGTGTGTTAAGGTATTGGCAAAGGAAGAACGGATGAAACAGTTTTCATACTGTACATTAAAGAAAACTTTTGGCTCATAAAACTAGATTTTAATTGCTTGGAAATGACCCTTGGTGAAGGAAAGAAGTATTTTTGTCTTGCAACATGTGGTTTCTTCTGTGAACTTTGTCATTTTCTTGGAAATGTAACAAGATTTTGAAGTGAAATGTAGTCTCTTTTTAGCTCCACTGGCCAAAGGTCAGCCAGCTTATGTCATTATTGGCTTGTGTCCATCATGTGTGAGTGTGTGCATGTGTTAAGTTTTATTCCAAACGTCTTCTCCGAAACTAGTTATCCAGTTTTATTTAAATTCGCAGAAATGATCCTACCATGGCCCCCTTCAGAATCATTTTCAAAGAATTTGATTCCAATTAAAACAAAACAGAAAAATATTGAAAATCTTTAAAAGTCTACTTGTCCAAAACCATTAGGTCTAGGGTTACCAAATTTGGCATGTGGCTTCATCTAATGAACCTCTACCAAGCTTCTTCAAATTGTAGCCCTGGGGTAAAAATTGGCCCTACCCCAGGATCATGGGTTTTTATATAGGTTTATATGGTTAAAAACTTAAAAAATCTTCCTTATCCTAACAGTTGCCGTAACACAAGGGCTACCAAATTAAGCATGCAGTTTCATATGGTAGACCTGAACCAAGATTGTCCCAATGATAGCCCTTGGGTCAAAATTTACCTTGCCCTAGGGGTCACAAGTTTTACATGGGCTTATAAACTGAAAATTAAAAGGGTCTTCTGGCTCGTAACCGTAAGGTCTAGGTTTACCAAATTTTGCTCGTAGCTTCATCTAGTGAACCTGTTGCGAGATTGTTACAACCATAGCCCAGAGATCAGTAGTGGGGTAACCTGTTTACAAAGGCTTACATATTGAAAAGTTCAAAAGACTTTTTGTAGTACATGAAGTCAACATGACTTGAACTATATACTGATCAAGGGCAATAACCCCTGTTCACTGATAACATATTGTAACCATTTACCTCCCTCAATTATCAAACTGCACCATTACATAATACATGCGCGACAGAAAGGTTCATTTTCAGTGAGAGTGATTCATTTTGCTGTTAATAGTTGGGTTGAATATTTAATATGAAGTTAGGTTTCTGTGATTCAATCTTTTTGTTCCAGAACTTGACCGTTCATGCCAGTGGAAAATTGTTTTCTGCTGCTAATTTTGGAAATCTGCTTGTCAAAGTACTCTTTCATAGAGTTCATTGATATTTCGTATGAATGATACTTGATTAGACCTGCTTGTATTCACTGATATCATCATTGCAATTTAACCCTTTCCCAAACAAGCCCTGGTTTTCACATGTCTGCAGTACAAGTCTTTTGAAAACACTGTGGGAAAAGGAGAAATTGCTCGTAACGAGCAATTTCTCCTTTTCCCACAGTGTTTTCTACCCTTTTTGATAACTTTCTGCCATTTTCATCAAATTTGAAATTGTCGTCTGCAAACTCTTTCAATTTGGACCAGTCCAAAATTTGTCGTTTGGGAAAGGGTTAAAAAAGATGATTTTTTGGGAGAACTAGGCTGTTTTCTCTATGGAAGTTTATTGCTGTACAGACTTCTTATAATATATGTCTGTATCAATGCCAATTTCATAAGTGCATGATACATTTACTGAAAAAAGCATTGGAGCAAAACAGAGCTATCATGACCCCCTTGTTTGCAAATACCACAAATTTTGAATTTTGAGGGAAGAAGACAGAAATTGCGAAATAGCTTGATGAACCCTGTACCAAACAACAAAACTTTAGTCTTTTCAAATGCGAAAGCTTTCACAGGTTACAAAATAAACATGACTCAAAAATAGAAATCCACCTTTGAAAGGGTGGAAAATATTGTGGGAAAAGGAGAAAATGCTGGTTACCAGCATTTTCTCCTTGTCCCATAAAGTCAAAAGGATACGTACTTCCTTAGGGTTGTTCAAACTTGAGATTGTGTTGTAAAGGGTTTAAATTTACCCATCAAAGTATTTTTGCCCCTTTTTCGACTTACAATTTTCTGAAAATCAAGCATCTGCAGCTGAGTGTTGGCACCTGCATATGGTGCTCTTGTTTTGTGTTGCATGAGACTACCATTGAAAACATGGTTGCAGAAGGAGAACTTGCCTATTGCAAACAATATTTCTTATTGCCTGTTTCCACTGGTATTCATATGTTATCCATAACATATTCATGACTATCCAAAATTTTCAAGGATGTTTTTCAAATTCGCCTGCTGCAAGTCAGGAGGTAATGAGTTAATCCCAAACCAAACAATTCCATCATCTAACGGCCCAGTGGAAGAAAGCTTTTGAAAGCAATGTTGGGAAAGGGAGAAACAAATTATCCCATACCAAACAATTCCATCATCGAATGGCCTGGTGGAAGAAAGCTTTTGAAAGCAATGTGGGAAAGGGGGAAACTACTGGTAATCAACATTGTCTCCTTTTCCCACTTTATTTTCTTTCCAGTTAAAGACAACTCGCAGTATTCAAGTCAACTTTGATAGGTCATCTGCATTTTTTTTTTTTTGATACTTTTGATTTGGGCAAGTTTAGAATTTTGTTTTCTAGTTGTTAAGTTGATAGGCAGTTGTAAGTGCAGTATTGGTCAGGTAGATCTGGATCCGTATTCACCAACCGTTCTTGAGAACGTTCTTTGTCTTGTTCTCCAGAATTTTCTACATTTGAAAGTAACACAACTCCTGATTGGCTAAACCAAATGGTTTAGCCAGTCAGGAGTTGTGTTACTTTCAAATGTAGAAAATCTTGGAGAATAAGACAAAGAATATTCTTAACCCTTTACCG
This sequence comes from Tridacna gigas, assembly GCA_945859785.2. Classification (NCBI taxonomy): domain Eukaryota; kingdom Metazoa; phylum Mollusca; class Bivalvia; order Cardiida; family Cardiidae; genus Tridacna; species Tridacna gigas. Next base: position 63,965,890 of record OX244034.2, on the reverse strand, counting down.
CACAATGACGCCTTTTAACGCCCCTGGGAAAGAAGCCTTTTGAAAACATTGTGGGAAAAGGAGAAAATGCTGGTAACCAGCATTTTCTCCTTTTCCCACAATGTTTTCTTTGCTATCAAAGAAAAATTGCGCCATTTGAGCCACATTGAAATTGTCGTCTGCAAGTGCTTTCAATTTGGACAAGGCTAAAATTTTGTCATCTGGTAATGGGTTAAGAATGGTTGGTGAATACGGGCCCTGATCTTCAGTGAGATTTTAATTGCTATTTCTGCTCACAATCTTTAACCCTTAAAGTCTTCAAGAAGAATAACTTAACTGTTTTACCACACAATCCTTGATTTTAAAGACCTTGAAAAAGAAAGCTTTTGAAAATCATTATTTTGGGAAAAGGAGAAAATGATGGTATCCAGGTTTGACAGGTGATCACAATTGAAAACATTGTGGCAAAAGAACCACAAAAAAAAAAAAATCTGCATTTTTCTCCTTTTGTGATAGTATTTACAAAGATGTTCTTTAGTATGATTTAACCCTTTACCGCACAAGGACGCCTTTTGACACCCCTGGGAAAGATGCCTTTTGAAAACATTTTGGGAAAAGGAGAAAATGCTGGTTAGCAGCATTGCTGGTAACCATTGATTACCAGCAATGCTTTTCCCACAATGTTTTCAATGTTTTTACCACAATTGATTACCAGCAATGCTTTTCCCACAATGTTTTCTACCCTATCAAAGAAAAATTGCACCATTTGAGCCACAATGAAATTGTTGTCTGCAAATGCTTTCAGTTTGGACACGGGTAACATTTTGTTGTCTGGTAAAGGGTTAAAAAGACTGAAGTGTATGCTGAAGGCATAAGAGTTAGATTTGTAAGACTTCTCGAGCTTCAATGCCCATCAAATGACAGGAAGCACTGATTGTGCTTCCAAGAATATTTTGTAACAGATTTTTATTGACCATTTTATTGTTAAATTAGCTTAAACTTTTGCTCTGATCAGAAAAGATTAAATGAGTAGCTATTACTTCAGAAAATAAGCTCAAAGCGTAAAGGCTTAACAATAGATTTTTCTTTCTTAATTATGTTTCTTTGATATTTTAACAACTCTGACAATTTTCAGGTCAACATCTTCTGCCAATAAACAGTCTTTGAACAATCCTGCAAGGTATTTGTTCATTTGTTCATACATACATTTGGTCATGCATACATTTGTTCATACATCCATTTGCATTCACATTCATTTGTTCATACTTATATTTACCCATACATTCATTGATTCTTGAATACATATATTCATGCATAAATTTATTCATATATACATTTGTTCATGCATACATTTGTTCATTCATTCAGCAGACATGTACATTTGAATGCTTTGATTGTTGTGGTTCTATTTATTTTCATTTCTTGAAAACTTTAAGAATTAGTTATGTATCAGTGTTTGCTATGTTTTAATTTTGAATTAACTTAGTGCATCTTATACTGACTAATGGGCTGTATGTGTACATGCATATTTTTTTCTTCTTCTAAACTTTTGGAATAATGTTTTATCAAGCTTTACTTTGTCGTTGATCAACTGATTGTTGTATTTATATGTTAACATATATTTTTTAGGTCTGTAGGTGTTTATATGTAAGGCTTGTTTGATACAACAGTATTCATAGACAGACTGAACCTATTGCTGTACAAAAACGATATTTTATGCCCTGCAGTCAATGAGAACATGAGAAACCCATGGAGGAAAAAGAGCAATGACTTTTTGCCGATTGCCCTTTATCTCACATTGTTTATTGTTTCATTTTAGAAAAGAAATTTTCCTTACCTTTAACAAATTGCTGTTGTGAAACATGTTCTAGCTAATGGCATGTCTGAAATAGCCTAATATGTAGTAATGGGTTCATTTGTGTATGTCTGGTCTTTTAGTTAGGGTCTTGTCATTGTGGGCTTTTTTCCCCTAGACCAAAGTCAAGTTTTTCAGTAAAATCTAATGACCTTTCTACATAGGAGTTCATAGTGTCTTTGGAGTTTAAATAAAAACTCTAGCAGTTTTACACCAAACTTTTAGGTCCTCTCTTTAACTATCTTTTTCTAACCCACGCACAAGTGATGACTACGGTACTTTCCTGTTACAGTCTAGAATATTCACAGTAACTGAATCTGTAGTAGTTGTGCTCTTGTTTCCCCAGCCCTTTAACCCTTTACCACACAATCCCATGCACAAGTGATAATTATGGTACTTTCCTGTTAGAATATTCACAGTAATTGAATTTTTGGTGGTAAGGAAAAAGACTATGGAAAACATCTTGGGAGAAGGAGAACTTGCCTGTAACCAACATTTTCTCCTTTTCTAACAATGTTTTCTACCCTTTCACAGACAAATTCCATCATTTGAGCCACATTTTAATTACTGTGTGCAAATGCTTTTGTTTTGGTAAGTCTAAAAGTTTGTCCTCTTGAAAAGGGTTAAATTATTTTTCTACACATAAAAGATAAAGTTTGTATCAATTTCTCAGTCCTCTGTAAGAGATAGAATTGTATTTACAATTATTATTTTTTCCATGATGTTTTTTCCTTCTTAGCGTTCTAAGGATGTGAAACGGGTAGACCCAAGCACTGCACCTATTAGATTTTCTTAACTCCTTACCAAACGACAAATTCCAGACTTGTCCTTTTCCCCCAGTTTTCAAAAGCCCTTTCCTTCAGGCTTGTGTGGAAAAGGGTTAATCTATATCTGATGACCCAGAGGAAATGCGCTTTTGAAAACATTGTTGAAAAAGGAGAAAATGCTGGTTACCAGCATTTCCTTCTTTTCCCTAACTATATTTGTACCTGTTTAAGGACAAATCCCATCATTTGAGCTGGATTTAAATTGTCTTCAGCAAATGCTTTCAAATTGGATTAGTTTATAATTTTGTCATCTAGTAAAGAGTTAACTAGAATATCTCTAAACTAAGAGACGTGGTGGAAAAGATCAAACTGTAGGCTCTGTGCAGTCTGGTTTTGACTATACTGTTTACCAAGGCAATTTGTGTGGCCTTCATGTAAAGTCTTATCCTGTCTGATAGTTCAAATGCAATTTAAGCCCATCCAATCATGTGTTTGAGTCCTTTGATTGCCTAATCTCAAAACAAGGTTTATCAACTGTACTTTGGATAACGTTTTGCCTTTTTGGCTCACCTGATCACAAGGTGCTCAGATTTTGTACTTGTGCTGTGCTTACTCTCTGTCGAGTCATCAACTTTCACCTATGTATGCTGTAGAAGCTGCATTTCCAGTTCGATACTCATGAAACATGGTCAAAATGTTTGTCTTGATGATATTTCGTAGGATATGGATCATGTGGGGTCAAAAACTAGGTCACCAGGTCAAATCTTTGAAAAAACTTTTGTACAATTATAGAGGCCACATTTTCAGTTCAATACTTATGGAAGTTGGTAAGAATGTTTGTCTTTATGACATCTTTGACAATTTTGAAAATGGGTCACTTGGGGTCAAAAGTAGGTTGCAATAGGCCTCATTTTTAGGCCAATACACATGAAAGTTGGTCAGAATGTTTGTCTTGATAATATTTAGGATGTGTTGTGAAAATGGATCCTGTTGGGTTAAAAAGTAGGTCACTGAGACAAATCCTAGAAAAAGCTTGTGAACACTCTAAGGACCACATTTTCTGTCCAGTATTCATGAATGTTTGTTAGAATGTTTGTCTTGATATCTCAGCAGAGGTTGGAAATGGGTCATGTTTGGTCAAATAAGTTTAGGGGAGCGACCTAAGGGCCATCATGTCCCTCTTTTTAGATGGTCTAATTCAACACCTGAAAATACACATATGCAATATCTGTGGTTGCAACAATTTTTTTACAAGTATTCTTCTTCTTGTGGAAAAACATTGTTAATGATTTTTAATGAGTTTTACCCTTCACCAATCAATCTCAAGTTTTAACTATCCTGAAAGATAAGTCTTTGAAAACATTGTGGTAAAAGGAGAAAATGCTGGTTACCAGCATTTTCTCCTTCTTACACAATGTTTTCTTCCATATCAATGGCATATACCTTAATTTTAGCCACTTGTTATTTGTTGTCTGCAGTTATGCTTTAAATTTGGATCATTCTAGAAACATGGTTGAAAATACCGTCTGCGAAAAGGAGCCCTATATTTAGCAAATGTGACAATGAGAAATTAAAAAGGAAAACATGAAATAGTGGATATGTAGCAAGCAAGCCTATCACAAATGGCTAGTTGGATTATGACCTTTGCAAATGTAGCATTGTTACAGATGTTTTGCCATTATATTCAATATAGACTTGTTATTGGCATGAACACTATTAATGTAGACATAGATTGGTCATTTGCTTGACCACTGGTGGAAACACTTGACCATGATTTGGTCACTTCATGATTTGGCTTAATGACCATTGGTCAATGGGTAAATTGTGTTTGAGGCATGAAATAAATGTATTCTAACAATAGAATTTTCAGTTGTAGATAGATTAGTTCTCTGTGCATGCATCATGGGTCTAGACCGTTTCTTGCATGGATGCATGTTTTCTTGTTCCAACTAAGATTCATATTGAGTAATGCTGGGTACCATACTTTTGTCTTTATGATTTAGGTCTGTGTGAAATTAGCAGCAGAACTTATTTTGAACATTCATTTCAATATTGCAATTATCTATGTTTAATCCTTTACTGCACAATGACGCGTTTTGATGCCCCTGAGAAAGAAGCCTTTTGAAAAAATTGTGGGAAAAGGAGAAAATGCTGGTAACCAGCATTTTCTCCTTTTCCCACAATGTTTTTTCTACCCCATCAAAGCAAAGTTGCACCATTTGAGCCACATTGAAATTGTCGTTTGTAAATGCTTTCAATTTGGACAAGGCTAAAGTTTTGTCGTCTGGTAAAGGGTTAACTCTCCACCACACAATCCTGATTTTTAACAACTTTGAGGATAAGAAAATGCTGGTTGCCATCATTTGCTCCCTTTCCAACAATTTTTTTCAAAAGTCCTTTTCTTTGGTTAAACTTGGGATTGTGTTGTAGAGAGTTAATAAGAGGAAGCAAAACCAGGCAGAAGTGATACATTCCACTTGAAGCAAGAACTGCTATGAAAGTTTGAAATGATGAAAAATTATAAATTATTCTGGAGACCAAAGACACAATGTCATGGCTGACAAATACATACGGTATGTCAGACTGTGTTCCATCATTTATGTATTCATGATAAGAAACAAAACTGATCAATGCATGAGCAACACATCTCATTTATTTTAAATTCTTTGATGAACAAAAAATTGTAAAGATTTTAAGTTTATGATTTCAGTTTAGTCAACTCTTTTAGTGCCAAATATATAACCTTGACCTCTCTAGACGGCTTCCAATAAGTTCAGCTGAAATTCAGAAAGACTTATCATAAAGGCATGACTAAACAAGCAGACAGTTATAGATCTGAGATCAGACTGCACATTCTGTGCAGTCTGATCTTGATCTATGTCGTCTGCAAAAGCCCTATGGCACTGAAAGGGTTAAGATTTTATTGAGTTGACGAATTAGGCATGTTTATGGTTTAGATAGGCATTATCATTCTTCATTAAATGGTCATCATCTAAGGCACTTGTTTCGAGCCCAACTATAATACTCAATACCAGTCATTTGTTGGTATTTTTCAAATATATCGGAACTGGATTGGAGACATTTTTTACTTTTATCATGTTATGTGTCAGTTTTTATTTTATCACGTTTAATGATAATCTATCTTCGATCTGGCATCTAGAATGGAACAAATAGATAAATGGTAAGAGAGTTGTTAAGGACGAAACTTTTGAGGCGGGCAAATTTTTCTCATTGCACCATAAAATGGAAATTGTAAACCACAGTAAATATATTGAGCGAGTCTGATTTTGTCAATCCAGGCCAGGTTTTTGAAATAACAACAAGCTGTTGAAGATAGTGGCGAAAGAGTTTTTTAAAGCAATCAGGCATTAATCTAGTTCCCTTGAATCAGGAATTATGAATATGGTTCCCATGGTCCATGCATTATGAAGATAGTTTCAAGGAACCCTGCATAATCTTTATACTATAAATGAAATATTAAAAACCAGGGCAATGATGCATTTTGACCAGGTACTGATGCATTTTGACTATGACAAAACTGATAACTTTGTATTTTTGTGTAACAAAGTAACATGCTTTAACCCTTTACCACACAATCCCGAGTTTTAACGTCTGTATTATAGAAGGCTTTTGAAAACATAGTGGGAAAAGGAGAAAATGCTGGTGACCAGCATTTCTCCTTTTCCCACTATGTTTTCTACCACATCTAAAACAAATTCAATCATTTGAGCCACATTGAAATTGTCATCTGCAAATGCTTTGAATTTGGACCCGTCTAAAATTTTGTCGTTTGGTAAAGAGTTAAATCATTCCTTTACCTAATGATTATGACTGTACTTATGGTCCAAAAATAAGAGGGGTTTTTGAAACACCGAGGGAAAAGGAGAAGTGCTCATGGCCAGCATTTTCCTGTTTCTCTCCTCACAATGTTTTAACTCTGCCAAAGACAAATCCCATCATTTTAGTCACACGGTTTGTGGTCTGCAAAATTATGTGACTTCCAAAATTGACCAACCAAAAAAAGTTTTGTCACCTGGTAAAGAATTAAGTGATTATTTCAAAGTATTTTTTAACGCAAGGTGAACTAGTACAATTTTCACACATGAAAGAATTTTTCTGTTTATAAATGAATGATATTGATATGGAAAATATTGTGGAAGAAAGGAGCAGTTCCCTGTAACAATCAAAATTATTGCTCTTTTCTCCTCAATGATTTTAAACAAGTCTTCTACATGGATGTGAGGAATCTTAAGGTAATGTCTTAGAACTTTTACACCGACCTGTTTAACCCTTTACCATGCGACAAAATTTCAGACCTGACCATATTTAACCCTTTCCCAAACAAGGCCTGGTTTTCACTTGTCTGCATTACAAGTCTTTTGAAAACACTGGGGGAAAAGGAGAAATTGCTTGTAACGAGCAATTTCTCCTTTTCCCACAGTGTTTTCTTCCCCCTTTGAGAACTTTCTGCCATTTTCATCAGATTTAAAATTGTTGTCTGCAAACTCTTTCAATTTGGACCAGTCCAAATTTCGTCGTTTGGGAAAGGGTTAAAGCATTTTAAGAGTATAAAATGAATGTGGCTCAGCTTATGGGGTTCATCTTTGAAAAAGGTTGAAAACATTGTGGGAAAAGGAGAAAATGCTGGTTACCAGCATTTTCTCCTTTTCCCACAATGTTTTCAAAAGCTGTCTGCTTCAGGGTCGTTAAAACTAGGGATTGTGTGTTAAAGGATGACATTGTCTCTTTACCAGATAACGAAATTTTAAACATGTCAATGTTCAAAGCATTTGCATGCAACCAAAATAAAATGTGGCTCAAATAAGTAGATTTGTCTTTCATAGGTTAGGGGGTAGAAAGCATTGTGAGAAAAGGAGAAAATGCTGGTTAACAGTATTTTCTCTTTTTACCACAATGTTTTTAAAAACCCTTTTCATTAGGGTTGTTAAAATGGGGGGTTGTGTGGTCAAACTTTGAAGTTATTTCAGTTCTTGAATTTCATATATTGTCTAATCTCTTTTTTATGTTTGAAAAACAAATTTCAGCTTAGAGTGCCAAAATACAACTTAACTGGGACCTTTTTAGATTAAAGAGCCTTTAACTTCTATAGTTGCCTTAGCAGCCAGTGTAGATTAAGATCAGACTGCACAAAACATGCAGTCTGATCTCTGATCTACACTGACCACTTTACTGATCCAGTACATACATAAGGCAGCCGCGATTGTGCAATTGTCTTGGTCTTATCGTAGAACGAAAATGTCCATTGGCTTTATTCGGCACTTTCAGGGTTAAGATCAGACTGCACAGAATGTAGTTTGATCTTGAATGAATACTTTACTAGATATTTTTGTGGATTGCATTTTTGACACAAGAAACATTTAAACAGCAACATCTTGTTTATCTATTTTAATGACTAAAATATGCTTTTCATTTCTGAGGGTTTATCACCTGTAATTGATTGAGTTTTTGTGTTCTTTAACTCTTATCTTAATTTTCTATGGCTCTGTGTATCAACAAATTAAAGTTAATGATTAGGACTATAGGCTAGACTTCCAGAATTGTAATAAATACGAATGTAAAAAAAACTTTATTGCGTATTGTTTACAGGTAAATTTTGAAATATAAGCCATGAAATGTCGTTATTTTATTTTCAGTGGTAGAATTAAATTTAAATTTCAGTTTTAATTCATATTTTGATAGTGCTTTTCATTAGTATGATTTGGGCATTTTGAAGACAGCATTTACTTGGTGCAATATTAAAGTTTATTTTAGTCTAAATTGTGATGAAGTTTTCTGTCACTCATAACATCGTCCAAATACTTTTTTTTTTTTTCATTTTATGGTAGAATACTGTTCAAAACATTGTGACAGAAAGGAGAAAGTACTCACGAAGAGCGATTTCTCCTGTTTTCACAATGTTTTCACATGCAAGCATGTATTGCATTGATAATATATGTTGGTATTGCAGAAGGATGTTTTCAAGGTTGCATGTTCCAAACAAATGAGTTAACATAATTATTTCTTATTCATTTCAGTGCCTCAATACGAAGAACGAGTATGCGTGGCGACAAACGCCCATTGTTTAAGAAGGAAGCTAAGGAAGAAGCTCTTCACTTTGGGATGATGAGCATGGCGAATGATGATGATGATTTGAATGATTTGGTAATATTTTAGTTTGTTTGTTTTACTCTTTACCAAACAATGTTGACTTCTAACGACCTTGAGAAATAAGACTTTTGAAAGCATTGTAGGAAAAGGAGAAAATGCTGGTTACCGGCATGGTAAAGGGATAAGCAGGAGTACCATGGTGTGTTAAGGCATTACCACCTGCAGACAATATGGTTTCATTAAAGATACATATTTATATCCAGAGAGAGAAAAATAATGTTAAAACTTGAAACTGTGTAGAATGGCTCAGAATTTGGTCAGCTGTGTAAATATATATAAATTACCTACATGTATATATATGGTGTAAAAGATAGAAAAACTCAAGGGATTAATGTATTGATTTAAAACTGGAAATGACAACAGTGATTTCTTTGAAGGCTTCCAAAAAATAAAATACATTTTATATATGTTGTAATCTGCAGCCTTGCAGCCGTCAGGGACAATTCTTTTCATGAAGGTACAAGAATAATTATAGTTTCGTAAAAAAAAAGATGAAATGTGTTAAAACCTGGCTGAAAACAAGTATAGATGTATCTTTAACTTTTTACAAAGAAACAAATTTTGAAGTGGACTAAATTCAAAGTATTTGCAGACTGTAAGTTGAATTTTGCTAAGGTAATGATCTACCCTACTTTGATAGGGTAGAAAACATTGTTGGAAGAGGAGAAAACCTTGGTAATCAGCATTATCTCTTTTTCCCACGATGTTTTCAAAAGCCATCTCTGTTAGAGCCGAAAAACTAGGGATTATGTGGTAAAGGGTTAAACAGTGTAGCTTATTATGAAAAGTTTATCCTTGTGCTGGAATGTTTTCATCCATAATCAAGAGCATATTGCATTAATCTTACTTTGTTTTCAAAATCTTAAGCTGCCTGTTGTTATCAGAGGTGCAATTTGATGTACTTACCTGAAAAATTGTGAACTCCTTGTGCAACTCTAGCCTGTATGATTTAACCCTGTACCACATGATGCTAACCTTTAACAACCCAGAAGAAGAAGCCTTTTGAAAACATTGTGGAAAGAAGGAGAAAATGCTGGTAACTGGCATTTTCTCCCTTTCCCACCATTCCCAAAACAAATTTTAATTTTTGATTCAAAGTTATTTTGTCGTCTGCAAATGTTTTCATTTTGGACTAGTCTGAAATTTTATCGTTTGGTAAAGCGTTAACATTTTGTTGAACGAAAGACAGTGTTTACCTAATAGTGACAAGGGCCTAGGATCAATAAGAATTACAGAAATCATTAACATTTTAATTGGAAATGCAAATAGGTAACTGCTGGTAACCAGTTTTTCTTTTCTCCTTTTCCAACAATGTTTTCTGCCCTTCCAAACACAGGTTTCAATTTTTGAGTCAAGTTTATTTTTATTTCTCTAGCTGCTGTAAATTTGGACAAGTCTAAAATTTTGTTGCTTGGTAAAGAGTTGAGTTCAGATTATTATAATTTGTCTGAAAGGGTGGAAAACACTTTGGAGAAAAAGGTAGCTACTAGCAAGTTTTCAAAAAGCTCTTTCTTCACAGTCATTAAAACTTTGGATTGTATCGTAAAGGGATAAAGCGTCTCTTTAGGGGCACTTAACCACTTTCCATGACATTTCTAGCATACACACATTATTGATACATTTATATTTTAGGATGATGAAAAAGAAAATGTTCCAGCTACCAACATTGATGATGTAAAAATCATCATTGATGATGAAATAGATAAGTATGATAAAACTGCCAGAATTTCTGAAAACATCAGCAAAGATAACAGAAATTCTGTTAGTCCAAGTGAAAAGAGAAAGTCTCAACAAGAAAGCAGGAATCCTCCTGTGAGTGTTTCCATTAGTAACAGAAATTCACAAGTTGATTATTCCCTGCAAAAAGATTCTCATGAAAAGCAAAGATCAAGCAGTAGCAACAGAAATTCCCAGGTTGATAATTCCCACCAAAAGGTGTCTCAAGAAAAGCAAAAACCTAGAGACAGTGGTGTAAATGATCCAACCAGAGTTGAACAAACATTGCAGGGTGACTCTCAGAAACGAACAAGGCATTCTGACACTGATCAACATAGATCAGAAAGCAGGGAACCAATTCATGTACAAATGGGAAGAGTAGACTCTGGTTCCAATGTTGAGCCTCAGAGACCAAGTCCTCCTAGAGAACAGGAACCAAAAGAAAGATCTGCTCCAGCTGTTCATCCTCATACTAAAAATCTTCAAGGTCAAACAAACATTGGAAGGACTCCTTCTTTCACTAAAAAAAGGGATTCAGTGCGAAAGGTTCGGGAGGACCAGTCCCTGCCAAATGTGAACAAACAAAACACTTCAGGGACTGGAACCCTTGCTGACCTGAAAAAACAGAGATCAGAGCAGCATAAATTTGGCAATAGTTTAGATGCCCAAGTTCAAAATTTATTTTTATCCAGTTTATCAGACAGTCGAAAATATAGTGGCAGTTCCCACAGCCAGCCTCAAAACTCAAGTAACGAGAATACCCAAAATGGGCGAAATTCAAAAGTTATAAATAACAACAATAATTCCGTGCCTCCCAGGCCGCCAACCTTTTTATCAGACAATGGTCCATTGCGGAGATTTTCAGCACCTACGTCCTCCCCAGTGATTGGTGAAGATGATAAGTTTAAGAGCAACTGTTGTACAATTCTGTGATGTCTAGATTGACCAGTGAATGCATATGAGTGGCATTCTGGTAAAAGGGGGTTTAATGCATCTCCATCATGTATTATACCAAGCAAGTCATCATATGATTATGGATCCATAAGATTCATTTTTTTTTTTTTTTAACCCTTTCCTAAACGACAGATTTTGGATTGGTCCAAATTGAAAGGGTTTGCAGACGACAATTTTAGATTTGATGAAAATGGCAGAAAGGTCTCAGAAAAGGTAGAAAACATTGTGGGAAAAGGAGAAATTGCTCGTTATGAGCAATTTCTCCTTTTCTCACAGTGTTTTCAAAAGACTTGTACTGCAGACACGTGAAAACCAGGGCTTGTTTGGGAAAGGGTTAAACAACTGACAGAATCGTGAGGTAGACTGGTCATTTGACATGCAGGAAATTGACCAATAGCAAAAGTTTTTACTATGCTAGGTCAGCATGCGTGGATTGCGCATGCTGAGCTGTGTTAATACTTTTTGAAAATGCATTAAACCCCCTGTTGCCAGAGCATGGCTCATATGCTAATTTTTTAAAGAAAACAAAATTTAAAATACATCCTTATTTTATTTCAGTTAATTCATTATCTCCTGCAGATGTTTCTTTTGTGTGTCTTGCAGCAAACTGTCATTGAAAATGAGGAAGTTTTCCTTTTGTCACAATGTTTTCAACATAGGTTTGTGTATAAGATTTAAATTCTTGATGATAATTCATACTTCTGAATGATATCTTCAAAGTCAGGTGGTGATAATATGTTTCAGGAGGTAACAAGTTAAGTAGATTAATTGATTATGGATTGGGGGAAATAAGTTTACAAGGTGAACATGATTTGACTCTACTAAACGATCTCCACTTTTAATGACTCTAAAGGGAGAAACCTTTTGAAAACATGATGGGAAAAGGAGAAAATGCTGGTAAGTAGCATTCTCTCCTTTTCCCACAATGTTTCTACCCTTTTAATGACAAGTTTCATGTTTTAAGTGACATTTGTCATCTGCAAATACTTTCAATTTGGACAAGGCTAATACTTTGGTTTCTAATAAAGAGTTAACTCTTAATGGAACAAGACTTGTTCAAATTCAAAGCTTTTGCACACAAAAAGTGGCAAAAATAAATTAGTTTGTCAGTGAAATGATAGAAAACATAGTGGGAAATGAGAAAATGCTGATTACAAGCATTTTCTTCCTTCCCCTCTGTGTTTCAAGAATTCTACTTCTTCAGGGACATTAAAACATAGGGTTGTTTTGTAAAAATGTGAAGTATTTCCCAGATTTTACAGATTCATTGATCAAAAACTTCGAAATTTGTCATAAGAAAATTAAGAATTTAAAGTTCAGCTGTATAAAGAGTGTATGAAAACTGCTTGTTGTATAGATCTAAATAAATAATTGGTAAGTTTACAGTTAAATTGGTGGATAAGAGGAAATGGAATGAACTGTAAAGATTGCTCAGAAAAACAAAGGTGCATAATTAGAAATCATTCAAACATGACACATTAGCATATTCTGATGATATTTGAATGTAAACATTGTTTATTAACCCTTTACCACACAATCCCGACTTTTAACAACCCTGAGAAAGAAGCCTTTTGAAAACATTATGGAAAAAGGAGAAAATGCTGGTAACCAGCATTTTCTCCTTTTCCCACAATTTTTTCTACCTTTATCAAAACAAATTTCAATTTTCCAATCACTTTTATTTTGTCGTCTGTAAATGCTTTCAATTTGGACAGATCTAAAATTTTGTCGTTTGGTAAACGTTTAAAAGAAGAAATCTCTCTATGCTGTCATTACATCCATCAACTACCTTGTGTTAACTCGCCAACTTTTTAAAGAAAGATCCAGTTTTTGGTGAACGTTATATTTCTTTACCATACGACAAAATTTTATGATCAAGCACATTGACTGCACTTGCAGAAAATAAATTAAGATATGGCTCAAATGATGGGATTTGTCCTTGAAACATTAAAATACAATGTGGGTTTACCAGACGACAGAATTTTAGGCTTGGCCAAATTGAAAGCATTTGTAAACAGCAAATTAACCCGTTACACACAATCCTGACAAAAATTTTAATGAACCCTTGAAAGAAGCCTTTTCAAAACATTGTGGGAGAAGGAGAAAATGCTGGTAACAAGCATTTGCTCCTTTTCCCACAATGTTTTCTACCTTTGCTAATAGAAATTTCAATTTTTCACTCACATTTATTATGTCGTCTGCAAATGCTTTGAATTTGGACTGATGTAAAATTTTGTCATTTGGTAGAGTTAAATGAGACTCGAATGATTCGATTTCTCTTTTAGAGGTAAGAAAGCAATGTGTGAAGAGGACAAAATGCTTGCCACTAAAATGATTTTTTTTAAATTTTTCTGCAGTGTTTTAGAAAAGCCTTTTGTCATTAAAACTTGTGATTATGTGGTAAAGGTTTAACTCTTTCACTGACAAACCAGCTACAATTACAATTCCAATTCAGATGAAGTGGTTTTTTTAGTTTGGTAAAAAGTTAACCCTTTACCACACAATCCCGACTTTTAATGACCCTGAGGAAGAAGCCTTTTGAAAACATTGTGGGAAAAGGAGAAAATGCTGGTAACCAGCATTTTCTCCTTTTCCCACAATGTTTTCTACTCTTCCAAAAACAAATTTAATTGTTTGATTCACATTTATTTTGTTGTCTGCAAAAGCTTTCAATTTGGACTTGTCAAAAATTTTGTCGTTTGGTAAAGAGTTAAACTGAAATAATGGATGATGTAACATTCAAGATCAGACGTCGGGTTCTAAGCAGTCCGATTTTAATTTAATATATCCCCAAAAGCTACTTGTGGTTATGAAAGGCAAATTGAGGAGAAAAAAAGTTTGACTAAATTTTGAAAAATATGGTTGTGAAAAAATTGCAAGTTGATAGAGACGAGCCTTTTCCCAGATGTCTCACATTTTGACAAGTCTACATTTTTGTCATGTGGTAATAACTTAACCCTGTGTGCTACACAGGTGGTAATCAGTGGAACTAGCTCCAAAAAGAGTCAATGGAATTTTGTTTCCTTGACATATAATCATTTAGTAAGGAGTTTAGAAATATTATAGTGTGTCCAGAGTGAGGAACAGAGATTTTATTCCATTTCTCAACAAAAGCTTTATCATGACATGACTGTGTGGAAAAACATTGTTGATATGGGCATTAAGTAAGACTCTCTCCATTTTACTTTTCTTAATATCTCTCAACCCTTTGATCACCAAGCATCTATTTGAGTTTAATTTGTCAAGATCCAGACAGCACTGTCTAGAATTAAGCATTTACGACATGGATGTTTTAACCCTTACCATGCAATTCTTAGTTTTAACAACTCTCGAGAAAGAGGTCATTTAAAGACATTGTGGGGTAACGAAGATATGCTGGTAACCAGCATTTTCTTATTTTTCCACAATGTGTTCTACCCTATCACAAACAAAATGGATTGTTTTAGCTACATTTAATTTGTCCTTTGCAAATGTTTTCAGTTTGAACAAATCTAAAATGTTGCTGTCTGGTAATTAGTTAATGCAGGAGATAGATGATGATAAACTTTTACTCTCACTTTATGACTTGAATACTGTCTGGAATGAATTTGAAATGCAAGTTGCTGAACTGGACAGTTTCACAAAAAATGTGTGAATCCTTTGCCAAACAATGCCTTGTTCTAATGATTAAAGAAATAGGCTTTTGAAATCATTGTCTGAAAAGAAGTGAATGATGGCACTCATCATTTTGTCTTTCTCCCACAATATCTTCAGCCAAATAATTTGAGTCACATTTGTCATCTGCAGTTGCTTTCAGACAGGACAGTTCTAAAATTTTGCCATCTCATTGATTCAAACTGAAGAAAGTACTTTCCAACAAATGAATTCATTTGCCAAAGAGATTTCTGATTGAAATTAAAACTAATTTACCCAATTTGTATTCTTTGCTACAAATAAAGCAGGGCCTGTCACCATACATTCCAGATGCATTCTTAGTCTAATGTTGAATTTAGAAAGTAATGTAATTTCTAATTAGCTAAACCAAGCCAAACCACAATATTATAGCCAATTAGAAATTATGTGAATTGGAGACTTCGAAAAACCTGTCGTTAGAATATTGACCCAAGCTTCTACAAGTTGGAAGAGTACAGATTATTCGTATGGATTTGTTGCATTTCAAATATGACTAAGCCCCAGTATAAAGACATTTTTAGCTCCACTGGCCGAAGGCCAGCGGGCTTATGTCATGGCCTGGTGTCCGTCGTGCGTGCGTCCGTCCGTCCGGTCGTCCGTCCGGTCGTCCGTCCGTCCGTCCGTCCGTCCATGCGTTAACTTTTATTTCAAACATCTTCTTCTCTGAAACTACCCATCCAATTTTCATGAAACTTCACAGAAATGATCCTGCCATGGTCCTCTTCAGAATTTCTTGAAAGAATTTGATTCCTTCAAAAACTCTGGTTGCCATGGCAACAAAACTGAAAAATATTGGAAATCTTTAAAAATCTTCTTGTCTGAAACCATAAGGCATAGGGCTACCAAATTTGGCATGTAGCTTTATGTAGTAGACCTCTATCAAGTTTCTTCAAATTATAGCCCTGGGGTCAAAATTGGCTCTGCCCCAGGGGTCACAAGTTTTACATAGGCTTATATAGAGAAAACTTCAAAAATCTTCTTGTCTGAAACCATAAGGCATAGGGCTACCAAATTTGGCATGTAGCTTTATGTAGTAAACCTCTATCATGTTTCTTGAAATTATAGCCCTGGGGTCAAAATTGGCTCTGCCCCAGGGGTCACAAGTTTTACATAGGCTTATATAGAGAAAACTTTAAAAATCTTCCTGTACCTGTGCCATAAGGCCTAGAGCTACCAAATTTTGCATTTAACTTGATCTAGTTGGGGTCTACCAAAAGTGCCCAAATTATAGTCCTGGGGTCAATTTGGCCTCATGCTGCGGGGGGGGGGGGGGGGGGGGGGGGGTTCACAAGATTTACATAGGCTTACATAGGGAAAACTTTTAAATCTTGGTGTACATAGCCATAAGGCTTAGGCTACCAAATTTTGCATAATTATAGCATTATCTAGTGGACAACTACAAAGAGGGCCCAAGTTACAGCCCTAGGATCAAGTTTGGCCCTGCACCAGGGTTCACAAGTTTTACATGGGTTTATTGAGTGAAAAGTTCAGAAACTGTCTTGTTACTAGCCATAAGGCCAAGAACTCCCAAATTTGGCATGTTATTCTTCTAATACACATATTCCCCATTTAGTCCGACTGTAGCCCTGGGGTCAAAGTTTTATGAGGGCTTATATAGTAAAGACTTCTCTTCATGGTTTATATTTATAAGCCAGTGGAGCGATACAGGGCCATCATGGCCCTCTTGTTTTGAAAATATTGTGGGAAAAGGACCAGTTACTTTCTTAAAAACAATTCCTAACAATTTTTCTATCCTTTGAGAAGACATTTTCAAAAGAAATAAGCAAGTTGTCTTTTTGCCAAAATGTTTCTGTGTATTTATGTAGCAAAACTTTAATAATCCATGTTGATTATCTGTTTTGTACAAGAATATTTTTAGAGGCAATTTCTCCTTTTGCCACCACATTTTGCAAAGTGGTGCACAGCTATTGAAAAAAATGTCATCTGCATGTGGTTACGTGTGAAGGGGCTAGTGTTTCTATACATGAATAGGAATAAAACTCTGTATATATTGTATTATTTCTGTTTGGAAGGGCTACAAACTTTGTAGATATTCACATAAAACCTTATCCCACCCACATTGTTGATGAGAGCTCCTGTGATGATCTTGTTAATGATATTGTTTATTTTGGACCGGTATGTTTGTAAAGTGTGTGTTTTGCTCATTGTATATTTATACAACATTTTTATTGTTTTTGTTTAATCTATTACTGTTCAAATACAACATTTCATGCCCTTTTATTAAAGTACTTCTGAAAACAGTGTAAACAAAGGAGCAGTTCTTTTTATCACAGTGTTTTCCACATTATTAAATTAAACATTCTTATTTTCTTAAAATGTTTATCCTTTCTGTCACTTTGAAAGGTTGTTCAGAATGCCTAAAATAGCCTGAGCAGTAATGTGTTAACTCTTTACCAAACAACAAAATTTTAGACTGGTCCAAATTGAAAGCTTTTGCAGACAACAGAATAAATGTTACTTAAATATTGAAATTCATTTTGGGAAGAGTAGAAAACATTGTGGGAAAGGAGAAAATGCTGGTTACCAGCATTTTCTCCTTTTCCCACAATGTTTTCAAAAGGCCTCTTCTTCAGGGTCGTTAAAAGTCGGGATTGTATGGTAAAGGGTTAAAACATCGCCAAGAACATTCCATGAAATTGTAATATTGGTATCTATGTATAAAACTATTGTTGACTTAACAACATAGTGATGCTAATATATGAGCCATGTTCTGGCAAAAGGGGGTATAATGCATCTCCTTGATACATTATACCGAGTAAGTCATCATATAAACATGGACCCATAAAATACATTTTGTCTAACAATGGACTGAATCATGAGATAGAAAGGTCCTTGGACATGCAGAAAATTTACAAATTAAAATAAAAGTTTCCATTAACCCTTTCCCAAACGACAAATTTTGGACTGGTCCAAATTGAAAGAGTTTGCAGACGACAATTTAAATTTGATGAAATTGGCAGAAAGGTCTCGAAAAGGGTAAAAAACACTGTGGGAAAAGGAGAAATTGCTCGTCACGAGCAATTTCTCCTTTTCCCACAGTGTTTTCAAAAGACTTGTACTGCAGACATACGAAAACCAGGGCTTGTTTTGGAAAGGGTTTATGTCAGCCTGCATGTAGAATGCAGGCTGACCTGGGTCAGTACCGGTACTTTTTGAAGATGCATTATACATTATACCTTCTTTTTTCAGCGAGCATGGCTCATAAATATTTATGTATAAAAATCTATTGCAGACCTGAAAACATGGTGACATACTTTTTTTTTTTTCAAATGAAGCAAAAATACTGAAACAGAAGCATTATATTTTATTACCCCATTACCTTGTAGGCAAACTTTGGGAGTCTTCCAAATTCAACACAGTTATGCCCCTTTTTCGACCTAGAATTTCCAAAAAACTTTGACATTTTATAAGATCTCAGTTCATTATTGAGGATATTTACTTCAAACTTGGACTAGTTGTTAACTATCAAAAGGGGAACTCATACAACAAGGGCAGGTAACCATCAAAATATTTTTGACACAGTTACATGTATGCCTCTTTTTAAACTTGAAATATTCACTAAAAGCACAGTGGGGTGTCGACACCTGCATACCATGCTTTTGTTTGTTTAGCAGTCCCTGGACAATTGCTCAGATCATCCATTGTATAATTCTCCATTGCCAAACTGTATAATTGACCTTCTCCATTAATGACTAGAACTAGTTGGCAGAAGAACCAAAACTAGAAATTAGAAAAACCAAACCTATAAAATAGAATTAGAAGTTAACCAGTTTCATTACCATTTGTTTTCTCAAGTTTTCTTAAAATTCTTCTAAATACTGTATATGGGGATAATGAGGTACAGTACTTCCCTAAATAATGAATTGGATAATTTCACCATTTTTTTTTTTGTATGTTCCGTGTGTGACCGGAAGATAGTTGCAGTTACATGTTTGTGTCTGGAGGATAGTTCCAGATACATCTATATCAGGAAATTAATTCTTGATCCTTTTCCTAACAAATCCAGATTTTAAACAACTGGGAGAACAAAGCCCTCTAAAAAAATTGTGAGAAAAGGAGAAAATGCTGGTAACGAGCATTTTCTGTTTTTCCCACAATGTTTTCTACCTTTCAAGGACAAAATCTATCATTTTAGCTAAATTTACTTTTTCGTTTGCAAATTTAATGCTTTCAAGATTGACAGGTTTAAAATTTCATTTTATGGTAAAGGGTGAACACGATGAAGGGGAATCTAAAATACTTTTGCAGATGGTGCAGATCAAGATCAGACTGCAGAGAACTTATTGATCAACACATTCCAATATTTTGATATATAGTATATGTCAAGACAGCTTTGAAGGTTGGTTGTATCAACAGATGTAGAAAATGTCTCACTTATTGGCAGTCACAGAGTCCAAACAATATAGGTCAAGAATATGGGAAATTAGCTCTGATAAAAATCTGCCAGTTTGTTCCACAAAATTGTTTCTAGTTCTGGAACAGTAAAGTCAATTACTGTGTTGTCTATTGACAGTTCATCTGTGGAAAAAATGAGATACTCCCCATGATAAATTTTTGTAGCTTTTTGTCAGGATTTTTTTGTTTTTTCAATGTATATCAACTCTTAGGTCTCCAGTTACAACATAACCCTTTGCTAAACAATCCTGAATTTTAACAAACTTGAGGAAGAGGACTTTTGAAAACATTGTGGGAAAAGGAGAAAATGCTGGTAACCAGCATTTTCTCCTTTTTCCACTATCTTTTTTACCCTTTCATGTTCAAATTCCATTATTTGAGCCATATTGAGCCCAAAATGTCGTTGTGTGGTAAAGAGTTAACCCTTTCCCAAACAAACAATCTTAGATCCTTCCAGTTGAAAGTGTCAGCAGATGACAAAGTTCTAAATTTGCACAAATGGGCTGAAATTCTAGTGTATAGTAGAAAAAAATTATGGGGAATGGGGAATTGCTTATAAGAAGCAATTTTTTCTTTCTCTCCCAATGTTTTCAAAAGTTTTCTCCCTCACGGTCATTCTTTGTTGACAGTGTAGATTATAGTTTCTAATCTTGGATCTGCAATCTGCTGTTTCTTGAGATTTTGTGGCCAAAAGAGCTTTTGACCCTTTACCACACAATCCTAAGTTTTAACAACCCAAGTAAGAAGGCTTTTAGCATAGTATTGTCTGTCATTCATTTGTTACCCCATGGTTTTATTTGGCGTCAAATAAACAAAATTGGAGAATTCAGTAACTATGGTTAGTTATTTAATTTCAAAACTTACTGGGTAAAAATATTTCAACTTGGCCAAAAGTGTAAATCTCTACTTTCTGTAGTCTGATCTTAATCTATATTTTGTGCAAAAGGAACTAAAATTGCAGGCTCTCTATGGGTAATTAAAAAAAATCTTGCCATTGATCCGGCATGGCTCACTGGTAAGGGTTTAGGATTCGTATTCTGGAGGCTTTTGATTCATTCCTCACCCAAAGCACTGGGTTGTTTGTGGGAATGTCCTTGGGCAGGACCCTACATAGCCCCATCCTATAATTGATGAAACCCATGGGATACCATTTTCTCCTTTTCCCACAATGTTTTTAAAATCAATTTTTAGGAGGATGGTTAAAACTTGGGATTGTGTGGTAGTGTTGTTTTTTTTGTAACAAACCCTCTTCACCAAACATTGTGTTGTTGCTGTTCATGAACCCAGATGGGAAAATAGATGCATACCTGCAAAGATATTTCACGGCAGGCAACTCTGAAAAGTTGTTGCATTTTCATCTAAGTTTGCACTGTTTGCGCAATATTCATAGAGCTATACATGTATTTAGATTTTTTTTTTAGCCTTTTCAGCACATATCTCATATCTTGACAGTACTATACATGTATACAAACTCTTCCAAAAAGAAAACAAGTGAGCCATGCTCTGTGAAAAAGGGGTTTAGTGTATCTGCAAAGAGTATCAACCAAGGTTGGCCTTCACAGCTGTGCAAGCTGACCTGGGTCGAAACTTTTTGCTACTGGTCAGTTTCTGCATGTCAGGACCATTGTACCTCATGACTCAGTCGGTTGTTAGACAAGATGCATTTTTTGAATCCATAATTACATGACGACTTGCTTGGCATAATGCATCAGGGAAATACATGAAACCCCCTTTTGCAGATAGAAGGAAGCGAGTGCACCATTGGTAGATGTTAATTTTTAATCCTTTACCAACCAATTCTATGTTTGAATGATGCCCGAGGAAGAAGCCGTTTGAAAACATTGAGGGAAAAGGAGAAAATGCTGGGCTCCTTTCCCTACATTGTTTCCTACCCTATCACAGAAAATGCCCAGCATTTTAACATCTGATCTGTCATATGGAATGGCATTCAATTTGGACAAGTCTAGAAGTTTGTGTTCTGGTAAAGAGTTAAAGATATTGTGAGAAAAAGAACTATTTTGTGATTTTTTTTCAATTTCCTTAGTTTATACTCACATTGTTTAACCCGTTAACAGACGATAAAGTTTTGGCCTTGTCCAAATTGAAAGCATTTGCAGATGACAATTTCATTGTAGATCAAAAGATGTTTTTTTTCTTTGATAGGGTAGAAAACATTGTGGGAAAAGGAGAAAATGCTGGTTACCAGCATTTTCTCCTTTTCCTACAATGTTTTCAAAAGGTTTCTTTCCCAGGGTCATTAAAAGTCAGCATCATGCGGTAAAGGGTTAAAGCTATCTGCTGCATAAATGTTAAACAAGATTCAGTGTAAACTCTTTTTTGTGATTGCTCTGCTTGGTATGGTTATAGCATAGCATCGAGAAAAAAAAAGACATATTTCTGTTATTGTTGAGTGCAAATAAACATGATTTGTAGAAATCAAATATATCAATGAATTGGGAAATGGTTTTATATGTAATTAATAATTTTCTGTGTTCGACTTAGATTTTTTATATTCTATTTTCATATGGTAGTATTGCAAACAATGTGTGTAGATTTTTAAGTATTGACCCCATGACCTCATTTTAGGTAATGTTATACTAGCAACTTTTAGCCCACTACTGTACAAATATGCCTTTTTAAGCCACAGTATTGTTTTGGAAAACATTGTTGAAAGAGGATCAATTTCTTCAGACAAGCAATCATTAACTGTTTCCCTCACAATTCGAATTTTAACAACCCTGAGAAAGAAGCCTTTTGAGAACATATTGGTAACCAGCATTTTCACCTTTTCTAACAATGTTTTCTACCCAAATCAAAGACAGATTTCATCATTTGACCACGTTTAAATTGTCGTCTGCAAATATTTCCAATTTGGGCAAATCTACATTTTTGTAGTGTGGTTAACAATTAATTACTTATAAAAGCAGTACATGTATGTCTCGCATTTCATTGAAAAATTTTTTTGTCATCTTTTATGGAACTTTAAATAATTTTTGAAAGGTTTAAAAAAGCAGATACAGTACTGGGTTAAAATCATACGGTAAATGAAAACAGTGCTCAAAATGAACACTGCCTTTATTTACCAAAGTAGTTCTTTTTGGTTTCTTCTGTCAGTATACTTTTTTTTTTTTAAATGACTTCAGTAGTGATAAGTCCAAATATTGTAAATGAGGAAATGGGCGATATATCAGTTATATGGACAAAGATGATATTTGTTAAATATTTTGCTGCAATATGACAGCTATTTGTATAATTATGTTAACCTGTTATTGTACAAGAAATTTTTGAATACCAAAAATGTTACATATAATACAAAGGATACATATTAATTTTGGAAGCAAGGGAAATATTGCTTTGAGCAAGTGCTCGTTCTTTTCCCATAGTGGTTTCAGCTGCAGGGAAGAATTCACTGGCTGCTGCAATACAACTGATGTAAAGTTGAAAATGATACTAAATACCAGACAAATTGATTAAGCAGAGCATAAATTAAAATTTCTCCTTAGTATCATTTGTATGAGCTTTTGGTAGAATTAAATTTTGCTTGTGCTACAATGGGTTAAAAGCACAAATAGAGGTAATTAAATAAATTCATAATGCTACTTGTTGACTTTTATATGTACCTTTCCTTGGTTCATATATTTTACATGTGTTGTGACAATTGATAAATAACTTCAGAGCCTAAGCTATTCAGTTGGCAATGAACAGGGCTTGAAACCTTGAAGTCTGGTGTGATGCTCCAGCTGGGCCAAATGCTTTCCAAGGATTGATGATAATTAGGATTCTCCGCTGAACATTGTTTCAACAACTTTTATATGGGAAAGCAGCCAGTGGTTTAGAAAGAATGTTGTGCAAAAGTATATGAAATAAACACCAAACAAACAAACCATGAATAACCAAAATCTCTCAGAATGCAACCTGAAGAGCAATGCCATGTAGGCACTGTGGGCAAGGACTGTCCTATTACCTTGTTACCAACAACAAAACTTGAATTCTGTCAAAATATAAAGCATTTGTAGACCACAAATTATATACATGTATAACTTAAATGCTGGGATATGGTTTTGACAGGGTAGAAAACTGGTACAGGAGAAAATGCTGGTTACCAGAATTTTGTTAGCTCTACTGGCTGTAAGCCAGCAGAGCTGACGTCATGGCATGGTTTCTGTCGTCCGTCCGTCTGTACATCTGTTTTTCTAGTTTATGCCGTAGTCTGCATTTATGGTCAGATTTTCGTGAAATTTGCACAGCTTGTTTATCTCCTCTATAGTTTGAACCCTATTGATTTTTAGCTCATCTGAGCACATAGTGCTCAGGGTGAGCTATTGTGATCGGTCAATGTCCGTCGTCTGTCTGTCTGTCTGTCCATCTGTCTGTCCGTCCGTAAACAATTACTAAAAAATCTTCTCCTCTGAAACTGCCAATCAGATTTCAATGAAACTTCACAGAAATGATCCTTAGCAGTGCTAGCTCTGGCCCAAGTAAAATAATGGCCAACAAATTTTTATTGAAAAAAAATAATAGACAAAATTAGCACGCGAAGTTGGTAAAAAAGAAATACATGCACCTTTAGCAATGAACAAACTTTATTTCATAATGTATTAATAATTAAAAGATCTATGATGTGAACAGACCAAAAACTGTATGTTCGTATCTTATTTTTTGGTTGGGTACCAAGCTTTTGCTATTTTAAAGGTATTTTTGGGGAAAATTATCTCCTTAATGGACTGTATAAATCTAAGATCAGACTGCACAATCTGTGCAGGCTGAACTTGGATCAATACTGTCTGCAAGAGATCCTTGAGTTCCGTTTAGCAGCCTGTAAAATGCAAGGCAATTCCCTCATTTTTTTTTTGGGGGGGGGGGGGGGGGTCTCTTGTTATATTCAGGAGAAGTAAATGTAGACAAAATAAATCGTCAATCATGGGTGGAGAACGGAGTGCCCCGTACTCGGGGCCTAGCTCCGATGTAATTTTTGTGACCATGATTTAACTATCGATTCAATTACAGGTTAATATCTGTTTTAAAATAAAAAAATCAACTTAAATTTTCATAAAATCTAAAGTGGTGGATGAATTTGTTAAAGAGTAAGTTATGACTTGTCACATCCGAATATCAGCATGTACGGTAACTGGTATATAGCGAGTGAACCATTCTGCCATAGTTCTCCTTGTTATTCGTGCATGCTAATTACCTTTTTGAGAAAGATTGACAAATATATCTGTTTTATAATCAGAAATGGAATGATATATATATATATATATAAAAAAAAAAAAAAAAAAAACACCAACCGTAAAATCGTGGTAGGCCTATTGGCCGTAGGTGCAGACGAACGCAATGTAAACAATGATGTGTAATTGGTTTCATTAACTCGGCCATAACCGTTATTGGCGGTATTGAAATACAACATCGCTGAATCGATTAAATCGATTGAATTGGCCAATCAAAATTTAAAGTGAAATAAACAATAATCGCCAATTGTTCTCTAATTAATGGCTTACAAAAACAACCGGTTACATGAAACGCGTTGTGAAATATACAGGGTCATAATTTAAACCCCCCCCCCCCCCCCCCCCCATTGTGACTGGTCGATTAATTCTTTACGTCTGCCGAGGTGTGAAACAAGTGATAACAACTCGTGTCCGGTGCAAAATTTACGCGTGATCCAGGCAAGTACAGGAAATTTTACCCGACTTTTTTGGGGATAAATTAATCGACAATTTTTATCGCCAGTTGGAAGAATTAATCGACAGCTGAGTTAAATAATCGCCAATTGGCGATAATGTCGATTGGCAGCGTGAGCACTGCTTAGGTGATGCACTTTCAGAATACTTCAAAGATTTGAATTCCATGAAGAACTCTGGTTGCCATGGCAACCAAAAGAAAAAACTTTAAAAATCTTCTTGTCCCAAACTGTAAGGGCTAGAGCTTTCATATATGGCATGTAGCATCATCTAGTGGCCCTCTACCAAAATACTTCAAATTATGGCCCTAGTGTGGAAAATGGCACTATGTTGTGGGGGCTCGGATTTCACATAGAGATAAAGAAGGAAATCTTTAAAAATCTTCTTGTCCCAAACCGTAAGGGCTATAGCTTTCATATATGGCATGTAGTATCATCTAGTGACCCTCTACCAAAATACTTCAAATTATGGCCCTGGTGTTAAAAATTGGCCCTATGTTGTGGGGTCTCGCATTTCACATAGAGATAAAGAAGGAAATCTTTAAAAATCTTCTTGTCCCAAACTGTAAGGGCTAGAGCTTTCATATTTGGCATGTGGCATCATCTAGTGGCCCTCTACCAAAGCACTTCAAATTATGGCCCTAGTCTTGAAAATGGCCCTATGTTGTGGGTTCTCGGATTTCACATAGAGATAAAGAAGGAAATCTTTAAAAATTTTCTTGTCCCAAACCGTAAGGGCTAAAGCTCTCATATATGGCATGTAGTATCATCTAGTGGCCCTCTACCAAAATAGTTCAAATAATGGCCCTAGTGTGGAAATTGGCCCTATGTTGTGGGTTCTCGGATTTCATATAGAGATAAGGAAATCTTTAAAAATCTTCTTGTCCCAAACCGTAAGGGCTAGAGCTTTCATACCGGTATATGGCATGTAGCATCATCTAGTGGCCCTCTACCAAAATACTTCAAATTATGGCCCTGGTGTTAAAAATTGGCACCATGTTGTGGGGTCCCAGATTTCACATAGAGATACAGAAGGAAATCTTTAAAAATCTTCTTGTCCCAAACCATAAGGGCTATAGCTTTCATATTTGGCATGTAGCATCATCTAGTGGCCCTCTACCAAAACACTTAAAATTATGGCCCTGGTGTGAAAATTAGCTATATTTTGTTGGTCTCGGATTTCACATAGAGATAAAGAAGGAAATCTTGATGACAATTCCATTGTTTACACTCTAGGGCCTATAATTTCAACTATCATTTTCTTACCCACTCTGATTGTTGGTATTGTCATATGGATGAATCATTTTCAAAACTAAAACATTCCAGCAAAAAACAAGAGGCAAGTGGCCATAACAATGACAGCTGAGTTGCATTTCAGATGAGCGATTTAGGACCATCATGGTCCTCTTGTTTAAAAAATCTGACAATCAGTATGGGAAAAGTAGCCATTTAAAGTTCAAAATTTCAATTTCTTGTTTACGCAATAAAGTCTGCATGTGTGGTAGGATTTTCGTGTAACTTGCACACTTTGTTTATCTCATCAATAGCTTGCACCCTTTTGATTTTGAAAAAAAATCTGACAATCAGTATGGGAAAAGTAGCCATTTAAAGTTAAAAATTCCAATTTCTTGTTTACACGATGAAGTCTGCATTTGTGGTCTGATTTTCTTGAAACTTGCACAGTTTATCTCATTTTGTCCAAATTGAAAAGAGCAGACGACACCTTAACTGGTTTTTGTAATGGTCTTTGTCTTTGATTTGGAAGAAAACATTGTGGGAAAAGGTGAAAATATTACCACTATTTTCTTTCTTTCCCAAAATATTTTCAAAAGCCTTCTGTCTCAAGGTCGTTAAAATATAAGATTGTTTGTAAAGGCTTAAAGAGGCAAACAACAAGATTTTGTTTAACAAGTTTTTAGAAAATCTTGATAAAAACAAATAATTTTCTTTTGTGCGCAAAAATGGCTGTAGAACTAACAACTAAATACAAGTATCTGCAGAAAACATGAGAAACTTTCCAAGTTTTTGGGTACTTCTGTAAATTTCTATTCCATCATTAACTATTTGACAGACAACAATATTTTGGATCTCCAGAGCATTTGCAGATGACAAATTTGGCTCAAACGGTGGAAATTGTCTTTGAAAAAGTTAAACACAATGTAGGAAAAGGACAAATGCTGGTGACCATTTTCTCTTTTTTCCCACAATGTTTTCAAAGCCTTTTATCTTAGAGGTCATTAAAAATCGGGATTATGTGGAAGAAGTTTAACAGGACAGCTACTGCTGTGTCACAAGGCATAAATACATTTTGAACATGGAAGAATAACAGTTGCCCAGATAGCTCATTTGGTAGAGTCCCTGAGTCACGGTTTTGAAAGTTGTGGGTTTGAATCTTAGCAGATACAAATGAGCCGTGCTCTGTGAAAAGGGGGCTTAATGCATGTGCAGAAAGTATTGACCCAGTCTGCTAGACAGTATAACTCAGGGCAGCATACATCAAAAAACTGTATTTCATATCAACAGTTTCTAGGTAAGAATGCAGTAGTTTCACGACAACAGCAGCAAAAGTGTGGGGATTGTTATTTAACCCTTTCCCAAACGACAGATTTTGGACTGGTTCAAATTGAAAGAGTTTTCAGACGACAATTTTAAATTTGATGAAAATGGCAGAAAGTTCTCAAAAAGGGTAGAAAACACTGTGGGAAAAGGAGAAATTGCTCTTACGAGCAATTTCTTCTTTTCCCACAGTGTTTTCAAAAGACATGTACTGCAGACATGTGAAAACCAGGGCTTGTTTGGGAAAGGGTTAAATAAAGAGGTATAAAAAGTAATTACATTTTTTATCAAATGAACATCATACATGTCTCAGTTACTTGTAAATAAAATACACTAGAAAACGGCATTGATATTTTTCTATCTTTTTAGAACAATGGAAATCTTGTAGGACAAATATCCTTTCTAAAATTAACCTACACACACAACAGCATGTTCGTAAATGTTAACTTTTTTCCAAGTGACAAAATTCTAGACTAGTCCAAAATGAAAGCATTGGAAGGAAAGAAAAGCAAGAAAATAAATGTGAGAAATGGAGAAATTGCTCATACAGCTCAATAACTATTTCTCAAAATGTCACAGTCTTGATAACGCTTTACCAAACCTGTCCCAAATTAAATGCATTTGCAGGCAACTAATTAAATGTGGCCAAAAAGATGTTTCTATCTTTGTACGAGAAGAAGACATTGTGGTAGAGGAGAAATCTTCTCCATTGATTCCCACAATGTTTTCAAAAGGCTTCTTCTTTGAGGTTGTTAACCCTTTACCGCACAATGCTGCCTTTTAACGCCCCTGGGAAAGAAGCCTTTTGAAAATATTGTGGGAAAAGGAGAAAATGCTGGTAACCATCATTTTCTCCTATTCCCACAAAGTTTTCTACTCTATCAAAGAAAAATTGCACCATTTGAGCCACACTGAAATTGTCGTCTGCAAATGCTTTCAATTTGGACAAGGCTGAAATTTTATCGTCTGGAGAAGGGTTAAAATGGAATTTTTGGGGTAGGGTTAAAAGCTGATATACTTCAAAAACCATTGAAGGACTTCTGCTGGAAGGGAACTGTTAACCCTTTACCAGACGACAAAATTTTAGCCTTGTCCAAATAGAAAGCATTTGCAGACGACAATTTCATTGTGGCTCAAATGGTGCAATTTTCTCTTGATAGGGTAGAAAACATTGTGTGAAAAGGAGAAAATGCTGGTTACCAGTATTTTCTCCTTTTCCCAGAATGTTTTCAAAAGGCTGCTTTCCCAGGGGCGTTAAAAGGTGGCATTGTGTGGTAAAGGGTTAAAATCTATCCCTTATCAATCACTAAATAATCATGCATTTTAATGATTCCAAACATTGAAACAAACACAAACTAGAGCTATCACTAAAAGTGATCATACCCCCCACCAGCTCCTTGTCACAAAACAGCTCTTTGTCACAGAATGCAGAATGGTTTCGTAAAAAAATAAGAGTTGAAAAAAAAAAGTGGGAAAAGAGTTATGGTACTTGTAACCTGCGCTTCTCATTAACGTGGTCTATCTGTATATGAAGTTTGATGTCACTAGCTTAAATGATTCAGAAGTTATGCCCCGGACAAATATCCAAAGTTAAAACTTACAAAGGGCAATAACTCGAAAAATAAATGGAATAGAGTTATGGTTCTTGTACACTGCACTTCGCCTTATAGTGATCTATCTGTGTGTGAAGTTTGAAGTCATAAGCTTCTATACTTTGGAAGTTATGCCCTGGACAAAAATCCAAAGTTAAAATTTACAAAGGGCAATAACTCGAAAAATAAATGAAATAGAGTTACTGTTGTTGTACATTGCACTTCTCCTTAATGTGATCTAACTTTGTGTGAAGTTTGAAGTTCCTAGCTTCTATACTTTGGAAGTTATGCCCTGGACAAAAATCCATAGTTAAAATTTACAAAGGGCAACAAGCTTAAGGGGAGATAATTCGGCAACCAATGGCAGCAAGGTCATGAAAATTGAACATGCACAATTTCATATGTACCCAAACATTATGTGTAAATTTCAGTGCAGTACTTGAAAAACTGTAGGAAAAAAGCTCCGGACAAAATTGTGTCTACAGACGGACGGACGGACGGACGGACAGACAGACGGACGGACGGACGGACAGCCATGGCGATTCCAGTATACCCCCCTCCACTTCGTTGTGGGGGGTATAACTAGCTTCTATACTTTGGAAGTTGTGCCCCGGACAAAAATTCAAATTTAAAATCTACAAAGGGCAATAACTCAAAAAAATAGACAGTATAGAGTTATAGTTCTTGTACACTGCACTTCTCCTCAATGTGATCTATCTGCCTGTGAAGTTTGAAGTTACTAGCTTTTATACTTTGGAAGTTATGCCCCGTACAAAAATCCAAAGTTAAAATCTACAAAGTGCAATAACTCAAAAAATAGTTGGAATAGAGTTATTGTTCTTGTACACTGCACTTTTCCCTAAAGTGATCTATCTGCCTGTGAAGTTTGAATTTACTAGCTTCTATACTTTTGAAGTTATGCCCCGGAAAAAAATCCATAGTAAAAATTTACAAAGGGCAATAACTCCAAAAACGAATGGAATAGAGTTATGGTTCTTGCACAATGCACTTCTCCTCAATGTGATCTATCTGTGTGTGAAGTTTGAAGCTACTAGCTTCTATACTTTGGAAGTTATGCCCCGGACAAAAATCCAAAGTAAAAATTTACAAAGGGCAACAAGCTTAAGGGGAGATAATTCGGCAACCAATGGCAGTAAGGTCGTGAAAATTACACAAGCACAATTTCATATGTACCCAAACATTATGTGTAAATTTCAGTGCAGTACTTGAAAAACTGTAGGAAAAATGCACCGGACAAAATTGTGTCTACAGACAGACGGACAGCCATGGCAATTCCAGTATACCCCTCTCCACTTCATTGTGGGGGGTATAATAAAGTGGTAGAATAGATTTAAAAATGGTATCCAAGTGTAACTGACACAATGGAAAAACTGCTTTGTAGAGCATTTTCTACATTTTATTACCACAATGCTATCATAAGATATGGAATGTTTTATGACTGTGAAATGGAAATAGGATGCCTAAAACATTGGTCCACATGGTGTACATGTATCTTTTTCAACTCTTTACCAGGGGACCAAATTTTAGACTGGTCCATATTAAAAGCTTTTGCAGACAACAAATTAAAAGTGGTTCAAATGATAAAACTCCTCTTTGAACAAATATACCAAAGCTGGTTGTCAGTATGTTTAACTTTTCCCACAATGTTTTTGAATGCCCTTTCCATAATGGCTATTAGGACAAGGATTGTTTGGTAAATGGGGAACTCTTCACCAGAAACACAATTCTAGCTGTGTCCAAATTGAAAGGATTTGCAGACGACATTTCAAATGTAACTCGATACATAAAATTTGTCTTTCATAGTGTAGAAAACATTGTGGGAAAAGGAGAAAATGCTGGTTACCAGCATTTTCTCCTTTTCCAACAATGTTTTCAAAAGCCTTCATACTCAAGGTTGTCAAAAGTCGACATTGTGTGGTAAAGGGTTAACACATTACCTCCTGAATCAACTATGCAGCTGACGGCTTTGTAAACAACCCAGTAACATCCAGGTACTTCACTTAAATTACACATTAACAGTTTACACTGAAACATGAGAAAACATCATAACAGAAAGAGAAATAACTCTTGTACAAACATTTTCTCCTGCTGCCACAATATTTCCAGTTGTAGCCTGCTGTAATACGAGAAAGCTTTCTGAAAGTGGTAACACATCAATGATAAATTAGCTTCAACAGATCAATTACAAATGCAACAGGACAGAAATGTGCTCTTAGATGGACAAATGAGTCCCACATCTAGATGAAGTAATATTTCCTGATGAGCCCCTTACTATACCAAACCTCGCACATTCACACTCACACATGACAGCAATATTTAAGACTTGTCCAAATTGTAAGCATTTGTAGAAAACAACTTCATTGTGGCTTAAATGATTTGTGTATTTGTGCTCCTTCTTCAGCCCCTCCTCCTGCACTCTCTGGGGCTACTAGAAATAAGTTATCTGCAGATGGTTGGCTGGGTGACTGATTACCAAACTGAAAATGACTGTTTAACTCTTTACCAAATGACAAAATTATAGGGTCGTCCAAATTGAAAGCATTTGCAGACAACAAAATAAATGTGACTCAAAAATTAAAATTTCTTTTGGGAAGAGTAGAAAACATTGTGGGAAAAGGAGAAAATGCTGGTTACCAGCATTTTCTCCTTTTCCCACAATGTTTTCAAAAGGTTTCTTCCTAAGGGTTGTTTAAAGTGGGATTGTGTGGTAAAGGGTTAAATTGATTTTCTCAATCTTTTCCCAGGAAAAATGAAGCCCCAAAAGCCAATTCATGTTCATAGTTGATTACCATTTTTATGTAAAATAAAAAGAAATATTTTTAATAGGTGGAATAAATAATAATCTAGCACAAAAAAAACCTGTATAATTATTGCACTATTAATGATGTATTGGGGACTGTATTCACAAACTATTCTATATCCAATTCTGTCTTGTCCAATCAGATAGTCTTTCTAACTTTTGAGTATGATCTAAACTTCTTGTAAATACTTCCCCTGTTCTACAAAAACTTTGTATATCCATTCTCTATTCACTGAGAAAAACTCTTGCATAAATTATCTAAATTAACATAGTCCACCTTCTAGTTCATCATCATCCAATTGTGTTGGTGCTCCGCCTTCAGGCCCTCCTCCTGGAACACCTTCTGGTGCTGCTTCTGTTTGACCAGAACTTGCTACGCGCATTCCACCTGGAATGTCTAAATCCCTTGCAAGCTTTGCAAACTGAAAAACGAAAATGTCAAAACATTTATAATAAATTTTAACCCTTTACCACATCATCCAGAGTTATAAAGACCCTAAAAAAGAATGCTTTGAAAACATTCTGGGGAACGAATAAAATGTTGGTAACAAACATTTTCTCCCTTTTCAGAAATATATTTTACTCTACCAGAGACAAATCCTTTTATCTGAGCCATATATAACTTGTCTGCGAATGCTTTCTATTTGGAAATGTCTAAAAATTTAGCATCGGATAAAGAAAGGTATAAGCAAATATAACTGCTGTTGTTCTAAGCTTGTATCATGGACTCTGCTGTAGTTCTAACATTTTCACTTTTTGATTCTTTACGATCTTGAGTTTGATTAAGCAATCTTGAAGAACAAGGCTTTGGAAAATATTGTAGGAAAAGGTGGAATTCTAGTAACTATCATTTTCTCTTTTTACCACAGTGTATTCTATCCTTCAAAATACAAAATTCAGTTTAAAATTTAGACAACTTCACTTATTACTGCCTATTACCACATCAGCTAGTTTTAAGTTTAATATTAAACAGAGCAAGTAACACAAGAAAAAAACTTGGGGGGAAAAGAAGGTTATTATTACATAGAAAACTTTGTGGGATGGAGTATGAGCTTGTAACAAGCAATTACTTGAATTGCCACTATATCATTGAAAGATATCTGTTTCATGTGTGCAAAGAAGCTCATCTGTACAGAAATGGGCTTACATATACATGTGCTAAGAAAAAAAACATGATTCCAAAAGCATTTATAAAATCAGAATACAAGAGCTCACTACTCACAGAATTATCCATGTATTTAATGAGAGGAAGGGAGAGCACTCTTCTAGCATTTTCTTCATCACCGTTATCATAGGACTGTAATAACTGAAACATGGCTGCTGATTCTTCACTGTCACTAAACTGTGGATAACTGGAGGGTAAAAACCATCATTTATTTAACCCTTTACCACACAATCGTGAGTTTTAACAACCCTGAAGAAGAAAGCTTTTGAAAACAATGTGGGAAAAGGAGAAAATGCTGGTAGCCAGCATTTTCTCCTTTTCTCATGATGTTTTCTTCCCTTTCAAAGACACATCCATCATTTGAGCCACATTTAATTTGATGTCTGCAAATGCTCTCAAATTGGACCTGCCAAAAATTTTGTGGTTTGTTAAATAGTTAAATGAAGATAATCATGTCAATTAAACATAGATAATCAGTATTTTTTCTAAACCTTCCCAGTGCTGATTTAATGAAATAGACCTCTTCAATCAGGACAAACATCCAAAATATTGTTATTTAAAGATTGTTTTGTCCAGAATATATAACAAAGCTGCAGGCAGCGTTAATCTAAGATCAGACTGCATGTTCTGTGCAGTCTGATCTTGAGCAATACTTTCTACAAAAACAATGTAAGTTGGTTCCTGTGCTTTATGTGTTAAAAGTAGAAATATGAAAAACAAAAATTTTGATTTAACAGAGACATCCTGATCTTGTGAAACAATATGTAGCAGCTGAATTTGAACACATCTCAATCAGATATGAATTAATTCTTTAAAAGTAATCCTGACTTTAAACGACCCTGAAAAAGAAACCTTTTGAAAACACTGTGGGAAAAAGGAGAAAATACTGGTAACCAGCATTTTCCCCTTTTCCCACAATGTGCTGCATATTACAGAATGTTTTCTGCACTTTTAAAAACAATGTTTATGGCACAATCAAAAATAAATCTGGTCATTTCAACAATCTCTAATTTGTCGTCTGCAAATGTTTTCAGTTTGATTAAGTCTAAAATTTTGTCTTTTGCTGGAGATGTTAAGGTTTAATACAAGAACACATGTGGTAACCAGCATTTTCTCTTTTTCCTATCTTCCTACCCTTTCAAACTCATATATCCTTATATCAGCCAAATTTGTCCTATGTGAATGCTTTAACCCCTAACCACACAATCCCGAGTTTTAATGACCCTGAAGAAGAAGGCCTTTGAAAACAAACATTGTTGGAAAAGGAGAATATGCTGGTAACCAACATTTTCTCCTTTTCCAACAATGTTTTCTACCATGTCAAAGACAGAAATCATCATTTAACTCTTTACCACACAATCATGAGTTTTAACGATCCTGAAGAAAAAGCCTTTTGAAAACATTGTGGAAAAAGGAGAAAATGCTGGTAACCAGCATTTTCTCCTTTTCCCACAATATTTTCTATCCTTCCCAAAACAAATTTCAATTTTTGAGTCAAGTTTATTTTGTCATCTGCAAATGCTTTCAATTTGGACAAGTCTAAAATTTTGTCATTTGGTAAAGGGTTACGCAACATTAAATCTGTCCCCTGCAGTTGCTTTAAATTTAGACAAGTCTTAGATTTTGTTGTTTGGTAAAAAGTTAAATATGGACAAATTAAAAAAATTCTGTTGTGTGGCAAAGAGATTTTTCTCTACCAAACAAGTGCATGCTTTGACATCCCAGAGGAAACAAAATTTTGAAAACATGTTGGGACGGAGAGAAAACGCTGAAAAACAGCACTTGCTCCTTTTCCACAATGTTTTCTATACTGTAAAAGAAGCTCGGTTCATTTGCACAACTTTTAAATTTGTTGTCTGCAGATGCTTTCAATTTGGAAGTCTCAAATTTGGGGACTGGTATAGAATAAACCCTTTACCAAACAATAAAATTTTGGAATGCTCCAAATCGAATACAATACAACAAAGAACATGTGGCTGAAATGGTGGACATTGTGTATGAAAATGTAGAAAACATTGTATCAGCATTTTCTCCTTTTCCCACAATATTTTCAAAAGGCCTTCATTCTTAGGGTTGTTAAAACTCAAGACTATTTGGGAAAGGATTAAGTTAATTTTTTGCAGGTATAAGATAATCTTACAAGGTGATAAGTTACATCTAAAAAAAAACAAGAGGGCCATGATGGCCCTGTATCGCTCCACTGGCTTATAAATATAAACCATCAATACTAAACATTTCAATTCTGAGCCAAATGGTTTCAAAATGAAGACTTACAAAATTTTCTCTGTAAAAGCCCATGTGAAAGTTGAGACCCGCAGGGCAAAGCCATTTTTGATCCCAGAGCTATAATTACTTGGCCCCTGGTAGAGGTCCACAAGATAAAGCCACATGCCAAAATAATACAAGTCTATGCTGTATGGTTATAAATAAGGTGATTTTCAATTTTTGTCCATATGAAGCCTCTGTAAAACATAAGACCCCTGATGCAAGGCTAATTTCAAAAAAAAAAATCAAAACAGGAAGATTTCTTAAGTTGTCACCATGTAAGCCCATGTAAAATTTGTGACCCCTGCGGCCGGGCCAATTTTGACCCCAGGGCTAAAATTTTGGCCAGCTTGGTAGAGGCCCACTAGATATAGCTATATGCAAAATTTGGTAGCTCTAGGCCTTATAGCTAGGTACAGGAAGATTTTTAAAGTTTTGTCTATATAAGCCTATGTAAAACTTGTGACCCCTGGGGCAGAGCCAATTTTGACCCCAGGGCTATAATTTGAAGAAACTTGATAGAGGTCTACTACATAAAGCTACATGCCAAATTTGGTAGCCCTATGCCTTATGGTTTCAGACAAGAA
Source organism: Tridacna gigas (assembly GCA_945859785.2). Taxonomy (NCBI): domain Eukaryota; kingdom Metazoa; phylum Mollusca; class Bivalvia; order Cardiida; family Cardiidae; genus Tridacna; species Tridacna gigas. The sequence goes on along the minus strand of OX244034.2, from coordinate 63,929,697 downwards.
GATTTTTAAAGATTTCCAATATTTTTCAGTTTTGTTGCCATGGCAACCAGAGTTTTTGAAGGAATCAAATTCTTTCAAGAAATTCTGAAAAGGACCATGGCAGGATCATTTCTGTGAAGTTTCATGAAAATTGGACAAGTAGTTTCAGAGAAGAAGATGTTTGAAATAAAAGTTAACGCACGCATGCATGGACGGACGCACGCATGACGGACACCTGGCCATGACATAAGCCCGCTGGCCTTTGGCCAGTGGAGCTAATAAAACCAGTTATTCAGAAAATTCTCTAGACTCACCTTAAACAAGAGCCATAAAACTGGTTTGCAGAGACATAGTCCCCCATGGTTAATTTGAGTAAAACTACACCAATAACTAGTTTACAGATCATTTCGTAATTCTGGGCTTGCGCGTAAAAATCTATCTCTTTCAGCAAACATTTAACTGCTTCATCATACCTGCAGATAACAATCACTAAATGCACATTTTTACCTTCTTTAGAAAAGTTTCATTTCATAAGTTACACCATTGAACTCTTTACCACACAATCACATGCTTTACCAAATCTAAGGAAAACACTTTAGAAAACATTGCGAGGTAAGGAGAAAACGCTGGTGACCACATTTTTCTCTTTTTCCCACAATGTTTTCCACAGGCAGATCCAATCATTTGAGCAACATTTATCATCTATAGATCCTTTTAATTTGGACAAGTCATGAATTTTGTTGTTTTATAGTAAGGAATTAAACAAATGAATAATTCTTTGAATGATTTTCTACATCACTTTTAACAGTTTTTCAGTCATATAAGATGGCAGCTCGTGTGCAATTACACAGGGGCTCTGGAATGTCTTGCATGAGAGGAGGCCTGCATAACCAACACTTCAAGCTGTATAAAACAAATACTAGTAACCTTTGGGTTAAAAGTCTGTACCTCTAACCACTGAGCCATTTAACTCTTTAGCACACAATCCGACTTTTAACGACCCTGAAAAAGAAGCCTTTTGAAAACATTGTGGGAAAAGGAGAAAATGCTGGTAACCAGCATTTTCTCCTTTTTCCACAATGTTTTCTACCCTTTCCAAAACAAATTCCATTTTTTCAGTCACACTTATTTTGTCGTCTGCAAATGCTTTCAATTTGGACTAGTTTGAAATTTTGTCGTTTTGTAAAGAGTTAAAGCCCGATATCAATGAATACACAGAAAACGGGACCCTATGACAATTACTGAATGACAGCTAGATAAAGCTACCACACCTTTCTAGGAGACATGCAGCAAAAGCCAAAACCCATAAAAGGTTCAGAAATGAGCCGGGAATAAGTTCTCTTGAAGTAACTTTACATCACATCCCAAGAAAGTTGGCTGAGGTAGAGGTTCTGAACATTAGGTTACCCTTTACCAAACAGTCTCAATTTCTAATGACCCACAGGGAGAAAGCCTTTGAAACCATTGTGGCAAAAGATGAAAATATTGGTTACCAGCATTTTCTCTTTTTCCCATGAAGTTTTCTATTCTTTTACAGATGAATCCCATCATTTGAGTCAGCTTTTGTTAGTCGTCTGCAAATGCTTTCAATTAGGAAAAGTCTAAAATTTTGTTGTCTGGCAAAAGGTTAACCCTTTACCACACAATCCTCAGTTTTAACGACCCTGATGAAAAAGGCTTTTGAAGACATTGTGGGAAAAGGAGAAAATGCTGGTAACAAGCATTTTCTCCTTTTCTCACAATGTTTTCTAACCTGTCAAAGACAGAAATCATCATTTGCACAACATTTAATTTGTTGTCTGCAAATGCTTTCAATTTGGTCAATTCCTAAATTTTGTTGTTTGGTAAAGAGTTAAAAGACACATCTGCTTGTTACACACTATTGCTCCTCTTTTCAACATTATTTTTCCCAAATTAATTCAAAATTGGCATTTTCATTCCCTTTTAATGTTTTTGGGGTTTTTTTTTTTTATTTCATTCTGTCTGTCATACTAATTTTGGCAGGTCTAGCATAAGTCAGATCAAAGATGAGTTAACAGTTTACCGCTCAATGCTGCCTTTTAATGACCCTGGGAAAGAAGCCTTTTGGGAAAATTGTGGGAAAAGGAGAAAATGCTGGTAACCAGCATTTTTTTTTTTTCATTTTCCCACAATATTTTCTACCCTATCAAAGAAAAATTGCACCATTTGTGCCACATTGAAATTATCATCTGCAAATGCTTTCAATTTGGACAAGGGTAAAATTTTGTTGTCTGGTAAAGAGTTAGAATGAAGACTTTTACCTTTTTAAGGTGATCAGTAGCCTACCAGCTTTTCCAATATTTTCAGCACTCTGTCGTGGTCTATCTTCAATCTATAAAATTTAAAGTATATCATCATGCATAGACTGAATTACCCAACTGTAAACAGCTCTGAATCCAACTTAACTGATAATTATAACAAATAAACAGAACCAAAATTTTCAGTCCAGAAATATGACCCAAACAGTTGCCCTTTCAAGATTGCTTTTTTAGCCCTAACTCTTTACCAAACAACAAAATTTTAGAGTAGCCCAAACTGAAAGCATCTACAGATGACAATTTAAATGTGACTCAAATAATGGAAATTGTCTTTGATTGGGCAGAAAACATTGTGGGAAAAAGAGAAAATGCTGGTTACCAGCATTTTCTCCCTTTCCCACATTATTTTCAAAAGGCTTTTTCCTCAGGGTCATTAAAACTCCCGCTTGTGTGGTAAAGGGTTAAAGGGCCTTTCATGACCAAGATCAGAATGCACAAACATGCAGTCTGACCTTTGGTCTAGACTGTCCCTTTTGCTGGAACATTCTGAACAAGAGCAAACTGATCTTGATTTGATTTATATCAGCACTAAAAGGCAACCGTAAGTTGTACAAGGAGCTTTTAAGGTTAAGATGCTCTTAAGGACAGTGTGCGATGTGGATCAAGGTTAGACAGCACAGAAGGTGCAGACTGCTAGTCTTACAATTTAGAAATAAAGTGGAATTTACAAAGTTTGAATCAAGAGAGCTCACAGCAGCCTTTCTGACATCTTAGATAGATAATTTGAATACAAATGAATTTGGAATTGGTTGATTTACACACAAAGTCATGTACATGAGCCATGCTCTATGAAAAGAGGGTTTAATGTATCTGCAAAAAGTATCGACCAAGGTCAGCCTGCGCAGTAGCTGCAGGCAGCTGACCTGGGTCGAAACTTTTTGATTTTATAAATCAATAATTATAATTATGATGACTTGCTTGGTTTAATGCATCAAAGAGATGCGTTAACCCCGCCCCCTCTTGCCTCAGCACCGCTTATGTATTTCTGAGCACGTAAAACATGTCTTTCTTTACTTATAAAACATTACCTCAGCCACTTCTGATGCTCTTTTGTAAAGGTCAACTGCTTTTGATGGATGGGACTGTTCAACCATTCTGAAAAAAGCGTACATAAAAGTTTCAGTACTGTACTTGACTGGGATTTACTTAGAACTCCCATGAGCCGAGAAAATGGATAGTTAGTTAACCCTTTCCCAAACGACAAATTTTGGACTGGTCTAAATTGAAAGAGTTTGCAGACGACAATTTTAAATTTGATGAAAATGGCAGAAAGTTATCAAAAAGGGTAGAAAACACTGTGGGAAAAGGAGAAATTGCTCGTTACGAGCAATTTCTCCTTTTCCCACAGTGTTGTCAAAAGACTTGTACTGCAGACACGTGAAAACCAGGGCTTGTTTGGGAAAGGGTTAAGCACTTAACCGGTTTGGATAACAATATGCTTGTTTTGCAATGAAAAATTCAGCGTCGAAAAATTCTTTGATTTCAGCATGATAATGAAATGGGGTGTAAACCATCCACTATGTGTAATGTTTGTATATATTTTTTAGTATAATGGTCCAGTGACCCTATTTCTTTAGGTATGTACTTAACCCCATCATTCAAACTTTACAGAACAAAACACATGTTCTAACAACAATTGAGAAGAAAGCTTTTGAAAGCGTTTTCTATCCTTTTTGAGATGAATTGACACATTTTGGCCATGTTTAATTTGTCATGGGCAAATGCTTTCAATTTGGACAAGTTGTTTGATAAACAGTTAACTTCCATTTTCTAAATGTCAGTCGTTTATATTTTTGGAACATCTAAAACATATATTGAAAAATACATGTACATAACAAATCTAATCTGAACCCTTTGCCCCTGTCATCATCATCAATCATTCTGAAACTCTAAATGTACCTATGACTATTAAAAACATTCTAGGTCAATCTAAAGTCCATACAAATAACTTATAAGAAAGGTACCGGTAAGTGACTGGTAAATGAATAAGGGCAAATACCATGAGCACATGCTACAGACTTGGTTTACACTTAATTCTTTACCGCACAACAAAATTTGAGACTTGTCCACACCGAAAACATTTGCAAAAGACAAATTAAATGTGGCTAAAATGAGGGGATTTGTCTTTGAAAGAAGAGAACATTGCAAGAAAGGAAGAAAATGCTGGTTACCTCTATGTCCTCTTTGCACAATGCCTTCAAAAGCCCTTGGTCATTAACCCATAAAGTGCTGGAACCCACTTAAGTTGTTTGTGCAGACAAGTCATGAAGTCCAAACTGCACAGAACTTGCAGCCTGATCTTGGATCTACACTGCCTGCTACTTTGTTACATATTCTGGCCAAAACAACATAGAATAAGACGGACCATCATCACCATGTCATTAATTCAGTGCTCTAAAGGTTATACCATGGGACTGTCTGATAAAGGGCTATTAGATACCACTAAGACATGTGATTCAAAAGATGTATTGAAAATTGTGGAAAAAGAAGCATTTCCTTGTGACAAGCAATTGCTTGATTCTCAATATGTTTTCAAAAGCCTTCTATTGCACAGACCTGGTTTTAACCCTTCACCAGACAACAAAATTTTAGCTTTGTCCAAATTGAAAGCATTTGCAGACAACAATTTCAATGTGGCTCAAATGGTGCAATTTTTCTTTAATAGGGTAGAAAACATTGTGGGAAGAGGAGAAAATGCTGGTTACCAGCATTTTCTCCTTTTCCCACAATGATTCCAAAAGGCTTCTTTCCCAGGTTCATTAAAAGGCGGCACTGTGCAGAAAAGGATTAATTGGCAATAAGTGGAAGCTCATACTTGGCTCCTTTTTCTAAACATAAAGCTGCAGTGTCAGGTGTTCCATGTTCTTGAAACATGAACGATGCTCGTTCCATAAACTGTACAGCTTGTTCTATCTCCTTGTTTTCTTTACTTATCAGCCCAGCCTGTTCATAAGCCCTGTAATAAAAACATCTTATGTGTCTATGTGGTTTTTTTTTTCAAAAGTGTTAAAGCAAATCAGTGACTTTATTCTTTTCCTTCAACTGATACATACATGAACTTATAGAAATCAATATATATTGCAAGCTAATGTTTAAATTATTTTTGTTGGTTGATATTAAATGACCTTTCCAGCATCATTTCAATTATATCCCCATGGCTATTGCACCTATCCATGCTTTTCTGGAGTTTCCTTTACCACTGCTTTGCACAATATTCTTCCCAAACCACTGGCTGCTTTCCAACTTACACATCATCAAAACAATGTTAGGTAATGAGTAAGGAATGAAACCTGTCACAGTGACTAATTTCAATCCTTGGAGAGAATTTTGCCAAGCTGACATCCAAACTAGCCACCCCTTGACTTCAAGCTGTGTACATCACAGCCTGAGCTCTGCTCATATTTTGAGGTATATGCTTCCTTTAGTCTATTCAAGAACTGTTAATACAAAATCTTCCACTCATCTTCAACAAATGCTTCATGGAACAACTTCCTTGCACCACACAGATGTATTTAACTCTCTACCAAACGACAAAATTTTAGACTTGTCCAAATTGAAAGCATTTGCAGACGACAAAATAAATGTGGCTGAAAAATTGCAATTTGTCTTGGAAAGGATAGGAAACATTGTGGGAAAAGGAGAAAATGCTGGTTACCAGCATTTTCTCCTTTTCCCACAATGTTTTCAAAAGGCCTCTTTCTCAGGGTCGTTAAAAGTCGGGATTGTGTGGTAAAGAGTTAAAACCCTCTTCTCCAAGGGCAGCACAAATATTATGATAAGGATAATTTAGTATTTAAATCCATGTTTTGAAAAAGAATAATTATGAAAATGTCACATAAGGCAGTGGCATGAATCAAAGTGAAATTAACATAAATTGAGCTACTGATTCATATTTTGTGAAGATGTACTTACTTTGCTGCGTGAAATGGACTGAATAAATAGTAAGAGAAAATAATCAGACAGGTTCCAGTTGGATGTATCTTTTTATTTCCAAAAAAAATGGAAAGCTTTGGTAGGAAAACAAAAAGGAATTACATGTATTAGAGATAGCTGGATAGTAAAAATACACTACCTTCATTCATGGTCAAAATAGACTATCTGAGCTCACACAATTTCTGCTCAATCAAAACAATATAAGTCATGCTCTGGCAAAACAGGCTTTATGCATCTCTGTGATGCATGATACCCAGTAAATCATCACACGATCATGGATCCATATGGTCATTTTTTCCTAACAACCTTGATCATGTGGAAAATTGACCAATAGCAAAAAACTTCGGCCCAGCTCAGCCTGGGTGGATTGCGCAAGCTGACCTGGATCGATACTTTTAGCAGATGCATTAAGCCCCTTTTCACAGGCTCAATGATATATTAAGTTCTAATATATATCACTTTTAAGAGTCATGTTTAACAGATTTTAACTCACATCCAGTTATGCTTACAACTCATAATGCATTTATTTAGGACAAAAAGCAATATTCCAATATTTCAGCTTCTGCTTGATAGGAAAATAATTCTGGTCAGTATAAATATAAATGGAAAAGGATACGCCTTCATTCTTTCATGCATTTCTGCTGCTTTCACATACATGTCTCGTGCCTCTGTGAGTGCTTTAGCATTCTTATAGCATGTTGCTAATAAAAACAAAAGTAAAATTATGTTTGCAGTATCATACACTGAGTAAAGTTCAACTTCATCTATTACTGTACAGGTTATTTTGGACCTACCACAAACATGTTACAAACTATACCAAAGACAACTATCTGAAGGCAGCTAATAATGTTCTTTTTCAACAAAGCAGACAATGGTGTGGGAAGAGGAGCAACTGTTCCCAAGCAAAATCATGCTTCTTTTCCCATAATGTTTTCAAAAGCTGTAACCTGTAAGAATATTTAGGCATTTCACTGTAAGTAGCAGGTTCATAAAACCCTACACAGAGTGGTATTCACATTTTTTTGTGTCTGTAATGGTTCATTCTACAGAATGTAATATTCGAAAGTGATCAATGCAAGATCAGGGTGGTGTTTCACCCTAAAAAGATGAAAAAATACAAGAGTTATAACACTTTTTATAATGTTATTCCCTCTACACAACATCTTCATAATCTAAATTCACATATACCAAGAGTTCCTAGACTTCTTTTCAAATTTTACAACTAGAATTGCTAAAACTTCCAAGAGATTTAGTGCTTTACTACAATACAATCCTATATTTTAAAGACATCAGACAGAAGCCTTTTGAACAAAAGAAAAAATGTGGGATAAGGAGAGAATGTTGGTAACCAGCATTTTCACTATTGCCCATTTTCTACGCTTTCAGAGAACATCATATTGTTCCTATCAGTCCCCACTTTGTCATCTGCTGATATATTTCCAGCCTTAATCCTTTTTTTAATGACCTTGGGACAGAAGGCTTTTGAAAACATCAGTAGAAAAGGAGAAACATGCTTGTTACCAGCCTTTTTTCATGATGTTTTCTACTCTTTTACCACACAAAATAATTTCAGACAGATCCAAATTAAAAGCATTTGCAGACGACAAATTCACTATGGCTCAAATGATGGAATTTGTCTTTTATAGAGTAGAAAACATTGTGGACAAAGGAGAAAATGCTGGTTACCAGCATTTTCTCCTTTTTCCACAATGTTTTCAAAAGGTTTCTTTTTCAGGGACATTGAAACTTGGGATTGTGTGGGAACGGGTTAAGGACAAATGTCATTATTTGAACGTTTTTAATTTTTCATCTACAAATGCTTTTAATTTGGACCAGTCCTGAATTTAGCAATTTGGTTAAGAGTAAACACTGACATCAGAAAATTTCTCAGTTTTTACTGGACCGCGATCACAACTGGGCAATGACAACACCATAGTTTTCTCTTGAAAATAATTTAATGACTGACTAGATGGTATTTTATACCACTTTCAACATTGACTTCAGACTACCTTCAGTCTGAAGATTTACTCCAAATTTTTTTTGTGACTGTTTCACGGAGACTCAATCACAAAATAACATCGGAGCAACCCTTCAGACTGAAGGTAACTTCAGACATATCATGGCAACAGCTTGCTTTCTTTAAAAACAACTGAGATTAGCGGAAGAAACTGCTCATGAGAGACACTTTCTCCTTCAAAATAGCCAAAATTTATTCTCATACATGTGAGATTGATTGCCCTTGTTTTACCGGAATGTTTTAAAGTCTACGACAGAAGTCTGTTTTTAGAGGTAATGAGTAAAACAAAGTGTTCTTACCGGCTTTAATATATGCTGAAGCTGCTCCATCTAAATCAGGATTCCATTTCAGAATTGATGTCTTCATACTAGTAAAGAAAAATAATGGAATACAAGAATAAAATCAAGAGCCAATACTTATAGTTATAAGAAATATGTTAGCTTTGTCTGTCTATCTGTCTGTCTTCTGTCTGTCTGTCTGTCTGTCTGTCTGTCTGTCTGCCTGCCTGCTTGATAAATATGCTTATTACCGCAGTAGTATTGTGAATAAACTTGGTTTCCAGAATGTCTAAACCAAATCAGCCGATTTGTTCCACAACAAATTTATGGTATAGCGAGTAAAAACGACATGATTTGAGTACTTCTTATATGCTCAAATAAAATATGTCACGTTCTATTCAATCCAATGAACCATATATATAATTTTACCATTTTTGTGCTTCACGAACATGTCCTAATGCTTCTGCTATTTTCTTTTCGGTCGACATTTTTTGAGTACGAAAAACGAACTCCCACTCCGAACGTGAAAACGCGTGATTTAATCGACGTGTTCGATTTGTCGATTAGGATTTTGATTATTTGTCATGGACCAAAATAAGGAATTGTTGACAGTACAAAATCCACCCAGTAAAAAAACAATATCTTAGGTCAAGGCTAACAAATTTTACTCTAGAGGATCGAACTAATGCTGGAAAAGGAGGGTTTTTTTTTTTTTATGTTATTGTTGACATTTCCCATTTTGATCGGTAAATTTCTGTCAATAATTTACAAAACTAGAGGCCCTTGAGGGCCTAAATTGCTCTACTGGCATTGATTTTTTTTTTCTAGCATACATAATGAATTCATGATGCAAAAAGGAAACACACAAAAAATGGAGGGGGAGGTGTTGTTGCAAATGGGTTTGAACGCAGTTAGACAGCATAGGTAGACATGGTGAATCGAACAAATAGTGAAAAATAAAGGGTGAAGTACAATTTCTTAAAACCAATTGTTTGGAATCCTGCCGAATTTGATAGGGTATCAGTACTCATTGTTTTAAACAATCCCTGCAAGTTTCAAAGAAATGTGACCAATAATGTTGACTGTGTTGTGTAAACAATACTAAGTCATCAAATGGCTACCTTTCCTGAATTAATAGCTAGATTTTCTTCATTTTTAATAGAGTTCAATCCCTTGATGATACAAGTAATCTTTACAAGTTTCAAAAGAACTTAATCAAAAATGTGACTTAATTGCGTAAACAAGAAATGTAAATTATCAAATTTAAGTAGCTTCTTTCCCCATACTGATTGTCATTTTTTTTTTTTTTTTTTTTTTTCCAAAATCAATAGAATTCAAGCTATTGATAATACATGTATAAAGCAACTGTGCATGTTTCATGAAAATTCAACCACAACTGCCGACATTACCGCATAATCAAGAATTGTAAATTTTCAAATTTAATTAGCTATTTTTCCATACTGATTATTGATTTTTTTTCAAAATCAATAGGTTTAAAGCTTTGGATGATACAAAGCAACTGAGCAAGTTTCATGAAAATCCGACCACAAATGCAGCCCTTATCGCGTAAACAAGAAATCGAAATTTTGAACTTCAAATGGCTACTTTTCCCACACTGATTGTAAGATTTTTTCAAAATGGGTTCAAGATATTGATGAGATAAACAAACCGAGCAAGTTTCACAAAAATCCGACCACAAATGCAGACTAAATCGTGTAAACAAGAAATTGAAATTTTGAACTTTACATGGCTACTCTTCCCGCACTGACCGTCAGATTTTTTTTGAAATAGAAAAGAATCTAGATATTGATCAGATAAACAAACTGTGCAAGTTTCAAGAAAAACCGACCACAAATGAAGACTTTATCGTGTATTCAAGAAACTGATATTTTGAACTTTAAATGGCTACTTTTCCTACACTGATTGTCACATTTTTTTCAAAATCAATAAGATTCAAACTACTGCTCAGATAAACGAACTGTGCAAGTTTCACGAAAATGTGACCACAAATGAAGACCCTATCGCGTAATAAAGAAATTGATATTTTGAACTTTAAATGGCTACTTTTCCTACACTGACTGTCAGATTTTTTTTTTAAATCGATAGGGTTCAAACTATTGATAAGATAAACAAACTGTGCAAGTTTCACGAAAATCTGACCACAAATGCAGACTTTATCGCGTAAACAAGAAATTGAAATTTTAAACTTCAAATGGCTACTTTTCCCACACTGTTTGTCAGATTTTTTTTTTCAAAATCAATAGGGTGCAAGCTATTAATGAGATAAACACACTGTGCAAGTTTCACGAAAATCCGACCACAAATGCAGACTTTATCGCGTAAACAAGAAACTGAAATTTTGAGCTTCAAATGGCTACTTTTCCCACACTGTTTGTCAGATTTTTTTAAAAAATACAATAGGGTTCAACCTATTGATGAGATAAACACACTGTGCAAGTTTCACGAAAATCCGACCACAAATGAAGACATGAAGACTTTATCGCGTAAACAAGGAAAAGACTAACGGACGGACGGACAGACAGACGGACGGCCAGACGGACGGACGACGGACATACAATAACATAACGACCATGACATAAGCTCTGATCGCTTACAGCCAGTAGATCTAAAAAGTTATTCGAAGGCCGAGAATGGGTCGGAAATAAGCGTTTACTGACTCTCGGCTTATGTGACTCGACCTATTTGAAATACATGTAGATGTAGATCTACAATTGCACCTGCCCTAGATAGTACAGATAAATGTCTCCGAAGGCGATTTTATATCAAAATGTGAAAAGAAGCACGGCAAACGTCTCATTATTGAGACTAGGCTACTGCCCTAGAGACCACATGTAAACCGTTTTTCAAAAGCGACGACTGTTTTGATTCAATCAAGTTAATTGAACTTGGCATTAAAATGACCACCCGCTGTAAGAGATCAGTTTTCTTACTTCCCGTTGGTGATCTCTGAATACAGGTTGGTTTATCTGTAAAACATACCATCTATTTTATTTCCTAAGTAGTCGAATTCAGTTCTGAAAATTGAAAGAAGCTAACGCTTAGCCTGCTGCTTGTATCTGTAGTTTATTTTCCAGATGATCATTGAAAATCAAGAAAGATCTTTCAAAAGACGATAGATGGCGTAGGAAGCTGGAAAATTAATACTAAAACTTTTTTGGTGGTTCGAAATGAGGAGCCGGAAATGATGTAAAGCAACCTCGCCAACAAATGCATCTTTTTCCTCATTGTTTTGCATACTGTTGAAAATCGATATTTTGATCATTTTCAATAAGATATATGTCGTATTTTTCAAGGTCAGATCTTAATCCAACCCATCATTGGAAAAAGAGCAGTTGCTGCTAAAAATGGTGCGTCTGAAAATAAATGTAGACTGTACATTAGGCGAAAAGTGTGAAGGTTGACACAAGAAGGCGAGACCTTAAAGCCTAAAGGTCATCACCTTCTAAAAGTTAATGTTAAATTAACAAGTAGTACAAGAAAAGGGATATTCCTTATCGGCGTAAAACACCATTCAATTAATCAATCAATCGATCAATCAATCAATCAATCAGGATAAAAATAAAGAAATAAAGAAATGATCCATGCACTGTGAAAAGGGAGTTTAGTGCATCTGCAAAAAGTAACGACCCGGGTCAGCCCGCACAGTACGTGCAGGCTGACCTGAATAGATACTTGTTGCTTTTGGTAAAATTTTCCGCATTTCAAAGGTCCATACTACCTCATAATTCAGCTGTGACTGTATTCACCAACCATTCTTCAGAATGTTCTTTGTCTTGTTCTCCAGAATTTTCTACATTTGAAAGTAACACAACTCCTGATAGGCTAAAACCATTTGGTTTAGCCAATCAGGAGTTGTGTTACTTTCAAAGGTAGAAAATCTTGGAGAACAAGACTGAGAATATTCTTAAGAATGGTTGGTGAATACGGACCCTGTGGTTCTTAGACAAAATGGATTTTATTGATGCATTTTATGATATGACTCGCTTTGTGTAATATATCACGGAGATGCATTTAATCCCTTTCCCAAACGACAAATTTTGGACTAGTCCAAATTGAAAGAGTTTGCAGACGACAATTTTAAGTTTGATGAAAATGGCAGAAAGTTATCAAAAAGGGTAGAAAACACTGTGGGAAAAGGAGAAATCGCTCGTTACGAACAATTTCTCCTTTTCCCACAGTGTTTTCAAAAGACTTGTACTGCACACACGTGAAAACCAGGGCTTGTTTGGGAAAGGGTTAATCCCTTTTGCCAGAGTTTGACTCATATAGAAATATGGAGGCTATTCTTGCCAGAATATCTTACTCGAGATAGCGCTGTTTTTATCAGTTATCAGAATGTGCGTTCTCGTCAGTCCGATCTTTATCTATATTTGTCTTTATTATCTTATTTTGATCCAATGTCCTAGTCATTAATCCAGTGCTTTCAGGGTGGAGATATTTTCAAACTCAATGCACTGCTGTTTCTTTTTGCCTGCCGTTTTAAATATTACGAAGGGTATCAAGATACAATATCTTATAGATGAATAGCAAGATCCATCATATTTATTAGTGAATACAAGTATTAACATTCTTTAGACACCGCCGGCCACACACACGAAAAAGAAATAATGGTGACAGTAGAACAAAGTAAAAGAAATAAATCAACACCCGATTATGTTACTGTTCAAAACAAAAAATGGCAAAAAACTTAATTCAATCATGGTAATTCCGACGATTTCTTACAATGACAAATAATGTTCATCAAATGCAAGTACATGTATGTCATGATGTCAGGACAGTGTTTGCTGACCGAGACAAATAAGTTCTTCAGTATTTCGATCGCTCAGCTAGTCCATTGATCATCCACTCCATCGATCAATAGAAAGCATGAATCGTTCGTCCTGTCGATCGATGCACGTCAGAATATTATTTCAGACTTTTTATGAGGGAAAGCAGACAGTGGGTTGAAAGAGTGTGACCATTAAAGACATACTAGGAATGCATGGCTAGGTGTGTTAGAACCTCTTTTGTAATAAAACAGCTTTTTGTAATAAAATTTCTATCTCACCGTATAAAGAGGTTCTAACATAGGTGCACCGGCAAGCGATGGATTTACTGTTGAATTCACTGTTGACTGATGATTCGGCGTTAACCCTTTACCACACAATCCCGAGTTTTGATGAAGTTAAGGAAGACACCTTTTGAAATCATTGTGGCCGGAAAAGGAGAAATTATGGTAACAAGCATTTTCTGCTTTTCCTACAATGTTTTCTTCCCTATGAAAGACGAATCCCATCATTTCAGACACGTTTAAATTGTCTGTACTGCTTTCAACTGAACATTTTGCTGGTGTTGTAAAGAGTTAAGACATCAAACATAGGTATACTAAAGAATAAGATATGGTTTTACCCCTTATTGATTTCAGATGAGTTTTACCTATTACTGCAGAGGATATATTTAAAGACCTGCTTCTGAATCACTTTTACAAAGGACATCCGGGACAATTATTCCAAACAAAGGAAAACATGCTTTTTTTTTTTTAATCGACAGTAAAAGAAGCTTTGTGAGAAAAGAGGCGATCGCTTGTTTCTAGCAAATGTTCCTTTACCCATGATGCCACAAGTTCCACAGCTTTCAAGTGCAGATGCAGTAATGGGATAAACATTGTTACATATGGATATCAAAGGGACGCCATACCGTAGACTACATCTGTACAGTCTGATCTATGTCTATCCCCTTCACAAAGGTCACTAGAGGCTTACGCCAGGGAGAATACCTAGTAAATGAAGTGAGCATATCTTAACAACAAGCGTTTGCAATTTGAAGATTTTATTTTCTTATTTATCAGACTGTCTTGCAAATTTCGGGACAATGTAGATCAACGCATAGGCTGAAATGACCGCCTAATCAGATCATGATTGACACTATCTTAAAATTCACTTGGCACACAAAAGGTCATCTTTTTCTCATTCTGACATATGATTTGTATGATAATAATTACATGTACAGCCGTATATGAATGTAAAAATCGACATCTGTGAAGCAATATGATTGAAATAATGTTGAAAGCGGCGTAAAACATCAATCAATCAATCAATCAATCAATATAACTGCCTGATGCTTTCCAGTCCTATAGTTGATTGTAACATTGGCATTTTTTCTCGATTCTCTATCACAGGTGAACTTGTTGGACGTAGTCAAATTTATTTCAAATCATCTACACAGATGTTGTCTGTGAATAATGAAAGTTCTTTTATTAAAGCGGAATTTATGCTCTAGTTCCAGCTTCTTCTTGTTTTATGACAGCCATTGCGACGGGGATCATTACTCTCCTATAAATATGACATCGTTAGTAATTAGTATGCTTGTGTTAGAAAGAAACACCAAGACACGAAAAGAAGAATTTGCCGCCGTGACGTTTGATCAACTTTGTTATTGTTAAAACAATTTCAGACTTATACTACATCTCCTTTACTTTTTTCCCCTATTTTTTCACTAGATAAATTGCAAAAAATTCTTAATTACGATGGACACGCTGTATGATTTATGGTCCATTAATCAGTTATTCCACTGTAAAATGTGACAATTTTGCGACGTTCCAAATCATCGTTTTACGATGTATTGTAACGCATCACAGCACGCATGCGCTCTTGCCATTCTGTCCAATCTCGGGACTGACAGTACAATATTATTGCAATATAACTATCAATGGTGAAAATAATCGTGTCAAAGCAGATATTTACATGAACCTTGCAATTAATATAGGTAATAGTTCTCGCCTAGTCTACACATACGTTAAGAAGCAATATCACAGGTGTGCTAAATTTTCTTATGGTCAGCTTGGTAACATATTCTGCAATAATTATGGATATTGCATTAATTCTTTCCTAAACAAGCGATGTCACATAAAATAATGTAGAATGGTTGGTGAAATACGGAGAGGAAGTTGGTGAAATACGGAGAGAGAGAGAAAGAGAGAGAGAGATGTCGTAATTTATTGCAGATAATGTTTCGAAACCCGCACTTTAAAGGGCCGAGGCTAATACTATCACATAACAACTGCATATATATGTGCCAGGCTTTCGTTTTCGTTTTCTCAAACAATTCTAAAATATCATTGCACTTCCGAATTTCACACCTGTCTCTACGTGTAAAACGACTGAGCCATGCTGTGTGAAATTGGAGCGTACTGCATCTGCAAAAAGTATCGACCAGGTCAGCCTGCGCATTCCGCACAGGCTAACCTGGACCGAAACTGTTTGCCACTGTTGTCAATTTTCTTCATGTCAAAGGACCAGTTTACCCCATGATTTAGTCGGATATCAGACAAAATAGATTTTATGGATCCATAATACTGTGTTGACTTGCATGGTATCATGCATCACGGAGATGCATTATGCCCCCTTTTGCCAGAGCATGGCTCATTTGTTTCGGCCAATCAAGATACTCTTCTTCATGGATTCTATATAGACTCTCGCACTTAGAATACTGAGTGTTAAAGCAATAATAGTTTTTGAATGGGATCCTATGAAGGGTTCGAAGAACACAACACGTGTATCTTCAAATTTTGGCCAAGAACAGCTTGGACGTGTTGTTGTACGTAAATGGTTGGTCATGAGGACAAAATTTTAATAGAATCTCAACTTGTGGCATTAATTTTCTTTAGCTGTTTATTTGTATTATCATACATGAGTCAGGCTCCGTAAAAAGGGGGCTTATTGCATCTGCAAAAAGCATCGACCCACGTTAGCCCGCTCAGTCCGCCCAGGCTGACATGGATCGAAAATGTTTGCCTATGGTAAATTTTATGCATGTCCGGGGACCATTTTACCTCAGGATTCGGCCGGTTCTTGGACAAAATGGTTTTCATGGATCCATGATTATATGATCTCTTGCTTGGTATAATGGATCACGAAGATGCGTTAAGCCCCCTTTTGCCGGAGCATGTGTCATATACATCAGACTTAGAACACCGTGAGAGCAGACGGCAATTCTGCCTCTTTTGTCAGAAGATTATCATACGTGTATAAAAAGGCATACAAGCTTTTATAGAAAAAAATACATGTAGCACAACGGTTCATAACGTTATCAATACAAGAGTGGCGTAAACGGCGACAGATGTAAAGGGGTCTGTTTGCTCAGGGTCCGTTGTTTTCAAAGTAAGAGAGAGTCTGGATTTGCAATGTTTTGTAACGTTTTACGATTATTTCGCTCGATGTATTCCAGACCTATTTGATATATTGTTTTGTTTTACCCAAGCTGAAAAATCATGAAAGAAAATTTATCTACTTTGCCATAGTCATGTACGAGTACAGACAAATCATTATCGCAGAATACATATTCAGTATAGATACCGAACATTCTGAGATAATGATGTTTCTACTCGTACATGATAAAACTCGTAACTGATTTATAAATGTTCTAAAGGTTTACTGTTTCACCATTTCTTAGTGTGCCTAGTCATTTAAATATAAATTTTCGATCAATGTTGAAAGAGTTGTCATCTTAAACTTTTGCAGAAATTTCCGTATATTTCACATATCAGAAGGACGTGTGTTTTAATTACCTTTATCTTCTTATATAATGTCATTACCATATTTTGTGTACTTGTTCCTGTTTTAAACGTTACTCTAACAATTTTTAATCAAATTTCAGAAATATGCTGAATTATGTACAAAACTGTGATAGATAAATGATATGTATTGATGGTCAAAGCAGGTGAAGGTGTTGGTATGACGCGAAAATGAGGTCAAGTCACTACTAAACTGGACAGTTGATCTATAGATATCTATAGTCAGATTGATGGGAGAAGGACGTTAACTGTACTGCCGTAAGTTTGTATAGGTTGCAGATTTTCTTATAGATTTCTTATTTGTAACATGGATATATGTAGTTCGTTATTTTTTCATTTGACTTCAAAAAAGATAAACTATAAGTGTGGAATCGTGTAGTAGGTTGCAGTAAAGAATTTACTTCTCTATCTTACCAATTCTTTTCTTTGATCAATGCACATACGAATAATTTCTCTGATTCAAATTACGAATTTCATTTCGCATGACTTTTCTTTTCACAAATAGATCTAAGTAAGGGACAAAAAATATCCGCAAGATTTTTGTTGTTGTTTGTTTTTAATGTTCATCATTATTCCACTTATTACCTTGATAATGTATCAAAGGTTTAACATAGGCATTTTTGCGGTCGTAGACCTAAATAAAGTTGATCGGGTGATATGCAAGATAATATAATGTTTGTGATGATGGATATAAAATATGGTATCGGAACTACTAGAATTATGTTTAAGTAATTTTGAAGATGAAGATCAGACTTCCGCATGATAGAAAATGAAGTCCGATATTAGGTTTACATTGCTCTTGTTACAGCGGTTAACTTTTAAACTGCTAAATAATTGAAAACAAAAAATTCAGCAAATACTTGTGAAAACACATATCGCGATTTCATGTTCTTTTTTTATTTCGCCTGAGAAGTCTTACAATATCAGACTGTATAGGTATAGCTTCGAGATCAGTGTACATATTCCGTGCATTCTGATCTGACCTGCACTGTCCGCAAAAGCCCGTTGTTGCGCACTAAGCAGCCTAAGGACTACTAGGAAATGAGGGACGCATTACAGTCAATAAGATGAACCGCCGCATTGAAAAGTACATCTCTACCAGATTATGTAGGACTAACCCCCTCTCAGACTTGTCCATATTGAAAGCATTTGCAGACGACGAGTAATTGAGTCAACTGGCGACATTTGTGTATAATAGGGTAGAAAATAATGTTAGAAGAGGAGAAAATGCTGGTTACCAGAAGCTACTCCGTTTCATTCGGTGACAGGAGTTGGATAATGTCAACTGTCGTACAGCTGTAGTTGCCATACCAGATTTACTGGAATAAAATCTCGGGACCGAGGCTTCTCGATGCAGCAAGTAATATAACGGAGTGCAGTTCTATTTCAAGAACTCAAATCCAACTTTGCTGGAGCATTGTTTAAAGAAGGGAGGGGGTATCTAAGATTTCGTCAACCTAACAAACAGGAATATATTTCTGTGTAGTAAGTCAGTATTTGCTAAACTACCCATAATACATAAAACTACAAGTGCGAAAATAAATCTGTTGGTGGTATGTATATCTTTGATAGGATACACAGCCTGCAGATTATTTGTAATATTCGCGAAATCGTCCCTATTTAAATGTCACATGATCAATAAGACGCGTCAGTCATGTGGGATCGAATTCAAATAGGTACAATTACGTCATATCATATCTTACAAAAAATAGAGTTCCAGATCTCAAAACGGATATCCCTTTATTCAAAACCAAAATTGCGACTTTTGAATGATTTTATCCGTCCAGTTTCTTTATTGTTGCTGATAAAAATGTGTTTTGTAGGCCTAATATTCTGATCAACTACAAGAAATCAAAGTATGCCCCTTTTACCACGCTGCATTTTGGTGCTTGTCTCGCAATGACAGTTAGAAAATGGCTGGGTGACCTAAGCTGAAGAATGTTGCACAAACAAAATTTGTTACGAACCTGACGTTCGATAAACGATGGTGATGGTATCGGTGATGATAATTATTAAAATGAAATGAATGATAGATAAATCATAACGATGATGATGACTTTTCTTTCATGAACACAATAATTCTTCACGCCCAGCAGGTTGATACAGACGATGGAACACGTTTACGTGTTATTAACGCTGTGGACGGTACTCCTATCTAGAGCCCAGGGCTATCTGAAGTACTGTGATAATTATCCAAAAGAGGTCGATAGATGTTTTTCAGAGGCACACGTAAGTAAACTGTCTGTTCGCCCTTCTGTGTGTTTTCCCCCCTGTATGTTAACTTCCTGACTGTCTTCTCGATTGTGTACCTTTCTGTTCACACGTCTGAGCGAATCGTATTTTTGTTTGTCTGTTTGTTTGTTTTTCTTTCTCTCTCTTTTCTTTCCTTTGTTTTCATTCTTTCACCGTTTTCAAACTGATCCATACATTTCTCGCATTTCTTTGACCAGTGCTATGAACAATACTCACTCTATCTAAATCACTGGCTGCTTCCCATTTAAACATCGACTTCTCTAAATAATGTTTTAACTTAAAATTCTAAGGCTAGCAATCCGATTGGCCGAGACGTCCTGTCTCGACTAACCAGGTTGTTTGCCTCACGATTCAGTGTACTGGAAGGTGAAATAAGTTGTAAAAAGACGTCTACGGGCTTACCCTGAGCCATTTGAGGTTTTTTAATGATGTCAACTGATCATATGTCTGTGTGGTACTAAGTTTTTCTCTGTCAATGGCGACCTAACTAGGTATCGCGGACGGTGTGTTTCAAGATCAGACAACACAGAACGTGCCGTCTGATCTTAGATCTACTCTGTCCGATTCAGAGTCCCCCCCCCCCCCTCGAAAAGAACTCGCAGCAATTGGAATTTTCAATCAATTAAATTTGAACCTTGCTTCGTGAAAAGGAGGCTTAATGCTTCTTCAAAAAGTATCGACCCAGGTCAGCCTGCGCAGTCCACGCAGATTGACCTGGACCGAAACTTCAGTTTTGCTATCGGTGGTCAGTTTTCTACATGTCAAAGGACCAATCTACCTCATGATAGAGTCAGTTGTTAGACAAAACGGTCTTTATGGATCCATAATCAAGTTACCATGACTGATGACTTGCTTAATTCTTTACCACACAATCCCGACTTTTAACGACCCTAAACGAGACGGCTTTTGAAAACATTGTGGGAAAAGGAGAAAATGCTGGTAACCAGCATTTTCTCCTTTTCCCACAATGTTTTCTTCCAAATGGAAGGCAGAAATCGTCATTTTAGCAACATTTAATTTGTCGTCTGAAAATGCTTTGAATTTGGTCCAGTCCATAAATTTGTCGTTTGGTAAAGAGTTAATCACGAAGATGCATGACCATCTTCGCAAGCCAAGGATACTAAGGTAGTACCCTTGGTCGCTCGCCTCTTTAAAAATCGAAACTCCCGCTGCGCCATTTCATTGGATGCGATCAAAACCCATCGCGTCCAATCAAACATCCGTAACAAGAAATCTTCCGCGAAACAGAAAACAATAATTGCGGCGCCCGTCAAAAACGAAAGTTGTCTGTTTGTGACGAAAATTTGCCAAAAAAAGAGTAGACGATCGATATTTAATGAGTTTTTGTATAGTTCATGATCAATTATGTGAAATATTAGGCCGGGTTCCACAGCCAAATGATCGCAAATCATCGTATCATTAATTTCAGAAAATTGTGATGAATCCGAAAGCGCAGGCATATTTGATGCATAGCCTAACAAATTTTATTACGAGCATTTTGATTGGTCAGAAATAACATCAGCAAAGGTTAGGCAACTCGTAATATTCGATAGGTGGCGCAGCGGGAGTTTCGATTTTTAAAGAGGCGAGCGGCCAAGGGTACGTAACGAACAAAGTGGAGTTAGTATCCTTGGCTAGCGAAGACGATGCATGACGCGCTCGTGCCAGAGCGTGGCTAATATGTTTAGCAGTTCAAAAATTAATACCGGTTCGATTTTTTTTCGCTTTGTTTCAGGCACTCGTTTGAATTATCTTGTTACGGTAATTCGGATGAGTATCCACGATATCGACCCGAGTAATATGCCGAGGGGTGAATGCGAAACTATTCCATCTGCATTTTGGAAAATATTTACAGGAGGGGGGGGGGGGAACCTCACTCCTGTGAAAAGCGTTGTTAGATCGTCTTGTTTAATTATGTTGTGCTGAATTCATGCTCTCAGCTCAACACAACATAATCTAAACAAGATGATCTAACTATTCTTTTCACAGAAATGATAAGCGTTTTTCCCTCTCCTGTAAATTTTTTTGAAATGCAGATGGAATAGTTTCGTATTCACCACTCGATGCAATATATCAAGCCAGTCATCACGTGATTGTGAATACATAAAATCCGTATTGTCTAACTACGGCAACTGGCTGAATCGGCATAATGACTAGGTAGAATGGTAAGGACATACAGAAAATTTACCAAAAGCAAAGTTTCAACACAGGTCAGCCTACGCAGACTACGCAGGCTGAACTGGGTAGACAGTTTTTGCAGATACATGTACATTAAACCCCTTTTCTCAAAGCATTACTCTTATGTTTTTAGAATAGGAACAATCCACTTTATTAGGGTTCCTCTATTTTGTTTGAACAGAAACACCCGGTGAATTTGAAAGAGGCCCACGTTGCCTGTATTCGAAAATTCTACGAAGACAATGACCCGGATTTGAATTTAACTAAATCTGACAGAGCCTTTTTCGACCTGAGGGCCAAATATGGGTAAGTTCCTTATTTCTTGTTTGTCTATTTTTTTTAATCAATCAAGCAAGAAAGCAAGCTAGTGGCCAAAAAGTTGAAAGTTGATTTTTCGGGTGGGAGGAGGAAACGGGGAATGCTGATACCTAAAAACCATTTTGTCTAACAACCGACTGTAACATAAGGTAAACTGGTCCTTTGACATACAAAAAATTGACCAATAGCGAAAAGTTTCGGCCCAGGTCAGCCTGCGCGGACTGCACGGGCTGACCTGGGTCGAAACTTTTCTCAAATGCCTAACCCTAACCCCCCTTTTCACAGGGCATAGCTCAAATCTAGTGAACGACTTAAGACAATGAATAGCATAGCTCTTTACATTGCAAATTAAATGGTGTTCATTTAGAATATGAGGTAAATATCAATACAAAGAAAAGGAAAGTGCAGATTCGATATCAGTCTTTGTAGTCTGATCTTGATCTACATTGTTGTAATAATCAACTGAAGCTGTAGTTTGGAGTTTGTGAATTTATTAGAGAAAGATAACGGGAAGTGACGGACACAATGTGAGCACAGGTGCTGCCCGTCACATACAGGTGTCAACTAGTGGCATAATAACATGGTAATGATAGCGGTGACGAGCAACGTATTGTTATTCTCGCAGTTTTAACCCCCAGGCTGCTGCTTAGCTCGACCAACGTGTTTTGCACACAGTGTAGATCAAGATAAGACTGCACTGAATGTGAAGTACACTGTCCGATATGGTGAGATTTTTAAGTCGCAGTATTTTGAGATATGAAAGCTACTTGCACAAATACATATGGGCCATATTTGGCAAAAGGGGTTAAATGTATGCATTATACCAAACAAGTCAATACATGATTATGGATTCATCTTGTCTAACAGCCAACTGAATCTGACGGTAGACTGGTCCATTGACATGCGGGAAATTGACCAACAGCAAAAAGCTTCGACCCAGGTCAGTCTGCATAGGCTTACCTGGGTGGATACTTTTTGTAGATGAAAACGGCGTAAAGGTAAGAAAAAAATTTGTTCATTTTAGATATGGGCTGGTCCCTCCACCCACGGGTTTTAGAATCAGAAAAGAATATCGCCGTTTGACGAAGGACGAAAGAATACGTTTACATTCAGCCTTCAACGTGTTGTACAAGGTAAGTCATTGGTAAACCAGAAACACTGAGACGTCGATGTACTTGAAACAATAAGCTTAGTAAAACACATGAGCCATGCTCTGTGAAAAAGGGGGCTTAACGCGCCTGCAAAAAGTATCAACCCAAGTCAGCCAGCGCAGTTTAGGTCGAAACTTTTTGCTATTTGTAATTTTTCTGTACATGTATATCGAAGGAAAATTCTACCTCAGGATCCATAATTATGTGATGACTTGCTCAGTATAATGCATTGCGGAGATGCATTATACCCCTTTTTCCAGAGCATGGCACAGATGGTGGATCTCAAAATGTATCTTTTTTATCTAGTTTCATACTTTGATCAATACAAAATGTGTTTTCTCTGAATTTAGTAAGGCATTGGCTGGTAGGCCATTAATAAACAAGAAAGAAAAATGTACGGAAAAAAAAATTATGGTATTTCCTAAAATTGATATGTAGCCCCTAAGCGTATCTTTAGATCACATGCTAAAATTCGACAGACTTGTGGGAATGTCACATGATCAATAACACTCTATGGTTATTTTGTCCCAGATGGTATTCCAGCAAGGCGATGACGTCATATCTGGTGTCATGACAATAGTTTGACTGCCAACGACTATCTGGCAAAAATAACTCCTATCTGTTTACTTTAATCGTCCAGCGTCTTTACGCTTGCAAACAAAAATATATTTGAGTTATACTCTTAGAAAAGGGCGGTTAATGCTTCTGCAAAGAATATAGACCCAGGTCAGCCTGATGAGTCGAATTTTTTTGCTACTTGTAAAGTAAATTTTCTGCATGTAGAATGACCATTCTACCTCATGATTCCGTCGGTTGTTAGACAAAATGGATTTTATGGATCCATAATTATGCGATGACCTGTTTGGTATAATGCTTCACGGAGATATATAAACCCCCTTTTTGCCAGAGCTTAGCTCATTTAGTAATAATCATCACTATTTTACAAGACATTTTTATTCACAGAAACATATCAAATCTTTGTATTGCCCTTTGGAATATCAAATATCAGTATCATTTCAGAAAGGTGTTGTGGCAAGGTTTGGAAGACTACATGCTACAGCGACAGATCGTATTCACAGAGGAGCTTCCTTCTTGGCTTGGCACAGACTTTTTATTACAGAGTAAATCTATTTATTGTTTACCTTACCCTTCGATACCAAATACAAATCTAGTTACCCTAGCGAACATTAAGATCAAGACTAGACTATACGTTCTATGCAGTTTGATTTTAGATCTGCGCTGACCGATATCTTTATAGAGATATTCTGGTCTAAGGGACCTTGAAATTGTATCCAACAACCATTCAAAATTTAATTTTTGTTCTAAATTGCAAGACTAGACATTTGATTGGTTGACACAGAAATCCCAGTCAATTAGTTTGCTTGTCTCAGAATTTAGAACTGGGACAATAGTTGGACCCAGTGGTGAATATGACCACGGCCAAAGTTTTACCAGGTGACTAAATATTTAGTTCACTTTCTTACGATCAAAGACCAAAAAAAAAACGTCCGATATAAATACATTACCTAGCTCAAGCTGTAAAAGTAAACAAAAGACTGAAGTGTCTGACAGTTCTAGAGAAATTCTTGAACCCAGGTACTATCTAAATCTAGCACTTAGGTAAACATTAAATATACGCTTTCAAAACACGGTATTGCCACAATATAATTTGATCAACTGTTTACAATACATAAACGATTGTTTGACAGTTTCGAGGAAGAACTAAGACGAGTTGACCCGAAAGTCGCATTAGCTTACTGGGACTATACTATGGATAACAACATCACCAGACCTTCCGATTCGGTTGTTTGGTCTCCATGTTTCTTTGGCAACGGAAATGGAACCATCACAGAAGGCCCCTACAGGGGCTGGTATGGAGGGAGAAATGGACCCATCCAGAGAGACTTTGCGAGGGATGCTTGTGATGGTGGCCGTCTTGTCAATAAATTTGATGTGCTGAATGTTCTGACCAAATGTCATATTGAGGTAATTTTTTACTCTTTTTTTTCTTTAAATATAATCTGATTCATGCTCAGTATGTCATGCAGCTTCAAAAAGTATCGACCTATATCAGCCTTTCGCAGTCCGTGCAGGATGCCGTGGGTCCAAACTTATATTATTTTCCAAATTTTCTGCATGTTAAAGGATTGGTTTACCTCATGATTCAGCTCAACTTCATTGCCGAAATGTCTGTGAAAACATGTTTACCAGTTGTTCAGATACGTCATGACGACCAAAAGCATTTATCTACAAACCTGGCTTTGCCTTTTTTTAACAATACCGAGTGCAACATTCTTTTTGTACAGATGGCTGCTTTTATCAAATGAAAAGCTGAGCTAAATTGTTCATTCGTTAAAAAAAAAATAGTCCAGTCGCTCTTAATGCTTAGGTAGTCTAACAAATACTTAACCCTTTACCAGACGACAAGATTTTAGCCTTGTCCAAATTGAAAGTATTTGCAGACGACAATTTCAGTGTGGCTCAAATGGTGCAACTTTTCTTTGACAGGGTAGAAAACATTGTGGGAAAAGGAGAAAATGCTGGTAACCAGCATTTTCTCCTTTTCCCACAATGTTTTCAAAAGGCTTCTTTCCCAGGGGCATCAAAAGGCGGCATTGTACAGTAAAGGGTTAAAAGGATAACAATACCTGTGCTTATAAGGAAAAATCCAAGTTACAAGATGCATCAATAACTTGCTACTGCGACGACTTTCTTGGTTTGGTTTGGTTATTTCCGTTTATTTATCGTCGCTACCGGTTGCCCATCTGAGCGACGCCCCCAGAAGACGGTTAGTTGTTACGGGGGATAGTGCAAGGATACAGGTCGAAACTACTGAGAGCTTCGCCTGGTTCTTTAACGTGCTCGACGTATAGCACCGTCACACGGGACCTCGGTTTAATGTCTCATCCGAAAGACTATTAGTAATTTTTTTAGTTGGCCAGCCGGGGATACGAACCCACAATCTGTAGGACATTGTGTTCACAAGTCCTACGCTCTACCTACTGAGCTATATCGGCTGGTTATGACTTTCTTGGTGTAATGCATTACAAAGGTGCATTACCTACCCACTTTTCCCTCAGAGCGCCACCCATATAAAGTAATCAAAGTACTGAAAGTACTGACAGACTAGCGAAGTTGATTGATTGATTGTTTGTATGGTGTTTGACCCTGTTTTCAACATTATTAGACCCCTACCGGCGAAGCCGAAGGGGACTTCAGGTTTGCACTCCGTCCGTCCGTCTGTCCGTCAGTCCGGCAATTCAGTTTTCCGGATTTTTTTTCTAAACGCTGGTACATATTGAGCTGAGTTTTAGTGTGTAAGTCACCCACCATGACTTACAGATCAAGTTCGAGTGTCGTTCCGGTCCACTGGTTTTTCACGGATTTACTGGCCTTGGACTTACAAAATTTCACTGATAAATCAGTTTTCCGGACTTTTTTCCCAAACGCAGGTAGGTATTGATCTCAGATTTGCTGTGTAACTCAACCACCATGACTTACAGATCAAGTTCGACTTTCGTTCTGGTCCACTGGTTTTTCACGCATTTACGGGCCTTGGACTTAAAAAATTTCACTGATAAATCAGTTTTCCGGACTTTTTTTTCTAAATGCTGGTAGATATTCGCCTGACTTTTGCTGTGTAAGTCAACCACCATGACTTACAGATCAAGTTCGAGTTTCGTCCCGCTCCACTGCTTTTTCACGCATTTACGGGCCTTGGACTTACAAAATTTCACTGATAAAACATTTTTCCGCACTTTTTTTCTAAACGCTGCTGCATATAGAGCTGATTTTTGGTGTGTACATCAACCACCATGACTTACACATCAATTTCGAGTTTCGTCCCGCTCCACTGCTTTTTGACGCATTTACGGGCCTTGGACTTAAAAAAATTCACTGGCATGCCAGCGATACATACGGCCGGTAGGGGACTGGGTACTGCTATGCAATACTATCAGAATACTTGTTTCAGTTATGTAGCGGTGGACAGTGCATATATCCATGCTTTCCTTGAGTTTCTGCTACCAATGCTCCGAAAAATATTCTTTCCAAGCCACTGGCTGCTTTCCACATAACCATCGTCGAATTGTGAGAGAGAAATTAATCCTGTCGCAATAACTATCATCAGTCCTCAGAAAGAAATTTGCCGAGTCGGGGATCGAACCAGCGGCTTCATGTTCTAAAGTCCTGTACGCTAACGACTGAGCTGCCGGGGCTATTCGTGCTATTGTTTAACTATAATCCAGTATAAGTTTAACCCTTAACCTGCTAAAATGTTAAACGAAACTTTCAAGCCGATGGTAAACACCTGAATATCGCTATTTCAAAGTTACATTTTGGAAAAAAATATCCTCTTATCGGACAGTGTAGATCCAAGATCAGACTGCACGCTCTGATCTTAATCCACACTGTCTGCAAAAGGTCACTGAGTTGCGGTAGTGCTGGTAAAAGAAACTCCAGGAAAGCATGGATAGTGCTCTGGCCGCCGCAATATCACTGAAATGATGTTGAAAACTGCGTTAAACACCATACAATCAATGAGTCAATATCCAATAGCACAAGATGTAGTTAACTATTTAACTCTCTTAACAAAACCAAAAATTTTACACTCGTCCAAATTCAAAGTTGTTGCAGACCATAAATTAAATGTGGCTGAACTGATGAAACGTGATTCCAAAAGGGCAGAAAAAAATGTGAGAAAAGGAGAAAATGATGGTTATCACCATTTTCTCCTTTTCCCGCAATATTTTCACAGGGATTCTTCCCCAATTTCATTAAAACTTGGAATTGTTTGGTAAAGTGTTAATATTCAAGAGGTAGAATGACAGTTCAGCATAACAGTTTAACTGTACACAATGATCTAAATAATGAATGACAAGGGTTCTCTGTCCAGTGAGTGTTGATATAGCCTGGCATTTGCTACAAGTTAATACCTAAGTGTATCCATTAATAGATTCATTCATAATGTTACAGTGGTGTAGGAATAAGTGATTCTCTGCTTTGCATAGGTCACTTAATTTACATATAAGCAAAGATCATGTACCGTATAAATGACATCTTGTTCACTTAAAATTACTTTGTAAGACATGTTCAACTTAGAGAGGTAGATATTTAGTTGTTTTTGTCTAAATTGTCATATTTAACAGAATTGAAATTTCTAACAGAAAGAAGTATTTTCTGTGAGGCAATTGTGGGGTTTTTTGTTTACTTTTAATCTAGGTCAGTCTGGATGCCTATAGACTAGCTTCGCTAGTCAGAAACGGTTCTGAAAATAAACGAGAGAAAAAGAGGTTCTAAATAATGGAATAAGGCATAATTAGGGCATCGTACCTGATTATTAAGCTGCATCTCATTTTGCTGACTTGGAATTTTCCTTATAAGCACATGTATTGTTATCCTTTTTAATATTTGTTAGACTAACTAAGCATTAAGAGCGTCTGGACCATTTCTTTTTAACGAATGAACAATTTAGCCTGGCTTTTCATTTGATAAAAGCAGCCATCTGTACGGAAAGATGTCTTCATGACGTATCTGAACAACTGATAAACATGTTTTTACAGACAAATCGGCAGTGCCTGTGTACTTTTGCTTTGCTAGCAGAGTGCCCTGGCCATAATCCATTATTGATCGTTGTATTAACGGTCATGTACAGGATATGCCGAGATACTTTGCCATGACTATCATAGGCTGGCCATGCTGAGAATAGTTGAAGATGAATGGTTCATTTTGCCAATTACATGTATATTACCGTCACCTTTTTCTGTAACGATTCGCGATTTCGCTGCTGCCTGATAAAAGCGTTTGTACCCCTACGGACACTACACGATGTTGATTCACGATTGAATGTCTGTCGTCATCATAACTAGTAGCAGTGGTGATTTCTTCGCTAAACGTAATAAAAAGATCTGAGCCATGCTCTAGCAAAAGGGTTCTTAATGCATATCCGTCATGCATGGTACCAAGCAAGTCATTAAAGTATTAATCCATTTTGTAAAATCCATTTTGTGTAACAACCGAATGAATCATGAGGTACACCGATCATTTTTCATGTAGAAAATTGACCAGTAGCGAAGACTTTCGGCCCAAGTCAGCCTGGGCGGACTGCGCAGGCTGATCTGAATTGATACTTTTTGTAGATGCACAAAACGCCCTTTCCACAGAGCATGGCTCGATCAAATTTTTTATTACAAAAATTTCAGCACCGCTCCATGGAGGACACTGTAACCTTGAGACATCACACGAAAGGGTTCTCACTGGGTTGGTGGGACATGAAGGACCTTCTCTTGGCTTTCAACGATGTCCTAATCATCACCAGTTCTAGTATCTTAAACATGCGATACCTATTTATTAATATGGGAAATTTCATCACCTCCCGATGAAGGATATTGTAACCTTGAAATATTACGCAGGGGGTATCACGAGTTTGTGGCCTCGGCCTCCAAGTTTTCAACGATAAATATCAACTTTGTGTAAGACTCTTGAAATAGTAGGCACATGTGTCAGAATTTACGTCGGTTATGCATATTCAAACTATATTTACAATAACAGGAATTTTCGTCGCTGCAAGATGAAGGACACCGTGGCCAATCATCATCATCATCATCATCGGTAGAGGTTGTTTAATTGTTTGTATTGTAATCCTCCTCCGTTTAATCAAACAAAACGTTTAATTTTTTCAGCGTAGCTAAATGCGCTGGCTTTTGACCTAATTTTTGGTATTACATCTGCATGAAATAATAGAAATTTGCGATTGGCCAAAAATAAGGACATGTTTATTCTGCGGGCGCATGTGGACCTTTTGGCGGGCAAATTTACGTTATCTTTTTGAAAGATATTTTTTGTTTACAATCACAGGAAATTTCGTCACCGCCCGATGAAGGATACTGTAACCTCGAGACATTGCACGACGGGGTTCACCAGTGGGTGGGTGGGGACATGAACGACCTTCTCCTCTCAGCCTTCGATCCTATCTTCTACTTTCACCACGCATTCGTAGATCATGTCTGGGAACTGTTTAGGAGAAGACAGGCATTTAAGTAAGACAAAACTTTATACATTCCTTCTACTACGAATAATGTGTATGATGACATCCCAGCAACACAATCATGGCGATTATGATTGTAGCCTTTGCTCAAACTATCGTCATTATTTTTATGATCGTGTTTGCCGCCAGTAGAAGCAATAACAAAATGCTCGCTCCGTTTTGTCAAGATGCGATATCTGCGACCGTATTCACCTACCATTCCGAATTGCATTCTTAGGCTAATTCTAGATTTAGAAAGTAACGTAATCTCTTATTGGCTAACCATACGGTTTAGCCAATCAGAAATTGGGTTACTTTCAAATTTAGATTTTTTTTTTTTTTTTTTTGAAAAAATAGACCAAGAATGTTATTTAGAATGGTTGGTGAAAAAGGGCCCTGTCTTCGTCTTTAGACAATTTGACACATTGCACATACAGACGACTTTGTTCGTCTGGCATCAGCTTACTTTAAAATCATTGTAGCAAAAGTATAAAATACTCGAACCTTCATATCAAGGTTAATTATTTTATTTCTCATTAATGCAGTGTATTATGTAATCGACTTTCTGGGTTTCAGGTGTAACGTTGACCCAGAAAACGACTACCCGCCCGATTATCGAGCCGGACCAAAAGGGCATCGAGCTTTTGACCGGATGACTGGCTACGAGTACCTTCGCAACGTTGATGCTCTCACAAATAATTTGCCAATCATGTACTTTAATTATGAACCCTTCCCGACATGCCCTGATTGTGGCCATTCGGAGTACCTCTACTGTGACTTCAAACAGCAAATATGTCTTACTCGGGAAATAGATGCGTGCGACATGCAGCAGAACGAAATGGTATGGATTTTGTTTTTTATAATTCGTATACGAAGAAGTGGGCATTTCATTACATCATTATTTCACAACTGACAACTTTATCTTTAAATACTTATTCGTTTATATAATTTTATTTTCAATGGTTTCATGTACTTCGTTTGACTTTTTGTGTATCAGTGACAAGCGATGGCAACTCAGCCAGTGGCTCAAAGTTAAACAGAAGTAGCCGGTAGCTTGGACGCATTTTCTTAAAGTTTGATGACAGCAACTGAACAACAATCTCCACATTCTTCAGAATGACATTCTCTTAAGTCATCGGATTTTACGAAAAAAGGGAAATCTCGGGGATTCCCAATAGTATTGTAGATGAACGAATTCGAAACCCTAATCACTCTGTAACTTTGTATATTTTCATATTTATAAGCTCGTAAATAAATGACTTTTTTGTATATCATCACTTGACAGGGAGTTCATACGTACACCGGACGAGGGGATGATGGGATAGGTTTTACCGGTGCAATGGTATCGACATTCACTCCGTTTGTCATTAAACATGGTGTCCGTCCACTCCGTGGAGATGGAAGACATCGTGACATGTCCAGGAAAGAAGCCAGGAAAATCTTGATTGAGGAATCCAGTAAGTTCAGATAATTGTTGTCCTCCTCCTCCATCGTGCTTAATTTCAGCAACCATAGGAATGTACCGTTGTTCAGGATCCACCTGCTTTATTCATAATTGGTTGAAAACTTTTTGCAGTTTACTTGGAATTAAAGAGTGCCGAACGATATCATGCTGCACAGACATGACAATGAATCTTGATCTAAGCCAAGCTTGTAGGACATCAGTTATTGCTACACATAGCATATAAATCAAGATCAACCTACTGTTTTTGAGCATGCAAGTATGTCACGCGGTCCATACAGGGTATTCTCTTCTTTCTTGACTTTCTTTGAAATACTTATGCATATACATTGAATATACATTGAACTGATTTTTGTACACACGATTTTGATAGGATAGTTTTTTGTTTTTTTTTTTTTCATTTTAAGGAAGGCTTAGTGGACTGGTCCAAATGAGCCATTGCGATCTAGACTAGTCCATATTGCTAAACAAGCCTTTTTGATCTGGGTAAAAGTTATGAGTTGATAAATATCTTTCTGTCGCCGCTTCTGGCGGTAACATTTTCAACTTGCCCTTGTGTGTTACACCCCAAAACAATTTTTGTCTTGTTTTGTTTTTGAAGCTGACCAGTTTTGAAATCAGTGTAGCTGGAGAACGAGCAATGAGCGATTTCTCCTTTCTCCATGTAACGTTTAACATACAATTTGTGCAATTGATATTAATTCACCCTAATTACCCATATTTAACAAGAATGTTGTAACCTTCACTCTTTACCAAACGACAAACTTTTAGGACAGTCCAAATTGAAAGCATTTGCAGACAAGAACATGTGACCCAAAATTTAAAACTTTTTGGGGGAAACAATTGAAAGCATTGTGGGAAAAGGAGAAATGCTGGTTTACAGCATTTTCTCCTTTACCCCGCAATGGTTTCTAACGTTTTCTTTATCAGGGTCGTTAAAAGATCGGGACTATGTGGTAAAGGGCTAATATTTACTTTTTGTGATTTCATATAATACAAAACATTAATGTTTAACATAAAAACTCTTTTTCCATCAGAAACAAGTTTTGCGGAAGCACTCAGAGCACCATTTTCTCCAATGTTACCAATGATGCCGTCAACGCTAGGCTCGTCTTCACAACAAGGCGGTCAGCAAAGCCCAACTGTTCTCGCTGAAGGATGGCCACATGCTCTCAATTCTGGATTAGAAGGATTCCGTATGAATGGTAGGCGAACATTACAGTGAAATATTAACACTTAAGCTGCTGAATAAATGAAACGCAAATTTCTACTTAATACTAAAAGCCCAAACATTGTGGTTTCAAAGTTGATTTCACCGGAAAGAAAATACCATATCGGACAGTGTAGATCAACGATCAGACTGCACATTCTGTGCAGTCTGATCTTGATCTACACTGTCCGCAAAAAGCCAGTGGGTCGCGATTAGCAGATTAAGGGTTAATTAATTGATTTATTGCTATCGATTGTGAAACAAGTTGTACAACTTGTGTTTATCACTCTTCATGCCCGATTCCTGGAAACCTAACTAAGTTGTTTCTTCTCACTTGCCCTATGATGCATGTAATTCAAGAGGCTGACCTCCTCAAGTAACTCGAAAGGGAAACTTTGGTTTTAGAAGCCAATGTTCTTCCGTTACTACGAAAAACATTTTACATTCATTTTGAGCATTCTAGTCTTTCGTACATTACACTACGGTATTATATATATCAATCATTTGAAAATGCAAAATTTCAAACATATCGATCATTTGAACTGTCCTCTTTGAAGGATTTTCATGCTGTCTAAATTCTGGGTGAATGGTGAACAATTTTATAACTATGAAAACTTTATTGTTCGAAAATTGAATCGGTTGATTTCAAATGTCCATTCGTTTGAAGGAAAAGTAGATAATGGTTCTAAAACAGTATTGAAAACATTGCAAGAAAGGAAGGAATTACTTGCTTCAATTCATGACTGAAACGGATATTACGTTGTAGAAGCAGTTCTGAATGACTGTAACAATCAAAACTGCATGAACTGTTTTCTAAAAGGAAAGAAAACTCCTTTAATTATCTATTTATAGGTTAGCCGGGCCGAATGGATCTGAAATGACATTGAATTTTATCCTGTAGGCAATAATAGAAATTCAGTATTACGATTTCACAGTTCTTTTTGCCACAAAATACAATCAGTATGTCAAACAGGTCAGATCCAATATCAGAGTGCATGTTCTGTAGAGTCTGATCTTGGTCTACGCCGTCCGCTCAAGGGCAACCAGTCATGTAGAGCAACCCTCAATCTGAAGTTTTAACAGGTAACCAAACTACCAAGTATGGGCAAAATAACATTCTTGCCTGGCCGTATAATCTCTGAGATGTTTATAGAAAGTCATTTCAATATGAATCATAACTCTTCGGTTGATTTACATTTACTTTGTTCGTTTAAAAAAAGTGGCTACTGCTGCTGGTGAACCCACTGATCTGCTTCGGCAGTTTTCCGAAGCAGTTGACGAAAATATTGTAAAAAAAAAAAAAAAAAAGGAGCAATGCTCTGTGAAGAAAGGGGTCTAATGCATCTGCAAAAAGTATAAGTCTGCGCAGCCCGCACAGGCTGACCTGGGTCGAAACTTTTCGCTATTGGTCAATATTCTGCATGTCGAATGACCTGTCTTCCTCATTTAATCGGTTGTTCGACAAAATGGATTTTATCGATCAATACTTATATGATGACTAGCTTGGTATCACGGATGTGCAGAATCTTCCCCTTTCGCCATCTTGAGTGCGGCTAATTTGTATATGCTTACTTGTGCTTTTTTGGTGCGTTCGTTTTATACTGAAAATTTCTTCATTACTCATTGCAGACGGAAACCATTTTGGTGGTGGAACTTCAGGATTACCGATGAATCATGGTTTCGTGCCATTCAGGTACCCAGAGAACCAGTCAGGACAGTTTATGAATTTTAGCGCATTCAGACAGGGAGCCAGCCCAAACAGGAAGATGCCATTCTCAACTGGATTACCTTCATTACCAAGATTTCCCGAGTTTGACATGCATCCTCCAATGAGAAACTTTTACAATTTCTCCCCACAATTTTTTCCTACAAACTTTAGAAAATCTGGAAAAGGGTATTATTAGTGGTTTCTTGTAATTTATGGAGATGTCTTAAATTAATGTCTGTACTATTTAAAAAAGAAAGGTAAAAGAATTACAGGGTTTTGTAATTTGGATGGATAATAAATGGGTCTTTACCACAAACTGAATTTAATTTTTTTCTTTTCTTTTTTCGTTTGAATGTGGCTGCCAGGTTTATATATAAATTTTCCAGTCACTGTAGCAAACCCATTTGAGTATTTGATACGGCTCAGGTGTGTTTCAGGTTTAATTTTGTTTTGCTAATACATGTATTCACATTATTACCACGGCGAGACTGATAACAAACGAATTCGTACGAGTTTATATAGCGCAGAGTACATGTGCTTCTTATTTTGTATGATTTTCGCTACATAATGATGACCAAAGATATGTAACTCACAAAAAATGCTACACCGGAAATATTTTATAACAGACTTGAACTTTGTCATACCTAGAATATATCGTGGGAAAGAATTTCGAGAAAACCAAATAATTTAGGTCATCATAGCGAACACTATGAAATATTAGATACTTAAATGGTATAAATCCGTGTGGTAATAACGTAAATATCAGGAAAAACTAGCCTTGGTTTCAGTCCGACCTTTTTTTTTATATATATTCGGACGTTACGTTGTCAAAAATGACGGTAATAATTACGACACAGTTACTAACAGTTTTGCCACAGATCCGTAGAGACCGTGAAAGGAGACGGTGATAAGGAGTGATTAAGACAATTACCGCCTGGATCCAGGCTACGAAAAATCCTAATCCGAAAGGCATCGTGAACCGATATATATATATATATATATATATATATATATATATATATATATATATATATATATATATATATATATATATATGCTCTGTGAAAAGGGGACTTAATGCATGTGCAAAAAGTATCGACCCAGGTCAGCCTGCGCTGTCGGCGCAGGCTGACCTGGGCCGAAATTTTTTGCCGATCAATTTTCTCCATGTCAAATAAAGATAGAATATCAGAGAGCCAGACAGATTGGGAAGTTGACGGACAGATATCAAACGGATCTATAATCAGACAGAAGTGACATATGGAATAACGTGGAGAAAGAAAAGAGACCGTGTTACAGAGTAGTGAAGCCAGACAATACGAGCTATGAAGGGGTATTTTAGTGTGGAATCAAAATAATCAAGCCTCTTTATTGGAAAGATTACACTATGAATGGTGTATCAAAGGGAAACGATATCGGGGGACCAAACATTTGGAAGGAAGTCGGTCTAGACCTGGCGAACTCTCGTCGTCTTCTAGCGGCAACGGCATTTCTTGCATCACGTCTTGCTGTGGCATAAGTCCTGCCGTCGTTAAATGGCGACGGCATAGCAGGATATTCATTCCTATTTGGAATATATTCAGCATTTGGCTCGAAAGGTACTGTGGAGTTGTAGAAACGTGCCGGGTTGTAGTCGGTGC
Organism: Tridacna gigas; assembly: GCA_945859785.2. Classification (NCBI taxonomy): domain Eukaryota; kingdom Metazoa; phylum Mollusca; class Bivalvia; order Cardiida; family Cardiidae; genus Tridacna; species Tridacna gigas. Next base: position 63,893,635 of record OX244034.2, on the reverse strand, counting down.
GTCTTGAGTGTGCAACGCACCGCCTTGTTTCACGATTACACCAGAGATGTTCAGAACCACATCGAGGACAAGATGGCGCATCTGCGTATCTGTACCAATACCGAGTCCAAAACGAGGACAAGCCTCTTAGATTGGTGAGTTTATTAAAGCCAACCATTCGTTCAAATGCCCCTTGTCCATTACCGGACCGTGTTCCACTGTCTGGATAGTTTTGGTCATCCTGGACATTGCATCGCACTCTCTGGTTCCTCCGGAAACGCTCCCATTGGTAATCATTGAAGGCCAACTGCATGTAATACACAGGGTCATAAGCGGACACCAGCGTGTTTGAGATGGTCCCTCCAATCCAGTTTCGCACGCCATTGTTCTGATACTCAAAGTTTGTCTCTTCGTCCTCTCCCGGACTTGACGGAAACGAGACCTCCTGAAAAAAAAATCTCACCATGAACAAAATCAGTCCCCTTTTACGTGAAACAATGACAGATAATGCATGTTTACCTATTATTCATTGACCTAAATCTTACACCCCTGAAGGACCTCTGCAGTGAAATTGTGTCCATAATTTCTCTGTAGAAGTTCTTAAGGAGTGGAAAGATACCTTTGTTTATGTTTGACATTTACAAAGTTCTTTACAAAAATTAAGTGGCACAGAACTAACTTGAAAAGAAACTGGTTGCCTTATCAAGGGTTCTCCTTTACAATGGACCACTTTCTTCACATCGGAAACAAAAAGGTTACCTCTAATCGACACTTCCGGATGATGGCCATGAACTCATCCTTCGTTGTCAACTTTCCAAAGCTACTTTGTCCATAATTTCTCTGTAGAGGTCCTTTAGGGGTGAACCACTTCTGGAATGGTCCAGTTACTACTTCACCATTGGCATTGCCAAAGTACTTGCTCGACCACACAATAGAGTTAACCGGGTTGTCCATCTCTGCATCCAGCGTATAATCCCAGTATGGTAGGCTGGCCGTAGGTTCAACTCGGCGCATCTCTTCTTCAAAACTGTGCAGCAAAATAAAAGAAAAGAGAAATAAGCAAGGCATTGTGAAAATGGGGTTTACTGCAATCCGCGCAGGCTGACCTGAGTCGAAACTTTTTGCTATCGGTCGATTTTCTGCATATCAAAGGACCAGTGTACCTCATGATTCAGTCGGGTGTTATATAACATTGATTTTTATGGATCCATAATTATAATATGATGATATAATAATATAAAAATGTCACTTATCTAGTAAAAGTTCAAGTTCATTTGCGCAAAGAGATAAGTGGACCTTGATCTTACCTTATGGCCAAGATTATCCCATTAATATATCATTGGGGGTTCAGAGTTATGGCAGGAAAGGGGGGCGTTACTATCTACGGGTATACGTATTTAATGTCTTGCCTTGCCGACTGATGCATTATACCAAGCAAGTCATCACATAATTATGTATCAATAAAAACTGACTTTGTCTAACAATTAGCTGAATCATAAAGTAGGATGCTCTCTGCACATGCAGAAAATTTACAAATAGCAAAAAGTATCGATGCATGGACTGCACAGGCTGACAAGAGTCGATACATTTTGGAGATGCCTTAAAGCCCCTTTTCACAGAGCACTAATCAAATGCTTTTGCCAATAACAAAAAGTTTTATTTCCTAAATATCAGAATGAGCCTACTGTTGCATTTCAGAATGGTTGGTGCATTCGGACCCCGAACTATTTGTGTTATAAATGCATAACTCTTCGACCTTCAAAAACCTTACCAAATTTTGACGCAAGATGCTGCATATGATATGAACACGAAATTTCTAATATCTTATTTAGCTGTCTTGACTTTCATTTCGACTCTACCGCTTATCGATACAAGAGACAGAAGCTATGCTCTGGTAAAAGAGGCATTTATACATCTCCATAATGCATGATACAAATCAAGTCATCACATAATTATGGATCCATAAAATCCATTTGTCCAACAACCACCCAAATCGTGAGGTAGAATGGTCTATGGACATGCAGAAAATTGACCAATAGCGAAAAGTTTCGACCCAAATCAGCCTGCACAGGCTGATCACGGTCGATTCTTTTTGCAGATGCATTTAACCCCTATTCACTATGCATGTCTCCAATATATGAGCCAAGAACTACGAAACGGGCAAATAACAATTTATAATTCGAAAAAAATATTGACCTAGGTCCGCCTGTGCAGTCCGTACTGACATGGATCAAAACTTTTTTGCCGATTTGTAATAAACCAAGAGCATGTCAAAGGATCATTCTACCTCCAGATCCAATGGATTGTTAGACTAAATGGATTTTATGGATCCATAATTATGTGATGACTTGCTTGGTATCATGTATCACGGAGATGCATTAAATTCCCCTTTGCCAGAGCGTGGCTCATATCTGTCTAGAGTTTTATTTTGACAGGCTTTATTTTGAATGCTTTATATAGCTCGTTAGAGCTTCGAAAAGCTTCAACCTGGACGAAATGGCGAGAACTGCTGTCAGTGAAACTTTCTTATTCTATACCTACAATGCTGCTAGAACTCGATGAAAACCAAGGAAAGCCGGTCCGCCATGTCCACTGATGGCCGCATTGCTGTTTATCTTGGCATATCTCTCGATTGTACCATCCTGCATAAATACATGTTATAGGCTTACATGTACATCATTATTTAGACAGATGATCTTTATCCATTGATCAGTTCCTAAACAAAAAACTTTTAGCGCCCCCATCGAAGCTAGTTTAGGAAATCCTGCACCTTTTACCAGACCATAACATATGATAGCGTTGAAAGAATTGTAGAAAACGAGAAAATGCTTATTAATCCTTTACCACACAATTCCAAGTTTTAACGTCCTTGAGCAAGACAGTATCGTAACCTTGTTGAAAAGTGAGAAAATGCTGGTAACCAGCATTTTCTCCTTTTCCCGAAATGTTTTCTACTCCTTCTGATAAAAATCCCATCCTCTGTGCCAAATTTAGTTTGTCGTCTGCAGATCCTTTCAATTTTGACCAGTTTAAAGTTTTGTCGTTTGTTACAGAGTTAAGCGATTGTTTGCTTGCCCGAAATGTCATCCATGCCTTTGAGAAACGAATAATTTCCTACCTTCAAAAGTTTATCATTTCTATAATTGTAATAGTTTTGGATAGGCCTTAAAAGTCTACATATTTGACGGTTTGCTGTGTTTTTGTTATTTAACACTTAAGCTGCTAAATAAGTTAACCCTTTCCCACACGACATATTTTGGACTGGTCCAAATTGAAAGAGTTTGCAGACGACAATTTTAGATTTGATGAAAATGGCAAAAAGTTCTCAAAAAGGGTAGAAAACACTGTGGGAAAAGGAGAAATTGCTCATTACGAGCAATTTCTCCTTTTCCCACAGTGTTTTCAAAAGACTTGTACTGCAGACACATGAAAACCAGGGCTTGTTTGGTTGATTGATTGATTGATTGTATGGTGTTTAACGCCGTTTTCAACATTATTTCAGTTATATCACGGTGGCCAGTGCGCCTATCCATGCTTTCCTGGAGTTTCTTTTACCAGTACTCCGCACAATTTTCTTTCCAAACCACTGGCTGCTTTCCCACATAGCCATTGTCGAAACAATGGTCAGCGGTGAGAGATGAATGAATCCTGTCGCAATGACTATCATCAATCCTCGGAAAGAAATTGACCGAGCCGGGGATCGAACCAGCGACCTCCTGTTCTCAAGTCCTGTACGCTACCGACTGAGCTACGGTGCCCGACTACATATATGACGGTTTGCTATGTTTTTGTCATTTAACACTTAAGCTGCTAAATAAGTTAAATGAAACTTTCAAGCCGATGATAAAATTCCGAATGATCTTATTTCAAACTTATTACTTAAAGAAAAAAAACACCTCCTTATCGGACGATGTAGATCCAAGATCAGACTGCACGTTCTGTGCAGTCTGATCTTGATCTACATGGTCTGCAAAAGGTCAGTGAGTGGCGATTAGCAGAATTGGGAATTAAGTATTTGCAGATAATCAACACATGTAGTCTCAACCCTGTTACAGTCATAGGCGAAAATAAGAGCTTTTTGTAAAGACACAAGATCAGACTTCACAGAATATGTTGTCAGATCTTGGATCTATACCGTGGGCTTATTTAGGAAAATGTATAAGATAAAAAATCTTTCTGACCTTTCACTGGATCGTATTTTCAGCCCTCGAAAACGGTCGAATTTACGGCCTATATATTCGTCGTACGTTAATTAATTGTTTTAAAAAAAGTAACATTAACCATTCCCAGTTAAGTTCTAATTCTAACTTCCAAGATATTCCAGATGGTTGGATGAAACGTTATGCACGGACAAAGGGTATACTTAACTATTAAACTGTTTATGAGTAACATCTGATTTTCTTGGCACAGTGATGAAGTCGTTTATTTTGTATCGGGAAATCCTGGGGGACAGACAGACAGACAGACAGACGGGCAGACAGACAGACGGACATGCGGACATGCGGACGGACGGACAGACAGACAGACAGACAGACAGACAGGCAGGCAGGCATGCAGGCAGGCAGGCAGGCGAACGGACATGGAACGAGGGGACTGTGGCAGAGATTAAGGTTGACAGAGCAGGAAGGAAGAGAGAGTTATATACCTTATACAATGCCTGAAATGCCGCATGCACACGTTCCCGCTCCTGGTCAGTCAATGTTCGATACTCTTTTCTGGTCTTATAACCCGAGGGTGGTCTTGGGTCCTCAATAAATTGCTGCGATTTTTTCTCGAAGTATTCGATCTCCTCTTTGGTCAGATTGTCCGAGACTGGGTAGCCCCAAAAGAGTTTCTGTAGACAGTAGACCCTTGCAGCTGTTGGGTCGGATTTTGATGCCTTAAAACAAGGAAATTGAACTTAACCCCTAGGCTGCTAGGTGGGACTCACCGATCTTTTGCGAACAATGTAGATTAAGATCAGACTGCACAGAACGTGCAGTCTGATCCTGGACCTGCACTGTTCGATAAGGAGATCTTTTTATCAAAATAAAAAAAGAACGTTTCAAAACAACTTTATTCGAGTTTTTTCAATCGGGTTGAAAGTTTCACTTACTTAGCAGGATAATGGTTTACCCTTAAGCTGCTAATCGCGACCCACTGACCTTTTGCGGGCAGTGTAGATCAAGATCAGACTGCACAGAACGTGCAGTCTGATCTTTGATCTACACTGTCCGATACGGTATTTTCTTTCCGGTGAAATCAACTTTGAAACCGCAATCTTTGGGCTTTTAGTATTGAGTAGAAATTTGCCTTTCATTGATTCGGCAGCCTAGGTGTTAAGCGATGGTCAGTAGACCTAGAGTAAAGCCTAAGGAAATCAGTCTAACTCACATAAGATTTGGTACAAATGAGTTACGACTTTGAAACCTCGGTTCAGGCAAACAATAGTCCGACCTTTCAGAGCGACAGAATCTATTCTGATTGTATCGCTGTACATACATTGTATACATTGAGAAGTCAGCTGTCAAAAAATTTGACAATACGTGCTGAGAAAGGAGGTGCAAAATGATTTATGAAGCAAAGCGAGCAGTAGATGATATAATGAACTCAAACAAGCTGATGATGGATGAATCATAAAAGAGCTACCAAGAAAGCTGATGTATAAATTTAAGCTTAAGTGAAATTGATAGAGAGAGAGAGAGAGAGAGAGAGAGAGAGAGAGACGGACAGACAGACTGTCCAGGCAAGCAGATGGAGGAAGGACAGAGAGAACGAACAGATTAAGGAGGACCATATACTCACCCCAAAACTTTGCTCACAGAGAACAGTTTCCTGTGGTACTGTTATACAGATATCCGACTGAGAGAGACCAGGACTTATACATGACAGTAGTAACAAACAGAGACGACAGTACTGCAATCTAAACTGCCTCGTCGTTACCATCCTGATGACTGAGGGTGAAATTCTGAAATAATCCATAGGCCATAAGCTGCTAAGCGCGACTCACTGACCTTTTGCGGCCAATGTAGATCAAGATCAAACTGCACAGAACGTGCTGTCTGATCTTGGATCTACACTCTCCAATAATGAGATTTTTTCCCCCTAAAAAAAACCTTGAAAGATCAAAACGTAGGTTTTCACTATCGGTTTGACGTTTTCGTTTCACAAATTTAGCTGCTTAAGGGTTCATGTTTTACGGTAAAACCTTTCTTAGTGGCCACCTCTATAAAGGAAATAGCCTGTACTTTAAGCAAGCATATCTTGTGTTTCTAGAGGGAAACGGACCTTGCTCCAACGGCTTTAAAGAAAGGAGCTTTTTAAAACATCGTTGGAAAGGGAGAACATTCTGGTAACCATGATTATCAAAATGGAGACAACATAGAAGTGAAACAAGCAAATCATAATTATCTACGAGTTTGAAACTAAAAACGTAGAGCACTGATAATATAAATGACGATCATAATAATTATATAGTAGAAATTTGCACAAGAAGGAAGAGAAGAAGAAGAAGAAAAAAAAAAGAACCTACCTTGTATTCACAACAACTGTGTTTGTTTTACAGACTTGTCAGTACATGTATAAACTGTACAAACGTTAATTAATAAAAAATAAAACCGCCGTGTGAATGATGGCCTTGTAACCACGTGAATAAATGCTCTTTGACTTTATCCTCACCTTTAACAGTGAGGGAGTTCATCTTAACTCAATGAACTTTCAGCCCAACTTTGGTTTCTTAAAGTCTTTACCAAAAGACATAAGTTTCAACTTGCCAAAAATGAAAGCATTTGCAAGCGACAAAAATAACTGACTCAAAAACTGAAATTTGTTTTAGGTAGGACAAAAAAAAAACTGGTGAGAAAAAGAAAAATGCTGGTTACCAGCATTTTTTTTTTTTTCCACAATGTTTTCAAAAGTCTTCCTCTGTAGGGTAGTTAAAAGTTGGGATTACATGTATTTGCCAAAGGGTTTAAGGGTCCTGCGTGGCTCAGTGGTAAAGTGTAGGAATCGCATCCCGGGGGCCACGTGCTCGAGCTTCATGGGAGTGGGAGTGTCGTTGGGCAAGGCACCTCAGAGTCCTTGCCTAGTACTGGTGAAGCCTAGGACATACGGGAATATGTGAGCTGTCGCCATGGTAACTGTGACGAAGATAATTTTGGAAGCGGGGGCGTAAAACACCCTGTAATTAATCAATTGCTTTATTTATTATTTCACTCTTTTTTTTTTTGTTCCAATATTTCTTGCCCATTTGTAGACTACTTTTTGATAATATTGATGGAAAAGGAGAAACTGACTGTATTGAATAAGGTAAGTGCATTACCAAACAATGACCTGGGTCCGTATTCACCAACCATTCTTAAGAATATTCTTGCTCTTGTTCTTCAAAATATTCCAAATTTGAAAGTAACACGCCTTCTGATTGGCTAAACCATACGGTTTAGCCAATCAGAAGTTGTGTTACTTTCAAACTTGGAAAATCTTGAAGAATAAGTCTAAGAACGTTCTTAAGAATGGTTGGTGAATACGGACCCTGCTCTTTTTCCAAAAGGTTTTCTTTGTCGTTTAAATCTTTACCACGCGACAAAAATTTAAAACTCCAAATTAACAAGATTTGCAGATGACAAATTAAATGTGGCTCAAATAATAGGATCTGAGTTCGAAAGGTTAGAAAACATTGTGGGAAAAGGAGAAAATGCTGGTAACCAGCATTTTCTCCTTTTCCCATAGTGTCTTCAACAGCCGTACTCTCTAAAACACGGGATTGTTTGGTAGAGAGTCAAGAAAAAAAAAATATTGTGTTTCATTCTCCTCTGTTCGTAACGGTTTTCGGTTTGTCGGTAAACTGCACGTACAGCGATGTTTTCAATTGTTTTTTTTTTCCTAACTTGATCTCTCTTTTTTTTTTTATTTGATTGATTTCCTCAGTTGTATCATGTTTTCAGTTGTTTTTTTTTCCTTGTCCTTTTCCCCACGAATTCAGATAGGTCCAAACCAACACAACCGTTTCAACAAGAAAATAAATTTCCGTCTTAGCTGTTTTTTTTTTTATGAACATGTTCATCTTGCCCATTCTGATGGCACTGCTAGCTTCTTCAAGAGACCATTCCGTAATTTGCATCCAATTGCGTGAAGTATTTCAGCCATGCTCTGTGAAAAGGGGGCTTAATGCATCTTCGTGACGCATTGTACCAAACAGTACATCAAAATAAGGGATCCATTAAATCCGCTTCGTGTAACGCCCGACTGAATGATGAAATAGACTGATCCTTGGTCATACTGAAAATTGACCAACAGCGAAAAGTTTCGACTCAGGTCAGCCTGCGCGGACTGCGCAGGCTGACCTGATCCGAAACTTTTCGCAGATACATTAAGCCCCCTTTTCACAGACCGTGGCTCATTTTTTTTAACTATTCAAGCGTTAGGCTCTTCGCTTATTTCCCTTTATCTTCCCGTCGCCGCCGCATTTATCTACGAACAACTATGCTGTCAGAGAGGTTGAGATTGTCTACATTTTTCCGAGTTCAACAAGCGAACGACAGTGACCACATTTTATATTCATAATATGCATAAATTTCTGATAAACCATTGTCATAATGTTTACGGCTAGGGGAAGAGAAAATACATGTAGCGATGTGATTACTAAGCATGCTGTTTTTATGTAAATGTTTTTCCCCCTTTTCAAATGTAACATTTACCTTCTTCCTTGACTGTAAAGTAGGGGTCGTGTATAGACTTAACCCTATCCGGGCCATGGGCGAAATTATATTATAGATCAAGGTCAGATTGCACAGAAACAGCTGGCTGATCTTTGACGACATTGTTCGGTACATTTTTTTTTTTTTTTTTGGAAAACTAATCTAACGGAAATAAACCTGAAACTTCGAAATCCCTATTCTCAGTTGGAATTGTCAATTTTATAACTTTATCGCTCTCTTGGTTAATTCATGCAATTACTAAATTCCCAATTAGTTACGTGTAATACATTTTACCCTTATCAAGAGCTTCACCGCTATATAGCCGTTAACATTTTTAACAGTGCAGGAAAAGAAGGAATTACTGAGTATTTTTCCACGACGTTTTCTTAACCGTTCCGTAATGTTCTTGTGCTCTCTCCCCGCCATTTTACTCGTGATATACTTCTTGTTTCCCTATCAAATGTGTCCTAATAGTAGTGATGAAGACTTGCTTAACACTTAGAGGCTTGATGACGGCGTAGATCAAAATAAGGTTTAGAGAACGTGCAGTTTGATCTTGGATGTGCTCACATTCGCTTTCTGATGCTAAACTATGACAAAAAAGTATCTTCACGTGGGACCAGACCTTAAGACTGCAAGAAAAAAATCAATTTGTTTCTAAAGATGCTTTAGGCGATAAGTTGCATGAAATGTAACTAGTAAAAAAATAACACTGCACATAGCATTACAAAACGATGACAAACAAAATCGGAAAAAAATAAGATTGATGTATTATAAGTTAAACGTACTTCTCGAGGACCTGTAATTTTCCGCCTCGGTTCAAATGAACTCACCTACTTAAAATGTTACCACCTGCATTTATTTCTCCTTCTACCTTGATGTTTTCGGTTATTCCCGATTAATTGTTTACTTACACTGTATGTTCACAGGCATTTTTTTTACAAGTTTTGCTCTATATAAACTAATATCGGTATAAATATTTGGTAATAGGGGGCGAAGTTAGTCTTAACTCAAGTGCCTGTGAGTATCTTGCTGTATATATTTTCCGGGAGTTAAGCTTCATTTCAACAGCTGTTTGACCTGTATAGTACAAAAAACGAGTACTGAAACAAAAAAGAATTCTGTCAATAGGACAACAACATAGGAGCCATGCTCTGTCAAAAGGGGGTCAATGCATCTCCATGATACATACATCTATCTATCTATCTATCTATCATTACACCAAGCAAGTGTTTGCATAATTATGGATCCGAAAAACCCAATTTGTCTGACAATCGGCTGAACTCTGAGTTGCACTGGTCCTTAGACATGCTGAAAATTTACCAAAAGCATAAAGTATTGACCAAGGTCAGGCTGCGCAGACTACGCAGGCTGACCTTAGTCGATACTTTTGGCAGATGCATTTCGTTTCTCCCTGGAGGATCTCTTTCTTAAAAAACCATTTACTGTCATACTTTTTACAATTCTGTAGTAGACATTTTTCTTTTTATTTATTTATTTTTTTTTTTTTTTTTAATCATATGAAAAAAAGAAACTATATTGCTTCTGAAAAGCAATCGCTCATTTTGCCCACGATATTTTCGATACAATTTGAATTTATTTTTCATAACTCCAGGCTTGCTTCGTTGAGCGGAAGTTATATCTACAGGTGTGCCCAACGAGAGGTTGGAATAACAGTTAAACAAGTTGATTAAATCTTTACGGGACAATCCCCTCTTTTCCTGACTCAAGGAATTTTGCTTTTGAAAACATCGTGGAAAAAACAGTTGTTAACCAATATATCTCCTTTTACCACGATATTTCTATCCTTTCATTGACTAATCACATCATTTAAGTCACATTTAATCTAATTTCTACAAATGCTTTCAATTTGGACAGGTCTAAAATTTTGTCGTCTTGTAAAGAGTTGGAATGAAGAAAACAACTTCAAGTGTTTGTGTGAGAAAAATGTGCTGGACAAAAAAGGTCTTGAGATTTACTTACTGGAAACAGAAACTATCCACTCAATATACCTAGCACTCCAGTGGATACCTTTTTAGTTGTGAAAACATTATGAGAAAGAGAGAAAATGCTGGTAACCAGCATTTTCTCCTCTTCCCACAATGTTTTCTACCCCTTGAAAGACAAATTTCACCGTTTGGGTCACGTTTCATTTTTGTCGTCTGCAAACGCTCTCAATTTAGACAAGTCTGAAATTTTGTCGTCTGGTAAAGAGATAATCAATTAAAATGAAAGCGTTTCTCAATATAAATAGAGAGATCAGTCGTTTCTAGATTCTAGATTCCAGTCAATTGAATGAAGTTTACCAGTATAGCAGTATAGGGGAATCTACGTTCGGAGGAATACAATAACATGTTTGTAGATTAGTTGATTAGTTCCTTTGATTTATCATTTCAGTCAACTCTCTCTCTCTCTCTCTCTGATCGAAAGCTTAATATACAACCCCACCCCAAATGAAATATTTCTTGTCATACTTTGAAATCTAGTATGGATCATCAGGTGTAGATCAAGATAAGACTGCGTGTTCTATGGACCTTTGTTGTCTGTAAATATTTCTCATTTTTGTGGCATTTGTCGAAGAGAGTGCCACTATGAGTTCAATACGGCATTTTAAAAAACATGTATCGTATTTTGTGCAAAACCAAAGGAAGTAAACCAAATTAAAGTCAATTTTTCTGAGACAAATAAGTGTTTCGATTGAACTCAGATATGAAAATGAAAATGGCGTATTAAAGTAGATTGGATAAGGTCATCGATCATGGAAATACTTCTTTTTTTATCGAAAATAGCTTGATCCGCTATGGTCTTCTGTTGGCGTAATGATACACACAATCTTTGTTACCTGACCGCCCGATTCCGTGCCTGATCGTCCCAAACAGTTCGTTCCTGGGCTTATTCGCCCCTGGGCTTGTTCGACTGGACTTGTTCGTCCCACAGGATAGCACCCTACTCCACTGGATTGTGCATGACCATATAGTAGCTTGACTTTCAAGCGAATATTTTGAAACTATTTCTATGGTTTGTTTTTCAAATTATTAATTCCACACAATGGCTCCCTTGACAAATGCCACACCAGTGCTTTCAACGCTTTGATTAATCATTGCCTTTGCCTGAAACGATTTAAATGCTAACTGTATATGAACCATGCTCTTTGAGAAAGGGGTTTATGCATCTGCGAAAAGTATAGACCCAGGTCAGTCTGCGCAGTCCGCGCAGGCTGACCCGACTCGAAACTTTTTACTGTTGGTAAATTTTCTGCATGTCCATGGGTCATTTTACATCAGGATTCAGCCGGTTGCTAGACAAAATGGATTTTATGGATTCCCTAATTATGATATGACTTGCTTGGTATAATGGATAACAGAGATGCATTAAACCCCTTTTAGCCAAATCAAGGCTCATATCGCTGAATCAACTGTTTTCGAGCTCGAAAGGATATCCAATTTTTCCTGCATACCATGGGCTGAATGACGTTGCAGATTTGTGTTGTGGATTCTTTTCGCTCCGTTTTCGTACCGTTATTTTATAGATATGACAATGTTTCGAGGAAGACAAAGTAGCAGAGTTTATCGTGCTTTACACCTAATTGTTTTTAATCTAAAAGATGGGTGGATGAAATGTTTTTGTGGTTCTGAAATATTCATATGTCACGATTAGCAAGAAAACGATAAATCGTTCGTTCCGAGTATTTACGTCGAAAATTGAAAAGAATTCTCATTCGTAATTTTACGACGTTATCCTTTGTAGAAGGTATGAAAGTTTCCCGACTTGTATTTGCGCTAGCATAAAATCTGATCCAGCACTAGGAAAAGTTTATTTTGCGGGTTTAAAGGGAAATATGCGGCTAACGTTTATTTTCTAGCCCTTTTCGTAATGTCATTTCAGTTACATGTATATCACTTCACTTCACAGTGCTTCTCCGCGACTTAATCGGTTTAAATAACAAATATGCGAAATGTACCAACCCGTTTAATGAGAAAAAATATCGTGTCTCTTAGTTTCTATACATAACTTTAATCTCAGAACCCTTAAATGAATACAATGATATTGTCAAAAACAACAACTTCAACAACATATATCTATAATGAATGATCCCGTTATATTTTCCGAATGGTTATAATGATGGTGATATAGGCGATATAGATGCTGCGCCGTTCGTGAAGATATTATCGTATGGTGTTCACGAGATGAAATAAATTTCGATCTTTGACCGAAAATTTAAAAAATCGATTCATTTAGGCTTCTAACTCCTTTTTGTCGGGACTTGCGAAGTACAGGGGGGCTCTCGGTATTTCCGTACCAGTGAGTTTATCAATCGGTAAATTCACTGGCCGAAACAGTGAAATTATCAAAACATAATCCAGCATTATTTCCCGATAAATTACCGAAAAGCATGAAATAAAATTACATCTTTTCTCTCGGGCGAAGCTAACCGTCTATAAAAGTGGATTCAAGGAGGCAGGGAGGTGCGGTTGGCTTGTCCCCCCCCCCCCCCCAAAAAAAAAAAAATACAATGGCGCAACCTTATGAACTCTCGGCGTTCAGGGGACGATCTGACGATCGACAATTTACGAAGCATAAATATACAAATAAATACATGTACTTTACTTGGCAATTTTTTTCTTATCTAAATTTACATGTTGTATTTCGGCGCATCAACAGTCTATAGGTCATGTAGAACTGCTAGAAAACATGGCAGTTAATATAGTAGGAAAAGGATAATAAATATGAAAGCGCACAGTCAGAAAAGTGTAAACTAAATACGGTTTTGTACAAATGGTAAATTAAATTGACTTGAAAAGATCGATACCGATAAGAAAATCATTACAGAACTTGGAGAAATCTTCATTGTTAAGATGCTGGCTTTTCCTACCTACTCATGGTCCAGTTAATTTGCTAAAGAGGCCAATTAAAGTAGTGAATGGTTAGTCTAAATAAAGATAGATTAAAATTGAACAACGAATGGAGCCTTCTATTAACCCAAAATTCTCCAATTAAAAGGATATACAAATCATAGCCATACTCATACGTCTAATGGCTCTCTAAATTCCAGTAAGGACCAGTGCGTGTAAGTAGTATAGGAGGGTAGACCTCGGACAAAAACCGTTTTGTCCGAGGTCTACCCTCCCTGAGTGCCATTTTGTCCGAGGTCTACCCTCCCTGAGTGCCATTTTGTCCGAGGTCTACCCTCCCGGGGAGGCAAAAGACCGGTCAAAATGTCAAACCGGAAGTAGATGTCCACTTTTTCTGCCCCCCCTCCTCACACCACTGCAAAAATGTAAAAAACAAAAGAGTAAACCGGAAGTGGAATTCCTAGCAAAGAATGGTGTGTCACCATGTTTTGTTCGGGTTGATCCTGCATTTTGATTGGCCGAGACGTTTTCCCGCCAAAAATTTGAATTGAAAACGTGTGACACCACAGAATGACTCGGGGAAAAAGAAGATGTGCCACCATCTTCACTCGGTTTGGTCTTTCTCTGTCATCGTTGGACTTAGTCTTTTTTTCCCGTCTTCGTTCGCCTCAATCTTTCTCTATCACCGTTGAACTTAGTCTTTTTTCCACGATATGGACTATATCCCCTACTTACGCTGGGTCAGGCAGAGAGTATCGTTGGACTTAGTCTTTTTTCTCCGTCTTCGTTCGCCTCAGGCTTTCTCTATCACCGTTGAACTTAGTCTTTTTTCCACGATATGGACTATATTCCCTACTTACGCTGGGTCAGACAGAGAGTATCGTTGGACTTAGTCTTTTTTCCGTCTTTTGTTCGCCTCAGCCTTTCTCTATCACCGTTGAACTTAGTCTTTTTTCCACGATATGGGTTATTTTCCCCTCCTCATGCTGGTTCAGGCAGAGATCATCGTTGGACTTAGTCTTTTTTTCCGTCTTTATTCGCCTCAATCTTCTATCACCGTTGAACTTAGTCTTTTTTCCACGATATGGACTATATCCCCTACTTACGCTGGGTCAGGCAGAGAGGATCGTTGGACTTAGTCTTTTTTCTCCGTCTTCGTTCGCCTCAGGCTTTCTCTATCACCGTTGAACTTAGTCTTTTTTCCACGATATGGACTATATTCCCTACTTACGCTGGGTCAGACAGAGAGTATCGTTGGACTTAGTCTTTTTTCCGTCTTTTGTTCGCCTCAGCCTTTCTCTATCACCGTTGAACTTAGTCTTTTTTCCACGATATGGACTATATTCCCTACTTACGCTGGGTCAGACAGAGAGTATCGTTGAGCTTAGTCTTTTTCCGTCTTTATTTGCCTTAATCTTTTTCTATCACCGTTGGACTTAGTCTTTTCTTCCATCTTTTGTTCGTCTCAACCTTTTCTCTATCACCGTTGGGCTTAGTCTTTTCTTTGGCTCCTAACAGTATGATCTTTAGACATTGCCTGACTATATGATCTGAGTGTGTTTTTTCCGACATTTTCCCGGAAATCGATTCGCCTAGACTTACCCGATCTTAGATTTATTCGTCCCTAGTTTTATTCGTCCCTAGTTTTTTAATCTGCAAAAACTTTTTTAAATTGTAAAAAATTTTTATCCGAAAATTTTTATCCGAAATTTTTAAGCGTAAAAAATTTTCTCTATCGAAAAAATTTGACTGTAAGATTTTTTATTTGAAAAAAATTTTCTCTGTAAGATTTTTTAAAAAAATTTTTCTATCGATAAAAATGTTTTTTTCTCTCTGCAAGATTTTTTTAATCGTAAAAATTTTTTCTATCGCCCAAAAAGTTTTTTCTCTCTGCAAGATTTTTTAAAAATTGAAAAATTAGCTGCTCCATATTTGATTTTTTCTCGTCTTGGTATACTTTATAATTTATTTGCACTACTCGAGAAACGAGAGATGTATGATTATAGGAAAAGTTCACTGGGTTTTTATAGCTTACTGGAGGGATTGATCTGCTTTTGTCTTTGAATTAAGAGTACGAACGGTAGGTGAGCATGTAGATAGAACATAACGTACTGTAAAAATTCATTCACATAGAATGTTATGATCTATCTACAATTTCCAAGACTGATCTTTTTTTGAAGAAATGATTGAATAAAAATGCTTTCATCGTTATTTATGTTGTCATTTTATTATTAATCCTTAAAGAGAAAAGTAAAGAAATCATGGAGGTGGATGTACAAGCTATTTTATTTCAACATCCTTGTAATATTTTCATCACAGGTCCGAGTGGTTGTGGAAAGACAGTCTTTGTTCATAAATTAATTGACTATCGAGAAGATTTGTTCAATATCGTTCCTGAAAGAGTTGTCTGGTGTTACAAAGAATGGCAGTATGCTTACAATCTTATGCAGGAGAAATTCAATTCGCAGTTTGAATTAATAAAATTCGTGGAAGGAATTCCTGACGATGAAAACGAACTTGTCAGCGATGTATCTATACCACATTTAATCGTCTTTGATGATATGCTGGGTGAAAAAGATGAGGAAAAAATTAAACTTTGGTTTACAAGAAAAGGACATCACCGTAATGCAACCGTGATTTATATCACACAAAATATGTTTCAACAATCGAAATCGAGTCGAACCATCAGTCTTAATTCAAGATACATGATTTTATTTCGAAATGAGCGAGATAAAAATCAGATTAAAACACTAGTTCACCAAATGCAAGCTCCACATTTACTGTCTGCTTATGAAGATGCTACATCGGTGGATCATGGATATCTTGTCATCGATTTCCATTCACGAACAAATAAAGAATTAAGACTGCGAACAGATATATTTCATCGTTATGAAGAAGACGAAAGAGGTCCAACCGTTTATTCCCCTGCTTAATCGTTACAATGTTTTTTTAAAATAAAAATGACTTCATTTTATTTTATATTGTCATTCTATCAATAAGCGACAGTGAGTAAACATGGCTTTACCAACCACACCAACTTCAATTTTAGCTGCTTTGCGAAATTTAAGTCAACAAACCAATAGATATGAAAGAGAGTCTGTGTTGAAAGCAGGATTAAAAGAAATTTTAAAATGGTTTACGTTGGCAGCACAAAACATCATTGAAGATAAAATCAAATTACCAAAACAAACCACCACGTATATGACAAAACATAGAGCAGATATCGAGCAGTTAGCAGATCCGAATATTGATGAGGAAATTAAACGTAGAATTATTTTAAAACCTGGAGGTGGTGGATTTCTAGGTGGTGTTATTATCAGAAGTTTACTGAGATGGGATGGAACTAAAACCGTTAGGAAATTTGGGGGTGAAAGGCAACCTCGAAAACGTGCTCCGCGAAAGAGGAAATCTCCAAAGAAGAAAAATTCTCCAAGGAAGAAAAAGTCTCCAAAGAAGAAAAAATCTCCAAAGAAGAGAAAACCCCCGAAAACGCATGCAAGAACTATCACCTCACCACCTATAATTGATGCAAGAACTACCACCTCATCACCTATGATTGATGAAAGAACCACCACCTCACCACCTATAATTGATGAAAGATTTGTTACTATGCGAAGACCTGTAGGAAGCAGCATTTCAGAACATCAACGCTATCCGAAATCCAGAAAGGAACTATTAAGTGAAAGAATGCAAAAACTCAGAACAAAGTATTCACAATTTATAGAACCAGGGAAAAAATTGAAGTTTCAATCCATTCCATCCGCCTCATGGTCTCCAAATACATTAGCTAAATATAAAAAAGGTAGAAAGGCAGAAGATCGACTGTTTGGGGATATAATCCAATATAACCTTGACACAGGAAAATATCGTGTTGACTATGACAACCGTCTGATTCATCTTGGTGGTGGAAGAACCATTCCTCTGCCCGACAGAGGGTCAGATGTAGAAGAAAGCGAGGATGAAGAACTCACTGATTCCGATTCGTAGTTTTCTTTTGTAAAAAAAAAGACAGTATGATAAAACATCAGGTATAAATGATAGTGACATGGAACTTTTATTTTCATTTGATGTGAAATAGTGATAAAGTCAACATGAAGAAAAGACCTCTGATAAAAAAACACGGATCGATGGTTATGGCCATGATACAGGCTACACCAAAAATACGTAAAAAGCTTGTCAAAGATTCACCCTCAGAAGCGATAAGGTGTATATCGGAATGCTGTCATAATGTTTTAAAAGGCAATGTACATTTATCACCAGATCAGAAGAAGAAGTTGTATTCAAGCCGACAACATCTCAGACGTTTAGCTTCAAAATCGGTCTCTGTAAAAGATAAAAAACAAATTTTAAATCAAAAAGGTGGATTTCTTTCATTGCTTGCACCTGCATTATTACCTTTGTTAGGAAAAGCCGTTATCGGAGGAATAGGAGGAGCTCTAAAAGCCTTGTAGATAAAAAATTTTCAATGAAAAAAATCTTATAGATAAAAATCTTGTAGACAAAAAATCTTGTAGATAAAAAATCTTATAGATAAGAAATTATGTCTGTTAGAAAAATGGTTATCGTGCCTTTCCAGGTCTTAGAAAATATGAAACGATGGAAAGCCGAACAAGCTCAAAAACCTCGTTTACCACCTAATCCACAAGTTGCAGATGCATCACATCTTCGACAAGATATGAGTCAGATTTTACAAAGTACCGATCTGTCAGAAACAGAAAAGGCTCAAAGATATGGCGAAACTTTGATTAAGTTACAAAATTCGCTTCAGAAAACAAAACCAACTTCGATCAATTTTCTTCCAAAAACTGATGATAGTGTACAGGGATCAGCATCTGTTGGACTGCAATCTGTTGTCTTATATGATCGAATTTTGCAAAGTGTACCAAAAACCATGAAAAGAAAAGCTGAGTTACTTTTGAGTATGATAAAAGACAACGATAATTTAACTTGGGACGAACAAGGGGTGGTGTCATATAAAGGTACACGCATTCATGGTTCCAATATTATTGATCTTGTCAATGATGCGATACGTCAAAGAAAAGGTATCGAGCCCAGAGGATGGAAAACATTTTCAAAGGCATTACATGAAAGTAATATACCTCAAGAAGTTATTGGCAATTTGAACAGATGGAAATGGATACAAAAAGTCCATGATAAATCACCGAGTAAATCATTGAGCGAAGATGAAGATTCCCATGCAGAATCCTATGGAGATTCCGATAACTTATTTCACACACCAAAAAGTGTACGAAAAAGTACTAAGCTAACTCCTATAAAAAGAAGTATGAAAAGAATAAAAGAAAAATCTCCATACATGAAACCTGAAGAAAGAGAACGATTGAAGCAATTCTATGTTAAAGAACTGCTAACTCCCCCAAAGTCTATAAAAAAGACTCCGAGCCGTAAAACACTTCAGTCATGGGAGGCATGGTAAAGTCAAAACTTGATTACGTGTTAAGAAAGTTGTTTTATGATCCTAAAAGTACTGTTGCATTTAGTGGAGTAAAGCAATTGTATCACGCTGCGAAATCTGTTTTGAAAGGAATAAGATACAAAGATGTTCAAGAATGGTTACAGGGTGAATCCACCTACACCTTACACAAACCGATTCGTCGTCGTTTCAAAAGACGAAAAACTATTGTAGGTGGTATAGATTATCAATGGCAGGCTGATTTGGCTAACATGCAACATTTAGCAAAACAAAATAATAACAAGAAATATTTACTTTGTGTGATTGATGTGTTTTCGAGATTTTCATGGGTTATCCCTATTCCAGACAAAACGGGTAAAACTTTAATCAAAGCATTTCAATCTATCGTTCAGAAATCAAAACGAAAACCTTTAGCGCTTCAAACAGACAAAGGTTCGGAATTCAAAAACAAATCGTTTCAAGACTACTTGAAAAAGAATCAGATTCATTTTTTCACCACTGAAAACCCAGAGACAAAAGCAAGCATTGTTGAAAGATTTCAACGAACTTTGAAAACGAGAATGTGGAAATACTTTACGTACAAGAAAACAAGACGTTACATTGACGTATTGAATTCTTTAGTTAAGAATTACAACCATACTTTTCACAGAAGTATAAAAACATCTCCTGTAATGGTAACAAAATCCAATGAGGCAGAGATTTCAAGAAATCTGTATCCTCAATTACCGACAAATGTAATGACAAAAAAGCCGAAATTCAAAATTGGAGATCATGTTCGAATCAATAAAACAAAACGTACATTTGATAAGGGTTATTTACCAAATTGGACGCAAGAAATATTTGAAA
The DNA here is from genome assembly GCA_945859785.2 of Tridacna gigas. Classification (NCBI taxonomy): domain Eukaryota; kingdom Metazoa; phylum Mollusca; class Bivalvia; order Cardiida; family Cardiidae; genus Tridacna; species Tridacna gigas. The sequence continues at coordinate 63,873,851 of OX244034.2, read as the reverse complement.
TCAGTCATGTCAACAAAACATTTTCGCCTATTACCTATAAAGTAAAAGATCTACTGGGAGAACAGATTTTGGGAACTTATTATGAATATGAACTTCAATTAATAAAAGATGATGATATTTATGAAATTGACTCAGTTCTTGATAGACGTACAAGACGTAAGGGTAAAAAATTAATCAAAGAAATAAAAGTCAACTGGAAAGGTTATCCAAAAAAATTTCAAAGTTGGATACCAGAATCCTATTTGGTGTAATCCTGTTTGATGTAATCCTATTTTGGTGTTGTGAAAACATCTTTTCTTATTAAAAAAAAATCTTATAACTTAAGAAAAAGTTATAAAAAGTCACCACATTCATAATGAATCCACAGTCAAACATTGAGTGTGGAACAGAAAAGTCTGGAATAGAAGAAAAGTTCGGAATAGAAAACTTCGATAGCAGTAGTAGTAGTAGTATCAGTAAGAACTACAATTGTTGTGGAAATCGTGTCCCAAAGAATCAGTTTACCTATATTTCACAGATTTTAGTCATTTATGCAATTATTGCAACCTCAATAGTACATTTAAGTATTCAAAGTCAAGATCGTGAATTGTGGCTGATCCTGTTAAGCAGCTCACTTGGATATATTCTTCCATCACCAGGGTTAAAATTCAGCAGATCAGAACAAAAGCAGTCAGGGTGGATTGATAGTAAAAAATGAATTCGTTTTATCTCACTCTACCCAGTGATAGTTCCATGGACCTTTATCCGAACAACACCCAATGTTGTTTTAAGGTTCATTTACCAAAGACAGTTCATATTGACAAGGAAACTTGGGAAGTCGCACTAGTTCAACTTATTACTCCCTCTCAGTTCTTAAACATAAGTGCAGAAGAAGCAGAGTTCGATCTTACAACAACGGATAACGAATTAGTCAAATTAATATCACAGATAGACAAAAGAGGAGATAATATACAAATAATTCCATTAAGACGAAATAGTGGAAATGATATAATAAAATGGGCAATTCGATTTTCCTTTCCAGCCGGGAGTTACGTTTCACCTGAACATCTTATAGAGACGATCAATGATGTGATTCAATCCACTATAGGTCCTGCTCTTCGTAAGGATTCGTCGGGTGTGTTCATCACTTATTCATCTTCAACCAAACGTCCGAAAATTATATTTAATAATATTATAAAAACAGGGATCAAATTACATCCATCCCTGTTTTTAAAACTGGGTGGATCACCAGAATTCAAACATGATACATTTTTTCAGGGTAAAAATATTTTCAAATACTTTAAATATAATCCAAACATTGATGCTGGCTACAATCATCTGTATATTTATTCAGATATTGCTGAACACACTATAGTGGGTGATACACTTGCTCCCATACTTCGTGTTCTGCCTTTCAAAACATCCGATTTGATTGAAAATGGTTATGGTTCTCAACATACCAATCATGAAATTACAATACCGCATTATATTCCCGTTTCGAAATCCGATTTCGATCATATTCACATTCAAATAACAGGGGATTTAGGTATACCGGTTCATTTCATTACTGGTAAGACAATAGTGAAGTTACATTTCAGGCAACGTTTAACTGACAATCATTGAAAATCATTTAAAAAATGCTACCAGTTTATCGTGGTGTAAAACATCAGTATGGCTATGGGTTAGGTTCGCTATTTAAATCGGCAATTAAAGTAGTGACTCCATTGCTTAAACCGTTGATTAAATCTGGTTTTAATGCTGTGAAAAAAGAAGGAATCAAACAAGGAATAGGTGTAGTAGAAGATATCCTTTTACGTGGCAAAAACCCCAAAAAAGTTGTAATTTCAAGGGGAAAACAAGCCATTCATGATCTAGCAGAAAAGGTAATACCAGGGATAAATAAAAGAAAATCACGAAAACCACGTCATTCCCCCTACCGCCTTCGCAGTGGTAAGATCATAAGGCAAAGAGACAGACGACCTCTTGATATCTTTGATTAATATATTGGATTAATATATTGAATTCATTTACTTGAATTATATAAAAATGATGCAAAACGGTTCTTGTGAATGCAGTAAGTCAGAACTTGATGTTCTTTCTGTACCACCTACAATGACAACGATGCAAGAAAGTCAATGGATTGAACATTTCCCAATATCATCTTTGGCAAACAATGCACCGATAGAATTCATCATACCACCTCAAACTGAACATTGGACAGATCTGTCACAATCGTATTTGTATGTCAAATACAAAGTCGTTCAAGCTGACGGTGCTGATTTAGATGTCAATGCAAATGTGGCCCCTGTAAACAACTTCCTGCACAGTTTGTTTAGCAGTGTCGATTTGTATCTAAATAATAAACTAATCACCAGCAATTCAGATACCTATCCATACAGAGCATATATCGAAAATCTTATGTCATATAATTCTGACAGCAAGACTACGCATTTGAAAGCTGGTAATCTTTGGATTGAAGACACCTCTGCTCATTTCAATTCACTCAACCATGATGGAACTAATGAAGGTTTACAAGCTAGAATGCGTGAAATTGAACGAAGTAGAACCGCCGAACTTTTTGGACGCTTGCATCTTGATCTGTTTCAACAAGAAAAATATTTACCCAATGGTATTGAAATCAGACTTAGATTAAACAGGTCTTCGCTAAACTTTTGTCTCACAGGAGGTACTGGTGCACCAGATCCAAAAATTGTACTGGAAACAGTCAGTCTTCATGTGCGAAATGTCGAATTGTTGCCTGTTGTTGCAAATGATCTAAATCATGTTATTGCTCAGCAAAACATGAAAATTCCTATTCGCAGGGTTGAAGTAAAAACTTTTACCATTTCTACAGGTCTTCAGTCTAAAGTTGAAGATCATCTGTTTCAAGGACAACTTCCAAAACGCATTTTCATTGCAATGGTAGCAAATACTGATTATAATGGGGCTTATAACAGAAATCCATTTTTCTTTCAACATTTTAATCTGTCAAAAATTGATGTATCATGTAATGGTCACAGTATTCATAACAGACCCTTTGAACCTAACTTTGAAGCAGGATTGTATTTGAAATCCTTTCTATCATTGTATCAGGCTAACTCATCTTTAGCACTTAATAAATTATTTAATATTGGTAAAGAAGACTATGTTGGTGGATACTGTTTGTGGGGATACGATTTGACAGCGGATCAAGGTAGTGAAGAAGGACAACTTCATCCTATAAAAACTGGAAATCTTCGAATTGAACTTCAGTTTGGTCAAGCTCTGGCAGCAGCTATCAACGTTATTGTCTTTGCTGAATTTGACAATCAGATTGAATTCAACAGTTTGAGAGAAGTTATCACAGATTATTAAGCCTGGAAAAACCAACAGAAACTCTCTGATCAAAAAGATAGCTTTCACAAAAAAACAGTCCTTTTCAGGACTAAGGAATATAATATCGAAAACGACAGTTCTTTTCAGGACTATTGAAAAACAGCCCTTTTCAGGACTATCTACAGGACTAAAGAACTAAAAAAACAATGTTGGGACTCAGATTTGCTATAACACTTAGAGAAGAAGCAGAAAAAGTGAAATATTCTGTGTCGAAGTGCATCTCTACTCGGAAAAATGACATTCACAACAGCTTCGAAAAACATATGACTGAAAAATTAAAAAATCTTATTGTCAGTGAAGTTACCAACCAGTGTTACGGATGTCAAGTGGATCATCCCAGTCAAACACAGCATGAACTGTGTTTATTCAAGGATAGACAAGAACATACAGATATGTTCATAGAAAAAGCCATGATGGAATTAAATCCATACGAAATCATGGAAAAATGGTATCCTGAACTCATAGAAATGAAACTCGATGAAAGTGACTATGTGGAAGCCTACAGATTATGGCGAAATATAAAACAAAACATTTTATCTGAATTCACGGAGTCGTGGTTACAATACTGGTGTGACAAAGTAAAACAATCCTGGGAAGAAAGTGATTAGAAAAATGTATACTTCTGAAATTCAATACATATTGGATCATGGAACGTGGATAAAAAATCTACAGGCAAAAGTCTGTGCAAAAGATCACTTACCTCGACAAAAACCGGATCATGTGAAAGCCTACATTGTGAACACAGAGAAATCAACCGGTCCAGGAGAACATTGGGTAGCTGTGATATTCAACAATAATGGTGATGTACTATACTTTGATCCCTACGGACTACCACCACTTGAGCCAGAAATCATTAACTTTTTAGACAATCATTCTTATTCGTGGAGATACAATCGACAAACTCTTCAGAGTCCACAGGGAAAAGTTTGCGGATTTTACTGTATCTTCGTATTGGATGCTGCCGCCAGAGGATACAACATACAGAAATATCTTCAACAGAAATTCCTCTCAACGGAACATCGACGAAACGATCGAGATGTAGTGTTATGGTTCAATCAGCAGTATGGAATTCTATTCAATAAAGCTCAGAGACTTTTTCCCCACAAATAGTATATAAATGTATAATAGTTCTTTTATCTATGTGTTTGTTGTAAATATGTTCATTGCTCAGTTCATTGTTCAGTTCTGTTCAAATAAAAGTTATACTGTTTAAATGGTGTTTTTTCATTCTTTTTTCCACAAAGATAATTCCTCCACAAAATATCAGTCTTGGAAAAAAATGTAGATAGATCATATAGTACATTATATTCTATCTACATGGTCTCGCCCACGTTCGTACTCTTAATTTCAAGACGAAAAGTAGGTCAAACCCTCCACCAAGCTATAAAACCAGCAAATTTCTCTATATGCCATTTCATTTCCACGATGGGTTTGTTCAGATTCTGCTGTGGACTATTTGGTAAAAGTCGAAGGAATGAGGAGAAGAGAAAACGCCAAAAGACAAAGACGTCGGCTGAGTTCTCTGCAAGACAAGGGTATAACCCCTATACCCAGAACCCAGCACCTAATTTCTACCCCGATCTTTGGGTTATGCCAACTGATGATCCAATCTTTGGGGAGTCTGTGATATCAACCAACCAATGAGTTGATGATGAAGAGGTTTAGAATCCTCTATCTTTCTCTGATTTTGGAATTAACTTGCTCGAATGATTAATTTAATTCCAATCCAGAGAATGATAAAAAACAGCTCTTTTCAGAGCTAACATTCATTCCAGAAAGTCCTATCTTCGAGACTTGTCAATTTTACGACTGAGTACTATCCCAAGAGTTACATTCCAAGAGTTACATTCCAAACGATATTCTCCAATTCGAATTAACTCAAACAAGGTTAACCCAACACGATGCTTGTATGGTAAGGATTTATACTATAAACCATCTCTGACCAACTCAGAAGATAGCATATAGCATAAAGGTGTCAAATCTTGTCTGACTAATTCAATCAAATCGACAAAATAGTGCTATAAATAAACTCAGCTCTCAGATCTTATAGACAAGTTACAAAACAATACGGTCTTTATCCCTAAAGCTAGTTTTAAAAAAAAGACTGAGTTCGTCAGACAGATATCTAAAGATCATACAGCTAGGAGCCGAAGAAAAAGACTAAGTCCAATGATGATAGAGAAAGATTGAGGCGGACAAAGTCGGAAAAAAGGACCAAGTCCAACGATACTTTCTGCCTGAACCAGCGTGAGGAGGTGAAATAACCCATATCGTGGAAAAAAGACTAAGTCCAACGGTGGGTGAGGAGGTGAAATAACCCATATCGTGGAGAAAAGACTAAGTCCAACGGTAATAGAGACAAAGAACAACTCAAAAAAGACTAAGTCCAACGACTGTAGAGAAAGATTGAGACGAACAAAAGACGGAAAAAAGACTAAGTTCAACGGTGATAGAGAAAGGCTGAGGCGAATAAAAGACGGAAAAAAAGACTAAGTCCAACGATGGTATTTGCCTGAGCCAAGCTGAGGAAGGGGAAAATAACCCATATCGTGGGAAAAAAAAGACTAAGTCCAACGGTAATAGAGAAAGATTGAGGCGAACGAAGACGGAGAAAAAAGACTAAGTCCAACGATACTCTCTGCCTGAGCCAAGCTGAGGAGGGGGAAATAACCCATATCGTGGAAAAAAGACTAAGTCCAACGGTGATAGAGAAAGATTGAGACGAACAAAAGACGGAAAAAAGACTAAGTTCAACGGTGATAGAGAAAGGCTAAGGCGAACAAAAGACGGAAAAAAAGACTAAGTCCAACGATGGTATTTGCCTGAGCCAAGCTGAGGAGGGGGAAATAACCCATATCGTGGGAAAAAAGACTAAGTCCAACGGTAATAGAGAAAGATTGAGGCGAACGAAGACGGAGAAAAAAGACTAAGTCCAACGATGACAGAGAAAAGCCTAAGTCAAACGATAGTGTCTGCCTGAACCATATCATTACGACCCGTGCGCGTGCGTGCAGATGCATTAAGTCCCCTTTTCACAGACCATGGTTAAAAAAAGGACCCCTGCCGCGTCAAAATGGTGAACATCTACCACCGTTTTGACAATTTGACCGGTCTTTTTGAGAGTAAGTCCAACGATAGTCTCTGCCGAACCATATCATTACGATCCGTGCACGTGCGCGCAGATGCATTAAGACCCCTTTTCACAGACCATGGTTTAAAAAAAAGGATCCCTGCCGCGTCAAAGATGGTGAACATCTATCTCCGATGAAGAAAAAAGACTAAGTCCAACGATAGTCTCTGCCGAACCATATCATTACGATCCGTGCGCGCGTGCGCGCAGATGCATTAAGACCCCTTTTCACAGACCATGGTTTAAAAAAAGGACCCCCAGCCGCGTCAAAGATGGTGAACATCTATCTCCGATGAAGAAAAAAGACTAAGTCCAACGATAGTCTCTGCCGAACCATATCATTACGATCCGTGCGCGCGTGCGCGCAGATGCATTAAGACCCCTTTTCACAGAGATAGTTAAAAAGGGGCTCTGACCGTGGCATGGGGGGGCAGAAAAAGCGGACATCTACTTCCGGTTTGATATTTTGACCGGTCTTTTGCCTCCCCGGGAGGGTAGACCTCGGACAAAATGGCACTCAGGGAGGGTAGACCTCGGACAAAATGGCACTCAGGGAGGGTAGACCTCGGACAAAACGGTTTTTGTCCGAGGTCTACCCTCCTATACTACTCGTGTATTTATTATCTTATTAATTATAGTCTTCATATAAAAGGGAGTGTGTTCTCTCGTTGAACATTACTTTTTCAGATTTTAAATCTTACCATACGGAATTTTTTTGTTGACACCATCCTGGGGTTTAGGTATTCTTGAAATCTCTAACAGTGCGAAAGCATTAACCCTTTCCCAAACAAGCCCTGCAGTACAAGTCTTTTGAAAACACTGTGGGAAAAGGAGAAATTGCTCGTAACGAGCAATTTCTCCTTTTCCAACAGTAATTTCTACCCTTTTTGAGAACTTACTGCCATTTTCATCAAATTTAAAATTGTCGTCTGCAAACTCTTTCAATTTGGACCAGTCCAAAATTTGTCGTTTGGGAAAGGGTTAATATACACCGAGGAAAATAGAAATACATTTGTAACACATTCTCTGTCAAAATTTCTGTAATCTTACCCTTTTCTAAATGACAAAAGACTAGTTCAAATTCAAAACACTGACAGACAAAAAAATAAATGCTGCTCAGATGATGGGGTTTATCTTTGAAAGAGTTGAATATAATTGTGGGAAAAGAAGGACAGTTGGTTACCAGCATTTTTCCCCCAATTTCCACAACTTTTGCAAACGTCTCCTTCCTGCGCGACATTAAAACACCAGATTGTTTTGTAAAGTGTTGAGGGGTAGTTTACCTTTAGGCTGCTAAGCGCGACTCACTGACCTTTTGCGGACAACGTAGATCAAGATCAGACTGCACAGAACGTGCAGTCTGATCTTGAATCTACACTGTCCGATAAGGAGATATCTTTCCTGCAAAAATATTTCTGAAACAGGAAAATTTTGGATTTTAGTATCGGCTTGAAAGTTTCATTTATTTAATTTAGTAGGTTAAAGGGATTCCAACTTTCTGTGGGCAAAAGGTGGCAAACAGGAATTAACTTCTCAGGAGTCCTGCCTGGTTAACCCTTCACCAAACGACAAAATTTTAGATCCGTCCAATTTGAAAGCATTTGCAGACGACAATTTCATTGTGTCTCAAATGATATGATTTTTCTCTGACAGGGAAGAAAACATTGTGGGAAAAGGAGAAAATGCTGGTTACCAGCATTTTCTCCTTTTCCCGCAATGTTTTCAAAAGGCTTCTTCCCCAGGGTCGTTAAAAGTCGGGATTGTGTGGTAAAGGGTAAGCGGTAAGTGTAGGACTCCTGACTTGGAGGCCCCCGGTTCGAGTCTCGCTTGATCCACTGGGTTTTTCTTGGGAGTGTTCTTGGGCAAGACACTTCAGAGCCCTATCCTAGTACTGGTGGAAACCCAGGAAATACATGAATATGTGACCTGTCGCCGTGATATGACTGAAATAATGTTGAACGCGGCGTAAAACACCTTTCAATCAATCACTCAACTTCTTCTTATCAAATACGTCTTTCAGACGCATTAATTTTTGAAATTATTGTAAAGAAAGGAGCTACTGCTCTTAATGGACAAACTATCCTTTTGTCACAATTCATAAAGTAACATTTATGGATTTATGATTGATTCATGTGAACTATTAATTTTTACAAGGATGTTTTCAAGGTCATTTGCAGGATTTGTCTCAGGTGAAAACGAGACTTTGAACCAAAAACACAGAGGCGAACGGTTGAGGTGACGTTGTTATAAAACTGACATTTCGCTGACAATTACATACAAACATGCATTGTTCATTTGAATGACTGAAAGTTATCGAGTTGACTAGGACATTAAAATGTTGCATTTAAGTCTTTACCAGACGACAAACTGTCCGACTAGTCCAAACTGAAAGTATTTGAAGACGACAATGAAATGTTTCTCAAATGAATGACTTGTCTTTGGAAGGGTAGAAAATAGTGTGGTGAACGCAGAAAATGATGATTACTTCTTTCAAAAGCCTTCTTTCCCAGGGTCGTGAAACCACAGACTTGTTTGGTAGAGGGCTAAGGAACATGTCGTTATGGCGTGCATATACCATATTGAACGATCCCACTGTTCACGATTTGACTAGATGTGAAATTGAGATTTTTTTTTTCCATCTCTGTAACACAAAATATACATGTAATTAGAACATTTGGTAGCAATTTACTCCCTCCACAATTCCGAACGAAACAGTTCTACATTCAGCAAAATATGCCACTCGTATTGTGACCCACCGATATCTCTGGACAAGACCTGTTGAAAATAAATTTTGGTGCCATATTAACTGATTTGGTTAGCAACTATTCTACTTGTATCCACTATCTAATCTCTTTTATATCTTTTGTATTCATAGAAAATGTCACGTTGCTATGGGTACATGTTGATTGGTGTTTTACTGGTGGCCCTGTATGGAACGATGCTAGAAGCAAGTCCACTGTGGTATGGTCCGCCGATGTACATGAAAGGTACCGTTGTTTCCGTCTTTATGACCAACGCTCTTACTTTCCTTTAACACGCAGACCATATTATGCAAATCAATTCAACCGGTGCTGGATGCTAAAGTATTTGGATGTATATCAGATTTGGGGTCGAAACCTTTACTGAAATGCAGGATGCTTTAATCTCCTATCTGCATCCAGTGCTGTAACAAGTCCGTCGTATCTAGCTGGCTGGTTTCTGTTCAAAATAGTGAATTTGTTACGAGAGTCGAATGTACGGCTATTTATATTCTCTACAAAGAAAAGAATAAAAAGACATAGCACTTGGTCTTTGTACTAAAGGGGTCACGATAGAGTTTTGAATGATCTTATAGGGTTTGAAACCTTGGATCAAACACTGATAGTTATGTTATATTTTTCTACTTGCGCAATTCATTTATATCCACTTACAGCTACTTTGTGCATGGCTATACCTGTAATTTGGTAATTTCAAGTAGGCATATGGATCAATACAAAATGCTATGGAATCAACAATTTAGCATCCGAAAAGATGGAAATTTGGCGGTAAATTCCTTCCCTACGCGACAGTAAACTTGTTTTTCAAGGTTTACATGCGTCAAGAAATTTACCCACGTCACACATGAATATTATATTTTGCATTATATTTCTTCTTTAGGATTTCGTCACTATGGCAATCTATGGACGAACAAAGCCATTGCGCCGGACCAGAAGCAAAAAGCTCAGTACTGGAGAGTGCAACCAAGTTGGTTTGGAATTAAATAAGAAGATTTTTAACGAAGTTATGGACTCAACTACAAATCTTACTGTGAATTCAATTTACATTCCTTTGGATAAAAATTGATATTCCATGACTTTCTCCCTTTTCTTCTTTCGCTGTTACAATGTAAGACAGAGATTAAATATTTAGAATTAAGCATGAGCTAATCCTGTTTTATGGTATAAATTTCATCCGTGCTGACAAGTACAGAATGACAATAAACTGGGCCGTTTCTCTAAAGGTGCCTCAAAGCCTCTTAAAGCCGCCGCTAAAATGTTATGTAAGCCTAGTGCCGCAAAATAAATACACAAGAGGGCCATGATGGCCCTGGATCGCTCACCTGAGTACAGTGCCTTAAAGGTATTTCTTTAATTTGACCAAGTGACATAGTTTATGACCCCAGGTGACCCAATTTCAAACTCATATTTCACAAAGGCAAACATTCTGACCAATTTTCAAGTCAATTGAGCGGAAAATGTAGCCCCTAGAGTGCCCTAAAAGTATTTCTTTAATTTGACCTAGTGACCTAGATTATAACCCCAGGTGACCCAAATTTGAACTGGTCTTGGACTTTATCAAAAGAAACATTTTTACCAATTTTCAAATCAACTGAATAATAAATGTGACCTCTAGAGTGCCCACTAGGTATTTCTTTAATTTGACCAAGTGACCTAGTTTATGACCCCAGTTGACCCAAATTTAGACTCATGTGAGATTTTATAAAGACAAATATTCTGACCAATTTTCAAGGCAATTGAGCAAATAATGTGGCCTCTAGAGTGCCCACATGGTATTTCTTTAATTTGACCTAGTGACCTAGTTTACAGTTCCAGGTGACCCAAATCCAAACTCATCTGTTATTTCATCAAGACAAACATTCTGGCCAAATGTCAGGTCATTTGAGCAATAAATGTGGCCTCCAGAGTGCAAACAAAGTTTTTCTTTAATTTGACTCAGTGACCTAGTTTATGACCCCAGTTGACCCAAATTCAGACTTATGTGAGATTTTATAAAGACAAACTTTCTGACCAATTTTCAAGGCAATTGAGCCAAATAATGTGGCCTCGAGACTGCCAACAAGGTATTTCTTTAATTTGACCTAGTGACCTAGTTTATGACCCAAGATGACCCAATTTTGAACTCAATGAACTCGTTGTTCTTAGATGGGCAAACAAACTTAGAAGAGAATCACTACATACCAAATATCAAAGCTCTACGCCTTTCAGTTTCAAAGAAGAATTTTAAAGTTTTCCTTCTTTGTTCCTATGCTCGAACTTGTGACCCCCCTGGCTGGGCCAGTTTTGACCCAAGCAGCATCCTTGGAACAAACTTGGTAGAGGTCCACTAGGAGATGCTACATACATGTACCATATATCAAAGCTCTACACCTTCCCGTTTAAGAGAAAAAGAAATTTAAAGTTTTCCTTCTTTGTTCCTATGTTCGAACTTGTGACCCCTAGGGCGGGGCCAGTTTTTACCCCAGAGGCATCATATGAAAAAACTTGGTAGAGGTCCACTAGGAGATGCTACATGCCAAATATCAAAGCTCTACGCCTTCCTGTTTCAGAGAAGAAGATTTTTTTAGTTTTCCTTCTCTGTTCCTATGTTGGAACTTGTGACCTCCGGGGCTGGGCCAGTTTTGACCCCAGGGGCATCATATGAACAATGTTGGTAGAGGTCCACTAGGAGATGCTACATACTATATATCAAAGTTCTACACCTTCCCGTTTAAGAGAAAAAGAAATTTAAAGTTTTCCCTCTTTGTTCTTATGTTCGAACTTGTGGCCCCCGGGGCAGGGCCAGTTTTGACCCCAAGGGCATCATATGAACAAAGTTGGTAGAGATCTACTGGGAGATGCTATATGCCAAATATCAAAGCTATATGCCTTACAGTTTCAGAGAAGATGATTTTTAAAGTTTTCCTTCTTTGTTCCTATGTTCGAACTTGTGACCCCCGGGACAGGGTCAGTTTTGACCCCAAGGACATCATATGAACAAACTTGGTAGAAGTCCACTAGGAGATGCTACATGCCAAATATCAAAGCTCTATGCCTTCTAGTTTTAGAGAAGGTTTTTAAAATTTTCCTTCTTTGTTCCTATGTTCGAACTTGTGACCCCCGGGGCGGGGCCAGTTTTGACACCAGGGGCATCATATGAACAAACTTGGTAGAGGTCCACTAGGAGATGCTACATACCAAATATCAAAGCTCTACGCCTTCAAGTTTCAGAGAAGACGATTTTTAAAGTCTTCCTTCTTTGTTACTATGCTCGAGCTTGTGACCCCCGGGGCGGGACAAGTTTTGACCCCAGGGACATTATATAAACAAACTTGGTAGAGGTCCACTAGGAGATGCTACATACCAAATATCAAAGCTCTGCGCCTTCTAGTCTCAGAGAAGAAGATTTTCAAAGAATTTGCATTTTTTTCCTTTTTGTTGCCATGGCAACCAGAGTTATGGATGGAATTCAATTCTTTGAACAACTTTGGTAGAGCTTCACCAAAGGAACATCCCTGCCAAGTTTCATCAAGATTGGCCCAGTGGTTTAGGAGAAGAAGATGTTTAAAGAAATTGTTGACGGACGACGGACATAGGGCGATCACAATAGCTCACCTTGAACACTTTGTGCTCACGGTGAGCTAAAATTCGTATTCTTTTTTCGGTGTCTGCAAGCAAACGGGGAGACTGTTTGGTCATAGAATCATGTAGCACATGGTGCAGGTCTAAGAGCAGACTGCACGTTCTGATCTGTGTAATCTTGATCTACACTGTTCGCAAAACTGCATACCGTCGCACTTGGCACCCTGGGGTTAATCGCTGTTCAACGCCTTTCTGAACAGTTCACAATACCCATGACAATACCTATGGGGTCAACTGTCTAGTAGAAATAACACAAAGGAGAAATATTTGACTACAAGAAAATTGAAATTTTTAATGACAACGAAAATAATGTGGGAAAAGAAGCGATTGATTGTATCAACCAATTGCTCATTTTCAAAGAGTTTTCAAAAGCTGTCTACTTGAGCTTGAAAGGCTGAAAAAAGAAAAAGTCTAGGTAGCATGATAATCTTCTAACCTGAGCTGCTTGTATCCACTGGGGCTGATATCATGTTTTTTATTTTTTTTTTGAAGAAAGATTTAGTATCCTATAATAGGATAATAGATCACATCCTGAAATAAGGCCTTTTATTACAGGGTAGTATATCTTTCCTCTCAAAAAGCAGGATACTAGCCCTTGTTTTTGTATCCTCTTCAGTGTTAAGCTAGGGAAAAACGTTAAATATCCGGTCTTCTCGTTACACGACCAACACCTTTCGAAAACTTAGAAATCTCCGAGCCAGGAAAAAGAAAGATTTTTCAGGATTAGACAAGATATATATGAGCCAAATGGAAAATAGGGTTTCATGCATCTGCAAAAAGTATCGACCCATGTCAGCATGCGCAGTCTGACATAGGTCGAACATTTTTGCTATAAATAAATTTTCTGCATGGCAAAGGTCTGCTTTACCTCCAGATCCAGTCGGTTGTTAGGCAAAATATATTTTATGGGTCCACAATTATGTTATAGTTGCTTGGTGTGATGGATCATGGAGTTGCGACTGGTCCATCTTTACCACACAATCCCGACTTTTAACGATCCTGAAAAAGAATGGTTTTGAAAACATTGTGGGAAAAGGAGAAAATGCTGGTAACCAGCATTTTCTCCTTTTCCCACAATGTTTTCTTCCCTTTCCCCCAACAAATTTCAATTTTTAAGTCACATTTATTTTGTCGTCTGCAAATGCTTTCAATTTGGACCAGTCTAAAATTTTGTCGTTTGGGAAAGAGTTAAACCCCCACCTGCTGGGACATAACTCATATGTGTTTGTCATGCGAGGTAAGACAGGTTTAGATAGAGTGTCTGTCAGGAAGGGTTAAACAGGATATCAGTCGCACAGGATAGGGACAGGATATCTCTTAGGCTAAAAATGGAAGCGGTATCAGTCAGCCACAGTTAGATGGGGATACCTTTCAGATTTAGACAGGATACCTCTCAGGCAGTTCAAAAAGATAGCTGTCAGGTAGGATAACATATAATACCTGTACGGTTGTATCGAGACCAGTCATACTATGTCTCTGAAGCAGGGATGGACAGGTATCAGTCAGTGTTACGAAGGATGTCTGCTCGCCAGAATGAAACAGACGCGTGTTAGGTGGGGCTGCGACTAGAGGCAGTACATTTTTTTGTCTCAATAGGGGTTTCTCCAAGCTCGACGCAAAACCTTATGTAAGCTTGCTGCTCCGCCTTTACGTCGTAATCCATGTTGTCGCTGTTTCTTTGATAAAACGAACTCCCGGAAAAATAACCAGAACTTGTTTACTTATAGAATAGAAAATAATATTATAGTTGCCAATTAAGGACCCCCTTCCGGAAAAATAACCAGACCTTGTTTACTTATAGAGTAGAAAATAATATTATAATTGCCAATTAAGGACCCCCTCAGGCACATTTAAAAAAAAAAAAATGCTGACAATTTTATAACGTGAACGTTATGAAACTTTACCGGAAATACGACGGAATAACGTATTGTACGTATATGACGTCATTTTGATTGACTGTTTACCGCTATTTCAGTGTCATTCAAGCTTTTATTCAAGGTCGATTTATTAGAACTAACCAATTTTTACGGCGTGCCCTAGTTACTCACGGCTCTTGTTGATTGTAAATGATATACGAACTTAACGTGTAATAGATACAGATTTTATATGTCTTTCAATTTATTAAAGGTTAGTTTAGGTTTATGGATAATTTTATGTACATGTGTCAACCTTTTCCCTCAAAACATAGTCTAGATCTACATTGTCTCAATAATTTCCAAACAAGCCTCGTATTTTCTCCATGTCCCAAGACATAAAACAGGATATCTACAAGCCAGGGTTACAAAGGATATCTCTCAAACAAGGCAAGAAAAGATGTTTTTCCAGGCAGAATTACACAGTACATGTGAGACTGGACTTTTGGGAGTTAGACTCGTTACACACAAGGCAGGCCGTATACACAGGATACCTGACAGGCAGGGATATACAGGGTGTATGTAAGACAAAATTAGACGAGATGTCTGCCAGGCAGAGTTGGACAGAATAATATTTATCACATAAATCCTCCTCCGGCAGTGTATTAAACCCATGACTTATTTTTCATAATACACTAGTGTATTATCGTTTTTTGGGTCCCGGTTCTGATCAGTTTTTTAGTTATAAGCGCGTGAAGCCAGGGAAACCAACCACAGCACGTGCCGAAATTTGTACGACGACACCGTTTCGCGGAAAAATGACGTCATTGTTGCTAAGACATATACGCGTGGAAAGTGTTTGATTTTCATGTCTAATAAAAACCAAAAAATGCGGCAAAAGTCTTACAAAATTGAGGAAATAGGTAGACTAAACCCCTCTAGAACCTGTGTCATTCTACTTTCGGAGTTTGTGTCAAAGATCTATCTACTTGTGTATGTGCACATTTGAAACCGAACTACAACTGTAAACATGGACCTGTGAATGCTGTATAGGCTAAGGGTAACGATGTAGGATATTTTTAGCCTTTCATTTGTTTTATGTGATTAATAGAATCTCACATTCGTGTTATGTATTATCATTTTTATCAAACTCGTTGACTAAAATGTATCTGACGCTCGCCAAGGCTCGCGTCATACATTTTTAGTCAACTCGTTTGACAAAAATGAAAAAACATAAACACTCATGTAAGATCCTCTATATCTGCCATGCGAGGTTGGACAGGATTTCTGTCCGAAGGTTTAGACAGAGTATGTGTCAAACAGAGTTAGATATCAGCCAGGCAAGATTAGGCAGGACATGATATGTCAGATCGACTTAAAGGGGAAAAGTGTGAGACAGGGTTAGACAGAATATTCACCAGAAAAGGATTTCATCAGACCTCGCCAACAACGGTGAGTTTGTAATGCAGACTGTCTCATAAATTGCTGTCTAAATCCTGTCTTTTTGCGACATTGTTCTGATACACAGTCTGTTTCGTCATGACTTTTAAATAAATCAAAAAAAGTGAAATAGGATACCTGTAGACGTGGTTTGTTTTTAACTGACGGATTTAAAAAAAAAAAAAATGTTATACTGACATGTAATGCATTAGACGTTTCTACCCAGTGGTAGGCATTTAATGCCTTCCTTGTTTGTTTACATATACCCAAATATATTGAAATTAAAAGCCAATAAACTGTTTTAAAAATTGTTGCTGACCCCTCCTGGCTCCTTTTTTTAATAAAGCCAACTTGTTTGTTGAACAACTCGGACATGTACCAGGTACGATTGGCCAGGATACATTGTATATTGTATCTGTAAGACAGCCTAAATAGCTTTCTGTTAGCCAAAATAGCTGTCGAACAAAGACAGACACCATGAAAAATGAAGAACATTGCTCACAATGAGCAACTTTTCAATTTGTCAACCGATATTAATTGCATGAACTCAAGCACTCAGTATTTTACCTCATATTTTCTGTTCCCTACTTTTATTAAGCGATTAAAATAGTTTATAGTGAAGGCGTTTTAACGGCTGTTCCATGGTTACCAGTTTCCTCTCGTATGCTCTGTACTTGTAGACGGTGTTTTATAATCGTGATTTCTTCATAAAACACGCCATAAAATATGGTTTCAATATGTTGCTAGGAAACAACAAGACATTTTCTTGCTTTTCGAATTCGAGACGGGCAATCGACACAAATCTCGCCAATTTAACGATGTTTAATGAACAGTATTGCAGACACATCAAAAGAATCTGAAATGAGACTCGAATACCTACTTCTCATTAGCTAGAAAAACTAACGCAAAATAATATCTTGGACGAAAAAAATCTTTTTTAAACCCATAGCCGTATAGGCATTTATCTTCACTCGCTAGACGACAAAATTTAAGGTTATTCCATATTGAAAGCATTTGTAGAGACGATTCATACGTGGCTCAATCGGTAGGATTAAGAACATTGTGGGAAAAGGTGAGAATGCTGTTTACCAGGATTTTCTAGATTTTGCACTTTGTTTTCAAAAGCCCTCTTTCTTCAGAGTCGTAAAACATGGGATTGTTCAGTAAAACCCCCAAGACTTCCATCAGCCAGCATAAATGGGTAATGGTTAAACCTTAACCACACAATCTCGACTTTCAGCGACCCTATAACAGATAGCTTTTGAAAACATTGTGGGAAAAGGAGAAAATGCTGGTAACCAGCATTTTCTCCTTTTCCCACAATATTTCTACCGTATCAAATACGAACCCCGCAATTTAGCATGATTTAATTTGTTGTCTACAAATGCCTTGAGTTTGGACAAGTCCAAAATTTTGTCGTGTGGTAAAGAGTTAAGGTGCGGTTGACTCTATATCAAAAGAGAGAATATTAGACTTGTCCAAACTGAAAGCATTGACATACGGCAAATACATTGTGGCTAAAATGACGATTTCTGTCTTTGAAAGACTAGAAAATATTGTGGGAAAAGAAGAAAATGCTGCATTTCTCTATATCCTCGATTCTCTTACGGCATTTTCTTCTGATCCAACAATGTTTTCAACAGCCTTCCTCAGGGTTGTTAAAACACGGGATTGTTTGTTCATCTCGTACGGTAATGTAGGTTAGAGGGTTGGTTCCTCACATTAGAGGTTCCAGGTTCGATCCAATGTTGAGTGGGTCAATTTGGAACTAGCTGTAATTATATCACGGGGCGAGTGCTACATAGGAGACCAGGAAGCCGCCATCCAGAGTGACTGATCTAGGCTGTGTGGTAAGAAAATGTGTCACAGTCGTTGTGAAATAAAACAGCTTAACTCTTTAAATCACAAGCATGTATCTTTACGACCCTGAGGAAGAATGCTTTTGAAAACAATGTGGAAGATGGAGGAAATGCTGCTAACCAGCATTTTCTTCTCTTCCCACAATGTTTCATGTCTATTCTTTCAAAGACAAAATCCCATCATTTGAGTCAAATTTATTTGGCCTTTGGAAAGGGGGCTCAATACATCTGCAAAAAAGCATCGACTCAGGTCAGACTGCGCAGTCCGTGAATTTCTACGTGTCGAAAGACCATTCTGCCTCATGATTCAGTATGTTGTCAGACTAAATGTATTTTTGGGATACATGATTATATGACGGTTTGCACGTTACCGTGCAACACGGGGGATGCATTAAACCCCCCTTTTGCCAGAGCGTATCTCAAATGCTTTTAATCTGAACTAATCCAATATTTTGTTATTCGGTTATGGGCTATACAGTAAGATAAAAGGGCAACGTATAGTGCTAGAAATCCACGATATGTGAATCTAAGCTCGGCCAAACTCGGGGTTCCAGGGTTAACTCTTTACCAAACGACAAAATGTTGGCCTTGTCGGAATTCACCCTTATCCTGCCGAATAAATGAAATGAAACTTTTAAACTGACAGTAAAAATCCAAATTTTGATAAGGTATTTTGAGGGGAAAGATATCTCAAAACCGGTCAGTTTAGATCCAAGATCAGACTGCACGTTCTGTGCAGTCTGATCTTGATCGACACTGTCCGCAAAAAGGTCCTTGAGTCGGGCTTAGCAGCCGAAGGATTAAAAGCACTTGCAGACGACACATTAAATTTAACTCAAAACACGAAAATTGTCTTCATAGGCTAGAAAACATTGTAGGAAAAGGAGAAAATGCTGGTCACCAGCATTTTCTCCTTTTCCCACAATGTTTTCAAACGGTTTCTTCCTCGGGGTCGTTAAAGCTCCGGATTGTGAGGTAAAGAGTTAATGATAGTCACTGCGACAGGATTCTCTCGTCCTTTTCTGCGAAACATTGTTTGGAAGATGTTATGTGGGAACTTCGCTAGTGACTTGGAAAGATAGTGCTATGCAAAGTACAGTTAAAACGGAACTTCTGGAACAAATGGAAAGGTGTACTGGCTGCCGAGACAGATTGACATAGTGTTGCTAGGGCTTAAAACGCTAAATAACAACTAAAATCAGTCCTGTAGAGTGATAGGGATCCCTTAATTCTTAACAAAATAATCCCGTTCATAACAACCGAAAAAAAAAGGCTTTTGAAAATTTTATGGAAAAAAAAATGAAACAAGAGGGCCATGATGGCCCTGTATCGCTCCACTGGCTTATAAATATAAACCATAAATACTAAACATTTCAATTTTGAGCCAAATGGTTTCAAAATGAAGACTTACAAAGTTTTCTTTGTAAAAGCCTATGTAAAAGTTGAGACCCGCAGGGAAAAGCCATTTTTGATCCCAGAGCGATAATCACTTGAACCCTGGTAGAGGTCCACAAGATAAAGCCACATGCCAAAATAATACAGGTCTATGCTGTATGGTTATAAATACGGTGATTTTCAAGTTTCGTCCATATGAAGCCTCTGTAAAACATAAGACCCCTAATGCAAGGCTAATTTCAAAAAAAAAAATCAAAAGTGCTCCAGATTTGCCCTTGGGTTTGCAGTTAGGAGCAAAAGGATTTTTTGAATTTTCACCCTATAAGCACATGTTTATGACCAAATTTGGGAGTTCTTGCCTTATGGCTAGTAACAAGACGGTTTCTGAAGTTTTCACTCCATAAACCCATGTAAAACTTGTGACCCCTGGTGCAGGGCCAAACTTGATCCTAGGGTTGTAACTTGGGCCCTCTTTGTAGTTGTCCACTAGACAGAGCTATAATTATGCAAAATTTGGTAGCCCTAAGCCTTATGGCTATGTACACCAAGATTTAAAAGTTTTCCCTATAGAAGCCCATGTTAATCTTGTGCACCTTCGTCCCCCCCCCCCTCCACCCCCCAGCATGAGGCCAAATTGACCCCAGGACTGTAATTTGGGCACTTTTGGTAGACCCCCACCAGATCAAGCTAAATGCAAAATTTGGTAGCTTTAGGCCTTATGGCTAGGTACTGGAAGATTTCTTAAGTTGTCTCACTATGTACGCCCATGTAAAACTTGTTACCCCTGCAGCGGGGCCAATTTTGACCCCAGGGCTAAAATTTTGGCCCGCTTGGTAGAGGCCCACTAGATATAGTTACATGCAAAATTTGGTAGCTCTAGGCCTTATGGCTTGGTACAGGAAGATTTTTAAAGTTTTCTCTATATAAGCCTATGTAAAACTTTTGACCCCTGGGGCAGAGCCATTTTTGACCCCAGGGCTATAATTTGAAGAAACTTGATAGAGGTCTACTACATAAAGCTACATGCCAAATTTGGTAGCCCTACGCCTTATGGTTTCAGACAAGAAGATTTTTAAAGATTTCCAATATTTTTCAGTTTTGTTGCCATGGCAACCAGAGTTTTTGAAGGAATCAAATTCTTTCAAGAAATTCTGAAGAGGACCATGGCAGGATCATTTCTGTGAAGTTTCATGAAAATTGGATGGGTAGTTTCAGAGAAGAAGATGTTTGAAATAAAAGTTAACGCACGGACGGACGGACGCACGGACGGACGGACGCACGGACGGACGCACGGACGCACACCGGGCCATGACATAAGCCCGCTGGCCTTCGGCCAGTGGAGCTAAAAATGTTTCCGAATCCCACAAAACTTTCTACCATTACAAAGATAAAGTCAATCATTTGAGCCGCATTTAATTTGTCGTCTGAAATTGCTTTCAATTTTATGGGCTAAAATTTTGTCGACTTGTCCAGAGTTATGGCGTAAATTTGTTTGCCCTTTTCTTGACAAAAGTAAATTTGGATCGTTTGATCCAACCCATAATTGTCCAATTTCAACCCTTTACCAGACGACAAAATGTTAGCCTTGTCCAAATTGAAAGCATTCGCAGACGACAATTTCAGTGTGGTTCAAATGGTGCAATTTTTCTTTGATTGGGTAGAAAACATTGTGGGAAAAAGTTGATTGATTGATTGATTGATTGAATGGTGTTTTACGCCGCTTTCAACATTATTTCAGTAATATCACGGCGACAGCTCACGTACTCATGTATTTCCTGGGTTTAACCAGTACTATGCTAGGGCTCTGAAGTGTCTTGCCGAAGGACACTCCCAGAAAAAAACCCAGTGGATCCAGTGAGGCTCGAACCCGGGGCCTCCAGGTTACGAGGCCCACACCCTACCACTGAGCCCCGCAGGACCCCGTGGGAAAAGGAGAAAATGCTGGTTATCACAATGTTTTCAAAAGGCTTTTTTCCTAGGGTCGTTCAAAGGCTTCATTGTGCTGTAAAGGGTTAAGGCTAGGAAAGCTCTCAGCTTCACATATTTTATGGCGACAAGAGAAGGATCACACCCTGTGCTACCTGATTACAAATCCAACACCTTCACTTGAGCTCTGCATGGCTCCTCTGGGCGATTTGGGGCTCCTGCTGACTAACTAGTTATGTTACGGGATTAGAAATCAAGTAGGGTTCAATCATCACTCAAACGATGGGCTTTTCATAGGAGTGCCCTTAGGCAAGGCACTTCAATGGTACTAAAAAAAGTAAAGCTTAATTAAAGTTAAATGGCAATAAACACATGGATACATGTGGTTAATTGCTGGTACTTTGAAATACCCCAATAATTCTGATTTTCTTCACTTTACAGTTTTCAGTATTTTAACAGTATTTAAATTAAGGTAACTATGGTGACAAATCATTTTATTTGTGTGTTTTGCAATAAACAAAAAGTAAATGACCAAATAACAGTTACAGTGATGATGAAAAATTAATAATGGTAATTATAAGTAAGTCACTTTATGAAATAATACACTTTTTATTAGACACAAAAGCACAATACCAAATAAAGGGGTTTTATCAATAACTTGGTGCTATACATCTAAAGTATTTACTACACAGTTCTCTCCCTTCCCATTGCAAAAAAATTAAATTTGCATTTTATCACCTACACTGTACTATGATTTGAATTGGATGGCATAAATACAGATTTACTGCCTTAACCCTTATCGTGCTAAATAACTGAAATTGAACTTTGAAGCCAACAATAAAAGCCAGAATTCTGCTATTTTAAATGTGTTTTTCAAGGATAGAAATCCCCTTATCGGACAGTGTAGATCCAAGATCAGACTGCACATTCTGTGCAGTCTGATCTTGATCTAGACTGTCCGCAAAGGTCCTTAAGTCGTACTTAGCAGCCTAAAGGTTAAAAACAAATTTGCAGTGGACAGTTTTCTAATCATTTCAGCTAACTTTTTACCACACAACAAACATGAAGATTTGTCCAAATTGAAGACAAAAATGTAGACTTGTCCAAATTGAAAGCATTTTCAGACGACAATTCAAATGTGTCTCAACTGATGGAATTTCTCTTTGACGGGGTTGAAAACATTGTGGGAAAAGGAGAAAATGCTGGTTACCAGCATTTTCTCCTTTTCCCACATCGTTTTCAAAGGGCTTCTTTCTCAGGGTCGTTGAAACTCGGAATTGTGTGATTAAATGGTTAACATATTTTTTTCTCCTCTTTTTCTTTCCAACTGTTTGTCTGATAAATTTCAGGGTGCTATTGCAGAACACCTCAATCTTTTACAAAACTGTCTTAAATTTTGCTATATGTTTTAGCCAAAACAATTGTAATCATCATTTTCTCCTTTTTCCAACAATGTTTTTCTGTCCTCTCACTCACAAATTCCATCACTTGAGGCACACATAATTTGTCCCTGCAAATGTTTTTAAATTGGACAAATCCAAAATTTTGCTGTTTGGTAAAGAGTTAACTCTTTACCAAACGACAACATTTTGGACGTTTCCAAATTGAAAGCATTTGCAGACGACAAAATAAATGTGACTCAAAAACTGAAATTTGTTTTGGGAAAGGCAGAAAACATTGTGGGAAAAGGAGAAAATGCTGGTTACCAGCATTTTCTCCTTTTCCCACAATTTTTTCAAAAGGCTTCTTCCCCAAGGTCGTTAAAAGTTGGGATTGTGTGGTAAAGGGTTAAATTCTAGTCTGTATGGTAAAGGATCAAGGCGAATTCTTCAATGTTCCACAAGCATTTATGTAATGGATAATTCTACTCTCTTGTCAGCACACATAGTAGTACTATTTTAGTTGGGAGTATCTGACACAATTATAACCAATTAACCCTTTCCCAAACGACAAATTTTGGACTGGTCCAAACTCAAAGAGTTAGCAGACGACAATTTTAAATTTGATGAAAATGGCAGAAAGTTCTCAAAAAGGGTAGAAAACACCGTGGGAAAAGAAGAAATTGCTCATTACGAGCAATTTCTCCTTTTCCCACAGTGTTTTCAAAAGACTTGTACTGCAGACACGTAAAAACCAGGGCTTGTTTGGGAAAGGTTTAACCCTTTACCACACAATGCCGCCTTTTGATGCCCCTGGGAAAGAAGCCTTTTGAAAACATTGTGGGAAAAGGAGAAAATGCTGGTAACCAGAATTTTCTCCTTTTCCCACAATGTTTTCAACCCTATCAAAGAAAAATTGCACCATTTGAGCCACATTGAAATTGTTGTCTGCAAATGCTTTCAATTTGGACAAGGCTAAAATTTTGTCGTCTGGTAAAGGGTTACAGGTAGTGTACCATTTTCTCAACAATTGACTGCTCAAACCTTTACCACACAATCAAGAGTTTTAACGGCCCTAATAATAAAAGGCCTCTGAAATCGATGCAGGAAAAGGGGGAAATGCTGGAAGCCAGCATTTCTTCTTTTCCCACAATGTTTTTACCCTATTAAAGACAGAAATCATTGATTGATGTGCATTAGATTTGTCTGCAAGAGCTTTCAATTTGGTCGATTCTAAATTTTATTGTTCGGTAAGAGGTTAACTCTTCACTAAACAATAAAATTTTGGATTCAACAAAATTGAAAGCAGTTGCAGACGACAAATTTAATGTAGCTCAAATGATAATTTCTTTGATACGGTAGAACACCTTGTAGGAAAAGGAGAAAATGTTGGTTACAAGCATTTTCTCCTTTCCCCAAAATGTTTTCAGAAGCCTTCTCTTTCAGGGTTGTTAAAACTCGGGATTGTGTAGTAAAGAGTTAAAGGGCTAAGGCAGTTTCACATTCGAAATGGAGATTTTTTTTCAAGCATTGTAGACTGAAGTGGCAGATGGTATGGATCAAAGCTTAGGTTGCATGTTCTGTTATGTCTAATCATGATTGATGTCTGAAAAGGCTTAACCCTTTCTTTACCAAACAATCCAGACTTTCAGCTACCCTTGAAAAGATTTTGAACACATTGGTCGAAATGGAGAAAATGCTCTTAACCAGCATTTTCCTTTTTTCTCCACAATGCTTTATAGCCTTTCCAAGGCAAATCTCATCATTTCAGCCATATTTGTCTTCTAAAATTTAGTCAAAACCAAAATTTTGCAATATGAGGTAAGTTAAAATATTATTGCCTATTTCAGGAAAGAATTAGGTTGGCAAACTTTTCTGAGTAACACTACCAACAAACAACAATTCAAACCATATTTCTATGTAACTACTCTGACTGTACAAATTTTATCTTAAATAAACTTTAACTCCTGTATACATGTAACCATTTCATTAAACATTTAAAAAAGAAGGCAGCAAAAAAAAAAGCGTAATAAAAATCTATAAAGGATTCCAATTTGAACATAATTATAACACACAAAAATCAGGAAAGATAATCATCTCAAAAATCTGGGAGGGTAAATGTAGGAACAGACTATCCTAAAATTCATATAAACAATGCTCTGGGAAAATGGGCTTTAACTCTTTATCAAACAACAAAAATTTAGACTGGTCCAAATTGAAAGCATTTGCAGACGACAAAATAAATGTAATTGAAAAATTGAAAATTGTTTTGGGTAGGATAGAAAACATTGTGGTAAAAGGAGAAAATGCTGGTTACCAGCATTTTCTCCTTTTCCCACAAGGTTTTCAAAGGACTTCTTTCACAGGGTCCTTAAAAGTCGGGATTGTGCGGTAAAGGGTTAATGCATCGTGATACGTGATACCAAGCAATTCATCACAATTAGGTATCCATAAAACCAATTTAGTCTTAAAACCGCCTATAGTAGGCGAACATGGGAGTCTGCACAGGCTGACATGGGTAAATACTTTTGCAAGTGTTAAACCCTCTTTTCACAGAGCATGACTCATGTTCTACAGTCAAATTCCAAATTTCAAGACTAGCTGTCTAGGCCAGTATTCACAATGATTTTTATGTTACCATTCTAAATACCTAGACTAGCCATATGAATGGCTGAGAAAGATAGTCTCAACCTATCATTAGGCTAGTCTTGGAAATTAGAATTATTCAGAATTAAGAATGGTTGGTGAATACTGCCCCTGATTATCTTAGGTGTTCATCCATCTCTGTCAACACAAAAGACAATCTGGAAATTTGACTTGAGACTGGTATTCATAATTTTTAGTATATACAAGCCAAAAAATAAAAAAAAACATAGGTTACACTGTCTGTATACAAATGAAAAGTATTTGAAGATACTGCAATCTATTTACAGCTTGAAAGAAAAAAAAAAATGTAAATGATAAATAACAATCATAATATTATAGCTGTAAGTTTATGGGTGCACAAAATTATATAAGTTGTAACACAAATTTCCCTCATCTCAAATCCAAAAAAGGATATCATGCTCTATAAACAGAAATAATAAATTATTTAATGATTAATCTGCATGTGAATCAAGTTTTAGTTCAAAAACATGTACAAACTTTATGCCTCTTAACTCTTCACTAAACAACAAAATTTTGGGAACTCTTTACCAAACAACAAAATTTTGAGCCAGTCCAACTTGAAAGCGTTTGCAGACAACAAAACAAAGTCTCTCGAAAATTGAATTATGTGTATGGAAGGGTAGAAAACAATGTGAGAGGAGAAAATGCTGGTTACCATTATTTCTCCTTTTTCCATAACATTCTCAAAGGTTTTTTCATTAGGGACATTAAAACTCGGGACTGTGTGGTAAAGGGTTAACTCTTTACCACACAACAGAATTTCTGAGTTGTCAAAATTCAAAGCATTTGTAAACAATAAATAAATTTGGCTCAAACAATTGGTTTTGTCTTTGAAAGGATAGAAAACATTGTGGGACAAGGAGAAAATGCCGGTTACCAGTATTTTCCCCTCAATGTTTTCAAAGGGTTGTTGAGATATGGTACTGTTTGCAACAGCGTTATTTCATTACCAAACAATTCCCTGTTTTGACAAACCTGGGGAAAAAAGCTTTTGAAAATACTGAGGGAAAAGTAGAAAATGCTAGTGACCAAAGAGCTTTTTACTTTTTTTTCTACTTTTCCCATATGGAATTTCAATCTTTCAAAGGCAAATCTCATAACTTGAGTTCAACTATATTTACATGTACTTTTTTGTGTGCCAATGCTTATAGTATGGGACAGTTTGATATTTTGCTAGGAAAGAAACTAATAAATTACAGATGCTAACAGATATAGAGCTCCAAGTCTGTATTAACCCATACCAAACAATCCCTTGATTTCACAAACCAAAATAAGAGGGCTTTTAAAATATTGAAAGAAAAAGAGACGTCACAGAAAAAGAAGAAAATGCTGGTAACCCAGATTTATTTTTCTTTTTCCGAACAGCCTTTTTCAAGCCCATCAAAAAGCAAACTCCATCATTTAACCCTTTACCACACAATCCCGACTTTTAACAACCCTGAGAAAGACACCTTTTGAAAACATTGTGGGAAAAGGAGAAAATGCTGGTAACCAGCATTTTCTCCTTTTCCCACAATGTTTTCTCTCCTTCCCAAAACAAATTTCATTTTTTGAGTCACATTTATTTTGTCGTCTGCAAATGCTTTCAATTTGGAGTAGTCTAAAATTTTGTCGTTTGGTAAAGTGTTAAACCACATCTAACTTGTCTTCTGCATACGCTTTCGAGATGGACAAGTCCAGAATTTTGCACTCTCGTAAAAGATTAGAATGAAATAGCACATTCTCTCCTGAAGCCAAGTAGAAGCCAGTAACTGGTTTAATATAATGTAAAAGGCATAACCTCATTGCCATTGAGCACTTTCTTCCTTTCTTGCAATGTTTTCAGAAGTGGTCGGAGTTCCTGGCAAGTGGCAGATCTACATGACAAAGCCCAAATCTACATACAAAAACAAATGGGAGGGCGGGGGGGAAGGCAAGAATTCTTGGAAATAATTCTCTAAATTTGAGGTTTACTATCAACAACAAACTTTAAGCTCACTGCATGTATTTCTAAGAGTTTCTAAGCAACAGTCAACTTCAGCTTCAGTGATACACAACATAAAATGCTCTTACCATTAGAGTGCCATGCAAGTAAAATGGACATACTCAGTCTGGAAAATTTTAAACCCCATTTTGCAATAATATCTCAGCATTGCTGGCAAAATAGATCAAGGACCATGCTGCATCTTTTGTGCAATGTCTGAACTTGATCTTTACAGGCTGCAAAACTAGCTTTAGTCATGAAAGTTGCCCTAAGGGTTAACACCTGACCAGACAGTCTTGTACATGAATGTGAATGATCCCGAGGTAAAAGGCCTTTGAAAATGTAAGAAAATAAACCAGCATGATCTCCTTTTCCAAAAATGTTTTCTACCCTTTCACAAAGACAAATTCTATTAGTTGAGCTGTATTTGATTTGTCATTTACTACTGACTTTTAACATTTTGTTTGGTAAAGAGTTAACCCCTTACTGCACCATACACACCTGTTGTTGATTCCAGGCAGTGCAGTTCAAGATGGCACACAACATACACACCTACTTCACATGATAATTTTAGCCATTCAGACCAAAAACTGTCTTGAAATTGTAATAGCCAGGTTTATGAATGAAAATGTTTGCCCATTTAACTCTTTACCAAATGAAAAAATTTTAGACTAGTCCAAACTGAAAGCTTTTGCAGACAACAAAATAAATATGACTCAAAAATTGAAATTTGTTTTTGGGAAGAGTAGAAAACATTGTGGGAAAAGGAGAAAATGCTGGTTTCCAGCATTTTCTCCTTTTACCACAATGTTTTCAAAACGCTTCTTCCTCAGGGTCATTAAAAGTCAGGATTGTGTGGTGAAGGGTTAATTGGGTTGGTGTTATTTGGGCTATTTTTTTTTAAGTGCAATGTGAAGCATATGACACCCAAGACAAGCAGCTTCTTCATTTGCCACAGTGTTTTCTTGGCCTTCTTTTCTCTGAGGTATTATAAATTTTGAAAAAAAAACTATGTATGAGCCATGCTCTGGCAAAAGTGGGCTTAATGCACCACCAAGATGCATTACACCAAGTGAATCATCACATAAGTATGGAACCATAAAATTCAGTCAGTCTAATAATCAGCTAGATCTGGAGGTAGAATGGTCCTTTGACATGCAAAAATTTACAACTAGCAAAAAGTTTCGACCCATGTTGGCCTGCGCAGGCTGACATGGGTGGATACTTTTTGCAGATGCATTAAATCCCCTTCTAACAGAGCATGACTCATATCTTTTACATTAATCTGGAATTGTCCTCAATCTTGACTTCTACTTGGCCAGCACAAATACGGAGAAATGTATTAACTCTTTACCACAACAAAAATGTAGAATTGTCTAAATTGAAAGCTTTTGCGGAAGACAATTTAAATCTGGCTCAACTGGTGGAATTTCTCTTTGATAGGGTAGAAAACAATGTGGGAAAAGGAGAAAATGCTGGTTACCAGCATTTTCTCCTTTTCCCACAATGTTTTCTACAGGCTTATCTTTTAGGATGGTTAAAACTCAGGATTGTGTGGTATAGGTTTAAAATCCTTCAAACCCTTCTAGTTCTTTACTTACAATAGCCCTATCAATATCTTCTACCAAAGCATTCAGACAATCCTCATCTTTCTGTCCATTTGTTCCTATATCTATCAACACATCATTCTTCATTCTGTCATTACTTTGACTCACTGCTCCTTTCTCCAAGATATCTTTCATATAATTATTTAGACTTTCCTCGACTGCTTCTTTAAACTGATCTTCATCAATGTGAACTTCCCCAGTAGAACTGTCCATTTCTTCATCATCTAACAAACCTAGGGTTTCTATTTCAGTGTTTAAAATATCCTTATTGATAGAATAGGCATCAGTAATGTCCCCTTCATGATCCGTGTGTACTTGTCTGACATGATCTTCTGCTGACTTGACAAAGTTAAACATCATTGCACAATATTTACACGAGATATACTTTGGCAAGATTTGAAGGTTTTCCGGAATAGACTGTTTTTGACTGATTTGCTGTTTTCGGAAAGCAATTCTTTTTCGATAGCCCAAACACTTTGCCCTCTGATGATTGTCGTATGACCGCTGGTGGACAAACTTTGTCCCACATTTTTTACATACCAGGGGCTTGCTGTTGTGAGATTCCATGTGGAAGAGAAGAGTATAGCGACTGATGAACCGTTTGTGGCAGGTCTGACATTCATATGGTAAGTCTCCTGTAAAATACAAAACAAATTATTTTATCATTCTTCTCAAAAACATTTCCTTAACTCTTTACCAAACAACAAAGGTTTTGCCTTGCCCAAAGTTAAAGCATTTGCTAACGACAAACTGTGGCTCAAAGACTGAAATAAGTATTTGAAAGGGTAGAAATTATTGTGAGAAGAGGAGAAAATGCTGGTTACCAGCATTTTCTCCTACTTCCACAGTGCTTTCAAATGTCTTCTTTTTTATGGCCATTAAAACCTCAGGATTGTTTGGTAAAAGATTAACCCTTAGAGTGCCAA
This sequence comes from Tridacna gigas, assembly GCA_945859785.2. NCBI lineage: Eukaryota > Metazoa > Mollusca > Bivalvia > Cardiida > Cardiidae > Tridacna > Tridacna gigas. The sequence continues at coordinate 63,843,975 of OX244034.2, read as the reverse complement.
ATACACCTGCCAGACATTTTCATCCTAGAAATATGACCCAAATAATTGCAATGTCATGGTTGCTTTTATCTACAGTGATTCATCAAAGCAGACAGTGTAGATCAAAGATCAGGCTGCATGTTTTGTGCAGCCTGATCTTGATCTACAATGGCCGCAAATGCAACTAAAGTTGCAAAAGGCGCTTTAAGGGTTAAAATAAGCAATTCTTGGCCTGATCATACAAATGATCCATGATCTTCAGAAACAAATCTGCAGTAAACAAATTTGTTCTTTGCTTTATGTTTTCAAATTTTCACTTTTCACCTTTTCAAAAAATAAATATATGACTTTTTTCCTATATGGACCTAATACTACCTTATAACAATTAACATTGTTTTCATAAATTGTAATCTATGATGATTACAATAAAGTAGGCAGTTTTTCGAAAACTAGATGGAAAATGCAGACCTCATCATATAAACAAGAAACTAGGATATTCAATGTAAAGAAATTCTAGTGTTTCAAACAGCTGATGTTCTTTAGCTCATATTAAGATTTCTTACCCTGCCCATAAAACAGGTAAAAGTTGAAGAGCAAAATAGAAACAGACAGACACCACACTTTCACATGTTAATGTTCTTCCACAGACCAGAAGAACTACAAACAGAAGACTGATTGATTGTACGGTGTTTAACACAACAATATTTCAGTTATATTGCAGTGGCCAGTACACCTATCCATGCTTTCCTGGAGTTTCTTTTACCAGTATCACACACACTATTCTTTCCATGCCACTGGCTGCTTTCCTACATAACCATTGTCAAAATAATGGTCAGTGGTGAGAGAGGAATGAATCCTGTCGCGATGACTATCATCAATCCTTGGAAGAAACTGGCGAAGCCAGGGATCGAACCAGGGACCCCCTGTTCTCAAGTCCTGTGGGCTGTGGAATGAGCTACAGGGCTTAGCTACGAACAGGAGAAAGATAGGAAGAACCTTAGAAACTTAAAAGAGACCTACCAAGATGACGTCTTTCGTGTCGTCGGTAAACATAGCGCTCCGAGAACGTTTTAGGGCAATACTGGCATTTGAAGGTCATCCTGTTTCCAGAGTGAGTTCTTTTAATATGTAACTGCAACATAACCTTGGAAGAAAAGCTGAAAAAATGACAAGAGAAGAATGATAAAACTCTTTACTAACCCCAAAATTTAAGACTTGTTCACATCGAAGAATTTGAAAAAAAAAAAAATATATCTGATAAAAAACGTTTTGTTGAAAAAGGAGAAAATGGCTGGTTTAGAAGCAAACTATGTTGAACCATGATCAAAATGCAAAGAATCTAACCATCCTCAAATGCTACTTATGCTGCATATGACAGTGAAAGTATTGAAATGAATGAAATCAATCCATGGGAATCTATATACATGCAAGCCCAAATTGTTACAATTTCAAGCTTGTCTCCATTACCATGTTTCAGGTGTCAGACAATGGAAATTAAGATCAGACTCCGGACTCTATGCCCCACACATTGTACAGTTGATCTTTGTCTACAAAAACCCTCCAAGGGTTCACCCTACACCTTAAGTCTTCACTACATTTTTCAATTTTAGACTTGCTTAAACTGAAACCATTACTGGACGACAAATTAAATATGGCTCAAATGATTGAATTTGAGTGTGAATGAGCCGAAAACATTGAAGGAAAAGGAGAAAATGCTGGTTGCCAGCATTTCTCCTTTTCTCATGACATTTGTTTCCAAATGTTTTTTCTCAGGGTCTTTAAAACTCTGGATACTGTGGTAAAAGGTTAACTAGTGAGATATGAATGACCCGAACTGCGGCTCTGGAAAGAACCCTCAGAGATGTGTATGACAGAAATGTGATAAAAACATACAGTACTAAATAACCTTATACAAGTATCATCTCCAAAAATCGACATAACCGATAATGCTCAGGGACAATCTATTACCCATGTTTTGTAACAAATTTGGTACAGGCATTTTTAAAATCATACCATTTAAAAGTATGGAAATTATTATGAAGATGACAATCTGTTATTTTACAGTCAGTTGAAGTGTTAGTTGCTGGCAGAGAAATGAATTTCAAAACTAGGTTGAAAGTTGCCAGGTCACTCTATCTTTTGTTTCCTTTTGCCTGATTTATAAAAGTTCAATTTTTTCTGCCAGCAACTAACACTTGGACCAACCACACAGTAACAGACTGTCACCTTCACAATATATTCCAGACTTTTAAATGGCATGATTTAACTCTTTACCAAACGACAAAATTTTAGACTAGTCCAAATTGAAAGCATTTGCAGACGACAAAATAAATGTGACTGAAAAATTGAAATTTGCTTTAGGAAGGGTGGAAAACATTGTGGGAAAAGGAGAAAATGCTGGTTACCAGCATTTTTCTCCTTTTCCTATAATGTTTTCGAAAGCCTTATTCATCAGAGTTGTTAAAAGTCGGGATTGTGTGGTAAAGAGTTAAATCTAAATGCATTTTAACACCTGCATTGAATTTTTGGCCTCTATTGGGCCTTTCATCAACTTTGGATATATGTGGCAATGTGATGACAAGATAGTGCTCAGCTTGAACATTGCAATGTTGCAATATTGCTGGATATTTACATAAAAGATGCATGAGAAATACGAACAATACTTTAGATGGTGTTTGGTAAGTTCATCAACCACTTAACCCTTTCCCAAACAACAAATTTTGGACTGGTCCAAATTGAAAGAGTTTGCAGACGACAATTTTGAATTTAATGAAAATGGCAGAAAGTTATCAAAAGGTAGAAAACGAGCAATTTCTCCTTTTCCCACGGTGTTTTCAAAAGACTTGTACTGCAGACACGTGAAAACCAGGTCTTGTTTGGGAAAGGGTTAAACGATGCTGCACATGAACACTTCAAAAAGATTTATGTACATGATACATGGATAATCCTTTACCACATGAGAAAAATGTACTTATCCAAATTGAAAGCATTTTCTCCTCTTCCTATGTTTTCAAAAGGCTTCTTCCTCAGGGTCGTTTAAACTCGGGATTGTGTGGTAAAGGATTAATATGTAACTAACACAGACTAAGATCTTGTGTAGATGTGAAAACATCATTATACCTGGATAAATTGTTTGTTTGGAGCAATTTCCTTCTGCCACATTGTATTCAAAAGAGAGATTATCATATAATCAAGATTTAACCCTTTACCACACAGTCCTGTGTTTTAACAACCCTGAGAAAGACAGCTTTCAAAAACATTGTGGGAAAAGGAGAAAATGTTGGTAACCAGCATTTTTCCCTTTTCCCACAAAGCTTTTTACCGGTCTGACGAATCACCGAAATACCACCGAAACACCCCTATCTTTATTATTATTGAGTTCAGATATCTGATATAAGTATGCAGGATTTTTCTTTCCTTTTTTTTACAGAAAACGCGCTTTATCAAAGTTTTAATCATTATTTAGAAGAATGATGTCGTTAATGTACACTGATCATTGATTTGCGTGGAGAACAATCACTGAAACACTTGTGTGTCTGGTCTGTTATACATCGAAATACCCAATCTTGTTACGCCAATCTAGACCAAGGAATCATCAGTAGGACCTTATTACTTATATTTATAGTTTCTTTGTAAAATTAACAAACACACACACACACACACACACAAAAGAGGGCGAGTTGGTGATTTTTTAATTTCATCTGCCCAATATAAAAATGAAAACTGTTTTTCTTAGTATACTTATGGATAAAGATCAGACACATCAACGTTGTACAAAAGCTACTGAAGTAAGATTGCGGAGGTAGAATCCCGGAATCGACAAATTTTACTACGTCGAGCGGGTAATTCGGTGGACTTTTACAGTAGCGTTTTGAGCAGGCTATTCTGTACTTCTTCACGACAGGCCTAAACTGTTATTATGTCCTTTGGTTTTAAATTAACCGTGATTCATCAATATGACCACAACATGTGTCAAAAACAATTATTTTATTTATTTGAACTCAATAATTAAAAAAAAATTTAAAGTATTTCCGTGTTTCGGTGGTATTTCAGTGATTTGTCTGACCCGCTTTTTACCCTTTCAAGGATGACTTTCATCATTTCAGCCATCTTCAATTTGGACCAGTCTGAAATTTTGTCATTTTGTAAAGAGTTACAAGAAATACATCACTTACTTTGTGGAACAGGTTGCACACTGGTACTGTTTAGTAGAGTGTCTGGATTCAAAATGGCGCATCACGTTTCTCTTTGTCAACTGGAACACTTTACATTGATTGCACTGGTAAATAGTCAGACAACGCATCTTAGTGCTGCCATCTTCAGCCAGTGTGAGAACCTTATCAGGCTTTGGCATAGCAAGTGTGAGAATGGATTGAGAACCTACTTTCTTCTCTTCAAATTCTGGAGCCTCTCGTGGTCTATAAAAATATATCCCTGTGTAGTTTGTAAAGTTGTGTACTTTTACAACTGTGTTTGAAAATGTTCTCTTGATATCCTCAATGTCAATATCACCCAATAAATTAATATTACTTGCACTCAGATCACTTTTTTCCAGATCATTCAGTTTATTTTGTGTTGGACTAGTAACTTCACTTTTGCACGTAGCCTGTGTCTCTGCATTATTGACCTCACTAACTTCCACTGAAATTTCATTTTGAACATTATCATTTACACCACTGCCAACTTGACTCAAGGCTGTATCATTTTCTGAATTTGTCTTATCATTCAAAGTTTTGTTGTTTGAGCCCTTCTTTTTCTTACTCACAAGTAATTTATTCAGTTTCTCTATTATGTGATATTTCTTGTGAGCTGTCAAATAACCCCTGCTTTTAAACAATCGCGAACATTCTTCACACCTGAACTCTTTCACAACATGGGAATGCATGTGATTTCGGAGATGAAGTGGATTGGTAAAAACTTTTATGCAAATTCCACATTTGTAGGTCGGGATTGGACACCTATGTCTGCGGATGTGATTTTTCAGCCCTTTCATAGAGAAAAACTGTTTGTCACATTCATTGCACCTATATTCTTTAAGCCTAAGACTTTGGGTTATCTTAGAATGAGCATTGAACGTATGAACTTTTAAGGCTCTTGAGTCTATGAAATCCTTAGAACATACTTCACAGGAATAAACTTTAAGTTTATGTGTAACTAAATGTTCTCTATGTTCTTCTCTGGTTTTAGAAATAATTCCACATACATCACATTTTTTGTTGTATTGGTTGTAATGCATTTTACGAATGTGTCGCTTTACACTGGATTTTTCTGTGAAGAATTTTCCACACAGTTTACAATCAAATGGTTTTTCTCCATTGTGGATTCTCATGTGACTTTGTAAATGTCCTGTTTGGGTGAAACGTTTCCCACACACTTCACATCTATATGGCTTTTCTCCAGTGTGCAAGCGTAAATGTTTTGCTCGTGAACTGGCATCTTTAAATTCTCTGCCACAAACAGGACAGTCATGGTTTTTTGGTACTCTTGGAGAAAGTGCATGTGACTGCATATGACTCTGATATAACACAAGATCGACAAAGACCTTTTGGCATAAGTGACAGCTGAGTGGATGTTTCCGTCGCTGATGTTCCCGAAAGGATTTGTAATTTGAATAACTCTTTCCACATTCCCAACATTTCAGGTGTTTCACAACAATTTTCTTGTCTCCTTCATCTGTTTTTTCAATCTTTGTTTCATACACTCCTTCAGAATCAATGGCAATACCCAATCCTTCACCTGTCTCTATTGTAGTGGGTATGTCCCTTGGCAAGTTATTGGCTATACTTGGCATAAGTGCTTTCATGAGTTCTTGGTCAAGTCTTTTTACATCTGTTTCCATATTTCCATTGTCCCCAATATCCATATTTTTTGTACATGTTCCTGATGACCTAGACTTTGTCTTTTCCTCAGTATTAAAATCTACAGTTTTATCCGAGTCTGACCCAATGTCCACATCTCTGTGATCAAGTTCCATGGACTGCCCTTCTGAAAGTTCTGAATCAAAATCAGTTTTGAACTGTGTAGTTCTGCTGCCTATTTGTTTATCCTTTAAAATCTGAGCTTTTTTGGTAAATTTCTGTTTCCTAGAGAATTTTATTTTCATACCAGAAGATGAGGTAGCTGAGTAGATACTTTCACTTTCATTTTGACTGTCATTCTCTGTCTGACTATCTCTCTCTGAATGACCATCATTGTCCACTTTACTAACAGTCTCCAGTTTCTTATGAAGTTTATCAATAACACACTTGATACTTGAAGACTTCTTACTTGTTAAATTACTGCTACTTGAATTAGAATTATTGTCAACATCAATTGGTGGCTTGGGCTTGCTTGAAATTTGTGAAACATCTTCTGATGAAAACAATCCATTATTACACCATTCACTCCCTCCTCTTCTTTCCTGATCACCATCCACATCATCTACTGGATTCTGCCTTAAATAGTCAGAAAATAGATTGTCAGGACCTGTACCATCCTTTTGGTTCTTACTTAGTTTGAAATTTTCTAGTTGTGATTTCTCTGTATTTAACCTATCTTCTTCTTCACCCTCCACATCATTTTCATTTTTAATAGAGTCTAACTGATTTTGATAAATGTTATTGACTAAAATACCTTTTGAGTTATCACGTGATATGTCTATAACATCATAGTTAGTTAAATTCTCTTCAGAAACGTCTTTAGTGCAAGCTAAAATGTACCGCAATTTACTTTCTTCATTTGCATCAATATCATGTATTCGTTTTAAATGTCTCTTTGCACTATGTCTTTCAGCACAATAAATAAAGCATATTCCACACTTGAGACCAATCCCACTGTGGGTTTTTAGGTGACTCTCAATCAATCTCACCTGATTATATATCCTACCACACACCAGACATTTAAACCCTGTTCTCCCTTCATGTCTGCGAATATGTTTGGCCCTAGCACTCGCATCACTCATTACCTTTCCACAAATAGGACAATCATAGGTGCGATAAGATGACAGACTGTTAAAAGTGTCTTTACCTTTTTTGGCACTGTCTGACACACCAGGCTCATCATCACCAGGGTATGGGCGCTTTCTGCCACCTTCACCATCATCATATGACATCTCTGCCTCTCCTGCTGCAGAATCTGCTCCCCATGGGTTGATATCACTAAAACTCAGTTCTGCAAGCAGTTTTTCTTTCGGTAAATTTGTGTATGAATCTTCTTCAGTAAATGACTGACTTTGATCATCTTCTTCCATCTCTTCATTTTCCTCTTCATTCTCCTCATCATACATTTCACCAGATTCATCAAAATTTCCAGAGACATTACTTGCTGTATTATCAAGTCCTTGTGTGTAATCAGACATGTGGTTCCCTCCAAGAATACGATTTGCAACAGCCTCTGAGAGTCTATGCAGTTTCATTAGATGGTTTTTCAGGTTGGATACTTTGTGAAATTTTGTATCACACAGACTACAGTCATGCTTTGGCTCACCTTTTTCAGTTTCAATATCATCATTATCCTTTTCTATTTCTCCAGCAATATCTTCTGCAAGTATCGCCTCAATTTCAGCCTGTGAGAGTGCATGTTTTGATATTAAATGTCGTCTTAGATTATACCGCTTTGTAAATTTCTGCTCACAATATTTACAGTCAATCTCACTCAGGCCTTCCACTCCTAATCTACCCGTCTTACCTTTGAGGCAGTCGACTGCAGGGATGTCTATTCCACGGGACTGGTCTTGAGTTAAATGGTGGACTTTACGTAGGTGACGTCTAACACTTGACCGGAGCATGAACCTTTTTCTACACATGGTACACAGATATGTTCTGTATACTTGGCTAGGATCTTCAACCGGTCCATTAACAGGAATGAAATCACCGTCTTCATCGAAACTAATATCAGTAACAGTCTGATTCTTCAGATCTCCCACCTCTTGTTTGGAGTCAGGCCAGAATGTTTTGAAATCTTTTTGGTAATCATTTTTAACCATGTAATCTCTTGCTTCTTCTGCAGTGAAATTGTGTGTACGTTTCAAGTGTCTGCGAACACTTGACTTTTCAACAAACCTGTTTCCACAGATTGAACATTTAAATGGTTTCCTAGGTAGTATTTTACTTTTTGTAGTGGCTGGTGGTTGTTCTAAATCCACTTTCACCACTTTCTGAACTCCATCAGCGTCTTTCGACACTGTAACAGTCATTGCCTGGTCAAGATTTTCTTCATAACTTTGATTCAGAGTGGTGTCCAGGTTTTCCTCATAGTCTTTATTCATTGCAGTGACAAGATTTTCCTCATAAAATTTATTATCTCCATCTTCCTCAATTTCAGGCATGTCTAATTCTGGTAATGGTTTTCCTTCCTCCGAAAGTTTCATGATCTGTTCAGCAACTACCTCTGAAAATTTGTGTATCCCACAAAGATGAACTTTGAGTTCTGATTTTTCTAGAAAGAGTTGTTTGCAGTAGTTGCATTCAAAAGTGATCAAACCTGAATCAGATGTATCCTTTTCTTCATGGTCAGCATCCACCAACTCTTCATCTTCACCTTCACCATTGGCAGTAAAACTCTCATCTGGATCTGGTAATTCTGCAGAGATATTTTTCATAAATTCTCTAGCACCTTCATGAGAGTACTGGTGGCTGTTTCTTAAATGGCGTAACACACTAGATCTTCCTGCAAAATGTGCATCACACAGAGGGCACCCATAGCGCTTTCCTCTAGCATGTGTCTGCATATGAATGCTAAGTTTATGTTTTGTTGTAAACTCTTCTTTGCACACTCTGCACTCAACAAGAGTTTGTTGCTCATGATTTCTCACATGTTTAGCAAGTGAACTTGAATGGTTATACACTTTATCACACACTTTGCAAGCATATGTTTTTCTGGTTAGTAAAGAGCCATATTGACCTAAAATACTTTGGGAAGCTTCATCATCTATTTCTTCAGCCTCAGATTCATTATTCTCATCACTTTGAGGTTCAGTTTTTACATTCTGATGGTCAGTGTTACTTGTGTTGCTTTCAGTCTCTTCAATACTCTCTTCATGACCTTGTTCACTTTTTGAATCAATCTTATCTTGCACATCAAATACATCACATCCTTCCACCTTTAATTTGTTTGCCAGTTCAACTTGACTTTCCGGTTGTATGTTATTTTCAATAACAGCATTATATTCAGAGACAGAATGCTGCCTTTTAACATGACGAACAATTGTAGATCTTTCTGAAAATGTCATTTGACAAAGTAAACACCTAAAGGGTTTTATTTTTTCATGCTGGCGCATATGTGAGTCCAACTGGCTCCTCTCAGTAAATCTTTGGTTACACACAGGGCAGTAAAATTCTCCAACTCCAGCATGAAGCTTTAAATGCCGGGATAAAATCTTCTTGGTGCTCATTTTCTTAAAACAAATATGACACTGTGTGTCTTCACTTCCATCCCTGCCACATTCTAACTGTATGTGAGATTCTAGACTTGACTTTTGGCTAAACCGTCGCCCACAGTATGGGCATATTGATGGATGATGAGCCAGTCTGTGGTTACTAAATGAACTGGCTTTATGGTATTTACAGCCACAATCTTCACATGTAAACATCTTATCTTTCATGTCAATATGACCACCTTCTACAAATTTTTGGTCAACATTATCCTCTATATTTTTAGAATCCCCTGGTACACAAATGGATTTCTTAGCATCAACTGACTTTATAATTTCAGGACTAGTTCTTTTGATATCCATATGTAAATCATTAGATGAACATGGAACGTCAACATCCATATCTAACCCATTGGATGAATATGGAACATCAGCAGAATCATCATTCTGGTTATTGTCATCTTCCTCAGACTGATCTGGATTTTCTATTGACTCATTTTGGGTATCCTCTGTATCATTTGATGTGGGGCCATCTTGCAGATCTGATTCAAGAAGGGCTGCACCAAACTGCACAGCCATCATATCCAAGTCCCCAGTTACAATAGGGACCTCTCCTGCAGGGTCTGACATTTTGTTGTTGTTGGTTTTCTTAAGCTGCTATGGTAGCCTGTTGATTGTACGGTCACTCATAGGCAATCCGATTGGTGTTTGTCTTTCTTACATTTTGAGGCCACTCATCCTGAAAATATGAAAACATAAAAGGCATTAAGAGGGATTGAATCATTACATCATTAATCCTTTGACCACTTCTGGGTAATCGAAAGGAACATTTTCAGTCTGTATTGATCTTAACCTCATAAAAAAAATGCAGACTTGTCAAAACTGAAAGCATTTGCAGAAGACAATTTAAAAATAACTCAAATGAGAGAAGGTGTCTACGATAGGGTAGAAAACATTGTGGAGAAAAAGAAAAAAATCCTGGTTACTAGCATTTTCTCCTTTTTCAACAATGATTTCAAATGGCTTTTTCCTAAGGGCCATTAAAACTCAGGATTGTGTGGTAAAGGGTTAATACCAAAAGGTACATGTATAGACATGCAGAGGAGAATTTTTAAGTTAAATATCAATTTTCTTCAATTATCAGTAAGAACTGCCTCATCAAGACATTCAAATCAGTACCCAAAACATAAGTTTAACCATTTACCACAAAATCCCTAGTATCAACGACCCTGAAAAAGCAGACTTTTAAAAACATTGTGGGAAAAGGAGAAAATGCTGGTAACCAGCATTTCCTCCTTTTTCCACAATGTTTTCTACCCTATCAAATACACAATCATCATTTAACCCTTTACCAAACGACAAAATTTTAGACTGGTCCAAACTGAAAGCATTTGCAGACGACAAAAGAAATGTGACTCAAAAATTAAAATTTGATTTGGGAAGGGTAGAAAACATTGTGGGAAAAGGAGACAATGCTGGTTACCAGCATTTTCTCCTTTTCCCACAACGTTTTCAAAAGCTTTCTTTCTCAGAGTCGTTCAAAGTCAGGATTGTGTGGTAAAGAGTTAAGCTATGTTCAATTTGTCATCTGCAAATGCTTTCAATTTTTTCTAGTCCACAAATTTCTCTTTTTGTAAAGATTTAAATGGAGGAAATAATGGATTTAGGATTCAAATACCGGTACCTTCGTATCTGAACCTCTTACCTTTTTAGCTAACAACAAAATTCAAAACATTTGAATTGTGTGGCAAAGGGTTAACAAAATATTTCAAAATACAGGCTATTGTAATGGCTTTTAGCTCTTTTTTGAGCTCAATAAATGAAAAGGACATCTCCAGCTTGGATCAAAGATGTATGCAAGGTTTAACTCTTTACCACACAATCCCGACTTTTAACGACCGGAAGAAAGAAGCCTTTGGAAAACATTGTGGGAAAAGGAGAAAATGCTGATAACCAGCATTTTTTCCTTTTCCCACAATGTTTTCTACCCTTCCAAAACAAATTTCAATTTTTCAATCACATTTATTGTGTCGTCTGCAACTGCTTTCAATTTGGACTGGTCTAAAATTTTGTTGTTTGATAAAGAGATACTGTAATTTCAAAGTTATTCACTTCATTCGGAATACAGGAAAGAAGCATACAGTGTAGATCTGAAATCATTCTGCACGTTCTGTCCCATTAACTCTTTACCACACAATTCCACGTTTTAACAACTCTTTAAGAAAGAAGCCTTTGGAAAACATTGTGAGAAAAAGAGAAAATGCTGGTAACCAGCATTTTCTCCTTTTCCCACAATGTTTTCTACCCTATCAAAGACGAATTCAATCATTTGAGTAATGTTTAAATTGTTGTCTGCAAATGCTTTGAATTTGGAAAAGCCTTCATTTTTCTCATGTGGTACAGGTTAAATCCAGGTTCTATACCCTGTAGTTCACCTTTTACCCAAAAATACTGAATTATAAGGACAATAAGAAATAAAACATTGAAAAGGAAAAATGCTGATGACCTTCAATCTATCCTTTTTTCACAATGTTTTTTCAACCTTTGAATAAGAAGTACTGTCATTTTAGTAAAAATGAAATTGTCATCTTTAAATACGGTACTTTCAAGTTGTCATTTTGTCATTTGGTAAAGAGTTAATACATGTCTGTAACTACTATTAACCAATCAATGCTTCATGAATCAACTATATGTATAAAATTTGTTTGTTTGTATTGATATTTAACATCTTTTTAACAGCTAAGGTCATATCACTCTAGCCAGCACACCTATGCATGTATTTAACCACTAAGCTACCAGGCCAGGCCAAATATAAGAACACAGGAGGAAGAAGTCTTGCTCATGGTCATTTCCACCACAGCACAACCCAGTAAGGACCAAACTCTGGACAGCTAGGTTACAAATCCTATATCTTAACACTTTACCACATAATCCCAACTTTAAAAGACCCTGAGAAATCTTTTGAAAACATTGTAGGAAAAGGAGAAGATGCCAGTAACCAGCATTTTCTGGAAACCAGCATTTTCTCCTTTTCGCACAATGTTTTCTATCCTTCCCAAATTAAAATTCAGTATTTGAAGAACATTTATTTTTTTGTCTACAAATGCTTTCAGTTTGGACTGGTCTAAAATTTTGTCATTTGATAATGAGTTAAGCAAATGCTGACTCTTAACCCTTTACCAGACGACAAAATTTTAGACTTGTCCAAATTTAAAGCATTTGCAGACAACAATTCCAGTGTGGCTCAAATGGTGCAACTTTTGTTTGATAAGATTGGGCTGAAAACATTGTGGGAAAAGGAGAAAATGCTGGTTACCAGCGTTTTCTCCTTTTCCCACAATGTTTTCAAAAGGCTTCTTTCCCAGGGGCGTCAAAAGGCGGCATTGTGTAGTAAAGGGTTAATGGTTACCCTTTATCACACAGGTGACAATCCTGAGTTTTAACAACCCTGAGGAAAAAATCTTTTGAAAACACTGTGGGAAAAGGATTAACCCTTTACCACACAATCCTGACTTTTAACGATCCTGAAAGAGAAGGCTTTTGAAAACATTGTGGGAAAAGGAGAAAATGCTGGTAACCAGTATTTTCTCCTTTTCCCACAATGTTTTCTACCCTATCAAAGACAGGGATCATCAGTCTAGTAACATTTAATTTGTTGTCTGCAGATGCTTTGAATTTGGTCTAGTCGAAAATTTTGTCGTGTGGTAGAGTTAAACGCTGATTACCAGTATTTTCTCCATTTCTAACAGTATTTTTTATTATTTTAAAAAGAGAAATCATCTTTTGAGCTACAGTGAAACAGTAAAATTGTCTTCTGCAAAATGCCTTCAACTTGGTCATTTCTGAAATTTTACTGTTTGGTAAACTGTTCAGGCTGGTAAGGCAAGAATATTGCATGACACATTGGGAACTAAAGATCTTAGATCAGGCTGCAAATTCTGTGTGGGCTTCTGCGTAGCTCAGTGGAGGTATAGGATTATCTGATATGCAACCTAAAGGCCCAAGACTCGATCTTCACATGCTGTGCTGGATTTTTTGCAAGTTTCCTTGGACAAGACACATCAGAGCCTTAGCTCAGTGCTAGTGAAACATATACATGCACAATAAGCTGTCACTGCAATAGGACCGAAATAATGTTGAAAAGCTAATGGCCTAAAATACCATTAAATCAAACATGTGTCAGGTTGATTCTGAATCTAAAGCTTTTTGGGAAAAGATGGTAACATTATGCACAGCTGTAAATGCTAACAGTGTCCCAACATGCCCTGGACACTAAAATTTCAGACACGAGATTTACTAGTTTTGAGAGGGAGGTGTTCTGAAGTTTCCTAAATAATGAATGTCAAGCCCTAATGTACATGTAGTAGTACCAAGAATATTTCTGAATTTCTTTTGTCTATTGAGAGATTTGTGTATGATTATAATTTATTTCACCCTTAAAAAGCCTTCACAAGTAGAGCTGCCTTTAAGGCTGATGTAGATCAAGATTAGACTGCACAAAATGTGCAGTCTCAGAGCTCCAGATAAGAGGGACTGATGGTATTCTAATTTATCCATTATTTCTCTTCCAAACCCTATACTGTGGGTACTCATTAGAATTGTCTTGATGAGACAATTCTAATGAGTACCCATAACATAGGGTTTAGTGGAGAATAACTAATAGTTTCAATTTTGAAATCAAAATCACTCTCTCTATCTGGAACTCTGGGTCTGATCTTTGATCTTTTACCCACACAGTGGCTTTGCTCAAACAAGACTGAAAATGTCTGTACTGTAGGGGTTATTCAGAAATCTAGGGGTTAAGTAAACTAAATTGAATTGTGTATGTAGATCTGTTTAGTTTTTTTTTATAATGATCTACTATCATTTAAAATTGATAGGAGTTTAAATGTCCCTGGTATTGACAGCTTCTAACAATACTGGAGCAAGAGCAGCTATTGGTTGTAAAATTGTTTGTTGTTTGGTGTCTAATGCTGTTTTCAACATTACTTGAATTAAATTGTACTGGCCATATCGAGGCCAAAATCTACTATTGCGATAGTATTGACATTGGAAAAAATACTATTGCAATAGTATTGATATTGCCTGTTACTATTGCAATACTATTGCGATACTATTGCATGAATTTATTGAATTACACAAAATGAAATTTCACCAAATTACATCTTGAAATCATGTTTTATACTAATACTTTCTTTGGGTAGTTTAAATTCTACCTTTAGTGGGAGTGCTTAATAAATTTCAGAAACTATTTTTTCCAAGTGCAGATGGTTCACAAACAATTAAACATAACTTTACATAAACTCAGACTTTTAAATGTGATTGTCGGATTGATTTACAGAAATGAAAAGCAAAACAAATTATGCTGACAAATGCAGATGGTTCATAAACACACCTTGTAAAAAAGTAATTATAAAGTAACTCTACAGTAAGCTTTTAAAGACGTCAACTTTTAAAAGCTTACTGCAGAGCCCATAATGCTGAAAGACATTTAACTTCATGCATTGATATCTAAGTAGAGCGTCCAATAAATGTTCCATATTTTTTTTCAGAAACATTAGACAGAAAGTTTTTGAAAACATTATGGCAAAAGGAGAAAATGCTGGTAATCAGCATTTTCTTCTTTTCGCACATCATTGAAAGTCAGGTGCTTCCTTTTCAGGTGGTCGTCAAATTGTTGGTAGATTCTATTCCCGCTGTATTTCAAAATAGGTTGACATATCTTGTACCCGACACGTTTTTTATCTATTTGTCCATTTTCTTGTAATAAGCCAAAATGCTCCCAGACTTGTGATTTTCCCGTTTTTATCATTTCGATTGACGTTGCAGTTGCTGATGCAGTCGCCATGTTTTATGTTGCTAAGGAGAACGACCCTGTTTCGCCCGCCGATAATTCGCCACATTGGCGAACAATATTTTTCAACAACAAATAAAAAAAATAACAGGTATTATGATCAAAAAGAGACAAAAGAAAGGTTAACTGAGAATCAAGCATCACAAATTAACGTCTACGAATGATACAACCATTCAATTTGAATGGTGTAAGTTGTTTCCCACTTCAGTACAAAACCGACCTGGGCGAAACATCCGACAGAACGAATATAGGAAGAATTTATCAGACAGTCGGCGACATTTGGAAGCTTTTTGGGGGCTATTTGAATTCTTTTGATTTTTCTCTTCTTCTTGTTAGTGAAACTATCGAAACTATCGATAGTCGAGGTAAATATCGGCGACTGTTATCGATTTTTAACTAAACCATCGATGCAGTTGCATCGACACGGTCGCCATCGGGATCCATCGATAGTCCGATGTATTGTTACACCCCTAGTGGCCAGTGCACCTATCCATGCTTTCCTGAAGTGTTCTTGTACCAGTACTGCAAATAATAATCTTCTCAAGCCACTAGCTGCTTTCCAACATGTAACAATCATTGAATCAATGATCAGCAGTGAGACAGGAATCTATTGATTGTGCAGAGTGTTTTTTTCCTGAAGCTTTCTTACCCCCACCATACAATTCCTACTTTTAACAACCCTGAGGGAGATGACTTTCCATGTTTTAATCCTTTACCATACGACAAAATTTTATACTTGTCCAAATCAAAAGCATTTGCAGGCAACAAATTAGATACAGCTCCTGTGGTGAGACTTGTCTGTAAAAGGACAGAAAACATTGTGGGAAAAGGTGAAAATGCTGGTTACCAGCATCTTCTCCTTTTCCCACGTTTTCAAAAGGCTTCTTTCTCAGGGTCTGTAAAATTCAGGATCATGTGGTAAAGAGTTAAGACACATTTAATATGTCGTCTGCCAATGCTTTCAATTTGGACATGGCAGGCAAAAATTTGGTTGTCTGGTAAAGGGTTGATATATGTTTTGTTTTTTTCTTTCCATTGTGTGTTATACTTTCCTTCATTCTTAATAGCAACAAAAAAAAAACAGCTGAGCCCCACCCCCTCCCCCCCCATTTCAAAATGTAATTGAGTAATTTCAGTGCTGAGAAGCAATTTCCTAAAGTCACATAATGTTGACAGTATATAATTGTGTGACCTTGGTGTAAAGCATCAATTCAATGTCTAATCCTTCAAAGTGTTTCATAAGTTCTCTAAGAATCAGCTTCTGATTTTCATTGCTTCCCCCTCCCCTACCCCCCCCCCCCCCCCCCCCGCAAAAAAAAAATAAAAAAAGGTGATTCAAAAATTATTTCAGACCCTTGACTTGTTTGTATGAGGTTTAATGTTGATTTCAACAGTACATGTATTTTAGTTATATCATGGTAAGTACAAATTGTTCGTGGTTTTATAGACTACTGAACTTGGGCTTAGCCTGTGTAATGCCTTGTCCAAGAACACTCCTACTTGACTTCTGATCACTTTTTTTTCTATCTGAAGATCCAACCTGTAACTACTGAACTTAAGAGGACCCCTTCAGACATTTGAACTCAATACTGTATCTATTTAGTTTAAGGTTTGGGAAAATAAATGTGAAGGTTGCAATGACTGAATTGTTACTTCTGAACATTTTCACACCTTTTGTTATAGAATTGTGTGACCTACATATGACATACCAATCATCAACACTCCATGCATAAACCAATTTCTGAAATGTATGCTAAGTAATGCCAACATAAAATTATGCAGGAAGGTTAATAAACCAGTTCTCAGCAGATTATGATCTGATTCTGGCAAAAATGGGGCTAAGGATTGGATGAAGGGTCATATATAGAAAAAAACACCGTTAAGTCGTATGAGAGAAATATAGTTAAAGAATCGTCGATCTTGATTATGAAATAACTATTCCGGGTATGACTGAGAATTTCTTTGTGTCCCAGTTTATACTTCCTGCAAGACAGTGTTTGCCCGATTTAGCTTCTTTTACACATTATCGTTAAAAATGAAACAAAGTTTTAAGGTAAAACCATACTTGATATTACAAGGAACACATTCGTCTATGATATCGTGTCTGATCAGTCTAATACCACGTCATTTTTTAGTTTCAAAAACGGGCCCGACGGATGAGCGAACCCAGCGGTGCGGCAATCATGGCGGCTACAAGCGAACATCGCTCCAGCGACACTGCGACCGGTCAGTGTCAGTGCGTTCATTCATGCATGTCTGTTTGGCCTTCACACAAAGACGGCTTGCATACATTAACGCTGAGCATGTTATATCGGAGTTTCAGCAGTCATTCCAAAGGTGTAAATCAGTGAGGAAATACCCTGATCTCTTAGTACTAGAAATATATTTACCTCCTATTTTTCCAAAAAATGAATTTGACCCAAAATGATACGCTTTATTTTGCATTTTCGTGCTTAGTTCCTTTCAGAACCTCTAAAGTCGAAGAGTAGAAATTTCCGTCGCCCGCGCCAGAGTTATCGTTCTTGATACTAAACTCCGAAGCGGCAAAAACAAAAAGATGTCAAGAAAAACTCATTTATTCATATTTATCTCCCTGAAAGGTAAAAAAACTCACCCACAGCCTCTCTGAAATGGCGTAATGTTTTAAACAGGTGGTACAGAAGAAAGGAAACGCTTTGATATACTATAGATCTAGATCTATGAATTCGATCGGACCTGTCCAACATTTCGAGGTTTAAATTCATTCCCTCAGACATGTTTTGTTAAATTATCTTACAAGAAACTGGACCATTGTTTACAGACCAGACTGCACTATATCTAAATCATAAAAAAAGCAGAAGTTATCATACAATGAGAGAATGAGAAAATTAGGTCTACCAAGTCTAGAATATAGAAGAGAGAGAACAGACATGTTACAAACATTTAGAATAATTAAAAAAAATAGATAGAACAAAACAGGATATTTTACTTCTAAGAGAAGGTTCAATTACCAGGGGTCACTCTACAAAACTGTATAAAAAAAGATCAAGGAATAAATGTCACAAGAAAGTTTTTTTGGAACAGAATAGTAAATAATTGGAACTCATTGTCAAGTGAGATAGTAGAGGCACAAACCTTAAATTCATTTAAAAATCGCTTGAACAAGTTGTGGCATAAGGATAATAAATTCTATCCAACATGCTTTAACATACATTAGTTCCATAAAAAATTTTAACCAAGTTTTAAGTTGTATATACCAGTTTTAAAACAAAAACAAAAAAAAAAAACATTGGAAGATTTGTAAGAAGTGTCATACTGTATAAATCTAGTTGTTGCCATTTGTGCAAAATATATGGAACCGGAAGTCGCGAAAGTATTTACTAGATAGACGCGACAACTAAGAAGCTCATATAAGACAGAGATTAGAAATATGGGGAAAACGACTTCAAAAGGGCCTTTTGAGAAGTGGAAACACTTATATAGCTCCACTGAGATGTATCTGGCCTCGAAACTTGTGAAACTTGTGAAATAGTAAATGTGCAGACTGATCTTGCAACACACATTAACACTAAAAGTAAGTTTGTGGTTGGCTAATTTTTTTATTTATTGTCTCGCAGAATTTTAGTCATACCATGGCGACAGCTCACATGTATTTGCTGGGTTCACCAGTACTAGGCTAGGGCTCTGAGGTGTCTTGCATAAGGACACTCCAAGGAAAAACCTGGTGAATCTAGTGGGGCTTGAACCCAGGACCTCCACTATGCAGGATACCACGTTGCTCGGAAAGCACAGATTTGTACAGATGGTGCCACAAAATATCTTCACTAATATGTTGAAAAACTGTTGACAGTAATTTTTTTTCAACCCTTTACTGCACAATGCCGCCTTTTAATGTCCCTCACCTTTTGAAAATATTGTGGGAAGAGGAGAAAATGCTGCTAACCAGCATTTTCTCCTTTTCCCACAATGTTTTCAACCCTATCAAAGAAAAATTGCACCATTTGAGCCACATTGAAATTGTCGTCTGCAAATTCTTTCAATTTGGACAAGGCTAAAATTTTGTCGTCTGGTAAAGGGTTTAACCTGTGATTGACCGATTTGCCTGCTTCTTCACAATGTATTCTGATATTTTGTGAGGTAATTGACCCGTTATTGCACAATGACAAGTTTTGACAACCCTATAAGAGAGAAGCCTTTTGCAAACATTATGAGAAAAGGAAAAAATGCTGGTATCCAGCATTTTCGCCCTTTCCAAAATGTTTTTCTACCCTATCAAAGACAAATACCATCATTTGAGCTACATTTAAATTGTTGTCTGTAAATGCTTTCTGTCTATATTTTGCTTGTGTGGTAAAGAGTTAATGGCAAAAAATTGACAGAGAAGTCTATTTAGACATCGCTGTACATGTTTAATATCTTCAGATTGCATTGATGAATTGCAAAAGCTCTTCAACAAAGTTTGCTCAAACACTGTGAAAGATAGCAGATATTTACAGTATACTTGTGTGATTCAGGACTGTTTAAAGGTAAGTTTGACTTTATAGAGAGCCCTCATTCTCACTTATTGCTTCCTTAACCCTATACCAAACAACAAAATTTTAGACCTGTCCAAATTGAAATCATTTGCAAACTACAGGACAAAGTACACATGACTCTAAAATTGAAATTTGTTGTTGGAAGGGTAGACAACATTGTGGGAAAAGGTGAAAATGTTGGTTCCCAGCATTTTCTCCCATTCCCACGATGTTTTCAAAAGGCTTCTTCCAAAGGGTTATTAAAATCCCCCAAGGAAGAAGCTATTTGAAAACATTGTGGGAAAAAAGATAAAATGCTAGTAACTAACATTTTCTCCTTTTCTCGCAATGTTTTTCTGCCCTTTCAAAGACCAATCCAATAATTTTAGTTACATTTTAACAGTCTGCAAATGCATTCAAGTCTAAAACTCTAGAGTTCGCAGGCAACTAGTGAAAAGATTACAAAAGATGGATAAACTGGTCATGACTGTACATATATTTCTTCATATCACAATATTTTCTTGACTCTCCTGACCTCATTATCAAACAACAAAGTTTTAGACTTTTTCAAACTAGAAATATTTGCAGAAGTCAAAATGAATATAGCTGAAATCATATGTTGGAATGTAGCTTTTAAAGGATAAAATGATCATGGTAAAAGGAGAAAATCCTGGTTACCAGCATTATCTTTATTTCTTACAATATTCTTAAAATTCTGTGTGATCTTGAGCCATATTGACTGCAGAGGCAACTGAAATTAGGAAAGGTGCTTTATGGATTAACCCTTTACCGCACAATGCTGCCTTTTAACGCCCCTGGGAAACAGGCCTTTTGAAAACATCGTGGGAAAAGGAGAAAATGCTGGTTACCAGCATTTTGTCCTTTTCCCACAATTTTTTCTACCCTATCATAGAGATATTGCACCATTTGAGCCAGAATGAAATTGTCGTCTGCAAATGCTTTTAAATTGGACAAGGCTAAAATTTTGTCGTCTGTTAAAGGGTTAATAAGTGTATTTTATATGTATGAGTCATGCTCTGTGAAAAGGGGGTTTAATGCATCTGCAAAAAGTATTGACCTAAGTCAGCCTGCACAGTCTGGCTGACCTGTGTTGAACCTATTTGCTTTTGGCCAATTTTCTGCATATTCAAGGATTCTTCTACCTCATGATTCAGTCGGTTGTTTGGATAAAATGGGTTCGTGGACCCATAGTTATGTTCTGACTTGCTTAACCCTTTCCCAAACAAGCCCTGGTTTTCACGTGTCTGCAGTACAAGTCTTTTGAAAACACTGTAGGAAAAGGAGAAATTGCTCGTAACGAGCAATTTCTCCTTTTCCCACAGTGTTTTCTACCCTTTTTAGCTCACCTAAGCACAAAGTGCTCAGGATGAGCTATTGTGATCACTCACCGTCCGTCTGCGTCCGTCGTCCGTCCGTTTTCCATCTGTCCTCATTTTTTTGTTTACACTCTAGCATCTACAAATATTAACCAATCAGCACCAAACATGGTCAAAATGTATATGACCATAAGATCTCGGATGAGTTCGATTATGGGTCTAATCGGACCAGAACAACTGGAGTTATTTTCCCTTGAATTAGAAAAATTGCTATATTTGACTTTGTTTACACTCTAGCATCTACAAATATTAACCAATCAGCACCACACTTGGTCAAAATGTATATGACCATAAGATCTCGGATGAGTTCGATTATGGGTCTAATCGGACCAGAACGACTGGAGTTATTTGCCCTTGAATTAGAAAAATTGCTATATTTGACTTTGTTTACACTCTAGCATTTACAAATATTAACCAATCAGCACCAAACTTGGTCAAAATGTATATGACCATAAGATCTCGGATGAGTTCAATTATGTGTCTAATCAGACCAGAACGACTGGAGTTATTTGCCCTTGAATTAGAAAAATTGCTATATTTGACTTTGTTTACACTCTAGCATCTAAAAATATTAACCAATCAGCACTAAATTTGGTCTAAATATATATGACCATAAGATCTCAGATGAGTTCGATTATGTGTCTAATCAGACCAGAACGACTGGAGTTATTTGCCCTTGAATTAAAAAAAGTGTTACATTTGACTTTGTTTACACTCTAGCATCTACAAATTAAAACCAATCAGCACCAAACTTGGTCAAAATATATATGACCGTGAGATCTCGAATGAGTTTGATTGTAGGTCTAATAGGATCAGTTATTGCTGTGTCATGGAAAAAGGGGGCTTGACATATATTTTCATTGTGGACCAATATCTCTAACTACAGGACAAAATGTCATGAAACTTCATCTTTTTATTGTTTATTGCAAGCCACAGACAACAGTTATTTGTTTTTATTTCATGAAACACCATGTCATGAAAAAAGGGGGCTAAATGTTAAATTTCGTCATGGACCAATGACCATCTGTTTGTTCATCTTTCAGGACAGATATCTTCTAAAATCCTTGACAAAAACTAATAGAAATACATACAGGTGTTCCTAATGATGTCTGCAGATATTTATTGTTTTTTTTTCCTTTTTAATATCAAATACTGTCTCATAGGGAAAAAGGGGCTTCATGTATATTTCTGTTAAGGATCAATATACATGTATCTTCAACTCAAAATCCTGGACAAAAATTTTGAAACTTCATACATGTGTTCCTTATGATAGTCCGCCAATATCATTAGTTTAGCTTTTTTGATTAAATGTCGTGTCATGGAAAAAGGGGGCTTCACATATATTTTCATTATGGATTAATATCTCTTTAACTACAGGACAAAATGTTATGAAAATTCATCTTTATGGTGTTTATCACAAGCCACAGACAGTGGTTAGGCCTATTTGTTAGCTCACCTGAGCACGAAGTGCTGGGTGAGGTATTGTGATTCGTCATTGTCCAGCATCCGTCTTTCCACAATTCCTTTAAACATCTTCTCCTCCTAAACCAATCATGTTGAAACTTGACAGGCATATTCCTTGGGTGAAGTTCTACCAAAGTTGTTAAAAGAATTGAATTAACCCTTTAACTCCAGGGGTTACAATTTTGGGCAAAATTGTATATAGAGCAAACTTTAAAAATGTTTTTGTCTGAAACTAGAAGGCCTAGAGCTTTGATATTTGGTATGTGGCATTTCCTTGTGGACTTCTACCACTTTTGTTCAAATGATGCCCCTGGGTCAAAACATAACATAAAGGTATACAGAATGAACTTTAAAAGTCTTGTTCTATTTAACCCTTTACCACACAATCCCAAGTTTTAACGCCTGTGAGAAATAAGGCTCTTGAAAATATTGTGGGGAAAAAGAGGAAATACTTGTAACCAGCATGTTTTCCTTTTTCCACAATGTTTTCCACCCAACCAAAATCAAATTTAAATTTTTGAGTCACATTTATTTTGTTGTCAGCAAATGGTTTGAATTTGGACAAGTCTTAACCCTTTAAGTGCCTTTCACTACTGTAGTTGCCTTTGTGTCTAGTGTAGATCAAGATCAGACTGCAGGAAATGTGCAGTCCGATCATTGATCTATACTGTCTGCTTTGTTGAAACACTGCAGACAAAAGGCACCCACGCAGTTGGTATCATCTTGGACTCATTCTGGAATGAAAATGGCCTTTGGGTTTAAGGATTAAATTTTGTTGTTTGTTAATGATTTGAGCCAAGCCTGTTAGCTCATTACCTACAGGGCTAGCTATGCAGGGATGTCAAGTTTAAATCTCAGTTGGGCCAAGCACTCAGGTAACCAGGATTTTTTTAAACTTTTTCCACAATGTTCTCTACCCATCCCAAATCTAAGTTCATTTTTTGAGACAAATTTATTTTGTTGTCTGCAAATGCTTTGAATTATAGACCAGTCTAAAATTTTTGTTTGGTAAAGAGATAAAGATAGACCAATTAATATGCATTTCAAGACTGTGTTGTAGGCAATACTATCTTGCAGAATAAAAGGCATATATATCCAAGATCCAGCTGCAGTCTGATCTTTATCTACACTGTCTGATAAAACATCCTGTCTTGCGTACCCCTAGCCTTGGTTCCCACCTGATCATTTTTTCCTTTTATCTATTCAGGACGGATGGATGCAGTTTAAATTTGACATGAAGCCCCCTTTTTCCATGACACAGCAATAAATTCCAAAACCCTGACAATATGCGCTAGGTCACTTGATGTGTGAAAATTTCATCCAAATCTGTTGATATGTCCAGTAATTAAAGAGATATTGGTGAAAAATGGAATATAACATGAAGACCCCTTTTTCCATGATGCAGCTATAAATCGCAGAACCTTGACAATATGCGCTAGGTCACATGATGAGAAACATTCTGTGAAAAGTTTTGTAAACATTGTGGGAAAGAAAAAAAATGCTGGTAACCAGCATTTTCTCCTTTTTCCTACAAAGTTTTCTACCCTATCAAAGAAATATTGTGTCACTTGAGCCAATATGAAAATGTTGTCTGCAAATGCTTTCAATTTTGCCATGTGGTAAAGGGTTAAAGGCTTTGACAGCATTTTTCTCTCTGGCTGTTAGGATGTATCTTTGAACATTGTGTTCATTGTATTTTGAGTTCACTTTTGTTCATTCATTTAACTCTGTAGTACAGATTTTATCTTGTAAATCTTAGAAGTCATTATAATTTTTGTCTTAATTTATAAATAAGTTTATGACCCCCCACCCCGATAGATTTTGGGCATATACTCCACCATGAATTGAAGTACCATTTGAAAGATCTGTTCAGGTAGGGCCAAGGTCAATGTCACACTTGAAGGTAAATTTTTTGTAAGCTGGACACATTGAAAGGTTTGTGCAAGACTATTGCAAGTGTAAATACATTGTTTATGTGTTTACAATGGCAATTACCCATGAACATGTCCCTGGACAACCACTGTAGTTGTTGGTGTATTTAACAACATTATAATACTAACTTGTATAGAAAGTCTTGAATCGGCAAACATTCTCTACTAAGTTTATTCAAATCAGGCAACTTTTTGCCACACACCAAAAGGCCTAGGACTTTGTTATTATTCCTTCAAAACTCTGTCCTGGAGGTATATAGGAGTCAGCTTGTCGGTCCATCCATCCATCCATCCATCAGTCTTTCTGTAGCATTTTCTTGTCAGAGCTAGTTCTCAACAACTACAGGACAGATTTCATTCAAACTTTAGAGAGACTCGGTGCCAAGCAAGAATGTGCATATTATATTTTGGTGACGGTTCGTTGAATTTTTACAAAGTTATTTTCCTTGGATGAAATTTTCTTGTTCTCCCTATTTTTCACCAACTATTGGACAAATATAATTCAAACTTCTCACAAATATTTATGTAACCGGGTTTGGTTAAGAAAGATTATCGTCTTGTCTAAACCAAGAAGACCTAGAGCTTTGGCCTTGCACTTCGATATTTGGTATTTATCTTCATTGTAGACCTTTACTGCTTTGGTACTCAGGTGAGCGACATAGGACCATCATGGTCCTCTTGTTGAGAACTTTCTGCCATTTTCATCAAATTTAAAATTGTCGTCTGCAAACTCTTTGAATTTGGACCAGTCCAAAATTTGTCGTTTGGGAAAGGGTTAATATAATGCATCATGGAGAAGCATTGAGTCTTTACCAAATGAAAGATTTTTAGACTCAACCAAATTGGAAGGATTTGCAGACCAAAAATTCAACAAAGCTCTAAAGATGATTTTATCCTTTGAAATGGTTTAAATCATTGTCGGAAAAGAAAAAATGCTGGTCACCAGCATTTTCATCTGTTCTCACAAATCTTTACTAAAGCCTTATTTCCCAAATTCACTAAAATTTGGGTCTGTGTGGTAAAGGGTTAAACCCTCTTTTGCCGGAGCATGGCTCACCGATTTTCATTCTATTTTTATGAATTAGGAGAAGAAAGATTTTTGGAAGGAACCCTTTGACTTGACAGTAGAACAGTTGTATAGCAACATTACTCAAGAAGAGGGTACTCGGTAAGTAGTCTTTATCACCTTTCCTTTTCAAAGCTGGTTTTAATCCTTTACCACACAATCCCAGCTTTTAACAATCCTGAAGACGAAGGCTTTTGAAAAAATCATGGGAAAAGGAGAAAATGCTGGTAACCAGCATTTTCTCCTTTTCCCACAATTTTTTTCTAACCTATCAACCACAAATTTAGCCAGTTGGGTCACCTTTAATTTGTCGTCTGCAAATGTTTTCAATTTGGACCAGTCTAAAATTTTGCTGTTTGTGAAAGGATTAAGCTTACTTGAGCAAGAAGTGCTCAAGGGGAGCAACTGATCTTCTTTTGTCATCCTTCCTTCTGAAAGGTGTTTTTAGCTAACAGCTACAAAGTGCTCCAGATGAGCTGTTTGATCCTACTCAACCATCTTGCATTGTCAGCTTTTACTGTGTATGGGGTATAACCCTTACAGCCCTGGAACCGACTTCAGTTGTTTTTGCAGACAGTGTAGATCAAGATCAGACTGCACAGAATGTCTGCATATTCTATGGTACATATTCTAATGGAAACACTCTTGAAATAGCAATATCTCTGTTTTTCCTAATGAAAAAGGTCCTAATCACCCATTTAGCACTTTAAGGGCTAATGTCTGTATTTTGAGTTAACCCTTTATCAAAGGACAAAATTTTAGACTTGCCCTAATTGAAAACTTTTGAAGACATCAAAATAATTGTGGCTCAAAAATGAAAATTCACCTTTGGAAGGAAAGAAAATTTTGTGGGAAAAGGAGAAAATACTGGTTACCAGCATTTTCTCTTTTTCTCACAATATTTTCAGAAGCCTTCTTCCTCAGGGCCATTTAAACTCAGGTAAAGGTTTACACTGGAGTGAACTTAATTCAAACCTGTACAAGACATTATCAGTAAAAATGTTTTCTGACTTTTCACAGACAAATCTTATTATCTAACTTGTTGTCTGCAATGGCTTTCAATTCAGACTTTGCACAAATCTAAAATTTTGCTTTGTGGGACAATAGATAGACAGTGCAGTCTGATCTTGATCTATGCTTGCCATATAAGTACATTGCCATGCTGTGGCAAAAGGGGGCTTGATGTATCGCCGTAGTGCATAATGCCAAGCAAGTCATAACATAATTATGGATCAATAATAGTCACCTGTTTTGACATCCAACTTAATCATTAGGTAGAGTGTTTCTTGAACATACAGAAAATTGACCAATAGCGAAAAGTTTCAGCCCAGGTAAGCCTGCGTGGACTGCACAGGCTGACCTGGGTCCAAACTTTTTGCAGATGCATTAAGCCACCTTTTCACAGAGCATGGCTCAAATGAATATTCTGATTTAAGCTTCTCATCTCTTTTTGTATTTAACAGGAAAGATATACGTGATGATAGTCAGGGAGTTGCAGATGAGATTCACAAAATAGCAGATAGTTTGCCACAATATGGTAATACATCCAATACATGACTAATCGTTTGTCTTCTAGTTGTATTACCATAAGATTTAACTCTTTACCAAACGACAAGGTTTAAAACTTGTCCAAATTGAAAGCATTTGCAGACGACAGAATAAATGTGACTCAAAAATTGAAATTTGTTCTGGGAAAGTTAGAAAACATTGTGGAAAAAGGAGAAAATGCTGGTTACCAGCATTTTCTCCTTTTCCCACAATGTTTTCAAAAGGCTTTTTCTTTAGGGTAGTTAAAACCTGTGTTTGTGTGGTAAAGAGATAACTTCTCTTTTCAGAAGTCTGAATTTGGCTTTTTTTCCCAGCATGATGGATTAATTCTGTCTTTGAATCAATGCCAATTCTACCATTAGTCTGTCGATATGGGATCAAATATGACCTTAAGTTAAAAAATCAAACCTTGTGAAAAGAAATGAGCTATATGTAATTACTTCTGATTTAAACATCTTCAGGTGAGAATCATGTTTGAAGTTGCTTACCAGCTTCAGCATATGCAGTGTTCCCACTCACATCTCTTTTTGAGAGTGCATGCGCTCCCTGGAATACAAGTTTGGGAGTGCAAGAGAAAATCTAGGAGTACACTTAATATTGGTAATTTTAGAGCATCTATGGAGGACAGTAAGGGTCTGTTGCATTGAAAATTTGTTTTGATGAGTCTAACTCTACAGTCAGCTGCTCTCGAAAACAATATGGGTAATTCAAAAAAAAGAAGATGCTTGTTATAATTTCCTTACTCATGGGACCAGTTTCAGAAGGACAACTTACAGCCTGACGGCCAGTAGAATTTTCCATTTCACCGTCAATTTCAGACACTAATTAGCTTTTACTTATTGTTTTATAGAGATATTTATGTAAATTTCCTGTTCAAAGTCATTGGTAACACTAAATAGACAGTTTGAAATGCCTATGATCGGACGATGTCAAACCAATTTTTGTTGTGTCATGGGTTTTCACATTTCTTGCAGCGATCTTTTTTTCATGCCTGTTAAGTTTTGGAGTAGTATTTCCACATTATTTGACATAGATTTGTCAATAAGAATAGCATGTAACTTCAGAGCCTTTAATTTTACACTAGAAAAGCGGATTGATACCAAGTTTGATTAGTGGTGATAAACAGTGACTTTCACATTTGATAACTTGTCCCAACTAGCACCACTGGTGATCGACAATGGGAACCCTGAAACCTATGCGTGCATGCACGTTCCACTTCATTTTTTGTGCGTGATTATTCAATTCAGTGCGTGAATCACACACATATGTGCGTGAATGGGAACCCTGATATGAAACCAGTTTGCCACTTACAGTTATGATGAAAAATCAAATATCATGAAGAAATGGGCCATATGAAGAGAAACTGCAAATATACAGACTGAAAAAAAACATTTTTGCCAAACTCATTTTATATCTATGCAAAGTAACAAGAAGGTCTGAAATCTGTCTTTCCCTATTTCTTTCCAAGTATTTACCACATGGCAAACTTTTAGACTTGTTCAAATTGAAAGCATTTGCAGTCAAAAAATATAATTTATGTGACACAAATGATGGTATTTATCATTGGAAGGGCATTGATTACCAGTATCTTCTTTTCCGACAATGTTTTGAAGTCTTCTTTGGCAGGATGGATAGAACTTAAGTAACATTTGATAAAGGCTTTAATTGCTCATTACAAAATGAAAAGACTTTATACTCATCCAAATTGACAGCATTTGCAGACATCAGATCATATGTGTCTCAGATGATGAGATTGTCTTTAGAAGGAGAAGAAAACATTGCAGGAGAAAGAAGTGGGCAGGAGATAGAGAAAATGCTGGTTACTAGCATTTTCTCATTTACCCACAATGTTTTCTAAAGCCTTCCATTTTAGGGTCGTTAAAACTCAGGACCTTCTGGTAAAGGATTAACTCTTTCTATAATCTTTGACAACTTTCTGTGAACCATTTTGGAAATCCACTGTGGAAAACATCAGAGCTAAAGGAGAAATAGCCTCCTACCAGAATAAACCATGAGAATATGAAACTGTATGATTGAAGTTTATTTTTACTAATATGACTACTTGACCAAGTATTCTCAACATTCTAGGTGCAACACTTGATGTTTATCTTTGGCCCTTGAAAGACAAAATAGACAGGTAAAGGATTTGTTTGTTTTCTTGTATGTTTTTTTTTTTTCTTTATCACATCTTATTGATAAGCATTTTGCCAATTTTGATATTGTCTGTTAAAATAATTGCAATGTATCATATTTTTTGAGAAAAGGATAAACTCAACAGTTGTGAATATTGTAAACTCTTATCTTTCTATTACCGCTCAACCCATCACCAGATGACAAAATTTTAGACTTGTTTGTAATGAAAGCACCTGCAGATGACAAATTGAATGTGGCTCAACTTATGGGATTTGTCTGTGAAAGGGTTGAAAACATTGTGGGAAATGGAAAAAATGTTGGTTACCAGCATTTTCCTGTTGTCTCACAATGTTTTCAAAAGCATTCACTGTCAAGTTCATTAAAATTCAGGACTGCATGGTATAGGGTTACAGGAGTGCATTATAACAGGTTGAAAACTAAAAAGAAAAAACAAAAGTAAATTTTTTTAATTGACCTGAGAGTTTGTTTTGTTTTGTTAAAGGGTATTATGAGATCAGTCTGTGAAAGAAGTAGGCTTAAAAACAAAGTAAAAATTGGTCATTTTTTTAAGAAGTCCACTTTGGTTTTTATCTTGGGCTTGAAGACTTTTAATTTTCTGTCACAGGAATCAAGATGGCTATATTCAATACCTTGGAGCACTCAGGAGGCTAAAAGATTGGCACAATGCCAAGTTTACCATCTTGGAGGCGGAGCTAACAGCAGACACAGAGTTTCTGCAACGCTTTCTGTCATCTGATGTTTGTGTACAGGTTGATGATGTACAGCCTGAGAAGGAAAATTGCTTCTGGAGAGGGAAGGTGTCTATATGTAACAAGATTGTAAGTTTTTAACTCTCTGTCTCTGAGTTATAGGAATTATGTTTTGATGATGCAGTAAATACCAATTGTAATGCTTGTGATACAAAACCCCAGTATGTAAACATCTGACACAAATAACATGTAGCCCTTTAGAAATTTGAAAGTACAGCTGACCAATCAGATAAAACTTCCTGGAAACAGACGGCTCTATAGGGACGTTTATAGCAGTTGGTAGATCAGTCTATCAGCTACTTGATGTAAGTCCTTCACTTTCAAGATACTTCTAGTTGTTAAAATCGGTACTCTTTGGAACAAATTTTTAGCAGACAAGATGTAAAACACTCTTTTGAAAAATTGATAATCTACATAAAGTAAGGTACACTACACAAAAATAAGATATTGTGACTAAAACAGAAACTGCATACTTTTCATGACAAACTTCTGTTTTTGTGTCAACATTATTTTCATATGCAGTGTGCTCCAAGACAAACAAAAGTCTTGAGTTGGTAATGTGTTAATATCTGGTTTTAAGCCCCTGTATTAAAACAGAGTAACAGAAATCTGTTGAAACAACCTAGAAAGCTGAAGCAGCAAAATTCAAATGGTTGTTACCTAGAAAAACAATTTAGAAAAAAGGACATTCTTTATGTAGTTTGTCAGCTGTTTATCTATAAGCCCTAAACTCTTTACCAACCAATAACATTTTAGACATGTCCAAATTGGAAGCATTTGCAGATGACAAACAAAATGTAGCATATGTTATGAAATTTGTCTTCGAAAGGGTGTAAAACGTTGTGGGAAAAGGAGAAAATGCTGGTTACCAACATTTTCTCCTTTTCCCACAATGTTTTCAAAAGTCCTTTTCCATGGGGGGGGTCATTAAAACTAAAGTGTGTGTGGTGAAGGGTTAAAGCCCCCTTGCGCAATGTCATTTCATTTGGTAGACAAAGGAGATCCAGATTAGAATGCACAGAAGGTGAAATCTGATCTTGGACCCATGATCTCTGAGATGTTCTATCAAAAACAGTCTTGACTGCATTATTTCTGTTATTGTCATAGTGAATTAAAATTCGGTTTCATTTATTTGTCACTTTATGGGTTAACCCTTTTTCTCACAATTTCAAGTTTCAATGACCCTTAGGAAGAGGCTTTTTGAAAACCTTGTGGGAAAAAGAGAAAATACTGGTACACAGCATTTTCTCCTTTTCCCACAATGTTTCCTACCTCACCAAAGATAAATTACAGGTACATTTAAATTATCGTCTAGAAATGCTTTTAATTTGGACAAGTCTATATTTTGCTTGTGTGTTAAGGGGTTAAATGCATCTGGATTTGGCAGTTATGCACTTTTTGAAACTCATTTCAGGAAAACACTGGGCTGATGGTCCCAGGTGTATGTATGTATACATCTGAAAGTGAGTCAGTGGCACTCCATTTTCCTTTGAGGGTGAGCAGCACTAATTGTAAACTTAAGGTATAATAGTTTTTTTCCGTTACTTTGTTGTCAAATCAAATTTTATTAAAATATTTGATTCAGATAAAATGGCCATGCAGAAAATAGAACAAAAAATTTAATTCTCATCTCATCCCAAACAATATAATGTTTTAACAACCCTCATGCAAAAGAGATTTGAAAACACTGTAGGAAAAAGAGAAAATGCTTGTAACCACAGCCTCCCTTGTTAAGGCAAATCACATCAGTTGAGTCACATTTAAATTGTCTTCTGCAAATGCTTTTAATATGGACAATCTAATAAATATTTGTATAAATGTTTACGCATAGCCACTTGAAACAAATTTGCAGCAGATGATTTTAAAAATATCTGTTAAATATGGAAATTACGACTATGTTTAGCTCACCTGAGCACAACATGCTCAAGATTAGCCTTTGTGGTCGTCCGATGTCCGTTGTGCGTCATCCGTCTTCTGTCGTCAACATTTACCTTGTGGACACTCTAGAGGCCACATTTCTTACTCGACCTGAAAATCGGTCAGAATGTTTGTCTTGATGAAATCTCAGATGAGTATGAATTAGGGTCACCTGGGGTCATAAACTAGGTCACTAGGCCAAATTAAAAAAATACCTTGTGGACAGTCTAAAGGCCACATTTCTTACTCAGTTGACCTGAAAATTGGCCAGAATGTTTGTCTTGATGAAATCTCGGTTGAGATGGAATTTGGGTCACCTGGGGTCATAAACTAGGTCACTAGGTCAAATTAAAGGAATACCTTGAGGGCACTCTAGAGGCCACATTTCTTACTCAATTGACCTGAAAATTGGTCAGAATGTTTGTCTTGATGAAATCTCAGACAAGATTGAATTTTGGTCAGCTAGGGTCATAAACTAGGTCACTAGGTCAAACTAAAGAAATATCTTGTGGCCACAATTCTTGCTCAATTGACCTGAAAATTGGTCAGCGTGTTTGTCTTGATGATATCTCTGATGAGTTTAAAATTGGGTCACATAGGGTCATTAACAAGTTCACTGGGTCACATTAAAGAAATACCTTGTAGGCACTCTAGAGACCACAATTCTAGCTAAACTGACCTGAAAATTGGTTTACATGTTTTACTTGATGATATCCCGGATCAGTTAGAAATTGGATCTCATAGGGTGATAAACTAGGTCACTAGGTCAAATGAAAGAAATGTAATATGGGCATTCTAGAGGCCACAATTTTTGCTCAACTGACCCGAAAATTTGTCAGCATGTTTGACTTGATGATATTTTAAATGGGTTTGAAATTGGGTCACATAGTGTCATAATCTAGGCCACTAGGTCAAATTACGGAAATACCCTGTGGGCACTCTAGATGCGGCAATTCTTGCTCAATTCACCTGAACCTTGGTTAACAAGTTTGTCTTGATATCTTGGATGAGTTTGAAATATGGTCACATTGGGTCATAAACTAGGTCACTAGGTCACATTGAAGAAATACATTTTGGACCCTCCAGAGGCCACATTTTCAGCTCAGTTGACCTGACAGTTGGTCAGAATGTTTGTCTTAACTCTTTACCAAATGACAAACTTTTAGAGTGATCCAAATTGAAAGCATTTGCAGAAGACAAAATAAATGGGACTGAAAATTTGAAATTTGTTATAGATAGGGAAGAAAACATTCCCACAATGTTTTCAAAAGGCTTCTTCTACAGCGTCGTTAAAACCCATGATTGTGTGGTAAAGGGTTAATAATATGTCAGATGAGTTTTAAATTGGGTCAAATTGGTCAAATATTAAATTGGAGTGAAATTTCGCCTTTTGACTCAGGTGAGCAATCCAGGGCCATCATGGCCCTCTTGTTTCATTAAGCCACAATGTTTACAAAAATTGTCTGCAGAGGGCTTCAAGTGAACTCTTTATCAAACAACAAAATTTCGTACCTGTCCAAAAGAAAGCATTTGCAGACGACAAATTCAGTGTGGATCGAATGGTAAAGATTGTCTTGGAAAGGGTACATAACATGGTGGGAAAAAGGAGAAAATGCTGGTAACAGCATTTTCTGTGTTTCCCAAAATGTTTTCATAAGCTTTCTTTCTCAAGGTCATGAAATCATGGGATTGTTTGGTAAAAGGTTAATATGATTGTTTAGGTTGCAATGCCTAGCATTGAAATTGTGATTGGTGTGCTGATTATAATAGAGAAGGCTGATAAAATTAGAACATGTAAAATAATCCTGTACCAAACAGTCCTGTGTTTTAACGTCCATGAAGAAGCTTTAGTCCTGTGTTTTAACGTCCATGAAGAAGAAAGCTTATGAAAACATTGTGGGGGAAAAAGAGGAAATACTGGTATTCAGTATTTTCCACTTTTTGAACAGTGTTTTCTACCCTTTCAAGGACAAATCCCATTGATTGAGGCACCTGTAAATTGTCGGCTGCAAAATCTTTCAAATTGGACCAGGTTAGATTTTTGATGTATGGTACAGAGTTAAGAAAAGCATGAACTTTTGTGATGGAAAATGATTGGAATCTTAGCCACTTAATATCTTCCATCATTGTGACTGAATTTTTATTCTGTTCTTTCTTGATTAAGTAGTTTCTTTTTGTAGCCAATAAATATCACAGAAAACCATCATAAAATTGATGAAAACATGTTTTACATCAGTGGCAAATAGTATAGCACAAAAAGTTATATGTAAATAATGTCTACCAGATGATTAAACTATGCCAGATTTTGTACAGGCTACTTTCAGATCAATCCAAAATTATTACAAATTAGAAGAAAGAAGAAAAAAAAATGGGGGTGGGAGGGAAAGTAGAGCATTGTTGTTCGAAAGTATGAAAAAGATTATGAAGAAAAAGATTAATTACTTATTACAGGTAAAAGTTACAGCTTTTTTTGCAACAATTTATCTTAAGGTGTCAGCTGCAGAGAATTAATAAATTTTAGACTCATCAGCATTAAGCATTTTCAAACAATTTACCGGTACATGTTGCTCAAATGCCAGGGCTTGTTTTCAAATGATTAAAAAATATTGTTGGAAAAGGAAAAAATTCTGTATAGTATACCCTTTCTCGTACATGTTTTCAAAGGCCTTATTCACCATGTTTGTCAAAACATAGAATTGTTTGGGGAATGTTAAACAAAATTTGATAAAGTAATTAAACTAAAACTTTGACAAAATGCTATTCATCATTTGTCAACTGATTGTAAATTGTCATCCCATTTATCTTTATAGTGTTAGTTATTTAGAACTTTTCAGCGGTCTTTGATCTGCATGATTTGTATTTGCAGACACAACAACAAGGTCAACTGGGCAGAATGCTAGAAGTTTTAGATGAAATCAGCCTGTCCTCGGTATCGTCTGTACTGAAGACTCCATACACCTACAGAATGTATCCTTTGTACATTGTAATTAGTTTATCTCATTACTTCTTGAAAGTAACTTGAAGCAGATCATCCTTGTAATAGATATATTATCTATAGAAAAAGGTTTGATACCTTTTTTAACTCTTTACAAACAACAAAGTTTTGGATTGGACCACCAAATTTAAAGCATTTGCAGACGACAGATTAAATGTAGTTCAAATGATCTTTTCTGTCATTGATAGGGTAAAAAACATTGTGGGAAAAGGAGAAAATGCTGGTTACCAGCATTTTCTCCTTTTCCCACAGTGTTTTCCCACAATGTTTTCAAAAGGCTTCTCTCTCGGGGAGGTTAAACGTCGGAATTCTCTGGTTACCAGCATTTTCTCCTTTTCCCACAATGTTTTCCCACAATGTTTTCAAAGGGCTTCTCTTTCAGGGTGGTTAAACGTCAGAATTGTCTGGTTACCAGCATTTTCTCCTTTTCCCACAATGTTTTCAAAAGGCTTCTTTCTCAGGGTGGTTAAACGTCAGAATTGTGTGGTAAAGGGTTAAAGATTGTTGCAAAAAGGAGGAAGTGATCTTTTTTTTGCCACTCTTTTCTAGTGTTTTTAATTTTGGTGTCCCTTTGGATGATGGGACTGTGTTTGTGTCAACCCCTGAATAATATGATTTATACTGATGTTTGTTCAGAAAGCTGTGTAATTATATAACTTAACTGTAGCTTAGATGTTTGTATCAGAAACATCCATACTCACAAGTCTTTCTCAATTACATAAGAGAAAATGACACTGTAAGTAGCGTAACCTTAGACATCATCCGTTGCCAATTCTTTTCCTAACAGATATATACTTTTTCAAAATAGTGCATGTACATTTAGATTACATGAAAAATTTTTCTCGTAGAAAAAGTATATATTCTTTTGTTGTAATCTTTTTCGGTGTAGCTTAATTCGCTGGCTTTTGACCTAGTTCTGGGTATTGATAAAATCAAATGTGTAGATGGTAATTTACTATTGGTCAAAAATATATACATGTTTATTTGGCGGGTCCTGGCTTACCTATTTGCTCGCACATTTATGAAACCAATATGCTAGTACTGCTACTGCTGATAGATAGCCCGGGACCTTTATTCACACCATAGCAAATTATATGATAGGGGATGATCCCTTCCATCTACTTTTTGGTAATTTGATTATCTTTGATTATTTTTTCTATGCATTACCCAATGACCTAATACTGTATGTTTGCTTGAGTGTAACTCAACTTTTCCCCTTTTCAATGATGATATGGATTAAATTGTAATCTTGAAATATACATGTAATTAAAAATTTTATTTATCCACAAAATGAAAAAAGAAAAAGAAAAAAAAACAAACAAAAAAAAAAAAAAAAAAAAAAAAAAACAGGAAAAAAAGGGACAGTTGATGTTGAGATTGCTTTTCATTATTTCTCTTCATATCGAACCACAAAGGAGTTTTAATATTCATATGTCAGTACCTGTTACGCCATCTTTCTTTATTAAAGATACATGTATTTCTTCTTAATATTCTCCTGAAGAGACCTTATTGAAGTCATAAAGCAACCCGAATAGGAGGCTTAATTCTCAGAGACAACAGAATTTCAGCCTCTCAGTATATGAGGCATTTGCACATGTACAATGTAAACATAGCTTATTGTGGGATTTATCTTTGAAATTGAAGAAATCAAAGTGGAAAAGGAGAAAATGCTGGTAACCCTTCCAGCAATTTTTTGTTTAAAAGTGTTACCTCTCATTTTTGTTAAAACTCTTGTTTGGCACAGGATTTTAATTAACATTGTGGCAAACAGATGAACTGCTCTCGTGCACAGATAGCACTGCTAGACATGGGGTTTTGAGCTTGAATCAACACTTGAACAACTCTGGTTGAAGTCTGATAATAGTCCATGTGGTATCTTTTTGTTTTTTTCTCACCTTAGCTCAACGTGCTAAAGGTGAGCTATTGTGATCGCCCTATGTCCGGTGTCCGTCGTCCGTCAACAATTTCTTTAAACATCTTCTTCTCCTAAACCGCTGGGCCAATCTTGATGAAACTTAGCAGGGATGTTCCTTGGGTGAAGCTCTACCAAAATTGTTCAAAGAATTGAATTCCACCCACAACTCTGGTTGCCATGGCAACAAAAAGGAAAAAAAAGCAAAATCTTTGAAAATCTTCTTCTCTGAAACTAGAAGGCGCAGAGCATTGATATTTGGTATGTAGCATCTCCTAGTGGACCTCTACCAAGTTTGTTCATTTGATGCCCCTGGGGTCAAAACTGGCCCCGCCCCAGGGGTCACAAGTTTGAGCATAGTCACAAAGAAGGAAAACTTTAAAAATCTTCTTCTCTAAAACTTGAAGGCGTAGAGCTTTGATATTTGGCATGTAGCATCTCCTAGTAGACCTCTACCAAGTTTGTTCATATGATGCCCCTGGGGTCAAAACTGGCCCCGCCCCAAGGGTCACAATTTCCAACATAGGAACAAAGAGGGAAAACTTTAAAAATCTTCTTCTCTAAAACTAGAAGGCATAGAGCTTTGATATTTGGCATGAAGCATCTCCTAGTGGACCTCTACCAAATTTGTTCATAAGATGTCCTTGGGGTCAAAACTGGCCCTGCCCCGGGGGTCACAAGTTCGAACATAGGAACAAAGAGGGGAAACTTTAAAAATCATCTTCTCTGAAACTGGAAAGCGTAGAGCTTTGATATTCGGTATGTAGCATTGCCTAGTGGACCTCTACCAAGTTTGTTCATATGATGCCCCTGGGGTCAAAACTGGCCCCGCCCTGGGGGTCACAAGTTTGAGCATAGTCACAAAGAAGGAAAACTTTAAAAATTTTCTTCTCTGAAACTTGAAGGCATAGAGCTTTGATATTTGGCTTGTAGCATCACCTAGTGGACCTCTACCAAGTTTGTTCATATGATGCCCCTGGGTTCAAAACTTGCCCCGCCCAGGGGCTCACAATTTCCAACATAGGAACAAAGAGGGAAAACTGTAAGAATCATCTTCTCTAAAACTAGAAAGCATAGAGCTTTGATATTTGGCATGAAACATCTCCTAGTGGACTTCTACCAAATTTGTTCATAAGATGCCCTTGGGGTCAAAACTGGCCCTGCCCCGGGGGTCACAATTTCAAACATAGGAACAGAGAAGGAAAACTTTAAGAATCATCTTCTCTGAAACTGGAAGGCGTAGAGCTTTGATATTTGGTATGTAGCATCGCCTAGTAGACCTCTACTAACTTTGTTCATATGATGCCCTTGGGGTCAAAATTGGCCCTGCTCCGGGGGTCACAAGTTCAAACATAGGAACAAAGAAGCAAAACTTTAATTTTTTTTTTCTCTTAAATGGGAAGGCATAGAGCTTTGATATTTGGTATGTAGCATCTCCTAGTGGACTTCTGCCAAGTTTGTTCCAAGGATGCTGCTTGGGTCAAAACTGGCCCCAGCCCCTGGGGTCACAAGTTCGAACATAGGAACAAAGAAGGAAAACTTTAAAATTCTTCTTTCTGAAACCGAAAGGTGTGGAGCTTTGATATTTGGTATGTTGCATCTCAGAGTGGACCTCTACCAAGTTTGTTCATATGATGCCCCTGGGTCAAAACTGGCCCCGCCCCGGGGGTCACAAGTTCGAAGATAGGAACAAAGAAGGAAAACTTTAAATTTCTTTTTATCTTAAACAGGAAGGTGTAGAGTTTTGATATTTGATATGTAGCATTTCATAGTGGACCTCTACCAAGTTTGTTCATATGATGCCCCTGGGTCAAAACTGGCCCAGCCCCGGGGGTCACAAGTTCGAACATAGGAACAAAGAAGGAAAACTTTAAAATTCTTCTTTAAAACTGGAAGGCGTAGAGCTTTGATATTTGGTATGTAGTGATTCTCTTCTAAGTTTGTTTGCCCATCAAAGCGCAACAAGTTCATTGAGTTCAAAATTGGGTCATCTTGGGTCATAAACTAGGTCACTAGGTCAGATTAAAGAAATACCTTGTTGGCACTCTCAAGGCCACATTATTTGCTCAATTGCCTTGAAATTTAGTTAGAAAGTTTGTCTTTATAAAGTCTCACATAAGATTAATTTGGGTCAACTTGGGTCATAAACTAGTTCACTGGGTCAAATTAAAGAAATACCTTGTTTGCACTCTGGAGGCCACATTTATTGCTCAAATGACCTGAAATTTGGCCAGAATGTTTGTCTTGATGAAATACCAGATGAGTTTGGATTTGGGTCACCTGAACCATAAACTAGGTCAGTAGGTCAAAATAAAGAAATACCTTGTGGGCACTCTAGAGGCCACATTATTTGCTTAATTGCCTTGAAAATTGTTCAGAATGTTTGTCTTTGTAAAATCTCACATGAGTCTGAATTTGGGCCAACTGGGGTCATAAACTAGGTCACTTAGTCAAATTAAAGAAATAGCTAATGGGCACTCTAGAGGCCACATTTATTATTCATTTGATTTGAAAATTGGTTAAAATGTTTCTTTTGATATAGTCAAAGACCAGTTCAAATTTGGGTCACCTGGGGTCATAATCTAGGTCACTAGGTCAAACAAAAGAAATATCTTTAGGGCACTCGAGGCCACATTTTTTGCTCAATTGACTTGAAAGTTGGTCAGAATGTTTGTCTTCATGAAATATGAGTTTGAAATTGGGTCACCTGCGGTCAAAAACTAGGTCACATGGTCAAATTAAAGAAAAACCTTTAAGGCACTCTTCTAAGGTGAGCGACCCAGGGCCATCATGGCCCTCTCGTTTAATTTTTCATAGTTTGATTTTTTGTAAGTCAAAATAATAATTTCTCTATTTTTCTTTATTGATAACTGTTTTGTAGACTGGTCTCTTGGCTAGAATACCTATCTATCCAGGTGGTAATACTCCAATAACTTGTAGTGAAACAAACTTGTCTTCAGCTATGTGGAAAGAAAACATTGTGACAGATTTACAGTTTGTGCAAGGTAAGTATTTGTATATTTTGAGATTGAACTACATGCATTGTCAGACCAAAATCAGCTATTTTTTGAGTAGAACAATGAATTATTGTTTGATGAAAAATGGAAAAATTAAAATCATGTGATGATTAAAATCATGTGGTAATTTGGTGAAACTAACTTGTCAATGGAAATAGTACAGCTGCAGTTCTGATGGCTCATGCAAGTATTCAGCTTGCTGTTTTACTGTTTTTGGCAAATCTTATGTTTGTATGAAGACTGATAATGATGTTATACATAGATATACCTATTTTAGGTGTATGTGGAAATTAAGTAAATTTTTTTTAAAACTCATTCTTATTTGGGTGAAAAAAATGCATTAGACAACTTTGTAATTAATCTTTAACTTTTAAATACAAAACAAAAATTAGACTCATTCAAATTGAAAGTCAACGTATATAATTTGGCTCAAATGATGGCGTTTGTCTTTGAAAGGGTAGAAAAAAATGGTTTGAATATGAGAAAATGCTAGTAACCAGCATTTTCTCTTTTTCCCACAATTTCTTCAAAAGCCCCTTTCATCAGAGTCTTTCAAACATGTGATTGTGAGGTAAATTGTCAAAATAGGGATGGTAAATATGAATAATTGAACAATGGTTTGATTTACATATAGAAAAAAAAAAATCATTTAATACACAAATATATTTCGGAAAAAACATCATGTTACAAGCAATTTCTATTTTGCCTCAAAATCTTCAAAAAGGGTTTACTGCAAGGCTGATAAAGTTGTCAGTGAGTGGTAGTGGAAGGAAAATTTCTAACTGCATGCATAAAGTTGGGCTTTTCTGTAAAAGTCAGCAGGATAGAGTTAAACTTAATTTTTGATTTTTCTACTTTTTGCCCTTGATTAGATAAAAGTTGTTTGCCTGTATTTCTCTTTGTTGGCAGAGCTATTCTTTTCCTCAGCTACTGATGTTTGAAACTGTGAGTAACATTATTTTGGTTCTTTTAGCATTTAACCCCTTACCACACAATGCTGGCTTTGAGCGACCAGAGGAAGAAGCCTTTTGAAAACATTGTGGAAAAAGGAGAAAATGCTGGTAACCAGCATTTTCTCCTTTTCCCACCATGTTTTCTACCCTATAAAAGACAAATCCCATCATTTGAGCCACACTGAAATTGACGTCTGCAAATGCCTTCAATTTTGACTGATCTAAGATTTTCTTGTGTGGGAAAGAGTTAAGCACTTGTCTAATTTATTTACAATGTACTGGCTTTTTTTTTTAACTAGAACCTGATGAGGACCTGCAAGATGACTATGAGTTCCTTTATTTTGTAATTGCTTCCCCTGATAAGAATTCTTCGATGGAGAATCATGTTGCAGTTGCTTACCAGCTTCAACACCCTTACCATTTAGATGGTTCCCTACTTACCATAATATATCATAATGCTCTAGTAGATAATGAAGATGATAAATCAGAAGTGATAGATCTGTCTGGACTTCCAGTGATGTCATGTGACATGTTGATGGATGCTGAAATGGACTTACAGTTGCTAAGAAAACA
Source organism: Tridacna gigas (assembly GCA_945859785.2). Classification (NCBI taxonomy): domain Eukaryota; kingdom Metazoa; phylum Mollusca; class Bivalvia; order Cardiida; family Cardiidae; genus Tridacna; species Tridacna gigas. The sequence goes on along the minus strand of OX244034.2, from coordinate 63,802,624 downwards.
AATGCTGCAAAACTGGATAAGTATGTAGGTTTCCTCTATCTTTAAGAACTAACTTCAGTCGTCATATTTGTTGCCTACATTAAGGAATGCTCAAGTTCCAGTTAGGTATGAGGGTAATGAAAGAAATACATGAATAATGTGTACGAGGGGCAATCAACCTTTTTGCTCCAAAAGATTCAATTAATTTTGGCAAGTTTTAACGACCTTGAGAATAAAGGCTTTTGAAAACATTGTGGGAATAGAAGAAAATGCTGGTAACCAGTATTTTCACCTTTTCCACAATACTTGCTACCTTTTCTAAGACCATTCATATCATTTGTTCCAAATTTAATTTGTCGTCTGCAAATATTTTCAATGTGGACATGTCTGAAATTTTGTCGTTTGGTAGAGAATTAAACACCAAAAAAGTCTCAGACTGAAGTGATATTTTACAGTAATATCCAAACCTTATGTTCTCTTAAGTGTTATTTTTTCAGTAAAAATATTTTTAGCGCTGCATGATGGCCAGATGACCCTCTATGTCATTGAGCAGTTTCTTTCATCTGTCTATTCTGTATTAGACTTTTTAGCTCACCTGAGCACAAAGTGCTCATGGTGAGCTATTGTGATCGTGTTGTGTCCGGCGTGCGGCGTGCATCGTGCGGCTTGCATCGTCCATCGTCTGTCATCAACTTTTTACCTTGTGTATGCTCTAGAGGCCACATTTTCAGTCCGATCCTCATAAAACTTGGTCAGAATGTTTGTCTTGATAAAATCTCGGACAAGTTTGAAATTGGGTCATGTTGGGTCAAAAACTAGGTCACCAGGTCAAATCTAAGAAAAACCTTGTGTGCACTCTAGAGGCCACATTTTCAGTCAGATACTTGTGAAACTTGGTCAGAATGTTTGTCTTGATAAAATCTCGGACGAGTTTGAAATTGGGTCATGTGGGGTAAAAAACTAGGTCACTAGATTAAATTTTAGAAAAGCCTTGTGTGCGCTCTAGAGACCACATTTTTAGTCAGATACTTGTGAAACTTAGTCAGAATGTTTGTCTTGATAAAATCTAGGACGAGTTTGAAATTTGGTCATGTGGGGTCAAAAACTATTTCACTAGGTCAAATCTTCGAAAAACCTTGTGTGCACTCCAGAGGCCACATTTTCAGCCCCATACCAATGAAACTTGGTCAGAATCTTGGTCTTGATGATATCTTGGAAGAGTTTGAAACTGGGTCACCTCAGTTCAAAAACTAGGCCACTAGGTCAAATCTTCGAAAAACTTTGTGTGCACTCTTAAGGACACATTTTCAGTCCGATACTCATGAAACTTGTTCAGAATGTTTGTCTTGATAAAGTCTCGGATGAGTGTGAAATTGGGTCATGTGAGGTCAAAAACTAGGTCACCAGGTCAAATTTTAGAAAAACCGTGTGTGCACTCTAGAGGCCAAATTTTTAGTCAGATACTTGTGAAACTTGGTCAGAATGTTTGTCTTGATAAAATCTCGGACGAGTTTAAAATTGGGTCATGTGGGGTCAAAAACTAGGTCACTAGGTCAAATCTTAGTAAAACCTTTATGTGCACTCCAGAGGCCACATTTTCACCCATACTAATGAAACTTGGTCAGAATCTTTGTCTTGATGATATCTTAGAAGAGTTTGTTTGTCTTGATAAAATCTTGGATGAGTTTAAAATATATTGGGTCATGTGGGGTCAAAAACTAGGTCACTAGAAAAACCTTGTGTGCACTCCAGGGGCCACATTTTCAGTCCCATACTAATGAAACTTGGGCAGAATCTTTGTCTTGATGATATCTTAGAAGAGTTTGAAACTGGGTCACCTCAGTTCAAAAACTAGGTCACCAGGTCAAATCTTAGAAAAACCTTGTGTGCGCTCTAGAGGACACATTTTCAGTCCGATAATCATGAAACTTGGTCAGGATGTTTGTCTTGATAAAATCTCGGATGAGTTCGAAATTGGGTCATGTGGTTCCAAAAACTAGATCAAATTAAAGAAATACCTTGTGGGCACTCAAGAGGCCACATTTTTCGCTCAATTGACTTTAAAATTGTTCAGAATGTTTGTCTTGATCAAATCTCGGATGAGTTCGAATTTGGGTCACCTGGGTTCATAAACTAGGTCACTAGGCCAACTTACAGAAATTCCTTGTGGGCGCTCTAGAAACCACAATTCTTACTCAGTTGACCTGAAAATTGATCAGCATGTTTGTCTTGAAAAAATCTTGGATGAGTTCAAAATTGGGTCACATAAGAAATACCTTGTAGGCACTCTAGAGGCCACAATTCTAGGTAAATTGACCTGAAAATTGGTCTACATATTTGACTTGATGATATCTTGGATCAATTAGAAATTGGGTCACTAGGTCAAATTAAAGAAATGTATTGTGGGCACTGTAGAGGCCACAATTTTTGCTCAACTGACCTGAAAATTTGTCAGCATGTTTGACTTGATGATATCTGGAATGGATTTGAAATTGGGTCACATAGTGTCATAATCTAGGTCACTAGGTCAAATTACAGAAATACCTTGTGGGTACTCTAGAGGCAGTAATTCTTGCCCAATTCACCTGAACCTTGGTCAACAAGTTTGTTTTTATATCTCGGATGAGTTTGAAATATGATCACATAGGGTGATAAACTAGGTCACTTGGTCAAATTGACGAAATACATTTTGGACACTCCAGAGGCCACATTTTCAGCTCAGTTGACCTGACAGTTGGTCAGAATGTTTGTCTAAATAATATCTCAGATGAGTTTTAAATTGGGTCATTATGACCCTAGAGTGAAATTTTGCCTGTTGACTCAGGTGAGCGATCCAGGGCCATCATGGCCCTCTTGTTTATTTATGATGTAAGTCCACATGTAAGATCTGATTCTAGTAAAACTTGCCCATTGTGTTTGAAACTGACTGAAAATGAAGGCAATTTGATAAATTAATAAGAGCCATTTAAATGTGAAATTTACGGTCTATACCTGTATCGTTGATAAAATCCTTTAACTCTTTACCACACGACAAAATTTTAGATCAGTCCAAGTTGAAAGCATTTGCAGACGACAATTTCAATTTGACTCAAATAATACAATTTGTCTTTGATAGGGTAGAAAACATTGTGGGAAAAGGAGAAAATGCTGGTTACCAGCATTTTCTCCTTTTCCCACAATGTTTTCAAAAGGCTTCTACATCAGGGTCGTTAAAAGTCAGGATTGTGTGGTAAAGAGTTAAAAGCATGCACAAATTACTTGCATCATCAAGAGCTAAAATCCTTTAAGCCTTACCATTTACCACAGTTCTGAGCTTTAAAGACCCTGAGAAAGAAGGCTTGGAAAACATTGTGGGAAAAGGAGAAAATGCTGGTTACCAGCATTTTCTCCTTTTCCTGCTATGTTTTTTAATCCAGTTATTATCCATCTTTTGTGCCACATGTGATTTGTTGTCTGCAAATGCTCTCAACTTAGACAAGCCTGGAATTTTGTCATTTGGTAAAGGTTTAACCTAATGGACATTGTCACTCTAGAATAAGGCCCTGATAATTGCAATTTTGTAGCTACCTTTTTGTCTGAGCAGTCTGATCTTGATCTACACTATGTGCAAAGGCAGCAACGGAATTGAAAATTGCTTGAAGGGTTAACTGTACGGAAAACAAACAATACTTATACCTGAAAGTTGACCGATTACGGTAGTCTGGAATTAGAGAATTATGAATATTTGCTAAAAATCTTCAATGTTTCATGGCTAGTAGAGCATATCAAGCCCTTATGCACCACTCGTTGAGGAGCTTGTTGTTACATGTATTCTTTGCTTTTAACTCTTTACCAGATGATAAAATTTTAGGGAGGTCCAAAATGAAAGCATTTGCAGATGACAAGTCAAATGTAGCTAAAACTATGGTATTTGCCTGCCAAGATTGGATTTGCCTGTGAAAGGGAAAGAAATAATGTGGAAAAGGGAGAAAGTACTAGTTACCTCTAGTTTTCTCCATTTCCCATGATAATTTCATAGGCTTTCACTGTCAGGGTCATTAAAACTCAGGCTTGTTTGGTAAAGAGATAAACAAAGCTGTCTAACATTACAGGGGGTCACTACAGAATTTTAACATATGCTTCTCCATTGGTTTCCATTCTGCTCTTTCACAATATTTGTATGTTTGATTTTCAACAGATGAGAAGCAGAAGAAGGGAGAACCAAGTGTAGTGCCTGTTACTGAACTGAGGACAAAACTCAGAGACCTGCAAATGACATATTTGACTAAGATGGCTGAAAAACTTCCAAAATGTCAACAAATGTCTTCCTGTTTGAAAATCAACCTGGAGAAAAATATCACGGGTAATTTAAGACGTCAGTGAGGTTTTTATTATTTAACTGTACCAAATGACGAAATTATGGACTTGTTCAAGTTCAAAGCATTTGCAAATGATAAATGTGTCCAAAATTAATGAAATTGTCTCTGATAAGATAGAAAGCATTGTGGGAAAAGAAGAAAATGCTGGTTACAAGCATTTTCTTCATTTCCCACAATGTTTTCAGACACCCAATTCTTTTGGGTTGTTAAAACACAGTGTTGTTTTGTAATGGGTTAAGTTTGCTATACTTTGAATATCTTGATTAACTTACAGAGCTCTAAGCTATTGCAGACTGTATAGATTATGATCAGACTATACAAAAAGTTTAGTCTAATTGATTTTAGATCTACTTTTTTCTGTATTTTGTTATTTGCAGACAACAAATGTTACTCAAAAAAAAATTTTGGGGGGGGGGGGGGGGGGGTGTTACAAAAAAATGTTAGAAAAGGATTTTGAATATCAGAATTATAAAAAGACAAATGTCTAGTTAGAGGTTTTGATCATGCATGAATTTCATCATTTTACATATTGTACATTTGAAAATGGTTGCTATGGTTTTGAGAATTCATTGTAATATTTATTTCAGAGATTTCCGAAAACAGCTATGATTGGCTGGAGAGACAGATACAGCAATATGAAGAGTCACAGAGAAGGTCATTGTCAAGGTTACAGTCTTCTGAAAGTGTGGCCATGTCTTCCCCAGCACAGCCCTGTGAAAGTGAGATACTTAGATTGGTTGTTATTTAGCCAGTAATGTTCCTAGAATTTCATCTACATCTGATGAAGATTCTTTACTCTTTCTCAATGAAAAACAAATTTTGAAAAATATGAAAGAACATGCACTAGGCAAGAAATACTGTACTAAAAAAAGAAATCACTTTACTTAACTCTTTACCACACAATCCCAACTTTAAATGACCTGGAAATAGAAGGCTTTTGAAAACATTGTGGGAAAAGGAGAAAATGCTGATTACCAGCATTTTCTCCTTTTCCCACAATGTTTTCTACCCTATCATTTGCAGAAATCATCATTTTAGCAAGATTCAATTTGTCGTCTGCAATTGCATTCAGTTTGGTCCATTCCAAAATTCTGTTGTTTGGTAAAGAGTTAAAGAAGAAATTGCTTTCATTTTTAAACTCAATGGGATTCTGCCATTACTCTGTATTATTAGGCTTTATGATTCATTAGCATAGGAATTTCATCCTGTGATTCTCTAACTGCAGGATTAGGTTAAGATTCAGTTTATTTTCTTATTAGAAATAAACTTTACCTTATCATTATCTCATTTCATTTTGTATGGCAGTTTCCTCCACCATAGATATTCAAAGCTTTCTAAAATTTTTCCACCCGGATGGATCAGCCAGCAATGACAGTCTGTCGCCAGTTCGCAGAAGGGTGAGTGATGCGACTTATAACAATCTGTGTTAGAAATGTTTTGGAGTAAATATTTGTCAAAGGAACACTCGTCTTCGCAAGTCAAGGTGATGATCACTACGTGGATCTTACCCCTTGGCTGATCGAGTCAAAATTTGTTAGCCTCGCGATATGAGTAATCATTGGTTGCAGTCAGGACTGAAAGCACCAATCCAATAGCGTGTTACATTTGCTATCCAACATCAGCAGAACGTAAACAAAAATGATCACAGGAGAAAGTTATCGGATATGCTGGGTATTATAACCAACAAAATAAAGACGAAAAATATTTTCTTCAACATTCACTGTCACAAATCAATTAAATGAAGTTTTAGGATACATCCCAACACCAGATGATGGACTTTCAAAGTAAGTGTGTGGCTTTAGCTTTGCGAAACTTAAGATTTTGACTTGATAAATCGGCTCTCAAGTTTGCAATCTGAAAAGTAGTCAATTGTTGGCAAATTACGGAGAAAGCATGCTGAACAAACTATAATTGGACCAAACCTAAGTGGCCAATTGTCAAGGACCCACGTTAAAACAACAACACCGAAGCCCTTAACAGATCATAAACAAGTCTTTGGCCAAAAGAGTTACGCGACGTTTGATTGGTTTTCGATGACGTAAATCTAGGGGTGATAACAATTAAAATCCAGTAGGTGGCTAGAGCCCCAGATAATTTTTTGAGCCAAGGAGTACTTAAGCATCAATTTTTTAATGATGGGGTAAAATGAAATGAATTTGCTTATGCAGCAAATTTTTAAGCAAGAAAATTCTAATGGTGGCGTAAAAATCGAGTTTTACTCCATAACTGAACATACTATGTTTCAACCCCATAATGTTAACTTTTTTATTTTATATTGTGTCCAGCTAATAAGATTAGTTGAAAAATATGGCAATTTTATTTTATTCTTTTTATCTGTTATATGCTGAGCATGGTATAAAAAGAAAATGTATTGGTAAAATATGGATACCTTGATTACAACTGTTTCAAGAGTAATTCCAAGCACTTGATCATCAGAAAGATGGAGAACTAAATTTTAACTTGCAGCCCAAGCATGCAATTCGTCATGATGAATAAATGGACACAGACAAGGTTCTAACAGTTTTCCAAACAACATAATTTTAGACTCTCTCGTATTTAGAGCAGTAGCAGATGACAATTCAAATGTGTCTTGAAGGACTGGATTTGTCTTTCATATAGCATACTAGAACATAGTGGAAAAGGGAGAAAAGAAAGGTCACCATCATTAAAGGGTTCTTTCATTCTAGTGTTCTTTCTTTGTATGAGTGACCAGTACCTTCTTTAACACATGTTCCAGTGCTAACACTGTATGACAAAAAGGTCTAACCTCCACCATCCCCTGTCTAATTTGTAGGTTGTCATATATTTTTATTTCATGACGCAGCCAATGGTTTTTACTCACTACAAAACAGATATTTTGGCTTCCACTTCTTGATTTCTACAGAGATTCGTGTATATTCAGTGTTTAGATTCATTATCAAAGACGATAAAACAGATTGAAGTGCCTCTGATCGGACAACATCATACTGACGTTTGTTGTGTCATGGGTTTTTGCGTTTTTTCAGCGTCCGATTTTTCATGTCAGTTAATTTTTGGAGAAGTATTTCTGCATCATTTGACATTAATTTGTCAGTTAGGGTAGCAGGTAACACTAAAACCTGTCATTTTACACTAGATAAAGGGATGAACACTTTTATCACGTTTTCATAAAATGTGAGTTTGATTAGCTGTGATAAACAGAGCTGTGTGCGTACCTCACATTTGACACTAATTGTGTAACTTACTAAAGCCCATATATCTGCCGGGTACATGCCCGCAAGCTAATTTATATGAACCTTTAGCCGATGATCTCATGTGTCAGATTGACCTTTAGGCAGATTATTTTTGAGCATAAAAAACTGGGTTATTTCAAATTTCCAAGCGTCAATGAGAACTGATAGCCCATGTTAGAAAATTAATGTACAAACTATTTTTTCAATGGAAATGTTTTACGAAAGATTCTAAGAGAAAATTGTGACGAGTGTTTTCTTTTTCTAAGTGGAGTATTACGATTTAAGAACGGTAAAGCGGTGTATTTTTTTTTGGAAGAAATGTACTGTGTACATGCATATGAATCTATGTGATACAGCCGGTAACCGGTCATTTCGTACCTAGGTCATTTCGTACCTAAGTCATTTCATACGAATTTGGTCATTTCGTACCCACTTCTTTGGTCATTTCGTACCTAGTGGCAACCATTTCGTACCCAGGTCATTTAGTAGCTATTTCTGTATTTTGAACTCTCTAATTGGTACGAAATGACTTTTATCTGGTCATTTCGTACCCTGTCATGCTTTCGATAAATTTCGATTTTTCTTTAAATGTTTCCTGGTATTTTGTGCACCTGTTTATATACAGCATATGTTATCATGGTTATGAGTCCACTGTGGTCATCTGGTACTCAGCTGTACCTAACTTTTATGTTTTTGAGCTGTACCTAACTTTTATGTATTTACTAGTTTTGTCTACACTTTTTGCATTTCCTACCCTTACGTCTACTGCTATATCGAAACTTATTCCAATTTTCCTCTAGTCGCAATAAGTTTACTGATTTACTTAAATCCTGGTCATTTAACTTTGCAAGGCCAAATTAATAAGATTTTTACATGCAACATTTTTTAATTTTATTACCGGGTATCATTATTATATAAGCCCCCTCCCCCAGCCGGTGTAATATTTCATCTTTACTTTGTGCAAATTCTGTCAGTTACCTTCCTGTAGTGTTTTCCATGTTGTTGACTTCATTTGCCTGCTTTTCATAGAAATGTTTATACCTACTTCTCACTTCCCGATTTGATCATACAGAAAAAAAAAAAAAAAATGCACAGGTGTGAAATGCTGATGTCAAAAGCATGGTATTTATAGTCTTAAACCATCGGTCAATTCATGTAGCATTGTGATTCCCTCTGTGCGTGCCACCGTCTTATCATCAAATAGGAAAGTGTTAAGATGGTTTCTAACACAGGTGTTGACACTATGTTGCTAATTAGGTATGTACATACACTGCAGTCATTTTGTCCCATTTTTGTTCTCATTGAATCTTCTTAGTAATTTTATGCGGATTATCTCATGGCAGTATTGAATTATCCCTGTGAAAATGTTTTTTTTTTAGTGTTTTTCTAACCACAAATTTTAAACTTTCTCCAAGTGCTTTAAACACGGCGTAGATCGTGATATATGGTATTTTATTTCCGTTGGACGATTACATAGTATTTCCGTTGGGCAGTAGTCTTGCTTTTCACCCATTGCACGCATATTGGGGTATTGGCGTTGAATTTGATCTTTTTTCCTGTAAGTCTGCGAGTTATTTTTTAACAAGAATTAACGAATCGCGGGCATAAAGATTTAAGCCACATTAGTGTCTGAGAAGGAGCTTTGACGCTGCCAGAGAAGAAAGCAAGTGGGGAGATTTTTTTTTAATCTAAGTCATTAGCAAGCGGTACGGTCAATACCATATTCAGCCGAAAATGCGGTACGGCCATTGCCAGACGGCCGTTAACGACCTTGTTTCAGTACTGGAATCATGTACAGGGAGAGTAAAATATCTGCTATCCACCGTCTGAAGGCCTGCTCTACGCTATATGCCAACTGACAGTGGCAGTGATTAAATGCACATTTCCAGTAACTTTTAAAAACAAAAAAACTGTGTGATGAAAGGTTGCTTTTACAGGGAAAATGTCACCTTACCTATCTGGAATTGTGGTTTAAGATCAGACTGCACATTCTTTTCACCTAGACCTTAATTTTTACAGTCCTTAGTAGCTTCTTCTGGACAGGGAAAAACTGCTGGTGACAATGTTTTCTGGCCTCTCAAGAACAATCTCGTCTTTTGATCCAAATTACTTTTTTCGTCTCCAGACGCATCCAGTGTAGGTAAGTTAGTACATATATATAAGTTTGTGGACGTGTAAAGATTCAGTTTAAAAGTAAAGTGAAAGAAAAATCAATTTACATGATGTAAAAACACAAACTGTGTGATCTCAAAGTTCATTTTACCAGTAATATTCAAGTTGTGTCTGACTGTGGATCCAAGATCAGACTGCAGTGCACGTTCATTGTCCTCTATAGTTCATAAAGGATTCGGTTTTATAGACGATTCTAGTTTTTACCATCGTTTTATAAGACCGTTCTGAGTTTGGTAAAAAGGAAATGGGGTGGCGACCTTGGTATTTTCTCCTTTTCCCACAATCCCATCTTTTGATTCAATGCTTAATGATTACATGGATAGACAGGTGAAATGGCAGTAAGTTCTGTTGTTTGCTTGGTTCACTTTTCGTGATATCGCCGTGCAATAATCATTTTTTTTACCGGCACAAGAAAATTATCCCCTGTAGTCGCTGTCTACTATGGATGCAGTGGTGGGGGAAAAATGTCTGTCAGAATGTAATCTACCAGTAAAATCTGAGTCAATATTCAAACTCTGAACCTCCTTCCAAAGGTAGCCAAGTCTACGTTATACGTTCCCTGATCCTAGAATTTTTTTTTTTTTTTTTTTTTTTTTAAGAAACGTAGTTCTAAGGTTTCATCAATACCGATTCACAACTTAGCTAGGTACTGGTCAATGATTGAAGAACTACATTTGAAGAGAAATGTCAGTGGAAAATACCAAAAGACTAAATGAGCCATCCAATGTTAGTTTTAACAGAAATATCGTATTTATCAAAATAAGGGGCAAAACTCGGTGGAAAATGACCACAGAAGATACAAAATCATGGCCGAATGGGAATTAAAACTAGGTACAAAATGACCAAAATAAAAATTAGATACTAGCTACGAAATAAGCAGAGTGGGTACGAAATGACCAAAGTAGGTACGAAATGACCAAAGTGGGTACGAAATGACCAAAATGAAAAATCAAGTGGGTATGAAATGACCAAAATCGTACGAAATGACCTAGGTACGAAATCATATCAGGACAATTTCTCCCCTAGACAACTGCCCCCTGGACAACTCCCCCGTGCAAATTCCCCCCCCCCCCCCCCCAGACACCCCCCCCCCCCAACAATACCCCCCCTGACAATTCCCCCTTGACAATTAAACACCCACCCACCCCAGGCATCCCCCCCCGACAATAGCTGCCGCCCCCACCCACCCCCCACTATTACCCCCTGGGCAATCCCCTCCACAACTCCCCCTGTCAAACCCCCCCCCCCCCCGACAATTGCCCCCGGACAATCCCCCCAATCTAACTCGAAATTTCTTCTGCTTTTGCTTTGGGATGAGGTCATTGTCGGCTTTCAGCGTCATACCCTGGGTTTACTTCCAAGGCCGAGTTCAACTGGAACTAGATTAGATTAGATTACTAGATTTTTCATGTGATCACATTTGAAGTACGCACGTCGAGTAGGAGTTCCTCGCGAACAGAAAATTGAGTTCATCGAGTTGTGCATATGATGGTATGAACATCCTGGTGGGAATTGTCTGGAGGGGGGAGTTGTCCGGGGGGGGGGGGGGGGGGGGGGGGGGGGGGGTGTAATGGTCCAGGGGGGTAATTGTCTCCAGGGGCTATTGTCTTGGGGGGCAATTGTCCAGTGGGGAATTTGCAAGGGGGAGTTGTCCGGGGGGGGCATTTGTCTGGGAGGGAATTGTCCTAGACTCGTACGAAATGGCCTAGGTACGAAATGACTGGAAACCATACAGCCGAGGAATTTGATCGAAGGACGACCCGAAGTTTGCTGAATGCCAATCCAAGCACACGTATTTTCAGCATTCGGCAAACCTCGTGATCTGTTGATCAAGTTAGATGTAGTTACGGAATTGGCCGAGTTGTGACGAGTAGTATGATCTAAGAAGCTTGCAGTTCATTCAAAAAATGATGTGCGAGCGTTTCAGCGACAACACAGCTGATCAAGATGACAATCTCAGTTGTAAACAAAATAGGCAATGAAAATCAGTCACATTGCGTATCGTGAGAAACGTGCGTATTTGTTACGCTTTAGAATAAGTTTTGTTGCGTATTTGCTGTTCGAAATAGCATGAAATAAGCAAATACGCAGCTTATCTGGGGCACTGGGTGGCGCGTCGCCGTGCTTACAAACTTCGACACGATTAGCCAAGGGGTAAGATCAACGTAGTGATCGTCACCTTGGCTGGCGAAGATGAGGAACACTTGGAATGTAACAAAGTTAATAAAAAATCTACTAATGTAAGCTACATATTTTCAGGTTTGTGTGATGTATAGTATTCCAAATATTAAGCATAAGAATCTAATTTTAATCTAAGTAGCTCAAGTTTTATTTGATCTTTCTTTGAAATTCCTGTAAGACATACCATTTCCCCCTTTTCTTCCTCCCCCCTTTCCTTAGGAAAAAAAAATGTGTCTTTTCTCCTCTGCCTATTTAACCCTTTACCACACAATACTACCTTTTAATGACCCTGATGAAGAAGCCCTTTGAAAATACTGTGGGAAAAGGAGAAAATGCTGGTGAACAGCATTTTCTCCTGTTCCCACAATGTTTTCTGTCCTTTCAAAAACAATTTTCAATTTTTGAGTCACTATTTTGTCATCTGCACAGGCTTTCAATTTGGAAATGTCTAAAATAATAGCCTGTGGTAAAGGGTTTCCACCATATTTGTAGCATCCTAGTAGAGCCCAGAGTAAGATTGTACATCCAGATACCAGTAGTCCAACTGTAATGTCCTGGCCTGAGAGCAAAGACACTTTGTCTCATGATATTTAGTAAGTATTTTTCATTTACCTTCTGCATTGAAGACTAGTTCAGCCTGTTCAATTCCTGGCAGAGTCAAATAAGAGAAAAACAGAGAAATGCCCCACCTGTGCGTGTGCAATTATTATGCTAGAATTATGGCAGACTCTCTGGTGCCAAATTGGTTATACCGGTATTTATTTGGTCATTTTTATATTTTTTGATACATGTACTTATTGTCTGAAAATGTCAGACCAATCGAACATGCACAATAGTCATTACATTTTATGTAAGAGGTGAGGTTTTTTTTTAAAATGCCTCTCTGACACAGAACCAATCCGTTATTTATACCAGAATGACAGTTCTTTTCCTTTATCGTTTTGTAATTCTGATATTTTGATTGATTACCTGTATGCATACTTTTATGTCCATACAAATACTTTCAAGAATCAGAGTATTGGTCCTTCCATCTGCCTACCCATCTCTTTACATTCACATAAGCATTTCTTGTGACGAACCATCCCTTAGTTTTTCTGTCTTTGCAATGAAACTTTGGCCATGTATTTACCAGGAAATGTAGTTGTGCAAGATGTGATTTTCCTATTTCTTACTTTTAGCTCACTTTTTAATATTGTTTCCCCTTAAATGTAAAGATTTTTCTGTGTAATATGCTTTAAAAATTTGCACCCTCCATAAAAGCACTTGGCAGCGGTGTTAACACTTTACAAGACAACATTCATTGCTCAAATGTAACACTTTCGCAGACATCACCTTAAATGGGGTTCATATCAGTATATTTGTCTTTGATAGGGCAGAAACATTGTGGTTACCAGCATTTCTCCTGTTCTCAAAGGTCCTTTCATGTTTAAAATAGATGATTGTTTGGTAAAGGAATAACTCAATTTTATAACAACTTTAGTTTGTCTGTCTTTGCAGTTACAATGTAGACAAGAAATCCGAGAAAGTAAACAATCACTTGAACAAAGTGAGAGAAAAGTTGGTTAGAGATGAAACCTACAGTTCATGTTCTTCTCCTGTCATTGTATTTCCAAGATGGGATAGAAATAAGGGAACATCAAAGACCCACAGGCAAGAAGTTAGGAGATCTCCAAGGAAAAGGTCAACTAAATTTCAATGTGATGAAAATGTTCCTGTAACAATGCCAGAAAAGAAACAAAACAGGTAGGGTGAAATATCTTACCTTCAAAAATACAGGACATATAGTTCAAAATTATTTGAGCCAAGCTCTTGGAAAAAGGGGCTTAATGCATCTCCGTGATCCATGATACCAAGCAAGACACCACATAGGTAGGGATCCATAAAATTCATTGTCTAACAACTGACTGTATCAGTAGGTAGACTGGTCCTTCGACATACAGAAAATTTACCAATAGCGGAAAATTTTGGCCCAGGTCGATATTTTTCGCAGATGCATTAAGCCCCCTTTTCACAGAGCATGTCTTATTTGTTTTTCACAACACTCATGCAGATACATTTCTGCATTCTGCAGCAGACTACTTTCAAAGCAATCTTGGCAGTAAAAGAGAATTGGTCATTATTTTTAGTATTGCCACAATTTTTTTCACACGGAATAGTGCATTAAGCCTTGAAAAATGTCTATCATATTTGAATCATGCTTTGTGGAAAGGGGGCTTAATGCATCTGTGAAAAGTATCGACCCAGGTCAGCCTGCACACTCTGCACAGGCTGACTTTGGCGGAAACTTTTGGCTATCGTCCAATTTTCTTTATGTCCATGGACAGGTCTACCTCATGGTTGAGTCATTTGTTAAAAAAAGTGGCTGTTATGGATCCATAATTAGGTGATGGCTTTATTTGTTACAATGCATCACGAAGATGCAACAAACCTCTGCTTGCCAGAGTATGGCTCATTTACATGTTGGGTTATAAAGTAGAGCACCACAAATTTGTTTCAAGAGGTAATGAATTAATTTGAAGTATTGGCAGGAACAGACAAAGTGTGCTGTTAGATTTGCTGCTACACTGTTCACAAATGCATATAATTTATTATATGAAAACTAAGGAAATACTGAACAACTGCATTTGTCTTTTTGATACATACGGTCTTTTCCTGTCCTTTCTAGCTAATTTATGAACATTTTGAATTGAACTAAAAGTTCAAGATCATATTGCATGATACTGAATGCTTTAAATGAGTCAGTGCATAAACTTTTATTGCTTTGCACCATTTTTCATGAAGTTTAAAGGTTTAGATTTATTACTTTTGGTTTTTACTCTTTCAGAGCTAAGTTAGCAAGATTGTCAGATAACTTTACAAATTTACCAACTGTATCTGAAAAGTCAAAAAGGCAGTCCTCAACAGCACAAGCTCCACCCACCAAGGTTTGCATTTTTTTGTCCGTTAGATATCAGAGGGCAATTTTTTAGATCTGTCTCTAAAAATATTTTGTTTCTTGTTGTGACCGATTAGCTCTTAAGCTGCTAAGTGTGACTCACAGACCTTTTGCAGACAATGTAGATCAAGATCAGACTGCTCAGAACATGCAGTCTGATCTTGGATCTACACTGTCCAATAAGGACGTATCTTTCCTCCAAGTTTGAAATAACATTGTTCAGGTTTTTACTATTGGATTTAAAGTTTTATTCAGTTTGTTTAGCAGGATAAAAGTTAACTACATATGTAATGAAAATGTTTTGAAGTTGAATATTAAGGAAATCTGGAAATTTAAAAAAAAAAAAAGGCATTTTCTTTGAAAGGCACTGTATAGAAAATAGCTCAACTTGTATCCTCTGGCAGACAACTTTAATTACCTTGAGGAGACAACTTTTCAGAACAGTTTAGAAAAAGGAAAAAATTATGTTGATATCCGTATTTTACAAACTCTTAACCCTTTACCAAACAATGCCCCATTTTAACGATCCGAGGAAGAAGGCTTTTGAAAACATAATAGATAAAGAGAAAATGCTGTTAAGCTTCGAAGACAAATTGTAAATGCTGTGAAATTAGACTCATGAAAATTTTGTCATCTGATAGAAAGTTAATCACCATGTTAACTATATCTGATATTCTTTATAATCAATGAATAGGAACATTCAAAAAGGAGGAAGTCAGAAGTGTCAAGAAGGTCTGATCTAGAGACAGTGTTGCCGAAATCTACAAAACAGCCACAGAGCAATTCTAACTGTATGCCCGAGGAAGAAATGGTCAAGAAAGAATCTAGGTCAGAGCGGCATAAAAGGGTCAGTTAGGCATTTCTCCTCCTATTAAAGTAGTCATTTTATATTTGCTTGTGTTTATTCAAGGAAACACTCAACTCTTTTTTTTTTTTTCAAAAAGGTTTTATTGTATAGAATTTTCAAAAATCAGGAGGCAACTTAAAACTATAAATTCCTAACTGTTTTATTCCTAACTGTTTTTGTTTTATATGTTCAAGTCAAGTCACTATGCATTGCTCAAATTAATCATAAAGTGTACTTCACCATGATTTGTATTTTGACTTATTTAATCTAAAACAGAGCCTTTTACAACTTAAACTATCTGTTAACAAAAAGAAAGGCTTTTGAAAACATTTGTTAAGGAGAGAAAGCTGTTTTTCGGCATTTTCTTACAATGTTTTCATCCTTTCAAAGACAAATCCCACCATTTGAGCCAAGTTGGACAGGTCTAAAGTACTGTTGCATTGTGAAGAGTTAAAAGTCTGCAGCAGGGCTAGGAATCTACATGTACATATATCCCATTACCTTCTGAACTCCAGTTTTATGTCTTATGATTACAATACTTTGTCCAGATACTGAAATAAATAGTCATTCTGTTCTATATTTATAGAGATTACAGGAAATTGTTGATGCTGTATTGATTAAACATGGTGTTGATAAAAGTAACCAGATATTCAAGTCATGTTCAGCAAGACTCTTCAAAGTCACCAAGCTCTTTGTAATGGTAATGTACTTGTATCCTAGGTTTTTTTTGTCTAATTTTTCCTGTCCATCAGCATGCCTTTCTCTCTCTCTTACCCTCTTTTTGCCTCTATCTCTTACTCTCATCATTAGGAAAAATTGTCTGTTTACCTGAGTGTTTTGGAAAAACAGCAACAAACATAGAGTTCCTTTGTTGATGTGTGTTGTAAATTGTGAGTGTCTTTTGATTTGTTTAAAGTACCAAAGTAAAAACCCAATCCATAGTGTTGTACTAAAATTTGCAAAAATCACCTATACATGTAAGTAATAGTCTCTTTCAATTTGTCTAGCAAAAAGCAAGTACTTGAAAAATGTATGATAAACAACATTGCACAGTGGTGAGAATATCCTCTTATGGCTTTGAAGGCTGTCTGGTTCCTGGAGATGCTAGTCTGTTAACCACAACTTTTACCCTATACCAAATAGTCCTGAATTTCACCCCCCTAAGGGAAAAGGCTTATGCAAACATTGTGGAAAAAAGAGAAAATATTTGTAACCAACATTTTCTCTTTTTCTGTCTGTGTTCTCAGCCCTTTCTATGACATATTCCATTATCTGAGCAGCACTGAATTTGTTGTCTGCAAATGCTTTTAATTGAGGCAAATCTAAAATTTTGTTGTCTTGTAAAGAGTTAAGATATAAAGTGATGACAATGCAATATATTTGAAAAAAATACATGTAAATTAAAAAAAATGTGAAAAGAATAAATTATGAATCTTGTGGTTTTATTTGTGCATGAAAGAAAAGGGGATCACAAACTCTGAATAGCTATTAAATGCATTTACATCAAAGTAATTTGTTTTATACTCAATATGCATGTTCTCTGTGATTCAGGACTTGCCCAATTCTAGAAATCTGAAGGATGAGATGAAAAAAATAGCAGAAAGTCAAGTACAACATGTAAGATTTGTTACCGATGCACCTTTGTTAAGTGTTGATTGAAAATCTTGAACATAGGAATGCAGTTAACCCTTTACCACACGATGCTGACTTTTAATGGCCCTGTAGAAAGAAGGCTTTTGAAAACATCGTGGGAAAGGGAGAAAATACTGGTGACCAGCATTTTCTTCTTTTTAGCTCAACTGAGCACAACGTGCTCAAGGTGAGCTTTTGTGGTTGTCCGATGTCCGGCTTCTGTCATGCGTTGTCAACATTTACCTTGAGGATACTCTAGAGGCCACATTTCTTACTCATTTGACATGAAAATTGGTCAGAATGTTTGTCTTGATGAAGTCTCGGATGAATTCGAATTTGGGTCACCTGGGGTCATAATGTAAGTCACTAGGTCAAATTAAAGAAATATCTTGTGGGCACTCTAGAGGCCACATTTTTTGCTCAGTTGACTTGAAAATTGGTCAGAATGTTTGTCTTAATTAAATCTCGGATGAGTTTGAAATTGGGTCACCTGGGGTCATAAACTAGGTCACTAGGTCAAATCAAAGAAATACCTTGTGGACACTCTAGAGGCCACATTTCTTAACTCAATTGACTGGAAAATTGGTCAGAATGTTTGTCTTGATGAAATCTCGGATGAGTTCGAATTTGGGTCATAAACTAGTTCACTAAGTCAAATTAAAGAAATATCTTGTGGCCAGTCTAGAGGCCACATTTTTTGCTCAATCAACTTGAAAATTGGTTTGAATGTTTGTCTTAATTAAATTTTGGATGTGTTTGAAATTGGGCCACCGGGGTCTTAAACTAGGTCACTAGGTCAAATTAAAGTAACACCTTGTGGGCACTCTAGAGGCCTTATTTTTTGCTCATTTGATCTGAAAATTGGTCAGAATGTTTGTCTTGATAAAATCTCGGATGAGTTTGAATTTGGTTCACCTAGGGACGGACATAAACTAGGTCACTAGGTCAAATTTAAGAAATACCCTGTGGGTAGTCTAGAGGCCACATTTATTGCTCAGTTGACTTGAAAATTGGTCAAAATGTTTGTCTTAATAAAATCTCAGATGAGTTCAAATTTGGGTTTCCTGGGGTCATAAACTAGGTTACTAGGTCAAATTAAAGAAATACCTTGTGGACATTCTAGAGGCCACATTTCTTACTCAATTGACCTGAAAATTGGTCAGAATGTTTGTCTTGATGAAATTTCGGATGAGTTTGGATTTGGGTCACACCTAGGGTTATAAACTAAGTCTCACTAGATCAACTTAGATAAATTTCTTGTGGGCACTCTAGAGGCTACAATTCTTACTCAATTGACCTGAAAATTGATCAGCCTGTTTGTCTTGATAAAATCTTGGATGAGTTGAAAATTGGGTCAAATAGGGTCATAAACTAGGTCACTAGGTCAAATTTAAAGAAATACGTTGTGGGCACTCTAGCAGTCACAATTCTTGCTCAGTTGACCTGAAAATTGGTCAGCCTGTTTGTCTTGATGATATCTCGGCTGAGTCCAAAATTGGGTCAAATAGGGTCATAAACAAGGTCACTAGGTCACATTGAAGAAATGGCACTCTAGAGGCTACAATTCTAGCTAAATTGACCTGAAAATTGGTTTACATGTTTGACTTGATGATATCTCGGATCAATCAGAAATTGGGTCTCATAGGATCATAAACTAGGTCACTAGGTCAAATTAAAGAAATGTATTGTGGGCATTTTAGATGCCACAAGTTTTGCTCAACTGACCTGAAAATTTGTCAGCATGTTTGACTTGATGATATCTTGAATGGGTTTGAAATTGGGTCACATAGGGTTATAATCTAGATTACTAGGTCAAACTACAGAAATACCTTGTGCGCACTCTAGAGGCGGCAATTCTTGCCCAATTCACCAAAACCTTAGTTAACAAGTTTGTCATGATATCTTGGACGAGTTTGAAATATGGTCACATGGGGTCATAAACTAGGTCACTAGGTCAAATTGAAGAAATACATTTTGGACACTCCCCAGGCCACATTTTCAGCTCAATTGACCTGACAATTGGTCAGATTGTTTGTCTTAATAATATCTCAGATGAGTTTTAAATTGGATCATTATGACCCTGGGGTGAAATTTCGCCTATTGACTCAGGTAAGCGATCCAGGGCCATTATGGCCCTCTTGTTCCACCATGTTTTCTACTCTTTCGGACACAAATTCCATCATTTGAGCCACAGTTAATATGTTGCCTGCAAATGCTTTCAATTTGGAACAGTCTAAAATGTCGTCGTTTGGTAAAGAATGAAATTGCTTGATTTTTGGTGCTATAAATTTGAAATAACAGGCTTCATCAAACTATAATACTGATGACTATAATAATGACTACATTTTAACTCTGGTAGCATCAGAACAGGCAATTTGAATGAAGTGGTTGGGTTCAATAATGATTTTTATTGTTCATTATTTCCTTTTTTTTTTTATTTTTTTGCTACTTTTATTTATATCACAAACTAAGTCAAACTTGTATATGTGAGGTTAACCCTTAACCACACAACCCCGAGTTTTAACAACCGTTAAGAAGGCTTCTGAAAACATCGTGGGAAAAGAAGAAAATGCTGATAACCAGCATTTTCTCCTTTTCCCACTATTTTTTCCTAGCCTATCAGACAGATATTATCATTTGAACTGCATTTATTTTATTGCCCAGAAATGTTTTCAATTGGGTTGAATCCAAAATTTGTCGTTGGTAAGGGCCCTTACTTATCTCATGAAAACAATTTTGTAGAGGTCAATTTTCATATGTGCAAAGACGGCCCTTCAAAATATAGACAAACATAATCAGTTAGGGGGTTGAAAACACTACTCAAAATGGAAGTATTATGGCAAAAGGAGTAATTGCTTGTAAGTGTTTTCAATTGGTCTGCTGCAAGAGGAGAAAAAATGAACTGCAGGAAGTAATGTGTTACTGAAGACTAATATTTTCCAGCAAAAGCATTTGCTGAAATTATTGTGAAATATGGAAATTATCACAGCTTAAAAGCCTTGATCCATCACACTGTCAGAAACTAGTGTAATAACACAAAGGATGTACCAAAAAAAAAATCCCAATGTATTGTGAAAACATACAGGGAAAATTAGAAATTACATGCTGCAAGCAAATTGCTCCTTTTCCCTCATGAGGTGTTTGAAAGCTGTGTACTCAAGGCTTGTGAAATGTTGTATTTATGTGACAATGAGTGAAAACTTGATACACTCATTACCACACAATCCCAGGTTTTAACGACCCTAAAGAAGAAGGCATTTGAAAACATTGTGGGAAAAGGAGAAAATGCTGGTAACCAGCATTTTCTCCTTTCCCCACAATGTTTTCTACCCTATCAAAGACAATTTCTATCATTTGAATCACACTTAAATTGTTGTCTGGAAATGCTTTCAATTTGGACAAGCTTACATTTTTGTCGTTTGGTAAAGAGTTATACAACTGAATATTAGACTTGTCAAAATTGACAGCATTTTGCAGATGACAAATGTGGCTAATTATGGGTTGAAAACATTGTGGGGGAAAAGGAGATGATGCTTCTTTCCAGCATTTTGTCATTTCATAACATTGTTTTCCAATGATTTGAGATTTATCTTTGAAAGGCTAGAAAACATTGTGTGCAAAAGAGAAAATGTTGGCAACCAGCACTCTCTCCTTTTTTCACAATGGGTTTAACATCCTATTTTCTTGGGGTCATTAAAATATGAGATTGCTGGCGAAGGGTTAAAAAACAAATTCTTGTCTTGTAGGTCATTGATGCTGATAGAAGTCGAATGAAGACCAGCTGATACAACTAGATACTGAGTTCTGTGACTGATTGTCTTCCACTGTGATGAACTTATTTATCTGTTATGTCATATTTTGTATGAGTGATCAGTGGGTTTATGTACAGTCAGTGTTGATGAACTACACTGATACAAAAGACGTGGTGATGATCACAAGATCAAATAATATGCCAGCCTTGTCATATAATACACAATGTCAAAGAGGAGCAACAGAAATGTACATTAATGAAACTTTAGTCTGTCAAGCCTCCATGGAAAATCTAAGTACAAATTGAATATGGACTGCTTTATAGTATTCAAGAGAGAAGCGATTGTTCTGCTTGGGTTTAGATATACATTTAGGTTTAAATATTTTCTAATGCAATGTCAGATACCTCTGTCTTTTGTCATTTTTGGTGCTCCAGCTGTGCTATGTGTTTTATTTGAGCAGTTGATTTCTTCAACTATGCCTTTGTTGTTCAAATAAGTTTACGGTAATCCTCAGGTTTCCAAGGACAAGTTTTTCTTACTTGCCTGGCTGGACATTTTAGATCAAGATCAGACAGCATGGAATCTACAGTTTTATCTTGGACCAAAAGTGGCTACCAAATTGTAACTATGTAGTGTGATGACTTAATACTTTAATTCATTTAAATGGCATTCTGAAAAATGTCATCTTGTCAATATAAACCTTCTAATTCTTCCTAAAACATTCAAGAAAATACGAGTGTGTGAACAAACCAGAATGGATACAGAAAAGGAAAGTCATTATGTCACAATTTCTTTGTTGAAAACGATCCCAAGCCCTGGCCCTTACCTAGACAAATCGTGGCATAACCCTTTACCAGACAATCCCGACTTTTAACGACCCTGAGAAAGAAGCCTTTTGAAAACATTGTGGGAAAAGGAGAAAATGCCGGTAAACAGCATTTTCTCCTTTTTCCACAATGTTTTCTACCCTTCCAAAAACAATTTTCAATTTTTCAGTTGCATTTATTTTGTCGTCTGCAATTCCTTTCAATTTGGACTAGTGTAAAATTTTGTCGTTTGGTAAAGACTTATATCTTCCTCCCTGACGAAGCTTTTCATGAAATAAATCTAGGAGTTTAGCAATTGATATTTTGAAACATGCATGGATTTCGACGAAATGCACCGTCAATGAAATGTTGTGCACCGCTCACAGCAATCTACTTCGGAAAACATTGTGGCAATAGAAGAAATTGCTTGCAACAAGTAATTGCTTCTTTCACTACAGTTTTTTCATGATGTAATTCCCTGTTAACTCTTTACCAGTCCAAATTGAAAGCATTTGCAGATGACAAATAATATGGGTCACAAACATCTGTATCTGTCTTTGAGATCATTGAAAACATAGTGGGAAAGGAAGAAAATGCTGGTTAACAGCATTTTCTTCTTTTCCCACTATGTTTTCAAAAGCCGTCCTCTTCAGGGACATTAAAACTCTGGATTGTCTGGTAAAGAGTTAATCCTTGTTTCATGTTGATTTTAATAATTACACAAGGATTTCGGTCATCTGCAGCAATTTCAGGGCACAATGACTAAACAACAATCCGAATACTATTGGTATACCACTGAGACCAAACAGACACATCTGAATAAAAAGGTAGAACAGGTGTTTGATTAACCATCTATGCAGCAATCTTGTATAATTTAATTATGCATTACCAGTACTCTGCACAACATTCTTTCCAAGCCACTGGCTGCTCTCTTACATAACCATCGTCGAAACATTGGTCAGCAGTGTGAGAGGAATGAATCCTGTCGCAACGATTATCATCAGTCCTCGGAAAGAAATTGGCCAAGCCAAGGATCGAACCAGTGACCTGCTCTCAAGTCCTGTGCACTACAGACTGAGGTACCAGGGCTCAGCACCTGTATTCTTATCAAACTTTGTAATTATGATTTGATGTACAACGAGAAACTTGATTTTGAAGAGAAAAACAACTGCATCTGACTAATCTTCATGAACACTATCACCAGCATTAGATTAAATCTATACAGCTCAGTGTGGAATATTCCTTATTTCTTTATCAGGTAACAAAATAATTTGCAGACGACAAATGCAATGTGGCAAACATAATTGGATGTGTCTTGAGGCTTAGAAGACATTGTGGACAAAGGAGAAAATGCTTGTAACCAGCATTTTCTCATTTGTCCATCATGTTTTCAAAAGCTTTCATTCTTAATGTTGTTAATACTCTGGATTGTGTAGTAAAGGGTTATATTTTTCATGTTTAAATCCAAACATTCAGGCAGTTTTCATCTTATACCAATTCCAAAGACTGAAATTGTCTAGGAGTAGAGTAAGTAGTAACACTTCATGTCACTTGGAAAATTTATTGCACAATTAATTATGAAATGTAATATAAAATTCCGTTAACAGCTAAACATGTAACACAAAATAGTTATATAACAAATGCACATAGCATTTAAAAGATGAAACAATGACAAATAAATTGCTGATAAAGGTAAATACATAATTAAACATGTATTTACTTGTATATGTAAAATACAGAGAACTAATATGTTAATTTTTCATTCTCAGATTCATTGTTAACTATCCAGTCTCTCCTCATACCCAGTAACAACTTGGATACTTTTGCAAACTGTAGATTGAGACTGGCCTAATACTAATTAACACACTTTGAATTTGGCCAGCAAATTTAATATCTCAATTTCATGTTTATCTCTTTGCCACACAATCCCGTGTTTTAACGACCGTGAGAAAGAAGGCTTTTGAAAAAATTGTGGAAACAGCAATAAATGCTGGTAACCAAATCTTTTCCAAAAGCATTGTTGAAATTACTCCTAGTAAGCATTTCTTCTTTTCCCAAATCTGTTCCACACACATTCAAGTGTAAATCCATAATTCATCTTGGAAATCCATTTTTCAAAGAACCGTTTCCCCAGTCGTCTGCTGCATACTTGTTTCAGAAGGCAGTGATTCACCTGTTTACCAAACATAAAAAATTTGAACGGGACCAAATTGGAAGCATATGCAGATGACAAATTAGACAAAGCTCAAATGATGATTTCTGTCCTTGATAGGGTAAAAAACATTGTGGGAAAAGGAGAAAATGCTGGTTACCACAATTTTCTCCTTTTCCCAAAATGTTTTCAAAAGACTTCTCTTTCAGGGTCGTTAAAAGTTGGGACTGTATGGTAAAGAGTTAGGATCAACTGCTTCCGTGCTATTGTAAGTTGCTACTCTCAATCTAAGCTGGTAGCACTACTGGCTCCTTTTGTTTTTCTTCCTGGCAAGAAAGTGGATTTACCTGGAAAAGGAAAAAAACAAAACTTAAAATATTCCATAAATATGAAATGGGAAAAAAAAAATAGTTTAGTCAATATATGGGCCATGCTCTGTGAAAAGGTGGTTGTTAGACAAAATAGATTTTACTGATCCATGATTTGTGATGACCTACTTGGTATAATGCATCACAAAATGCATTAAGCCCTCTTTTGCAAGAGTATGACTCACAGATTTACTAGAGTATGTAGATTCCTTTTGAAATTTGTTTAGTGTGGAATGCTGATTCCAACAATTTTCATTTACATTACATAAGCATGGTTCACCTATCTTTGCTTTGCTCAAGTTTTTTGACTTAGAACATAGGCTTCTGCACCCCACATAAACTCCTGGTAGATTATAAAAAAGTTCCCCATGAAGAAAGATACAACTTAAAATGACCATCAATTCTTGGAAAAAATATGGCCAAGTCTAGATTCAAACTCACAACCCCATGACTATTAGTCCTTCACATGACAACTTGGCTTTTCTAAATTGATGGGTGATTAACTCTTTACTAGATAATATCAATTTTGACTTGTCCAAATTGAAAGTATTTGCAGGCAAAAAATTAAATTTGGTTAAAATAATTAGATGTTTCATTGACACGACAGAAAAACATTGTGGGAAAAGGAGAAAATCCTGGTTACCAGCATGTTCTTTTCCCACAATGTTTTCCAAAGCTTTCTTATTTTCTTTTTCTGGGTCCTTAAAACTTTGGACTGAGTGGCAAGTTCTTTACTGCTGGCTTATACTTACTCTGAGGCTGAGTGATACGAGAAGTCAACCATACAAAAGGCTCCACCAAGGATTGTCTGTTAGTTACACTCGCTTCCCACAGTCTTACTGTAATAAATTAGCAAAAGATCTTATAAGGCAACTGAACACTTCAGATCCTGCAGACTACATCATTGTCTTGTGGCAGAGGACTTTAAAAAAATTGTTTCAAAGGAGGGGATAGCTTTGTATGTACAGAACAATTTCTTCATTTGCAACAACATTTTCACATGTATATAATACTATGTATTGTATGATTAACTCTACCAAACGACAAAATTTTAAACTTGTCCAAATTGAAAGCGTTTGCAGAAGACGATATAAATGTGACTGAAAAATTGAAATGTGTTTTGAGAAGGGTAGAAAACACTGGGAAAAGGAGAAAATGCTGGTTACCAACATTTTCTCCTTTTCCCACAATGTTTTCAACAGGCTTCTTTCTCAGGGTCTTTAAAACTCGGGATTGTGTGGTAAAGAGCTAAAGGAGGGGATAGCTTTGTATGTACGGAAGAATTTCTTCATTTGCAACAACATTTTCACATGTATATAATACTATGTATTGTAGGATTAATTGATTAAATGGTGTTTTACGTCACTTTCAACATTATTTCGGTCATATCACTGCAGAACCTCATATATTCATGTATGTCTTGTGTTTCACCAGTACTAGCCTGGGGCTCTAAAGAGTCTCGCTCAAGGGAACTTCTAGGAAAAACCTAATGCTTCCAGTGCATCTTGAACTGAGACCTTTGAGTCCTACACTCTTACCACTGAGCCAAGCAGGACCCCTTTATGCAGTTAAGATTCATTCACGTTGATCACCCATATTTTAAATGGATTCTTTTCATCTCTTACACATTTGTCTCATGAACAAATGAGTCCATAACTTTTCAACACAATTGCAAGTTTAATGATATGAGTCAGAGCACATATAAATGCATTCCTGTATTCTTGTAGAATGCACTATACTATTTTTAACTCTTTACCACATGACAAAAATTTAGACTTGTCCAAATTGAAAGCCTTTGCAGATGACAAAGTAAATATGACTCAACAATTAAAATTGGTTTTGGGCAGAGTAGAAAACACTGTGGGAAAAGGAGAAAATGCTAATCACCAGCAAAAGCTTACTTTCTTAGGGTCGTTGAAAGTCGTGATTGTGTGGTAAAGGGTTAACTCTTTTCCACACGACAGAAATTTAGACTTGTCCAAATGGAAAGCATTTGCAGAGGACAATTTCTATGTGGCTCAAATGGAGGATTTTTATTTGATATGGTTGGAAACATTGTGGGAAAAGGAGAAAATGCTGGTTACCAGCATTTTCTCCTTTTCCCACAATGTTTTCAAAAGGCCTTTAGGTCAGGGTCATTAAAAGTCAGGTATGTGTGATACAGGGTTAAATTCACTGACTTCATTTCTTAACAAAACCATAACCCTTTTAGTTTACCAAACAATCCCCAAGTTTTAAAGACCCTAGGAGAAAAGGGATCTGAAAATATTGTGGGAAAAGGAGAAAATGCTGGTAACCAGCATTTTCTTCTCCTTTTCTGATAATGTTTTCTACCCTTTCAAAGACAACTTCCATCACTTTTGCCACACTTAAAATGTTGTCTGCAAATGCTTTTGCACTGCATAGGTCAAACATTTTGTGGTTTGGTAAACAGCTAAATCTCTATCAGATTACAGAATTTTACACTTGTCCAAATTGAAAAATATTTGTGGAAAACATATCAAATATAGCCAAAATGATGTGATTTGTCTTTGAATGGGTAGGAAACTTCTTGGGAGGAGAAAAAGCTGGTTATAATGCTTATTGGTTTTTACAGTGAAACTCAAGACACTGAAATTCCAAGGCTTCTTTAATAAGTATATGTCAGGTCATTGCCTTTAGTATAGCTGCTAGACAGCATGTTCTGTAAAGTCTGATCTTGATCTGTACAGGCAAAATCAACTAAAAATGTGCTAAGCACTGTAGGGTTTAATCTCAGTGCTGTAGTATTCCATCTTTACCTTTTTCTCTTGCAGCCCATGTCTGTGCCGTATTAAAATCCACCTGTCTGTTGTCTTGTTGTTCACTTTTATTGTTACCTATTGCTATAATGTGTACCTATAAACAGACAGAGGGAAAAATAGCATATTACTCAGTCCATTTCATTTCTCATGAATCTAAAGATTAGACCCCTTTGACAACATGATAAAAATACTGGTACCTTAAATTGACTCATATCCCTTCCTTGGTAGTAATTGTTGTATAGAGTTTGTATTTGAGATTATGGGTTAAATATATGTTTTAAGATACATTTACAAAACTTTAGTGAAACTTGAAACATGTTACTGTGTTTAACTGATATCACCTGCCAAAAGAAGCATATGAGATATTCTCTGTGAAAGGGTGGTTTAATGCATCTTCAAAAAGTACTAATCCTGGTCAGTCTGTGTAGGTTGACCTAGGTTGACACTTTTTGCTAATGGTCAATTTTTTGCACGTCAAAAGACAGTTAAAGACCAATTTATATCATGATTCAGTTGGTCATCAGAAAAACTTGATTTTATGGATCCATAATTATGTGATAATTTACTTGCGATCATGGAGATGCATTAAACCCCCTTTTCCAGGTGCTGCACTCATAAATATGTACAGTAAACAAGAGTGCCATGATGGCCCTGGATGGCTCACCTGAGTAGAGTGCCTTAAAGGTATTTCTTTAATTTGACCAAGTGACCTAGTTTATGACCCCAGGTGAACCAATTTCAAACTCCTATTTCACAAAGACAAACATTCTGACCAATTTTCAAGTCAACTGAGCACAGAATGTAGCCTCTAGAGTGCCCTAAAAGTATTTCTTTAATTTGACCTAGTGACCTAGATTATGACCCCAGGTGACCCAAATTTGACCTGGTCTTGGACTTTATCAAAAGAAACATTTTAACAATTTTCAAATCAAGTGAATAATAAATGTGGCCTCTAGAGTGCCCAATTGCTATTTCTTTAATTTAACCAAGTGACCTAGTTTATGACCCCAGTTGACCCAAATTTAGACTCGTGTGAGATTTTATAAAGACAAACATTCTGACCAGTTTTCAAGGCAACTGAGCAAATAATGTGGCCTCTAGAGTGCCCACAAGGTATTTCTTTAATTTGACCTAGAGACCTTGTTTATGGTTCCAGGTGACCCAAATCCAAACTCATCTGATTTTTTATCAAGACAAACATTCCGGCCAAATTTCAGGTCATTTGAGCAATAAATGTGGCCTCCAGAGTGCAAACAAGGTATTTCTTTAATTTGACCCAGTGACCTAGTTTATGACCCCAGTTGACCCAAATTCGAACTTATGTGAGATTTTATAAAAACAAACTTTCTGACCAATTTTCAAGGCAATTGAGCAAATAATGTGGCCTCGAGAGTGCCAACAAGGTATTTCTTTAATTTGACCTAGTGACCTAGTTTATGACCCAAGATGACCCAATTTTGAACTCAATGTACTTGTTGTGCTTAGATGGGCAAACAAAGCTAGAAGAGAATCACTACATACCAAATATCAAAGCTCTACGCCTTCCAGTTTCAAAGAAGAATTTTAAAGTTTTTGTTCTTTGTTCCTATGTTCGAACATGTGAACCCCCCCAGCTGGGCCAGTTTTGACCCAAGCAGCATCCTTGGAACAAACTTGGTAGAGTTCCGCTAGGAGATGCCACATACCAAATATCAAAGCTCTACACCTTCCTGTTTGAGAGAAAAAGAAATTTAAAGTTTTCCTTTTTTGTTCCTATGTTTGAACTTGTGACCCCTAGGGCGGGGCCAGTTTTGACCCCAGAGGCATCATATGAACAAACTTGGTAGAGGTCCACTCTGAGATGCAACATATCAAATATCAAAGCTCCACGCCTTTCGGTTTCAGAAAAGAAGAATTTTAAAGTTTTCCTTCTTTGTTCCTATGTTCGAACTTGTGACCCCCGGGGCAGGGCCAATTTTGACCCCAAGGGCATCATATGAACAAAATTGGTAGAGGTCCACTAGAAGATGCTACATACCAAATATCAAAGCTTCATGCCTTCCTGTTTCAGAGTGGCAGATTTCTAAAGTTTTCCTTCTTTGTTCCTATGTTCAAACTTGTGACCCCCAGGGCTGAGGGGCATCATACGAACAAACTTGGAAGAGGTCCACTAGGAGATGCAACATACCAAATATCAAAGCTCTACGCCTTCCAATTTCAGAGAAGAAAAATTTTTTAGTTTACCTTCTCTGTTCCTATGTTTGAACTTGTGACCCCCGGGGCAGGGCCAGTTTTGACCCCAAGGGCATCATATGAACAAACTTGGTAGAGGTCCACAAGAAGATGCTACATACTAAATATCAAAGCTCTACAACTTCCTGTTTCAGAGAAGAAATTTTTAAAAGTTTTCCTTCTTTGTTCCTATGTTCGAACTTGTGACCCCCGGGGCAGAGCCAGTTTTGACCCCAGGGGCATCATATGAAGAAACTTGGTAGAGGTCTACTAGGAGATGCTACATACCAAATATCAAAGCTCCACACCTTCCAGTTTCAGAGAAGATGATATTTAAAGTTTTCCCTCTTTGTTCCTATGTTAGAACTTGTGACCCCCGGGGTGGGGCCAGTTTTGACCCCAGGGGCATCATATGAACAAATTTGGTAGAGGTCTACTAGGAGATGCTACATGCCAAATATCAAAGCTCTATGCCTTCTAGTTTTAGAGAAGATGATTTTTAAAGTTTTCCCTCTTTGTTCCTATGTTCGAACTTGTGACCCCCGGGGCGGGGCCAGTTTTGACCCCAAGGGCATCATATGAACAAACTTGGTAGAGGTCCACTGAGAGATGCTACATGCCAAATATCAAAGCTCTATGCCTTCTAGTTTTAGGGAAGAAGGTTTTTAAAATTTTCCTACTTTGTTCCTATGTTCAAACTTGTGACCCCTGGGGCGGGGTTAGTTTTGACCCAAGGGACATCATATGAACAAACTTGGTTGAGGTCCTCTAGGAGATGCTACATACCAAATATCAAAGCTCTACGCCTTCAAGTTTCAGAGAAGAAGATTTTTAATGTTTTCCTTCTTTGTTCCTATGCCGAGCTTGTGACCCCCGGGGCGGGGTCAGTTTTAACCCCAGGGACACCATATGAACAAATTTGGTTGAGGTCCACCAGGAGATGCTACATACCAAATATCAAAGCTCTACGCCTTCTAGTTTCAGAAAAGAAGATTTTCAAAAATTTTGCTATTTTTTTCCTTTTGGTTGCCATGGCAACCAGAGTTATGGGTGGAATTCAATCTCTTGAACAACTTTGGTAGAGCTTCACCCGAGGAACATCCCTGCCAAGTTTCATCAAGATTGGCCCAGTGGTTCAGGAGGAGAAGTTGTTTAAAGAAACTGTGGACAACACACGACGGACATTGGGTGATCACAAAAGCTCACCTTGAGCACTTCGTGCTCAGGTGAGCTAAAAATCAAACACACCAAAGGTCAGGCTGACAGACATCAAAATATACCTTTCCATCTTTTGGCAGGAAACATGATTCAGTTACAAGTATTTAACAATTTAAATGCTAAAAACCACTTTATCAAGATTACACAGCATGATTTGTAGTTGATTAAGTCTGACCTTGAATCTTTGCTGTCCATATTTTGTGAAATATTATGACAAGCAGTCTTAAATTTGTAATATTTTGGTCCTTTTTACTGACTAAATTTTATCTACTCTGTACTGTATAATGCTGTTTATTGAATAGCGAAATGTGACCATTTTTGAAATGACTACATGTATGTGAACAGTTTTCTGATATCACTAATGCTGAAAGAGGCACATAACTCCATTCAAACTAAATCAACAGTTTTCATTTATGTCACAGTGACAGCTAATGTATTCATTTAATTACGCTACATGGATTAGTTGTGAATTGAAAGAAATATGTAGACAGTAAGAAAAAAAAACACAAATCAGTGAAATGATGGCTAGAAATTCTAGCGGACAACAGACCTCTTTTTTATCTCTGTTTTTATCAATATCTTTCTTCAGTTTGTCCAGCTTTTGAAACGATTCCCAGTTTGTGACATCATATACCAGAATGAAACCCTAAAGTTAAGAAGTACAAAAATACATGTCATGAACATTGCCTGCTGCATAACTTAGCACACAAAATATGATTTTTTTTCATTCTGCAAAAGAAAAGTTTAGAAAATTTGTGAAAAAGGGAAATTTCCCCACTGTTCCACACCACTACACTATTATGTACAACACAAAAATAATAGGCAGTCCATGACATTTTACACCTCTGCTAGAGAAAGTTTTCGATGACACTGTGAAAAAAAATTGGGTTTGTATTGGAGTTTAACACCATTTTAACAGCACAGGTCATATCATGGCAGTCAGTGACACACTCTTGTGTTTCCTGGCTTTCTCACGCCAGTACTGACACAACTTTCTTTCCAAAGCCACTGACTACTTTTCTCACATGCATCAGAGGTAAGACACGAAAAATCAGCACAAAGAAAGTTTGCCTCAACTGGGTATGGAACTTGCAACCACCAGGTCACAAGGCAGATACGCCAACCACTGCGCTAACCAAGTGCGAGAAAAAAAAGGCAACTTCCTAGTAACTAAGAACATAGATAATGCAACATAGAAATAATCCAATGTAACGTTTCCTGAAGAGGTCTTTTTCTTTCCAATTCCAATAAGAATAAAAGACTTTTCCTTTCCTCTGATTGTTTTTTGCTTTATGTCCCTTGTACTAGTAAACTATTGTGGGTAGATTAATCATTTGCCAGAGTAACTGGTTTATTTCCAGAGACAACTTTGAGCTTTTGCCTAATTACTAAGAGAGCAATAGTCGTTCATGAAATAGAAACCTTCATAGCACACAAAACAAATTCTACTTTTTAAGACCCTGAATACATGATTATGAATATCTAAAGGTTTAGAATCTCTGAATACACTTACCTCTGGAAAAGTGAAGAAGTGTTTTGGTAAATCTGTTTTTGTACCATCCTGCAAGAACAAAGAGAATTATTTTACATCCAAAGTGTGTTTCTTTAACCTTTAATGCACCAAAAATAACTTCTGTATAGGGGGTCCTGCGTGGCTCAGTGGTAAAGTGAAGGAATTGCAACCTAGAGGCCCCTGGTTTGAGTCCCACTGGATCCACTGGGTTTTTCATTGGAGTGTCCTTGGGCAAGACACTTCAGAGCTCTAGCCTAGTACTTGTGAAACCCAGGAAATACATGAAGATGTGAGCTGTCACCATGACATGACTGAAATAATGTTGAAAGTGGGATAAAACACCATTCAATCAATCAATCAATCAATATGTATGAAATATTGTCACAAGCTGCCTTTTAAAAAAAATGATAATATCACTAACCAGCCCTCCAGTATCAAATATTCTGACTTTTTCTTTGACTCCACGATCCGTTTCGATCATAGCTGTATATATATCCTCGATTGTAGAATGCATTGGCTGAAAGAAATGATGGTCTGTCATGAATTACTGGTGACTTAAAAAGTTCCTGTAGACAATCATATTTTCATCTACCTGAAGACTATACATGATCCATGCTCTGCAAAAAGGTGGCTCAATGCATTTGCAAAAGGTTTCAATCTAGGTCCACGCAGGCTGGCCTGGGCCAAAACTTTTTGCTTTTGGTAAATTTTCAGCAAGTCAAAGGACCGGTCTACCTCATGATTCAGTTGGTTGTTATATAAAATGAATTTTATGGATTCATGATTATGTGATGATTTGCTTGGTATCATAAATCATGGTGATGCATTGAACCCCCTTTTACCAGAGCATGGCTCACATGTATTAGATAACTCTGTGGCGACAGAAGAAATGACTTGTAACATTATTCCCAAATGTTTTCATATAGATTTCTCCCATTTTAAAAGTATGTTTTTTAAAGTTGTCTGATGCAAATATGCTTCAGGAAGAACACTTTATTGAAGATGATACATAAAGAGTGGCTAAATTGATAGGATTCATCTTTGAAATAGTAGAAAACATTGTGGGAAATGGCAACAATGTTGATTCTCCACATTTTCTCCTTTTCCCATAATGTGTCCTAAAGCTTTTCCTGTAAGCCTTCAGGGTCATTAAAACATACCGGTAAGATTGTTTGGTAAAGTGATAAGGAGCATAATGCAACAAATACATAGATCCTTTGGTTCGCACATTTTTCTTCCTTGGTCAGAATCATATGGATTCAGTCTTGCACTGTCGTGAAGGAAGCTACGTCTATGCTCACCAGATATATATCAACGTACTGAGAACAGATGGCGCATTCTCTGCATTCTGATCTTGATACATACTGGCCCTATAAGCATTTACGGTAATGTTGTCCAGGGCACAGTATGAAACATATATGAGCCATGCTGTCTGAAAAGACAGCTTAATACATCTTTGTGACACATTGTACCAAGCCAAAGGGCACAAAATTTGGGAACCATAAAATCCACTCTGTCAAACAAATCGACTGAATCATGAAGTAGTCTGGTCCTTTGACATACAGAGAATTGACCAATAGCGGACTGGGCAGGCTGACCTGGGTCGATACT
The DNA here is from genome assembly GCA_945859785.2 of Tridacna gigas. Lineage (NCBI taxonomy): Eukaryota > Metazoa > Mollusca > Bivalvia > Cardiida > Cardiidae > Tridacna > Tridacna gigas. The sequence continues at coordinate 63,768,894 of OX244034.2, read as the reverse complement.
TTTTGCAGATGCATTAAGCCCCCTTTTCACAGAGCATGAAATATTTAGTAGTGAAGATACATGTCCTCAAATCATCTTATATAAAATATGGAAGCATCCTACATACTGTTCCAATTTTGTGATTTCCATACATCAACTGCTCAATAATGGCTGTTTTTCCAACTCCAGCATGTCCACAAACCAATATCTTACTGATCTTCCCCATGGCTTTAGTTTAGCTCAAGACCTGAATAAATAAATAACACAAGTACAATTAAATTAATGAAGGAAACTGCATCTGAAAGAACCCAAATTGCATTCAAACTTCACTAAACAGATATACTCTTTACCAAGTAACAAAATTTTAGACTTTTGTTTATTGAAAGCATTGAAAGATGGCAAATAAGAGATTGCTCAGATGATGGTATCTGTCTATACAGCCTTGAAAACATGGTATTGTAAAAGGCCTAGTAATTGCCAAAGTAAACAATGCTGGTGTTAAAATTTATTTATGCTAAATCATACTTTTTGAAAGTATGGAAATTGTTGCGAAGATGACAATCTGTTTTTGTGCAACCAGTCCAAGTGTTTGTCGCTGGCAGAGAAATGTTTTGAAACTAGGTAAAAAGTTGCTAAGTCACTCTATCTTTGGGTTACCTTTTAATTTCATTTTTCTGCCTGCAACTGACACATGGACTGACTATACAAAAACAAGATCATCTTCGCAAGAATTTCCATACTTTTAAATGGTATGATTTAAATCTAAATACATTCAAACATTTACATTGTTTACCTATCGATGCTACTGTGCCTTTAAGTAAAGGGCTGATCCTGAAAATCACCAGCCAGTGTGCAGTATGGTGGGTGGTTTCTGATAAGATTGCTAGTGTTGGAGACAACTTGGACATTAGAATTGAATTTAGAATGTTTCATAAAATACAGCCCAGGCCCTGTAACTCCAACAATTCATCGGAAAACTGGTCAAACATTTAGCACAACAATAAAACCATAAATGACTTCATAAAACATAAAAAAGAATGAATCACCCAATACATTCTGAGCTCTTAGCCATTTACATGTACTTGTCAAAATAGGAAATGCCATGAAAAATTTCTGTTTGTTGATCTTTAATTGAAAAAGAAAGCAACTAAAGATTTGGCACTAGAATACTTTCTAGAGTTCACTTTCAGATGAATTTTCTATCACATATTTTGATACCCATTGGAAAATTGTCATCTTTTGCCTTCAGTTTTAGGCATTTGATGACCGAGTCAATTGTTTCTTCTTTTTGGAGAAACGTCCATAATAAAACAGGAAAAATAGTTAACCTTTAGATTGCCAAATAGATCTCACAGACATTTTCAATCAGCAATAAAATCAAAATAGGTGCAATTTCAAAATTCCTTTTGTCTTAAATGTTTCAGCATAGCAGACAGTGTAGATCAGAGATCAGACTGAAGCTTTTGTACCATCTGATCTTGATCTACACTGGCCACAATGGCAACTTTTGTTGTGAAAGCTACTTTAACCCTTTAACACAATTTGCCACCTTTTGATGACACTGGGAAAGAAGCCTTTTGAAAACATTGTGGGAAAAGGAGAAAGTGCTGGTAACCAGCAACCAGCATTTTCTCCTTTTCCCACAATGTTTTCTACCCTAATGAAGACAGAAACAATCATTTAAGTTACATTTGTTGTCTGCAAATGCTTTCAATCCAGACTAGTCCAAAATTTTGTCTTATGGTAATGTTATTAAGGGTTAATCAATAGCACAAAATGTCAAAGCTAACTATCTAACTCTTTACCCTTGTCCAAATTCAAAGCTGTTGCAGACGACAAATTAAATGTGGCTCAATTAAATTGATTAAATCCAACTCTGAAACGGCAGAAAAAATTTTTGGAGAAGGAGAAAATGTTGATTACCAGCATTTTCTCCTGTTCCCGCTATGTTTTCAATAGTGTTTCCCCAGTGTTGTTAAAACTCGGAAATTTGTGGTACAGGGTTAATATACAAGCCATAACAGTTTAACGGTTCACAATGTTCTACCGGTATATAATGAATGACTGAAGGAATGATATGGGTTCCTTGTCCAATGAGGGTAAATATGGCTGAAGCTAGGAAGGTGTATCTATTTTTAGATTTCATCATAATGTTACATTGGTGTAGGAATAAGTGAAGATGAGCCCAAATTGCATATAATTCCTGCAGACCATATATTTTTCATCTGCACAAGAAGGATCTTCATTAAAGTTTATGTCATTTACCACAATAAGTATGATTGTTCAAAATCATTAACCTATCATACTAGATAACAATATTAAACTGTAAAACATTTACTGTGAAGGATCTCTGAAAAAAAATATTACCCCAATAAGAAAAATTACAAGATAAAAACAAATATTTAAATAAATGGAAGTTTCTGAGGGTGTGTTTTAATCACATTCGAATTAAAAACTCTGTGAGTTTTGACTGTGGGACGTTTTAAGTGGATGGTTAAACTTATGTCCGAGCTTGTTTCTATCCGAATTTATATCAACTCAAAATTAAATATTGTTTCTAGAGATTTCGAAATTCTAGACATTATTTGTAAAACAGTTGACTTTACATGAAAACATGGGTTTCTTTAATTCAGAAAATTCAGGAATAAATTGTTGGAAATTGTCCAGGATTTCTATTTCACCTCGATTTTGGACATTTTCTTACAAAATGGCTTTCTCACGAATTGGTATTTCTCACGAATGACAGACAGTTCGCCCAAAAATAATTCGTAAAGTCGCACACTCGCCTCAGGACAGTTCGTCCAATATATGAAAGTGATCTGCCTTACATCACGTTTACAAGGTGCATAATACAGGGACTAAGGCTTGATCATGGTTAAGGGCGATAAATGATGATAAGTAATAATAATGATATTTATAACAATAGAAAAGAGATTATGATTCAAAGCTAAAATCCAAAATGAATATAAGCATTAAAAATATTTATTGTTGTCCAAAGTTTGAAAAAAAAAAAAAACGATACCTTTACAAAAATATGAAGAGTCTGAAATATTTGCTGGTGCAACTCTATAAATCAGTTATTACGGGAGGGTTCTCGTGCGATTCATTAAAAAAAAAAATCCTGTTACAGTCTAGGTCGACTTTTTCACAACAAAACTAAATGAATTTGAAATTTCGGTCGCAATTTAAGATAAAATTCCATTCAAAATGGACTAATACTTTGATCGTTTAAGAATGAAGTAGCTGACGGTGTAGGCCAAGAACAGACTGCAATTTTTGTGCAGTCTGATGTTGCTCTCAGCACAGGTTACATATTAGTATGTGGCCTTGTCAGCTCAGGGCGTAAAAGAAATTTGTCGATATAAAGTGTATTGAAAAAGTGAAAAGTTAATTTTTTCTATGATTTTCATACCTAGAATTTTATAAACAACGATTATTCAAATCAGTATTCAACATATTCAATTTAGAAACGAAAAATCTCTATCTCTCTCTCTCCCTCCCTCCCCCTCCAACCCCCTCTCTCTCTCTGTCTCTGTTCGGGGGATGGAGATCGAGGATCCGGACATGTCATGTTATTAATGCAGCACGAACACGAAGGCAACGTATAAGTTTACAAGCCTGTTGGTAGAATCCTTTCAGATGGCTAGTTGGCTTCGGGAAAAAAAAGTCTAATGGAGAAAACTCTTACAAGCCTTGGTCCACTTTTAAACCAGAGTAGCGTCCCTTATGATTGTTGCACCATAAGACCATAGACCAACAGCCTGCCCTCTTTAGAAAAGAAGCCAGGAGAGGTCAGCATCAATATTTTCAAATAGTTTATTGGCTTTAAATTTCAAATTATTTTAAAGTGTTTTGTAGACGAACAGTTGCCTCCCTTGTATTTGATCACAACAACCGCAAAAAATTGAAAGTGGAAAATAACGCTAGGTGCGGTTGTCAAGGTAACATTTGAACGGAATATAGATTTGATTTAGGTGCTTAAACATTTAATCGATAGCCTAAATAAATATTTTCGATTACGTGGATCACTAAACCGTAAACGTATATTTGGAAAAAAAAAAAACAGAGACCATGATTTTGTTTACTTTCGTTTACACATCGATCTATTGTCAAACCTGCCGAGTAACAATGCAACAGGCCAAATGAAACTGCGGAATACACGACATGCTAGAGTCCCATGTGAAGAAACCTTTCGCCCTTTACGACAGGCATTATTTAACATCATTATTGGACGACGTAGATCTAGATCTTTTTAACAGCACTTGCATCCGAAATTCCATCGAAGTCGGATTCATTTCAATTCATAACCTAAATGGTGCATTGTCGTATAACATAAGGCGAAATCTATGCGATTTTTCGTCAAGATTTACAAGAAATCTTTCTTATTTTAAACACAGGTAATGCACCACATCTCTTTTCCCGAAAGATTCGATTCACGTTTTACCCCGTGGTGTCGGGTGGGGGTACTATTGGGGGAGATCACTCTTGATAAATATAAGCTTTATAGACTTTACGAGTTTTCTCCCTTAGCCCATAAAATGAAAGAGGATTCCCATTTGTGAAAGCTCAGAGAAAGATATGATCACTTACTCATATTATAGTACTTAATTTAAAGCAAAGTTAAATAAGTGACATTATTACTTACAATCTTAATTAATTTGTCTTGCTCTTAATTTGAAAGACTTACGACACAGTTGCTTAATCGTCCTTTTTGCTAAAATCAAAATTACCAATAATTCTTTGCATTTCTTAAACATTTCTTGCTACTGCTATTATTAAATTTAAATCTGTAAGCCCAAATAATTCTCATAAAAGGGACAATAAAAAATATCCTTTGGCTCCTTTTTGTCATTACGATATAATACATAAGTAAGACTAACCCTTGTGCAATAATGGATGGACTTTCTCACTCAGTACTTTAACTACAGATACTCCAATACCAAAGCTGTTTTATGTCAAAATATCTAGCAAAGTACTGGATATTCTAGATCAAAGATCAGACTGCACAATCTGTGCAGTCTGATCTTCAATTAAACCATCAGCTTAAGTAATACAATCCGGGTTCAGTGCTATGTGGGTTAAGTAGCTCTTTAGTATTGAATTGGCAAATATCAACCCTTATCCTGCTAAATCAATGAAATGAAATTTTCAGACCAATAGGTTTTGGGAAAAAAAATCTCGTTATCTGAAATGTAGATCCAAGATCAGACTGCACATTCTGTGCAGTCTGATCTTGATATACATTGTCCGAAAAATGTGTTGCGCTTAGCAGTGCAAGGGTTAATGTACTCTCAATATTACATGATAGTACTGTACAGGTAGAATACTTGAGAGCCCGACAGGCCTCTGACATAGCTTTGAAGAAAGGCATACATTTCCAGGAGCTGAGGGAAAATGTACCTGTGAGTGTAACAAGACCTGAGGAGCTGAATAGTTTAGGGGCAACAGGGAAAGTCAAATTTGCGGGCAAAATATTTGACAAAAATGTCGAGGATGGTGGCAGGCAAGGACACACACCGTCCTTCGAGGTATATTTAACAAAATATTCAATAAATTACTTGATACCTACCTTGGTCCTGAATAAAGCTTTATATGACTACAATTATACTGTAGGGAGACAAGGAGAACATATAATTAATACCACTTGTTTCTTTTAAAATTCATCCTAACTCCCATTTTAATTCCCTTAGAAATGGTATAAATCAGCATGTTGCTTATCAGTTTACCTGATACCAAGCATTTTCTTATTTTCTAACATTGTTTTCAAAGCCTTTTTTCAGAGAGTCGTTAAAACACAAAATTGTTTTGTAAAGGGGTTAACATCATATAATGGGTTTTTATGTAATGGCAGTAAAAACTTTCTGATGATTTCATGGTGTAAGGGGATAATTTATTGTTTTAACCCTTTATCATAAATCCTGAATTTTAAACACCCTGAGAATGAAGGCTTTTGAAAACATTGCGGGAAAAGGAGAAAAAGCTCGTAACTAGCATTTCCTCCTTTTCCTACAAATATTTTTACCCTTTAAAAGACAAATTTCATCTTTTGTTTGACATTCAGCAGTGAAACGGTCCATGTTATACATTTGGCATAATCAAACAAATCACAATATTTTGGGAGTAACTGCAGTTTCTACTTTTGTTTAGAAAACAGTGACCTTGACGACAGCATACAGAGGGACACATATCATCGGTATAGTCCCATCTATATATAGGGAATTCCATTAAGGTTGCAGTGTAAATTTTTTCTTTGTAAAACAGTGACCTGAACCATAGCAGGCAGAGGAAGGGACATGTATCATCAGTACGGAACCATCATCTGTAGACAGGGAATCCCATGAGAAGTGGTTTCAATTTTTCTGTTCGGAAAACAGTGACCTTAACCATAGCATACTGTGGAAGCAACAGGGAGTTCCATGAAAGTAGCCAATGTTTTTCATTGGTCTAAAGACCCAGGTTTTGGGAGAAGGAAAGAATGAAGATGGAAAGACGGTTGAATAAAGACTGTGACAGGTGTATGAGAGTTGATCTTGATCTCTTCTGTATGGTGATCCTGGTAGTGGAATTATAAACCAGAAATAAGGATGTTATTCATCCGTTGATTCTAAGTGTTACTCCTCTTTCATTGGCCCTGCTGTGTTATCAAAGAAAAGCATGTAATACCTTGTGAAATAATTCATGATTCACTATTTGTTTACAAGTTACCTCTGAATATGGTAATGACATCAAACCTTGAAAAACTCAGCAAAATCCACAATAACATCATGGACTGGAAAGTTGAGACCCGCAGGGCAAAGCCATTTTTGATCCCAGAGCTATAATTACTTGAACCCTGGTAGAGGTCCACAAGATAAAGCCACGTGCCAAAATAATACAAGTCTATGCTGTATGGTTATAAATAAGGTGATTTTCAAGTTTTGTCCATACGAAGCCTCTGTAAAACATAAGACCCCTGATGCAAGGCTAATTTCAAAAAAAAAAAAATCAAAAGAGGAAGATTTCTTAAGTTGTCACTATGTAAGCCCATGTAAAACTTGTGACCCCTGTGGCGGGGCCAATTTTGACCCCAGGGCTAAAATGTTGGCCTGCTTGGTAGAGGCCCACTACATATAGCTACATGCAAAATTTGGTAGCTCTAGGCTTTATGGCTAGGTACAGGAAGATTTTTAAAGTTTTCTCTATGTAAGCCTATGTAAAACTTGTGACCCCTGGGGCAGAGCCAATTTTGACCCCAGGGCTATAATTTGAAGACACTTGATAGAGGTCTACTACATAAAGCTACATGCCAAATTTGGTAGCCCTATGCCTTATGGTTTCAGACAAGAAGATTTTTAAAGATTTCCAATATTTTTCAGTTTTGTTGCCATGGCAACCAGAGTTTTTGAAGGAATCAAATTCTTTCAAGAAATTCTGGAGAGAACCATGGCAGGATCATTTCTGTGAAGTTTCATGAAAATTGGAGGGGTAGTTTCAGAGAAGATGTTTGAAATAAAAGTTAACGCATGGACGCACGCACGACGGACACCGGGCTATGACATAAGCCCGCTGGCCTTCGGCCAGTGGAGCTAAAAACAAAATACATCATGTTTTTTTTTTTTATAAATAATTTTATTTTCCTGCTGTGACAATAATTTCATCACCCCAACATTTGTTTATTTCACAACGAGGAAAAACTTTTACATTTGCACATATTATGGAATACATAAAACAATTAACAATTGCATGATATCTGTTTCACTCAATGATACAACAATCTTATCTCCCATTTACATTCATTGTACAATGATACTGTTTTACTATAATTTTACAAAATACTTGAATTATGCAACTCATTTTTCTTTCTTTAACAAGGTAATTACCTATAAATAACTCTCCATTCAGTTCTAAATCTTGACTGCCAAGACTAGCCATCTACCTGATGGGTCCGATGAATGTCTAAGTCAATCAGATTGCTATTCTATAAACTTTGGAATTCATCATAGAATAAATGGTTTACTTGACCAAGAAATTTGTAAATAAAATTAGGTCAGTGCGCAAAGACAGAATCTGCATGTATCTATGTAATTCAAAATTGTTTATAACCAATCTTTTTTTTATCCCTGTAGTGTACATGGAATCAGAATTTTTTTTCTTTTAATTTTCTTCTGCAGAAAAATACATAAACCCATTTTCTTGGGAAAAGTGCTGAGACACTGGTTTATGTATTTTTAACTCTTTACCATACAATCGCACGTTTTATGGACCCTGAGGAAGAGGGCTTTTGAAAAAAAATAGTGAGGTTAAAGGAGAAAAATGCTGATAACCTGGGCACAATAAGATAACTTGACAATACTGCAAAATATTTCACCTTGTCCATATTTAACGCAATTTGCTGATGGCAAATCAAATGTGCTTCAAATTCTGGAATTTGTCCCTGATAGGGCTAAAAATATTGGGGCAAGAGAAGAAAATGCTCCTTCCACCATATTTGTAAAAGCCTTCTTCATCATGGTTGACAAAACTAAGGATTGTTTGGTAAAGAACTCAACTGGTATAATTGCCTACATTTAATGCTCTTTTTCTCTATTTGAATAAACAAAACATTTCACTCATTCTAAAATTCTCTCCTATGCTTACATTCACAATTGCAACAATAAAAAAAGTTTCACAACAGTTTCATATTCAGATACTGCTACAGTATTATGAATCTTTATAATTTTAATCTTGATATTTAAGCAATCCTCATCATCTCTGACTTCAGACAATCAGGGATTGAATTATCCAAGAACAGAGGTAAAAATTTCATTATTTAGCACTTCATTCAGTGTAAAAACAAAAATTACACGACAAATTTAGCTTTTAGCTAGGGAAGGAATGTCAAGAACAATATTTAACAAAGAAAAAAAATCCTTTAAGTATTTTCTACTTAACCTATTGCCTCACAAACCCAAGTTTTCACCACCCTAAGAAAAAGGCCTTTTGAAAATATTGTGGAAAATGGGGAAAATGCTGGTAACCAGCATTTTCTCCTTTTCCCACCATGTTTTCTACACTTTAACCCTTTACCACACAATCCCAACTTTTAATGACCCCGAGGAAGGAGGTTTTGAAAACATTTTGGGAAAAGGAGGAAATGCTGGCAACCTTTTCTCAAAATGTTTTCTACCCTTTCAGAAACAAATCTTGTCATTTGAACCATGTTAGGTTCTTCCTCTACAAATGCTTTCGTCACAGATGAATAAAAAAATCTGTTTGTGTGGTAAAGGGAAAAAAGACAAAATTGTCATCTTGAAATTCTATCTTAACAGATGTGTCTAAAATTTTGGTGCCTGGTAAAGAGCCCTCTTGCAGACATTTTTCATTTTGCAACAGACAACATTTAAAACAATTGTTGCTTAACTCTTTACCACACAATCCCGACTTTTAACGACCCTGTGAAAGAAACCTTTTGAAAACCTTGTGGGAAAAGGAGAAAATGCTGGTAACCAGCATTTTCTCCTTCTCCCACAATGTTTTCTACTCTTCCCAAAACAAATTTCAATTTTTCAATCACATTTATTTTGTCTTCTGCAAATGCTTTCAATTTGAACCAGTCTAAAATTGTTTGGTAGAGTTAAATCTTTACCAGACAACAAAATTTTAGACTTGTCCATACTGAAAGCATTTGCAGACGACAAAATATTGCTCCAACAACTCGACTTGTCCTTAAAAAGGTAGAAAACAGTGGGAAAAGTAGAAAATGCTGGTTACCCTAAATATTTTCAAAAGCCTTCTTCCAAAAGGTTGTTAAAACTTGGGATTGTCTGGCAAAATATTAGAGGGAAATTGCTTGCAACAAGCAATTACTCCTTTGGTCACACTTGTAGTATCTTCAGATATATTAACAGGTTAAACCTTACTTGATGCTGAATGCCAATACATTTATCCATGTTTTTTCAAAGTTGTCTACTGGACATTTGATTCAGGAGTTAAACAATAAAGTAATAATGTTCAAGTCATGATGTTAACAGAGAGTTGTTTATGATCCTACAACTTTACCTTGTTACATCTGATATCAATGTTTGTAAGTTACCAATAGCACAGTTGAAACAAGGTTTCTGTTTCAGATAGTCACAGAATAGTCAAAGAATGATACATGTAGTAAATGATATGAAAATGATCAATGATCACCATTTAAATTTTATGTTTTACCAGATGACAAAACTTTAGACTTGACCACATCGAAAGCATTAGAATAGTAGACTACCATTCAAATGCTTAAAAAGTTAGCTAAATTTCTCTCTAAGGGCAGAAAACAGAGATGAAAAAGCTACATGTATTTGTGAGTTTCAGGAGATTTCTAAATATGAGCCATGCATTTCCTCGTTTTCAAAAGCGTTTTTCAACAGGGTCGTTAAATCACTGACTGTTTACAAATGGCTTGAAACAGAAAAAATCATGCAGCCAGACATTTTTTCCATTTCAGTAACTTCTACATCCATTACAACAGCTTCAGAAAACATTGTAAGAAAAGTATCTCTTTAATTATTTGCCCTTACACACTGAACAAATATATTAAAGACATAAAAAAAATCGTTTTCAACATCATGGAAACCATTTTGAGAAATGGAGTTATGCCTGAAACAAGTCATTTCTGCTTTTCTCACAATGTTTTTTCTTAACTCTTCTCCACAGGAGCAACATATACCCTTGTCCAAATTGAAAACAATTGAAGATGAAAGTTTTATGTAGCTATGAAATGGCTTTCTCTCCCTCCTAACCCTCCACCAACCAACAACCTTTAGGAAGACAGATTTTGAAAACATTGTGGGCAAAGGAGAAAATGCTCTGTTCAACTATATGAGTATTTCAAGAACAAAACCGATCACTGGCACCACACTTGTCATCTGCAAATGCTCTTAATTTGGGCTAGTCTAAACCTTGTTTGGTAAAGGGTTAAAAAAAGAAAATGCTGACATCTCAATTTTCTGTTTAACATCACAATATAGCAACTTGCATAATCATTAACGTCAGAGTTGATTAATTTTCATCTTTCAAAAGCTATGAAATATTTTTAACACAGTAAAATTAGGAAATCTTACCATGTTCTTTGCTGTGGAGGTAAAAAAGCTTTTAAGGATGGGATATGTAGACTGCAGTTTACAATTTAACATCAACACTTAATTTTGCAACACTTAAAGTTACAAAGAATGGCATCGAAATCATCACATGATGCAAGTATGAGCTTTGAAAAAAAATAATAAAATGCCGTAATATTTTTACTTTGTACATATCAACATATTTTTTTTCCTATTTTCCCTTTCAATTTTCCTTTCAAATATGTGTATAAATATGCAATATTCTCAATCATCCTGATTCACTCAGTGGTTAAGATACATAAGTCTGCAATTGCAAAGAAATGTTCACTAACTGATTTTCAATTGATGCCCTTCATTAATCCATTGATTATCTATCTGTTAGCTAAAATCATGAAACAACTTTTCTTTCTGCATTTAGCCTCCAATCTATCATTTGACTCTCTAAAACCCATGCAGTTAAAAGCTTTGGAAAACATTCTGGAAAAAGGAGTGCAGTCCTTGGAAACAAGCAGTAACTCTTTTTCCATTATATTCTTGATACTGTTGAAAAACAGTATTTTCCCTTTCTTTCAGATCTTCTGGCTTTGTGTCGTCATAATTTTGGTAAGGGTACAATAACCTATACAGTACTGGGTCAACTCCCACTTCAACACTTGCATTCTTCAGTTCCAATCTATAGAATGCCGATTCAATGAAATGAACCTCTTTTGTTGGTAGGATGGAATTTCAAGAATCTACTGGGTAGAATATCAGTGTGAATCAAGGGCCAGGCTGCAAAGTCCCTGTTTCTTGATCTACCATGCAAAAGTGTCTCAATTATTTATATATACATGGATATGAGCCATGCTCTGTAAAAAAGGGGGCTTAATGCATCTGTAAAGAGTAGCGACCTAGGTCAGCCTGCGCTGTCCACACAGGCTGACCTAAGCTGATACTTTTTTTCTGCAAGTCAAAGGACTAGTGTGCCTTGTGATTCAGTCGGTCGTTAGACAAAATGGATTTTATAGATCCATAATTATGTGATGACATGCTTGGCATCATGGGGGCACAAAGATGCATTAAGTCCCCTTATGCCAGAGCATGGCCCATATATAGAAATCTGAGACACACAAATACATGTAGCTTGTGTAGATCCTATTTCAGACTTTGCATCCTGTGCAGTTTGAGACCTATGACATCAAAAAAGCCCCCATTTTAGTGTTGAAGTTTTAAAATTACACTAATCACACAAGAGATTGGATCCATACAGATTTGCTTGCTGTTCTGTTGAATGTGTTTTAGTTTAAGCCACAATTATTAAAGCACCATAGGCCCTTCTCACCAGATAACTTCCTTTTAAACTCATCCATGCTGAAAATATTTGCAGAACACAACTTCATTGTTGCTCTGATGATGAAATTTATTTGGTCTTTACTTGTGTAGTAAACAGTGCAAGAAGAGCATTTACCCCATTTCCAAGATTTTGGTAAAAGGTGATTCTTCAGCTGGATCCAGGTATTTGTAACCAGTCTTCACACTCCATTTCCACAATTTATAACAAAAATTGATTATCCTAAAGTCCAGGGTTTTGGTTGAACAAGTCACTATTGCCACAATTCCTTTGGAAATGAATTTACTTCACCAATGTCCGTGATAGGGTTACCGTTTTGAGTATATGTCAGTTTTAGTCGCATCCTTATTGGTTGCTGAAATTGGAACAAAATAAAAATGGTATAAAAAAGAATAATAATTTAACCCTTAACCTGCTAAATAAGTAAAATGAAACTTTCAAACCCAATGTTAAAACCTAACCTATTGCTATTTTCAAAGTTATTTTTTGCCGGGAAAATATCTCCTTATCCGACTGTGTAGATCAAAGATCAGACTGCACATCCTGATCTTGATCTACACAGTCTGCAAAAGATCACTGAGTTGTGCTTAGCAGCCTCAGGGTTAAGATCTATCCACGATTTCAACAGTATTATTATCCTATGCAAGATTTTTCACCAATGTAGACAAGCAACCATACAGGTGTGCCACAATTTTTCTATTTCTATGGAACATTTTTCTGCCAGCAACTGGAACTTTGTCAGATCGCACTGTAACACATTATCAGATTCACAATAATCTCCATGCATTTGACTGAAATTTGAGCCACAAATTGTCTACATTAGGCAGCTAGTGGGTCTTATAAACAAAGATTTTTTCTCCTTTTGCCATCATGTGCTCACTTGTATTTATATTACTAATTGTTATGTTGAGTATCCTGATTTACAAGGATGTTTGCGGTAGCCTTGTCTCATGAGGCAATGGATTAACAGAAGGTTAAAAAAAACTGATTTTAGAGTAATTTAAATGAAAATAAATATACAATGACAGGTTATTTTGAATTGATGATGATATAGTTATCATCATTTGATGGAGTAAATTTATTTGGTGTTCTAGAAGGATAAAGCCATTGCAAAATAAGTGATCAACAAACCATTTGTGGATTATTTATTTTGACAACTTGACTCACTGCACCACCATTTAAGGCAGGTAAAACACTTCCAGATGGGGGCTGGAGTTCAAGCTGGAATGACTTAAAAAGAAACAAAAAACATTCAATAAATTTTCACATTTCCAAATGCACTAAATACTATTGTAAGATTTTACAATCAATGTAAGCAATGTAACTAGCTAGACCAGTACTTGTGTAGAGAACATAGCGAGTTACTATGATTTGAAGCAAACTGAAATAATAAGCTCACAAAAAAAAAAAAAATGTTGCAGCCAATCTATGATAGCAATTTAATTCAAACACACTTTTTGGGACACAAGATCTTGAATTTATTAATTTGAAAATCAGTTAATTAATCTGGATTTATTAACCCTTTAGCACATATTCCCGAATTTTAACAACCCTGATCGTGAAGGCTTTTGAAAACAGTGTGGAAAAGGAGAAAATGCTGTTAAACAGCATTTTCACCCTTTCCCACAATATTTTCTAGTCTTTCGAAAACAAATTTAAATTTTTGAGCCATGTTTATTTTGGCGTCTGCAAATGCTTTCATTTTGGGCAGGTCTAATTTTTTAGGGTTGGTGAAGAGTTAACCTACATCATTTGCAGGGGGAAATTAAAGAACTACCATACATTGTTAATGTCTTCTTTTTTTCTGGTTAATACATTTTCAGGGCTTCTCTACACTTTTCTTTCTTTGTCATAAATAAAATTTGCCCTTTACAGGAAAATCATCAATACAATACTTCCTCCCTATACTGGTAATTGTACATCAATTTGATGCTTACTACCTATGGAACAAGAGCACCACATGCAGGTGCCAACTTTTGACTGCAGATGCTTAGTTTTCAGTGAAAATTCTAAGTTGAAAAAGGGCACAACTTTGTCAAAAATACTTTGATGGTTACCTGCCCTTATTGTATAGTTTACATTTCTGATAATAAACAACTTGTCTAAGACTGAAGCAAATATCTTCAGTAATAATACAGGTATTATAAAATGTCAAAGTTTTTGCACAACAACACAGATGACAGCGCGGACAACATCAGGGCTACACCAATACCTTGACGTTTCCTTCAAAAACAGTCGAGCCAATAAAAGCAAAGTTTCAACTTTTATATTCAAATTTACCTTGGGAACTGCCGCCTGAAAAACAAAATCTGTCATTGGCATCGGAGTTGAATTAGTGGCTTTCACATTGATTATACACCCAGTGGAACTGTTGTTATCTTTTTGACATGTAAACTCTATTAACAGACCATTTTTGTTGAAAGCTGTCATTGGTGCTGGAACTGAAATACAAGACAAAGCAATGGATAAAGACTGGTCACAAGATGCATACAAAATTCATGTTTTACACCAAACAATCTTTAGTTTACTGTTTTTTTATCGGCTATTATTTCTCATAATTCAATGAAAAAACACATTGATGGCAATATTCTATTCCAGCTACCTCTCTATCATTTATGTGTATCAGTAATTATAAGGTACCTGGTGGAGAAGAGATAGTTATACAAAAATATCTATGATACAGACCATACAAATCCATAGCAGGATAACCTTACCATACTTGTGAACACAAGTTTGTCCAAATGATCATAGATGCAGTCAGCAGAAATTCTTCAGTTTACTTCCTGTCAACCCAATAAATACTAACACAACTTACAATGTATATTATTTCTGTAGACTGCACAGATACATCAGTCTGACCTTTTGATCTTCACTAGTCAATATGTCTTAAATTTTCAAATACATTTCGACTTAAACTACCTTGAAGTTGCAACATTTTGCTCTCCCACATCAACTGAAAATATCCATTTTACTTTTAATGGCACTCTAAAGGTTAACCCTTTAACCACATAATCCCAAGTTTTAATGACCATGTGTAATAACCCTTTTGAAAACATTGTGGGAAAAAGATATAATGCTGGTAACCAGCATTTTCTCCTTTTCCCAAAATGCTTTCTCCCACTTCAAAGACAAATTTAATCATTTGCTTTACATTTCTTTGGTCTCTTAAATGCTTTTAATTAGGACTAGTCTAACATTTTGTTGTGTGGTAAAGGGTTACAAATGTGTTCCATATTCAACACGCTACATTTATCCCCCACAATGTACATTGGCAGTCTACAGGTGATCATTTAGATAGCTATTTGAAACAGTTGAATTTGCACACTATAAGAATTTTTTTTTTTAAATACCGTATGTTTGTTGTCCTAACTTGAGCATTTTTACCTTTGTCATCAAATTTTTTTGTAAGTTATTTTTTGAGACTGAGTGAGGGGACAATAACAGAAAAATTACCAAGTATGCCATGTCCAATAACTGAACCCTAGATTTACTGAACATCTTCAAAGAGCAGTAATTTTTCATCACTTCATAGTGCAATAAAACATGTAAAACAAACCTGTTGAACTTCCATTCATTAAATTTGTTGGTACAGAGGAGCCCAAAAGGCCATCTATCAAGTTATCTGTGGATGGTGTGGTTGTCGTACCTACATATAATGATCAATAGAACAAATTAATTCAGAAGTCAGTCCTTAATGGGTTTAGCAACTAAAACTCTCTGTTAAATTTGTGTCAGGATATACAATATTTTTTTATGTATGTGGTAATTCCAATTGACTTTCCAATGCACTATGAAAAATCAATTTATTCTCACATAAATTTATCAACCAAAAAACTTTAAAAACTCAGGTGTGAAAAGTCCTACACAAAAAAAAAAATTCTCCTACAGCATAGAAGAGGGGAGGGCGAAGGAGAGATCACTCTCTGAAATGAACCTCTGACTTTTCCAATCTACTCTGACATAAAACTCCTGAAATTTCGGATGCATTTACTTGATCACAAACATTGAAATTCTTGCTTGTCTAACTAATAAATAGTTAATGAATAGTTAACAACTATACAATTCATTCTTAAACAGAGAATTCGGAAAAAATAAAGATAACGAGCACAAGATTTACCTGGATTTGTTGAGATTGAAGCCACATCATCTAACAGACCTAACAGATCTACAGGTTCTGACTTCACTGGTTGCATGGAAGGCTGTGGTGTACCCATACCAACATCTAACAAATCTAATATATTCTGACTCTGAAAATATAAATAAATTACTGAAATATCTTTCATTTGAAAATAACATCTTTAAAAAATCTAGTAAACCTATTGCAAAGCAACTCTAAAAGTATTGTTTAACCCTTTACCACAAAGTCACACCTTTTAACCACCCTGAAAAACCAAGCTTATTTGGTAAAGAGTTAAGTCCTGGGTCAGTATTCCCCAACCATTGTTATTTTGACTCTAATTCTACATTGCAAAACTAGCCATTTGATTGGCTGTTGTGTTATATCTTAGCAAGTCAGACACTTGAACTCTGAATTAAGAATCAGCTCTAGTTTTGGATAAGTTGGAGAATAGATTCCCTGAATTCTCATTAAGTTTGAATATACACCCATTATTGTCAGTCCTACTCAGTCTAGTAAATTTATTTTGGCAATAGGGCTCAAGCCCTACATGACTAAAAAAGAATTTCTTTTTCGGCAGAGGAAGAAAAGAATTACTGGCTGCAATTTTAAAGTATCGCATAATCTTTTATTTTACCAGTAACGGTCCAGGTTTTCTTTCTTTATTTTGGAGCAGAAAATTTTTTCATGAACTCATATATCAACTTTCATGGGAAACATTCATACATACAGGTATCAATCCACCAATTGAAGATTCAAAGGTTGAAAATTTCTTTTTCTGGATAAAAAAGTGTTCAATTGCTTGGTAAATTAAACATCAACAATACCTCAGACTGTGCAGTGATAGTGGTAGCAGGTATTTTCACATTTTCAGCATTCTTTTCAACTGTATTTGTGTCTAATAATGTATCCCCAGATTCCTCTCCATTCACCAAATCTGACTTTGTTCTGTTGACTTCTATGAGTGGCATTTGTTCTAACAATGCAGATCTGAAATCAAAAAAATAATACAGAAACTCTTGTTTAGAAAGCTTTATCAGTTCAACTTCCCATTGGCGTGGCTTTTTCAAGTTTAGTGAAAGTACATTTCTTTCAGACAAAACCTTGGTACATTATAATAAAATACAAGTCTGCTCTCTTCATTGCCTTTTGAATGATCATCCGTGACTAAGATCTTTTGCCTGTTGACTGCAAAGACAATATAGATCATCTAGATGTCAATGTGGATACCTCTACCAAGTTAAAAAGACCCAAGTCAAACTATATCGACTTATAGACAAAATAAGTTCTGGTATACCAATCAACCATTTGACTGCCAATCAATTCATTGGCGTATGCAAAGAATTGTACCCTATCTCTTTTAGATAAGACATAAAAATGATAACACACAAAAAGATGTAAATAAGAAGAGGGAGAGGGAGGATGGTGTAGCAAGCATACAGGTATGCTGACAAAGACGCAAGGTGCAAAAAGCAACACAAAGCCTTCGTTACTTTGATGGTATTTTTACCTGGCCATCATGAAAAAATAGCTTTAACAATTCTGAGAGTACCATCTAACCCATTACAATGTGACAAGATTTTAGATGAAATCTGAATTGAAAGCATTTGCATCCAACAAGTTCAATCTAGTGCAAATGATGGGACAAGTCTTTGAAATGGTAGAAAATGTTGTGGGAAAAAGAGAAAATGCTGGTAACCAGCATTTTCTCCTTTGCCCATACTTTTCAAAAGCCTTCTTCCTCAGGCTGCCAAAAAAAGGGATTGCTTGGTAACGGGTTACACATAAAAAGATGAAAGATGAAGAAATGGTGCTTACCTCATGTGGTCATGTTTTTTAAATATGGCAGAGTACTCCACTGCTCTCTGTTGTAATTCTAGTTGTGTTGTGGTGCTATATCGTGAAAGTGTATCAAGGATGCGACTGTAACACAAGAATTTTCTTTTTTATATTCACATTTAAGTTAGTTGTTTTACTCATTACTCTGCATAAAATAAATCAAATGATCATATTCACAAGGCCAAAATATAAACAGATTTTAAGTTATTTACTCAAAATATCTTGCATGCATTGATTATGATGTACAGAAATTAAACAGCATCAAAAAACGAATCAGCAAATGCCAGAGAAATTCCTACGATACATGAACACTGACATCATTAAAATATGATTTCAAAAAAGGCATTTCACAATACAAGAGTGAAATTATTAACCTACAATAGTGCAAAATTAACAAAATGAACATTTCACATTGAGTGAAACAGAATATTGCTATTCTAAAGTTTTTCCTTTTCGTTGTGGCCACATTTCTATATGATATTCTGTATGGGTTGTAGATTTTGTGCAATCTGATCTTAATCTTTCTATCCTGAAGAGCAAACACCAACTCTAAAGTCAAATTGTTAAATATTAAAACTCTAAGGATTTCCGGCAGTGTGAAGATAGCACTGCCATTTAACAAAGCCATAATGGCTAAACAGGATAACCTCTGACAATCTGAATTAAACACAATATCAAAGCCTTTTACCCATAAATACCACTTTTGCTACAACTAGTACTGAAAGCTGAAATGGAAAATATTGTGGGAAAATGAGCAATTTAAGAAACCGCTCCTTTTCCCTTATTTTCTGTACAATTGAAAAACATCTTTCTCTTCCTTCAAATGTTTGTCCTACTTTTAACATGTACTAGTTACTGGTAGGTCTAAAAATAGCCTGTACAGCAACATGTTATGTGACATCAACTCATGTTAGCCAGCCAGTCAGCCAAGCAATCAGAATGAAACATACGTAGCATACCTACACAACTTATTTACAAATGTCATTCACTAAAACTTACTCTCTTGTCGTGGTAAACCTTGTGCTAAGTTTCATAAGAGCAGTTATGCTATATTCCTTGGTAATGACAGAAGAGTTATTATTCTCTAAGCATCTTCTTAATACTTCTACCACCTCTTCTTCCGTTACCTAAAAGTTACATGGAAAATCAGATGTTTAGCAAGTAATGTAAAATTTCATAATGGAAATAAACACTGGTTACCACAAATCCTAACATACTACATAGACTGAATGCAGATAATAAAAATATTAAACTAATAGCAAGGGTGAGTGTAGTTACCGAACTGCAGGAGCAGATACCTATTTGATAATGAAAATATTAAACTACTAGTCAGGGTGAGTGTAGTTATCGAACTGCAGGAGCAGATATGTATTTGATAGTGAAAACATTAAACTAATAGCCAGGGTGAGTGGAGCAGATATGTATTTGATAATGAAAACATTAAACTAATAGCCAGGGTGAGTGTAGTTACCCAACTGCAAGACTTAATTAAAATCTCTTCTCCTTCAGGCAAGTACTTAATGTTGTTTTAACTAGAACTTGTCACAGGATGTGACTTAATACCCCCGCAAGAGCTGTAACTGACCAATGTTTTTTTTCAGGAATGTACTCATTTAATTAAAAATGTTGGTAAGGAACAGATAATGGTGTCTATCTTCATAATTATATATAAACTGCCATGTGAAGGAGTTTTAGAATGGATGCATAAGGCTTTAAATTACATTTTAAAAACCTTCAATATATGATCAATGTATGTGCAAAGTTTTAAAACAATTGCAGAAAAACTTTTGTGGGATTCGCAACACAAAATTACTGATGGATGTTAAGAGAAAAAAAAGTGTCAAGTTCAAGGGGAGATAATTCATGAAGCAAGAGGAGTTGACACTTGAAAATTGCGTCTTGCAAACCTTCAATATATGATGAATGTATGTGCAAAGTTTCAATACAATTGAAAGAAAAGTGGAGGAGGAGCCTGCGACACAAAATTAGAAGTATTTTGTACACAGATGGACACACAGACACACAGACGGATGGACAAACAGGCTGATTCCAGCATACCCCCGAAAACATTCGTTTTGCAGAGGTATAAAAAAATATAAATGGCATTAAACTTCATTGAATTGATGGTTAAATTTCCACTAATAAACCAGTGTTGAAATGCATTTCAGCAATCATTGAAAAAGATGTAGCAGGTAAAGGCCATTGTGATAAAATGACAGTAAATAAAATAAATACCAACAAAATGCCACCAGCATCTATGTGGTTTTATTTTATAACAAATTCATGAAATAGATAGAGGATATTTGGGGTTTTTTGGTAAAAGATCGAAATGTATTTCATAGAGTGAACATCATCGGTAATGTATTCACAAGTAGCAGAGCCACAAGTGAAAATATTACCGATGATGTTCACGAGATGAAATACATTTTCAATCTTTCACCAAAAAAAAAATACAAATATTCTATTAATTTCATGCTTCTAACCCCCTTTTTGTTGGGACTTGCAATGTAAAAGGGAGCTCTCAGTATTTCTGTACCGGTGAGTTTATCAATTGGTAAATTCCCTGGTCAAAACAGTGAAATTATTATATCCTAATCCACCATTATTTCCCAATAAACTACCCAAAAGCATGAAATAAATATTCTTAAGGTAAATCAAACCATCATAGTGGTCCCTACATATATGTTGTACCTATAATATTCAAAATCACAGGAATCAAAGTGCAGGTTATAGTGGGTTTTCATTAAACTTAAAGGGTGATCCTGAAGTTTTGGACTACGTTTCCAATGAAATCAACAAAACTTTGTAACAAACAAATATATTTTGTTTCTCTGTAATTTAGTATCAGCCCAGCTTTCTAGTTTCTTTAAGTTATTCAATTATTCACTTACAGCTCCTAAATCATCATCTTCCCCAGGTGGTAGTAGTAGTTGTTCTCCGTACTCTCCAATACACCAGGATGCTACCTGACAGAGAGGTTGCTGGCTATTATCTTCAGACATAAAGAACATCAGTTGCCGGACGGAGTAACTGTGCAACTGGGAGGCATTGGCAATGAGCTGTATTGAAGTTGAAACCATATCTTGTGTAACATAATTACCAGCCTAGAAAAACAAAAACATCAAAAGCAATAATATCAATTATTAAAGGACCAAGTAAATTAAATGAGCTATTTCACTCAGAAAAGAATCAGTTATCAAGCAAATCTTGCCACAAATAATGAAACTATTTGCAGAAAAATTGCTGTTAATGAAGATGCGATGAAAATATAACAAGAGGGCCATTGGCCCTAAAGCGCTCACCTGAGTAAGGACATCTAGGATTGATAAGGCTGAAAAGATCCTGGTCGTGATGATGTAAAATGCATCAGTGTAATTGATCTACTTTTTGACTACTTTAGCCTATTTTTGAATTTCTAATCTGGCTCAAAATGTGGCCTCTAGAGTCACACAAGGTTTTTCTAATATTTGGCCCTGTGACCAACTTTTTGACCTTACGTGACCTGATATCATTCTTTTCCGAAATTTCATCCAGACAAACATTCTTACCAAGTTTCATGAGTATCAAGTTGAAAATGTGGCCTCTAGTAGTAGTAGTAGTAGTTTTATTCGGTTAAAATGTACATAACATGGTAACAATAAGACATGTGTAACATTAAAAAGATACTGACATGAATACTAAAACCATGTAATGGACACCAGCACCAGGGATAGCACAAAAAAGAGATAAACTCTTATTTTCATTGTGGTCCCTTAGTGTTGGCGTCATGACATAGAGCGGCAAATTAAAGTAAATATATCACGTTAAGCCTGACATACAATAAAGTTAAAATTGATAGGCACAGAGGATCACAGAATGCTTTATATATCACACGATTTTAAAGATTGTCAAACAGATGTGTTTTTATTGCACGCTTAAAAGTATTGAGTTTGTCCAGTTTGGTAATATGGTTTGGCAACTTATTCCATAATGAACAACCTATAAAGCTAAAAGACTTCGAGCCATAACTTTTTACTCTTGGCAAGACAAAACCTCCTTTTAGACTTGATCTAGTTTCATAGTTGTGTAAAGAATTTTGAGGCTTGAATTGTTCATTCAAATATTTCGGTGAAGAACCGTTATAAATTTTAAAAACGTTACAAAGAATACTTTGTTCTACCCTTTTGTTAACAGGCAACCAGTTTAGTTGTTTAAAATGCAAAGGAAAAATATGATCATTACAATTCAGGTTTAGTATAAATCTTATGAGCTTATTTTGAGTAGTCTGAAGCCTATTTTTGAAGTGCATGGAAAGACCATTATACCATATGGAGCAGGCGTAATCATAGTGGCACTGAATTAAAGCTTGTATTAATAGTAATTTAGTATGCTCAGTTAGGTATGCTTTTTTACGATAAAGAAATTTAAGCCTAGAATTAGCTGTTCTAATAACCGAACGTACCATTTCACTGAAAGTCAGATGTTGATCTATGGTAACCCCAAGATACTTTACAGACGATGCCGATTTAATAGTGGAACCATTGCAAGAAATTGATAAGTTTGGGTTACTCTTCAACTTATATTTAGAGCCAAATAGTATAGACTCTGTTTTACCAAGATGGAGAGATAGTTTATTGTCCACAAGCCAGAGTGCACACAAGGCCAATGTTGACAACCACACGACTGACGACGGACGAAGGACACAGCACGATCACAAAAGCTCACCTTGAGAACTTTGTGCTCAGGTGAGCTAAAATCATTGTGGAAAAAAGCAGAAAAAGCTGGTAACCAGTAAGTACAACTTGCCAAACAGCAATAAACATTTATTTTTATTGCTGTTATCTTAAAAAAATCCAGGGGTTCCAGCATGGCTCTGTGGTAAAATGTAGGGTTCTTAACTTTTTACCACACAACGAAATTTTAGACCAGTCCAAATTAAATGGTTTGCAGATGACAAATAAAATGGGGCATAAACGACAGTATCTGTCTTTGGGATCACTGGAACATTGTGGGAAAAGAATACAAGAAGGCCATTGGCCCTAAAGCGCTCACCTGAGTAAGGTCATCTAGGATTGATAAAGCTGAAAATATCCTGGTCGTGATGATGTAAAACACATGAGTGTAAGTGATTTACAAATTGACTGTTTAGCCTATTTTTGAGTTTCTAATCTGGCTAAAAATGTGGCCCCTAGAGTCATACAAGGCTTTTCTAAGATTTGGCCCTGTGACCTACTTTTTGACATGAAGTGACTTGATAACATTCTGTTCCGAGATTTCATCCAGATAAACATTCTGACCAAGTTTGATAAGTATAAAGCTGGAAATGTGGCCCTTAAAGTGCACACAAGGTTTCTCTAAGATTTGGCTCCTTGACCTGCTTTTTGGCCTGACGTGACTCAATTTCAAACTTGTCCAGGATTTTATCCAGACAAACATTCTGACCAAGTTTCATGAGTATCAAGCTGAAATGTGGCCTAGAGTGCAAACAAGGTTACTCTATGATTTGGCCAAATGACCTACTTTACGACTCGACATGACCCTATTTTCTATGTGTCCAAGATTTTATCAAATAAAACATTCTAACAAAGTTTCATGAGTATCAGGCTGAAAATGTGGCTTCTATACACAAGGTTTTTCTAAAATTTGGCCCTGTTACGCACTTTTTGACCCAATGTCACCCAATTTCAAATTTGTCCAAGATTTCATCCAGACAATCATTTTGACCAAGTTTTATGAGTATCAGGCTGAAAATGTGGCCTCTAAGAGTGCACACTAAGTTTTTCTAAGATTTGGCCCAGTGACCTACTTTTTGACACGACATAACCCACTTTAAACTGGTCCCAGGTTTTATCCAGAAAAACAATCTGACCAAGTTTCATGAGTATCAGGCTGAAAATGTGGCCTCTAGAAAGCATTTAAGCTTTTTCTAAGATTTGGCCCTGTGACCTACTCTTTGACCTAGCATAAACCGATTTCAAACCTGCCAAAGATTTTATCCAGACTGACATTATGACCAAGTTTCATGAGTATCAGGCTGAAAATGTGGCCTCTAGAGTGCACACAAGCTTTTTCTAAGATTTGGCCCAGTGACCTACTTTTTGACCCGACATGACCCAATTTTAAACTTGTCCAAGATTTTATCCAGACAAACATTCTGACCAAGAATCATACTTATCAGGCTGAAAATGTGGCCACTAGAGTGCACACAACCTTTTTCTACTATTTGGCCCCGTGACCTACTTTTTGACCCAACATGACCCAATTTTGAAGTTGTCCGAGATTTTATCTAGACAAACATTCTGACCAAGTTTCATGTGCATCAAGCTGAAAATGTGGCCTCTAGAGTGCACATAAGCTTTTTCTAAGATTTGTGACGTACTTTTTGACCCTATGTGACCCAATTCCAAACTTGTCCGAGATATTATCAAGACAAACATTCTGACCAAGTTTCATGCGAATTAGGCTGAAAATGTGGCCTCTAGAGTGCACACAAAATTTTTTCTAAAATTTGGTCCCATGAAATACTTTTTGACCCCATGTGACCCAATTTCGAACTTGTCCGAGATATTATCAAGACAAACATTCTGACCAAGTTTCATGAGTATCAGGCTGTAAATGTGGCCTCTAAAGTGCACATGCTTTTTTTCTAAGATTTGGCCCCGTGACCGACTTTTTGACCCCATGTGACCCAATTTCAAACTTGTCTGAGATATTAAGACAAACATTCTGATCAAGTTCCATGTGTATCAGGCTGAAAATGTGGCCTCTAGAGTGCACACAAGCTTTTTCTAAGGTTTGGCCCTGTGACCTACTTTTTGAACCCATGGACCCAATTTCGAACTTGTCCGAGATATTATCAAGACAAACATTCTGACCAAGTTTAATGCGTATAAGGCTAAAAATGTGGCCTCTAGAGTGCACATAAGACCCCACATGACCCAATTTCAAACTTGTCCGAGATTTTATCCAAACAAGTTTCATGAGGATCTGCTTGAAAATGTGGCCTCTAAAGTGCACACAAGGTAATTGTTGATGACCGCACAATGCAAGACGGACGCTGGACACAGCACGATCACAAATGCTTACCTTCAGCACTTCGTGCTCAGGTGAGCTAAAAATGAAATATACATACAGTTCTGAGTACTTTTAACACAGTATCCACATGCCACCTTTTGTTTGGGGAATATCTAAAAAAAAAAAAAGCACAATATCAATGTCGAAGTTTTGACAAATCTTTAATACTTAGCATGGCAGATGGTGCAGATCAAGATTCAGATCAGATGGCACAAAACATGTAGTGTTATCTTTTGAGGCCAAATCCTGCTTTCTCCCACAAAGAAGGCCTTAACCCTTTACTACACAACTCACAAGTTGAAGACATTGTTGGAAAAGGGAAAATGCTGGTAACCAGCATTTTGTCTTCTTCCCATAGTGTTTTCTACCCTTTCTAAGACAGAGGTTATCATTTGTGCTACACTAATTTGTCTTTTGCAAATGCTTTTAATTTGGTCAAGTCCAAAATTTTGTTTTTGGGTAAAGAGTTAAGCTCAAGATTCAGCAGTTAGAGAGAAAAGAATCCTGTCGCAATCACTATCATCAAACTTGAAAATCTGTGGAGCCCTCAATCAAAACCCTAAATCATAAGCTCTATGCAATACCATCAAAGCCATCTCAGCTTATGATATTTGTCAAACGAAATATAAAAGCGTACTTGTCTGCAGCAATCACTATGTTGGAGGAACAATCTGCCTTAAACTCCGGATCACAGATTTCCAGGAATGAGAGAAGCTCTTTCATCATACCCCTAATGTTGTTGGTGTTGATCAGGGCAAAGGACAATTCCATAGCTCTCCTGTAAAAAAGCATAATAATGAAATTCATTGCAAACAGACAAAAGAGCTATTTCATCCATTCATTGACTGTAAATGGAAGTGCAGTCTGGTCAATGACCTACACTATCCAATAGTGGTGGAACGGTTTACCGATTAACCGATTAACCGCGGTCTATTCAAAGAAAAAACCGAAACCGGTTCGAATTTTACCGTATCGGTATTTCTGCAATATGTCAACTTCTCTTAATTGCATCAGAAAGTCCGGTTTTCCCAAAAATTCTGTCAGAAATCGATCGTTTTTCAACTTACAGTTCTAAAGATTTCCGAAAGCGAAAGTTGTTTATTTTTTTCCACAGGCGGTGTCACCGGTGTTTAGGTAAAACTATGACCACATAAAATTCACGACACGAACTCCAAATAAACGTCGAGCTTTAATGCTTTTGGATCAATGGAGTTTGTATGTTATTCATTTCTTATAACTTTGCTCACACTTATTTTTGCGTTTTCCAGTAGTTAAGCGGCAAAGTATTAGTGTTAGTGCAGTAAGCAACTGAGTAAGTTAGTGCATCGCACTGTCTACTCTGTTGAGCCATGTCCCGAAGTTCGGTATAGTAGCGCTGGTTTTTATATAAACAAGTACGCTCTTGAAGAAAAAAAATGGCAGACGAAAATCGTCAAGATAGCGAGTGTTAAAGACTAGTCAATTTCAGTTTGTTTTTATTTGTTCATGCGAAACAATTACTTTTTAGTTCATTATCTTGAAAGAATGGAAGAGTTCCAAGCACATGTACTAGTTTCCTTTATCACCTTTTGAGCATATGCTACCCTAACAGTGACTACAAGTGGTCAGATATGCTGAATGTCAGCATATACAGCATATTGCAATACGTATTGCAATACGGGTCAGCCGTATTGCAGTATATTGCAATACGCTTTTTACCGTATTGTTTCACCCCTACTATCCAATATTTTGGGAGATATTCTGGTCCCCAATGGTCTTGAAGAACTACAATTGTTTTTGTCAGTTGACTAAACAATATAGGTACCATTTACTTAAGTCCAAAACAAATCATTTTCCTCTATCTCTATCTCAGCTCATTTAGCAAACAAAAAATGGTGGATGTGAAAGAACTTGTCTCAGATATGGTAGTTATCATCATGGGAAAAGGAGAAAATACTGGTTACCATCTATTTATCCTATACCCAAGATGCTTTCAAAATAAATCTTCTTGATACTCATAAAGTTAAAAATTCATTGGTAAAGGGTCAACTTACAGCTCCATATTGACACAACAGTAAAATTTTGGAATAATTCTTACCGTCTAATTGAGATATCGGTGTCTTTCAGACAATCTACAATGGTTGTTCTGTGTCTCTGTACAGCATTATAGTCTGCATTCACCACCCGTAATAAAGTGTTTAAAGCAATATATCTGTTTAAAGAAAAGAAGAAAAAAAATAAAATATTGAAAGAGCTGACCTTTATAGAAGGCTTGAAAAAGCAAGTTAAAAGCCACATAGCAGTATTTGTATCATATGTTAATCTGACCTGTTTCCATGACTTTTTATTTGCATGTTTCTGTATGATTACAATAAGAATCATCAAAACAGTCAGTGACTGTTTTATGTTGGATATGAGGGTAGGGAGGCAAAAGACAAATAATAGAACAGAATCAGATCTAAGTCTTCACCCAAGATGTCCTAAGGATTTAGAGAATGGATCTTCCAGTAAACGCATTTTTGCAAGTTATGAAGATAACTTGATGAACCAAGTCCTTGTGGTGATAAACATTGTTATCTTTTGCTCTAACATCATAGCATGTCCTTTATCTTATAGCATCTGTAACTTTTTAAAACATTTTATCGACAAAACTGGACTCTTGCTATCAGCTACCATACACCAGCCTTCTTCTCCCTTTAACAATAAAATTATGGACATCCTACAGAAATTTATGTAACATATCTATTTTGAAAGTTGAAACATTAACCCTTTCCCAAATGACAAATTTTGGACTGGTCCAAATTGAAGAGTTTGCAGATGACAATCTTAAATTTGATGAAAATGGCAGAAAGTTATCAAAAAGGGTAGAAAACACCGTGGGAAAAGGAGGGCTTGTTTGGGAAAGGGCTAAAACCAGTACATGTATTTGACATTGAATCACAAGTTTTTCTGTTCACAGTAACTACTATGTGCAATAATAAATTTACATGATGTAACAGAAACAAAATAATGACAGAAAACTAGTACAAACAAGAGGACCATGATGGTCCTAAATCGCTCACCTGAAATGCAACTCAGCTCAACACCATAATGCTACATGCCAAATACGAAAGCTCTAGCCCTTATGGTTTGGGACAAGAAGATTTTTAAAGATTTCCTTCTTTATCTCTATGTGAAATCCGAGAACCCACAACATAGGGTCAACTTTTAACACCAGGGCCATAATTTGAAGTATTTTGGTAGAGGGGCACTAGATGATACTACATGCCATATATGAAAGCTCTAGCCCTTATGGTTTGGGACAAGAAGATTTTTAAAGATTTCCTTCTTTATCTCTATGTGAAATCCGAGAACCCACAACATAGGGCCATTTTCAAACTAGGGCCATAATTTGAAGTATTTTGGTAGAGGGCCACTAGATGATGCTACATGCCAAATATGAAAGCTCTAGCCCTTACGCTTTGGGACAAGAAGATTTTTACAGATTTCCTTCTTTATCTCTATGTGAAATCCGAGAACCCACAACATACGGCCAATTTCCACACTCGGGCCATTATTTGAAGTATTTTGGTAGAGGGCCACTAGATGATACTACACGCCATATATGAGAGCTCTAGCCCTTATGGTTTGGGACAAGAAGATTTTTAAAGATTTCCTTCTTTATCTCTATGTGAAATCCGAGAACCCACAACATAGGGCCATTTTCAAACTAGGGCCATAATTTGAAGTATTTTGGTAGAGGGCCACTAGATGATGCTACATGCCAAATATGAAAGCTCTAGCCCTTAAGGTTTGGGACAAGAAGGTTTTTACAGATTTCCTTCTTTATCTCTATGTGAAATCCGAGAACCCACAACATACGGCCAATTTCCACACTAGGGCCATTATTTGGAGTATTTTGGTAGAGGGCCACTAGATGATACTACACACCATATATGAGAGCTCTAGCCCTTATGGTTTGGGACAAGAAGATTTTTAAAGATTTCCTTCTTTATCTCTATGTGAAATCCGAGAACCCACAACATAGGGCCATTTTCAACACTAGGGCCATAATTTGAAGTATTTTGGTAGAGGGTCACTAGATGATGCTACATGCCAAATATGAAAGCTCTAGCCCTTATGGTTTGGGACAAGAAGATTTTTAAAGATTTCCTTCTTTATCTCTATGTGAAATCCGAGAACCCACAACATAGGGCCAACTTCCACACTAGGGCCATAATTTGAAGTATTTTGGTAGAGGGTCACTAGATGATACTACATGCTATATACGAGAGCTCTAGCCATTATGGTTTGGGACAAGAAGATTTTTAAAGATTTCCTTCTTTATCTCTATGTGAAATCCGAGAACCCACAACATAGGACCATTTTCAACACTAGGGCCATAATTTGAAGTACTTTCGTAGAGGGCCACTAGATGATACTACATGCCATATATGAGAGCTCTAGCCCTTATGGTTTGGGACAAGAAGATTTTTACAGATTTCCTTCTTTATCTCTATGTGAAATCCGAGAACCCACAACATAGGGCCATTTTCAAACTAGGGCCATAATTTGAAGTATTTTGGTAGAGGGCCACTAGATGATGCTACATGCCAAATATGAAAGCTGTAGCCCTTACGGTTTGGGAAAAGAAGATTTTTACAGATTTCCTTCTTTATCTCTATGTGAAATCGGAGCACCCACAACATACGGCCCATTTCCACACTAGGGCCATTATTTGAAGTATTTTGGTAGAGGGCCACTAGATGATACTACATGCCATATATGGGAGCTCTAGCCCGTATGGTTTGGGACAAGAAGATTTTTACAGATTTCCTTCTTTATCTCTATGTGAAATCCGAGAACCCACAACATAGGGCCATTTTCAAACTAGGGCCATAATTTGAAGTATTTTGGTAGAGGGCCACTAGATGATGCTACATGCCAAATATGAAAGCTGTAGCCCTTACGGTTTGGGAAAAGAAGATTTTTACAGATTTCCTTCTTTATCTCTATGTGAAATCGGAGCACCCACAACATACGGCCAATTTCCACACTAGGGCCATTATTTGAAGTATTTTGGTAGAGGGCCACTAGATGATACTACACACCATATATGAGAGCTCTAGCCCGTATGGTTTGGGACAAGAAGATTTTTACAGATTTCCTTCTTTATCTCTATGTGAAATCCAAGAACCCACAACATAGGGCCAACTTCCACACTAGGGCCATTATTTTAAGTATTTTGGTAGAGGGCCACTAGATGATACTACATGCCATATATGAGAGCTCTAGCCCTTATGGTTTGGGACAAGAAGATTTTTA
Source organism: Tridacna gigas (assembly GCA_945859785.2). Classification (NCBI taxonomy): domain Eukaryota; kingdom Metazoa; phylum Mollusca; class Bivalvia; order Cardiida; family Cardiidae; genus Tridacna; species Tridacna gigas. The sequence goes on along the minus strand of OX244034.2, from coordinate 63,738,236 downwards.
AAGATTTCCTTCTTTATCTCTATGTGAAATCCGAGAACCCACAACATAGGGCCATTTTCAAGACAAGGGCCATAATTTGAAGTATTTTGGTAGAGGGTCACTAGATGATGCTACATGCCAAATATGAAAGCTCTAGCCCTTAAGGTTTGGGACAAGAAGATTTTTACAGATTTCCTTCTTTATCTCTATGTGAAATCCGAGAACCCACAACATAGGGCCATTTTCAACACTAGGGCCATTATTTGAAGTATTTTGGTAGAGGGCCACTAGATGATACTACATGCCATATATGAGAGCTCTAGCCCTTATGGTTTGGGACAAGAAGATTTTTACAGATTTCCTTCTTTATCTCTATGTGAAATCCGAGAACCCACAACATAGGGCCATTTTCAACACTAGGGCCATAATTTGAAGTATTTTGGTAGAGGGCCACTAGATGATGCTACATGCCAAATATGAGAGCTCTAGCCCTTACGGTTTGGGACAAGAAGATTTTTAAAGTTTTTTCTCTCGGTTGCCATGGCAACCAGAGTTCTTCATGGAATTCAAATCTTTGAAGTATTTTGAAAGTGCATCACCTAAGGATCATTTCTGTGAAGTTTCACTGAAATCTGTTGGGCGGTTTCAGAGGAGAAGATTTTTTAAGTAATTGTTCACGGACGGACGGACTGACGGACAGACGGACGGACACACGGACGGATGCCAGACAACGATCGATCACAATAGCTCACCCTGAGCACTATGTGCTCAGGTGTGCTAAAAATTATAAATACTTGAGATAAGATCAAAATAATGATAAGTCTTGCACCTACCGTATATTTTTGTCATTATTCAAAAGAAACCTTCCCAATATATTCACAGCTAAAACCTACAAAAAAGCAAAAGATTAAGCTTTTCCTTCAAAACAAAATTTTCTCTTTAATAAATTTTGAAATTTATTTCTGTACCCATTAATTACATCAAATAGCTTTTTGCTACCAGCATGTAAGTCATGAGTGCCAGACTTCCATTTCAATCTTAACATTCCAACAAAGAAGTTGATATGATACCCTAATTTCCAGACTGTATTCTCATACTACTTAATCAGTCAGTCCTGAAATATACTACTACATGATTAAGAATGTGCAATCAAATCTTGAATCTACCCTGTCTGATGTTTAAGAGATATCTAAGAAAGGCAGCAATGAAATTCACACAATTGGACTTTGGTGTACTTAAAATAAGTAGGATTCAATTATTTAGCACTCGAATAATTAACACAATTTTTCACAACCGGAGAATCCAAATTGGAGCCCTGATATCATGAGCACTAGGTGCTACCAACAGACAAAAAAAGGCTCTCACAACAATTTATATTTTCAAACGCAGACTTACCCTAAGTCCAGCTTCAGACTTTATCCCCATTATAGTTAGCACAATTTCGTACAAAATAGCATGTCCTACATTCTTACTCGTGTCTGTATTTGTAGCAACCTGCAAATACAGAATGTTGTAAAAAATCAGTGTTAAAACCTTTGTTGTTAAAACTTGTTTGAAATAGAGATTCACTAATAGGCAAAAAGGACTGATTTCTTTGCATGCTCAGCCAAACATCAAGGTTCTTTGGGAGTCAGTCTTGGTCCATGATCAGACTTCAAGTTCTGTGCTGTCTGATCTTGGATCTACACTGTACACTACCTTGAAAGATACCCATGCCAATACTATGTTGGATTTGCAATACTTAGGTCATTTGTGTGAAATGAAAATGGACTGATCATTTACTCAGCAGTTTAGGAATGAATACATATTAGTGATGGGACATCGGTTAGAAATCATAATCGATCATCGGTTGGAATCGGTTGCTGCTACCGATGCGATTCTTCTGATTATAATCGGTTCCTCATAAATTTGCATGTTTCATTGTAAACCTTTGTATCATTTATGTATTATGCTGTTGTTTGTGTTGCAGATAGACTTTCTGTAGTTTTACCTTTGCACCTGCTTTCTATACACCTTTTGGTTTTGAACCACCTCTGCTTTGTGCTATTTGGCTTTGTAACACAGAAGTATTTCGGCTGATTGTTGTTATCGAGGGAGTTGTTGTTATCGTGGGAGTGATAAAACCCTGTTAACTGTAACAGACACCGGTATATAAAATCCGGTACTCGACCGACGGTGCAGACTTCCTGCCGATCATCGATTATGACAAAGTTCAATCGATAATCGAAATCGGGAGCTTCCAACACGCCACTAATCGATACTTGCCGATTATCGGTACACCACTAATACATATGTTGACAAATTGAACAATCAACAAAATATACAATAGAGATGAAGATCCATGCCAGATGCAACTATTTTCATGGTTAGCTAATGCGGGTTAAAAAAGCAGAATTGCTCTCTCCAAACACTTTGCAAACTTAAACAAGAGGGCCAATACCACTAAAGCGTTCACCTGAGTAGAGTCATCTAGGACTGATGAAGTTGTAGACATCCTGGTTGTGATGATGCAAAACACGTTAAGTGTTAGTGACCTATTTTTTGATCCCACATGATCCACTTAAAATTCCTTGAAGATATTATCAAGACAAACATTCTGATCACATTACATGAGTCTCAGACTGAAAATGTTGCCTCCAGAGTGCACACAAGGCTTTTCTAAGTTTCGTCCCAGTGACCTACTTTTTGACCTCATGCAATCAGCAATCCAATTTTGAACTTGTCTGAGATTTCATCGGGACAAACATTCTGGTCAATTTCAACCTAAAAATGCGGCCTCTGGAGTGAAAACAGGATTTTTATAGGGTTTGTCCTAGTAGCCTACTTTTTAACCTGACATTATCTATTTTCAGGTTGTCAAAAATATCAGCAAGACAAACATTCTGACCAACTTTCATGAGTATCAGACTGAAGGTGAAGCCTTAAATGTGCACAATGTTTTAAGGCTTCACCCAATGAAATATAAAATGGGTTTCTGAATGAGGTATTTACTCTCATACAGAGTCTATTTTTTCATCTCTATCTAACAATGCTCAGACATACTTTTTCTGTTCAATAATTTTGATTTTTCTATCCACATAACATTACCTGTGCTAAAATGTCATTCATTGTTTCACTGGCCTCACCATCATTTTTACCCAAAATTCTCAACAATCGTAAAATTTTCACCTGTAAAAAGAACATGGGAAAACATTTTAACTGGTATCAACATTTTTTATACTGCTTCATTGAATTTCGAATATTAACTCCCATAAAAATGAAGAAAACAATTTTCTTAATTTTGTAATATGAAAAAAAAGCACCACTTTACTGACAATTTCTGTGCCCCCTCTTTACCCGTCTAAGTCCTTTCTGGCCAACATTTTTTCTTCCTTCAATAATCTCAATTTGAAGGAGGTACAAATTTGCTTGTATGAAAGTACAGTTCACATGGTGTAATCAAATTTGTTTCTTAAGTTTGTAAGCACACTTTACAACAACAAATAAAATCATTGATTTTGTGATACATGTAACAAGAGACTATAACTTTTGTTTTACATCAGTTTTCTAAGTTGATGAATAGTTTTATGTGTTAAACAACAAGGTTTTGCAAAGATAATAATTAAAATTTTTGGTATGCCTTACAAATTCTATTCCCCTTACCCCAAATACAAAGGAAATATACAAGGACAAAATTACACTTCTATCGCCTCACTCACCTGTAAAAAGGGGTCACTGACCCCAGATACGTCATGCTCTGGTGAATAACCAGCCATGATCAGATTTTTCAAAATTCTGACCAACTGTGGAACAACCTGCAAAGATCAATCACCAACAATTCCATACATTTTATTTAACTTTTGACCAATGATTAACTTGTCAACCCATTTGCAACACAAAACTTTGAAAAAATCCTTGTAAAATACGAATACTCCATATGAATTACAATTGATATAGTAATGATATAATAATCTTGTAGCCAAGGGCAAGATTCCTTATCATGAGCATTTTCTCCTATCACAATGGTCTCAAATTGTCTGCTGCAAGACACATAACTAGTCTGCAGAAGATAATAAATTATTTCAGGCACATGCCTTCTTTTACAGTGAGTTTTAACTGTTGATCAAAATCAATTCCAAAGCTGAATGCGAAAGAAATATCAAAGGTCTAAAATAAGCCATGCTCTGTGAAAAGGGGGCACAATGCATCGGCGAAAAGTATCGACTTAGGTCAGCCTGCGCAGTCCATGCAGGCTGACCTAAGTTGATCCTTTTTCACTACTGGTCAATTTTTTGTATGTCCAAGGACCAGTCTACCTTATGATTAAGTCAGTTATTAAAAAAAGTGGCTATAATGGATCCATAATCATGTGATGGCTTGATTGGTATCACACATTACAGAGATGCATTAAGCCCCCTTTTTACAGAGCATGGCTCAAATGTATTTAAATTGTCCAACCTAATATTGCTAAGGAGTAGTTCATTAAATATTTTCATTCAACTTTTCACATTTATATTGCAACACATTTTGAGGCTTACTTTGGACTGGCTAAGAACAATGGAAGACATATTTTTGGTAAAAAAAAAACATCTTTCTTTTAATTTCTTCCAAAATCAAAGCAGGATACTTCTTGAAAGGTCATAAACTCTGCATAGAATATTTAATCCAAGTACAGACTATAATTCTTTACCATATTATCTCGAGAGAGGCAAAAGACCTTTCGTCTTTTCACACAATTCTTTCCACTTTTTCTAAAAATAAGCCCATCGTTTGAGTCACAAATAATTTGTCATCTACGCTTCCAAATTGTTGTTTTGTCCTTTGGTAAAGAATTAAACATTTATTCACTTGAGAGAGGAATAATGGAAAAAGTAGACTTCACAAGAAAGAGTCACTTACATTTGCTTACATTCAGTAGTAAATGACCTTGCCACAGCTGGTGGTGGTAAGGTAAAGCACAGTACCAAGTATAAAGAGAACTTACTTTTCTGAAGTGAGTAAGGGTATCTGGACTCTTTTCACACATTTCTGTGATCAGACAAACAGCTGTCAAGAGTACACCTGAAATAGGGAGAAAAATATTGTAAAAAAAGAGATGAGGGAACAATTAATACTGAACCTGAGATTTAGCAATTTCAGCAGACAGCACTGTGGCACATACAGAGGAGAGTATAGTAGGCCCCTATAAAATAGCAAATAAGATCTCTTTTGAATTGGGAAATTTTTATTTATATAAGAACAAGAGAATAGGAGTTCCAAGCAAATGTCATCCATGAGATTGACATATCTTATTGTGGTGAAAAAAAAAAAGGTATGTAAACAGGTGCAAGGAAAATGTATTCAACATAGAACTGACCATGGTTTTTCTCGTTCAGCAATGCTCGGGTTGAGGGTATAAACATCTCCATGAGATCTGGTACTTTCTTTATGATTCTGTATGCACACAGTATGGACTGAAGTAAGAAATAAATTATATAACCTACAGTGACATCTGTTTCATATAAAACTTTTTCATAAGATTCTGTTTTCTTTTATCACAATTCTGTAACAGATACACCCGGACAAAACTAGAATGCAAGTTCTCAAAATGAAGCTAAACTTAACTTTCTTTCCTAATATGCTTCAAGTACATCAAGGGGCACTGAATCTTTACCACATGAGAAAAAAGTAGACTTGTCCATATTGAAAACATTTGCATATGACAATTCAAGTGTGACTCATATGAAGAAATTTGTCTTTGATAAAGCAGAAAACATTGTGGGAGGAGAAAATGCTGGTTACTACCATTTCCTCCTTTTCCCACTATGTTTTCAAAAGGCTTCTTCCTCAGGGTTGTTAAAAGTCAGCATTGTGTGGTAAATAGGAACATTATGTTATAGTAACTTTCCTGGTGCTTATATTTGATTCAAGCAGCATGAGAAAATTTGATATCGTGCGAGACCAAAGGTCGATCGAGATGTCAAAATTTTCTTACGCTGCGAGAAGTATATTCAAGCACCAGGAAAGTTACTAATAATATTCCTTTTATATCTACTACTTTCAAAGACATAAGTTTGCCATTATTAACATTTTATTTGATAACGGTTAACAGAATAAAAGAAATAATGGTCAAGTGGCCAGTAACTTCATTTTCATGAATGGTGGATGAATATTATAGGATAACATATTGACCACTTAAATCGGGACTCAATTCACTCCTGTGTTACATCATCATACCATAATAGGAACCGTATTTCACAGTGTGTAGATCCGGAATTTTTTGTCATGTGTGTTATTTTATTCGTGTGCTAGGCATTTATTTGAGCAGGAATATTTTCAGGTATATACTAAAGGGATAAAGCAGATTTTGAACCAATTTGTGGGAGAGGTGGAGAGAGCTGGTATGTTGCAAGTAAAAACCATAAAGACTGTTTACCCTTAGTTGAGAAAAAACAAAGAAAATGCGGGGAAAAAAATATTGCTTCCAATGGAACTCGAAACAAATAATTCTCAAAACCATAGTCAGCAATTCCACTGACTGCACTAAGAGGTAAACTGATATGTAACTACTTCAAAAGTGGATTTAGGCAATAATTAATGCTAGTATACCATTAACTCTTTACCAAACAACAAAATTGTAGACTTGTCCAAATTGAGAGCATTTGCAGAAGATAAATGTGGCTCAAAAGATGAAACTTATTTTCAATCAGATTGAAAACATTGAGGGAAAAGGAGAAAATACTGGTAACCTATCTTTGCCTTCACGGTCTGCTGGTGATGGAGATATTTATCACCTTGGTCATAAAATGGTAAATACAAATCACTGTTTTTGAAACAGAATCATTTGAGTTAAATCTTAAGTTTCAGCTTCAATAAGCCTTTGGTCAAAGAGGCAGGTATGCTTCTGACCAATGAATGTATGCCCCTTTAGTTAAATATGATAAAAAGAATTCCAGCTCCCCCCAAAACAATCATTAACAGCAGAAAGACTAGCATTTTATATTTCAGCCCCATTTTAAGACAAAAGTAGTAGCAATAAATAAACAGGTGAATTTGAAAATATTAATACCTTCTTTTTTATATAAGCATTGGATGATTTGATCATTCTTTCCACTTCTCCTGCCAGATCTCGACTCATCTCTGCAGAGCATATTGAACCCAAAGTACAAAGAGCAAGACTTGCTATGTACTGAGTTTGGTGATTTAAGTCACTGAAAGATGAAAAGACAACACAACAACTAATCCTTTTGCATAATAACGGAATGAAATCATGAGACTGAGACAATGTCAACTTAATATCCAATACAATCAAAGTAACAAATTTGAAAACATTCATGTAAAATACAAATACTCTACTAGTATTACGAATTACTTTAATTCATGGATAAATGTTAAACATATTTTGACATGAAAAGAAATTGCTCTTTAACCCTTCACCAGATGGCAAAATCTTAAATTTGCCCAAATTCAAAGCATTTACTGGTGAAACATTGAATGTGGCTCAAATTCTGAGATTCGTCTTTGAAAGCATAGAAAACATTGTGGGAAAAGGAGAAAATGCTGGTTCATTTCATTTTCCATACTGTTTCAAAATTGATCTCTATCAGGGTTGTTAGAACTTGGGATTGTGTAGTAAAGAGTTTAGAGCAATTTCTCCTTTAGCCACAATGTCTTCACAAATGGTCTGCTGTAAGACAAGTAAGAGCTGTCCATGATGGTTATAAAGTATTGCCTCATGATCTTTTGGAAGCCTTCAATACAATAGAGTAATTTCCAAGATGGTTAGTGTTTTACTCCTGACAAATGATTGTTAAACTCTTTACCACACAATCCCGACTTTTAACGACCCCGAGAAAGAAGCCTTTTGAAAACATTGTGGGAAAAGGAGAAAATGCTGGTAACCAGCATTTTCTCCTTTTCCTACAATGTTTTCTACCCTTCCTAGAACAAATTTCATTTTTTCTGTCATGACCATTTTGTCGTCTGCAAATGCTTTCAATTTGGACCAGTCTAAAATTTTGTCGTTTGGTAATGAGTTAATAAAAACACAAACTCCAACAAAAGAATGATAGCTAAAAGCGCCAAATTTGATGGGTCATCACTTACTTTTTGAGAGAATTTGTGACCAGAAGATGTATATCTTGTCTCTCATCCAACAACAACATGGCACCTAGATATCCAATTCTCTTGTCTGTAAACTTTGGTGAGGCAATCAGCTTTAGGCATTCCAGCTGTAATGGAATGAGGAAAGAAGAAAAAGTTACCTTCATTGTTTAATCTCTGATACAACACCCATCCTATTAACTCATTACCTCTCGGACACAACTCTTTCAACTTCCAGCTGTTCTTTTTTACAAGGCTCAAATAATAAGATTGTCTCTGAAACAGTAGAAAACATATTGGGAAAAGGAGAAAGTGCTGGTTACGGGCATGTTCTCCTTTTCAAACGATGTTTTCAAAAACCCTATTCCTTTTGGTAGTGAAAGCATAACATTGTTAAGGGTTGTCCAGTTGGCCAGGCAGAATCCTTGCTCGTTTGATGCATTGGTTTGCATGGTGTTTAACCCTTTACCAAACGACAAAATTTTAGACTGGTCCAAATTGAAAGCATTTTCGGACGACAAATTAAAGGTGGCCCAAATGATGAAATTTATCAATGATAGGTTAGAAAACATTGTGGGAAAAGGAGAAAATGCTGGTTACCAGCATTTTCTCCTTTTCCCACAATGTTTTCAAAAGGCCTTCTTTCTCAGGGTCGTTAAAACTTGGGTTTGTGTGGTAAAGGGTTAACTCTATTTTCAAAATTATTTCAGAAACATCATGTACCTAACCATGCTTTACTGGAATTTCTTTAATTAACAAGTACTTCACATCATATTCTTCCCAAGCTTTTGGTTTCCTTCCCACATAACCATCATTTAAACAATGATCAGCGGTAAGAGGGGAATGAATCCTGTATCAATGACTTTTCATCACGAAAGAAATTGGCTAAGTTAGGGATCTGAACCAGCCAGCCCTTGGTTTCAAGCCCTGTATGTTAGTGTTTCAGACTGAGCTGCATGGATCAGCTCTGCTCATTTTGAGCAGTCACTCCATCTGCTAAAATCTCCAAGTAAGCTGATGCTACAGATGAGTCAAAATATGTTCTTGTGATGGGAAAAATTAATCGGATAACTTCCCAACAAAAAAAAGTACACTCTGTAACTGTAAAAAATCAATAGGATCAGCTTCACTTTGTCACTGCAGATACTTCATTGCCTATCTTCAGAGGTCCCCTGAACTCATTATCAGAAGATAAAAGTTCACCCTTGTCAAAAATTGAAAGCATTTGCACACAACTAACTGATTGTGGTTTAACCCTTTACCACACAATGCTGCCTTTTTAGCACCCTGATGAAGAAGGCTTTTAAAAATATTGTGGGAAAAAGAGAAAATGCTTGTAACCAACACTTTCTCCTTTTCCCACAATGTTTTCTGTCCTTCCAAAAAACAGTTTCAATTTTTGAGTTGTATTTATTTTGTTATCTGCAAATGCTTCCAATTTAACAATGTCTAAAATATTGCTGTGTGGTAAAGGATTAACTCTTTACCAAACAACAAAATTTTAGACTAGTCCAAACAGGAAGCATTTGCAGATGACAAAATAAGTAAGGTTAAAACATTGAAGTTTGTTTTGGGAAGGGTAGAAAACATTGTGGGAAAAGGAGAAAATGCTGGTTACCAGCCTTTTCTCCTTTTGCCACAATGTTTTCAAAAGGCTTCTGCCTCAGGGTCGTTAAAACCCAAGGTTGTGCGATAAAGAGTTAAATAAATTAACTTGTCCCTAATGGGATAAAAAACATTGTGGGAAAAGGACCAGAGGCATTTTCTTTTCTTTCCAAGTTTACTAAAGCCCTTATCCTGCAGGTTCTTAAAACTAGGAATGTGCAAACAGTCGAGTCTTTGTCAGACAAAAAATATTTTACTCTTACCCAAATTGGAAGCATTTGAGGTATTAATAGCTGGATTTGTCTTAAACAGAGTAAGAAGCATTGCAGGAAAATGAGAAAATGGTTACCAGCATTTTCTCCTTTTTGCACAATGTTTTCGAAAAGTTTTATTCCTGGGATGTTAAAACATAGGGTTGTTTAATAATAAATTATTTAATTTGGACTAATTCAGACAAATTGGTTGTCAACCCCTTTCCATAGAACAAAAATGTAGACTTTTCCAAATTGAAAGCAATTGCAGACAATTAATTTAAATGTGGCTCAAATGATGGATTTTACCTTTGATAGGATAGAAAACATTGTTGGAAAAGGAGAAAACACGAGTTACCAACATTTTCTCCTTTTCCCACAATTTTTTCATAATGCTTCTTTCTCAGTGTTGTTAAACCTTGGGATTGTTGGGTAAAGGGTTGAGATAACTTAGTTTGATTCAAAAGCTGTCTTACACTTTAAATTGTCAGACTATCCCAATGCGGAAAAAACTAGAGGCGCTTGAGCGCCTGTATCGCTCCACAGGCCTGATATTTCTATAATGGCGAAAAGAAGTTTTTAACAATTACCATTCAATCCTGCATTTTAGCTCACTAAAGAAAAAAGGTATGGAAAAAACTTGTGAGAAAAGAAGAAAAAAATGGTAACCAGCATTTTCTTAGTTTCCCACAATAATTTCTATCCTTTTTTATATATGTCTTACTAATTTGAAGATATGTTGTCTGCAACAGGTCCTTTCACAAACCATTTTGGGTGGGGAAACATCAAAATATAGAAAATATGTCTTTCTCAGGGTCGTTAAAAGTTGTGATTGTGTGGTAAAGGGGTAATCTAAAAGAACAGCTAGGAGGGCAAATGAATGAATGTTATAGCAATATAGATCAACTTACATCAATACACCAGATAGAATGAAATATGCTGGCATACAATGAACACCTAATCCCTAATAATCAACTTTTCACAGTTAGAATGTCTTCTGTGGCAAACAACACAAAATGGTCTACAAATGCATTTACATAAATCAAATATCCTGCTCCAGGGCACAGATTAATTCTGGTGTACTGAAGTTGCGGGATCAGTTTGACTGGGTAACATTAATGCCTTATCACAAATGTAAAGCCCTGTCCCACTGTGTACCAGGTCACCAGGATTTACACCCCTTCTCTGTCCACTCTGCATTTACTCATTAGTAGGTCAACAAACCTTTACCTGAACTAATAAAAGTGCAGAGGTTCTCTTGTTCTATATCAAAAGGACTATAAAGTACCTACAACATGGGGGTTTTGTTATTAAAATACTTTTTCTTTTTTATCTTGGCATGGTTACTCAGGCTTAGTAATAAGGCAAAATTGAAAAGCTCAAGTTGTGAAAGGTGCTCAAGCTTTTATCTTATTTATGGCCAGTGATATTTCATTACTAGTACTAACTAATAGCATATCATTGGAGTAAATTGTGATCTTAATACCAAGGAAAATGTGTGGGCTTAAATAGGACAGCCCTGACTAGGTCAAGTCAATCCAATTTTCTTCCTTTTTCTTTGTTAGTCGATAAAACTATCACAATAAATAGTTTTGGAGAAGAACATTTTTTTGAAATATAAGCCTTGTCTATAAAAAAATATGTTTTTAGGTGTATCATTTTTTGAAAAGGAATTTGGTATACAACCACCATAGAAACAATTTGGCAGACAACCACCATAGGAACTTACCTGCAAAACAACAATGAAATCCAATGAATAGTTTTAGAGAAGAAATTTTTCAAAGATTTTACTTTATACCATAAAAGGAAAATGAGTCTCCCATAAAAGCCATGTTTTTTGACAGATCATTTTTTTTTAAAGGAATTCTGTAAACCTGTATCTAAGGAACATTCCTGCAAAATAATAATGCTATCCAAATAGCGGTTTGGGAGGAGAAGATTTTTAAAGGTTTTTTACTTTGGTTGCCATGGCAACCAGAATTCTTCATGGAACACAATTATTTGAAGGAATTTGAAAGAGGACCACCAAAGGAACATTCCTGTGAAATTTGGTAACAAGAGGGCCATGATGGCCCTGTATCGCTCCACTGGCTTATAAATATAAACCACGAAGAAAAGTCTTCACTATATAAGCCCTTATAAAACTTTGACCTCATGGCTACAGTCTGACTAAATGGGGAATATTGTATTAGAAGAATAACATGCCAAATGTGGGAGTTCTTGGCCTTATGGCTGGTAACAAGATGGTTTCTGAACTTTTCACTCCATAAACCCATGTAAAACTTGTGATCCCTGGTGCAGGGCCAAACTTGATCCTAGAGCTGTAACTTGGGCCCTCTTTGTAACTGTCCACTAAATAATGCTATAATTATATGCAAAATTTGGTAGCCTAAGCCTTATGGCTATGTACACCAAGATTTAAAAGTTTTCCCTATGTAAGCCTATGTAAATCTTGTGAACCCCCCCCCTCCAAGTATGAGGCCAAATTGACCCCAGGACTATACTTTGGACACTTTTGGTAGACTCCAACTAGATCAAGCTAAATGCCAAATTTGGTAGCTCTAGGCCTTATGGTTTCAGACAAGAAGATATTTAAAGTTTTCTCTATATAAGCCTATGTATAAAACTTGTGACCCCTGGGGAAGAGCCAATTTTGACCCCAGGGCTATAATTTCAAGAAACATGATAGAGGTCTACTACATAAAGCTACATGCCAAATTTGGTAGCCCTATGCCTTATGGTTTCAGACAAGAAGATTTTTAAAGTTTTCTCTATATAAGCCTATGTAAAACTTGTGACCCCTGGGGAAGAGCCAATTTTGACCCCAGGGCTATAATTTCAAGAAACATGATAGAGGTCTACTACATAAAGCTACATGCCAAATTTGGTAGCCCTATGCCTTATGGTTTCAGACAAGAAGATTTTTAAAGTTTTCTCTATATAAGCCTATGTAAAACTTGTGACCCCTGGGGCAGAGCCAATTTTGACCCCAGGGCTATAATTTGAAGAAACTTGATAGAGGTCTACTACATAAAGCTACATGCCAAATTTGGTAGCCCTATGCCTTATGGTTTCAGACAAGAAGATTTTTAAAGATTTCCAATATTTTTCAGTTTTGTTGCCATGGCAACCAGAGTTTTTGAAGGAATCAAATTCTTTCAAGAAATTCTGAAGAGGACCATGTCAGGATCATTTCTGTGAAGTTTCGTGAAAATCGGATGGGTAGTTTCAGAGAAGAAGATGTTTGAAATAAAAGTTAACGGACGGACGGACGGACGGACGCACGACGGACACCGGGCCATGACATAAGCCCGCTGGCCTTCGGCCAGTGGAGCTAAAAATCCAGTCAATAGTTTCTGAGGAGAAGTTTTTTAAAGAAAAAGTTTACGGACGGACGGACGGACGGACGCACGACGGACACAACGCCATGACAATAGCTCGCTGGCCTTCGGCCAGTGGAGCTAAAAAACAAAACCAATTTTCAAGATGGCATTAAGAAAACATGAAAATAGGTACATACATAGTGACTCGAAAACAGAGTATAAATTGGACAGAGCTTAACCCTTTACCAGAAAGCAAAATTTTGGACTCATCAAAATTGGAGGCATTTGCAAGCAACATTAATGACTTAAACCTTTATCACACAAAGGCGCTTTACACTTGTCAAAATCGAAAGGTTTGAAGATGACCATTTACATGTGGCTCAAATGATGAAATTTGTTGTTGAAACGGCATAAAACATTATTGGAAAAGGAGAAAATACTGGTTACCAGCAGTTTCTCCCTTTCCAACGATGTTTTCAAATGCTTTTTTCCTCAGAATTGTAAAAACACTGGTTCAGGGTTTACGATGTAAAAGTATCTATATATGCACGAAAATCAGCTCCGACGCAAAATACCAAAGATGATCGCATCCCTTGGACGCAGTCAAAAATGAGTCAAAACCATGATTTAATTATGATGATTTAACTAGATCTACATCAATAACGAAAACAATGCAAAATACCAGTACAAAGACTTAGCATTCCTTGTACAAACTGACCATCGAAATTCCAAAATGTCTATACATAGATCTCGGAACGCCAAAATGTAACAGAGAAAGATAAAAATAGATCTCTCTGTCGTTGATATCGACTGGTTACCCGCGTTGTCTCCATATTGTCTTTCCCAGTGAACTGATCGTAGGGAAACAGCTGTGGTTTAACATTTTTTTTCCTGAAGATGGCTTCCCGGGCCAAAAAGAAAAAGCATTTGTGATCTTTCCAAGATTAATGGCTGAAAGATCCTGCCTTCCAAGATTAGATGCTAAGAGAAATTTATCTATTTTCCTCTATTCGTGTAAATGTGTTTAATTAGTTATGAAACAAAGCAGACAGAAGGTTTTTACAATTGGTTGCATGGACCTTCAAAGAAGTTACACTGTGACATAAGATTTGTACTATTTTGAGCGAAGGTCACCCGTGCGCACAGCACATTAAATCTGCAAAAGGTTCCATGAAGAAGTCATTTGAAATAGCTTCTTCTTTTTATACATTAACCAAATTTGGCCTTAATAAACAGACGATTTAAGCAATAAAAAATGGGACTCAGAAGGAACACAATGGGACTCAACTTTTGCAGCTGCACTGGGTCACATGGAATCAGTAAAATTTTATTCAAACAGAAACACTGCTGGTTTGTTTGGTTAAGGGTTAAAAAATAAATTTTTATCTCTGACAGTGTAGAAAACAGTGTGGAAAAAGGAGAAATTACTGGATGCCAGTATTTTCTCCTTTTCTCACAATGTTTTCAATAGCCCTTTTTTTGCCAGGGTCATTAAAAGTCGTGATTGTGTGGTAAAGGGTAAATCTTTTATAGAGTTCCAACATATGCCGCCAAGTGTGTCTGCATTAGGGAACTGGATAATTAATTTGATAGGAGCTACAGCACTTGGATTTATCTATCTTCTACACACAGGCTGGCACCAAGCATTTTCTTCTTTTCCAAAATGTTTTCTATCCTTTCAAAAATAAGCTTGATCATTTTAGCCAAAGATCTAGTTAAGTCTTGTCTGCAAGTTCTTTCAATTTGGACAAGACAAACATTTTGTTGTCTGGTACTGTTAATTCTCTAACAAAATACAAAATCTTAGACTTGTCCAAAATGAAGGGAAGTTACAGACAACAAATATGATAAGTCTTTAAATAGCAATATTTTTCTTGGATGAGTAATAAACATTGCACTGAAAAATAAGGAAAATGTACAGAACCAACTTTTTCTCCTTTTACTATGATGTTTTCAGGAACCTTTTTCTTGGTTGTTAAAGTACAAGATTGTTTGGGAAGGGGTTAACCACAAAAACACTGTCAAAACAATGCTAACCCTTCACCACACAAGCAAAATAATTATCAACTTGTCCAAATGGAAAGCACTTGCAGATGAAAAATTGAATGTAGCTTAAATGATGGAGTTTGTTTTTGATGGGGCAGAAAACATTGTGGGAAAAGGGGAAATTCTGGTTACCAGCATTTCCTACTTTCCCACTGTCTTCCATAGCCTTCTTCTTTAGGCTCGAGAGAGTTTGATAAAGGGTTGACTGTTTACTGGATGGCAGAATTTTACACTTGTTTATTTTGAAAGCATTCACAGAGAACATAATTAAATGCAGAATTTGTCATTAAAGGGTACAATATGTGAGAAAATGAAGCTTGTAGCATTTTCTTTTTATAAAAAATTTTCAAAAAGACTCACACTCATGGCCTCCAAAACACTGGATCATTTCTTTAGGTAAAGGGATCAGCGAAGGGATATGTCCTTTTTAAAATATGGAAACTCTCTTCAGAAAAGGATTGATTATGACTGTATGGTGTTTAACGCCGATTTCAACATTATTTCAGTCATATCGCAGTGGCCAGTGCACCTATCCATGCTTTCCTGGAGTTTCTTTTACCAGTACTCCGCACAATATTCTTTCCAAGCTACTGGCTGCTTTCCCACATAACCATCACTGAACCAACAGTCAGCAGTGAGAGAGGAATGAATCCTGTCGCAATGACTATCATCAATCCTCGGAAAGAAATTGGCCAAGCCAAGCCGGGAATCAAACCAACGACCTCCTGTTCTCAAGTCCTGTGCTCTGCCAACTGAGCTACAGGGCTTGGCTTTAAGGAAAGGACCATTTGTTTGTAGTGAACAACTGCTCATTTTCCAACAACTTTCTTCTGCAGGGGCAATGAGAGTAATATC
This sequence comes from Tridacna gigas, assembly GCA_945859785.2. NCBI lineage: Eukaryota > Metazoa > Mollusca > Bivalvia > Cardiida > Cardiidae > Tridacna > Tridacna gigas. The sequence goes on along the minus strand of OX244034.2, from coordinate 63,722,116 downwards.
TTAGTGGTAATGGGTTAAACTTGTTTCAGTCTATGAAATGTATCATATTACCTGACCAAAATGTGCAGGGTAGCCCAGCATATGGATATAGAGAAGTTTGGCAACATTTCTACATCTGTATGTATTGTCTGTATCCCTGAATGAGTCCCTTATCTGTGCACATTCTTTCTGGACAACAGCTCTCTCGTCGGCAGCAGTGCGGGCAGACCGTATTTCACGAATCAAATCCCGCAGCCGCTTAGGTGTCGGCATAATCGACGACTGAAAAAGAAGAGAGTTCATGGTAAACCCTTGAACTTAAAAAAAGAAAAAAAAAAATCTTACAAGTAAACTGATACATGGACGAAAAAAAAAAAAAATGTCATCAGAAACATTCCCAGTTCCTGGCTATTTTAGTTTCAAACTATTCATCCCTGAACCCATTTCCTAACATCCTAATAAACTTTTGGACTTTCATGGCTTTGAACATTGAAAACAGATGATGAAAGAAAAAAGCTTTTAGGTTCTGACACTGAAGCATCACTGGTCAAGAGCCAATAATTTCAAGAGTCAACTTTTCAAGACTAAGAAACAATACATACATGTATTTTCAAGAATCAAACCTTCAATACATACTTTACATAAATGCTTACTATATCCCTCTGCCTTCGGCAGCGGATAATAATGAGTACATGCATGTATCTATATAAGCATGAAAATCAACTGGGATGCAAAATATCAAAGCTGATCATTAGTGGTGAAACGGTTTACCGATTAACCGATTAACCGCGGTCTACTCAAAGAAAAAAACCGAAACCGGTTCGAATTTCACCGTATCGGTATTTCTGCAATATGTCAACTTCTCTTAATTGCATCAGAAAGTCCGGTTTTCCCAAAAATTCTGTCAGAAATCGATCGTTTTTCAACTTACAGTTCTAAAGATTTCCAAAAGCGAAAGTTGTTTATTTTTTTCCACAGACGGTGTCACCGGTGTTTAGGTAAAACTATGACCACATAAAATTCACGACACAAACTCCAAATAACTGTCGAGCTTTAATGCTTTTGGATCAACGGAGTTTGTATGTTATTCATTTCTTATAACTTTGCTTACACTTATTTTTGCGTTTTCCGGTAGTTAAGCGGCAAAGTATTAGTGTTAGTACAGTAAGCAACTGAGTAAGTTAGTGCATCGCACTGTCTACTCTGTTGAGCTCCCGAAGTTCGGTATAGTAGCGGTGGTTTTTATATAAACAAGTACGCTCTTGAAGAAAAAAAAAATGGCAGACGAAAATCGTCAAGATAGCGAGTGTTAAAGACTAGTCAATTTCAGTTTGTTTTTATTTGTTCATGCAAAAGAATTGCTTTTTAGTTCATTATCTTGAAAGAATGGAAGAGTTCCAAGCACATGTACTAGTTTTCTTTATCACCTTTTGAGCATATGCTACCCTAACAGTGACTACAAGTGGTCAGATATGCTAAATGTCAGCATATACAGCATATTGCAATACGTATTGCAATACGGGTCAGCCGTATTGCAATATATTGCAATACGCTTTTTACCGTATTGTTTCACCCCTACTGATCATGTCCCTTGGACACAGTCAAAAATGAGTCAAAACCATGATTTAACTAGATCTACATCAATAATGAAAACAATGCAAAATACCGGCACAAAGATTTAACATTTCTTGTACAAACTGATCATCCGAATTCCAAAGAGTCTTTAAACAGATCTTGGTATGCCAAGATATAACAGAGAAAGATAAAAATAGATCTCTTTGTCATTGACGTTGACTTGTTACCGGCGTTGTGCTCATATTGTCTTTTCCAGTGAACTGATCATAGGAAAACAGCTGTTGTTATGCATTTCTTTCCTGAAGATGGCTTCCCGGGCCAAAAAGAAAAAGCATTTGTGATCTTTCCAAGACTAATGGCTGAAAGATCCTGCCTTCCAAGATATGATGCCAAGATAAATTTATCTATATTCCTCTATTTGTGTACATGTAAATGTGTTTGATTTGTTATGAAACTAAGCAGAAATAAGGTTTTCACAACAGGTTGCATGGGCTTTCAAACAAGTTCCATCGTGACATAAGATTCGTACTATTTGGAACGACGGTCACCGGCATGCACAGAACATTAAATCTGCGAAAGGTTCCATGAAAAGAAGTAATTTGAAATATCTACTAAACAAATATGGCCTAAATAAATGGATGATTTATGCAAGCAAAAATGGGACTAGGAAGGAACGCAATGGGACTCAACTTTCGCAGTTGCACTGTGTCCCATGGACTCAGTTAAATTTTATTCAAATGGAAACATTGATACGGCAGTGAAAACCTAACTTTTTGGTCTTCAACCTTTTATCACACTATCATCAACTTAAATGAACCTGAAGGTAGAGGCTTTTGAAAACATTTGTGGAAAAGGTTAAAAAAGGAGCAACATTTTCTCCTTTTCCCAAAATGTTTTCTACCCTGTCTAAACAAATCTTGTCTTTTGAACCATATTTAATCCTTTGCCAAACAAGCCCTGGTTTTCACGTGTCTGCAGTACAAGTCTTTTGAAAACACTATGGGAAAAGGAGAAGTTGCTCGTAACGAGCAATTTCTCCTTTTCCCACAGTGTTTTCTATCCTTTTTGAGACCTTTCTGCCATTTTCATCAAATTTAAAATTGTCGTCTGCAAACTCTTTCAATTTGGACCAGTCCAAAATTTGTCATTTGGGAAAGGGTTAATTTCTCCTCTATGAAAGCTTTCATTATGGATGAGTTAAAAACTTGTTATGTGGTAAACGGTTGATGGCTCTTCCAACTTTTTTCATTTGTGTCACAGTAGCAGATGCCTCTATCCAAGCTCTTCTGGCCTTCTTTAACCAATTTATGGAAATGTAGTGATACTAAGTAGCATGGATGTCAAGAGGTCAAGGTAGATTAGAGGCCACAGCACTTGCCCTGTTAGCAAGAGGTCCTGGGTTTGAGTCCCTTACCAGAAATACTTTATCCAATTGTTTACTGTGGTGGCAGAAGTGGTTCCGAGGATGAAAGGGGTCTTCAGAACCACGGGTGAGGGATATCTCCAAAAAATCAGGAGGGGAGGGTGTGTATGATTAAATGGTTGCATGTATATAGAGTGGTCTGGGTAGCTCAGTAATACTAGCAGCCACCCTGTATGCAAAGGGTCCTGGGTGCAAATCCAGTACTGGTCCCATTTTTGCCCCAGTATGTAAAGTAGTTTATTTCTTTGAGTGATAAATAAACTGTAAGGGGGGAAGGCGGTAAAATTGTTTCCTTCTATTTTTCAGAAATCTAAATATTTGTTTTCACAAAATGTCAATAACATAACCTAGCAAGTGTTATCAGATTTGCATTTGAAAAGGATGGATGATTCTGACAGACAATGCTGCTGCAACATCGCTTAAGTTGCATCGAAGTGGGTGGGGTGTCCCGTTTGTGACGTGTCTGTCGGAATACAGAACCTCTCAGACAAATACATCGCTGCTTATAAGTTTCTGAAAGTTAAACTATAACCTTGGACAATTATTTTGCTATGAAATATTCATGATGCATGCGTAATTTCGCATGGTAATAGCTTGCAGGCGTGTTTACCAACCGGCAACGAGCAAACATTTGACAACGGTCTGACAGGAAGTGATGGAGAAAGGTATGGCCAGGTAAACAAACAAAATCTTCTCCACTTCATAATTATTTGGAATGAGAAACAACTCCATTATTTACCAGCATTGTCGTTCTAATGATAAAGCTGGCAGAGCTATCAACACAAATGCCGCGTAAAGCTGTCAGAGGGTTGATAGGAACTAAGCTCAGTAGACAAGTTATCCAAAATGGCTGCCCTCTGGTCGAATTACCACATTAGACACAAAGAAAATAGTCCGAATTTATCATATTTTATATCAAAATTTCTTATCCATATTTTGTCTCTATTTTTTCAGCATCAGATTAGTTTTATGGTTTTCGACATTTTTATGACACCTTTCCCCAAAATGTGCGTAAAAATTGTAACTCTGCGCAACATGAAAAGTTACAATTGAGAAATTAGTTCGACAGGTGGTAGTGACGTCATTTGTCAGTCTGCAATATTCATTGATACGCCATCGCGAAAAGCCCCTCTGCAGATTAATTAAAGAAATTCATATTCCCCGTTTACTTAATGAAGCTGTTTCACATGAGACATTTAATTAAGCTACATGAAATGTTAAACATATTATATTGAAAGGGGTCGGATGCAATCAGCATTCTGCCTTACGGAAAGTAAGTAGCCTGGCTTTCAGTGTGCTATGATTAGACTCTAAATCTCCCATAGATCTCAGTCTATCGGATTTCAGATATAGACCCCTGACCATTTAGACCCCTTAAAATTTGGGTGACAATTAGACCCCTGAGACACATAGACCCCTATTTCAGTGAGACATTTAGACCCCTTTTTCCTAAAAGATAGTATACATGTGTGATTGGAGCCCAGGCCCTATGTTTATTGACGGTATTGGTTGTAACTTTTGTCTCGCAACATAAAATGTGTATTTTGACTTTTGAGGCCATACTGTATAAACAGAAATAGTTGATGAAATGACTATGAATTACCAACGGTCAACAGAAAGGCCCAACAAACATACACATTAATCTACATGACTATTTTCAGATTACTTTTCACTTTTTTTTCCAAAGTATGTCAAGTATGTCCTCTTTTTTTTACAGATATGTGCAGTAACTTCAGTAAAATAACATAAAGTATCTTTTAAGCTGTCTGCCAACATGTCCTAGCTTCCTGTCTTCCTCAAGTTCCCTCCAAACTTACTTTTATACCTCTGCCCTCACTCATCTCTCTCTCTATCTCTCTCTCTCTATCTATCTATCTATGTCCAGACCTATAGTCTCAAGGATTTCTCTCCTCGAATCTCTCTAACCCTTCCGTATCTCACTCCCTCTCGTCTCCCTGCGCCTGCCTGTCTGTCTGTCTGTCCACTCGCCCGCCCCTCCCTCTCTCTCTCAACATTAAGATACCGTTACAACATACCACAGATCCAGAATTATCAAGCAATAGTCCGAAATGTTCAAACATTCTACTTCATGAGTTTAGAAACGAAAGAGATCAAATAAATTTACAACACGAAATATGAACCGGCTTACTCTTACACCTAATTCCACTATACCTATAAAACCGCAAGTAATGATCTTCTTTTATCTCAGTTGTGTTTGCAGACAGTGTAGAACCAAAATCAGACAACGCTAATACACAGTCCGATCTTGATTCTATAGTGTCCGAGACTTTGTGAGATTTCCTAGCAAACCAACGTATTATAGAACAAATGTGCATTAATTTTGTCATTCATGCAAAGTAAAATGTCCTTTTTATTAACTCTTTCACTGCAAATGTCGCCTTGAATGGCTTTTGCAAACGGCGTAGATCAAGATCAGACTGCACAAAACGCGCAGTCTAATCTTGGATCTGCACCGCTCGCTATCTGATGCTAATCTTCAACCAAAAACCGGTTCAAATGAATCGATAAAGATACTGATAGACCTCGAGAAAATTCCATTTAGTTAGCAGCGAAAGAGAAAACCTTACGACCACTGAATTTATTAACCCTTAGCCCTTTCCCAAACGACAAATTTTGGACTGGTCCAAATTGAAAGAGTTTGCAGACGACAATTTTAAATTTGATGAAAATGGCAGAAAGTTCTCAAAAAGGGTAGAAAACACTGTGGGAAAAGGAGAAATTGCTCGTTACGAGCAATTTCTCCTTTTCCCACAGTGTTTTCAAAAGACTTGTACTGCAGACACGTGAAAACCAGGGCTTGTTTGGGAAAGGGTTAAGCTGCGTAGCGCGACTCACTGACCTTTTGCGGACAGTGTAGATCAAGAACGTGCAGTCTGATCTTGGATGTACACTGTCCGATAAGGAGATTTTTTTTTCTCTCTCTCCAAAAAAAAAAAAAAAAAAGGTTTGAAATAAGGTTATTCGGGTTTTTACGATCGGCTGAAAAGTTTTATTTTATCTTATTTCGCAGGATGAGGGTTAAATGAACCGCTTCAGATTGGAATACAGGCGAAAATATCGCAATTTCAAGTTTGTCATTGTCAGAATGTCTTACACAAATAGCATACGGTCTAGATCCAAAAATAAGAATGCTATTTGTGTGCAGCCTGATCTTGATCTATGCTGCTTCGGCGTCGTTAATACTCGGGCTTGTGTTCTTAAGAGTAAATATGTTCTTAACGCTTAACCCTTTACCACACAATCCCGCCTTTAAACGACCCTGAGAAAGAAGCCTTTAGAAAACATTGTGGGAAAAGGAGAAAATGCTGGTAACCAGCATTTTCTCCTTTTCCCACAATGTTTTCTATCCTTCCCAAAACAAATTTCTATTTTCAGTCACACTGATTTTGTCGTCTGCAAATGCTTTCAACTTGGACAAGTCTAAAATTTTGTTGTGTGGTAAAGAGTTGAATGGTTAATTTGGCCATCAAGGGTTAACCCTTATCCCGCTAAATAAAAGAAATGAAATCTGCAATTCGATGGTAAAAATCGAATTTGTTCCATTTCAAAGGTATTTTTGGAGGAGAGATATCTCCTTATCGGACAGTGTAGATCCAAGATCAGACTGCACGTTCTGTGCAGTCTGATCTTGATCTACGCTGTCCGCAAAAGGTCAGTGAGTCGCGCTTAGCAGCCTAAGGGTTAAATATGCATTGTCACACCGAGACATGGTGGAAATGCTACCGTATGACAGAGTTATACAGAAGGCAGTAGATCTAGGTCCAATATATTATGATCTATGCTCTGACAAAGGATGTTTTCATGCATCGCCATGATGGACTGTACAAAGCAAGTTATCACACGATTATGGATCCGTTAAAAAAATGCGTTACAACCGACTGAATCGTAAGGAAGATTGGTCCTTTGATATGCAGAAAATTGAACAATAACAAAAAATTTTGACCCAGGTTAGCCTGGGTCCAGGCGGTATCAAATCTGTGGCAACTCTGTTCATCGGTTCCAGAATTATAATGCCATTTTTGACAAAGTAATGTCAGTATATACTCGCATAATAGGAAAAAAATAGGACTGCAACCCAGGTTAACTCAGGTCAGCCTGCACAGACTGACCCGAGTCGATACTCGTTGAAGATAGAGTAAACCCCCTTTTCACAGAGCATGGCTCTATTTTCATTTTTTTAATTTCCCGTTATCTCTTTACCAAACGACAAAATTTTAGACTTGTCCAAATTGAAAACATTAGCAGACGACAAAATAAATGTGACTCAAAAATTGAAATTTGTCTTGGGAAGGTTAGAAAACATTGTGGGAAAAGGAGAAAATGCTGGTTACCAGCATTTTCTCCTTTTCTCACAATGTTTTCAAAAGGCTTTTTCTTTAGGGTCGTTAAAACCCGTGATTGTTTGGTAAAGGGTTATGGTGAAGCAAACAGTGACGTAGTCTCTATAATGAGACGTTTACGATGCGACCCATCAAAAAGTAAACTCGCATTCGGGGACAGTTATTTGTTCTAACGGTGGCCGGTCAAGAAGATGGTACAGGTTGCAATGTACTGGTGAATTAATTGATTGATTGATTGATTGTACCGTGTTTAACGCCGTTTTCAACATTATTTCAGTTATATCGCGGCGGCCAGTGCACCTATCCATGCTTTCCTGGAGTTTCTTTTACCAGTACTCCGCACAATATTCTTTCTAAGCCACTGGCTGCTTTCCCACATAACCATCGTCGAAACAATGGTCAGCGGTGAGAGAGGAATGAATCCTGTCGCAATGACTATCATCAATCCTCGGAAAGAAATTGGCCAACCCGGGGATCGAACCAGCGACCTCCTGTTCTCAAGTCCTGTACGCTACCGACTGAGCTACGGGGGTTTGGCAATGTACTGGTGAAGCACCATAGATTACATGGATATGTGTACTATTTAGCTGCTACGATATTGCCGAAGCCGACAGCCCCAGTCAAAACGGTATTAACACTTAAGCTGCTGAATAAATGAAACGCAAGTTGCTACTCAATACTAAAAAGCCAAACATTGCGGTTTCAAAGTTGATTTCACCGGAAAGAAAATACCGTATCGGATAGTGTAGATCAAAGATCAGACTGCACGTTCTGTGCAGTCTGATCTTAATCTACACTGTCCGCAAAAGGTCAGTGGGTCGCGATTAGGATTAATTACAGCTTCCACTTGATCCAGCTATACTTATGAGATGGATAGCCACGTGCTCCATTTTAGAGGATTGGAGATTGCCCACGTACATACGAGTATATGTAACAACACAATCTTCCAGACCTTAGAAATTAGCCCTTGGCCTGATAAATAACTTTAATGAAACTTTTAACCCTTTCCCAAACGACAAATTTTGGACTGGTCCACATTGAAAGAGGTTGCAGACGACAATTTTAAATTTGATGAAAATGGCAGAAAGTTATCAAAAAGGGTAGAAAACACTGTGGGAAAAGGAGAAATTGCTCGTAACGAGCAATTTCTCCTTTTCCCACAGTGTTTTCAAAAGACTTGTACTGCAGACACGGGAAAACCAGGGCTTGTTTGGGAAAGGGTTAAGCCGATAGTAAAACAAAAAAGAATAATGCAAAATTCAAACTTATTTCTTGGGCAGAAATGTCTACGTATCGGACACTGTAGATCTAAGATCAAACTGCACGTTCTGTGCAGTCTGATCTTAATCTACACTGTCCGCAAAAAGGTCAGTGAGTCGCGCTCAGCAGCCTAAAGGTGAAAATATCACCCATGCTCGATTTAGGAAATGAACTTCTCCAGCTCCAGGTCCCTGGTTCTTCCAGTTTCCTTTAATGCCGAGTGGGTTATTTTAGCCTTGGCAAGAAATATTGACCTAGTTTCTGTTGTTTGACGTGCGCACGGACTTGCGTTCCGTTTATTCTGGTCAGTTGCTCCCACTTTTGATAATTATGACATTTTGACTGCTTCCATATGAAATCGCGAATTGAAGATTTCGTTACTTCTAGGATTGGGTATGACGTAGTTGGGTAATAATTGTGATAAATGATCTACGGAAGAAGTCGATTGTGCTCGAAGCCCTTATCGTTCTCTCATAATTCTTCCTCTCTAGTTTACGCTAATAGCATAAATCCAAGCTGGCTTCTTTCAAAAAGAAGCCAGGAGAGGTCAGCGTCAGTGTTTTCAAATAGTTTATTGGCCTTTAATTTCAACCTCTTTTGCTTTACATGACGGTCATTTGATCTTCTTTCCGCCGCCTCAAGTCGCATGATCTTGTCCAGCGGTCTTCTCTCTCTTTTTTGACAAAATTCTTCATACTTTTTCTTCTGCTTAGATTTATTTGCTTAATGAAGAATTAAAGTTATTTGAGAGGTCATTTGAATCATGGCAAATTAATGTAACAAATCTTTTCTGAAATTCGTCATTGGAGAGGTCATCAGACCTCTCCAACAGTGGTGAGTTTAAAACGCAGACTGCCACAGAATTCGCTGTCTAAATCCATTTGCAGGACAACTATCCCCAAAGATAACTCGCCCCAAGGCAACTCGCCCCCTCAAAAAAAAACTCGCCACAAGGCAACTCGACTCACCTTCAGAAGACAGATAGCCCCAAGTTATGAGACAACTCGCCCCACATATAAGACAACTCGCACCCCTCTTATTACTATCACCTGAACGTATTTGTAAAACTACACGACGATTTTTTTGTGGGGCGAGTTGTCTTTTGGGCGAGTTGTCTTTGGGGCGAGTTGTCTGTCATTCCTAAAAATAGAACCACGTCTATTTCTTATTTCGGTTTTTTGATTTCGCTTTATTTACAAAACCATGACGAAACAGACTGTGTACCATACTAATTTCGCAAGAAAAATGGATTTAGACAGCGAATTCTGTGGCAGTCTGCGTTTTAAACTCACAACTGTTGGAGAGGTCTGCCTCTCCAATAAAACCAAATAACCCGGTGTAAAACATATGACAGGGTAGCCAAGTCAACCCTCCTATTGTCCGCATTGTCCAATAGCAAGCCGAACAAGCCAGCGAATTTTTCAGAAAATCTTGTCTTATCTTTACTTTACAGACTAATTTCTTATGAAGTTTCTTCTGGCTTTAAACGTTGAATACAGTTAAATCTCAGTAACCCTTTACCACACAATCCCGACTTTTAACGACCATGAGAAAGAAGCCTTTTGAAAACATTGTGGGGAAAGGAGAAAATGCTGGTAACCAGCATTTTCTCCTTTTGCCACAATGTTTTCTACCCCATCGAAGAAAAATTGCACCATTTGAGCCACATTGAAATTGTCATCTGCAAATGCTTTCAATTTGGACAAGGCTGAAATTTTGTCGTCATGTAACGGGTTAACAATCTAATGTTGGATTACCTGAACATGAAGTGGTCCACGTGAGCTTTTGTGATAGTGCTGTGTCCGTCGTGTGTCGTGCGCCGTCCACCGTATGTGGTCCGTTGTCAACTTTTACCTTGTGTATGCTGTACAGGCTAAATCCTGGTCCAATACTTATGGAACTTGACAGTAATGGTTGTCTTGATAATATCTCGGACGAGTTGGAAAATGGGTCATGTGGGGTCAGAAACTAAGTCACCAGGTTAAATCTTTCAAAAACCTTATGTACACTGTAGAGGCCGCCTTTTCAGTCCAAGACTCACAAGAGTTGTTCGGAATGTTTGTCTTGATGATAATACATGTATTATTATTTTATTATTTATTATATCGAACAGGTTGGAAAATGGGTCACATTATGTCATAAAGTAGGTCACGGGGACAAACCGCAGGGAAAAAAAAAAACCGGGTGTGCACTCTTGAGACCACATTTTCGTCCAAAACACATGAAAGTGGTTCATCATAATGATATCTACGAGTTTTGAAATGGGTCATGTTGGGTGAAAAAGTAGGTCACTGAGATAATCCTTAAAAAAGCTTGTGTACACTCTAGAGGCCACATTTTCAGTTTAATACTCATGAAAATTTGTTGGAATGTTTGTCTTGATATCATGGAAGATATTGGAAACGGGTCGTGTTGGGTCAAAAAGGCTCAGGTAGGTGACTCTGGGGCACATTGGCCCTCTTCATGTAGAAGACATATGGATTACGTAACCCCAGTTTCAGTTCGGAAATCCCTGTCAGTTTGAATATAAAGTAGACTGTTTTAACTCTACACCAAATGACAAAATTTTAGATTGGTCCAAATTGAAAGCATTTGCAGGCATCAAATTAAAGGTGGCCCAAATGATGGAATTTGTCATTGATAGGTTAGAAAACTTTGTGGGAAAAGGAGAAAATGCTGGTTACCAGCATTTTCTCCTTTTCATACAATGTTTTGTTTCCAAAAGGCCTCTTTCTCAAGGTCGTTAAAATTCGGGATTGTGTGGTAAAGGGTTAAACAGACAACTGCCTTCACTGGTCACGTTTTTTGGTAGCTGTAAAACTCGTAACTAATCTGCAAATTTTGGAAATTAAAAGAAATTGAGGCTGCAAATCAAAAGTGACTAAAATAACGCCAACTGTTTTTGAAAGAATCGAAAATACTGTGGGAAAAGGAGAAAGATTTGGTGACCAGCATTTTCTCCTTTCGCACATGTTTTAAGCCGGTTGAGCGGTTGAGAAGGGAGAAACTGTTGATTACGTCCCTCATCACCACTCCTCTTTGTCAAAATTAATACATGTTGTATTATCACCAGGCTGCAGTCATCAATATACATTTGAGCCATGCTCTGGCGAAAGGAGGCTTAATGTATCTCCGTAACGCATTATACCAAGCAAGCCATCACATAATTTATGGATCCATACTAGCAACTTTTTTGAACAACCGACTTAATCATGAGGTAGACTGGTTCGTGAACATACAGAAAAATTAACTAATAGCGAAAAACTTCGGCCCAGGTCAGCCTGCGCGGACTGTGATGGATGACCTGGGTAAATACCTTTCGCTGGTGCATTAAGCCCTCTTTCACAGAGCATGGCTCATTTATTTACGTCAAGGACTTTTGATGACCTACGTGGCTGTCGTATCTACAGTACATATTAATTAACAATTATCTTATAAAATTGTAAACAAGTTTTCATATCCCTGCAGTCGACAGCATCTAGAAACAATGTTGGAAAATGAGCAACTACTTATCACAAGCGGACTGTGCAGGCTGACCTGGGGTCGATACTTTTCGCAGATGCATAAAACCCCCTTTTCACATAGCATGGCTCATACGTGAAAGGTAAAGAATTGAGGGAACAGATTTCTCAATGCTAAACAATGCAAATACTATTCTTTATGAAATAAAAACTCCAGATACATTTCGACAAGCGATCTAATTTCAATTACATTTCACTCTCAACATTTGAACTGTTTTAACATAGACATAGGAACTCGCCATAACTATGTAGTTTTTCCGTAATCTACTGTTTAACAAAAATACACACACATTTTGCTTAAATCCGCAAATTTTGAAATGTCATCTATTTTACGTATGTATAAAATGACTGTACACGATAACGCCTAGGAGTACTTTTATGCATTGACCTTAACATTCCGGCTAAAAGAAATGTACGGTGTTTTTTCCACATTTTAAATCAAGCTCAGACTGCACAGAACGTTTTGTCTGATCTTGGATTCACATCAAACATTTTGTATCAGGATGTCTTCATCGAAACACCCTTAAATGTGATTTTTTTTTTACGAAGGGAATGGCACACGATATTTATTTAGTCTAAAGGTTTTAGCTACACAGGAGTTGTCTCGGTGTTCTGGATAAATTTAACCCTACCGACGACATTCACGAGCGATTATATGACGGGCTTTAGCGGACGCTGTAGATCGAGATCAAACAGCACTCAAAGTGTCCAAAAGAAAACAAATAACTTACATTGGTATGGAGTCAACAAGAGCTTTCAAGTTCTATCAATAATATCTCACAAAATATCGAACAGTATATTCCTAAGATCAAGGTCCATTTTAATCCTTGACCAGCGGATCCTGGTTTCAACCGAAGAATGCTCTTGAAAACATTGTGGGAAAAGGAAAAGATGTTGGTAACCAGCATTTTCTCCCTTTCCGACAATGTTTCCCGTCAATGTAAAATCCCATCATTCCAGCCAGATTTCATTTTTCGCTCTCAAATGTTTGCAGTAGGCCTATGGACGAGTTTAAAATTTTGACGTCTGGTAAAGACTTGATTAACACAACTCCTGATTGGCTCAAACCAAATGATTTAGCCAATCAGAAGTCGTGTTACTTTCAAATTTAGAAAATCTTAAAGAAGACTTGGAATGTTCTTAAGAAAGGGTAGGTTAAAGACCCCGCTGTTGTATATATTGTCCTAATTCTAAATTCCTATTCTAGGTACGTGATTGACGAGACAGATCATCTAAACAAAGCAGATGGCTAACTTACGAAAATTACTTATCACTGAGTTTATTTATACAGGACCAGACTGCATGTTCTCAGCAGTCTGAGCTTGACTTTTACTATATGCCGCCACCCGGGTGCCTAGCCCTTTCAACGCAATAGACGAACATAGGGGCTGTTTGTGGGCGGTATAGATCAAGATCAGACTGCGCAGAAACGTGATGTGTGATCGTGAACATATACCGCCCGTTCGTTAAATCAAGCATAAAGATAATCAAAGTGCTGAAAGTACTGACAGACTGGCGAATTTGATTGATCGTTTGTATGGTGTTTGACCCTGTTTTCAACATTATTTTAGTTATGTAGCAGTGGCCAGTGCACATACCCATGCCTTCCTGGAGTTTCCTTTACCAGTACTCCACACAATATTCTTCCCAAGCCATTTGCTGCTTTCCCGAACGATCATCGTCGAAACGTAAGAGAGAAATGTATCCTGACGCAATCAGTATCATCAATCCTCGGAAAGAAATTTGCCGAGTCGGGGATCGAACCAGCGACCTCCTGTTCTCAAGTCCTGTTCGCTACCGACTGAACTGCTGGTGCTATGCATGCTATTGGTTAACTATAATCCAGTTTAAGTTTAACCCTTCACTTGCTAAAAATGTTGAATGAAACTTACAAGCCTATGGTAAACATCTGAATATTGCTATTTCAGAAATACATTTTGGAGAAACTATATCCTCTTATCGGACAGTGTAGATTCAAGATCAGACTGCGCGCTCTGTGCAGTCTGATCTTAATCCACACTGTCCGCAAAAGGTCATTGAGTCGCGGCAGTGTTGGTAAAAGAAACTGCAGGAAAGCATGGATAGGTGCTCTGGCCGCCGCAATATCACTGAAATGTTGAAAACGGCGTTAAACACCATGCAATCAATCAGTCAATATCCACTAGCACAAGATGTAGTTACATGTAACTATTTAACTCTCTATACAACACTCGTCCAAATTCAAAGCTGTTGCAGACAATAAATTAGATGTAGCTGAACTGATGAAACCTGATTCCAAAAGGGCAGGCAACAATGTGGGAAAAGGAGAAAATGATGGTTACCAGAATTTTCTCCTTTTTCCACAATGTTTTCAAAGGAATGCTACCCCAGTGTGGCTAAAAATTGGGATTGTTTGGTAAAGGGTTAATATTCAAGACAGAATAACAGTTTAGCATAACAGTTCAACTGAACACAATGATCTAAATAATAAATGACTGAAGGAATGACAAGGGTTCCCTGTCCAGTGAGAGTTAATATAGCTGGTATTTGCTACAAGTTACCTAGGTGTATCTGTTAATAGATTTATTCATAATGTTACGGTTGTGTAGGAATAAGTGATAATAGCCTGCTTTGCATAGGTCACTTAGTTTACATATAAGCAAAGATCTTGTACCTTATAAATGACATTTTGTTCAGTTTATTACTTTGTAAGAATACATGTTCAAATTGGACTGGTAGAGATTTGGTGTTTTTTGTCAAAATTGTCATATATAACAGAATTAAGATTTCTAACAAAAAGAAGTATTTTCTGTGAGGCAGTATTTGGCAATTGTGGGGTTTTTAGCTCCACTGGCCGAAGGCCAGCGGGCTTATGTCATGGCCCGGTGTCCGTCATGCGTCCGTCCGTCCGTCCGTCTGTCCGTCCGTGCGTTAACTTTTATTTCAAACATCTTCTTCTCTGAAACTACCCATCCAATTTTCATGAAACTTCACAGAAATGATCCTGCCATGGTCCTCTTCAGAATTTCTTGAAAGAATTTGATTCCTTCAAAAACTCTGGTTGCCATGGCAACAAAACTGAAAAATATTGGAAATCTTTAAAAATCTTCTTGTCTGAAACCATAAGGCATAGGGCTACCGAATTTGGCATGTAGCTTTATGTAGTAGACCTCTATCATGTTTCTTGAATTTATAGCCCTAGGGTCAAAAATGGCTCTGCCCCAGGGGTCACAAGTTTTACATAGGCTTATATAGAGAAAACTTTAAAGATATTCTTGTCTGAAACCATAAGGCATAGGGCTACCAAATTTGGCTGGCATGTAGCTTTATGTAGTAAACCTCTATCATGTTTCTTGAAATTATAGCCCTGGGGTCAAAATTGGCTCTGCCCCAGGGGTCACAAGTTTTACATAGGCTTATATAGAGAAAACTTTAAAAATCTTCCTGTACCTAGCCATAGGGCCTAGAGCTACCAAATTTTGCATTTAGCTTGATCTAGTTGGGGTCTACCAAAAGTGCCCAAATTATAGTCCTGGGGTCAATTTGGCCTCATGCTTGGGAGGGGGGGTGTTCACAAGATTTACATAGGCTTACATAGGGAAAACTTTTACATCTTGGTGTACATAGCCATAAGGCTTAGGCTACCAAATTTTGCATAATTATAGCATTATCTAGTGGACAACTACAAAGAGGGCCCAAGTTACAGCCCTAGGATCAAGTTTGGCCCTGCACCAGGGGTCACAAGTTTTACACGGGTTTATGGAGTGAAAAGTTCAGAAACCGTCTTGTTACTAGCCATAAGGCCAAGAACTCCCAAATTTGACATGTTATTCTTCTAATACACATATTCCCCATTTAGTTCGACTGTAGCCCTGGGGTCAAAGTTTTATAAGGGCTTATATAGTGAAGACTTCTCTTCTTGGTTTATATTTATAAGCCAGTGGAGCAATACAGGGCCATTATGGCCCTCTTGTTTGTTTACATTGAATCTAGGTCTATCATGATGCCTATAGACTAGCTTCGCTAGTCAAAAATGTAAGTTTCAGTAGACTGTAGTGTCAGCCGTCAAAAAAAGGTTAAGTTTATAAAGTTTGGCGATGAAAGAATTAACTTAACCTTCAAGCAAAGCGCGACT
Source organism: Tridacna gigas (assembly GCA_945859785.2). Taxonomy (NCBI): domain Eukaryota; kingdom Metazoa; phylum Mollusca; class Bivalvia; order Cardiida; family Cardiidae; genus Tridacna; species Tridacna gigas. The sequence continues at coordinate 63,705,883 of OX244034.2, read as the reverse complement.
CAGCGACCTTTTGCGGTCAGTGTAGATCAAGATCAGACTGCATATCTTTGAAATTTCAATACTTGGGTTTTTATTATTCAGTGAAAATTTTCGTTTCATTTATTTCGCAGTTTAAGAGTTAACTCTTTACCAAACGACAAAATTTTAGATTTGTTCAGATTGAAAGTAGTTGCAGACGACAAAATAAATGTGACTGAAAAATGGAAATTTGTTTTGGGAAGGGTAGAAAACATTGTGGGGAAAAGGAGAAAATGCTGGTTACCAGCATTTTCTCCTTTTCCAAAAATGTTTTCAAAAGGCTTCTTTCTCATGGTCGTTAATAGTCGGGATTGTGTGGTAAAGAGTTAAAGTGCATACATGTAGACGTAGATGTGGCAAAAGATGATATACGTGTAGGGACCCTCTCTACGGAGACAATATGTCGTCTGCTGTCCATTATCGGTCATTTATCAGCACTGCTGGACAGATCATATCTTCCATAACCCTTTACCTGCTAAAAAAGTAAAATGAATTTTTTTAAGCCGATAGTAAAGACCCAAATGTAGCTATCTCAAACTATCTTTTGGAGAAAAATATCTCCTTATCGGACAGTGTAGATCCAAGATCAGACTGCACGTTCTGTGCAGTCCGATCTTGATCTACACTGTCCGCAAAGGGTCATCAAGTTGCGCTTGGCAGGCTAAGGGTTAAATATCGCGCATCTGGTGTCATTTTTCAAACAGTATTTTCGGCTTCACTGGCAGAAGGGTAGCGACCTTTTGTCATGGCCAAATGTTGGTCGCTCGTCTGTCCGTGCGTTCGTTAATCTATGATTACCATATCACTCAACAAAGATGCCTGGCTCTTTTTTGAGGAATTTGTTGAAGGAAATTGCCAAAGTGAAAATGTACTTTATATTCATGTTACTGGCAATGGCGTTTAAAGAGCTAACATGCTAGAAAATCTGAATGATGATCTATATTTATTACATTCAATAACTTTTCAAATCACTATTGGATAAGGAAACATTTGCCAAATGATCCAATGGCGTAACGTCCATAACGCACAATTCGCAAATTATGCGTAATGCAGAAAAAAGATGGGAACAGACGAAACATTCTTGTATCACTAGATAGAACAACTCAGTCTTCATAATTAACTCTTTACCACACAATCCCGACTTTTAACGACCGTAAGGAGGAAGGCTTTTGAAAACATTGTGGGAAAAGGAGAAAATGCTGGTGACCACCATTTTCTCCTTTTCCCACAATGTTTTCTGCACTATCAAAGACAGAAATCGTCATTTTAGCAACATTTAATTTGTCGTCTGCAAACGCTTTCAATGTGGAGTAGTCCTAAATTTTGTCGTTTGGTAAAGAGTTAAGCCTAAAACTAACTGCTAAAAAAAAAGTAAAATTTGCAGCCGAAAGTAAAAATTCAAATAATGCGATTTCATCTTATATCTTTTCGATGGAAATATTTCACTATATCGAACAGACTGCATGCTATGTGCAGTCAGATCTTGATTTACACTGTCCGCAAAAGCGCACTTAGTCGCGCTTAGCGGCCTAAGGGTAAAATGCACTCTTGATTCGTAGTGCATAATGATTCTGAACCCTTGGTTAACCCCCACCCCCGCCCCCGCCCCCTTGCATCATACACTTAGCAAATTCTCCTTTTCCCACTGCGTTTCCCATATCATTCAACACATAGTCTCTTCCTCAGCTACTTCCTAACGTACAACATGATTTCAAGCATTATTTCTTTACCAAACGACAACATGATTATTAGAATTGCCCAAATTGAAAGCATTCGCAGACTACAAATCGAATATGGTAATAATGAATGTACTTGTGTTTAAAATGGTAGAAAAAATTGTGGGAAATGGAGAAAAAGGTGGCTACTACTATTTTCTCCTTTTCCCACAATATTTTCAAAAGCTATCTTTCTCAGGGGTTGTTAAAACCCGTGGTTACTTGTAAAACGGTAAAGCATGCGTGGAAACAATGCATCGACCTGTACAAGAGCAATACTCTCTGACAAAAGGGGTCTAACTCTTTACCATACAATCCCATCTTCTAACGACTCTGAGAAAGAGATCTTTGGAAAACATTATGGGAAAAGGAGAATATGCTGATAATCAGCACTTTGTCCTTTTCCCACAATATTTTCTACCCTTCGCAATAGAAATTTTATGTTTTGAATAACAATTGATTTGTCATCTGCAAATGCGTTCAGCTCAGACTAGGCTATAGATTTGTTGTTGGGTAAAGAGCTAATACTTCTGCAAAAAGTATCGACTCATGTCAGCCAGCCCAGTCCGAGCAGACTGACATGGGTCGGAAAAGATTTCGCTATTGGTAAATTTTCTGCATGTCCAAGGACCATTCTATCTCATGATTCAGCTGGTTGTCAGACAAAATGGATTTTATAGATCCATAATTATGTGATGACTTGCTTGCATCATGCATCACGGAGATGCATTAAACCCCTTTTTGCCAGAGCGCAGCTTATATCTATAATGTCACGTATGAGGTCTGCTAGCTGTTTTACTTAAAGGTCAACACTTTACCAGAAAATCTAGTGTTTTAACGACCCTTGAGAAGAGGGGGGTATAGAAAACATTGTGGTTAAAAAGAGAAAATGCTGGTTACCAGCATTTTCTCCTTTTTACCACAATGTTTTCTAAACCTTTCACACACACACACACACAAAAAAAAAAACATTTTGAGCAACATCTGTCGTCTGCAAGTGCATTCAGTATGGACGAGTCTAAATTTTGTCGTCTGGTAAAGAGTTAACCCTTATTCTGCTGAATAAGTTAAATGAAACCTTCAGTCGATTGTAAAAGCCGAAATTTTGCTATTTCAAAGTTATTTAGGGGGAGGGGAGGGGAGTAAAATATCTCCTTATCGGACAGTGTAGATCGAAGATCAGACTGCACGGTCTGTGCAGTCTGATCTTGATATACACTGTACGCAAAAGGTCAGTGAGTCGGGCTTAGGAGCCTAAGGGTTAATATGTTACACTAGTTTTATGAATACATGTAATTTCGCTGCAAAAATGAGTAAATTAACAAATTAACACTTTTTCCACGACTAAATATGACCATTCTATTTAACCCATTACCACACAATCCCGGGTTTAAATAAGCTTGGGAAGAAGTCTTTTGAAAACATTATGGGAAAAGGATAAAATGCTGGTAACCAGCATTTTTTCCTTTCCCCACAATGTTTTCATCCTTATCAAAGACAAATTTCCACATTTGTGTAACATTTTAATTGTCGTCTGCATATGCTTTCAATTTGCACAAGTGTAAATTTTTCTTGCGTGGTAAAGAGTTAAAATACAGGGAGGTTTCGTCATAAAGACTGCAGAAACGGTCGATGTAGATAGATGATTAGACTTCTATAGTTCTGTACAGTCTGATCTTGATCTACGTTATCCGAAAGATCCATTAATGGTGACCATAGCAACATAGGTGTAAACTCTAAAGGCGTTTTTTTTTTTTTATAAACTCTACCTCTTTCGACAGCTGAAATTCAGAGATTTTTATGCTATAGGCCTAACTTAACAAGCGACGGTGTAGATCTGAGATCAGACTGCACATTCTGTGCAATCTGATCTCGACTTGTGTTGTCTACAAAAGTCCCTGTTTTCGCCTATGGTGCCAATTTTAGGATTAAAGCAATAGACAGCTTTCTAAAAACATAATTGAGCCATGCTCTGTGAAAAGGGGGCTTAATGCATCTCCATGATGAATGATTCCAAGCAAGCAATCACATAATTATGGATCCATAATTTAGCCTTTTTTCAACAACCAACTGAATTATGAGGTAGAATGGTCCTTTGGCACGTAGAAAATAGACTAATAACGAAATGTTCCAGCCTGTGCGGACGGCGTAGGCTGACCCTTGGGCGATACTTTTTCCGCAGATGCATTAAGCCCCCTTTTCACAGAGCATGGCACATTTGTTTTTTCCACTGCGTTATATATATAAAAAAATGAGCATTAAATGCTGCTTTACACCGGATGTTGAACACTTTACAGACGACAAACCTTTAGACTTAAGCCTTTCCCAAACGACAAATTTTGGACTGGTCCAAATTCAAAGAGTTTGCAGACGACAATTTTAAATTTGATGAAAATGGGAGAAAGTTGTCAGAAAGGGTAGAAAACACTGTGGGAAAAGGAGAAATTGCTCGTTACGAGCAATTTCTCCTTTTTCCCACAGTGTTTTCAAAAGACTTGTACTGCAGACACGTGAAAACCAGGGCTTGTTTGGGAAAGGGTTAAGCAATTCGAAAGCATCTGCAGATGATTAATTGAATTTGGCTCAAATGAAGAAAATTGTCTGTGTCGGGATTTTAGTGGTTATCAGCATTTTCTCCCTTTCCAATAATTATTTAACAAACCCTCTTTTTAAGACTCTTTGACACACTGGATTGTGTAGTAAAGGGTTAACAAAAGGGTCACTATAACAATGCGATTATAATTGACAGGTTTTGAGATTTTTTATATTTAAAAAAAGGGGCATTTTTTTTTTTCCTCTTTTCCCGCAATGTTTCCCACATCACTCAACAGGGAAACTTTTTTTACGTCCAAATGTCGACTTCGTGTCATTTCGACTTCAGATAATTACAGCTAGTGGGAATGGCTGCACTTTATACCGGAAACGTATTTGCAAAATACGTAGAGCGATATCAATGAAGGACACCGATCCCTCTTTTTTGGGTTGTTGATGTTAGGATAAGATCAAATTATAGACGATTTAAAAAAATACTTGTAAAATTGTAATAAACAGTTAAGTTAATTCATGATTAATCGTTTCAGCGAGAGAAAAAAAATGTTTCAACGAGAAACTCTCAAGTCTCATCCGAATCAAAATTGGCAAGAAAGGAGACACGACTGTCTGAAATATAGGCCCTTGTTTGGTAGGAAAAAGGATACAAAGAAGTGCAAAATACGTATTTCGCGCAGGAAAGGTCATTTTCAGATACAATTAACACTTTGCCAACCGCGGAGGGCTTGTTTGTGTTTTAAAGGCCAAGTTTGAATACAGGAAAACTAGATCGAGTGAGAGGTTCTTGAAATATGAATACTGAAACTCTTTTGTGGTTCATAATGAAGAAAAATAATGAAAAATAGCTCCAATAGCAATGCCCCCCTTTTTCCTTATTGTTTTGCAAATTGTTGAAAAGTGAATATTCAGTTAGGCCAATTCATATTTTGCAAGATTGAAGTTAGTCTAAATCGTCGTTGGACAAAGAGCAGTTGCTTCTAAACTTGGTATACATGTCTCTGACAATACGTACATTTAGTAATGGGTTACAAAGTTACGCTTAAAAATATTAGCAATAGCAACGCTTGTTAATTGTTGTCATAAATTGGTCCGATAAGGCTTGCAGGAACACGCAGAATAAATCTGTCCACTTTATTTTTTTACCAATCGCACATTACTATTTATTAATTCCAGTATATTAACAACAATACCCGAAGAAAATGGTCAAAAGCCAGCGTACGCCGAAAAACTGCGTCACAATCGTGGTTTCCAAATGTACTCTTCATTAGACGAAAAAAGATACTTTAAGAGGACTGTGTAGATCGAAATAAGATTGCACGGAACTTGCAGTATGATCTTTGATCTATAACATCAGCCTGTTTGGTAAAGCATAGAAGAATACTGGTAATATCTCTCAGTTTCACTGAATTATGTTTTCAGCCGTCGAAACAGGCCTATGATATACCTCTACCAGCGGTGTTCTTTGAAAAGCGGGCTTGATTGCATCATAAAGATGGACCCGTAATACCCACTTTTTTTAAACAACTGACTTTATCATGGGGTAGAATGGTCCTGGGCTTTACAGAAAATTGACCGATGGCGAAAAGTTTCGGTCCAGGTCAGCCTGCGCAACCCGCGCAGGCTGACCTGGCCCGAAACTTTTCGCAGATGCATTAAGCCGCCTTTTCACAGAGCATGGCTCATTTATTAATGCCTTCCCCCTCCTATTAATCCTATGAAGCTTTTCGAGAATGTGAAACGTGCAGAAGCAAAAAATAACCTGCTCTCGTTTTTTTCAGTATTCATTTCTAGATGCACTGCAGATCTGAATTAGAATTGGAATCGCGAAAACCATTATATTTGTTGATTTTATAGGGTACATTGCATTTGAAAAACATGTTGCATAAGAAAAGTAATACGTACCAAATTTTCTTCTTTCATTATCGTTGTTATGAAAACCCCTCTCCAGTGAAATGATACAACAATGACTATATTACTGTTGCCGAATCCATGTTAGTCAGCGTCCCACACAGTGTTTTAACCCTTTACCACACAATCCCTAGTTTTAACAACCCTGAAGAAGAAGGCTTTTTAAAACATTGTGGGGAAAAGGAGAAAATGCTTGTTACCAGCATATTCTCATTTTTCCATAATGTTTTGTACCCTATCAAAGACAGAAATCATCATTTGAATCGTCTTCTGCAAATGCTTTCAATTTCGTTGAGTTTAAAATTTTGTTGTTTGGTAAAGAAATAACTCTTTACAAGAAAATATAAACTGACTCTTTACTGGGCGTCATCCTTTTAGACTTTTCCATTTTGGAAATATTTGCTTTGGATGGATTAATGTTGCTCTAATAGTGGGATTTGTCTTTCAAACAACAGAAAACATTTTTGGAAATGGAGAAAGTCGGCTGGATACACAATGTTTCCAGTGTCATAAATAAAAGTTATACAGACTTTCTCCGACGCGAATATTTCTCCTGCTGTTACTAGTACTAATGGAGGATATTTACATGAGTCATGCTCTCTGAAAAGGGGGTTAAAGGCATCTACAACAAGTATCCACCCATGTCAGCCAGCGCAGTCTGCACAGGCTGACATGACTCACATCTGTTGGACAAAGAGGCAGTGACTGTAAATGAGTAATTTTGAAACAGTAACCCATGAATACCCTATAATTAATATAATCTGAGCGCTTTCGCTGCCAATTTAATAAATCGTCTTTCTGGAGGCTTAAAGACCCAATAGCGGCCAGAACGACAATGCACGTGTTAAAATGCATTCAAATTTAAATGGCACAATTCAAAAGTATGGAAAATATTGTGAAGATGACAATCTGTTATTGTTTGGTTCGTCCAAGTGTTAGTCGCTGGCAGAAAAATGAATTTGAAAATCGGGCAACAAAAGAAAGAGTGACCTGGCAACTTTTAACATAGTTTTGAAATTATTTTCTCTGCCAGCGACTAACATTTGGACTGAACGTGCAATAACAAATTGTCATTTCATAATAATTTCCATACTTTCAAATGATATGATTTGAATTTAGATGCATTTTAACACCTGCTTTGTATGCTATTGGCAGCTATTGTTACTTTAAAAATTGAGTTTCTGAAAGTTAAGGAGATGAATTTGGTCATAGTTTACAAGCAAATTACGGACGGTGTAGCTCAAAGATGAGACTGCGAATTTTGTGCAGTCTGGTCTTGATCTCCATCGTCCGCAAAAGTTATTCTAATGGCCACTGGCTACGAAAACCAAGCACAATGTATCTATTTCACAAACACAAAATAGCCTACAACACATAAATTATCCACTGCTAAATACCGACAGTGAAATGCCCATTTACCATCTGGCCCGTTAGATTATATATACATGCATTCTATTAATTATACATGTATATTTATGTAAATATTCATCTGAATACTTCTTATTTCGATGTTTTATATATTCAGTATCCTTAGTTTAGTTTCCCAACGTTAATGTTTTTCAGCTTTGATAAAAGGACCAAAAAAAAATTAAGACAATGTTCATAGATGGTGGTGGATATATATTTAAGACAATTTTACACCAATTTCTGTAAAAATTTGTTTAATCCATTTATATCGACGGTGAGCTACAAACTGACAACATTTTGGGCTTGTAGAGATTGAACGTAGCCTATTTGCAGACGAACAGTAGAATGTGGCTGATGACATTAGTCTTAGAAAAGGTAGAAAGGTAACCAGCATTTTTTCCTTTTCCCACATTTTTTTTTTTTTTTCAAATGGCTTTTTCCTCGTGGTCGTTACAAGACGGGACCGTGTGGTAAAGAGTTTATTTTCTGAAGGTCAAAAATAAAGCTTAACGTGTAGATATTGTCGTACTCGCCACAACTCGGCCGATTCCGTGATTCAATAGATCTCACACCCGAGGTGTGCCGAATGATATTGTCGATATACGTATTCGTGCAGGCCTATAGATACCCATAAAGCGCCTAAATATTACGTGGATATGCTATCCTCAGTTGTTATGTTAACCATTTACCAAATAATTACGAGTGTTAACGACTCCAAAGAAGACTTTTAAAAGCATCGTTGGAAAAGCAGTTTTCTTCCTTCTTCCAACATTTTCTATCCCCAAAAAGCCAAGTCCGATTATTCTAACCACATTCAAATTTTCACCAGCAAAATTTAATGCTTTTTGTTGTCTGGTATAGAGGGGGTTTTTTTATGCAATTTCAGGACCATTTTGATCAAAACAATGTTTTCTTTTTCTTTTTATCCACATAGCGCATAAAAAGGTAAAATCGACAATTCTCGTCAGCATTAGTTACAATCCGACAAAACTTTGTACTCGACCAAATTGAAAGCGTTTGAAGACAACTGCTTAACTACAGCTCAACTGATAATTTCTGACTTTGATAGGCAGAAAACATTGTTGGAAAAGGATAAAATGCTGGTTACCAGCATTTTATCCTTTTCCCACAATGTTTTCATCCCTCCTTTTATGAGAGTCGTTAAAACTTGGGATTGTGTTGAAAAGGGTTAAGGTGCCTTTTACAATTAAATGTAAATTTCCATCAATAGTAAAATCCAGTAAACTGTAATTTATATATAGCACTAAAATCTTTCATTATCGCACAACGTAGATCGAGGATCAGACTGCACGTTCCCTGTAGTCTGATCTTGATCTATACTAGCGGCGCCCAGCATCCTTAGGATTGAAAGAAATATGGCTATTGAAAGGCTAATTCGCTTAGAATATCTCAGAGAGTAACTGTTGAGATCCAGGACTAGATTGTACACTCTCTGTGCAGTCTGATCTTGATCTGCATCGTTCAAAGAAAACGATTTTGTGTTTTCGATAGCATATTAACCCTTAGGTTGCTTATTGCGACTCACTGACCTTTGGGGGACAGTGTAGATCAAGATCAAGATCACAGGACGTGCAGTCTGATCTTTGATCTACACAGTCCGATAAGGAGAGATTTATCTGAAATAACATTATTCGGGTTTTTACTACGGGCTTGAAAATTCTATGTAATTTATTTAGCAGGATAAAGGTAATCAAAGTACTGAAAGTACTGACAGACTAGCGAATTTGATTGATTGATTGTATGTATTGTGTTTGACCATATTTTCAACATTATTTCGGTTAAGTAGCGGTGGACAGTGTATATGTCCATGCTTTCCTTGAGTTTCTTCTACCAATACTCCGCACAGTATTCTTTCCCAGCCACTGGCTGCTTTCCACATAACCATCTTTGAAATGTGAGAGAGAAATGAATCCTGTCGCAATGACTATCATCAGTCCTCAGAAAGAAATTTGCAGAGTCGGGGATCGAACCAGCGGCCTCCTGTTCTCAAGTCCTGTACGCTACCGACTGAGCTGCCGGGCTATTGCTTAACTATAATCCACTATAAATTTACGCATTAACCTGCTAAAAATGTTGAATGAAACTTTCAAGCCGGTGGTAAACACCTGAATTTTGCTATTTCAAAGTTACATTTTGGAAAAAAAAATATCCTCTTATAGGACAGTGTAGATCCAAGATCAGACTGCACGCTCTGTGCTGTCTGATCTTAATCCACACTGTCCGCAAAAGGTCATTGAGGTGCGGTAGTGTTGGTAAAAGAAACTGCAGGAAAGCATGGATAGGTGCTCTGGCCGCCGCAATATCACTGAAATTATGTTGAAAATGGCTTTAAACACCATACAATCAATTAGTCAATATCCAGTAGCACAAGATGTAGTTAAATATTTAACCCTCTTTACAAAACCAAAAATTTTACACTCGTCCAAATTCAAAGCTGTTGCAGACCATAAATTACGTGTGGCTGAACTGATGAAATGTGATTCCAAAAGGGCAGAAATAAATGTGCGAAAAGGAGAAAATGATAGTTATCAGTATTTTCTCCGTTTCCCGCAATATTTTCAAAGGGATTCTTCCCCAGTGTCATTAAAACTTGGAATTGTTTGGTAAAGGGTTAATATTCAAGAGGTAGAATAATAGTTCAGCATAACAGTTTAACTGTACACAACAATCTAAATAATGAATGACAAGGGTTCTCTGTCCAGTGAGGGTTGATATAGCCTGGCATTTGCTACAAGTTAATACCTAGGTGTGTCCATTTATAACAGATTCATTCATAATGTTGCAGTGGTGTAGGAATAAGTGATTCTCTGCTTTGCATAGGTCACTTAATTTACATATAAGCAAAGATCATGTACCTTATAAATGACATCTTGTTCACTTAATTACTTTGTAAGACATGTTCAGTTTAGAGAGGTAGATATTTAGTTGTTTTTGTCTAAGTTGTCATATATAACAGAATTAAGATTTCTAACAGAAAGAAGTATTTTCTGTGAGGCACTATTTGGCAGCTGTGGGGTTTTTTGTTTACTTTGAATCTAGGTCAGTCTTGATGCCTATAGACTAGCTTCGCTAGTCAAAAATCCAGCTTGTTATTCAGATGATAATTGATCAGCCTCAACATTATACAAGATCAGCACGAAAGATAAAGGACTAAATTGCGTATACGATTTCCAAGCCTTTACCTCTGCGAGACCACGCCTGTGTTATTTGCGTAAAATATTAATTAGCACAAAGTGAAGGTCACGTCATCAGCGGGAAGAGAATCCATGCTGTTAATATTGTTAATAATAGTGATTAAGTATGTGTTATCATTTTATCATATATGATCACTCGCTTGGTCGCTCAGCATATTTAGGGCTTCCGAGAGACTAAGCGAATGTTAATACTCGTAAAAAAGACTTACCTGATTGTTATTTTAGCATGAATTAGGATTTTTTGTTTAAAATGATTATAATTTCAAAACGATTTTGGAGAACACCGTGTAGAAAAACCAAGCGTCTTTTTGTTTTGCCATACACTTTCCTGGCCTGCAATATTTGGTATACTTCAGTGGCACACGTTATCTTCCGCTAGGTGACATTTTTCAAATAGGTTCAATCTTCGAAAATGTGAAATGCGCGGACAACGCAGTGGCACATAGTCCCTCAAGCCGATTGTATATTCGGGAATTTCCTTCATTTAGATAACATCTGAACAAGCAGGATAATTTGTGAGTTAGGCTACCTTAAAAGTAAATTTAAACTTGACTAATCATGGTCGACTAAGAGGATGAGGTGGAAATCAACCCTTAACCCTTTACCGTACAATCCTAACTTTTAACGACCATAAGAAAGAAAGCTTTCGAAAGCATTGTGGGAAAAGGAGAATATGCTGGTAACCATCATTTTCTCCCTTTTCTACATTTTCTACCCTTCCCAAAGCTCCCTGGTATTCATAAGGACACTGAAGAAGTCCCGCATTGACTCTTTCGGTAACAAAAGCGAAACTTATAGGGCTGCTAAAACAGGGCCTCGGTTTATCATCGGTAGCTATTATGAACATTATAATACCGCAAATTTGTGTCCTGCGATAATCGTGCGACAAAACCTTAGGCTGGTTTTCCATGTATCCGTCATCCGACTGCATTATCCGTTTGCGTCAGTGCGATTGTCGGGTGTAAGTTCGGATCACATTAGTAGTTACATTTCTTCCCGATCTAGCCCCAATCCGTTAGCTATTGGATTAGCGGGCTCTAAGCCCTAGGGGGCCCCCTGATCTCCGGACTCCCATCCTTATTAAGTTCAAACCTCACATTCTTAAACTCCAAGGTCACTTATGATATTCCGGTTTTCCGTAATTCCGGTTTTCCATAATTCCGGTTTTCCATAATTCCGGTTCTCAGTCTTTCCGGTTCTCAGTCTTTTCGGTCTTCAGTCTTTTCGGTTCTCAGTCCCTTTGGTCCTCTCGATCTTTCGGAGGCTAGATCGGGGGCTAGATTTAGCGAGATAAAATCTTCTCGGCCTTCAGTCTTCTCGGTTCTCAGTCATTTCGGTTCTCAGTCTTTCCGGTTCTCAGTCTTTTCGGTCTTCAGTCTTTCCGGTTCTCAGTCCCTTTGGTCCTCTCGATCTTTCGGGGGCTAGATCGGGAGCTAGATTTAGCGGGATAAAATCTTCTTGGCCTTCAGTCTGCTCGGTTCTCAGTCTTTCCGGTTCTCAGCCTTTTCGGTTCTCAGTCCCTTTGGTCCTCTCGATCTCTCCGTTTCTTAGCCCTTAGGAACCCTTTGGGTTCTCGGAGCATCTTCGATGCGTATTACCCCCTGTACTTAAAATCTCTTTCTCTCCGGTCCTCTCGATCTTTCGGGGGCTAGATCGGGAGCTAGATTTAGCGGGGGATAAAATCTTCTCGATCCTTTCGAAATAAAATCTCCTCAGTCTTCGGTCTCTCTCGATCTCTCCGTTTCTTAGCCCTTAGGAACCCTTTGGGTTCCTGGAGCATCTTCGATGCGTATAACCCCCTGTACTTAAAATCTCTTTCTCTCCGGTCCTCTCGATCTTTTGGGGGCTAGATCGGGAGCTAGATTTAGCGGGGGATAAAATCTTCTCGATCCTTTCGAAATAAAAATCTTCACGATCTCTCGGTTTCTTAGCCCTTAGGAACCCTTTGGGTTCCCGGAGCATCTTCGATGCTTATAACCCCCTATACTTAAAATTTCTTTTCCATTTTTATATAATAGTATTTTTAACTATTATATAAAATTTAGGATCGCTTTATTACGTAGAAATTCTTTATTACCTCCCTGCAAATAGCGCATTTGTTTCTCCTCGTATTTTTAGTATTGCACGTCGCGCACATGAAAACGTGACCGCAAGGGATATTAAATATAGTAGGTTTCTCGTCTCGACACACGCAGCATTCATCATGCACGAAGAAAGTTTTTTCTTCGGGTTCCGCGTTCGCGTCTTCCCGGGTTTCCGCGATAATCCGATCTTCTTCGTCGGAATCTTCTTCGTCGGAAACTTCTTCGCTAGAATTTTCTTCATTCATTTCTCGAAGTAAACTTTCGCGTTCGCTTATTAAATCTTCGGGAACATCATCTTCGTCAAGTCCTAGAAGTATATTAGCGTGCTGACTGTTTAAATCTTCCACCTCCCTAAATATAGACGATTTTTTTTCTTCGTGATTTCTTATTTCTCCCGACAACTCGTTTTCCGCAGTAGTATAACCAGATACGAGCACATTCTGTTCATTAATTATTTCGGATATTACTAGTTTTTGTCGCTTTAGTTTATCGAGACTAGAATCTTCTCGCGGGCATAATTCGAGACTACTTATGTCTTCTACCATCTCATTAATTATTTCGGATAATAATCGAATTCTATTTTCCGCGATATAACGGAGCGTTTCAGTACCACTTCTCTCGCGAAATAAACCCCCAATTATTCCGTGTATTTCCTCGATCGAGGCGTTTTTTCCCGTTATTTCTTGTTCTAAAAAACGTATTCGCTTTACTCGTTCGTCCGCGCTCGTATTATTATTCTCCGCCATTTTTTTATATATGATAAAAATTACTTAAGCCATTTTTTTTAAAAAAGAACGATCTTATATTTATTTTTCCAAACTCTCCCATCCCAAATTCGAAATCGTTTGAGGGCAACGTTTAATAAATTTGCCGGCTTTAAAGATCGAAAGGAAAGTATGTATTTCCCCAGTTTCAACATCCTCTAAAGTAACTTTTCTGGGATTTTTCGCGATAGTTTTTAATCTTTCGTATTTAGCGTTAATTATCTTTTTCCGTTCGGGCTCTCGTTTTATTACCGTTTCTGATTTAGGTATCTTCTCGGGCATTAATCCGTGTTCTTTTACTTTCTCGATCAAATCTTTCTTATCCCAAAAAGAGAAATATTTTATATTATTCTCGCTAAGAATTCTTTTTAAATCCTTTACCGTTAACATTTTTTTATATAGGAAAAAAAACGTTTAAATTAAAATACTACGCTCATTTTATTTCCGTCAGACTGGAAGGATAATAACCTATCACTAATAATAACGGCGTATGCTTCCGTATTCGCGGCTGCATTACCGGTAAAAAATACTTTAATTCGGATATCGGTAGTAGAATATTTTAACTTTTCGCTTTGCTTAGAAACATCGAAAACGAACAAAGGATAAAGGGCTTTATAATCCGCGGGGGAAATATTAGGATTGGATACTAATTCATCCATGTTATAAATCTTAGATCTGAACGAGGTGGCATCACCATACGCTCTACTAAATCTATTGGCGGTGAAAGATAAATTATAGTCAGTCGCGGGATATCTAGCGGAATTTAATATGACATAAATATTTTCGACGTTTAAGTTGTCGAATACGGCCGGATTCATTTCTTGATTATTTTCTCTCCCCGTCTGAAAGCCGATAATGATAAAACGCGGTACCTCGGGAGACGATTTAACGGAAAGTCTCCAATTAAATGTTGTTGCTACAGGAACCGCGATAGAGTCGCACTGTATCATTTTATAACCGACTGGGAATTTTTCTTTTTTCTCGATAAGTTTATAAAGTTTCATCTTCTCTTCATCCTCAGGCATAACGTGAGGCATATACCACGATATTTTTAATGAATTAACTCGTCCGGCTAGAACGGCCGGTATATTTCCCCCGTCAGGTGCTGCTCCTAGAATTTCCCCTTTTTTAAAGATCGCGTTATCATCGCTATTTCTTGTCAAGGTAAGAGTCTGTTTCATTCCGTAACGAACTTTATTATAATCTTAGCAAAACCCGAATATATGTTTTAACGGAACTTTAAAACTGAACGTGCCATGCGGATTCGAGTTCTGTATAATAAACTGTCATCTTATTTCGAAACCCGTGTTACTAGGATCCGCAATATCTGAGGTATCTTTATACCACAGTTGGTTTAATCCCTGCGATTTAGAAAAGTCGTCCGGATATTTTAATAGCCCGATCATTGTAGTTGCATGGCCAGGATTTGTCACGGATTCAATCGCCTTTCCGCTAAGCTGATACTTAATATTTTTAAATAGATACATCAGCCCGTTATTCGTTAACGAAATGTTAACATTTCCGTTATAAGCCCCTCCATTATCTTGTCTTATTAATTGGCCCGTAAAAATTAAATAAGACTGGGAAGGATGCGTAAAAGTATCTTGGGTTTCGATGTTAATCCTGATTTCCCCCGCGGGGTTGTTTAGATTAGTGCCAGTAATGGGCTCATATTCATGAACCTCGTACTCGTTGATATCAGTATCTTGTACAATCGCTTCTGTAATGTCTAAAATACTCATTTTATTATATATTATAATAATTTAAACTATTATAATATTTTTTTTTACGTCGTTTTAATACCCGATCCTTTACTTAATTTCTTAATTAATTTTTCTATAGCAATTGCATCGTTACCGCTACCATCTATTAACGTGCTAGTACTTTGCGTTGCGGGTAACGCGGTATACTTTCGCAAAATTTTCTTGGATTTAGGGGTTAAAGCCTTTTTAACTAATCTGGCCCCCGCATCTACCGCGGCAGTCTTTCCGGCTTCCAAGGCTTTTTTCGCTCCTTCCTTAGCGATATTTTTTCCTACATCGAGGGCAGAGGAACCAATTTGTTTAGCGACGTTACTAGTAAAAAGTCTCGTAAAAAAGCTAGCTAAGCTGTCAAAAATTCCGGAACCGCCGTACACGTACGTTTTTTTAAATCCCCTTCGTTTATTAATTATCATCTTTTTATAATATAGCCATTAATTTTTTATAGCTTTTTTTATCTAGATGCCCTTGCCTTTTTAATTCGTCGCAGATGCTAACGATCTCGTTTCTTACACCCGTATTGCCCGCCGCTTAACTAGCTATAAGTAAATCTAATCTTTGCAGTAATGCGTTAGGATCGCACGGGATAATAATTCCTTCTCCAGTTACAGCCCCCGCTTTAATCGCGTCCCAAATAGGTTTAGTATACTCTTTCCATTTTTTTCCTCTAGAGGATTTCGGGCGATTAGTTGTTGAGAGATGGATTAGAACGATGAAAGAAAAGTTGTGGAAATATTTTACCGCTAAAAATACTAACGTTTATATCGACGTTTTACAGGATCTCGTTAAAGAATATAATAATACGAAACATTCTTCCATTAAGATGACGCCAGTAAATGCGAGTAAGAAGGTTAATGAAATCAAGGTTCGGAAAACTCTTTATCCCGATGATCTCGAAGTAAAGAATATAAAACCCAAGTTTTCCGTCGGCGATAGAGTAAGGATATATAAAAAGAAAAAGACTTTCAAAAAGGGATATACCGAAAGATGGAGTGAAGAGATTTTTACGATTTCCGAAGTGAAACGTACATCACCCGTAACGTATACAATTAAAGATCTTCAAGGAGAAGAAATAGAAGGTGCCTTTTACGAACCCAAACTACAAAAAACTAGGCATACCCAGCATGACTTTTACAGGATAAAAAAGGTTATTAGGAAGGAAAAAGATAGATCTCTCGTAAAATGGAAAGGTTATCCCGACAAGTTTAATACTTGGGTCGATAATAATAAAGTCATTAAAAATATTTCGGCATAAAAAAAAATGTCGGATATCGCGATTAAAAACGTAATTTTACCGAACAAACCGCTAAGCAACTTTGAACTAGAAGATGCCGCTAAAAGATTAAAGATACCTTCTTTTAGGGGCGTATTTTTACGAAACGATTTACCGCGAGATCGTAGAAAAAAGGAATGCGGTATATTAAACCTAGATGACACGAGCGGGCCGGTACGCATTGGGTCGCTTGGTATAAAGATGGTAAACTAAAAATGGATTTCGACAGTTATGGTTTACAACCGCCTCTCGAACTAGAAAGGTATTTGACGAATCCGATATTTTACAATACGGACCAATTACAACGAGGGGGTCAAGTATTTTGCGGTCATTTATGTTTGTACGTTCTTAAAGAGCTAAGCTCGGGGAATGAATTTCAACGAGTTTTAAATAAACTTTTTTAAATATAAAAAAATGCCCGTTGACAAATTTGGAAGAATGGATGACGTTAAATCGAGCGGTGACGGGGTCTCGTTGACTTACGTAAATAATAATTTTTTGCGTAAAGACGGTACGACTGAAGTTACCGGTTCTATAAATATGAATGGCAACACCTTAACGAGAGTAAGTAATCCCGCGAATACGCAAGACGTCGCGACTAAGAATTACGTCGATACCAACGCGGGGTTATTGCTCGAAAATGGGGGTTATCACATGTTAGGATATTTAAACATGGGATTTAATAAGATAAAAAACTTAGACGATCCTACGGAACCGAGCGAAGCTGATACTAAAAAATATGTAGATGGTAACGGTAGGGCTATAGTAAAAATGGAAGACGGTAGTTTTTCGGCCACCGCGAATATAGATATGCGAGGTTACTATTTGTCGAATCTTTTAAACCCCGCAGAACCGCAAGACGTCGCGACTAAGAATTATGTAGATTCCGCTAATCGAGCTTTCATTTACGGTCCCGGAGGTTACATAGCGTCTGCGGACGTTTCTATGGGTAATCGCAGAATTAACAACCTCGGAACACCTTTAGATGATCACCGGGCTACAAATAAGTTTTACGTAGATAAGGTCGTTGCATCCAACGCGGGGGGATTTAAGAGATACCAGGGCGGTGTTTTAGCGCCCGGAACCATAAATATGTGAGGAAATAGAATTAAAAACTTGCCCGCGCCTATCAATTGGCATGAACCTGTGACGTGGGATTTTATTAACTCGCAGTTGTTAGATCCTCAGAGAACGATAAATAAACCTATAATAAGCGTACACGCGGAGGAACAGGGAAGTTTATTAGAAGGAAATTACGAGTTTTCTTTCGGTAATGGCAGCAGCGGAAGATCTCACGGATTAGGGGGTTATTGCATGTCAGCTCTGGGTAGAATTATAAGAGGTTCCTTAATTGTTTTAAAAGGAAATAAGTTTTTAGAAGAAGAGATAAAAATTAACTTGGTCGTAAACGGTGAGGAAAGAACCGACTTTTCCTTAATAAAAGAAACGGGAAAAGGTTGTAGTTGCGTAGTTTTTCCCCGACCTTTAGAAATAAAGCAGTGCGACGTCATAAACTTTTTAACGAAGACTAGCAATACCAACATAAAAAATGCTTATTTAACGATACTTATAGAACTCGATTTATAAAAAAAATATATTAAATTAACTCTTAAATTTAATATATAAAAAATGGAAGAGTTACTAAACGCGATAATGGAAAGCAACGCCTTTCTCGAAGATCCTTTAGAATATTTTTTTAAACATATAAGCATAGACTTTAATAACCTTATTAAATACGCAGCTTTGTTTAAAGGCGGGAGTAAAGAGAGAGAATATTACGAAAAAAGAGTTCGCGAACAATACGATCTCGTAATATTACGGTTTAAATATTTTATCGGTGATTATTATAAAGAAAAGATCGATAATATTTATTCAAAAGCGGACGAATCTTTATCGTGGGCGTGCGAAACTGGAGAGGCTGGGAAGGTCGTGAAGACCGTAAAGACTGTGGAGGTCATAGAGACAGAGGAGGTCGTAGAGACAGAGGAGGAAAGGGACCCGAACGTTGAAGACGCTTAGACGCCGCGATTGGAGAGAAAGAGAGATTTTAAGTACAGGGGGTTATAAGCATCGATATTTAAATATTAACTCCGACTTTAAAAAAATATCGCTATAGAAAATGGAACGGGAATATATCGAAGACGAGGGATACGTTAGCGAAGAAGAAGATTCGTTATTCGAAGAAGAAATGGGAAGAAGATACGGTCGCCAATTTTTTACGTATTGCTACGAATATCGTCTATGGAACTCGCCGTACGAGGAATTAAGGGAACTTACGTATGCGATACGATGGCTGCACGAAAAGAGGTATAAAGATTCTCGCGATATCCCGATACCCGAAAGAAAGTATCGGATTACCGACGAATATTTCACGAACGGAAAAACTAAAGAATATTACGTAAATGAATACGACCTATACAATCTCAACGAGCGCGAATTAGGAAAGTTATCGCAAGTAATCAAAGATTTAATCCAAGGTAAAATTCTACACGATGCTGGTGAACTTTAATTTCAACTAGGATACCAGAAATTTATAACTTTAAAGAAAGTTATAAATTTATTCCTACGCAATCTCGTTCCTATAATGTCCTAAAGACCTCGGGTTTATTCTATCGCCCGTCAAGTATTTTTTATCGTCATTATAAGATAAAGCTTTCTTGTTTATCTCCTCGGTATATATTTCGTGCCTATAACTTCTCAGCGTAGGCATAGTTCTGTACTGATCCTTACCGCTAAACAAGCATTCTTTATAATGCTCGAAATTCAAATCGCAATCAACTACGGACTTTTTAATTCCTTTACATCTTTTAAATTCCGTACCTTCTATAGTTTTAAAAGCGTAATTTTTTGCTCTCAAACCTACGAACTCCGTCATAATCCTTCCACCCAGTTCGTCTTTAAACTTTCCAGCTACCCTTTTATTGCTATTATTTTTTAGGAAATGATCATCGGGATAATTGCTCGTATCGAATCTTACGATCTTTTCCGGCTCGATATCTTTATACAAATCATCGGTTCCTATCTCGAGAATAAAACTATCCGTATCCGTATAACATAATCTAGCGTTTTCGCCGTACCTCACTTTAAAGTAATTATAATACGTATCATACATATGGGTCTTGCTAATATCTAAAATACTCATCCCTAGGTAAGCGGGTTTGTTATATTTTATATTAGTCCTTTTCATATGTACGGCCGCTAAGTTTTCGTCGAATATAGTAGTATGATCGTAATTTGGTTTAGCAACGAGTTTTCTATACTGGTAACTGACTTCGTTAGAAACCAATTGTATATCTACTCTATTCCGTACGTTTTCCATAGTCTTACCAAAAACGGAATTCATCATTAGCTTAAAAAACTCTTCTTCGAATTTATTCGCGGCCTTTTTTCTTAGCTCGACATTTAAGTCGATATATGGTTTCATCCAAGGACTTTCTATAAATTTAATTCCTCGGCGTATCTTTTTAAGTTTCAAACCTAAATCGAGATACGTTTTTAAAGTCTCGTAATTCACGATATAATTTTCCTTGTCGCGTAAATTAGGCACGAGCTTGTTTACCTTTTTAATCTCTAAATGTTCCAGCGCTAGAGGATATTCGTTATGCTCGTAGTTTAAACATATTTTATTGCCAAGTATTTTACAAGAATATAATTTACAACATAGAACAATATACACAATCAAAGGACAAGGCAAAAGGGTCTGACCACAAGTTCTCTCAACTTAGATTCGGTCATTCCCTTTATGAAATTACATTTTTTTTTAGAGTCGCCCGTTTTTGCTTTTAGCTTTTTAATATGCATTAAGTTTTCATTTGATTTTTGACGACAATTTTGTTCCAGTTACGCACTAACATCGTAATGGCAATTGATAAATTGATAAATCGAGTTGGAAAAGAAAATAGGACATTTTTATATAAAAGAAAATGAAGGGAAAAAAAAACACTCATATTTTAGATTTTAACTAAATGATTACTGTAGATTAATCGTAAGTCAGTGGCGAATTGGTCAAATAAATTATCAATTGCTGCTTCAGGATTACTTGAATCGTCCTGTATCTTTTATATAAGTTTGTACAGTCCTAAATATCAATGAGTTGTCTTCGAAACTGAGATTATCAGATCCATACAATAGAATGTTGATATTTAATGGATAAAATCGACGTAAAGTTTGAAAGAGATTATTTCTCTGTATTGCGTATTGTGTACATCTGAAGAAATAATGTTCAGCATCTTCTTGATCGTAACCGCACCTACAGCTTGCATTTTGAGATATATAATTCGAGAAAAGGTCAAAGTTCAGATTGCTGCACCTGTTACGAATTCTTGTATGTACAACAGAGAGATGGCGTTTACCGACGAAATAGTGCTTAGGAACATCAGAAACATGAAAAGTCTGTAGGATACGAGATTTAAATTGCGACAAAGATTGCAAGGATTTAATATCGTCGGAGAGTTCGTTCCATAGAGTAACTGCAGATGGAATAAATGACTTCGTCATCAATTCGGTTCGACAAGCAACTAAATCGATATCGTTAGCATTGCGGAGTAAATAATTTGTTCTTGCGTTAACATTTAAAGGAAAGATATCGTTTAAGTATTGCGGAGTCTGACCGTTGACTATTTTATAAATAAGTACAAGTTTCTGATATTTACGCCTATTATCTAATGTTAACCAACCGATTTCTTTGTATAAGTCAAGAGTAGAAGCTGATCTTGTAATACCGGTTACTATTCTTGCGGCCTCAATTTGAATTTTTTCCAAACGATCCTTTTCCGACATAGTACAGTTATCCCAGACTACTGAGGAGTATTCGAGAAGTGGTCGCAAAAAAGATATATATATTTGGTTGAGAGAATCTCTCTTTAGCCTAAATTTTAAAGATCTCATAATTCCCAGGATCTTGTTTGAAGACTGGGTTATATTATTAATATGTTCACGCCACTTACCATTACTACTTAGAGTTAGTCCAAGGTGCTTATGATTCGTAACAAACTGAATCGGAACATTGTTAAATAATAAATCTGGTGGCGGAACATTAGTATTTGTGAAGTGCATAGCTACTGTTTTTGAGGGATTAAATGATACCAGCCATTGTTTTGCCCATTGGGATATAATAAGCAGGTCATGATTTAAAATACCTTCAATATCTTCAATTTGAGTGGCAGTACAAGCTAGTGAAGTGTCATCTGCAAACAGACGAGATATACTTAAAAGATTGTCTGAAATATCATTCACGTAGACAAGGAAAAGTAATGGCCCGAGAACCGATCCTTGAGGAACGCCTGCATTTATTGATGTTGTTTTAGATCTGGCAGTTCTAATAATAACAGATTGTTGGCGATTGGACAAATAATTTTTAAACCATTGAAGAAGGGGACCATCGATGCCAAGTTGACGAAGTTTAAAAATAAGACCTCTATGCCAGACTCTATCAAATGCCTTCGATATGTCACAAAATACCATACACAGATTTTGTTTTGCATCAAAAGAAGAAACGATTTGGTGGTATATTTCGATCAGTTGATGGACTGTTGAATGTCCTCGCAAGAAACCAGACTGCTTTTCGTAGAGTAAATGATTTGAGTATAGGTGGTTGTACAGATGTTTATATACACACCTTTCCATCAGTTTACCGACACAACTTAAAAGAGATATTGGTCGATAATTGCACGCTAAAGATTTATCTCCCTTTTTGAAAAGTGGATTAACTAGTGAATGTTTCCATTTTTGAGGGAAAGTTTGATCTTGTAACGACTTATTAAATAATATTTGTAAGGGTTTGGATATGCTCTGTTTAATATTTTTTAGTAATTTGTGACTAATTAAATCAGGGCCTGCTGCTTTGTTTACTTCTAAAGTACTGATTATGTCTTCTATTTGTTGTCTAGTGATGTCAATTATATTCAGAATATTACAAGTCTTAGGATGAAAAGGTGGCAAACAAGCGTTAGACTCATCTACATTAGAAATAGATGAGAAATATTCGTTTAAACATTCTGCCTTCTCCAAGTCTGTATAATGAAATATTTCGACATTATTACTGTTGGATTTAAGAATTGGAATAAGGTCAGATTTCTTGTTCATGTTGACTAGACTGCGGAGATATTTCCAATATTTTTTGGGGTCACTGATGCGGGAGTTTGAAATTGTTTCATCAAGATTACTAAAGTATCTTTGTTTGGCATGTTTTTTCAAATTATTTACTTTATTTCTTATGTTTTTATATCTAAGCCAATCCGAAGTTTGTCCACGTTTCGTCATGAGTTTCTTAAGTCTGTCGCGTTGTCTACTAAGTCGCCTTATTTCAGAGTCATACCACGGTCTGTCATTGGGTCTGATGGTGACTTCTTTTGATGGTATACATACTGACATCATTTCTAATAGGGTAGAAGTAAAATATTCACATGCTTCGTTTATATCAGAAGACAACAATGGGTTCCAATTTTTTACGTTTATCATTTGGTTAAGTTCAATAAAATCAGCTCGGTTATAAAACCAGACCTTTCTTTTCAAGCATGTTAAAGGGGTACTGTCAAACCTAAATAAAACAAGAGTAGCTTTATGGTCACTAATGATACTTTCAATGTCTAAGGTGTCAGCATGAGTAACGTTGATAAAATTGGAGACAAGAATAGGGTCAAGTAGTGTTGATGAGTGTGTTGTGACACGAGTAGGCTTTGTGATGACATTCGTGAGATTGTTCATAGATATAACATTTCTAAGATGGAATTCAGTCAGATCGAGCAAGTCTTGGTTTAGGTCTCCTACAATAACTATTCGTTTATTAGACTCAAGAGCTTTTTCTAAGGAAATATTGAAATAGTCCCAAAATGCAACAGTTGTGTTAGGAGAACGATAAACAGTACAAAGGAGAAAGGATGTTGACCGATATTTGACTTCAATCCACATTGAATGAACTAAATTGTGCTCCAAGTCATATCTTCGTTTAGAAAAAAGGAAATTTGAGACATATGCAATGAGCCCACCCGAGTGTGATGTCATATCCTGTCTGTATATGCTGCTTTCATGGGTATCAAAAGTCAAGTCTGCATCTAAAATTGTGCGATCTAAGTGACTTTCAGAGAAACACAATATATCGAAGTCGGACATAAAGTCAGATATGAATTCTATCTTATTACGTATACTACGTATGTTAAGATGAGCAATAGAAATACAACTAGCAGTGGTGTTGGACGTATCGGATATCGGACCGGGATTGGTCTCAATGTCTCCCGACAAAATTAATAGAGTACAGCAAATATTATATAGGAATATGACAAATGTATTTTTGAGAAAGGTATTGTTATATTGTATGGTAAGTATCAGGAGATGAGTTAAATGTTTACATAGATGAAAGTACAAAACTTTGAGCGGGTGGACGACAAAACGAAATTTCCTGGAGCAGCCATGGGTACTTGCGTAAAAACTTCCGATAGCCGCGCGCCAGACTACTATATCAGTACCTACGGCGGTTCAAACGTTTCAATATAAGATCTGGCACAAGGCTGCCGGAAGATTTCGTAGTTCGCAACCAACCAATCAAAACATGACCCAACCGACTCAGATAGTTCTACAGTAATACAGAAATGTGAAAAATATGAGTAATCAATTGTAGTTGAAATGTAACAGAAAGAAGCTAAACCTGATAAGATAAAAAGTGGTATTTTATAACTGATCATAATCTTTGAAAGCCTAAGTCAAAGACGGGCGTGGAAAAAAGAAGAAGTTTGTGACTTGTAAAAAAAAAAAAAGGGACACACGAATGAAGACCAGATATATCATTAAAGAAGGACTTGCAAGTTTAAGAAAAAAAAGTGAAATGTTTTTTCTGCTGATGAATGTATCTTACGTTTCCGTCTGCAAAGTTTTCTACAACATTGAAATATTCACAGTTAATTTGATTCAATACCAAGCAATAAGAAACAGTATGAAATTTGAAATTTGATACTAGTCAAAATTCAAAAGAATTGAAAACGGCAATATGAACATGAACGCAAAATTGAACTCTGATTTTGCAAGGGTAAATTATGGGAAAAGGAGATAATGCAATTTGCCAACATTCTCTCTCTCTCCCACAATGCCCCATAGGCCTCCTTCTCAGGGTCATCACAAAAGGGGATCGTGCTATAAAGATATAGAAGACAGCTACTGTGTTAGTTACTTCAGTAATTTTGAAGTGGATATAGACCTATCCAGATATGTTCGACACTAAATATTTTTTGTCGGCAGGAGTAGACCGGAAATCAGACCGCACGTTATGTGCTGTCTGATCCCAATCCACACTGTCCGAGGAGGGCATTGATCAATGAGGTGATAAATACAGAAAGTTTCACTCTCAAAATAGTCAAAGGTTTACACCATTTAAGATCTAAATAGCAATGTCAGCTTCATACAGAGACAGAGCAGTGATAGACGAAATTTCAGCACCTATTCATGTGAAAGGGTTCGACTGTATAGAAGACTAATTGTTATGACAAATGTAGCTTATTTGACTAAAAGAAAATGATGAGATCAAGGCTTATCCCAGATATAGATAACATACTATACAGTTAAATACTATAAGACATCAAATAGCCAGTAAGTGCACATGAACACAGGCAATAAATAAGATTTTCGAAATAAATGCCCGAATCTCTAAATTAGATTAAGTCCTGACTGACTTAATCTAATTTAGAGATTTGCTGATCCATCATAATGTTTCTCAACGACTTTGCTACCAGTTTCACGTATTTATACCTACGTATGAATATACACATATTTACATGATTATATACATATATACATTTATCAGCCATGCACTGACAGAAGGGGATCCCAGAGTTACATTATACCAAGCAAAGACAATTCTACAATGGAATCATAAACCTATACTGCCCAACACTGACTGAATTTGGAAATATAACAGCCACAAGGCATGCATATATAACCCAACAGATACGAGTTTCGGCCCAGGTCTTCCATCGCGAAATGCGCAGGTTGACGAGGGCCGGCACTCTCTACAGATGAACCGCGACTGCAATTCGAATCTACTTATTTTATGTAGATAAACAAATTGTTTAAAAAATCAAATATACTCTAATATGTTTAGGCATGCACAGAGGTCGGACTGATATAGTTATGGATATATAGATAGTATAAATGACAACTCAAGTATAACGATACAGTGCAATAAACATAAAAAAGAAAAGCAGATCCATTGACTAAGCAGAGTGCACAACGTTAAGCCATGGATAAGGTTGATCACGATCAGACCGAGCAGAGTGCTAGTCTGATCACAGATCACTATTAACCGAACGCAGTACGAAGCTTTTATGAAGGTAGGTAAAAACAGACAAATAATACTGAATGTTCTCGGGTGACTGATCGTCAGTCTCTCTGCTTATGTTTGGATCTGGTAACACTCTACCAAATAACATAACTTATGTACATTTCAAACCGAACCTGTTTGCAGATGGCATAATATGATTAATAACGGAAACTGAACACCGTGGAGAATGGAGAAAATGCCAATGCCTGCACCCTCACCCTTTTTTCACAGTGTTCAATGAAAA
Source organism: Tridacna gigas (assembly GCA_945859785.2). Classification (NCBI taxonomy): domain Eukaryota; kingdom Metazoa; phylum Mollusca; class Bivalvia; order Cardiida; family Cardiidae; genus Tridacna; species Tridacna gigas. The sequence goes on along the minus strand of OX244034.2, from coordinate 63,679,638 downwards.
CAATAGGAACTTATAGACAAAGAATTGTTTGGGATAGGGTCAAGGCGATCTTAAATTCCAATGACCTCGAGGGCTTTAGAAAGCCACCCGGGCTAATGAGAAATGCCAGCAACAGACATCCTCGTCATTGCTTACGATTTACCCGTACGTTCAATTCTTAATCATTTACCTCGACGAAGTTTCTGGACCACAATAGCTTATCTCAGATATAGTCCTCGGGTTAACATAAATAATTCTACCTTTAGATTGAGGTAATTTAACTCTTTACCAAACGACAAAATTTCAGGCTTGTCCTAATTGAAAGCACTGCAGATGACAAATTAATCTCGACTCAAAAATTGAAGCTTAACTTTAGAACAGTGGAAAAAAACACTGTGGGGAAAGAAAAATACGTTGGTAACCAGCATTTTCTCCCAGAAGACTTTCTCTGGGTCGTAAAAAAACAGAGATTGTTTGGGAAAGGGTTAAATATAAATTTTACCAGTTTTTAAACAGTTAAATTAGTTCAGCAATAAGAGAGTTTCAATGTTTCAAACAGGGACAGATCCCAGATCAGATTACATGTCATATACAGTCCGAACTAAGTCTCCACTAAAAAAAAAAAAACGCGCTGATCAAAAGTCAGGAGTATAGGTCACACTTGACGGCCCATTAGGTCAAATACCGTGAAACCAGTTGTTTCTATTTTTGGAGTTTAGATACGAGTACTGCCCTGGACTAGAAGGACAAGTTTGTCGTCTTGTCAGCAGTATTATACTGCACAAAAAAGTTAATGCCCGCAGATGATATTTTTCACATGGTCAAGATCAGACTGGGTCTCGATTCTATAATATTTTGAGTCTTTGTCTCTAACAACGATAGTACCATCTTTGGTCCATGTACTTTGGATAAGCTTTTCCTTCACCATTTTTCTGGTTTGATAATAAATATTGTCTCTGGTTAGGGTCAGGTCCTCATTGATAAAAGTTCTCTCATATCCTTTCTCTTTCAACTGTTTTTTGTTTTGCAGTAGTTTCTGACGTGCACGGTAGCTCGTAAATTTGATAATAATGTCACGTGGTTTTCCAGATGTCTCAGTGCCCCTCATTTTACCAAGCCGATGTGTTCGATCGATTTCGTCAATTGACAGATTTGCACCCACGGTATTAGCAATTTCCAACACCTTATCGTCTACCGACTCTCCCTTTGATTCTGGAATACCGGATAGTCGAAGGCAGTTTCGTCGACTGTACCGTTCCGCTCTATCTGCTTTGTTTTCTAGTGCAATGACCTTGTCTTTTAGTTGTTTATTTTCTCCTTCCAGGCTGGTGATCTTGCTACTGAGACCATGTAAGACCCCTTCTACAATGTTAGAGACCAGGGTCGATAGTTGAGTCTGCAACGAATCTTTTACAATGTTTGTAATTTGTGAAATATGTTCCTCAGTAAGAGTAATATTGGCTATTTGAGGAGAAATGGTCGACAGTTCAGACGTTGCGTCGTTGACCGATTCAAGAAAAGATCCTGAAAGATGCTCTGCAGACCTCTCTTCTAAAGCAATCTTTTCGCTTGTACCTTGAGCCATTACAGGTTTAGTTTTCTTTAAATCAAGAAGATCAACCGGCGATGATAATGGTCTTTTCTTTGTTAACTGGACAGTAGCTGACGTATCTTGGGTCGCATCTGTGCTCATGTCGTAATGATACTTTAGTACTTTTGAGCAGTATACTTTCTGATTTTTTGTTCGTGACGGGTATACAAATCTACCGTTATCTCTTTGTTCCTATTGTAAAGAGCCGATCAGGCGATATAGCAATATAGAAAAAAAAAGAATGATGCCTTAAATGAGTTATTTCTCCTCCACACAATTTTACTACACTTTTATAAATTTTGTCCGTTTGAGGAGGAAGTAAACGCACAACCCCAGAGCAGTTTCACCTGGTTTTCATAACAAACAGTCTTGAAAACGTACGAAAAACTTCTTTTTTCCACAACGCTTTAAAATGTTTACCTTTCCATAACCGGAACCGGAAGCCGGAACCGTTATGCTCGTCATGTAACTCTCGCGGATAAACTAAATCTACTTCTAAGAACATACCTTGTCCTTCTATATTACAATATTTTCTCCATTCTTTTAATTCTTCTGTAGTCGCCCATTCGAATCCATGAGTAGGAAGGGGTTTACTCATTGCCCAAGGGTAAAGACTATTTGCGTCGATATACATTAAATATGTCGAGGGTTTACTCGGATCGTATAAGTCATCCATATATTTATTATTAGCTTTAGAATACCTTTTGCTAGCCATGCTAATACCGCCTCTAATGCCGTTTTCTACCATTAAAAGCATATCCGGGTCTGATAAAAGTTCGAGATTTATTCCCGTTTTCTTTAGCATAGCGTCCATAGCCAACCCCGGAGAGGTATAATACCAACTGGGATCTAGTTCGTAGTACTCGCGGCAAATATCCCTAAAGTTCTCAAAAACATCGGCTAAAAGTAATACGTCTATTTTATTATAAAGTTCGAGATAATCCCTAAAAGTTTTCAGACCGAAGGTTTCCCAAACCTTCGTCACGTGAGCGTAGTCTTCTTCGCTAATATGTTTCCCGCTCAAACCGGAATAAAATGCTTCTTTAGGCGGTAAACTCGTTTCTTCGAGTTTTTCGAAACGGTCTAAGTACTCATAGGGGAAAACTCCTTTCCTTCTAACTAAAGGCGTCTCTTCTTTCGTAAAGAATTTAGATAAGGTTCTAAACTGACTTTCATTTAAATAACTCGAAAGGGTATCTAAACTAGTTTGCATGAATTTCATACTATCGAGGAATCTAACGGTATGATATTTATATTTGGGTCGGAACTTTTTTTACTAGGACAGTATATTTATCGACCGAGATCTTCTTGCTAAAACTAATATATCTTTCTTCGTTATTCGGAATGCAATCAATCTTCCCTTTAGTTTTACCGAGGATTTTAATAAAAAGATGGGCATCGTATCCGCTCAAGTTATGAAAATACATCGGAGTAAAGTTTGGTGCTCTCGCCTTTAGGTTACATTCATTATGCGCGGCGCCTCTATATTTACCCGTAAAATGGCAATGATCTCTTACCTTCTTATTTTTTTCGTCCGTAAACCTTTCGTTACAAATCCAGCATATTTCTTCTCGTTCGTATCTCGCTTCTTCCCGTTTCGTTATTTTCATAGGCTTAGGTTCTTGGTAGTACTCGTCGTAAATTTTTCTTATATCGCTCGTTAATAATTCCGTAAACTTTTCCACCGCGTTTTTTCCGGTATATTGTTTTAATATAGGGGCACAGACATTATCGTCGAAACATTTTATAATATAGCAGAAACTGCAAGGTATATGTTTCTGAGTTTTTATCGTATAACTATTTTCGGGATTCGGCTGGCAAACGCTTATAGGCGATAAGACGCTTTCAAAATCGGCGCATACGAAGAAAGGAACCGTGAGTTTTCTAGTATGATTTATAAAATTCGTGACGCTACCCTTTTTCGGCATTTCTAAAGTAACGGGTTGATGACCACCGCAATATTTCGTATGCTTTTCCAAAAGCTTTTTACTACCAAAATGATTTAAACAAAGCATGCAATATTCGATACCGCCTATATCCGATATTTGTTCTCTCATTAAACCCCTAAAATTTTTTATTAAAGCGTAATGACTTTTATCTCCTTCCTCGATATAAAGCAGGTTTACGTGATTACTACCTAATTTTTTAGGCGCCCTAATACGGTTAATCCTCTTTCTCGACGTATACTCGAAAACATTAACGCTAATTTCCGGATTTTGTTTTTCGAACTCATCTATATCCTTAAATGAAACGGGATATTCTATTCCATCCATATTTAAACTATTTTCCTTTTCTTTTAAAATACTATGGACTTTATACGCGTGCTTTTTTACGGGATTTAACCGTCTCAAAATACACCATAGAAAGCATTTATCGTCTTTATTCTGCATGTTAATAACTACTTTCTTGTTCTCAATCCACTCGGGTAAAGGTAAGTAACCTTCGGCTTTTAAAGGATCATAGGCGGAAGTACGCAATTCTATTTCGCTTATATTCCGTATTACCCAACCGCTATCCCTATCTACGAATTTTGCTAAATTTTCCATAATCCTAGCCGCCATTTTATCGTATAACTCGTATAAATCCGTTTCCTTCGAATTAATTTCGTTCTTATCAGAATGGAAACGAGCTGGTTTTGCTTCTTCAGGATTAAGCGCAGACCCCTAATACATATAAGCCTCGACATCCATTTTTACTTTTCTTCCGCGATTATCCGATAAAATTTCTATCATTTGTTCTCTCATCAGCAGTAGAAACTCGTTCATTATCGCGATAGTTCTCGCTACCGAATTATTAAAAGGGCTAATACCATTCCATGGAGGTGCATTCCCTTTATATATTCTAATTTGATCATTAAATGCGGTATTCGCTAGCTTAACTTCTAATTTTTCGACTCGAAATTGGGTTAGTAAGTCAAGCAATTCGTCTTTTCTAAGTCGGGAGTACCCACTTAAACCCCTATTCTTAGCTTCCTTACGAAGATCTTTTACCGTTGTTCTTTTATCCCGCTTATCACGACGTATCAAACGTCCGATTAAATTTTCTTTACTAAGCCTAGAGTATCCCCTGTCACCTTCTTTCTTAGCTATATTTTGAAGACCCGTTATCGTTTGCCTTCTTAAATCGTCAATAGAAGGAGAATCTCCCAGATCCGTCTCTCTTATAAAGTTAAAATCCGATATCGCTTTTTCTCCCTTTAAAACCTCGATTAAATTTTCTTTGCTAAGCCTAGAGTATCCTTTAAGACCCCTATTCTTAGCTATATCATGAAGGCCTCTTATCGTTTGCCCGCTAAGATCGTTATCCGATCCTCTTATATAGTTAAAATCCGATAACGGTATTTGTCCTCTTAAAACCTCGATTAAATTTTCTTTGCTAAGCCTAGAGTATCCTTTAAGACCCCTATTCTTAGCTATATCATGAAGGCCTCTTATCGTTTGCCCGCTAAGATCGTTATCCGATCCTCTTATATAGTTAAAATCCGATATCGCTTTTTCTCCCTTTAAAACCTCGATTAAATTTTCTTTGCTAAGCCTAGAGTATCCTTTAAGACCCCTATTCTTAGCTATATTTTGAAGGCCTTTTACTGTAAAGGCTCTATAATCGTTTTCCATTTTATATAATAGTTTATTTTCTTAAGCTATTATATAAATTTTAAGATTTTTATTTCGAAAGGATCGAGAAGATTTTATCCCCTGCTAAATCTAGCTGCCGATCTAGCCCCCGAAAGATAGAGAGGACCGAAAAGACCGAGAACCGAAAGAGACCGAGAACCCAAAGGGACTGAGAACCGAGAGAGACCGAGAGATCGTGAAGATTTTTATTTCGAAAGGATCGAGAAGATTTTATCCCCCGCTAAATCTAGCTCCCGATCTAGCCCCCGAAAGATCGAGAGGACCGGAGAGAAAGAGATTTTAAGTACAGGGGGTTATACGCATCGAAGATGCTCCGGGAACCCAAAGGGTTCCTAAGGGCTAAGAAACGGAGAGATCGAGAGGACCAAAGGGACTGAGAACCGAAAAGACTGAGAACCGGAAAGACTGAGAACCGAGAAGATTTTATCCCGCTAAATCTAGCTCCCGATCTAGCCCCCGAAAGATCGAGAGGACCAAAGGGACTGAGAACCGGAAAGACTGAAGACCGAAAAGACTGAGAACCGGAAAGACTGAGAACCGAAATGACTGAGAACCGAGAAGACTGAAGACCGAGAAGATTTTATCTCGCTAAATCTAGCCTCCGATCTAGCCCCCGAAAGATCGAGAGGACCAAAGGAACTGAGAACCGAAAAGACTGAAGACCGAAAGGACTGAGAACCGGAAAGACTGAGAACCGGAATTATGGAAAACCGGAATTATGGAAAACCGGAATTATGGAAAACCGGAATATCATAAGTGACCTTGGGGTTTAAGAATGTGAGGTTTGAACTTAATAAGGATGGGAGTCCGGAGATCAGGGGGCCCCCTAGGGCTTAGAGCCCGCTAATCCAATAGCTAACGGATTGGGGCTAGATCGGGAGGAAATGTAACTACTCACATTATTTTCAATACAAATTTTTTCCATGTATCCGAATGCATTGTACGTCAATGCGACGGTCCGATTGCGACAAAAAAGTTCGCTAGATGCAGCGTTCTCTTTGATCGTAATGGACCAACGGGCGGCATTTCAAGCGAAATGAAGTTGTTTTGCACTTATAGACTTTCTTCAAGTCGACCTTTATACGTAATTTCGGCTTCAACATATTCTAGAACGAGGGCAAATGGAGCTCTGTTCAGTCTGAAGTACCATGGAAAGTCTTCATTAGTCTGGATTACCTGCTCCTACTACTACGTTATCGGTATTCTTGAAGTGCGGCGGGATACCACATTAAGTCTTTATTACTTATTTCTAATTAGGATACTAAATGATAGTGTACATGTGTCATAGTCGTTTCTATTCCTTATGATACCCCTCGCCCACCATCTGGTTTTTGTTGTTGTTGTTGTTGTCTATACCAAAAATATATGGCACCAGCCCATTAACAACAAGCTTTGTTCTGTTTCATCTGACATGTTTGCTGTTCAGAATCCATTTTCTAAAAACTGATAGCGTGGTCGGATCGTATATATGGAAAGGGAGTTCCGATTGTGATAAACGGACACTCCAATCGCCGACGGACGACGCAGTCAGATAACGGGCACACGGAAAACCAGGCTTATACTGACAAACGGCACACAACAATCGAAAATCCTATAGTCTTTCGGACGGTGCGATTCTTACGCATTTGCTTATTTGATCGATGGAAAGCACAGGATAAAAAAATCCATTCATATTTTTCAAAATGATTACGAGTAGGCTACGATTGTTCGGACTGATATATGGTCTGGATCTGGGTAACGAACTCGTGACTGTTTCTTGCTCCAGAGAGATTGGATCGGTTACGGAGGCACCATTTGGTGAAGAGCGATATAAGTTAGGGACACCGATCCCTCTTTTTTGGGTTGTTGATGTTAGGATAAGATCAAAATAAATTTTACACTTGATCGAATACAAAGCGTTTGCGGACGAATTTTGATGTGGCCTAAACTTTAGAACGGAATTTGTCTTTGCAAGGGCTGAAAACACGGCGGGAAAGGGAGGAAATGCTAGTGACCAGATTTTTTCCTTGTCCTCAAGAATGTTAATGCAATGTACTGTATACTGACAGTGTCCTAAAACTACATCCTCACGGGCGTTGGCAGATTCTTAAGGCCCGGTCACACCGCCCGAACTTTGCTGGAGCGTTCCTGGAGCGGTGAAAAAAATTCATCACCGCTCGTAACCGTTCACCACCGTTTAACAAAAGTTGGCCCCCGTTAAAGCAACGCCGTATACGCTCGGCCACCACTGATGTTTCTCGAGGGGCCCTCCTACCGCTCCGAAAGTTTTAAGCTGCACAAAATATTGCGAGCAGTGAGGAGGGGGCAATTTTCCGCCCCGGCAACGTTCACCCCCGCTCCACCAACGCCCATTCAAAGTTTGGCACCGCTAGACGCAAGTTCGTGGACGCTTGGGTCCGCTAGGCCAACGCAGAAATCTTGAACGCTGGACCACCGCTGCTTCGCCAGCGTTGCCCGGGCGGCGATTAAACGTTGCACAAACTTCGGTGGAGCGGTTGTAAGCGTTTTACGAGCGGACACGGGGTTGTTGGAACGGTGTCGGGCGTTGAAGCAGCGAGCCATGGCGGCGATGAACTTTGGTTTGGCGTTGGTATAGAGGTGTCGGAGCGGGACCAGAATTTGGCTATAAATACGAGAAGAAATGGACCAGGAGCTCATTTGGAATCGAGCTGCCGTTGAGTTCAGACCTCATCTATATCGAAATTGCTCAAAGTTACAGTAAAACTGTATCACCATGGATGCTGAGAGACTTGCTATGATTGGTGCACTTGTCCAGCAGCAGAATCAGAACCTCCTCAGATTGCAACAAGCTGTTGACAGAAGGAGAAGAGAGAGAAGGAGAGACAGAGTTGTGTGGGTCAGACAGTGGATACTGAGAAGGCCTGAACATGGACTGTATGAGAAGCTGATGGTGGAGCTGAGGAATGAGGATCCACGAGCCTTCCAGCACTTCATGAGGATGCCACCAGCCATGTTTGATGAACTTGTACAGAGGCTGACCCCCAGATTGACCAAGCAAGACACCAACTACCGTGCAAGCCTGGAACCTGGTCTCAAAGTGGCAATCACCCTACGGCACCTGGCCTCTGGTAACACCTACAGAAACATGCAGTATGCCTGGAGGGTGCTGCTGCCTTTCCTTCTCCAGCCTTACTCCTCTTTTGTCCACGTGGCATGATGAACTTCAACTATCGACTTCTATCAAAAATCTATCAGAACTTGTATCAAAACGATCCGTTCAGCTCCGTAGTCACAAGCGGTATGCCGCTAAACCAACTTTATACCCCCGCCGAGCCAAAGCCCGCATGCGCAGAACGCCGCTATACCAACGCTCGCGTCACCGCTAAACCAACGCTCGCTACCGCTAAACCAACGCTAAAGCAACGCCGGCTTCAGCGGTGCACCGCTAAGCCAACGCCCGTGTTTTCGATTTTTTTCCCATTTTGTGCGCGGTGACGAGCGTTGTCGAAATTCGGTCCCCCCTCCCTACCGTTCAAGGAACGCTCCAGCAAAGTTCGGGCGGTGTGACCGGGCCTTTAAGATGGGGAGGGGGGCGGTTAAAAACAAAGAATAATTTTTTTTTGTTTAATGGAGGGGGGTATCAACCATGCTCTGTGCAAAAGGGAATTAATGCATCTGCGAAAAGTATCGACCCAGGTAAGCCTGCGCAGTCCGCGAGGGCTGCCCTGGGCCGGAAATTTTCGTTATTGTTCAATTTTCTTTATTTCAGAGGAGCAGTGTACTTCATGATTCTGTCGGTTGTTTAAAAAAAAGAGACTATTATGGATCCATAATTATGTAATGGCTTGATTGGTATAATGCATTACGGAGATGCATTAAGCCCCCTTTTGCGAGAGCATGGGTCATATTATTATATTTCCATGTAAATGAATCGGTGTACATGCATGTACTTGTAGGTATAAATAGCAGCAATGAGTATCTGCTTATGCTAGTAGCTCCACTGATATTTTCAACGCTGTAAACCTCTGCGATCCTTCTGCAACAAAAACCTATGTCGTCTTTTATTAACCCTTTCCCAATGCTTTGACAACGCTTTGAACTCGTTTGAACTGAAAGCATTTGCATACGACAAGTTAAATCTGCTTACAAAATGATTTGCAAGTCTTTGGTAGGGTAGTTCTAAAATTTGTCAGAAAAGGAGGAAATGCTGGTTTTCAGCATCTTCTCACATTGTTTTCAAAAGTCATCGCCCCACTGAGGTGTGGTAAAGTGTTCACTGCGTAGGTGGTTGGCGGTAGGGGGATGGGGTATTGACACAATTGAAAAGGAAGATAAAAAAAAAGAACGAGAACAATGACCAGCCCGCATAGCTCAGGTGATAGAGCGTAGGAATTGTAAACATCAAGTCTTGGGTCCCTTGAAGGTGTGGGTTCAAGCTCCATCTAAAATTACTAATAGTCTTCCGGATGTGACGTTAAACCGAGGTCCCTTGTGACGGTGCTATACACCGAGCACGTTAAAGAGTCAGTTATAAATTTGGATGGGCTCGTCCTGTATCTTATACTATTCCCCGTAACAAAACAAACAGTCTTCTGGGGCGTTGCCCATATGGGCAACCGGTGGGGACGATTAATAAACGTAAATTCAATCAATCAAAACAAGAACACAATTTTTAACGGTATAGCAATCAGTCACATATTTTGGCTTTGGTTGGGGCTTCGAGCGCCAGGATGGACAGAGACAGAATAAGAAGAAGAAGGGCGAGGAAGAGGAAAAAAAGACTAGGGAGAAAAAGAAGAAGAAGGGAAGAGGGAACTAAATAATGCAGTTTCATAAACTGGCGGGCGGATACATAGATTCAAACTAAAATTATTAAGATCTTTATACATACAGAGCCATTGAGGACAAACAGGCATATGCTTTAGATTCTTTCTGCCTCTGCTTGTGCCATAAAGACACTGAAATAGCTTTAGAAGACGTTTACTGACAATGAACAATCACAATTTACAACAAAAAGTTTAGGCAAGCGAAAGAAAAACAACACTATTTAAATCTTTGCAGGTACATTTAGCGGTAATTTAACCCTTAGACAGCTAAGCGCGACTTACTGACCTTCTGCGGACAGTGTGATCAAGATCAGACTGCACAGAACGTGCAGTCTGATCTTGAATCTACACTGTCCGATTAGGAGATATTTTCTCCCAAAAAATAACATTGAAATAGCAAAAATTGTGTTTTTAATATCGACTTGAAGGTATCGTAACTTATTTAACAGGATAAGGTTTAACCCTTAAGCTGCTAATCACGACCCACTGACCTTTTGCGGACAGTGTAGATCAAGATCAGACTGCACAGAACGTGCAGTCTGATCTTTGATCTACGCTGTCCGATACGGTATTTTCTCTCCGGTGAAATCAACTTTGAAACCGCAATGTTAGGGCTTTTAGTATTGAGTAGAAATTTGCGTTTCATTTATTCAGCAGCTTAAGTGTTAAAAAAATACTTGTCTCCGTCTAACCGCATTCTTCGACGCCATTGACAGAACCAGCAACCTTTATTATCGTTGTTACGTGACTGGCGGTACATGTATTTACAGATCTAATCTATGCTTTAGCAACTGCAAGACATATGCATTTGGGGATCGCCTTTGGATACTTCGGAGATAATTCTTAACCGCCGTGTCTGTCACATTCATCCAGATTACTGGACTTCTCCCCTCTGGTGACATTTCTCGATAAGTATTCCTTTCAGAAAAAGAAGTGTCGGCAAGTTTTCTAATTTCTTCCTCTGCAGAAAGCTTGCTTGTATCAAAACCATGACTGCAATTGGCCCATTTTGATAAGTTTACAGAAGTTTTTGATTTCATGGAATGACCACGATTTTCCTGCAGCGTGTACAACTTAGCATTTTGTCCATGTGAAAGGCTATCAGACGATCGACACCCATTTTCAACACAATGCAGGTCTACTTCAGTTGCTCCGGATTCGGCCGTCTTTGACGTTGGCAGTGTTGGGGCGAAAAGATTTCCGTTGGTGTATGCTAGTTTCTCTCTCCCTTTATAAACTTCTTGTCTCATTGTATCAAAATTTGACGGTTTCTGAACTGTATTTGTCAAGTACCTCGTCTGCACCTCCCGATCTGCGTACCATTCCCCGTCGTGTTTGATTCGGTTGCATAGCATGTCTTGATGACCATCCATGTTCTTGATGTTGCTGTGATTGTCTCTGGATATATAACGGAGCCTTTCTTTTGCAAACCATAATGTTTCCGTTACTTTGTTCATACCGTACAAACACTCTTTGAAAACTTTGACTTCATGCACATGTTTTCTTGACAGACGATCAGATATGTCAGAATTAACTCTTCTGAGCATGCGTTTTCGATTGATATCTTGAGCCATTTTTTTTTTTAAATACTGATAAATATTTGTGTAACAGTTTGCAGATCTTATTGTCACTTATATAACTGTGCGCAGAACGAATTGTCACTTAGGTAACACTGCATAAATCTAACTGTGACTTAAATAAATAGGTAAGAGTTAGTATATATAATGGTCACTTAAATAAGTCTACAGATCCAATTCAATAGGTAACGATATTATAATATATATAGAAAAAATATCAATTATTCATGTCTATAGTTTTACACTCAAGATCTCTAATGAATAAGATTTGAGATGTCATCAAATATGTCAAGCTGCAATCTTTCTGAAAAGTTAATTCGTCTGCAGCTCACACATATCGTTACTCGTTACTCGGCGATCAAGAGAATGCGCGTATCTGTAAAATGTTCCTCACTGAAAGCCTCTGAAAGATTAGGGAATAAACATTTTTTAAGAGTCAATAGAGAAACACTTGTTCTCCTTTTTTCCTTTGAATCGACCAACTTCCCCTTTACTTCCTCTTTACAAAGTCGAAATGAAAATATCATAGTTGTTCTTGACAGCGTTAGTGTGGTTCAACACGAACAGAGATAAGAAGTCATAAATGGTTAAGAACACTCTACGATGTTTCTGCGTGAATACATGTAAGAAAATATTTCTTCCTCAATATCAGTAGATTGTATCAGCTCACCACTATCACTCGTGTTTCTCCCATACAACTAACTCCTTATAAACACGCCATCCCAATTCATATTGCGCAAGTTGTAGAGGATGAAGCGAAAATTGGGAACGATTCATTCACCCATCAGTCTATTCTACAATTTGAACCGTACCTATTTTCGTGGCGGAGTGATTTGCTGTTTATCTAAATGCCGCAGAAGTTTTGGGAAAAAAAATGCACTATCATGAATGAATTGAAACTTTTTTTTTTCAGTTTTCGGGACTGTCTTGTTAAAAATACTCACAACAACAGACAATTTGTAGATATCATTATTTCAAATAATAAAGAAATCACCGTGATAGCGGATAACTTGTTTACACTGATCAAGATCCTTAGACGTACTCTAGTCACGCTAAAAATCGTTCAGTATAGCTTCAATTAGCTCAGCCAATCAGAAAGCGAGTCTTAAAATAGTTGAGCCATGCTCTGGCAAAAGGGGGCTTAATGCATCTCCGTGACACATGATACCAAGCAAGTCATCATATGATCATAGATCCATAAAGTCAATTTTGTCTAACAACCGTCAAGATCATATGGTAGACTGGCCCTTGGACTTGCAGAAAATTGACCAATAGCAAAAAGTTTGTGCCCAGGTCTGCCTACGCGGATTGCGCAGGCTGACATGGGTCGATACTTTTTGCAGATGCATTAAGCCCCCCTTTTTACAGAACATGCCTCATTTAGTAGTTCAATCTGGAACAGTTTGTGAAATATAAACCCACTAGAAGCCATAGCTTTTGCATGGTTAGATGGCTCGCCTTGTGGTTCGAAGACGGTCGGTTTCGTTCTTTGGTATAAAACATTAACACTTAAGCTGCTGAATAAATGAAATGCAGATTTCTACTCAATACTAAATGCCCACACATTTTGGTTTCAAAGTTGATTTCGCCGTAAAGAAAATAACGCATCGGACAGCGTAGATCAAAGATCAGACTGCACGTTCTTTGGAGTCTGATCTTAATCTACACTGTCCGCAAAAGGTCAGTGAGTCGCGATTAGCAGCTTAACCCTTTCCCAAACGACAAAATTTGGACTGGTCCAAATTGAATGAGTTTGCAGACGACAATTTTAAATTTATGAAAATGGCAGAAAGGTCTCAAAAAGGATAGAAAACACTGTGGGAAAAGGAGAAATTGCTCGTTACGAGCAATTTCTCCTTTTCCCACAGTGTTTTCAAAAGACTTGTACTGCAGACACGTGAAAACCAGGGCTTGTTTGGGAAAGGGTTAAGGGTCAATACTGTTGGTTTTCTTTCTTAAGAGTCTAGCATTAACTCGTGAAGTGCCTGTCTTAACTTTAGGACAGTGTGGATCAAGATTAGACAGCAAGAAGCATGCAGTCGGATCGCCAATCCACGTTGTCCGGTATCTACAGATATCCTGGTCAAAAGCAGCACTGACAGAGAATAGTTCGCATCCTTTTGCTCGATAAAAAATGCTCCTTTTATTCATTGAACGGTTTAACTCTTTGCCAGGCGACAAGATTTTAGACTTGTCCAATTTCAGGGCATTTGAAGCCGACATTACCACTAAAGACTTCCGAATCTGGAGGTTAGAATACTGTAGGAAAGAAAGAGGGTGCTGGTTACCAGCACTTTCTCTTATCACACAATATTTCAAAAGCTTTCATCTACAGGGCCGTGGCAAAGGGCTAAAGTGGACAATTCGTCGCCATTTTACCATTAAACCTTCTGTTCTGATGATGAAGGTCTTTAACACATCTTTGAAAAATATAAAATTGCTGGTAGATCTATCAAGCAGTGAACATTTTCTTATTTCCGTCAATGTTTCCTGTTCATTTTACAGACAACTCCCTTTCTTTAAGTCGATTCAATATGTCGTCTGCAAAGGCTTTCGTTATGGACTAGTCTAAAATTTTGTCGTCCGGCAAAGAAATGACACCAACAGCAATGAGCAACGAGTATCCGAAATCGAAGTGATAATCAATAGATATCGTGGTTACACAAATCAATAGTCGTTTTTTTTTTTCCCTAAATTTTCAAGATTTCGAACTCTAGATACAAAAATACATTATCTACAAGAAAAAAAAAACCAATCCAAGCTCACTCCTTGTAATGCTTTATTTTTGTATAAATGTTAAATAAAAAAATGAGTATCAAAATTATGTTTCAATCTTAAAAGCACAGAACCCAACTAAGGTTTTTAACTGATCATGGAGACCAAAGTAAGTCTGCACAGAAAAAGAAATTGTCCTTGAATATAAAGCAATAAATATGAGCCATACTCTGTGAAAAGGGGGCTTAATACATCTGCAAAGAATATCAACCAGGTCATCTTGCGCACTCCGCGCAGGCTGACCACGAGGCGAAACCTTATGCTATAGGTAAATTTTCTGCATGTCAGAGGACCATCTTCCCCCATATTCAATCGGCTGTTAGACAAAATGGATATAATGGATCCATAGTAATGTGATGACTTGCTTGGTATAATGCATTGTGCCCCCTTTTCCCAGAGCATGGCTCATAGTATTAATATTTTCCAGCCAAAGAGTCTAAAAAAACAAATGAGCTATACTCGGTAATAAAGGGGCTTAGGGCATCTGCAAAAAGAATGGAACCATGCGAGCCTGCACAGGCTGACATGGGGTCGAAACTTTTTGCTATTTTTTAAATTTTTGGCATGTCTAAGGACCATTCTACCTCCAGATTCAGCCAGTTGGCAGACAGAATGGATTTCATGGATCTATAATTATGAGCTGACTTGCTTGGAATAATGCATCACGGAGATATATTAAACCCCTTTTTGCCAGAGCATGGCTCAAATGAAGGTAATTTTTGGCACCCTGAAAAGCCTCACTTTGTTAATTTAGAGTAATTAACACTTTACCGCACAATGATGCCTTTTAATGCCTCTGGGAACGAAGCCTTTTGAAAACACTGTGGGAAAAGGAGAAAATGCTGGTAACCAGCATTTTGTCCTTTTCCCACAATGTTTTCTGTCCTATCAAAGGAAAATTGCACTATTTGAGCCACATTGAAATTGTTGTCTGCAAATGCTTTCAATTTGGACAAGGCTAAAACTTTGTCGTCTGGTAAAGGGTTAAGCATCAAGCCTTCATCCTTTAGATGATAAATAAAGTAAAATAGATGTAGTCTTATGAACAAGTCTACAACTTTATCTTCTGGTAAGAATTTAATGTTTGATAGAAGATGAAATATTAGACTTGCTCATAATTAAAGCACTTGCAAATTACTAATTCAATTTGGCTTACAATGTTTTCCATCTTTGACATTTTGTCTGTCGTCTGCAAATACTCTCAGTTTGCTTAACCCTTTACCACACAATGATGACTTTTAACAACCCTGAGGAAGAAAGCTTTGAAAATATTGTGGGAAAAGGAGAAAATGCTGGTAACAATGTTTTCTACCCTATCAAAGAAAAACTGCATCGTTTGAGCAACATTGAAATTGCCGTCTGCAATTACTTTCAATTTGGACAGGTCTAAAATTTTGTCATATGGTAAAGGGTTAAGTCTAAAACTTTGTCTTTAAGATAAGAATCAAACTGCAACTTTGTCTTAACTCTTTACCAAACGACAAAATTTTCGACTTGTCCAAATTCAAAGCATTTGCAGCTAACAAATTAAATATGACTTAAATGGTGGAATTTATCTCTTGAAAGCTTTTGAAAACATTATGGGAACAGGAGAAATTGTTGGTCACCAGCATTTTCTCCTTTTCCCACAATGTTTTCAAAAGCCTTAATTTTTTAGGTTGTTATACTCGTGATTTTGTCGTAATGGGTAAATAAACATTTTCAGCAAATAGCAAAAAACTAAAAATAAAGCTATTTGAGTCAGAAAAATCTCACTGAATGGGAAAGTTTAGACCCAAGATCAGATTGTGTGTTCCGTGCAGTCTTATCTTATTCTACAGTTGTAGTTCACCGAGTCAAATTTAGCAGTCTTTAGGTTAAGTGTACAATTTATGCTGGCAGCCAAGATTGCAAGTTTCAATTGTGCAGACTTAAAGGCAAAGAATATGAGTCAAGCTCTGTAAAAAGGGGTTTAATCCATCTGCAAAAAGTATCAAACCATGCTAGCCAGTGCAGTCTGGGCAGGCCTTTTGCTACTGGAAAATTTTCTGCATGTCAAAGGACCATTTTATCTTATGGTGCAGTTGGCTGATAGACATTATGGATTGTATGGATGCATAATTACATGTATGTGATAACTTGCTTGGCATTACGCATCACAGAGATGCATTAAACCCCCTTTTGCCAGAGTGTGGCTCATATGTTTTTGGAGAGCTTGACTTCAAATTCTGTCAGAATTTTAAATGGCTGACTCTTTACCAAACAAGAAGACTTTAGACTCGTCTAAATCAAACAAAGAATTAAACAAGAGGGCCATGATGGCCCTGGGTCGCTCACCTTAGTAGAGTGCCTTATAGGTATTTCTTTAATTTGACCATGTGACCTAGTTTTTGACTGCAGGTGACCCAATTTCAAACTCAGATTTCATGAAGACAAACATTCTGACCAATTTTCAAGTCATTTGAGCACAAAATGTGGCCTAGAGTGCCCTAAAGGTATTTTTTTAATTTGACCTAGTGACCTAGATTATGACCCCAGGTGACCCAAATATGAACTGGTCTTGGACTATATCAAAAGAAACATTTTAAGCAATTTTCATATCAACTGAATAATAAATGTGGCCTCAAGAGTGCCCACTAGCTATTTCTTTAATTTGACCAAGTGACCTAGTTTATGACCCCAGTTGACCCAAATTCAAACTCATGTGAGATTTTATAAAGACAAACATTCTGACCAATTTTCAAGGCAATTAAGCAAATAATGTGGCCCCTAGAGTGCCCACAAGGTATTTCTTTAATTTGACCTAGTGACCTAGTTTAATGTTCCAGGTGACCAAAATCCAAACTCATCTGGTATTTCATCAAGACAAACATTCTGGCCAAATTTCAGGTCATTTGAGCAATAAATGTGGCCTCCAGAGTGCAAACAAGGTATTTCTTTAAACTGACCCAGTGAACTAGTTTATGACCCAAGTTGACCCAAATTAATCTTATGTGAGACTTTATAAAGACAAACTTTCTAACTAATTTTTGAGGCAATTGAGCAAATAATGTCGCCTCGAGAGTGCCAACAAGGTATTTCTTTAATTTGACCTGGTGACCTAGTTTATGACCCAATTTTGAACTCAATGAACTTGTTGTGCTTAGATGGGCAAACAAACTTAGAAGAGAATCACTACATACCAAATATCAAAGCTCTACGCCTTCTAGTTTTAAAGAAGAATTTTAAAGTTTTCCTTCTTTGTTCCTATGTTCGAATTTGTGACACCCGGGGCTGGGCCAGTTTTGACCCAAGCAGCATCCTTGGAACAAACTTGGTAGAGGTCCACTAGGAGATGCTACATACCAAATATCAAAGCTCTACACCTTCCCGTTTAAGAGAAAAAGAAATTTAAAGTTTTCCTTCTTTGTTCCTATGTTCGAACTTGTGACCCCTGGGGCGGGGCCAGTTTTGACCCAGGGGCATCATATGAACAAACTTGGTAGAGGTCCACTCTGAGATGCAACATACCAAATATCAAAGCTCCACACCTTTCGGTTTCGGAAAAAAAGAATTTTAAAGTTTTCCTTCTTTGTTCCTATGTTCGAACTTGTGACCCCAGGGGCTGGGCCAGTTCTGACCCAAGCAGCATCCTTGGAACAAACTTTGTAGAAGTCCACTAGGAGATGCTACATACAAAATATCAAAGCTCTATGCCTTCCCATTTAAGAGAAAAAAAAATTAAAGTTTTCCTTCTTTGTTCCTATGTTTGAACTTGTGACCCCCGGGGCAGGGTCAGTTTTGATCCCAAGGGCATCCTATGATCAAACTTAATAGAGGTCTACTAGGCGATGCTACATACAAAATATCAAAGCTCTACACCTTCCAGTTTCAGAGAAGATGATTCCTAAAGTTTTCCTTCTCTGTTCCTATGTTCGAACTTGTGACCCCCGGGGCAGGGCCAACTTTTGCCCCAAGGGCATCATATGCAGAAACTTGGTAGAGATCCACTAGAAGATGCTACATACCACATATCAAAGCTCCGTGCCTTCCTGTTTCAGAGAAGAAGATTTTTAAAGTTTTCCCTCTTTGTTCCTATGTTGGAAATTGTGACCCCCGGGGCGGGGCCAGTTTTGACCCCAGGGGCATCATATGAACAAACTTGGTAGAGGTCCACTAGGCAATGCTACATACCAAATATGAAAGCTCTACGCCTTCCAGTTTCAGAGAAGATGATTTTTAAAATTTTCCCTCTTTGTTCCTATGTTTGAACTTGTGACCCCCGGGGCAGGGCCAGTTTTGACCCCAAGGACATTATATGAACAAACTTCGTAGAGGACCACTAGGAGATGCTTCATGCCAAATATCAAAGTTCTATGCCTTCTAGTTTTAGAGAGGATGATTCTTAAAGTTTTCCCTCTTTGTTCCTATGTTGGAAATTGTGACCACCGGGGCGGGGCCAGTTTTGACCCCAGGGGCATCATATGAACAAACTTGGTAGAGGTCCACTAGGCAATGCTACATACCCAATATGAAAGCTCTACGCCTTCCAGTTTCAGAGAAGATGATTTTTAAAATTTTCCCTCTTTGTTCCTTTGTTTGAACTTGTGACCCCCGGGGCAGGGCCAGTTTTGACCCCAAGGGCATTATATGAACAAACTTGGTAGAGGACCACTAGGAGATGCTTCTTGCCAAATATCAAAGCTCTATGCCTTCTAGTTTTAGAGAGGATGATTCTTAAAGTTTTCCTTCTTTGTTCCTATGTTGGAAATTGTGACCCCCGGGGCAGGGCCAGTTTTGACCCCAGAGGCATCATATGAACAAACTTGGTAGAGGTCCACCAGGAGATGCTACATGCCAAATATCAAAGCTCTACGCCTTCAAGTTTCAGAGAAGAAGATTTTTAAAGTTTTCCTTCTTTGTTACTATGCTCAAACTTGTGACCTCCGGGG
Source organism: Tridacna gigas (assembly GCA_945859785.2). Lineage (NCBI taxonomy): Eukaryota > Metazoa > Mollusca > Bivalvia > Cardiida > Cardiidae > Tridacna > Tridacna gigas. The sequence continues at coordinate 63,660,384 of OX244034.2, read as the reverse complement.
TGGGGCTAGTTTTGACCCCAGGGACATCATATGTACAAACTTGGTAGAGGTCCACTAGGCAATGCTACATACCAACTATGAAAGCTCTACGCCTTCCAGTTTCAGAGAAGATGATTTTTAAAGTTTCCCCTCTTTGTTCCTATGTTTGAACTTGTGACCCCCGGGGCAGGGCCAGTTTTGACCCCAAGGGCATTATATGAACAAACTTGGTAGAGTTCTACTAGGAGATGCTTCATGCCAAATATCAAAGCTCTATGCCTTCTAGTTTTAGAGAAGAAGATTTTTAAAGTTTTCCCTCTTTGTTCCTTTGTTGGAAATTGTGACCCCCAGGGCGGGGCCAGTTTTGACCCCAGGGGCATCATATGAACAAACTTGGTAGAGGTCCACTAGGAGATGCTACATGCCAAATATCAAAGCTCTATGCCTTCAAGTTTCAGAGAAGAAGATTTTTAAAGTTTTCCTTCTTTGTTACTATGCTCAAACTTGTGACCGCCGGGGCGGGGCCAGTTTTGACCCCAGGGACATCAAATGAACAAACTTGGTAGAGGTCCACTAGGAGATGCTACATACCAAATATCAAAGCTCTGCGCCTTCTAGTTTCAGAGAAGAAGATTTTCAAAGATTTTGCTTTTTTTTCCTTTTTGTTGCCATGGCAACCACAGTTGTGGGTGGAATTCAATTCTTTGAACAATTTTGGTAGAGCTTCACCCAAGGAACATCCCTGCCAAGTTTCATTAAGATTGGCCCAGTGGTTTAGGAGAAGAAGATGTTTAAAAGAAATTGTTGACGGACGACGGACGCCGGACATAGGGCGATCACAATAGCTCACCTTTAGCACGTTGTGCTAAGGTGAGCTAAAAACAAATCAAATGTGGCACAAATGATCGGAACTGCTTTTGAAAGGCTAGAAAACATTCTACATTTTGCTGGTTTCCAGATTTTCTTCTTTTTCCCATAATGTTTTCAAAGGGCATCTTCATCAGGGTTGTTAAAACATAGGCTTTGTTTGGTCAACAATTAACCTTTAAAGCACCAAATAAACTAAACATACATTTTCAATATTGAAATATGACCAAAATAATTGCAATTTCAAGGTCACTCTTGTCCAGAATTCGCGGCAAAGTTAACAGCGTACATAAAGAATCAAACTGCATGTTTTGCTGTTTGATCTTGATCTACATTGTACATTGATCACAAAGATAACTGTAGTCATGAAAGTTGTGTTAAGGGTTAATTTAACAGTCAGTCTATGAGGTAACATTGATCTAGGAAAATATGAAAACTAAAGCTATGATATAACATAATCACAGTTGAGAATGGTCTAACAAACAGGATACAACATCATAATATAATAGTTTAGTAATCAAACATAACTAACTAGTCAGATTACATGAATAAATATGTATAACACATGCCCAAAGTAAGTTTTAGTATTCCCAATACTGTTTAAATATCGCACCCAATTGCCAGCAATTTAGTGATTATTTACAATTATGCACAACATACAGACAACAAGAGGGCCATGAAGGTCCTGTATCTCTCCCCTGGTTATTAATGCTAGTGAGCAATAGCTGACATGGAGTTAGGTAACATTTTTATAGTAGTGGAGCCTAAATAAATGGAATGGACTTTCTCTCTCTAGAAAACAGACCAAAGCATTGAAAGTTTTGGGGTGTTTTGGAAAGAATATTTCACAAAATAGCTGACAGTGTAGTTCAATATAGCTAACAGTGTAGATTTAAATCAAACTGTATGTTCCGTTAGATCTTGATACACCCTTAATTGTCTACAAAAACAACCAGTTGTTTTGTGGTCTAAGGATTAAATTACCATGTTGTCCATTTCAGAAACAAGTACAGTAAAGCCAAAAAAGTACATTAACAAATGAAGGTAAATTCTTTACAAAATGACAAAATTTTAGGCTGCTCCGAATTGGAATCATTTATAGACAAGAGATCAAACATTGCTCAAGAACTTAAATTTGCTGGTTACCTGCATTTTCTCCTTTTTCCACAGTGTTTTCCAAAGCAAACTTGAAGGTTGTTAAGTCTCAAATACTTCTGAGCAATGGTTTCTCCTAGCACATTTTTTCACAAAATCTTTGAAGCACTATTTTTTTTTCCCCCAAAAAAATCCTGGGCAAAATATTTGCTGAAAATCATTATCTTTACCAGGGATCACGGATATTACAATCCCTGTCCCTGACAAGGTAAGAAAAAATTCTAAATCTCAAATCAAAAGCATTTACAGCGGGCAAATAGATAATTTAGGATGTAAGTAATGTTAAAAAGTAATGCAAATATTGTGTCAAAGGAAGGAAATCTTGCTACTTGCATTTTGTCCTGTTGGCACAATGTTTTCAACTTCCTCATGGTAATTAGCCAGTTTCAGACAGCTAGAGAAATCGAAGATAAGTTTGTATGAATACTATTTGTCTTTTGCTGATGACTGATAAATCGTTAATGAATCGTTAATGAAAACATCGCTAAATACATTTCCAACTTAAATACCTGTGTTAACCTCGTAGATCTATCGTTCGTTCGTAGATAGGGTCCGATAAAGAAAAATGTCAAAATTTTGATCAATAACAATATATGTTCATTTTCTTTAATTTCATCTTTTTGTTCGCGTCAAAGAAAAATGTACAATTTCATCCAAACTTTTGAAAGAAAACCGCCCTTGAGCTATGAGAATGTACCCAGCAGCCATTTTGAAATTGAATCATGTGACTTGCTGGAATTCGGCAAAAAAAAATCAGTTATAACGTAACACAGTCGGCGCCAATTTGTAGTCACATGATTTAAAAAATGTTGTTTTAAAAGCAAGGTGCCGATTTCAATTCAATTCGGGGACAGTAAATAAACGTCGATATCTGAATCAGGATTTTACACTGAAAAAAAGATGCCAGACAAGCCGCTAGACGGCGCCGATGTTTGTTATGACGCGAAAACTATTGGTTGAACTTAGCAAGAATATATTTTAGCGACTTGACGGGCAAAGGGGTGAATATAGTGTCGGTTAAGATGATACCTACCAATTAAGAAGGGGGATTTGGTACCCGAGAAACTAATTAACAACTGCATGTCAAATCGTGCAGCTGGAAACAATTAATTTCGCTGATTGGACACCAGCTGTGAATCGGGTATAACGCACTGTTAGGTAACAGATCTACACACGCTGATTGTGTATCGAGTACCCGACGCGTGGTCATTTTACACTTCCCGATTTTTTCAGGCGACTTCGATTTTGCTTTGCCCGGCGAAATGGGCGAAGTTTTTTTAAATCAGGCGACTTTTTCACCTAAGTCGCCCACTCGGCCGAGGCCTGCTTTTTTCTTTTTGTCTTGCAGAAGGTGAAGGTCACCTTTAAAACAAAAATATATATGTCATGGCAAAATGGAGAAATTGCATGTAACGAGAATTAATTTTTCTTTTGTCACAGTGTTTCCCACAAGTTCGTTAAGCTCCACTTTCATACATCTTGATTATCTCTATTACTGTAAATCTTTACATGAGGATAACATTTTAGACTTGTCCAAATTGAAAGGATATGCACCAGAAATTCAATGTAGTTCAAAAATTGAAATTTTTCTTTAACAGAGTAGAAAACTTAGTTGGAAAAGAGATTTTCTCTTTTTCCCACAAAGTTTTCAAAAGCCTTTTTTCTCATGGTAGTAAATATCGGGATGGTGTGGTAAAGGGTTTAACTACAAGTCTGTTTCAGTTTTTACCGAACAATCCCGTGTTTCAATGATCTTGAGAAAGAAGGCTTTTTGAAGCATTGTGGGATAGGAGAATATGCCGGTAACCAGTGGTTCTACTTTCCCAAAATCTTTGCTATTACAAACTCCATTGTTAAAGCAATGTTCAATTTGTTACCTGCAAGTACTTTCAATTTAGGTAAGTCTAAAATTCTGTATGTGGTACAGAGTTAGGTAAGTAATGAGTCTTGAAAACAAAGCCAATTAATCATTTAATTAAGGGCCTAATAGCTGCCAAAAAACAACACAGGGATTAAAGATGCATTTAAATTTTAATAACATTTAAAAGTACGGAAAATGTTGTGAAGATGACAATTTATTATTTTGTGGTCAGTCCAAGTGTTAGTCACGGGCAGCTAATTAATTTCAAAATCAGGTAAAAAGTAAAGGAAAGATAAGAGTGAGCTGGCAACTTTTAATCTAGTTTTGAAAATAATTTCTCTGCCATTGCGAAATTGGACCAACTGCACAGTAACAGATTGTCATCTTCACAATAATTTCCATACTTTTAAATGATTTTAATCTAAATGCATTTTAACACCAGCTTTGTTAACTTTTGGCAGCTACTGTTACTTTAAGTATCTGAAGTACATCTTTTCAGAAGAAAATAATTTCTTAAACTCCTCTGTCCAATGAGATTTTGGACTGACATACCCTTCACCTTATCAAGCAAAGAAGTTATATAAGTTTACAGGGAAAAGTTGGGGGGGAGTAGTGATAGAAAATCATTTTTTCAAAAAATAAAAGTACTTGTTCTTCGGCTGCCTAAGAATGAGTAATTTTATTTTTTGTAACAATGATTCTTTGCTGTTTTTCCACTTGTAAAAATGTTCTAAAAAACCTCCAAATGTAGGGGCAAGAAAGGCGTGTTTGCTATGGGGGAAAAAGTCAAGATATGCATCATTCATTTTCCTGGTAGTATCGTATTATCTCATCCGTGAAATCGTAAAATGTCATCTGATACATTAATATTTCTTTGGAATGTCTGAAAACAGCATAATGATGGTATTGAATTTCAAAACATAATTTTTAAAACAATTTTCTACAAACTCTTTGCCAGAACACAAAATTCTAGATTTCTCCCCATTTTGAAAGCTTTTTAGATGGCAAAGTAGCTCAAATGATGGACTTTCTAAAACCTGACAATATTGTTGAAAAAGGAGAAAATGCTGGTAATCAGAATTTCTCCTTTTCCCACACTTTTTTCAAAAGCTTTCTTTCTAAGGGTCATATAAACATAACATTGTCAGGTAAGGAGCTAACTCTTTACCACACAATCCTGACTTTTAATGCCCCTGAATGAGAAGGCTTTTGAAAACATTGTGGGAAAAGGAGAAAATGCTGGTAACCAGCATTTTCTCCTTTTCCCACAATGTTTTCTTCCAAATCGAAGGCAGAAATGGTCATTTTAGTGACATTTAATTTGTCGTCTGTAAATGCTTTGAATTTGGTCCAGTCCAATATTTTGTCGTTTGGTAAAGAGTTAACTTTTATCTTGTACACCTTGTCGTGCTGGTGCTTTTGGGCGTGGAGGAACACGACTTGGTTTTTTATCAGCAGCATTATCTTTTTTGGTTGTTTTTGCTTCCTTTTTTGATTTCTTTGACGACTTAATCTCATTTTTTGTCTCAACCATACTGATAGAGATTCCTTGTACATCTACAGACGAGCCAGTGGCTGAGTTGTTAGAAGTCCCTTGGGCTCGTGGTGGAGGTTTATTGGGCGGGTGAAGACTCTGTAGACGTTTTTTGTTGATGTCACCTCCCTCAAGTCCAGTTGGCTTCCATTCTTCTCCTTTTATTGCAGCCTGATAGGAAATAGATTTATAATTTGTTATCTTACATGCAAACTATTTACAATTGAAAATATCAGGATCTATTCTATTTTGCATTTATCATTAACCCTTTACCAAAAAATTGCATGGTGTGACAATCTTGAGAAAGACAACTTTTAAAAACATTGTGGGAAAAGGAAAAAAAAACATTGGTTACCAGGCTACCAGTGTTCTCATCTTTCACCCTAATTCTTTCAAAGCCTTCATCTTTGGGCAAATATAAAAAATAAATTTCTCCTTTTCCCCATGATCTTTTCAAAGGTCTTCCTCTTAAGGACAGTACATGGCTATCTAATACAAGGCTTTAAAGCAATATTTTTCAATTCCAAAAAGGATTGTACCTTGCCTGATATGAAAAAATTGTGGTTGAAAAATAAGCCTGTACAGTTATGGCTTAAATGTATCAAAGTTTTCAACGTATTAAATCTTAGAGCACTTAATCAACTCTTTACCAAATAACAACATTTTATACTGGTCCAAATTGAAAGCACTGGCAGATGACAAATTAACTATTGGTAAAACAATTGGATTTGTTTCTGAAAAGTTAGAAAACATTACAGGAAACGGAGAAAAAGCTGGTTACCAGCAATTTCTCCTTTTCCCACAAAACCAGCATTTTCTCCTTTTCCCACATTGTTTTCAAAAGTCTGATTTCCTAGGGTCATTAAAACTTGGGTTTGTGAGGTAATGGGTTAAATGAAATGGACCCTTTCCAATGCAGAAAACCAGCCAAAATATTGCAACAGAACGAGTATTTTTTCCATAGCATTAAATTTTCATACAATCAGACTGCACATTCTGTACAGTTTTAACACCATAAGGGCTGAAGGCATTCCATGCATTTCCTCTTTTTCTCAAAACAATTTCTTTAAAGATACATCTATACCTATTTTCAGCCAGTTTTTAACCCATTTCGTCATTAATTTATGATACTACAGACATTCTTGTATCTTCATGCCAAATTTTTCCCCTGATGGCTGCAAGGTTGCACAGATTAAAACAGACAGAAAATGCATTTTAGTTTTTGGAGGTCTTCAAAGAAATCACTGTTGTTGTTTCCAGTTTTAAATGAGGACAGATCACATCCCTTTCACCATATTTTTGGTAATTTAACTATGTTTGGACAGCTGACTAAATTCTGAGCCATTCTACTCACATTCAAGTTTTAACAGTGTTTCTTCTCCCTGGCTGTAAGGATGTATCTTTAAGAAAAATGTAAGTACATGTACAGTATCTTGTATCTTAAACCTTTACCAAACAATCCCATGTTTTAACAACCCTGGGCCTTTTAAAAACATTGTGGTACAGGAGAAAATGCTGGTAACAAGCATTTTCTTGATTCTGCATAATGTTTTCTACCCTTTCAAAAACAAAAGCCAGCATTTAACTCTTTACCAAACAACAAAATTTTGGACTGGATCAAACAAAGCCACTGCAGACGACAAATGTTCCTTAAATGGTGATTTCTCGTTTTGATTGGGTAGAAAACATTGTGGGAAAAGGTGAAAATGCTGGTTACCAGCATTTTCTCCTTTTCCCACAATGTTTTTAAAAGGCATCTTCCTCAGGGTCGTTAAAACTCGGTATTGTGTGGTACAGGGTTAAGCTACATTAAATTTGTTGTCTGCAAATGCTTTCAATTTGAGTCTAAACTTTTGTCGCTTGGTAAAGAGTTAAAACTCTCTTCTCTTTTATCACATGCACTAGTTATAGGTAAATACAAAACTGGTCTTCAGGAGAGAGGTTCACGCTTTACCAGACCATGAAACTGTAGACTCTTCCAAATTTAACTCTTTACCAAACAACAAAATTCTGGAATGGACCAAATTGAAAGCAGTTGCAGACGACAATTTAAATGCAGCTAAAATGAGGGTCCCTATAAACTTAGAAACGGAACCCGAAACAAAACGCAACGAAACGCAACTAAGCGGAACCAACCCCAACGAAACGGAACCAGACCCAACGAAACAAAACGAAACAGAATGAAATAGAACAAAATGAAGCAGAAGTAAAACCTAAATTAGTTTTTTTGTTTTAAATCATCTCCCTCTTTATTGCAAATAGGTAAATATTAAAATTTGATAGCAGCTGTACACACGAAGATCAGGTTATTGCAATGAATCTGTATTATTGTTCACTTTGTTATGGAAATAAATCATCATTAAAATGTTCTTCAATTAATACCGCCCGCGCCATAACTGACCCCAGCCCCCAAAACGATCGCGTTGCAGTTCGCAATAGTCAGCATAATGTTCATTCCTACATTAGCTCGAGACAAAACAAACCTCGACTCGTCAGAAAAAAATGATAATTTTCCGTCAACGCTGTCTTGTCCAGCGTACGTGTCCCAAGGCCAATTGCTCTCAATAGTTGCGATGGTGGCGCGTCAGAACCGAGCCAACGTGCGGGCGACGTCTGAGCAAACCGTTATCAGCTAAACAATCCAGGTGATAACAGCAGCTGTAACTGTTGCTCATAGGTCTCGTAGGTACTGATTAACGATATATTGGTCTTAGGCTCGAGTCGTAACGCGCCGTCTGCCGCTACGTGTAAGTCTTTTGCACTTCAGGTTTGCGCAGATCGCTGCAGATGGCTGCTGACTGCTTGCGCAAATGCACCAACATGAACTGCAACCTCTGTAGAAGGTAGCCCAGCCTCCAGCATACCTATGACTCTTTCTGGTAAATTTTCTTTAAGTCTCGGCATCGATATTTCTAATCAGTACGTGGACTGGATATGTCTATCCCTTACATCCACCGAAACTCGAACTTTGCCTTAAATAGCCCCCAGGTCTTATAGCTAGGAATTATCTGCCCAATTTTGCAAACTATGAACAGTTTTAAATATTACCACACATGTATACATAACGTATATAATATTTATGTATGTCTGAAAGGTAACCTTGAAAACTCTGCACATACTTTACGAAAGTTTCTTTTTTTGGTTTAGTATATACAAAAATCGTTGGTCCTGGAGCAGCTGCAACATTCGCGGTCTTCGTTTGATAACGGTGTTTATCTTTAATTATAACATGTACTATCATTTTTTAAGACGTGAACATTGTGAGTTCCTTCGATGTTGGGGGAAAAAGGGTTTGGGTTCTAGTTCAGTCAGTTCCCGATTTTCTTAAAGTAACAATAGCTGCCAAAAGTAAACAAAGCAGGTATTGAAATACATTTAGATTTAAATTGTATCATTCAAAAGTATGGAAATTATTGTGAAAATGACAATCTGATATTGTACAGTCGGTCAAGGTGTTAGTTGCCGGCAGAGAAGCTAATTTCAAAACCAGGTTAAAAGTTGCCAGGTTACTCCATCTTTTGCTTACTTTTTTCCTGATTTTAAAATTCATTTTTCTGCCAGTGACTAACAACTGGACTTACCAAACAATAACAGATTGTCATCCTCACAATATTTTCCATACTTTTGAATTGGTATGATTTACATTCAAATGTATATTAACACCATCATTGTGTTTTTGGCCGCTAGTGGGCCTTTAACTCATATAATTTTCACATAGACAGCAATTTAGCATAAGACGAGTGAATCTTTTCCTCGATATTTTCATAATAATCAATACAGTGTCATAGTTTTCTTTCAAAGAAAACAATAACCTTACTGTTGTCGTGCGAATAATAATTATTATCCCTATCTGCTGTATGTCGTGCTGTAAGGTTTCTTACCCGCCAGACAGCAGTGTTGCAACCTACTTAACCCTTGGGCTGCTAAGCGCGACTCACGGACCTTTTGCAGACAGTGTAGATAAAGATCAGACTGCAAAGAACGTGCAGTCTGATCTTGGATCTACACTGTCTGATAAGGAGATACTTTTCCCCCTAAAATACCTTTGAAATTTATAGCAAAATTTGGGTTTTTAATATATGCTTGAAAGTGTCATTTTCAAGTATTTAGCAGGATAAGGGTAAACATTTTCAGATGACTTTAAGATAAGCTACTGCTTACAGTCAGATCCTGTGCAAATGTTCAGATTCATTTGTATACGTGCTGTACATTTATTTGCAACAAAGTAATGCCTTTGAAACTGAAGATGATTTCTTCTAGACTGAATTTATCTCCCTCTGCCAGTGTAGCCATTCACCTTTAAAGCGGTTCTAACGAACAGCCCTACCCATTTTCTCTTTTCAGGCCTGAATCCATCTCTGTATCTTACAGGTTCTGCCGAGACGTTCATTACATTGATTTATCATTATGGGGAAAATGTACAAATGAAAAAGAAAAATCTGTGGGGACTCTATATACTGGCAAGGGTCGACTGAAAGCATCTTGAAGGGTTGATTAATTGATTGATTGTATGGTGTTTAACGCTGTTTTCAACATTATTTCAGTTATATCACGGCGGCCAGTGCACCTATCCATGCTTTCCTGGAGTTACTTTTACCAGTACTCCGCACAATTTTCTTTCCAAGCCACTGGCTGCTTTCCCACATGGCCATTGTCGAAACAGTGGTCAGCGGTGAGAGAGGAATGAATCCTGTCGCAATGACTATCATCAATCCTCGGAAAGAAATTGGCCAAGCCGGGGATTGAACCAGCGACCTCCTGTTCTCAAGTCCTGTACGCTACCGACTGAGCTACGGGGCTCGGCACATCTTGAAGGGCATTGCCTAAAATCCTCAAAGGTATTCACGGCATAATATGGTGTTCGTGCGAAATATGACGGCTGCCTGCGAGAGTGATATAATATCAAAATGAAACTGATTAATTGGATGATGTTTAAGGCCGTTTTCAACATTATTTCAGATATATCGCAGTGGCCACTGCACCTATTTATGCTTTCCTGAAGTTTCTTTTGACAGTAATATGCACAATATTCTTTAGAAGCCACTGGCTGCTTACCCACATAAACATTGTCGAAAAAATGGTCACTGTGACAGTGGAATGAATCCTGTCGCAATGATTGTCATCAATCCTTGGAAAGAAATTAGCAGAGCATCGAACCAGCGACCCCCTGTTCTCAAGTCCTATACGTTACCAACTGAGCTACAGGGGCTGGGTACCAAAATGAAAGAAGAACAGAACAGAAAGAAAATATAATCCCATTTCCGTCCAAAATCTTGCATCAAATATGTTGGAGTTTGCGCAATTTTCCCAAACACAGGTCCTGGTAACGCATTGTCGTTTAGATTAACTAATTCTGATTCTGACTAGATTTTCAAACCGGCAAATCACGCAGGAGATGACGCAAAATTTCAGTTGTTTATGTGTGCTCTCCACATAAAATGTGGGATAATCCAAGAAGAATGATACAAAAGAAATATGATAAACTGAGAAAAAAAAAAAAGTGGAATATTACTAGATTTCGTTCCATTTCGTTTCGTTTCATTGGGTCTGGTTCCGTTTTGTTGGGGTTGGTTCCGTTTTGTTTCGTTCCGTTTTGTAACATTTTGTTGCGTTTCGTTCTATTTTGTTGCGTTTCTAACTTTATAGGGACCCCTAAAATGACGATTTCTCGTTGTGATAGGGTAGAAAACATTGTGGGAAAAAGAGAAAATGCTGCTTATCAGCATTTTCTCCTTTTCCCACAATGTTTTCAAAAGCCTTTCCTTCCAGGGTTGTTAAAAGTTGTGATTGTATGGTAAAGAGTCAAAGAACTCATAGATGACAAATTGAACATGTCTCAAATAATGGGAATTATCTGTGAAAGGGTAGATGACATTGTGGGAAAAGGAAAAATGCCAGTTACCTGCATTTTCTCTCTTTCTCACAATGTATTCAAAAGGCAGATGATTTGATCAAGGATTAAAGGCCCACTAGCTGCCAAATGTAAACAATTTGGGGGTAAAATTGCAGACAAATTTAATTCATACCATTCAACCCTTTACCACACAATGCCGCCTTTTAACGACCCTGGGAAAGAAGCTTTTTGAAAACAATGTGGGAAAAGGAGAAAATGCTGGTAACCAGCATTTTCTCCTTTTCCAACAATATTTTCTACCATATCAAAGAAGAATAGCACCATCTGAGCCACATTAAAATTGTTGTCTGCAAATTCTTTCAATTTGGACAAGGCTCAAATTTTGTCGTCTGGTAAAAGGTTAAAAGTATGGATATTTTTATGAATCTGATAATGTGTCACAGTGCAACCTGTCACACCTCCAGTCACAGGCACAAAAATATACTGTAAAACTATAAAGCAAAACATGCCACCTTTTTCTAGTTTTACAATAAATGTGTCTGTCAATTCAGAGTCTTAGACTGATTACTTTTGGCTGCTGGTGTGCTTTTAGGTAAACATGCACATGTAAGTATATGTGCTTTGAGAAACTTCTGGATAAATTCAAACAAATTACTTACAATAAAGTAAATAATACTAGTTATTAAAAGGCAGGCTCCACCTAGTAAAGTTGCTATGATGAAACAACAGGGAACACATAACCTGAAATCATTCAATAAAAGAAGTATTCTATCATTGTGATTTAAACTTTAACCCTTTACCACACAATCCCAACTTTTAACGACCCTGAGAAAGAAGCCTTTTGAAAACATTCTGGGACAAGGAGAAAATACTGGTAACCAGCATTTTCTCCTTTTCCCACAATGTTTTCTTACCTTCCCAAAACAAATTTCAAATTTTGAGTCATATTTAAATTTGTTGTCTGCAAATGCTTTCAGTTTAGACTACTCTAAAAAATTTGTTGTTTGGTTAAGAGTTAACTGCATGTAGGTACCTGTTGATGCAAGGCATTGTAAATGTTAACTATTTTTCACACAATCCTGGATTCTAACGACCCTGACAAACTGGAAAAAGGAGAAAATGCTGGTAACCTGCATTTTCTCTCTTTTCCACATATTTTCTATGCTTTCAAATACAACCTTCAACATTTGGGTCATACCGAATTTGTGTGTCGGCAAACAGGGCTCATACAGAATTTCTCAGGGAAAATTTAAGGGTTTTTTAAGGGCTTTTTAAGGCTTTTGAAATAGAAATTAAGGTCTTTTTACGGACATGGTTATACACAACAACGATCCATATTTTACGTTGATTATGTAGGCACATTATGTTGTTTAAAGAATCTATGACTGACTGATGCATAGGATAAGTAGCAACTGCTTTATTGTCACAATTGGCGGCATGGATGCCAAAATAATGTGTCGCTTACTTTTCGCATGTGAATTCAGTGCGCCATACTCTCCCATTTTTCCGAGATCGACTATCTTGTTGCACAAATAGCACATCGCCGAGTGATTATCCCCTTTAAATTGTCGTACCCAGTGTTTGTACACGGATCCGCTGACCAATTTCTGTTAAATAAGCATTTTTCCATTACTCTAACTTGATACAGACGACCTTTTTACAAATAGCTGACGCGTATATAACGATCGCTGTGAACAGATGCTCTTAGCGATAAGGTGAGAGTAAACCGGTAATGGTACATGACTTTCTACCAAAATTGAAGTAAAAGGTCAGTCACCAGTCTAAAAACCAAGCGCGATATGACGCAATATCTAATTACGTCATCAAAATATGTGTAGACAGTGCTCTTCCCTGTAAGCGTATATTCTCGCTCGTAAGAAGGTATGAAGGAATACGGGTTCCTTTGTAAACTTTCTTCGATCACGTCACCTGGATATTCGGTGCATTATGCCTCACGATTTATCAGATTTAAGGGTTTTTCAAGGACTTTCTATACTTTTTAAGGGTTTTTTAAGGCTTCTCGTCATTTTCAAGGGTTTTTCAAGACTGAAGTCAAATTTAAGGGTTTTTCAAGACCTGTGCGAACCATGGCAAATAATTTCAAATTTGACAGGTCTAAAATTTGACATGTGGTAAAGAGTTAAAAAGAAGCAGTGAATGACTAGGTGCCAATGCTTGGCTGCAGTTGTTTTTTTCTTTTCAGTGAACATTCCCAGTCATAAGGGGCATAAGTTTGTAAAAATCTTTCACAGCTAGCCTACCTGCCCTTGTAATATGGGTTCCAATTATGAGAGTCAAGAAAATGCCAAAATTTGAAGTAAAACATTATTCTTTAAATAAAAATATGAGAAACTATCAAGGTTTTCAAAAGACGAAGACATGGCTATGAAAATTGAGAAATATCCTTCAAAACAAGCTCCGTAACTATTTTCAATGTAACTGTATTATGTGTGGCCAAATAATTTTGGTTTAGGTCTTCCCTTCAACCCCCCCCCTCCCCCCCTACAAATGTTTGACCTCCAGAAGTTCAAGCAGGTCTAAAATAGGCCTCTACAGCCACAGTTAACCCTTTACCAAATGACAAAATTTTAGACTCATCCAAATTGAAAGCATTTGCAGACGAAAAAATAAATGAAACTGAAAAACTGAAATTTGTTTTGGGAAGGATAGAAAACATTGTGGGAAAAGGAGAAAATGCTGGTAACCAGCATTTTCTCCTTTTCCCACAATGTTTTCAAAGGGCTTCTTTCTCAAGTCGGGATCTGTGTGGTAAAGAGTTAATGTTGCAGTATCAAACATGCAGTACCAGAACATGAACAATTACTTACAAGAGGTAAAGAATAAATCTAACAAAGTAGTTTCGTCCAAAAACTCCAAGTTTGTTGACAACAATGGCAAAAGGCCTTTGGAACCTGCAATAAAAACTTCATTTATTCAACCTGTTACAACACAACCAGGGACATAGGTGCCTCTACACAAAAATGCAGGTGCTTGCACGCTGCAAGAAAAAAAAAAGAAAGAAAAGAAAGACAAAATTGCCATAAAGTATCAACAGAGGCCACCAAATAGCTTTTACAATTCAAAAAAATTAGGGGGGGGGGCCCTTCAGATCCCACTAGGAAATCCCCCATCCTCTCTCTCAGCACTTCGCACCTATGCTTTATATTACTTTTGAGTATACTTTGTTTTACGCTTGCTATGCCCATGCCAACTATGACCATAAATTTGGACCAGGGCTACTCTGGTTTAACCCTTAACCCAGTCCCTTACAACACAATCCTGAGTTTTAATGATTCTGAAAGAGGTTTTAGAAACATGGTGAGTAAGGAAGAAAATGCTGGTAACCAGTATTTTCTCCTTTTCTCTTTTTCCCACAATGTTTTCTACCCTATCAAAGACAGAAACCATCATTTGAGCTACAGTTACCTAATTTGTTTTCCCCAAATGTTTTCATTTTGGTTGAGTCAAAAATGTCATTGTTTGGTAAAGGGTTTACTCTCCACCGAATGACAAAATTTTGGACTAGTCTAAATTGAAAGCACTGCAGACGCAAGATGAAATGTGGCTCAAATGATGGAATTTGAAAGGGTAGACAACATTGTGGATAAGGAGAGGATGCTGGTTGCCAGCATTTTTTTTTCCTTTTTCCAACAATTTTTTTCTAAAGTTTTTATCTTCAGAGTTGTTAAACCTTGGGACTGTGTGCTTAAGGATTCCAGAAAACAAAATTTTAGACTCGTCCATTTGAACAGCATTTGCAGACGACAAATCAATATATAGCTCAAATAGTGGGATTTTCTGTGACAGGATAAATAAGCATAGCTGGATTAAGCAATTTCTCCCTTTTCCTCAATCTTTTCAAAACCCTGCTTCTTCAAGATTGCTAAAGCATGCTTCTCCAGGGTCATTAAAATTTAGGATAATTTGGTAACAGATTAAAGTTACCAGAAAAGAGAATAGCATACTTTTCGAAACTTCCATGAAGAGGTAAGCAAGAAATCATGTTGACAATACTTTTAAGATAGAAATTGCTATTTAACCCTTTACCACACAATCCCGACTTTAAATGACCCTGAGAAAGAGGCCTTTTGAAAACATTGTGGGAAAAGGAGAAAATGCGGGTAACCAGCATTTTCTCCTTTTCCCACAATGTTTTCTACACTTCCGAAAACAAATTCCAGTTTTAAAGTCGCATTTATTTTGTCGTCTGCAAATACTTTCAATTTCAACCAGTCTAAAATTTTATCGTATGGTAAAGGGTTAAATGTTTTAGAAAGGAATACATCAAGTAGTTGAATCTTTACCACTTGACAAAATTTCAGACTTATCAAAATTGAAAGGATTTGCAGACGACATAATAAATCTTGCTCAAATGATGGGATTTGTTCTTAGGTAGAAAATATTGTGGGAAAAGGAGGAAATGCTGGCTGCCAGCTTTTTTTCCTCCTCCCAATAAATTTTCAAAAGATTTCCTCTTAAGGGTCATTAAGACTTGGGATTATTTATAAAAGGGTTAAAACTTTACCAAACAATCCCATGTTTTACTACCAAAGGAAGAAATCTTATGAGACAGTTTTGTAGGAAAAAGAAAACAATGCTGGTTATCAGCATTTCACCTTTTTCCACAATGTATTTTACTATTTCAAGGACAATTCTCATCATTTGAGTCACAGCTAATGTCAATTTGTTGTCTGCATTGCTTTCACTATAGAAAGTGCCTGTACTAAAATTTTGTCTTCTGGTAAAGTTTTATACTAAATGGTAAAATTTTGACTTTGTCCAAATCCAAAGCAATTGCAGAAAACAAATTAAATGTGGCTCAAATGGTCAGATTTGTCTTTGATAGGGTAGAACACATTGTGGGAAAAGGAAAAAAATGCTGGTTATCAGCATTTTCTCCTTTTCCCACAATGTTTTCAAAAGCCTTCCTCCTACTGTCACGAAAACTCAGGACTGTGTGGTAAAGGGTTAAATAATGCAGGGTGATCCATCTGATTGTCTTACTGTCTTTCCATTGTGGTGCCCT
Organism: Tridacna gigas; assembly: GCA_945859785.2. NCBI lineage: Eukaryota > Metazoa > Mollusca > Bivalvia > Cardiida > Cardiidae > Tridacna > Tridacna gigas. Next base: position 63,644,108 of record OX244034.2, on the reverse strand, counting down.
TCTTCCTCTTTCCCCTGGGCCATTCAAAAGCTAATATTAGCAGAGAAGCAACACTGATGTTTTGTTAAAGATCATGAAAAACTAAACTAAAAAATAAATGTAGGTCGACCAGTTTACTATGATTCTAAGCAAAAGTACCATTTTCTTATCAAGTTCTTCCAGTCTACCTATCAGACGTTGGACAAAGTGTAATATTCAACTACAGTTGATTTATAGGCTATAAGAATTGACCTGGCAGTGCTTGGCTAACTTCTGACCTAAATCGGCCAGTTTAGTTTTCATTTTAGTGGCCTCGAGCCACTTCGAAATCATATGTCTTAAATCTACGTAAACACATGCATCATAACAGTACTTTATCAATCCTTTTTGGTGACTCACAATGATTTCCAAATAACTATCCTATCTTACCTCAATCTAAAATGAGGTGAACTATTATACAGCTCTGCCCTGCCTGATCAATGCTTACAGCCTATACAACCTTCTGAAAACATCTTTTTCTATCTTACACCTACATGTTACTGTATATCCATAGGTTCCATCTGTAACAATGTTTCACATGTATTCATGTATCAAACCATACAGTTATGTTTATTGGCCCTATTGCTGTCTTTGATACAGGAAAAAAAAAAACTGAAGGAAAAGGAGAAAATGCTGGTGAACTGTTACTGGCATTTTCTCCTTCTCCCACAATGTTTTCAAAAGGCCACCTCCTCAGGGTCTTTAAAACTTTGGATTGTGTGGTAAAGGATTAAACATATATCTGTACACAAATGGAAGAACCGTCTGCTTTTTTTTATGTTACTTTTCAAGACCTGGTAATCTGCATTATCTGCCCCTTTCTTCCCCAACATTTTTTTTTACTCTTTTGAGGACAAATCCCCACATTTGACTTTCATTCAATTTTCAGTCTGCCAAATTTATGCTTTCAATTTAGATCACTAAAAAATTGTTTTGCGGTATGGTCACCGGTGAACGGCGAGCGACAGTGTGAATCCTATATTACACACTAATATACTGAAAGGTAAACAACTCGTAATGTATTTTCAGTACCCATTCACGAATTCCATGCTGTTTACAAGTTATTTTACTACCATTATTAACATCCATAGTACCAATTGATAGCGGAAACATTATTCTACAAGAAAATTATGTCACAATTTGAGCCATTTCAAGTTGCTAAGAAATATCTATCTTGAAACTGTCAGTATATTAGTGTGTAATATAGGATTCACATTGTCGCTCGCCGTTCACCTGTGGGTATGGTATTAACTATGTATCAGATGCCATAATTTCAGTTAAGTCTACAATGAGTGCAATTGCAGACCACAAGTAACTCAAACTACTCGAATGATGAGATTTTTGTTTAAAACATTATGGGAAATGAAGATCCTGGCATTTTCACGTTTTTAAGTTTTCTAACAATGTTTTCAAGTCTTCCTCCTACAAGTTATAGGACCATTGGATTATTTTAGTAAAGGGTAAAGAAATAAATGTATCATTTCCTTTTCCCAATTGTACAAAGGATACAGTCCATATACTCCAAATGGCCAGTTGTGAAAAAGTCCTGCTATACCCACTGCACTCCCAAGTAGTAAAACTGAAATACAAAAACAATACATAAATGCATGAATGTTAATAATTCCAAATAAACTGAAAGATAAATGGGGGGGAAAAAAAAGTAATACATGTACTGCAATAATAATACAGTAATACTGCAAAAACAATACCACACTTTGGCCTGTTGTATGTTTCCAGCACATCCTACAAATAATGAGGAAGCAAAATGCACTGACTGTCCAAATACATTGTGTTCAACTTTCATAGATAGATCAATGAGTATTTTTTCAATAAGTTCATCTGTCGAAGAAAATACTATTCTCAGCCTCTGGTACTCAGAAAATCATTCATTTAGTGTACTAAGCATAGTGTCAACAAAAAATTCTATGATCTTAAACTCATCTCATCTTTAAAATATCACCTCCAGCAGACAACTTTTTATCTGGGTCTCGCAATAGACATGCTTTTCACTTTTAAAAGTATTCTGGCAAAGGGTAAAATTGTACTTCACATGTGGTTTGCTTTTTAGCTAGAGTGACTTTGAATTCTTTTCAAAATCAATAGAGTTCAACCTATAAATGATAAAAAGAAACTTTGCAAGTTTCACAAAAATCTGACCACAAATGCGGACTTTATCATGTAAGCAAGAAAAAGACAAACAGACAGGCAGGCAGATGGACAGACAGATGAAAGAAACCATGCCATGACATAGGCTCTGCTCACTTTTGGTCGGTAGAGCTAAAAATCAACTTTTCTATAGTAATGATAAAAAAAAATAGAAAATGAGGTGTAATTATAATGAATGGTGCCACGGAATTCAAAAACACAAGAAAAACTCGTACTACTCAGGCCTTACAAAGTGTAAGTGTATAGGGTTGCTTCATTCAAACTGTCATTTAGTCAAGAAACATAAGCTATAAGATATGTTAACATGTATTGATATTTATTTATATGAAAGGTTACCTATTAAGAAATACCTAACAAAATGTTAAATGTTAACTGTTTTGATTAAATACAAATGTCTATGTAACTTTTGCAACCCCCCCCCCCCCACCACCTCTTTATCAATAATTTAATCAGTATAAACTTGATATGGAATAAGTTTCAAAATAAAAGTCAACATAGCAGGTGGAAATGCAGTAGCAAGGCTGTAGCACTGTACTGACTTTGTTTCGGCCGTTTAACCTATTGCAGCGAAATGCAATTAATTTTTAGTGACACACATGACCAAGGACAAATTATTAAATGTTTCATTACCTAAAGTGCTTGTATAAATTGTTCAAAACGCATAATCTCAGAAAAAAAAATTGTGGGAATTTTTTATGTTCGAAGGCCATTTTGTGTCTATTTCAGTGAACATAAACATCTCCAGTGACAGATGAATTAAACTGTTATTTTCTTATGTGTAGCTTTTAAATTGGAAATATTTGTGTTTGAGAGGAAGGATTATTGAATACGTAAGCAATGCTGTGGGAAAAGGAGAAAATGCAGGTAACCAGTATTGTCAAATTAGTCTTCTAATTGTGAAAAAGAATTTTAAAGCGCACACAAAATCTGTATGCAGATTTCATTTTTTTTTTCACAATTGTCTCTGTACCCTGAGATGACCAGTCAAAAACTAAAATCGCCTACGGCAATAGTTATCTGTATCCTGGCAAAACCTATTTTCGTCCACCTACTGATATGTTCAAGCAGCATTCCAAACAGAAGAATTCAATTAATTTCTTTAATGAATCATTTCTTCTATCAATCGATATATAACAAATCAACAACAAAAGTGATTAACCTAACCTCGTGTTTATCCATCAAGAGACACCATATTGGAAACGGTCAAAATCTGATGGCCCTGGAGATGCACAACCTAAATTCGTCCATATATGATAATTATACTATTCAAGAAAATTAAAGTACCATATAAGAGATTTTCATCAGGCTAGAGAAAACTTAACTCTTGGAACAAGGATTAACCATGGAAAACCTAATTTAACATATCCTCATCGATTTGTCCTATTTATGGTTCAATGGCAGTGGGTAATAGGATCACAAATGGGACACAAGTTTGTGTCACCCCTTTGAATAACCCTAACACTATAGAGCAGAGAGACAAATGAACCCACCTAATCTTTATTCAATGATTTTTATTCAGGCAAGTGAAATTTGTGAGCAAAAATGGTTTAAATCATCCTTACAAACTTCTCAGATACAACCAATTAACTCTCAATTAGCTAAAAATTGATGACTAACACTTACGAATGGTTATCACAAAATAGTGCTTTATCTATTATGAGCAGTATACTTTTAAAGCTAAGCGCATGTGCATCTGGGGACAAATACTTCCATAAAGCAGATGCACTGTAAACATTTGCTGATACTTCTTGTATGCATGATCTTTTGTGATCCAAACTTTAAAATTATATGGCATTAGGCAGACTGCACCAAAAGGGCGTCTTTGAACTTCAGAAAAACTTTTATTGCCTTTCTGATCTCCACATTTTGACACGGAAACAAGTTTGGCGTTTCTATCTCCAATGTAAACAAAGGCGCTTGCAAAACACAAAAATCTCGCAAACATTGAGATTTTATTTATCCGCATTCGAGGCCGGATGAAAACATTTTGTGGACGAAAACAGGTTGTGCAACGATAAATGCCCGGATTAGGCATTTCATACAACGTACGATCAAAATAAAAGAAATGTGCGCTCTTAATGACCTGTGTACGAAACTGTTGCCTTGAGGTATGAAATGACAGAAGCAATGGATACGAAATGGAAATGACCAAAATCGTCTGCAATATAGTATTTAGGGTGGTCTTACCAGTTTTCGTGGGACTAAATTGACAAGTTTAGCCTACACATATCTAAATGAAGAACTGATTACAAAAAAACCTATTATAAACAAAAAAATTAATCTCAATGCATATGAAGCCACAAATTCTGTCTGAATCATGCATGTTCAACGGCAACAACATATTTCACCCTTCAAATTTTGTGCCGGAAGCTGAATTGGCGCATGGGAAAACATGCCCTCATTTTGTGGCTTTCAGTATCTGTGGAACAGCTCATAAATAAAGAACTGAAAATCATCATATACACCGAAACTCATCAAAGGTGTTAACTATCATGACAAGGGACTGTTTTAAACAATGAAAATGAACAACTCTGAGTCAATAATCCTAAGTTTTTGAAGCGCGATGAAAAGGATGGATTAGTGTCATGGCGACCATTGGCCCTCTCGTGACGGCAGCACCAGAATATCAGAATAACAAAAATTAAGGCATTTTGGTCCCTTCTATCAATTTATGTACACCTATGAGGACAGATTAAGAATTGTTTAAAACACCACTTTATCATAAAACATCTGAAAACATTGAGTGTCTTAATAAAATGGTTGGAAACATTTTCTCTCTGTAGCAGCGAATGTTCCGGAAAAATTGTTCATTCATAAGCGACCGAACGAAATAGGTCACGAAATTCTCCTATCTATTTATAGACCAGATGCTTGGCATATTATTGCAGTATGATCACATGACTGTTTGGCATCAAGACTGACTATGTCACATGTCAGGACTTTTTCAGGATTAAAATGAAATATCAGACGGAGAAATTGAATTGGGTATGTATCGGGCTGAAAAAGGTAATAAGAAATTTGTCACTAAAACCGATCATTCCTTCAGAAACGTGCATACTGTCTTGTTTTCGATGCATTTTATAAATCAGCTGCAGTGGCGCTGTTGTGTACATTCAAATGAGCGGTTCACACAAAACAGTGACGTCATTCACTTCATAGTTCAAGAGAAAACTTGGATATCATTTGGGGTTCGAAAACAGGTACCCCAAGAAAATAGGTCAGTCGACCATAGATACGAAATGACCTGGGTACAAAATGATCGGTTTATAATTGTGCTGAATATTCACGAAAATTCGTACCGCTCGAACTGACAACTGCCTGCTCGTTGGCCCACATTGCCCATTCTATCTGACTCATTTTTTCTGCAGTTTAATCTGTACAAGTTTTACTTCTTTAATTTCAAATACAATATTCAAACATTCACATACAGACCAAATAAAAATTACAAACACGGAAGTGCATGATATCGGTTATCATCGGCGGTTAACCTGGTTTTCATTGGTTTTTTCACGTCATGTTGTGGGCCAAGCCCTTTTCCGAGCCAATCAGACATCGCCTAACAACTAGATAACAATTCGACTTACAGCATACATGGTCAAGGCAGGTAATCCAGACTAGGTCAACATGCTGCACCGGAGAGTTGATATTGCATGAGAAAGGAAACAGTTTGGATTTAGTAAACAAGAAAGCAAACCTTACCTTTGAGGTAATTGAGTTTGATGGTTATACTGTTGAATTACAAGTGCCAGATATATTTAAATGATTATTACAGCGAATTTGCAATGATTTCGCCTAACTCAACTGACATGAACCAATCTTTGAATCAGTTAAATTCCCATAGCAGACGATTTTTCTAGGAATGTTTTTCTAACTGCTTTCTCTGAGATAGTGATCGTTTTCAGAGTTGCATTTGATATGTATTTTAAATGAACAGTACAGCATTCCATATTAGAGGGCTCAATGTGTGATATACATAGACAGTGGAAAGCGGCAGTCACTAAGTCAGTAGAAACAGTATGTGCTAGTACATGTAGTGAATGACAGTCATTTCGACACCCTGTCATTTTGACACTTTTTGGTCGTTTCGACCCCTGGTGAAAATTTTTTTGCAAAATTTGGTCAGTTTGACACCCGATGTTTTTCCAAGCATTATTTTTATTTGAGTTCATAGAATTAAATTACTCTAAATGTTTACTTTGTAATTTTGTTTTAAGTGCATGTTCAAAATATGCGTTTTTTGTTCTATATGAAGATTCAAATAATGGGCATAATTAATCGGCAATGTCAATAATGATAGCAGGTGCCGAAATGACCAATAACTTTCTAGACAATTAAAATTACTTATTTTTTATCAATGTTCTGCTTTTGTATTGATCAGTTATTTCGAGCCGACCACTGCAACTATCCATGCTTTCCTTGAATTTATTTTAAAAGTTTTTGTTACTGTTGAATTGGAGTTTAATGCCGTTTTAACAGCTTAGGTCATATCATGGTGGTCAGTGCACCCACACCAGTACTGACACAACTTTCTTTCCAAGTCACTGACTACTTTTCTCACATGCATCAGAGGTGAGAAGCGTAAAATCTCCAGAAAGAAAGTTTGCCTAAACCAGGTATCTAACACACACCTCCAGGTCCAAGTCAGATACACCGAGCTACCCAACCGGGCTATCTTTTAACAGTACCACGCATATTATTCTTTCCAAGCATATGATTCATAGATATAATTCGCAGTGGTCAGAGTCTCGCTAAGACTTGATGGAATGATACATGGGTTAAATGCCGTTTTCAATATTCTTTGGATTATTTTGCGGCAACCATTGCATCTATCCATGATTTCCTGTAGTTTCTTTTACCAGTATTTCGATACATGAGCAGAATCCTCTGCTTAGGTGCAGTTTGATCCTGATTTATGCCGGTAATAACTACATGTACAGTAATATGAAATTTTCCATTGAAATAGGTCTCATAAATAATTGCCTTGTGAAGCTTATTTTAGTCAGCAAAATTCAACACATGGAACAGTGTAGAGTCAAGACAAGACCGCCGCAGTTTTCTGCAGTTCGATCTCACCCCACACTGCCCGCACAATATGCTTGTAAAATCATTAACAGAGAGTCATGTTCGTTAAATAAATCAAATCTTCTGACAAAGAAGAAAATCATAAGGCTGCTTTTCGAAGGCTGTGCAGAATCTAGATCGACCGCACCTTCATGCAGTCCAGTCTCAACTCGCATCTTTCGTGTCTTAGAGTTTATCATGTCTCCTTTAAAGATTATGAAGTTAATCAAGCAGGAGTCAGTATAATATTTGCATTGTTTTGAGCGGTGTGTGACCGGTTGTCTTCACACCTTGGCCAGGTCTATTGATGGCACGAGCTGCTCCCGACTACACTTATCACAGTTATCTGCCATTGCAGAACAATAAAACACTGAACCACTACCTTTACAAACTCCCGTTTATTTACAAAGCTTCAATAGTAAAATTTAACGTTACTTTTTGTCTTTTAATAGTCAACTACATTAAAGACATTTCGTTAACAAAATATTGACTACAACATTCAAAATAAAGCGAAAAAGCAATGAGGGGGTAAAATTTGTGAAAAACAATCAACACATTCAATTAAACACAATTAATCCAACTTAACCGACAGTTTGTGTCATAATTATCATTTATGAAAGCAGCATAAAAGAACACAAGGTAGATACAGATATTCAATTATTAGCTAATAATACATTACATGTATCTGTCTTCTGCTTTTAACAACCTTCCCATATAGAATTCTACTGATGTATCAATCAAGATAGTTGCCCACCTGCAATAGAATAACAAAAGTAGTAAACAAAGATTGGAAAAGAGGCGACTTTCACTGTATATACCGCAAAAATACACCACAATTTTAAAATCAGTGCATATTACAACATACTGCTCAAAAAGAAAATCCTTTTTTTTTTTTTTTTAATGGGGGGGGGGGGATCAGCAGGTGTCGAAACAACCATTTTTTGCAAAAAAAATATTTTGGGTGTCGAAATGACCAAAGTAGGGTTCGAAACAACCAAAAAGTGTCGAAATGACTGGGTGTCGAAATGACCGGGTGTCGAAATGACTGGATACCCATATAGTAGTACAGATAGCTGTCCCATAATGTGATTTTAGTTTTTGATGGGTTGCATCTGGGTACAGAAGCAATCGCAAAAACCATGGATGAAATCTCCCCACAGAATTTGTACCCACATTTAAACTCTTACTCTAGAGCTCACAACTTGCTGACAAAACTAGAATGTGAAGATACAGGTCTGTTGTTTGAGTATCCATGCAGTCATCCTTAGTTTCAAATACTAATATTTTCATTTTAAATGCCAAACTGTCTTTTACTTGAGATGTCTATGTTCCCCCAAAATAGACACAAAATGGCTGCCAAACACGATAAATTTTGTGAGTTATTCTGGGTACAAATGACTTCTAAAAGAGCTTTAGCAAGGCCACATGTTGCTTGTCTGGTGAGCACTGGACCACTTTTTTCAGGCTATGCTACAGGCTTTACCCACCTTTTCTTTCTTTTCAGCTTATTTTTCTTTCAGGATCAAAACAACTGAAATCTTGCCCCTCCAAAAATGCATTAAAAAATGCACTTAGAGGCACCCATAAATCAAATATTTTCTCAGATCCCCCCTTACAAGTGGGGGGAAATCCTCCTCTAGTACCCTTCCCTGTCATGTCGTCAACAGGGGCTGCTATCCTCCGCTGGATCACTTTCCACTACACAGCGATGGGCCTTTTTAGATAATGAAACGTTTAATAAGTTGTCCTTTGTCATGGGGCTCTAAAAATTAATTACATTTCGTTGCAGTGCAGATTAAAACGCCAAAACAGAAAGTCAGCTTTTCTATCAGAAAAATTTGTGGTATGATGCACACGAAATGTCCATGAAAAGAAGCATTGTAAAAAACGTCTTATTATTGAGACTAATATAATATGTACATATACATACAGGTGGAAAGCAATGCCTAGATGGATATTATTAATTTTCTTCCATAAATTTATATATTTATTTATGCGTTAAATCTTTATTCAAGTTAAATAAACTGTTTTACAAGGATACTTTCAAAGCTGTCTGCTTCAAATTTGTTTCAGGAATAATGATTTATACCGTTTATAAAATATGCCGACAAAGAAGAAGGCTTTTGAAAACACAAGGGGAATAGAAAGTGGTGGTCCAGTCATAGGTCTGCTATTGTCTTGTCCTTTTAAAGAAGACAAACAAACTGTGATAATACTGATGATGATATTAGTAATTTTTTGGGCCATACCGCCAGGTCAATAAAGATGTGAATTGAATTGGTGAATTTTGCATAAACATTTTTTTTTTTAAATTATCATTTAAACAAGATAATCACATTTGAAGAATTAATAACAATAGTGCCCAATAGTGCCTGTGGCTCTGCTTGCAACTAAAACAATACTGTTGATAAAAGTGACTTTGGAAGAATTTCTCTTATCTTTTCCTGTAGATGGGGACATGGAAATTATTACTACTTGGCATCGTCATTCATACCATCTTATTCTACTCTATATTTGATATATACTTCACTTCACCCATTGTACATGGAATGACGCCTCATTCATCCCTGAACAAACCACCAGCCAAGCGGCTTGTCCTGTTTTCAGCTGATGGTCTTCGGGCAGACAAAATGTTTGAGCTTGAAAATGGGGAGGCCAGAGTTCCATATCTAAGGTATATAATAATAATTAATATAGGGCTAGACTCTTTTAGTTTTTTTTTCTTTATGTACATACTTTTACTTAACGATCTATTTAACCCTTTCCCAAACAAGCCCTGGTTTTCACGGGTCTGCAGTACAAGTCTTTTGAAAACACTGTGGGAAAAGGAGAAATTGCTCGTAACGAGCAATTTCTCCTTTTCCCACAGTGTTTTCTACCCTTTTTGAGACCTTTCTGCCATTTTCATCAAATTTAAAATTGTCGTCTGCAAACTCTTTTCATTTGGACCAGTCCAAAATTTGTCGTTTGGGAGAGGGTTAAATGTACCTATCTTAAATTGGATTTTTTTCAGTGTAAAGTTAGCCTTTCTTTTCCATATAAATTATGCTTTCTCAGCTAGAGATGTGTTGCTTCCTTGTGCACTTGAGTTCATTTGAGAAAGCATTTGTAGTTAGTGTGACTGAATTTAAGAGGAAGACATTCATTTCAATACTCTAAAAAATGCATAGGGCATTCTAAAATGTTGGACCTGTATCATAGTTGAAACAGGACCTCTAAGTCCTGGATGTTTTTAAGGCAATATGTTGGTACTTCAGTAGACAGTATGGACTCAAAATTGGTCTGCATGTTTATCGATATTGATTGATTTTTAAGAGATGTTCTGGCCAAAGAAGCAAAATTTGGGACATTCATCAGCCAAAAACCCCCATTTCATTTCCTTACCAATTTTAACCCTTTACCACACAATCCTGACTTTCAAAGACCCTGAGGAAGAAGCCTTTTGAAAACATTGTGGGAAAAGAAGAAAATGCTGGTAACCAGCATTTTCTCCTTGTCCCACAATGTTTTCTACTCTTCCCAAAACAAATTTCAATTTTTCAATCACATTTATTTTGTCGTCTGCAAATGCTTTCAGTTTGGACCTGTCTAAAGTTTTGTCATTTGGTAAAGAAAGGTGAAATGTTTTTGATAAGAAATTAGATGTAAAATTGAATTTATTGGAGTCATTTGAAGATAATGTGTTTAAATTTCAGAAATATCATTGAAACAAGAGGTGTATGGGGTGTATCACATACCAGGGTGCCAACAGAATCCAGACCAGGGCATGTAGCTCTTATAGCAGGGTTCTATGAGGATGTCAGTGCTATTGCAAAAGGTAAGCACTGTACTTAACTCTTTACCAAATGACAGAATTAAAGACTTGTTTAAATTGAAAGCAATTGCAGACGACAAATTAAATGTGGCTCAGAAGATGGAATTTGTCTTTGATAGGGTAAAAAACATTGTGGGTGAAGGAGAAAATGCTGGTAACCAGCATTTTCTCCTTTTCCCACATTGTTTTCAAAAGACTTCTTTCTCAGGGCTGTTAAAACCTGGAATTGTGTGGTAAAAACCCAACAGGCCCAATATTGGATTTTCAGAGAGTCAAGTTGATGATCATCTTATTTGACAGTGTGGTGCAAATAATTTACCTGTTGCTATACCTTCAATTGAAATGTTACAAGCTAAAGTACAGCAATTCACTTCAAATATACATGTAGTAAGTCAGTTACATCTGACTATACTTAGATTTGAGGGGATTGATGATCTGTTTTAGTTGTTTGAAAATCTTTCAGCCTGAAATCAGATGGAAAATAAGTAAATTTGGGGGGGAAAAAAATTCCATTGTACAGGCCTTTTGAGATCTAGGATACCCCCCCCCTCTTGAAAGCTTCGCAGTGTCTCAAACTTCCTTGTGGATTTTAGTAAGCTGCTTGGAAGTTTCTTGAATCAGCAGTTACAGGCATTTCTGCGGTGATTGAAATTTAGTCGCTGTTTTGTCAATTTTAATGCCAGCAGAACTGTCTGCAAAGGCTGTTACAATCACTTGTTTACTTTATATTTCTGATCCAGGCTGGAAAGAAAATCCTGTGGAATTTGATTCAGTGTTCAACCAGAGTCGGTATACATGGTCCTGGGGAAGCCCTGACATACTGCCCATGTTTGCAAAGGGTAAGGTTGTAATTTGATTCACATCTCCTGTTGATTTAGTTCCATTACCATACAAATACAACTGTATATGCCTTTGCAGTGTACAGGTAATATGCTGGTGAAAACATTATTGGAAAATGAACACTTGCTTAGTTATAAGTCTTTCCTTTTTTTTTTTAATTGAATTAATAATTCTATACTTACCTTTATCTCTGTCAATAATTGCTCCTTGGAAACCCAACCTTGTGCCATGATGTGGATAGGGCCAAACATTGACCCAGATCATGTGATTCAAACTTGGCACCTGTGATATGAGAGGCAGGCCCTTCTAAAGCATTCTCTCCTTTTCCCATGATATTATCTGCACCATTAGAAAATAATAAGTCTCTAGCACTTCTTCAGAGGTTAAGTATTTTCCAGACGGCAAAAATTTACACTTATCCATAGTGAAAGCATTTTCAGGCAACAAATCAAATGTTGGTTGTGTTTTTGGTGTATTTTTTTTTTAACCCTTGATAAGGATAGAAAACCTTGTTGGAGAAGGAAAAGTTAATGGTTACCAGCATTTTCTCCTTTTCACGTAGGATTTTGATAAACCCTCTTTCTTAGGATAGTAAAAATAGGGATTGTTTGGTAAAGAATGAATGGACTTCGCTTTAAGAATTTTCATCAATTTTTTCAAATGTCATTACAGGTGCTAGTGGTACACATGTATACACATATTGTTATCCAGCTGAGTATGAAAACTTCGGAGGTTCAGCTAGATCAAGGTCGAGTCTTGACACATGGGTGTTTGATAAGTTCAAGGTCATTTGTATTTTTATGTTATTCTACAACTGGTGAAAACCTTCCTGTGTGCTTACCTCCAAATGATTTTCCTTTTAAAAATCAGGGACATACTCATCAACTATGCTTAGTTCTGAATCAGTTCTAAATTACTAGAGTAACTACAGGTATATGTTTGGCTGAAACAGTATGTTTCACAGTACGAAATACAGGAAGCTAGACTTCAAATTTAGAATTAGAATATAAGACTTCTTTTTGTAGACAGTCAATGGTTTGTCGGTTCATGGTACAGTCTAATCATAAGAATGACCAGTTTATATGCCTAGTCTGTTTAGTGTCTTTATATTGTGACTATTAAAGTGCATGTACTAAAGGAGACAAAGGAAAAGAAATATTTAAGTCAGCACTATTTATAAGATGATTAACTCTTTACCACACAATCCTGACTTTTAACGACCCTGAGAAAGAAGCCTTTTGAAAACATTGTGGGAAAAGGAGAAAATGCTGGTAACCATCATTTTCTCCTTTTCCCACAATGTTTTCTACCCTTCCCAAAAATTTCAATTTTTCAGTCACATTTATTTTGTCATCTGCAACTGCTTTCAATTTAGACTAGTCTAAAATTTTGTTGTTTGGTAAAGAGTTAAAAAATATTGTTATATCAGCAATGTAAAAAATACACATTTAAACCTCAGTTCCCAGTAAAATGTCCTTTACATGGGTCATTTCTGTTTGTGATTTAACCTATCTCTTTATGCAGATTTCACTCTTTACCCAACAAAAACTTGCCCAACTTGGAAACACATGCAGACGACAATATCAATATGGCTAAAAAAAAGGGGGGGCTTTGTTTTCAAAAGTGTAGAAAGTGTTGTGGGAAAAGGAGAAAATGTTGGTTACCAGCATTTTCTCCTTTTCCCACAATGTTTTCAAAAGCCTTCTTACATAGTGTCTTTAAAACTCGGGATTGTATGGTAAAGGGTTAAATAGTCTTTAGAACGTGTGTTTTGACACCAGTTTGATAAATGAAGAACTCTTTAGCTGTCTTTCCATGTTTTTTTTTGTTTTTTTTTTTTTTTTTTTTTCAAGAATTAAAATCTATTGCTTGTCACTATTTTCATTAGTCAAAATATGTGATTTAAGGGGTAATTAGATTTATTTAAGTCAAACTGCTATTCTCAAACTATTCCAGGAACTTTTTAAGTCCAGTGAAACAGATGAAGATTTAAGAAGTAAATTACATGAAGATAGGATAGTTTTCTTCTTACATCTACTGGGTATTGATACCAATGGACATGCCATGAAACCTTATTCAAGGTATTATAACATGAGTTTCATTTATATAAATATACCTGTCATTTGAGAGTGAAGATAAGTAAATGTGTAAAAAAAAAAAATGTCTATTCACACGTGTGTTACACTGACTTTCTAATACCATTGTTGATATTAGATGAAGCCTGAAATGCCTTAAGTCTAAATTACCATATCTTATTAATGAGCTCACAGGTGAACGGCGAGCGACAGTATCTCAAATCATATACCTGTATTACACACTAATATACTCAGTATATATTATTAGTGTGTAATATATGATTTATATTGTTGCCTGCTGTTCACCTGTGAATGAGCTATGCCAAATGATTTTGTTATTCAGTACAAGTTTATGTTCATTTTATATCCTCTGAACTACAGCAAAGGAAAAAAGAAAAACAACTACATGTACATTGTATTTTACTTATGTCAAGACATTTTCAGTCATAGATCTTGATACATACTTAAAATCAATAAACAAAGTTTTTGAAAAGGACACTCAGCCTTTCAAAGGTAATGAAGTAACCTTGCGGTGAGAAAGTGGTGTGGTTATCTACTTTACAAGAGAGTTGCTTTTGCTGATAGTATAGATCAGTATCAGACTGCACAGAACTTGCAGTTTTACTTTAGATGCACATTATATTTCCTGATGTGCAATATTTGAGCTGCTCTGGCAAAAGGGAGTATAATGCATCTCTTTCAATGCATTATCCCTTTACCACACAGTCCCGACTTTTAACGACCCTGAGAAAGAAGCCTTTTGAAAACATTGTGGGAAAAGGAGAAAATGCTGGTAACCAGCATTTTCTCCTTTTCCCACAATGTTTTCTACCCTTCCTAAAACGATTTCAATTTTTCAGTCACATTTATTTTGTCGTCTGCAAATGCTTTCAATTTGGACCAGTCTAAAATTTTGTCATTTGGTAAAGAGTTATATCAAGCAAGTCATCATACAATTATGGATCTATAAAATCTACTTTGTCTGACAACTGACTGAATCATGAGGTAGACTGGTCCTTTGACAAGCGGAAAATTCCAACAGTAAAAAGTTTTAGCCAAGGTCAGCCTTGCACAGGCTGACCTTGGTCGATGCTTTTTGCAGATGCATTTAGCCCCCTTTTTACAGAGCATGTCTCTTATTTTTAGAACAAAATATTTAATGCTCAATCTCCAACCTCTAAAACAAAAGATCACATTTTACCTTTGAGATTAAATGACACATTTTCTAAAAGGTATTTTATCCTGCAAGTCATGCTGAAGTTGAAAACTACTAGATGTGATCTTAATCTAGATGCACCTTTTATAGATTAAAATGGGAAAGAGTCTAGATTTTTTGTGAAACTTACTGGAATGAACTTTGAATTCAGCCCCAAAAGTACTCTTAACTTGCAATGGAAAAACTTGAAGTATGTCATACTGGCTTGGAAAAGGTGGTTAAATTTAACTACATTTTATGCCAGTAACAGGTGTGTTGTAAGACAATACTTAGCATTGGCACATCAGAAATTAAAGCCAACCTACACGCATAGCTCTTGCTTAGAAGAAATGACAGTAAAGTGGTGGAGATACTATACAAGAAAATGTTGAAACTTTTATTTTGTTCCAGATGACAAAATTTTAGACTTGTCCAAATTGAAAGCATTTGCAGATGACAAATCGAATATGCTTTGAGTTGCAGAATTTGTCAAAGATAGGCCAGAAAGCTTGTTGGGAAGGGGGAAAACACTGGACACCAGCTCTCTCCCCATGTCCCTCAGTTTTTTTCTATAACCTTCTGCCTGTAGGGTTGTTTAAACAGAGGATTGTTTGGTAAAGGGTTATTCATTATAATTGAGCCATGCTCTGTGAAAAGGGGATTTAATGCACCTACAAAAATCATCTACCCAAGTTAGCCTGTGCAGACTAGCCTGCCGAGTCTGCATCTGACCTATGCTGAAACTGTTTGCTTTTGGTAAATTTTCTGCATGTCAAAGGACCAGTCTTTCTCATGATTTAGTCAGTTGCTAGACAAAATGGATTTTATGGATCAATGATTTTATGATGACTTGCCAGGTATAATGCATCGCAGAGAAGCATTAAACCCCCTTTTGCCAGACCACGGCTCAATTCTTCTTCAATATCATACAGTGCATATCTAGACAACATCAAACTGGTAGATAAGGGTATTGAAGAGATTGTACAATTGATGGATGAATTTTATGGTCATGATGAACAAACAGCGTATGTAGTCACATCAGACCATGGCATGACAGACTGGGGTAAGTCAGAAATGGAATCTCACATACTTAAAATAGTTCAATTATTCCTGCACAAACACAAACTTGTGCCCCTGTAGTAAACATGTTATGAAAACACTTAGAAAATAAGGGAGAAGGAGCATTTGCTTGCAACGAGCATGATTCCCTCTGAATGTTTTTTCATGTTATAAAGCTTTTTTTTTTCCATTTTGCTCAAATATTTTTATCTGTATGCAGTCTTTAATAGGTTTGATTAGATTTTTATTAAGTTGTTTGGAACTTCTTTTCAGTCTAATCTTGATTTAAACTCCAGTCCTGGCAGCCTGAAGGAAGACAAAGTTTCTGTAGAGAAATAATACCACCAGAATATGACACGTCTTGTATTTTGCTTCAGGTTCCCATGGTGCTGGCCATCCGAGTGAGACACTGACCCCTATTGTTGCATGGGGAGCTGGCATTAGAAAACCTGTCAAAGAAAATAACTCTGGTAGATTTTCAGACACTTTTCAGGCAGGTGAGATCTGTTTTTTTTCCCTTACACAGAACAATAATTTCACCGTAAGCGTTCTAGGGGCAATGTTAAGTAAATTTTACTCTTCAGTGAGTTAGGGAAATCAGACCAAATTTCAGTTAGTTAGATAGTTCAGAAGCAAGTGTAGTATTGAGTTTGGTCATTAACTTCAGGCCAGTAGATGCCAACAGAACTTTGGTAGTTTGGGCTTGTTTTTCTATTTAACCCTGTATCAAACAATCCCGAGTTTTAAATACCCCATAGAAGACTTCCTAGCGGAAAGGAAGAAATTGCTAGTAACCAGCATGGTCTCTTTTTCCCACAATGTTTTCAACTCTTTGAAAGACAAAGTTCACATTTTGAGTCACATATAGTTTGTTGTCTGCAACTGCTTTGAATTATCGTATTTTCGGACAATAGGCCTATCCGTTAAAAAAGTGAAAATTTTCAAGGGTGCAGGCTATAAGACTAAGCGGCTAATATGTTAATATTATTCTTCTAAATGATCTTTTGGTGTGGCCTGCACAACTGAAATTATATGAAAACAAGTTTACAATTCCCCATTGGGGCTCCACTATAACCTACCTTTAATTAGTAGATAAATCAGTCTGCTTGCAAGCTTACAATGTGTTAAAACTCGTGACCAACCTAGATTTTCACACCTTTTGATTGATTTGTCGATTGATACCAATCAGTGGCTAACTGCAAATGTAAGTAAATGCAGTTTGGTGTATACAGTCAATTAACCAATCGAAGTGACATGTTGGCTATTTCGGAATTCCTTAAAGCCTTCGACTAATGATAAACAAATGATAATGGTCTCAAGTCCACAGCGTGATTTGATCTCCAGAAGGGGAAATCACTCCATTGGAATGAAGAAACTGCAAAAAGAACGGATAAATTTGTTTCGTGTGTTTATTATAATACATATACCGGCACATATATCTATAGATGGTTTACCTTGTGCATTAACCAACTTTAGAACAGAATAAGGGAAAAATGTTTTCAAATACGTAATATATTTTCATGACATAGCAGTTTTTTGTGATTTAAGTCTGAGTGTCCACTGTGCAGATTTCAGTGCTTTTGCAAAAAGTGTAGATCAAGATCAGACTTGACAAAATCATTATGCATTTAACTCTTTAGCAGACAACAAAACTTTAGACTAGTTTAATTCAAAAGCATTTGCAGACGACATATTTAATGTGGCTCAAATGATGCAATTCATCTTTGAAATGGTAGAAAGGATTGAGAGGAAGGAAGAAAATGCTGGTTTTTTCTCAATTTTATCCTAACCCTTTACCTCACAATGCCTCCTTTTAACGACCTGGGGAAGAAGCCTTTTGTAAACATTGTGGGAAAAGGAGAAAAAGGTAACTAGCATTTTCTCCTTTTCCCACAATGTTTTCTGCCGTATCAAAGAAAAATCACATTATTTGATCCACATCAAAGTTGTCATCTGCAAATCCTTTCAATTTGGACACTGCTAAGATTTCTTCCTTAAGGTATTTAAAAATGGGATTGTGTGGTAAAGGATTAAGTCTATGATTTACACTGGTGTATTGTATGTTGAATGTGTCTTTAAACATAAAGTGCTAAAATGCTGATTGTCTGTATTTTATTTCTTTCAGAATGGGAGCTTGATCATATAAAGAGAACAGACGTCAGTCAGGTAGGTTAGATGTCTATTTTAAAAGATATGTAAAACTGGGCAGAAATGAGGGACAGTCTTTACTCGTACTGGTCACAGCATTACCCCGTCTTTCCTTGGTCACAAAATATTCATAGGGTCTGTTGCATGTGAGCAAAGAATATGAGTGCTAGAATGCTGTACAACATACGTGACATTTCATGTTTTTATGCAAGAAATTGAAAAGTTACTCAGCCACACAGTTATGTCCGAAATACAGGTATTTTTCTGAACAAGGAATGCATCTGAAAAATGTACATGTATACATATTTCTTGATTATGTCAATTTTCTTTACCTTCAACACATAAAGTAGTGTGTTGTTTTTAATGTCAAACTCAACTTTTTACCAAAGTACAAAATTTTTTGACTGATCCAAATTGAAAACAATCCCAGACAAGAGTTTAAATGTGGCTCATTTGATGATTTCTGTCTTTGATAGGATAGAAAACATTGTGGGAAAAGAAAATGCTGGTTTCCCACAATGTTTTCAAAAGGCTTCTTTCTCAGGGGAGTTAAATCATGGGACTGTTTAGTATAGGGTTAATACATGTATTATTTCTTCCATCACTTTATCATCATTAAATTTTGATATTTTGCAGGCTGATGTTGCTCCCTTGATGGCAGCCCTTTTGGGAATTCCATATCCAGTGAATTCTGTGGTAAGTAGCATGTGAAATTCAAAGTATGAGAGGGTATATTAACCGGTACCAAACAATAAAATTTTAGCAGTGTTTCCGCTAGAGCGCGTATCTTGCGTTTTTGACGCAGTTATTTCTTTCAGGGTGCAATAGAATTGGCCTTGTGCGTTTTTTCTGGTGCAACCAAAATATCAGTTCAACCAAAAGAACAATTTCATACAAAACCGTGACTTTTAGTGAAACCAAGGTGTAAAAGAATGTTTCGTAAGCGAAGGTTGAAAATTTCGTCGGCCATGTTTATTTACATTAACAGTTTATGTTACGGCTCCCAGCGTCAACTGGTCGTCGCTTCCGAATATATCTGGATTTTAAACGTATTCGATCTTAGTAGTCCAGACGCTCTCTGATACAGAAATGAGCTTTTGAAAAGTGAAATTCACCTACAGGTGGCCCAATGGAAGATTTGCATGAGATTAAATAAGAGTGATGGCTTTTAAAGATTTTGTCAATTTGAGTTTGTGTTTAAAACTTTAAGATGGAAATTATCTCAATAAAGATTATATACCGGTCATAATATTGAAAAATGCTTCTGGTTTTCTAATTGGATAGAATACATTGTGGAAAAAGGAGAAATTGCACAATCTGTGCAATTTCTCCTTTTACCACACTATTTTCTAAACCTTCCACTATAGAGTTACAGTAGTGAAAACATGGGACTGAATGATAATGGGTTATAACAGTGACCCATAATTTTCCTGTATGACCCTCAAAAGTTAGGATAGGGGGTCACAAATGACCCTCAAAAATTTGAAGCTGGCAGAAACACTGTTTTAGAATTGTCAAAATTAAAAGCATCTGCAGACGACGATTCAAATGTGACTCAAATGATGGACCTTATCTTTAATATGTTAGAAAATGTTGTAGGAAATGGAGAAAATGCTGGTTACCAGCATTTTCTCCTTTTCCCACAACATTTTCAAAAGCCTTCCCCAACAGGGTTGTTAAAACTTAGAATTGTGTAGTAAAGGGTTAACACAGAAAATGGGTCTGAAAGTACTGGTACTACCGTTTGAGTCCAGTGTCTTCCATTCCCTCAGCTGCTTCAAAAGATTTTTTACAATGCTGATATGTAACAGCATGAGCATAAACCCAGTAAAATACATTTTGTATTGGATATACACTCATATTGGATATATGTATTTGTCCCTAGGAAAATGTTGAGGATGGTGAGTTCTTTCATCACTGTGAAGGAAAAGCTAGAACATAGATATGTGGATGCATTGGCTGTCAAGTATTGTCAAGTTTCACTTTTCAGTGCAGAGACAGTACCCGTGAATTTTCTATAGCAACAAAAATTAAAGCTATTTAATTCTTTACGCAACGATCAAATTGTAGACTGGTACAAATTGAAAGCATTTGCAAACAGTACATTTCGTGTGGCTGAAATGATGGAATTTGTATTTGACAGGGAAGAAATCGTTGTGGTAAAAGGAGAAAATGCTGGTTACCAGCATTTTCTCCTTTTGCAACAATGTTTTCAAAAGCCTTCTTTTTCAGGGTCATTAAAACTGGATTGTGTGGTAAAGGTTTAATGGTAGAAGCCTTTGCAGATATATACTGGCAGACATGAATGAAAATGCAGTGACAATTCGTGTATATGTATCGCAATATTTTACATTTGATAGGGTACATTGCCTCATGATTACCTAAATACAGCTGTACCTGACAGTGAGCTAGCTGAAATGATGTATGCAAATGTTAGACAAATTTTAGAACAGTTTGAGGTAAGAATATCTCATTGTCCTACATGACAGATATTTATACCCCCCAAAACTCTGTTTGGGGGGTATATAGGAGTCAGCTTGTCGGTCGGTCGGTCCGTCTGTCGGTCGGTCTGTAGCTTTTTGTCCGCTCTATTTCTCATAAACTACTGGACGAATTTTATTCAAACTTCACAGGTAAATTTGGTATCAAGCAGACATGTGCATATGAAATGTTGGTTATGGTTCATTGATTTTTCACTGAGTTATGGCCCTTTCATGAAATTTCTTGTCTGCTCTTTTTCTCGTCAACTATTGGACAGATTTGGTTCAAACTACACAAATAGACTCAGTATCAAGCAGAGATGTGCATATCCTATTTTGGTTATGGTTTATTCAGGTTTCATGGAGTTATGGCCCTTTGATGATTCTGGACAAATTTCTTTCAAACTTCATGGATAGACTTTGCACTCAGCAAAGATGTGCATATCATAAATTGTTCTTAGTTAATTAAATAAAATTTCCAAGAGCGATTCGGTTCAGAGGTTGCTTTCGTTAGTTTCCGTACTGTATAAGTAAGATGTAGAGTCTGGTCAAAAACATTGCATGAAAAGACATTTGTTGTCTGCAAAACCTTTTCATTTAAACCAGTCTCAATTTGTCCAACTGGTAAAAAAAAATGTATCAAGTAAGTTTTATTCTCTCCAAGTCTTCAGTCTGTAACAAAGAGTAATTCTTTGGCAAGAAGCCATTGCAGGATATTCATCACCTTCAGTGATAGCTCGTATAATTGACTCTCCAGTTGTTTATTTTGCATTCCTGTGACATTAATCTGTTTTGTGACAAGGAGCTGTTGGGGGGTATGATCACGTTTAGTGATAGCTCTAGTTTAGTTTGGTTGTTGTGTAACACTGTCTTAAACATTAATTGTGTGAGTCATTTCCAGGAGGTCAGTTCACCTATTCATGCAATCCTAGACATTGCTGCACCAGTGCTTTGCACAACATTCGGGCTGGACAATGATGGTGTATCATACTGTGTATCAAACAACAAAATTTTAGACCGGTCCAAATTGAAAGCATTTCCAGACGACAAATCAAATATCACTAAAAATAGCAAGATTGGGCTTTGATAGAGTAGAAAACATTGCAGCAAAAAGGAGAAAAGCCTGTTACCAGCATTTTCTTCTTTTCCCACAATGTTTTCAAAAGCCTTCATTTTCAGGGTCATTAACTCTTTACTACACAATAACAGGTTTAAACAACCCAGAACAAAAAGTCTTTTGAAAAAATTGTGGGAAAAGGAAGAAATACTCGTAATCAGCATTTTCTCCTTTTCCCACAATGTTTTCTAACCTTCCCAAATCAAAGTTTAAGTTTTGAGTCATGTTTATTTTGTTGTCTGCAAAAGATTTCAATTTGGACTGGTCTAAAATTTTGTTGTGTGGTAAAGAGTTAAAAGTTGAGATGGTGAAGGCTACATCCTACTATACTTCCTGCAGACAACTTTTTTCTTCTTATAAGAAAAATTGCCAGTAACAAGCAAACCATCCTTTCGCCACATATATAATTTTTGTGTGTTAATTTATAAATCCTTTTTTTTTGTACGGAAGAATGAAGTTTTCAAGTTGTTAAACTTTCATTGTCATTATTGTTATGATATGATACAGTGTTTCATACTTAGCTTTAAGTATGAAAACAATAACAGATATATAGTCATTTCAACTGAATGAAACACTTACGAGGGTTGTAGCAGAAGTAAAAGGACTATTGCTGTAACATGGACAATTATTGGCGTGTTAACAAAAAAACTCGTGTGGATCAAGTGTCATATCTCATGATCAATTCCCCAAAGTTTAATAAAAATACATAGAATGATAATGAAACTACAATCAAAATACATACAACACTATATTCCAGCTGGCACACAGAATAACGTCGCATCAAAAACAATGTCGCTAATTATATTTTCTCCACATAGTCGTCACCAGTGGGAACACACTTTCTGTGAAGTGCGATCCATTTGTCAAATGTTTCTGTATGAAAATCATTTCTAAATGATGACACAATCCTCTGTGTTTCCAACATCAGATCATCTCCACTGCTAAAATGTGTACCTTGTAAATGGGATTTCACCCCCAGGAAGATACGAAAATCCGTTGGAGCAAGGTCCAGACTGTAAGGTTGATGACTGAGCCTCTGGAACCCCAAAACGTCTATGTCCAGCTGACAGGCTTCCTGAACAAGTTTCTATAGGCGTTTTACCTAGTGTTTGACAAAACTGGATTACTGCCTGCAACTTGACATCGCCTGTTGTTGTCATGACACTTCCTGTACGTAGACAATGATGTGATGAAAAACGATGTATCTCACCCACTGGAAATGCTATGGCGCCCAAATAAACAGGAAATGAAGTCGTAACGCCAAAATTTCGCACTTAAAAACAAAGCATGAGAATAGCAATTACGACATATGTAAGAACCAATGTTCCCTTTGCGTAATAAAAAATGACATGCGCCGCCTACCATGACCGTTCCCTTGGAAACCCTGCAATCTCGGAAGTACGTAAGATATCAAATTTCGTTTGGAGCACATCTGCTGGTGGCATAAATGTTGAATTTCATTTATAAAAAAATATAGGTATGTGTGAGGGACAGTTAAGCAGCTTCAAGAAAAGTCCTTCCTAGACAACTCTCGTAAATGTTGTTTTGTTCTGCTTTAGGTGAAGATGGAGCTCAAAAAGTCTACAACACTTTCGGCAACATTCAAGCCATTCAGGTATGTCTGTTAACTCTTTATCAAATGAAAAGATACCAGACTCATCTAAATTGAAATAATTTGCTTTCAGCTGGTAGGTTGATGCTCAAAGGATAGAATTTGTCTCTAAAAGGGTAGAAAGCATAGTGGGAAAAGGAGAAAATGCTGTTTACAAGCATTTTCTCCTTTTCCCATAGTGCTTTCAGAAAGCCTTTGTCTTTAAGGTCATTAAAACATGGGATTGTTTTTTCAAAGAGTTAAGCAGTTACCTAACAAATATGACTTGAGAACACTGGAAAATGTTTCAGCAATGTATGCATGAATGAAATATTGTTGGGGAAAAAGTGTTGAATTTTAAAGAAAAATTTACATAGCTGCAGGTCTGAATGAAACCTTTCTTTATTACAAAAATTTGATAAAAGGAGAGTCAGATTGTATGGCTTGAATAACTTTGTTAAGTCTTGGAAGTGTTCCTGTTTGGGTAGAAACACAGGGTCAGCTTTTAAAAGTTATTCTCAATGCACAATTTGATGTTTAAATCATAATAAGCCTCTTTCTAATTTACAAACTGAACAGAATCAAGTTCTTTGATGCTGTTGATCTCGGGTGAGTGAATCCATTCCCTCCGGGTCATCTGGTTTATGTACTCATTTATATTTTTATTCATCTTCCAGTGAACTGACTCCAGTTATAATTGTGAGTTGTTTTCTTTACCTTAAATGATTTTTTTCCTTATATTCCTTTCCTGAAGTAATGATGCAGACAGTCTTTGCCTAGCAATAACATGTCGATCACTGCCTCTCTAAGAATATCATTCAGCATATGAAGGATTATACTTCCTTTGTTAGCTTGCATATTATTATAATCCACGAAAGAGCTTTGGAGATGCATATAGTTGCCATATTGTCTGTCCTGTTTGTTCATCAGTGCATCCATGATTTTGTTTCTGGTAATAAATACTAGTATTACACTTGGGGGAGCATTTATCATTCATCAGTTTCACAGATATTTTTGTTTTTATTGGTCTTTCACTCTAAGATGTATTTTAAGCTTAGGTCGGCAACTCTTAACACCTAGTCTATATTTGTAAGTAAAGGATTTCAAACGGCCTCAGAACTGATTCTCTAAATCCCACAAGGTGGATTCAACTTTGTCCTCATTTTTCATAGAGACCTTTCTGTTTCATCCAATTTTTAAACCTTTGATTTTTTAACTTTGTCTATTTTCTGTAAAAATTGTAGGCTGAAAAACACAGACATTTTGGAAATTTATTAAAGAATGGGAGATATCAAGATCTGGTTAGTATGATATATTGCTAAACCAAAGCTGTTTTTGTTTTATTACATTCTCTTTTTTTTTTTCTTGTCATGTAATGTTTCCCAACAATTATAGTGTGGTAGTCAGACTTGTTATCAGCTTTTTTTTTATAAAACACTTCGGAAAGGTCAAGTGTTAATCCTTTACCAAACAATCCCAAGTTTTAACAACCTTTGGCAAAGAAGCATTTGAAAACATTGAGAAATGGAGAAAAATGCTGGTAACCATCATTTTCTCCTTTTCCTACCATGTTTTCTACTTTTTCACAGCCAGTCTCATAATTCCAACCATATTTAAATTGTTGTCTGCAAATGCTTTCAATTTTGAGAGGTCTAAATTTTTTTCATTTAGTAAAAAGTCAAACAATTTACATTTACCCAGAGAGCACAGGTTAAGTCTATGAACATCATCGAGGAAAGAACACAGAAAGTTGAGTCAGATCTTGGATCTGCATTGTCAGATATATAGCATATAGAACTTTGGAATCACAGTATTTTGATTTTTACTATCTGCTGGAAATTTTCATGTTTTTAGTAGTTTAATCCTTTACCACACTACAAAGTTTTAGAGTTATCCAAATTAAAAGCATTGCAGATGACAAAAGGTATGTGACTAACAAATTGAACTTAGAAGGGTAGAAAACATGGCAGGAAAAGGAGAAAATGCTGGTTTCTTGCCAGTATTTTCTCCTTTTCCCATGTTGATTTCAAAAGCCCATTTTCTTAGGGTCATGAAAACTCATGATTGTTTGGTAAAGGGTTAAGGCTTATTTTATGTTTTATTTACAGATCACAGAGTGTGAAGAACTGATAAACATTGCATTAAGAGGACTTACCTATTATCAGACTTATGATAGATTTTTTCTGGGGTAAGAATCATCACGTAGCAATTTAATTCTTTGCCAAATGACAAAATTTTAGACTTTACCAAATTGAAAGTACATGTATTTGCAGATGACAAAATAAATGTAACTCAAAAACTGAAATTTGTTTTGTAAAGGCTAGAAAACATTGTGGGAAAAGGAGAACATGCTGGTTACCAGCATTTTCTCCTTTTCCTACAATGTTTTCTACTCTTCCCAAAACAAATTTCAGTTTTTGAGTCACATTTAGTTTGTCATCTGCAAATGCTTTCAATTTGGACTGGTCTAAAATTTTGTTCTTTGGTAAAGAGATGAAACAGATTGTATGATAAAAGCTCAGATTATTTTTTTCAGTTCAATCATTACCTTGGACCAATTACCTGTATTGTTTGATTCCAGTTGTTTTATGGATGGTTGTTACACTCAGGTGGGCTAGTTATTTATATTTTCTTACAAGTCATATCAGAAATGTTGCTTCAAATGCATTTCATTTCTGTTCTCATTCTCTCTTTTTTTTTTTTTTTTTTTTTTTTAACCAGACAATCCCTAGGGTTTGAACAACTCTGAAGAGAGAGCTTTTGAAAACATTTTTGGGAATGGAGAAAATGCTGGTAACCAGCATTTTTTCCTTTCCCAAAATGTTTTTAGCCCTTTCAAAAATTATTTCTATCAGTTGGACCATATTAAATTTTTCATCTGCAAATACTTTCAAATTGTGCTAGTCTGAAATTTCGTTTTCTGGTAAAGGGTTATGGAGTGTTTTCACCCATCCAAATGCTCTTCTTCGAAATAAGTTGTATTGTGGGCTGTGTGAAGATTATTACACAAATTCTTACTGCTGAAAACTTTTCTGTAGTTACGTGTGAATTGTCCATATTTCAGTAGTTTCTGTTTAAGCTGCTTTTTATCACTGCTTGAAAAACAATGGCATAATTTGCTATTTTAATCCATTCCCAAAAAACAAAATTTAGACCCTTTCAATTTCAAACCATCAGCAGATGACAAATTCAAAAATAGTACAAATGAGTTTAAGGTCTCCGATAGGGTAGAAAACATTGTGGGAAAAGCAGAAAATGCTGGGTACCAACATTTTGTCCTATACCCACGTTTTCAAAAGCCTTCTTTTTCAGGGTCCTGAAAACCCGGGATTGTTTTAGTAAAGTCCTACTTTTCAAGGTCTGACCTTGTTTATTTTATTGAGGTGAATTCATGAATTCATTTTTAGAATAGCGAAGCTAGTCTATAGGCATCAAGATTGACCTAGAGACAAAGTAAACAAAAAACCCCACAGTTGCCAAATACTGCCTCACAGAAAAATACTTCTTTCTGTTATAAATCTTAATTCTGTTATATATGACAATTTCGACAAAAAACACAAAATCTCTACCACTCCAAATTGAACATGTCTTACAAAGTAATAAACTGAACAAGATGTCATTTAAAAGGTACAAGATCTTAGCTTATATGTAAATTAAGTGAATTATTCGAAGCAGAGAATCACTTTTTCCTACACCACTGTAACATTATGAATGAATCTATTAATACATACTTTTAGGTAATTTGTAGCAAATCCCAGTTACATTAACCCTCACTGGACAGGGAACCCTTGTCATTCCTTCAGTGATTCATTATTTAGATCATTGTGTACAGTTAAACTGTTATGTTAAACTGTTATTCTAGTTTTGACTATTAACCCTTTACCAAACAATCCCAAGTTTTAACAATACTGGGGAAAATCCCTTTGAAAACATTGCAGGAAAAGGAGAAAATGTTGGTAACCATCATTTTCTCCTTTTCCCACATTGTTTTCTGCCCTTTTGGAATCCGGTTTCATCCGTTCAGCTACTTTTAATTTATTGTCTGCAACAGCTTTGAATTTGGACTGGTGTAAAATTTTTCGTTATGTAAAGAGAGTTAAATAGTTAATTTCATAGTGTGCTATTGGATATAGACTAATTGATTGCATGGTGTTTAACGCCGTTTTCAACATTATTTCAGTGATACTGCGGCGGCCAGAGCACCTATCCATGCTTTCCTGGAGTTTCTTTTACCAGCACTACCGCAACTCAATGACGTTTTGCGGACAGTGTGGATTAAGATCAGACTGAGCAAAGCTTGCAATCTGATCTTGGATCTACACTGTCCGATAAGAGGATATATTATTTTCTCCAAAATATAACTTGAAAATAGCAATATTCAGGTGTTTACCATCGGCTTGAAAGTTTCATTTAACATTTTTAGCAGGTTAAGGGTTAAACTTAAACTGGATTATACTTAACCAATAGCACGCATAGCCCCAGCAGCTCAGTTGGTAGTATACAGGAGTTGGGAACAGGAGGTCGCTGGTTCGATCCCCAATTCGGCAAATTTCTTTCCGAGGATTGATGATAGTCATTGCGACAGGATTCATTTCTCTCTCACATTTTGTCGATGGTTACAGTATTAATGTGGGGAAGCAGCTAGTGGCTTGGAAAGAATATTGTGCGGAGTACTGGTGAAAGAAACTCCAGGAAAGCATGGATATGTGCACTGTCCACTGCTACGTAACTGAAATAATGTTGAAAACAGGGTTTAACCATACAACAATAATCAATCAATCAAATTCGCTAGTCTGTCAGTACTTTCAGTACTTTGATTGATATATTTACAGTTAATTTCTTGGAATATTCAGAACCAAAACTTATCTCCTATCCTGATTATGAAAAAGTATGAAAAGTTATAGTTTTTACAAATGGTAATAAATTTCAGAAATTGAGTTGATAGTCTTGAACAATGCTATTTCAGGCTGAACATTCTTGTTCAAGCTTTCAACTATACAGTGAACATGCATAACAGGGGAAGGTTTATATTGGCTGTTGTAGCGTGTTTGTTGGGACTGGAAATTCTGGTGAGTGTTTCTAGCCTTCATATTATCAACAGTTACTTCACAAATGTGATTTTTAGAGCCCAGCAGTTCACAGCTTTAGAAAATATTGTATGAAAGGAAGCAATTGCCATGACTCTTAGTCTGCTGGGAAGAATAAAATTTTTATCTACAAATGGTATAGATCAAGTTCAGGCTGCATAGAAAAAACAGTATTTATGCTCAATATTTTTAGATTATCTGGCCAATCATAGCCCTAGAAAAGGTACATTGTACATATTTTTGCTGATTTGAGCTATGAAGTTAAAAAAAAAAAAGAAAAGAAAATTCCTGCTTTTGGCAGCAGAGTGAAAGGACTAAGAAATTATCTTCTAATCTTATTTTGAATTTAAAACAAACAAAATGCAATTAACACTTTACCACACAATTCCATAAACTAACGACCCTAAGGTAAGAAGCTTTTGAAAACATTGTGGTAACCAGCATTTTCTCCTTTTCCATTACATGTTCTATCCTTTTACAGACATATATAAGCTTTAACCATCTAAATTTGTACCAAACAAGAAAATTTTAGATGCATCCAATTTGAAAGAATTTGCATGATGACAATTCATTGTGGCTTGCATGACTCGATTATGATATGAAAGGTTAGAAAAAAAAAACACTGTGGAAAAAGGACAAAATGCTTCTCTTGCAGGTTCATTAAAACTCAGGATTGGTAAAGAGTTAAGCATGAAAAAAGTTTTGTCTGCAAAGGTCTTTGAATTGAGTAAGTCTAAAATTTTGGCATATGGAAAAGGGCTCACTTTCATAAACTAAACACCTGTCTGTTTTCAGGTTGTTGGATTTTTCTACAGAGAGATGTTTTCCATTGGCCTTGTGTTTATTGGGCTTTTTGCTTGGATATTTTCTCAGAAATCATCTTCTAAAGTAAGATATTATTGTATTACATTTACTGAACGTATTGCTATGAAAGAGGAAGAAGATTCGTATCAGTGATGTACATTAATTCACTTGTTGAAGTAGCATCTTAGAAAGATAAGATTTAAAAGAAAAAAAAAAAAAGAAGAAATTTTGATGACTCGAAAATAATATTGGAATGTATCCTGAATTTTATGTTCATTTTACAGCCCTATTGTAAATCTGAGGTATCCTAAAAATATGCTTCATGTCATTTTTAGTTTAGCTAAGAAAATCATAGTTGATGTCATTGTCATGTTGTCGCCTACATTGTCATCATTGTGAAAACTTCAACATTTTCTTCTATCTTTGTCATTATTAAAGATTGACTTTAAACTTGGGCTAGTTGTGAACTGTAAAAAGAGTAGGCCATATGGCAAGGACAGATAAACCTGAAATATTTTTTAAAACATGATGATCCTTCTTCACCGAAAATGCAACCTCAGCCAAACATTAGCACCTGTATATGATTTTCATGTCACATCATACTTTTTTCTAAGCTACATTACATGTTTTTGAAGTAAACCACAGATTTTCTAAAAACACTTTTCACTTTATTCTTTGAGCAAGGCAAACAGAAAATCAGTCAGTTTATAGCACGCATCCCAAATCTTTGTAATCAAGGTCATTTATTTTTTTATACCCTGCCATACTCACTGGGAGCATGCAATGGCATCTTTTTTTTTTTTAAATTAATCGTTTTTTCTGTGTTTTAGATGGTACTGTTTCAGTGGACTGTGTCCTGTTTATTACTTGCTGTATTTCCTATGTTACCTGTGGTGACTGGTCAAAGAAATGTGCATTATGTGTAAGTGAAGAATGACATTTTATATCTTGAAACTTTTTTGGTTTACCCATTACCTCCTGAAACAATGTGCTGTGGACAACTTACAAAACATTTTTGTAAAATAATTAATTATTAATATAATTGAAGTTATTTTCCATACCAAACAATCCTTTTTTTTTTTTTTCCGTTAGAAAGAAGGTTTTAAAGAATTGTTGAAAATGAAAAAATGCTGGTTAGTATTTTCTTATTTTCCAACAGTTCTTTCAAAACCTTTCTATCTTTCTAAGGGTTGTTAAAAAAAAAAAAAAAAAACAGGATTGCTTGGTAATAATTCATATTAATAGTTAATTAAATATTTTACAAGAAATGTTTTGTAAGTTGTCCACAGCACATTTGTTTCAGGAGGTAATGGGTAAACCATACCAAACAATCCTGTTTTTTTTTTTTTTTTTTCAACCCTTAGAAAGAAGGTTTTGAAAGAATTGTTGGAAAATGAGAAAATGCTTGTAACCAGCATTTTCTCCTTTTCAAAAAGTGTTTCATACCCATTCAGAGACAAATTTTATCATTGCAGCTACTTTCCATTTGTCATCTGCAAATATATGCAATTGGGATACATCTATTTTGCCATCTACAAATGTTTGCAATTTGGATACATCTAATATTTTGTCATAGGTTGAAGAGTTTATACATTGACACAAATGTAAGGGGAAATTGTGTGGCAAAGGGAGAAATTGCTTGATTTGGCAATTTCTCCTGTTGCCATTATGGTTTCTGAAAGAAACAAAAATGTTAAGATTTAAAACTTGGTATGTAGGAGGAAATGAGAAAATAAGCAAAACTATGTTGTATACAATATGGGGCTCTGAAATTTTAGGACCTGTAAACAATGAACTAAAAGCAGAATACCTAGTCTCTTAGTCTCTATAGTATAAAACTATGTTGCAATGAAAATACCACTGCATCAAGATAATGAATCTTTGTCGAAAAAACATTTGCCAAAAAAAAAAAAAAACATTTGACATGAACTACTCTTGTTGTTTTATTGGAAAATCAACATGCTATTAAAGTGAAGGCAAAAAAGTTGAATGAAATGTACAAGCACCTGAATTTATAATGAACAAACAAACAAAAACTTACAATAGTTTATCTTCATAATGGGCATGAGAAATACATAATGCAAAGTCATTGTGCTTATAGCTAAAGAGAAAAATAGTAAAATAGCACAAAAGTTGCCAAGTAAGAAAAAGAAGTATTAAAAAGTTGAAAAATAAGAAAAATAAGTTGACAAGTTGCCAGAGGATCAGCCGAAGATACTCAATCAGCTGTAGGCAGCCTTGGAAAACATTGCAGGAGAAAAGCAGCCACTTATTACAAGCAGTTTGTTCCCTCAGCAGTGCCCTCCATACTACCCCAAAACAGCCATTCTTCAAATGTTTTACTGTGTACTATCTTTATATTTTTGTAAAAGTCTTTGGTTGGATTTAAATTAAAAAAATATATATACAATTTTCATCAAGAATTTTCAGTATTTAAATACATACAAGAATGATAACCCACATGGAAAAAGAAAATATTGAAATGTAAAAAGAACCTGAAAATAGCTCCCTTATACGTCTCACAAGGATGACAAAAGAAATTAGAAAATAAGTGGAGATTAAAACAAAGAGATCTTTGAGATACAATGGGGGAAAAAAAAAATGAGAAAAAATGGATGAAAAAAAAAAAAAACATTGCTAGTTTCTTTTTTGTAAAGGTGGCCATACCTCCATTCAAAGTGAATAACAGCCAGCGTTTTTGTGTGTGTGTTGATTAATCAAAAAAGAAAAAAAATTCAGGCTTGGCTATCTCCTCTAACCAGATCATTGAAGGTGATTACAATTCTCTTTTTATCATTGTGACAGTTATTGCAAGTATGATATTTTGTATTGTGACAATGAACTGTTATATCCAATTTTTATTATTAAACCGTCTGTTTTGTATACTTTCAGTATCGCTGGTGGTGTGGTTGTGATTATTGGTTCCTTGTTTTTCATCTACAGGTATGTGTTGAGTTAGCTCATTATCACCTGAAGATGATGTTTTGTGTCTCTCTGCTAAGCCTGGTAGTGCAGTCAGTAGCATACAGGACTTGCCACTAGGAGGTCACTGGTTTGAGTCCCCAGCTCAGCCAATTTCTTTCTGAAGATTTATGATAATCATTGCGATTCATTCTTCTCTCATTGCTGATCATTGTTTCGACAGTTGTTATGTGGGAAAGCAGCTACTGGCTTGGGAAAAATACTGTGCAAACCACTATTGAAAGAAACTCAACAAAAGCATGTGTAGGTGCACTGACTGCCATGTAACTGAAATCATGTTGACAATGGTGTTGAACACCATACAAGTAAATAAATTTGCATCTCCCTGCAGACCAGTTTTTGAAAATTTTCTTATAGTGAATCATAGTTCATATTGATTATCCATATTTATGTAAAAGGAAGTTTTGAAAGTTGTCTATTGCAAAATATGTTGTAGAAGGTTACAGATTTGCATTATATACATAGTAAAATTAGTGTTGCACCCCCTGTGTTTTTAACGTGTTTACTTTTCTGGCGTGAATGATATGAAATGGGTTGGAAATTAGAATCTGGCTGCTCTATACAAGAACAAACAAGTCTGTTGTCTCTGAAATGGAATAAACTGAGGTATCCCTTAACCTCATGGCAGCAGCTCCTGATCGAGCTGTTTCAACCTCTCGTGAGAGGTGTGAGACAAAGACTGCAAGCTGTTTTGCATGCCCTGGGCGGAAGTATGCACTATTGCCTGATTTTGTGTGTCCATTCTCTGCAGGTCACTTTCAACCTGTCGTAACTTTTGTTTCGACATTAAATTCCCTGTTTTAACCAAACTTAAACGCTTCTCATTTTTCTTAAATTTGAAAGCAACATCTAGGCAAAAGACTCCCACTTACCATGAGGTCAAGGGATGCCTCAGTTCAGTTCATTTTATGGGCAAAAGACGAGTCTGTTGGTGTATGCAGCAGCCGAATTATAATTTCGACCCAATTTTATCTCATTCACGTCAGAAAATCAAACCTGGTAAAAAACACAGGGGGTGCAACACTAATTTTACTATGTATATAATAAGTTAACATTTACATAGATGTTTTTTTTTTTGTTTGTACAAATTAGTAGCATCTTCTGCAATCAAATTCTCATGTTCTCATGTAATTTTCAACTTATATAATAATATATTTCAATATATATTTTCACTTTAAATGTTTAAATTATTATTGTAGAAAATTCATTCGCCAATTTTGATGAAAACCTAACTAAATCTCATTGGGTGTTCTACTAAGAGTATCTGCAGCTGTCATTAGAAAAATGTAAATTTTTTACAGAAGAAAAGATGTCTTTCTATACTTTATATTAGTCCAAGGTGATTTATTTGTAAAAAATCATGCTTACAAAGTTATTTTACTGAAACACAGGCTTCTGCAAGTTCTTATCTGGGACTCTACAGTAGGTTATCAGAAAGACTACCATGTGAGCAGTGCAATTATTAGGGATCAACCAGGATTTCCTGATTACTAATCAAACAATTTAACATAGGATCCATGGGAAAATCCCTGCACTGATTATGTATTTTTAACTGTATGGAACAATTAGAAAAAAGAAAAAATAAACAGTCATAGAGCAATAACATATGTAAATCATTGAATAGTCAACTTTGTTATTTTAGACTGAATGTATCGGAAGGGATGAACAACATAAGAAGCTTCAAATTTACTGCTGTGCTGCAAGTAGGTTTTATACCAATTATGTATTATTATCACAAGCAAATTCTTAGCATCATTACAATTTTATGATTGAATCAGGTTTGATAAATCCAAGTACTCTGTTATACTGCAGAGGCTTACTTATTTTAAAACTTATTTCTGTCAACCTTATTTTGACCATGCACATTGTAATCAGACTCATATCAAGTGACATCTTTACTGCCTATGTCTGTTGTTAGTAAATAACCTTTAATCTAACAATTTGCGTTGTTACAAATCTGAAGGCTTCTATGCTGGTAACCAGCCATTTTTTATCCCCACAATGTGTGACATCAGGGCATGGCGATCCAGAAAATGTGGAAGTTTTTAACAATTTTTTAGATCAGACTTATAGCTTGATTGCAAGAGCCATTGCAACTTTGGAATGTCAGGTTACACAAGAAAAATCATTTGTGAACCCATCTGCAATGGTAACTAGGTTTATTTTTTGCGTTTTCAGTTAAATATTATCTCTGAAAGGGGACAGGGGTAAAATCGTTTTTTGATTTTGTTGCACATCTTGTCTTATGTACAATATAGAGGCAGTTGGCAATGTGCTATTTATAGAGGCAGTGTCAGATAAGGAAAATTGTGTTATCCCGATATAAAACAATGGAGTTTCAGTGGCCTATGATACAACCATAATTATACTGCTACCAAATGAATGGTTTATTTTGGCAGTATACTACAATCATAACATCTGACCTTCTGCGAGAATGCACGCAGATTTGTTTCAGTCATGAATTCCTCTCAGAGTAGTGCTGATACGTATGTATTGCGCTGTAACTTTGTACAAAGATACACCAAAAATTGTAGATGTGCAATTTAGAATTTACAGATGTATGCCTTTCAGTTTGTCTGAATTAACTTCCACTGAGCGTTGACAATTTTTATGCTGAAATCTTTACTAGACTATAACAAGTTTTAACAACACGGAGAATGAAGGCTTTTTAAAACATGGTAAGAACAGGGAAAAATGCTGGTGACCAGCATTTTGTCCTTTTACCACAATGTTTTCTACCCTTTTCAGAATAGGACTAGTCTAGTTTTTTGTTCCGTAGAGAGTCAATGAAATTTAATGATGAGTATCTGTCTACTCTACCCAAGTACTTGATAGGGGTATTTAGTGATTCTTTTGTGACAGTTCTAGTTGCCAACAAGTTGCTTCATATTTCAGCTTTTCTTCATCGGCCTGTCAACTTATTTCTCAGGAGTTTTGGTAATCTCAGGTCTATTGCCATGGCAACACATCATCAGCTGGTCAATTTTAGGTAAGCTTGGCCAACAATGAGCAGTATTCAAAACAAGCCATCTGATTGGCTGTGAAAAATGGTATTGAGCGATCAAATGGTTTGTATGGAAATTTTGAAAGAAAACTGCAATTAGGAAATTTAGTTGATAAGACCACATTTTAAATTCAATAGCTATAAAACTATTACATTGTAAAATGAATTGCCAAAGACAGGAATTTGAAAGTTAATTGTTAACTCTTTACCAGAAGCATGATTGTGGACTTTTCCAAATTAAAAGCAGTTGCATATGTACAAATTAAAAGCTCAAATGATGGGATTTTGGCTTTGAAAGGGTAAAAAGCATTGTGAGAAAAGAACGAAATGCTGATCACCTTAGCTTTTCCATGATCATCAAGTCTGATAGTTGACTTGAAGTGTAATTTTGTGTCTAGCATGTTTAGAAAATAATGGACAGGATAACAAGGCTTTAACCCTTTACCAGACGACAAAATTTTACCCTTGTCCAAATTGAAAGCACTTGCAGATGACAGTTTCAGTGTGGCTCAAATGGTGCAATTTTTCTTAATAGAGTAGAAAACATTGTGGGAAAAGGGGAAATTGCTGGTTACCAGCATTTTCTCCTTTTCCCACAATGTTTTCCCAGGGTCATTAAAAGGATGCATTGTGTGGTAAAGGGTTAACAAGTAACTTCATAATGCTCCTACGACATCACAAAACCTTAACTCAAATGTGTGTGTAACTGTTAACTCTTTACCAGACATAATTTTGGACTTGTCCAAATTAAAAGCAGTTGCAGATGACAAAAGCTCAAATGATGGGATTTGGCTTTGAAACGGTAGAAAGCATTGTGAGAAAAGAACAAAATGCTGGTTACCTTAGCTTTTCCGTGATCATCAAGTTTGATAGTTGACTTGAGCTGTAATTTTGTGTCTAAGATGTTTTGAAAATAATGGACAGGATTACAAGGCTTTAACCCTTTACCAGACGAAAAAATTTTACCCTTGTCCAAATTGAAAGCACTTGCAGATGACAGTTTCAGTGTGGCTCAAATGGTGCAATTTTTCTTAATAGGGTAGAAAACAGTGTGGGAAAAGGGGAAATTGCAGGTTACCAGCATTTTCTCCTTTTCCCACAATGTTTTCAAAAAGTCCTCTCCAAGGGTCGTTAAAAGGATGCATTGTGTGGTAAAGGGTTAACAAATGACTTCATGATAAAAATTGCAACAGCCATGTAAGACTGAAAAAAAGGGGAGATTATTTGATAAAATGTATTTAAAACAGGATAACAGATGAATATTTGGATTCGTTTTTTCTCCTTTTTTTTTTCTTCAGGTTTATCATTAATTCTACCCTATTTTGGACCCACCCTAGTTTATCCAAGGTTAGTGACCATCTTCCTAGGGTTTGTGACACCATTCATACTTCTCAGCATATCGTATCCTTTATTGTGAAGCTACACATGTGAGCTGGTTTTGTAAGAGGATGGAGTTAATCCTGAACATGTCGAAGACATTACAGAAAGTTTACTACAGGGACCATTCATCAATGAAACTCAGTGGCATAATATATTAAGTACAATCAAATGCATCCATCTGTTCTTACAGATTGCAATGCAGAAAAAAAATAAATCTATTAACCCTTTCCCAAACGACAAATTTTGGACTGATCCAAATTGAAAGAGTTTGCAGACGACAATTTTAAATTTGATGAAAATGGCAGAAAATGATCAAAAAGGGTAGAAAACACTGTGGGAAAAGGAGAAATTGCTCGTTACGAGCAATTTCTCCTTTTCCCACAGTGTTTTCAAAAGACTTGTACTGCAGACACGTGAAAACCAGGGCTTGTTTGGGAAAGAGTTAAGGCATTCATTTCTCATTTTCTTTTCAGGTTATGGATTAGTTAACTATTTGGCTATGTTAATGGCACAATGTAGGTAGTGACAAATATTGCCCTTTCTTGCAAGACTTATTCATTTTCTTATATATGCACAAGAGTGCTCAGAGAGCAATAACTGTTGGATTGGCAATTTACAAGTTTTTCTCCTTTGCCATAATGGTTTGGCCTGTTTTCATGTGTTAAATCATAATTCATGCTGATAACTTTTATTTAGATGATTTCATTTAGAGCAGAGTAAGTTGAAAAGGGCATCATTTCAAGAAAGAATTTCCCCAGGTTTTATCTGTATGCCCATTTTTTTTCTCTTTTGTCATAATGGAAGAAGTTTTGTCTGCTGGATGAATTATGGCATAATTTAAGTTTAGCTGGTGACTAAAGTTGCTCTGATCTGGAGAACACTTGTAGGTTCAGAGATAAATTTGATGAAATTGTCTCATGTATTTTTTCAGTATGGTTATCAAGTATATTTTTCTACATTTAAAAGATATACCCAGAATACTGGTATAAAAGCAAAATGTGTACAAGGTTTTTTTAACATGCTGTGAAGATATGAAGTGTTATTCGTAGCAAGTCTTGGATTTCTACTGTACCAGTGGTTAAATATGGAGACAGATGCTGCCAAATCTCTCCATTATTCTACATGGAAAGACAGATATGTGAAACAGGTAGGCAGTATAAGCTGAACCTTTACCATACATAAAATGTTCTTCTAGGATACTATACTAGACAGCTTTTAAAAACAGAGTGGGAAAAGGAGCAATTGCTGCTCCTCATTCCCAAACGTTTTATGCAGTGAATGAATTTAGAATCAAAACCAGACCGTAAATTGAGTGTAGCCTGGTTATCGATCTTCAGTGAAATTTTTGAAAGACTGTTGTCAAGCCAGCACTAAACCTACTATGGATAGTAATTGTAAATCTTATTTCATCCTTTTGGTCGTTTGATTTTTTGGTTTATTTTCCAGAATTAGTTTAATCATTTCTTGAATCAAATTATCTCTACCACACAATCCCGAGTTTTAACCATGGTGAAGAAAAAGCCTTTTGAAAACCTTGTGGGAAAAGGAGAAAATGGCTGTAACCAGTATTTTCTCCTTTTCCCACCAGTTTTTTTTAAATTTTGTCGTTGGATAAAGAGTTAAAAGTAGAGACTACAAAAAGGCCATTGTAAATTAATGATAATGTCATTTATTAAGGTACAAATTCAGATTTGATGAGTGAATATGCATGATAACACATGGTAATGAGCAGTTTCTCTTCTTGCCACAATGCTGTCAGAAGTGGTGCATTCAAATACAAGCAGTTGTCTGCAATTTGTAATATGTCAGTTGCCTTTTTGTTGAATCGGGAACCTTTTCTTTTTTTTCTATTTTAGGGAATTTTGATAGATTTTGTAGAAGGAACTGCTTCAAGAAGCTTGAATAACAAACCTGCTGGGAGGAATTACCTTGTTATTAGTGATATCCAGAGATCATTCTACTTTGTATCCTTTTATCTATGCATATCTGTATTTGATTCTCTTTTTATGTTTATGGGATCGTATATACACATATATGACAATGCAAATAATAATATTGTACCTCATTTTATTTTACCTTTGATGTGAAAGTCAAAATCCTTAAACAACATTTTATTAGTTACTAATAAAACAAATGTCAAAATATTATATGATTGTGTTTGTGTAAGAGTTCTACTTTAAAATGAGTTTCAGAATGAATTAAAAATATCCTACTAAAAATTTGCAATGCACCAGATATTTCACATGGTAAATTTTGCATGAGATACACATATATTTGAGATATTTTTATTAGATATAGTTGATATTTTTATTAGATATAGTTGACCCTTAAAGCACCTTTCACAACTATTGTTGCTTTTTTGGCCAGTGAAGATCAAGACCAGACTGCACAAAACATGCAGTCTAAGCTGTGATCTACACTGTCCGCTTTGCTGAAACACAATACAAAATGCTATTATTTGAGTTATTTTAAGGCTGAATGGTGTGTTGGGTATATGCCACGCAATGGATAAGTGATGCATTGAGATAGTGCCTAATGTACACATTAACCTTTATGTCAGACAAAAATCTATGGATAGATGAAGCATTGCAAGGTGACTAGTGTACACGTAAGCTATTATGACTCAAAATTTGTTTGATGAGATGCATTTCTAGAACCTAATATAATAGTAAGATATGAACTAGGTGAAAGCTTTCCTTAATAACTGCTAAGATTTTCTTGATTCTTACAGCATTTTTTGGTACCGGTAACATTGCCAGCATCAATAGGTAAGTGACTTATGTGACTATTGTGATCTTTTCTTTAACCATTAAAGCGCCTTTTGCAACTATCATTGCCTCTATGTCCAGTTTAGATCAAGATCAGACTGCATGAAACATGCAGTCTTTTAGCTACACTGTCTGCTTTGCTGAGAAATTCTGGACAAGATTAACCTCAAGTTGCAATTATTTGGCTGAAAATTTCATTTATTTTGCGCTCATGGTTAAGTTTAAAACTAAGAATTCACAAGTGCAGAAAGTATTGTTATAGCTGCACTTATCAACAGATGCAGCCAAACTACTACACAGCTACCCCTTTCTCTTATATAGATGCAGATGACAACTCCTATGTAGCTCAAATGATGGGATCAAATAGAAAACATAACAGGAAAAATAAGAACATGCAGGTTACCAGCATATTCTC
Source organism: Tridacna gigas (assembly GCA_945859785.2). Classification (NCBI taxonomy): domain Eukaryota; kingdom Metazoa; phylum Mollusca; class Bivalvia; order Cardiida; family Cardiidae; genus Tridacna; species Tridacna gigas. Next base: position 63,604,104 of record OX244034.2, on the reverse strand, counting down.
CTTTGCCCGTTTTTTTTCAAAAACCTACATGCTTACAGTCGTGATATCACATTTTGATAAAAGTATGAGAACAAGTGGAGAAATTTGTGTTTCAGCAGAAGTATTCACTTAGATTTGAGCAGTGTTCTGGAAAATGGGAATATAATGCATCTCTGTGATGCGTTATACCAAGCAAGTTGTCATATAATTATGGATGGATAAAATTTGTTTTGTCTAGCATCCGACTGAATCATGAAGTAGGCTCGTCTTTTGACATGCAGAAAATTGACTAAAACCAAAAAAGCAGACCCAGGTCAGCCTGTGTGGACCAGGCAGGCTGACACGAGTTAATATTTTTACAGATGCATTAAACCCCTTTTCACAGAGCATGGTTCATTTATATTCTTTTAACCCTTTCCCAAACAAGCCCTGATTTTCAGGTGTCTGCAGTACAAGTCTTTTGAAAACACTGTTGGAAAAGGAGAAATTGCTCGTAATGAGCAATTTCTCCTTTTCCCACAGTGTTTTCTACCCTTTTTGAGACCTTTCTGCCATTTTCATCAAATTTAAAATTGTCGTCTGCAAACTCTTTCAATTTGGACCAGTCCAAAATTTGTCGTTTGGGAAAGGGTTAAACGTTGTACAAACATATGATCAGAATGTGCCTGTAGTATAATGGGTATTGGATAATAGGGCACTATACACCTTTTTAGCTCACCTTAGCACAACGTGCTAAAGGTGAGCTATTGTGATCGCCCTATGTCCGGCGTCCGTCGTCCGTCGTCTGTCGTCCGTCGTCCGTCAACAATTTCTTTAAACATCTTCTTCTCCTAAACCACTGGGCCAATCTTGATGAAACTTGGCAGGGATGTTCCTTGGGTGAAGCTCTACAAAAATTGTTCAAAGAATTGAATTCCACCCACAACTCTGGTTGCCATGGCAACAAAAAGGGAAAAAAAGAAAAATCTTTGAAAATCTTCTTCTCTGAAACTAGAAGGCGCAGAGCTTTGATATTTGGTATGTAGCATCTCCTAGTGGACCTCTACCAAGTTTGTTCATTTTATGCCCCTGGGGTCAAAACTGGCCCCGCCCCGGGGGTCACAAGTTTGAGCATAGTCATAAAGAAGGAAAACTTTAAAAATCTTCTTCTGTAACACTTGAAGGCGTAGAGCTTTGATATTTGGCGTGTAGCATCTCCTAGTGGACCTCTACCAAGTTTGTTCATATGATGCCCCTGGGGTCAAAACTGGCCCCGCCCTGGGGGGTCACAATTTCCAACATAGGAACAAAGAAGGAAAACTTTTAAAAATTTTCTTCTCTAAAACTAGAAGGCATAGAGCTGTGATATTTGGCATGGAGCATCTCCTAGTGGACCTCTACCAAGTTTGTTCATATGATGCCCTTGGGGTCAAAACTGGCCCTGCCCCGGGGGTCACTAGTTCGAGCATAGGAACAAAGAGGGGAAACTTTAAAAATCATCTTCTCTGAAACTGGAAGGCGTAGAGCTTTGATATTTGGTATGTAGCATTGCCTAGTGGACCTCTACCAAGTTTGTTCATATGATGCCCCTAGGGTCAAAACTGGCCCCGCCCCGGGAGTCAGAAGTTTGAGCATAGTAACAAAGAAGGAAAACTTTAAAAATCTTCTTCTCTGAAACTGGAAGGCGTAGAGCTTTGATATTTGGCATGTAGCATCTCCTAGTGGACCTCTACCAAGTTTGTTCATATGATGCCCCTGGGGTCAAAACTGGCCCCGCCCCAGGGTTCACAATTTCCAACATAGGAACAAAGAAGGAAAACTTTTAAAAATCTTCTTCTCTAAAACTAGAAGGCATAGAGCTTTGATATTTGGCATGGAGCATCTTCTAGTGGATCTCTACTAAGTTTGTGCATTTGATGCCCTTGGGGTCAAAACTGGCCCTGCCCCGGGGGTCACAAGTTCGAACATAGGAACAAAGAGGGGAAACTTTAAAAATCATCTTCTCTGAAACTGGAAGGCGTAGAGCTTTGATATTTGGTATGTAGCATTGCCTAGTGAACCTCTACCAAGTTTGTTCATATGATGCCCCTAGGGTCAAAACTGGCCCCGCCCCGGGGGTCACAAGTTTGAGCATAGTAACAAAGAAGGAAAACTTTAAAAATCTTCTTCTCTGAAACTTGAAGGCGTAGAGCTTTGATATTTTGCAAGTAGCATCTCCTAGTGGACCTCTACCAAGTTTGTTCATATGATGCCCCTGGGGTCAAAACTGGCCCCGCCCAGGGGGTCACAATTTCCAACATAGGAACAAAGAAGGAAAACTTTAAGAATCATCTTCTCTAAAACTAGAAGGCATAGAGCTTTGATATTTGGCATGGAGCATCTTCTAGTGGATCTCTACTAAGTTTGTGCATTTGATGCCCTTGGGGCAAAAGTTGGCCCTGCTCCGGGGGTCACAAGTTCGAACATGGGAACTGAGAAGGAAAATTTTAAGAATCATCTTCTCTGAAACTGGAAGGCGTAGAGCTTTGATATTTGGTATGTAGCATCGCCTAGTAGACATCTACCAAGTTTGTTCATATGATTCCCTTGGGGTCAAAATTGGCCCTGCCCCAGGGGTCACAAGTTCAAACATAGGAACAAAGAAGGAAAACTTTAAATTTCTTTTGCTCTTAAATGGGAAGGTGTAGAGCTTTGATATTTGGTATGTAGCATTTCCTAGTGGACCTCTACCAAGTTTGTTCATATGATGCCCCTGGGTCAAAACTGGCCCCGCCCCGGGGGTCACAAGTTCGAACATAGGAACAAAGAAGGAAAACTCTAAAATTCTTCTTTAAAACTAGAAGGTGTAGAGCTTTGATATTTGGTATGTAGTGATTCTCTTCTAAGTTTGTTTGCCCATCTAAGCGCAACAAGTTCATTGAGTTCAAAATTGGGTCATCTTGGGTCATAAACTAGGTCACTAGGTCAAATTAAAGAAATACCTTGTTGGCACTCTCGAGGCCACATTATTTGCTCAATTGCCTTGAAAATTAGTTTGAAAGTTTGTCTTTATAAAGTCTCACATAAGATTAATTTGGGTCAACTTTGGTCATAAACTAGTTCACTGGGTCAAATTAAAGAAATACCTTGTTTGCACTCTGGAGGCCACATTTATTGCTCAAATGACCTGAAATTTGGCCAGAATGTTTGTCTTGATGAAATACCAGATGAGTTTGGATTTGGGTCACCTGGAACCATAAACTAGGTCAAAATAAAGAAATACCTTGTGGGCACTCTAGAGGCCACATTATTTGCTTAATTGCCTTGAAAATTGGTCAGAATATTTGTCTTTGTAAAATCTCACATGAGTCTGAATTTGGGTCAACTGGAGTCATAAACTAGTTCACTTGGTCAAATTAAAGAAATAGCTAGTGGGCACTCTAGAGGCCACATTTATTATTCATTTGATTTGAAAATTGGTTAAAATGTTTCTTTTGATATAGTCAAAGACCAGTTCAAATTTGGGTCACCTGGGTCATAATCTAGGTCACTAGGTCAAATTAAAGAAATATCTTTAGGGCACTCAAGGCCACATTTTTTGCTCAATTGACTTGAAAATTGGTCAGAATGTTTGTCTTCATGAAATATGAGTTTGAAATTGGGTCACCTGCAGTCAAAAACTAGGTCACATGGTCAAATTAAAGAAAAACCTTTAAGGCACTCTACTAAGGTGAGCGACCCAGGGCCATCATGGCCCTCTTGTTTTCATCTTATTTTTCCAGTTTTGATCCAGCATCTGTGCTGTGTTTTGTGTCGGTGTTCTCTCCTTTCACCATGGGAGGTCTTTTACTGCTCAAGGTAAAGTAATTGTTACATATAAAATCTAAGTAGTTTTGAATTACAGGACTTTTTGTAATAGATAAAGAGTAGTTCTCTATATCATGTTTCTATACTTGCTTAACTCTATACCAAACGACAAAATTTTAGACTGGTCCAAATTTAGAGCATTTGCAGACGACAAATGTGACTGAAAAATTGAAATTTATTTTAGGAAGGGTAGAAAACACTGTGGGAAAAGGAGAAAATGCTGGTAACCAGCATTTTCTCCTTTTCCCACAATGTTTTCAAAAGGCTTCTTTCTTAGGGTTGTTAAAAGTCGGGATTGTGCGTGATAAAGAGTTAATCTAGTCATTTAATGGAAAGAAAAGAATATCATTGTGTGTTTAGTTTAGTCAATAAAAATGAGTTTTTCATTGAAATTTTGCAGTTAGACTTTGTTTTTAAATTTCAAGCAGTTTTTCCTAAATTATTTCAACATAGTAGAGAGCAAAGATCAAAATCAGACTGAATGTTTTAACCCTATACCACACAATCCCGACTTTTTAGGACCCTGAAAGAGTAGACTTTTGAAAACATTGAGAAAAGGAGAAAATGCTGGTAACCAGCATTTCATCCAGCATTTTCTCCTTTTCCCACAATGTTTTCTACCCTATCAAAAGAGAAATTATCATTTTAGCAACTTATAATTTGTCTTCTGCAAATGCTTTCAATTTAGTCCAGTCCAAAATTTTGTCGTTTGGTATAGAGTTAAGCTTTCCTGTGTCCACAACAACTATTCTTCCTGGAACTATAACACAAGAGCATTTAAAATACAGTATAACCTAGCTTAGTGGCCAACTTTGTTAGGCAAGCAGCTTGTATTAAGCAAGCATAAATTGAATTCCCAAAGAAAACAACTATGTTGAAATGTACTTGTATAAAGCGAGTACAGTCGAACCTCGTTAGTTCGAAGCGCAAGGGACCGGGATTTTTTATAAGAACTACCGGTTGTACGGAACAAAAAGTTTGACTGTGATCGGACATTTTCATAACCATATACGGAAATACAAGTTGGATTTACGTAACCTGTCTTACAGAACCCTCTACTTGGGGCTTGGTTTCAAGAAATAAATAAATGGAAAGTTACACATCCTTACTTTTCATCCATATATAAATACATGTTTATGTATCGTAATATAAACACATGAAAAAAAATATCCGATGTTTTTGTATGTTGAAATCCGTCAGAGTGACTTCCCTTTCAGGAGATCAAATCACTCAAAGTATTTCCAGACCTTAATTATTAATTCATTTAACTCTTTATCAAATGACAAAAATGTAGGCTTGTCCAAACTGAAAAAAATTGAAGACAACAATTTAAATGTGGCTATAGTTTGCCTTCCAAAGGGTAAAAAACATAAACGCGAATCACAAATTTCTTTTTCCGACAATGTGTTCAAGTCTTCTTTTTTTACCACGTGACAAAAATAAAGACCTGTCCAAATTGAAAGAAATTGCAGACGACAATTTAAATGTGCCTTCCGTAAGGAGGGGTTAATCGAAGGATTGAATGACATTTCAACCAAATGACACCTTTAATTACAATTGCACTAATTGATTGATACCAATCAACATCGTTAATTAACAGGTGTGAAAAGCAAGGTTGGTCACCAGTTTAAACACCATCATAAGTTTGATGGTGTGTTAACTAATCTACGGCTAACCTACCGACTAATTACGGACTAATAGTGTGAATTTGTGTGTGAATGATACTTCGTGGACATGAAATACGAACCACCCACGTGCGAAATATCAGGAGTAATTTAACAATGATAAAGAAGGATAAATATCGGGACCGGAGGTAGCATACGGACCAGCACATACCTGCGAATCAGCGACGTTCGGACTACCGAGATTCCACTGTACCTGTATGAAGCAAGCACATTTTGAGCATCTCCCTATGTTCTTGCTCAACACAGGTTTAAACAACCTGTTGAGCATCCAACTTTGGGATTTGATAAAATTACAGGTTTTCAAGACATTGAATAGTCCACCATAGATTAGTTACTATGGTATGACCTTGCAATGTGGAAATTATCTACATGTATTTCATATTTTATAATACAACAGAATTTTTGTTAATCCATATTGAAAGTGTTACCAGTAGACAAATAAAATTCAACTTCAGTTATTTGTCATCAAATGGGTAGGAAAAATTGTGGGTTAGAAAATGTAGTTTGCTAGTATTTTTCTCCTTAATCTATTATATTTTAATAAAGACTTATTCAGATGGGCGGTCAAAACATGGGATTGTTGCGTAAAAGGTTAATTTCATCCAGTATATATATATACATTTTACTCTTCATTTACAGGTTGTGATTCCATTTATCCTTGTAACCTGCACTCTACAAGCTGTGCATGTTATCACAAAGTTACCTCTCCAGGGATTGTGTCTTCTTATACTGCTGATGTCGGATACCATGGCTGTGGTTTGTACTATATTTACCTCATTTTCCTCTGAAGTGTCACCTGGCAGTGTCCTTGGGCAAAGCACTCTTGATCCTCAGCCTGATATGGTTGGAATCCTTGAAAGATATAAATGAGCTGTTGCTTCGTTGTGTGTGAAGTTTTATTGAGTTGAAAGTAAGGTAACACACCCTTTAACCCTTTCCCAAACAAGCCCTGGTTTTCACGTGTCTGCAGTACAAGTCTTTTGAAAACACTGTGGGAAAAGGAGAAATTGCTCGTAACGAGCAATTTCTCCTTTTCCCACAGTGTTTTCTCCCCTTTTTGAGAAATTTCTGCCATTTTCATCAAATTTAAAATTGTCGTCTGCAGACTCTTTCAATTTGGACCAATCCAAAATTTGTCGTTCGGGAAAGAGTTAAGCAACTTTATTATCTGCTGAACCTGTGGTATACTTAGAAATATTTTCTCACATTGTTCACTTGGATAGCAATACCGAGCAAGGGTTTCCAAGTGGTATGATCTTACGTCAGTCACACTTTAAGATCAAGGTCAGTGACAAGCTAAGGGGTCACATGCACTTGATCTTTTATGGTTGACACAAAAGTGAAAAACTTGTAAGATGGACACATCTATATGTATTTTAGGATCTATTTTTTCATCAATTTTGTCCAAGAGATGACAGATTTGTGCTAAACTCACAGTATTTCTGACATCCCCATAGCAGATACATAAACAGTTCACAGTTTCTTCAAATGAATATGTTATATTCCTACAGAATTCAAAACTAACTGTTAACCCCTAACCAAATGATCCAGAGTTTTAATGACGTTGTATAACATTATGGGAAAATTTGAAAGTCCAGAATTTGGTCGTCCAGGAAAGAGTTAATTACTGGTATACAGTGCTTATGTGTGTGTGTGTCAGTGTTTTTTTTTTTTCACCTACTGAAAATGGCCATTACACGAACTTAGTTTTCTAAGGGTTAACCCTTTGCCACACAAGTTTTATCGACTTTGAGGAAGGCTTTTGCTGGTAATTAGCATTTCCTCATTTTCCCTAAATTTTTTTTTACTCTTTCATAGACAATTTTCGTGATTTGGGCCACATTTAACAGGTCGTCTGCAAATGATTTAGCTTTTGAAAACAATTTTGGAAAGGAAAAAGTACTGTTAGCCTGCATTTTTTCCTTTTCCCACAATGTTTTTCTACATATTCTTAGATGAATTCCAAGATTTGGGCCTTATTTAATTTATAGTCTGAAAATGATCTTGATTTGGACAAGTCCAGAATTTTGTATAATGGTGAACAGTTAAAATCAATCAATAGTAATTTCACCATGCATTGCACTTTCCAAAGTCCATTTGTTTAAATAAACCCTTTACTGTACACTCTTGAGCTTTAGCAACCCTGAGGGGAAAGGCTTTTGTGAACACTGTGTGAAAAGGAGAAAATGCCGGTAACCAGCATCTTCTCCTGTTTCCACAATGTTTTCTAGCCCATCATATTCAGAAATCATTCAGTTTTTCTTCTGCAATCGTTGCCAGTTTGGTAGAGTACAAAATTTTGTCATTTGTTAAAGAGTTAAATAGTATCATCCTTGTTTCTAATTTCAGCATTTCTTTTTCCTGGTGCAAGACTATGGAAGTTGGTTAGACATTGGGACAAGTATCAGCCACTATGTAATTGTTATGACAATGATTACCTTCATAATGATGTTGTTTGGACTAGCCCATGTTTTAACTACATGGAGGGTGAAGCTCCTTTCCCTGGGAGATAAGAGCTTGTAAAAGATTAGTATTAGAATACAAAAAGCCCAATTTCTCTTATGCAGTGATTAAAAAATCATGCATTCAAATTGACAATAAACTCTGAAATAAAAAGCATCATTTGATACTGGAATTATTGCAACAAAAAAGAAATTAACCCTCATCTTGCCAAATTTGAATTACTACTACAAAAATAGATTTAAGTGTATGAAATTTGGATTGGGTTAACATGACAGAAAGTACTTATAAAGTAGCAGAGAGTGTAGAGCAAGATCAGACTGAACATATGTGCAGGTTGATTTTGCTTTACACTCTCCACAAAAACATCCGTAGTGGTGAAATGCAGGTGAAGAATTAAAAAGACCCCCCCACCCCATCCAAAAGACTTATTATTTGCATTGTCAAGCTTGTCTGGTCCAGAATATCTCATACGAGTTACAGTATTTGATCAGTGTAGATACATGTAGTTAAGATCCCAGATCAGACAGTGTAGATTCATGATCAGAATGTATGTCTTTGTTGTCTGATCTTAATCTATTCTGCCTCCAAAAGTGTTGAAATCTGCCCTCTGCATACTGAGATCTCAAGAACTTTTAAGTGTCAAGATTCACTGCAATATGAAAACTTGAAAAATAAACTGTGTTTCAAGCCAACTTTTTGCAATATTCATTCAGATATATGCAAGTAGTTACAGCGCTATTTGTGACAATTTAGGTATTTTGCAAATTTACATAGTGCAGGATCAGTTCTGGGAACAGATTCTTCTACTTACAGTCAAACCTGTATACTTGTTCATCTGTGTTGAGCAGCCAAATCTTTTCAGCACCAAACTGTGGTGTTTCCAAATTCAGATTTTCTCAACAGTTTTACCAAATTAAACTGCCATTTTCTCTTTTGGTTTCCTTTTTGTTTTCATCGTTTTAGCTCGCATGAGCACAAAGTGCTCAATGTGAGCTTCTGTGATTATGCTGTGTCCATCATCCAGGCATCAACAATTACCTTGTGGGCACTCTAGAGGCCACATTTCTGATACAATACTCATGAAACTTGGTCAGAATATTTGTTTTGATAATAGCTCAGACAAGTTTGAAATTGGGTCATGTCAGGTCATAGAGAAGGTCACCAGGTTCTATCTTAAAAAAACTTGTGTGCTCTCTAGAGGCCAAATTTTTGGTCAGATACTTATGAAACTTGGTCAGAATGTTTGTCTTGATTATATCTTGAACAAGATCAAAATTGGGTCAGGTGGGGTCAAAAATAGGTCACTGGGACTAATCTTAGAAAACCTTGTGTACACTCCAGTCTGATACTCATGAAACTTGCTCAGAATGTTCATTTTGATGATACCTCAGACAAGTTCAAAATAGGTCATGTCAGGTCAAAAAGTAGGTCTTTTGGAGAAATCTAAGGTAAATGTTGTGTGCACATTTTCATTTCAGTAATCATGAAACTTGGTCAGAATGTTTGACTTGATGACATTTCAAACAAGTTTCAAATAGGGTCACATCTGGTAAAAAAGTAAGTCAGTGGCATAAATCTGAGAAAAACGTTGTGTGCACTCTAGAGGACACATTTTCAGTCCAATACTTACGAAAGTAGGTCGGAATGTTTGTCTTGACAATAACTCGAACATGTTAGAAATGGGGTTATGTCTGGTTAAAAGTAGGTCATTGGAAGAAATCTTAGTTAAACCCTGTGTGCACTCTAGAGATCACATTTTTCAGTCTGAAGCATAATGAAACTTGGTCAAAATGTTTGTCTTTATGATACATGTATCTTGTACAAGTTGAAATTTTTGGTCCTGTTCGGTCAAAAAGTAGGTCATAGGAACAATTCGTAGAAGCCATATTTTCAGTCTGATACTCATGAGACTTCGTCAGAATGTTTTTTGTTGTTAAATTTTGGACAAGTATGAAATTGGGTCATGTCAGATCAAAAAGTAGGTCAATAAAACAGATCTTAGAAAAACCACATTTTCAGTCTCATACACATAAAAATTGGTCATAATGTTTGTCCTGATAATTTCTAGGACAAACCCTACCTTGTGTGCATTCTAGAGGCCATATTTTCTGTCCAAGATTCATGAAATTTGAGCAGAATATTTGTCTTGATAGTATTTTGAACACGTTTTAAACTGGGTCATGTTGGATCAAAAAGTAGAACGCCAACACTCATGATCACAACCAGGATGTGTTCAACCCAATCAGTCTTAGATGACTTTACTCGGGCGAGTGCTTATGGGCCAATGACTGTCTTGTTTTAAATACTATTTGTTCACTCAAGACAGCATTTACTGTACATGTATTTGATTTTTTTTACAAGTTTTTGGAGCTAACACCTGGAAAGTTTACCTATTGATGTACATGTCTATCTTTTAAGGCTTCCAGTATTATACAAGGTTAAGAGATTAGTTTTGAATGTTCAGTGAATAACAAAAACTTTTATGAGGGCCAATTTTTTATGGTCACAGAATATGTGTATAACCTAAATTTATGCGACTATGAAATTACATGATTTTTTACATTGGACTAGTGTAAACATTCCCCTATCAATTAGTGTCAAGGTAAATGAAACATGTGATCTTGTGCACACTGCACTGAGAATTTACAACAGGTGGTTTTATACACTAGATTAAAATATTGCTTTCAATATGGCGGAAATTACGCCTGAACAGAGGGTATACTGTAAAATTCTGTCACAGCTGAAGTGTCTACCTGTAAAAATTCATGCCGCCACATAAATCCACCATGGTACATGAGTTTTTGAAGGAATCTGGGTTTAATGTTTTAGAATATCCTCCATAAAGCTCTGACCTGTAATCTTGTGACTTTTGGTTGTTCCCACAACTAAAAGAAATGCTAGCAGGATGCCAATTGCAATCCTGCAGCTGTTTTGGAAGTGTGGTCTACCAGTGTAAAAAGAGTGTCATACTGCATTCCCTAAGTGGGTGGATCATTGTAACAAGAGGGCCATGATGGCCCTGTATCGCTCCACTGGCTTATAAATATAAACCATAAATACTAAACATTTCAATTCTGAGCCAAATGGTTTCAAAATGAAGACTTACAAAGTTTTCTCTGTAAAAGCCCATGTTAAAGTTGAGACCCTCAGGGAAAAGCCATTTTTGATCCCAGAGCGATAATCACCTGAACCCTGGTAGAGGTCCACAAGATAAAGCCACATGCCAAAATAATACAAGTCTATGCTGTATGGTTATAAATACGGTGATTTTCAAGTTTCGTCCATATGAAGCCTCTGTAAAACATAAGACCCCTGATGCAAGGCTAATTTCAAAAAAAAAATCAAAAGTGCTCCAGATTTGGTAGCCCTTGGGTTTGCGGTTAGGAGCAAAAGGATTTTTTGAATTTTCACCCTATAAGCACATGTTTATGACCAAATTTGGGAGTTCTTGCCTTATGGCTAGTAACAAGACGGTTTCTGAAGTTTTCACTCCATAAACCCATGTAAAACTTGTGACCCCTGGTGCAGGGCCAAACTTGGTCCTAGGGTTGTAACTTGGGCCCTCTTTGTAGTTGTCCACTAGACAGAGCTATAAATATGCAAAATTTGGTAGACCTAAGCCTTATGGCTATGTACACCAAGATTTAAAAGTTTTCCCCATATAAGCCCATGTTAATCTTGTGCACCTTTGCCCCCCCCCTCCACCCCCAGCATGAGGCCAAATTGACCCCAGGACTGTAATTTGGGCACTTTTGGTAGACCCCCACCAGATCAAGCTAAATTTGGTAGCTTTAGGCCTTATGGCTAGGTACTGGAAGATTTCTTACGTTGTCTCACTATGTACGCCCATGTAAAACTTGTTACCCCTGCAGCGGGGCTGATTTTGACCCCAGGGCTAAAATTTTGGCCTGCTTGGTAGAGGCCCACTAGATATAGCTACATGCAAAATTTGGTAGCTCTAGGCCTTATGGCTAGGTACAGGAAGATTTTTAAAGTTTTCTCTATATAAGCCTATGTAAAACTTGTGACCCCTGGGGCAGAGCCAATTTTGACCCCGGGGCTATAATTTGAAGAAACATGATAGAGGTCTACTACATAAAGCTACATGCCAAATTTGGTAGCCCTACGCCGTATGGTTTCAGACAAGAAGATTTTTAAAGATTTCCAATATTTTTCGGTTTTGTTGCCATGGCAACCAGAGTTTTTGAAGGAATCAAATTCTTTCAAGGAATTCTGAAGAGGACCATGGCAGGATCATTTCTGTGAAGTTTCATGAAAATTGGATGGGTAGTTTCAGAGAAGAAGATGTTTGAAATAAAAGTTAACGCACGGACGCACGACGGACACCGAGCCATGACATAAGCCCGCTGGCCTTCGGCCAGTGGAGCTAAAAATTGTGTGGAGGCAGATGGGGTATACTTTGAAGGTCTCAAATAAACAACATTTTAATATGCAAACATAATTTGATAAACCTCCCTGCTCCATGAACTTAAAATATGGCCCTCATATGGTTATTAGACCATATTTGCAGTTTTGGTTAACCCTTTACCAGACGACAAAATTTTAGCCTTGTCCAAATTGAAAGCATTTGCAGATGACAATTTCAGTGTGGCTGAACTGGTGCAATTTTTCTTTGATAGGGTAGAAAACATTGTGGAAAAAGGAGAAAAATGCTGGTTACCAGCATTTTCTCCTTTTCCCACAATGTTTTCAAAAAGCCTCTTTCCCAGGGGCGTTAAAAGGCAGCATTGTACGGTAAAGGGTTAAATGTTGAAACATTGTTGTTTTCCTGTTAAATATCATTAGTTAGTTTGTTACGTACATTTAGCCATGTTTTGCTGAAGACAGTGTCATTTTTGTATGTTTGATTACCATTTTTAGTTAGCTCTTTACTAAGTGACAAAATTTTAGACCAGTCCAAACTGAAAGCATTTGCAGACAGTGAAATAAATGTAACTTATAAAACTGAAATTTGTTTTGGAAAGGGTAGAAAACTTTGTGGGAAAAGAAGAAAACACTTGTTACTAGCATTTTCTCATTTTCCCACTATGTTTACAAAGGCTTCTTTCTCAAAGTCATTAAAAGTCGGGATTGTTTGGTAAAGGGTTAAAAGTGAGTTTCCTGAAGTATTTGTTGTTAATTCATACACTCCAGTATCATATTACATGTATACATGTTCTGCTATTAAATTCGAAATCAAAAGTCATTGAAAAAGTGGTATTCTGTGTAACAATACATCATACATATATTATTTCCTATTAGCCTATTACTTACCGTACGTGTGTAACCCTGCAAGCACAAAAGACAACTTGGGTTGCTTTTTTGGAAAGTATGGATCAAGATCAGACTGCACAGAACTTACAGTCTGATCTTGGATATGCACTTTTCACATGTTTTAAATCATTACTTAATGAAAATATATCCATTAAATTACTAATGCTGGCCTCTTTTTTTTCAAACTGAAAGTATCTGTTTTAGTAATTAACTCTTTACCACACGACAAAATTTTAGACCAGTCCAAATTGAAAGCATGTGCAGACGACGAATTAAATGCAACTTCAGAATTGAAATTTGTTTTGGAAAGGGTAGAAAACATTGTGGGAAAAGGAGAAAATGCTGGTTATCAGCATTTTCTCCTTTTCCCACAAGGTTTTCAAAAGGTTTCTTTCCCAAGGTCGTTAAAGGTCGGGATTGTGTGGTAATGGGTTAAGCACACGGAAGGTTAACCCTTTATCAAACGACAAAATTTTACACTTGTCCTAATTGAAAGCATTTTCTGATGACAAATTAGATATGGCTCGCATGGTGAGATTTGTCTGTAAAAGTACAGAAAACATTGTGGGAAAAAGAGGAAATGCTGGTTACCAGCATTTTCTCCTTTTCTCACAATGTTTTCAAAAGGCCACTTTCTCAAGGTTGTTAAAACTCAAGATGGTGTAGTGAAGGGTTAACTCTTTACAAGACAACTAAATTCCATACTTGTCCAAATTCAAAGCATTTGCCCATGGCAAAGTGTCTCAAATCATGGATTTTGTCTCAGGAAAAGTAGATAACATTGTGGCAAACAGAGAAAATATTGGTTACCAGTATTTTTTCCTATTGCCATGTTGTTAAATTTCCTCTTTCACAGAGTTGTAAAAACATGGTACTGTTTGGTAAAGGGTTATTTCATATAAATTGATTACTTGTAATTTATCTTACTTATTATCATTTACACATGTAATTTTCAGGAAGAAGTAAATACAAGTACATGTATATCATTTTTTGACTAAGATGATTGTTTCTTTATATACTTCACTCCCTGCATAACTTCAGGTCAGGGGATCCAACCACAAATCGTCTTTGTCAATGCATACGACCATGCTGTGTGAAAGGGGGACTCAATGAATGTGCATAAAGTATCAACGAAGGTCAGCCTGCGCAGTCCACACAGGTTGACCTGGGCTGAAACTTTTTGCTATCCATCAATTTTCTGTGTGTCCACGGACCAGTCTACATCATGATTCTGCTGGTTGTTAAAAACTAGAGGCCCTTGCGGGCCTGAAGTGCTCTACTGGCATTGATTTTGCTTTTTGTTTCTAGCATACGTTATGAATTCATGATGCAAAAAGGAAAAAAGCAAACACACAAAAAAATTGGGGGTGGGGTGTCGCTGCAACTGGACTTGAACCCACTAAGACAGTGCAAATAGGCATGGTAAATTAAACAAATAGTGAAAAAAAATTGAAGCACAATTTCTTGAAACCAATCGTTTAGAATCCAGCCAAATCTAACAGGGTTTTAATACTCATTGTTTTAAACAATCCCTGCAAGTTTCAAAGAAATGTGACTAATAATGTGGACTGTGATGAGTAAACAAATACTAAGTCATCAAATGGCTGCTTTTCCTAAATTAATTGCTACATTTTCTTCACTCTTAATAGAGTTCAATCCCTTGATGATACAAATAATTTTTGCATGATTCAAAAGAATTGAATCAAAAATGTGAATTAATTGCATAAACAAGAAATGTAAATTTTCAACTTTAAATGGCTCCTTTTCCCATACTGATTGTCATTTTCTTTTGTTTTTCATAATCAATAGGGTTCAAGCTATTGATAATATAAAGCAAAAATTCAATCACATATGCCAACGTTACCGCGTAAAAAGAAATTGTAAATTTTCACATTTAATTGGCTACTTTTCCTATACTGATTTTCGATTTTTTTTCAAAATCAATGGGGTTCAAGCTGTTGATGATACAACGAAAATCTGATGAAAAATGCAGACTTTATCACATAAACAAGAAATTGAAATTTTGAAGTTTAAATGGCTACTTTTCCCACACTGATTGTCAGATTTTTTTCAAAATCGACATTTTTGTGGGTGAATCTAACAAAACGGCTTCAAAGATGCAAAATGTTGACTGATAATGTTCAATTCATTTCTTTGGTAGGATAAGCTTTGATTACTAACTTTGTATAGTACATTGAGTAAGTTAAGACTGGTCAGCATAAAGTCAGATACATTTCCAAGAAATATATATAGCTAGAGGAAATGTGAAAACTCTCCAGACAGACACCACTGATATATCATAGAGGTCACCACCTTTGTTACTCAGAATATGATTAAAGCATAATGCAATCTTGGCTTGAGAGACCAAGTTATTCAGCCTGACATTTATTTGTATGTCTAGCTTTACTCAGCTTTCTAACAAATACTCTTTACAATTACATCATTACAAGCCTATACCCAACATACTACTGACAACTGTAGTTCATCAGGGTCTGTATTCACCAACCATTATAAATTGCATTCTTTGTCTTATTCTAAATTTAGAAAGTAAAGCAGTATCTGATTGGCTAAACCATTTAACCCTTAGGCTGCTAAGTGTGACTCAAGGACGCTTTGCAGACAGTGTAGATCAAGATCAGACTGAAAAAAATGTGCAGTCAGATCTTTGATCTACACTACCCAACAGGGAGATGTTTTTCTCTAAAAACTAACTTTGATATAGTAATATTTGGATTTACGCTAACGGCTGTAAAGTTTTGTTTAACTTAATTAGCAGGTTAAGGGTTAAAATGTTGAAATTCTTGAAAATTAGACTAGAAATGCAATTTAGAAGGGTTCAAGCTTTTGATGAGATAAACAAACTGTGCATGTTTCACAAAAATACGACCACAAATGAGGACTTTATTGCGTAAGTAAGAAATTGAAATTTTGAACTTTAAATGGCTACTTTTCCCACACTTATTGTCAGATTTTTTTCAAAATCAATAGGGTTCAAGCTATCAATGAGATAAACTGTGCAAGTTTCAAGAAAATTCAACAACAAATGCAGACTTTATTGCCTAAACAAGGAATTGAAATTTTGAACTTCAAATGGCTACTTTTCCCACACCGATTGTCAGATTTTTTTTCAAGATCGATAGGGTTCAAGCTATTAATGAGATAAACAAACTGTGCAAGTTTCAACAAAATTCAACAACAAATGCAGACTTTATCATGTAAACAAGAAATTGAAAATTTGAAATTTAAATGGCTACTTTTCCTACGCTGATTGTCAGATTTTTTTCAAAATCAATTGGGTTCAAGCTATTGATGACATAAACAAACTGTGCAAGATTCACGAAAATCCGACCAAAAATGCAGACTTTATCACGTAAACAAGAAATTGAAATTTTGAACTATAAATGGCTACTTTTCCCACAAGGATTGTCAGATTTTTTTCAAAATCAACAGGGTTCAAGCTTTTGATGAGATAAACAAACTGTGCAAGTTTCACAAAAATTCAACAACAAATGCAGACTTTATCGCGTAAACAAGAAATTGAAATTTTGAACTTTAAATGGCTACTTTTCCCACACTGATTGTCAGATTTTTTTCAAAATCGATAGGGTTCAAGCTATTGATGACATAAACAAACTGTGCAAGTTTCATGAAAATCCGACCACAAATGCAGACTTTATCACGTAAACAAGAAAAGACGGACAGATGGATGACAGAAACCCCACCATGATATAATCTCTGCTGGCTTACAGCCAGTAGAGCTAAAAAGTGGTTATTATGGATCCTTAACCATGTGATGGTTTGATTGGTACAATGCATCTCTGTGATCCATTAACTCTTTGCCACATAATCACGACTTTTAACAACCCTGAGGAAGAAGCCTTTTGAAAACACTGTAGAACAAGAGGGCCAGAATGGCCCTTAACCGCTCACCTGAATTTGAAGTGGAAAAAGGAGTTGACAAAGGAAATGTCTAATTTCAAGGGGAGATGGTTTGTCATTTAGAGGCAGCTGACACTTTTGTCTTGGAAAGCTTCAACACATGATTAATGTATCTACAAAGTTTCAACAGAATACTTCCCGAACCGTAGGAGTTTGTGACCCAGAATTTACAAGTTATTGTTGACGGATGGTCGAACAGACTGATGGACAGACAAGCAGACATGGTGATTTCAGTTTGCTCTGAATTTATTCTTTTGCAGGGGTATAGTAAAAGGAACTAGAACTTTTGCAAAGCGGACATATACCTCCCACTAGCGCCTTGTAACTGAAGTAGCACTATCAGAGAACAGAACTGTTTACAAAACAAAGTTCTTCTATGACTTTGACCTTTGACCTATGCGATGTGAAAACAATATGGCACCACCTTGGTATACGAGCAACACTTGTGTATAGTTTTATGGTTCTAGGTTGAATAACTATTGAGTTAGAGCATGGATATGGTTTTTCAAACAAAGTTCATCTGTGACCTTGAACTTTTACCTATGTGACCCAATAGGGCACTTCCTTGGGTAGTGGGTTACACTTGGGTAAAAATTCATGGTCCTAGGTCAAATAGTTATTGAGTTAGAGCACTGAAACAATGATTTAGCAAAAATTACAAAGTTCAAGGGGAGATAATTCTGTAACTAATTGCAGCAGGGTCATGAAAATTGCAAATGCACAACTTCATATGTATAGAAACATTGTGTGGAAATTTGAGTTCAGTACCTACAAAACTGTAGAATTTTGCTGGACAAATTTGTGTTTACGGACAGACAGATAGCCAGCCATGGTGATTCCAGTATACCCCCCTCCACTTCGTTGTGGAAATATAATAAATTTATCTGCATGTCTGGGCCAGTTTGGGAAAAACATTAGGCAAACTTGTGAAAGACTGACTGATGGAGTGGTAATCTATGGCAACGCTAGCATTGGACTAATAAGAACAAAATTTAATATGCAATACTGTTAAGAACCATTTAGCCATTTTTTAAGGAGATTGAATGATAACTAATACTTTGAAACATTGTTAACCTATATTCAAAAACACAACTTGTAACAAATGGAAATAAGTTCGGTCAAATTTGGCCCGGTGGTTTAGGGGGAGAAGATGTTTAAAGAATTGTTGACACTGCACAAGTGCAAAGCGCCCCCCCCCCACACACACACACACACGGCCATGTATTTCGATGTATCAAAATTTCGCGAACAATTTTTGAAGAGGGTCACCCTTGGAACATTTCTGTGAAATTATTTCAAAATCTAACAAGCAGTTTCAGAGGAGTAGATTTTTAATGAATTTCGTAGAAAATTCCATTTTGTTGCAGTGGCAACCAGAGTTTTTGATGGAATCAAATTTTGTGAACATCTTTTAAAGAGGACCTCCCAAGGAACATTCGAGCCAAGTTAGGTCCAAATTTGCCCAGTGGTTTAGGAGGAGATGATGTTTAAAGAATTGTTGACACTGCACGAGTGCAAAGAGCCCCCACCCCACCCCACCCCATAACCATAGCCATGTTTTTCAACGGATCAAAATTTCGCGAACAGTTTTTGAAAAGGGTCACCCAAGGAACATTTCTGTGAAATTATTTCAAAATCTGACTGGTGGTTTCAGAAGTGAAGAAACATTCCAGCCAAGTTTGGTCCAAATTGGCCCAGTGGTTTAGGAGATGATGTTTAAAGAATTGTTGACAACGCACGACGGACACCGGGTGATCCTAAAAGCTCCCCTTGAGCACGTAGTGCTCAGGTGAGCTAAAAAAGGAGAAAATGCTGGTAACCAGCATTTTCTCCTTTTCCTACGTTCTCTGACTTATCAAAGACAAATTTCACGATTTGAGCCACATTTGAATTGTCATCTGCAAATGCTTTCACTTTGGACAAGTCTAATTTTTTCTTGTGTGGTAATTTTTTCTTGTGGAGTTAAGCCCCCTTTTGCCAGAGCATGGCTCATATGTTTGTATACACGACACCATTTCAAAGATAGCAACTCTTTCTTTATGAGATAGACAAATATCTCCCAAAGTGCTCCAACACATATACCTAGTTTCTGTATATGGGTCCAGGACACTTTATGACACACGGTGAGCTGTCACAGTGATTTGATTGACTGAAATACGCTGAAAGCAGCCTAAAACGTTCAATCATTCAATAAATATAAGGGTTATATCTAGACAAACCATGTGCAAGTGACAAAGAGTTTAACCCCTTACCAAGCAATCCAAACTTTTAATGACCCTGAGGAAGAAGACTGTAGAAAAATGTTAATACAGCAGGAAGTACTGATGACAAGCAGTTTCTCCTATTCCAAAAATCATGTTTTCTACCCTTTAACCCTCCACCACACAATCCTGAGTTTTAACAACCCTAAGGAAAAAGGTGTTTGAAAAAATCTTGGGAAAAGGAGAAAATGCTGGGAAGCACTGTTTTCTCTTTTTTTCACACAATGTTTTCTACATTTCAAAAGAAAAATATCAGGTTTGAGTCACATTCATTTTGTCTTCTGCAAGTGCTTTAAATTTGTACAAGTCTTAAATTTTGTTATTTGGCAGAGGGTTAAGAGGTTTGACCATCTTGAATTTACAAGAAAACAGTGTGGGAACAATATTTCTTGAGAAGAAAAAAGTCAACCATAAGTGTTTTTTACCATTACTCTATACCCAACTTTACAGGCTATTAAATAAGCCTTTTATCAGTAAAAGGTACATTTGCAGGAAAAGAAAATACATGTAACTATCTTTAACCATATGAAAAACATACGAATCAAAAACCAATAAATAGTAATCTTGAGACAAAGACCGAACAAGAGCACCACAGGTGGCTGCCTATGCTTGGCTGCAGTAGCTTTTAGTGAATATTTCAAGTCAAAAAAAGGCATAACTTCATCAAAAATATTTTGATGGTTACCTGTCCCTGTTGCATAGGTTCCCCTTTCAATAGTTATCAGCTACTCCAAGTTTGAAGTAAATATCTTCAGTAATGACAGAGATATTACAAGATGTCAATTTTTTTTTTTAAAATTCAAAGTCCAATAATGGGCATAACTGTATCAAAAATATTTTAATGGTTAATTGCCCCTGTTGTATGGGTTCCTCTTTTGATGGTTAACAACTAGTAAGAGTTTGAAGCAATATTTTGGTAATGATAGATATTCTAAAGTGTCATAGTTTTTGCAGGACACAATGACGATGCCAGGGCTATCACAATACCTCAACGTTTTCTTCAGAAACAGCCAAGCTAAAAATGGATTTAACTGGACAAAAGAAAGTTGATACACATATAATTTTAATAACAGATTATAGAGTCATAAATTTGAAAACAACATTTAATCATAGATAAAGAATAGACAGTATTGTAATAACATTACTGCTGGACATAATTAGGCGGGTATTGTATTGCTATGTTTGACGGACAGTTAGGAACTTGACAGCAGTAACCGGCTGGTGCTGGGTCCATGTGACATGAAGGTGGCAGGTTCCATTGCAAACAGCTGTCAAGTAGAAAGGATATTGGTTTTTGCCATTTACCACACAATCATGTGTTAACCTTTTATTAAACAATTATAAGTTTCAACAACCTTTAAAAGACTTTTGAAAAGGCTGAGGTAAAAGGAGAAAATGCCAGTAACCAGCATTTTCTCATTTTCTGACAATCTTTCCTACCCTTCCCAACACTTGATTCAATTTTTGAGTCACATTTTTTTTTTTTGTTGCATGTAAATGCTTTCAGTTAGGACAAGTCTAGAATTTTTGCCTTTTGGTAGAGAGTAAATGACCCCTAGACAGAAGACTTTAAAAAAAATCACTGAACAAGGAGAAAATATTCCTAACCAGCATTTTCTTCTTTTCCTACAATGTTTCCATCTTTCAAAGACATCCCATCATTTGAGCCACATTTATTTTGTCCTGCAAATGCTTTCAAAGTGGACAAAGCTACAATTTTATCCCCTGGTTAAGAGTTTGACATTTTGTATCATTAATTTCTGTATTACTTCACCTCCATAAACATTACCAATGGCTGATCAATTTAGGTCTTGCAGCCGCAGCCCTTAAAAACATTGTGGCAAAAGGTAAAACATTGGTAGAATATACAGGAAATGAAATTTCAAGTACACAACTGATTAAAGTGCTATTCGCTGTTGTAGATGACTGTGCAGCCAGAGTAGATCTAGATCAGACTGCATAATTATGCAGCATGATCTTTGATTAGTATTTCCAAATTTACTGAAACACTGTGGACACCATAGCATGATACGGAAATGGTTTAATTTTTATTTCAAGATGGAGAGTATCTGTCGGGACCTAAAAAAAGTAAATATACGTAACTCCAATACAAGAAAAACCTTTACCTCTTTACCACACGACAAAAATATCGACCAGTCAAAATTGAAAGCATTTCCAGAAAACAATTTAAATGTGGCTCAAATAATGGACTTGGTCTTTGATAGGATAGAAAACATTGTGGGAAAAGGAGAAAATGCTGGTTACCAGCATTTTCTCCTTTTCCCACCATGTTTTCAAAATGATTTTTCCTCAAGGTTGTTGAAAGTCGGGATTGAGTGGTAAAGGCTTAAATTGCAAAATGCAAAAACGGCATACGATTGATAGTATGTCCACCCATCACAATAGTTCCTGTCAATAATCATCTGCTAACTACATCAGTAACTGCTTAGCAGACGAAAACACATAGATTTGTCCACAATCAAAGCACTTGCAGACGACTAAATAAATATGGCTCAAATGATGAGACTTGTCTGTGAAAGGGTAGAAAATCTGCTGGGAAAAGGCGAAAATGCTAGTTACCGGTATTTTCTCCTTTTCCAACAACATTTTCAAATGCTAACTTCAACAAAGTTTTTAAAGTTAAAAGATTAAATCTTGCGGCACAATATATGTGGATATTTTGTGTCCATTGCAAAAATCCCTACGCTGTTTCCAGAAATATCCTGTTGGATATTGATGGAGTATAGATACAAGTCCCAATTGTATGTTCCATGCAGTCTGATCTTGATCTACACAGTATCCAAATTGAGGTCATACCATGCATTTCAACGCTAAACACATTACCTCCAAGGGACAAGTTTTTATTTACTTTTGCAGCCGTAATTGGGCAGTATTGAGGCAAAAGGAGAAATTGCCCATAGGTAACAAATTCTCCTTTAACCATAATGTTTCCACATTGGTCTGTGTATAAAACCTTATCATGTTTATAGTATGAATATTTTTAGGAATGTTTCTGAACTTGTCTGCAAATTTGTACCAGGAGATAAAAGGTTAACCCTTTTAGTATACAATCCTGACTTTTAATCAAACTGAGCAGCAAGGTTTTTGAAAACATTGTGGGAAAAGGAGAAAATGCTAGTAGCCAGCATTTTCTCCTTTTCCCACTATGTTTTCTTCCCTTTCAAAGACTAATTTCATAATTTGTGCAACACTGAATTAGTCATCTGCAATAGTTTCAATTTGGACTAGTCTAAAATTTTGTCTTCTGGTATTACTGAGACAAATTGACCTGAAATTGACCTCTATGCAAAGAATAATTACGAGGGTGAATATTTTTATCATCGCATATAATCAGACGATATGGAAATTCTAGTAACAGTAACTGCTAGGTTGACCCTTTCCGTGCCATGGTCAAAGTAAGAAGCTTTTGCAGATGACATAGATAAGATTAGACTGCACAGACAGTGCATCTTAGATCAATGTCATCCGCCACGTACTACCAATTTAAACCGACAAAGTCATGTTTATTTCTGGTATTTTAAGTATTCTTTAAAGGCAGATAAATCTATTAACCACCTAAAGAATTGAAATTGTTCATATATTTCTGCATTCAGACGACAAAAGGTGAAGTTAAGTTTGGATAGTAATCGAAGCATGTAATATGTGGTAATAGAGGTCATTTATTTCATGTCAATTTGTTTGACTTATAAAGATTTCATATATTCTATATTCATCAGTAAGAATACATACAGTGTACTACATTTGTAGAAGCCAGTTTTTCCGTCTTCACATGAACACTTGTATTTACATCCATCTTTCCATTCTTGACCCTCCTGGTAGTAATTTCCATTGTAGAAACATGTGCTGGCTGTAAATAAAATAGTTTTATCCCAATCAAACCTGTCTTCACCATTTACCACACAATCCTGACTTTCAAAGAGCCTAACAGAGGTTTTAGAAAACTTTGTGGGAAAAGGAGAAAATGCCGTTACCATTTTTTCTACCTTTTCAAGACAAGAACATGTACCCCTATTTCAGCCACATTTAACCCTTTACCAGACGACAAAATTTTAGCCCCGTCCAAATTGAAAGCATTTGCAGACAACAATTTCAATGTGGCTCAAATAGTGCAATTTTCCTTTGACAGGACAGAAAACATGGTGGGAAAAGGAGAAAATGCTGGTTACCAGCATTTTCTCCTTTTCCCACAATGTTTTCAAAAGGCTTCATTTCCAGAGGCGTTAAAAGTCGTCATTGTGCGGTAAAGGGTTAATTTGTATTCTGCCATTTGATTTGTAGTCTGCAAATGCTTTCAGTTTGGACATCTAAAATTTTGTTATTTGGTACAGAGTTAAAGGCCCAATACTGGGCAAAGGAAAACATTGGGGAGGAAGGGCGGGGGGGAGTTGCAGGCAAATTTCATTCATACCATTTCAAAGTTTGGATATCATATTGAGTCTGACAATGTGTTACAAAGCTGTCTTGCAAAGATCTAGTCCCTGGCAGAAAAATGCATATTAAAACCAGACTTATAGATTGCAAAACTATTTCTACTTTTCGAATTCCTCAATAAGGCAAATGCTAGTTCTATGATTCCAAACATGTATATTTGTTTTTGTGTTTAACCCTTTACCACATAATCCCAAATTTTAATGAACCTGAGAAAGAAGCCTCTTGAAAACATTGTGGGAAAAGGAGAAAATGCAGATAAATAGCATCTTCTCTTTTTCCCATAATGTTTTCTCCATTTTATAGAGCAAATTCCATCATTAGTTGTCGGCAAATACTTGCATTAGTTGTCTGCAAATGCTTTCAATTTGGACAAGTTTAAAATTTTGTTGTGTGGTGAAGAGTTAATGCTATTATTTCAGTCAAATCATGGCAGCCAGATGCATTCTTTTACTGTGCTTTGAACAGCCCTCTTTCTAAGCCTCTGTCTGCCTTCCCACATATACATCATCAAAACAACTGTCAGCATCATAAGAGGAATGTATCTTCTTGCAATGACTGTCATCAATTCTCAAAAAGATTTTGAGTGGGGATGTGAACCAACAACCTTTAGATTACACGATGCCCTGTACGATACAGACTGAGCCATTGGACTTGGCTTATTTTGGACAGAGACATCTACATGTACTAAAAAGTTGCAAACAAATTTAGAATGAAGACAAAAAGTGTCCTTTGCAGATAATTGCCTTCTGCCATGTGTATTTGACTTCTTATATATGAACCATGCTCTGTCAAAAGGGGCTTAATGCATCTGCAAAAAGTATCGACTCGGATCAGCCTGCGCTGGCTGACCTGGGCCGAAACTTTTCGCTATTGGTCAATTTTCTGTATGTCCAAGTAATGTACCATTCTACTTCATGATTAAGTTGGTTGTTTAAAAAAAAGTGGCTATTATGGATCTATAATTATGTGATGACTTGATTGGTATCATGCATTACAGAGATGCATTAAGCCTCCCTTATGCCAGAGCATGGCTCATATATTTTACTCTTAATGATAGAGATTCTAAAACACATCATCCTGGAGATCTAAGAATATAATCAACACTTCAAACTGCAGAATTTTATTGACATAGTTTAGGATGTTCAGACCAAATACCTGACCAAGCAACAAGCAAGCAGAAGACTGATCATCCCACTTGTTCTGTGCATTATATTTTGTTATCTTCAACTATATCATCCACAAAAACTTCTGTTGCCCATGGCATAAAACAGTTAACCCTTCACCATACAATCTCGAGCTTTAACCCTTTCCCAAACAAGCCCTGGTTTTCACGTGTCTGCAGTACAAGTCTTTTGAAAACACTGGGAAAAGGAGAAATTGCTCGTAACGAGCAATTTCTCCTTTTCCCACAGTGTTTTCTATCCTTTTTGAGAACTTTCTGCCATTTTCATCAAATTTAAAATTGTCGTCTGCAAACTCTTTCAATTTGGACCAGTCCAAAATTTGTCGTTTGGGAAAGGGTTAAAGATACATCTGTACTAGTTTTCAGCCAGATTTTAACCCAGTTTATCTTTATTTTATCAAACTATAATCATTCTTGTACCTTCTTGCCAAATTTTGCCCTTGACGGTTGCAAGGTTTCATAGCTTATAACAGATAAAAAATTCATTTCATTTTCTGGAGGCCTTCAAAGAAATCACTGTTTTGATGCTTCCGGCTTTAAATTGAAGATTTCTGATATACGTATTTATTCCTTACACTATATATTTTAGTAATTTTTCTGTGTTTACACAGATGACCAATTCTGAACCATTCTACAGTCTATCAAACTTTAACCATGTTCTTTCTCTCTGGCTCTAAGGATGTATCTTTAATAATCCTGAGGAAGAACACTTTTGAAAACATTGTGGGAAGAGGAGAAAATACTTGCAACCAGTATCTTCTCCTATCCCCACAATCTTTTCTAATCCCTTTTATAAAAAAAATCCCATCAGTTCAGCCATATTTAAAATGCCGTCTGCAAACGCTTCTAATTTGGAAAAGTCCACAATTTGGTTGTGTGGTAAAGAGTTAAAAGAATAAAGTGCAACTTACTCAAATTGTTCTGTCCAAAGTTGATACCATTACAGACTGGTTTGTCACAGCATTCACCAGGTGGTTTTTGTAGAGTACATGCGGCTGGGAGATTATTCCAGACTGGGCACCTAAAAACAAACATACAAGCTATCTAAAACCTCAATAACCCGGAAGCCATATGTGAATTTGTTTCAAATATTCTTGCGTACAATCACAGCAAAAAAAAAGGTACATAAACTTAGAAACCAACTGGCAAAATACAACACTGCCAAGCCAGAGTATATAATGAAGACCAGAGACTAAGGTATATGACACTTTGAAAAAAAACTTCTTCAATCTGAGAGATCAAGTCCACATCATAACAATTTACCACAAAATCCCAAGTTTAAACGACCTTGAGGATGATGATTTTTGAAAACATTGTGGGACATGGAGAAATTGCTTGTTACAAACAATTGCTCTTTTCTTGCCATCTTCTACATACTGTTGAAAGACATAGTTTTGCTTTTGAAATGTTTGTCAGTTATTTGCTTTGTATAGCTTATCATAGGCCTAAATAAAGTGTGTACAGCATTTAGTTATAACCAAATATACCGACAAATTGATTACGTACAGGTTCAAACATCTGTAGAAACCAGTCTGACCATCTTCACAAGTACAGTTGTACTGACAGCCGTCAGTCCACGTCTCCCCTTGTCTGTAAATCTTGTTCTTGTAGATACAGAAGTTAGCTGGGTTGGAAGAAGAATGAGAAATCATACAATTACCCGGTAATATATAAAAAAAAGAAACATTTGGTATATTTTTTTTAAATTTATGATTGGAAAAAAAAAAAGAAAATGCCAATAGAATCCTTATAAGATAAATTTTTACCACAAGAAATTTCAGTCTTGTCTTTATTAACTCTTACACAACCAATTTAAGAAATTCGACTTTTTAAGATTTTAAATTAGATTTCCAAGGCTGTTGAAGATCAATTCAATCATAGTCCAGCATCAGGTATTGTATGGTGTAGATCCAATATCAGACAAGATCAGTGAGTCCTGGGAACATTTTCTAATGTTACAGTTGCTAACCCTTAACTAAATAATCCAGTGTCTTAATGATCTTGAGGAAATAGACTTTATAAAACATCATGGGAAAAGGGGAAAATTCTGGTAACAGTATTTCCTCCTTCCAGCATTTTCCCCACAATATTCTTTTACTCTAACTCTTTACCAAACGACAAAATATTAGACTTGTTCAAACTGAAAGCATTTGCAGACAACAAAATAAATGTGGCTAAAAACTGAAATTTGTTACCAGCATTTTCTCCTTTTCCCACAATGTTTTCAAAAGCATTCTTTCTCAGGGCTGTTAAAAGTCGGAACTGTGTGGTAAACAGTTAAAAGACAAATCCCTCCATTTTAGCTACATTTGATATATCATCTGCAAATGCTCTCCGTACGGAAATGTACAAACTAATCATCTAGTCAAGAGTTTAACCCCTAGGCTGCTTATCACGACTCTCTGACCTTTTGCAGACAGCTTAGATCAAGATCAGACTGCACAGAACATGCAGTCTGATCTTTGATCTACACTGTCCAATAAGGAGATATCTTCCCTCCAAAAATCCCTTTGAAACAGGAAAGTTTTGGGCTTATACTATCGGTTTGAAAGTTTCATTTCTTTTATTCAGCAGGATAAGGGTTAATTTAGGATCAGCTCTGTCTAATATTGTGAGGACATTCTTTTAAAAAAAAGTCTAAAAAATGCAACATTTGAGTTTTTCTCTATCTTTTTCTTTTTTCAGACAGCATGTTTTGAACTTAAAATACACTATGTACAAAACTATCATAAATAAGAACGGTCTCCTAAGAGATTTTTCACCCTGTCATTAGTTGCTGATTGCTACATATTTTGGTCTCAGTGCACTCTGGCAAATAGTTATTCCAAAGATTGTAATTCAACCCTTCCCCAAACAACAAAACTTTAAACTTGCCCAAACTGAAAGCTTTTGCAGACAACAAAATAATTGTGACTCAAAAATAGAAATTCATTTTTGGAAGGGTAGAAAACATTGTGGGAAAAGGAAATAATGCTGGTTACCCCAAATGTTTTCAAAAAGCCTTTTCCTAGTGGTTGTTAAAACTTGGACCACTGCCTACAGAAACATCAGTGTTATTTATAAATAGCACAAACTGAAAATAACCCCTTACCAAAGACTCCTGTGTTTAACTCTTTACCACACAATCCCGACTTTTAACGACCCTCAGAAAGAAGCCTTTTGAAAACATTGTGGGAAAAGGAGAAAATGCTAGTAACCAGCATTTTCTCCTTTTCCCACAATGTTTTCTACCTTTCCCAAAACTAGTTTCAATTTTTGATTCCAATTTAATTTGTCATCTGCAATTGCTTTCAATTTGGACCAGTCTAAAATTTTGTCATTTGGTAAAGAGTTAAAAAAAAATACTTTTGAAAAAATTGTGAAAAAGGAGAAAATGCTGGAAACCACAATGCTTTTCCCACAATGTTCTACCCCATCATAGAAAAATCAAATTATTAATTGTTCCATATCCAATTTGTCATCTGCAAAGTCTATGAATATGAACTGGTAAAAAATTCTGTCATCTGGTAAAGAGGTAAACATGGTGACAACCAGAGAAACTGCAAGGACAAAAACTCTCTTTGATTATTTATGATATATAAAACTAAGTTCTTTAAAGTTATGAGGTGACTTACATGTGGCAGTGATAGTCAGGGATGGAATTGTTGGTCCGATACCTTGACCTGAAAAACAAAACAGCATGAGAAGTACATTATGTCAATAGTCATTAACCCTGAATAATTCAACATTTTTTTTTTTCAGTCAAAAAAACAGAATACTTCACAAAACAGCCAACAGTGTAGATTCATGACAAGGCTGCACATACTTGATCCTCATCGTCTGCAAAATGCAGACTGATCTAGATCTACACTTCAGCACTTTAGGTATTAAACCCTTTACTAAACGAAAAAAATTCTAGACTTGTCTACATTGAAAGCATTTGCAGACAACCTATCAAATATGGCTCAAAAGATAGGGTTTGCCCTAGAGAGGGTGGAAAACATTATTGGAAAATGAGAAAATGCTGGTTACCAGCATTTTCTCTTTCTTCCACAATGGGGTTCTTCAAAACTCCAGATTGTGTGGTAAAGGGTTAATTCTTTACAAGACAACAAAGGTTTTATTCCTTCTCATCTTGTCTTACCTATATAGTGTGGGGAATATTTGAGTGGAGTTGAACTATTTTTCCTTTGTTCTTTCCTCTATCATTCCTCTGTTTTTTTCTCATGTAAGGTTAGGTTGGGTTGAAAATTTATCCCTATATCTCATACTAGCAAGATTCAAGCAGTACGAATTTACATTACACACAGTCTGATCTTTGATCTAAACTGTCCACTACTTCTTTCCAAAAAGTGGATGACAAATAATAAAATAACTTACAGTTAGGGTGTGCTAGAATGGCAAATACATCACCAGAGCCCGTGGAAGCTGTAATTAGAAATGTAAATGAGCCATGCTCTGGCAAAAAGGGGCTAAAGGCATCTCTGTGATCCATGATACCATGCAAGTCATCACATAATTATGGATCAATAAAATCCATTTTGTATAACACCCGACTGATTCATAGATTTATGGATATCCTTGCAAAAATAGAGATAACTAGAATAACTATCACTAAAGGTGATAAATACCCCCGCCCCTATATTTCATGTCACAGGGGCAATAACTCTGCAATGTCAATTTAGGGGCAATAACTCTGTAATCATTAGGCCAACACTCATGAAATTTGTGCTTTGCACATCTACTGCTCCTGGTGAATATCATGACAAATATCAAGTGAATAAGACTTAAACTGAAGGAATAGTTCTCTGGACAAGAAGTTTTGAGTAAATTCAGGGGTAATTAATTTGGCAAACATTTGAGAAAAATGCATCTTGAACCTCTACTGCTCCTGGTGAATATTTATGCAAAGTATCAATTTAATTGGACACAAAACTAAATGAGTGTAAAAAAGTGTAGACCATGATCTGACAATATGTCTGAGACACAGCGGCTGGTCTGGATCCACGCTTGTTGCAAATGTCCAAAGGTGCCTTTTCGCATAATGTTGGCCAACTATACATATGACAGAAAAGACCTCCTTAAAGTGAATCAGACAGAAACTGTAGGAGGAGTTGTCCGGACAAGCATTTTTAAGTCAAATCAGGGGCAATAACTCAGTAATTCTTGATGGAATTTTTACAACATGTGTGTCTTGCACATCTACGACTCCAAATGGACACTTCTGCCAAGTATAAAGCGAATCGGACTGAAATTGTAGGAGGAGTTGTCCGGACAAGCATTTTAAATGTGAATCAATAACTCATTAATTCTTCATAGAATTTTCACGAAAGTTGCGTCTTGCACATCTACAACTCCTAATGAACACTTATGCCAAGTTTAAAGTGAATCAGACAGAAACTGTAGGAGGAGTTGTCCGGACAAGCATTTTTAAGTCAAATCAGGGGCAATAACTCATTAATTCTTGATGGAATTTTTACAAAATGTGTGTCTTGCACATCTACAGCTCCTAATGAACACTTATGCCAAGTTTAAAGTGAATCAGACAGAAACTGTAGGAGGAGTTGTCCGGACAAGCATTTTTAAGTCAAATCAGAGGCAATAACTCAGTAATTCTTGATGGAATTTTTACAAAATGTGTTTCTTGCACATCTACAGCTCCTAATGAACACTTCTGCCAAGTTTAAAGTGAATCAGACAGAAACTGTAGGAGGAGTTGTCCGGACAAGCATTTTTAAGTAAAATCAGGGGCAATAACTCAGTAATTCTTGATGGAATTTTCACAAAATTTGCGTCTTGCACATCTACAACTCTAAATGAACACTTCTGCCAAGTATAAAGCGAATCGGACTGAAATTGTAGGAGGAGTTGTCCAGACAAGCATTTTAAATGTGAATCAGGGGCAATAACTCATTAATTCTTTATAGAATTTTCACGAAAGTTGCGTCTTGCACATCTACAACTCCTGATGAACACTTATGCCAAGTTTAAAGTGAATCAGACAGAAACTGTAGGAGGAGTTGTCCGGACAAGCATTTTTAAGTCAAATCAGGGGCAATAACTCAGTAATTCTTGATGGAATTTTTACAAAATGTTGGTCTTGCACATCTACAGCTCCTAATGAACACTTCTGCCAAGTTTAAAGTGAATCAGACAGAAACTGTAGGAGGAGTTGTCCGGACAATCATTTTTAAGTAAAATCAGGGGCAATAACTCAGTAATTCTTGATGGAATTTTTACAAAATGTGTGTCGTGCACATCTACAGCTCCTAATGAACACTTCTGCCACGTAGCAAGGGAATTGGATTGAAACTGTAGGAGGAGTTGTCCGGACAAGATTTTGCGGACAGACCGACCGCCCGACCGACCGCATGACCGACCGACCGAGAGGCTGATTCCAGTATACCCCACACAAACTTCGTTTGCGGGAGTATAATCAAGGTTACCTGCATGTTGTCCACATTCACTGAGTTTTATATTTGCCTCTTTGGGGCTTCCAATAATTAGTGTATCTCAAAAATAAAACCCTGTGCAGAGAAGGGGTTAACTCAACTTTCAACATAATTTCTGTTTGAGTAAACCTTCACTGAACAATTCAGTGTTTTTATGACTATGATTTTTTTCTCTTTTTTTAACATTTCAGATTTTTGACACTTTTCTCAATATCTTTTCTTATTGACTGCATTAATCCATTTTTGTTCCAGCATAACTTTTTACTTCCCTTTATTTGACAACTTTCAAAACAGTGGGGAGAGAAGCAAAATCTTGTGGCATGGAATACATGTACTTATTATCACCAGTCTGATAGAGTTATCTCTCTTTGAGCACTCTGGTGCATATATGGGTAAGAAAATGAACAAGTCTTGCAAGACAGCATGATATTATTGAAATCAACATAGCAGCAAAATCCATAACAGGAAAAGAAAATGAGAAAGGAAAGCTTTAACCCTTTCCCAAACAACAAAATTTGGCCTGGTCCAAATTGAAAGAGTTTGCAGAGGACAATTTTAAATTTGGTGAAAATGGCAGAAAGGTCTAAAAAAGGGTAGAAAACACTGTGAGAAAAGGAGAAATTGCTCATAACGAGCAATTTCTCCTTTTCCCACAGTGTTTTAAAATGACTTGTACTGCAGACACGTGAAAACCAGGACTTGTTTGGGAAAGGGTTAATATACTTATTAGACACTGCATCACAATAAAATGTGCCTCCATTAGTACATATGGTTGTGTATGATTGTACTTCATAATGATGTGATTGATTTTTGTTTACATGTAGTTCTGGTAGTAAGTCTAAACGTGCCTTTAACTTGAAGAGCTCAGCTAATGGAAATGAGAAGTTTTGCAAACTTTCGAAAATGTTTTCATCCCTGCTGAGATATAACATTTTGTTTTTCTTCCAGGTTTTTCTTTCGTTTGCTTCTCTTTCATCCTATTTGAAATAGTATTTTGCTAGTTGTAAAGATACCCTAAGCATTTGTGGGTTACCAGTATTCCTAAAAAACGAATTTTAACTTTCCTAAACTGAAAGCAACTGCAGGTGACAAACAAGAAATTAGTATAAATTTGTTTTAAGTTCTCTGATATGGTAGAAAATATTGTGGGAAAAGGAGACAATGCTGATAACCAGCATTTTCTTCTTTTCCCATGATGTTTTCAAAGGCCTTCTTGCGCAGGTGATTAAAACACTGGATTGTTTTGTAAAGAGTCAAAGTGCTATGAAATAGGTGACAACCATTTCTATATGTTAAAGACTTGATAATACAGAATGCTACTTACATGCACTACCAAAGTTGGTTGCTGTCTGTCCAAGAGCATAATAGAAGGCTGGTTTGTTGGCTCCCCGTTCAAAGTTACAGTTACTCCGAGTGGAGATAAACATCCAGCCTTGCACATTACAGCCACTGCCGGAACTGGTCATAGCAAACTCATGGCCATTCAATTGGTCCCTGTCAAAGAAACATCATTTAACTCTTTCAGAGCAAAATATACAAACTCAAACTCTTTTGATGGCTGAAAATACAATCCACTGTAAGCAGCAGTTTCTCCTTTTGCTACTATGTTTTCTACATTCCAAAGACAGAAATTATGTTTTGTTTTACAATGAATTCATCATCTGCAAATGCTGAAAATATAGACTAGACTAAAATTTTGTTGTGGGGTAAATATTTTACCTTTTCAGCCTTGTATAGGTGAAAACAAGGGCTTCTGAAGATGGCACAGCTCAGGATCAGACTGCACAGAAGGTGCAGCCTGATCTTGGATCTTATGCTATCTGCTCGTTTAGTCCTGCCTATGTGATAAAAACCTCTCAGTTGCAGAGTAGACTACATGTTTTGTGCCGGCTGATATTGATCTGCACTTTCCCAAACCTTCGTGAAATCCTATGGGCCTAAAAGATAAATCAATTTCTTTCCATCAAAAGAAATCAATAGACCTTGCGCTAAATTTATGCTATTTTCACAGGCACACAATGTTAAGTTACTACAGATAGACTCAGTCAGTAAGAAATCCTAGAAAAAGCTATTCTACACCTAGTTAGGTTGAAAATCTCCCAAAATAATGGCATATTCCTGACAGAGAATGGTAATTTATGCCACAGTCAACAGAATTTCAGTCATGTCACTTCAACAGCTCACTTAACTTGACAAGAAAACAATATTTTACACTTGTCCAAATTAACTCTTTACCAAACGACAACAATTTAGACTGGTCCAACTTGAAAGCATTTGCAGATGACAAATTGAATGTGGCTCATAAATTGAAATTTGATTTGGGAATGGTAGAAAACTTTGTGGGAAAAGGAGAAAATGCTGGTTACCAGCATTTTCTCCTTTTCCCACAATGTTTTCAAAAGGCTTTTTCTTCAGGGTTGTTGAAAGTCGGGATTGTGTAATAAAGGGTTAAAAATCTTTGCTGAGAACAAGTAAAACATGGCTCAAACCAGATTTGTCTCTGGAAGGCAGAAAACATTGGTAACTAGCATTTTCTTCACTTCCCATGTTTTTAAAAGCATATTTCCAAAGGTTTGCATAACTCTTTACCACACAATCCTGAGTTTTAACCACCCTGAAAGAGAAGGTTTTGAAAACCTTGTGGGAAAATGAGAAACCAGCATTTTCTCCTTTTCCCACAATGTTTTCTACCCTATCAGATAAATATTACCTTTTAAACCACATTGAATTTGTTGTCTGCAAATGCTTTTAACTTAGTCCAGTCTAAAATTTTGTTGTTTGGTAGAGTTAAACATGGGATTGTTTGGTTAAGTGTTCATCATGTCTTTCTATTTAACACAAACACTAAGCCAGAATCTTTGCTGCCTTGCCCAAGGGAACTCCAAAGTTTTAAAAGGGGATTCAATCACAAGAATTTCCTGAGTAAAAATCAACAGCAATCTGGAGGTCCACCACAATTTCTGCTGTCTGATCTTGATCTGCACTGTCTACAAACAATGCTCAAGCTATACTTGGTATTCTGTCTGTTAACCCTTTACCAGACGACAAAACTTTAGCCTTGTCCAAATTGAAAGCATATGCAGACGACAAATTGAATGTGGCTCAAATGGTGCAACTTTGCTTTGATGGGGTAGAAAATATTGTGGGAAAAGGAGAAAATGCTGGTTACCAGCATTTTCTCCTTTTCCCACACTGTTTTCAAAAGGCTTCTTTCCCAGGGGTGTCAAAAGGCATCATTGTGCAGTAAAGGGTTAAAATACTTACCCAATCATACTGAAGAGATTCTTTGGAGCATATTTTATGTCTGTATATGTAGATGATATAATTCTGGAAGGATCAAACCAGTTGTTTTTGTTGGCTCCACTGGCATCAAAGATGATGTTTGCTCTCTCTATGCCGTTGTTGTAGATTGCAACTTTTACCTGTAGACAAGAAAAAAAGATGCTTTGGTTGATTTTCATTATTATCCCTTACCAAAAGGTAGAGGGTAATTGTTCTAGCATAGTCCATTAACTCTCAATCTGAATACATCTATCTAAATTCCATCATTTTTCTCAGTGGGCGGGGCAAAATATCTGTTCAATGCAATAGTATTTTTTCATTCAACCTCAAAAAATAGTTTCATTTGTTGCAGGTCTCACCTGTTCCATTCATTTATGTTCAACCTAACTTGTTGCATGTATATGAACCTGATACATTTAGGTCTTAACTCTTTACCAAACAACAAAATTTTAGACTTGTCCAAATTGAAAGCAGTTGCAGACGACAAAATAAATGTGATTGAAAATTTGAAATTTGTTTTGTGGGAATGGTAGAAAACATTGTGGGAAAAGGAGAAAATGCTGGTTACCAGCATTTTCTCCTTTTCCCACAATGTTTTCAAAAGGCTTCTCTCTCAGGGTCATTAAAGTCGGGATTGTGTGATAAAGGGTTAAAACTAAAAAATTCGAAAAAAAAGGCACAATAATTGTTTCCAAAAAAATAAATATGAAATTTTTTTAAGATTAATCTAGTAACCTTGGCCATAATTTGGTTGATTTTTCTCTTTTTAACTCTTTACAAAACAAAATTTCACATTTATCTAAACTGAAAGCGTTTACATACAACATATCAAATGTAGCTCCAAGGATGGGATTTGCCTCTGAAATCCTAGAAAACATTGCAGGTTAAGGAGAAAATGCTGGTTACCAGCATTTTCTTCTTTTTCCACAATGTTTACAAAAGCTTTCTCTGGCAGGGTCTTTAAAACTAGGGATCGTGTGGTAAAGAGTTAACAGGGAAAAGAAAAATATAAAAAATTTTCTTGTTTTGAAATTCATAACTCATAATTGTTAGTGTTGCATTGAAATTTGACCACCAACCTTGGCAAAATGTACCTGTTATGACATCAAGTTGCTTTTCTGTAACCTTTAACAATAAGTGGTTTTACTAGTTTCTCACAATTATTTCTCACTGATCACAACTACAGTTGCTTTTGCAGCCCGTGTAGATCACAATCAGATTGCATAAAACTTGCAGTCTGATTATTAATCCTTACTGTCTACCTAGCTATGACATTCTGAACAAAAACATTCTTTAAACTGCAATTACTTGGGTCTCATTTTCAGACTGAAAATGTCTGTTGGGTTTGTTCGGTGCCTTTACAGTTGAAATAAATATATGTATTCCAAATTCTTAATTCATGCATACATTTTTCTGAAAAAAAAAAAAAAAGGATCAAACCTTGTCAATACAC
The DNA here is from genome assembly GCA_945859785.2 of Tridacna gigas. Classification (NCBI taxonomy): domain Eukaryota; kingdom Metazoa; phylum Mollusca; class Bivalvia; order Cardiida; family Cardiidae; genus Tridacna; species Tridacna gigas. Next base: position 63,567,877 of record OX244034.2, on the reverse strand, counting down.
AGACTGTTCCAGTAATTGGACAAGTCTGGTTTATAGTGACCATTGTACTGACTAGTCAAGTACATGGCTTCTGGAACTTGGGCATTCAGGGTGTTGGGACTGTTCCATAGAGAGTAAAGATCTGGGCCTGGAGCACCTGCTACGCCCTTTAGCATGATCATCCAGTCTGGAAAAAAACCCGAAAATAACCATTTAACTGGAATGGTCAAGTTCTTATTTAGCTACCACAAAAAAAAAAATCTGAATTTCTTTCATGTCTTAACCATTAACGAAACAGTTCCATGTTTTCAAGATCTTAATAAAAAGGCATTTGAAAACATTGTGGGGAAAAAACAAAATTTATATGCTAACCAGCTCTTTTCCCTTTTCCCCACATTGTCTTCCACCCTTTCAAAGACAATTTGTAAGATTTGAGCCTTATATACAATGTAATTAATTTGATGTCTGTAATTTCTTTCAGTAGAGACAAGTCTAAAATTTGTCAACAATTAAAAGGTGCTTTAGTAAAAAATCTAGGTCACAATCAGACTGCACAGAGTGTGAATTCAGAATCAGATTTTGGATCCACTCTGTGGATTTTTTTAGCTCACCTGAACACAAGATGTCTTCAAGGTTGTTAAAAGGTTGTTTTTGAAAGAAAAACAATAATAGAAAATGGAATTAAGCCTTATCCTGCTAAATAAGGGAAAAAAAACTTTCAAGCCGATAGTAAAAACCAAAATATTGCTATTTTAAATGTACTTTTTTGGAAAGATATCTCCTTCTCGGACAGTGTAGATCCAAGACTTAACCCTTTCCCAAACGACAAATTTTGTACTAGTCCAAATTGAAAGAGTTTGCAGACGACAATTCTAAATTTGATGAAAATGGCAGAAAGGTCTCAAAATGGGTAGAAAACAATGTGGGAAAAGGAGAAATTGCTCGTTATGAGCAATTTCTCCTTTTCCCACAGTGTTTTCGAAAGACTTGTACCACAGACAGTGAAAACCAGGGCTTGTTTGGGAAAGGGTTAAGGAACACTGGCTCTGGATGAGTAACTTCTTTTTTCAACATACTGTTTTAGTATGTCATCTGCATTCAAGGCAATGTTTTATAGAACTAAAACATTAGGCAACAAGAGCACTGCATGCAGATGCCAACACATGGCTGCAGTTGTTTGATTTTCAAAAACACTTTGATAGTTACTTGCCCTTTTGTATGGGTTCCCCTTTTGATACTGAACAATTTGTCCAAGTTTGAAGTAAATATCTTAAGTAATGACAGAGATACTATAAAATGTCAAACTTTTTAAAAATGTTAAAGTTTTTGTACAATGACAATGATGACAACCCTGCCAGGGCTACAACAATACCCTGAAATTTTCTTCTGAGCAAAAAATTAAATTCCTTTTTAACCCTTTTTGGACTTGTCCAAATCTAAAGCATTTGCAGACAAAAGAATAAAAACTGTTTACTCAAAGGGATTTATCTTTGAAAGGGTAGAAAACATTGTTGGAAAACCCCACTTGGTCCAATTTGTCTTTGAAAGGGTAGTCATCTGCAGGATGACAAATCAAATGTGGCTAAAATGGAGGGAATTGCCTTTGAAAAGGAAAAAGATATTGTGGGGAAAAAGGAGAAAATGCTGGAAACCCTTTTCGAAAAATTTTTTCAAAGCCTTTTTCCTCAATGTTAAAACTCAAAGATTGTGTGGCAAAGGGATAGCTTACTATTTGTTGAAAGTAATCCACCAGTAATGGAATTCGGGGTGTTAAATCTCGAATCTGAAATAGATAAGAAAAGAAACCAATCACATAATAGCATCACTATTGGAAACAAAAGATAATGATCCTTTAAAAGAAATAGCTGATCCCAAACTTGTGCTAGAATGCTTTCGATGCAGATATTTTCTGAAATATCCTACAAAATGCTTCACTCTTTACCAAACAATCCAGAGTTTTAATGACCCTAGTGAGGAAGGCTGTTGAAAATATGTTTGAGCCAAGATTGAAATGTTTTCTGCAAATACTTTCCACTTTGCTGTCTGGCAAAGAGCTAGGCAGTTCACCATGAAATGGGTTAATTCAAAGATAGTACAGTGCAAGGTTTAAGACACCATCTTTCTGGCTGTGTACCTCTCCAACTGACATTATTTATGAATTAAAAACACATTCAACATCCCTCCAGAAAATGGATAAATAAAACATACTGCAGAGATTGCATGTCTTTCTGCAGTTATCATAAGCCCATGCTTCATATGGGGCCTCACAGCCAGACTGTCCATAGTCCACACAGTTGCTGATCTTGTCCGCGCAGGCTGTGGTAGTAGGTTGAGGTGCAATGGTGACAAAAGACGCAGGAGTAGTGGCTGAAAGTACAATACAGTGCGTTCTAGATGAGCCATGCTCTGGCAAAAGGGGATTTAATACACCTTCATAATACACTGTACCAGGAAAAAGATTGCTTTATTATGGATCCATAAAATACATTTTGTCTAACAACTGACTGATTCATGAGGTAGACTGGTGGTAAGTCCTTTGACATGCAGAAAATTGACCTACAGCAAAGAGTACATGTATTGACCCTTTGTTAGCCTGTGGAGGCTGACATGCATCAATACTTTTTGCAGATGCATCAAACCCCCTTTTCACAGAGTATGGCTCATATAATTCCACACTCATTGATACCAGTATGTCTTTATTCATCACACTGTGCAGGTTACTGTTTTAGTCAGGCAGTGGGCATCCTGGCATGCTTCCCAACTCTCCCAATTTACCAAATTACCCGATCACTCCGACAGTCAATTAAAAAACCCCGATTCGGAAAAATTCTGACATAAGGGTAAAAAGAGTGAGATAAATTTGTACCCAAGGTACATATACAGTATATTATCTGAAGTTTACAATGGTTGACACAAGTGCGTATTTTAAGGTTAATCAGATTCATTGTCTATAAATAGGAACCAAGATACTGAGATATATCGATCGATGATTGTGAATCAATCAAATTTGAGAATGGGCCGAGGTACTTTTCAGAGTGGAAATCAAAATGTCGTTCACCTGACGTTAACAGGTAAATTACATTGTACGATTCTAGATCCATGAACACAAAATACCATTGCTCATTGCGTCCCCTGGACGCAGACAAAAATGAGTGAAAACATGTAGTTAATCAGTAACAAAAAAAATGAAAAAATAGCAAATTTTAAACTCTTACTGCACAAACTGACCTCTGGAATTTCAATTTATCTAAAAATAGATCGACCCGCACGTAATCATAGTTAAATCAATGACGTAGCAATATTCGACTGGTTACCAGCGATAGAGTAATATGGTAATCCTCAGGGCACTGATTGGAGGAACCTACTGTTGCCCAACGTTACCGATGCTGATGTTTGCTTCCATTTTTTTGCTTGTGTGAAGATTGCCTCTATTTTTTCTTTTTGAAAAGTGCATTTTTTTTTTAATTTTCTTTATGCTTTTGAGATATTTAACTGATGATTTATGCAGACAAAAATGATACTCAAAAGGAACTCACTGGGACTCAACTTTTTTTTTTCAAACAGTATATATGACAACTTGTCCTTTAGATAGAACTTTACCAGCAATTCGAGTCGGATTATAATTATGGTGTTTATTCAAGACACCTGTTTGTGATTATTGAGTACCAAAGAGTATGAAAAATGTCAGAATAAAATGTGGTACTCTGTAGTCTATAAAGCTAAAACATTATGGGTACAATATAAAATTGGCAGAATATCTTTAAAAAAGAAGTCAAAATTATACGATGTACATTACAAAACAGTGAAAACACAATGGACAAAGTAGCATTTGATAATGAACATCACAGTGCTTCTTTACCGATTTAAATATATTTATGACTGTAATGATTGATTTTGTTTTTGCTCTAAATATTCACATACATTTGATAAACAATAATATCTAATAAAAAATAAAAAGAAATAAATCATAAACCAGATTTTTGTTCAATTATTAAAATATTTGGCCTAGAATGGTTTAAAAATGATCTTTAGAGAGACCTTCCAGTACGCTTCAAAAAGTCTCTCCCTTGAAACCTCAAATTTCCCCCTCTGAAACTCTCAAAAACCCCCTTTGGTGTTCGAAAAAGTTGGGAAGAATGCATCTTATGAAAACATTCAAACAAATCATAAGAAGCAATATCACTCTCTGCAACAATATTTTCCACTGTATCCAAATGACCTCTACAACAGGAATTCATTGGTCACATCTGCCAGTATTTGCTTCATAAGTTACCTCCTACACAAGACTTTTTATTCTCCAGCAGACCATTTTGGGAAACATAAAGACAAAAGAAATAATTCTTGTAACAAGCTTTTTTTTCCCTTTTGCAACTTAGTTTCCAAAGTTACATGTATCAAATCTTCATTTTAACCCTTTATCGCACAATGCTGCCTTTTAACGACCCTGGGAAAGAAACCTTTTGAAAACATTGTTGGAAAAGGAGAAAATGCAGGTAACCAGCATTTTCTCCTTTTCCCACAATGTTTTCTACCCTAAAGAAAACTTGCACCATTTGAGCCACATCGAAATTGTCTACAAATGCTTTCAATTTGGACAAGGCTGAAATCCTGTAGACTGGTAAAGGGTTAATTACGGGTCATTTTTCCAGATCATCTTCTGTCAGCTATCCCTGTACTAGACTAAAAAAAATTTAGACCTGTCCATTTTGAAACCATTTGCAGACAACTCATTCCACATAGTTTCAATAATGAAACTTGCCTCTGAAGCGGTAGAAAACACTGTGGGAAAGCGAGGGTTACCAGCATTTTTTTCTTTTCCCACAATATCTTCAAAAGCCCTCTTCACTAGGGTTGTTAAAATATGGGGTTGTGTGGTAAAGGGTTAACAGAGCTTTGAATGGCTCTTTTCTAAATATATAAGGACAACAGAATGTTCAGTGGAGAAAAATGAAGGTTCTTGAAAGGATGACTATAGACAAAACTTAGAATTTTGGTAAAGCATTGTTTTGAGCATACAAACCTTTTATTATAAACACTCTCTTGAGAGGTCCATCAGAACCCTTAAAAAGCACCTTTACCCTTTACCAAACAACAAAATTTTGGACTAGTCCAAATAGAAAGCATTTGCAGATGACACTGTAGACATGGCTCAGATAATGATTTCTGTCTTTGACAGAGAAGAAAACATTGTGGTAAAAGGAGAAAATGCTGCTTACCAACATCTTCTTCTTTTCCCACAATGTTTTCTTCTGCCTTTTTTTCAGGGTTGTTAAAACAAAGTATTTTTGGTAAAGATTTAAACACCTTAGCCACCAGTGTAAAGCAAGATCAGACTGCAAACATTCAATCTAATCTTTGATCTACAATGTTGGCTTTGCTGAAACACAGTACACAAAAGCAGCCTTCAAACTGCAATAATATGAGTCTTATTCCTAGGCTAAGAATGTCTGTTGGGCTTATTTGGCACACTAAGGTTTAGGACAAGTTTTAGTGCTTCTAGTTACAGATACCGTCTTGAGTGGTGTATTTAACCTGTCTACCAGATGACTAAATTTCAGACTTGTCAAATTCAAAAGCAATTGCAGACAGCCAATTTAATGTTGTTCAAATCAATAAGAAATTACTTGCGAAAGAGCGGACAACATTGTGGGCATAAGGAGAAAATGCTGGTTACCAGCATTTTCTCTGTCATTTCACAATGATTTTAAAGGCCTTTTTTCTCAGGGTTGTTAAAAATCTGGATTGTTTGGTAAAATGTTTAGCTATCTTAAAAGTCTAAAATACATACAGCAGAGGTTGCATGTCTTTGCACAGTTATCTCTTGCCCAAGGTTCGAACTGTCCTGTACAAGCATTTGGTCCATAGGCTGAACAATCAGACTTCTTGTCACTACACTGTTGTGGACCTTGGGTTACACTTGATGCTACAATACATTAAGGGTTTTCTTAAATTTTTAACTGACAACTAATTTCATACTGAAAGCATATGGCCTGCAACCTGTGAAATGAGACCTTCGAACATTTGCATAAAAGTGTTGTCTCGGATAAGCCTGTGCAGTCCACGCAGGCTAATCCCAGACGTCACTTTACGACTACATAAGATTTCTTCATACAGTAGACTTTCGTGAACCAGAAAACCACACAAAAACGGGAAGTGTCGTCTTGGATTAGTCACAGACTGCACAGACTGATCTGGGACGACACACTTTTACACATATGTCCGAAAGTCCCTTTTTGTGCGTTGCAAGCCATATTATGACAACAAAACAAATTGGGCTGAAACAATTGGATCTGTCATGTAAAGGGTAGCTAGCATTGTCTTTTTCCCAATAATATTTTCAAAAGCCCCCTTCAATGTGGTTGTAAAAATGATAGGGTGGTCTGTGAAGAGTTAAAGTGTTTCTTCATAAAATATCAGTTTCTTCTGCAAAATGCAAAACATCTGACCTGACATTATCAAATGAGCCATGCTCTGTGAAAAGGGGGCTTAATGCATCTATGAAAAGCATTGACCCGAGTCAGCCTGCGTAGTCTGCACAGGCTGACGTGGGGCGAAACTTCGCTATTGGTCAATTTTCATTATGCCAAAGGACCATTCTACCTCATGAATCAGCTGGTTGTATAAAAAAGTGGCTATTATGGATCCATAATTATGTGATGCTTGACAGGTATAATGCATCATGGAGATGCATTAAGCCCCCTTTTGCCAGAAATTGGCTCAAATATTTTATTCTATTCTAGATAATAAATTTATCTTTGTCTGTATCAAAAGTAATTGCAGATAAAACCTTAAATGTGACCAAATTATTGGTTCTGTATTTAAAAGGGTAGAAAACATTGTATTTTTTCAAAAGTTGTCTCCCTCGGGGTAATTAACCCTTTCCCAAACGACAAATTTTGGACTGGTCCAAATTCAGAGTTTGCAGACGACAATTTTGAATTTGATGAAAATGGCAGAAAGTTATCAAAAACACTGTGGTAAAAGGAGAAACTGCTCGTTACGAGCAATTTCTCCTTTTCCCACAGTGTTTTCAAAAGACTTGTACTGCAGACACGTGAAAACCAGGGCTTGTTTGGGAAAGGGTTAAAGCAAGGAAAATGGTACAAGTGTTGATACAATACTTACTGCAGAATCCACAATATGCATTACAGTTCTGTTTGGCCCATTCCACATATGGAGCTACACAAGAAGTCTTGCCATATGCATTACAATTGGAAATGGCGTCATAGCAGCCACCAACATGTGGTGCTGCTGTGAGTATGGGAGATGGGAAGGTTGCTGCAGGTTGGGATGAGCAGAGTGGTTCCTGGCAACATTGTCCTGGGAAGGTAACCATTCGGCAAGCACTTGGGAGAGTTGTATATGTTGGACATCTGGAAAGTTCACATCATGATAGTATTCAGTTATTGTTGCTTGCTTTTTTCATTTAATTCAAGTGTTACTGGTGCTTTATGGTATTAGACAATTTTCAAGGTACTTTAGTCATGTCACACCTGCCTATCAGTACTTTCATAGCCCTTCTTTAACCCTTTGCCAATCAATCCTGTGATTCAATGACTCTGAGGAATAAAGCTTATGAAAACATAGCGGCAAAAGTAGAAAATGCTAGAAACCAGCATTTTCTTCTTTTCGCATGTTTTCTATCCTTTCAAAGACAAATTTCATTATTGGAGCCACTTATAATTTGTTATCTGCAATGCTTTCAATTTAGATGAGTCTGAAATGTTGTTGTTTGTTTGAAAGTTAACACATTACCTACTACAGAAGCCTTTTTCGCTTGTGCAGCAGACAGCTTTTGGTTCATAAACACAAGGCTTATATGCTGTACTGAGATTGCAAAATCCGAGTTCTGTCAAATTCTTTCTAGGGTTTGATCATAGTCATTAACACTGGAATCATTCCTTTACAATTTTAACAAGCTATCAACTCTTTACCGAATGACAAAAATTATAGACAAAATCTAAACTAATGCAATAGCAGACAAATTAAATATAGCTGAAACATTGGGATTTGTCAATGAAAGTGAAGAAAACATTGTGGAAATGGAGAAAATGCTGGTACTAGCATTTTCTCCTTTTCCCACAATGTTTTCTAATACCTTCTTGCTTTGTACAAAATTTGTGTATTATACTTTTCAAACCCTTACCATACAATCTTGAGTTTAAACAACCCTGAAAGAGGCTTTTGAAAACATTGTGGGGAAGGGGGAAAATGCCGGTTAGCAGCATTTTCTTTTTTTCCCACTATGTTTTTATCCTATCAAAGACAGAAATCAACATGAGCTACATTTACTTTGTCTTTCGCAAATGCTTTCCATTTGGTTGATTCCAAAATTTTATTGTTTGGTAAAGAGTTAATTGATCGTCTCCCATGAAAAAAATGCAGCAAAAGGCTTTAACAGTCCATTTTTTATCATAAAAGATGGATAATCAATACATTTGTAAACAGTGTGGTAGAAGCAAGATAGGTTTGTTAGATAAAATGTTGCACTACTATTTGTGTATGGTGATGAGTCAATCTCTCAGTCCTAGTCCACAATACCTAGACAACAAAACTTACTGTGGGGAACATGTGTACACGCCATGTTGGGCATCAGTGCACTGACAGGAGAATTTACATGCATCATCCCAGGTCTGGCCTTGTGAATAAATTCTGCCATTGTATATACATCGATCTGAAACATAGATTTTAACACTTTCAGTGCTATACAGAACTTTAAGGTGATTTTGAGGATGAGATCAGCCTGCGCAGGACCAGTAGTATATTTTTTTATCTACACTGTATGACATTCTCACCCGACATTTCAGTCAAAATGACCTCAACATTGAAATAATCTGCCAAGGTCGGTTTTCATCAACCATTTTTTAGAACATTCCTAGTCTAATTCTAGGTTTAGAAAGTAACACAAGTTCTGATTGACTAAACCATTTTGTTCAGCCAATCAGAAGTTATGTTAATTGAAAATTTGGAAAATTCTTGAGAATATGACTAAGAATGTTCTCATGAATGGTTGGTGAATACGGACCTTGGTCTATACCACTGTCGGACACAATTTTTTTTTTTCCCTATGTGTGTTAAGCATTATAGGGGTCAAATATGGTAACAATAATATAACATCATTTACTAAACTGTAGCTTAGGTTTTTACTCTTACTACACTAAAGGGATCCTGCATAGCTTACTGGTCACTGTGATAAAGCTTAAATAAATTTTAAACATTTTAAAGTCTATCGGCTTAGCTAAAGGCAAAATCTGGTAATTTTACAGAATACATGTACATCTATGATCTAGGAGTCCAGAAGAAGCAGAATGATCTTGGATCTACCTGGTCAAATCTTTAAGATTTTCTTTCTCAAACAGCCTTGCATTTAAAACCTTTACCAAATAATCCTGTGGGTAGGGATTTAAGCATTTGAAATGGTGGAAAACATTGTGGCAAATGGAGGAAATCCTGGTTACCAGCATTTTCTCCTTTTCCAAGTGTTTTCCAAAGCCTCCTTGTACAGGGTTTCAGAAAACAGGATTGTTTGGTATAGAGATAATTAGCAGAACGATGCATGTGAAATACTGAATATAAAAACATACTGGCTTGTCCAGAAACAACTTGGTTTCCAGTGATACCAGTGCTTGGGTTGTATCCTGGCCTGAATCCACCAACACCTGGCTGAAAGGTTCCGTAGACTGGATAGCCTGTTGTTGGGTTGGTCACTGGGTTGAAAGTGGATCCGTCTGGTTTTTGGCAGACTGGTTGTTCACAACACTGGCCTGCAGCCTTGACTGTGTAGCAGCCTTGTGGTAAGTTTTGGTAAATTGGACATCTGCGATTTGTTAAGAGAAAAGTCAGCTAAGAATATGTCCCTGGTACAACTCTTTTGTAAAAGGAGAATTGTTTATAACAAACATTTTCTTCTGACTTCATTAAATTTTGTAGCAACATTTTCATATGTATTTGTGAATGTGACCTCATATAAACCTTTAACCACACAATCCCATGTTTTCACTTCCCTGAGGAAGGGGCCTTTTTGAAAACATTGTGGAAAAGGAGAAAACGCTGGTAACTTAAAAGTGGTACAAATGAACTTAAGGTTTTTTGACAGGATAGAAAACATTATGGGAAAAGGAGAAAATGCTGGTTACAGGTTTTTTGACAGGATAGAAAACATTATGGGAAAAGGAGAAAATGCTGGTAACCAGCATTTTCTCCTTTTCCCATAATGTCTTCTATCCTGTCAAAAAACCTTAAGTTCATTTGTACCACTTTTAAGTTTGTCATCTGCAAATGCTTTCAATTTGTAAGGGGGCTAAAGTTTGTCATTTGGGAAAGGGTTAACCCTTTACCAGATGACAAAATTATAGCCTTGTCCAAATTGAAAGCATTTGCAGATGACAATTTCAGTATGGCTCAAATGATGCAACTTTTCTTTGGTAGAGTAGAAAACATTGTGGGAAAAGGAGAAAATGCTGGTTACCAGCATTTTCTCCTTTTCCCAAAATGTTTTCAAAAGGCTTCTTTCCCAGGGGCTTCAAAAGTCGTCATTGTGCAGTAAAGGGTTAAGTGTGTTTAATTTACAAGGAAGAGTAATATCTTTTATTAACTCTTTACCAAACGACAAAATTTTGTACGTCCAAATTAAAAGCATAAGCAGACATTAAAATAAAAATAAGTGATAACAGAAAAATTGAAATTTGCTTTGGGAAGGGTAGAAACATTGTGAGAAAAGGAGAAAATGCTGCTTACCACCATTTTCTCCTTTTCTCACAATGTTTTCAAAAGGCCTCTTTCTCAGTCATTTTAAGTTGGGATTGTGTGGTAAAGGATTAACAAATTCAGTCAGTACTTAAGATGCAGATATTGAAATTTCAAAGCTTTTTTTACCAGAATATTTGGCAAAGAAGTTGACTGTGTAGGTCCAAATCAGACTGCACATTCAGTGCATTCTGATCTTGATCTACATTGTCCACAAAAACAAATTAAAAGCAGGTTCTACACTACAAGGGTTAAAGGAAAAAAATGACACAGTTTCCAGAACAAGTTACATACAATGGTTTGCACTCATAGAATCCAGTTCTGGCGTCCTTGCACTCACACTGAAATTCACAGCCATCATCCCATGTCTCCCCTTGGTTGTAGATCCTATTCTTGTACACACACTGGTCTACAATACAAATAAAAGAGTGAAGTTTCTCAAAAGTTTTAAATCAATACATCATCCCCTATCAAACAGTCATGTGTTTTGACAACCCTTACATATTTGGCCTATGAAAACATTGTGGGAAAAGGAGAAAATGCTGGTAACCAGCATTTTCTCCTTTTCCCACAAAGTTTTCCACCTTTCAAAGGCTAATTTCCTTCATTTGAGCTATATCTAATTTGCTGTCTGCAAATTCTTCCATTTTGGACAAGTCTCAGATTTTACCCTCTTGCAAAGAGTTCAACAGTTATAGCACTCTGTAACTTGCAGATTAAATCCATGAGTTTGCAGGGCTTTCACCATGACCTCAGGTAGTAGGTACATAGAGGTAAAAACCTATCTGTCTCTTTCTATCATGGAATTTATAATTACTAAAACATCACTTAAACTTTTACCACACAATCCCAAGTTTTATAATGACCCAAAGGAAAAAGACTTTTGAGAACATTGTAGGAAAATGAGAAAATGCTGGTAACCAGCATTTTCTCCTTTTCCCACAATGTTTTCTACCCATTCAAAGAAAGATTTCCTTATTTAAGCAAAATATAGTTTGTTGTCTGTATATGCTTTCAATTTGGACAAGTTCAAGTTTTGTTCTTTGATAAAGAGCTAAAACATCAACATGCATCTAAATAATATGTGTACTTCAAAGACAATTTAGCCCTCACACATATTCGCAAAAAATTAAAAATTTGACGCATGTTTAAATAATTGAAAATTCACTCTCATGCACTGATTGTTATTTCTTTATCAATCAACGAAACTTTAAGACCCATCCAACTTGATAGCATTTGCAAATAACAAATCAGAAATATCTCAGTCAATGGGACTTGATTTTGAAAGGATAGAAAAATTATGAGAAAAAGAGAAAATGCTGCAGTTTCTTCTGTGCCCCCATTTTTTTTTTTAAAAGCCTTTTCCATGAAGGTACTTAACCCTTTACCACACAATCCTGACTTTTAATGACCCTGAGGAAGAAGCCTTTTGAAAAAATTGTGGGAAAAGGAGAAAATGCTGGTAACCAGCATTTTCTCCTTTTCCCACAATGTTTTCTACTCATCACGGACAAATTTCGTCATTCAAGCCACCTTTAATTTGTCATCTGCAAATGCTTTCATATTTGGACCAGTCTAAAGTTTTGTGGTTTGGTAAAGAGTTTAAACATTAGACTGTTTGGTAAAGGTTTCATGTGAGTTGTGAATGTAAGAATTCAATTAAACTTTGCTCACTTCTGATGTCAGTGACTTGGGTGCCTGGTGGGACACCATATCCTGACCCTGGGAACTGATTGTTTCCAATCATGGGTTGTGTTCCTGATGGATAGATCACTAGGGGTGGATTGCCAGAACTGGGTGTGGGTGTGGCACCAGGAGATGAGGTCGGGGCTGGTGTTGGTATGAGCTGTGGTGCTGGATTGTAGTTGCCCAGATTTGGAATGTTACAGCTTAAGCTCTTGCAGCACATTCCAGGTACAGTGTTCATTTTACAGTATGTGGGAATGTTACTTGGGAATGCTGGGCATCTGAAATTGCATTCATAATAATAGTAACAAATGTTAGATATGAGCAGTCCTCTGGCAAAAGGGAGTTTACTGCATCTGTGATGCACTTTGCCAATCAAGTCATCACAATTATGGATCCATAAAAATCCAGTATGACAGCTGACTGGCCCAGGAGGTAGAATGGTCCTTTGACATGCAGCAAATTTACAAACAGCAGAAAGTTTCGATTCATGTTAGCCAGTTTGACATGGGTTGGTACTTTTTGCAGATGCATTGAACTCCGTTTCACAGAGCATGACACATATACCATTACTGTGTAAAATGCTTCCCAATGTCATTTAGGGACAAATGCCAAAAACAAGTTCCAAAGTTATTTCTGCCTCTAATCTAGAGCTGGAATACTTCTATATTTCATCAACCTACTACTAAATCAGCTGTTTTTAGACTTTCCAAAAGCTATTATAAAGCATGAAGAGTACAAATATTTGAAGGAAATGAAACTTTTCACTAGACAGCCGTCATAGTGGAAAAAGGCGCAAACGCTTGAGACAGGCAATTGATCCTTTTCCTACAATGTTTTGTAAACCTGTGAACTGCAGGGGTGTAAAATAACACATTTTTATAGTAAAAGCTTTTAAACAGGTTTTCATTATATTTTGGAATGATATCAAAACTTTCTTATTAAGAAATTTTAACAATTACCAAAACCTATCCTTACTCAGAAGTACATGCATATGAGGACAGTATTCTATTGGCAGCTGGAAGCGTATAAACATGTATATGAGCCATGCTCTGTGAAAGGGGGCTTGATGCATCTGTGAAAAGTATCGACCCAGGTCAGCCTGCGCAGGCTAACCCAGGCCGAAACTTTTCGCTATTTGTCAATTTTCTGCATGTCCAAGGACCAGTCTAACTCATGATTCAGTCGGTTTTCAAAAAATGTAGCTATTATGGATCCATAATTATGTGATGGCTTGATTGATACAGTGCATCACAGAGATGCATGAAGCCCCCTTTTGCCAGAGCATGGCTCATGTATTTTCGTATACTGAAGCACTGGAAGTTTACCATACAACAACTGAGTCATTTTCTGGAAAAGGCGGATTTAACCCTTTCCCGTACATTGACGCATTTTAACACCCCTGGGAAAGAGGCCTTATGAAAATATTGTGGGAAAAGGAGAAAATGCTGGTTACCAGCATTTTCTCCTTTTCCCACAATGTTTTCTACCCTATCAAAGAAAACTTGCACCATTTTAGCCACAATGTCCTCTGCAAATGTTTTCAATTTGGACAAGGCTAAAATTCTGCTGTCTGGTAAAGGGTTAATGCATTTTCTTCATGCATTATACCAAGCAAATCATCCACTGATATGGATCCATCATACCTGAAAAACTGGCTAAATCATGAGCTAGAATGTTCTTTGACATACAGAAAATTTACCAAAAAGTTTCTACAGAGGTCAGCCTGCAAGGACTGCACAGGTGACCTGGTTGATGCTTAATGCAAATGCATTAACCCTTTACCACACAATTCAACTTTTAACAACCCTGAAAGAGAAGGCTTTTGAAAACATTGTGGGAAAATGAGAAAATGCTGGTAACCAGCATTTTCTCCTTTTCCCACAAAATGTTTTCTACCCTATCAAAGACAGAAAGAGTCATTTTAGGAACGTTTATCATCTGCTTATGCTTTGAATTTGGTCCAGGTCAAAAATTTGTTGTTTGGCAAAGGGTTAAACTACTTTTGCACAGTGCACGAGTCTATGAAATCTACCCTTACTTAGAAGTACATGAGTAAAGTCCTCTGTTAGCATCTGTACAGGTACATGTGTACTGACATCCATCGTCCCAGGATTGCCCTTGTTTATGAACTGATCCTTTGTAGACACACACAGCTGGGCAAATAAAAAGAGAGAAATGAGAGAATCCATTAAAATCTGTCCCTTCATCTACATATCTATCCTTGTCATTCTTTTTCTTTAGTAAAGCACATTCTAATGTCTCTGAAGCAAATTTCTCTTTTGGAAAAAAAAACCAGAAAATTAGAAATCTAATGCTACATAATGGCAGTTTGCATGGCTATTGCATTACATTCTTAAGAAATTCTTGTTGTGCTTTTTTAAGTTTTCTGTTGTTACATGGTCGACAAAGAGATGGTATTAAAATTGCCACAATGATAAGCCGTTTCCCCTTTTGCCACGACATATTAACATGTATTTGAGTATTAACTCATTACCAAATGACAAAATTTTGGACTGGGCAAAATTGAATGCATTTACAGATGACGAATTAAATGTGGCTTCAATGGTGATTTCAGCATCTGATAGAGTAGAAAACATCGTAGAAAAAGAAAATGCTTGTTATCAGCATTTTCCCCTTATCCAACAATGTTTTTAACCCTTTCCCAAACAAGCCCTGGTTTTCACATGTCTGCAGTACAAGTCTTTTGAAAACACTGTGGGAAAAGGAGAAATTGCTCGTAACGAGCAATTTCTCCTTTTCCCACAGTGTTTTCTACCCTTTTTGGTAACTTTCTGCCATTTTCATCAAATTTTAAATTGTCGTCTGCAAACTCTTTCAATTTGGACCAGTCCAAAATTTGTCGTTTGGGAAAGGGCTAAAAGCCTTCTCTTTCCGGTTTATAAAACTAGGGATCGTGTGGTAGAGTCAAATTGTAATTTGTGCAAATCATTCATATTTTACTTACACATCCCAAATTTTTCAGGATGTAATGAGTAAAGGGAAACATTGAAGGAAATAAATATGAGTCATGCTCTGTCAAAAGGGGGCTAAATGCATCTCCGTGATGTATTATACCAAGTAAGTCATCACATAATTATGGATCCATAAAATCCATTTTGTCTAACAACCAGCTGAATGATGAGGTACACTGGTTCTATGAGATGCAGAAAATTTACCAAAAGCAAAAAGTTTAGGCCCATGTCAGCCTGCGGGGAATGCACAAGCTGACCTGCGTCAATATTTTTTGCAGATGCCCCTTTTCACACAGCATGGCTTATAATATGATGCTAAGGAAGGGCTGATTTTTCCCGGACTACCACTTACATCTAGCTCCAGACGCTGTCAATCCAGGAATATTAGTGGGGCGACCACTACCACTGAATGTTGCATGTGTACCAACAGGGACAATATTGGTTCCTGGCTGAGTTGGTTGTACCCCAGTGCCTGTGATTGGTGACAGGGTACCAGAACATCCAGGCACCTTGCAACATGAGTCTGAAGGGTCAGTTACCAGATAGCATGAGCTTGGTAAGTCTGAGAAGGAAGGACATCTGAAAAAAAATGGCATGAGAGTGTATTTTGTTCTTTCCTCATGATGCTTAACTCTCTACCAAACTTCAAAATTTTAGACTAGTCCAAACCGAAAGCATTTGCAGACGACAATTTCAGTGTGACTTAAAAATTGAAATTTGTTATGGGATGGGAAGAAAACATTGTGGGAAAAGGAGAAAATGCTGGTTACCAACATTTTCTCCTTTTCCCACAATGTTTTCAAAAGGCTTCCTTTTTCAGGGTTGTTAAAAGTTGGGATTGTGTGGTAGAGAGTTAATTACTTCCAGCACACAAATTTGACAAAAGTCTTTGTAAAACAAGGATAACCAACATGATTAAGAGACAAATATCAGTGAAAAGATAGTTTTCAAAAGGCTTCTTCCACAGGGTCTTTAAAATTTAAGATTGGTAAAGACTTCAAACTGGTAGAGACTTTTTCTGTATGAAAATTTAATTTATTGCCCTAAAATTGTACATAAATTTTGCTTAACTCTTTACCAAACAATAAAACTTTTGACTTTTCAAAACTGAAAGCACTAGCAGACGACAATTTAAATGTAACTTGAATGATTGGATTTGTCTTTCAAGAGTAGAAAACACTGTGGGAAAAGGAGAAAATGCTGGTTTCTAGCATTTTCTCCTTTTCCCACAATGTTTTCAAAAGCCTTCTACCTCTGGGTCATTCAAAAAAGGGATTGTTTGGTAAAGGGTCAAAATACAGAGACCCATTGTATACAGTTTCTCATGACTAATACTGTGAATGCTAATGGTCATTATGTTCTGATTTCAAGCAGAGAAAAACAAAACACTTGCAATCACCTTGCATTACATTTGTATTGGTTGGTGATTGGATCCTCACAAACGCAAGTATAGTCACATCCATCCTGCCAGGTAGTGCCTTTAGGATGTTGGCTCATATCCTTGTAAACACATTTGTCTGAATGAAACAGTAAAGAAGTTTGATAACTACAGAATTCATTACTATCTGGGGATGACTTTTCTATTACATAAGCTGGCATAATCACACACTGTTTACTCACTCTCCTTTTGATGGTGTTTAAAGTTATACTGTTTTCTTCTATTCATATGTATGTTCCTTGTGCTGGATATGTATTATGCTGCTATGTTCATGTGTAATGGGCCGGAGTCCTAAGTCACCAGTAAAATATTGTACTGTATTGTATTGTACATTAGATCACTTTTAAGAACATTGTTGCATAAGGAGAAATCACTAGCTTTTAATAATGTCACAATATATTCTTGTATAAAAGGCCTGGTAGTGGCAAAAATGAACAGTGGAGGTGTTAAAATACATTTAAATTTAAATCAAACCATTTGAAAACATGGACATTATTGTGAAGATAATGATTTGTTATGGTATGGTTGGTCAAAGTGTAATTCATTGGAATAGAAATTAATTTCGAAATCTGGTTAAAAGTTAACAAAAAATAGAGCAACCTGGCATTTGTTTACCTAATTTTAAAATTTGTTTTTCTGCCAGCAAGCAAACACCTGGACCGACTGCACAGTAACAGATTGTCATCTTCGTGAAAATTTCAATACTTGTAAAAGGTATAATGTAATTTTAAATGCCTTTTAACACCTGCATTGTTTACTTTTGGCTGCTACTGGGCCTTTAATGTATCATCCAGTCATGTATCATGTATAATGTACTTGTCTGGTCTTGTAAATCATCCATATTTTAACCAGCATTTTCCTTTTCCCATAAGGTTTTCTACCCTTTCAAAGACAAATCTATTCACACGAATTAAAGTTGATCTGCAGTCTGCAAATGCTTTTCAATATGGATGAGTCTAAAATTTCGTTGTCTTGTATAATTAACCTATACAATATTTTCCATCTCTGTGGTAGACTACCCATGAGAATATCATGAGAGGTGGAGTGACAACAAAAATTGTTTCTTTTCCTAAAATGTTTTGAATATCAATTTAAAAAAAAAACAAAAGAAAAAAGAAACATCATTTTAACGTTTGTACTTTGTGTTATTTGTCATAGCATTCAGTTGATCCTGTTCAGTAACTGGTTAACCATGTTAAGCAAATGATATCAGCATCCAATGTGAGAAATACCACAGATCCTTAACCCTTTACCAGACAACAAAATATTAGCTTTCTCCAAATTGAAAGATTTGCAGACGACAATTTCAATTTGGCTAAAATGGTGCAATTTTTCTTTGATAGGGTAGAAAACATTGTGGGAAAAGGAGAAATGCTGGTTACCAGCATTTTCTCCTTTTCCAACAATGTTTTCAAAAGGCTTCTTTCCCATGGGCATCAAAAGGTGTCATTGTGCGGTAAAGGGTTAACCAAGGCAGTAATAATGTCAACACCATTTCACTAGCATACTTTGGCAAGCTCAAAATTTACCTCTAGATCCAGTGATTCCAGTGCCAGGCTGCTGAGTGACCGGCGGATTGGAACCAGAGATGCCCGGTCCAGGGTTAGGCTGGAATGTAAATGGTGGATTAGTTCCTGAACCTGCAGGGCCAGTGCCAGGCTGGAATGGGAATGGCTGGTTAGAGCCAGATGGTCCTGTGACTACACCGGGGCTGTACACTCCTGGTATTGTGGGTCTTGGTGAGGGTGTAGGGGGTCCTGGGCTCGGGATTTGAGACAGGTCACATGAGGCTACCTTACAACATCTGTCTCTAGGATCTGTCTTGTATGTACAGTATGGGGGCAAGTTAACATAGCGAGGACATCTGAAATACATACAAATATCTTTAACCCTTTAACGAACAATCCCAAGTTCTAATGACCTTCAGGAAGGTTTTCAAAATCAAGAGCTGTCATCAGACTGCATAGCTTACCTAAAAAAGTTAGTTGTTGGAGGGTGGCAAAAACTCAGTCTAGAAAAAAGGAGCTCCAGAAAAACTTTAACATGATATTTCAAAATCTGTGACTTGACCCTAGGATCATAGTAGCTAGGTTATTGCTCAATAACATATGCAAAAAAAATGTGGGAAAACCATCTACCAAACAATCCTGAGTTTTAACAACCCTGAAGAAAGAGGCTTTTGAAAACACTGCTATTAACCAGCATTTTCTCCTTTTCCCACAATGTTTTCTATCCATTTAAAGGCAAGTTTCAGTTTTTTAATCACATATTTATCATCTGCAAATGGTTTCAGTTTGGACCAGTCTAAGACTTTGTCATTAGGTAAAGAATCAGGCATGTACTGGTTTTCACTTGTATTTGGTTGAAGCTCAGAGGTGTCTTGCCTAAGGTCAGTCCCACAAAAGACCCAGTGGAACTGGTAAGGGTTGAACCCAGGACTGCTAGAGTACCAATTCTACACCATCATCACTTAGCCAAGCCTGACCTGTTTATATTTCATGGATTGTTGGCTTGTATTCAAAGCTATATTATGTAATACATATTGTTTCCTAGTTTCACAAACTGTTCAACATTCTAATAACCCTTATCCTGTTAAGTAAATGAAATGAAATTTTCAAACCGATAGCAAAACCCCAATTAATGCTACTTCAAACTAGGGTTGACTATTGAGGCCAAAATCTACTATTGCGATGGTATTGACATTGGAAAAAATACTATTGCAATAGTATTGATATTGCCTGTTACTATTGCAATACTATTGCGATACTATTGCATGAATTTATTGAATTACACAAAATGAAATTTCACCAAATTACATCTTGAAATCATGTTTTATACTAATACTTTCTTTGGGTAGTTTAAATTCTACCTTTAGTGGGAGTGCTTAATAAATTTCAGAAACTATTTTTTCCAAGTGCAGATGGTTCACAAACAATTAAACATAACTTTACATAAACTCAAACTTTTAAATGTGATTGTCGGATTGATTTACAGAAATGAAAAGCAAAACAAATTATGCTGACAAATGCAGATGGTTCATAAACACACCTTGTAAAAAAGTAATTATAAAGTAACTCTACAGTAAGCTTTTAAAGAAGTCAACTTTTAAAAGCTTACTGCAGAGCCCATAATGCTGAAAGACATTTAACTTCATGCATTGATATCTAAGTAGAGCGTCCAATAAATGTTCCATATTTTTTTTCAGAAACATTAGACAGAAAGTTTTTGAAAACATTATGGCAAAAGGAGAAAATGCTGGTAATGAGCATTTTCTTCTTTTCGCACATCATTGAAAGTCAGGTGCTTCCTTTTCAGGTGGTCGTCAAATTGTTGGTAGATTCTATTCCCGCTGTATTTCAAAATAGGTTGACATATCTTGTACCCGACACGTTTTTTATCTTTTTGTCCATTTTCTTGCAATAAGCCAAAATGCTCCCAGACTTGTGATTTTCCCGTTTTTATCATTTCGATTGACGTTGCAGTTGCTGATGCAGTCGCCATGTTTTATGTTGCTAAGGAGAACGACCCTGTTTCGCCCGCCGATAATTCGCCACATTGGCGAACAATATTTTTCAACAACAAAAAAAAAATAACAGGTATTATGATCAAAAAGAGACAAAAGAAAGGTTAACTGAGAATCAAGCATCACAAATTAACGTCTACGAATGATACAACCATTAAATTTGAATGGTGTAAGTTGTTTCCCACTTAAGTACAAAACCGACCTGGGCGAAACATCCGACAGAACGAATATAGGAAGAATTTATCAGACAGTCGGCGACATTTGGAAGCTTTTTGGGGGCTATTTGAATTCTTTTGATTTTTCTCTTCTTCTTGTTAGTGAAACTATCGAAACTATCGATAGTCGAGGTAAATATCGGCGACTGTTATCGATTTTTAACTAAACCATCGATGCAGTTGCATCGACACGGTCGCCATCGGGATCCATCGATAGTCCGATGTATTGTTACACCCCTACTTCAAACTTACTTTTTGGAAAAAATATCTCCTAATTGGAAAGTGTAGATCCAG
The DNA here is from genome assembly GCA_945859785.2 of Tridacna gigas. Taxonomy (NCBI): domain Eukaryota; kingdom Metazoa; phylum Mollusca; class Bivalvia; order Cardiida; family Cardiidae; genus Tridacna; species Tridacna gigas. The sequence goes on along the minus strand of OX244034.2, from coordinate 63,547,021 downwards.
GATCAGACTGCATGTTCCATGCAGTCTGATCTTGATCTACACTGTCCAAAAAAGGTGAGTCGCGCTTAGCAGAATCAGGGTTAAAATCTTCTCTAAATAGACCAAAGACTGCATGCTACAATACCCCTTGTAGAAAACCTTAAGGGTTTGGTAACAGATCACTTATGAAAACATTTGACAAAGGGAAATCGTAGAAAAAAGATTATTCATGTTAATTACTCTTGTTTTGACCCTTTACCACACAATCCAGAGTTTTAACGACCCTGAAGGAGAAGGCTTTTGAAAACCTGGAGGGAAAAGGAGAAAATGCTGGTAACCAGCATTTTCTCCTTTTCCCACCATGATTTCTACCCTGCCAAAGAACTTTGATTCGTTTATATCACTTTCAAATTTGTCGTCTGCAGATGCTTTCAATTTGGAATAGCATAGAATCTGCTGTTTAGTAAAGAGTTAAAAGGATGTTTTAAATGTTATCTGCTAACAGTTTGTTCATAATGTTTTCAAGCTACATAGAAGATCATCTTCAGTCTGTACATGTACTTTCAAATTTGACTCTGTAGGCAGTTCCATTTTGTATAGACGTATAAAATTTGTTGTTTGGAAATGGATTAACCCTTTACCAGACAAAAAAAATCAGACTAACCAGAATGGAAAGCATTTGCAGACAACAAATCAAGAGTTGCTCAAAAATGAAATTTTTCTATCATAGGGTAGAAAACATTGTGGGAAAAGGAGAAAATGCTGGTTACAAACATTTTCTCCTTTTCCCACAATGTTTTCCAAAGGCTTTTCCCTCAGGGTCGTTTAAACTTGGGATTGAATGGTAAAAGGTTAAAAGGAAAATAAGGAGTTCTATATCCCACCTCTCAGTACAGCTATACAGTCCACGACTCTCATCAACACATGTACATTGGTAAGAACAGCCATCATCCCAAGTGTCACCTTGCCTGTGAATGGCCCCTTTGTATACACAGAAATCTGAAAAAAAAGACAGTAACCCTTTACCAAATAATCCTGAGTTTTTTCTACCTTGAGGTGTAACGCTTTTAAAAACATTGCAGGAAAAGGAGAAAATGTTGGTAACCAGCATTTTCTCCCTTTTCCACAATGTTTTCTATCCTTTTAAAGACAAAGTAATGTCATAGTTACATATATGATTAGTTGCTGCAAATGCTTTCAGATCGGATATGTCTACAATATTGTCATGTGGTAAAGAATATTCTTTGGGCAAATACTGGCAACAAATGCGTAGCAAAAGAAACCATTAGTCCAATTATACCGGTAACATTGCCTGGATATAACAACATAATATTATGCAGACAAAAGACAGGCATTTGGCAATCCAATGAAATGCTTAAAACACAAGCTTGGGGGTATTTATAATGCAGGTTTCATACTTTATTCTGAGTGGAAAACTATCATAAAGCTTACATAGCAGAAATCTGTTGGAAAGACATTAAATTACAGGATAAACACAAAAAATCTTGGTGAAATTTATAAAAACGTACAAGATATATTCTGAAGTGTGGAGGGAAATCATAAAATTGGATACAGAAAAGAAATTGAGTAAAAGAATTATTCCTTGAATAATATCAAATGAAAAACAATATAAATAATGAAGAGTAAATTTTGATACATAATGGACTGTGCTAGGCACAAAGTTCAACTTACTGTTTCTACCAGTAGGACCAGTCTGTGGGTTTCCATTAGGGTTGTTATTACTGGAGCCTGTAAAGGTACCTGGAATGTAGGTTGGTACCACTATCATTGAGCCTGGTGTGGTGTTGGGATTAATTCCAGTAACACCTGGCTGAGTGCCTGGGTTAAATGGATTATTTGTTCCAGAGGGACCAACTCCAGGACCTTGGGGGACTGAGAAAGTGTTGCAGTCAGGAATCAAACAGCAGTTGTCATTTGGATCTGTAACCAGCTTGCAGTTGGATGGGTAGTTATTGTACACAGGACATCTGTGATAAAATAGACTTTATGGACCTTGTCGTGTTATATATTACTTGATTACAATACAAAATGTACCAAAATTTAAATGGGCTCAGACAGATAAAATTTCTAGTCATGAACATTGTAACAAATTGAGAAAAATGTATAATTTTCTTAATAATTTTGTCCAAAGAAAAAAACAAGCAAGATATAAATATCATAAGGCATATGGTTTACTCAATATGGCCTTTGAATTCCAGAAATGATAATGAGAAGAATTAGAAAAACATAGCATCTTACTAGAATAAATGAATTTACGACCAACATTCAATGATGAAATAGTATCCCATATCGGCATTGAAATGTTCACCAGCAAATACAAATAATTCTTGAGAATTAGTTTTGGACCATTACCTATGCCACTGACAAGACTGTTCCAAAGGACTGATCACTTCATGTAGCAACAGAATACTTTTTGTATCTATTGCAATATTTCTATGTTATCATTAAAATCTAATATGTACTCGTACAGTAAAACCTGTGTTAGTGGCCACCTCTATTGAGCAAGCATATTTTGTGTTCCATGAATAGGCAATAATACTGAAACCGAACAGACCTGTTTGTGCATGCATAATATCCTGTAGAAACATCGTCACATCTACATGTTTTGTCACATCCATCAGTCCATGTCTGTCCTTGAGTATAATAAGTTCCTTTGTACACACAGTATCCTGAAAATAAAGACTCATGAAATAATTCTATGGAAGATTTACTTGTTGAAAAATCAGTCATACAATAGATATGACAAAAAAAATTTGACAAATACTTAATCTTGATTTACAACCTTTTTGCATATTGACTAGACTACTTCGAATCTGCCTCATCTCTGGGTCAGTGCTCTCAAAAATATTCAATCATTCTTCCACTTCCAAATTGGAAGACTGGCCATTTGACTGGCTGAGACTTTATGTCTCAGCCAATCAGATGTCTGTACTTACAATCTGAAATAAGAATTGAATTTGGAATGGATGGTTAACATGCAATTATACAAAAGAACTAAAATCTCATTCACTTACCAGGTGGTGCTGGTGTTGGGTTGATGAATGGAGCAGGGGTGGTCTGTGTTCCTGGGACTGGGGTCTGGTTGGGGTTAGGTGCAGGTGTGGGGATGCCATTGGGGAAAGGTCTTGGATTGATGAAGTCACAGTATGGTTTCTTACAGCAAGCATCATTAGGGTCTTGTATCAGTACACACTGTGTTGGTACAGTGGGATAGTCTTGGCATCTGTAATAAAATGTTTTCATAAAGTAATACAATTTAAATTTAGTGTCAAGCATCAATGGCAAGGTGGTAATACTGGGGCTTAGCAATCCAAACTTGTAATTTCTGCTTTTCCAATCTCATTGTAACAATGCATCACCTCATGATGAGGATCTTTTTCATCTTGTAACACAACCTCTTTTGAAAATATTATGGCAGTACAGTAAAACTCTGATATAGCGAATTTCACGGGACCGTCAGATTTAATTCGCTATAAGCATAATTCGCTTTATTGATAGTACGAACTTTGTTATATTTTGGGACTCAAAGGTGGACACATGTACATGCAGTCTAACATTTATTTACCAGAAAAATGTTTTTCTAACATACTTCGACAAATATGTGTTATATTTATAGTATCCAATGACATTTATGACAGGTAGGAAAAACTAGTAGCCGATTTCGTATTTATTTAATCGAGTGAGCGATGTTAATCATTCAAAACACATTTTATACCGGTAGGAATTGAAAGCATTTGCAGACGACAATTTTCTACTTGTGGCAAATTATACCTTACCACGATAATTATCGATCGATAATGCAGTCAGTTTATGTTGTGTAGATCAACGCCTCTAGCATCAACGTGTTAATTGGGCAAGCTGGAAGGTGTGAATAACTGACTTGGTAATTAAAGACCCTTAGATGCGACTTCAGTGTAACCAAGGTATTTTCAGTTGAAATGGATATCTGCGGACTTGATTTTTGATTCGCAATATGCGAAAATTCGTTATATCCAAATTCGTTTTAAGAATTAATTTTTACAAAGGCGAAAGAAGGTTTTTGCCGGGGAATTGATTTCGATTCGTACTAAGCGAAAATTCGCATTATCAGAGTTTGTTATAATTAAGTTTTACTGTAGTTCTTTTGCCATTTGTTTATTTTTCACTTAAATCCATATTACAATACTTCATTCATATTCATAACCCATACCTCACCAGGGCACAATCAAAGTCACCTTCCACAACTTCGTTCTGGGATGTAATGAATTAATCAGTTAACTCTTTACCAAACAACAAAATTTTAGACTAAACCAAATTGAAAGCATTTGCAGACGACAAAATAAATGTGACTCAAAAATTGAAATTTATTTTGGGAAGGGTAGAAAACATTGTGGGAAAAGGAGAAAATGCTAGTTACCAGCATTTTCTCCTTTTCCCACAATGTTTTCAAAAGGCCTCTTTCTTGGGGGTCGTTAAAAGTCGGGATTGTGTGGTAAAGGGTTAATCCTTTACAACACAAGCCTGAGTTTTAACAACCCCGAGAAAGAGACCATTTGAAGACATTGCAGTAAAAAGAGGAAGTGCTGGTGACCAGCATTTTCTCCTTTTTCCACAATATTTTCTACTACTTCAAAGAAAATTTCCACCATCTGAGACACTTTAACTTGTCGTCTACAAATGCTTTGAATTTGGATCAGTGTAAAATTTTCTCTAGTAAAGAATTTAATCCATGTAACAAACCTTAATTCACACTGATAATCTATATTTTACAAGAAAGTCTTCAAAGCAATCTTCCCAAATTTTGTTTCAGGATGTAATGAGTCAATCAGAGAAACAGGTACCTCTTTGTACACGAATATTGCCCTGTCATATCATCAATACACACACAGTTGTAGTCACAGCCATCTTGCCAGGTCTGTCCTTTGCTGTAAACAACCCCTCGGTAGTAACATCCTAAAGTGCAAGAGGAAAAACTTTGTGACAAAGGCGAAAAATATAAGTAATTTCAAAATACTGTTTTACATGTACCTTAATAAGATGCAAACTAAGAGTATATTGTAGAAATAAAATAATAAGACTTCTAAACAAAATAATAGATTTTTTCAGTAATTATAACTGATTAACTCTTTACCAAACAACAAAATTCAGGACTTGACCAAACTGAAAGCATTTGCAGACGACAAATTAAATGTAGTGAAAATGATTATTTTTGTCCTTGATAGGGTTGAAAACATCCTGGGGAAAGGAGAAAATGCTGGTTACCAGCATTTTCTCCTTTTCCCACAATGTTTTCAAAAGCCTTTGTCTGCAGGGTTCTTAAAAGTCAGGATCATCTGGGGTTAAAGAAATTCTCAGACATTTTGAATTATTATTAGCTACTTACCAGTTTTGGCTTGTGGAGCTGGGGTTGGGCTCACATTTGGGTTTGGTACTACCCCTGGTTGAGGAGCTGGGGTATTCTGTGGGCTTGGTGTCCTGTATGGGCCAGATGGGGTGGGTACTGGAGCAATACCTGTTACCTGTGGCGGAGCTGGTGTGTTGGGGTTTGGCTGTAAGAATCCTGGTGTGGGGGCTGGCCCAGTGGGTGTAAGTGGACACGAGGCTACCTTACAGCATGTGGGATCTTTTGGGTCTGGAACCAGGGTACAACGTGGGGGCACACTTGGGTATTTGGCACATCTGTGTGTGAAAATTTGAAATTTTAAAGATTCCTTTCTTTATTTGGTGTTTCATACACTAATACTAACAAAATATTAGTCGTTTTCCATAACATATTTCTAACCTTTCTGAGAAAAGTCCATTCATTTGAGCAGCATTCAATTTTTTGTCTCGTGTGGCTTTAAAAATGGACTGGTCTGCAATTCTGTGTTGTTGTAAAGACCTAAATAAGGAACAAGTCAATTTTCGTATCATTCTACACTGAATTTGGACAGAAACTTTTTAACTCTTTACCAAACAATCCCAATTTTTAATGACCTTGAGAAAAGGTGCCTTTTGAAAACATTGTGGGGAAAGGAGAAAATGCTGGTAACTATCATTTTCTCCTTTTCCTGCAATTTTTCTAACCTGTGAAGGATGTATTTTCTCCTTTGAGCTACCTTTGATTTGTTGTCTACAAATGCTATCAATTTAGACAAGTCTAAAATTTATCGTTTGGTAAAGGGTTAAGCATCAATTTATTTTACATGAGTTACCTTTCTTGACAAGAATAGTAGCCTGTTGCAGCATTGTCACATCGACAAATAGCATTGCAGTCATCATACCAGATCTGGTCTTGTCTGTAATACTGGTTCTTGTACTGACACACACCTGGCAAACAATAAATGAAGTACAGGGTCCGTATTCACCAACCATTCTTAAGAATATTCTTAGTCTTGTTCTTCAAGATTTAGAAAATTTGAAAGTAACACAACTTCTGATTGGCTAAACCAAATGGTTTAGCCAATCAGAAGTCGTGTTACTTTCAAATGTAGAAAATTTTGGAGAATAAGACAAAGAACTTTCTTAAGAATGGTTGGTGAATACGGACCCGGATGAGTCATGCTCTGTGAATCATGAGGTAGACCCGTCCTTTGACATGCAGAAAATTTACCAACAGCAAACATTTTTGACATGGGTCAGTCTGTGCAGACTATGCAGGCTGACCTCAGTTGATACTTTTTGCAGAGGCATTAAACCCCTTTTCACAGAGGATTGCTCAACTTTCTTTCCATATCTTAATTTCTTAACCACCTGACACAAATTTGTGACTGTGAAAACAATTTGGTGAAACATGGATAGTCAACCTGAATTAAGGTTGAATATTTGAATAAATGTAAAACAGTTGTTCAAATGGAAAAATTGCACTTTACGGGCGAAATAATTTCTCCCCTTTTGCCACAATATCTTCAAAAGTAGTCTGCCCCATCAAAGACAATTCCTAGTATTACAAGTACAGATTATTTGTTGTCTGTGAATTGCTGCAAAACAGACAAGTCTTAAATTTTGTCATCTGGTAAAGAGTCATTTGCCCTTTCCCTGTAGACTTGGTAATAATTTTATGGACCACTTTCATCCTAAAACCTATTTGCAGCAGATGCTTTTTACCTTTTACCAAACAATCACAAGTTTTAATGACCCTGAACAAAAATACTCTAGAACACATTGTGGAAAAAAGGAGAAAATGCAGGTAACTAGCATTTTCTCCTTTTCCCAGTATGTTTTCTACCCTTTCACAGAGAAGTTCCAAATTTTGATTAAATTCATGTTCTGCAACTGCTATGAATTTGGACCTGTCAAAAATGTTGCTGTGTGGCAAAGAATTACAAACAACCTTTTAAAAATAAAGATTTTCCACATTTCCAGTCCATGTATTTTCTTGTTTTCAAACAATGCTTTCTATCCAATTAAAGATAAGTCTCATACTTTGAACTACAAATAATTTATTGACTTCAAATCCATTCAATATGGGAGAATCTGCGTCTTTTTTTTTTATCTGGTAAAGAGTCTTACTTCTTGGTGATGGTGTTTGGGCTGGTGTTCCAGGCTGTGGCACTGGTGTGACACCTGGGTTTGGGTTTGGGCTCAGTGTTGGGTTTACAGGTGGATACTGGGTAACTCCTGGTTGAGGGGCTGGTGTTGAGTTGGGTGCTGGTATTGGTGGTATGTAGGAACATCTGGGTACTTCACAACATGGGTTGTTGGGATCTTTCACCATGCTGCACTGGGCTGGAACCTTTGGGTATCTTGGACATCTGAAAGTGATTAAACTCTTTACCAAAAGATTAAAATTGTAGACTTGTCCAATTTGAAAGTATTTGCAGTCGACAAAATAAATGTGACTCAAAAATTGAAATTTGTTTTGGGAAGGGTAGAAAACATCGTGGGGAAAAAGGAGAAAATGCTGGTCACCAGCATTTTCCCCTTTTCCCACAATGTTTTCAAAAGGTTAACTTTCTTTCTCAAGGTCGTTAAAAGTCTGGACTGTGTGGTAAAGGGTTATTTGTTTACTCTGGCATTCATTTATACTGGATGGGACAGAGGCGTATTGGTAGAACACAGGACTACCAATCTTAAGGTCACATTTTTTTTCTTTTTCAACAACATTTTCAATCCTTTCAAAGTCAGATCCCATCTTTTGAGCAGCAGATAATTTGTTGGATGCAAATACTTTCAATACCGATGAATCTAAAATTTTTTCATCTGGCAGAGTTAATTTTGAGCTCCATGGAGGAAAGTCTGTGACTGTTTACATATTTTGCCAATCTCTAGTATAACTATGCTATAGGTACAAACTTCCTACTCCCAAAGCAAATACTTGGCCTTTTCCAAACGATCCCGTGTTTTTTATGACAAAGAGGAAGAATGCATTTGAAAACGTTGTGGGAAAAGGAGAAAATGCTGGTAACCAGCATTTTCTCCTTTTCCCACAATGTTTTCTACTCTTCCCAAAACAAATTTCAATTTTTGCTGGTTTATCCTTTTTCCAAAATGTTTTTTCTTCCCTTTCAAGTAGAAATCCCATCAGTTTAGCCATATTTACATTGTCATCTAAAAAGCCTTTTAATATGGACAAGTCTAAAATATTTTTCATCTTGCAAGAAGTTCAGCATTTCAGCCAATGAAGTGCTATTCCTGTAAAGGCTAATTGCAGTCCTAGCACCAGTAGACAAAGAAATGAGAATATTTATTTTAGCATGTAAAGAAAAGCATTTTGGAAAAAGAAACAGTTCTTTTTTTGCAAACAATTCCTCCTTTTCCCACAATGTTTTCAACAGCTATCTTTTGTAGATATGTAAAAAATTGTACTTGTTTACAGTACTTGACTGACAGGTAAATAGTCTATCATCCTGTTTTACTCACTTTTCTGTACATCTGTAAGCACCAGTCTTTCCATCCACACAGACACATGTGTATGTACATCCATCATCCCACTTATCTCCAGTCTTGTACATCGTTCCATGGTACAGACATACATCTGTTCAAGGCAAATGTAAAATTGTTTCAAAATCCACTGATGTATAACAGTTGAATACTAAAGGTCTTGGTTGCTCTCAAAGTAAAAGTGCATTTCACAATTATAGTTGCAGCCAGAATAGACAAAGATCAGACAGCACAAAATATGCAGTCTGTTTTTTTGACCTACAGTATCCACTTTGCTGAGAGTTTCTGGGCAAGAGTAATTTTGAAATTGCTACAATTTGTTTCTTATCTATGTCTAGAATAAAAATGTCTGCTTCTTTTATTCCTCTCTGTCTTTTCATTAATTCATTTTATTGACTGTTTCATCTTTAACATGTTTAAAAATTACCCATAAAAAAACTGCGAGAAAACAATGACCAAAGCCCAAAACTGACACATACTTACCTCTTGTACCAACAACAGGTCCAGTTCCTGGGTTTGGTTTTGGTTGATTCTGTCCATTTATGGTTCCCGGCACACCAGTTATAACAGTGGTGTTAGGACTGGTTCCTGGATTAGTGGGAGCACACTGTGGAACCTGGCAACAGCTGTCTTGTGGATCAGTAACCATGGTACATCCACCTCTCAATGGTGGGTATGTCGGACAGCTGAAATAATGGTCAATTCATGCGGAGAATACAGGAAAAACACTATTCGTAAAATAACAATTCTTTGAAAGGCTCCCCTATCAAATGATGAAGGCATCATTCCTTCAAAAATGGATAAACCAGAAAAAAATACATATGAATTGCTTAAAAACAGCTGTCTGTAAATGAGTAGAATTCTCAGAATTTGTCCTCTTTATGATCAGAGACAAAAATAATTTTATATATACAAACCAGTATCTGTATAAAGCATATCTAAATAAGTGTTTCCATGTTATTAATGCTGAGTCATTGTAGATTTTCACATTGACCTCGTCGATATTCATGATCATTCTTTCACGAAAGTTCTTTATCCTGATTTCTTAACCCTTCCACGAACAAATAAACCCAATATGCATTGATAGTCTAGAATACGACACAAATAAGAGCAATTTTTAGGTTGCTATGTCAAGTACATATAAGTGACACAGAAGCTAGGCTGTTTAAACACTCTGTACATCAATAAATTATTTTTTCAAAACGTATCAACATGGTTTTGTATCTTACCGTTCATCACAAACTAAGTCATTCATAACTGGATCTTCACAACGACAAACTCTGTCACAACCATCATAGAACACTTGTCCTTTTGGAAGTGGGACACCATTGTAGACACAGAAATCTATCAAAATACAGAAAGAAAGCTCACCTACAACTAACAAAAAGACTTGGCCATCCATGTAAATGGTCACAATAACTTGATATCCTGTCGATTTATGACAGAGCTCCAGACTGAGGAAGCCATTTTTTATTTTAAAATTGAAAGGATTAATTATTCTCCACTAAACCCCATGTTGTTGGTACTCATTAGAATCATCTCATCGAGACGAGTCTAATGAGTATCCACAACATAGGGTTTGGAAGAGAAACAATGGATTTAGAATACTATCACTCTCTCTTGTCTGGAGCTCTGTTGTAACTTCCATTACTATTGATTTTATTCTTGTAGAAATGCTGTCAATCTGGACCAGTCTAAAATATTGTTGTTTGGTAAAAAGTTAATGACTTCATTCCACATTTTGTGACAACTCACATCTAAGCCTTTGCTAATTAAAACATAATGTAAACTAATGTTTTTTTAATGCATTGGCCTGTGGAAAAAATTGTAAGACAACATTGGAATAAGTTTTCTGTACATTTTCCGTGTTTCAACCCTCCACTTTTCTTAATTTCTGAGAGTGGACAATTACGTAACAAAAAATAAAAAAAATGGAAAAAACTTACTTGTTGCAGGAGTTGGGTTAGGTTGTGGTACAGGTACTACTCCTGGGGCTGGCGATGGGGTTGAGCCCAAAGGCTGCGGTGCTACAGTAGCACACTGTGGCTTCTTACAACATGGATTCAAAGGATCATAGACCATGGTACAGTATGGAGGCAGACCCGGGTATTTAGGACAACTAAAACATAATGCATCACCCTTTAGATGCTGAGCATGACTTTAAGTGGGTTTGCAGTTAGTGTAGACTAATATCAGAAACCGCTTAAAGTGCAAACTGGTCATGGATCTATAATGCCAAGTCTGTACTAATATTTCCTTGGATAGCTTGGCTAAACCTTTGACTTCACCAAACAAACCAAAAATGTCAATTGTATTTATCTAACATTTTTCATGACTTCCAAATTCATTTTCCACATCCTCTTATTCTCTACTGCTACATATTATTTCAAAATATCTGATTCCTTCACAACACCATTTACAAGACAAAAGCATGCAAATCATGCTCTGTGAAAAGGGGTTTAACTCTTTACCACACAATCCCGACTTTTAATGACCCTGTAAGCCTTTTGAAAACATTGTGGGAAAAGGACAAAATGCTGGTAACCAGCATTTTCTCCTTTTCCCACAATGTTTCTACCCTTTCCAAAACAAAGTTCAATTTTCCAATCTTTATTTTGTCATCTGCAAATGCTTTCATTGGGACTAGTCTAAAATTCTGTCGTTTGGTAAAGAGTGAAAGCATCTGCAAAAAGTATCAACCCATGTCAGGCTGACATGTGCCGAAACTTTTTGCTATCTTTAAATTTTCTGCATGTCAAAGGACAACTGTACTTCATGATTGAGTCATGTATGTTATGGATCCATAACTATGTAATGGCTTGCTTGGTACAGAGCTCCAGATAGAGGGAGTGATTTTGATTTCAAAATTACAATATTAGTTATTCTCAACTAAACCCTATGTTATGGGTACTCATTAGAATCGTCTCATCGAGACGATTCTAATGAGTACCCACAACATAGGGTTTGGAAGAGAAATAATAGATTTTTAATATCATCACTCCCTCTTATCTGTAGCTCTGTTGGTATAATGCATTATAAAGATTCATTATATCCTTTTGCCAGAGCATGGCTCAAGTATTTTAGTCCCTCTGTTAGACAGCTTTTGACAAATACCGGAAGCAAGGAAAGGGCTATTTCTCTTTTTCTTGAAATAAACCTGCTGAAAAGTTGTAACAGGAGTTACATTAAATTTTAATGTGTAAAATTTGGTAATTCAAAAATTCTTGTAAAATGTTAATAATTAGTTACTTTTAACAAATAAATACCAGTTAAACATCATGCTAAGAGGGAAATCTCTCAGAATCTTTCGAATGCAGTTTGCTACAAGACAAGCTGTAAGCATGTGGTAGTTAACCCTTTCCCAAACGACAAACTTTGGACTGGTCCAAATTGAAAGAGTTTGCAGACGACAATTTTAAATTTGATGAAAATGGCAGAAAGTTATCAAAAGGGTAGAAAACACTGTGGGAAAAGGAAAAATTGCTCGTTACGAGCAATTTCTCCTTTTCCCACAGTGTTTTCAAAGACTTGTACTGCAGACACATAAAAACCAGGGCTTGTTTGGGAAAGGGTTAAACATGCAAAAACGGTAAAACTTGCTTTTTCACATCCAAAACCAGTAAATCAAAATTTCAAAGACTTACATGTCATTACATGTGTATTTTCCATTCATGGCATCATCACAAGTACAGTCATACAAACATCCATCTCTCCAGGACTGACCCTGAGTGTAGGTATTGCCTTTGTACACACACACCTCTGTGTAGACAAAAATGAGCAAGATCATTAAATTCTGCTAATCCTTTATCAACCCTTTATTACCACATGACAACATTTTAGACCCATCTAAATTGAAAAAACATTTGCAGACGACAATTTCAGTTTGGCTTAAACGATGCCAATTCCTCTGACAGGGTAAAAAACATTGTGGGAAATGGAGAAAATGCTAGTTACCAGCATTTTCTCCTTCTCCTACAATGTTTTCAAAATATGTCTTCCTCAGGGTCGTTAAAAGTCGGCATTGTGTGGTTAAGGGTTAATCAGCCACTCAAGAAAACAAACAAACCAGCTGGCTCTGTATTCACCAATCATAAATAAGAACTTTCTTGGTCTAATTCTAAATTTGGAAAGTAATATAACTTCTGACTAGCTTCAACACATGGTTTACCCAATCAGAAGTTGTATTACTTCCAGCTTTAGAAAATTCTTGAGAATAAGAAATCAAATTCTCTTTAAAATGGTTGGTGAATAAGGACCCTGGTCTCTATGGAGAAGTGGTTGTGTCTAATAGGCTCCCATGTATTTGAAATCTATGATTTGGTTACTCAAAATGGAGGTTTCTTAACCCATTATCATACAATCCAATGTTTCACAACCATCAGGAAGAAAGCTTTTGAAAACATTGTGGAAAATTCTGGTTACCAGCTGTTTTCTCCATTTCCCTTTATGTTTTCTACCTTTTCAAACACAAATACCACCATTTTAGCCACATTTGATTTATTGTCTGCAAATATTACATGCAATATAAACAAGTCTAAAAATTTCGTCATATACAAGAGAGTCAATTGCAATGGTTCAATAACTTACTTGGTGGGGCAGGTGTTGTCTGTGCGTTAGGACTGGGGGCAAATGTCTGTCCTGGGGCTGGGGTCTGGCCTGGTCCTGGGGTCAAGTACGGGGCAATGGTGCTCTGGCCTGGTCTTGGGATCAAATAGGGATTCGGTCTTGGTGTTGGTTGTGGTCCACCTCCAGTGTGAGAACCTTAAAAATTTGAATATAATTCTTGTTTTTAACTTGGTCCCCCAGCACATCACTTTTATCATGTTTCAACATATAACTTTTAAAACCAATTAAACTAAAGAGGAAACTGTTGGTAATGAGTAAGGTAATTTCTCCTTCTGCGGAATCGTCTCTTCATTTACTACGGTTTTAAAACTTGCTTTAAGTTGACTATTGCTATTTTACAACTACAGTTTAAAAGTTGTCTGCAGTAAATTTTTGTTGGAGGCAATGAATTTATCTTTACCAAACAATCCTAACGTTTAATAACCACATGGAAGCATGTTTTTGAAAACATTTGGGGAAAAGGAGAAAATGCTGGTAAGCAGCATTTTCTCCTTTTTCCACAATGTTATACACACTTCAAAGGAAAAATTCCAATTTCTATGCATGAAAAAACATCACTTTGGAAATCTGCTTAACCTTTTACTGCACAATGATGCCTTTTTACGCCCCTAGGAAAGAAAACTTTTGAAAACATTGTGGGAAAAGGAGAAAATGCTGGTAACCAGCATTTTCTCCTTTTCCCACAATGTTTTCTACCCTATCAAAGAAAAGTTGCACCATTTGAGCCACATGGAAATTGTCGTCTGCAAATGCTTTCAATTTGGACAAGGCTATAATTTTGTCATCTGGTAAAGGGTTAAGAGCAGATGAAACTATCTTAAAAAAATGTTTACCAAACAACAAAATTTTAGACTCATCCAAATTCAAAGCATTTGCAGACGACAAATTAAATAGGATTCAAATGATGAAATTGTCTTTGATTGAGTAGAAAACATTGTGGGAAAAGGAGAAAATGCTGGTTATCAGCATTTTCTCCTTTTCCCACAATATTTTCAAAAGCCTTCCTCCATATGGTTGTTAAAACTCAGGATTATGTAGTTAAGGGTTAAGTGCATAAAAAGTAAGAGAGTAAAACAAGAGACTAACCAGTAACAGGTTGAGGGATAGTGCTGTTTGAAGTTTTACATTGTGGGATCTGACAACATATTGGATCATTGGGGTCAGGCACATAGACACAGGTAGATGGAATGTTTCTGTATACAGAACATCTGCAATGTGAAATGGATGCAGTATGTGTACAAGCCATGCTCTGGCAAAAGGGGCTTAACCCTTTCCCAAACAAAAAATTTTGGACTAGTCCAAATTGAAAGAGTTTGCAGATGACAATTTTGAATTTGATGAAAATGGCAGAAAGTTCTCAAAAAGGGTAGAAAACACTGTGGGAAAAGGAGAAATTGCTCGTTACGAGCAAATTTCTCCTTTTCCCACAGTGTTTTCAAAAGACTTGTACTGCAGACACATGAAAACCAGGGCTTGTTTGGGAAAGGGTTAATGCACCTCCGTAATGCAGGATACCAAGCAAGGTATCACAGTGTTATACATCCCTAAGATCCGTTTTGTAAAACAACCTACTGAATCATGAGGTACACTGGTCCTTTGACACGCAGAAAATTGACCAGTAGCGAAAAGTTTCGGCCCAGATCAGCCTGTGCAGGCTGACCCAGGTCCATACTCTTCGCAGATGCATTAAGCCCCCTTTTCACAGAGCATGGCTCATATGTATGAGCTGCACTCTGGCAAAAGGCAGTTTAATGCATCCCTGTGATGCATTATACAAAGCAAGTCATCACATAATTATGGATCCATAAATTCGATTTTGTCAAACAACCGACTGAAACATGAGGTAGACTGGTCCTTGGACATGCAGAAAATTTACAAATAGCAAAATTTTAAGGTTTGACCCAGGTCAGCCTTTGCTGACTGTGGAGGCTGACATAGGTCGATATTTTTTGCAGATGCATTGAGCCCCCTTTTCACAGTGCATGGCTCAAAATATATATATACATGCATTTGTTCAAGAACAAAGATAAAGTTTAACCCTTTCCCAAACAAGCCCTGGTTTTCACGTATCTGCAGTACAAGTCTTTTGAAAACACTGTGGGAAAAGGAGAAATTGCTCGTAATGAGCAATTTCTCCTTTTCCCACAGTGTTTTCTACCCTTTTGGAGAACTTTCTGTCTTTTTCATCAAATTTAAAATTGTCGTCTGCAAACTCTTTCAAATTGGACCAGTCTAAAATTTATCGTTTGGGAAAGGGTTAACAGAGCAGTGTATGGTAAGAGAATCAGTTTCTCACATCAGAGATTCTGAGAACAAATCTCCTGCAGAGAGGGGTCTACCCACATCAGTTCATGATTATTGGGTAGGTTTCGAGGGAGACAGATGCATGTATTAGTTGTAGACCTTTTATCACAATCAATGCAACAAAGCAAGGTTAAAATAAACAGTTTTTTCCTATCTGCTGTGTAAATATACAAGTTAGCCATACTCTGGCAAGAGGGGGTTTAATGCATCTTTGTAATGCATTATTCCAAGCAAGTCATCACATAATTATGGATCCACAAAATTCATTTTGTCTAAGAACCGGTTGAATAATGAGGTAGAATGGTACTTGGACCTACAGAAAATTTAGCAAGGCTAAAAGTTTTGACACAGGTTAGCCTGCACAGACTGCACAGGCTGACTTGGGTCAATACTTTTCTCGCACAGCATGGCTCAAATGCAAATTGTGACTCTAACATGAAACATCAGGTACAAAAAAACAAAACTTCTGGGCTCATAGAAAATGATATAAAGTATGTATAGCTCATCAAAACTAGTACTATCATAGAATTTGACTGAAAACCCCCAACAATTGCTTTGATAGATAGTTCATCCATGCAAAAAAAGCAGACATCTGAGAAATGCCAGATCCACATAAAATTTTGCAATTTCTGGTTCATAATTTTAAATTTAAATTCAGTGACACTGAAACTAAGGGAGTGGTTCCCAACACAACACTATCAAAATATTAATGATTTATGTACAAAAATGTCTAACTTCATGAAGAGATAATTCTTTAACACTTAACTCTTTACTAGAGTACAAAATCCTAGACTTGTCTAAATCGGAAAAATTTGCAGACAACATATTGAATGTGACTCAAATGAATGTATTTGTCTGTGACCGGCTAGAAAACACTGAGGGAAAAACAGAAAATGTTGGTTACCAGCATTTTCTCTCTTTCCCACAATGTTTTCAAATGGTCTCTTTTTCAGGGTAATTAAAATTTGGGAATATTGTCATTAAGGATTAAAAGCACATTTCCAAAAGTTAAAACTACAGGGAAGAAGGTGCGCAAAGTTTCAAAATAATGACAGCAAAAATGAGATAGGAGTCCAAAACACACACATAGATGTGCACATTCCATATTTTTTAGGCATACAAATATAACAAGATACATCACATAGAGGTATAAAGCTATGTGAGACATACCTCTGATTACACGTGTAATGTCCTGTAACTCCATCATCACAAACACAGATCTGTCTACATCCATCATACCATTGTTGTCCCTGTGTGTATGACTTTCCATTCATTACACATACATCTGTAACATGGAACATAAAAATATAACAATACAACTCTGATTTGACAACAGGAAAAAAATATCCAAATTTCTGCATAAATAAGGTCAATAATTAATGTTATTTAGAGCCATGCTCTGTGAAAAGAGGGCTTAATGCATTTGCAAAAAGTATTGACTCAGGTTAGCCTGCACAGTGTGCGCAGGCTGACTTAAGCTGAAACTTTTTGCTATTGGTCAATTTGCTTGCATCCTACTTCTAAAATATGTCTGACATAAATTTTCTTATCACTCTGTCAAAATTAATGATCATGTCAATATACATTTTCACAGATTTATAAATTGTAATTTGTGAGAAACAATGGTGTGATGACAAGAATCTGGCATTCATTGACTTTTAATATTGAATTGTATTTTCAGCTCTCAAAGAAGGATGAATGAAGGAAAATTTACTTGATAGTGAGAGTTAAATAGGGCTTAACTCTTTACCAAACGACAAAAATGTAGACTGGTCCAAATTGAAAGCATTTGTAGACAGCAATTTCACTGTAAATCAAATGATGTAAATTGTATTTGATAGGGTAGAAAACATTATGAGAAAAGGGGAAAATGCTGGTTACTAGCATTTTCTCCTTTTCCCACAATGTTTTCAAAAGGCTTCTCCCTCAGGGTCATTAAAAGTTGGGATTGTGTGGTAAAGGGTTAATTATCAGTCGTTTATACACTTAGTTGGATCTACCTTTAGGTACTGGTTGTGGGATGGGTGTTGGGTTTGGTGATGGAGTCTGATTTGGTCCTGGGGTGGGGAAGAGCCCAGGTGCATATGTCTGTCCCGGTCCAGGGGTAGGAATCTTTCCTGGAGCATAAGTCTGGCCTGGGGCTGGAGTTGGAACAAGACCAGGGGCATAGGTCTGCCCAGGTCCTGGGGTGGGCACTATTCCTGGAGCATAAGTTTGCCCTGGAGCAGGAGTTGGAACTATTCCAGGGGCGTAAGTCTGACCTGGTCCTGGGGTAGGTACCATTCCTGGTGGGTAGGTTTGTCCTGGAGCAGGGATTGGAATCATTCCAGGGGCATATGTCTGTCCTGGTCCTGGGAAAGGAGCTGGTGTCATATTTGGTGCAGGTGTGGGCTGTAGACCTGGACAGCTGGGTTTCTTACAGCACTGATCATTGGGGTCTTGTACCATAATACAGTATGCTGGGATAGATGGATATCTGGCACACCTAGAAAAAAATCAAAAGTCCTGGAAAGGCGTCTTTTAAAAGCATTGTGAGCATAGAAGAAAGTGCAGGCAACCAGTATTTTCTTCTCTCCCCACATTGTTTTCTTCCCTTTACATAACAAAGCCCATCATGTGACACCCTTTCATCTGCAAATGCTTTCCATTTGGACCAGTCTAAAATTTTGCTATATGGTAATGGACAATTAACAGAATTTCTTAATCTGTAGTTACATGTGCCTGATTATCCCTATCAACTGAAACTGTGATTAGCAGCTGTTTTTGTGAAAGGAGAAATTGTTGCTCTTCAGATCTAAATTTGAACATATTGTGAGAAAAAAAATTATTTTCAAACAACAGCTACACTTGGAGAGGAAACAGCCTGAATTGTTATGAATTAAGTCTTTACCGAATGACCAAATTAAAAGCATTTGCAGATGAGAGTAAATGTGGCTCAAATGATGAAATTGTCTTTGAAAGATTAGAAAACATTGTGAGAGAAGAAGAAAATGCTGGTAAGTAGTATTTTTCTCTTTTTCAAATGATGGTTTCAAAGGTCCTCTTTTTCAGGGTTGTTAAAACATAGGATTGTTTGGGAAAAGATTAACTTGTTACTAAACAACAAAATTTAGGACTTGTCCAAACTGAAAGCATGCATTTGCAGATAACAAAATAAATGTGACTGAAAAATTGAAATTCATTTTAGGAACAGTAGAAAACATACTAGAAGTAGGAAAAGGAGTAATTGCTGGTTATCAGCGTTTTCTCATTTTCCCACAATGTATTCAAAAGCCATCCTTCTCTGGGTTGTTAAAAGTTGGGAATACAGTCTAGGAAGAGCAGCTTACCTTTCCAAACATCTGTATTGCCCTGTCATATCATCCAGGCACTCACATTTATAGTTACACCCATCATCCCATGTTTGTCCTTTCCTATATTTCACACCTTGGTACACACAGAAACCTGGAAAAAATGTGAGTCAACTCTTTTAACTCTTTGCCACATGACAAATATGTAAACTTGTCCAAATTGAAAGCATTTGCAGATGACAATTTCAATGTGGTCAACATGACAAAATTTGTCTTTGATAGGTTAGGAAACATTGTGGGAAAAGGAGAAAATGCTGGTTAACAGCATTTTCTCCTTTTCCTACAGTGTTTTAAAAAGGCTTCATTCTCAGGGTTGTTAAAACTCAGGATTGTGTGGTAAGGGGTTAATGAATACATTAATTCTACAAAACAAAAAAATTTTAGACTTGCCAAAATTGATAGCATCTCCAGACGACAAATGAAATCGGACTCAAACGACAAAACATATGTCAACACACTTTGTAGACAGTGTAAATTAAGATCTGACTGCATTAAACCTGCAGTCTGATATTGGATGGATACACTCCAATACGGTGAGACTCTAAAGGCATACAGAACTTTGAGCTAACAATGCTTATATAATAATAGTTTACCCGACAACAAAAACTTATGACTCTTTCATATTGAAAGCATGAATTTTGCAAAAAGTAAAGAATATGTGGTGCAAATGATGTGATCAGTCTTTGGTTGGAAAGAAAACATTTTCAGGAAATTCTGTTGCATAGGAAAGAGTTGAAAAAGTTTTCTCATCCTTATCTTATAATTTTCTTGTAGCAACTAGCTGTCTATACTTCTACAAGAAAAATTCTGTTTGTTGAGAGAAATTTCCTGCCATAAACAATGTGATTGTACCCAAGATGGAGCACATCACTGCCATGAGACATGCTGAATATTGCAATCTGTCAGCACTGAATTACTTAACCCTTCCCCAAACAATCCCATGTCTTAACTGCTCTGGAGAGAAGGGGCCTTTGAAAACATGGTGGGAAAAGGAATAATACTGGTTTTAGCATTTTTTTCCTTTTACTTCAATATATTTTACCTTTTTACAGACTAATCCCATCATTTGAGCCTCATTTATTCGCAAATG
This sequence comes from Tridacna gigas, assembly GCA_945859785.2. Classification (NCBI taxonomy): domain Eukaryota; kingdom Metazoa; phylum Mollusca; class Bivalvia; order Cardiida; family Cardiidae; genus Tridacna; species Tridacna gigas. The sequence continues at coordinate 63,526,810 of OX244034.2, read as the reverse complement.
CTTTCCTTTTGGACAAGTTTAAAAGTTTGTCTGGTAAAGAGTTAAACGAGAGGATCATGAACCAATGGAGATTCTTAGATATTGCCATCTACTGACATGTAAATAAGAAGACAATGCAATTTCAGGTAAATGAGAAAGCATTGGGAGATGGACACAATGACATATGCTTCTCACAATTTTGCAGAAGATGGTAAACTATCTAAAAGAGGAAACCAAGGTGGAGGTATTTGAACCCTTGACTCCCAGTGCCTATTATTTGGTCCATTGAAACTTGCTCTGTGTTCTACAAGAAAGCTTCTGAATTTCCAATAGCTCTCTTTCTCAACATGATTGTTGGCTTTACAATATCTACAAAATTTACTCCTTGATGATACAAGTGAATCTATGCAAGTTTCAAATAAATCAGATGAAATCATGCTTATTTCATTCCATGAGAAGAAATAATTAACTCTTAATCACACACATTTGAGAGTGGTCCAAACTGAAAGTATTTGCAGATGACAAAAGAACTGTGGATCAAATGATGAACTTTGTCTTTGAAAGGTATGAAAACATTGTGTGAAAAGAAGAAAATGCTGGTTACCACACCATAATGTAGGAATTTACAGACAACAACTCAAATGTTTTTCATATGATAAGATTTGTTCTTTAATAGGTAGGAAATATTGTGTGAAAAGGAGAAAATGCTGGTTGCCAGCATTTTCTCCTTTTCCCACAATATTTTCAAAGGCCTCCTTTATCAGGGTCGTTACAACTCAGGATTGAGTAGTAGAGGGTTAACTGTTTTCCAGAAGACACCATTTTAGACTCTTTCATATAGAATGCATTTGCAAATGGCAAATCAGATGTGGCTTCAATGATGGAACTAATCTTTTAAGGAGTAGAAAATATTGTGGGAAGAGAAGATGCTGATTACCAGCATTTCCTCCTTTTCAAACGATATTTTGAAAAGTCTTCTTCCTCAGGGTCACATAAATATGTGATTACTCGGAAAATGTTTCAGCAATTTTTGTAGTATTTTCAATACCTCTCTGACTTGGTGGTCTGGTGGGATCTGGCTTGTTGATAATCTGTCCTGGTACAGCGGTGGGTAATGGTGAAGGGGATGGGTATGGGTAGCTTGGGTATAGTCCTGGGGCATAGGTCTGTCCTGGAGCTGGTGTTGGAATGATTCCAGGTGCATAGGTCTGTCCTGGAGCTGGTGTTGGAATGATTCCAGGAGCATAGGTCTGACCAGGGGCCGGTGTTGGTAATATGCCTGGGGCAAAAGTTTGACCTGGTCCTGGCATTGGGTACAGTCCTGGTGGGTAGGTCTGTCCTGGGGCTGGGGTTGGAATCATTCCTGGGGGATAAGTTTGGCCAGGTGCAGGAGTCAACTACAGTAAAAAGGATAGTATGAATATGGAGGACCATGATTTACTAAATGGCAAAAATTTTAGACCTATCAAAACTGGAAACATTTACAGACAACACATTAGACTTGTCTTAAATGATGGGATTTACTTTAAAAGGTAGAAAATGTGGGAAAAGAAAAAGAAAAGGAAATGTGGCTACTATCATTGTCTTCTTTTCCCACAATGTCTTCAAGCGTTTTTTTTTTTTACCTCAGCATTCTTAAAGGACAGGATTGTTTGGAAAAGGGTTAAGAAAGGTCAATCAAGTACATATTACAGTACATCATGATGAAATAAGTATTGTAAGTAAAACAAAATCTTACGTAAGGGTTAGGTGCAGGTGTTGGAACAACAGTACATTTTGGTATCTGACAACACGAGTCCTTTGGATCTGTCACCATATAACAGTTAGATGGGAGATTTGGATAGTCTGCACATCTATAAAACACAATCAGCTCTACAGTCTTTTGTTTGCTACATAAACTATAACCCTTTACCACACAATCCTGTCTTTTAATGACCCTGAGAAAGAAAGCTTTTGAAAACATTGCTGGAACAGGAGAAAATGCTGGTAACCAGCATTTTCTCCTTTTCCCACCATGTTTTCTAACCTTCCAAAAACAAATTTTGATTTTTAAGTCACATTTTATTTGTTGTCTGCAAAATTTGGACAAGTCTAAAATTTTGTCATTTGTTAACCCGTACAATGCCGCCTTTTAACGCCTCTGGTAAAGAACCCTATTGAAAACATTGTGGGAAAGGGAGAAAATTCTGGTAACCAGCATTTTCTCGTTTTCCCACAATGTTTTCTACCCTATCAAAGAAAAATTGCACCATTTGAGCCACACTGAAATGCTTTTGATTTGGATAAGGCTAGAAATTTGTCATCTGGTAAAGGGTTAAAGGGCTAAACAAAGTTTTTCCCCGTATGTCTCATATTAATATATCTTACCTAAGAGCAAGAATCTGTTTCCTTTTGAATTTCTTACTTTTCTCATATAATCATGGTAATATTAGGACTCCCCATCAGGGAAGATGGAAACTCTGTTTATTCACTATAATAAATGTCTTTTATTCCTTTCTCGCCAAAATAATTACTTTGAAATATGTTTCTGTATTTCATTGATTGGAGAAGATGTACATCATTACTGAGTCTGAATTAAGCAAAGAAAAGGTAATCTTTACACAGTCAGCAAGCCATACAATCTGTGATGTAAACATCTTATTTTTTTACTAAAAGTGAATATAAGAAGAGGGGATGCTTTCATGGAAGATAAAAAAGTCTTAAAGGACAGGAGCAAGGATAAATACCTGTCAAAACAGTTGTAGTAGTTTGTGTCTGCATCATCACATCTACATCTCTGAGTACAGCCATCATTGATAATCTGTCCTTGAGCAAAGGTCACACCATTGTAGACACATACAGCTAAAATACAGTGAAACGTAGTTAATTCATTAGCATTTGAAGCAAATTTACAACAGGTTATTTTGAAAACAACCTTCTTAAATAGATAATCAGTATGACTGAAGTTTAGAAACTTCTGGAGAAAGGAGACAGACATAGCATACCATGGAATTTTCAAAAGAGTCAGGAAAGTGTGTATCCATTACTATCTTTTCCTTATTTTTTATTTTGTTTTTTGATAAACAAAAGTTGTATGAGTTACTGTATCTTGGGAAGTGAGAAGTATAAAGGAAAATATCTTTTTATTCTGTTTATCTGAGACATAAATAATATATATTATATGGTAATGTTGTTATCATCATCATCACTATTATTCATTGATTTATTTCATTTTTCTTAATAGTAATGATGTATGATATTCTCTTACTCTTTGGTTGTGGGAGGGGTGTTGGTGCCTGAGACTGCCCTGGTCCTGGGCTTGGAGCCACTGTCTGTCCTGGTAGTGGGGCAGGTGTAGGCTGACCTGGGCGAGGTGTAATGTTAGGTCTTGGTGTGCTGAATGGGTTAGGGCGTGGTGTAGGATTGCTGTTCCAGTTACAAACTGGGACATAACAGCAGTAATCATTGGGGTCTCTCTGCAGTTGACACTGTCTGGGCAAGTTGGGATATGTACCACATCTACAAAAGAGCATAGGAACTACATATTTTTGCCTTTTTTCCAATTACATGATAGCAAAATGGGATACAACAATTTTCTCACATATAACTTTTAGAATGATCTGAATTGATCTATAGGAAAGTAAAGATCACAGTGTACAAAAACAGGACAAGGAAAAACCTCTCATACATATAATTAAAGGTACATATTTAACATCAAGTCTAAATATTGTGCTAATTCTAAATTTCAAAATGGCAATTTGATTCGCCAAGACGGAATATCTTGACCAACCAAATGACTTGTCTTTAAACTTGCAACAAAGTTAGCATGGTTGGTGAATATGGATCCTGGAATCAGATCTCCTGATGAGCATGGTAAACCTTCACAACCAGTAAGATACTGGTTAGATCTCCACAAACTAATCACCAAGATTGATCTGTTATAAATGGTCAAGAGATTTTTTTTAGACCTGATATACTAACACTGTCATTACAGGCAAGACATTCAGGGCAACTAACACCTTAACCCTTTACCGCACAATGACACCTTTTAATGCCTCTGGGAACGAAGCCTTTTGAAAACATTGTGGGAAAAGGAGAAAATGCTGGTAACCAGCATTTTCTCCTTTTCCCACAATGTTTTCTGTCCTATCAAAGGAAAATTGCACTATTTGAGCCACACTGAAATTGTTGTCTGCAAATGCTTTCAATTTGGACAAGGCTAAAATTTTGTCGCCTGGTAAAGGGTTAATCTTTAGAGAATCAAGCTCTAGACAAAATGTTCCCAGAGTGTAATATTGCTCTTGCTCATGAGTCACATGTTTTACATACAACCTATACAAGGAAATTTTGGCATAAAAAACATAATTGGAACAACGTGATGAAGAACTAATGTGTAAATATACCTACAAAAAAATCAAAACAAATTTCTGTATGAATCAGGACAACAGTATTTTCACAACATCAATCTAAACATCAATCTACAGAAAATAATCATCAAAGGTTTGCCCTAACAAGAAATAGCTTGCAGATCAATCTTAGACCATCACTTGAACATTCTTTGTAGTGCCCCTCTGATTGATTATATATGTTGACATCCAGTATTTCAGAAAAATATTCTAATGGTTATTCTTTTTTCTATTTTCTAACAATGGAGCTCACATTGGTTAAATGGCACAGAATATTTAAGCAAACCTTTTTCTCCTAATCTAGGGAAGCTTAACATGAATTGCTAACACTTGGTCAAATGGCTTCTGAAGAGAAAATCTATGAACATGTTGAATGCCTGAATGAGTCAACTACTGACAGAGAGTGATCACACTAGCTTCTAGCTAAGGGAAGCTAGATATATACAGCAGGAAATTAACTCTCAGTGTATCTTACCTGGCTGTACATTTGTATTTTCCAGTCATTCCATCTTCACATATACAGTCAAAATCACAACCATCCTGCCATCTTTGACCTTGGGCATAGGTCTTACCTTTGTACACACATACCTCTACAAAGAAAAGAGTAAAAACATTACAGGGTTAAAAGTTTTAGAGAGTAAGCTTAACCCTTTTCCAAACAATCCTGGGTTTTAATGACCCCTAGGAAGACTACTTTTGAAAACAGTGAGAAAGAAGATAATGCTGGTAAACAGCATTTTCTTCTTTTCCCACAATGTTTACTCTCCTTCCAAATTCAATTTATGTTTTGAATTTCTGATTCATGCTTATTTTGTTGTCTGCAAATGTTTTCAATTAAACAAGTCTAAAATTTTGTTTTTTTGGTAGAGAGTTTAACAGGTAAACAGAATTAGACAAAATGATACATCTACAGTGATAGGAAGTTGTCTACTTGAAAAATATATTGACTCATACTTGGTGCAGGGGTAGGTCTCGGAGTGGTTTGTCCTGGGACAGGGGCAGGCGTTACTCTTGAGGATGGAGTTGGTGTTGCCATGCCTGTCACTACAGCATGAGGGGCATTGGTGTACATGGTGGGGCCATCTGTGGGACCAGGTGTTGGGTTTCCATTTGTGCCTGGAATAGGGATACAATTTGGGACCTGGCAGCAGAGAGGATCTGAGGGGTCAGGTACCATGGTACAGCCTGATGGGATCTGTGTATACTGTTTGCATCTGCAGTAAAAAAAAATGTAAGTTAAACAGAAATATGCCAGTAAATAACAAGAGAGCAATTAAACAGTAAGACCAGCATCTGTGCAAAAGAGGTAATTAAAGGGGGGATGGGGGGAAGAGATTCCTGTAATTTATATTACCTCCCTTGTCAGATAAAGACTGAAGGTAACCAAATAACAGATTGTTCCTTTACCTGTATTCCTTTTTCATCCATGATTCCCTCAGGGATGTTGTGATAAATTCAGTTTAATTTATGATATATATGACAGGTCCAAATGTAATTTTAAAAAAAGCAATTTTTTTTCTAAATAAGCAGAGAAATATGTATATATCGATTTGTAAAACAATCTACACAGATTTAGCTCAGATTTTATCTCAAGTACATATTTGAGTAGTACAAGATAACCAAGGATAAAAACCAAGTAATCCCCTTATCAGTACCAATGTAGTCCTGGAGAGGAATCAAGAGAAATGACTAACAAATGGCCCCAATCTTAGGGGACTTTGTAAACTGGTGATATAGAAGAAATAGCTGTCGGTGTGGGGTGCACTCTCTGCATGGGTTACCATTCAACCATTCATATTCCAATAATGGAAAAAATCTCAAATGGAAAATAATCAAACCACAACAAGCTGACAATATTGGCATGTCATCTTTATGGGGAAGCTTCCCATTAAGTTTCATTGACTAACAAACCAACTGACCATGCGGAGCAAAGTAAAAATTCCCTCTTTTTCGAAGAGGCGCTAAGTCTCATGTAGTGGTAGTATTGATAAAAGATGATACAACAACATTTACCTATCTGAGCACTTATAGTGGCCAGTTGTTTGGTCATCACAAACACAGATACGGTCACAGCCATCATTCCACTGTTGTCCTTGTGTATACTGTCTTCCATTCATAACACAATATTCTTTAGGAAAAAAATACATACAAAAAATTAAAGATAAAGTTCTGTTTTGCAAAGTTTGAGAGCAAGACTGTAGAGATTGTAATTTTATTCTATAAAATTAATATCAGCAAACTTTAGCCATCATTCCTAGTTTTTGGCTAATTAAAATTGTTGTTATGAAAAGATAGATGAAAAGCTTACAAAAGCTTTCTTTTACATGTTTCAATGCTTGAAAAATCAAGTCACCATTACTTAAAGATTTCCAACAAATCCTCACATTCATTGTGCAGACATTTCATTATACATCTATATCAAAGAAAACTTACGCCTTGGTTGGGGAGATGGGAATGGACTAATCTGTGGGTTAGGTACTATAGTGGATGCTGGATTTAGTGGTGGTCTAATAGTACTGCCCGCTGAAATACACAGAAATCATGTGTGCTTTATTTTGACACTGAAAGTATAAAAACTTAAATTTGACAGAAAATTTCAAACAGCTTTGAAATACAGTTTCTATAAAACCTTTCAGATTGCATTGTCCATCTGTGCCCAGGTTTTTCTTACAGAACATGAGACTACTACCTTAAGTGTACCTTCCCTCATGAAACAGATGAGATAGAACAAATAAACTGTGCAAAGTGACTGTTGGAAGATAAAAATTGACATAACATAGAAACTGATTTTTTTTTCTTTTTCTTTAGCATAGGTAATTCAATTCACTCTTTGCCAGACAACAAAATTTTAGACTCTTCAAATTAGAAAGCATTTATACATGAAAAATAAAAGTGTCTTAAAATACATGTATAGGAATAGTCTTTGAGGTGTAGTAGGAAAAGGAGAAAATGCAGTTTGCCAGCAATGTTTTCCCAAAATGTTTTCCAAAGCAATCTTTCACACTGTCATAAAAATTCAGGATCGTTTGAGAAAGGGTTAACTTATTCATCTGGTATTTGATGCTGCTTTACACATTATTTCAAATGTATTGATCAATGCATCCAGTACAACTAACCTTTTTTATGGTATCTCTTTTCCAAAGCTAGAAATATTACACTTTCTAAACAAGTGCCTTTTCTGCGTAGACAGAATCAATACAATGTTCTGTAGTTCCAAACAGAATAATTGTAGCTAACATAAAATTTCAAAGTTGCACCAAGAAACGCAGCTGTATAAGTATAGTCTTTTGCCAATCTTGTACTTTACTCTAATCCTGAAACTACTTTTTAAATTAAATTGAAAATTTCTTGCTTAGCATAAATCCAAATACTGTGATTTCAAAGCTTTTTTTTTAGTGGCTAACACCTCATGGTATCTGACATTGGACATTGTAGGTCACAAAATCAGATTGCAAGCTGTGTACAGTCTGATCTTGATCTAAAATGTCTTTAAAAAGATCCTGATGTGGCACTTAGTAGCCTTTAACTGTTTAAGAATACAATTAAGCCCTAAAGTGCTTTTCATGACTACAGGTGCCTTTATGACTAGTGTAGATCAAGATCAGACTACACAAAACATGCAGTCTGATCTTTGATCTATACTGTCCACTTTGTCAATTCTTTACAACAGAAACTGCAATCATTTGGGTCTTATTTTGACTGAATATGTCTGTTGTGTTTATTCCTTGCTCTAAGGGTTAATATATAAGCTGATAGAAGTACATGTATATACCATTTAAACTTACAGGGTGCAGGATTGGGTGTACTGTATGGATTGGGTTGAGGCGTGGGTTGTTGACTGCATTGTGGCTCTTTACAGCATGGATCTGATTGGCTGGTTACCATTCGGCAATAAGATGGAATGCTGGGATAAACAGGGCATCTATAAATAGACAAAATGCAATCTTAACGTTTTATATTGTATTCTCTTTTCTCCTTGTGACAGTGGGAAAATAGAAGAAACAGACTCAGTTTCTAAGTCTCATTCATTGTACAGAATATGCTCAAAATGCTTCAAGAAAGGCATTTAGTAGTAAGAGTTTTCACACATCCCCTAAACAAGCCTTAAAAGTAGTGGGGATTCATGATTACAAGTGATTAACCCTTTACCGCACAATGCTGCCTTTTGACGCCTCTGGGAAAGAAGCCTTTTGAAAACATTGTGGGAAAAGGAAAAAATGCTGGTAACCAGCATTTTCTCCTTTTCCCACAATCTTTTCTACCTTATCAAAGAAAAATTGCACCATTTGAGCCACACTGAAATTGTTGTCTGCAAATGCTTTCAAATTGGACAAGGCTAAAATTTTGTTGTCTGGTAAAGGGTTAACTGTTAACCAAATGACAAAATTTTAGACTTGTCCAAATTCAAAGCATTTGCAGACATCAAAAAAAATGTGACCCTAAAACTAGAATTTGGTCTTTGAAGGGTAGAAAACATTGTGTTAAAGAAGAAAATGCTGATTACGATCATTTTCTCCTTTTCCCACAGTGTTTTCAAAAGCCATCTCTCTCAGGGTCATTAAAATTCAGGAAAAAGGTTAAATACCACAACCAGAATCTTACCTCTGAGAACATTGGTACTGGCCAGTTGAGGCATCCACACATACACAGTTGAACTGGCACCCGTCTTGCCAAGTTTGTCCTTGGGTATAACTTTTGCCATTATATACACACACAGGTATTGGTGGTTTTAGGGTAGTCACTCCAGGTTTGGGTGTGGGTGTTACACCTAAAATGTAATGAAAATCTCTGAAAGTGCCGATTTAATGCTTTCGCTGGTTTAGACATGCTTTAATTTATGAGATGCTTGTGACTTTGAACTTCATCATAACAAATGCAGAAATGACAAAAACTGTATCATCATACTTCTGGGTGAATTAAACTTGATGGATAAATTAATGAACTTCTTTGTTTTATATATAATAGAGTATTCAATAGTATTTCACAAATGGCATTGTGGCCATTACAACAAACAATGAGCTCACTTACATTCTTAACCCTTCACTACACAATCCAGAGTTTTAACGACCTTGAGTAAGATCAAAGGTTTTTGAAAACATTGTTGGAAAAGGTGAAAATGCTGGTAATTATGAACTTAAACATAGTTAATCTTACCTTGTCCATTAATTAGAGGTGGTGCTAATGTTGGTATGTAGGGTGTTGGATTGGGCGAGGGTGTCTGTCCAGGACCAGGTGTTGGATTCTGATTTGGGTTTGGATAGGGTGCAAAAGTTTGTCCGGGTGCAGGAGTAAAGCCTGGAGCCAGTGTGGGTGATGATCCACTGGGGTTTGGTCTGGGTATGTTGTATGGGTTTGGTGCTGGTGTTGGTAGACTTCTACAGACTGGTTTGCGACAGCATGGATCATTAGGATCCGTTTCTAGAGTGCATCCTGCAGGAACTTGTGGGTACTTGGCACATCTGTCAAATATTAACCAATGAAAATTAAGCATTTGACATCAAGAGAAATCTGATTCTACCAAGTCTATGAAACAGTCATTAAGTTTTAAACACACAAAGCAAACAAGCCATGGTGCTTTTCCTGTTAAATTCTATTTCAGCATCAATCATGTACACAAACATGTAGCTATTTTCAGGCATATTTGAACTCCACTAAATACTTTATCAAACAGACATTGTTTTTAAGTTCTGATCCAAAGATTGGTTACTGTATTTTCAATTTTCATGCTTTGAAAATTTAGGAATTTATACATTTGGCAGAGGAAGAGATTCAGATACTGTACCTCTGGTTACATCTGTAATAACCTGTCATCTCATTTTCACACACACACCGAAGATCACAGCCATCATCCCATCTCTGTCCCTGTCTGAACACCACACCATTGTACATACAGTAATCTGAAATAACAATGTTACATACAAAAAATTACATTAACTCTTTACTAAATGACCGCACCAAATTAAAATCTCTTTCAGGCAAAAAATGAAATGTAGCTGAAATGACAGTAATTGTCTGTGAATGTGTAGAAAATCTTGTGGGAAAAGGAGAAAATGCTGGTTACCAGCATTTTGTCCTTTTCCCATGAGTTTTTCAAAAGGCTGTTCACCCAGGGTAAAGGGTTAACAAAGTAATTCTGTAAGAGCATTTTAAACTCTGGTAAAAGTATGTACTAGTACATGTATTAGTAATACAGATGCTTTTAATCTTTCAACAGAAAAGTAAATGAATATAAAATACTTTCAATCAGTAGAAATTTTCAAGAATCTTTTATTAAAACCTCCCATACAACATTTGACACTTCATGAGTAGATCCAACATTAAACTTCATATTCAGAAGAATGCACAAGTCTAAAAAATACATTTGGCGTGTAAGTGATAAGCACTCAATATCTCAACAACAAAAAGCTTACTTTTGGGTGTAGGTGCCTGGGTTGGTCCTGATGGTCCAGGTGTTGGATTATAGCCTGGGCTGGGAGCCAAGGTGGCACCTCCTGGAATTGGGGCCAAAGTGCCTGTAACTCCATTTGTTGTTCCTTGGAAGTTACATACTGGTTTTTTACAGCAGGGTTGGTTGATATCCTGAACCAGGATGCACGGTGCAGGAAGATTGGGGTATCGTGGACAACTGTAGGTTTATAGAACACAAGAATTATCATACTTTATAAAGGGAAAAAAGGATCTATCTTTTAAAGCTATCTTTTAAATTCTAGGTAGACTAAATTATGAAAAGCACAGATGAAATGAAATGAGCCATGCTCTGTGAAAAAGGGGCTAAATGCATCCTCAAAAAGTATCAACCCAGGTCAGCCTGCGCAGCCCACGCAGGCTGACCTGGGCCAAAACTTTTCGCTGTTGATTAATTTTCAGTATGTCTAAGAACCAGTTTACCTCATGATTGAGTCAGTTGTTTGAGAAAATGGACTTTATGGATCCATCATCATGTGATGACTTGCTTGGTATAGTGCATCGCAGAGATGCATTAAGCCCCCTTTGCCAGAGCATGGCTCAAATATAATTGTTACCAGCTTTGCTCCTCACCACTAACACAAAACTGCAGCAGAGTACAACTTTGAAAACATCATTGTAAAATATGAAAAAACTGCATACATAAGGTTTAACTTTATACCACATAATCATGATTGAAACGATCCTGAGAGAGAAGTCTTTTGAAAATATGGTGGGAAACAGAGAAAGTGCTGGTAACCAGCATTTTCTCCTTTTCCCACTATGTTTTCTATTCTTTCCAAATACAATTTCAATTTTTCAGTGACATTTTTTTTGTTGTCTGCAAATGTTTTTAATCTGGGCAAGTCTAAAATTGTGTTGTTTGGGAAAGAGTTAATACATGTGTAAAGACTCTGACATAAAGAGAGAAAGTGGTTTTTACAGAACAGTTGAGAAATCTCTTTGCATATTACTTTTGAAATAGGGTAAATGAGACTAAGAAAATTAGCTTTTCCACTCACATTTCTGTACAGTCATAACGCCCCATGTCAGCATTAAGACAAACACAGTTATAGTCACAACCATCTTGCCATCTCTGTCCTTGAGTGTAGGTCTTTCCCTTATACACACATACAGCTGCAACACAATCATGGTGCAAAATCATTATTTAACCAGATAAACATTCCTTAAATCTTCTTAAACCTTTACCATATCTTTACCAGCATTTTTTCCTTTTTCCACAATGTCTTCAAAAGCCTATTGACTCAGGACTGTTTTATAAAAGGTTAAACATACTTTTGTCTATGGCAATAAGCAATAACCATGATTTTCTTATGGCTTTCATCAAAAAATCCCACGTTTTAATGACCTGAGGGAAGAAATCTTTTGAAAACACTGTTGGAAAAGGAGAAAGTGATGGTTATAATTATACTAAAGGGTTAACCGAAGATAAAACAATCCAGTGTTTTGGCAGGCCTGACAATGAGCACTTTTGAAAGCATTATGGAAAAAGAAGAAAATGCTTATCCTTTTCCTAAAATGTTTTCTACCCTTTCAAGGACAAATCCCATCATTTCAGCTGTATTTAAGTTGTGCATCTGCAGTACTTTTTGTATGGACAAATCTAAAATTTTGTGATGTGGTAAAGAGTGGAAATGCATCTATATAAAGTAAAAAGATATATTTACGGGTAGGGGCTGGTGTTGGGTTGACTGGTGGTCTCTGTGTAGAAACTCCTGGTTGTGGAGCTGGGATGTTTATGGGTGTTGGTGCTGGAGTCACACTGCCTCCTGTCACATGACCTGGTGGAGGAGTTGGATAGGGCTGAGAAGAGTTTCTGTTTGGATTGGGTGCACACTGTGGAATCTTACAACAGAGTGGATCAGAAGGATCAGCCACAAGAGTGCATCCAGCTGGGAGAGATGGGTATTTGGTACATCTGAAACAAAACAGTATAAAACTTCGTAAAACCCAAAACTGTTTACCATTTAATTCCATGTATTAACAACCCAGAGGAAACAAAATTTTGAAAACATTGTGGGAAATGGAGAAAATGCAGGTTATACCACAAGTGGCATATAATGTGTTGTCTGCAAGTGCTTTCAATTTGGACAAGTCCAAAATTGGGTTCTTTGGTAAAGTGCCTTCCACAAACTTTGTTGCTTTTGCACGTAGTGCATTTCAGGATCAGAGCTTTGAACGTTACTGTCCCCTTTGCTCAGACATTCAGGACAAAAGTCCTATCCTTTAAAAGATGAGTCTAGTCATTGGAGCCACATTTAGTTTGTGGTCCAAAACTGGTTTCAATAAGAGTTGGTCCAAAATTTGGTTGGTAAAGGATTAACCTTTTACCAAATGGCAAATTTTTAGACTAGTCTAAATTGAAAACAACTGCAGACGACAAATAAATGTGACTGAAAATTTGAAATTTGTTTTGGAAAGGCTAGAAAACATTGTGGGAAAAGGAGAAAATGCTGGTTACCAGCATTTTCTCCTTTTCCCACAATGTTTTCAAAAGGCTTCTTTCTCACGGTCGTTAAAAGTTCGGATAGTGTGGTATAGGGTTAAATAACAAAATACTGACCGTTCACTACATCTATAAATTCCATTCTGTGCATCCTCACAGGTACATTTAAAGTTACAACCATCAAACCACTGTTGGCCCTGTGTATACTGGTCTGTCCTATATACACACACATCTGTAACAGATTGATTGTATGGTGTTTTAATGCCTTTTCAACATTATTTCAGTTATATCACAGCGGCCAGTGCACCTATCCATGCTTTCCTGGAGTTTCTTCTACCAGTACTCCGCACAATATTCTTTCCAAGCGAACATCTGTAACAGAAAATGCAGTTATACTCAGCAGGTTAGGGACTACAGTAGCCTGCATAGGAATCACTTATCAGTTAACTTTTTCCAATCTGTCTCAATATATAATTGAGGATTCAAGTTTATAGAATCGGAACAAATAATATTAATTATTTCAGTCTAAGAAAAGAATATAATGCTCAAATTAGATAGTTAGCACATTTAACTCTTTACCAAACAATCCCAAGTTTTAACCCTTAGGCTGCTAAGTGCGACTCACGGACCTTTTGCGGACATTGTAGATCAAGATCAGACTGCACAGAACCTGCAGTCTGATCTTAAGTCTACACTGTCCAATAAAGAGGTTTTTCCCCCAACCTCCATATCTTTGAAATACCAACCTTTTGGTTTTTACCATTGGCTTGAAAATTTCTTATAACTTACTTAGCAGGATAGGGGTTAACAACCCTGAGGAAATAGCCCTTTGAAAACCTTGTTGGAAAAGGAGAAAATGCTGTTAACCAGCATTTTCTCCTTTTCCAACAAGGTTTTCTACACTTTCAGAGACAACTAGAGCTGTCACTGAATGTGACTTAATAGCCCCGCCAGCGCTTTGACAGAAAAAAAAGTGTCAAGTTCAAGGGGAGATAATTCCTCAACCAGGGCGAGTTGACACTTGAAAATTACATCTTGCAGATCTTCAATATATGATCAATATATGTGCAAAGTTTCAATGCAATTGAAGGAAAACTCTAGGAGGAGTTCGCGACACAAAATTGCTAGTATTTTGTACACAGACAGGCACATGGACACACGGACGGACAGACAGGCTGATTCCAGTATACCCCCGAAAACATTCGTTTTGCTGGGATATAACCAGTATAGCCCCGAAAACATTCGTTTTGCAAGGGTATAATTACCATCATTTCAACTACATTTAATTTGACGTCTGCAAATGCTTTCAAATTCAACAAATCCAAAATTTTATCGTTTGGTAAAGAGATAAATGCAGATATGGTCATGAATACAATATCATACACTGTCAGAGAGAGAAATAGCATGGTACAAGCAATTTCCTTGTTTCCACAATGTTTTCAAAGTGGTCTGCTTCAAGATAAGAGGGGTCATCAGCAGAAGGCAATGAGTTATTCAAGGAAAATCTTTTCAAATTACCCTTTGGCAAGCCTGGAGATGGATAAGGATTAGGGTTTCCTGGATTGGGGTATGGGTTGGGTTGGCCTGGATAAGGGGCTGGTGTTATTGGTTGTCCTGGTTGAGGGGCCTTTGTGGTCAACTGTCCAGTGATCTGACCAGTTGATGGGTTGAAGTTACACACAGGTTTGAAACAGCATGGTTTGGCTGCATCCTTCATTAGTGTACACTGGGCTGGAATGTTTGTGTATTTAGTACATCTGAAAGACAGAAATTTCTTACTGAAACAATGTACAGACTTTCTTTCCCTCTGTTTCCTTCTAGATCATTTCTGTCTGTGAGAAAACAAGGTTATTCCATTCCCTGGCTATTCCAAAAAATAACACTATCACTAGAAGAAAAATTCAAAAGTGGACAAATCTAAAATTTCATTGGTTGGTAGACTGTATGGAAAAAAAAGACCTTGCTTATAACAAAGATTGATTCCTTTTGAGACTTACTCCTTTTTTTCTACTGTACTGGTGCTAATAATATTTCTGTGGCAATGGGTATGCACAGTATGGAATATATCTTTGAAAAGGGGGAAGCCATTGTTACAAAGACAGCTTTTGAAAACATTGTGTGATATAGAGAACATGCAGGTAACCAGCATTTTCTCCATTTTCCTTCACCGTTTTATATCCTTTCAAGGACACAATTCATAACTTGGGCCAAAATGATTTTGTTGTCTACAAATGCTTTCAATATGGAAAAGTCTAAAAATTTGTAGTCTACCATGGTAAACAGTTAAGTAGTTTTGTAGACAGGGTAGATCAAGATCAGACCCCAAATAACCTTATATCTACTCTATCCATATAAATGAGCCATGCTTTTGGAAAGGGGGCTTAATGTATTTCTGTGATGCACGATACTAAGCAAGTCATCACATAATTATGGTCCATAAAGACCATTTTGTCTAACAACCAACTGGACCACCAGGTAGACTGGTCCTTTGACATGCAGAAAACTGAACATTAGCAAAAAGTTTCGGCCCAGGTCAGCCGGCTCAGACTGCAGGTTGACCTTGGTCCATACTTTTTGCAGGTGCATTAAGTTCCCTTTTCACAGAGTATGGCCCAAATATTGTGATTAAAAAGCAGCCTTAAAATTGCAGTAAAAAGACTACAAACATCCATCTCATTTATTAACCCTTTACCACTCGATGGCAAGTTTTAACAACCCTGAGGAAGAACAGTTTTTGAAAACATTGTAGGAAACTGATAAAAATGCTGGTAATCAGCATTTCGTTCCTTTCCCACAATATTATGCATGAACTGAAGGTCATTTTTACCATTTTCAAATTTGTTATCTGCAGTTACTTTCAGTTTGGAAGAGTCAACAATTTGTTGTTTGGAACAGGGTAAACTCTTTACCAAACGACAAATCTTTGGACTTGACCAAATTGAAAACATTTGCAGACGACAAATTGAATGTTGCTTATATAGTGATACCTGTATTTAATAGGATAGAAAACATTGTGGGAAAAGGAGAAAATGCTGGTTACCAGCATTTTCTCCTTTTCCTACAATGTTTTCAAAAGCACCCTCTTACAGCGTTGTTAAAACTCGGGACTGTGTGGTAAAGAATAAAGCAGTAAAAAGGTTTTATACAACCAACTTACTTTTCCACACATCTATATTTAGCCGTTGAGGCATCCTCACATACACATTCAAAATCACAGCCATCGTCCCATCTTTGACCTTGACTGTACTGAGCTCCCTTATATACACAGAAATCTGAATGAAAACAGGGTGAAATACTTATTTCTCACAGAGGGAGAGCCTAACACATGTAATTCAGAAACAAGAAGGATAGAGATATCATACTGAATCATCAGGGTGTTGTTTGGAACAGCATCAAGCAGTACAAAGGTTTCATTAGCATGTCTATATGAGTTATCTAGAAATGTCTTTAGACATAAGTGTGGTTATCCATTACGGATAGCAACAGATTATTGTGGTGAATATTTCTAGTACCGTAAATTGCGTAAGTTTTGGGACAGTAAAAAATAATTAATTTTTTAGTTGTCCCAATATTTAGGTTAACGAAAAAAAATTATTTTCCGTGGTGTCCCAAAACTTATGGTCAAACAGGGATCGTATATTACACGTATATTACACGTAATATACGATCCCTGGGTCAAACAAGACAAGCTGTCAAGCTGTTTGGCACAGACCACTTACCCGTCGAATATTAGCGCTGCGATTTCAATAAAACCACGATCACATGCTGGTCTGTCTATTTTTAGAGAAATTGGAATTCCTGTAGTCAATTTGTGTAGTAGGAATTTAAAACTTCGTATTTTTTCATTGTTTTCGTTACTGATAAACTAAATGTTTTCAGTCATTTTTGTATGCATCCCGGGCAAGCAATCGGCATTGGTGTTTTGCGCTTATATAAAAACTTTTACAATGTATTTTACCTGTTAACGTGAGGTAAACAACGATTTGATTTCCGTTCTGAAAAGTACCTGCTCGGCCCATTCTCAAATTTGATTGGTTGACAATCTTCGATCAATAACCTCCAGTTAGAATATAGGATATCTTGATTTCTATTTTTATACAACGAACCCGATTGACCGTGAAACACATACACACTTGTCGACTTCAGATGTACGTATACACATGACATGTACCTTTGCCCTTTGATTCAAGTTAATCACACCCTTTTTACCCTTATTTAGGTTCTTTTTTTACAAATGGGTTTTTTAATTGTCTGTCGGGGTGATCGGATTTATTTGCCTTGAAGCGGGAGATTCCCGATGATACCGAGAGGGTTTGGAAGCAATGCTTACGTGGAGAAATGAAACTGCGCGAACCAAATGCTTGTAAAATAAAGGTTAACAAGCGGATTAAAGGTTTTTTTTTCGGAGTAGATATTCACTGTCCCAATTCTTTGGTACAAAAAAATACTGTCGTATTTTGCAATTTTTAGTATGGCCCAAATCTTTGGGTCATGAAAAGTAATTATTTTCACGTTTTTTGAGGGTGTCCAAATTTTTTGGGTGTCCCAAAATTTAAGCAAAATACGGTACTATGATGATGTTGCATGGTTGTGTCTTCTCTGTGCAAAGCAATTTACTAACAGAAGAAAAAATTCTATACAGGTGGGCTGAGTAAGGTGTTTAATCAAGATCAAATCTTTTTTGGCCCATCCACCACAGTCCTACATGAATTACCAAATGTTAACACATTTATATTGCCTTGAGCTTGTCCTTTCACTAATATACATGGACATACAGCATAAATGAATGTACATGCATTCTACAGGTCTTTAAGTCATTTTAGTAACAGTTAGTGCGTCTTCTGCAAATGCTTTAACCCTTTCCCAAACGACAAATTTTGGACTGGTCCAAATTGAAAGAGTCTGCAGACGACAATTTTAAATTTGATGAAAATGGCAGGAAGTTCTCAAAAAGGGTAGAAAACACTGTGGGAAAAGGAGAAATTGCTCGTTATGAGCAATTTCTCCTTTTCCCACAGTATTTTCAAAAGACTTGTACTGCAGACACGTGAAAACCAGGGCTTGTTTGGGAAAGGGTTAAATATGAACAAGTCATTTTGTAAAGCAAATCAATTTCCACTACCTAGTCTATAAGTACATATATTTTCAAAAAAAAGTGCAGCAATTTTTTTCTGATTGCTTCCACTGGCAATCAAAAGTATTTTGCTACTCTTATTTCTGAATGTGAAGAATGTGCTGTATGTTACTACCAATCTTTGTTGTTGTGAGAAACTTTTTTGCCCCACCCCCTCCCCACACGCAAACCACCTGACATGGTAAATAAAGCTTTGAAAAAAACAAAAAGAATGTCCTGTATGATCTTGGATCAACAGCTACCAATATTTGTGAGATATTCTGACCAAAATAGCAACTGAACAATCTAGGTCTGTTTTTGTTCTGGCTGTAAATGTCTTTGTCAATTTTTTCAAGAAGGAAAGGCTTAACTGTTTAAAAAACAACAAAATTTCAGACTTGTCCAAATCAAAAGAATTTGGAGGTAACAAATAAAATGTGGCTAAAATGGTGGGATTTATCTTTGAAAGGGTAGAAAACATTGTGGGAAAGGCAGACAATGCCGGTTACCAGTATTTTCTCCTTTTCCCTCAATTTTTTCAAAAGGTTTCATTCTCTGGTTCAGTAACCCTTTACTACACAATCCCAAGTTTTAACGAACCTTTGGAAGAAGCTTTTGAAAACATTGTGGGAAAAGAAGAAAATGCTTCTTACCAGCATTTTCTTCTTTTCCCAAAATGTTTTCTACCCTATCCAACACAAATTCCATCATTTGGGCTAATGTAACTTGTCGTCTGTAAATGCTTTCATTTTGGACAAGTATAAATTTTTCTTGTGTGGTAGAGAGTTAAAACTTGTGACCGTGTGGTTAAGGATTAAACTTACTCAATGGTTGAGGTGACGGATACTGTCCATTAGGTCCTGGTGTAGGAGCCGGCGTATTTGCTTGACCAACAATGACAGCTGGCACTTTTGTTGGAATTGGGTTCGGTCTTGGGGCTGACGTTGGATTGGGATTGGGGCCAATATTAGGGTTTGGCGCTGCCGTTCCTGTGATCTGTCCCGTTGTAGGTGTGAAGTCACATTTGGGCTGTCTACAACACGAGTCATTTGGATCTGTCACCATTGTACACTGAGGTGGGATGTTCTCGTATCTGGGACATCTAAAATTTAGAAAAAATATATATATTAAAATGTAAAAATTCATTACATACAAAGTACACACATCCAAGTTTGTCTTCAGCCATTTTGAATTCAGGTCTACCTGTAAGTTCATAGACTGGGCCTACAAATGGGCAAGCCAGAATGGTTTGGAATTAAGACTTACAATAATTTTCATAAATTTTGGCAAATACAGCCCCTTATGGCTTAAGCTCTTTACTAGTTGACAGAACTGTTGACCAGTCCATATCTGAAAGCAGTTGCAGATGACAAATTAAATGTGGTTCAAACAACAGGATTTTTCTTTGAAAGGAAAGGAAACACTGTGGGAGAAAGGAGAAAATGCTGTTTATCAGCATTTTCTCCTTTTCCCACATTGTTTTCAAAATCCTTCTTTCTCAGGGTCATCACAACTCATGGTGCTTTGGTAAAGGCAAAGCAAAGACAAGACATCTGATAGGTACCCTTAACTGAAGCTGTTAATTTACTTGCTATTTTAAACATGCCCTTGTTTCTGTTATTATAAGGATAACTTACTCCTTAACTACAGCTTGACTATGTCTAGGAAATATAAACATATGACCTTCAACTGTAATGAATGAAATGTGTAGGGTAGAGCCATTATTAAAAGGGTCTGGGTCCGAAACTTGTGATGAGCAGGGTCATTCTTTAATACTAACCATATTTTGATGCAAATGCTGGTTAGATATTCATGAAGCAACCATCAAGAGTAATTGTTATAAAACACATTTACCAATTAATTTTACAAAATAAATAGATATAAACTAAACTATTAGCAATTATTAGGTATTCTGCTTTTAATCATCCCACTTTATATCATATTCAAAGGAAGACACTAACAATGCCCACCAATCCAGAGGTTAGAAGAGACAACAGAGATTCAGCATTTTGCTAAACAGTGGGTAAAGGACACCTGTCCTTTAATTTAGTTTCTAGCCCTGATATTTTACTAGTAAACAGACCTTTCATTACAAGTGTAGAGACCTCTAGAAGAGTCGTCACATCTACATCTAAACTGACAGCCGTCATTCCAGGTCTGACCTTGACTGTAGGATGCAGTCTTATACACACAGTATTCTAGAAATAGAGAGAATCTTTAAACATATCGATAACAAAGCGAAGAAATAAAATTTATTTGAACCTAAATGTGAAAAACTGGTTATTTAAACCCTTAGAGTGCCTACAACAATTTCAAATGCTTCTCAGACAGTATAGATCAAGATCAGATTGCAAAGAATATGCACTCGAATTTTGGATCTTCATTTACTCTCCACTATGTTAAGTATGTTAAGATAATATGCAAAAAATTGGACTTGAAAATTGCAATATGTGAGTCTTCAGTTCTTGATTGAAATCATCCATCTTGTTTATTTGGCACTTGAAGGATTAATCTTCACCACACAACAAAATTTCAGATTTGTCCATATTGAAAGCATTTACAGACGTCGAATTAAATATGGCTCAATTAATGGAATTTGTCTGTGAAAGGGAAGAAAACATTGTGGTAAAAGGAGAAAATGCTGGTTACCAGCATTTTCTCCTTTTCCCACAATTTTTCAAAAGGTCTCTTGCCAAGGGTCGTTGAAATTTGAGACTGTTTGGCAAAGGGTTAAAGCCTAAATAACCAGCCATACAAAGGTTTTTATGATACAATCAATTTGAAACAAAAAATTTCAAACATTATTCTGTTTCTCCTGTGGAAGGAGATGGTTTTCATCTCTGACTGATATTCACTATCACAAACAATTCTAAATACAACAGTGCTCTCATGTTGACAAAAAGTGACAAATGGTGAAAGTGTGCAAAAGTTGCCTTTTTCCCCAAGCATTTTCATGACATTCTCTTGTGATCACAAAAAAAATCCACACATTTGTCTTCTGTTCAAATATTATTTATGTAAAACAATCTGGAACATTAATTACAAGGTAAACATTGAGGATCTGCAGAGGACCTTCATTTCTTGTAGCACAAGATGTTTGAAATTATTATGGCACAAAGAAAAAAAAAAATGCACAACTCCAGCTTGTAGCTAGCAATTGCTCCTGTACTCATACTATTTTCACATAAATCAAACCCTACTTTATATTCATTACCCATATTTTACAATTATGTTTTCCAAGTTGAACACCATAATCTCATTTCACAAAGTAAAAAGTAAAACACAAACTAACTTGGTGCAGGTGCTTGGTTACCCCCAGGCTGTGGGGATAGGGTAAATCCAGGGGCAGGGGCTGGTGTAAGTGTACCAGTGATCTGACCAATGTTTCCATTGAAGTTGCATTCTGGTTTCTTGCAACATGGGTTAGTAAAGTCGGCTACCATCTGACATTGTGGGGGTAGGGCTCCATAACTGGGGCATCTGTCTATACATTTGTAACGTCCCTGGAGATAATGAAGAAAATAACATTACAATATGAAAAATAGTATACATGATCCAGATTTTACCAATATGTAATCCATCTCTACAAGGTCTAATAGATATACAAAGTGGAGAAATATTCAAAGGAGAGGAAAACATCTCTTTTTTTGAATAATTGTCTGGAAACTTTGTTGCAAAAATTGTCTAGAAAACTGGTTATTTCAAGAAGGTGAAAACATTGATTTTTGTGCAATAATAGTTTAAAAGAATGTATCCCTGTGTACAAACAATAATATCAAATAAAAACAGGTGCTTGATTTCAATGAAAATTCTATGTCAAAAAAGGGGTTTAACGCTGTCAAAATTACTTTGATGATTACCTGTCCTTGTTATATGGGTTCCCCATTTGATAGAAAATAACTTACCCGGTATCCAAGTTTGAAGTAAATGTCTTCAGTTATAACAGAGATATTATGAAATGTCGAAGTTTTTGCATGACACAGACACATTTGACGACAACGCTACAGCAATAACTTGACGTTTTCAAAAACAGCCAAAAACACAAGAGCAAGCCTCATACAACTTTGACTCCTTTTTTAGAGATACGTTACCAAGATATAAGTGAAACAATTGAGAAATATTTCTAGGAAAATATTGTCTTCTTTAACCCTTTACAACACAATCCAGAGTTTTAACGACCCTGAAAAAAGAAATCTTTTAAAAATATTGTGGAAAAAGGTGAAAATGCTGGTAACCAGCATTTACTCCTTTTTTTCACAATGTTTTCTAGTCTATTAAAGACAGATCCCATCATTTGAGCCACACTGAATTTTTCTTGTGCAAATGCTTTCAATTTGGACCCCTCTGAAATTTTTTTCGTGTGGTAAAGAGTTAAATGATGTGGATAACTTTGTGGGAAAAGTATCTATTGCTTCTTATAAACATTTGCTTCTTTTTCCATGACGCTTCTGCAGCTTTCTACTGCAGGGGCTTAATAGTTATATTTACATTTTTCACTGCACTGCACTGTACTGCACTGTATTTGCTTTACATACCATAACATGTATACTGTTTCAAAGCTTACGTAATTGTCCTGAATTGAAAATTGTCAGGGACAGAAGAGTCTACGATTCTGTGATCTAGTAGGAGTTTAACAAAGTACCTTGGCTGCATCTTCACAGGTACATGTGTAGTCACATTTATCTTGCCATGTATCTCCCTGTCTATACAACTGTCCATTGTATTCACAATAACCTGTTTGTATGAAAAAAAAAGTTAGCCCAGCGGGTTTTAAACATACCTAAAAATGTTATAAGCAACAAAGATGCTTGTTACAAGCAGTTACTCATTGTTTCCTGCTGGGCAGTAATATATGTACAGTTATGGGTTAAATTAATAATGGAACCATGCTCTGGCAAAAGGGGAATTAATGCATTTGCAAAAAGTATCAACCCATGTTAGCCTGCTCAGTCTGCACAGGCTGACATGGATCAAAACTTTTTGCTTTGGGTAATTTTTCTGCATGTCACAGGACCATTCTAACTCGTGATTAAGTTGGTTGTTAGACAAAAATAGATTTTTATGAATCCAAAATTATGTGCTGATTTGCTTGATATAATGTATCATGGAGACACATTAAGCCCCCATTTGCCAGAGCATGGCTCAATAATACAATTTCCAAATTTTTATTCCTAAAGGAATTAGGTATGTTATTTTTTGGCATTTTAACATCCTACAGGTTACATAGATGGTACTCAGACTTCAGTCAAAGGCTATCTAATAGAACTTTAAGCTGAAAAAAAAAATCAAACCCACCAACATATCCTGTTGCATTTGGGGCTCCTACAAATGTGCCCGGGGCAATGGTAGGTATAGCACCTGGAGCAAGTGTCTGGCCAGGTCTGGGTGTGGGTGTACATTGGGGCGCCCTACAACAGCTGGGATCATTGGGGTCTGGGACATATTGGCAGTTACTGGGTACATTGAAGAATTCTGGGCATCTGTAATGAAAGAAATACACTGTTCAAAATTGTTAGAGTAAATGAAATGTGCCCTTAACCCTTTACTGCACAATGACGCCTTTTGAGGCCCCTAGAAAAAAAGCCTTTTGAAAACATTGTGGGAAAAGGAGAAAATGCTGGTAACCAGCATTTTCTCCTTTTCTCACAATGTTTTCTACCCTATCAAAGAAAATATACACTATTTGAGCCACGTAGAAATTGTCGTCTGCAAATGCTTTCAATTTGGACAGGGCTAAAATTTTGTCGTCTGGTAAAGGGTTAAGTAATTAGCAAAAACCTGGTTAGACTAGCTAGTTTTTCATGAACCCTTTACCAAACAACAAAATTTGGGACTTTTCCAAACTGAAAGCATTTGCAGACAATAAATTCATCGCTGAAGAGATGGGATTTGTCCTTAAAGGGCAGAAAATATCGTAAGAAAAGGAGCAAATGCTATTTTGAAAAGCTTTCTTCATCAGGGATAGTTTAGTGAAGGGTTAACCCTCATCGTACAATGCCGCCTTTTGATGCCCCTGGGAAAGAAGCCTTTTGAAAACATTGTGGGAAAAGGAGAAAATGCTGGTAACCAGCATTTTCTCCTTTTCCCACAATGTTTTCTCCCCTTTCTTAGAAAAGTTGCACCATTTGAGCGACACTGAAATTGTCATCTGCAAATGCTTTCAATTTGGACAAGGCTAAAATTTTGCTGTCTGGTAAGGGGTTAATCCACACACTTCTACAGAGAAATATGGGTAATGAACATGAATCAAGGTTTGGTATTGAAGTATATGCATATACACTGAATCGAAAGATTTTGCTCATTATATGGGCAATTTTTCCTTTTGCTGCAAAGTATACAAAGAATATCAAAAGACAACTGATGTGCTTTACGTTACATATCTGCAGGTAGTCACAACTGGAAGCAAAAAAGTGATACAAGATAAATAAAAGTTGTCTATGGTTGGTAATGTAACAAAAACTGAAAACAGAACTGTTGGACATCAACATTTACCCACTACTGGTTGCCTTGTCACTGGACCAAAAACAAAATTAAAAGGGCCATAATTCCATATTTTTTCACACCTACAATCTAACTCCTAGTCAAATTATTTCATACTAACACTGAGTACAAAATATCTGAATCCATATTGGACTTAAGATTCCCAAATACGGATTTT
This sequence comes from Tridacna gigas, assembly GCA_945859785.2. Classification (NCBI taxonomy): domain Eukaryota; kingdom Metazoa; phylum Mollusca; class Bivalvia; order Cardiida; family Cardiidae; genus Tridacna; species Tridacna gigas. The sequence goes on along the minus strand of OX244034.2, from coordinate 63,501,764 downwards.
TCAGAACAAGGAAAGAGTCCAGGAATATGGATTTTTCAAAATGAGGCTAGAGCTCAGAATATTTGTATTTGCTTGGAAGAACAGTCTACCTAAATCTGTTGTCATAAAGCACCCTAATTTGCTTTAAAACCCCCTTTTGTTCCGTTTCAAATATTTCTAATGAAATGGCCCAAATAGTTGTCGTTTATTTTAAAATTAATATAAAAGTGTAAAATAAAGAGGTTATTTAACCCTTTACCACACAATCTCGAGTTTTAACAACCTGAGAAAGAAGCCTTTTGAAAACATTGTGGGAAAAGAAGAAAATGCTGGTAACCAGCATTTTCTCCTTTTCCCACCATGTTTTCTACCCTTCCAAGGCATATTTCAATTTTTCTGTGACAGTTATTTTGTCATCTGCAACTGCTTTGAATTTGGACTAGTCTAAAATTTTGTCGTTTGGTAAAGAGTTAACATGCTTGGCTACAATACTGAATTCAATTGGATTCATACACTGCAGAACCACTCTATATTTTGGATTTGTCAGTCACCTTGTCCAATATAGACTGGTTCTGCAGCATACTCATCCAATAGAATTCAGTATTGTACAAAAGCACATGTTAAATGACCTCATAATATATTACCAATAATTATGAAAACTGCAGGTGTGCAGGTTCCCATGGTAGGAAGGATTCCATTAAAATTTCAGCCAAATTTGTTGAAAGTTGTAGAAGAGGAGAAGAGGAAACTAAATTGTGAATGTGGATTGGTAGACAGACAGACAACCTATTTCCAATATATTCCCATAACTTGGTAAAGGGGTGGGGAGGATGGGCCAGGTGTATGTTTGTATGTATGTATGTATCAAAAAATACTAATAAAAGATAAAATAGAAAGAAGAAAAGTAAACAACCCCACCTTCTCTGGCATCTGTAATATCCACTTTCGGCATTGTCACATGAACATCTATAGTCACAGCCATCATACCAGGACTGGCCCTGACTGTACTGATGGTTCTTGTAGACACACATCTCTGAAACAACACAGAAAATATTCACTTAATCAACTCTGTACCACACAATCCCATGTCTTAACTCTTTCCCAAACAAGCCCTGGTTTTCACGTGTTTGCAGTACAAGTCTTTTGAAAACACTGTGGGAAAAGGAGAAATTGCTCGTAACGAGCAATTTCTCCTTTTCCCACAGTGTTTTCTACCCTTTTTGAGAACTTTCTGCCATTTTCATCAAATTTGAAATTGTTGTCTGCAAACTCTTTCAATTTGGACCAGTCCAAAATTTGTCGTTTGGGAAAGGGTTAAACGGCCCTGAGGAAGAAGCCTTTTGAAAATATTGTGGGAAAAGAAGAAAATGCTGGTCACCAGCATTTTCTCCTTTTCCCACAATGTTTTTTTCACCATTCAAAAAACCAAAACAAATTCAAACATTTGAGCCATAGTAGTATCTAATTTGTGGGTCTGCAAATGCTTTCAAATTGGACATGTCTAAATTTTGTCTTCTGGTAAGAGTTAATTCTTAGCATGCCAGGGGCAAAATAAGATGCCTTTAAAATAAAGATAGCGTAGATCAAGATCAGACTGCAAAGAATGTGCAATCTGATCACTAGTCTACACTGCCCGTCATTTTGATGAAAACTGCCTTGGAATTGCTAAGGAAAAGGGTTAACTTGTCATCTGCAACAGCTTTCAACTTGAAGTCAAAGAATTTGTAGTTTGGTAAAGAGTTAAAACAAAGTTTTAGAACTATCCATTTTGAAAACATTAGTAGATGATGAACAAATTGCTCAAATAATGTGTCTTTAAAAGGGTAGAAATCATAATGGGAAAAAAGGAGAAAGAGCTGGTTACCAGTATTCTCTCCTTTTCCCACAATTCTTTCAACAAGAGGACCATGATGGTCCTATATCGCTCACCTGAGTACTAAGCAGTACAGGTTAACACTGAAGATAAATACCAAATACTGAAGTTCAAGGCCAAATGATTATGAAAGAGAGACAACTCACAACTTTAACAGAGGTCTAGGCATTTGGTTACCCAGAAAATTTTCTTATAATTGCACGAAAGATACCTAAGTACAAACTTCTAAGCCCCGCGGCTGGACCTGTAATGATCCCAGGGGCATCTTGTGTGCAAAATTTCTTGAGGTCCACAAGGTGATGCTTCATGCAAAGTATCATAGCTCTAGGCATTTTGGGTTTAAACATAAAGATTTTTCAGTTTGCATTATATATACATGTAGATGCTACAGAGTAAACCAAGTCAAATACAGCAACTCTAATTGAAGGGCAAATAACTCATGTTGTTTGGGTCTAATAAGACCCATAATCAAAACCCATCCAAGATCTTATGGTCATATAAATTTTTACCAAGTTTGGTACTGATTGGTATATATTTGTAGATGCTAGAGTGTAAACAAAGTCAAATATGGAAATTTTGTCCAATTCAAGGGCAAATAACTCTGGATGTTCTGGTTCAATTTGACCCATAACTGAACTCTTCTGAGACCTTATGGGAATATATATTTTGACCAAGTTTGGTACTGATTGGTCAATATTTGCAGATGCTAGTGTGTAAACAAAGTCAAATATGGCAAATTTTCTAATTCAAGGGCAGACAACTCAGACAGTTCTGGTCTGATTAGATCCATAATTGAACTAATCTGAGATCTTATGATCACACACACTTTGACAATGTTTGGTGTTGATTGAGTAATATTTGTAGATGCTAGAGTGTAAACAAAGTCAGATTCAGTAATTTTTGCAAATTCAAGGGCAAATAACTCCTGATGTTCTGATTGGATTTGATCCAAAATCGAACTCATCCGAGACCTTATGGGCATATACATTGTGGTCAAGTTTGGTACTGATTGGTCAATATTTGTAGATGCTAGAGTGTAAACAAGAAGATTTTTAAAGATTTCCCTCTTTATCTCTATGTGAAATCCGAGAACCCACAACATAGGGCCAATTTCAATAACAGCGCCATAATTTGAAGTATTTTGGTAGAGGGCTATTAGATGATGCTACATGCCAAATATGAAAGCTCTAGCCCTTACGATTTGGGACGAAAAGTTTTTTAAAGTTTTTTCTCTCGGTTGCCATGGCAATCAGAGTTCTTCATGGAATTCAAATCTTTGAAGTATTCTGAAAGTGCATCACCTAAGGATCATTTCTGTGAAGTTTCATTGAAATATGTCGGGCAGTTTCAGAGGAGAAGATTTTTTAAGTAATTGTTCACGGACGGACGGACTGACACACACACGGACGGATGGACGCCGGACAACGATCGATCACAATAGCTCACCCTGAGCACTATGTGCTCAGGTGAGCTAAAAAGCTTTCTTTCTCAGGGATGCAAAAATACTTGATAGTTTGCTAAAAGGTTAAAGAAATAAGACTTACTCTGTGCTGGAGCTGTGACAGGTGGGTTTGTGGGCTGCTGGATAATGGGATAGGGTGTTGTGACATTAGATTGGCCAACAATCACAGTCTGTACCCCTGTAAATGTGCAGGATGGTTTCTTACAGCAGGAATCTGCTGGGTCCTGAACCAATACACATGGCTTTGGGAGGGGTGGGTATGTCTGACAACTGAAAAAAAAGTGGAAAAGTTTGTTTTCTCTTGTCAATGTAGCAGTGTTACCTACAGGAAACTTTTAAAACTTGACCTATCATAATATTAGGGTCAAGGGTGGGCATGTGCAATTGCCAAATGATACAGTATGTTTAACATTGCAAATTTATGCTTGAATATGGGCTTTGAGCCAAAAAATACATAAGTTGAGGCCAAATTGCTTACAAGATGCATCATTTTACCATTTTCATGCCCTAGATTCAGCTCTGTGTCATATCATTTTGTATCAGGTCTGAAAAAATAGATGTCAATGACAAATTTACTTTGCTTTATTTTCATGTAAGTTTCCTAACAAATGCTTCTTTATTAACCCATAATGAATTAACCCTTTACCACATAATCCTGAGTTTTAAAGACCCTGAGGAAGATGGTCTTCTGAGAACATTGTAGGAAAAGAAGAAAATGCTGGTAACCAGCATTTTCTCCTTTTCCCACAATGTTTTCTTCCATGCTAAAACAAATTTCAAGTTTTTGGTCACATTTATTTTGTTGTCTACAAATACTTTCAATTTGAACAAGTCTAAAACTTTCTTATTTAGGAAAAATTTAAAAAATAAACTTTGAAAAGTATGTAAGTCAATGGATACTGTAACTTAAAACATCTATTGCCACTGATGCCTGAGTCTGTACATACCGATCAAGACATCTGTAAAATCCCCGAGTGGAATCCTCACACACACAGTTGTACTGGCATCCATCTTGCCATGTTTCAGCTTGCTGGTAAATCCTTCCTTTGTACTCACAATGACCTAAATGATATTAAGATTAAAACAGTGGTTCAGTGACTATTTCCTTGTTGTTCAGTAACCCTATAAAGCTTGCATGGTGGTGTCCATGGTTGTGAGGTAGAGTGTCGGCCTCATAACCATAAGGTCCAGAGTTCAATTCCCGGGAGTGGGCATGGCCCACACATTCGGAAACAAGCACTGGTGTAGTTTCCAGGAAGCAGAATCAAGAGAGATAAGTTTCAAGAACTTTTTTCTCAACTGATGTAAAATAAATATATTTAACCCTTTCCCAAACGACAAATTTTGGACTGGTCCAAATTGAAAGAGTTCGCAGACGACAATTTTAAGTTTGATGAAAATGGCAGAAAGTTATCAAAAAGGGTAGAAAACACTGTGGGAAAAGGAGAAATTGCTCGTTACGAGCAATTTCTCCTTTTCCCACAGTGTTTTCAGAAGACTTGTACTGCAGACACGTGAAAACCAGGGCTTGTTGGGAAAGCGTTAAACTAAACTGCAAAAAGAGAAATATTCTTAGCATTAAACAGTTTGATACACTAATCTTAGATATTTAAGATGTACACCTCTTTTAAAGTTTCATTGTTCCCTTTACACTACTTGGGTACAACGTTGCTTGTTCAATATTTATCCTAATCAAAGGTATGAAATGATTCCAAAGAATCCTTAGTGCTCATTACAATTTTGGCAGATACCGGTAGTACTCAGGAAATAATGAAATCTAGCTAGCTCTGCTTTCTACACCATTGCATATGCCTGTGTATAAATAGACTCCCTGTTTATGTGAAAGTCTCGAAAATACCTTACAAATATTTGATATGTTTTCCCAGATATAACTTTTTTTGACGGGCTAGGCTTAATAAACATTTCAGCCATGCTCTGGCAAAAGTGGGCTTAATGCATCGACATTGAAAGTATTTGCAGATGAAAATTTAAGTGTGGCTCAAATGATGGAATTTGTCTTTGATAGGAAAGAAAACATTTTCAGAAAAGGAGAAAATGCTGGTTACTAGCATTTTCTCCATTTCCTGAATGTTTTCAAAAAGACTTCTTTGTCATAGTTGTTACAGCTCAGGTTTGTGTCGTGAAGGATTAATCTGTCATCTACAGGCACCTAAGAAGTCACATTTTTGTGCAGTAATGGAATACAAGACTGACAAAATTCGGACCTCTGGAGAAACTGTTGCTCACCTATTCCTCCATGAATGTTTGGATCAGCTGTAGGAACATTTCCAACAGATCCAGGCCCAGTAAATATAGAAATGACAGTTTGTGTCCCTTGATACAAATCTCCAGGTTTGGGTGGTTCCACCACACTCTGTCCGCTTGTACTTGGTGGGAATACTGGTACTACAGGTTGTGGGGTACCAGTGAAAGTGCACTTGGGTTTCTGACAGCACTGATCATTAGGATCTACTTCCAGATGGCATTCTGAAGGCAAGTTGGGGAATGTTGGACATCTGCAGTTAGATAAAAGCATTTCTAATACAAAATGAAGTTAGAAAAACAAGATATTTCATTGAAATGATTTCCCCCGCTGAAAAAGATCTTTTGAGATAGAAACATTTAAGAGGTGTGTTTTGCATTTTCACATGGCCCTTTCTGTTATTGGTCCAAAATGGATAAAAACATTAAGCCCCCTTTTTCTATGACATAGCATTTCATTAAATAAAAACAAATAATGATGTCTATGGCTTATGATCAACAATATAAATATTAAGATTCATAAAATTTTGTCCAGTAGTTAAAAAGATATTGGTCCATTGTGAAAATATACATCAAGCCCCCTTTTTCCATGACAAAGCGTTAAATCAAAAAAAAAAGAAAAAAACTAGATCAGCTGACTATCATATGGAACACACATATTAAGTTTCATCAATTTTTGTACAGAATCTTAGAAGATATCTCTCCAGACGGATGGAGACAAACGGACAGACAGACAACACAAAAACTGTATCTCTCCCCCATTTCCCCCCCCCCCCCGGCGAAATTCAGCAGGGGATAATAGTACATGCGGTATATCACGCAATGTATTAAAAATTTTTGCAGATGACAAAATAAACATGAATAAAAATTGAAATTTATATTTGTACAGGTTAGAAAACACTGGGAAAATGAGAAAAAGCTAGTTACCAGCATTTTCTCCCACAATGTTTTCAAAAGCCTTCTTCCTCAGGGTTGTTTAAAGTCAGGATTATGTGGTAAAGGGTTAAACTAAGAAGACACTGCAGATAATGTCCCATAGAGTGATGAATAAAATTTGATACAATACACCATGTTAAACCCGTAATAAGGGACCAACTTATTGCAATTCTATGGTTGCTTTTGTCAGATCTCTCAATCCGTATCAGATGGAGAACATATAGGATGAGATTGCATGTTCTCTGCAGTCTGAACTTAACCCTCTACCAAACAACAAAACTTTTGACCTGTCAAAATGAAAGTATTTCTAGACGACAAAACAAATTTGACTCAAATGATAGTATTTGTTTCTTAAAAGGCAGAAAACATTGTGGGTAAAGGAGAAAATGCTGGTTACCAGCATTTTCTCCTTTTCCCACAATGGTTTCATAATGCTTTTTCCTTAGGGTTGTTAAAACACAGGATTGTTCAGTAAAGGGTTAAAGTACAGTGCCAACAAAAGCTGCTATAGCTCTGTTTGGCATTCTAGAAGTTAAAACTTGGTCTACTTCCAAGGAAAATAAACAATTAAGCCACTAAAGGTGCTTGACTGATTGCATTTATCCAGTTGCATTGCCCAATGATATTCCCACAATGTCTTACTTAGTAGCAATAAAATGCCATATCAATTTAACATGTAGTCCTGACATACAGAAAAAAACACGTACACATATTTGAAAAAATTTACATAACTCTGCATAAAACATTTTTTTGTGCGTGTGCTCATTACACTCCTGTATTAGTATTAGTACATTCACCAACATTATCTGACTCTTTTTCCATGAAAAACTTACTTTGCTGTACTTTGATGCATCCCCAAAACAGAATTAGTGCATTCACACACATAATCTTCTTTTCATGGGAAACTTACTTTGCAGTACACTGATAAACTCCAGTATTTGCATTAGTACATTCACAAGCATATTGGCATCCATCTTCCCATCTTTGTCCTTGGATATAAACTTGTCCCTTGTACAGACATCCCTCTGAAAAAACAACAGAGTAACTAATTACCACCAAAATATGACTGCATCATGGCGTAAGACAGCTGTTGAAAACATTGTGAAAAAATCAACAAAAAATCATTTATTGTAACAATACTCCATTTCTGACCATTTCTTTCCATTTATAAAAAAAAAAAATTGCCTTTCTTCTAACTGTTTCTCCTCTCAGTCATTCTTACTAGTCATATGTATGTGATAAACAGGAAAATTGATCTGGGGACTTGAACAAAATCTCCCCATTGTTTCCATGTCAACATTGTATGTTCCTTTCCTTAAATATACAGAAAAATTCAAAGTTAAGCTTGTGATGACAAAGGCCTACCTTAGAGTGCCAAACTAATGTTTTGTGCTGAACATGCAGTCTGATCTTGGGCCTACACAGGTTATCATTTTTCAAGCTTTTCAGGCACAACAGTTTGAAATTTCAATATCACTGGCAGTCCGCGCAGGCTAATCACAGATGGAACCTTATGACTACGTAAGATTTTTTTTCATACAGCAGACTTTAGCGATACAGAAAATCACACAAAAATAGGAAGTGTCGTCTCTGATTAGTCATAGACTGCACAGGCTGATCTCGGACGACACATTTTTACGCAATGTGTCGGAAGGCCCCTTTTCATGTCTTGCACACCATATGTGACACTTTGAGGATCAATTAATTATCCCCTGTGTAAAACTGCTACAAACAACCTGAGAAACATTCTTGTACAGTATATATAATGAAAATGAATGGAAATCTGATACATGTGAAAACGTGGTAAATGGAAAAAATGCTCATTACAATGTTTTACAAATGGTCGGCAACAAGACAAAAGAAAGAAGCCCAATGCAGGAGATAACTAGTAAGTCTCCTACATTTTTCTCAATTAATCCCTTAACTTATCCCTTAACATCAACAGTTACTATTTAAACTGGTCCAACTTGAAAGCATTTGCAGACAACAAATTAAATATGGCAAAAATGTTGGAATTTATCATGGCAAGAATAGAAAACATGGCGGGAAAAGAAAAGAAATGCTGGTTACCAGCATTTTCTCCTTTTCCCATAATGTTTTCAAAATCCATCATTTTGCGGGTCGTTTGGTAAAGGGTAAATGGTTACAAGCTCTGAAACTGAGTTTTAAAAAGGCTTTTGTGAACAGTGTAGATCCTGATCAGACTGCACAGAGTGTGCAATCAGATCTTTAATCTACATTGTCCATGATTTTGTTACAGCCAAAACAAACTTGAAATAGCAACAAATTTGCAGTTTTTCCTTGGAAAGGTCCTCTTCATTAATTCAGTGTTCTGAGGCTTTAAAAAAGTCTGCTGGTAGACCAAAACTGATGTTCCAACAGTTTCTTAACCCTTGTCATGCTAAATAAATGAAATGAAATTTTCAAACGGATAGTAAAAACACGAATAACGCTATTTCAAACTTATTTTTTAGGAAGAAAACATCTCCATACAGGACAGTGTAGATCCAAGGTCAGACTGCACATTCTGTGCAGTCTGATCTTGATCTAAACTATCCGCAAAGGGTTAGTGAGTCACGCTTAGCAGCTTGAGGGTTAACACCTAAAGTGCCTTTCACAACAGTAGATGCCTTTGTGGCCAGTGTAGATCAAGATAAGACAACACAATAAGTGTATCGGATCTGTGATCTGCAGAGTCCAGTTTGCTGTGACAGTGTTGATAACAGCAATCTTGCACTTATGCTGGCCCTACTTCTAAACTTAAAGTATCTGTTAGGTTTATTTAGCATTCTCATAGTTTTTGCAACAGAGGATTTGACGTCAATGACACTTACTCAAACTTGGTGGCCTAAACACTGTACCACCCGTTCCTGGAGCTGGCGTACCTCCAGATGGTATGGTTGGAACAGCACCATTAGGTCCAACCTGGATAAGCCCTCCATTTCCGACTGTTCCAAGATTTCCCGTGGATGAGATAAAAGTGCCGGAAGAACAAACAATCTTAGTACAACATTCTCCAGCTTTCTTCTCTTCCCTACACTGACTTGGAATGTTGTTGTATTTAGGACATCTAAAAATCAAGTTACTTCATTATCTCCAGTAGACAACTTTTTAGCGAATTTGTATATGGCAAATCTGCTTACTGTGATCGAACTGGCTTTCGGTTTGACATGAACCAAATACCGTCATACATGCTTGTGCTCTACTCATTCTAATTTCAGTTTTAGCTAGTACACCTAGTACTGCATGTCCCGATTGGAAGAACAACTCTGACTTTTCTAGCCCTTGCTAACTTCACTAACTAGTAACATATACATGTACATACATTACATGTAATGGAAGTTTTATTTTTCATAGCTTAATACTGTTCCACAAATCTGCTTTTCAGGACTTTGAGTCCTTTGATTTTCATCTTGCATCTGTCCACTTTTGGAAACAAAGTCTTCAGACAAACTGTTTTGCAGTGAACACATTTAAATCTTAAATTTTTTCAAATAATTGAGCCAAGCTCTGTGAAGAGGGGGCTTGATGCATCGGCAAAAAAGTATCAACCCAGGTCAGCCTGCACAGTCCATGCAGGCTGACCTGGGTTGAAACTTTTTGCTATTGGTCAATTTTCTGTGTGTCAAAGGACAAGAGTACAGTGTTCAATTTAGAGCGCGCCATTGCGCCATAGGCCCCCTAAAGTCCCAGATAGCGCAATTCTAAACCAACCTTGGGCCTGTCGGGTGCACTCAATCATAAAAGAACCATTCCGCAAATTACTGTCCTTTTCATCAGTTTCTGCTTATTCTGCTCAATAAACATAATACCAAGCTCGCCAGTGAGAATATTTATCGATAACCCAACAGATTAAACTGGTAGCCTGTTATACATCTTTGTATCGGACAGGTACTGGATATACAATGGGTACCAGAGGTTACTATTCCTTAAACTTCTGCTGATCATTCAAAATCACAGTGAAGCGATTTTCTAAGTATTTTGGAAGTATCAGTGATGCGAAAAAGGCAAAACCTGTTGAACGCATCACTTTGGAAGGCACAATTGGGCCAGTCCCTACCCCTAGTTCAAGCAACGAAAAACAAAACCCCACAGCAACATGAGTTTCAACCAAAATGGCTCCCAGACGATTGGATCAAAGATGGTTAGTTTATCATGAGAAAATAAACTGTAGTTTGAGTGATCGATGGGTAAGTTAAACCCCTTTGTGATGGTGTGTCAGAATTTCGAAAGTATACCATTGACAGACATATTTCGTCATTTTTTCGTCAGTTTAAATTAATAGCAGAAATAAGGTTGTGACATTGATAATTTCTGCAGTGTTGCAGTTTTATAAGTATAGCATTCATAGATACATGAATGGGAATACATATGTTGAATAAAAAGGCAACACTTGTTAAACAAAAAGGTTAAACATATCAGTAATAAATTTTTGTGTGTGTGGCCCCCGAATTTTCCAAAATGGCCCCCATTTAAATGTCTGTGGGCCCAATTGGCCCCCATACAAGCAAAGCTAGATGGAACACTGGTGTACCTCATGACTCAGTTGGTAGTTAGACAAAATGGATACTATGAATCCGTAATTATGTGATTACTTGTATGGTAAAATGCAACACAGAGATGCATTACACTCCCTTTTGTCAGAGCATGGCTCATTTATAAACAAGAGCACTGCATGCGGGTTCCAACATTCTGCTGCAGTTGCTTGATTTTCAGTGAAAATTCAAAAGTCGAAAAAGGGCATAATTGTATCAAAAATACTTTGATGGTTACCTGCTCTTGTTTTATGAGTTCCCCTTTAACCCTTTCCCAAATGACAAATTTTGGACTGGTCCAAATTGAAAGAGTTTGCAGACGACAATTTTAAATTTGATGAAAATGGCAGAAAGGTCTCAAAAAGGGTGGAAAACACTGTGAGAAAAGGAGAAATTGCTCGTTACGAGCAATTTCTCCTTTTCTCACAGTGTTTTCAAAAGACTTGTACTGCAGACACGTGAAAACCAGGGCTTGTTTGGGAAAGGGTTAAATAGAGAACAACTTGTCTTATTTTGAAGTAAATATCGTCAGTGATGACAGAAATATTACAATAATGTCAGAGTTCTTGAAAATGTCAAAGTTTTTGCACAACAAGGACAATACAGACATCGCCAGGGCTAAAACAATACCTCAACATTTCCTCCGAAATTTCCTTCATGATATATGATGGCTTGCTTGGCATGATGGATTGCGGAGAGGCATTGAGCACCTTTTTGCCAGAGCATGTCTCACATATATTATTGTATGTTTTTTATAAGAAAATGTTTTCTTTCATGAAGTTATTGAAAATACGTTTAAATCTTGGTAAATACGTTTATATGTTTAAAAATGAAACTAACACTGCCTACTAACATCTTATGTAAGGTATGGTGGGGGATGACCACGACCCCCACGTACCCATTGACGTGGTAAATAAAGATTAAAAAAAAAAACATTTCCTTCGAAAGCAGCCGAGCTAATAATAAATCTGTAAGTTCAGCATCTAAACTATTAGTTCAGTAATTCCAAATGAAATATGCGATTTGATGATGAATAAAGGGTTTAACCCTTTACCAAACAATCCCGGGTTTTAACGACCCTGGGAAGAAAGCCTTTTGAAAACATTGTGGGAAAAGGAGAAAATGTTGGAAACCGGCATTTTCTTCTTTTCCCACAATGTTTTGTTACCTTTTACAGAGAAATCCCAGTATTTCTGCCACATTTAATATGTCGTCTGCAAATGCTTTCAATTTGGACAAGTCCAAAATTTTGTCGTTTGGTAAAGTGTTAAACAGAAAAATGGATATACATCCAGTTTATACTAGTTACAGGTAAACAAGCATGTTATAACTATACATACAGAACCACTTCTGGAATGGTCATTAACTGCTTTAACCCTTTCCCAAATGACAAATTTTGGACTGGTCCAAATTGAAAGAGTTTGCAGACGACAATTTCAAATTTGATGAAAATGGCAGAAAGGTCTCAAAAAGGGTAGAAAACACTGTGGGAAAAGGAGAAATTGCTCGTTACGAGCAATTTCTCCTTTTCCCACAATGTTGTCAAAAGACTTGTATTACAGACACGTGAAAACCAGGGCTTGTTTGGGAAAGGGTTAAAGAGAAAAATGTAAAAAAGGCTGTTGTTGATGATCCAATTATCGCGACAAATACGCTGGGCTAGATATTTTTATTCCAAGTCTTCTGGCCAAATGTCTCACAACATATCAGATAGCATAGACCTATAAAAGTTCAGAATTCACATTCTCTACATTCTAATTACTATATCTAAATTGTATGAAAAAATATAAGTTAAACTCAGCACCGATAAAGTTAAAACATTTACGTGTTTACACATCTGTAGTAACCATAGACAGCATTTTCACAAGTACATTTTGTGTCACATCCCACTTGCCAGGAATCTCCCTGGTGGAAGGCACGTCCATTGTAGATACAAACATCACTAGGATCAGGGCTTGGAGAATTGTCAACTGAATAAAATTAATAAAGATTTTACTGATTGTCCTCTAAGGACAGCTCTGAAAATATCTGTGCAAAGATATTGTTACAGGTGATTGCTCCTTTCTTGATGTTTTATCATTATAAAAGATGCATAAATCATAAACCATGGAAAGTATTTAACTGCTGTAGGTCACAAAATTTGTCTGAAAATCAATATTAACTCTGTACCACACAATCCTGAGTTTTAACGACCTTGAAGAAGAAAGCCTTTTGAAAATATTGTGGGAAAAGGAGAAAATGCTGGTAACCAGCATTTTCTCGTTTTCCCACAATGTTTTCTAATCATTCTAAGACAATTTTCTCCATTTGAGCCACCTTAAAATGGTAGCCTGCAACGGCTTTCAGTATGGGCCAGTCTAATATTTTGTCATTCGGTAAAGAGGTAAATGAATGTACCAAAGGTTATTCAATTTTACGAAGACTTATCAACCTATACAATAGTGCAAGATTTGAGCCTCTTTGTCTGACCACAAGGATCAAATTAAGACTACAGGAAATACGATCTTATCTCAAGCTAATTATCTCAGATCTATACCCTCCAACATTTAACCAGATATTCTCTATACCCTCCAACATTTAACCAGATATTCTGTCTGAACTGACGTTGAAATTGCAATAAAAAAATGCTGTTTTCTATGCACTTAAAATATCCATTTCAATTATTTTACACTCCAAGAGGTTGCATTTTAATGTTGCAATAATAATCCTTTACCACACAACCCTGCCTTTAATGGCCCTACAGAAAAAGCCTTTTGAAAACATTGTGGGAAAAGGAGAAAATGCTGGTATCCAGCATTTTCTCCTTTTCCCACAATGTTTTCTACCCTTTTGAGAGCCTATTTTAATTTTTGAGTCACCGTTACTTTGCCGTCGGCAAATGCTTTGAATTTGGACAAGTCTAAACTTTTGTCGTTTGGTAGAGTTACACAGAGCATGCTGAAAGCTGGTGAAACTGTTTGATCAGAGAAAATTTCTATGTTTGACAGAGTATTTCTAATACCCTTCTACTCCAGAAGGCATCTGCATCAGTTAATCCTTTTCAAAACAATACCATGTTATTTTGGCCCTTATTAAAATGCTTTTAAAAACATGGTTGTAAAAGGAGAAAATGCTAGTAACCAGCATTTTCTGCTTTTTTCTATCCAAGTGAACAAAAAACCTCATTTTGAGCCATATTTAATGTCATCTGAAAGTGCTTTCAATGAGACAATTAAGTCTAAAATTTTGTTGTCTGGAAAAGAGTTGAAAAGCTAAACTGTTCAATTTAAAATTTTTGTCAAAGTTAAGATAGCCTTTAATACAAACCACAAAGCTGACAAGTTTTTCTGCAGTTATCTCTAGCCCAAGGTTTGAAGTCAACACAGGCTTGGGTTCCATATCTGTTACAGTCTGGGATAACATCAACACAGGCAGGTGGAGCTGTGGGAGAGATGCCTGTTCCATGTCCACTAATTGTACCACTTCCTGTAAAGCTACCAGTCTGTGTCTGGAATTCACAGACTGGTTTCTGGCAACACTCTCCTGCTTTCATTTCCATATGACAGTAGGATGGTAAACTTGTGTATCTTGGACAACTGAAAAAGACAGTTAAATATTTAATTTGTATTCGGCCATTTCAACACAAGTACATTTACACCTCTGCTATAAATGAGCCATGCTCTGTGAAAAGAGGGCTTAATGTATCGGAAGGGGGGGGGGTATTATCAGTCCAGGTCAGCCTGCACAGTCCGCGCAGGCTGACCTGGGCCAATACTTTTTTCCATTAATCAATTTTCTGCATGTCCAAGGACCAGTCTACCTAATAATTCAGTCGGTTGCTAGCTAGACAAAATGGATTTTATGGAATCCATTATCATGTGATGACTTGTTTGGTATCATGCAACAAGGAGATACATTCAACCCCCTTTTGCCAGAGCACTGCTTATATATCTTTGAACAATTTGTACAAAAGGAGCTATTACTCATAAAGATAGAAAAATACATGAAGAGAGTTTTGCTGTCATTCAGCCACAATTTCATCTTCCTATACCAGTTCCTGTCCTATCATGAGAGGAAAAGATCTGATGAAAGTCACTGAGTCACTTAACCCTTTCCCAAACGACAAATTTTGGACTGGTCCAAATTGAAAGAGTTTGCAGACGACAATTTTAAATTTGATGAAAATGGCAGAGTCATCAAAACGGGGAGAAAACACTGTGGGAAAAGGGGAAATTGCTCGTTACGAGCAATTTCTCCTTTTCCCACAGTGTTTTCAAAAGACTTGTACTGCAGACACATGAAAACCAGGGCTTGTTTGGGAAAGGGTTAATGTTTAACATTGTATTAATCACTTTATTTTGGGAAAGCAGCCTTAAGTCTTGCAAAGAGAATGAAAGAAATGTAGATTATGATTTACTCTTTACCAAATGACAAGATTTCAGACATGTTCAAATTGAAAGCATATGTAAACAGGATGAGTATGACTCAAACATTGAAATTGGTAGGGTAGAAAACATTGTGGGCAAAGGAGAAAATGCTGGTAACCAGCATTTTCTCCTTTTCCCTCAATGTTTTCAAAAGGCTTCTTCCAAAGGGTCATTAAAACTTGGGATTGTGTGGTAATTGGTTAAGGGCACTGACTTTTATGAAGTAAACTGAAAATAACAAAGATGCCGGTACTCCTTACACAAAGAACTTTGAAAAACAGTTTTGTAAATTTTAAATAATTAGCAAGTAATAAGGTTTAAAACAAAAACATATGCAAACTACATGGAAACTAGAGGCCCTTGAGGGCCTGAATGGTTCTACTGGTAGTGATTTTACTTATTGTCTAGCATACATTATCAATTCATGATGCAAAAAGGAAAAAGACAAACGCACACACAAAAAAAAGGGGCCAGGGCTGGGTTGTTGCAACTGGGCTTGAACCCACTAAGACAGCATGATAAGTAGGCATGGTGAATTAAAAAAATATTGAAACTATCAAAGTACATTTTCTCAAAACCAATTGTCTGGAATCCAGTCAAAATTGATAAAGGTTTAGTACACATTGTATTAAACAATCCCTGCAAGTTTCAAAAAAATGGACCAACTTTGTTGAGTAAACATCAAATGGCTGCTTTTCCTAAAGTGATACCTGAATTTTCTTCATTTTCAATAATGTTCAATCCCATGATGATACAAAATGATCTGTGCAAGTTTCAAAAGAATTGCATCGAAAATGCCAATTTAATCATGTAAACAGGAAAAACAAATTTCAACTTTAAATAGTTACTTTTCCCTTACTAGTTGTTGGAATTTTTTCAAAATACATATGATTCAAGCTATTGATGATATAAAGAAACTGTAAGTTTAACAAAAATCCAACCACAAATGCATACTTTATCACGTAAACAAGAAATGTAAGTTTTAAATTTTAAACTGCTACTTTTCCTTACTAATTGTCAGATTTTTTTCAAAATCACTAGGGTTCATGCTATTGATGATGAAATTTGACCACAAATGCAAACTTTATCATGAAAACAAATTATGCAAATGCTGAACTTGAATTGACTTCTTTTCCCTAAATACTGGTTGGATTTTTTTTTCAAAATCAAATAGGCTCAAAGTTTAACGAAAATCCGACCACAAATTCAGACTTCATCATGTAAACAAGAAATGTTATTTTTCGAATTTAAATGGCTACTTTTCCCTTACTAATTGTCAGATTTTTTTCAAAATCAATAGGGTTCAAGCTGTTGATGACATAAAGAAACTGTACAAGCTAAATGAAAATCCAACCACAAATGCGGACTTAATTAGGTAACCAAGAAAAAGACTAAGGCACAGACAAACAGATGGTTGCATAATGGAAACCATGTCATGACATAAGCTCTGCTGGCCTTTGGCCAGTAGACCCTAAAAGGGGAAATGGCTTTTTCACACAGCATTGAATTAATCGATGAACTATTCAATAATGAAAAATAACTGAATTTTAACTTTTTTTAACTCTCTTGAAAGTTAAAACAATGACTCACAGGGTTTGACACTTGTAGAGCCCAGTTCTAGCATTTGTACAGGTACAGGAGAACTGACATCCATCTTCCCAGGTCTGACCTTGGTAATACTGTCGGTTCTTGAACACACATACATCTGAAATATAGGCATGAGAGACATTAACCCTTTACAAATAATCCTATCTTTCAAAAACCTTAAGCTTTTTTTTTTTTTAAACATAGCGTGAAAAGGAAAAAATGCTGATAACCAGCATTTTCTCATTTTTCCACAATATTTTCTAGCCATTCAAATTTCAGTTTTTTAGCATCTCATTTTTTTTTTTTTTTTTTTAACAAATGCTTACAATTTTGGCAATTCTAAAAATCTGTCATCTGGGAGGGAGTCTGAGCTCTAAATAAATGAAAAACAGACCAAAACATTCATGTTTTTAACAAATGCTTACAATTTTGGCAATTCTAAAAATCTGTCATCTGGGAGGGAGTCTGAGCTCTAAACAAATGAAAAACAGACCAAAACATTACACTAAGAGATTTTTTTGCCAGAATTTTTTACAAACCTGAGGACATTATAGATCCAAGATCAGGCTGCATGTTTAGAGCAGTCTGGTCTCGATCTACACTCCCCACACTTGGCAGTCTGATCTTGAATCCACAAGAATAATTATGTTTGTGTGCAGAATTTGAAGGGTTAACTGTTTGGTTTATTCGTGGTTTGGTTGATTTCCATATAGGTGTTGAATGTTTGCTTCCTTTAGTTGATTGCCTTTAGCATTTTCAGTCCATGTAAAAAGCTCATCAGCTCATATTTTGCGGCAGACGACCTCTTAACCCTTTACCACATGACCCTAAAATAGAAGATTTTCAAAAACATTGTAGGAGAAGGAGAAAATGCTAGTAACCAGCATTTTCTCCTTTTCCCACTATGTTTTCTATCCTATCAAACACAAAAATCATCATTTAAACTACATTTATCTTGTCATCTGCAAATGCTTTTAATTTGGTGGAGTCCAAAATTTTGCCTTTGGTAAAGAGTTAAACATTATTATTAAACAGGCGTAATCAATATAAATTTTGATTTACTATGTGATTTCATGAGAAAACATTGTCATAAACAAGTAAACTGCTCATTAAGTTAATGGCAATTTCTCAATTGCCGCAACATTCAAAAGGTGTTTTGCTGCAAGATAAAAAACAAAGTTATCTTCATTGAAAGCGTTCCCATACTTACCAACGCCATCTGGTGTTTTTCCTGGACTGGTTGTCTCTGTCGTGGAAATTTGAGGTTTGAAATCACAGACTGGTTGTAAACAACACTGTGTGTCACTCTTCACTAATGTGCATTCTGATGGCAGATTGTAATACACTGGACATCTGTTGTGCAAGAAATTAAAAAATACTGATGAGTAGAGGTCCATTCACTCCTTCCAAGATCACAAAATTACTAAACTTCTCAATATTAAGGCATTTGCAGACAACAAATAAAATATGGCTAAAGTAACAGGATACACCTTTGAAAGGTCGGAATACAATGTGGAAAAGTTGAAATGCGGGTCACCAGAATTTTCTCCTTTTTCCACCATGTTTGCAAAATCCCTATTCTTTGGTGTCATAAACCACTGATTTTTCTGTCAAGCCTTTACCAAACAATCCTGTGTTTTAACGACCCTGAAAAAAGGCCTTTGAAAATATTTTAGGAGAAGAAAAAAAATGCTGTTAAGCAGCAGAATGTTTTCTGTCCTTTCAGAGACAAATCCCATCATTAATGTCAAATTCAATTTGTCATCTGCAAGTGCTTTTAACTTGGATGAATATAAAATTTTGCTATTTGGTAAAGACTGACAGGGTTAAAACACAACCTCTTGGTGACATATTTCAACATACATTGTGTTTTCAATTTACTTCGGGTTTTTATTTCTTCCTGCTTTTGCTTCAAATAATATTACACATTTCTCCTAAACTACAGAACAAAAATGAAATAAACATTTTCCATGACTGAAAAGCATTCCAAAATTCATTTTCAAGGTTGTTTAGACAAGTATGTTTGCATGAATTTAAAGAAAAATGAAAATCAGCAATCAGACTGCATGTTTTGCAAGCCCTGACCTTGAAACAGTTGGCTCAAAAAAGAATAAAATGCATTCCTATACTGTCCAATATCAATGTACCAAAATGAGATGCCTTTCCTCTATACCACATATTGAAGACTTTTAACGACCCTAAGGAAAAAGGCTTTTGAAAACATTAATTGGTAACCAGCATTTTCTCCTATTCCAGCAATGTTTTCTATCCTATGAAGGACAAATTCTGTCATTTGGGTCAGCTATAATTTGTCATTTGCAAATGCTTTCAATTTGGACCAGCCCAAATTTTTTCATCGGGTAAGGGGTTAAATTGTGAAAAGTGTATATTACAGATGCTGCATCTTCTCTGCCCCTTCTTATTGATCTAAGGACTCCACAAAGGTATCTTAACCCTTTCCCAAACAACAAATTTTGGACTGGTCCAAATTGAAAGAGTTTGCAGACGACAATTTTAAATTTGATGAAAATGGCAGGAAGTTCTCAAAAAGGGTAGAAAACACTGTGGGAAAAGGAGAAATTGCTCGTTACGAGCAATTTCTCCTTTTCCCACAGTGTTTTCAAAAGACTTGTACTGCAGACACGTGAAAACCAGGGCTTGTTTGGGAAAGGGTTAACTCAGATGACAAAATTTTTAACTCTTGTCCTTATTGAAATTATTTGGAGACAAAAGTTTTCACCTGTCATTTGCCTTTAAAGGATAGAAAACATTTTGGAGAAAGGAGAAAATACTGGTTACCAGCATTTTCTACTTTTCTCACAATGTTTTAAACAGCTTTCTACTTCAGGACCATTACTACGTAACTCTTTAATAAATGACAAAATGTTAGAGTTGTCATTTTTTGAAATCTTTTGCATACAACAAATTGGACATGACTCCTATGATTAACTTGGCTTGTAAAGGATAGAAAACATTGTTGGCAAAGGAGAAAATGCTAGTGACCAGCATTTTCACCTTTTCCAAAAATGTTTTTGAAAGTCTATTTTAGGTTTGTTAAAACACAGGATTGTTTGGTAAAGGGTAATTTTGCCTTGAAAGGGTAGAAAACACTTTTGGAAAAGGAGAAAATGCAGGTTACCACAAAGGTTGAAGTTGTGCTTGGTGCTCTGAAATGTAAGAAGAACCTACTTGTTGTAGCACTGATAGTTTCCTGTTGTTCCATCAAGACATGTACAAGAATAATCACATCCATCATCCCATTTCTCACCCTCAGAGTATGTCTTTCCCTTGTAGTAGCAATTTCCATCTAGATGTTATTGAAATTATATAGTTATATTTAATGTCATCAGCATATTTGATCAGCAGTTTAAGTACTTAACATATAAAATGCAATACTGTAGCGAGACATCTCCCTGCAAAAGACAGTTTGAAAATACTATGGGAAAAGAACAAAATGCTGGTAACCAGCATTTTCTCCTTTTCCCACAGTGTTTTCTGTCCTTTTACAGACAAATCTCACCATATCCATATCTTACTTGTCGTCTGCAAATGTTTTCAATTTGGTCAAGTGTAAAATTTTGTCGTGTGGTAGAGAGTTAACATGAATAAAAGCTACAGACATAAATACATATACAAGCATTGTAACAAAAGGAGAAATTAAACATCATGAGTAATTGGTCAGTGTTTTCAGAAATGGTCTGCGACAAGACAAGCTATCTACATGAAGTAATTAGTACAACAAATTTGCATTCTATTTCACATCACATGATTTTTGTTTTGTAAAATATATTATATGGAATACTTACAGAAACCTACACTCTGTGCTGTGGCATCTGAAAAAAAGATATAGATAATTATAATTAAAACATAGCAAGAGATCATTTTCTGAAGACCAGAAAAAAGTTCATAATTAAATACATGTACATGTATACTGTGGTGAATACGCAACTTAAAAAATTTAGTAACAAATAAAACAGATGTCATGGTCAAGCCAAAGATCTTTGTAATCTTGAGACACAGCATTTATTCTTACATTGGTCTGTTGTTTCTGACTGACCTAAAATTAGCCTGTACAGGAATGGTTTAAGGTTAAGCTATATAACATACCACAATATCCACAGTATTTTCTGCAATTATCTTTTGCCCAAGAGGTGAAACCTCCAACACAAGAGTTGGCTTGATACTCGTTGCAGTTGTTCAATTTGTCTACACATGGAGGTGGGGCAGTAGTATACATTGCTAAAACATAGATATGAAAACAGGGTATTAGCGCCCATAACTTAAGAATTTTTTTCGGTGCATTTTTCTTTTACATGTCATAGTAAGTGGTTGTTCAGACTAGAAGAGTATATACAGCAATTTAACTCTTCATCAAACGATGAAATTTTAGACATGTCCAAATGAAAAGCATGTGCAGACGACAAATTCAGTATAGCTGAAATGATGGTAGCTGTCTGTGAAAGTGTAGAAAACCTTGTGGGAAAAAGAGAAAATACTTGTTACCAGCATTTACACCTTTTCCCACAAAGTTTTCAAAACGCTTTTCCCTCAGGTTGTTAAAACTTTGGATTGTGTATTAAGAGTTAAATGAAGTTTAAGTTCTTTAATCTAGATTTTAATTTTGTTGTTTACCTCTGCAAAATAAAAAGAAATCATATCTCTGTAATGAGGTAAGAAATTTCCTGATGACTTTTTTTTTCCTTGTAGAAAAGTTTTCATCCTTGAAATTTGTATAATGGCACATTTATCATGATAAGAGAATTTTTCTAAATAAAATCATATTATTTCTTTACTGCAAGAAGCATGTATGACATGATTCTTTTCTAATGATAAACAAACCAACAGTTAGAATAAATTAATGCCATTTTCTTGCTGTGCTGAACAAAATATTACTCACGGAGACAGAAACCACAATATCTTGGACAGTTGTCTTTTGCCCAGCCAAAGTAATCTCCAGAACATACTGACTTGGCATAGCTTGCACAATCACTGATTTTGTCCTGACATGGGTCTGGTTGGGATGGTCCTGCAAAAAAGTAGCTTTTGAATTTAGGTAGGAGGAATAATTTGGATTAAAATTGTTTGCTACAAGAAAATCATTTTCAAAAGTAATTTGGCACAAGAGGAAAAATTTGTCTGAAGGTAGTTAAGTATGAAGGAGTCAAAGAAATGGTAATACCAAATACACAGACAAATATTGTCATGGTATTATCATATTTATCCATAACTGTTCTAGGGTAATGTTTTATTTCATATCACTTTATCAAATGAAAAGTTCTGTAGGAAATGTCTCAAAATTTGATAACAACACACACAGTCAAAAAATTGAGATAATGAAGTAAACTTATATACGCTTTTTTCTTCATTTCATTTCTATGGGACTTACTCAATTTTCCCCAACCCAAAAATATTTCATTCTACTTTCCTGTTATCCATGTTTGAACAATTTATTCCTACATCATTTGCTCAGAAATATTCTGAATACCATACTGAATATTACCATAGTGAATATTACTTATACCATACTTCACACAAAATTCTGATTTTTTTCTCAAACCTTTATCAAACAATCCTATGTTTCTGCAATCCTGAAGAAGAAACATTGCAGGAAAAACAATGTTTTTTTACCCTTCCAAGATGTAAACCATCATTTAACTCTTTACCACACAAAGACAAGTTTAAACACCTCTGGGAAATTGGACTTTTGAAAACATTGTAGGAAAAGGAGAAAAAAAGGTAACTAGCATTTTCTCCTTTTCCTACAATGTTTTCTACCCTTTTAGAAACAAATCCTATCATTTGAGCCACATTTAATTTGTCATCTGCAAATACTTTGATTTTGGGCCAGTCTAAAATTTTGTTTTCTGGTAAAGAGTTAAATTGTCATCTGCAAATGGTTTCAATATTAATGTTTGAAATTTTTCAGTCAGATAAAAAGTTAACCCTTAGGCTGCAAAGCACGACTCACTTACCTTTTGCAGACAATCTAGATCAAGATCAGACTACACAGAAAATGTGGTCTGATCTTGGATCTACACTGTTTGATAAGAAGATATTCCCCCCCCCCCACAAAGTAACTTTGAAATAGCAATATTTGGGTGTTTACCATCAACTTGAAGGTATTATTTAACTTTTTCAACAGGATAAAGGTTAATAGCTTACCTTGAACAGTCTTTGCTGTGGGTGGGGGAGCTGTCACTCGAACTGAAACAGGAACAAAAAATAAAATATTTCACCCTTAACCCTTTCCCAAACGACAAATTTTGGACTGGTCCAAATTGAAAGAGTTTGCAGACGAAAATTTTAAATTTGATGAAAATGGCAGAAAGGTCTCAAAAAGGGTAGAAAACACTGTGGGAAAAGGGGAAATTGCTCGTTACGAGCAATTTCTCCTTTACCCACAGTGTTTTCAAAAGACTTAAACTGCAGACACATGAAAATCAGAGCTTGTTTGGGAAAGGGTTAACTAAATAATCCCATGTTTTAAGGACTCTGATGAAGAAGGCTTTTGCAAACATTGTAGGAATAGGAGAAAATGCAAGAAACCAGCATTTCCTCCCTTTCCCTGTCCATTTAAGCAACTATAACTGTCCTTTGCATTCTATTGAGTTTCAAATATTTAAGCCATGCTCTTTGAAAAGGGGTTTAAGGTATCCTGCAAAAAATATCAACCCATGCCAGCCTGGGCTGTTCACGCAGGCTGACATAGGTCGAAACATTTTGCTATTTGTACAGTTTCTGTGTGTCCAAGGACCATTCTACCTAATAATTCAGTCCTGTGGTATGCAAGCTGGATTTTAAGGATCTATAATTATTTGATGAGTTGCTTGGTATAATGCATCACAGAGATGCATTAAATCCCCCTTTTCCAGAGCATGGCTCATTTCTCAAACAGACTGATAAAAACACATTGCTTTACTCTGCAAAAGAGAGTAGCCAGTGCTTTGTACAAAAATAAAGCAAAAAACATAAGTATTGACACATCAACAGGTGCACAGGCTAGAATGATAAGAAAAAACTGTGAAAGTAACATTTAACTCCAGCTAGAATCCTTGATCAAGTTTATTACACAAACAAGACTTGTGATTAAGCTGTTTCCCTGTTACGACTGAAAGACTGCGGAAAGCTGCGTGAAACCCAATTAAACAAACCAGCTACCTGAGCATGCTCTCTGTATGATCTGGGTAGCAATGTTGTCAAGTTGATCAAAATTTGAGACAGTGAAACTATTGGCGCTGTCTGGATCATCAGCAATACTGTGAAGTTCATTGACATCTACACCTGATCCAACACCGATAGCAATCAAACCTGGGAAACAAAAGTACTTTAGCTTTTAATCCTTTACCAACAATCCAGTGTGTTCCTAACCTTGGGGAATAAAACTTTATAAAAACAATGTGGGAACAGGAGAAAATGCTGGTGACCAGCATTTTCTCCTATTCCCACATTGTTTTCTACCCTTTGACTGGCAAATCCCATCATTTCAGCCACCTTTAATTTATTGTCTTTAAATGCTTTTAATATGGACAAGTCTAACCCTTTGTGAGTTGGAAGACTTGAATGTTAGCTTTGAATTTTGTCAGTCAGTCATTTAACTCTTTACCAAAGGACAAAATTCTGGACTAAACCAAATTGAAAGCAATTGCAGACGACAAATTGAACGTAGCTTGAATGTTGATTTCTGTCTATGATAGGGTAGAAAACATTGTGGGAATAGGAGAAAATGCTGGTTACAAGCTTTTTCTCCTTTACCCACTATGTTTTCAAAAACCTTCTCTTTCAGGGTCATTAAAACTCAGGACTGTGAGGTAAAGACTTAATCAATCAAAGTGGACATCAATCAATTGACTGGTTTACATACTGCCTACTTAGTCATTAGGATGGCTGGACATCCAGCCAGAATAACACTTTTAATAACTCAACACATTTTTTATAGTCTGATACATGACCTGGTGTATCAGCTTTAACACTCTATCAAAATGAAAACACATGGAAGATGTGATAGAATTTTTGTCCAGATGTAATAAATACGGAATATTATGTTGTAGTGTGTTTCCTGGGGCTTGTATTTACTTCAAGCTGCATGGGAAAATTTGATATCGCGCTCGACCTTCGGTCTCGCGCGATATCAAAATTTTCCCATGCAGCGAGAAGTAAATACAAGCCCCAGGAAACACACTACAACAAAATATTCCATTTATTATATACCTAAACTACCAAAAACCAAAATATATGCATTTAGTGACAATTTTATTCGAAAATGAAGCATAGTTATAAGAAAAATTGGTTTAGTAGGCGTTAACATCTTTTTTTCATGAATGGCGGATGAATTTTATTTAGTATTATTTCCACCACGCCCACTGTGTTAACATATAAAACAATCAAAATGGCTGCCGTGTTCACATGGATACAGTGTGACGTCATCATACCATATTTGGAACCGTATTCCACTGAGTGGAATACAGATTTTTTTTCCATCGTGTGTGATTTTAGCAGCGTGCAACGCATGTATTTAACCCGGAAAACTTACAGGTATATAATAAAAAAGTATGAATAACCATGGCAACATTTTGAACAAGAAGATAGGTAAAACTGCTGGATGTTCTGGATGTGTAAGATTTGTTTGCAGAAAGGAAATCAAGGAAGCAAAAACAAACATGCAAACACACTGACTGATGGATGGCCTGATTGAAAATGCAGCCACAAGTTGCTTTCAGAATGTGTATAAAAATATAGATACAGTCAAACCCACATTAAGAGATACCTACGGGAGGTAACGAAAGCGGCCTCTTACAGCTGGTGGCCTGTTACTTCATTTTCACAAAAATTGATAGAAGAAGGAGATTCAAATAGAAGTATTGCCTCTTTTATCAGCTGGTTTTCAGAAGCCAACAGTGACGAAGAAACATTCTAACATGACACACAAATTCGGCTCTATAACCACAGTGCAACAGAAGCATGGTAAAATCAACATCATTCTATATTCTATGTAAAGTAAGATTATTATGCTATCACCCTCATGGTTTATTTATTGTGCGTCATAACTCACAAACATGGTTTGTTGAACGATAAGGAAGATTATTTCCTAAATATATAGTCAACAAGTACGACCTGTTTGAAAAACTCAGGGATATTTGAAGGATGAGAAAGACAATTATACAAAAACTTACCAATGTTGTCTTGACGAGCATTGTTTGCTTGAGTTGCTGTTGCTACACTGTTTGCAGATTTCCCATCAGTAATGATAACTCCAATTCTTGGGACATTTGGTCTGGCACCATGGGATGTAGAAAACATCTGCTCTCTAAGCATTCTAATGGCATCTGCTGTGTTAGTACCACCTCCCATATAATGCATCTGATCCACACCTGTATAAATGCAGTCACATTTAAAAATGTAGTAAAGTACCAACCTACCTATCCTGGGCATCCCAAAGACATTCACATCATATAAATAGTGATATTTCCTGTCTGCATTTTTACAGATAAAATGTAAACCTTCTAATACCTTTTGTTCACCCCCCCCACTTTGAAAACATGTGTTGTACATGCATATAACTCTTTACCAAATGACAAAGGCTTAGACTCATCCAAATTGAAAGCATTTGCAGGCGACAAAATTAATTTGACTTAAAAATCGAAATTTGTTTTGGAAAGGGTAGAAAACATTGTGAGAAGAGGAGAAAATGCTGGTTATCAGCATTTTCTCCTTTTCCCACAATGTTTTCAAAATTATTTTTTCTCAAGGTCATGAAAACCCATGATTGTTTGATAAAGGTTAAAGTTGACCTAAGCTACTATATCATATTATTGAAAAGTTTCTGCTACAAATACCAGTGTGGGAAATACTCATATAGTATAGTCTCATACTTAAATAAGTTCTAATGAAATACTGCAGTATTTTGATGAAAATCATGCTAAGTCTATCCATGTTGTCCTAATCCAAACTAAATGTCACACCTTGATTCTAAGACTGGCTTTTGGTCAGTAAAAAAATCACTCTAGCAAATAAGAAGACAACATCTGATAATTTTTAACTTCTAAATAAACAAGCATCTTTACCAGTCATTGCATCTTGTCTGTTTGTGTACATGTTTAGAGGAAATTCACGCTGTGGTCTACTACTGAACTGCATTAGACCTACATGTACATTGTTGGGTCTGACATCAAGCTTGCCAACCAGGCCTTTCAAGAAATTTTCCATCTTCATAAAATTTTGTCTTCCAATACTTCCAGATCCATCAACCATGAAGACAATGTCAGCTTGTTGTAAACAGGCTGTGTAGGAAAAAAAGCAGATTTTTTTCAGTTTCAGTTCTTTTTCTATTCATTATTTCATTGTGCTGAAACCAAATTTACAATAATTTGTGTTGAATGAAGACACTGTTCAGAGTGATGAACATAATTCTTTTACAAAGAATTACCAGCAAGTACATGTATGATAAAAAAAGAGATTTGTGAACCCACGGTTAAAGCCCTTTTCATGACTACCTTACATACTGTCTTTGCCGCCAACATAGACAAATACCGGTATGTTTTCAAAAGTGATTGACAACAGGGGCATTGAAACTTTATTTGTTTGATAAGGAATTATAAATTATCAACACCAGCTGACAACTTTTCTCGTCTTGCACCAGACCATGTTTTAAAAGACTAAGGCAAAAGGAAAAATGCTTGTACTGTGCAATTTCCCCTTTTATCACATTGTTACCAGATGCATGTATCAAGCTTGATTTCATGTTGATTATCCATATTTCATGAGGCTGTGTTCAAGGTCTTCTGTCACAAATTTGTCCCTCGAGTTAATGTGTAAAGAAAATCAATGTGTTTCCAAGAGCAACCCATCAGACTGAAGGTACCAAGACCTTGACCTTAGGACCTTCTCATGTTTTCAAATGTGTATAAACAGCTTCTAAACGAATCAGCTAGTGAAACAGATCTACATATTTTATGTCTACAAGCAAATTTTATCATATGTACCTGCAGGTGTACCAAGATTGCTTCCAAGTTGTGGTGACACCGCTGAAAAAAAAGTTCAAAGGTGATTAACACAAAGCATTTACCTTCTAAAATGTATTCCTTTCTTCAGACCAAATTTGATACAGTATTTGTATGCTCATTGATTAAAGTATTCTTGAAAAGAGGATATCATAGAAAAACAATTTTTCCATTGAAGAAAGTTAGTTTTGATGGTCTAGATACATTACAGCAACTCAGCCTCTTTCTAAAAGCTGTCAGTACAGTAAACAAGAGCAGACAATGCAACTTAATTTTATTGCTTTTATACTGAGTGAATGTAGTTAAAAAGTAAATTTTGTAGAAACCAATTTGCCACTTGTGATTTATAAGCTTCAAATGGGCTATTCTACACTTTCATGTTTACTTATGAACAAAGAAAAAATACAAACTACACAATCATTCTAAGTGATGCTGGGGATAGCTTTCAATGCTGTTAACTACAAACTAAAATTTTGGTGTCCTGCTAATCCTAGAACACAGGCAGTGTTGATCCTATAAATAACAAGCATTCTGATAGTATTGCATAGCAATACACAGTCCCCTACCGGCCGTATGTATCGCTGGCATGTCAGTGAAATTTTTTAAGTCTAAGGCCCGTAAATGCGTCAAAAAGCAGTGGAGCAGGACGAAACTCGAACTTGATGTGTAAGTCATGGTGGTTGATGTACACACCAAAAATCAGCTCTATATGTAGCAGCGTTTAGAAAAAAAGTGCGGAAAAATGTTTTATCAGTGAAATTTTGTAAGTTTAAGGCCCGTAAATGCGTCAAAAAGCAGTGGAGTGGGACGAAACTTGAACTTGATCTGTAGTGTCATAGTGGTTGACTTACACAGCAAAAGTCAGGTGAATATCTACCAGCATTTAGAAAAAAAAGTCCAGAAAACTGATTTATCAGTGAAATTTTGTAAGTCCAAGGCCCGTAAATCCGTGAAAAACCAGTGGACCAGAACGAAAGTCAAACTTGATCTGTAGGTCATGGTGGTTGAGTTACACAGCAAATCTGAGATCAATACCTACCAGCGTTTAGGAAAAAAGTCCGGAAAACTGATTTATCAGTGAAATTTTGTAAGTCCAAGGCCCGTAAATCCATGAAAAACCAGTGGACCGGAACGAAAGTCGAACTTGATCTGTAAGTGATGGTGGGTGACTTACACACCAAAACTCAGCTCAATATGTACCAGCGTTTAGAAAAAAAGTCCGAAAACTGAATTGCCAGACTGACAGATAGACGGACCGATGGACAGACGGACAGATGGACAGGCGGACGGACAGAGTGCAAACCTAAAGTCCCCTTCGGCTTTGCCGGTAGGGGACTAATTATTGCAATTTGAAGGCTGATTTTACCAGAACCTTTTAAAATATCATGAAGTATAAATCTAGGACCAGATTGTATGAGGCTGTTTGTTTTATGCAGAACTGAATTTCATCTACAATACTAGCAAAAGCAAACTTAACCCTTATCCTGCTGAGTTAGTTAAATAACACTTTCAGTCGGATAGTAAAAAACCTGAATGTTATTTCAAACTTATTTTTTGGAGTGAGAATATATGCTTATCGGACACGTTCTGTGGAGTCTGATCTTGATCTACACTGTCCGCAAAAGGTCAGCGAGTTGCAATTAGTAGCCTAAGGCCCAAAAGGGTTAAGTCATGCTTTGGATTTCAAGTGTTTAACATACCCCCATTGATTCTTGTAGCAAGAGGTGCAGATATTGTGTTCAAAGAATTGTAGCCAGTGGAATAGAAAGTATTCTTATCCACATTTCCTGTAATGCCAGACAATTCTGATCCACTGACTCCGTTACCAACACCAACAGTAAACAAAGTTATCCCCTGTCCCTGCGCATTCCTTGCTGCTTGAAGTGTCAACTGGGGATTGGAGGAGGTACTTCCGGTGACAAGTATCCCATAATGTGGCACATTCTGTCTACCGCCATTACTGGACGAAAATCCATAACTGCTGACAAAGTTGATGACATCACCTGTGTTACGGCCTCCAGGGTGATACTTAATATTGTCAATGGCATTAAGTAACTGCTGCTGGTTTGTATAGGAGTTCAGATAGAACTGATTGTAGGCACCAGAACTGTATGTTACTATGCCGACTCTTGTACAGGCAGGATTGATGTTATAATATCGAATGTTGTTCTTTATGAAATCTAATTGTTGCTGGAAATTTTCTACTCCAATATACGTAGATGAGTCAATCATGTACACTATATCTTGTTTTACACATGTGGGTCCTGAAAATCAAGATAATTTAACACCGTACAACATAATACCGAGTTTTAACTGGGAAAGAGGCTATTTGAAACATTGTTGGAAAAGGAGAGAATGCTGGTAACCAGCATTTAATCCTTTGTATCATAATGCTTTCTACCCGATCACAGACAAATTTTATCATTTGAGTCACATGCCATTGTCTGTCAGCAATCACTTTCAATTTCAACCACTCTACTGTATAATTATGTTACATGCTAAAAGGTCTATTTTATACCTGGGCCATATTCAGTAAATATGTAAGATTAAAGTCTAGCCATTTGAATGTCCTGGACAAACGATCTGTTGTCTAGTCCGGGAACTTGGCATTGGCTCTTTGCATTACATGAGGACAAAATTTTAGACTCGTCAAAATTAAAAGCATGTGCAGGCTACAGATAGAATTTTGCTCCATTAAAGGTATTGTCTTTAATATATAGTAATAAACATTGCAGGAAATACATTGCGGGAGTTTTCGCTGCATTCTATGTTACAGGTTTGATTAAAACAATATTTAAGGCTAATGAGGAACTTTAAATGCTGCAAGCTTTCAACATCCATTGACATTTTCCTTGTTTTTCCACATGCCACATCTTTGTTGACTGTGAACATGTGCAAATATCAGCTTTACATCAGAAGCCAGATCATCAGTATTAATCAATTTAGCAAAAAAAAAAACAACTTGTAGATCTAAATGGACATCTCATACCTGATGAAATTAAAGTGAGATATGGACAGTACAAGTTACTACCCATATGATTTTTATGATAGTTTTTGAGAATAAAATACAATACAATATTCAGTTGATATTTTCAAATAATCTAGCAACAGTTTACTCTTTTTTACCTAGATCTAGATCTATGCCAGTAGATCCACTGCCAACATAACTTTGGTAAAATGAATCAGATTTTAAATCAGTCAACCTCTGTATACCTAGTTGTTAAATACTTGCTGCAACAGTATTTTGATTTGCTCATTTATTTCAACATTCTTGGTAGATCTAGATCACTGGCGCTTGATCATTACTCAAAATTGTTGCCCGATGTGTAACCTAAATAGGTTACACATCGAGCAACGATTTTGAGTAATGATCGAGCGCCAGTGATCTAGATCTATTAGGTTACACATCGAGCAATGATTTTGAATAATGATCGAGCGCCAGTGATCTAGATCTATTAGGTTACACATCGAGCAACGATTTTGAATTATGATCGAGTGTCAGTGATCTAGATCTATCTAGAGCTAGGTGACTGGACTGGTTTCAAAGCTTTCTTCAGATTTTGATGACATATTTGCTAATGATAATGCCTTCACTTCCGCTAGCATTTTCCCTGTTGACTCTTTACTGTTTCATTTGTTGTACTCGAAGCAGTTCTTGATGGAAAAAAAAAACTATGGATGGCCACTAGATCTAGTAAGAGGTGCACTGATGATCATCCCCTGGTCCTTAGTTGAAGTCATAGCTCGGACAGGATGACTTCTTCTTCTGTACACATCAGAAAAAATTATAATTACCTGTTACTTGTCTTTTATCTGAAAATATATATAGAAAAATCACCAGATTAATGCAAATTGGGGACTTTGGAATTTTCATTTCCCGCCGAAAAAACTTCACTGAGGTGATGGAGAAAAGTTGCGGCATACGTCATAACAGTTACTATGCTGTTTCGGACAAATATTTTTCGCCCTTTTTATCTCTCTTGAAAAACAACAATGAAAATGTACAGAAATCACGTACATGAGCCACGCTGTGTGAAAAGGGGGCTTAATGCATCTGCAAGAAGTATCAATCCTCCGTGCAGGCTGAAATTGGTCGAGATCCAGTCGGTTGTAAGACCAAATAGATTGTATGGATCCGTGATTACATGTATTAGATGACTTGCTCGTTATATAATGCATGTAGGGAGATGCATTGAACCCCCTTTTGCCAGAGTGGCTCATATATTTCTTTCGTCGTGTATACCTCTTATATTACCCACAAAAGACAGTAAGAAAGAAGAATAAGAAAGATAAAATACTATCTTGGGTGAAAATCTGTTAGGCCCATAAAGTGAATATAGAGGTCAGTTACAAGGACCAGAGAAATTGCGATATGCAGAATTTTGTAATTCATATACAAAATGACCTAAATTGTCTGTGAAAATTGCAACATTTATGATAAGACATGGCAGAAAACCTGTCATTCTTTCAGGCAGGTTATCTTGTGTCGAAGTCGACCTTTAGCACGAATCATGACTAGAGCGACGCACTACCTCCTGTCCACACCTTTTTTTTTTTTTTCACCTTGCGGAAGACAACTTTCAAAAACATTAGGAAAAAAGCTGAAGTAAAATTGCTTTTAACAAGCTTCTTTTAAAATTGTTTGTGTTTTTATTTGAGTCATGCTCTGGCAAAAAGGGGTTTAATGCATCCCCATGAAGCATGATACCAAGTACGTCATATACTTATGGATCCATAAACTCCATTTTGTCTACCAAATGACTGAATCATGAAGTAGGCAGGTCCTTTGATAAGCAATAGCAAAACATTTCGGCTCAGGTCAGCCTGCACGCACAGCGCAAGCTGACATAAGTCAATACTTTTTGCAAATGCATTAGACCCCCTTTTCGCAGAGCTGGGTTCATTTTTTGTGCAATGGCACTACCAGGATTTTAGAATCATTAAGCACCTGGATCGAGCGCTTAATAGATTGAATGGACTTTCTAATATTTAGTGGGGAAATATTTTTCGGCGCTGTTTTTCCAGTACATATGTGTAACAGAATAGTGTCAAGAAAGACCTAAGATCAGACTGCACGTTCTGTCCAACTTGATCTGCACTGTGCACAAAAGGTAGTCTGATTTTAAATCCTTTACCAAAGATCAAAATCATCGACCTATCCGAATTCAAAATGTTTGTAGACGACGAATTACAGGTGGTTTAATGACATTTTCCCACAATGTTTTCAAAAAACTCGTTCATCAGGGTCGTGGTCGTAAGAGCGGAGAGGGAAAGTGTGCTGCGAGAGGAGGTGGATAGCCAGTTCCTGTGGAACGGGGAGGGGGTGGGGGAGTTCCCCGGATCCTATCTCTCTGAAAATTTGAAATCTACATCTAGGAATTAGAATTAATGCCGTGTGATTCACAAGTAATGCACACTAAATTCTATTTAACCCTTTACCAGACGACAAATTTTAAGCCTTGTCCAAACTGAAAGCATTTGCAGACGACTGCACAGAACGTGCAGTCTGATCTTGGATCTTCACTGTCCGATAAGGAGATATTAAACGAAAAAAAAAAAAGTTTGAAATAGCGTTCTTCGGGTTCTTACTATCGGCTTGAAGGTTCCCTTTAACTTGTTTGGCAGGTTAAGGGTTAATATATTTATCGACATTAGTGCAAAATTTAATTGCATCTGTGACTGCCATTATCATTTCAATATCAGTATTGTGCAATCATTATCGTCGTTTTCATTATGAGAAATATTACTGAAATGTTAGTTTTTGTTGTTGCTGTTGTTGTCAGTCAGTGATAATATCCCTTTAACTCTTTACCAAACGACAAAATTGAAAGCATTTGCAGACGACAAAACAAATGTTATTCAAAAATTGAAATTTGTTTTAGGAAGGGTAGAAAACATTGTGGGAAAAGGAGAAAATGCTAGTTACCAGCATTTTCTCAGAGTCCTTAAAAGTCGGGATTGTGTGGTAAAGAGTTAATATGTCCATGGGTAGAAACCTAACACGATTTATATCTCTCAGTAACATTGGTCATTAAATTTTACGTATGAGCTATTCATACTCTTTCTTGTATAGAAGAAACACTGTAAAGAGAACAGATAAACAATCGCACATGGCCTAACAGGGCTAAAAAACAAACGTTATCGACACGGTATTATCTACATGTACCCGTAGAATAAACTAATATTAATACTGGTTCCGCTGTGCTTCCCGCGCAAATACAAACCGGTAACTTTTTATAATCTCTACAAAGGAGAACGCCGTAAAAATATGAAAGCGAATTCTACTCGAATTTTGACGCGCACTGCGAACGATTTCTCGTTTTCTAGTCTGTACTTCTATATGTATATTGAAGAACTACAAAAACATTTCATTCGCCCTATATTTTAACAAAAAAACAATTAGGCAATGAATATGACTAAAAGTGTTAATTAGCCCTAACTCGAAACAGTCTTCACTGGGCATACCTCGGGTGATCTGGTGATCAAATCCCTTAGTCTGGATTACCTGTCCCTACCACTACGTTATCTGGTCAAGCAAAGCCCAATAATGACTGCCTCCATGGCGACCTCAATCTTAGCACTAAATGCTTTCCTGTTTTTTCTTAATTTCGGGTGATCCAGTTTGATCAGTGAATAAAATGAGATCAGTTTTGTACAAAATATAAATTACCATATCTAAAACGTGCTTTTGGTATATATGGCTTAGATATAAATTTGACTATGAATCATTTTAAAAGTAGCCCTGTTTTCGGACGTGATATCGGTCCATTGAAATTTCGGATACTTAAAGCAGTTCTGATACGTAGTTTTTCTCGCCAAATAAGAACGACAATTAAAAAAACTAACTTCCATTACTTTTTTGCAACCGATCTGTTTTCAGTTCAGTCTCAAGTAGGATTTGATCAAGTGAAAAAACAATAATCCGTTACTTCTGCATATTACAAACGGGGGCCGCCACCTTGCGCTATGCCTGACATACTTATGAGGTGAGGCGGGGTACCAGACTACAAATCCCTCGGCTGTATCACGTAGCTTGATATGCACCCATTCGGCATACCTCGGGTGATCCGGTGATCAAATCCCTCGGCTGTATCACGTAGCTTGATATGCACCTACACGGTACATTTCGCACGTTTCCGGAAGCACACCGTTTTACTGTTATTGAAATTGTAAGGCTCCTCTTAAAAAGAAAACATGAGTCAATTTTCATATCGTTATCTGTCTAACAATATTTCAGTCGGCAAACAGTTTGTACATTCAATTCTTAGCTTGGTTTATCAATTTCGGTTGGGAGCTTTCATCGACAGATCGATAGATGTGAATAACTCCATCGTGGTTGTTCATGTCGTTGCTAAGCGATTTACAGGGGCGCCGCCATGTTTAAGATCATGTGATGGGTAGTTCAAAATGGAAGCCGCCTTAATACGGACGAGATTAGATGTAGGTACGGAATCGGCCTAGTTGTGACGAGTGGATATGCACCTACACGGTACATTTCGCACATCTCCGGAAGCACGCCCCTTTACCGTTATTGAAATTGTAAGGCTCCTCTTAAAAAAGAAAACATGAGTAAATCTTCTGTCGTTATCTTTCTAAGAATATTTCAGTCGGCAAAAAGTTTGTACATTCGATTTTTAGCGTGGTTTATCGATTCCGTTGGGCGCTTTCATCGACAGATCGATAGAAGTGAATAACTTCACCGTGGTTGTTCATGTTGCTAAGCGATCTACAGGGGCGCTGCCATGTTTAAGATCATGTGATTGGTAGTTCAAAATGGAAGCCTCCTTTATACATTCGGCATACCTCGGGTGATCCGGTGATCAAATCCTTCGGTTGTATCACGTAGCTTGATATGCACCTACACGGTACATTTCGCACATCTCCGGAAGCACACCGCTTTACCGTTGTTGAAATTGTAAGGCTCCTCTTTAGAAAGAACGCATGAGTAAATTTTCTATCGTTATCTCTCTAAGAGTATTTCAGTCGGCAAACAGTTTGTACATTCAAGTTTTAGTGTGGTTTATCAATTCCGTTCGGAGCTTTCATCGACAGATCGATAGAAGTGAATAACTTAACAGTGGTTGTTCATGTCGTTGCTAAGCGATCTACAGGGGCGCCGCCATGTTTAAGATCATGTGATTGGTAGTTCAAAATGGAAGCCTCCTTTATACAGACGAGGTTAGATGTAGGTACGGAATCGGCCGAGTTTCGACGAGTGAGCAGTCTTGTGCTGAAAACAACTGTGCGAACTCGGGGCGAAAACAAGAAATAATCAAAGTGCTGTAAGCAGTCAGGTAAATGTATTCAGCAGGACCTTTAACGATAACTGTTCGGTACCAAAGACAAGCTTCATGAATATTAGCGGATGGTGTAGATTAAGATCAGACTGCATCGTGAGAATATAACATATTCTACAAGAGAGTGGTGGTGGAAAAAGTTGATGACTACTGTTTCTGCCGAGTATCTGAACACGATGCCGAGATTTCAGGTGCAACAGCTATGGAAACCCGATTACAATTTTCATTATCGTGACCCTTCGTTTATGATGAGTATTTTCATTTGTGGCAGAAAAAGAAAGTGATTTGACAAATAGGAACAAGTTTCTGATGTTTCGTTTTTCCTTTTCCCGAAATTCTGTCCATTTCAAAAAAAAAGATTTTCTTTTCATTATTGTTGAAAATTTTCGACAACATATAGATCTAGATCTACAAAAGATATATGTATTTTCTCACAAACTAACCGCGAATCATAAAAAGACAATGTCGCTTAACCTTTTGCCACACAATCTCAATTTTAATGACCCTGAGAAAGAAGCCTTTGGAAAACATTGTGGGAAAAGAAGAAAATGCTGTTAACTAGCATGTTCTCTTTTTTTCCCACAATGTTTTTTACCCTATTTTCTACCCTATCAGAGACATTAAGCTCATTTGTAGAAATTTCGAATCTGTTGTCTGCAGGTTTTTTTTAATTTGAAAGAGTCTGAAATTTGTTGATTGGGTAAGGGTTAACAAGATTTCGTTTCTATGACCGCTGAAAAATGTGAACCCTCAATAGAAAAACAAAAAAATCCTCTCTTTCCGAGGTCTGACAGTAGATTTCCAGCGCACTCTAAGATAATTTTGGTCATAGTTGAGCATATTGTAGCGGACAGTATTCTAAATATAAAATAAGACTGCACGTTCCGTGCAGTCTGATCTTGATCAACGCCGTCTGCAAACTTAATAATTCTCCAACCACAGTGAAAAAGATAAACAAGAGGATTGCTTCTTCATTTTCCGTTGCGCTTCGCGATATTAACACGCAGTCCTATTTGGGGATGATTTACAGAGATGAAATAATCGTTTTCAGACATGAGAGAGAGAGAGAGAGAGATTAGAACAACAGTTGACCTCAGTACCGAAAGCATTATTACTACCATTGATGACCCTAGACAAGGTCGTGATCAAAGCTACCTATTCTTTCAGGTGTCGTGATTGTTCCGTTATAAAATCACGGTCTTTGACCTTTTCCCCTCAGTTTGATTCCAAGTGAAGTCTGCCAGACACGGGAAAAAGATATAAGGGCAAAGATACTTCACGTTAAGATTTTAACTGGCGACAAAGTCTGTTGACGTGCTTGCACAGAACGTGCAGCCGACACTGAATCTGCAGTCTGATTCTTTCAAATTTTGTAATTTGTAGTGACCAAAATAGAGCCGAAATAACATTTTTTTTTTTAATTGTGGCTTGTTAAAATCACGGGGTGTGTCCCTGAATTAAAAGTCTCTTTTCATTATTTCAGCACTCTAAGGGTTAAATTTTGTGGACTGCTTGTATACATGTATATGTAACTTCGTAATTTCTAGTGTGAGTTCTTCAATTAAAGAGCAAGGGCGAATTACTCATGTGACTACATGAATACTCTATTTAGCAAAAAAGCTATTTTCAATCAATATATAACTGTAACTGTCGCACTTGCTATTTATCAATATGTTTAAAAGTTTAAGATGTTACTATAAAAGGGGAAAAGCATGAGAAAAGTAATCATGTAAAGATATATTGACAGTTCTAGGGTTTAAAATGTCGAATCTTCCACATAATTAGCTCGCTAAATCGCTGAATTGTGTAAGCCTGCTAGTATCTTATTAAAACAAATCATATCATACTTCAACATTCGTTTTGATGTAATTCGCCCCGACAAAAAAAAATGAAAGTACTTTTACTCTTAGCTTGCTAAGTGCGACTTATGACCCTTTTGCGGCCAGTGTAGATCAAGATCAGACTGCACAGACCGTGCAGTCTGATCTTAGATCTACACTGTCCGATAAGGAGATATTTTTTTCCAAAAAATTAACTCTGAAACTGTAGTATTTTTTATTTATTTATTTATTTATTATTTTTATTTTTTTAAGTTTGATTTAATTTATTTAGCATTAAAACAAGAATTGCGGTAGTTAACAATTCCCTTACCTTTAGCATCTGCCCTTGCCGTAAAGGCAAGGACTGCAAGGAAAGCTACAAAAGGTAGCCGCATGTTTCCTTGGCGTCGAAAATCGAAATAGCACAATTCTGGTCTAGCAGGCGTTTAAATGTGACCAGACGATCGCTTATCTTGGTTCTGTAAGACGACACAGGCTATAAGAAACGAATAAATCTGAACTTTCTCATCCCAAATAATGCAAATGCCGCACCTTTCCAGGTCTTTGGTGCACCGATGCACCGTTGTATTTTTTTCGAGAAATGGAAAATGAGATAAGACCAGACTCCCACTCGAAAAATTTCAAAGGTGATTTCAAAATATAGAGACGGTTGAATAACTTGCAGTCAGCGATTTTACCTTGTATTCAACATTACTGTTATTGATGCGGTCGGCCCAACCCCATCCTTGTGTTTGAGGTTGAGACATCAAGCGCCAGCTCGGTCAGTAAAACACGCCGTCTATGAAGCATTGCAGTTAAAGTCTGTATGAGGCATTGCGATTAAAATATCTCTCTCTCTCTCTCTCTCTCTCTAGAAAAAGAAAAAATCATGCCCATACGCCCTAGCTGTGTATATTGTTGCATTTATTTTTTTTTGGGGGGGGGGGGGGGGGGGGAGGGAAATAGGCTTATTTCATTGTCATTAGTAATGACTCATTACTAACTTACCTTAATTTTTGTAATTCTTGTTCATTAGGATTCTTTCAGAGGTTGACATAAGCAAGTGCCACAGCTGATCAGTTTCTCAATACCTGCATTAATTTAAACATATTTTATTCTACAGAAGTACATTATACATAAGCAATACAATAAAATACAATCGGTTAACAAATATAATCCTGCAGAAGTGGTTTTGAACGAAAGCAAAGCTTATAGAGTTCCTCTCCAATTACAAGCATTGACGATGACGTGGTACTAATCGGCTACTTATTCACTAACCACCCTAAATTACATTCACTAATTCCTTTTCTAGATTTAGAAAGTTTAGTCCTATTTTAGATTTAGAAAGTAACGTAATGTCTGATCGGCAGACCGGCTGGTTGAGACAATCATGAGAATCTTGAAAATTAGACGGAGAACGTTATCCAGAATGGTTGGCAAATACGGACCCTTAAAGTAAGAGTATCGATAGGAAACAGTGGTGCACTAGGCTCATTGACACTTTTGTCCGCGGGCCTGTATTTACCAACCATATTTAATATTCTGAACCCTTTCCCAAACAAGCCCTGGTTTTCACGTGTCTGCAGTACAAGTCTTTTGAAAACACTGTGGGAAAAGGAGAAATTGCTCGTAACGATCAATTTCTCATTTTCCCACAGTGTTTTCTACCCTTTTGGAGAACTTTCTGTCATTTTCATCAAATTTAAAATTGTCCTCTGCAAACTCTGAATTTGGACCAGTCTAAAATTTATCGTTTTGGAAAGGGTTAATGTAATTCTCAGGAATTTTCTGAATTTCAAAATAACGCTGGTTCTGATTAGCTAAACTACTTTGAGCCAATACTGGCACCAAAATACGCTACATGATCAAAATAATGAACACACAATGTATTTACTTTCTTACCTATCAGGAAGAGAGCTTGCGCTGATTTTAACGCCATATTCGGACTACTGAAGTTCTGCATTGTTTTGCACAATATTGAACCCGTGTGCTGTTTTATTGAATCGCATGATTTCGTTTTCCTTTAATATGTATGATTATTGGTGGGATTTTTTTGTTACCTTTTTCACGGTGATTCGCATCCCAAGCTCGGTCATTTACTTTTCGAGAATTGATGATAGTCATAGTGATGTCCTGGACCCGTATTCACCAACCATTCTTAATTTCATTCTTACTCTTATTCTATATTTAGAAAGCAACGCAACTTCTGATAGGGTAAACCATTTGGTGTAGCCAATCAGAAACTGTGTTATTTTCGAATTTAGGAAATTCTTAAGAATAAGACTTAACATTTTCGAAAGAAAGGTCGATGAGTACGGATTGATTGCTCTCTGAACGAAGATTATTGTTTGGACGGTGTTTATGTGGAGAAAGAAGCCAGTTGCTTAGGAAGAATATTGTGCGAAGCACTGATAAAGAAAACTTCAGGAAAACATAGATAGGAGCACTAGCCGCGGTGTAACTGGAATAATTTTGAAAACGGCGTTAGACACCATTTTTCAAAGCTTATTTTGTGCTATTGCTCCATTGTAAATTTTCTACGCTGATTGAAAACGACGACAAACGACCATACAGTAATATAGGTCTACACCCATTCTTATCTAGCCCTTTCAGCGTCATGGGCGAAAGAAAAAGCTGTTGGTGACTGCATAGATTATGATCAGACTGCACAGAATGTGCAGTCTGATCTTGGATCTACACTGCTTTTTTTAGCCAAACCTGTAATACGAAAATCTTTCTCCGTTTCACTGAAATATATTATCGGCTGTCGAAAACACTTGAATTATGTTACGCCGAAAGAGCTAGAAAGCAGCACATATGATTCGGGAGAGGCCAAGCCCTAAAAAGATCTATGCTATATTTATACGTAACTGTCTGCAGAAAAAAGTGCATCAGGTTTTTCGCTTATCTCCTTATTGGTAACTCTTTTCTTTTTTTGACAAAAAAAAAAAAGAAAAAAACATTAGGTGGCACGAACTTAACTTAATCTTATGTGCTTTGTGCGTTGAGATCAGACTACAGAGCACATACAATATGGTCTTCTATCTAAACTCTCACTATTTCGATTTTCGGGCAAAAAACACAAAGCGGACTTAAAATTGTAATATCTCTCTGTTTAAGTCTGTCGAAGACAAATTTGCGGTGGACGATTATTAATTAAACATTAAAGCGCCTTTCAAGACTATAGTTGCCTTAGCGCCTAGTGTAGATCAAAATCA
The DNA here is from genome assembly GCA_945859785.2 of Tridacna gigas. Lineage (NCBI taxonomy): Eukaryota > Metazoa > Mollusca > Bivalvia > Cardiida > Cardiidae > Tridacna > Tridacna gigas. Next base: position 63,460,392 of record OX244034.2, on the reverse strand, counting down.
GGTTGCACAAAAACTGCAGCCTGATCTATGATCTACACTATCCACCTTACTGAAACACTTTAGACAAAAGCAGCCATGAAACTGCAATTATTTGGGTTGTATTTCTAGGATGAAAATGTCTGATAATTTTTGGGGGGGCGCTCTAAGAGTTAAAGTCCCTTGTACAGAAAAAAAAGATGATATTCCAGCTTGAATGGGGCTAAGTTGTAGTGCATGGGTACACGTGAAAACATGGTGGCAAAGGGAGAAATTGCTCGACACGAGTAGCTTCTTCCTTTGTCATATTTTCACATGCCGTATGCTGCAAGACGCAAAAAGTTTAGAAATTTTCCATTTTATCTACTAACCATTCACTACACAACAAAAGCTTGGACTCGTCAAAATTGGAAGCATTTGCAGACGACGATGAAAGTGTGGCTGATATTTTAGCATTTGGCTGAGAAAGAGTAGTAAAACACTGTGGGAAAAGGAGAAAATGCTGGTTTATCAGCATTTTCTCCTTTTCCCGTAATGTTTTCACAAGCCTTTTTCCTCAGGGTCGTGAAACGTCGGGATTGTCTGGCAAAGGGTTAAACACAGTAAGGGTGAAGACCATGTTAATCCTTCTCGACGTTCTTCAGATTATTTCTCAGTATTTTGTTGAAAAAAAAAAAAACAGTTCGTTCCCACCGAAGTGTCCACATTTATCATCATCAGCTTTTCTTCTATATTCTAGTATGTTCTAATACATGATCACACTCTAGTAAGAGATTCCGTACCTAAAATTGTTTTCGTTTTCAAAATGTCATACACAAAGGTCACGGGGCAAAGCGTATATTCCAATCCCATTTTTGTTTTTGAACTGTATTACTTACCTGACTTAGCTTTTTTTCTTATCCCTTTTTAGCGGCAGATAAATGAAATGGATAATCTCATTACGCCGGAAAAGTCAAAATAATTTAATTTCAAAACCACCTAAATCAGATTCTCTCACATACACACACACACACACACAAAAAAAAAACGCGGACAGTGTAGATCAATAACAGAATGCGCAGAATGTGCAGTCTGATCTTGACGTAGACTGTCCACAAAACTACATAAAGACTTACCATTAAAATCGTACGTAGCAATTCAAGGGTTAACCTAGCTTGCACGCTTGTATCCTAATTCTGGTTATACTTACTTGCGAATGATTTTCGTTTTTTTTTTTCAAATGCTACTTTGCACAAATCTACTGGTTGTTTAAACGTTCTAAGATTATGAATTCTTTCAAATCAGTAGATTTTTCAAAACCTTCCCTTCTTGTTTCATACATAATGAAGAGCGTTTTCGTGTTTCAAGATTTGTTAGTATGTGCTTTCTAAACTGTCAAGTCACAGATGTGGCGACCATTTATGGTGCTAAAAAGGCAATTTAGTTGTTTTGCGGCCATCGCTGTTCACAATCAGAAGGTACATACATGTATTATGCATTCTGATAGTGAAACTGCATTCATGTTCCGACTTCTTGTCGGAGCATTTCCAAGGACGATTCTACCTCAGGGTTCGTATTCACCAACCATTCTTGAGAACATTCTTGATCTTATTCTCCAAAATTTTCTATATTTGGAAGTAACACAACTTCTGATTAGCTAAACCATTTGGTTTAGCCAATCAGAAGTTGTGTTACTTTCAAATGTAGAAAATCTTGGAGAACAAGACTAAAAATATTCTTAAAGAATGGTTGATGAATAAGGACTCAGGATTCAGTCGGTTGTGACACAAATGGATTTTTTTTTTTTTTTTTTTTATCTGGATCCATAATTATGTGATTACTTGCTTGGTATAATGCATCGCGGAAATGCATTAAACCCCCTTTGCCAGAGCATGGCTCATATGTTTATATCCAAAATAATCGTTTAAAATAGCAAACATCCTTAATTCTGCAGAACAAAGGGGGGTTTACATTCGGATTATGGAGCATGTCTGAGCCCGTCATGATTCACAAACTATGCTAAATTCTATTCTTAGTCTTATTCTAGATTTAGACAGAAACGCAATCAAAAATCGTGTTACTTTGAAATGTAGGAAATTCTTAAAATCAGGCGACGAATGTTATTAAAGATCGTTGGTGAATATGGATGTTGTTCTGTATATGAGCCATGTTCTAGCAAAGGGGGGCTTAATGCATCTCCGCAATGCATGATACCAAGCAAGTCATCACATAATTATGGATCCATAAAATCCGTTTTGTCTAACAATCGAATGAATAATAAGGTACAGTGGTCCTTTGACATGCAGAATATTGACCAATAGCGAAAAGTTTCGGCCCAAGTTAGCCTGCGCGGACTGCGCAGGCTGACGTGGACCGAAACATTTCGCAGATGCATTAAGCCCCCTTTTCACAGAGAATGGCTCATATATAAACCAACTCCGCCATCATACCGACCTAACTTGGAAATCCAATCCAGGAAGCAAATATTTAACATTGATAACTACTGATGGCTTTTCAGATCAACTGTTTGTTCACTTTCATCAGATTAAACGAAACAATTTGTCTTTTGGTGTAAAAACATTATAGGGGCAACAAAAAAGCAGACCCCCGAGGGGTCGAGATTAACTGATAACGTGGGGTCATTCAACAAGTTTTTTATTTTATCACCTTTCAGTCTTTATTGTTTATATTTATGATCGCCAATGGCTATTGACATAAAATCACCCTCTTCGATTTTTCAATGTCCATAAATTTGTCGTCCGTCGTTTAGAAGTTTGACATTTTTAATCAGTTAAATAACAAGGGTGATCCATTTAAATCAATGCCAAAGTGAGCTTCATGTTCCTACTTACGTCAATTTGATTGTTTAGCCTTATTGATCATTGGAATATATTCGTCCAAAAGAGTCTTTCTCTCTCTCTCTCTCTCTCTCTCTCTCTCTCTCAATAAAATCGTTATTCAGATTATTTATGGGAAATACTGGTCAAGGAAATCAAATGGAAAATGTCTGACAATGCGATTTTATTTTTTTATGTAGAAAAATACTCGTCACGAGCAGGTTCTCCATTTACTTCTTTAGTTTAGAGGCAAATACATGTATATGAGGATAAAGACCACAGAAACATTTTAAAACCGATACATCAAGAAAACAGATTAGAAATTGTTTATAAACAGGGTCATACAATTTCAAGGTCCATATTCACCAATCGTTCTTAAGAATATTCTTGGTCTTGTTCTCCAAAATTTTCCAAATTTGAAAATAACACAACTTCTGATTGGCTAAACCATTTGGTTTAGCCAATCAGAAGTTGTGTTACTTTCAAACTTGTAAAATCTTGAAGAATAAGTCCAAGAACGTTCTTAGGAATGGTTGGTGAATACGGACCCAGGACTACCATGTGGGCGCTCATTGAAATTTTGAGACAGTTCTATGCAGTTTTCAAATAACGCTTTACCAAACAACGAAAATGTAGACCTTTCCAAATTGAAAGCATTTGCAGACGACAATTTAAACGTGGCTCAAATGATGGAATTTGTCTTTCATAGAATAGAAAATATTGTGGGGGAAAAAGAAATAGTTCTCGTTGCCAAGACATATTTTCAAGAAATTGTTCACGGGGTCGTTAAAACTCGGGATTGTTAGGTAAAGGACTAGAAGAATGAATTTATCACAATTTAACTACATCTCTGAAAGACATTTTCCTCACAATGTTTTCAGAAGCATTATTCAGCAAGGCCGTTTAAACCCAGGATTTTTCGGTCAGCAATTAAAGCAGAACGAACCTGGAAGATGTCTGTGGATGCAGAGATCGAGAAGAGCGCAAACATGCCAGATGCATTAAAATTGTGTTGCAGAGAAGGAAATAACTTTCTTAATAAGAAATTCAAACATATGCCACGCCGTTTACTCTTCACACCTGGATGTTAATCTATACCACTATGTTGAACAACACCCGCCTTTGCCTGGAAATCTTCCCTGCGGTCACATGACTTTGACGTGTAACAAATGGCGGTACTCGAGGAAGTACTTATCGCATCTTTAGTATCTTTTATTTGTTTTCTCGCTATCGAACAGCTGTAACCTGATTGGTCAATGAGAGATCTGAATGATATTCTTGTCAACTTGAATAGAAATTTTGGACAATAATAGATAGTGAAATGAACCATCACTGGTCATTTAATGGTCATTTAATGGCTGCTACTGGACACTATGACGTCGAGCTACTTTAGTTAAAGGTTTATAAAAAATACGTTTCAAAATTATCGAAGAGCGCGCTATAACATTACATAAATGTGTAAATGAAGGACTTTCTCCAACAACCACATCGAAACATTCGTTCTAAAACAGCAACAACAAAAAGTGGTGGAAAATTTTTGAAGTTGTGGATTTTGAGTGGTTTAACGGAAATAATTATTCTCAGACAAAATTCAGTATAGTGTACGCGAGGTTCAAAAAAAAAAAAAGTTTGTGGAAAGCTAGGTACTTTCTTTCCTGGAATAAAGTAGATGTTATTGTTTTATGTTTCTCCATTTCTCTTTCCGAAATAACAAGAACAATAATTTTTGTTGGACATACGCATCGTGGTGAATGACTTAGACACAATGGATTCAGACTGGGTCTCACAATTAATAGACGCAGAAAAATGTTTCAGACGAAGTTGCAGCCAGATTCTCCTGCTAAATCGTGTTTTGCAAGAACTGCAATCTAGGTACGACTCAGCGTCGAAACAACACATGCGTTCATTCCGATATGCACTCAGACTGCGAATATCAGTTTTGGAAGGTGTTCGAAATATGTATTACCAATACGCTAGCATGAAAGCTGACTTAATTTGTAGATTACGGCAACTGATTCAAATTGAACACGCCGAGTTTCAGGAATCCGAGCCTAGTTCCGATCATTACATTGAAATAGACTCGGACGAGGAGTATGATTTCTCGGATTCTGACTTCGATTATTCGGATTTTGATGAAGACGATTTTGAGCTTGAAGACGATAATTATTTGGTTGTCAAGGATGCCACTTTGGACGGGTCAATGGATATTGAAGGGGCAGACAGAGCGTTAATAATGGACAGCGATGATTCGAATAAAGACATGAACAATGGTGGAGATAAAATATTTGATGGTTTTAATGACAAAGATGATAAAAAAAGATAGCTCAATTGTCTTGTTTTGAATTCCTTTGTTACTGATAGATCAAGATCCGATTATAAAGAAAGGAGCATACACTCTGATTCTGGTCGACATTATATGCAGTTTGATCATCTAAGTTATGACCGAAATCTCTCTTCATCTGCAGGGATTTTTTTTTTGAGTGGCGAAATAGTTGACATATTTTCTAGCAGACGACTTTTTTTATTATGTCAACAGGCCGTTTTTTGAAAATATTTTGGAAAAGGGTTTAAATGCTAGTACCGAGCAGGTTTTCCATTTGCCAGAGTGTTTACCTGTATTCGTGTTTTAACTCTTTCCCAAACAAGCCCTGGTTTTCACGTGTCTGCATTACAAGTCTTTTAAAAACACTGTGGGAAAAGGAGAAATTGCTCGTAACGAGCAATTTCTCCTTTTCCCACAGTGTTTTCTACCCTTTTGGAGAACTTTCTGTCATTTTCATCAAATTTAAAATTGTCCTCTGCAAACTTTCAAGTTGGACCAGTCTAAAATTCATCGTTTGGGAAAGGGTTAAATCTCAATTCATGGTCATCATTTGGTATTAAAATGTTCAGTCTAAAAGTCTGCTGCAAATTTATTCCGGCAATGAGTGAATTACATGAGCGGCGCTCTGGCAAAAGGGAGTTTAATCCTTTTCCAAACAATCCCGGGTTTTAACGACCCTGGGAACAGAAGCCTTTTGAAAACATGGTGGGAAAAGGAGAAAATGCTGGTAACCAGCATTTTCTCCTTTTCCCACAATGTTTTCTACCCTATCAAAGAAAAATCTCACCATTTGAGCAACATTGAAATTGTCGTCTGCAAGTGCTTTCAATTTTGGACCAGGCTAACATTTTGTCGTTTGGTAAGGAGTTAATGCATCTCAGTGATACATTACACCAAGCCAGTCATCACATAAATAGGGATACATAAAATCCAGTTTGTTTAACTCTTTACCACACGACAAAATTTTAGACCAGTCCAAATTGAAAGCATTTGCAGACGACAAATTAAATGCAATTCAAGAACTGAATTTTTTTTTTTGGGGGGGGAGAGTAGAAAACATTGTGGGAAAAGGAGAAAATGCTGGTTACCAGCATTTTCTCCTTTTCCTACAATGTTTTCAAAAGGCTTCTTTCCCAGGGTCGTTAAAAGTCGGGATTGTCTGGTAAAGGGTTAACAACCGACTGAATCGTGAGGTGGAATGATTCTTTGATATGCAAAAATGATCAGAATTAAAAAGATTTGATTCATGACAGCATGCGCGGACTGCGCAGGCTGACATGGTCCATACTTTTTGCAGATGCATTAAACCGCCCGTTTTACACAGCATGGCTAAATTATGTGTTGTTTACTTTGCTATTGGTTAAAGTTTTTCACTATACTACTTGCCATGCCTTCCATTTCGCGATGTATGAATAACATTCGGTACGTAGGCTTTTAACCATCAAGGCATCAGTGGTGTAATTAGCAGAAAACGTAAATCAAGACCAACCTGTATAGAAAATACAGTCTTGGTTGTGATAATCAACTATGTATTCTAAATACTGTTTTATTTCTAACTTTCGAGACTAACTACATGTATTTCATTGCCAGAGATATTATATCTCTGCCTAGTCTTAGAAATTAGAAAAAAAAGATCACATTTAGAAAGTTTGGGGAATATTGTCCCTGATCTGAAATCTACACTGTCCGCTACTTGATCTTAAAAGCCTACTAGATGTCAAAAGTAAACAATTGGGGTGTCAGAATGTAGGCAAATTTAAGTTCATACCATTTAAACGTATGGATATCATTGCGAGTCTGACAATGTGCAAGTCATCACACGATTAGGATCCATACAATCCATTTTGTCTAGCAACCGACTCTATCATAAGGTAGAATGGTCCTTTGACACACAGGAAATTGACGAATAGCGAAAAGTTTCGGCCCAGATCAGCCTGCGCGGACTGCGCAGGCTGATCTGGGTCGATACTTTTCGCAGATGCATAAACCCCTTTTCACAGAGCATGGCTCAAATGTAGTATTGATTGTACAACTAGAATCAAGATTGGCATTTTTTTCTAGTTTTAAGACTAATTTTACCGCCGTCGGTTTCTGTACAGACCGCACTGTAACACATAATACATGTAATATCCATACTTTAAAAAGGTATGGATTGAATTTGCCTGCAGTTCGACTCCCTTATTGTTTACTTTTGGCTGCTAGTGGGCATTTAATGATGTATTCACCTAGCGTTTCTAAGACCTCGAATAAAAGACGAGGAACTAGTCATTTATTGGGCTGTAGAAGATTTTTTTTTTTGCACAATACCTCTAGAGAACGAACTTTTTTTCTACTGTCTTGAGAAGGTTGATTTTTCTTTGCCACAACGTTTTACTCATATATTAAACCCTTTTCTTCTTTATTCATTTTGAGGATAACTTGAAGGATAGGTTATAACCCTTAAAACGCCTGGTGCCAATTTATCAGCTTCTGTGGACAGTGTAGACTGAGATCAGATTGCACAGGACGTGCAGTCTGATCTTGATATATACTGTCCGATACCCAAGGAACATTTGCAGACAACAAATTAAATGTGGTTCAAATGATGGTATTTGTCTTTTGAAGGGTAGAAAGCGTTACGATAACTGGAGAAAATGCTGGTTACCAGCAATTGCCCCTTTATCCAATACTGTTCTCAGTTGATAAGCTTCTGCGGACAGTGTAGATTAAGATCAGAGTTTACAGAACGTGGAGTCCGATACTTTGTTAACCCTTTCCCAAACAAGCCCTGGTTTTCACGTGTCTGCAGTACAAGTCTTTTGAAAACACTGTGGGAAAAGGAGAAACTGCTCGTAACGAGCAATTTCTCCTTTTCCCACAGTGTTTTCTACCCGTTTTGAGACCTTTCTGCCTGCCATTTTCATCAAACGTAAAATTGTCGTCTGCAAACTCTTTCAATTTGGACTAGTCCAAGATTTGTCGTTTGGGAAAGGGTTAAAGGTCCTGAGCAAGACAACCACTGAAGTATATCGTACAATTCTGATTTTTCTGGCCGTTCGATAAATCTGCTTTTTGCCTATACTGCATGAAGTGTTCATGTTTGCATGTCTTTTATTTATTGATATATGTAGCTGATTTTTGTGCTTATGGGATTTGTTACAATAGTAATGAAACTCGGTTAAAAAATGGCTTGTTTGTACTTTCCTGACCTAAAACTGCTTCCTTATTTTTTAAGACATCAGAATGAGATCAGCGGGTCCTACCTGACTCAGTTGTAAAATGTAGGACTCGTAACCTGGATGATTCGGGTTTGAACCTCAATGGAAGCTCTGGGTTTTTCATGGAGGTGTCCTTGAGCTAGACACTTCAGAGACCCAGCCTGGTACTGGTTTAACCAATGTGATACACGAATAAGCGAGCTCTCGACGGGATGTGACTGCAATAATGATGAAAGCGGCGTAAAACACAATTCAATCAATCAGAATGAGTTTCCAATAACACGATAGAATCAATTACCTAAAAAATCAAGCACGTGCGTTTAAACCTTATACCGAGCAAACCCATGGTTTAACAACTTTGGGGAAAAAGTCTTTTGGAAAACACTGCGGGAAAAGGAGAAAATGTTGGTTCCCAGCATTTTCTCCTTTTCCCACAGTGTTTTCTACTCTTTCGAAGAGACAAATCTCACCTCATCAGACGACCTTTAAAGACATCCTCTTAAAATACGGATAGTGAACATGAAGTAACGTTTCATGCATGAATATACGATGTACGTGTATTTGAAAACATTGTGTCAAAGGGAAGTATTTTCGTTACGAGCACTTGCTCCTGCATTTTTTTCTAAAATAGTCGACAGTTCAAACGTAGCTAAACTGATAAAATTTGACTGCGAAAGAGAATAAAACATTGCTGGGATAGGAACAAATGCTGGTTGCCAGCATTTTTCCCCCGTTTCCTCCAAAATTATTCTCCCTAAAGGTCGTTAAAACTCGGGATTTTGTTGTAAAGGGTTAAAACATATTACGTCATTACATATTACGAGCACGTACATTCGTATGAGCGATGCTCTATGAAAAGGGGCTCAATGCATCTGCAAAAAGCATCGACCCAGGCCAGTCTGCGCAGTCCGCGCAGGCTGGCCTGGGCCGAAACTTTTTGCTATTTGTCAGTATTCTGCATGTCCAAGGACCATTCTAACTCATAATTAAATTGGTTTTTAGACGAAATGGACTGTATGGATCCATCATTATGTGATGACTTGCTTGGTATCATGTATCACAGATATGCTTTGAGCTCCCTTTTGCCAGATTGTTACTCATTTCTCCAGGACGCAGTGGGACAGAACGTGCAGTCAAATCTTTGATCCACTGTCCGATACGGTTAGTTTTTTTTTCTGGCGAAAAGAATGTTGAAACCAGAATATTTAAGTGTTTACTAAGTAAATTTCCACCCCATTTATTTCTATCCCATTTCTTCAGCAGTGTATGGGTTAATCCCTATCCTCACAAATGCCAACAAGGACGAATTTTGTGGAGAGACCAAGATGAGCCTGTAAATTCATTTGGTATGATCTTGGGCTATACTATCCACTTCTGAGATCAAGCCGCACATGTTATGCCGATTGAAAGCCAATTAACTTCTCTTTCTTTTCAAAAATTATGTTAACATCATGGGTAAAGCTGGCCCAAAATAAAGTATACGCAAAAAGCAATACCGAAGGCAATAACCGAGGCGCGAAGCGCCGAGAAGTGGCGTGCACGAAGAGTAGCGAGAAGTGGCGTGCGCGAAGAGGGTCCGAGGTGGGGGCGGGCGGCTTTTCTGAGGTTCTTTGCACGCCAAAATGAAATAAATTAATCTCAAATACAACACGTCTGTCGACAATGAAAATTTTAGGCGAGGAAAATAATGGCCACCATCTTATATACGCACACTAAGTAACGAACATGTAATCATACGCCGATACCCAATGTTTTTTGGCAAAGTGTACCCAACTGGGTTTTTGCGTACAGCTACGCCCTTGAACATGTACGTATCTAAATTTGTATGTGATTGTACCAAATATGGAACACAACGGACTAAATTGTTTCAAAATTTCTAGAGTTTTGACTTGTTTACTTCGAGTAAAAATATTTTCATTAGTTAAATGAATTGTAAAAATGATACGGTTCTAAAATCGATTGGATCATTTATTAGAGTATGTAATGTTTCATAGCGTGAATCTTATGTCAAGACCAGCACACACTGTTTTTTTTTTTTTGTCTTAATGCATGTATTTATGTATGTAATGTTTGTATATGCATTTAACCCTGTAAGGGTATAATTGCGCATTTAAATATGTTCTATTCTATCTAAGAAAGTAGTGTCTGTTTACACGTATGTACTCGCGGCGCTGCTGAAAAAGAGGGTTTAATGCATCTTTTAAAACATTATGTAGACAGAGTAATTCGTCCCGTTACATAAACTCATTTCATCTCAAAACTTTCTGAATCATGGAGTAGAAATGTCCTTTGACATGCGAAAAAATTACCTGTTGCAAAGAATTTCGACTCAGGTCGTCCTGGGCGGACTGCACAAGCTGACATGGGTCGATACTTTTGGCAGATGCATTGAGCCACCTTTTCACACAGCACGACTCATACTAATGTGAAAGATTTTTATAGGGTGCAGCATCAGGTTTTGTTGCTTTTTCCAGCAATTAGCAGCAGTTCTTACTGGCCAACAATAATATACGACAAACAAGTGTGGTGTTAATCCTTAGGCTGCTAAGCGCGACTCAATGACCTTTTGCGGACAGCATAGATCAAGATCAGACTGCATAGAACGTGCAGTCTGATCTTGTCCGATAAGGGGATGTTTTTCTCCAAAGAATAAGTGTGAAATACCAATATTCAGGTCTTTACTGTCGGCTGGAAAGTTTCAGTTAACTTATTTAGCAGTATAAGGGTTAAAAAGCCCGAAGAAGTTGCAAAGGAACAGATGTTTCTTATCTTCTTTTGTCCATGCATATTGGCATGTACAATCTCAACTCTCCTATTCCAGTATACTGTAGTTCCATTTTTTTGGTGTAAAACTAAAATCGAAAAACTATTCACACAAGCAACCATATGAAAGGGCAGGGAAATTTATTCTAGCCATGCAAATTGATACATACCAAGTTCCCTCTCCTGTTTCAATACGCTTCCAGATCCGGAAAATTGAAAATCACTTCAATGACAAAAAGCAGTACCAAAGTATGTGGAAGCATGTATTTGTTTCCGAATGCTAATCATTTTCTAAGGAACAGTTTGTCTCGGTCGAAATGGCCTCACAAAGCGAATTAGCATACATTTACCCTTTCCCACACAATTCCATCTCATGTTTAACTACTCTGAGAAGAAAGATTTGAAGATATTTATTGAAAAAGGAGAAAATGCTGACAGCATTTTCTCCTTTTCCCTCAATGTTTACAACCCTTCCCAAAACAAATTTCAATTTTTGATTCACATTTATCTTGTCGTCTGCAAATGCTTTCACTTTGGACAAGTGTAAATGTTAGTCGTTTGTAAGAGGGTTAAAATAAATTACATAAAAATTCTAGTGTTTCACTTAAATAAGAAAAATGAGACGGATCAAATAATTTTGGAGTGTTTGGAAAGACCATAGGCTTGAAGATGGGATTTGATCCCGAGGTTAACAGTCCTGCTGGTAACCAGCAATTTCTCCTTTTCCCTCTATGTTTTCTATTCATCCACAGACGAATCCCATCGTTAGAGTCATGCTTTATTTGTCGTCTGCAAATACTTGTAAATTCTAAGACATGCTTTTAGAAGACTTTTTCGGTCGGCAAAGAGCTAAACTGCTAAATGAAATAAATAAAGTATTTGCAGCCAACCTTAAACAAAAAAGATCTTTCAAAAACAGATAGCGTAAGAGGTAGGGATAGTGGATTGTGAATACTGAAATTCTTTTGTGTACACAAGATGTCCAATGTGGAGAGAAAGAATGAAAGTAACCACGCCAGCTATAGACTCTTTTTTTTCCTGGTTGCTATGCGTATTGTTCAAGAAAAATGTTCAGTTGTAACGTTCTATATTTTTCAAGATTAAATGTTAATTCAACTCATCGTTGAAAAAGGAGCATTTGCTGTCAAAAATTGTGTGGCTAAAAATACATGCAGATCTAGTGGGTTACAGACCTGTAACGCACCAAAATGTTGAATTACGAGTTAGTACTTGTAAGAAAGGATTATCCCCTATCATATCCATTTGCTAAGGTGTGAATAAGTGGGATATCGACTAAGGGTAGCAACCACTGTTTATTAGTGTCTAAAATGGGCAAAATAAGTCCGCAGAGATCCGCAGAATAGACATGTCAACACTTTTGACCAATCGCAAATTACTACTTATTCATTCAAGACTGTAACCAAGACCTAGATAAAAGGCCAGCCTCTTATCCAGCAACGCCCGGGAAAAATATTTATCGTGGTCTTAAAATTCTGTTCGTCTTAGCAATCTCATCGTACTGACCGGGACGGTTTAGTCTAACATCTGAATCTACACTGCCCTCAAAAGCGAACTTAGTTCGCTTAGTTGCTTAAAGGTTAATTTCATTTTCTTGATCAAAACCAAGAAATAGTCGCATCACTTAGCCTGGCATCCCAAACCGTATGCCAGCAAAGGGTAACAAGAATAACATCGCCCACTAAATAGAAACAAAATACATGCAGTCCTGTCGAAAAAAAAAAAAAAAAAACAGGCATATATTTCTTATGAAAACAGAACATTATTAAAGGGAATGAACACATATCTGGTCGTTAGATAAGATATGTCTGGAGAATTCCATTGGCTTATTGCATTTGGGACTGACTGAAAACATCGTAAATATTAGACAATCCCAGACGAGACACTGTCTGCTCGTGACTTCCTGGTCATAATTAAGGACATACCCCCCATCTTTAAAAAGTTCCTAACAATTAAATCCAGTCGGCAAATTTCACCGGCTGGTGGTCCTCCTTGTACAGTCAGACATTCCCTTGCTTTGTTAGCTGCTTTCTTTTTATACTAGCCTTTGGCACGAATTTGCAGCAGGCCCATTGAAAACACTCTGCAAAACAAATGCAATGGGCATGAATTAAGGTTTAATGTGAATCTTATGTGCCATGCCTGAATATTTTGACCAAAGGAGCAATTTAGCCTGGTACGAGCAACTTTCTTAAATTTGCCCAGGGATCGTATTAGGATCGTATATTACACCTTTAATATACGATCCATACGATCCCTGATTTGCCGTTATGTTTAGAAAATGGTTTGCTGAAATATGACAAAGACGGCCCTCTAAAGGAAGCAGGTACTGATTTGATATGCTGCTTTGAACCAAAGTTTTCCCCATGATAATACTTTCGAGGAGGGAAATGATATGACAGTAAAATAGAAAATAGGAATAGGTGGAAATGTATTCAGGGCTTGAACAAGAAAATACTTTTACAAACCATTATTGGAATATATTCACAAAATAATTAAAGACGCGATTCTTATTATCATTTCTATATTGGTAAGTACTGTAATTGTCTCCAAAGAATAATTTTTTGAGCATGCTGGAGTGATTCGATAAAACAGCGAATTGGCGCGAAATCTTATGGAACGAAACAGATAAACTTAGACGAGGGTGAGAACCAGCAAAATGGATTTCGTTGTTAGAAATATGTTGAGACCTGCGATAAACGGTCACATAGCATCGAGTAGAAGGCTGTCAAAATATTTTGCAAGTAAGAATATGAGGCTCGTTTTATTTTTCAGTCGGCAAGACTTCGTCTATCTGCAACAGAATCCGGAAGTCATTTATATGCTTATATGTCAGTTCAAAATTTGTGTAATCGGACACTACAGAGTCCGGATGAGTTACGGATGTTTCGGTAACAGACGAGTTCGGTAAATTGGACATAAAGAGTAAATCGATTGGATGTTTCGGTAATAAAGCAGTAAGATAGCGCTGTGGCGTTTTTCACTCCCAACAGATGTCTGTTTTTGCAAACGTTTGTTCGTTTGTTTTTAAATTTGCAATTGCCACTCGTTTTCTGACAATTATGATTGTTATGTTGTTCCTTCCATGGTGTATAATGAATCAGGGTTTTCCCTTGACTTTTTCAAGAGAGGGGCATAGTGTCCCCCTGGTTCTGTAAATGGGGGGTCATTTTTTTAAAATAGGGGGTCATAATTCTTTGTATAGCATTATTAATACATAGAATTATGGCACCTTTTTTTGCAGAAATTACCTCATGCTCTTGCTGTGCAATTTTTACGGCTTTTGATCAGGGCCTGCCTAATTACCGGAATGTTACGGAATGTAGGTGCCTAATTCAAGGAATGTAACAAAATGTTACAAAATGTTACGGAATGTAGATGCCTAATTCACGGAATGTTACGGAATGTGGAAGCAGCAACAACGAAATGTAACAAAATGTACTTTTAAAAGCCTAAATACCGGAATGTAGCTAAATGTATATAACACACACGTCCACACACGCATGCACGCTAAAAACAGACCTTATGAGAATGTAACTAGATAAAGAATAAATGTAGGTAACACACACGCACGCACGCACGCTCCCAAAACAGATATAAAATTGTGAATTTTCTCAAATGGAATATTAAAATAGCCAGATTTGGAAAATGTTACGGAATGTAGATTTAATTATGGAATATAAATATGAGCCATGCTCTGGCAAAAAGGGGCTTAATGCATCTTCGTGATGCATGATACCTAGCAAGTCATCACATGATAATGGATCCATATAATCCATTTTGTCTTACAACAGACTAACTGATGAGGCAGAATGGTCCTTGGGCATACCAAAGTTGACCATGTCAAAACATGTCGGCCCAGGTCAGCCTGCGTGTATTGCCTGGGTCGATATTTTTTTTTTTTTTTTTTTTTTTTGCAGATGCATCAAGCCCTCTTTTCACAGAGAATGGCTCATATCTAATTACTAGCATGTTACGGAATGTGGAAGCGGCAACGACGAAATGTAGTTTAAAAGCCTGGATACCGGAATGTAGCTAAATGTAGATGACACACACACACACATACACGCACACGCGCACGCTAATAAAAACAGTCCAGAAATGTAAATTTTCATCAGTGGAACATTAAACAGCCAGAGAAAGAAAATGTTTACGGAATGTAGATGCCTAATTACCGGAATGTTACGGAATGTGGAAACGGCATCAACAAAATGTAACAAAATGTAATTTTAAAAGCCTTCATACCAGAATGTAGCTAAATTAAGAATAAATGTTGATAACACACACGCACGCATGCACACATGCACGCTCGCACGCTCACAAAACGGACCCAAAATGTAAACTTTCCATCAATGGAACATTTGGAAAATGTTACGGAATGTAGATCCCTAATTCACGGAATGTTACGGAATGTGGAGGTGGCAACAACGAAATTTTACTGAAAAAGCCTAAATATCGGTATGTAGGTTACTGAAGAATAAATGTAAGTTATAGACATACAGACACAACCCAGTCCTGTAATTAAAATTTTGATCAACCTGATAGGCGAAAATGTAGCTACATATATGCAGTGACTTAACACCGGAACGTTGCAAAATGTACCCAAATCTCGATTTTACACGCAAAACTGTATATCGAAATGTGGAATTATCATCGTCGACATTTATATATTTCTTTTTTTTTTTTGTGAAATGGACTCTTAGATGTGAAGCTTCAACAACAATATGTTACGAAATGTATTTCAGTGTAATTTCAAAAGCTAATAAGTAACGGAATGTAGCAAATAAAGAATTAGTATTAATCAATTAAAGAAAAAAAAAAAAAAAAAAAAATCAGGCTCAAAACAGGAGTTTTGATCAAAGGAAAACAAATACATGTATAGTAAGAATGGTTTTCCATATATAGTGACTTTCGGTATTTCTTTATTTTCCATGGAAAACAAAAATTTACATTTTTGTACAAAGTTGTGCCCTGTATTTTCCGTCTCACTACATTCCCGTGTTGAAGGACCTTCATTTCGTGACATTACACATACACTTTAAACAGTCGTTTTTACGAATGGCAAATTTTGGAAGCGAACAGGCGCAGCATGATTTTTAAATTTTTTTCCGCGCGGTGAATATGTGGATCAGAATCTCCGGACGATTGCTGCAGAGACCAACCTCTGACTTTCTCGCATCAGCAGTTTAGCATCCAGTGTTTTCAATAAAAATACCAGCAAAGAAGGACAAAGAACAATCAAACGACAAGGCTTTGGTACCAGTTGCCAGTTGCCAAGAAGCGCAGGGAAGTGTCGGGCTTCGGACCCGGGTCAAGTGAAGATCGCCATTACTAACTCCTAGTAATGCAAGGCGCCGACCTTGCGAACCTTTCTCTGAGGCCATATTTTTCACATTGCAGACAGAATTATAGACTATAGAAAATTCATTGCAAGAACTTGAGCTACATAGCAGTTCATAGTTACAATACTAAGAACAACACGGCATACATGAAACAGTGACATGATAAACTGGAGAAATTCTATCAAATTTTAGATATGATTCGTTTCAATGTAAATTCTAGGATTTCATCAAATTCGATTTGATTTGATTTGCGGAAATAACGTATGTTAATTACTTATCTCAAAATTATTATTATTATTATTATTTTTTTTTTATGTATAACTCACTCTTCGCTTATATTCATGTATGCCCGATCATTCTATTAATTGTAAGTACATGCACACATATAAATGAAGAACTCATGAAATTACTTTGATTTGATGTGATATTTCGTGAAACAAATATGCAGCGGACGGCTTAGGAACTGTCCGTATACATGTATAAGAAAGTCAACATAAATTGGTGATTGATACATGGGTAATACATCCTGAAATTAATATGCAGCAGACGGCTTTGAAACACTTCGTATTATAAGATAGACTTGTACTGGTGAACAATACAAAGGTGGTGCAATATAAAACAAAATTGCAGCAGGCGGCTTTGAACTATCCGTATATAATACAGTCAACGTGAATGAGACAGAAACCGCAAATATAGAAACTGAAACAAGTTTGCAGCAGACGACCTTGAAACGATCTGTATACAACACAATCAACGTGAATGGGACAGCATTGTCGCAAATGGAGAAGCTGCTCACGGCGAACAATTTCTCTATTCCGCCACAGTCCTGTAAGGAATAGTTTGTCGGGCTACAGAAGAAGGTCGTCTGTAAGCATACGATGGATCAATAAAATTAAATTAAACCCCGGCTCGAGCGACCTCTCCAACTGCCACGATGTTTTTATATAGGTATACGCCCTCCCACACCAATGATGTAAAAAAGCAAGCCTTACTGCTCCTGAAATTTTAGACTTTTGGGAACATTGTGATGGACCGATAGCATTTTACTGCACACCCAAAGCCTCCCGTAAATAGGAATACTAATACATGTAATATCATCTATTCTTCAACTTCTTATTAACAAAAATCACATAGAAAACATTATAACAAGACATAATGTTGATGACTGCAGTATTCATTGGTCATGCCTACATGAAAGCCAGGCAACGCCCGCCAGACAAAACAGCCGCCGCCCTGTGCCTCGATACCCTGATGATAATTTATACGAGTGTGTATCGGGCGGTGCCTTTCCGAGCGCTTCATGGGGCCTGAAAGGTACCCGCGCGATGGCCATTAGGACCAGCAGATTTTTGAAAAGGAAATTCTCGTACGGCCACCATCCGATCGAAGCAAGCGTCTTCTAGGCGCCGGGTCCGGCCGGGTAGCTCAGTGGAAACTAGCGTATCCGTCTCGTGACCTGCAGGTTGCGAGTTCGATACCTGGTTGAGGCAAACTTTCTTTCCGGCGATTTTTCGCCTCTCACTTCTGATGCATGTGAGAAAAGTAGTCAATGACTTGGAAAGAAAGTTGTGTCAGTACTAGTGTGAGAAAGCCAGGAAGCACGAGCGTTGGTGCACTGACCGCCATGATATGACCTAAGCTGTTACAACGGCGTTAAACTGCAATACAAACGAAATCCAAGCGTCAGACAGAGATCGAATGGTACTCGACCAACGTGCTTTTATCATTATCCAATGACCCTCCCCTCGGTAACCCCCCCCCCCGCGCCCCTTGAAAAAGGCGCGGTCGCCGTGAAGTTTCAAATAGTGGCTTAGAAACTTTCAACAGGGTGCTGTCCGACGACCAAATTTGCAGCTGCCAAAGCTCGATTTCGGAACATTTCGTTCTACGATTCTGGGGTTTAGGCTTACATTTCAGTGCAAGCTTTAAGATTGATTGATCGATCGATTCATGGCTCGATCGATTGATTGATTGATTGATTTTCGGGCAGCTTTTAACATCTCACGGCGACAGCTCCCTTGTTCATGTTCGTCCTTGGTTTCACGAGTTCTTGCGGCCAATTTTCTACTCAATGTACGAGCGCAATCAAAGAAGCTAAGGTAAACAATGGTTTCCCCCCTCTATCACCCTACCCCCTAAATCTGGCTATCTGTATGTTTCATTAATGAAAATTTACAATTCGGGCCTGTTTTGCGCACGTGCGTTCGTGCACGTGTATGAGCGTTATCTACATTAATTCTTCATTGAGCTACGTTCCGATATTTAGGCTTTTAAAATTACATTTTATTACATTTTGTTTATGCCGCTTCCACATTCCGTTATGTTTCACTGGTGAAAATTTACATTTCGGGTCTGATTCGCGTGCGTGCGTGCGTGCCTGCGCCCGTGCAAGTGCGCGTATGTGAGTTATCTACATTCATTTACTTGTATTCCGGTACTTAGGCTTTTAAAATTATATTTTGTTACATTTTGTTGCCGCCGTTTCCATATTCCGTAACATTCCGTGAATTGGGCTCCTACATTCCGTAACATTTTCTAAATGTTCCATTAATGAAAATGTACATTTTGGGTCTGTTTGTGAGCGTGCGTTCGCGCGTGTGCGCATGCACGCGCGTGTGTGTGTTATCTTAATTTATTCTTTATTTATTTACATTCCGGTATTTAGACTTTTGAGATTACATTTTGTAACATGTCGTTGTTGCCATTTCCACATTCTGTAACATTCCGTCAATAAGGTATCTACATTCCGTAAGATTTTCTAAATCTGGCAATTTCAATGTTTTTTTTTTTGTTAGCGTGTGAGCGTGGGTGTGTGTATTTTGTCTACATCTCTATTTCATTTAGCTACATTCCGGTATTTAGGCTCTTAATATTACATTCCGTAACATTCCGTTGTTTCTGCTTCTACATTCCGTAACATTCCGTGAATTAGGCATCTACATTCCGTGACATTTTGTAACATTTTGTTACATTCCGTGAATTAGGCACCTACATTCCGTAACATTTTGTAATATTTTGTTACATTCCGTGAATTAGGCACCTACATTCCGTAACATTCCGGTAATTAGTATACCCGTTTGATCATATTATCACAAAATTTAGGCTGCAATGTGACTAGCAGATTTTTTTTTTTTTAATGTCTTACTGAAGTAGAGCTATGAAAGTTTTCACAGCCAGAAACTGGATTGTCTTGACAGGTCTTCGTACATGGATTGCAATTCATTTTACCGCTGTCTAGATCTAAATGAAGCCAATCACAGGGTTCCCGCTGGGCTTCGCATTTGGCATCATTTGCGATAGATTTTGTAATGTGGCGCAAGAAAAGGCCAAATGGCGATAATGACTGGCACCGATATTTTTCACATCGGGGTGCTGTACATTTTGATACTGGTCCCCGTCACCTCAATGCGTGAAAGCGTATCTATAACCGAAAAATCGATAAGCTATTAGTAAATTGTCACCAATACACCCGGTCACGGCAGGTGATCTAAATAACAGTCTGTATATTATGTGGGGTTTGTCTAGTTACACACAATACGCATATACACCATGCAATGCTAATAATCAATCAAATGTCAATTTTGCCACGCCCGATCTGCATCCAAGGGTGTGAACACAGAATTTTTACACAATGTGCAGTACTGCGAACCAATCAGGAATCGCATACGAGATTTAGTCGCCACCCATGATTTCTAAAGCCAAGCCTTGATTCTGCTGCGTCATATACATCCTGTCACAGATACATGAGGGGGCATTAAGGTGTGTATTTAGCAATGACCACATGTTCGTGTGGATTACAGTCGGTAGTTAACACATCAATTAAAGAAGATTGGACCTCAGGATAACGGATTTATCGGCTTGCTACTTATGTTTGCAAACTGGAATTTTCGCGATCGATTATTCCTTTCACAGAAGTCGGTCGCTATTTTTTTTTTTGTAAACAGTGATCAGAAGATTAACCCTTTACCAGACGACAAAATTTTAGCCTTGTCCAAATTGAAAGCATTTGCAGACAATTTCAATGTGGCTAAAATGGTGCAAGTTTTCTTTGATACGGTAGAAAACATTGTGGGAAAAGGAGAAAATGCTGGTTACCAGCATTTTCTCCTTTTCCCACAATGTTTTCAAAAGGCCTCTTTCCCAGGGGCGTTAAAAGGCGTCATTGTATGGGAAAGGGTTAAGATTATGATCTTATTGCTCATTAATGTTTTCTACCCTTCATTCAAAAGACAAGATTTATCACTTGAGCCATGAATAACTCAGTAATTTCTTGTCTGCCAGAGCTTTCAATACGGTCGGTCAAGTCAACATTTTTAGCTCAGCTGTTTTCGAAGAATACAACATCGAATTATTGCCGTGGCCATGTCGTCATTGTGCAACAAGTTTGAAATTTTTGAATACCTCTGTTATGACTTAAGATATTTGCTTCAAACCTGGTTAGTAATTATCAAAAGGGGAACCTCTACAACAAGCAGGTAACCTATCAGAAGGGGAACCTATACAACAAACAGGTAACAATCAAAGCATTTTGAAGCACAGCCATGCCCCTTTTTCACCTTGGGATTTTCCCTGAAAATCAAGCACCTGCTGCGGAACTATATTCACGCAATAAATATAGATATGGATAAAAGACTTATCAAATGGAAGAAATGTTTTCTCATCTATTTCATTGCACATGATACAACAAAGAGAAGACATTAACCAATTTTTTATCATGGCCGACCCCATGTACTTTCATTTTAAAAATAGTACCAACTGGCTCCAATTATTTTAATTTGGCACAAACTTTTCTCATTTGGTGAAAGTGGTGGCGCAAGAAAAAAAATGGCCATGGGGAACCCTGAATCATACAGGGAAAGTAATTTTTCACAAAAGCCTCTTGGCTTCTGTGATGACTTTTTTTGAGGAACTAGGGCCGGGTTTGGGGCTGTCAGATTCTGGGCCTTTTCATTTGCTACCCGAAGGTTCATTTTGCTGGAAAAAATTCATCAGCTTTGATTGCAACATGATGCTGATGTTTAAGACTTAGTGTCACTAGGTGATGAATGGTTTGCCGTATATTTACTATCTGGATTGGAAATACAACGAAAATATTGTACACAGTTTGCATAATTAATTATTGTCGACTGGCTTCCAAAACATTGTAACTACAGGTTGAATAAGCTGCAGTTACGATATTATGGAAGTCTTGGCCGTTATATTGATTGGTTTACATTATTAAGCAGAAGCACAGGACTAGTGATCTAAAAATACACCGATGCAGTCTATTCTGTTCTGTTATATTGTATTTCATTCACCCCGCGAAAGTTTCTTAACACAACAAACCTGATCTTCGCTTCGTGACTGAATTGCGCTCCTAGGTCGCAAAGGAATTATTTCTGAGGGTCATTTACTTGAAAAGTGCGCCAAAACGCAGGAATTTGTATGTCAGGGAAAACCCTGAATAAATAACCAGGAAATTTTGATCACTATTTATTATTTTCGGTTTTCACCCATACTTGATGTAATGATTAATACCCAATCCTAAGCTTGTACCCGTAGTAGTCGTCCTACAGATAACAGGCTCCAACTTTAAGCCAATCCTCAAGATTTATAAAAAAAAATGTTTTATCAAAAATGACACTATTCTTGTTAACGCTTTCTGTGTGAAAATAATTTCTTCCGGAAACAAATAGGCCGACTTTCAAACCAGCCATTTACCTTACAGCATCTTTCACTCTTGTTTCCCTTGTGGTCGATCAGACCGAGATCAAACTGCACAAAACACTGTCTGATCGTTGATTTACACTGCCAGCTTTTCTAGGACATTATGAACAAGGGCAACCTTGAAACAGGGATCGTATATTACATCT
Source organism: Tridacna gigas (assembly GCA_945859785.2). Lineage (NCBI taxonomy): Eukaryota > Metazoa > Mollusca > Bivalvia > Cardiida > Cardiidae > Tridacna > Tridacna gigas. The sequence goes on along the minus strand of OX244034.2, from coordinate 63,438,105 downwards.
CTGCTTGAAATAGCTAATATTGAATGTGCTGTTTCTAAAATGAAAATTGCCTTTGGTTTATTCGATGCTATAGGGGTTAAAGTTATGGATAATTAACATGAATTCAGAAATAAATATAATACATTTGAAACATTGTGGCAAATGAAGAGAGTGGGTGAGAGATAGAGAGAGAAGCCTTGACAGTGCTTTGGTGCATACTTGTGATTTTGACCATATACTTGGTACCCATGTACCATGTGCTTGTTTGAAAAAATTGATATCTGTTCTGTTTTGTTCCTCTCCTTTTTCCACATTGTTTTCAAATCTGGTCTGGTGCAGTACACAAATGGTCGTCTGCTGGTTTTATAGTGCGTTCATCGATACAACACTGCATTAAAAAAAAAATCATCTACGTACTATGTAAGAGTGAAGGGAGTACTGTATATTGTATATAGACACGTTTACAGCCTATTTTCACACCTCCCATTTCCAACATGATAGAGAAGTTTCCCATAGATGTTAAAGATAAACCCCGATTTATGAAAAATCTGAAACACTAATGGACAAGAAGAAACTCGCAGATCAGACTGCACATGTAAAAGTGAAGGAGATAGGGCATGTTTAGATCACACACTGTCTTGCAGTTTGGAAAAAATTAATTGTCCAAAAAAGTATTTGTTACTATCTATCTCTCGGGCTCACTCTCTTCATTTGCCATAATATTTTTACCTGTATTACCTGTGTTTCTGAACTAAATTTAATTATCCATTATTTTAAATCTAAGAGCGTCGAATTAACCCAACTGCCATTTTCATTCTAGAAATAAAACCTTAATTTTAGCAATGCTAATGTTTTTCTTGTTCAGAGTGTCTTTAAAAAGTGACAAGTGAAGATCAAAGATCAGACTCCGCGTTTGGCATAGTCTAATCTCGATCTCACTGGCCGCAATGGCAATGAAAGTAATGACAGACGCTCTAAGGGTTAATGGCTGGTTTGGAAGTCTTTCAATATGAAAAATTTTCACACTGAAATGTTCATAAAACATTGTTTTAAAAGGAGATACAACGGGTTTCAAGTTTAGGATTGGGTGTTATTCATTGATGGTTGAAATGATCGAAAAGAGGACAAAGTGATTTTCGGTATTATTTTGCGTACAGCATGACAGAAGCAACATAACAAAAATATTATGTTTGAGTGAAAAAGTATGAAAAAAAAAAAGAAACATTGAAGGAATCAGAACCAAGACTTTATTATTTGGTGTGAAAAACGTCATGGCGCATTACCAACATCCAATCAATTTTCTCCATAAGTCCAATTTACCAAACTCATCTGTTACCGAAACATCTGTCACCTGTCCGGATAAAGATATATTCAATATGATCGGAGAAAGAATTCTAAGGACTTACTCTGTTCGCATTTCACCTAACATAAATTTTTGCCATTGTATTCTTCATATGTTTTTTGAAAACTTTATCTTTTTTTGTAGGTAACCCACACAGAATGGTAAGATTTTTTAACTTATCTCTTCATCTAATAATTTGCATTGCGATCTTTTCAACATAAATTCCTTACACTAGAACTGTTTAGTTAATGTTTTTTGACCCTTGTTTGTTCTTTTCCTTTATTAGCTCACCTGAGCACAACGTGCTCAAGGGGAGCCTTTAGGATCACCCGGTGTCTGTCGTGCGTCGTGCGTCATGCGTCATTCGTCGTGCGTCGTCAACAATTCTTTAAACATCATCTCCTCCTAAACCACTGGGCCAATTTGGTCCAAACTTGGCAGGAATGTTCCTTGGGAGGTCATCTTTAAAATTTGTTCACAAAATTTGATCCCATCAAAAACTCTGGTTGCCATGGCAACAAAATGGAATTTTCTAAGAAATTCTTTAAAAATCTTCTCCTCTGAAATCACTGGTCAGATTTTGAAATAATTTCACAGGAATGTTCCTTGGGTGACCCTTTTCAAAAAGTGTTTGCGAAATTTTGATATGTCGAAAAACATGGCTCTGGTGACTGGGGGCTACTTGCACTATATGGATATGAAGAAATTCTTAAAAATTCTTCTCTGAAACGGCAGGTCAGATTTTAAAATAATTTCACAGAGATGTTCCTTGGGTGACCCTTTTCAAAAACTGTCCGCGAAATTTTGATCCGTCAAGAAACATGGCTCTGGTGACTGGGGGCTACTTGCACTATACGGATATGAAGAAGTTCTTAAAAATTATTCTTCTCTGAAACGGCAGGTCAGATTTTGAAATACCCGGTAATTTGACAGAGATGTTCCTTGGGTGACTCTTTTCAAAACTTGTTCGTGAAATTTTAATCCGTCAAGAAACATGGCTCTGGTGACTGGGGGCTACTTGCACTATACGGAAATGAAGAAATTATTAAAAATTCTTCTTCTCTGAAACCGCTGGTCAGACTTTAAAATAATTTCACAGAGATGTTCCTTGGGTTACCCTATCAAAAATTGTTCACGAAATTTTGATCCATCAAGAAACATGGCTCTGGTGAATGGGGGCTACTTGCACTATACGGAAATGAAGAAATTATTAAAAATTCTTCTTCTCTGAAACGGCTGGTCAGATTTTGAAATAATTTCACAGAGATGTTCCTTGGGTGACCCTTTTCAAAAACTGTTTGCGAAATTTTGATCCGTCAAGAAACATGGCTCTGGTGACTGGGGTCAAGTTAAAGCAATACCTTGTGGGCATTCTAGAGGCCACATTTTTTGCTCAATTGACTTGAAAATTTATCAGAATGTTTGCCTTAATTAAATCTTGGATGAAATTGAAATTGGGTCATCTGGGGTTGTAAAGTAGGTCACTAGGTCAAATTAAAGAAATACCTTTTGGGCACTCTAGAGGCCACATTTTTTGTCTTGATGACATCTCAGAGGAGTTCAAAATTGGGTCACATAGGGTCATAAACAATGTCATTGGGTCACATTGAAGAAATACCTTGTGGGCACTCTAGAGGCCACAATTCTAGCTAAATTGACCTAAAAATTGGTCTACATATTTGACTTGATGATATCTCGGATCAATTAGAAATTGGGTCTCATAGGGTCATAAACTAGGTTACTGGGTCAAATTAAAGAAATGTATTGTGGGCACTGTAGAGGCCACAGTTTTTGCTCAACTGACCTGAAAATTTGTCAGCATGTTTGACTTGATGATATCTTAAATGGATTTGAAATTGGGTCACATAGGGTCATAATCTAGGTAAAATTACAGAAATACCTTGTGGGCACTCTAGAGGTGACAGTTCTTGCCCAATTCACCTGAACCTTGGTCAATAAACTAGGTCACTAGGTCAAATTGAAGAAAGACATTTTGGACACTCCGGAAGCCCCATCTTCAGCGCAATTGACCTGACAATTGGTCAGAATGTTTGTCTTAATAATATCTCAGATGAGTTTTAAATTGGGTCATTATGACCCTGGAGTGAAATTTCGCCTAATGGCTCAGGTGAGCAATCCAGGGCCATCATGGCCCTCTTGTTAATTTACAGAAAAAGTACTTGAATTGATTTGTGAAGCCTAAGACCATACTGTAACTCTGATCTGAATGTGGCTGCACATTGGTAGCCAACTGGTAGCAGACAGTAGTGTTCAATGAAGGATTCTTCAGAGAGGACATCATATTTTACCATCAGCTTGCCAAAAAAGGGAAATTTCAAACTGAATATTAATGAAAATGCACTTGGCTTTTGGCCTAAAATAAGTTCGATAGGAACAGAGTCCAAACTGACACATATTAATTATGATGGATTTTTTTCTGCTTCAATGGGACTGGGACCATGTCTAGAGATTCCTACCTTTGTAGGACATTGTAGAACTTTTAACACATTGAAGTACTGGTTAGACAGTCTCTAGTCTGAATACCAGTTACAGCAGATGATTTGTAGCATAAGTTTACTGAGCTGAATTAATGAAAATAACCTTTAAGTTTTTAATCAGAATAAACGGAAAAAAGATGGCCATTTCACGGTTGTTTTGACTAGAACCTGTAACAAAGATCTAAAACAAGGCATCAGACAGTGTTGTTCCAAGATCAGGCTATGAAGAACAGTCTGATCAGACTGCACAGGTTCTATGTCACATATGATACAAATATAATGCTGCATGTGAAAAGATAATGACACAAGGAGAAATTGCTTTTTGGGGGAATTTTCCAGTGCCAAGGAAGACGACTTGTCTATAGATGGTTATCGATCTTAGCTATATATAATGTGTTTTACTTGACAAATTTAGGCCTCAACAAAAGTTGGATTTATTGGACTGGGTAATATGGGAGGTTATATGGCTAAAAACTTGCTGAAGAAAGGCTATCCATTAGTTGTGTATGATGTTTCAAAAGAATCTCTTAAACCTCTTGAAGAAGCAGGTAAGTGTTACCCTTGGTTCTTCGTTTTTAATACTATATGTAGGCCATGTACATCTATATATACAACTGTTTATAAGGTGACCAAGTTTTCAAGTTGTCCATATTGTAAGCATTTGTACACATTAACCCTTTCCCAAATGACAAATTTTGGACTGGTCCAAATTGAAAGAGTTTGCAGACGACAATTTCAAATTTGATGAAAATGGCAGAAAGGACTCTAAAAGGGTAGAAAACACTGTGGGAAAAGGAGAAATTGCTCGTTGTGAGCAATTTCTCCTTTTCCCACAGTGTTTTCAAAAGACTTGTACTGAAGACATGTGAAAACCAGGGCTTGTTTGGGAAAGGGTTAAATTGATCTCAAATGATGGCGTTTATCTTTGAAAACAAGAAAGCTCTGGTAACCAGCATTTTCTCCTCTTCAGAATGATTTCAAATGCCTTCTTCAGTGTCTATTCTAGGATGCACAATTGTGGGATTCACGCTAATTTTTTTCAGATCCTGCATAAATTCATACCCAATGCGTGACAGTTTCACGGAAAAAAAAAACAATGAAAAAGTTCAAACTGAAGAATTATTGACTCTTGCCTCACAGAAAATACCACTGTTTTGAATAAAACGGCATCATTGCCAAAGCTGTTTTGCGAGCTATTGTGTCCATCAAAGTAACCTCCGGTGACAGGAAGTGGATCAAAACGGCCCACTTCGAAAATTACCCTGGCCAAAATGGCTACCTTTACCTAGTCTTAGACTATTGTTTTTGTAATGAATTTTATCAGAATGAATTTCAAAACTGTCTTGGTCTTATCTCTTATTCAAAGATTCATTTAATTTCTGCAGATGGGTGTTTAAGAATTTGTCGTTTGAGACGTAAACAGGTCGGTAAGTGTGCTGTATAGTCTTGGACAGGAATGAATGTCTAATTATATGTGCTATATATGTTTTCTATCTGTTCGAAAATTGTCCTGCCTATTTTTTGAAAATCTAGCATACTTTTAAGATGGAGGGGGGAAAATCCCCCCTTATTTTCAGTTTCTAGAACAGACACAGCTTCTTCCTCAGGGTTGTTGAAAATACTGGATGTGGATAGTTTGGACTGCTGAACCATAGAAATGGACTTTGCCACTTTCAAAAAGCTGACTCAAGTATTGTGATTTTAACCTTTAGAGCACTGAATAAAAGGAGAAAAAAAAACGTAAATCAGGATTGTGGATAAACTTATGTATAGCTGGAATATGTATAGATTTTCAGATAGTATAGGTAAAAGATCAGATCACTTAATCTGTACAGCTTGCTCTTTATACCCCTGCAAAACGAATGTTTTCGGGGGTATACTGGAATCAGCCTGTCTGTCCATCCGTCCGTGTGTCCGTCTGTGTACAAAATACTAGCAATTTTGTGTCGCGAACTCCTCCTAGAGTTTTCCTTCAATTGCATTGAAACTTTGCACATATATTGATCATATATTCAGGGTTTTCATTTAAAGCTGATTGCCGATCATAAAAATCGGTTGAAATCAGCCTTTAATCGGTTGTTTTTGCTGGATCTTTGAAAAATCGATCGCGTTGTTTATATCGAAAATATTTCACGCGTTGGTAGCTGTACTGCGACACCGGTTCAATTTTACCGCGAAACCAGAAACAATTGGTTTATGAATGTTACGCGGTCATTCATTGGATATTTGCATCCAATTATCCAAACGTAGGCGACGATACGTTTCTCCGATCTCTATTTGGTAATCATGGACGCCAAAGCCTAGGCGGCCCCCTTGACCCCCGGTCTGTTGTTTTTGTCAATCAATCTCTTGCTTCATTTCAAAATGAAAACCCTGTATATTGAAGATTTGCAAGACGTAATTTTCAAGTGTCAACTCCCCCTGGGTGAGGAATTATCTCCCCTTGAACTTGACACTTTTTCTGTCAAAGCGCTGGCGGGGGTATTAAGTCACATTCAGTGACAGCTCTAGTTATCTTCATGATTTGCAAACAATTTTGCTAAGTGTGCAAGTGCTTAAGGAGGTTTAATCTACAGTATTGTGGTTACTGGTAAAATGTAGATGTCACATAGGCATTATGGACCAGATTTCGCTGAATGCATTTAGTTTCATCAGTTTACCTCATGCTCCTTAGGACTAGTGCTGAATGATGTTAGTTGTACATGTGCCTGTTTAAAGATGGATACATGTATTATCCTTCCTTACAAGTTTGTCACATACATGCACATTCCATTTTAAGTCTTTACCAAAGGACAAAAGTTTTGACTTGACCAAATTGAAAGCATTTGCAGACGACAAAATTAACATAGCTCAAATGATGATTTCTGTCTTTGATGTGGAAGAAAACATTGTAGGAAAAGGAGAAAATGCTGGTTACATTTTCTCCTTTTCCTACAATGTTTTCAAGAGGCGTCTTCTTCAGGGTTGTTAAAAGTCAGGATTGTGTGGTGAAGGGTTAATATATTTGACTTTCCTTGGACCTGATGGAGTTTGGTAGAGCTAAGCAGCTAGTCCACTTGTTTCAGAATACAAGAATTTTTTTTATGACATTATACGGGACACAAATCTGTGAACTGTATTCATAAAACAGTTGAAATATTACCAATAAATCAATAATGCACTAAGGTGGAAATCAACAATACTGAACTAGTAGATTTAAAAACACTTTAACATAAAACAAATTCTGAAATAGAGATTTTAGCATAGAGAAAATTAATCAAATACTGCAAATATAACTGAAAGAAAAATGAAAAAGTGTTTTAAACAGTTAGAAAACACAGTTATAAGCCAGAGAGATTGTTTTGCAGGTGCTCAAGTTTCTGGCACTCCGGCAGAAGTTGCATCTGAAGTAACCAGTATTGTAACCATGCTACCGGAGAGCTCACATGTACAGGAAGTTTATACAGGCAGTGATGGGATTTTGAGGTAAATCATGAAATGTAATGTAATTTATTGGGTATCTGTTTTAGATTCTTGAAAATAAGATATTAATGAGATAAAAACTTCTTTAACCCTTTCCCAAACAATCCCTGGTTTTCACATGTCTGCAGTACAAGTCTTTCGAAAACACTGTGGGAAAAGGAGAAATTGCTCGTAACGAGCAATTTCTCCTTTTCCCACAGTGTTTTCTACCCTTTTTGAGAACTTTCTTCCATTTTCATCAAATTTAAAATTGTCATCTGCAAACTCTTTCAATTTGGACCAGTCCAAAATTTGTCGTTTGGGAAAGGGTTAACCAATACCTTTAAGACAACATACAGGGTGTTTGATACAGGCGTTGAGATTTAGAATCCTAGAAAGGCCAAAGCCTTCCCTGCATAGAAAACACGAGCAGTATGAAAAAGATGTAGGAAAAAGGAGAAGTTGCTTGATACCTCAATATTTTTCAAAGTTATCAAGTGTAGGAATATACAAACAATGGGTCTATGTTACATTGGATCTGTGTTAGAAAAGTCAAGGCAAAACCAGATCACATGAAAAACTACAGTTTTTCATTATTTTTATAACAGCACAGTGAAGTCTGGTTCCCTGTTAATGGACTGTAGTACCATAGATCCAGCTGTATCCCAGGCCATGGCAGAACTAGCAGAGGAAAAGGGTGTGAGCTTCCTTGATGCACCTGTATCTGGAGGTAAAGCTGTATGTCTTCAAATAACTGCTTACTTTTCTTAAAATTAATTATAGATTCAAAGCTTTTGTTGTTACCAAAAGAAAAACAGAGTTGTTTTAAGGAAAATCCCACAGAAGGGATTTTGACCAGCAGGTATCAGGTATATTGGAAATCAGAAGATATAATGAGGAGTTAAGATTTTTTCGGAAGTGCTGAAAACTTTGTCTTTGAGAAAATCCAGCAACAGACTTCCAAATGCATTTACTTTATATTGATTGTAAAAGAAGTTCTGCAGCTCAAAGATGACTTCCCGGAAACCTTATCATTGCTTACATCAAGGTTACTTTTAGTTCTTTACCCCTGGATCACTGTACTGTTATTGTTATGATTACAACAATACTTCAAGTTGAAGTGATTTTAAAACCTACCAGTTTTTCTTTCCGTATTGCTTTCAATGTGGACAAATGAATAATTTTTTATCTTTCAAACAATCAAAATATAAACTGAGAAGAACTCAGTTTTTAGTTCTACTGGCTGAAAGCCAGCAGAGCTTATGACATTGTGTGGTTTCTGTCGTCTGTCCATCTGTCAGTCTTTTTCAGTCACATGGATGAAAGGTCAAGGTCACAGATGAGCTTTCTTTGAAAGTCATTTCCATGCTTTAACTGCCCCCAGCTGGGCGGGGGGATAGAAATAGCTCAGCTGTCGCACTACAGCAGGGGTAAGACCCCCCCACTGTGCCTGCCTGTTTGCCGTGGGCTGCAACTCGTGTCGTTCGATGACAGGATCCCGGTGGTTGAGTGGATTCAGAGCTCGGCCCTTTGATGGCTCTGTTTTCGCAACACACCACTTTGGCCTTGAATTGAATTAAACGAGGGGTCAGGAAGGCCCGTTCTGATCAATCGGCTGGTCACGCCGAGCCCTAGGGTGTTTCTCTGACTTTGTTTTCTTTTAATCATACACAGCTACATCATTTCTCTGTCGTCAGTTGCTGTATGTCAGTACCCTAGAAGGCGGTGGCTCATGGGCTAATCGGGTGAAAGTTGGTGTTTGGTTGACACTTGTAACCGCCCAAAGTTAGTCTATGCTTGGTAGGACATTCTGCGGGCCTACATTTGTCCAGTCTAGCCCTTTCACGTCGAGTATATCACCGATGTATCCTTGTCATGATCTGAGTTGGATTTCCCCAGATCATGTCCCCTTGTTGGACTCCGAGGCGGGTGGGGAACATCGGTGATGAATATACAACAAAAACTATGGCTTCTCAAAAAAAGGCCAAGCGTGTACTCTCTGACTCTGATTCAGAGTCGGAATATTCAACACCTTCTTTATCATTTGCACGTTTTTTAGTCATTGAATCTGTAGACTCTACCAAACCCGTTACAAAACTATCTCCTTTTATTATTGAAAAATCCCTTTCGGCAATCCTTGGTACACCCAAATCTGTTAAAAAACTTAAAAATGAAACTTTGCTTGTTGAGTGCTTCTCGCAACAACAGGTTAGAAATCTACTTGGACACAAGAAACTTTTTAATCTTGATGTCAAAATATTTCCCCATAAGACCCTTAATACCTCCAAGGGGATCATTAGATGCAAAGAATTAAGCTTCTGTGACTCTTTGGAGGAAATCAAATCAAACCTCAAAAGCCAGGCTGTGTCTGATGTGAAAAGAATTTCAGTTCTCAGAGATGGCATTCATAGAGATACACATACATACATCTTAACATTCTCTACGCCAACTCTCCCTACTTCAGTTAAAATTGGATTTCAATCGGTCAAGGTCGATGTTTACGTGCCTAATCCGTTGCGCTGTTATAAATGCCAGCGGTACGGCCATCATGAAAGTAACTGCAGAAGCACACCTGTTTGTCCCAAATGTGCTTTTGAAGGGGAAAACCATGACCAAAAGACTTGCAATAACCCTCTTCTCCGTGTCAATTGCAAGTCTTCTCATCCTACTTATTCCAAAGAATGTTCAGTTTGGAAAGATGAGAAAGAAATCCTGTCAATCAAGTTTAAGGAGAATGTTACCTTTTTGGAAGCCAGGAAAACAGTTGAAAAACGCAGGTCTGATCAGGCATTGTTGAGCAAAAGCACAACATACGCAAATGTTGCATCTCCTTTGCCTGCAAATGGACATTGTCCAACCTGCGAACTGTTGGCTAAAAAACTTCTCCAAAAGTTTCCTGAAATGACTAGTGAACTGAAAGCTCTCCTTGCCAATGTCGAGGTTACAACACCTTCCACTCAGACTCAGCCTGCATCTGAAACAAACAAACCCTCTTCTGCACCCCCAAAACCCACAGACTCTCAAAGTATTCCTTCACAAAAAACCCCAAAGCCCTCTTCCTCTTCGCAAAATATTTCTTCAAAAAAAACTTCAAAGCCATCTGCCCCTTCAAAACAGCCTCCTAAGAAACCCCAACCTCCACCTTCACAGTCTACAAATAAATCTAACGCTCCACCTAAAGATAACAAATCTGATGTACCCTGATCACCAAAAAGATCTTCCTCGAAATCTAAACCACAGTCCAGAGATAACCATGGATCCTGTGAAATTGCAGTCACAGTAGATGATCCGGTCCCTACCTCCAACAGATTTTCGGAGTTAGAGGACATGGATGCAGATACTGAAAATCTGGAAGGTGAGGCTTCAGATTCAGAAGCCTCTATATGGTCCATTTCTAAAGATACTTGGAACAAGGACACTGATACTTGGCACACGTCCAAACCTGAGACAACTGTAATTAAATCTTAATCTATTTTAAAATGTATTGGTTTACGGCCTCTTTTTTTACCTTAGCTTTTATACTCTCTTCATGCACTATGGATACCATAATCCAGTGGAATTGTCGAGGTCTAAAGTCAAACTTTGACGAACTTTCCCTTTTAATCAATGATCACAAACCAGTTGCTGTTTGTCTGCAAGAAACCTTCCTTAAGCGGGAGGATGATATTTCTGTCAAATATCATTCCATTTACAATAAAGTCTTTACCGAAGGCGAGAAAGCTAGAGGTGGTGTTTCTATTATTGTCAATAACAACATTCCTCATAAAGTTGTGTCTCTTAATACAAACTTGCAAGCTGTTGCCATCAGGTTATCTTTACACAGTGCTGTTACACTATGTTCTTTATATCTCCCCCCGAGCACACCTATTAATGAGACCAATCTGAATGATCTCATTTCCCAATTGCCATCCCCCTATATTCTTGCTGGGGATTTTAATGGTCACAATGTTATGTGGGGTTGCGATGACACTAATCAGAGAGATTTACAGTTGGAGAGCTTCATTTCGAACAACTCTTTGTCTTTCATGAATGACAACAAATCCAAAACCTACCTACATCCAGCAACTGGATCTTACTCATCTATTGATTTAACTTTATGCAGCCCAGTCTTACTTCCCAATTTCACTTGGAAAGTGAAAGAGGATTTGTGTGGAAGTGATCACTTCCCTATTATCTTTTCATCTACACAACCATCCAGTAGCATAAAACCACAGAAATGGAAGCTCTCCAAAGCCAATTGGAATAGATTTGAAACCGTCTGTGAACAGACCATTACACACGACAAATTTGGAGATTGCGATGATCCTGCAAAACTTTTTACTTTGCTGTTAATTGATGCAGCTAAACAGTCTGTCCCTCAGACCTCGACAAATCCAAAACGTCCTGACAAGCCTTGGTACAATGAAGATTGTAAACAGGCTGTCAGAGACAGAAAACAAGCCCTTAGAAAGTTTAACCTCAGACCTACCAAAGAAAATCATAACTTATTCCGTATTTCCAGGGCAAAGGCTCGTCGTACCATTAGAGAAAGTAAGCGCAAGGCTTGGAGACAATATGTCTCTAAATTAAATAGTAGAACTACTACTAAAAAAACCTGGGACATGATCAGAAAGATCAATGGCAAAGGCCAACCCCCTCTCAGTCACCTTGAAGTTAACAATACTTCGTTGGAAACCTCCCAGGATATAGCTGATGCTCTTGCTGACACCTTTTGCAAAAAGTCTTCCTCTGCAAACTATTCTGAAAAGTTTCAGAGGAATAAAGCCAGAGAAGAAAAGAAAAAACTTAATTTCAATTCTTCTAATTCAGAGCACTATAATAAACTCTTCACTTTTAAAGAATTAAAATCTGCTCTGAATAAAGCTCACGATTCTTCTCCCGGCCAAGATAAAGTTCATTACCAGTTTTTAAAACACTTACCTTTTACTTCTCTCTCTGTTTTTAATGACATCTGGCAGTCCGGTGATTTTCCTTCGTCCTGGCGAGAGGCACTAGTCATTCCTATCCCAAAACCTGGCAAAGATGCTAGTGACCCCGCCAACTATCGTCCAATAGCTCTTACTAGTTGTCTCTGCAAGACCCTAGAACGTATGGTCAATGACAGGCTTGTCTGGTTTTTAGAGAAAAACAACCTTATCGTTGATGTACAGAGTGGATTTCGTCGCCAGTGTGGTACCATCGATCATCTTGTCCGCTTTGAAACCTTTGTCAGAGAAGCCTTTATTAATAGACAACATGTAGTATCTGTCTTTTTCGACCTTGAAAGCGCTTATGATACGACTTGGAAATACGGAATTCTTAAAGACTTACATGACTTTGGTCTTCGAGGCCGTCTTCCTCTTTTTATCTCGGCCTTCTTGGATGAACGTCTTTTCCGCGTCCGAGTTGGCAATACTGTCTCGGGAGCCCGTGAACAGGAGATGGGTGTGCCCCAAGGATGTATTCTCTCTGTTACACTTTTTAGTGTAAAAATAAACAGTATAGTTAAAGCTATCTGTCCTGGTGTAGACTGTTCTCTTTATGTTGATGACTTTGTTATATGCTTCAGATCTCGAAATATGAATATTATTGAGAGACAACTTCAACAGTGTCTCAACAAACTCCAAACGTGGTCTGATGAAAATGGCTTCAAATTTTCCAAGTCCAAAACAAAATGCATGCACCTTTGTAATCTACGTGGTGTTCATCCAGACCCTGAACTGTATTTGGACAAAACTAAAATTGAAGTCGTTTCTGAGTTTAAATTTCTCGGAGTCATCTTTGACAGAAAGCTTTCCTTCCTTCCTCACATCACTACACTTAAAAAGAAATGCAAGAAGGCTCTTAATCTTTTAAAGGTTGTGGCCCATTCTGAATGGGGAGCAGACCGTAAAGTCCTCTTGCGGCTTTATCGGTCTTTAGTTCGCTCTAAATTAGACTATGGATCTATCGTATACGGATCAGCCCGTAAATCTTGCCTTAAAATTCTCGATCCTATACACCATGAAGGCCTGCGTCTTGTACTTGGAGCTTTCAGAACTTCTCCCGTCAATAGTCTCTATGTTGAGGCTAATGAACCTTCTCTTTCTTACAGGAGGGAAAAACTCTCACTTCAATATCTTTTAAAACTGAAGTCAAATCGTTTTAACCCAACTCACAAAGTTGTTTTTAAACCTCAATATAAACGTCTTTTTGAAAGGAAACCAAATGTTATTCCTCCATTTGGTATCCGCATGGAGCCCATTGTAGATAACCTTGGCATAGACATTGAGTCTATTGCCGACTATAAAATCTCTGAAATCCCTCCATGGACACTAAACAGTGCAGAATTCAGATTTGACCTTGCATCCGACAAAAAGTCAGTCACGGATAGAACTGTGTTTCATGCTAGATACAACGAGATAAAGGAGCATTATTTTTCCTTCAAACCAATCTATACAGATGTATCTAAAGAGGGAAATTCTGTAGCAGCTGCCGCTATTTATGGAGAAAGGAGCTTAAAGTGCCGCCTTCCAAACAATTCCTCTATCTTCTCTGCAGAAATTAAAGCTATTGATCTTGCCCTTAATCTAGCTGAACATTCTAATTCCAACCGTTTCATTATCTTTTCGGACTCTTTGTCAACATTACAGGCCCTTTCAAATCAACGACTTGAGAATCCCTTGATCTGTACTTTACTTGAAAGGATCTCACAAATTTCTTCTATGAATAGATTGGTGTTCTGCTGGCTTCCAAGTCATGTAGGCATCAAAGGCAATGAAAATGCCGATAGGTCTGCCAAATCTGCACTTAACCTTCCCATTTCAGATTTTAAAGTTCCACACACTGATTTTAAATCCTCTGTTTTAACACATATCCAATCTTCTTGGCAATCCCAGTGGGATGCTGATGTTTTCAATAAACTGCATTCAGTTAAACCAACCCTTGGCGAATGGTACCCCTCTTACAGGTCTGTTCGTCGAGAAGAGGTGATAATCACAAGGCTCCGAATCGGACATTCTCGGTTTACACACTCCTGGCTTTTAACCAGAGAAGATGCACCAGAATGTATTCAATGCAACGAACACCTTACAATAAAACATATTTTATTAGATTGCATTGACTTTCAACCAATTCGTGAGAAATACTACAATGTTGACAGTATGCACAACCTCTTTGAAACAGTCAACATTGATTCAATTATTACCTTCATCAAAGAGATTGGTCTATACAACAAGCTGTGATATTTTCTTAATTAACTTTTTAACCCGTTGTGTAAACTCATATTTCTACTGCTTAAACCTTTTTATCTCCAGTTTGCATCTCCTTAATGGGAGGATTGGCTCTCTTGGGAGTATCTTATCTCATTGGAGACGGGACCTCTTTAATGGGAGTATTTTGATCCCATTGGAGGCTCCACCCTTTCTCTATTCACATTCTTAACTTTTTCATCTAAAACTTTGAGTAGGCAGGGATTGCCCAGCCACTCAATATTATATTTTATGCACATTATCAGTTACACATAACCTTTCATCATTTAAAGACTTTTTCTTATCATTTTAAGACCGTTCAAATTTTTTATCACAATCTTAAGTTTGCATCTCCTTAATCCCATTTTTAATATCTTTTAACACAGATATGCGCGCTAAATGACCAAAGCTGTCGATGCGCCATAAAACAACATTCATTCATTCATTCATTCCATGCTTTAACTCACTAGCTGTTTGACCAAGGACGCTGAAACTTTATACAAGTATTGCTCATGACCCAAAGAGGTCCTCTATTGCTTTTGGGTCACCTGGGTTGAAGGTCAAGGTCACTGGTGATCTTTGTTTTGAAAACCATTTTCATTCTCTGACTGTGCTGCTTCGGTGACATGGTGCTGGTGTGTGTTTGTTTTTTTCCTTTTTGTACTATGAATTAATGATATATGCTAGAATAATGCAAAATCCCTGCCATTTGAGCACTTCAGGCTTTCAAAGGCCTTTAGTTTACCATTAATCATTGCAGGGGTGAATGCAGCTCGTGACGGTGCCTTAACATTTATGGTTGGTGGATCAGAGAGCACATTCCAGGCAGCCAATGAGTACCTGAGTTCTATGGGTAAAAATATTGTTCATTGTGGACCAGTGGGAACTGGCCAGGTATGATATCTGATCAATAATCTCAAAGGAATGTCAATTTTCTGAACCAAATGTTTATTATAAATCCCCCCTTTTTTACAACCCTTAGGTAGAAGTCTTTCGAAAACATGTGAGAACAGGAGAAAATGCTGGTTACCCGCATTTTCTCCTTTTCTGTCAATGTTTTATAGCCTTACTAACACAAATTCCATCATTTGAGCCAAAATTTAATGTCCTCTTTAAAATGCCTTAGCCTACTACTGGTGAAGCTCAGGAAATGCATGAATATGTGAGCTGTTGCCATGATATGACTGAAATAATGTTGAAAGCGGCATAAATCACCATTCAATCAATCAATCAACTACTAA
The DNA here is from genome assembly GCA_945859785.2 of Tridacna gigas. Lineage (NCBI taxonomy): Eukaryota > Metazoa > Mollusca > Bivalvia > Cardiida > Cardiidae > Tridacna > Tridacna gigas. Next base: position 63,422,396 of record OX244034.2, on the reverse strand, counting down.
ATGCTTTTACTGTGAACAAGTATAGAATATTGTTGTCTAGTAAATAAGTTATTAGACTTTTGCCATACGATTCTTTGCACAGCCTCTGCAAGGTATCGAGGACTATAGGTTTTTCAAAAGTGAAGAAAAACAATCAGGAAAAAGAACCCTTATTTTATACAAAAGGAGATTTCTTATTTACTTGATAGTTCCATAGTTTCCATTTGGTTCTTCTGACTCTCCAAGATTAAAAAATTTCAGACCCACTCCAGGGTCTGTATTCACCAACCATTCTTAAGAATATTCTTGGTCTTGTTCTCCAAAATTTTCCAAATTTGAAAGTAACACAACTTCTGATTGGCTAAACCATTTGGTTTTGAAAGGGTCAAAATAATTTTCTCACATTTTTTTAAAAACCTCCCTTCCTAAGGCTGTCAGAACATTGGAGCTTTTCGCACATTTTTAGCCCTACTGGCTGTAAGCCAGCAGAGCTTATGTTATGGCATGGTTTCCATCGTCCGTTCGTCCGTCCGTCCAACTGTCTGTCCGTCCATTAGTCTTTTTCTTGTTTACGCGATAAAAGTCTGCATTTGCGATCGGATTTTCGTGAAACTTGCACAGTTGGTTTATCTCATAAATAGCTTGAACCCTATCGATTTTGAAAAAAAAATCTGACAGTTAGTGTGGGAAAAGTAGCCAATTAAATTTTAAAATTTCAGTTTCTTGTTTAGGCAATAAATTCTACATTTGTGGTTTGATTTTCGTGAAACTTGCACAGTTTGTTTATCCCATCAATAGTTTGAATCTTATTGATTTTGAAAAAAAAATCTGACAATCAGTGTGGGAAAAGTAGCCATTTAAAGTTCAAAATTTCTTCTTTTTGTTTACGCTATAAAGTCTGCTTTTTAGTCAGATTTTCATGAAACTTGCACAGTTTGTTTATCTCATCAATAGCTTGAATCCTATTGATTTTGAAAAAAAAAAAAAAAAAATAGACAATCAGTCGAGGAAAAGTAGCCATTTAAATATGAAAATTTAGAAAACTAGTTTATGCGATAACGTCAGCATTAAATTTTGTGGTTGAATTGTCATTAAACTTGCACAGTTGCTTTACATGATCAATAGCTTGAACCCTATTCATTTTGGGAAAAAAAATCTGACTATCAGTATGGCAAAAGGAGCCATTTAAAGTTGAAAATTTACATTTCTTGTTTATGCAATCAAGTCATATTTTTTAGGGATGGCAACGGTTAACCGGTTAACCGGTTAACCGATCGAATGACCGATTAACCGGTTAGGCAATCGGAAACCGGTTAACCAGAAATATAAATTACCAAAAGTGTACCAAAATAATGAAGAAAAACGTCTACAAAATTAACTTTGCCGGTTCTGAAAACCATAACTGCACTATACGCGCATCTATGTCGCCAAGACGCGGCGAAGGTGTGATACACAGTTTGACATGTCTGTGCTATAAACATTGTTAATCCGCTAATTGGTCTCCTGTCTCCGATAATAAACAGTCAAAAACAGGTGTCCTCCTCTAATCAAAGGCACTCGCTTCTACAGTTTATTGATTTGATTTGTTTGGATTATTTCATTAAGTGCCCGCCCCCATTCAAATATGTGCATTGATTGACCAATCAGCGTAAGACGGATTAAAATTAACAAGTTAATCGACCTCTGGTCAAAAACGCACAGCGATTACCGGCCGATATAGCTCAGTAGGTAGAGCGTAGGACTTGTTAACACAATGTCCTACAGATTGTGGGTTCGTATCCCCGGCTGGCCAACTAAAAATTACTAATAGTCTTTCGGATGAGACATTAAACCGAGGTCCCGTGTGACGGTGCTATACGCCGAGCACGTTAAAGAACCAGGCGAAGCTCTCAGTAGTTTCGACCTGTATCCTTGCACTATCCCCCGTAACAACTAACCGTCTTCTGGGGGCGTCGCTCAGATGGGCAACCGGTAGCGACGATAAATAAATGGAAATAACCAACCAACCAACACACAGCGATTACTCTTCGTTCATTATCAGTTTGATAAGTATCCTTGAAAATCGAAATATACCTTTAGAAGTTAATCGTAAGCACAAATCTTGAAAACAAACAACATGCCTCCACCTACATCAGCCGTTTGGAAGTATTTCAAGCGAAGCAACGACGGGAACACTGTAAAATGCACTTTGTGCAGTCAAGAATTGAAGATGACAGGTGGTATGTCAAACATGCGCAACCACTTGAAGGGGAAGCACCCATCTCACAGTGCTTTCGAAAGCTTTTCATTCAAGGTCGCAAAAATCAGGGTTTATCGGTAAAGGGCAAATCAGTGACTGCTTGAAATGAATTTTTCCTGTAAGTTTCGAATATTATTATTTATGTTCAGTTTCCATATATAGACTATAAGTTTAAATAAAAAAAAAAAATAATAATTAAAATAAAAATAATAAGGGTTATGTTTGTGTTGTTGGTAATTTATTTAGCAGTTTTCGTCCATATACCAGTTATCTTAACCCTTTCCCAGACTATCCCTTGTTCTCACGACCTTGAGGTTGAAAATCTATGAAAACATTGCAACAAAAGGAGAAATTGCTCATAACGAGTAATTTCTTCTTTTCCCACAATGTTTTCTACCTTTTTAAAGAAGTAAGAAGCATTTGTATCAATAACAAATAAAATTGTTTTCGACAGAGGCTTCGAATTTGGAAGGGTCTAAAACTAATATTTGTCGTTTGGGAGAAGTTTAAGACCCGATTCACTTAGCGATGGCCCTTTCGTTTGACGATAACCATAGCGTCATCTGCATGATACAGTTAATTGATTATGAGAAGTTGTGAATAGCCTGATAATTTCTAGTACTCTGAAGAAAACCTTGTGGAAAATTGATTATATTGCCGTGAGGGAGATCGTCGATAGATTGGCCGCCTTCTGCGCCAAAGTACAGAAAAAGTAAACGTTACGGGTATGCATTTCTTATGCACCGGTTATCAATGTTGACATCTCGAGCAAATATGGCAGGTACCTTCATCTTATTTTTTTTTACATGGTCGTTCGGTTAACCGGTTAACCGATCGAAAGATTGAACGGTTAACCGGTTAGTAATTTTACTAACCGTTGCCATCCCTAATATTTTTTATTCAATCTTTTGATACTTGCAAAGATTTTTTGTATCATCAAGGGGTTGAACTCTATTAAAGATGAAGAAAATCTAGTAATCGGTTTAGGAAAAGCACCCATTTGATGACTTAGTATTGTTTACCCAACACAGTCCACATTATTAGTCACATTTCTTTGAAACTTGCAGGGATTGTTTAAAACATTGAGTACTGAAACCCTATCAAATTTGGCTGGATTCCAAACAATTGGTTTGAGAAATTGTACTTCAGTTTTTTTTCACTATTTGTTCAATTCACCATGCCTCCTTGTGCTGTCTTTGTGGGATCAAGCCCAGTTGCAACAACTCCTCCCCTGATTTTTTGTATGTGTGCTTTATCCCTTTTTGCATCATGAATTCATAATGTATGCTAGAAAAAAACAAAAACAAAATCAGGCTAGTGGAGCAATTCAGGTCCTCAAGGGCCTCTACTTAGAACAATCAAGCTTAAAAGTTGAAAATGAAACAAAATCACTTTTTACTTTAAAAAAAAATAGCTCTTTGAAAGCATGAACTTTTGCTATGCTTGAATTGTTCATTACAAACATGTCAAGCTTTTGTTGACCTCTTGATTTTTGTCATCTCAGTAGATTAATCTTCAAACATAGCAAAAATAAATTTTACAAATTGTACATCTTTTACTTTCTTTTTATAGGCTGCCAAAATTTGTAACAATATGCTGTTGGCTATTTCAATGATAGGCACAGCTGAAACCATGAATCTTGGAATGAGGTGAGTATAATAAGCCTAATACTGCTTAGTTATGCTTTAAGTTGATGGCAAAAGACGATTTCAGAATCATTGTGAGGAAAAGGAGCAGTATTTTGTCACAAGCAATTGCTCTTTACCCATTAATGTACTCAATATAATTTGAGAAAATATACTCCTTTCCGTCAAATGTTTTTCTTTGCATCACATGTACTTGTTTTTGATTGGTTTAAAGTCAACCGTTGAGGTTCAGGGTTAACCTGTACAAAACGAATGTAAGAGGGCCAAGTTTCAGTATTTTGCTGTTTTGTTTACTTACCTTGTGGAGGGAATGCAAGCAAATGAGAAATAGCCATCTCCACACCTGGAAGTTGTACTCTGTAGGTCACCTTTTTATTATGGCATTTGCTTGAGTTAGTAATTATTTATCAACAATCCTTTTGACTGTCTGAATTACGTGTAATTACAAGACTAGCTGTCTGTTTGGCTAAGACATTACATCAATCAGATGACTGGCTATTGATATTAGACTTGAATTTAATGTGATTGGTGTATAAGACCACTGTTAGTGCCTGTCAAAGGATATTATATTTTTGTCCTTACTTTTCACCGTTCAACTTTATTTTTTTTTGTTGTTGATATGGAAAAACATTGTAATAAATAATTTGACATTGTTTCTTTCGTTTGAAAATACATAATGGTCTTTCTTTGTTTCTCATCTATTTTTAAGACTTGGTTTGGATCCCAAGTTGCTGGCTAAGATACTGAACATGAGTTCTGGTAGATGCTGGTCAACAGAGATGTATAATCCAGTGCCAGGTGTGAAAGAAGGGGTACCTTCCAGCAACAACTATCAGGGAGGCTTTGGAACAGCCCTTATGACCAAGGTAAACATGCAGAAATATTACTTGAAATACTTCTATATGGTACTTGTTTTACTATCCATGGATGAACTGAGAGAATTGCCTTCATCTATAACCATTACATACTTATGGAGAACATGTTGACACATCTGGTGACCTTGGAAAACATTTTGAAAAGTGACTACTATTGTGAAACCGCTTTACTTTATTTCTGTGACAGTCTCGGACATTTGCTTCTTTCTAAACAGAGTTCAAATGTTTAATATGTTTGTATAATAAACTTGTTGCAGTGTCCATGGTGTAGAGGTAAAATACCTGGACAGTAGGCACATGATCCCAAAGTAGACATCTTGTAAAATCGTAAATTTACCAGAGATCTATAGATAGTTCACGTAAAAAGACAGAATATTCATTAAGTGTCAAGTCAAATGGGTGTCACTATATATGTACTTCATTAATTACAATGTTCATATTTGTTTGTTTAATTTAGTAAAACATATTTATTGTACATCAATTGAGAAACAAGTTCTTACAACTTATACTAATCTCTCTCGATTCTGCTTCCTGGGAACTACATCAGTACTCGGGCTGAATGTGTGGGCCAATGAAAAATCCCGAAGTTGACACCCGCTCCTGGGTATCAAACTTGGAACCTTATGTTCATGTTTGTTGTACTTCCATTACATGTCTCATATTTGGGAAAGTAAAAAATGTCAATAATACTTATTGTGGAATTGGATTTCATAGACAAACAGTCTGATTGTTTAAACTTGTATGTTTCTGCCAATCAGTGGCTGTGTCTTTATATTTACAAGAAGGAAAGCATGGTATGATACTTATCATCAGACTTGTATCACATACGATAACCTGTTACTTAGAGAAGATTTTAAAGATTGAATAGATTAATACTCTGTGTTTATTCTTTTATGAAGGTAAGCAATTTAAAGGCCCACTAGGGGCCAAAAGTGAACAATTTGTGAGTCAAATTTATAGGCAAATAATTTAATTTGATTCATACCATTTAAAAGTGTGAATATTATTATTAGCTTGACAGTGTTTTACAGTATGGCAAGTTCCTGTCGCTGGTAGAAAAATTGAATTGTAAAACTAGAAATAAACTTGGACAGACCTTGAAACAGATTCATAATAATATCCTTACATTTAACTGGTACAAATTAAACTTGCCTGCAATTCTACAATTTTTTTATGTCTTGTTTGATATTATGCATCACTGAACTGAATTAAATGCCCTTTTGCCAGAGCTGGGCTCAAATTCACTTTATTTGTTCAATGCAGGATTTAGGGCTTGCTCAGAATGCTGCCACTGCCAACAAAGCTGCAACACCCCTAGGCTCACTTTCCCACCAGTTCTACAGAACAATGACCAATCATGGATTTGGCAAGAAAGACTTCTCTTCAGCATTTCTCTTTTTACAAGAACAAGATAAACAAAAATAATGTTGATGTTCATTTGACTGTCATGTTACCTAATCCATGGAATGAGATTTTTGTGTGTGATACATAATAACATTTGCGTAATCATTTCAGTTTTTTAACCAAGAGAATAACTGTTTATATGTCCCTCATACAGACACATTTTGATGCGTTTATATGTGATGGTTTTTGAAAATACAATGAAAATTAAAGAATTTGTTCCTAAGGAAAAACATTGTAAATTTTTTAATGTTTTCTGTATTAATTTTATGTAAACATCTTTTTAGTCTGCTGTCGCAGAAGACTTGTAAATATCATGTAAAAAGTTGTAGATTTAATGTGTGGGCCATGCTCTGGCAAAAGGGGCTTAATGCATCTCCATGATTTACCATAACAAGCAGGACACCATGTAATTATGTCTAACAACCAATTGTATCATAAGATAGACTGGTCCTTTGACATACAGAAAATTGACCTACATTGAAAAGTTTCAACCCAGTTCAGCCTGCATGGACTGTGCAGGCTGACCTGGGTCGATACTTTTCGCAGATGCATAAAGCCCCCCTTTCACAGAGCATGGCTCACCTGTAATGACCAGCTTCTCATTTGATTACATTTTCTTGATTTTTCTGAAAGAGACACATTTTCATGCTTATGCACTGGGAAGCTTTTAGAAACATTTTTAGGACAAGTTAAATTGTTCAAATGACTATGTTTTTTACAATATTTCACTTCTCTCACAGATATTTGTTTCATTTTCCCTATTTCACTTACATAGATACCTGTTCCATATTTCTTCCATGAAAGGTTCTTAGATATATTGTGAAAAATGGGGAAATTTCTGTAAAGAGTGATTTCTCTCTTTGGCACAATATTTCTTAGATTGTTACTACATTCGTGTTTATGTGTGCAAGAGGTGATAAGTTTTGGTTAACTTGGAATAATCTGAATTATTGAACATATTGAAATCATCAATAATTAAAACAGTTGTAGCAGTTAAATTGGAAGTATTTGATTGAATAGATATGTATTAGCTAAGTATTGGAAGAGCTCTGGTAGCTCATGTGAGCAGTTATTTCTGCTCCTTCACTGTTTCTGTGGAAAAAACTGTTCATAATTGTATGATTAAATGACTCAGGAAAAGAGATGTTCATGGTTACTTGGACTAAGTCATCATATTCTTACATAAATCTTTTCATAACTATTCATCATGTAGCTGATTTTGATTTATCCTCTTAACTCTTTACCAAACGACACTATTTCAGACTGGTCCAAATTGAAAGCATTTGCAGACGACAATTCAGATGTGGCTAAAATGATTGCATTTGTTAATGAAAGGTTAAAAAACATTGTGGGAAAAGGAGAAAATGATGGTTACCAGCATTTTCTCCTTCTCCCACAATGTTTTCAAAAGGTTTCTTTCTCAGGGTCGTTAAAAGTCGGGATTGTGTGGTAAAGGGTTAAGGCAAGATTTCAAGGTCACATGTAGAAAGGTTTTATCATAGAGAGCAGACGTAATTTTCTCCATAATTATGCATCTCTCTTTTTTGGATCAACTTGACATTTATGTCTGCCTGATGGTAAGATTAGATTGGAATTATTCATGAATTACCTATGAATTGTAAGAAAAGCAGTAGATTTATAAAATATCATGTGTAAGGGTTGTATAAAAATAGTGTTTTCATATTTCTTGTATATGATCATTTCAATCACATGTGGCAGTGTATGAAATGATAGGAGAGAAGGAAAAAAAAACTGACTTACTTTATCTCTTGAAATAGCCTCAAAGTCAGGTACAGCAAGATTATATCAAATTTCGTATCTATATGATTAACTTGGAAACATGCCTTTGCAGTATGATGCTTACATAATTTCATTGTAGTTTTTAGCTCCACTGGCCGAAGGCCAGCAGGCTTATGTCATGGCCCAGTGTCCGTCGTGCGTCCGTCCGTCCGTGCCTGCATGCGTGCGTCTGTCCGTCCATGCGTTAACTTTTATTTCAAACATCTTCTTCTCTTAAACTACCCATCCAATTTTCATGAAACCTCACAGAAATGATCATGCCATGGTCCTCTTCAGATTTCTTGAAAGAATTTGATTCCTTCAAAACTCTGGTTGCCATGGCAACAAAACTGAAAAATATTGGAAATCTTTAAAAATCTTCTTGTCTGAAACCATAAGGCATAGGGCTACAAAATTTGGCATGTAGCTTTATCAAGTTTCTTCAAATTATAGCCCTGGGGTCAAAATTGGCTCTGCCCCAGGGGTCACAAGTTTTATGTAGGCTTATATAGAGAAAACTTTAAAAATCTTCCGGTACCTAGCCATAAGGCCTAGATCTACCAAATTTTGCATGTTGCTATATCTAGTGGGCCTCTACCAAGCTGGCCAAAATTTTAGCCCTGGGGTCAAAAATTGGCCCCACCGCAGGGGTCACAAGTTTTACATGGGCTTACATAGTGACAACTTAAGAAATCTTCCTGTTTTGATTTTTTTGTTTTGAAATTAGCCTTGCATCAGGGGTCTTATGTTTTACAGAGGCTTCATATGGACAAAACTTGAAAATCACCTTATTTATAACCATATAGCATAGACTTGTATTATTTTGGCATGTGGCCTTATCTTGTGGATCTCCACCAGGGTTCAAGTAATTATAGCTCTGGGATCAAAAATGGCTTTGCCCTGCAGGTCTCAACATTCACATGGGTATTTACAGAGAAAACTTTGTAAGTCTTCATGTTGAAACCATTTGGCTCAGAATTGAAATGTTTAGTATTTATGGTTTATATTTATAAACCAGTGGAGCGATACAGGGCCATCATGGCCCTCTTGTTTAGCTCTACTGGCCAAAGCCTAGCAAGCTTATGTCATGGCCCTGTGTCCGCCGTGGGTCCGTTTGCCCATGCGTTAACTTTTTTTCCAAACATCTTCTTCTCTCAAACTACACATCCAGTTTCGACCATACTTCACAGAAATGATTCTGCTATGGTCCTCTTCAGAATTTCTGTAACAACTATGGCTACCATGACAACAAAACTGAAAAAAATTGAAACTCTTCTTGTCTGAAACCATAAGGCCTAGGGCTACAAACTTTGGTGTTAAGCTTCATCTAATGGACCTCTACCAAGATTTTTCAATTATAGCCCTGGGGTCAAAATTGGTCCTACCCGATGGGTCACAATTTGGATATGGGCTTTTATACTGAAAACTTCGAAAATTTTCTTGCTCTTAACCATTAGGCCTAGGGCTACCAAATTTTGCATGTAGCTTTACCTAATATCTTATATGAAGAATTTTCATAGGCCTGGGGTCATATTTGGCCCCAACCAACAGTCACAAGTTTTACTTGGGAAAAGTTTAAAAGTCTTCTAGTTTCCAACCAAAAGACATAGGGCTACTATATTTATCTAGTGGATCTTTACTATGGGTCATAAACGAAACATGCTTATAGAGCAGAAATTCTAAAAATCTTTTTCCTCCTAACCATAAATCCTAGGGCTACCAAATTTGTCACATAGCTTCATCTTGTGGACCACTCCTAAATTTGTTCAAGATTTTGCTGTGGGATTGAAATAAGTCCCACCTCAGGGGTCTCATATTTTACAGGGGCTTTATTATCGAGGAAACTGTGAAGATTTTCTTGTTTATAAACATACAGCCTAGATCAGTACTATTTGGTATGTGGCTTTATCTTAAGACCTTTACCAGGATTCAAGTAATTACAGCTCTGTGATCTAGATTGGCCTTGCCCCGGAGTCGCAAATTTTGCATGGGCTTTATACAGAAAACTTTATAAATCTTCTAGTTCCAAACCATTTGGCCTAGAACTGTGATATATGGGTTGTACTTATTAGCCAGTGGAGTGGTACACAGCCATCATGGCCCTCTTGTTATCCAGTTTATATCACTTATGTTTGAGAATGAAATTCTTTAACCTGTTAATCCTTAGAATGCTATGAATAGTAAATTAGACATTTTATTATTATACCCCCTCCTACAAAGTAGAGGGGATATACTGGGTTCACCATGTCTGTTGTCTGTCCATCCATCCATCAATCCTTCTGTCTGTAGACTTTTTCATTTCCGTGCTCTTAACTGAAAGCCATTCGACTTGGGACCCTGAAACTTTAGACAGGTGTTGCTCATGACCTAATTGTTTTTGAGTCAAAGGTCAAGGTCACAGGTAAACTTTGTTTGAAAATCGTTTCTATGCATTAACTCAATAGCTGTTTGCTCTAGGACTCTGAACCTTTATACCTTTATACTCATGACCCCAGGAGGTGCCCTATTGTTTTTGGGTCACATGGGTCAAAGGCCAAGGTCACCTGTGATCTTTGTTTTGAAAATCATTTTTGTTAGCTGATTGTCCTGAGTGACAAGGTGCTGGTGAGGTATTTGTCTGCTTTGCGACAGTTCTAATTATTTTTATTTTCGCAAAGATGGGTTGGGGGGGCAGTAACAGTCTCAAAAATTGCTGTTTTTTAAATATTTTGGCTAGAATTTTGTACGAATTGCACATCCTAAATTAAGATTAGGCTGCACATTTCTTGCAGTCTTAGTTTGATCCACAGTGTATTCAAATGCAAGTTTAGATGTGACACTGTGAGGGTCAATATACAGTAAAACTCTGATATAGCGAATTTCACGGGACCGTCAGATTTAATTCGCTTTAAGCATAATTCGCTTTATTGATAGTACGAACTTCGTTATATTTCGGGACTCAAAGGTGGACACATGTACATGCAGTCTAACATTTATTTACCAGAAAAATGTTTTTCTAACATACGTCAACAAATATGTGTTATATTTATAGTATCCAATGACATTTATGACAGGTAGGAAAAACTAGTAGCCGATTTCGTATTTATTTAATCGAGTGAGCGATGTTAATCATTCAAAACACATTTTATACCGGTAGGAATTGAAAGCATTTGCAGACGACAATTTTCTACTTGTGGCAAATTATACCTTACCACGATAATTATCGATCGATAATGCATTCAGTTGTGTAGATCAACGCCTCTAGCGTCAACGTGTTAATTGGGCAAGCGGGAAGGTGTGAATAACTGACTTGGTAATTAAAGACCCTTAGATGCGACTTCAGTGTAACCAAGGTATTTTCAGTTGAAATGGATATCTGCGGACCTGATTTTTGATTCGCAATATGCGAAAATTCGTTATATCCAAATTCGTTTTAACAATTAATTTTTACAAGGGCGAAAGAAGGTTTTTGCTGGGGAATTGATTTCGATTCGTACTAAGCGAAAATTCGCATTATCAGAGTTCGTTATAATTAAGTTTTACTGTATGTAGTTTAATGTTTCATTTTCCGTGCTCCATTTTGGTTTTTGAATGTGATTTGCATTACAGAATGTCAATGGAACAGAAATACATGTAATCAGCATTAAAGGTTGATAAAATACAGAATAACTGTTGTGTGATATGCCAGATTTACTCTCAATTTTATCTTGAAATTTTCTTTCCAACAATAAAGATATGGGAAAAATTAGACAAAATGTTTTTGGATACTGATGTTGAAATTAACTTGCATAAAGCATTTAACTCTTTACCACACGACACACGACAACATTTTAGACTAGTCCAATTTCAAAGCATTTGCAGATGCCAAATTCAGCTTTGGAACAAACTGGCTTGAGATCTCCGATAAAGTAGAAAACATTGTGGGAAAAGGAGAAATTGCTGGTTACCAGCATTTTCTCTTTTTCCCACAATATTTTCAAAAGCCTTCTTTCCTAGGGTTGTGAAAACCGGGGATTGTTTGGTAAAGGGTTAATCCCTCATGTGCTAGATGTTTTCATTTTGTCATGATTAACCAAGTATTGCAATTTCAAGGCTGTTCATGCAGAATTCACCCAAATCTGAATCATCAGGTAGTGTATATCCAAGATTAGAGCATTTTATCTGCTGTTTGATTGTGATTTATACTGTTTACACAATCAAGTTTAGTTGTGAAAGGTATTCTAAGAGTTACGGGAAAAAAATAGCTTATACTGGCCTGCAGAATACTCAATTAGCAAATTTTTAAAAATATAAAAATAATTATTTAGCATTAGCAAATCTCCTCCTTTTTTACAGCATAATTTTTGTTGTTTTCGTAAATTCTAACACACTACTAACTCTTACCATAAAAAATGAATAAATAATCTTTTTCTCAACATCTAAATGTACAGTTCATCTTTTACTGTTTATTCAGTTTTGAAAAGTAGAATTATTTATCTGTGTACTAAGCTTGTGTGCCTTTAAATCTTTTTGTGAGTTATCACCTCCTGATACGAATTTGCAGCTGAGGACTTAAACTCTTTACCAAATGACAAAATTTTGGAATGGACCAAATTAAAAGCATTTGGAGATGACAAATTAAATGTTGCCAAAATGATGATTTCTCTTTTTGATAGGGTAGAAAACATTGTGGGAAAAGGAGAAAATGCTAGTTACCAGCATTTTCTTCTTTTCCCACAGTGTTTTCTAAAGCCTTTTCTTTCAGTGTCATTAAAAGTGGCGATTGTGTGGTAAAGGGCTAAAATATCTATTAGAAATACAGATAATCAGCATGAGTTAACCCTTTACCAAACAATTAAGACAAATGAAATGTGGTCAGATAATGGAATTTGTCTGTGAAAGAGTAAAAAAAACATTGTAAGAAAAGGAGAAGCCCAGAATTTTTCCTTTTCCTATGTTTTCTACAGCCTTTCACCTGGTCCCAAGGTGAAAGGCTGTAGAAAACACGGGAAAAGGAAAAATGCTGGGCTTCACCTTTTCTTACAATTTTTTTTTTACTCTTTCACAGACAAATTCCATTATCTGGCCACATTTCATTTGTCTTTTGCAAATGCTAGCAATATGAATAAGTCTGAAATTTACTTGTTGGGTAACGATTAACGTTAAATTGAAAAACAATGTGGCAATAGCAATTTCCCATTCGAAAGACAGAAAAAAAGAAAGTTATCTGAAGGAGGTAACGAGTTTCTTGTAACTATTTTGTAATCATTTTGTAAAAAATTGCTCTTCAGAGTAGTAGTTCATGAAATGATTCTTTTTTTAGCTCACCTTAGCACAACGTGCTAAAGGTGAGCTATTGTGATCGCCCTATGTCCGTCGTCCGTCGTCTGTCGTCCGTTGTCCGTCAACAATTTCTTTGAACATCTTCTTCTCCTAAACCACTGGGCCAATCTTGATGAAACTTGGCAGGGATGTTCCTTGGGTGAAGCACTACCAAAATTGTTCAAAGAATTGAATTCCATCCACAACTCTGGTTGCCATGGCAACAAAAAGGAAAAAAAAGCAAAATCTTTGAAAATCTTCTTCTCTAAAACTAGAAGGCGCAGAGCTTTGATATTTGGTATGTAGCATCTCCTGGTGGACCTCTACCAAGTTTGTTCATTTGATGCCCCTGGGGTCAAAACTGGCCCCGCCCCAGGGGTCACAAGTTTGAGCATAGTAACAAAGAAGGAAAACTTTAAAAATCTTCTTCTCTGAAACTTGAAGGTGTAGAGCTTTGATATTTGGCATGTAGCATCTCCTAGTGGACCTCTACCAAGTTTGTTCATATGATGCCCCAGGGGTCAAAACTGGCCCCGCCCCGGGGGTCATAATTTCCAACATAGGAACAAAGAAGGAAAACTTTAAAAATCTTCTTCTTTAAAACTAGAAGGCATAGAGCTTTGATATTTGGTATGTAGCATCGCCTAGTACACCTCTACTACGTTTGTTCATATGATGCCCTTGGGGTCAAAATTGGCCCTGCCCCGGGGGTCACAAGTTCAAACATAGGAACAAAGAAGGAAAACTAATTTTTTTTTTCTCTTAAATGGGAAGGCATAGAGCTTTGATATTTGGTATGTAGCATCTCCTAGTGGACTTCTACCAAGTTTGTTCCAAGGATGCCCCTGGGGTCAAAACTGGCCCAGCCCCTGGGGTCACAAGTTCGAACATAGGAACAAAGAAGGAAAACTTTAAAATTCTTCTTTTCTGAAACCGAAAGGTGTGGAGCTTTGATATTTGGTATGTTGCATCTCAGAGTGGACCTCTACCAAGTTTGTTCATATGATGCCCTTGGGTCAAAACTGGCCCCGCCCCGGGGGTCACAAGTTCAAACATAGGAACAAAGAAGGAAAACTTTAAATTTTTTTTTCTCTTAAACGGGAAGGTGTAGAGCTTTGATATTTGGTATGTAGCATTTCCTAGTGGACCTCTACCAAGTTTGTTCATATGATGCCCCTGGGTCAAAACTGGCCCAGCCCCGGGGGTTACAAGTTCGAACATAGGAACAAAGAAGGAAAACTTTGAAATTCTTCTTTAAAACTGGAAGGCGTAGAGCTTTGATATTTGGTATGTAGTGATTCTCTTCTAAGTTTGTTTGCCCATCTAAGCGCAACAAGTTCATTGAGTTCAAAATTGGGTCATCTTGGGTCATAAACTAGGTCACTAGGTCAAATTAAAGAAATACCTTGTTGGTACTCTCGAGGCCACATTATTTGCTCAATTGCCTTAAAAATTAGTTAGAAAGTTTGTCTTTATAAAGTCTCACATAAGATTAATTTGGGTCAACTTGGGTCATAAACTAGTTCACTGGGTCAAATTAAAGAAATACCTTGTTTGCACTCTGGAGGCCACATTTATTGCTCAAATGACCTGAAATTTGGCCAGAATGTTTGTCTTGATGAAATACCAGATGAATTTGGATTTGGGTCACCTGGAATCATAAACTAGGTCACTAGGTCAAAATAAAGAAATACCTTGTGGGCACTCTAGAGGCCACATTCTTTGCTTAATTGCCTTGAAAATTGGTCAGAATGTTTGTCTTTGTAAAATCTCACATGAGTCTGAATTTGGGTCAACTGGGGTCATAAACTAGGTCACATGGTCAAATTAAAGAAATAGCTAGTGGGCACTCTAGAGGCCACATTTATTATTCATTTGATTTGGAAATTGGTTAAAATGTTTCTTTTGATATAGTCAAAGACCAATTCAAATTTGGGTCACCTGGGGTCATAATCTAGGTCACTAGGTCAAATTAAAGAAATATCTGTAGGGCACTGGAGGCCAAATTCTTTGCTCAATTGACTTGGAAATTGGTCAGAATGTTTGTCTTCATGAAATATGAGTTTGAAATTGGGTCACCTGCGGTCAAAAACTAGGTCACATGGTCAAATTAAAGAAAAATCTTAAAGGCACTCTACTAAGGTGAGCGACCCAGGGCCATCATGGCCCTCTTGTTATAAATATCATTTTGATATTATCTTGACTAATTTTCATAAATATCATTTTGATATTATCTCAACTAATTTTTAACAAATAAGTGGTGCTTTTAGAAAATGGGATTTAACTCTTTACCAAATGACAAAATACTAGACTGGTCCAAATTGAAAGCATTTGCAGACGACAAAATAAATGTTACCCAAAAACTGAAATTTGTTTTGGGAAGGTTAGAAAACTTTGTGGGAAAAGGAGAAAATGCTGGTTACCAGCGTTTTCTCCTTTTCCCACAATGTTTTCAAAAGGCTTCTTCCTCAGGTCTTTAAAGTCGGGATTGAGAGGTAAAGGGTTAATGCATCACCGTGATGCACTGTACCTTGCAAGTCATCGCAAAATCATGAATTCATGAAATCCATTTTGTCCAACAACTCATCGAATAATGAGGTAGAATGCCCTTGGACAGGCAGAAAATTAACAGATGGCAAAGTTTTAAACCATGTCAGCCTGCACCAGTTGATATGGGTCATTACCTTTTGTAGGTTCATTTAACCCTTTTTTTCACTGAGCATGACTTAAATGGTATTTTTTATGTATGTATTTGTGATGTAAAACTAATACTGGTTGTTTGTGTTCCTTTAGATAACATCATGACATGGCACTGTTTGGATAAATGAAGAAAAGAAAAACAAAATAAACTTTTAAGAATGTTGTTGTTGTTTTGCTCAAATTTGTCCATTGTAATTTTTACTACTTTTTGCTTTAACCCTTTCCAAAACAACAAATTTTAGACCCTTTCAAGTTGAAGGTATTTGCAGGCAACAAATCAAATGTGACTTAAATAGTGGTATTTCTCTATGATAGGTTAGAAAACATTGTGGGAAAAGGAGAAAATGCTAGTTACCAACATTTTCTCCTTTTTCCACAATGTTTTCAAAAGGCCTCAGGTTTTTTTTAAACTCTGGATATTGAGGTAAATGGTTAAATACTTCTCAAAAATTGTTCAATAGGTTTTGAAATAATTTTACAGGCATGTCCTTTGGTGATCCTGCTCCAAATTTGGTCGAAATCAATTCTACTCTGCTGAACAAGATGGCCACTAGAGCTGAATAAAATAACCTTCAAACAATCACCAATGGAAGGATTTTTAATTATTTCCCGCAGTGTTTCTAGGGTGAGCTTGCTCCAAAATTGCCAAAATATTTTGGCCTTGTTGAACAAGATGCCTGCCAAAGCTGAAAATAGAAAAAAACCTTTAAAACAATTGCCAACCTTAACCAGTGAAAGTATTTTGAACTTGTTCTATGTCTGTTAACAGTAGAGCAAGACAGAGTCCACCAGTTACATACAAGGGGCATTTCAGTCAGAATGGTAAAAACCCATTCTACTTGTATAGGGTAAGAAAAAGGAAGTTAGGAATGAAGAGAGAAAGAAAGGAGGGAGGAGGAAAGATGGACGAAAGGAAGGAACTGGTTTTCAGTTAGTGAAAATTTGTATCAAATACAACTTCAGATCATTCCTATACTAAGAAACATACTGTTGCGAATCGTACCTGGTACGAAAATTATTGGATTGAACTAACCGCGGTCAAAACGTAAATGTTGAATGGAATGGCTTCCGATTTTGAGCTGTAAAAATGACCTGAGGCGGGGTACCAGATTGTTACTGAACACATTTCCGAACTAGAGAGTGACCAAACTTTGGGTTCGTTTTATCTCATATTCTAAGAAATAAGAAGACTGAACACCCAGCTGTCAAAGTATAGGTAAGATGAACGCAAAGATGATGCAAATTAAAATGTTTGATTAGCGTAATGGTGACAGCGGTCATGGGAGCGGGTTCAAACCGTGGCTAGAAAAGTTCTTAAAACGCCATATGTTTTTTGGGTAACTGGACATTTCGGCTCATAACAATTTCGGCCCATAACAATTTCGGCCCATGGTTTGGGGTATCATGAATATTGCACGACCTGACAAATCAACTAACTGTTTGGTGCATAAAATTGCACTTTTGAATATTGTTTGTTTTGCATCAATCAACATTTTGGATATTTGTTTAAGGGCCTGGTGGAGTGTTTACACTGTGTACAAGATGACCAAAGGAAAGCCAATATAATCGTACGACGGACGTTAAATCCTTTCTGTATCCAAGATCAGACTGTAAATATCATGTGTAATTCTGTCTACACCTATGCTTTCCACAAAGGATACAAAGTCGCCATCGACAGTGGAAGAACTGAGGACTTTAAATTTCCACTCTCATAAATTTCAGTCGAATTTGTAATTATCTAAGTTTTGCATCTGGTAGTGGACGTTATAAATCGAAGATTAGATTTCATTTCTAAAGTACAATCTGTTCTTGATCTACGTTCTCCATGATGGCTACTTAGGTCTCCGTCGGCACTGAAAGGGTCAGGTTAAATGCATTGTTTTTTATATTTTTTTTTCTACAGATGAATTTGATCATACTCTATCATGAAGTCTTTTTTTTGGGGGGGGGGGATGTTTTCCAATTTGAGTTAAGGGTTTAAACCATCCAGTATCCCTAAGGCCATATATCATATTGAGATATCTGTCAATTTAAGGTGCACGCTTCGTAGCGTTTTATTATCATAGGTGTTATCAAACCAGTCTCCTTGACAACCAAGTACGTGTGAAACAGATATTTTATAATCATATTGTACTAATTAGAAGTACGGAGCAATGTAATTAGTGATAACACTGTATTTTACCTTTAGTGATGACCAGAGACAACTTAAATCTATAAATTCCAAGTTCCTGACTTGTATACTGTAACAATTTTGTGTTAAATTTGTTCTCCGAAATCACTTTTCTGAGGTCTTGAAGCACTTACATGTATATTACAATCTAATCATGATTTTCATTTCTTAGTGTGCATGTGAAAACGCACCATTCTAAATGCTTTTTAAAATGTAACCTGGCATGGGAAAAAAAATGAAAACTCATGACAAATTTAGTATCAAATTCATATCGTCCGATCATATCCCCTTCAAACTCACTTTCTTAACCTTGATAACAACTTTTAAACAGCTGACTTGCATAAACTCTATATAATTCATAATATAGGAGCTGGAATATCAATTAATATGAAAAAGGTAGAAAATTTCTTACGAAATAATGTCTATTATTGGACGACGTAGATTGGAAAAAGGAGGGGGGGAGAGGGAAGCGGTGTTTACTTGTCAGCGTGAGTGCTCTTAAACTTGTGTAAAAGACAGGAGAAAATAATTGAAAGGATGCAACTTCAGTAATTATTTTCAAATGCAATAAGCTTTGTTTTGTGCCTTTTTTTATTCACGATAATGGATTGTTTACCAAGGATTCATGTTTTAAAAGAAATTGCGAGGCAACTGTTTTTCAAATAATTTCACTGAGCATCCACATCAGAGAAGAATTTAATTGCTTTGTTTGCACTTATTTCCTCTCCTGACCTCAGTTAACCGTATAGATGTGGGTGCCAACTCATATTGTCACCCTGTAATAATTCTAAACAACACATGGTTGTTAGAGGGATTGCATAATGTTTTTCATACTGAAGCCCAAATTATCACTTTCATCTGATCCCTGGTAAAATTGAGAGAGAAAAAAAAAAAACACTAGATTTGTGGTATTGCCGAGGTAAAACAATGTCATATAAAAGCAACCAATCAACACACAGAGTGACAGCCAGACAGGTAGGAGAATGCAAGCTATCAGATAAACATGCAAGGAAACATTCAAGTGCCGTTTGAAATTGGTATGCAGACTACGGGCCGAAATTGTAATGGGCCGAAATTGTTATGGGCAGAAATGTCCCGGAATTGTGTTTTGCTGTTCTGGACTGAATTCAGAAATTTGTATCATCTTTTTTGAAAGAACCTGTTAAAATGAATTTTAATAAATCACTTTTGGGAATCACTTTTACGTACAACAGGTTCTGAATCCTACTTGAACCCGCATGCTATACAATAACCATGTCATGGAATAAAAACCACACCTGTTCTCAGCATTTTCAATATCTATTGTACAGTTCACTAAGAAGACAGAATCATGTCACTAAAGGTTATTTGAACTTCCATTTCTATTCAATGAAAGAAAAACGCCTACCATTGGGACAAAAGTTCATTTGCAACCCAAAACATGCTTTTTTTCACCATTTCGTTAGTCCTTTACAGGCACTTCCTTTATATGCACATTTAAAAGGATTTTTCAAAACTTAACATTTATTTGTGTAGTCTACTTTTGGCTTGACAAGTTATAGTTTGATTTTTGATAGCCAGACTTTCGTGTCAGATAGAAATACATCCATATGAGTGACAGAGGGATCCTTATTGTTTTTTTCTTTTTTCAGAAGGAAATAGATTAATTGATTGATTCATACAGAATGAATACATGTGAAATACTAGAAGATACCATTATCTCTTATCTACTATAGGCTCTCTTTTTCAAAGTTTACAGCCTTTTTTTTTTATCTCCAACATTGCTGCTCTGATTTAGGCCATAAAATTTCAGTGCTCCAGTAGAAATAATTGCAAGAAAAATCGTACTACTGTTAATTTCTTTTTTTTTTGAGACCTGTGGTTTGTCTTATAAGCTTCAAGTATCCTCCCAGGACAATGATTTATAATCAACACCTAGGGTGATGATGAATATAGCTGAAATGACGCTGTGAATGTTATATTTCATTTTATCCTCTTTGGGGCCTCTAATTTTAGGTAAAGAAGAGTTGTCAGAATTGGCTTACTCTTTTCATAGATGGCAAATTTGTACATTCTCACTGTTAATGATGGTTTGACAGATCTGAATTTGAATGCAGTGTTCGTGTTTACGCTGTAAACATATCGTTTTACACAATGGAATTGATTTGGGACGAAATGAAAAAGTCACCATTGCGTCCACAGGATGAAACGAAAAATCTTCACTGTTTAACCGCCATTTAACATACAAATAATGGTTGTTTTGAAAAATGTTTCTGTTTCCATGCTTGCAAAAGATAGCCACAAAATAAATTTTTTGTTTTTGTAATCCGGCTTCTAAAATTACCTCCAGTTACATGAGTAGCAATCTCTTATCCAAGTTATTGCAATTTCATCACATAGCAGCCGCATCTGTTGCAGTCCAGTATTGCTACCCTGGCGAAGAGAAAAAATATACTCCTTTTTTTTTGTTAAAAAATCCTGGCTGAAAGAGCCCGAATTTAAGCCATGATTAATAAAAGAAACGAAATCCGAAAGCAACATTGTTATGAAATGCTTGTTTTGCCTACATATCCAGTGCTGCAGATAATTTTCAATGACATCAGTACAGTACTGATGAAAATCAAGATTAATCAGTACCAGCATATGGGAATCGGTACCAACATTTGGTTAACGAGACTGATTAAAGTCAAAATTGGTTTTCTTGCGTTTGCTTTTATATAAGCATTACTGTAAAACTATATAACATTTTACCTAGTAACAGTATGATGTTTACTGTACAAAGTGTAAAGCAGGTTTGTAGAAACAAATATGCAACTCATAATCTTTTTTTGAAGCGATCTTTTTTTCATGCTATTTAATTTTTGGAAAAATATTTGTGTAGGATTTGACATAAATTTGTCAAATAGGGTCGCAAATAACTTCAAAACCAGTAATTTTATGCTAGAAAAGCAGATATCATAAATACTTTTGAATTCACCAGTGCTTCAGTTTTGGAGACATTTTTTCTAACTTGGCCCAAATTGGCGCCACTGGCAATCAACAGAGAGCCCATCTGGGTGGATGCGTTTTTTGTGCATGATTATTCAATTTAGAGTGGAATTATTGCACATTTATACATAAATGAGAACAGTACTTAAGTCTTGGCCAGTCTGATTTTATCTTTTAACGATTCTCAGTTTTGTTGGGATTATTTGGTTCTGGAGATGGATGAAATAACCTAGCCAGACGTTTCTGTGTATTCCCCAACTTTCTTGAAGCGCAAACTATTCATTCGGAACATACATGTACATAGTACGATTATCCGCTGGTCCCACGCTGTAATCGGTAAAAACTTTACGAAAGCCGAGATGCAGGGTCTAATTCCGGTCCGAGCCGATTTTCCCTTTTTATTTAATGGGAAAAAATTGGAAAATCGCTTGGCAGTTCCGAAGATATCTGAATGTTTGTCTGAGAAAGAGTAAGCTCCCTTTCATTGTGTACGGATTCGTACCCTATATTTTACGTACCTGGAAAAACGTTCCGTATCGAGTACGGAATTTTGTAAAAAAAAGATGCATAACAATCAGATCGTCATCTGTAAATTACATGAATACGGACCTTATCTGGAGCACTGATATCAGAGGGAAAAACATGTTTACTGATGAATGCACGGACTTTCAAAGATCGACGCTATCTAGCACGCTTCTTTGGACAGACATCGCCGTGCAGTTGAAATATAAAAAAAAAAATCCAAAGAATCGTCACTAAAATCCTTACAGCGAGCAGAAGAATGGGACTCGATGAGAGCTAGATTGGACTCAGTTTTCTGATAGGTACTGCATCCATGGGACGCAGTAAAAAAAATAAAAAATGCCAACACTGTGAATGTGTAACTTGTAAACATTGTTTTAAAACCTAATTACAAAATTACATAACCAAAAAGGAAATTGTAACTGTTTTGTACATTCTGCAAGGGTAGTTTTACTTGCATTGGTGAAATTCGATTACACCAGTATATCAACAGCTCGTGATGGCAGATAGAGCATAGATGCCCGTTTTAAGGATTACCTCTGATTTGGTGTTTAGCCTTGATAGTAATATGTGATTGTGTCTCGGCAAATCCCTGATGAAGCCCTTCTTGTCAGATAACAATAAAATCCATATTTGATAGCTTAATGACTAATCTTTATAGAAACACAAAAAGGATTGAAACAAACTGTAAATGTTAACGTCTTGCAATGCTAGTTTTAAACATGTAAGTAAACATTGACCTAGTTGAAAAGAAATGGAAACTAGGCTTGACATTTACTGTGCATGTTCTGGATGCCATTTCTGTTACAGTAAAGTTCTTTTAAAATGGTTTATGGGCTTAAGTTTGGCTGGGCTGTTTTCGAAGAAAATGCCAAGTGTTTGTCGTAACCCTCAGCCCTGGTGTTGAAGAATTGTCATCTGCGTCATCTTGCAAAAACTTTGCCACCGTATAACATCTCTTTTATTAATAAAGGTATTTACTTCAAACTTGGACAAATTGTTAACTATCAAAAGGGAACTCATACAAGGACAGGAAACAATCGAAGTATTTTTGACACAGTTATGCCCCTTTTTCGACTGAAAACCAAGTAACTGCAGTTGAGCGTTGGCATTCTCATGCTTACTCTTGTTTGAGCACATTTTGCATTTTCTCCTTCTCACAAGGTTTCTCTACATTTTCACAGACAGTTACCATCCTTTCATGTCTGCTAATGCTTTCAATTTAGACCAAATTAAAATTTTGTCGTTGGGTAATGAGTTAACCCTTTACCACACAATCTTGAGTTTTATCGACCCTGAAGAGAGAGGGTTTTGGAAAGATTGTGAGAAAAGGAGAAAATGCTGGTAACCAGCATTTTCTCCTTTTCCCTTAATGTTTCTACTTCCCTATCTTAGACAGAAATCATCAGTTGTGCTACATTTAATCTGTTATATGCAAATGCTTTCAGTTTGGACCAGTCAAAAATTTTCTCATCTGGTAAAGAGTCAGTCATAATGAATCAAAAAATAATTGAAAAAATGACTGATCCTTAGAATGCTAACAGGCAACATGGAGATCAAGAGCAGGCTTCAGAAAAATTGCAATTAGATCTTCCATTGACACCATACAATACCCTGGCCCTATCAAGCATGAGTACCCAATGATACAGCCTTACAAGTGAAAGTCTTTCCAAGAACAGAGAGAGTTAGATTTGTTCAAATTTAAAGCACTTGCAGATGGCAAAATTAAATAAATGTGGTTTAAGTAAATGGTTTTGTCTTTGAAGAAGAAAACATTGTTGGAAAAGGAGAAAATGTTTTATAACAGTTTTCTTTCTTGTCCAATACTGTTTTCAAAAGCATCCTTCTGCAGCGTTGTTAAATTCTGGATTGTTTTGTAAAGAGTTAACCCATTTACACAATCCTGATTTAAACAATCAGAAGAAAAAAGGCTTTTGAGAATATTCAGGAAAAGCAGAAATTGCTGGTAACCAGCATTTTCTCTTTTTACCACAATGTTTTCTACCATATCACAGACAGAAATCATTATTTGAACTAGATTTATATTTTTTTTGCTGCATGTGCTTTCAATTTGAACTAGCCTAAAAAGTAGTAATTTGGTGAAGAGTTAAACCTTAACCACACAATCCCAACTTTTAACGACCCTGAGAAAGAAGCCTTTTGAAACATTGTGAGAAAAGGAAAAAAATGCTGGTAACCAGCATTTTCTCCTTTTCCCACAATGTTTTCTACCCTTCCCAAAACAAATTTCAATTTTCCAGTCACATTTACATGTATTTTGTCGTCTGCAGATGCTTTCAATTTGGACTAGTCTAAAAATGAGTAATTTGGCAAAGAGTTAATTCATGATACAACCACCCAATGGGAGGATGAAAATTAACACTTTTGTAATTTTTTGTCTTTTTTTTTTCCACTCATAACCAAATAACAAAATGTTACATTCAACCAGCTTGAAAGCATTTTGCAGGCAACACATAAGACTTCACTCAAATTATGATTTCTATCTTTGAAATCGTAGAAAATATTCTCGGAAAAATGATGAAATACGGTCGACAGAATGTTTTCAAAAGCGCTCTTCCTCTGGGAAGGTTAACTCTTTACCACACAACAAAATTTTAGACCCATCCAAATTGAAAGCATTTGCAGACGACAATTTCAATGTGACTCAAATGATACGATTTGTCTTTGATAGGGTAGAAAACATTGTGGGAAAAGGAGAAAATGCTGGTTACCAGCATTTCCTCCTTTTCCCACAATGTTTTAAAAAAGCTTGAACATCAGGGTTGTTAAAAGTCAGGATTGTGTGGTAAAGGGTTAAAATGGGGGATTGTTTGGTAAAGGGTTAATCCTTTACCACACGATGCCATCTTGTACCGACCCTGATGAAAAAGGCTTTTGAAAACATTGTGGGAAAATAGGAAAATGCAGGTGACCAGCATTTTCTCCTTTTCTCACCATGTTTTTTGTCCTTCCAAAAATTTTTTTTAATTTTTGAGTCATATTTATTTTGTTGTCTGCAAAGGCTTTCAATTTCGAAAGGTCTAAAATATTGCAGTGTTGTATAGAGTTAACCCACGTCATGCAAGTATGACAACTGTTTAGACTGATAGGCAATCAAGCATTAAATTAAAGATGTTTTGTTGTGGTTTTAAATTTAACAAAAAAAAGAGAAAGAAGCCCAAAAATCAATATTTTTGACTCATGCGTAACCCTTGATGTGTCTGATGATTGAAATAGAAATCGTCACTCAGGTAAAGACTGAGATGTAATAATTTCAAGGTTTCATGGCTAGAGGTAATAATCTTAACCCTTATCCTGCTGAATAAAAGAAATGAAACTTTCAAGCCGATGATATAAGCCCAAAATTTTCCTGTTTAAAAGGGATTTTTGGAAGGAAGATATCTCCTCATCGGACAGTGTAGATCAAAGATCAAACTGCACGTTCTGTGCAGTCTGATCTTGAACTACGCTGTCCACAAAAGGTCAGTGAGTCGCGATAAGCAGCCTAAGGGTTAACCCATAGAGAGCTGAAGTTATGAAATGGACCTTTTCAATAACAAAAAACATCCGAAATATTGTCATTTGATGGTTTTTTCAGCAAGATGTAATGAAGTGGCTGACAGTGTAGATCTAAGATCGGACTGCACATTTTGTGCAGTCTGATCTTGATCTACGCTGTCAGCAAAAACAAATTAAGTTGGTTCCAGCACTTTAAGGTTTAAGGTTTTGTGGCTAGAGGGTCCTGCATGGCTTTGTGACTGCTAAGCATGACTCAAGAACATTTTTTGAACAGTTTAGATCAAGTTCAGACTGCACAGAATGTCCAGTCTAATCTTGGATTTACTAAAACTTTGCCCAAAAATACCTTTGATCTAGCAACATTTTGTTTTTACTATTGGCTTCAAAGTTTCACTTAACTCTTTACCAAATGACAAAAATTTAGACTGTTCCAAATTGAAAGCATTTGCAGACGACAAAATAAATGTAATTGAAAAATTGAAGATTGTTTTGGGTAGGATAGAAAACACTGTGGGAAAAGGAGAAAATGCTGGTTACCAGCATTTTCTCCTTTTCCCACAAGGTTTTCAAAGGACTTCTTTCACAGGGTCTTTAAAAGTCGGGATTGTGTGGTAAAGAGTTAACTTACGTAGCAGGATAAGGGTTAAGGTGTAGGATCCAAGACTGAGGTCCTGGGTTAGATACTCATTGGAGGTGCTAGATTTTTAGTGGGAGTGTCCTTGGGCATGGCACTTCAGAGCCCATACCTAGTAAAGGTGAAACAGAGGACATACTTGAATAAGACAGATGTTGCAGTGATAGGACTGAAATAATGTTGAAAATGCCTTATCCCTTTACCAAGTAATCCCTTGTTTTAATGACTCTATGAAAGATAGCTTTTGAAAACCCTGTGGGAAAAGGATAAAATGCTGTTATCAGTATTTTCTCCTTTTCCTACAATATACCTTTTCAATGAAAAACCCACTCATTTTCTCATATTCAAATTGTTCTCTATAAATGGAGTTGTTTCGTAAACAGTTGAAGAAAATCAGATTGAGGGATTGATAAAGTTGAAAATTTTGCTTATCCTTAGCATTCTTTCAGCCTGTCACAATGTTTTCTGAAGCTGTCATCATGTGTATTGTAAGACTTGTCTGAGTAAAGTTGAGAGATACATATATTTGAGCCATGCTCTGTGAAACGGGATTTAATGAATCTGAAAAAGGTATCAACCCAGGACAGCCTGTGCAGTCCTGACCTTTTGCTATTGGTCAATTTTTTGCATGTCAAAGGATCAGTCTACCTTATGAAAAACATTGTGGAACTACTAGTAGCTATCAGTTCATCGGAGTGGCATTTTTTGTATGTGAGCTATCATTTGCAGTGGATTTTCTTTTTATTCCTCTTCGATGATATTCTCCAATAATTCCAAATATTGTTCTTATTGTGATTTCCAAGTATTGCCATCTGAATGGCTGAGACCCAATCAGATGGCTAGTCTTGAAATTTAGAAATAGATTTTGTATGATATGTGAATAGTAGAGTCCTGAAGCATGTAAGACAGAGACTAAACTGGAGGAATATTGTATGTAGAAGGCCCGAAAAAAGTTAAATTTTGAAAAATAACAAGATGCTTGTTACAATGAAATACAAAAACTGTGAAGTTAGTAAATGTGTTTAACAATGGGTTTAGAAATGGGTTAAATACTGTTTTGTGCCTTCGACATCCAAGAATCAGAGAAATTGATAGTCCTAGGTCAACTTCTTTTGAGCAAAGCATCGTAGGTCATCATAGTTTGGTCCATACAATACAAAATAGGAACAAGTTACATTTCAAATGCTGATTGCAAGTCCGTGCTTTTCTCTTTGCGTACACATGCCAGTGTGTCTGGGCATCTACTTTAGGGGGTTTATCAGAGGAACATTTAGGCAAATAGGAAGACGGTAAGTAAGCAGCAATTTTCGAGAATGGAACAATGTTTCCTGAATTGTTTGAATTGAAACTCATGATCATCAATATCTATTGATGTATTTTTCACCCATCTATGGTGTGGAGTTGCATAACTGCAACTTTACTCTTGCTCTATCAGCAACAACAGTACAAAGTTCAGTTGTAAGCATTTAAAGTGAGAAATACTATCCATGTAGTGCAGATGCTTACCTGCTTCTTCAGTAGGGTAGAAAATTCACTCAATCTGTATCTACTACCAGGTTTAATTGAAACAAATTACATAGCCTGGTACCCAGCAGTACTTCAAGAGTACCTCAGGCAAAGTGCAATAATGGCGGCCCCCATTGGTAATATGCAGAAGAGACCGGATATTGTTATTTCACATGATCAAATAGGATCATAGGCAGAATTCAAAACAGATTGCTTGCAATAAAGTCATGACAGTGAGTTTTGCTACATGCCGTTCTTATTTAGCGAGAAAAACTACATTTCAGAAATGTTATAAGTATCCAAAATGTCAGTGGACCTATATAACATCCGAAAACAGGGCTACTTTTAAAATGATTCATAGTGAAATTTATATTTAAATCATATCCCAACAGCACGTTTTAGATTCGGTAATGTATTTTTTGTACTAAATTGATCTCATTTTATTCACTGATCAAACTGGATCACTGAAACTAGGGAAAATGGAGAAACATTTAGGGGTAGGCTTGAGGACGCCTAGGAGGCCGCCATTATTGCGCTTTGCCTGACCCGATAACGTAGTGGTAGGGGCAGGTAATCCAGACTACAAACTACAAGGATAGATCAAGCCTTTACAATCCTAATTTCGAGTGACCCTGAGGAAGAAGCCTTTAGAAATCATTGTGGGAAAAGGAGAAAATGCTGTTAACCTTTTACCACACAGTCCCAACTTTTAACAACCCAAGGGAAGAAGGCTTTTAAAAACATTGTGGGAAAAGGAGAAAATGCTGGTAACTAGCATTTTCTCATTTTCCCACAATGTTTTCTACTCAATCAAAGAGGGAGATCATCATAATAGCAACATTTAATTCGTCATCTGCAAATGCTTCCAATTTGGTCCAGTCAAAAAATTGGTCATTTAGTAAAGAGTTAACTAGCATTTTCTCCTTTTCCCACAATGTTTTCTATCCTATCAAAGATAAAATCCATCCTTTGAGCTACATTTAAATTGTTGCCTGTAAACGCTTTCAATTTGGACAAGTCTATATACATTTTTGTCATGTGGTACTGAGTTTCGAGAATAAAATGCATTGAGGAAGATATTTCAGCTTTTCATATAAATGTGTATCTTGGTTAGTAATACACTGCTTATGTGAAAGGGATGGCCCAAGTTTTATTAATTGATTTTTAGTATTTCTTCATGAAATTATGAATAAACAATGTATGAACAACAGCAACCAACTGTTAGATGTTGGTGATTACTACTGTACTACAAATTGAAGCCAAGCCCCCTTAGCTCAATTGGTAGCGTACAGGACATGAGAACAGGAGGTTGCTGGTTCGATCCGCAGCTTGGCAAATTTCTTTCCGTGGATTGATGATAGTCATCGAGACAGGATTCATTCCTCTCTCACCGCTGACCATTGTTTCGACGATGGTTATGTGGGAAAGCAGCCAGTGGCTTGGAAAGAATATTGTGCGGGGTACTGGTAAAAAAAACTCCGGGAAAGCATGAATAGGTGCACTGGCTGCCATGATATAATTGAAATAATGTTGAAAATAGCGTTAAACACCATACAACAAATTTGGGAAAAAGAAGCCTAGATATCACATAACACTCATTGGGAGAAAACATAAATAACTCTTTACCACACAATGCCTAGTTTTAATGACCCTGAGAAAGACAGCCTTTTGAAAACATTGTGGGAAAAGGAGAAAATGCTGGTAACCAGCATTTTCTCCTTTTCTCACAATGTTTTCTACCATATCAAAAATAGAAATGATCTTTTGAGCTACATTTAATGTGTCGTCTGCAATTGCTTTCGATTTGGTTGAGTCAAAAATTTTGTCACTAGGTAAAGAGATAAGGTAAAACTTTACAGAACGGTTGATCCATGATGGGAAAAATGGCAATATCAGTTGGCTCTTATGACGATAATTCTTTATTGAAGATCTTTGATTATGCATAGAAATTGTCGTTGTTTGATAGCTAATATTTGTCTTGATGAATTTCGAGTCTTCTGATGGTGGCATTTCTGTCATTCCTCATTTATTTGTCATTCATGCCTGATTGGTCCAAACTCATTCCGCCATCGTGTCCTTTTTATGGATGTCTGTCAGTTTTTATTGGTTTTGACAAATGAGAGAAAGTCAAAGAACCATTTGAACCCCTTTCCTTTAGTAGATGATTTTTTGGTATGTCTGTGGTTAACATCAGTTGAAAATATTATGAAAAAGAGAAATTGGTCACAATCTGCTATTTCTTAACCCTTTGCCAAACAATCCCAGGTTTTCACAACCCTGAGAATGAAGCCTTTTGAAAATATTGTGGGAAAAGGAGAAAATGCTGGTACCTGTCCCAAAACAAATTTCAATTCTTGAGTCACATTAATTTTGTCATCTGCAAATGCTCTCAGTTTGGACGAATCTAAACTTTTGTACTTTGGGAATGAGGTAATTTGGTATTTTCTTCTTTTTTACAACATCCAAATTCCATTTTTGCATTATATGCTATATTTTCCCCAATCATGTCTTCAATATGAATGAGTCCAAATACATTAGGTGAAGAACTGGGAGGAAGGGAACAGTGTTAAATTGCTTTTTCACACTACTTTTTACGTTAGTTTTCATATAAACAGGATATTTTTTCACTGTACAACCCTTGCATTTGCAATTACCAAAACATCTCTTGCATAGATGGATTTAAGGGATTCTGAAAAATTTTGAGAGTCTGTGATAAACAAGACATTATAGTGCATCCATTCCTCCAGCTGATGGCATCACTACTTTCCCATGGTGGCCAAGTGAGAGTCTAAACCTTGTCTGATGTTGAAAGCTGTTACGAAATCTCTATAGTTGATGCTGTTTGGACTAGATTGCAAACATTTTTTTGTGTACTTGTGAATGTAATTAGAATACAAACTCTGGTTCGTGGTTTGGTGTATAACATAATTTTAGACAGTGCCTTAGTAACTTAAAATAACCAATAAACCTACCATATTCATACATTACTGATGATTTGGCCAGCTTCCTGTCCCAATAACTCTCATCAGACCTTACACAGATTCTTGTCCCAGTTATCTTCATCAGACTTTAGATTCCTGTCCTAATGATTTTCCTATGACATTCAGATTCTTTTCCCATAGATTCCCAACACTCTTGCATGGATTCTTGACCCTATGATTTTCATCAGACCTTACACAGATTTTTGTCCCAGCGATTTTCATCAGACAATAAATAGATTCTTGTTCCTATGATTTGCATCAGGCCTTCAGACAGACCTTTTGTTTGAATGATTTTAATCAGGTCTTACACAGATTCTTGTCCCAATCATTTCAAGACACCTTAAACAGATTCTTATCCCCATGATCTTAAGTAGACCTTTGACAGATTCTTGTTCCGGTGGGTTTCATCAGAACTTAACCCTTTCCCAAACAAGCCCTGGTTTTCACGTGTCTGCAGTACAAGTCTTTTGAAAACACTGTGGGAAAAGGAGAAATTGCTTGTAACAAGCAATTTCTCCTTTTCCCACAGTGTTTTCTACCCATTTTGAGACCTTTCAGCCATTTTCATCAAATTCAATATTGTCGTCTGCAAACTCTTTCAATTTGGACTTGTCCAAAATTTGTTGTTTGGGAAAGGGTTAAACAGATTATTGTTCCTATGATTTCCATCAAACCTTCAGACAGATTCTTGTCCGAACGATTTTCATCAGACCTTATACAGATTCTTTTGTTCCTGTACTTTTCATTAGAGATTCTGACAGATTCTTGTTTCTATGATTTTCAGCTAACCTAGGAGAGATTCATCTAGTATCATTTTTATCAGACCTTAGATTTTTTTCCCAATGATTTTCATCAGATCTTGGACAGGTCTTTTTTCAAAGACTTTCATCAGACCTTAGATTCTTGTCCCAATGCTTTTCACCAGACCTTTAGACAGATTCTTGTCCCAATGCTTTTCATCAGACTTTCCAACAGATTCTTGTTCTAAAGCTTTTCATCAGACTTTTCAACAGATTCTTGTCCCAGAGCTTTTCATCAGACCTTTAGAGATTTTTGTCCTAAAGCTTTTCATCAAACCTTTAGACAGATTCTTGTCCTAAAGCTTTTCATCAGTCTTTCAGAGAAATTCTTGTCCCAAAGCTTTTCATCAGATCTTTAGAGACTTTTGTCCTAAAGCTTTTCATCAAACCTTTAGACAGATTCTTGTCCTAAAGCTTTTCATCAGTCTTTCAGAGAAATTCTTGTCCCAAAGCTTTTTATCAGACTTTCAGACAGACTCTTGTCCTAAAGCTTTTCATCAGACTTTCCAACAGATTCTTGTCCCAAAACTTTTCATCAGACCCTCAGAGATTCTTGTTCTAATGCTTTTCATCAGACCTGGCAGATTCTTGTCCCATTGATTTTCATCAGACCTTAGAAAGGTTCATTTCCAAGGATTTCATCAGACCTTTGGCAGACTCTTGTGCCTTGATCCTTATTAGACCTTTGACAGATTCTCATTCCAGTGATCCATATTGGACGTCTGACAGATTCTTGTCCATTTTATGTTCATCAGACCTCTTGAAAGATTCTTGTTCTAATAATTTCATTAGACCTTAGATGGGTTTTGTTGAAGTGATTCTTGTTAGGCCATTGTCAGGTCCTGTTCCAGTGATTTTCATCAGACTATACAGAGACTCTTCTCTTAAAGATTTTCATCAGACCTTCAGATAGATTCTTGGCACACTGTCCATTCTCTAGACTTATGTCAGATTCTATTTCCAGTGACTTTCATATGGCCCTAGATTTTTGTCCCCATTATTTCATCAAACCTTTCTAAAATTTACTGTCGGGATGATGTTTATTCTGCATTAGTGAGATTATAGTTGCAACAATTGTCATCAATTTCAGAGACATTCTATTCCCTATGAATTTAATCAGATCGTAGAAAAATTGAGTCTGAACCTGGTATTAAACTCTTTACCACATAATCTCGACTTTCAGAGACCCTGATGGAGAAGACTTAAGAAAACATTGTGGGAAAAGGAGAAAATGCTGGTTACCAGCATTTTCTCCTTTTCCCACAATGTTTTCTACCCTTCCAAAAGGACATTTCATTTGAGTCACTTTTATTTTGTCACCTGCAAATACTTTCAATTCAAACCAGTCAAAAATTTTATTGTTTGGTACAGAGTTACCTATTTGCCATATTACAACAATGCAGACTTGCCCAAAATGAAAGCATTGGCAGGCAAGGATTTAAGTATGGCTCAAAATTTGGAATTTGTTTTTGATAGGGTAGAAAACATAATTATGTGGTAGTCTAAGCAAAAAGTACACGGTTACCAGCATTTTCTCAATTACCTACAATGTTTTGAAGAGGCTTTGTTCTGATGGTCAGTAAAACTCGGATTGTGAGGTAAAGGATTTTTTTCAGAATGCAGAGTTATGAGATGCCATGTTCAGTCAGTAAGAGACCTAAATTTTGCAGCATGAAGTTTTTGTCGAAATAATATATTATAGAATATTGCAGTGTAGATTCGGAAATCAAACTGCTCATTCTTTGAAAATCACTCTATGCAAAGCCAACTCAAGATATTCTTGGCATTTGTGGTTTCAAACTTTGAATCTCTTGCATTACAATGTTACTGACTAAGCTTAGCCTCCATACTAATACCCAGGGGTGTGAAATACAATATATCCAGACAGTAAACTACATGCACTTTCATCATGTGCACCATGTTATAGAATATAAGATAATCATCAGTTCTATATCAGTAATTTCCCTGAAGGCACCTTTATAACAGTGTCATTGATTAATCTTTTAAGAGTGCTGTATTACACTGAAAGGTGAAAAAAGCCATTTTGAATAATGAAAAGCAAGATAGAAAAAAGGCAACATACACATGCAGTATTAACCCTTTACCATACAATCCTGAGTTTTAATATTCCCAAGAAGAAAGACAAAGCAATGTGGGAAAAGGAGAAAATGCTGGTAACCAGAATTTTTTCCTATTCCAACAGTGCTTTACACAATTTCAAAGACAAATTTCCTAATTTTTGTAACTTTCAATTTTTTGTCTGCAAATGTTCTTTTGTAAAACCAGATTTCAAACTTTCGTAAAAAGGAGCTATTCAAATTTTTGTTACCTCTCCAAACTTTGAAAATGATTCATCACTGAACTAGGTTAGGCCAAAGCTGGCAAACCACATGTAGAGAAGAAAGAGAAATGTAAGAAGCATATATTTTTCAGTGGTATCTCGTTAATGGGCAATGTAGCCCCTCAAGTTATTTTTGGCTTACCTGAGCACATAGTGCTCAAGGTGAGCTTTTGTGATCTTGCTGTGTCCGGCGTGTGTTGTGCGGTCGTCAACATTTACCTTGTGTGCACTCTAGAGGCCACATTTTCAACCAGATCCTCATGAAACTTGGCCATAATGTTTAACATGATAAAATCTTGGACAAGTTCGAAATTGGGTTACATGGGATCAAAAAGTAGGTCACAGGGCCAGATCTTAGGAAAACCTCATAAGTGTGCACACTAGAGGCTACATTTTCAGCCATCCTCGTAACCCAGTTCCGATGTATTCCGTAAACTACATTCATCGCCCCTGGGTTATCTCGCGTATGTTTTCTTGTTCTCATGAATTATTCATGAGGCATTTTGATTGGTAATCTCAGTTTTTCAGTGAGAAAATTTAATCTGTTTTTATCAACCACATGCCATCATTTTCTATTTTTACCTCGTCTACAACCAATCAAATAGATGAATGTAGTTTACGGATTACATCGGAACTGGGTCAACGAGGATGATGTCACCCCTTCTACATAACCCTAAGGACTGCAGCAGCATGCTGTATTTCTGAATATTTGCCTTTATATACAAGGATTTATATTGTCTGCCCTGGATTGTTGTAAGGCAATTGCCAAAGAAGGAAGGCCCACCGGTGGCCGCCATATTCATTGATAATGATATGGGTTTTACCCGTTTTATTGATATTAACGGAAGAAATGTGATTATCCTCCACTACAAGAGAGTATCGTTATGTTATTGACAAATTCGATCGGCTATTGGGTGTAATTCGCAATCTTATGAATATTCATAGAAACGACAGTTTCACAGATGAATGTCCCAGGAGTGAGGAATGGTAATACTTCACACCTGGATTAACGAGGGTGATTTTCAGCCTGATACTCATGAAACTTGGTTAGAATGTTTGTCTGGATAAAATCTCAGACAAGTTTGAAATTGGGTCATTTGGGGTCAAAAAGTAGGTCATGGGGCCAAATCTTAGAAAAACCTTGTGTGCACTCTAGGGGCTACATTTTAAGCCTGATACACATGAAACTTGGTCAGAATGTTTATCTGGATAAAATCTCAGACAAGCTCAAAATTGGGTCATGTCGAGTCAAAAAGTAGGTCACAGGGCAAAATCGTAGAAAAGCTTGTTTGCACTCTTAAAGGTACATTTTCAGCCTCATTAGTATTATGTATTTTTTATTGTTTGACAAAAATTTTAGTCCGCTGCAAAAAATCAGGAAAAGCCACTATCAGGGTCTTTGGCTTTATTTGTAACATGGTATATCACGCTATCCTTGTTTGTTGCCTTTTTTTTTCATCAATAAGAATCAGTGTGACAGAAAAAATTCTGCAGAATGAGTAGACTATGAGGTTAACAAATGAAATACTGTTCGATAATATTATTGTTACTCTACGTCGAAAGTGTTTGCAATACAAAACTTGTTTGTTTGATAAATGAGAAGCTTTAGAATTCCATATGTAAGTAATTGTGCCATGTTATTGTTTTCTTGAGCTAGATTAACTGTCCTTTTGACAGAGGTAAATGTGTGTGAATGCTCTGGATTGGGTTGCAAATTTCAAATCTTCCTTTATCATTTGCTGTTTAACTCTTTACCATATAACAATATTTTACACTTGTCCAGATTTAAAGCAGAGGACATTCCCAATGCGTCACTGAAAGGTCAGAAAATATTGTGGGAAAAGGGGAAAATGTGGTTACCAGCATTTTCTCCTTTTCCTATAATGTTTTCAAAAGGTTTTGTTTCCAGGGTCCTTAAAACGTGGGATTATTAAGAAAAGGGTTAATCATGATCTAGACTGAATCTACGAGTACTTGGGCTGCTCTCAGTGCTAGCTGTTCCTGGAGTGAGATATACTGCCCAATTTGACCCAAGTAAATGTGATTGCATAACCCCATAGGATGTTTTTCCATGGGGTTGCAAGTTTGAACACTTCTGTATCATTTGCAGTTCATTCCTGATTCAGATTATTTCTATACAAAGAATTTCAGGTGCAAATTTGGGCCATCTGAGATGGAAGTTTTCTCTTTTTAACTTATTTCTAAACCAAAATTTTTCAAACATATGTGAGGGTCTTGCAAGAAAGGAGCCAGAAGTTAGACCTTGAGCTGGGGGCAATAGTGGTTATTGTAGAGCTGGATTGCAATGAGTGAGACATAGTTGTCACAACTTCGTTCAGTTGTATGTGCACCCATTTGCACAAATGTACTCCTTGATGAGGAGAAGTGTCATTTGAAAGATCTGTTCAGGTAGGGGCAAGGTCACACTTGAAGGTCAAATGATAAAATGGTGAGAAATGAGCTTAACTTAGCTGTTTCTTCTACATTTATTTGGTACATTTCTTGTACATTTATGCATGGATTTCAAAATAATTTCACACAATTGTACCCAAAATAATTTCGCACAATTGTTCTCACCCCAAGACATTTGTGTTTGTGCATTAGTGTGTGCGTACATCTTCTACAGCCAAGAAGCAGCATCAGTGCAGTAGCAATCTTTCTCTGTGATAAGGCTCATCTGTGTGTATAAACTGTGTATTTTTTTTCTCAGAGGGCCTCATGGAAGATAAGTTAATTAAATTGCTAAATGTTGTAACCGTAATATCAAATAACCTCTAAACAGCCATAACCACAGCAGGACGGTTTTTTTTGTCCAATCAAATCTGAGCATATATTTGATGTCAGCTATAATGTCACTTCACTTGACCAACTGTAATTCAGCAGCAAATGAAGTCAGTTACCTTTGAAAGGTTCATTTAACCCTTTACCACACAATCCCGACTTTTAACGACCCTGAGAGAATGGCCTTTTGAAAACATTGTGGGAAAAGGAGAAAATGCTGGTAACCAGCATTTTCTCCTTTTCCCACTATGTTTTCTACCCTTTCCAAAAAAAAATTCAATTTTTCAGCCACATTTATTTTGTCATCTGCAAATGCTTTCAATTTGGACCCAGTCTAAAATGTTGTCGTTTGGTAAAGGGTTAAGGAAACACATTGGCTAATGTAACTATCATAATTTGAAAGTTTCAGTCTGTAAAAACTTTAAAGGAATTATGCTGTCTTGGCATGATATTGTTTCTCATATGTGAGTTAAGCAGTAAGTCCTGACATGCTCATGGCTCAGCAAAGCATACATCTGGCTCGACAAGAAGTCCCTGGACAACCATCTGGTAACCTGAGCATTTTCTCCCTTCTCACAATATTTTCTTCACTTTCAAGCCCAAACCCCATCATTTTAACCACATTTAACTTGTCGTCTGCAAGTGCTTTCAATTTGTCATGCTTTTGTCATTTGGTAAGGAGTTAACAAACTTGAAATTTTCAATGAGGAAAAACAACCTTAAAACTGCCATTTTCAGGTTGCTTTTAACCAGAATGTCTCAGTGTGGCAACAATGAGATCAAGATCAGACAGTGTTTATTTTGTAGTCTCGGACTACTAAAGCAACTATTCATGTTGTGAGATGCACTTTACAGATCTAAATCTTATCTGACTATTTTCATTTGCTATTTCTGTTTGTATTCTTTTCAACTGTGACTATTTTCATTTTGTATTTATCTGTTTGTATTCCTTTCAAACTGTTTGTGTTTGTTATGTATTTTAACTCTTTACCATACAACAAAACTTTAGACTTGTCCAAATTGAAAACAATTGCAGATGACAAATTTGGCTCAAATGATGGATCTTTTCTTTAATAGAGTAGAAAGCATTGTGGGAAAAGGAGAAAATGCTACCTTTACCACTATGTTTTCAAAAGGCTTCTTTCTCAGGGTCATTAAAACTCAGGGTTGCAGGATAAGGCGATAAAGATTGTTTCTATTGAGCTATTTTTTCTCCTTTTGTTATTGTGTTTTTTGTCAAACAGTCTTTTTTTATAACCTCAATAGATGTATTGCTTTTCATGTTCATCTTTGAATTAGCAGTATGAAAGATAGCAAAAATTTTTAAAAAATTGAGATGTTAAGGGTCTAGTTTATTTCACCAGGTATTAATTACCTCCCCCTTAATCTGCAATTCATAGCCACTTACAAGGTAATTATATACATTTTAGTGGCTTCTAATTTTTGTCAATAGTAATCAGTATCCCTGGAGCAGAAATCTGCATTCTGACATGCAGGTGCCAATAAGATCCCTGAGCCCTAACACATCACCACCTGCAGATGACTTTTTTTTTTTTCCTTCTTGCAGCAGACGACTTTGAAAAAATTGTGACAAAAGGAGGAATTACTTGTGACCAGCAATTTTTCCTATTGCCACAATTTTTACAAGTCTGTTTATACACTAAACCTTATTTCATGGTGAATATCCATTATTTGAATTGGATATTTTCAAAGTGTCTACTGCAAGTTTGTTTCAAGGAGTAATGAGTGACTGGAGCCCGGGTGCAGGTGATAGGGCAGAAAATGGATTCTCAGCTGCCTAACAACCCTTTTTTAAAACCAGTTTCCTTGATTTTAATCTATTTTCACATGCAGGCTGCTTTAAAATGGTGTGACATATTTGAAAACATTGTGACAAATAAAGAAATTAATTTTAAAAAAAATTCTTTATTTTTAACCATGTTTTCTTTATCTTCCTTTTGTTATTTTTTTTCCAATTTGATCTTGTTGAAAATTTGAAGGCGCCTTGATTTGAATATGAGTCATCCAAAATTGTTTTTTAGGTAGCAGATTAATTTTCTGACAGAATCAATCTTTCCAAGAATGAAAACCACTGAAAATTGAAACAGGATGACCAAAAATTTGTGACAAATGGGAAAATGCTTATAATGAGTTGTCGCTTGGTTACCAAATGTTTCCACGTTAAATCTTTACCTAATTGATGCCTGTTATTGCTCATGTGATATTCCCACACGTCTTTGCAAAACTCTGGCACAAAATCTAAAAATACCTAAAGAGGCTATGTAGCCCATTAGGGAAATACCATTGAAAAAAAAGTTTTTTCTTACTTCTGTCTTTCTTATTTACTGATGATTTGCCAGATATTGGATCCCTTAACACTCTACCAAATGACAAAATTTTAGACTGGTCCAATTTGAAAACATTTGCAGACGTCAAAATATTGCCAAAATGATGTGTTTCTGTCTTTGATAGGGTAGAAAGCATTGTGTGAAAAGGAGAAAATGCTGGTTGCCAGCATTTTTTCCTTTTCCACAATGTTTTCAAAATGTGTCATTATCAGAGTCATTAAAAGTTGGGATTGTGTGGTAAAGGGTTAATTTAGTACAAATCATTTTTGAAGTTTATAAAAATCTGAATAGCTCCCTTTAACAACCCTTAGGAGAAAAATTGTTTTCATTATAGTTTTAAACAAAATTTTATGAACATACATTCAGATTAGTTTTAACCCTTTACAGTACAATCCCAACTTATAACAATCCTGAGAAAAACCTTTGACAAATTGTAGGAAAAGGAGAAAATGCTGTCAAGCAGCATTTTCTTCATTTACCACAAAGTTTTCTTGCCTTTCAAAGACAAAATTTATAAACTGAGCTACACTTATCTTGTCGTCTGCAGCTTCTTACAATTTAGATCAGTCTAAAATTTTGTCGTTTGTTAAAGAGTGAATTAACAGAATGTTTCTTAAGTCGACTCATATCAAACAGCAAAATTTTAGACTTATCCTTACTAAAAGCACTTACAGACAACAAATTAAATGTGGATTAAATGATCGGATTTCTTCTTGAAAGAGTAAAAAAAACAACGAGGAAAGAGGAAATGCTTTTGTAAGCATCTTTTCAACAATGTTTTCAAAGGTCTTCTTTCTCGGTGTCATTGAAACAAAGGGGCACAGTTGGTAAAGTTCAAGCACAGGCCTCTCAAAGTCCATTGGTCTATCAAGAGACACCAAAATTTTTACTATATGATCATTGGACACTGTTACAAAAAACAGCATGTTGGCACATAAGCCTGTATATCACATACATGTATAAATGATACAGAGGTGATGCACACACATACTATTTTCAACTTGTTACCAAACGACAGAATTTTGGACTGGACCAAATTGAAAGTATATGCAGACGACAAATTTAATATTGTTAAAATGATGATTTCTCTTTTTGATTGGGTAGAAAACCTTGTGGGAAAAGGAGAAAATGCTGGTTACCAGCATTTTCTCCTTTTCCCACATTATTTTCAAAAGGCTTCTTTCTCACGGTCATTAAAAGTCGGGATTGTGTGGTAAAGGGTTAATAATGATGTCAGATGATCAAGCAGTGAAAATTTTGGTGTTCTGTGATAGACCAATGGAATGTAAGAGGCTTATGGGATCAAGAGGCACCTTTGATGTATGTGTATGTTTTAGAAATCATCTGGTTCAGACAATACTAGAGTACATGCAAGTAGGAATTGCCAGATGATAAGATTTCAGACTTGTCAATATTGAAAAAAATTCACAGACAACAAACCAAAATTTTTAGGTAACTCGAATAATGTTTGTCTTTTCAAGGGAAGAAAACATGGTTTTAAAAGGAGAAAATGTTTGTTACAAGCATTTTGTCGTTTTCTCATAATGATTTCCAAAGCCTGCTTCTTTCAGCTTCTTAAAACTTGGGGATGTTTGGTATAGATTTAATAATATTGACGAGGTTGAGAAAATATTCAAGTATCCTCAAACAGACTCCATATTTATAGCCTGTTATTAGAGACAACGCATTGTAATTACAGACAAAGCAGTGCAGTTCTAAACAATGCAGTACAAGGGTATGTGAACCCTTCACCACACAGTCCTGTTTTTCAACTCTTTACCACACAATCGGGAATTTTAACGACCCTGAAGAGAAAGGCTTTTGAAAACATGGGAAAAGAAGAAAATGCTGGTAACCAGCATTTTCTTCTCATCCCACAATGTTTTCAACAATCTCAAAGACAGATACTGTCGTTTGTACCCCATTTTATTTATTGTCTGCATACACTTACAATTTGGACTTTTGTTGAAATTTTGTTGTGTGGTAAAGAGTTAAAAATAAGGGGGAAAATGTCTTTTAAAAACATTGGTAGAAAAGGAAAAAATGCTGGAAACCAGCATTTTCTTCTTTTCTCATATTGTTTTCTTCTCTTTCAAGGAAGAATTCCAACAACTGAGCCATGTTTTTGATACATGTATGTAATCTGTAACATATTCAGAGAGTATCAATGTAAAGAGTTAAAAGGTTTGTTATTGCGGACAGAGAAGGCTCCAATATCTGCATTATTAAATGACATGTGATTCTCAGGATAATAAAGTACATCTTATTACTCTTTTCCTAGTCTAGATCCGTAGCTCGGTCAGTAGCGTACAAGACTTGAAACCAGGGAATTGCTGGTATAAATCTCCCGCTCAGCGATGGTTTCTTTCTGAGGATTGTTGATAGGTATTTCGACAGGAATGATTCCTCTCTCACAGATGATCATTGTTTGGTTATGTGGGAAGGAAACCAGTGACTTGGAAAGAATATTGTGCTAGGTACGAGTAAAAGAAAATTCCAGGGTAGTATTGATAGGTCGCTGCCTGCCGCAATTTAACTTAGATATTGTGGAAAATGGCATTTAACGCCTTATAAACAAACAACACAGTCCTGAGTTTTAACAACCCTGATGGTGGAGCCTTTTAAAAACATTGTGGGAAAAGGAAAAAATGCTGGTAACCAGCATTTTTTCCTTTTTCCAGAATGTTTTCTATACCATCAAAGACATAAATCATCATTTTAGCAACACTTAATTTGTCGTCTGTAAATGCTCTCAATTTGGTTCAGTCACAACTTTTGTTGTTTGGTAGAGTTAAACCACTTTTAAACCATTTTGGAATGCTTGAGAAATCGCTTGTGTATTTTTTTTCCTTGAGCTTTTTACGAGTATTTTCATATTTAAACTGAATCTTCATCCTGACCATCCAGATACATAATCATACTTAACATTTCCAACTTGTCGGGTTCAAATTTAGTTCTTTAGATTTATAAGTGAAAACACAATCAAATAGAAATATGGTCATTTTATGGGTGCTTGTCTCCAGATATTGATTGAAATTTATTTTTTTTTTTAAGTAGACAAGGTTGATGCTTTAGTTTTCATCATATACTGGGCTCCTACATTATCGGGGATCTAACACTGCATTTTAAATATACAAATAAACAGAACAACTTAGCATCAAGTATTAATTCTTTCGAACATTTCAATCAATCATTCTAATACAGTATTGGACACACTATTTTATCAATTCTTTGTCACCTGTGTCAAACTTGTGTAAACA
The DNA here is from genome assembly GCA_945859785.2 of Tridacna gigas. NCBI lineage: Eukaryota > Metazoa > Mollusca > Bivalvia > Cardiida > Cardiidae > Tridacna > Tridacna gigas. Next base: position 63,380,665 of record OX244034.2, on the reverse strand, counting down.
GCTACATTACAGAAATGAGACAAAATGTAAAATCAGACATGATTATCGCTCTGTTTTCACTGTCTGATGAAGAAACAGTGACCATTACCCGTAACTTATGTTTAACCCTCTACCACACAACAAAAGTTTAGACTTGTCCAAATTGACAAATGTGACTCAAATGATGGAATTTGCCTTTAATGTTAGAAAACATTGTGGGAAAAGGAGAAAATGCTGGTTACGAGCATTTTATCCTTTTCCCACTCATGTTTTCAAAAGGCTTCTTCCTCAGGGTCGTTGAAAGACAGCATTGTGTGGTAAAGGGTTAAGTAGATTTTTGTCAAAGTTGTTTTAGTAATTTAGAGATTTATGAATGCAAAACAAATTTACCATTGTTTGCTTTGTTTTGTACACAGACAGTATCACAAAAAATTGTGCAATATCGTTGAAAAGTCACGGTAAATCCTGTTTCACTGAAAAATATAAAACAGTGAACGAAAATAAATTTTTTATCCAAGTTATAAAAGCCAGTAATAAATAATGCTCCTGAAGTTTTAATTGATGAGATAAAAGTGCTGGAAAACAGATGTAATTACTCAGTATAAAGTAAGTACTTAATTAGATAATAAGTTTTATAATAAATATGTCTTACTAACTTGTGAAGTGTACTGTGATGGCCTCCATTTGTCAAAATCAGCTGTCAGTCAGAAATTTCTCCCTTTTATCAAAAATTACCTCTGGGATTTGCCCCATTTTTGACACAAATGTAGTCAAAGGTCCCTATTTGTGAGAATTTTGTTTGTTGTTCTATACTTTATCAGACAGAATCAATAGTTGAAAAAGAAGTTAATACTCTGCAAAAAATGATGGCAATTCGAACAGTTACTAGGCATATCTTTTACAAGAAAGGTGACAAATGAATGCTTAATGAAAGGAAAAGGTTTGTAAACACTTAAGTGGACATCACTTGTCCGAAGTGACATTGGGCAGCAGTCATTGGCAGGCTTGTTTGATAGGATTTCATTTTCTCCAAGTTCAATTTGTCATGGAACAAAAAGTTGAGAAGCGAATAAAACATTTCTGATATACTGATAACTTAACACTATACCACACAATCCCGACTTTTACTGACCCTGGGAAAAAAAGCTTTTGAAAACATTGTGGGAAAAGGAGAAAATGCTGGTAACCAGCATTTTCTCATTTTCCCACAATTTTTTCTACCCTTCCTAAAAACAAATTGCAATTTTTGGGTTACATTTATTATGTTGACTGCAAATCCTTTCAATTTGGACTGGTCTAAAATTTTGTCCTTTGGTAAAGAGTTATATCACTTGACACATTACCAGTACCTCTTAACTCTTTACCAAACAACAAAATTTTGGACTCGACCAAATGGAAAGCATTTGCAGACGACAAAATAAATGTTGTTCAAATGATGTTGTCTGTCCCTGCTGGTTACCAGCATTTTCTCCTTTTCCCTCAATGATTTCCAAGGCCTTCTATTTCAGGGTCGTTAAAAGTCGGGATTGTGTGGTAATGGGTTGAAACAAATTAGCAGCAGATATCTTGAAATATCATATCCTTGTAATTTTGGTGATATTTAACAAATCTAGGGATAAATCTAGGATTAACCCTTTACCAGACGACAAAGTCTTAGCCTTGTCCAAATTGAAAGTATTTGCAGACCACAATTTCATTGTGGCTCAAATGTTGAAATTTGCTTCGGAAAGGGTAGAAAACATTGTGGGAAAAGGAGAAAATGCTGGTTACCAACATTTTCTCCTTTTCCCACAAAGTTTTCAAAAGGCTTCTTTCCCAGGGGCGTCAAAAGGCGGCATTGTTTGGTAAAGGTTTAAAGTTAAAAAAGATGAAAACATTGGTGAAAATAAATTGCTCATTAACAGTAATTTCTAATTTTGATGTAAATTTTTCTTGGTGTTAGTTGATGTACTCTGCTTCTACAGCACTGTAAACGTTGATCAAGGTTTGCTAAAGGAATCAAACCAGTGACCAGTTTATGAGAGGCTGACTCTCTACCAAGTTCTGCACAGCCTACCAAAGCTGGAAAAGTGATGCTAGAATAAGCAAAATTGATTATGACGTGAAATACAAATGAAAATTGCTTATTAGAGTTGTATGTCCACAAGTATGGCGCTGAGCCCCGTAGCTCAGTCAGTAGCGTACAGGACTTGGGAACAGGAGGTCGCTGGTTCGATCCCCAGGTCGGCCATTTTCTCTCCGAGGATTGATGATAGTTACTGCGACAGGATTCATTCCTCTCTCACCGCTGACCATTGTTTCGACAATGGCTATGTGGGAAAGCAGCCAGTGGCTTGGAAAAAATATTGTGCGAAGTACTGGTAAAAGAAACTCCAGGAAAGCATAGATAAGTGCACTGGTCGCTGGGATGTAACTGAAATAATGTTGAAAACGGCGTTAAATACAATCACTCAATCAATCCACAAGTATGGCATATTTTTCTGCAATACAAAAAATTTACTCAAACCAGCTGGACAGTTTTTTTTTTGTCTCGAAGCAGACCTAATTTGAAAACATGGAGGCAAAACACAAAATAGCTTTTAAGGAATAAGTCCTTTTGTTTGACCGTTTTCACAGGTGCTCATGTATCAAACAGTTGTAAGTTACATTGTAAATAGTTGCATTCCCTTGCAAACTCACACTCCTCTTACAATCAATACAACACTTATATATTTTTTGGTATAACAGTTGGAATCGTTGACTGACTGATGACCGTTTAATCTACCATTTTTAACAACCACATCACATAGCAAAACAATGAAATACAGCGTACAATCGCGATAGTTTCTTCTAAACACACCATGGCGAACTCCATGAACAACATACCAACAACATAGTACTATGAAACACAATCTGGCAAGCGCCATGACGAGAACTAACACCTCGCCAGCAATTCTAAAGGCAGCCACGCCTTTACCCACTACATTGTGGTACTCTAAAACACAATATGGCAAACGCCATGACAAGGACTAACACCTCGCCAGCAATTCTAAAGGCAGCCACGCCTGACTCACGATACTCTGAACGCTTAACGCAGTACTTTGTGTCCAACTATATACATAACATGAACTAAACAAAATTGTACGTGTGGTCCCAGTCGGTTCCAACTCTGAACTGAAGAACCCGCGCACGAGCATTATACTCGTGCACTACACGAACGCCTCCTATCGGAGCTTAGACTATTACAAGGGAAATTAATTTTCGTCTAATTCGATTCCTCAAACGCCGAAAATAACATTTATTATATACCATAGGTGCATAATCATACTTAGTTCTGTCGTTTAACACTTTACCAAATGACAAAATTTTAGACAAGTCCAAATTGAAAGCATTTGCAGATGACATATGTGGCTGAAAAATTGAAATTTGTTTGGGAAGGGTAGAAAACATTGTGGGACAAGGAGAAAATGCTGGTAACCAGCATTTTCTCCTTTTCCCACAATGTTTCCAAAAGGCTTCTTTTTCACGGTCGTTAAAAAGTCGGGATTGTGTGGTAAAGGGTTAATGCCTCTCATCTTGATAGTCTAAGGCTAGAAAAAAAATGAGCTATGGTTTGTGAAAAGAGGGCTTAATGCATTGGCGAAAAGTATAGACCCATGTCTGCCTGCGCAGTCCACGCAGGCTGACCTGGGCCAAAACTTTTCACTATCAGTAAATTTTAGGTATGTCAAAGGTCAGTCTACCTACCCCATGATTTAGTCGGTTGTTAGACAAATTGGACTTTGAGGATCCATGATCATGTAATGACTTGCATGGTATCATGCATCACAGAGATGCATGAAGCCCCCTTTGGCCAGAGCACAGCTCAAATCATATGACCATTTTTCTGGCTGTAGTACAGAATTCAAAGCGATTTCATGATATGCTGGTAGTTGTAGATTCAAGATCAGATGCCATATTATGAGTGGTCAGATCTTGATCTACACTGCCTACTGTGACACCTTTAGTTAGCAGTATCAGAGATTAATCAATTAGCCCTTTCTGATCCAATTAACCAAATGATTGACAGCTGTCTTACTGCTATTTGAGAGATCTTGCATAACTTACTGTTTATTAATTAGGTTATGCACTGACCTCATTTCTGAGGTCACCAAAGGTCAACCATCTTTTTGATGGATATATGGACATGTCCTCTACTGCATATAGGCTCATATCTGAGCATGCTTAGATAGCCTTTTTGGTGCTTGATATGATCTAACTCTTTACTAAACGACAAATTTCCGGACTCAATGAAATTGAATGTATTTGCAGACTACAAATCAAGTATAACTCAAATGAAGAGGGTAGAATGAAAGGGTAGAAAGCATTGTGGGAAAAGGAGAAAATGCTATTTACCAGCATTTTTTCCTCTTCCCACAATGTTGTGTAATGCTCTTTCCTACAGGGTTGTTAAAATAAAGGATAGTTTGGTAAAGGGTTAACCCTTTTCCAAACAATGAATTTTAGACTGGTCCAAATTGAAAGAGTTTGCAGACGACAATTTTAAATTTGATGAAAATGACAGAAAATTCTTCAAAAGGGTAGAAAACACTGTGGGGAAAAGGAGAAATTGCTCGTTACGAGCAATTTCTCCTTTTCCCACAGTGTTTTCAAAAGACCTGTACTGCAGACACGTGAAAACCAGGGCTTGTTTGGGAAAGGGTTAAGGGTTTTTTTGGGGGGTTGGGGTGGGATGGCACTGAAGAACTGTGGCAAATATGTGCACTATGTGGTTATGATTTATGCACATACTGTACATTAAATCAACTTGAAGTTCAAATGGATTTGAGATTTCGATGATGCTATTTTAATCTACACCGCGCTTAAAAATTACGGGTATAGCTTCATTCATAATATATAATATGAGCTGTGCTCTGTAAAAAAAGGGATCAACCCTTTCCCAAACAAGCCCTGGTTTTCACGTGTCTGCAGTACATTAGTCTTTCGAAAACACTGTGGGAAAAGGAAAAATTGCTCGTAACGAGCAATTTCTCCTTTTCCCACAGTGTTTTCTACCCTTTAGGAGAACTTTCTGTCATTTTCATCAAATTTAAAATTCTCGTCTGCAAACCCTTTCAATTTGGACCACTTTAAAACTCATCGTTTGGGAAAGGGTTAAATGTATCTGCAAAAAGTATCGACTTATGTCAGTCTGCAAAGGCTGTGCAGGCTGATGTGGGCCAATACATTTTGCTATCTGTGAATTTTCTGCATGTCCAAGGTCCATTTTACCCTAAGATGTAGTCGATCATTAGACTGAATGGATTTTATGGATCCATCATTATGTGATGATTTGCTTGCATGGTGTAATGCATCATGGAGATGCTTTAACCCTTTACCACCCAATCCCGACTTTTGACGACCCTGAGAAAGAAGCCTTTTGAAAACATCGTGGTAACCAGCATTTTCTCCTTGTCCCGCAATTTTTTCTACCCTTTCCAATACAATTTTCCGTTTTTTAGCCACACTTATTTTGTCGTCTGCAAATGCTTTCAATTTGGACCAGTCTAAAATTTTGTCGTTTGGTAAAGAGTTAAACCCCCTTTTACCAGACTGCCACTCAGTTATGTACTGGTATTTAGTTCTTGAAAAAGACAGTGGCCATCTTTATGTTTGAGACATTGTCCCTGCAGAGGACTAGTTAAGTGCTGCAGCAGAGGGATTGTTTGTATATTTGATTTCTCCTTTCGCCACATTTTCTCAGATCTTTTCAGATGACAAAATAAAACTATTTTTGCCACTATCATGGCAGGCAGTATACCTTTTATGCTGTTTTAGTGTTTCGTAGAACTTTATACAACATTGTAAGATAATGGCTACTCTCCCACATGAACAAAGTTGAAAAGTAAGCTGATGTCTCTCTTTTCAATTATTTTTGTCTTTGCAAAATCTTTATGCGTGTTTTGGCAAACACTCACTAATATTACGAAATGTGAAATAGTTGGCTTCTCCTTTGCCAGGGTTATAGGGCCACAAATTGTGACATTAATTATATTGACCCTTTACCAGACAATCCCATGTTTTTAAAACCTTAAGGTAGGGTGACGTTTGAAAACATTTTAGGAAAAGGAGAACATGCTGGTTATCAGCATTTTCTCCTTTTTCCATAATGTTTTATACCCTTTCAAAGATAATTTTCATCATGGGGGTCACATTCTTCCTTTTTTTTGCCAATCAAAAAATTTTCATGTCTTGTAAAAAGTTGGATGAATGGTTAATGGACAGCCTTTAGCAAGTCCAGTTTTTACTGTAGAAGGAAGTGAGGTCATTGTGGCTGTAACTGGTCAATGCAGGAAGCAAACAAGATTTCGTTGAACTACTCATTGCATGCCAAGGGCAATTTTAAGTGCTAAGACAAACATGGTAGATCAACTTACATTGCTGGGTGTGGGTTTCTATTCATAGATCAACTTATGTTGGCTTGTGTACCTGTGTAAGACAATTCCATAGTCTGGCCCTGTGCTGTAGCATTGACAAAGCTCATTCTCACTTGTTCACAGTGTTTAGTGTTAATAAGTATTTAATTCCAAACCCTTTACCAAACTACAAAACTTGACATTTGTCTAATTTGAAAGCTTTTGCAGAATGTCAAAATAAATGTTGCTCAAATAGTGAGATTTTTCTTGGAAAGGGTAAAAAACACAGTGTTGGAAAGAAGAAAATGCTAGCATTTTCTGTGCTTCCTGCAATGGTTTCAATGCCATTGTCTTCAGAATTGATAAATAATGGATTGCTGATAAAGGATGAACCCTTTACCACACAATACCGACTTTTAACAATCCTGAGAAAGAAGCCTTTTAAAAACATTGTGGGAAAAGGAGAAAATGCTGGTAACCAGCATTTTCTCCTTTTCCCACCATGTTTTCTACCCTTCCCAAAAGAAATTTTAATTTTTCAGTGGCATTTATTTTGTTGTCTGCAAATGCTTTCAATTTGGACTAATCTAGAATTTTGTCGTTTGGTAAAGAGTTCAACAGTATGTCTTCATAATATTAATATGACAGTCAAAGTGTCAAGGTACTTTACCTAATATGAGAATAGAAGCATTGCTTTGAACTTTTCCATGAACAAAGATTGTAATTTTGAAATAGGATAGAGAGCATTATTCCAGTTAGGGAACTGAGGTAAAAAGGAAGCTTTTTGCTGACTACTTTCCCTCAGAAGGTTGAAAATGTATTCAGCGGGAACATAAAAATGAATCTTTTGTCCCAGTGACACTCTTCAATCCTCAGAAAAAGTTTTTGCCAAGCTGGGGATCAAACTCGCAATTATTGGTCAGTGTTTTTGCACTGTGCCACACAAACTATAGACAAGTAAGTTTTAAATAGATCTGTGTTTTTTCTTACATGTACAATACATACACCTTATTGACAAGTAGATTGTCAAATTTTCTTTTGAGGAAAAATAAAACTGAATTTTTCAACCCCAGTGAGCTACTGTGGCTTTTCCAAAAATGTAAGAGAGAGGGGGTGAACCTGCAAAAATGAAATATATGGCTGTAATAAATGCAAAGAAAAATCGATAACCTTAAAACTGTAGCCTGTAGTTTAAATGGCTCTTTTTTTATAGGTGTTTAATCCTTTACCATACCATCCCAAGGTTTTTATGACGCTGAGGAAGAAGCCTTTTGAAAACCTTGTTGGAAAAGAAGAAAATGCTGGTAACCAGCATTTTCTTCTTTTTTTCCGACAATGTTTTCTACCATTTCAGTGAGAGAAATCATCATTTTAGCCACATTTAAATTGCCCTCTGCAAACACTTTCAATTTTGACTAGTCTTAAATTTTGTCCTTTAATAAAGAGTTAAACTTGTAAAATGGTGATTATTGCTATTAAATTGCAGCAAGAAACCCTTCTATACAATGTATTTTTTCCAGTTCAGTTTTCTTTTCCAACTGGCAGCAAGACAATGCAATATTTTTAGAACTCAGAGGAAGAAGGCTTACTTGCATTTTCCTTTTTTCTCCCAATGGTTCCTCCCCATTCAAGGGAGACAAATTACAACATTTAATCCCAACATTTAGTTTGTCTTTTGCAAATAATTTCAGTATGGGTAAGATAGTGTTATTACATGTATCTAGTACATGTAATTAGTTAAGACACTAATACAATCAAATGTGATGTTGATTTTCAAATAAACTTTGTATTTTGGTTTAAATGATGAAAAAACTTACAGTGTAACAAAAAGCACTGTCATCTTGGATGGACATCAAGCCATTCAAATTACTCTTAACCCTTTCCCAGACAATAAATTTTAGACTGGTCCAAATTGAAAGAGTTTGCAGGCGAAAATTTTAAATTTGATGAAAATGACAGAAAGTTCTCCAAAAGGGTAGAAAACACTGTGGGAAAAGGAGAAATTGCTCGTTACGAGCAATTTCTCCTTTTCCCACAGTGTTTTCAAAAGACTTGTACTGCAGACGTGTGAAAACCAGGGCTTGTTTGGGAAAGTGTTAATCCCCAACCTCCCAACCCCACCTACAGGAAAATTCACATCTGCTGCACATAAAGGTTTGATCATCGTATCTTCGTATCTTCGTGTGAGAAGGGACAAATTATTATTTGATTGCAGCTTAACTCTCTATCAGAGCAAAATTTTAGACCTGTCCAAACTGAAAGGATTTGCAAATGACAAATTAAAAGTGGCTAAAATAGTGAGATTTGTCATTTAAAGGGTAGAAAAGATTCTGGGAAAAGGAGAAATGTTAGTCAGCAGCATTTTCTCCTTTGCCCACAGTGTTTTCAAAAGTTGATTTATCAGGGTCATTTAAACACAGGATTGCATGGTAAAGGGGTAATCAAACTTTAGAGATCTGTTTGATGGAGATTTCCCATCATTATTTGAATTTCTTTGTACTTGTGACACCTATAACTCTTATCAGACTCAATGTGCTATGAAATAACAAAGCCAGTAACTTTAAACATGCTAAGGGCCATAGAAGGTGCGCTTGTAGACAATGTAGATCAAGACCATAATGCACAGAAGGTAGTCTGATTTTTGAACTTCTCTGTCAGGTGTTTAGCTCAGCTTTTTTCGAAGAAAAGATCAAGGTATTTTCATAGCCCTGTTGCTGTTGTCTGCCTTCATCATTGTCAGACAAAAACTGACAATTTCTTGAAGAATTGTACTCGAAACATGGGGTAGTTGTTAACTACCAAATCAATCTCCGAGCAGAGTTGTCGTTTGTTACTCTCACCATACATCTCTGCAACAGGCTAAATGACAGGAATCTTGTCAAACCGAGGAATACATGTTTTGTTACTGTTCAACTGTTTCATGTGTAACATAATAAAGTAGACAAAGGAATATGATTCCGGATACATTAAAGGTGCATTCAAACTGATGAATTTACCTGTATACAATGGAACTATTTTTTCAAGCTTCTTTACTGATCAGAATCTTACGCCAATTGTAAAAAAAAATTGCTGCACCCATGAATGATGACAATTTAAACAAAATTAAAAAACAAGTTATCGTCCTTTTAAAAGACATTTAAGCTTTTCAGAAAATCCCTCTTTTTCACATTTCCTACCACTAAGTCTGATTGGCTGTATGCTGTTTGATCAGCACACAAAACAATCGATTGGTCTTTCTTTCACTGGCGTTTGTGTCGCCATTTTGAGTTATGGTCATGTGACAAAAATATTACGTGATGACGGACTACTTTCTGAGCCAACTACAGAGGTGAATGGGAATGATCCGTAGTGCAAGAGAGTGCTACCAAATAAGAATCCATACCACAAGGATATGTAACCCTCAAAACAATCTTGACATAGCTATGCCCCTTTTATACTTTGAACTTTCCTGAAAAGTACCCACAGCCAAGCGTATGCACCTACATGCAGTGATCTAGCTTTTTTAGTCTTGGCTGACATTGGCGGGTTTTGAACATGTTAATTTTGTAAAAAGTATCGAGGATGTGATTGAAACAGTAGGCAGTAGGGGCTCATAAAGGACATGGGAACAATGGTATTGGCATAGTACCAAAGCTGCCTGAAACTAATATGGTCTTCATTGATGAAGTACAAACCTGGTATGGATGGGAAGGATTGCACTGTACTCTCAAACTTAGCTGGGTCCTGTAAGATGCAATGACATCCTGGCTGGGGCATAGAAGACTTAGAACCAACTTGAAAACTGTGTTCTTTCCTGCATTTCATCACATTCTCCTTGCGTTATGTCAAGTGTTAAGAACTAGTGGGGTCTTTGTCAACTTTGTCTGAATGTGTGGGGGTGGATAACATTTGATTTGTTGCTTGCAGTTTGGACAAGGCTGAAATTTTGTCATCTGGTAAAGAGTTAATGCATTTTTTTTTCTTCATCAGACAGAAAGCAAAGTATGTTTGTTTTTCATTTGAAATATAACAAATGATTTTCTGTAGTTGGCTGCAAAACCTTCATCCCTTTCTATCTTAATCCCCTTTTTTTTTAAGCTGAGGTTATTAAAGTCATGCTGAGGTAAAAAATATTGTGGTTGACATTAGTGTAGGGGTACAGCATCTGAATGAACAGAATGTGCATTGTCGATATTTTGGGCAAAACAGCAGTGATACATGGGGATTTAATACCATGGATAAATGTCCATTTCGAGAATTTCAATAGAATTCTTCTATTTAGTGAGAAAATGCTTACAGTTTAGACACATTTGAAATTTTGTCGTGTGGTTAGAGTTACAGCACATTATGGGCACCACACATTTCATGCATTTCAAATGTTTCCATTCTTTAATTGTCTGGGGTCTACAAAACTGAACTAACTGCAGTTACATGACTGAAAGATTGTTGAAAAAAGCATTGAAACCAAATAAACAAACAAATGAATAAGGTATAACCAGAAACTGACAGGTAAACTTGTCAAGAAAAATAGTCATGTGATCTGTCATATGATCAAGGTGAACCAGGTGCTTGATTTCTGTAGAAGACAGCTGGTCAATGGTAAAGAGATGCACTCAAGTGTACAGCTAATTAACTCCTTGTGAATTATTGGCTACTTTTTTTTTTACTTCTATTTGCTATTGAATGGGAAAGTAATTAGCAAATTACTTTGTTCTTTTTGGATTATTCATCTTTCAGTGAGTTTGAACACGGAATGTATATAAAAGCAGAGGTACTTGGATTTTTATAATATATTGAATTAATTCATTCTGAATTCCTTTTTTTCCTCTATTAGAATTTTACAAGTAAAGAAAAAAATAAAACACATTCTTAATTGACATTTTTTTAAAAGATAAAAAAAAGATTTGTTTATTGCATAACAAATAGCATGAGTGTTCATGCAATGTATGGAAAGAGGGTTATAGAATTAAATGTTTTGAAATAAAGTGATGCATAAAGCTATCAATTAAATATAAATGATGTGATATGAATGATTATTATTTCATAATTATCTCTGTTTGCTGTGTGCTACATTAACTGTATTTGATGCTGTTGGAATTTTTTTGTAGAGAGGTAATTCCCATAAGTCACAGTTAATTACATGAAAAGAAACGAGACATGAACAACTTGTATTAAAACAAAATTTGTTTTTACTTGACAACGTTTTGCTCATTATTTTCTACAATGTCATCATGTGGAACTTGCACATTAAAACTTTGTTTATGCAATGTAAAGAAGAACTTGTTCTCAAGAGATCTTGCGAATAATGACTTGTATTATTCAAACATCAAAGGTGCACATTCTCTGAAATGTAATAATATATAGATAATTAATTACGTCAAGTATGAATATAAATTTCATTTATTTTTATCAGAAAATTTGCTCTAGTTTTATGAATTATAAATCATAAATTTACACAGTAGAAAAATGATTAACTGTATACCCTGACTGGATAATGAAAAAATATTAGCCATCAATGCCATTTTTTATACATAATTGTCCCAAAGTATACATAAAATAGTATTAATTGCATAATCTTTTACAAATGTTTAAGTGGATTCTGATTTCTAGGTCTGAATTATTTCTTGGAATGTTCTACCTGATTTCACTAAATGTTACACTGCATGGGTTTTCCTACCCTTATTTTGGGGCTGAAAATGGCCCCATAAATTTTCTAAGATCACATTATTTTTACCAATTTTTATCACAAGAACTTCTCAGAGACAAATATCAGTAATTCATGCCAAAGTAATTCTGCTCATCATTAGCTTAACCGTTTACCACACATTGACATGTTTTGACGACCCTGTTTTGAAAGCATTGTGGGAAAAGGAGAAAATGCTGGTAACAGTATTTTCTATTCTGTCAAAGACAGACATCATCAGTTTAGCAATGTTTAATTTGTCGTCTGCAATTTGGTTGAGTACACAATTTTGTTGTGCGGTAAAGAGTTGACTCTACCACACAACATTTTAGACTGGTCCGAATTGAAAGCATTTGCACATGACAAATGTAGCTTAAATGATGATTTCTGCCTTTGGTATGGTAGAAAATATTTTGGGAAAGGAGAAAATGCTGGTTTCATGCATTTTCTTTTTTGTCCCAAAATGCTTTTAAAAGCCTTACCTTTTGACCTTTTTTCAGACGGAGGGAATGGTTTCCTGCATTAAAATTGTAGAATAGAATTTTTGATAGAAGTACTTCTGCTGATTTTAGAATTGATAATTTGGGAACATTATACTATTTTGGATATTTTTAGTTGACTGATTGATTGAATGGTGTTTTATGCCACTTTGACATTATTTCAGTCATATCACCTTGACAGCTCACATATTCATGTATTCCCTGGTTTCACAAGTACAAGACTGGGGCTCTGAGGTGTCTTGCCCAAGGACTGCATAGTTTTGGCATTTTACATAGTAGTCAAGAACTCCTGGTCTGCATTTAGAAGATTATTTAAATGACAAAAGAGGTAAAGTACAGACTACCACACAATCCCGGGTTTTAACAACCCTAAGAAAGAAACCTTTTGAAAACATTGTGGGAAAGGGAGCACATGCTGGTAACCAGCATTTTCTCATTTTTCCATAATGCTTTCTACCCTATCAAAGACAAATTTCATCATTTGAGCTATATTTTAATTGTTGTCTGCAAATGCTTTCAGTTTGGACATAGTCTTCATATTTTTCGTGTGATAACTCTTTTAACTCATAACTGTATTAGCATATTTTAGACTTTCTTGAAAATAATACAAATTACTCAAAAGACAATCAATTGAAGGAAAGGAAAATATCACTTTTTCCTGAAAGAACGGAATTATTGTTACACAAGGAGGAAGTGCATATTTTTTTTTACATTCATTAAATTTTAATCTTTACCTTTTGTATTTTTGAAATGTCTAAATTGTTGTAAAATTCATATTCTTACATTAGTGGTTAAAGAGAGCCAAGCAAACAATGTAAAGATGTAGAAACTGCTCTTTCCAAGCCCTGGATTAACTCTTAACCCCGAAGCACCTTTCACGACTATAGTTGCCTTTGAGGTCAGTGTGGATCAAGATCAGGCTGTACAAAACATGCAGCCTGATCTTTGATCTATACTGTCCGCTTAGCTGAAACACTGTAGACAAAAGCAATAGTGAAATTGCAATTATCTGGGTCATATTTCTAGGTTGAAAATGTCTGTTAGGTTTTGTTCGGCACTCTAAGGGTTAACATGCCTGTCACAGCTTAAGTTGATTTTGCAGCCAGTGTAGATCAATATCAAACTGCACAAAACCTGCAGTCTGATCTTTGATCTTCACTGTCCTCTTTGCTTAGACACTCTGGAGAAGAGCAACCTTGACATTGCAAATATTTGGGTCTTTTCACTGTCTGAAAGTGTCTGTTTGGTTCATTCGGGGCTTATGGGGTTAAGATTTTTCGTACAGACACCCTTCTGGTGATGCTGATCATGTGAGGCTATGTGCAAGGAACCCAGGGTTAACATCATTAAGCAAGCTTGGCTATGTTTATTTGGAATAATTTTTCAAGTGGTATGAAACACCATTCAAACAAATTCGTGAAATTTGTGAAAATCATACTGATTAATGCTTCACCACACAATCCCGACTTTCAATGAACCTGACAGAGAAAGCCTTTGAAAACATTGTGGGGGAAAGAGAAAATGCTGGTAACCAGCATTTTCTCTTTTTCCCACAATGTTTTCTTTCCTTTCACAGAAAGTCTTACCAATTGAGCCATATATGATTTGTCGTCTGTAAATACATGTACTTTCAGTTACGATGAGTCTAAAATTTTGTTGTGTAGTAAAGAGTTAAAGTCGTTGAAAGAGAGAATTTTGTATTTATGACAGCTAAGTGAAGATGATGAGGATGATATAAAGGACCTGTTAAACGAACAAGCAACCAATCAAAATGTGGATGACGATGAATTGGTAAGATTTGTAGACTGCATTCATGTTAATTCTTGAAGTGTCTATCATGACTAGTTGCCTTTGTGCGTGCTAGTGTAGATCAGGATCAGATTATTTTGGTCTCATTTATAGACTGAAAATATCTCTTGGCTTTATTTTTGGCTCTTAGGTTTTTAACAGAGTTTCTTTGTCAAGTTCAGAATTGAAACTGATTAAGAAGAAAAGTGCTTTTTTATGGCTGTAAATTACTCGCCTGTCAGCGATTTCAGTTGTATGAAATACATAATTAAAATTGACTTAAATTTTTACACTGACATCTTGGTATCACCAAAGATTCTTAATTGAAATCTCAGTTTAACCATTTGGTTTAGTCAATCAGAACATGTGTTACTTTTACATTTAGAAAATTCTTGAGAATAAGACTAAGAATGTTCTAAGAATGGTTGGTGAATAAGGACCCTGATAGCATATTTGGGTCTGTATTCACCAACCTTTCTTTAGAATATTCTCAGTCTTATTGCCTAAAATTTTCCATATTTGAAAGTAACACAACTTTTGATTGGCTAAACCATTTAGTTCAAATGTAGAAAATCTTGGAGAATAAGACTTAAGAATATTCTGAAGAATGGTTCTTGAACACGAACCCAGATGTGTCTCAAATGATGGGAGTTTTCTTGGAAAGGGTGCAAAACATTGTGGGAAAAGGAGGAAAGTCTAATTACTAGTACCAGCTGTTTCTTTTTTTCCCCATAATGTTTTCAAGAAGCTTCTCTTACAGGGTAGTCAAAACATTGGATTGTTTTTTTAAAGAGTAAAATGAAAATTTACACCATTTATTTGAATCAGTGATTCTCAACAAATTTTATGATTAGTAGTAGCCTCTATTCATACTGTGTTTCAGTCCAGTTAAGTACTAAATCTACCACCTTTTGTACCATTTTTCTGTCTCTGGAAGATATTTTAACCCTTTACCACACAGTCTCTACTTTTAACGACCCTGAGAAAGAAGCCTTTTGAAAACATTGTGTAACCAGCATTTTCTCCTTTTCCCACAATGTTTTCTAACCTTCCCAAAACAAATACCAACTTTTCAGTCACATTTATCATGTCGTCTGCAAATGCTTTAAATTTGGACTAGTCTTCAATTTTGTTTTGTGATAAAGAGTTAAGTCTTTCCCACACAACAAACTTTTATATACTTGTCCAGATTTGAAGCTGTTACAGGCGGCAAATTATACATGGTTCAACTAATACAATTTATCTTTGAAAGGCTAGAAAAAGCTAGAAAACATTGTGGGAAAAGGAGAAAATGCTGGTAACCGGCATTTCCTCTTTTTCCCATTTTTTTTTAACCCCTTACCACACAGCAAAAATTTAAAGTGGTCCAAATTGAAAGCATGTGCAGACGACAAATTAAATGTTACTCAAATGAATTTTTTTGTTTGTGAAAGGGTAGAAAATATTGCGGAAAAAGGAGAAAATGCTGGTTACCAGCATTTTCACCTTTTTCCACAATGTTTTCAAAAGCCCAAATCATCATGGTCGTTAAAACTTGGGATTGTGTGGTAAAGGGTTAAAGGGTTCTTTCTCAGTCATTAAAACAGCAGATATTTTGGTAAACATGTAAACTTGTTACATAACAATTAGTTTAAACATATTTATTTTACATTGATTGAGAAACAAGTTCTTACAACTTATATTAATCTCTCTCGATTCTGCTTCCTGGAAACTACACCAGTACTCGCGCCGAATGTGTGGGCCAATGAACAGTCCCAAAGTTGACATCCGCGCCTGGGTATCGAATTCAGGACCTTTTGATTACGAGGCCGACGCTCCACCTCACAACCACGGACACCACACATTATGACTTTTTGACATAACAATTGATTGAAAGAAGAGCATAAAGTTGATAAAAAATACTTTTATCCATATGTGGGTACCCAAAACTAGAGCAAATGATGTAAAGAACAGACATTATAGGAATGGAGAGTACAGTAATCTAGTTGAAAAAAAAAATACATGTACTGAAAAAAGAAGCAATGACACCTTTTCTGTCTGCATAGATTTTACTTTTTACCAATGATCCAGTGTCTTAATGACTGTGGGAAAGATGCCTTTTTGAAAATATTTTTGACAAAGGAGAAAATGCGGGAAACCAGCATTTTCTCATTTTCCCACAATATTTTCTGATTTTTTGACAATTCTCATCAGTTGAAACACATTTATTTAGTTTGCTGTCTGCAAACACTGTGAATTTGGACAGGTCTAAAAGTTTGTCATTTGGCCAAGAAAAAAGTAGATGTATGGTGTATGGTAATGTATAAAGAACCAATTGGGAAGCAAGATTTCATTTATGAAACAGAAATCGGGCAATGAAAGCCGCTGTTTCACTGTCCTCCTTTATCCAATATTTTACTATCAATGGTATTTTTACAACTCTAAACAATGTGTAAAAAGATACTGTGGTGGGTAACAGCCATTCGCAGATTTACTAAACAAAGAACAAGCCAATCATTTGGCAATAGCCCACGCGACTGGCACACGCCAGCTGATGTTTAACGTGGGCTCCTTTTAAGTTGGTTAAATGTACCTTTCATGGAAAATTAGCCAAATAAAACTGGTGGTGATTTCTTAATAGATTTGAAATTAGATTTTATATTGAGAGTTGAAAGATGGTTATCGGAGTGTGGTCAAGAGTGTTTAATGTCCTCTGAGTTTAGAATACCTGTTTGTACAGGGGTAATTTATGGTCGCTTTAATGTTTTATTTTCTTGTTCATGTTTGGTTTACTGAATATTACTACATTTTGAGGTTGATGATTTGGAAAGAATTTGGATGTTTGACAGCTTGGTTAAAGTGAATGCTGAGGGAACATGTGACTTTTATTTGTCAATTTTTTCGTACATTATTTGAATATTAAGTATTAGTGTTGTGCATGTACTCTTATTCAGGTGAAAATCTGATAGAGGATTTTTGAGTGTCTCAGATAAAATCATTTCAAGTGTATTTCTTCAAAGTTTTGAATACAAGAACCATTTAAAACCTGTGTTAGCTGCAGTATAAAAGTTATGAAACTTTTACGGAAGATTCTGTAAGGTAAGATTATAATTCAAATAGGACTATATGCCCTTGCAGTAGACAGCTTTTTAATCCTTTTTTGGCCTTGTCCAAATTAAAAGCATTTGCAGACAACAAATATTGCTCAAAACGTAAAATTTTCTTTCATATGGTAGAAAACATTGTAGGAAAAGGAGGAAATGCTCGTTACCAGCATTTTCTCCTTTTCCTGCACTGTTTTCTAAAGGCAAAGCCCACGTAGCTCAGTCGGTAGCGTACAGGACTTGAGAACAGGAGGTTGCTGGTTTGATCCCCGGCTCGGCCAGTTTCTTTCTAAGGATTGATGATATTCATTGCGACATGATTCATTCCTCTCTCACCGCTGACCATTGTTTCGACGATGGCTATGTGGGAAAGCAGCCAGTGGCTTGGAAAGAATATTGTGCGTAGTACTGGTAGAAGAAAGTCCACGATAGCATGGTTAAATGCACTGGCCGCCGCGATATAACTGAAATAATGTTGAAAACGGCATTGAATACCATACAATCAATCATGCTTTCTAAAGCCTTCTTCCTCGGGTCGTTAAAAGTCAGCATTGTGCGTGAAGGAGTTAAAACATTGTTTAAAAGGAAGCAATGATTTGTTGCAAGCAAGTTCTTTTTTTCTCAAAAACTTTTCCAAGAAAATCATTTTTGTTTAACCCTTTACCAGATGACAAAATTTTAGCCTTGTTCCAAACTGAAAGCATTTGCAGACGACAATTTCAATGTGGCTCAAATGGTGCAACTTTTCTTAGATAGGGTAGAAAACATTGTGGGAAAAGGAGAAAATGCTGGTTACCAGCATTTTCTCCTTTTCCCACAATGTTTTCAAAAGGCTTCTTTCCCAGGGGCGTCAAAAGGCATCATTGTATGGTAAAGGGTTAATTAAAAAATTTATTTCGTTGCATCATTTGCTCTATTTACTAGACTGCAAAATTTCAAATTTGTTCACATTTAAAGCATTTTTGTAATGATAAATGTGAATCAAATAACTAGGCTTTGAATGGATATTTATCTAAAATAAGGGAAACTGGCAGTTTTTTATTTTCTGCAATGCTTACAAAGCTCTTCTTTTTCAAACTGTGAAAAATACAGTCTTTTGAATACAAATGTAGAGGAAATTTTGTCTATGCTGCATTATTTAGAAGTCAGTTATTTATATGGTCAAAAAGCAAGAGAAATACTAGAACCCTTCCTTGCAAGTATGTGTCTTTTTTTCCGTGCATATTGGGATGTAGACAGTGTTCTTCAAGACTTCGGATATGTTTAAAAAAGCTTTAGTTGCATAGTTATGTGTTAGATATGTTGTGGTTTGAATCTCAAGCTTGCAGTTTAACCCTTTCCCAAACAAGCCCTGGTTTTCATGTGTCTGCAGTACAAGTCTTTTGAAAACACTGTGGGAAAAGGAGAAATTGCTCGTAACGAGCAATTTCTCCTTTTCCCACAGTGTTTTCTACCCTTTTGGAGAACTTTCTGCCATTTTCATCAAATTTAAAATTGTCATCTGCAAACTCTTTCAGTTTGGAAGGGTCTAAAATTTGTCATTTGGGAAAGGGTTAAAAAAGCTTTGGTTGCATAGTTATGTGTGAGATATGTTGTGGGTTGAATCTCAAGCTTGTAGTTTAGTGAAGGGAATGCATTGTCACTAAGAAATAATCACATCTTTGTCTCATATCATAGACCAGTATGTGGGAAAGAAGATGCAAGCTTGGGGACATTATGTGGGCATTATGTTGAAATAAGCTATGCAGGGCTGGCACATCTAATAAAATGCTGAAAAGAGAATCAAACTAAGGAAACTTCCATGAACTGTTTCTCTTGTGTTTCAGCAAATACCAGAATTTTCCTACATGGTTTTGTCATGTAATTTTTCTTTATTTTTTTTTAACAGTGGATACTTTGAAACACATCTTGGTACAGAAAAAGGGGATGTTTTCAGGTTTAAAGAATGATATCTGTTTAGTTTTCACTAAAGCCTGTGTTGTGGGTACTCATTAGAATCGGCTCATTAAGACAGATGGAATTAGTACCCCCTAAACAGGTTTTAGTGTAAAACTCATTCTTGTAGGATTTTTGAACATCTCCTCTCCCCTCTTACGTTGACTGCTGAACATTGTTTCCATGGTGTTATTGTGGGAAAGCTGCCGTTGGCTTGGAAAGAATGTGCAAGTATTGGTAAATAAAATAACAGCGAACTTGATATTTAACCATTTGTTACCTAAACCCGACTTTGAATGATGCTGAGAAAGAAAGCTTTTGATAACATTGTGAGAAAACAAGAAAATGTTGGTAATCAGCATTTTCTCCTTTTCCCACAGTGTTTTCTACCCTTCCCAAAACAAATTCTAATTATTGTGTCACATTTATTTTGTTGTCTTCAAATGCTTTCAGTTTGGACTAGTATAAAATTTTGTCTTTTGGTAAAGAGTTAAAAGAATGTTAACCCTTTACCACACAATCGTGAGTTTCAATGATCCCAAGAAAAGGGACTTTTCAAAATATTGTGGGAAAAGGAGAAAATGCTGGTTACCAGCATTTTCTCCTTTTCCCACAATGTTTTCTATCCTTTCAAAGAAGAACTTCCTAATTTGTGCAACATTTAGTTTGTTGTCTGCCAATAATTTCAATTTGGATCAGTCTAAAATTTTGTCATTTTGTAAAGAGTAAATGTAGACTTGTCCAAATTGAAAGCATTTGCAGACTACAATTAAAATGTGGTTCAAATGATGGAAGTTGTCTTTGATAGGGTAGAAAACATTGTGGGAAAAGGAGAAAATGCTGGTCACCAGCATTTTCTCCTTTTCCCATAATGTTTTCAAAAGGCTTCTTCCTCAGGATCATTAAAACTCGGGATTGTGTGGTAAAGAGTTAAACACCAAACAAACAGACAAATTTCACTTGGACCTCTGAACACCAGTTTTTTTTTTTTAATTTCAGATGTTCCATACACCATGTTTTGGCGAAGATGAATTTGACTTTTTTCAAACCAGGATTGAACCTCTAAAGTCTGGTTCCAAAAGTTTTAATTCAGCCTTTAACTCGAATCATTCTGCTCTATCTGAGGCATTATTCTCCACCCCGCCAAGTTTGAAAACTGCCTATCATCAGAATTCTAGTTACAGTTTACTAGCACAACAGAATCAATTGTATACAGGGCCACCAAGTAACTACCTTGGTAACGGTACTGTTATTTTGTCTCGAAACTCCTTTACTGGACCATCTGTTACATTTTTTGGGACTTCACCAAGAATGACAACTCACAGAGACTCCATTTTGGAGTCACTTGGCAACATTGCTCCAAAATTCCCACCGCCAAACATAGATATCCCAGATATCAGTATGACAGGAAGTTCCAATATGCCAGTTTCCAGCTCTGTTGAATTTCCTGGTATATCAGCTACACAGATGTATGGTAATGCAAACTTGACTGGTTCTCTGTCCACGGCCTTTAGTACTGTTGCCCCCCAATCGGGTGTCAACACGATTTCTCCAAGTAATTCTTCAAAGTCGACATCATCTCCAATGAGGGAAAGCAGCGATGATAGTGATGATAGTGTCCCTCTTGCACAGGTGAGAAAATTTGTTTTCTTCATTGGTAAGGCAGGATATCTGCACTGCATAAAACAAAAAAACATCAAACTCTTTACCAGGCAAGAAAACATTAGACTTGACTTTACTGAAAGCATTTTCAGGCAAAAAGGTAATAGAATTTGTCTTTCAAAGAGTAGAAAACATTGTGGTAATTGAAGAAAATGCTGGTTATCAGCATTTCCTCATATTCCCACATTGTTTTCAAAACTTTTTCAAAACTCCTGTCAAAGCCCATCCTTCACCGAGTTGTAAATGCATGGATTGCTTTAGACAACAAAATTGAAACCTTTGCAGACGAGAAATAGTGTAGCTCAAAGATGATTGCTGTCTTTGAAGTGGTAGGAAACAATGTGAGAAAAGAGGATAAAGCAAGCTACCAGCATTTTCTCCTTTTCCCACAATGTCTTCAAAAGCCCTTGTCTTCATTGAAACATGGGATATTTTGGTAAAGGGTTATGGCGTATGGAAGTGCCAAACACAGAACTTGTGAGGAAGTATGAATGATGAGCATGTAGTTTGGAATTGACTATTGAACAAAAATATCATTTATTTCTCTTTCTAAGCTGGAATTTATTCATTTCCTGAGGCTGGCTACTTTGTAAATTACTTTTGGCAATTGTGTGTGGTATGTAGAAAGTGGTTTATGATAATGTATAGTCAAGTAATGTTAGTCTGAGCTTTGTTAACTCTCTGCCAGACAACAAAATTTTAAACTAGTCCAGGTTAAAAACATTCGAAGACAACAAATGTACAGTAGTAAAAGTGATGGCTTTTTTATCTGAGATAGCAGAAAACATTGTTGGAAAATGAGAAAATGCTAGCTGCCAGCATTTTCTTATCTTTCCATAATTCTTTAAAAAAAAAAAACTTTTCTGAAGGGTCTCTAAAACTCAGGATTGTTTGGTAAAGAGTTGATATTCATTGATTTTATTGTGTTTCATGCCATTTTCAACATTATTTCAGTTATATCATGGCCACCAGTGCACCTATCCATGCTTTCCTGGAGTTTCTTTCACCAATACTTCCGACAAAATTCTTTCCAAGCCACTGGCTGTTTTCCCACATAGCTATCAACAAGACAATGATTAGCAATGAGAGAAAGGGTTAAGCCTTTACCAGACAACAAAATTTTAGCCTTGTTCAAATTGAAAGCATTTTCAGACGACAATTTCAATGTGGCTCAAATGATGCAACTTTTCTTTGATAGGGTAGAAAACATTGTGGAAAAGGTAGAAAATGCTGGTTACCAGCATTTTCTCCTTTTCCCACTATGTTTTCAAAAGGCTTCTTTCCCAGGGGCATCAAAAGGCGGCATTGTGCGGTAAAGGGTTAATAAAGACAGTTTCATTCAGACATGTCTTGTAAGGAAAAAGAAACCCTACACTGATATATTCTATGATACTGGCAATTTGAGTCTCAAACCCTTTGCTGCATAATGCCGCCCTTTAACAACCTTGGGAAAGAAACCTTTTGAAAACATTGTGGGAAAAGGAGAAATGCTGGTAACCAGCATTTTCTTTTCCCACAATGTTTTCTACCCCATCAAAGAAAAATCACACCATTTGAGCCACATTGAAATTGTTGTCTGCAAATGCTTTCAATTTGGACAAGGCTAAAATTTTGTCGTCTGGTAAAGGGTTAAATGAAAACAGTTTGAACCGAAGCAGGCTTTATGTAGTTTTACTGTAGGTATTTAACCCTTTCCCACACAGTCCCGACTTTTAACGACCCTGGCGAAGAAGCCTTTTGAAAACATTGTGGGAAAAGGAGAAAATGCTGGTTACCAGCATTTTCTCCTTTTCCCACAATGTTTTCAACCCGATCAAAGAAAAATTAAACCATTTGAGCCACATGAAAATTGTCGTCTGCAAATGCTTTCAATTTGGACTAGGCTAAAATTTGTCGTTTGGTAAAGAGTTAAAGAAAAGCAAAATTTTACAGATAGATCTAGTCCAAATAATGGTTACTATATTGTTCTGCTGGTACTGTACATGATTATGTAAATGTGTAACTTTCACTGTGGTATTTCATTATTTGTGATACTTACATGGTTATGTAAATTTGTAACTTCACTGTGGTATTTCATTATTTTTGGTCCTGTACATGATTATGTAAATTTGTAACTTTCACTGTGGTATTTCATTATTTGTGGTACTGTACATGATTATGTAAATTTGTAACTTTCACTGTGGTATTACATTATTTGGAAAAAACAGCTTTTACTGTGTACAAGCAGAAAAAAGTTTAACCTAGAAAATGTCTATACCCATCGATAAATGAGTAATTACTAAGACCTTTTGATTTATTGTCCAAGAAAGAAATATGGGTAAGATCTGTCTTCAGATGGCTTAGAATATTATTAAACCTTTACCACACAATGCCACCCTTTAACGACCCTGAAAAAGAAGACTTTGGAAAACATTGTGGGAAAAGGAGAAAATGCTGGTACCCAGCATTTTCTCCTTTTCCCACAGTGTTTTCTACCCTATCAAAGGCAACTGCTACAATTTTAGCCACATTTAATTTGGCATCTGCATATGCTTTGGGTATGGACAGGTCTAAAATTTTGTTGTGTGGTAAAGGGTAAAGTCAACCTCTGGCAACCTTTATAACTTTTTGTAGACTAGTTCATACTCCCTCAAGGAATGATTTTAGGGGATACACTAGAGACATCTTTTCTTTCTGTCCGTCTGTTCATCTGTCTGTCAGTCTGTTGACATGCACATAATAATGTAATGCAATAATTCCCCAATTATCCCTTTACCACACAATCCCCACTTTTAACGACCCCAAAAAAGAAGCCTTTTGAAAACATTGTGGGAAAAGAAGAAAATGCTGGTAACCAGCATTTTCTTCTTTTTCTACAATGTTTTCTACACTTTCATAGACAAATTTTATATTTTGAGCTACATTTGAAATGTTGTCTGCAAATGCTTTTAATTTGGACTATTCTACATTTTTGTTGTGTGGTAAAGAGTTATGTTGTCTATATATTGAAATATTAACTAGATTGAAGATGGGCATAAACAATATTTGGATGTCTGTGTTGAGATATTAAAGAATTATCTCCTGTCAATTGTTTCGGAAGAAAACATTTAGGAATTGTCAGAGCCATGTTATTTTTGTGCAGAAATTTGACATTTTTTTTCCCTATACATGTATCATCTGTCCTTACTGAAGTTCCTTACTTCATACTGGGGCTAGTTGTTGACCATCAAAAGGGAAGCCCATACCAGAAGGGCAGGCAATATACAAAATATTTTGACACAGTTATGCCCCCTTTTCAATTTGGAAGTTTAATTGAAAAAGCAACTACAGCCAAGGGTTGGGGTCCACATGCTCTGTCTTTGTTTTGCATTATGCATGCAAATGAATTTGATGTGTTTATGTTCTGGACTTCTTGTGTTTTGCAGCCTTTGTACAAGAAGAAATATAAAGCAGAAAATGTAAATGTTTAGGACCTCAGTTCATGGTTGCTCTTAGGCATTCAAGTAGTATCTCCTCTTGAATTCGGACATTTTTCTGCATAACCCAAATTAAGTTTGAACATCTGTTTTCTCTATTAACTCTTTACCACACAATCCCCACTTTTAATGACCCTGAGAAAGAGGCCTTTTGAAAACATTGTTGGAAAAAGGAGAAAATGCTGGTAACCAGCATTTTCTCCTTTTCCCACAATGTTTTCTACCCTTCTCAAAACAAATTTCAATTTTTAAGTCACATTGATTTTGTCCTCTGCAAATGCTTTCAATTTGGACCAGTCCAAAATTTTGTCATTTGGTATAGAGTTAAGGCACTTAGTGGTATTCTTTTCCAAAATGGGAGTATTTGCAGGCAACAAAGTTGAGTGTTACTTAAAATATGAAACATCATTCAAAGAATAGAAAACATTGTGGAAAAAGGAGAAAATGCTGGTTACCAGCATTTTCTCCTTTCCCACAATGTTTTTAAAGAGCATCTTTCTCAGGGTTGTTGAAAGTTGGGATAATGTGGTAAAAATTTAAGTCACTTTTTGCTATGGTTTGTGTAAATAAATTGAAATCCACATAACATTTTTTGATAGTCAATTTGCATGAAGGAAATAGTGCATTCTAGATTATTCAATACCCACCTGCAGACAAATGTCTTTGTTATGAAGCAGAGTCATTTCTGTTTTCAAATACAGAAATTGTCATTGTAGTAACATTTCATTTGTCGTCTGCAAATGCTTTCAATTTGGATTAGTCTAAGATATTGTTGTTTGGTAAAGACTTATGAATAAAATTTTTAGGCTCTGCACCAGAAGTTTGCAGAGGTTTGTGAGAATGTCACATGTCACAGTATTATTAAATATTATTATTAGGTAAAAAAGTCACAATAACACTCATCAACTATTTGGGTTCATATTCATATATGTCTGATGATATTGCTCATGCCATATTGGTCTGTTGGAAATAAACTGAGCTCAAGATTTTAACACAATTACTGTTATCCAAATGCCATAATTCACCTTGTCATACTAAGTCACCTTCCAGTTTCTTTACATTTGCTTAGAAAAATACATTAAGTTTTGTATTTATAAGTGTTTAACCAGAAATTTTGATGCATGACAAAAAAATTTAAAAGATACTCAAGTATCAGTAGAGTTAGGTTTAAAAAAAAACTGACATCTTCCCATTATTTGACAATTTATTGCATTTTCTGTCAAGCATACATGTATTATATTATACAGGTGTTTGTTGATAACCTTTGTGAAAACTATGCTAATTATTTCCATGTTCTTTAAAAAAGGAATTTTTTCTTCCCTTTATATATTTCTTCCTTATGTTGAATGGTTGTCGACTTGTGAGTGGTATAGTTAAAACTAATATTTGCAATGGAAAGTTTAAGGAATACATAAATAGGCTGACTGGTCAGAATGAAAAAACTGAAATGAAGTCAACAATTCCATTTTACCCCTATGAAGCAAACAAACTAAGTAATTTGCAGACCCTAGGTACATAATTGTTTGATAAAATTTTCACCCTATTTATGCAAGTTGTAAAAGTCCAAAATTTGCATATGAGATCATCAGATAATCATCATTTGAGTAAAATTTGGAAAAAAAATTGGCATAAATTTACGAGAAGAAAAATAAGGCATAAATTGCCGTTGTCATAGTAACGCCTGTTCTGCACATGTCACCTGTCCAATAATTTCAAAGCAGCCAAAAGACTAGCAGCTGTGCAAGGTTTCTCTGTGCAGCACATTATGTAAAAATTCAATAGAAATAGAGATTGGTCTGGTCTTTGAAGACTTTCAAAGCATTGAATAATGAAATTAACCCTTTACCGAATAACAGAATTTTAGACTAGTGGATATTGAAAGCAATTTGCAGATGAAAATCCAGTTGTTGTTCAAATTGTGGATTTCTTCTGTGAGACAGCAGAAAACAGTGGTTGGAAAAGGAAAAAATGCTGGTTACCAGCATTCTTTCCCCATCCAGAGATGCTTTCTAAAGCTTTTGCCTTGGGGTCATAAAAATGCAGGATGGTCCTGTAGAGTCTTGAGCGATGCCAAACAGAAATGGGGTTTCTTTAACCCTCAATCTGATTAGCCCTTTGCCACACCATGCAGGCTTTTAACAATCATGAGAAAGAGGGCTTTTGAAAACATTTTGGGAAAAGGAGAAAATGCTGTTTACCATCATTTTCTTCTTTTCCCACAATGTTTTCTGTCCTTTGGAAGATGAATTTTATGTTTTGAGTAACACATAATTTGTCATCTGCAGATGCTTTCAATTTGTACAAGGCTAGAATTTTGTCATCTGGTAAAGAGTTGACTATGTTTTCCCATGTATTTATGTATAAAACTATGACTGTTATTGATCATCCTTGTTCTACAATTTACAAGGATAAATTGATGCACTTTTTTTCCAGGAGTAAAGAATGAGATAGGAAACTAGGGTCTGTTTTAAAAAAAAAACATTTTAGTTCTATTGCCTATGAATACCTCGGTCTATTGAATAGCATGGACCCAAGATTAGACAGCATGTTTTTATGCAGTTTGATCTTGATCTACACTGTCAGCATTAGCAAGTGATTTTAAAGGCCCTATACCATAGTGTGATTTAATTAATTTGTCTTTGTCCCAATGCTTACATGAGAAGATGTTGTTAAATCTTTGGCCATTTATGGTAAAAAGAACAGCACAAGTAATGTCTTAATGTCTATGTTGAAATTAGCTTGTCTGCTTGTCTGTGTGTTTATATGCATATTGCTATATTTTTATTGCATAGCAAGCAAGGTACATGTGTAAAGTTTGGGTAGATGTTGATCATCAAGCCTTTTCCAGTATAGGGATTCTGTGTATGAAGAGTGCCAATAGCTTGGATGGAAAGTCATACCAGTAAGCAGTGCTGGCATAGAAATTACCAGGAAAGCACACTGTACACTGTGGCATACCCAGTATAGTGTTGAACATGATTGTTGAACTAAACAAACATTAGAATCCAAGTCAATTGCAGGATTATCTCAAACACCAAAGAAATAATTCTGTCATGTCATAAAATTTGTGAAATAGACAGGGGTGACAGAGAAGGGGAGACAGAGATAGAGAGAGCATGAAAGAAAGAAATAGATGGATGAAAGAGGGAATAAAAAAAATGATGGAGACAAATTGGTTGGGCGGATCTAGAAAGACTTTAACTTGCTGTTAACCCTTTATTAATTAAAAACAATCTTGGGCTTAACAATCCAAGGAAAAAGTCATTTGAAAACACTGGGGGGAAAAATGAAGAAAATGTTTGTAACCAGCATTTTCTCTTTTCCCACACTTTCTACACCTTTGAAAACAAATGGGGTCATTTGAGACACATCAAAATTGTCGTCGGCAAATCCCTTCAATTTGGAGGAGTCTAAAAGAGTTAATTCTGTAGCAAAGGAAAAAAAAATTGACCTTTTCCAACTGAAAGAATTTGCAGATTACAAATAAAATGTGGCCCAAGTAATGGTATTTGTGGTTTAAAGGTTAGGAAACATTGTGGAAAAAGGAAAATACTGGTTACCAGTATTTTCTTCTTTTCCCACAATGCTTTCAAAAGATTTTTCAATAGAACACAGGATTGTGTAGAAAAAGGTTAATTGATTGATGAAGTGATTGTGTATCCACTTAAGATGTAAATTCATATCTGCATAACAAAATACAGGGTGGCTATTTTTTTGTCATGGAAAGTCCCTGCTTTTTACACTGGGAACATGGAAGGTTGAATTTGATATCTTTGTTGTAATAATTAACTCTTTGGAAGAGTCATGTTACAGCATTGTTGAGTTTTCTTTTGTTGTCCAACCATTTCCTTCACATAGAAGCATTTGACACATCTGCAGCTGGTGAGTTTTAAAAAAAGGGTGGCAAACAGAGATGATGCTCATTCTGAGCAATTTCTCTATTGTCCATAATATTTTCCTCATCAGCGTTTTATCATTAGATGCTCTTTTTTTTTTTTGCAAAAACATTTCATTGACAATTTTCTTTCATCAGACTTTTAACCCTTTCCCAAACGACAAATTTTGGACTGATCCAAGTTGAAAGAGTTTGCAGACGACAATTTTAAATTTGATGAAAATGGCAGAAAGGTCTCAAAAAGATTAGAAAACAATGTAGGAAAAGGAGAAATTGCTCGTTACGAGCAATTTCTCCTTTTCCCACAGTGTTTTCAAAAGACCTGTACTGCAGACACGTGAAAACCAGGGCTTGTTTGGGAAAGGGTTAATTCTTTACCACATGTGAAAAATGTAGCCTTATCCAAATTGAAAGCTTTTGTGAATGACAGTTTAAATGTGACTCAAATAATGGAATTTGTCTTTGATAGGGTAGAAAACATTGTGGGAGATGGAGAAAATGCTCCCCCTTTTCCCACGATATTTTCAAAAGGCTTCTTCCTCAGGGTCATTAAAAGTTGGGACTGTGTGGTAAAGGGTTAAGAGTCTGTGCTTTCTAGAGTGCTTGAAGTCATGTATATTAGATTTTTCTATTAATTTCATTGATAAAGTATATCAAGGGATGAACAAAATATTGTAATGAGTTGTTGCTCATTGTTTTTGGGGAAAAAAAGTGTAAAATGTCTAAAAGTGTTACACATTCAACAGTTGAGTAAGAGAATAAGAACTGAAGAAAAAACATGATTCATTTATCTCTTTATCACACAATAAAAATGTAAGCTGGTCTAAATTGAAAGCATTTGCAGACAGACAATTTAAATTTGGCTCAAATGATGGAATGTCTCTTTGATATGGTAGACAGGCTGACCCAAGTCGAAACTTTTCGCCATTGGTCAATTTTCTGTATGTCCAAGGACCAGTCTACCACATACGTAGTCGGCTGTTAACCCTTTACCACACAATCCCGAGTTTTAATGACCCTGAGGAAGAAGCCTTTTGAAAACATTGTGGGAAAAGGAGAAAATGCTGGTAACCAGCATTTTCTCCTTTTCCCACAATGTTTTTTACCCTATCAAAGACAAGTTACATCATTTAATTCGCATCGAAATTGTTGTCTGCAAATGCTCTCAATTTAGACCAGTCTACATTTTTGTCGTTTGGTAAAGGGTTAAAAAAAATGGACTTTGCAGATCCATAATTATGTGACGACTTGCTTGGTATAATGCATCATGGAAATGCATTAAACCTCCTTTTGTCAGATAGTGATTCATTTCCTTTAGTCCATTGCTGGTGGACTTAACCCATTACCAGACAATTCCATCCTTTAGCAACCGTAAGATAGAATGCTTTAGGAACATTTTTGGAAAAGGAAACAATGCTGGTAACTAGAGTTTTCTCCTTTTCATGCAGTGTTTCAACAGTTTTAAAGACAAATTCCATCATTTGAGCAACATTTGTTATCTGCGAAATGAACGCTTTCAATTTTGACCGGCTTCTTTTCCAAAATTTTGTCTGCCTTTTTTTAGGAAACATCCAATTATTGGAGCCATGTTTAATTTGATGCTTGCCAGGGGTCCTGCATGGCTTAGTGGTAAAGTGTAGGACTTATAACCTGGAGGCCCTGGGTTTGAATCTCACTGTAAGCACTGGATTTTTTGTGGGAGTGTCATTGGGCAAGACACTCTGGAGCCCTAGCCTACTACTTGTGAAACCCAGGACATACATGAATATGTGAGCTGTAGTCGTGATATGACTGAAATAGTGTTAAAAGCATCATAAAACACCATTCAATCAATCAATCAATAGATGCCTGCCAACCCTTTCAGTATGGATGAATCTAAAATTTTGATGTCTGATAATGACAAAAGGAGGATTTAAATTGGAGTTGTCAAGAAATTACACATGAGGTTTTGGATAAAAGAAGCGGCTAATTATGGTAAAATAAAAGGCAGAGAGTTTTCAAAAGATGAGACGAAAATCTGATTTGACGAGCTGGAAACATTTGATAGTTTGCCTCTTTTATCTTCAATATTCAGCTTCATATGACGAGTATAGCAAGTGATTTTTCGATTAGTTTTTCCATAATTCTTATGGCTTCATGTCGTGAAAGATTGTTTTTGGTCCATCTAGATCACAGATGTGTCAGAATTCAGATCTTTGATTTTTGGATTTAGCCTTTATCAAACAATCCCAAGTTTTGAGGGCCCTGACAAAAAAAGACCACAAAAACATTTTTGGAAAAGAAGGAAGTGCATTTAGTCAGAATTTATTATCTTTTTCTCACAATTTTTTGTACACTTTAAACACAAATTCACCATTTGAGCCATATTTCAGATGTTGTCTGCAAATATTTTCAATTTGGACAGGGCTAAAATTTTGTCGTCTGGTACAGGATTTATATTCCTGTCTATCTTCTCTGTATAACCTTGCAACTTCATCAGAAAAATAGAAGCTTTTACCAAATGGTCTTGTGTTTTAACATTCCTATGGGAGAGGGCTTGTGAAAAAAACTGCGGGAAGAGAAGTAAATGCTGGTTACCACATTTTTTTTTAGCCCTTTCAAAGGTTAAAAGCCCTTTGTCCTTTTCTCTCAATATTTTCTACTCTTTCAAAGACAAATTTTGCATCATTTTAGCGACGGTTCATTGGGCCTATGCAAATGCTTTTGATTTGAACCAGCCCAAAAAATTGCAGTCTTTTGAATAGTTAACTCTTTACCAGATGACAAAATTTTGGACCTGTCCAAATTCAAACCAGTTGCAGAGGTAGAAAACACTGTTGGAAAAGGAGAAAATGCTGATAACCTATTTGCTCCTTTTCCAACAGTGTTTTTTTTTTTTTAAAGTCTTCTTACTCAGGATGGTATTATAAAGGGTTTACCTTTTACCACACAGTCTTGACTTTTAAAGACCCTCGGGAGGAAGCCTTTTTAAAAACATTGTGGGAAAAGGAGAAAATGCTGGTAACCAGCATTTTCTCCTTTTCCGACAATGTCTTCAACCTAATCAAGGAATCATACTATCTTTTGAAAAACATTTCAATTATCACCTGTAAATTTGTTCAGTATGGGCGAGTCAAACATTTTGCCGTGTGATAAAGGGTTAATTGATAATGAAGTGTCTAGAAATCATTCATTCTCCACAGCTAATTATGCCATCAATAACCTCATTACAATAATTACATTGTCAGACCCTTTCAATGTGGTGGGTGACATAAAGTTTCTACAGCAGATGTTGTAGATTAGGATCAAACTGTGCAGAAAGAGCAGTCTGATCTTTGATCTATCTCCTTGGCTTCTTTAGATTCCAAACTATGACCTGGTGAAAACTTTAGTTCATTTTTTGTCAAATATAATTTTCAGTCTTGGCATAAAGACAAGTTTGAAAATTATAGTTCTGTACCACCTGTCAGTTTTTTGGATTTGTCCATATTGAAAGAATTTACAGATGACGAAACAGAATTAGCCCAAATGACAGATTTGTCTTTGAAAGGGAAGAAAACAATGAGGGAAAAAATAATGATTACTAGTATTTTATCCTTTTTCCACCATGTTTTATAATAGTTTTCTTCGTCAGGGTTGAGAAAAAATGGAATCATTTCGTAAAGGGTTTAATATGCTGGGATTTGAAAGAGATGGAAATAGTGTCCTCACCAGTATATGGAGAGGAAAATAATGTTCAGAAAATTCACCCTTAGGTATGCTAGGCATGAATTGAAGTTTTTTTTTTGTACAGTGTAGATCAAGATCAGACTGCACATAATATGCAGGCTGATGTTGGATCTGTACAGTTCAATATTAAATGAGATAATCAAAGACAAAGCAATCTTGACTTGTAAATGTGATAGTTCTGTTATATTCTTTTTACTGAGTAAAATTGTCCATTTCCTTTATTTAACTCTTTACCAAACGACAAAATTTTAGACTTGTCCAAATTGAAAGCAGCTGCAAACGACAAAATAAATGTGACTGAAAATTTGAAATTTGTTTTTGGAATGGTAGAAAACATTGTGGGAAAAGGAGATGCTGGTTACCAGCATTTTCTCCTTTTCCGACAATGTTTTCAAAAGGCTTCTCTCTCAGGGTCATTAAAAGTCAGGATTGTGTGGTAAAGGGTTAATCATTTTGGGCTGATTATTGTCACCATTATCATAATTTCAGTCTTATTCTACTGTATGGTTAATTGGCTACCAACACTTTTTCCCCAACAGCAGTATGAAGTCTTTTAACCCATTATCACACAATCCTGAATTTTAACGACCCGAAGAAAAAAAGCCTTATGAAAACATTGTGGGAAAAGGGGAAAATGCTGGTAACCAGCATTTTCTCCTTTTCCCACAGTGTCTTCTATCTTTTCCAAAATAAATTATAATTTTTGAGTGACATTTATTTTGTTGTCTTCAGCTGCTTTGACTTTGGACCAGTCTAAAATTTTGTCACATGGTAAAGAGTTAATGCCTGTATTGAATGCCTAGATTGCCACTTTCCTCTTCTCCAGATTTAATTCTCAGGCTCTTCCATAATGGAAGCATTTTTTCTACAACAACAAATTAACCCTTTACCGCACAATGTCGCCTTTTTATGCCCCTGGGAAAGAAGCCTTTTGAAAACATTGTGGGAAAAGGAGAAAATGCTGGTAACCAGCATTTTCTCCTTTTTCCATGATATTGTCTACCATATTAAGCGAAAATTGCACTATTTGAGCCACATTGAAATTGTCATCTGCAAATGCTTCCAGTTTCGCCAAGGCTAAAATTTTGTTGTCTGGTAAAGGGTTAAATATGTCTTGAATCATAGGATTTGTCTTTGAAAGTGTAGTAGACTTTGTGGGAAAAGGAAAAAAAATGCTGGTCACCACAATAAATAATTCCTTGAGTCCTTCATATGATGTAAATAGTAAAAAATTTGAACCTATGATCCCCCCTCTTGAAATAAATGTCTTATCTTTAATTCTTTACTTAACCCTTTCCCAAACGACAAATTTTAGACCCTTCCAAACTGAAAGAGTTTGCTGACGACAATTTTAAATTTGATGAAAATGGCAGAAAGTTCTCCAAAAGGGTAGAAAACACTGTGGGAAAAGGAGAAATTGCTCGTTACGAGCAATTTCTCCTTTTCCCACAGTGTTTTCAAAAGACTTGTACTGCAGACACGTGAAAACCAGGGCTTGTTTGGGAAAGGGTTAAAAAAGGCCTGTGTTTTACCCATCCTTAGGGAGAAGACTAGAAAACATTGTGGCAACCTGCATTTTCTTCTTATGCAGGGGCTTCACTGCCCCTGTCGGATCAGGATTTAGGGGATAGTGTTTATGACTAGCTTGCCAGTATGATGATGAGCAAAGGTTGGTATATTGACATTGTAGATCATAGATCAGACTACTCATTCAGTGCAGTCATATCTTGATCTACACTGTCTGCAAAAGCTACTTATGCGTATACAGCCTTTGGCCCCAATATGACTTACCATTGGAGTGCTGTATAATGATATAGACCCTTTTAAAAGCCCAATAATGGCCCAAAGTAAATAATGGGGTGGTAAAATACATTTAAATTTAAATAATACCATTAAAATCTTAAAAGTTTGGAAATTATTGTAAAGATGAAAACCTATTATTGTACTGTTGGTCCAAGTGTTGGTTGCTGGCAGAAAAATGAATTCGAAAACAGATAAAAATCAAACATTAACCTGGTTTTAGATTTCAGTTCTCTACCAGTGACTTACACATGGATGGACCCTACAATATCAGATTGTCATCTTTTAACCCTTTACCACACAATCCCGACTTTTAACGACCCTGAGAAAGAAAGCTTTTGAAAATACTGTGGAAAATGGAGAAAATGCTGGTAACCAGCATTTTCTCCTTTTCCCACAATGTTTTCTACTCTTGCCAAAACACATTTCACTTTTTGATTTGCATTTATTTTGTTGTCTGCAAATGCTTCCAATTTGGACTGGTCTAAAATCTTTTCGTTTGGTAAAGAGTTAAATGGTATGAGGAAAAACGGCTGCAAAAGGTTGCTTTGGCCAGAATGTACATGTACCTGTATGTTATAAAGTAGAGGCAGTGTAGATCCAAGATCAGATTATATGTTCTGTCCAGTCTGATTTTGATCTGCTTTGTCCTCAAAAGCTAGGTAATCAACTCAAGCAGAGTCAATTGCTATAACTCTGTACTGAACTGCATGATTTTAGACATGTCCAAATTGAAAGCTGTTGCAGACCACAGATCAAATGTGGCTCAGCTGATGAAATTTGTCTTTGAAAGGGTAGAAAACATAAGTGGGATATGAAGAATTGATGGTTACCTGTATTTTCTCCTTTTCCCATAATGTTTTCAACAGCCTTCTTTGAAGGCATTGTTAAAACACAGGACTATTTGGAAAAAGGTACAACATTATGTAAGGAGGGAAAATTAGGACAACTTGATTCTCTTGATTGAGTTCTTTTTAATTATTTAGTGTGATGTAAGCTTCATTTACACTATTTCGAAATTAGCCAGAGTATTTAGTCAGACACAGATGTAGGAAACTTGATTAGTGACTGAAGTAAAATTTCAAAGATACTGTGCCAGATGCTCAACTCTTACCAGTCCCCAAAATTTTTGGCTTGTCTGAGATGAAGGCATTTTCAGATGACAAATGATGAGATTTGTCTTTGCTATGGCCAAAAGATTGTGGAAAATGGAGAAAATGCTGGTAACCAGCATATTCTTTTCTTACAGTGTTTTCAAAAGATTTTGCTTTTAGGGTCATTTAACCCTTTCCCAAACGAAAAATTCTGGACTGGTCCAAATTGAAAGAATTTGCAGACGACAATTTTAAATTTGATGAAAATGGCAGAAAGTTCTTAAAAAGGGTAGAAAACACTGTGGGAAAAGGAGAAATTGCTCGTTACGAGCAATTTCTCCTTTTCCCACAGTGTTTTCAAAAGACTTGTACTGCAGACACGTGAAAACCAGGGCTTGTTTGGGAAAGGGTTAAACACAGGATTGTTTGTTAAAAGCATAGGCCACTGAAACTGAATTGGACTGTACGAAATACCGAAATTTTCATTGCTTCATCATGGGATGCTGTTATAAAAATATCACATTGGCACATCATTAATGTAAACAATATAGAGGCGATGCGCTTGAATGCTATTTTTAGTAACAGTGTTCAAAGATCGACCTATGAAAATTATGAGGTTCCATGATAGACCAATGGAGCTTTAAAGGCCTTATGATAAAAGGCTTTCAAATCCATTTTTAGTTAATTTCAAGGTTTAGTTGCAAAACAAAGTTATTGGTCATTGATAATCCCTTGAGTGCCAAGCATAACAGTTTTTATTCAGTTGATTGTAAAGTTACTAGGTTATGAGTGTGAATCTCTGTTTTTCAGTTGGTGAAGCGCCAGGCCCAAGATGACATTGAGGTTGTCCCAGCAAAAGCAGCTCCCAAACCATCAGCTGCCAAGAAACCCAGAACCCCAAAGAAAAAGAAGAAAAAGGACCCTAATGAACCCCAAAAGTAAGTCGAGTCCAAAACTTATTTTCTCATAGAGGCAAAAAAGTGCTCTGAGAAGTTTTGTCTGTATGGCTTGCTGTCTTTCCATCTAACTATGGATACTTAACACTTTACAACACCATCCCAAGTTTTAACAACCTTGAAGAAGATGCTTTTGAAAACATTGTGGGAAAGGGAGAAAAAGCAGCATTTTCTCCTTTTCATACAATTTTATTTACCCTTTCAGAGAGAAATTCCACACTTTGAGCCATATATAATTTGTCGTATGCAAAAGCTTTCAATTCCTTCTTGAAATTTTATTGATTTGTAAAGAGTTAACTCAA
Organism: Tridacna gigas; assembly: GCA_945859785.2. NCBI lineage: Eukaryota > Metazoa > Mollusca > Bivalvia > Cardiida > Cardiidae > Tridacna > Tridacna gigas. The sequence goes on along the minus strand of OX244034.2, from coordinate 63,344,472 downwards.
ACAACAAAATTGAAGACTTGTCCTAATTGAAAGCATTTACAGACATCATATTGAATGATGGGGTTTGTAAATGGAAGGATAGAAGCCACTGTGGATAAAGAAGAAAATGCTGGTTTGGTTACCAGCATTTCATCATTTTCCCATAATGTTTTCAAAAGCCTTCCATTTGGTCATTATAACTTGGGATTGTATGGTAAAAGGTCAAAGTTTATTTGTATGGTAAAGGTTCAAACAAGTTGTTTGGTCTTGCAAGTTGTTTGGTCTTGCAGACTTGCAGTATTTTCAAGTACGTAAGCATTAACTCTTTACCAAACAACAAAATTGTAGAAATGAAAGCTTTGCAGTCCTGAAATTAAATATGGCCTGGAAGATGGAATTTGTCTATAATAGGATAGAAAACCTTATTGGAAAAGGAGACAATGTTGGTAACTGGCATTTTCTCCCCTTCCTACAATGTTTTCTAAGGCTAATGCTTTCATTTTGGACGTGGGTTCAATTTTGTTGTTTGGTAAAGAGTTAACCCTTTCCCAAACAAACCCTGGTTTTCATGTGTCTGCAGTACAAGTCTTTTGAAAACACTGTGAGAAAAGGAGAAATTGCTCATAAGGAGCAATTTCTCCTTTTCCCACAGTGTTTTCTACCCTTTTTAGCTCACCTGAGCACAACATGCTCAAGGGGAGCTTTTAGGGTCACCCAGTGTCCGTCGTGCGTCGTCAACAATTCTTTAAACATCAACTCCTCCTAAACCGCTGGGCCAGTTTGGACCAAACTTGGCTGGAATGTTCCTTGGGAGGTCCTCTTTAAAAATTGTTCGCAGAATTTGATTCCGTCAAAAACTCTGGTTGCCATGGCAACAAAATGGAATTTTTTAGGAAATTCTTTAAAAATCTTCTTCTCTGAAACCGCTGGCCAGATTTTAAAATAATTTCACAGAGATGTTCCTTGGGTGACCCTTTTCAAAAATTGTTCGCGAAATTTTGATCCGTCAAGAAATATGGCTCTGGTGAATGGGGGCTTCTTGCACTATACAGAAATGAAGGAATTCTTAAAAATTCTTCTTCTCTGAAACCGCTGGCCAGATTTTAAAATAATTTCACAGAGATGTTTCTTGGGTGACCCTTTTTAAAAATTGTTCGCGAAATTTTGATCCGTCAAGAAACATGGCTCTGGTGAATGGGGGCTTCTTGCACTATACAGAAATGAAGAAATTCTTAAAAATTCTTCTTCTCTGAAACCGCTGGCCAGATTTTAGAATAATTTCACAGAGATGTTCCTTGGGTGACCCTTTTCAAAAATTGTTCGCGAAATTTTGATCCGTCAAGAAACAAGGCTCTGGTGAATGGGGGCTACTTGCACTATACAGAAATGAAGAAATTCTTAAAAATTCTTCTTCTCTGAAACCGCTGGTCAGATTTTGAAATAATTTCACAGGGATGTTCTTTGGTTGACCCTTTTCAAAAGTAATTCGTGATATTTTGATCCGTCAAGAAACATGGCTCTGGTGAATGGGGGCTACTTGCGCTATAGGGAAATGAAGAAATTCTTAAAAATTCTTCTTCTCTGAAACCGCTGGCCAGATTTTAAAATAATTTCACAGAGATATTCCTTGGGTGACCCTTTTCAAAAATTGTTTGCGAAATTTTGATCCGTCAAGAAACATGGCTCTGGTGAATGGGGGCTACTTGCACTATACAGAAATGAAGAAATTATTGAAGATTCCTCTTCTCTGAAAACACTGATCAGATTTTGAAATAATTTCTCAGGGATGTTCTTTTGGTGACCCTTTTAAAAAATTGTTCATGAAATTTTGATATGTCAAGAAACATGGCTCTGGTGAATGGGGGCTACTTGCACTATACAGAAATGAAGGAATTCTTGAAAATTCTTCTTCTCTGAAACGGCTGTTCAGATTTTAAAATAATGTCACAGAGATATTCCTTGGGTGACCCTTTTCAAGAATTGTTCGTGAAATTTTGATCCGTCTAGAAACATGGCTCTGGTGAATGGGGGCTATTTGCACTATATGGAAATGAAGGAATTCTTGAAAATTCTTCTTCTCTGAAACCGCTGGTCAGATTTCAGAATAATTTCACAGCAATGTTCCTTGAATGACCCTTTTCAAAATTTGTTCGCGAATTGTGTGTAAAATTTTGATTCATAAAAAAACATGGCTGTAATGGGCGGATCTTATTTTCACTATGGGTGCTAGAAGAAATCCGTTGAAAATCTTTTCTGAAAACACTGGAGTAATTTCAATCAAATTTGGGTGGATTGATTTCTGGGTGGCCCTCTTGAAAAATTAGTAGACTCTAGTGAAATTTTGATTTTGTGAAAAAACATGGCACAACTGGGCGTGATGTATTTCCACTATGTGTTCACATTATGTTGTACAACTCCAGTGAATATGCTTTATATCAAATTAATCAGTTTCTGTTTCAATTTAGAAAAAAATCTTTAAGAATTTTCTTCTTTGAAACAAAATCCAACCAAACTTGACTGGATTGATCCCTGGCCATTTTTGGGGGACTTCTTTTGTCCCTGCAAACTCGAAGAAGTTCTTTAACCCATTACCACACAATCCCGACTTAACGACCCTGAAAGAAAAGCCTATTGAAAACATCGAGGGAAAAGGAGAAAATGCTGGTAACCAGCATTTTCTCCTTTTCCCACAATGTTTCTATCCAAACTAAAAACAAATTTCAATTTTTTAGTTACCTTTATCTTGTCGTCTGAAAGTGTTTTCAATTTGGACCAATCTAAAATTTTGTCGTTTGGTTAAAGAGTTAAAAGTCTTTTTCTCACAAACCGTTGAGCTGATTTTGAAATAATGGAATTCACTGGAATACTATTTTTTTCTCATCAGCAAAGATGGGTAGGGGGGCTTATTATACCCCGGTAAAACGAATATTTTCAGGGCTATACTGGGATGAGCCTGTTTGTCCATTTGTCTGTCTGTGTGTACATGTGCTTGTCTGTGTACAAATAATTGCCTGTTTCTTTCAAACTGCTGGTGGGGGTATTAAGTCACTTTCAGAGACAGTTTTAATTTCCATTATTTTGATATAAATCATGATTGTTTATTTCCTGTCAGATGTGGTGAAATGTCTCGGAGGAAAATAGATCCAATGAATGCAACAAGTTATTCCTGTCTGATCTTCAATTGGCCAAGATTTTTGTGTACCATTTGTGCACATTCACGAATTAAAGTTTTAACCCATATTTGCTCTTCAGAAAGTAATTTTCAGAAGAAGATTATGTATTTTGAAAGTAAAGGCTATTGCAGGCGTCAGCCAGTACCAGGTAAGTGCCTGGTGAAACTTGCAAATTTCCATGAAAAGCTGTATTCTTAATGTAAATGGTCTCTACATATTCCAAGGGATGATAGAAATTGTTTCCGTTGGAATATATTCACTTTACTTTCACCAGTTATGAATAGGGTCTCTTTCTTGGTTTTAACCGCCTAGTTGAAAGGTGGAATTGTTTGAAAAAAGTTGAAAAATGTACTGGCATTATAATAGAAGTGGTATTGTATTCTGCTATCAGGTTTGCAGAATTTCATTTATCAGAAGGAAAAAGTAAAACTTATTCAGGTGAGCGCTTCAGGGCCATTTTGGCCCTCTTGTTGAGAACTTTCTGCCATTTTCATCAAATTTAGAATTGTCGTCTGCAAACTCTTTCAATTTGGACCAGTCCAAAATTTGTCGTTTGGGAAAGTGTTAATCATTTACTGCATGATCACGAGTTTTAACGACCCTGTAAAAAATGAGGAAATGTCGTTAACCAGCATATCGTTCTTTTTCCACAATATTTTCTGACCTTTCAAAGATATATTCTATTTTCTATGCCACTTTTGATTTGTCTGCTGCAATTGCTTTGAAACTGGATGTGTCTAATATTTTGTTGTGTTGTACAGGGTTAACAAACAACAGAAGTTTTAGACTTGTCCAGATTGAATCTATTTCCAGATGATATGTCAAAAATAGCTTAATTCTTTACCACACAATCCCGAGTTTTAACAACCCTGAGGAAGAAGCCTTTTAAAACATTGTAGAAAATGGAGAAGATGTTGGTAACCAAAATTTTCTCCTTTTCTTACAAAGTTTTCTACCTTACCAAAGATAAATTTCACCATTTGAGCAACATTCAGATTGTGATCTGCACATGCTTTCAATTCGGGCAAGTCTAAATTTTTCTTGTGTGGTAAACTATTAAATCATACGTTTTGTTTTGATAGGTTAGTAAAAATTGTAGGAAAAGGTGAAATCCTGGTTTCCAGTGTTTTCAAAAGCCATCTTCTTCAGGGTTGTTATAGTTTAACTGTTTTGTAAAGAGTTAAAAGACAAGATGGTTAGAAAACATTATGGTTAGTAGAGAAATAAGTAATCTTTAGCAATCTGTCTGAATGTGAGAATTTCTTAAGTCTTCAAGAAAGTCAAAATGTGTGTCTTCGTGAATGAAAATTTTCTTTTAATCTGGTGTTTTCAGGCCTGTGTCTGCATATGCCCTATTTTTCCGTGACACCCAGGCAGCCATTAAAGGACAGAACCCAAATGCTACATTTGGCGAGGTGTCAAAGATAGTGGCCTCGATGTGGGAGGGCCTGGATCCTGACCATAAAAATGTAAGTTGTGTGACATCATCTTTCTTGTTTGTCTTTATTCTCCTTCATTTTCCAAGTATCTTTAGTAACATTTGCAGAGAGTGTGCGTTAAGATTATAGTAGACAGAATGTAAAAGATCCAAGATTTGCCAAATTCTTTGTCAAAGGAGTTGATACACCTACAATTTTTTTTTTTTTATTTTCTTTCTCTATCAATTAAAAGTTTTTTACATGAGAAGATATTGGAGCTTATGCACACAACATGTATAGGGCGTTAATTTGAAAAGATTGTGATTGAACACCAAATTTTCTCCTCTAATGTGGTTAAGGCCTCTAATGTGGTAAAGGTATACAAGTCTAACTCTTTACTTAACAACAAAATTTTAGATTGGTCCAATTTGATAGCATTTGCAGATGACAAATTAAATCTAGCTCAAACATAGAGATTTGTCTTTGAAAGGTTAGAAAACATTGTGGGAAAAGGAGAAAATGCTGGTTACCAGCATTTTCTCCTTTTCCCAAAATGTTTTCATAAGCCCTTTTTGTCAGGGTTGTTAAAACTTGGGATTGTGTGGTAAATGATAAGTACAAACTTTCCTCCACCATGAAGCATTTAGATAAAATGGTTTACTGTTGTTGCATTGTTTCTGTCCAGTGGTAACAGAACCACATTATCTCATTAACTTATGTACAGAAATTTTTCAATTGCTACATACTACTTTTGAACATTAAGAGCAAAAAAAATAAAAGATGCTAGTAATAAGAAATTTCTGCATGACAGGCTTCATTATTTTCACTTGTATTGAATATTATTTATTGTCATTGTCTACTTTTTACAAGGATCAGGAGGTATTTCTGATGGGTGTAGTGTGAACAAGTATCCAGACTGTAGTTTGTCATAGCTTCCCATTTTCTACCAAAATTCAAATGATGAGGGAAACCAGCCAATAAAATGTGGAATTCCCTTGTTTTTATCCTTATGACTGGACCCGGCATTAGATGACTTGATAATCAATAGCTCTACATCAAAAAACACCATCAATTATTCATGGCTCTTATTATAAAATCAGGAAGGAAATGAAAAATGAGAAAGCCATCAAAGGAAGAAATAAAAAAAGATTATATTTCAAACAGCATTATTTTTGGTGACTCTTACTGGGGGAAGGGGGGGGGGTGAAATTATTAAAAAATTTGCTACTGTTTGTAAGCTTTTTGAAGTAAAATAATTGTTAGGAACTAACATACACACAGTTTTGGTTTTGAAAGAATTTCTGCCAGTTAAATTCATGACTGGAACTGAGTACTTCTGCGAGAAGGCTGGTGTTCTTCACCTACGCTATTATGTCCAACTTGAAATGGGAAGCAACATAAGCATTTAACGCATTGTAGGAAAAGGAGTAACTACTGGATACTAGAAATTTCTCCTTTCTCCACAATGTTTTCAAATGACCTTTCTCCTGGTGAAACTTGAGATTTGTTTGGTAAAAGGGTAATCCTTTACCACCAGACCCCATGTATTCATGACCCAAGGAAAGAAGGTTTTGGGGAAAAAAATGTAGGAAAAGGAGAAAATGTTTTGTACCCTTTCAAAGACAACTTTGTGTTTTTTAGCCTCTTTTGGTTTGTCGTCTGCAAATGCCTTTAATTTTCGCAAGTATAAAATAAGGCTGTAAACATCTAATCCATAGACTGTGAACCCCATACAATGCAATGCTGACATTAACCCTTTACCAAACGACAAAATTTTAGAATGGTCTAAATTGAAAGCATTTGCAGACAACAAAATAAATGTTACCAAAAAATGGAAATGTAGGAAGAGGAGAAAATGCTGGTTACCAGCCTTGTCTCCTTTTCCCACAATGTTTTCCAAAGGCCTCTATCTCAGGGTCGTTAAAAGTCGTAATTGTGTGGTAAAGAGTTAATGGCCCTTAGAAAGAAGGCTTCTGAAAACATTGGTAAACAGCATTTTCTTCTTTTCCCACAATGTTTCCTACCTTTTCATAGACAAATTTCTTCATTTGAGTCACCTTTTAATTGTCATCTGCAAATGCTTTCAAATTTCGACAAGTCTAAAATTTTTTTGTCTGGTAAAGAATTAGATAAAGAGAGAGTTATAAACATTAGGCAAAGACTAAAACAATTGTTTGGTAAGATATCTCACAACATATACAGATTGTGCAGATCCCAGATCAGATTGCACACTCTTTGTAGAATGAATTTGGTTGACACTGCATAGTACCTAAAGCTGATCCTTGCATGCAGAGAGAGCCCTGTTAGCTAATGTGATAACAAATAGGACTTATTATACTGTTAACTCTACCAGACAATAAAATTTTAGACTTGTCCATGTTGAAAGCATTGGCAGAACACAAATTCAGTGTGGCTCAAATGTTTGAGATTCCCCTTGAATGGGTAAAAACATTGTGGGAAAAGGAGATAATGCTAGTTACCAGCTCTTTTCTCCTTTTCTGACCATGCTTTTGAAATCTCAGTTTCTCAGGGTCTTTAAAACTTGGGATTGTTCGTAAAGGGTTAAAGCCCCTTCTACAGCTATTGTCTTTTTGTGGCCATTGTCTATCAAGATCAGACTACATTAAAGATACAATCTGATTTTCGATCTTCACTTCCCTGCTTTGCTGAGACATTATGTACATAACCAAACTGAAAAATGCACTTTTTTTTGTCATATGTAGTTCTTGTCTGAAAATGTCTGAGTTGTTATTTAGGCCATCTAAGGGGTAAATAATAGTTGGGATTATTATAGTGGTCATTATTCTTTGTAAGGGTTGATAAGAATACTTGCAACAGGGATTATTCTTGCTTATCCTGGTGTAAAGCAATGTAAGAAAATATTATAAGAAGTCGAGAAATCCCTTTTCCTGATGAAATTCCATAATTAGTTTGCCAGGTAGGAGAATTGCCTGTGTGGTAAAGAGGGAAGGAAATTTGATAGGGGAAGCTACATCCCATTTCTAGATTCAAACAATAATAATAAATCGTGATTTTGACAGTTTCAATTCTCAGAAATCCCAACATTCCTTTCTCATCAATTAATATTGTTAACCCTTGACTGAATGGAATTTTAGGAAGAAGGCTATGGAAACATTGTGGGAAAAGGAAAAATGTTAAGTACTCTGACAAAAATGATAACCATCATTTACTCTTGTTGAGCTAATTCTGTATTTGTCATTTTAATTATCTCTATACCAAATGAAAATATTTTGGACTTCTTCAAGTTGAAAGCATTTGCAGACGACAATTTAAACGTAGCTCAAATTATGGAATTTGTCTTTGATAGGGTAGAAAAAATAATGTTTTTCAAAGGGGGTCTTCCCAAGGGTTGCTAAAACTCGGGGTTGAGTTGTAATAAAGGGTTAAGAGACTGATGTATGCAAAAATTATTTATAGGATTGCAACATGAATGAAATGGACATTACAATATGTAATACAGACATTGGTGACTGCAATCCCAAGACTCATTTTGGACTTGATTCAGAAAACTCTCACAGAACATCATAGGTTGTAGACATTTCGTAAGTTCTGTGGAGTTTGATCTTAATCTACACTGTCTTTTAACTCTTTACCAAACGACAAAATTTTAGACTCGTCCAGATTGAAAGCATTTGCAGACGACAAAATAAAATTGACTCAAAAATTGAAATTTGTTTTTGGAAGAGTAGAAAACATTGTGGGAAAAGGAGAAATGCTGGTTACCAGCATTTTCTCCTTTTCCCACAATGTTTTCAAAAGGCTTCTTCCCCGGGGTTGTTAAAAGTCGGGATTGTGTGGTAAAGGGTTAAAGCAACTAAAACTGTGCTGGTGCTTTAAGGGTTAACTGTTTATCACACTTTACAAAACTTTAGACTTGTCCAGGTTGAATGCATATGGAGGCAACAAATGAAGTATGGATCAAACAATGGGATTCATTTAATTTTAGTGGAAAACATGATGGGAACAGGAGAAAATGCTGGATACCAGCATTTTCTTCTTTTCCTACAGTGTTTTCAAAGGCCATCTTCATCAGGGTAGTTAGAAAAAAATGTTGCTTGGTAAAGGGGGAAGAGTCAGTATCATTAATTATTAGGCAATCCAAATTTCATGATAGTTCCCCATAAATTACATGCAATAAAAATTCAAATCATCATTAGAATTTGCCTTTATGTCTCACATGCTGTGAGAATCATGCCAATGAAAAATATGTGGTGGACTAAATTTGATGAGCTCATTTACCTCATGCAGACGACTTTCTCATCTTTCTCATCTTTTTCATCTTGGAACAGACCACAGTAACTGTTGTTTTGAAACATTCTGGCCAAGCAAGAAGTTGCTTGCTATGAGTGTTTTTTTTTTCATTTTCCATGTATTTTTGTTTGCCTTAACCCTTTCCCAAACAACAAATTTTGGACTGGTCCAAATTAAAAGAGTTTGCAGACGACAATTTTAAATTTGATGAAAATGGCAGAAAGTTCTCAAAAAGGGTAGAAAACACTGTGGGAAAAGGAGAAATTGCTCGTTACGATACAATTTGCTCATTACGAGCCAATTTGCTCATTACGAGCAATTTCTCCTTTTCCCACAGTGTTTTCAAAAGACTTGTACTGCAGACATGTGAAAAACAGGGCTTGTTTGGGAAAGGGTGAACCCACATTACCCCCCCTTTTTTTTTTGCAAGAATTTTTTTCCCGAGTTGTCTGCTGTGGAAACTTTTTGCTATTGGTCAATTTTCTGCATGTCTGAGGAAAATTCTATCTTGTCATTTGGTCGGTTGTTAGACAAAATGGATTTTATGAATCCATAATAATGACGTGACTTGCTTGGTATAGTGCATCACTGAGATGCATTAACCCTGTACCAAACAACAAAATTTTAGACTAGTCCAAATCGAAAGCATTTGCAGACGTCAAAATAAAGGTATCTCAAAAATTGAATTTTTTTTCGGGAAGGATAGAAAACATTGTGGGTAGAAGGAGAAAATTCTGCTTACCAGCATTTTCTCCTTTTTCCACAGTGTTTTCAGAAGGCTTTTTTCTCAGGGTCGTTAAAAATTGGGATTGTGTGGCAGAGTTAAACCCCTTTTGCCAGAGCGTAGCTCAAATGTTTTTTGCCTGAGATAGGGCAAGCTGATGACAAATGAACCCAAACCACTTAATACCTTTTACAACTCAGAGGAGGAAGGCTTTTGAAAACATCATAGTGACAAGTGATTTCTTCTTTTCCCACTATGTTTTCAGTGCTTTTATTAATGCCATCATTTGAGACAGATATAATTTGTCATCTGCAAAATGATTTCAATGTGGCTGAGTTTAAAGTTTGTTTTCTCGTGAAGAGTTAACCCTTTACCAAACAATCCCAACTTTTAATGACCCTGAGGAAGAAACCTTTTGAAAACATTGTAGGAAAAGGAGAAAATGCTGGTAACCAGCATTTTCTCCTTTTCCCACAATGTTTTCTAATCTTTCTAAAACAAATTCCAATTTTTACGGCACATTTAGTTTGTCTTCTGCTAATGCTTTCAATTTGGACCAGTCTAAAATTTTGTCGTTTGGTAAAGAGTTAACTTTTTATCGAAAAATCCCATGTTGTAACGGTTACCCAAAGAAGAAGGCTTTTGAAAACATTGAGGAAAAAGGAGAAAATGCTGGTTATCAGCATTTTCTCCCTTTTCTACAATTTTTAGCTCCACTGGCCGAAGGCCAGCGGGCTTATGTCATGGCCCGATGTCCGTCGTGCGTCTGTCCGTGCGTGCGTGCGTCTGTCCATGCGTTAACTTTTATTTCAAACATCTTCTTCTCTGAAACTACCCATCCAATTTTCATGAAACTTCACAGAAATGATCCTGCCATGGTCCTCTTCAGAATTTCTTGAAAGAATATGATTCCTTCAAAAACTCTGGTTGCCATGGCAACAAAACTGAAAAATATTGGAAATCTTTAAAAATCTTCTTGTCTGAAACCATAAGGCGTAGGGCTACCAAATTTGGCATGTAGCTTTATGTAGTAGACCTCTATCATGTTTCTTCAAATTATAGCCCTGGGGTCAAAATTGGCTCTGCCCCAGGGGTCACAAATTTTACATAGGTTTATATAGAGAAAACTTTAAAAATCTTCCTGTAGCTAGCCATAAGGCCTAGAACTACCAAAATTTGCATGTAGCTATATCTAGTGGGCCTCTACCAAGCAGGCCAAAATTTTAGCCCTGGGGTCAAAATTGGCCCCACTGCAGGGGTAACAAGTTTTACATGGGCGTACATAGTGACAACTTAAGAAATTTTCCAGTACCTAGCCATAAGGCCTAGAGCTACCAAATTTTGCATTTAGCTTGATCTAGTGGGGGTCTACCAAAAGTGCCCAAATTACAGTCCTGGGGTCAATTTGGCCTCATGCTGGGGGGGTGGAGGGGGGGGGCGAAGGTTCACAAGATTAACATGGGCTTATATAGGGAAAACTTTTAAATCTTGGTGTACATAGCCATAAGGCTTAGGGCTACCAAATTTTGCATAATTATAGCTCTATCTAGTGGACAACTACAAAGAGGGCCCAAGTTACAACCCTAGGATCAAGTTTGGCCCTGCACCAGGGGTCACAAGTTTTACATGGGTTTATGGAGTGAAAACTTCAGAAACCGTCTTGTTACTAGCCATAAGGCAAGAACTCCCAAATTTGGTCATAAGCATGTGCTTATAGGGTGAAAATTCAAAAAATCCTTTTGCTCCTAACTGCAAACCCAAGGGCTACCAAATCTGGAGCACTTTTGATTTTTTTTTGAAATTAGCCTTGCATCAGGGGTCTTATGTTTTACAGAGGCTTCATATGGACGAAACTTGAAAATCACCGTACTTATAACCATACAGCATAGACTTGTATTATTTTGGCATGTGGCTTTATCTTGTGGACCTCTACCAGGGTTCAAGTGATTATCGCTCTGGGATCAAAAATGGCTTTTTCCTGCGGGTCTCAACTTTAACATGGGCTTTTACAGAGAAAACTTTGTAAGTCTTCATTTTGAAACCATTTGGCTCAGAATTGAAATGTTTAGTATTTATGGTTTATATTTATAAGCCAGTGGAGTGATACAGGGCCATCATGGCCCTCTTGTTTCTGCATTCTCTGATGTAAACCTCATGATCTGTGTGGCATTTGTCATCTGCAAAAGCTTTCAATTTGGACCAGTCTACAATTTTGCTGTCTAGTGAAGAGTTCATTTGCCCAGCTGCTGTTAGTCATTCTAAGGCTCCATTTTGCAAATTGCAACATAAACAACAAAGTGTTGTCATGCATATTATTAAGTCCTCAATCAACAAATAACCTTTTTATCCTTTTATCAAAGGACAAAAGTTTAGGCTTGTCCAAATCAAGAGTACTGGCAGACAACAAATTTAAAGCGACTCTAATGAGAGGATTTGTCTTTGAAAAGGTAGAAGACAGTGTGGAGAAAGGAGAAAATGCTCCTGAACAGCATTTGTCTTTTTTCCATGGTGTTTTCAGAAGGCTTCTTCAGGTTTGTTGAAACACAGGATTGTTTGATAAAGGGTTGTTCGCTTGTTGATAAATTACTATTCTCTGGTTAATGCTGATGATTTAAAGATAATGTTAATTTAGTTGCAAAATCTCTTACATCATACAATGCGTTAGACTAGTCCAAATTTCTAGAAACCTTGGGAAAGAATTAAAAAAAAAATCATTAAAGTTCCTTTCACAACCTAGGTTGCCATTGCAGCCAGTGCAGATCAAGATCATGCTGCACAGTAGGTGCAGTCTGATGTTTGATCTACCCTTTTCACCTTACTTAGACATTCTGGAGAAAGCATCCTTGAAATTACATTTATTTTGGTCCTTTTCTAGACTAACAATGCCTGTATGGTTTCCTAAGGGTACAATGCATAGAATGCGGGGAAAACATTTAACTCTTTACCAAATGAAAGCATTTGCAGGCAACAAAATAAATGTGACTAAAAAGTTGATATTTGTTTTGGGAGGTGTAGAAAACATTGTGGGAAAAGGAGAAGATGCTGGTTTCCAGCATTTTCTCCTTTTCCCACAATGTTTTCAAAAGGCTTCTTTTTCAGGGTCATTAAAAGTCAGGTTTGTGTGGTAAAGGATTAAAGTTATCATTGCAGATCATGTGCACAAGAGTTAGACTGCACACAATCTGCAGTGTGATTGTTGATCAACACTATTTATGCATTCTGACCTATACTGTTTCAGGCTTGGAACTGGTTTATCAGTGTCAGCTCTTTTTTTTTTAACCAACTTTTCTCATGTATCTTAACACTTAAGCTTCTGAATAAATGAACCCCAAATTTCTACTCAATAGTAAAAGTTCAAACATTGTGGTTCCAAAGTTGATTTCACCGGAAAGAAAATACCGTATCGGACAGTGTAGATCAAAGATCAGACTGCATGTTCTTTGCAGTCTGATGTTGATCTACACTGGCCACAAAAGGTCAATGGGTCGTAATTAGCAGCTTAAGTGTTAAAATGCCAAATAAACCCAACAGACATTTTAAGTCTAAAAATAAAACCAGAATTGTTGGAGTTGTAAAGGTTCCATTTGCCCAGAATGTCTTGGCAAAGGAGGCATTGTAGATCAAAGGTCAGACTGTATTTAACCTGATGGCTGATCTTGATCTACACTGGCTGCAAATGCATCCTTAGTTGTGGAAGGTGTAAGGCATCCAGCACCAATATTCTTGCAAAAACTGACAACCCATGTTTTAATCCACTTCTATACAGTTTGATTCTTTAAACACCCATGCAACTGGCACTTTGGAGAAAGGCTGTAACTATTGCTTGTTCAGGTTAAAAGTTGGGATTGTATGGTAAAGGGTTAACTTTTTACCAAGATATAAAATTTTAGACTCATCCAAACTGAACAATTGCAAATGACAATTTAAATGTGGCTGAAATCGTGAGATTTGTCATGTTAAGGGAGAAAATGCTGGTTAGCAGCTCTATCTTCGTTTCCCATAATGTTTTTGAAAGCGTTCTTTTTCAGGTTTGTAAAAACATGAGATCGTTAGTTATGGAATTGAACAGGAAGAAATGTTTTCAATACCTTTTATTTCCCATTAATCTCACAATACAGTAGGCAGTGTAGATCAAAGATCAGACTGTACATTTTGTTCAGTCTTTATTATGGATTTCACAGTCCATAAAAGTAATTGAAATTCGCCTACAGGCTTTATGTGTTCATTGCATAATTGGGTGTGACTTAAATGCTCTTTTTGGCTGATTAATTATTGAAATGAATTGGGTTCTTGACATTTCTGTACTGATAAAAATCTATTGGTTAAAAGTTACGGGATGTCACTAGTGATCAATACGGGGAAATAAGCCATTAATAGTTATTTAACCCTTTCCCAAACAAGCCCTGGTTTTCACGTGTCTGCAGTACAAGTCTTTTGAAAACACTTTAGGAAAAGGAGAAATTGCTCGTAATGAGCAATTTCTCCTTTTCCCACAGTGTTTTCTACCCGTTTTGAGAACTTTCTGCCATTTTCATTAAATTTAAAATTGTCGTCTGCAAACTCCTTCAATTTGGACTAGTCCAAAATTTGGCGTTTGGGAAAGGGTTAAGACTGTTTCTTCATAAAAGGAGACATATTCTGCAGTAACTATTGCTGTAGAACAAAATTGTACCTTACAGAAGGTGTAACATGCACTATGACTAGGAACTTCAGCACTAGCAACTGTCTTTGCTAGCCAAGAGATATGCTGTCTTTGCTAGCCAAGGCTCTGACTGCTCTCCCTCAATATTCTGATTATAGATCCAAGAAAAACCACCTGATTGACTGAGATATTCTGTCTTAGCCAATCAAATGGCTAGTCCTAGGAGTTTAGAATTAGAATTTAGAATGGTTGAGGAATGGGAATCCAGATACTTGTTTACCAACTGAAAATGTCCATCCCATTTATCTACCAGATAGTGAGTGGCGTATTGATTAACCTTTGCACACAATCCCAAGTTTAATGACCCTGACGGAAAAAGCTTTGAAAACATTGTGGGAAAAGGAGAAAATGCTTGTAACCAGCATTTTCTCCTTTTCCCACCATGTTTTCTACCCTTTCTAATTGAAGTCCCATCCGCTATGCCACATTGAATTTATTATCTGCAGATGCTTTCACTTTGAATCAGTCGAAAATTTTTATGTTTGGTAAAGAGGTAGACTTGATGAAGAAGAGGATGTAAGATAAATGATAATTCATGTCTAGGCATAGAGAGTCAAAAAAGAATGTAGACAAATAGAACAAATAGAGGTACTGTATTATGCTTTGGGCAATTCTTTTTTGTCAGAGCGTTTAAAAAATCAATTTGTGGCCGTGTTGTCCTACTTGTTTTAATGAAAACAATATCAATCTTTTTTTAACTTTTGGGGGGGGGGGGGGGTTTGCGAAAACTAAAATATGTATGATTCATGCTCTGGCAAAGTGGCACTTAATGCATCTCCAAGATGCATTGTCGTCACATAATTATGGATCCATAATAGCCACTTTTTAGCTCACCTGAGCACAGCGTGCTCAAGGGGAGCTTTTAGGATCACCCGGTGTCCGTCGTTCGTCGTGCGTTGTCAACAATTCTTTAAACATCGTCTCCTCTTAAATCAATGGGCCAATTTGGACCAAACTTGGCAGGAATGTTCCTTGGGAGGTCGTCTTTAAAAATTGTTCACAAAATTTGATTCCATCAAAAACTGTGGTTGCCATGGCAACGAAATGGAATTTTCTAAGAAATTTTTTAAAAATCTTCTCCTCTGAAACCGCTGATCAGATTTTGAAATAATTTCACAGGATGTTCCTTGGGTGACCCTTTTCAAAACTTGTTCGTGAAATTTTGATATGTTGAAAAACATGGCTCTGGTGAATGGGGGCTACTTGCACTATATGGATATGAAGAAATTCTTAAAAATTCTTCTCTGAAACCGCTGGTCAGATTTTAAAATGATTTCACAGAGATATTTCTTGGGTGACCCTTTTTTAAAATTGTTCGCGAAATTTTGATCCGTCAAGAAACATGGCTCTGGTGAATGGGGGCTACTTGCACTATATGGAATTGAAATTCTTAAAAATTCTTCTTCTCTGAAACGGCTAGTCAGATTTTGAAATAATTTCACAGAGATGTTCCTTGGGTGACCCTTTTCAAAAATTGTTCACGAAATTTGATCCGTCAAGAAACATGGCTCTGGTGACTGGGGGCTAATTGCACTATACGGCCATGTAGAAATTCTTAAAAATTATTCTTCTCTGGAACCGCTGGTCAGATTTTGAAATAATTTCACAGGAATGTTCCTTGGGTGACCCTTTTCAAAAATTGTTCGCGAAAGTTTGATCCGTCAAGAAACATGGCTCTGGTGACTGGGGGCTACTTGCACTATATGGATATGAAGAAATTCTTAAAAATTCTTCTTCTCTGAAACGGCTGGTCAGATTTTGAAATAATTTCACAGAGATATTCCTTGGGTGACTCTTTTCAAACGTTGTTCGCGAAGTTTTGATCTTTCAAGAAACATGGCTCTGGTGACTGGGGGCTACTTGCACTATACGGATATGAAGAAATTCTTAAAAATTCTTCTTCTCTGAAACCGCAGGTCATATTTTAAAATAATTTCACAGAGATGTTCCTTGGGTGACCCTTTTCAAAAGTTGTTCGCGAAATTTTGATCCGTCAAGAAACATGGCTCTGGTGAATGGGGCTACTTGCACTATACAGAAATGAAGAAATTCTTAAAAATTCTTCTTCTCTGAAACGGCTGGTCAGATTTTGAAATAATTTCACAGAAATGTTCCTTGGGTGACCCTTTTCAAAAACTGTTCGCGAAATTTTGATCCGTCAAGAAACATGGCTCTGGTGACTGGGGTCAAATTAAAGCAATACCTTGTGGGCATTCAAGAGGCCACATTTTTTGCTCAATTGACTTGAAAATTTATCAGAATGTTTGCCTTAATTAAATCTTGGACGAGATTAAAATTGGGTCATCTGGGGTCATAAAGTAGGTCACTAGGTCAAATTAAAGAAATACCTTGTGGCCACATTTTTTGTCAAGATGATATCTCAAAGGAGTTCAAAATTGGGTCACATAGGGTCATAAACAATGTCACTGGGTCACATTGAAGAAATACCTTGTGGGCACTCTAGAGGCCACAATTCTAGCTAAATTGACCTGAAAATTGGTCTACATATTTGACTTGATGATATCTCGGATCAATTAGAAATTGGGTATCATAGGGTCATAAACTTAGTCACTGGTTCAAATTAAAGAAATGTATTGTGGGCACTGTAGAGGCCAAGTTTTTGCTCAACTGACTTGAAAATTTGTCAGCATGTTTGACTTGATGACATCTTAAATGGATTTGAAATTGGGTCACGTACGGTCATAATCTAGGTCACTAGGTCAAATTACAGAAATACCTTGTGGGCACTCTAGAGGTGACAGTTCTTGCCCAATTCACCTGAACCTTGGTCAACAAGATTGTTTTGATGTCTCGGATGAGTTTGAAATATGGTCACATAGGGTCATAAACTAGGTCACTAGGTCAAATTGAAGAAAGACATTTTGGACACTCCGGGGGCCACATTTTCAGCTCAATTGACCTGACAGTTGGTCAGAATGTTTGTCTTAATTATACCCCCCAAAACTCTGTTTGGGGGGGTATATAGGAGTCAGCTTGTCGGTCCGTCCGTCCATCGGTCCTTCCGTCCGTCCGTCGATCGGTCTGTAGCTTTTTGTCCGCTCTATTTCTCATAAACTATTGGACGAATTTTATTCAAACTTCACAGGTAGACTCAGTATCAAGCAGAGATGTGCATATGAAATGTTGGTTATGGTTCATTGATTTTTCACTGAGTTATGGCCCTTTCATGAAATTTCTTGTCCGCTCTTTTTCTCATCAACTATTGGACAGATTTGGTTCAAACTACACAAGTAGACTCAGTATAAAGCAGAGATGTGCATATCCTATTTTGGTTATGGTTTATTTAGGTTTCATGGAGTTATGGCCCTTTGATGATTCTGGACACTGTCGGTCGGTCTGTAGCTTTTTGTCCGCTCTATTTCTCATAAACTACTGGACGAATTTTATTCAAACTTCACAGGTAGACTCAGTATCAAGCAGAGATGTGCATATGAAATGTTGGTTATGGTTCATTGATTTTTCACTGAGTTATGGCCCTTTCATGAAATTTCTTGTCCGCTCTTTTTCTCATCAACTATTGGACAGATTTGGTTCAAACTACACAAATAGACTCAGTATCAAGCAGAGATGTGCATATCCTATTTTGGTTATGGTTTATGTAGGTTTCATGGAGTTATGGCCCTTTGATGATTCTGGACAAATTTCTTTCAAACTTCATGGATAGACTTTGCACTCAGCAAAGATGTGCATATCATAAATTGTTCTTAGTTAATTAAATAAAATTTCCAAGAGCTAAGCCCTTTTTTGTCATTCTCTTTATGACGGTGCCCTTGCTGAATTGATGAAAATAAATTATACTTTTGATAGAATACTTTTAACACAGCTGTCCGTCCGTCGGTCGGTCTGTAGCTTTTTGTCCGCACTATTTCTCATAAACTATTGGACGAATCTTATTCAAACTTCACAGGTAGACTCAGTATCAAGCAGAGATGTGCATATGAAATGTTGGTTATGGTTCATTGATTTTTCACTGAGTTATGGCCCTTTCATGAAATTTCTTGTCCGCTCTTTTTCTCATCAACTATTGGACAGATTTGGTTCAAACTACACAAATAGACTCAGTATCAAGCAGAGATGTGCATATCCTATTTTGGTTATGGTTTATGTAGGTTTCATGGAGTTATGGCCCTTTGATGATTCTGGACAAATTTCTTTCAAACTTCATGGATAGACTTTGCACTCAGCAAAGATGTGCATATCATAAATTGTTCTTAGTTAATTAAATAAAATTTCCAAGAGCTAAGCCCTTTTTTGTCGTTCTCTTATGATAGATTCCTACACCTGTAGATAGTTAACAGTAGACTTACCATCACTAACCGTCACTAGTAAGTTTTCATGTCACTTCACTTATGTCATGTCATGTCAATTTCATCTTTTCATCGGAAGTTTACTCAATATAAGACAGATTAATCTTTCAGATATGTTTGGAAAAGGAGAAAATGCTGATTACCAGCACTTACTACTTTCTACACAAAATTGGAAAGATTAATCTTTGCAGTTACTTGGGAAAAAAATAAAATGATGATTACAAGCATTTACTACGTTCTCCACAACTATTCCAAGTCTTCAACTTGTGATGTGTTAAAATAGATACCAATACCGTACGGAAACTAACGAAAGCAACATTTTTTGCGGTTCCGCTTCGGCTTCGCTGCGGTTTCAGTGCATTCCGTATTATATGACTAAAAAGGAAAACATTGTAAACATCGTGAGCAATGGCTTCTGTATTTACAATGTTTTCTTAAGTTTATTACTTTCGGTTCAGTTCAGTTACTAGTACGGTTCCGATTCGGTTCGGAGGTTGCTTTCGTTAGTTTCCGTACTGTATAAGTAAGATGTAGAGTCTGGTCAAAAACATTGCATGAAAAGACATTTGTTGTCTGCAAAACCTTTTCATTTAAACCAATCTCAATTTGTCCAACTGGTAAAAAAATGTATCAAGTAAGTTTTATTCTCTCCAAGTCTTTAGTCTGTAACAAAGAGTAATTCTTTGGCAAGAAGCCATTGCAGGATATTCATCACCTTCAGTGATAGCTCTGGTATAATTGACTCTCCAGTCACTTATTTTGCATTCCTGTGACATTAATCTGTTTTGTGACAAGGAGCTGTTGGGGGGTATGATCACGTTTAGTGATAGCTCTAGTAATATCTCGGATGAGTTTTGAATTGGGTCATTATGACCCTGGAGTGGAATTTCGCCTAATGACTCAGGTGAGCGATCCAGGGCCATCATGGCCCTCTTGTTTTTTTTAACAAACTGACTAAATCATGAGGTAGATTAGTCCTTGGACATACAGAAAATTGACCAATGGTGTGGACCGCGCAGGCTGACCTGGTGGGATACTTTTCACAGATGTGTTAAGCCCCCTTTTCACAGAGCATGACTTATATTTGTCTGCAAAGATGGCTGTCTATTGAAAATAATTTAGACAACTTGAAGAAACCACATTAAATGTCTTGTTGCATTCTTCTGCAAGTTAGACTTAAAAGACTCATCTTAGTGACATAATTTTGTTGGATTTAAGTGCCATAAAAAAGTTTTTCTTCCTCAATATTTAGCATTAGAATATGGATAAAGGCCATGGTTGACCATGAAGTTTTGTGACCGTCAAAAGCTGTGGTGCCATTTAACAAAATGGTCAACCATGGTTGTATGACCACAGTAGACCATGGATAAAGACCATGGTTGCCCATGAATTTTTATGGCCATCAAAAGCCATGGTGCCATTTAACAAAACATGGTCAACCATGGTTTTCCATGGTTGTATGACAATGAACTATCATGGTATTTCATGGTATTCCATGATAGTTCATGATCATTTTACCATTTTTTTTCCCTCAATATATAACATTAAGAAATTATGCCAGACTTCAAAAAGTCACATCCAGGTGATACCACTTCATAAAAACTTTCTCTTATCCAACATTTCTGACCTACTGGTGGATTAGACCCTGAAGAGAAAAGCTTTTGAAAAGATAGTGGGAAAAGGAGAAAATGCTCATAACCAGAAAGAATCTTGTTCTTCAGTGTTTTCTACCCTTACTAGGACAAGTCCTATAGCTTTGTTGCTTGCAAAATGCTTTTAACCCTTAGGCTTCTAACAGCGACTCAAGGACCTTTTGCAGATAGTGTAGATCAAGATCAGACTGCACATTCTGTGCAGTCTGATCTCACTCTACACTGTCCGATACGGACATTTTTTTCCCCCTAAAAAATATTGTTGTAATAGTAAAATTTCGGTTTTTATTATCGACTTAAAAGTTTTGTATCACTTATTTAGCAGGATAGGGGCTAAGTTTTGGAAGTCTGAAATTTTTTGTCTGGTAAAGGGTTAAATCGTATGCATGTACTAATACACAGTAAGAACCTTTGATTAAGATTTACATTATGATCTTTCCAAACATTTCGTAATTACTAGCATCAAATTAACAGATGAAAGGCTGAAGAAGACCGCAATGCCCAACAACTTATGTTACAATATGACACAGAAAAAAACACATCCAACTGCCCTCGTAAATCAAATTCTAGCCATGAGTAATTCAGCAATTCCAGAGTGATTTTCTAAAATTGTTCTGCTGGTCCCAGGAGAACCTGGACTTTTATGATTGATTATGAAATATTTTTTTGTCATGGTAATTATGATTGTCATTCTGTATAAATAGGATATTTTTTGTGTGGGAAATAGTGGAAATAGTTCAATTGTATCTTGCACAAAAGATGGCTTATTTTATCACATTGTTACAAACTGGCTTCTGTTTAATTAGTACATATAGGTGTGGGTTTTAATACTTAAAATAACAGTTAACCCTTTCCCAAACAAGCCCTGATTTTCACATGTCTGCAGTACAAGTCTTTGAAAACACTGTGGGAAAAGGAGAAATTGCTCATAACGAGCAATTTCTCCTTTTCCCACAGTGTTTTCTACCCTTTTTGATAACTTTCTGCCATTTTCATCAAATTTAAAATTGTTGTCTGCAAACTCCTTCAATTTGGACCAGCCCAAAATTTGTCGTTTGGGAAAGGGTTAACTCATAAAGCGCTGGAACCATAGTTATTTTTGTGGACAGTGTCAATGAAGATCTGGCTGCAGAGAACTTGTAGTCTGTTCTTGGATCTGTACTGTCTGCTACTTTGTTACATATTCTGGCCAAAACAACCTTGAAATGAAAATATTTCAGATGTTTTTATTGATTGAAAAGGTCCATTTCATTAATTCAGCGCTCTAAGGGTTAAACTATTTCTTTTCAAGCCCAGAATCTTGGCAAAACATTTTAAAAGAAGCAGTTGCTCATTATAGGCAATTACACACTCCTTTGCACACAATATTTTCCCTGTCATTTGCAAAATTAAGTACTGTAGGTCTATCAATCAACCTGTGCAGTAATTGGTTGCAAAAAAGTTCAGGGTGTAGCAATTTTTAGCTCCACTGGCCGAAGGCCAGCGGGCTTATGTCATGGCCCGGTGTCCGTCGTGCGTCCGTCCGTCCGTCCGGTCGTCCGTCCGTCCGTCCGTCCGTCCGTGCGTTAACTTTTATTTCAAACATCTTCTTCTCTGAAACTACCCATCCGATTTTCACGAAACTTCACAGAAATGATCCTGACATGGTCCTCTTCAGAATTTCTTGAAAGAATTTGATTCCTTCAAAAACTCTGGTTGCCATGGCAACAAAACTGAAAAATATTGGAAATCTTTAAAAATCTTCTTGTCTGAAACCATAAGGCATAGGGCTACCAAATTTGGCTTGTAGCTTTATGTAGTAGACCTCTATCAAGTTTCTTCAAATTATAGCCCTGGGGTCAAAATTGGCTCTGCCCCAGGGGTCACAAGTTTTACATAGGCTTATATAGAGAAAACTTTAAAAATCTTCTTGTCTGAAACCATAAGGCATAGGGCTACCAAATTTGGCATGTAGCTTTATGTAGTAGACCTCTATCATGTTTCTTGAAATTATAGCCCTGGGGTCAAAATTGGCTCTTCCCCAGGGGTCACAAGTTTTACATAGGCTTATATAGAGAAAACTTTAAAAATCTTCTTGTCTGAAACCATAAGGCATAGGGCTACCAAATTTGGCATGTAGCTTTATGTAGTAGACCTCTATCATGTTTCTTGAAATTATAGCCCTGGGGTCAAAATTGGCTCTTCCCCAGGGGTCACAAGTTTTATACATAGGCTTATATAGAGAAAACTTTAAATATCTTCTTGTCTGAAACCATAAGGCCTAGAGCTACCAAATTTGGCATTTAGCTTGATCTAGTTGGAGTCTACCAAAAGTGCCCAAAGTATAGTCCTGGGGTCAATTTGGCCTCATACTTGGAGGGGGGGGGGTTCACAAGATTTACATAGGCTTACATAGGGAAAACTTTTAAATCTTGGTGTACATAGCCATAAGGCTTAGGCTACCAAATTTTGCATATAATTATAGCATTATTTAGTGGACAGTTACAAAGAGGGCCCAAGTTACAGCTCTAGGATCAAGTTTGGCCCTGCACCAGGGATCACAAGTTTTACATGGGTTTATGGAGTGAAAAGTTCAGAAACCATCTTGTTACCAGCCATAAGGCCAAGAACTCCCACATTTGGCATGTTATTCTTCTAATACAATATTCCCCATTTAGTCAGACTGTAGCCATGAGGTCAAAGTTTTATAAGGGCTTATATAGTGAAGACTTTTCTTCGTGGTTTATATTTATAAGCCAGTGGAGCGATACAGGGCCGTCATGGCCCTCTTGTTTGTTATTTTGTTAGCAAGTGAAGGCCTGAGCACACTTTTAGTTGCCTTGGGCTTGGCATAGATCAAGATCAAACTGCAAAGAATGTTCAGTCTAATCTTGGATCTACAATGCTTTATACATTTTGAGAAAAGGAGGCCAGCATATCCTTCAAAACACTATTATCAAAGTTTGTCCCTGGTGGTTGCAAATATGATATTAATTTCATTATAGGCACACTAGTGGCCAAAGTAAATATGTTGGGAATCAAAATGCAAACAAATTAAATTCATACCATTTAACCCTTTACCACCCAATCCTGAGTTTTAATGGCCCTGACATAGACAGCTTATGAAAACATTGTGGGAAAAGGAGAAGATGCTGGTAACCAGCATTTTCTCCTTTCCTGACAATATTTTCTACCCCTTTTAAATGAGAAATCATCATTTCAGCAACGTTTAATTTGTCTTCTGCAAACGCTCTCAATTTCATCCAGTCTGACATTTTGTTGTGTGGTAAAGAGTCAAAAGTATGGGTATTATTAGGAGTCTGATCGTTTGTGACAGTAGAATCTGTCAAAGTTCTAGTTGCTGACAGAAAAATGTATTGTAAAACTAGAACAAAAGTTGGCCCCTTTTGTTCTAGTCTTACGGTACATTTTTCTGCCTGTGACTTGAACTTTGATAGTTGATGGATTGTATGGTGTTTTTTACACCATTTTCAACATTATTTCAGTTATATCGCGGCAGCCAGTGCACCTTTCCATGCTTTCCTTAAGTTACTTTTAACAGTACTATGTACATTATTCTTCCCAAGCCACTTGCTGCTTTCCCACATAATAATCACCAATATAATGATCAGCAGTGAGAGAGGAATGAATCATATTGCAACGACTATCATCAATTCTTGGAAAAAAATTGGCCGAGCTGGAAATTTGCACCCTGTTTTTAAGTCCTGTACGCTACCAGCTGTGCTTCCAGGGCTCAGCAGGAACTTTGCCAGACCATACCATAACACATTATCAGACTCAATATGGCATCCATGCTTTTAAAGGGTATAAATTAAATTTGTCTGCAACTTGACTGCAGGATCATTTGCATTTGGCAGCTAGCGGGCCTCTTAGCCAACCTCAGATGACAAAATTTTAGACTTGGCCATATTGAACGCATTAATTTTGCAGGTAAAAAAATTAGATATGGCTTAATTGATGTCTTGTTGGAATGGTAGAAAACATGGTGGGAAAAGGATAAAATGCTGGTTTTGTAGCCTTTTCTCCTTTCCCACAATATTTTTCCAAAGAATTCTTCCTTAGAGTTGTAAAATCAAGGTGTGGTAATGGGATACTGGTAGATTTTATTTAGCCCCCTTAAAACTATTCCTTTTAACGACCCTGAGTGGGAAAGATTTTGAAAACATTTGTTGGAAAAGGAGAAAATACTAGTAACCAGCATTTTCTGCATTTCCCACAATGTTTTCTGTTCTTTCAAACATATATCAATTTTTAAGCCACTTTTAATCTGTCATCTGCAAAATTCAATCCTTTAGGACAAGTCTAAAATTTTGTGGTATGGTAAAGAGTGAAAATTAATAATCTGACAGATTCCATTTATTACAGTACTCAGCTTTACAATAAATGACACATCAATTTTTTTTACTTGGCAGATAGAGATTGGAAAATTCCTGGACTTGTGTGTCCTCTATATTGAATGTATTGTATCACAAGAAAAAATTAACTCTTTACAAACAAGCCCAGACTTTAGCACCCCGGGGAAGAAGCCTTTTGAAAACATCATGGGAAAAGGAGAAAATGCTGGTAACCAACATTTTCTCCTTTTTCCACAATGTTTTCCACTGTATCATAGACAAATTTCAACATTTGAGCCATATTTAATTTATCGTCTTCAAATGCTTTCAATTTGGACAAGTTCACATTTTTGTCTTGTGGTAAAGAGTTAACTCTTTCACTGCAGATGACAACTTAAATAGCTCTTGTGGAAAGTGTAGATGAAAATTAGACTGCATGAAGCATGCATGATCTTTGATTTACACCGTCTGCCACCGTGTGCTAAACTATAACCAGAGTTGTCTTCAGTGGCAATTGAAATCTGCTTTTAGATATCGAATGAAAGTTAAAATACAGGCAACATGAAACGGATTATTATGCAAAAATACATGTGCGAACATGAGCATATTTTCATTGTGGAAGAATATTTCAAAAGTGGCCTGCTGTTCAACTAGACTAAATATCTCAACCAGTTAAAATATTTTTAACCCTTTACCAAACAATCTACTGATAAGTAAAACTTTTGAAAATATTGTGGGCAAAGGAGAAAATGATGGTACTTAGCACTTTCTCGTTTTCCCACATTATTTACTAATGACATCATTTTATTAATGTTTAACTCTTTACCAAATGACAAAATTTAAGACTAGTCCAAATTGAAAGCATTTTACAGACGACAAAATAAATGTGACTTAAGATTTGAAATTTACTTTTGGAACAGTAGAAAACATCGTAGGAAAAGGAGAAAATGCTGGTTACCAGCATTTTCTCCTTTTCCCACAATGTTTTCAAAAGGCTTCTCTCTCGGGGTCGTTAAAAGTCGGGATTGTATGGTAAAGGGTTAATCTGTTGTCTCCCCATGATTTTAATATAGACAAGTCTAAAATTTTGTGATGTGGTAAAAGAATTTAACTCTTCACCACATGACAAAATTTCAGACTGGTCCAAATTGAAAGCATATGGGGAAGACATATTAAATTTGGCAAAAATGATATGTTCTGCCTCAGAAAGGATAGAAAACATTGTGGGAAAAGGCGAAAATGCTGGTTTCCAGCACTTTTTTCTTTTCCCGCAATTCTTTCAAAAGCCTTCATCCTCATCATTCATTAAACTCGAGATTGTTTGGCACAGGGTTAAATGTTATAGAACAGAGTTTATTTGGTGACTATGGCCCATGGAATGTTATTTTAACATGGCCCCAGTTTTGGTATTGGAGAAGTTTCTGATTTCTGTCTGGTTTTCTATTTCCAGGTGTACAAGAAGAAGACGGAAATGGCAAAGAAGGACTACCTTAAACAGTTGGCTGCATACAGAGCCAGTCTTGTATCACAGGTGACTTTACCCTCCACACAATCCCATGTTTCAGTAGCCCTGAAGAAGAAGACTTTTTAAAACATTGTGGAATAGGGAGAAAATGCTGATTACCACCATTTTCTTCTTTTCCATCAATGTTTTCTATCCTTTCAAACAAAAAATTGTATCTAACATATTAGCCACATTTGTCATCTACATATGAGCCATGCTCTGGCAAAAGGGGGCTTAATGCATCTCAGTGATCCATGATACCAGTTAACTCTTTACCACACAAGCTGGACTTTTAACGACCCTAAAAAGAAAGCCTTTTGAAAACATTGTGGGGAAAAGGAGAAAATGCTGGTAACCAGCATTTTCTCCTTTTCCCACAATGTTTTCTAGTCACCCCATAACAGATTTCAATTTTTAAGTCACATTTAATTTGTCGTCTGCAAATGATTTCAATTTGGTCTGGTCTAAAATTTTGTCGTTTGGTAAAGAGTTGAGGCATCACATAATTATGCAGACATAATGTCCATTCTTTTTAACAACTTCCTTAACTCTTTACCAAACGACAAAATTTTAGACTTGTCCAGATTCAAAGCATTTGCAGACGACTATATAAATGTGACTCAAAAATTGAAATTTCTTTCGGGAAGGGTAGAAAACATTGTGGGAAAAGGAGAAAATGCTGGGTACCAGCATTTTCTCCTTTTCCCACAATTTTTTCAAAAGGCTTCTTTCTCAGGGTCGTTAAAAGTCGGGATTGTATGGTAAAGATTTAGATATGGGGTAGACTGGGCTTTGGACATACAGAAAATTGACCAATAGCAAAAAGTTTCCACCCAGGTCAGCCTGCGCAGGCTGACCTAGGTTGATACTTCTCGCAGATCCATTAAGCCCCCTTTTCACAGAGCACGACTCATATCCTTTCAAATTGTAGATCAAATGTCTGAGTGACTGATCAGTAAGCTTAACTTCTGAGACTGATTTGCAACAGAAAACTTGAAAACATCCTTGTAAAATGTATGAATCATGCTCTGTGAAAAGGGGGCTTAATGCATCTCTGTGATATGTTACACCGAGCAAGCCATCGCATAATTATGAATCCATATGATCCATTTTGTCTAACAACCAACAGGACCATGAGGCACCCTGCTCCTTTGACATGCAGAAAATTTACCAGAAGCAAAAGGTTTCGACCCATGTCAGCCTGCACGGACTGCGCAGGCTGACATGGGTTGATACTTTTTGCAGATGTATTAAGCCCTCTTTTCACAGAACATGGCTTGTGTATATTAAACAGGAATTACAATTTAATACATTTACCGGATTGCAAGCATTATGGCGAAGTGAAAAGATTTTAATCACAACCATTTCCCCAAAACATCATTGTTTCAAAAGTTGTTTCATGCCAGACAGAAAAAATGTTGTCTGCAGGTGTTAATTTGTTGATCACTTTTAACTCTTTACCTCACAATCCCAACTTTTAACGACCCTGAGAAAGAAGCCTTCTGAAAACATTGTGGGAAAAGGAGAAAATGCTGGTAACCAGCATTTTCTCTTTTTCCCACAATGTTTTCTATCCTTCCAGAGACAAATTTCAATTTTTTAATCACGTTTATTTTGTCGTCTGCAAATGCTTTCAATTTGGACCAGTCTAAATTTTTGTCGTTTGGTAAAGAGTTAAACCTTTACCAAATGACAAAATTCTAGACTCCTCCTAATTCAAAGCTTTGGCATATGATAAATTTTGCTCACTTGATGAAATTTGTCTCTGAAAGGAAAGAAAACATTGTGAGAAAAGGAGAAAATGCAGGTGACCAGCATTTTCTCCTTTTCCTACATTTGCAAAAGCTTTCTTTTTCAGGTTCGTTAAAAGTCAGGATAGTGTGGTAAAGGGTTAACTCTTTATCAAATGACAAAATTTTAGACTATGGCCAATGTCAAAGTATTTGCAGAAGAGCATTTGGATTTGACCAAAATGATAGAAGGTGTCTTTGATAGGGAAGAAGACATTATGGGATAAGGAGAAAATGCTGGTTACCAGCATTTTTTCTTTTTCCCACATTGTTAAAAGAAGCCTTCTCGTCAAGGTTTTTGAATTTCGGGATTGTTTAATACAAGGTTAAGAATTTTAAAAAAAGTTAACCAGCTAATCAGTCAATCAAACAGATGAACTTGTTTAATTACAATATTCCAAAGCCCAGGTATCTGACATATCTTGAAGTGTCAACAAAGGTTTCATGAACAATCATTAGACAAATCAACTTTGAAATGGCTTTTTTTTTTGAGAAATCTTAATAAATGTAGGATGCATGAACAGCCACTAAAAAGATTGTGACATACACATAATTCTGTTTGATATACAAAGCTTAGTAAATAATTCTCTTGTAGAAGATCTGTGCTGCTCTACATGTCTTAACTCTCTACCAAACAACAAAATTTTTCACTTGTCCAAATTGAAAGCGTTTGCAGACAACGAATTAGATATGCCTCATATGATGAAATTTGGCTGTAAAAGGACAGAAAACATTGTGGAAAAAGGAGAAAATGCTGTTTACCAGCATTTTCTCCTTTTCCCACAATGTTTTCAAAAGGCCTCTTTCTCAGGGTCGATAAAACTCGGGATTGTGTGGTAAAGGGTTAACTCCCTACAAGATGACAAACTTTTAGACTGGTTCATTTTTGAAGCATTTTCAGATGACAATTTAAATGTTGTCCAAATAATAAGAGTCAGCTTTGAAAGGGCAGAAAATATTGTAGGAAAAGGAGAAAATGCTGGTTACCAGCATTTTCTCCTTTTCCCACAATGTTTTCAAAAGGCTTCTTCCTCAGGGTCTTTAAAACTCGGGATTGTGTGGTAAAGAGTTAACTGTATACTAGAAGACAAAATTTTAGACTTGTCCAGATTGGAAGGATTTGCAGACAACAAATTAAATGTAACTCAAAACATGAAATTTGTCTTTCATAGAGTAGAAAACATTGTAGGAAAAGGAGAAAATGCTAGTTGCCAGCATTTTCTCCTTTTTCCACAACGAAAATCCTTCTTCCTCAGGGTTGTGAAGTCGAGATTGTGTGGGATTAAGGGTTATTTCTTTAACTCTTTACCATACAGTCCCGACTTTTAACGACCCTGAAAAAGAAGGCTCTTGAAAACCTTGTGGGAAGGGAGAAAATGCTGGTAACCAGCATTTTTCCTTTTCCCACAAGGTTTTCTACCCTTTCAAAGACAAAAATCATCATTTGAGCTACATTTGTCGTCTGCAAATGCTTTCAGTTTGGTTGAGTCCAAAATTTTGTCGTTTGGTAAAGAGTTAACCAGATGAAAAACCTGGAGACTTGTTCATATTGAAAGCATTTTGCAGACCACAAGTAAAGTGTGGCTCAGTTGGTGGTATATGTCTTTGAAAGGGAAGAAAACATGGTAGGAAAAGGAGAAAATACTGGTTAACAGCATTTCTCTCACATGTTTTTCAAAGCATTCATCTGAAAGGTTATTTAAACACGGGTTTGTTGAGCAGAGGGTTAAGCTGTTCATTTTGTTGTATACTGGTATTAACTCTTTACCACATAATCCCGACTTTTAATGACCCTGGTAATCAGCATTTTCTCCTTTTCACACAATGTTTTCTACCCTTTCCAAAACAAATTTCAGTATTTCAATCACATTTATTTTGTCTTCTGCAAATGCTTTCAATTTGGACCAGTCTGAAATTTTGTCGTTTGGTAAAGAGTTAACTCTTTTCCAAACAATAAAATTTAAGACAGGTCCCAATTAAAAGCATTTGCAGTCGACAAATCAAAGATAGCCCAAATGACGAAAATTGGTCTTGAAAATATTGTGTGAAAAGCAGAAAATACTGGTTACCAGCATTTTCTCCTTTCCCCACAATGTTTCCAAGAGCTGTCTTCGCCAGGGTTTGTATAAGTCAGGATTGTGGAGTATAGGGTTAACCCTTTCCCAAACAAGCCCTGGTTTTCACGTGTCTGCAGTACAAGTCTTTTGAAAACACAGTGGGAAAAGGAAAAATTGCTCGTAATGAGCAATTTCTCCTTTTCCCACAGTGTTTTCTACCCTTTTTGAGACCTTTCTGCCATTTTCATCAAATTTAAAATTGTCGTCTGCAAACTCTTTCAATTTGGACCAGTCCAAAATTTGTCGTTTGGGAAAGGGTTAATTAAATGTTGATTTTGAGAATTTGATTTGTAATTGATTTGAAAAGAAGGGATGAAAGTCAATTACTGTAAAGGAAAGAGTTGTGCAACTCATTAATGTTTTATTGACTCTTAACTCACTTAACAAAAGAGTGTTGGAAATGGAGAGGTCATGGTTGGTTGGGCAGGCTGTAAAACTACCCTGCCTCTGCCGCCTGCAGAGGACAGGTGGAGACTGTCGGAGATTGTGGTGGAAATGCGAGCTTTGTTAAACACCAACTGCTAATTATAGGGTTCTTCGTATCCAAACGGAAGGATGTAAACAGTCCCTCAACCTGTAACCCCATACTCTATGTTTGGAATGTCCTTAAATGGAAAGCTTCTGGAAACAGCATGAGCATTTCTTAAATGTTGAGACATTAGAAAGATAGCTCAACATTAGAAAGATGGTGAGAAAAGGAGACAATTATTAAGGGTTCTCAGTTACTGTGTTTCTCCATTTGGCACACAAATGAATTACTTCTACTTCCAAAGCCTCAAACAGAGCTTATTAGGAAGTACTGGGTTGGTGCTAAACTTTCTCTGTTACTTTTGTATGCATCTGTAGCAGACAATTTATGGAAGCATTCACAAGTCTAACATCACAGTTGATTTTTGATGATGTTAACCACATCAACCCTTTACCACGCAATCCGGAGTTTTAACAACCCTGAGAAAGAAAAACTTTGAAAACATATTTTCCATTTCCCACAGTTTGTTCTACCCTGTTATGGACAGCTTACATAAGTTGTGCTATATTTGATTTTTTGTCTGCAAATGCTTTGAATTTGGTCAAGTCTAAAATTTTGTCTTGTGGTAAAGAGTCAAGGTATTAACCCTTATCCTGCTAAATAATTCAAATGAAACTTTCAAGCCGATAGTAAAAATGTTGCTAGTTCAAAGGTATTCTTTGGAGAGAGATATCTCTTAGCCCTTTACCACACAACCCCGACTTTTAACGACCCTGTGAAAGAAGCCTTATGAAAACATTGTGGGGAAAAGGAGAAAATACTGGAAACCAGCATTTTCTCCTTTTCCCACAATGTTTTCTGCCCATCCTAACATAAACTTTCATTTTTCAGTAACATTTATTTTTTCATCTGCAAATGCTTTCAATTTGGACCAGTCCAAAATTTGTCATTTGGGAAAGGGTTAATTGGACAGTGCAGACCCAAGATCAGACTGCATGCTCCATGCAGTCTGATCTTAATCTACACTGTCCATAAAAGGTCATTGAGTCAGGCTTAGCAGGCTAGTGCTTAAGTCATTTTCATCCTGGTATCTCTTTCATATCCTTTTCATCCTGCTATCTCTTTCATGGGTATCTTTGACTCTTCAAGTTGATAGCAGGGTAAAATACCATTTGTGGTGTAGAGAGAGTTAAGAAAAACAATGTACCAAATGGAGAAATTACTTTTGTATTTGCCACAATGGTTTAAATAACCGTCTTTGATATACTGGTATTTTATCAGTTTGCCGAAACATTTTCAAAATCCATGTATTGTGTAGCTGCCTAGAAGCATACAGCTAATATTCCAGTTGAGTAAGTCTATAGAACTTTGTATGGGGTAAAGGATTAAAAAGTAAATCATCGAGTTTTGTCAAACTGCCCTTGTAAGATTTTTTCTTCAGACTTTATCTTTTATCTGCCATAGTTACCCTTTTTACAATATTCACTTTCAGTTTTTGATTAGTTTTGCAAAGTATTTCAACCCATATCCCCTCCTTAACCCTTTACCACACAATCCCGACTTTAAACGAACATAAGAAAGAAGCCTGTTGAAAACATTGTGGGAAAATGAGAAATTGCTGTAACCAGCATTTTCTCCTTTTCCCACGTTTTCTACCCTTCCCAAAACAAATTTTAATTTTTCAACCACATTTATTTTGTCGTCTGCAAATGCTTTCAATTTGGACAAGTCTAGAATTTTGTTGTTTGGTAAAGAGTTAAGTGAACTTCTAGCAGGTGACTATGAAAACAAAAGTGTGAAAGATGGAAGTATGTTTACCGTTTACAAAAGGCTGCTTTCTCAGGGTCGTTGAAAGTCGGGCTTGTGTGGTAAAGGGTTAAAGAGTTATGATACATCAACTTTAAATCTGTTCCAGGTGACAAAATTCTTGACCAGTCCAAATTGACGGCAATGGCAGACAAAAATTCAGTGCAGTTCAAGTGATAGATTTGTCTTAGAAAGGCCAAAAACATTGTGGGAAAAGAAGAAAATGAAGCATTTTCTCCTTTTCCCACAATGTTTTCAAAGGCTTCCTTTTTCAGGGTCGTTAAAACTCAGGATTGTGTGATAAAGGTTTACAGCAAGGAGATCAAAGAACCAGGGGTGACAGGGTACTTGTATAGGAACCAACAGTGATTACACCAGAAAAATAGAAATAGATCTTGAGTCATGATAAATGATACTCTGAGTCAATGAATCTCTCTGTCTGGTGATAAAATGATTCTTTGTTATGTGTCCCTGAAACATTTTATAAGATTGTTGAAAGGGTAGCAGTTTACCTGGACTCCCCAAAGGTCAAGTTTGTTTAACCCTTTACCACACAGTCCCGACTTTTAACGACCCTGTGTAACCAGCATTTTCTCCTTTTCCCACAATGTTTCCTACCCTTACCAAGACATTTCAATTTTTCAGTCACATTTATTTTGTCGTCTGCAAATGCTTTCAATTTGGACCAGTCTAAAATTTTGTTGTTTGGTAAAGAGTCAAAGGTTTAAAGTGATTATTTGCTAGAATGCCTCAAAAAAGTATTAGAATACTCTCGTCTAAAAAAAAAAGAGATACCAAGTTCATAAGAAACTGAAAAATTTCATATCTTTCAAGATTTTTTGTCTTGTTTTTCTGGTTTTGTTGAATGACCTAAATACTTTGGGTGGCCCTTCAGATTCTTAGCAACATACATAAGCAAACGTTTGGAAATGTTGTCTACAATTTGAAAGTTCTTTATTGAAGCTATTGTGCTATTTGGGAAAATGCTGTCTTGATGTTTTCTGTCAAAATTTCATTTGAATGTGTTTTCTTATGTTTTTTTTTTTTTCTATTTTCAGACTCCAGCTGATGAGGGATCTCCCTCCCCTCCCCATAGATCGCCTATGGGAACCTCCCCACAGCACATGATGGGCTTCAACAACCCAAGCCCACAGCACATGGCTGCCCACATGTCAAGCCCAGCTCATATGAGTACCCCAGTCCATATGGGAAGCCCTGCCCATATGGGGAGCCCAATACATGCCCAGAGCCCTCAACACATGGCCAGCCCACAACACATGGGTAGCCCTGCCCAGCATGTTGCTAGCCCACAACATATTTCTAGTCCACAACATGTGACCAATACACAGTACATGGCAAGCCCAAACCACATTCCTTCACCACAGCACAATGTGTTTAACTTCACTGGAAATGAGAACCGGACATATAACAATATTGGATACAGCAATGGACCTGTGAATGAAATACTGGATAACAGTTTGATCATTGAGTCTCAACACCTACCTTCTACTGGGGTATGTTAGCTCTTTACCTAATGACAAAATTTTAGACTTGTCTAAATTGAAAGCATTTGCAGACCACAATTCAGATGAGATTCAAATGATGGAATTTGCCTTTGGTAGGGTAGAAAAACATTGTGGGAAACGGAGAAAATACTGGTTAACCAGCATTTTCCCCTTTTCCCACAATGTTTTCAAAAGGCTTCTTCCTCAGGCTTGTTGAAACCCGGGATTGTGTGGTAAATGGTTAACTCTTTCTCTTCAAATTAACCCTTTCCCAGATGACAAACTTTTGATCTTTCAAATTGAAAGCATATACAAATTTAAAACTGGTATAAATGAGCTGAAGTCTTCTGATAGGGTAGAAAACATGGTTGGAAAAGGGGAAATTGCTTGTTACAAGCAATATCCCTTGTTCCCACATTGTTTTTAAAAGCTTTCTTCCACAAGGTTGTTCAAATGTGAGGTTGTTTGCTTGTGGATCAATCCATTGCCACACAGTCCCGACTTTTAACGACCCTGAGGGTGCTGGTAACCAGCATTTTCTCCATTTCCCACAGTGTTTTCTATCCTATCAAGGACAGGAATCATCAGTTTAGCAGCATTTAAAAGTTTACAAATGCTTTCAATTTGGACCAATCAAAAAATTTGTCGTTTGGTAAAGAGTTAAATAAATTACTCCTTTTCAAAGGGTACAAATAAATTTCTGCTGCAAGATTAAGGGATAAATTGGTCATAATCTAGAGTAAACCAGTGGACATTGTAGATCAGACTGCGTGTTATTTGCTGTCTGATCTTGATCTACACCATCAGCTTATGCAAGGTTTACAGACCCAAAAGCTTTTTTACATAGAACATAGTTTATTGATGTATCACCATTAAACCAAATGATTTTGTCTCCATAGATTTGCCAAAATTAATTGATCAAAATCTATGCTCAAAAGGGATCAGTCTTGTTGCAGATTTTTTTTTTTTTCGTCCTTTTTCAGTCAAATTAACCCTTTACCAGACGACAAAATTTTAGCCTTGTCCAAATTGAAAGCATTTGCAGACGACAGTTTCAGTGTGTGAGCTCAAATGGTGCAATTTTTCTTTGATAGGGTAGAAAACATTGTGGGAAAAGAAGAAAATGCTGGTTACCAGCATTTTCTCCTTTTCCCACAATGTTTTTAAAAGGCTTCTTTCCCAGGGGCGTCAAAAGGCGGCATTGTGCGATAAAGGGTTAAACATAAGGTGAATAGATGAAGGTTGTAATTTCAGTGAACCTTTCAAATAATTACATGTTTTACCAAAAGGGAGGCTTTTGAATACCTTGTGAGAAAAGGAGAAAATGCTTGTAACCAGCATTCCTCCTTTTGCTACAATTTTTTTTCTACACTTTTTGATACATATTTATCATATGAGGCACATTTGATTTGTTGCAAGCAAATGCCTTCAGAATGGACAAGCCCAAAATTTTTACTGAACAATCCCTAGTTTTCACGACCCCAGCATAGAAACTTTGCAAAATGCATTTTATTCTGTTCCTAAAAAGTTTTCTATCCTTCCAAAGTCAAAATCAGTTATGTTAGCAACATTTCATTTGTAGCCTGCAACTGCTTTTAATTTTTTTTCTGCCTGTGTGCACTTAACTATAAATTTCTGACAATACTTTGTGCAGGGTCTGGCAGGTAGAAATGTACCAGCAGGTATGTGTATCAGATCTGGTTGTAATAACAGAGCTATCGACAATGTAGGCTGGGACAATGAATACTGCAGCAACGAATGTGTTGTTTCTCACTGCAGGTAAAATTGTTGTCACTTTTTAATGTAATCACAGATGTTGGAGTTAATAGATTTTTGAAACTCCAACAAATCACAGAAAATGATTGTTCATGTTATTATTGTTTAAAATTTTTAATGCTGAAGAAAGATTTAAAAAAAAAAGTTCATATTGCAAACAGGAATCATTGCCTATATTACAGATAGCAGAATTAATGGTTATCATGTAAAATAGTGAAATATAAAGCGGAGCTGTTTAGTGCAGTCGGTAACATACAGAACTTGGAACCATGGGGTTGTTTGTTCGAGTCCATGGCTCAGTCGATTTCTTTCTGAGGATTGATGATAGTCTTTGTGACTGAATTCCTTCCTCTGTCACCGCTGCTCATTGTTTCAAAGATGGTTATATGGGAAAGCAGCTAGTGGATTGGGAAGAATATTGTGTGAAGTACTGGTAAAAGAAACTCGAGGAAAGCATGGATAGGTGCACTGGCGGCTGCAACATAACTATAATGTTGAAAATGGCACTATAAACACTATACAAACACTATACAAACTAACGAACAAAGAAAAGCATTGTAGAGATTGATTTTTAATTTTTTTAAATTGCAAATTCATACCAGGCTGTAGTTGATAGCATTATTTTTTCTCTTTTGGGGAAAAAAGTACATATCTCGTTTTCGAGGTACTGAATATAAAATATCTTCTATATAATGTAGAATAACTTAATTTATATGGTTCTCTGTCAAACAACCAAAATGGTTGAGGACTCAGGAACTGATAGACATGTTGGATGCAAATGTAGATTAGCACTTTGTTTATGTAATTATCTAAAATCATTTGAGCCATGCTGTATGAAAAGAAGGTTTAATGCATCTGCAAAAAGTATCAACCCAGCCTGCACAATCTGCACATATTGACCTGGTTCAAAATTTTTTGCATGTCCAAAGACCAGTCTACCTCATGACTCAGCTGGTTGTAAGACAATTACAGGTTATAGATTCATAAATATATGATGACTTGGTCGGTAAAATGCATCATGGAGATGCATTAAACCCCTTTTTTTTCAGAGCACAGCTCATTTTTTGGTTTTTATTTCCAGGGATGTATTCACAGCATGGGTTGCTAATAGACAGGTTCCAGCAAACACCTTCACTGTGAAGTGACAACCTAGTCATCGTGTTGTTTGACATATTCCATTGATGTACTATTTGATATGGCTACACCTATGAAAATTTTATTGTTCTGTAATTTACTGGTGCAATGTTTTTTTTCCATTACAAAGAAATGTTTTCTAATTTTTGCAACATTTAGTTTGTCGTCTGCAACTGCTTTCAGTTTTGACCAGTCTAAAATTTTGTTGTTTGCTAAAGAGTTCAAAAGATACTTACTTAACACGTTTAGCAACATTTATCTTGCGCAGATGCTTTCAGTATGAACAAGTCTGAATTTTATCATCAGTAAAGAGTTAACCCTTTCCCAAACGACAAATTTTGGACTGGTCCAAATTGAAAGAGTTAGCAGACAACAATTTTAAATTTGATGAAAATGGCAGAAAGTTATCAAAAAGGGTAGAAAACACTGTGGGAAATGGAGAAATTGCTCGTTACGAGCAATTTCTCCTTTTCCCACAGTGTTTTCAAAAGACTTGTACTGCAGACACGTGAAAACCAGGGCTTGTTTGGGAAAGGGTTAAGCCCTAATCATACAGCTTATTGCATGTGCAATGCATTTAGACTTGCCCGATTCTTTTGTTATTTGTGTATTTAGTCCAGTGGCCATAGTCACCAACCCTTCTAAATTCAACTTTTACTACAAAATCCAAGGCTAGCCAGTATGACATAGTAAGAAGTTCTATATCCACCCCATCTGACTAGTCCTGTAATGTAGAATAAGATAAACATTTAGACATGCTGGTGGATGTGAAGCCAGAACTTGGAAAAGTCCAAGTGAGCTCATAAGTTGATGATAATAGCATACATAATTACATGTATATGAGCCATACCCTGGCATAAGGGGGGTTTAATGCATCTCTGTGATGCATGATACGAAGCAAGTCATCACTTAATTATGGATCCATAAAGTCCATTTTGTCTGAAAACAGGCTTAATCCTAGAATAGAATGGTCCTTGGAGATGCAGAAAATTGACCGATGGCAAAAAGTTTTGACCCTTTGTCAGCCTCTGCGGATAGCGCAGGTTGACATAGGTCGATACTTTTTGCAGATGCATTAAGCTTCCTTTACACATAGCATGGCTCAACTGTCTTTTTATCAAATATTAGAAATATGTTGGAAGGACTTCATGGTCAAAATATGCAGCAAATGAAAGCACTTTAATTCTTTACCAAAGGGCAAACTTTCAGACTCCTCTGTATTTGAAGCATGAAATTGCAGACAAGGGTTAAGTTAACTCCTTACCAAACGACAAAATTTTGGACTGGTCCAAATTGAAAGTGTTTGCAGACGATATATCAAATGTTAGTCAAAACATAAAATTTGGCTTTCAAAGGGTAGAAAACATTGTGGGAAAAGAAGAAAATGCTGGTTTCCCCCAATGTTTTCAGAAGGCCCTTTCCCCAGGGTTGTTAAAACTCGGGATTGTGTGGTAAAGGGTTAAGGGATTTGTATTTTACATTTACCAGATGACAAAATGTTATCCTTGTCAAACATGAAAGCATTTGCAGACGACAATTTCAATGCGGCTCAAATGGTCCAATTTTTCTTTGATAGGGTAGAAAACACTGTGGGAAAAGGAGAAAATGCTGGTTACCAGCATTTTCTCCTTTTCCCACAATTTTTTCAAAAGACTTTTTCCCTGGGGTCGTTAAAAGGCGGCATTGTGCATTAAAGGGTTAAAATGGTAGTAAACTTTGTGGGTAAAGGAGAAAATGCTGGTTACTAACATTTTATCCTTTACTTGGAATGTTTTTGAAAAGCCTTCCTCCTCTGGCTTGTTTGAACATGGAAATGTTCGGCAACTGATTTAAGTAACTGTATTGATAAAACATGAGGTCTGTATGTTTGAGAGTTATTGAATTATTGGAGGAAATTAACTTGTTCTTAAACATGTTTTCCCTAATCTACTTTGTGTAAATGTGTTTGTATGTTTGAAAGTAATTATTGATGCTAAATGGGTGTGTGTAGATCGAGATGAAACTTACTCGACGATGAGTGACTGAAAGATATCTGTATTACTAGTTTTTTATAATTTATTGTAAACTAATTGAGCCATGCTCTCGGAAAAGGGGTTTTAATGCATCTCTGTGATGCATTTTCCCAAGTGATCACATAATTATGAACCCATAAAATCTAGTTTGTCAATAACATACTGAATGTGAATATGATGTAAACTGGTCCTTTGAAAGGCAGAAAATTTGACCAATAGCTAAAAGTATCGATTCAGGTCAGAGTGCGCAGACTGTGTAGGCTGACCTGGGTTGATACTTTTTGCAGATGTATTAAACCCCCTTTTCAAAGAGCATTACCCAACTGTGTAAGTTTACAGAATTAGTGAAGTATCTTGTAACTTATGATTCATTTAAGATTGAAAATTACAATTACATGTACATTGATTTCTGTATGAAAATTTTGGGTGAAGAAATACATTCTAGGCATAGGATTCCAACATGAATTTCATATTTAAGTACAGGTATTCAGTATTGCATTTTTTAAGTCTCCAACCTGATGTTTTTATACCCTTGTGAAGAAAAATCTACCATTTATTCAACATTTAATTTTTCGTATGCAAATGCTTGTAACGTAGGACATTTTATAAAATTTTGTCATTTGTTAGAGTTAGAAAGACGTCTGAAAACTATATAGAATAACGAAATGCCAAGCTCTGGAAACTCTAGAATAATCTTTATTACAGCTATATATATTGAAAATGCAGTTATGAATATAACTTCATTCAAACATATTTTCGTGAAAGGACATATCCAGGGAGAAATAGTGTAGCACAAGTTTTGAATGCTAATAGAAGCAATCTGAACTGCTGCCATGTTTTTTCTGTACACCCTTTCAGAATAGCATTAATGGGGACTTTTGCAGATTGTATAGATCAAAATCAGACTGCAGAATACAGATGGTGCAGTCTGATCTTGGATCTGTACTGTTCACTTGCCTTGTCAAGCATGTCAGATAAAAATCTGTCTGAATTACATTTGGTACTGAAAGAGATAACCCTTAACCACACAACAAAATTGTTGAATTGCTCAAATTGAG
This sequence comes from Tridacna gigas, assembly GCA_945859785.2. Classification (NCBI taxonomy): domain Eukaryota; kingdom Metazoa; phylum Mollusca; class Bivalvia; order Cardiida; family Cardiidae; genus Tridacna; species Tridacna gigas. Next base: position 63,304,719 of record OX244034.2, on the reverse strand, counting down.
AGTATTTGCTGGGGATCAATCCAAATCTGGCTCAAGTGATGGAATTTGTCTTTGATATGATAGAAAACATTGTGGGAAAGGAGAAAATGCTGGTTACCAGCATTTTCTCCTTTTCCCACAATGTTTCCTAAAGGCTTCTACCTCGGTGTCATTAAAACTCCTGATTGTGTGGTGAAGGGTAAAAAAAGAAAAATATGATCACATTTGTTTGTTGGCTGAATGATTCTATAAATTTGGGAGGCATATCAAGTTTTCAAATGACTTTTCAATTTTATTTTCTTGTAAAGTTAGTGCTTGATCATAAGTGTTGGGAATAAATGAACAAATGTGCTATGGTCTTGTGTTGTAAATCTCCAGTGCCGTTGATTTTGTTACGATTTTATCATAGAAGAAACTTTGTTTATTTCACCTGCTTGTATTGTTCGCCTGAGCTACATGTCATTATTCAACTTAAATTTTTACCAGATGACAAGATTTTAGCTTTGTATTGGAAGCATCTTCGGATGACAAATTATACATGGCTAAAGTGATTTTGTCGTTGATAGATTAGAAAACATGAGAAAAAGAAGAGAATGTTGGCCTTCAGCATTTTCTGTCTATGTTTTCAGAGGCCTTCTAAAACAAGGTGTCGTGTGGTAAAGGTTTAAAAGTGAACCTGTATGTATCTCTACCACATGACAATAATTAGGGCTCTTCTAAATCCAAGGTATTTGCAGATGACAAATTACCAGTAAATCTGGCTTAACCCTTTACCACACAATCCTGACTTTTAATGACCCTGAGAAAGAAGCCTATTGAAAACATTGTGGGAAAAGGAGAAAATGCTGGTAACCAGCATTTTCTCCTTTTCCCACAATGTTTTCTACACTTCCCAAAACAAATATCAGTTTTTGAGCTACACTTATTGTGTCGTCTGCACCTGCTTTCAATTTGGACTGGTCTAGAGTACTGTTGTTTGGTAAAGAGTTAAAGGATGGAAATAGTTTTTGAAAAGGTTGGATGATTGACTGATTGATCATGGCAGCCAGTGCACCTACCCATGCTAGCCTGGAGTTTCTTGTAGCAGTACTACGCACAATATTCTTTCCAAGCCACTGGCTGCTTTACCTTATAACCATCATTGAATCAGTGGTCAGCGGTGAGAGGAATGAATCCTGTTGCAATGACTATCATCAATCCTCAGAAAGAAATTGGCGGAGCCAGGGATCGAACCAGCGACCCCCCTGTTCTCAAGTCCTGTATGCTACCGAGCTACTGGGGCTCGGCTTGAAAAGGTTGAAAATACTGGGAAAAGGCTTCCACCTCAAGGTTGTTAAACTCAGGATTGTGTGATAAAGGGATAAGGGTTCAACAAAACAATTTATTGGATTTCATAAGCAGAGTAATGGAGGCTCTTAACCTTTTAACAGACGGCAAAATTTTGGCCTTATCCAAATTGAAAGCATTTGCAGACGACAATTTCTATGTGGCTCAAATGGTGCAATTTTTCTTTGATAGGGTAGAAAACATTGTGAGAAAAGGAGAAAATGCTGGTTACCAGCATTTTCTCCTTTTCCCACAGTGTTTTCAAAAGGTTTCTTTCCCAGGGGCGTCAAAAGGCGGCATTGTGCGGTAAAGGGTTAACTCTTTATCAGACAATCCTGCTTTTACAACCTAAGATAAAAGGTTTCTGCAGACATTGTGGAAAAAAGAAAATGCCGATATTTTCTCCTTCTCCCAAAATGTTTTCTACCTTACCAGTGACAATTTCATTATATCATTTGAGCTACATATTTTGTCATTGGCCAATGCCGTCGGTTTGGGAATGTCTGAAATTTTGTTTGGCAATGGGTTACAAAGAGTAAATTCAACGTAAACACATAATCCCTTCCATGCAACTTTTTTGTGTCTGGCAGCAGATGAAGTGCCATAAGGTGAAAATGCTCTGCTTTTGCCACAATGTTCTCACATAGCTACATGTATTAAGTCTTTATACTAATAACCAGTAATTTACAAATCTGCTGCAAAGTTATTTCAAGTGGTTATGCTCTTTACCCCAGACGATGAAATGTAGACTGGGCCAAATTGAGAGCATTTGACGAAAGCTAGTATGTTGCACAATTTAAGAAATTTTTCTTGGAATGGGTAGAAAGCATTTTCTCCTTTTTCCACAATGTTTTCAAATAGTCCTTTTCCTTCACATTGTTAAAACTCGGGATTATGTGGTAAAGGGCGAGTTAAACGATAGAAACATCATCACTCTAAATGTTGCAGGCTGATAAGTATCCCCAATCAGGCGCCCTGAGACTGAATCAGGGAATCCATTTGACAGACCATAAATCCTGTAACAAGAGGGCCATGATGGCCCTGTTTCACTCCACTGGCATTTAACCCTTTACCATACAATTCTGAGTTTTATTGACCCTGACAGAGAATGCAAATACATTGTGGGAAAAGGAGAAAATGTCAGCCAGCATTTTCTCTTTTTTCCACAATGTTTCTTACCCTATCAAAGACAGAAATAATCATTTAAGTTGCATTCAATTTGTCATCTACAATGGCTTTTAATTTTAATTTGTTCCTGTCAGAAAAAAAAAAAAAAATTGTTAAGAGTAAAATAAATGTATCATGCACTTAACTATTATTGACCGAGACATACAGCATAAAAAGTCTGTATGGCAATAAACTTACATGGCAACCTCCCCCCACACTTTTTCAACAATGAAAAAAAAGTTGTATCCTTTTCAATTGCGAAGATAATGCAAGTGTGAATACATGCAGGTTTTCTACATGGCATGAAAGGTAAAGTGCTAGAAAAAAAATCTGAATGATAGAAATGTTACTTTACATTAAATATTCCACTCATCTGAGAATAACTAGTAGCATCAAAATGAATCGCTCTCCCTGAACATTTTCTATCTAAAAAACTTGAATACCTAAGACCAATCATGTAATAGAGCAGTTCGATTATCAAAGGAGGTAAATGGTAACAAACTTTATATATCTTTTAGCAGGAGTTATTTCCCTTGATCTGCATCAATTTAAAGAGAACCTCAAGCCCAAAAATGAATTTCACAATTATAAATTATAGATAATGCAAATGGAATCACATTTATGTAACTTGCTTAAAAAAATGTACATGTGATTTGTCAGAAATCGCGCTTTGAAAATCAGATTTGCACCATATGTAACTCCGATTCACTACCTCATCAAATGCACGAGGAGAGATTACGCGTGACGTCACAGTATGAATGCCGCACATTACTTTACTGATAACAGGACTTTAAAACAGGGAAAAATGGACTCCGGTGACGTTCCAGACGATTCTGAGAGCTGCTACGATTTATCACTTTCTTGTTGCTCTTCTACTTTTGATTCTTAAGAAGAAAATTCTGATTTACTAGAGACTAGCAAAGAAAATCAGCAAATGAATAGTCGATACTAAATCAGTTCAAACTGTAAGATCCAGAGGAAGAAATCGCCTTTTCAGATGAAAATGATTCGGATGGTGCAGATCGATTACTAATTAATGACAGTAAATTTCTTCTATTGTGAAATATCGAATTTGACACCCAGTTATTAATATCGGTTGTCATGAAGAACTTGTAGATCAATGCATACGAAGAAAGGGCTGCGAATGAAGCCCCTCGTGAAAGCAGTGGGTGGGGTAAAACTCTGTGTAGCAACTCTGGTTGAGAAGATAAAATCAACCCCAAACTTTTATTCTTTTCGAGGCTGAAAATTACAACTAATGGACATCTTTCTTTTCAGATGAGTACATGTGGCCATTGCGAGGTTATGCCTTCAGCAAGAGAATGTGGTCTTTGTTGTGAAATAGACACAGTTGTGCAGGTCAAGGAAAGTCATTAGTTACCTGCATAATAAATCACCCAAGGTTTCATCTCTGTATATCTATAACACGTCTATGTTCTTGAAGTGGAATATTTACAGTATAGGAAACAGTATGGAGAAAGACCTACACAACACGATGAGTAAGATTTTTTAAAATGATGTTTATATTTTCATGCTATAGATTCCAAAACAGGATGTGAAAAATAATAAAAAGAAATAGCATTGAACTTTAGAAACAAAAGAACACCCTCAGCGCTCTGCAGATAGTGCTAATCCTGTACCAAATGATCTCATGTTAAACTCTGAACCAAAAAGCAAATTTTTTGACTGGCCCAAAATCATAACAAGGGGGCCATGATGGCCCTGGAACACTCACCTGAATCAATAGGCGAAATTTCACTCTAGGGTCATAATGACCCAGTTTAAAACTTATCTGAGATATTATTAAGACAAACATTCTGACCAATTGTCAGGTCAATTGAACTGAAAATGTGGCCTCTGGGGTGTCCAAAATGTATTCTTCAATTTGACCTAGTGACCTACTTTATGACCCTATGTGACAATATTTCAAACTCATCCGAGATATTATCAAGACAAACACGCTGACCAATTTTCCGGGCAAAAGTGAGCAAGAATTGTGGCCACTAGAGCGCCCACAAGATATTGCTTTAAATCTGACTTAGTGACCTAGTTTATGCCCCTATGTGACCCAATTTTGAACTCATCCAAGATTTTATCAAGACAAACATGCTGATCAATTTTCAGGTCACTTTAGTAAGAATTGTAGCCTCGAGAGCACCCACAAAAAATTTCTTTTAGTTGACCTAGTGACCTAGTTTATGACCCAAGGTGACCAAAATTCAAACTCATTTGAAATTTCATCAAGAAAAACATTCTGACCAATTTTTAAGTCAATTCAGCAATAAATGTGGCCTCTAAAGTGCCCACAAGGTATTTCTTTAATTTGACCTTGTGACCTAGTTTATGACCCAAGGTATCCCAAATTCAAACTCATCCGAGATTTTATTTAGACAGAGATTCTGACCAATTTTCAAGACAACAGAGCAATAAATGTGGCCTCTAGACTGCCCACAAGGTATTTCTTTAATTTGACCCAGTGACTTAGATTATGTCCCCAGGTGACCAAATTTTGAAGTTATCCAAGATTTCATCAAGACAAACATTCTGACCGATTTTCGGGTCAATTGAGCAATAAATGTGGCCTCTACAGTGCCCACAAGGTATTTCTTTAATTTGACCTAGTTACCTAGTTTATGACCCCAACTCGTCCGAAATTTAATTAAGGCAAACATTCTGACCAATTTTCAAGTCAATTAAGCAAACAATGTGGCCTCCAGAATGTCCTAATGGTATTTCTTTGACTTGACTAGTGACCTAGTTTATGACCCCAGGTGACCCAATTTCAAACTCATCTGAGATTTAATTAAGACAAACATTCTGACCAATTTTCAAGTCAATTGAGCAAAAAATGTGGCCTCTAGAGTGCCCACAAGGTATTTATTGAATTTGACCTAATGACCTACTTTATGACCCCAGCTGATCCAATTTCAAAGTCGTCTGAGATTAAATTCAGACAAAGGTTCTGACCAATTTTCAAGTCAATTGAGCGAAAAATGTGGCTTCTAGAGTGCCTATAAGGTATTTCTTTAATTTGACCTAGTGAACTAGTTTCTGACCCCACATGACCCAATTTCGAACTCACCCAAGTTTTTATCAAGACAAACATTCTGACCAAGTTTCATGAGTATTGGACTGAAAATGTATCCTCTAGAGCGCACACAAGGTTTTCCTAAGATTTGACCTGGTGACCTAGTTTTTGAACTGAGGTGACCCAGTTTCAAACTCTTCCAAGATATCATCAAGACAAAGATTCTGACTTAGTTTCACCAGTATGGGACTGAAAATGTGGCCTATAGAGCGCACACAAGGTTTTTCTAAGATTTGACCTAGTGACCCAGTTTTTGACCCTACGTGACCCAATTTCAAACTCGTCCAAGATTTTATCAAGACAAACATTCTGACCAAGTTTCACAAGTATCTGACTGAAAATGTGGCTTCTAGAGCGCACACAAGGTTTTTCTAAGATTTGACCTAGTGACCTAGTTTTTGACCCCACATGACCAAATTTCGAACTTGTCCCAGAATTTATCAAGACAAACATTCTGACCAAGTTTCATGAGGATCGGACGAAAATGTGGCCTCTAGAGCGTACACAAGGTTTTTCTAAGATTTGACCTAGTGACCTAGTTTTTGACCCCACATGACCAAATTTCGTACTTGTCCGAGAATTTATCAAGACAAACATTCTGACCAAGTTTCATGAGGATCGGACTGAAAATGTGGCCTCTAGAGCATACACAAGGTTTTTCTAAGATGTGACCTAGTTTTTGACCTCACATGACCCAATTTCAAACTTGTATGAGATTTTAACAAGACAAACATTCTGACCAAGTTTCACAAGTTTCTGACTGAAAATGTGGCTTCTAGAGCGCACACAAGGTTTTTCAAAGATTTGACCTAGTGACCTAGTTTTTGACCCCACATGACCATATTTCTAACTTGTCCGAGAATTTATCAAGACAAACATTCTGACCAAGTTTCATGAGGATCAGACTGAAAATGTGGCCTTTAGAGCGTACACAAGGTTTTTCTAAGATTTGACCTAGTGACCTAGTTTTTGACCTCACATGACCCAATTTCAAACTTGTATGAGATTTTAACAAGACAAACATTCTGACCAGGTTTCACAAGTATCTGACTGAAAATGTGGCTTCTAGAGCGCACACAAGGTTTTTCTAAGATTTGACCTAGTGACCTAGTATTTGACCCCACATGACCAAATTTCGAACTTGTCCCAGAATTTATCAAGACAAACATTCTGACCAAGTTTCATGAGGATCGGACTGAAAATGTGGCTTCTAGAGCATACACAAGGTTTTTCTAAGATTTGACCTAGTGACCTAGTTTTTGACCTCACATGACCCAATTTCAAACTTGTCTGAGATTTTAACAAGACAAACATTCTGACCAAGTTTCATGAGGATCAGACTGAAAATGTGGCTTCTAGAACGTACACAAGGTTTTTCTAAGATTTGACCTAGTGACCCAGTTTTTGAGCCCACATGACCCAATTTCAAGCTCGTCCGAGATTTTATCAAGACAAACATTCTGACCAATTTTCATGAGGATCAGACTGAAAATGTGGCCTCTAGAGCATACACAAGGTAAAAAGTTGACGACGGACGACGCACACCACATGACGGACACAGCACAATCACAATAGCTCACCATGAGCACTTTGTGCTCAGGTGAGCTAAAAATACTGGCAGACGACAAATTGAATTTGATAACCAGCATTTTCTCCTTTTCCCACAATGTTTTCTACCCTATCAAAAAAAAGTTGCACCATATGAGCTACATTGAAATTGTGGTCTGCAAATGCTTTCAATTTGGACAAAGCTAAAGTTTTGTCGTCTGGTAAAGGGTTAAAGGTTAAAACAACTCTTAAGAAGATGGATTTTGAAAACAAGGTGGTAAATGGACAAACTGCTGGTTGTCAGCATTTCTCCATTTTCCAAATTGCTTTTGACCCTTTCAACTACAAATGATATTACTAGTGCCATGCTATAAGCCCATGTTAAACTTGTGATCCCAGGGATGGGGCCAATATTGACCCCAGGGCTATAATTTCAAGAATTTTGGTAGACGTCTATTAGATGAAGCTACATGCCGAATTGGAAAGCCCTGGGCCTTATGGTTTCAGACAAGAGGATTTTTAAAGATTTTCAACATTTTTCGCTTTTGTTGCCATGGCAACCAGAGTTTATAATTTTTTTGAAGGACTTTTGAAGAGGACCATGGCAGGATAATTTGTAAGTAGTTTCATCAGAATTGGATGGGTAGTTTCAGAGATGTTTGAAAGAGAAGTTAACACTTAAGCTGCTAAATAAATGAAACGCAAATTTCTACTTAATACTAAAAGCCCAAGCATTGCGATTTCCAAGTTGATCTCACCGGAAAGAAAACACCGTATCGGACAGTGTACATCAAAGATCAGACTGCACGTTCTGTGCAGTCTGATCTTGATCTACACTGTCCGCAAAAAGTCAGTGGGTCGCCATTAGCAGCTTAAGTGTTAACACATCCACAGACACACACATGGACAGACAGACACAGGGCCATAACAAACTGATAAATTATGATGAAAATTGAGGTGCACAATTTCCCCATAGTAAGAAAGCTTCTGTTAACCCTTTACTACATGATGCCGACTTTTAACAACCCTTAGAAAGAGGCCATTTAAAAGCTTTGTGGGAAAAGGAGAAAATGCAATTTTTGAGTAACATTTATTTTGTTGTCATTTTGTTGAAGTGCTTTCATTTTGGGCGACCCCAAGATTTTGTCGACTGGTAAAGAGTGGCTGCAGGGTCAAGGACACAAAAGCTTGTCTACAGATTAATGGCCATCCTGATTCCAGTACTAATGTCGACAACTTTGTTTTGGTTGGGATTTAACCCTTTACTACACAATCCCAACTTCTAACAACCCTGAAGAAAAAGGCTTTGGAAAACACTGGCAACTATCATTTTATCCTTTTTCTACGTTTTCTACGCTTTCAAAGACGAAAATCATCACTTGCACTTCATTGTCGTCTATAAATGCTTTCAATTTGGTCCAGTCCTAAACGTTGTCGTTTGGTAGAGAGCTAATGATTAGCCCATTGATTGGTTGGATAATCTACTTGAAGGCATTTGGTCAGTCAAGTTAAACCATGAATCTTATCCAACAAACTCCAAGCTTTTTTTTGGCAAATAATTCAACTTTGATGAGAATGGTTTAATGAGAATGAGTAGCACAAGACAAACTTTTGAGGTAAAAAGCGTAGCTGCGAGCTAGCTTTGAATTCATTTCTTGTACAATGTAACCTTTTCTCAGACAGCTTCCTTCTGATTTCATTCAAATTTTGGACTAATCATTGCTGTACATTACAAGCTATAACTAGACATGAGGTTTGTGATGACCGTAACATATAAGCCATTGTTCCTTTTTAGTGTTTTGCTTCTTGCAGTGCTTTGCAAAGCTGTTGAATGTACGTGCATGTAATGTTTTTTACCACTAACGGTCCATAGAAAATAGATTATTCTGGGTCCGTATTCACTAGCCATTCTTCAAAACATTCCTGGTCTTTATATCCGAGATTTTCTAGATTTGAAAGTCACACAACTTCTGACTGGCTAAACCAAATGTTTTGCAAATCAGATGTGTTAACTTTCAAATTCAGAAAATTTGGAGAATAAGACTGAGGATTTTCTTAGGAATGGTTGGTGAATATAGACTCTGGCCCAATTATGGCACTCACACACTCAAGGTTGAAAAAATAAATGATGTACTACAGAAAGTATTAGATCAAATTTTAATACATTTTCTTCTTTTAAACGCAACATGGATGACATATCAAGTATTCAATTATCAAAATGTAAGATGAATAAACAATGTCAATGGAAACAATGATAAGTTGGATTCTACATGCCTTCTTTTGATCATTTTACTGGCAACAAATTCTATACTTCAAAATCAGTAAATTTCTACAGGCCTTTTTATGAATGAATGAAATGGAACAATTTGTTTTTACATAATTCCAGAACCCTAAGTACTAACAGTGCAAATATTTACATATCAGGCACATATTTTGTTGAATGACAACAAAAAACAAAAGACTCGAGTTTTAATGAAAACATTCCAAGATGGTAGACGGCTCAGACACTGGTACTTGACTTTGAGAGGGTAGAAACATTCGTACAAAAAGAGCATCCTACAGAGGAGAAAATGCTGCTAACTATCATTTTCTCCTTTTCCCACATTGTTTTCAAAGGGCCTTCTCCTTGACTATTTAAAAACGAAAAAATTTTAATTGTCCAAATCGAAAGCATCTGCAGATGACAAATGAAACTGAAATAATGGAATTTACCATAGAACGGGTAGAAAACATTGTGGGAAAAGAAGAAAATGCTGGTTACCAGCATTTTTTCCTTATCCCACGTTTTGAAATGGCTTTTTCCTCAGGGTCGTAAAAAAAAAACCGGGATCGTTTGGTAAAGTGTTAAGGTTGCAAAAATAGGATCCTTTGGTGAAGGACTAAATCTGACATTTAACTTGCACAAGTCTCCTTCAAGGTCATAAATCACCAGAGTACAAGGTAAATGTATAGCAGAACTTTGGATTGGCTGAGACGTGTTAAGCTGTTGTTTATAGCACAAATAAGACGACAATTTTTACTCTTTGCAAATGACAGCATATTTACATATTTACAAGTTTATATATTCACATCTCTAATAGATGACTTTGTCTTAAACGAGAGAATTTTGGCAATTTTGCAAAAGAACAAATTGCTCCTATTTAGCAAAATCTCCTTTTGTCATAATGATTTCATTAGAACAAATGTATTAACCCTTTACCACACAATGCAGCCTTTTAACGACCCTGGAAAGAAGCCTTTTAAAAACATTGTAACAAAAGAAGAAAATGCTTTTTCTCCTTTCCCACAATGTTTTCTACCCTATCAAAGAAAAAATTGCACCATTTGAGCCACACAGAAGTTGTTGTATGCAAATACTTCCAATTTGGACAAGGCTAAAATTTTGTCTCTGGTAAAAGTTAAGCCTTATGCTATCAACATTGTAAAAGGATGTTTTCAAATTTTCATCAGTTCATAATGACAAATTTCATAATTCTCAGGCATTTAACTCTTTATCACACAATCCTGAGTTTTAACAACCCTGAAAAAGAAGGCATTTGAAAACATCTTGGGAAATGGAGAAAATGCTGGTAACCAGAAAAGGAGAAAATGCTGGTAACCAGCATTTGTCATCTGCAAATGCTTTCAATTTGGTCCATTCCAAAGTTTTGTCTTTTGGTAAAGAGTTACATATAGCTATTTTTACTAAAGCCGAATGTTGGCATTGTAAGTTACTTAGAAAGACTTAGTTGTCTTGCTATTTCCATCTTCACATCCTATTTGAAGTTTCAAGAACTCTTTCCAATATGGCAGAATTTTGGACTTTTCCAACTGAAAGCACTTACAGGCAAAGAATAAAAAGTGGTTAAGGTGGTAATTTTCATTTATGAATGCACTGAAAACATTGTTAGCAGCATTATGCCCTTTTCCCACAATGTTTTCAAAAGATGTTTACTTCAGGGTCTTGAAAACTAGGGATTGTTTGGTAAATGCTAAACAACATAATTTAAAATGATAACCATCTTTTACAGGATATTTTGAAAGTCCTCAGCATTACATGTATTAGGGTTGCTTGGAGTAAAGATTTCATCCTAACAAAACCAGTTACTTTCACATAAAAAATAAAATTGCCTGTTCCTTCGTTTGTAAGTGCAACACACCTCTCAGCAACATCCTGTGTGTCTAGATGTCACAAATTCAAATGTTTCTCAACTTTAAATAAGTTCACCAAACAGCCAAAACTCATCTGTCTAATGTCTAAGGCTGATGCGAGTTTTTTAAGAAGTTGCCAAGTAAGAATTTCACACATATATTTGAGCCATGCTCTAGCTAAAAGGGCTTAATGCATCTCCGTGATGCATTATACCAAGCAAGTCATCACATTACTACGGATCCATAAAACCCAGTTTGTCGAACAAACAACTAGATTCTTGGACATGGACAAAATTTATCAAAAGAAAAGTTTCAACCCAAGTCAGCCTGCAGACTGAGCGTGCTGACCTGGGTTGATACTTTTTGCAGATACCTTAAGCCCCCTTTTCACAGAGCTTGTTTAAAAAGGTGACTCGGTTTAGAAAGCGTATCTTGTTCTGATATCTTCGAGTTTCTTCGAGACCTCTGCTGGGGTTCTATCTAATTCTTCTGCAACACTTTTCTGTTTAGCCACATCCATGGAGTTAAACATTTCACACAAGTCACCATCAACCACACTCTAAAAGGAAACAGCAGAATACAAAATTGCAAAGAAGAAACTCTGGCCTTCTCAAGGACAAAATTAAGTTCCTGCTTTTGGTATTGACAAGAATCAGACTGTACAAAACATGCATTTTAATCCTTCATCTACATTGAGAGATACTTCTTTTTAACCCTTAAAGCACCAAAGAAACCAAACAGACATTTTCAGCCTAGAAATACAAATCAAATAATAGCATTTTCATTCCCACGCCATCACTCTTTCTGTTCCCCTCTCATATTATTTTCTATCAACCTCTTGTCCATCTGTCTATACCTGTCATTCTTTTCTCTTGTTCTATGTTCTTTCTTTTGTTTTTCGCTTTGATCTCCACTGATCTCTCTTATCCTGTTTCAACTGCTAAGCACGACTCAAGTACCTTTTGCCTACAGTGTAGATCAAGATCAGAGTGCACAGAACGTGCAGTCTGGTCTGCGATCTATGCTGTCCAATAATGAGATATCTCTCCCCAAACAATTCCTTTGAAATAACAGAGTTTGGGTTTATAATGTTGGCTTGAAAAGTTTCATGTTGCCTATATAGCAAGATAAATGTTAAGAAGACAAGTACAAACCTTCATAGGAAAATAGTAAGATCTATATGACAGATGATCTCTCCCACACAAAGGTGGATGCTCTTGTCTCATGTACATCTCTAAATGTTGGAAAAAATCCTGATCCTGGGGAAAGAAATGTAAATCCTCTATCAATATTCAATAAGCAACTGTCTACATCTGTGCCATACAATGGTTATCTGAATTTTATTAGATATCAATCAATCTCATGTCATGCATACTACATGATTGCTTATATTATCAAGGTTTATAGTTGTTTGTTTTTATTGGAATTTTAAAGCCGTTTTAAGAGATTAGGTCATATTATGGCGGTCAATGCACCTACAATGTGTTTCCTGGCTTTCTCACACCAGTACTGATATAACTTGCTTTCCAAGACACTGACTACTTTCTCACATGCATCTGGTGAAAGGCGAAAAACCACCTGAAAAAATGTTTGCCTCAACCAGGTACTGAACTCACAACCACCAGGTCATGAGTTGGATAAGCTAAACACTGAGCTAACCTGCTGTGCCAGCTCTTTTTAATTAACCTCGCATAGAGACATTTTGAGACAAACAAACAAGCTTCTTTAATGCATATTATCCAAAACATTTAAAGAGTTCAAATCTCTCTAGATATCTAATGAACACCTAATACCAGGATCGCTCCTGAGGCTCATATCACATCATCAATTCATAGATCAAACTTAACTTAATTACCTTAACTTCTCATATCAGTAATATGCAACAACCATATTTCACAAAAATCATCATACCTCATGAGATGTAAATGGCACAAGCATTCCTACACCACCGGACAGGGTTGTATAGACTAGAGACTCTGAACCTCCAGGTATAAGAGTAGCTTTCTGTAGGGATGTTACCACCTCTCCAACATGAAAATTGACAACTACATCTGCCTGCCGGTAGAAAACCACACATACACATTAGAATCTCCCTGCTTCAGAACAATAGGAGACTAAAACTTTATTTTTTTAATTGTGTTACCTTTTTTCAACAAGATTTCAGTGGATAGTGCCAGAGTTGTTTTAGTTGCTCCCAAAAGCATGGGGAGCTATCTGAACTGCTCCTACACTTTTTTCCTAGGTCATGTTTGTTCTTTTCTGTGCTTCAAAGTAGCCTGTACTTTAATATTTTTTTCAAGAATGTGCCACTGATAAATCGTTGCATAACTACTGTGTAAATAAAGTCTCAGAAAACTCAGAATGTCACAATACCTTTTGAGATGCCCCATTAAGAACACCTCTATCCCACAATGCTTTGTTTCCTGTAGGGTCCTCATCCACATCATCAGTTACATCAGTAGGGAGTCGAATCTGTAACAATGAAATAAACTATTACAACCCCTCAATAAGCAGTTCTCATGCTACAAATGACATTTCTGTCTGGCAAAAGACCACATTTAAAAGATTTTAGAAATAGGAGAAATTGCAAAAAAAAGAGCTAGTTTTTTTTTTCCTACTTTGTTTTCACACATGCATTCAGTTCTGTCGAAAACAAACAAGAGTTGATCAATCATGCTCTCAGTCACTTGCTGTAAACCTGTTTCAGGAGATAATGACCTAACCCTTTACAAAACAATACCATGCTTTCATGACCATGAGGATGGCTTCTGAGGAAATTGAAGGAATAGGATAGGTGCTAGCACTTTCTCCTTTACCCAACAATATTTTCTATCATTGCAAAGACAAACTACATCATTTGAGCAGGTTTAACCTTTTGAACTATCCAAGACACAGCCTAGGCACTGGTTAAGATTTCCAGGGAGCAATCAACAGTGATTGATTTAAGTTGTAAGAATTTGTTTCATAATCAATGTAAAATAAAGATGTTTACAATAACAAAAAAATATTCAGTAGAGAGAGGGGAGCTGTGTCCAAACTATTACTACAGATCTTCAAAATAAAGTGCTTACAAGCACGGACTGTGCCACCGGGCTTGGGAATATACATTGCCGTCAACAGTGTATAAAATTTCCTATCTGAAGTAATAGTACACATAAATTATTACCAAAAGCAGACTTCACATGTCATGCAGCAAGCAGACCACTTTTGTAAACATTAACTCTTTACCATATGACAAAAATGTTAACTAGTCCAAATTGAAGACAACATTTTAAATGTAGCTCAAAACATAACATTTGTCTCTTAAAGGGTAGAAAACATTATGGGAAAAGAAGAAAATGCTGGTTACCAGCATTTTCTTCTTTTCCCACAATGTTTCAAAAGGCTTCTTTCTTGAGGTCATTAAAAGTCTGGATTGCGTGGTAAGGTCACAACATATAGGGAGAAAATGCTTTGACAAGCAAATTTGCCTTTAGTCAAAATTTTCACACATTGCCATGTATCATAGCTTTTTCATTTTAATTATAATCATTTTCATGATGGTCATCCAAATATCATGAAAAAAAAAGTCATTAGTCATCTGCTGCAATTATGTTTCATGGATTACATAGATTTAAAAATGACTCACGACTGTAATATTGCCGAACTTGTCTGCTCCTGCTACACTATCATAGTCTAACAAACATGAGGCTGTTACCCAGCGTGGGTTTGTGTCATCAGCAAATATGATGAGCTGGTTCTCTGCTCTCTTGTATTTGACATAATGAAAGCTGTCCTGTATGTCTGCCACTATCACTCGGTTACCCATTGTGTGTATTCCTACCACAAAGTTTGGTATGTGCTGCAACAAGTCATTGATGAATTTATATGATCACTAATCTATAATTCTTTACTATGTCTCTATATACCAAAGACAAAGTTTGGATTGTGATGCAACATGCCCATCAATAAATTCTTTAGTCTTCATTAAATCAATACATTTTCCTGCACACCAAGCACAGAGGTTTGGAAAGTGTTACAATGTAGTCTTTAACTCTTTACCAAATAACAGAAAATGCTGGTTACCAGCATGTTCTCCTTTTCCCACAATGTTTTCAAAAGCTCTATTCTTCATGGTTGTTAAAAGTATGTGCTGTGCGGTAATGGGTTAATAGAGTAACTTAGGACCATCAAAAACATTTAACCCCTAAAACAAACTTGATGAGATACAGTGATTAAAAAACATGCAGTTTGCCCAGTCAATGCAATATTCCGTCTAAATGGTGCATTGCCATGATGTTGGTAGGATGATTTGATTACTCTGATGATCCCAAGAGCTATGTAGGTGGGGGCTTTAGCCCCTGGCAGATCTGACAAAGCTCAACAAGTCTAATGGGTAGAAGCCAGACTAAAAAATGTGCTCTGGCCCTCCAGGTTTGGGGTTGTGCAGTAGGCTTTAGAACAACCAACTCACTTAACATCCAAACCTCTTACAGAAACTGAAACATCACATTCAAATACTGCCTTTGTTGGTGGGGTATTGCTGAGGTCATTTATGCCCCTTGGAACCACGGGGCATAAGTCAGTAAAGTAAGCATTGCAATAATTGAGTCTTCTTTCATTTACCTAGCATGCTACGAGTTAGGAAATAGTTGGTTGCGCAGATTGTTTCATTTCAAAGATAAAGGTTGGCAATATTTTGCTACAAGTAATAATTCACATTCTATAAGCATTTTTTAATATACTAAGCTAAATTACCTTATTCTCACATTTCCTTAGCAATTTCTTCTTCCCAAGATCATAAACTCTCAAATACTTCCCAACACCAACTAAAGCTCTTCCTTGGAAAGCAGCTATGGCTCCTGGCATCTCATCTACATTAGTTTTATGCACAAACTCTAGATTGGTTCCCTCTACAAGTTTGTATGTGTATAGGTAACCACCAGTCATAGATCGTGGATTCAGAGTTAAGTCTTTTACAACACCAACAATTACAAATGTGTCATCCGGAGTGTTTGAAAACTTTACAATGGCAATACTGAAACAGATAAAATATACATATAACATAAAATAACCATTTTGAGTTGAAATATTGTTTCTTACTTAAGCTCTATGTAACTAATTTCTTATGATGCATGTATGACTAGTAACCTAGAGGCCCTGGGTTTCAACCTCACTGGAAGCACTGGGTTTGTTTTTAGGGAGTGTCCTTGTGAACACACTTGAGAGCCTTAGTCCTGTACTGGTGAAAACCAGAACATCAATGAATAAGCAAGCTGTGTCCATGAAATGATTAAAATAATGCTGAAAGTGGCGTACAACACCATTCGATCAATCAGTCTGGTGATTCACAATTACTGAGCCCACAGAATCTCGGACAGATCTAGCATATGTTATTATATTATGGTCATGTCAAAAAATAAAAACTATGGAGAAATACACATCTTTTCCCCTTTTCAATTAGGAACAATCTTGGCTAAATCTGTTTGTATTTTCCTTCTCTAGATTTGTAGTAAAGTTCAAATATTGAAATCAATGTCATATCCTACCATACTGTTTGTCATCAGTATGTCATCAGAACTTTTTTCTTTTTTACAAAGTCTGGAACAACTACTAACCAGTGGGCTGCCTCATTCTGGTCCAACTGCACCGTGTCAAGAGTTAAGCCTGTTATTGGATTTATGACTCGGATCTGTGATGCCCACATTCCTGCACTTGCTTTTGGAGCACCAAACACAGACTCAGGCAAATCTTCATTTAGAAAAGCAGCTGCCATTTCTGCAGCCAATTCTCTTTCTTCTTCCTGGGCATCTTCGATCATGGCCTGCAGTGAGAAATTACAGAATTTCATTCACAAAAAGACAAATAGAAATTCCATACTGAAATAATGCAGTCTTGAAATTCATTTACCAATAGACAAAACATTTAATTCTATCTAAAGAAAATCAGTCTTATAACCCTTTGTTTGTAATTATTAGATTTGATATTTCTTAACGGTATCAGAAATGAGACCGCAGTTTTTTTTTTATCACCTTTTCCATATGATCCATTTTTTGATCCTAAATTCAACCCAACATAATACTTAGTCTACAAATGCAGGAGGAAATGCAGTTTTTACTGTTCCACCATTGCTGTGAAAATGGATTTGTAAACCAAGCAAGCAGTGATTTTATACAGGTGAAATAATCTTTTCCATGATCTTGAGATATTTTTATAACCAATGGTATTGAGCTTATGACACATTAACACCATACATACATCTGCAAGGGTTTGTTTTCTCTGTGCTTTAGTGCCCTCTGTGTAGGCACTATGATCAGCTTCTATCAAAATCAGATTGGAGGATTCTTGGTGGATGACAAACTTTCTAGGTGTGTACTGCAGGGAATGTGACACTTGATTGAATACAGCTCCCAATTTTTCCAGAGCCAAAATTCTGTAAAGATAATGAAATTATTTAGGAATTTTTTAAGTATGTTTGTAAGAATATTTAGCTCATTGCCTCCTGCACAAGACTGTCTGTGGGTTAAAGAAGACTACAAGTTGTCTTTTGCATATCTCTTTCAGTGGTTAGCATGTTAAAAGAACATAGAATACTCAAATTTATAATAAACATGTATAAATCCCTATGAATACATTCTGTTGTTTGGAAAGTAATTGTCCTGATTCACAATTAAAAAGCTCAAAGGACTTGCTGTTACCAAGTAACACTGCTTTACACCTGTGAGAAAATATGTACATAACATTGTGAATAACATGTGGTTACTATACCTATCCAGAATGATCAAATTTTGGATGAAGCAATATATTAGAATCTTGACTGAATGTAATTTTAATTTCATAAGAACTTGATCTTTTCCTGACCAATGTGCCTTGGATTCATTAGAGTGATCAAGATGTCATCTAACTTACCTGAGAGTATTTGTAGAGATTGCCACAATTCCTTCAGGACACTGTTCTGAAGCAAAGCCAGATGCATACTCCAAAGACTCATAGGACAATGGAGTTAAATGGAATCTGTTTTGATATGCATAACTTAGCCAAGATCTACTGGACATAGCCAGAACCTGAAATGATAGAATGGAATTTATCTCTTTACCAAACGACAGAATTTTAGACTTGTCCAAATTGAAAGCACTTGCGGACGACAAAATAAATGTGACTCAAAGATCGAGATTTGTTTTGGAAAGGTTAGAAAATATTGTGGGAAAAGGAGAAAATGCTGGTTACCAGCATTTTCTCCTTTTACCACAATGTTTTCAAAAGGCTTCTTCTTCAGGGTCGTTAAAACCCATGATTGTGTGGTAAAGAGTTAATCCTTCTACCCCATCCAATAATTCTACAACCCTGTGAAAATAGGCTTTTGAAAACAATTATGGTTTTTGCCAACAACTAACATTTTTACTGTTTTCCACAATGTTTTCTTCCCTTTCAGAGACAAATTCCTTTCATAAGCCATACATAATTTGCCATCTGCAAATGTTTTCCATATGGCCAACAGTAAATTTGGCCTCTGAAGAACTTAAAGAAGAAACTTGCACAGTCAAACAAGTTTATTACTGTCCCAGTTGAGTGTGGGTGATCATTAGAGTTCCTTGGCATAAGCATGCTCTAACCCTTAAGTTCCATATTTCGTTTACCAATTTCTTCATACTTGACTATTTTATAATTTTAATAAAAAAAAAAAAATTAAAAAATTGAACAGTGTAAATCCTACATAGAACCTTTCATTCTGTGTAGTCTGATCCTGATCTACACTGTCTGCTCGTTCATAGTATGCTTAAACATTAAGCCTTTCCCAAAAGACAAAATTTTAGACTTTCGAATTCAAACCATGTGCAGGCAACAAATTTGATATTGGTATAAGTGAGCTTTAAATTATTTTTAAAGGACAGAAAATATTGTATAAAAAGGTGAAAATGCTGGTTACCATCATTTTCTCCTTTTCCCACAATGTTTTCAAAAACTTTCTTGGTCCCAGTTGCTAAAACTTGGGAATGTATGGTAAAGGGTTAATCTTTTTTATGGCTTACCTGTCATACTTTATTGATACAACTATTGGCAGTGAAGATAAAAACACTGAAAATGAAAAATGAGTAAACACTCACTGATTCAGATCCTTGCATTGAAATTCTAAAGAGTTTAACAGGTCTAGAACCCAGGTATCTAGTTCTAGTATCAGACAGATCCCCTGTGACTGTGTCTAGGACTGTACGTAGCAACACACCGTTCTGAAACAGTATAAAACACCTTGCTTTTTAAAATAAAAACTATTGTATGTAGTTCAATTCATAGGAGCTGTCTTTGAAAGGACAGAAACATTCTGGGAAAAGGAAAAAAGCTGGTAACCAGCATTTTCTCATTCCCAACAATGTCTAAACTCTGGATTATTTGGGTTAATCTAAAGGACAGAATTCAAAATCAGTTTAACAGTAACCCTTTGTTCCCTAAAGGTTACTGCCTAAAAATGTTGTTGCTTTACCTAACAAGAGGGCCGTTGGCCATAAAGTGCTCACCTGAGAAAGTCATCTATGATTGATAAAGTTGAAGATATCCTAGTTAAGCTGATGTAAACATGACTCTTAGTGACCTACTTTTTGATCCAACGTGACCCAATTTCAAACATGTTCAAGATATTATCAAGATAAACTTTTCCTGAGCCTCAGACTGAAAATATGGCCTCTACAGTGCACACAAGGTTTTTCTAAGATCTGTTCCAATGACCTACTTTTTAACCTGACCTGACATAATTTTGAACTTGTCCCTGATAATATCATCAGGACACATATTCTAATAAATTTTCATGAGTATCAGACTGAAAATTGGGCCTCTAGATTGCACACAACATTTTTCAAAGATTTGTCCCAGTGAACTACTTTTTGAGCAGACCCAATTTCAAAATTGTCTAAAATATCATCATGACAAACATTCTGACCAAGTTTCATGAGTATTGGACTGAAAATATGGCTTCTAGAGTGCACACAAGATTTTTTTAAGTTCTGTCCCGGTGACCCACTTTTTGACCCAACTGATTCAATTCTAAACTTGTCCCAGATATCAATAGGACACACTTCCTGATAAATTTTTATGACTATCAGACTGAAATTGTGCCTCTAAAGTGCACAAAAGGTTTTTCTAAGATTTGTCCCTGTGACCTACATTTTGACCCCACCTGACCCAATTTCAAACATGTCCCAGATATCATCAAGGCAAATATTCTAACCAAGTTTCATGAGTATTAGACTGAAAATATGGCCTCTAAGTGCACAACTGTTTTTTATAGGATGTGACCTGGTGGTTTACTTTTTGACCCAACATGACCCAATTTTGGAACGTGTACAACATATCATCAAGACAAACATTCTGACCAACTTTCATGAGTATCCAATTGAAAATGTAGCCCCAAGAGTACCCTACAGGTTTTTCTAAGACTGATCTCAGTGACCCACCTTTTGGCCTGATGTGACCCATTCTCCAACTTGTCTTAAGATATTACTAGTACCTGGTGAAACATTCTGACCAGCTTTCATACGTATTGGGCTGAAAATGTGGCGTCTAGACTGCACATAGGTTTTTCTATGATTTGTCCCAGTAACCTACTTTTTGATCAAACTTGTCCAAGATATTATCAAGACAAACATTCTGACCAAGTTCCATGACTATCAAACTGAAAATGTGGCCTTTAGAGTGCACTCAAAGTATTGTTGACTACCACATGGAAGATGGACACAGCACAAACACAAAAACTGACCTTGAGCCTTTGTGCTCAGGTGAGCGGAAAGTAAAAGCATTCAGGACTTAAGTTTATGTACTATTCATGCTATTGTCATTTTAGAATTGTACAGAATAGTCAAAAAAAATCTATCGAACCTGAAGACCCGTGTTGAGAAATAGTCCCCCTACAGTTCCTGTCTCTCCTGTCTCCTCCTTAGCCTCTGTGCCCCCCATCTCTACAATACACAGGGACTCTGGGGCTGCAGGAAGGGCCTGCATACTTAATGGGGTCAAACAATCCTTTAAGAATAGAAAAAAACAAATATCCATTCAATAAAAGTACCCGATACTACTGAGTGAAAGCAAGAAAGGAATATTCAAATGGGGCTTAAATATTAAATTTTGCACATTTAGAGTGAAAGTTTGTAACGCAAATCCTAGAGTATGTTATTTTGTGGTAAATCATAGAATATCAAATAGAAATGTGCAGAAATTTGCATTGTATATTTACATTGCTTCATTTTTTAAACTCTTTACTACCCAATCAAGAGTTTTAAAGACCCTGAAAAAGAAAGCTTTTGAAAACATTGTGGGAAAAGGAGAAAATACTGGTAAGTAGTATTTTCTCCTTTTTCCACAATGTTTTCTACTGTATCAAATATAGAAATCACCATTTAAGAGATTCCTTTGTTCCAATAAGATAACACACTTACAGATGGATCAAGGGAGACAATCCTAACAGTATTGTCTGCTAGACCTACAGCCAGATACCGACATCTTTGTTCTCCTACAGGTACCCTGCCCAGTGCCATACAAACAACATCTGACGACATCTCCTTCCTCTCTGTGTACTCATTCAGCTGTCCAGTCTGCAATAATCAATCATAAGTCATCATAGGTAATCTATGATATGTCAAAAAATATAACCTCAAGCAGGTTCATGGGCCTAGGTTCCCATTCTTTCACAATATTGTTACAATTCTTAATTTCAAAAACAAGCCATATGATTGGTTGAGACAGAACACCTCAATCAACCAGATGACACATCTTGGAATTTATCAGTAGTAATAAATCACCATTGAATAAGGGCCCAGGAATCAAATAATGATTTCACTCCTTGGCAAGTCATTAGAGAAATGCCATCAGTGTTTGTCAGCCTCATGTTATCGTGGCATCACACTTAAAAATACTATTAGGTCAAGTAAAATTCATTCAGCAATCTCAAGTCTATAATGGCAACCATGACTTGCAGTCTACTAGTAATTCCAAGGTAGTTTTAATGATTTCATTCGTAGGCTTGATTTAGGTAAAGGTTGTTTTATACTTTATTATTCCAAATACACTAAAGAACAAGTAATACAAATACATTAATGTTTTATGGTTCATTATATGAGCTACTGAGCTATATTCTTAAATATTTGGTTTTCTTCTTTCTTTTGCAAAAGGCCAGTGGCAAATTCAGTGAGACTTTCAAACAAAGTAAATTGAGACAGTGTGGTCAGAACAGAACCAACAATCACTGTTTATCATAAAGAGCGCAGTATTGATCATCATTCCACACCAATATTTTAACTTGGTAATATTGTATCGAAAGATATTTTTCAAAATGATAAGGAAAATTCAACATTTTTTTACATTACTTTTATTACATACCCTTGTTTTTACTAAATCTTAAGAATTGTGCTACATGGCTACCCTTGTCTGAAAAGGGTCATTTATGTGTCAAGTGGAACCATGGAAAATATGTTCACCAATATGAAAATCTTCAATAGCAAATGAAATCAATTCAGATGTACCCGGTAACTTTGAAGATTTCATAGATGGCGCTCCATCCATTGTAAAGTATGTCACATTAATCTTTGTTAATCCAATCTTTCAAGAAAAATAATACATGTATTTACATGTATATAATTCAAGCAACTGAGCCAAACTTGGATTTTTTTTTTTTTGTAAAAAGCCAGTAACAATTAAATGAGACTTGCAAACAAAGTGAATTGAGTCAATGTGGTCAGAACAGAACCAGCAATCACTGTTATCATAAAGAGCGCCGTATATATCATCATTCCACACCAATATTGTAACATGATAAAATATTTTTACAAATGATACAGGAAATTTCTGCAGGTTTTTAAATTACTTTGTTACATGCCTTTTGTTTTTAAGGCGTAAATGCTCGAAATTGTGCTACAGAGCTAGCCTTGTCTGAAAAGTGTCATTTATGTGTCAAATACAACTATGGAAAATACATTCACCGATATCAAAGTCTACAATCGCAACTATGACTTGCAAATTAAAATCAATTCAGACATACCTTTAAAATTTAAAGATGTCATAAACAGCTTTCATCTATTGCAAAGTATGTAATATAATCCTTTTAATCCAAATGTTTCCAGAAAAATAATACATATACTTATGTGTTTATAATTTAAGCTACTGAGCCATACCTTGGAGTATGTATTTTTTCTTTCGCAAACAGCCAATGACAAGTAAATGAGACATGCAAACAAAGTGAATTGAGTCAGTGTCTATCCCCCTTCCATTGGATATCATACATTTTAAAGTTTCTATTTTTGTACAGCAAACCAGATTGAATTTCCTTAAGTCAGTACATCCAGCATCATCAGGATTTCACAATTTTGTTTCTATACAAGAACATGTTGAAGTACTCCAGTTTCAACAAATAAACGACCATATCTTGACAACAAAACCTAACAAAATTTCAAATAAGTTGAGGATTTTTTCTCAAAACTCTTCATCAAACACCAAAAATATTCAGGGGTCCTTTGACAGAATAAAAGTCAAATGAGTAAATTTGCCAGTCACAAAGAACTATGAAGCTACGAGCTTGACCAATGCATGATTCATTCGCAAACATGACAAATAATGGCAAAAATGCTTGAAGACTGAAACTCATTTATCGAGTGATTTCAATGATTGTATTCATAAGCTTGATCTTAGCAACAGTTACTGTCATACAAATATCTACATGATGTTTATTATTGGAGTTATTCAGCCATATTCTTAAATACTGAGTTTTTTTTTTTTTTTTTTGCAAAAAGCCAATGATAATTAAACTTGACTTGCAAACAAAGTGAATTGAGTCAGTGTGGTCAAAACAGAACCAGCAATCACTGTTATCATAGAAGAGCGCAGTACTGATCATCATTCCACACCAATTTTGTAATTTGGTAAAATCTTGTTTAAAATGATACCAGAAAATTCTACAGGTTTTTATATTACTTTGAAATTCTTTACATTGATAAACACATGGGAAAATATTTGTAATTGTAACAGTAATGGGAGCTACATTTATAGTTTGCATGATCTTTTTTACAGATTCTTTATCTTCTAGAATCAAGAATTAACCAAACGACAGACGATAGATCGCTCCCCCCACTGATGTCATGTGACCCGCTGATCTAAAAACCTAGACAAACATTACCTAGACACGAGGGCTTAGCTAGGAGACATATGCAAGTTACCAGAAGATATTTTAACACGAAATAATTGGTCAAGATAAAATAAGCATGGGAAAAAAATGAGAAAAGGTAGTTACATCTTTTGGATTTAGGTTTTTCGAAGTTTTATAGGTGAAAATTGAAATAGAGGCTGTTTATTTCTAAGTCAGTTGACTTACACCTCTTAAGCCATTTACATTTGATAATGTAGGTATAATACGTGTACATGTAAATTGTGCTTCCTAAATATTTCTTAAATTCATTGGTCTTCAAATGCAATTCATCTTGTACCTGTACAAAAATAAGCTTTTTCAAAGTTCAGACTTCAATTACAGAGATTTTTACATTACTTAGTCCGAGATATATGCTTCAATAATTTCACCACAAAATGCAAGACTTTTACATTACCAAATGAAATACACATGTGTTTAACAGGGTAATATGATTACCAGATGTTTGAATTGAAATTAGAAGAAACATTAACAAATGATAGTTTTACCAAATTGATTTTTTCAAGTTCAAGGGAAAAACACAAGGTGAAGAATAAAAAGAATAATTACATGAATATATCTCTAAGCATTTGCCGCTAAATACTATGCTGTAAGAGTAACAGAAAAATAAATTGACTTACACATTGAACATGTATAATCCAAATTTCAGACACTAACAATCGTTGAAAGGAGTTATAGAAGGTCACAAAGAGTCAGACTGATATGACACGTGCGTGTAATTTTACATGTAGGACAGTACCAGACGCTTTTTGGGTGGTATACCGATATCAAAGGAATACCGCATAAACCCTTGCACCACGTTTTGCGTAAAAAAGTGGCAACATGTACAGCAAATCAAACGAAAACGGCTTGATTGGTTTCTGTTTGATTTTCGATAAATAGATAATAGTTTAAAAGATTGAAAATAAAGGGAGGGGAAAGATGGTAATATATATAGGGTGGCATATCGTCTTTAATTTAACAGGCTTTAAGTTTGCATTCATAGATACGGTAAAATACAATGACCAATGGGAACAACGTTTTTAATGGTTTACTGATGGAAGAAGATGGCATTTGTTTTTAATTTAAGCAAATGTCTAAACTGTGCCAACATTGCAAACCATTTTTACGCGAATTTCGTCGATTCAAATTTTATCTAAGGATAATTTGCGAGGGAAAAAAAATCAACAAAAGACATATAACCAGCATTCAAAATAACAAGTCAACTTGATTTGGTAAGAAAATGAATTATCGAGTATACACTTAAGTGAAAAATAAGGTAAAGGAAATAAATAACTGAACATGATAAAATCCAATCATTTGTCTAAAATATTATCTATACATTTCTTTTAATAAAGAAGCGGGTATCTGTTGCCAAGATTGAAATTCTGGAAAATTTATGACAATAAAAAAGCATGTTAACAAGAAGTATTCATCTATTTTTCTCCTTTTAAATCTGAATTTGTCTTCTGCAACAATAGTTTTACCTGGTGTAAATCTGCATCTTGAAATTGCAGTCCTAAGGATTAATAATGGATATCAAGTTTAAAGTTATTCATCAGTATTTTTCTCATAGATATACTATACATTTATATATAGTTATAACTCCTAATGATTCAGAATGTCTAGGTTTTATGACAAGACGGCTTCCGCTCTGGATGGAAAAATGCTAATCGCTGATTAGCTTATTGGTTTTTTTGATTGACAGCTGTCGTTTGGTTAATTGGATGGTGTGGATCCAAGGATTAATATTTTTAGAGTAGCATATTGTAGAAATGTAGTACACAGTACTGTCAAAATAATTGTTTACCATTGTCAAACTGTGTAAAACTAATAAAAGAATAAGCTTTCAGGCATGTGCAATTAGAAGACACCCAGAACTCATAAAACATACAAAGAAAGATTAACTATACATCCACCGCTGAACAAGCTCAAATGGCAATTGCATTGTAAGGCTCGATCTTGCTGGTCATCAGGTTCAAACTGAACACACCTTAGGTGAAAGCTGAACACCCTTATCTCCCATTATAAAAGCTTGACACTGTTATACATACGGGGTCCATTTCAAAGTAAACAAGCTCTCCACCAGACAGGGCTATCACCACTTGTCTTTGATTGACAGCACATTTTACAATGTTCTTCTTTCCTGGTGTCTTCCATTCATTGACACGCTTATCTGAGCGAATATGACGAATACCATCTGGATAAATCTGGAGAAATAGTTAAATTATAACTATTAAGAAATTGAATTTTATGCAGCCTTTTGAAAACATTGCAGGTAAAAATTGCCATTGCTTGTACAGGAAATTGTATTAAATTTGTTTCCATACCATTAAAACCAGATATTCCTCTTTTTCTTCAAGTTGTCCTCATCTGTGAATTTTTTTTTTTTTAATTCAAGCAACAATAAATTTGTTGTCTACAAAGGCTTTTTAATCCTTTACTTCACAATCACATCTAATTTGAATCTGCAGATCCCTTCAGTTTGGACAAGTAAAATATTTTATTGTATGGTAATGAGTTAATACAGACAAGTCCAAGATTTTGTTGCATGCTTTAGAAGAGAAAAGTAAATCTTGTCGAGTACCTGTACAAGGGCATCATCTCCAAGTTGAGAACATGACAATGTAGGTGTGGTACCCAAAAACCCGGAATCCGTCACTTCTTCTACTGTCTCGCCAATAGACAGTACGAGGGTGGCATTAACAAAGGACACAATGATATAGGCATCATACTCGTCTGAAAGTACAAACAAGTGTATGTGAATATAAAACTGACAGACTCCCTTTAGCACTATACTGATAGACTGTACCATCACAAACCATAAATTCATGCGGATTTCATTTTAACTGTAAACTCTATACTTAGCAATTAAATTTTAGACATCAGCAAATAGGAAGTATTTGCAGATGACGAATCAAATATAAGTCAAAAGATGATTTCTGTCTCTGAAATGGTAGACAACATTGGGGAAGAGAAGAAAATGCTGGTTATCAGCATTTTCTTCTTTTCCCACAATGTTTTCAAAAACCTTCTTCCTTAAGGTCATTAAAAGACAAGACTGTTTGGTAAAGGGTTAAGCACACAATACATTTCACTAATTAGCTCCTGCAGATGACTTTCTTTGTCTTTTCACCTCTTTTCGTCTTCCTTAAAAAGGAATTACTCTTTCACCTATCATAGTTTTCCATTTAGTTCAAGAATGTCACAAAAGTTTCATCTGAATATTCTTTTAGCCATTAGTACCTCTATTTAGACAGTCTAAAATAAGCCTGTATGATATTGAGTTTATCATCATATTCAAACAAATGCAGGGTACTTTCCCCTACTTTCTGTACATCATCTGGCCACTTATTCTATTGTTTACATCTTCCTTACAACTTAACCCCTCCTACTACAATGAACTTAATATCTCTGAAAAGTTCTTACAATAGCAAATCATTTATTTAGCACAACACGGATTAACACATAGCATACTTAGTAGGCAGTGTAGATCAAGATCAGTCTGAAGAATTCAAAGTCTGATCACTGGGTCTGATCACTGCTGAAAACTGTCCCAGTTTGTGAAATCTGTTTGGTCAAACAACCTATCAAAGTGCAAGTTTGAATTTATCTACTAAGTGAACTGCATTTTTTAAATTAATGGCCTTAGTGTCAACCCCTCAGCTTCTACATAACTAACATTTCATGACAAACCGAAAGTAGAAAGCCAAATATTTCAATTTCAATATTCTTCCCATTTGTAAAGTATCACTATCCAACAGTACAGATCCAAGATCAAATAGCATCTTCCATGCAGTGAGATCTTGATGCAAAAGTGCATCAAGTCTACTTAATAATCCTATGGGATAATGTACAGAAAATGACTTTTCCACCAGGTAAAATGACAACTGCCAAAAAGAAGTCATTCACTGAGATGCACAGATCAGAGTTGGATTGTATGTAATCACATCTTTGAGTCAGGTGAAACCTAGTTCTTCCTCATTTCTGTGCTCAGTATAAGTGTTCTGTTCTCAGTATAAGTGTTTTTCAGTTTTTGCTGTTTAGTGTGTGTGTGTTTTTTTTTTCCACATTTCATTGAACACTTACCTCTTTACCTCACAATCCCGACTTTTAACGACCCTGTGAAAGAAGCCTTTTGAAAACCTTGTGGGAAAAGAAGAAAATGGTGGTAACCAGCATTTTCTCCTTTTCCCACAATGTTTTCTAACCTTTCTAAGACAAATTTTCATTTTTGAGTCACATTTATTTTGTCGTCTGTAAATGCTTTCAATTTGGACCAGTCTAAAATTTTGTCGTTTGGTAAAGAGTTAAATATTATTACAACTTAAGCACAAAATGAATAACTTTATGGTTTAACAACCAACAGCTAAGCTATATACGCAGTTTGTGGCGCTGAGTAATATATATGCACAGATCAGTGATTAATTGTTTCTAATCACAGTTTATCAGGAGAAACTTGGTTAGTGGTTAACCATCATTTCTGTGCATCATAGCTTAAACCCTTAGCGCAACAGTTGTTTTTGTAGACAATGTAGATCGAGATTAGACTGCCTTTTGCAGTCAGTGTAAATTAAGATCAGGCTGCATATGTGACTTTAACCCTAAGACACCAATCATAATGAAAATTGTCGCCACAAATCTAAATACTTCCATCTAAATTTCAGCCACATGAGCTGACAACCTGATTCTAGTATACCCTCCCTTCTAATAAAATTGTAGAGTGTGTTGGGGTGAGGAGGGTGGGCAGGTTAATAAAATACACAGATCAGAGTTTGATTGTTTGTAATCACGCTTTCAAATCAGGTGAAACACGGTTATTCCTCATTTCTGTACTTTTTTCAAGGACTGTTTTTGTCCTGTAAGTTATCTATATTTATTATATTTGTTTGACACTAAATAGGATAAGATAGTGGAATATTTCTTGGAATACACAGATCAGAGTTGGATTGATTGTAATCACACTAATATGTCAGGTGAAACACGGTTATTCCTCATTTCTGTGAGTAATCAATCAGTTATAAAAAGATCGGGGTGATCTTGCTTAACTTTAATTAGTTTATCAAAATAAACAAAAAGTTTATCAAAATAAAAAAATCTGATTAAGATTGATAATTTAAGGAAGTAGGCGTCGGCAAGATGTTTTAACCATTTACAATACCCAGTTTTAAAGACCCTATGGAATAAAGCTTTTGAAAACATTGTGGGAAAAGGAGAAAATGCTGGTAACCAGCATTTTCTCCATTTCCCACAATTTTTTCTTCCCTTTCACTGACAACTCAATCATTTAAACCACATTAGTCGTCTGCAAATGCTTTGAATTTGGATGTGTCTAAAATTGTCATCTGGTAAAACCACATTCCTAATACAAACCTTCTTGTGCACAGAAAAATCTTATTGCTGTCAACAATAAGCCCTCTATTTCAAAGTTTTGGTTTACAAAAATTGGATAACAATGCTAAAATGTACATATCCATTTAGTTTGAAATCTGAACAATTATTTGCAATTTGACAAAAAGTATTTGAATTATTTGAAAAATGATATATTAATTCATAATCCTTATTTAATTTTGATATCCAGACAGTAAACTTACTGTCTTGGTAAAAGAATATTATACAGAACTTGGATTTCACCTATGCATAGATCAGCCAGCAGTTGAACAAGAATATCAATCATTAACATCTCAGCACGTGTACATGTCATCATTTCTATGCACTGCAATACTTTTATTTGCAAAGTACATGTATCTTATTCTAATAAAAAACCTTTTCCAACATGCCACTGAAAAAAGCTCAAGATTTGTAACAAGGACAATGATATGCATAGATCTAGGTCACTACAATTCATAGAATTGAGAATGCTATATTCAAACATTAAAGTGGCACTTCTAATTGCTCCTCAGAACTTGTGCAACACTTTTTACAAAATTCATAATTAATATGATCAGATTAATATTCCCTTTTCTCTTTTAACATTTAACCTTTTAACACATAATCCCAAGTTTGAACGGCCCTGATAAAGAAAGCTTTTGAAAATTGTGTGAAAAGAAAAAAAATGCTGGTAACCAGCATTTTCTCTTTTTGCCACAATGTTTTTTACCCTATGCAATTACCTGTGATTCTTATCCTTCGAGAAACCTTTGATTTGTTCTGCAAATGTTTTGAATTTGGACAAGTCTAAAATTTTTGTCATGTGGTAAAGAGTTAATGCTATATACAACTCTATATACAAGTACAAAATTGCCAATATGATTTCTCCAGTATTGATACATTGATCAAGCATAGATCAGTAATGATTGTAGATTTGTAATCATTTTATTCAGGTGAAACACGGAAAATACATCATTTCTATGCTTGTTTAGGAAGAAACAGAATAAAACAATTTTTTTCAAAATTGATAATTCCATGTTGTTAAACACTAAAAGCTGCACAAATAAACCCATCTGCTGCTGTTTTTTGCTGCTATGATGTTGAAAAAAAAAACAAAAAAACATTGAAAAAAAGAATAGATACTTTCTTACTTAAAATCATCATTAAGAATGATTAACATAATTATGAAAGTGAATCTCCCAAATTTAAGAACTGTATCAAGAATATTCCACAAGCGTCATTTTACAAAAATCTCTGTAAAAAAACACGATGGAGCCAACATCCATAAAAGATTTCTTTGTACTTCATAAAGCAATGGACAACCATTTCCTACCTGCAATATAGTTATCAAAATCGGTATTTGCAAAAAAATATCTTAACTCTGTATCTCCTGCATTACACTCTTTGACCTTGTCGTCCCCAACACTTCTAAAACAATGTAATAAAAGGTAAAATTGCTCACAAGAAGCAATTTTTCCCAGTTTTACCAACGTATTGACAGCGCAGTCGTGAATTAAACTTTGTGATTTGTGTTTTCACTTATATTTTCCAAGTTGTTTGCAGCGAAATTGCTCACAAGAAGCAATTTTTCCCAGTTTTACTGATGTGTTGACAGCGCAATCGTGAATTAAACCTTATGATTTGTGTTTTCACTTTTATTTTCCAAGTTGTCTGCAGCGAAATTGTGTTGTGGAGGTAGAGCTGAAACCCCTCTTTTCAACCCTTTACCAAATGATCCCAAGTTTTACGACCCAGATGGAGAAGGCTTCTGAAAACATTGAGAGAAAGGAACCAGCATTTTCTCCTTTTCCCACAATGTTTTTGACTCTATCACAGACAAATCCCATAATTTGAGCAACACTGATTTATCAACAGTATCTGCTTTCAATGTAGACAACTCTTGAATGTCTTCATGAGGTAAAGAGTGCACCAATAGATTACTGAATGAAAAAAACAATGTAAGAAAAAGATTAACAGTTTATGTAAGACAAAGATTAACAGTTTAATAGTTGTTTGCCAAAAATATCTGGTCTCAGATGAGGCAGCACATTTCTGTGCAGTCTAATCTAAATCTACTTTGTTAACAAAGCATACAGAGTTGTCCTTACCATTTACAGTGTTAACTATTTACTAGAAGACAAGTTTAGCTTTGTCCCTAACATCAGTATTTACAGATGGCAAATTAAATCTGGCTCAGACAATGTCAATTATCTTTGAAAGTGTAGAGAACATCATGTGAAAAGGAAAGAATCTGTTGGTCTGTCTTGGCACTGTATAGATACAAAAATACCCACCTTGTGGAAACTTGCATTTGACATGATCCTACACACATCCATCTGAAATAGAAAACAGGCTAGTTGTTGGAGGGTCAACAACTTGCCTGAATTAGTTTGTGTTTCTGGTCCGATATGGCTGTTTCCACAAGTTCCTACCAAGATATCACCTAAAGTGCATGCTGCTTGCACTTATAAACAAAATCTAAGGTGTACTGACAAAACAGAGAGTTACAATTAATTGGAAAGAACCAATAAATGCAGTTTTTAAAAGATTTTAGCAAAAAGATTTGGTAAGATATAGTACCTTTGTACATGCTGTTCACAAGGGTTGAAAGTTGAGAGAAAACTCTTTGAAATCTGAAATCTTTTGTCTTTCTTTTGAAAATTATATTTATCTTGTCATGAACTCTGAATTTCTTTAGGTAAATAGACTTATTTATCTTCATACACTCCGAAATTCATTTTTCTGTCTTCAACACACTAACATATTTATTTTTCAGTATGTCATATCAAAGCTGACAGGCTATTTTCATAAGTTAGACTTTGAAGGCACAAAGTCTGCAGGCATAGCCAGCTTGAATATCACCGTATCATACAGCAACACGCACATAAAAATATAAGCCCATTCCCTTGCCTATAAAGAGACACTCGTAGTGAGCTTTCTTTATTATCGGTCAAGCCAGAATGAGCTACTTCAAGAAATGGCCTGTAAAGCAAAACCCTGAACCCTGTGAACATTGATCCTTTCTATCTTTTCCTCCAGCCTGTTTAGAAATGAATAGTAGACTGACATTGTGCTTAAATATGACAGAGACTTTTCAGTGCATCGAAATTTTTTGGGTGGTTTATTTTTACTTTTAAAATTTTCTAAATTCTATTAAAATTTCTGCTTTTGCAACAGCCTGTTTGGCTGGGCCTATATCTTTCCCAAATACCTACGTCTATTATCAATGATGTGACAACTGATAAAAAGAGAGTTATTGAAAATTGCAGCAATCTAAAACAACTTTACACTTTTGATGCCAAGAAAGAAAGGGCAAATCTTTCTGAGGTCTGAAATAAGATTTCACTGAAAAGTTTTTGTCACAACATAGAATAAAGAGTCGGACAGTGTAGATCAAAGACCACAATGTACATTCTGCAGAGTCTGATCTTGATAAACTTTGTCAACAACAGCTATTTATGTTGCCAATGGAATGCAAGGGGCCAAGTATTATACTTGAATGTCTTCCTTAGAATACATTTGAGTACTTTCTTTAATAGCATTAGTCTATTCAAGCACAATTTATCTACTTCACACATTATACAGATCTCACAATAAAGGTCTACATGAACTGCCAAAATAAACTCCTTTCTACAGATAGAATTTATATAAACAGCTTATTTTCAAGACAACCACAATCAAGTCTGTCCATCCAAACCTAGTAGTAAGGAGTCAAGGAGTCTGAATATCATAATAACATACTTGGTGGGGATGGGGAGGGGGGGGAACAGGTAGAGTCTGGGGGAAAAAAAAATAGCCCGTAGTAGGAAATGAACTGATTTCCATTGGCATTCGTGGCATTCGTT
Organism: Tridacna gigas; assembly: GCA_945859785.2. NCBI lineage: Eukaryota > Metazoa > Mollusca > Bivalvia > Cardiida > Cardiidae > Tridacna > Tridacna gigas. The sequence continues at coordinate 63,271,127 of OX244034.2, read as the reverse complement.
AATTATTACAAAGAGCAGAGAGTTGTGTAACACAGAATTTTGACTTTTTGTCTTATAACATAAATCTCTCTACATAGATCAGTAGTAGCTATTTGATCATCAGCGTGTTGTCAGCTGGCACTAATCACACATCATATCTATGTACGAGTACTTAATGTTTTTAACCCAAAGTTGCATTTGCATACTGTGTTGATCAAGACCTAAATACATTGAATGTGCATTATATTTATCTTGGATCTACCACAGGCCTTTGAGTCTCCATTGGTCTGTTACGGAACACTAACATTTTTCTTGGTTGATCATCAAATACTTGCGAATTGGTGCATCGCCTGTATATCAGGGAATACTCAAATTTTCATTTACACCGTTACTATAAATAGCACATTGGCGACTGCCTCTATGTTGTATATAATAAGACAAGGTGTGCAACGAAATGGAAGAAAAGTTTTACCCTTGTCCCCTTTCAGAGATAATATTTGACCAAAAATGGAAAAATAAACCTAGTTACCGTTGCAGATGGGTTCACAAATGATTTTTCTTGAGTACCCTGACCTTAGAAAGTTCCAAACGGTTCTTGTGTTCAAGCAATAGCTCTGATCTTAAAAAATTTAAAAAGATTCTACATTTTCCGGATCGCCATGCGCTGATGTCACACAATTCATTTCGACGCAGCGAATTAGAACTCGTGAATTTACTATCAAAAGACGCGCCAAAGTTTTTGACCAATAAACGGTAAATACGCATTTGAAAATATACAAAATGGACGATGAAAATCGTGATACTGGATCAGATGAAAAGATAAATTATAAAAGACGAAATATTAATTTGATACTTTCATCAATATATCAATAAAAGAATTTTAGATCTTTGTTTGAAAAAAAAAAAAAAATTTTAGTTGTAATTTGCTGCGGGACTATAAATTGTGTGACGTCAGCACATGGCGATCCAGAAAATGTGGAATTTTTAAAAATTTTCAGATCAGAGCTACAGCTTGATCGCAAGAGCCGTTTGGAACTTTCGAAGGTCAGGGTACACAAGAAAAATCATTTGCGAACCCATCTGCAATGGTAACTAGCTTTATTTTTCAATTTTTGGTAAAATATTATCTCTGAAAGGGTACAGGGGTAAAAATTTTCTTCGATTTCGTTGCACACCTTGTCTTATTATATACAATATAGAGGCAGTTGCCAATGTGCTATTTATAGCAACGGTGTCTGATAAGGAAAATTTCGTTGTCCGGTAACAGACCAATGGAGTTTCAGTGGCCTATGGATCTACATTGCCATAAATTTTGTGAGACCTGACATACTTTTACTAATGTAGAGTTTCATCTAGGCTGTGGGATTAAGGAATCCCCTCTCTGTATTTGAAAATTTTCCATATTTTGTAATAACCTCCACTAAGATCATTCAGTAAATGTTACCAACATAACTGAACAAACACTGTTAATCACACTTTTCCCATTCATAAAGGTTGTAAGGGTTTCCATATCAGCCTATGTACAAGCAGAATTGACTGGTTTCCATGACATGATATCTATCAATTGGGAACCAGTGCAACCTTAGCTGTCTAAAATGCAGTAAAAAGAATATGTAGTTTTCTTTTTACATAGATTAACTGATTTTCAAAAAAAAAGAACAAAACGAATAAATACTGAAGTCGATACAAAATCATTTCTTGCTTATGTATTCCATCAATTTAGCCCCAACTTTTGTTTTGATAATCCCTTGCCTTTTTCAAATCCTGGATGAAACTCTGCGATATCTAGGTCATTAAATTGATCTAATGAGAAATGTATCACCCACACCAACATCCCTAGCAACATGCAAGGGTCACAGCCATGGTATAGTTCCAGAATCAAATAAGGACCTATAGCCATTATTTACTGACAAAAATATTTTACTATACATTATATATGCGAAAATTTTGCCAAGCACTGTGACCTTGACCTTTGAGCTGGCAACATGGTTTTGCTGATATGTTGTTTGTACATGGCAATCATTTGTGCAAAATTACTTTGAAATTTAACAGTGCACATCAATGTAATGACCCGGACATGAACATCACCTTTTTCAAGAACAAACACACACATCATCTACTACTTTATAGCTGGGGTACAATAAGGGCAGTTGCCTGCAAAGATTATAACTCTAATAGCATTAGTCCGAAAAAATTCAATTTTGCATTTGCTCGTTAAGTAGTTTTCAACAAAGAATAAAAAAAATCATGAGAAAAATACGGCCTGCTGCATGCACTGCTGATAATCTGCATCTGAAGTATAAGGGAGGTAACTCCAACACTCAGGTCAGAGTTATTGTTATATACTGTGACACCCCTATTTCATCTTCCTAGCTGCTCTACTAACTACTATTACGACTCCACTGGTTAATTAGTTATGGCCTGCACAAGATTATACCACCAGAGGAGATCATTGAAAATAGATGGAGTGAGCCAGATTTACAATTTTTCAATGTACCTGTCCTTCTTGATGTCCTAAGCAACCCTATTCATTATTACCAAAATATCTCAATTGGTAGAGGAGTTTTGACCTTAGGAAAATTCAACAACCATGGGAGATAATTCACAAATCACCAGAGTTGTCTTTCTTGTATGCAACTTACTAACTTAACAGCCTTTACAGCTTGATGAAGTATCATGAAAATACATCTGCAGTTTAAAGGGTTATGGCCTGCACGAAATTAAACCACTATGGGAGATAACTCATGAAGGCTACTGAGAACTGACCTAGACTTTTAACCTGATGACACGTTTCTTGCATGCAACGCATCTATCCATGGGAATCTTTTGTGCCAAATAATTTCGAAATCAAGCCAAGTGGGCTGGACACAAAAACCCATCATTATATGATTGTAACTGATCTTTCAGTTACCGAAACACTTTTTGCAAGTGACACATCTTCGTGCAATGGTAATCATTTGCACCATATTATACAGAAATGCAACCACCCATGTCACATTTATGGGCCTGACAGGAACACCAATCATCGCTATCACTATAAATGGTATAATTGTAGAAAATATTGCCCAAATTCAATCAAGCACTGTGACCTTGACCTTTGAGCTGGCAACATGGTTGTTGCATGCGACATGTCATTCATCGATGGTGATCATTTGCACCAAATTATTTTAGAATCACACCATGCACCTAGACGTTAGGGGCAGCATAATAATACCTGTCATCACTACACCTGTAGCAAATATTGACGTAATTCAACCAAACACTGTGACCCTGACCTTTGAACTTGTCACATGGCACGCGACACGTCTATCCATAGTGATTATTTGTGCAAAATCTCTTTAGAATTGAACTGTGCACCTGGAAGTAATTGGTCAGACACAAACACAATTTTTTACTAACACACAAATACATGGACAGGGGTAACACTATATAACCCCTTCCCTCATGGTGGGAGGTCGGGGGTTTTCGGGGCATTAAGATGCCATTTATATTTGTTTGCATGTTAAGGTTTAACAACCTCCCAAGCAAAAACAATACTTCCCTATTCAATTTGGTTGGTTCACAGTTAAGAATTGTAAAACATTTTAAAATCTGGTATCCTCTAGCATCCAAAATGCAAAATTAAAATGAGGTTGTCTTAGAGTCCCAGGCAAAACTTAGTGTACATCTTCATGACACTATTGGCCACTGTTGGGATACTAGATCCTCTGTTGTAAAGTTTTTTTACATTCATTAGCTTTGGTTTAAGCCTGTATCCTCCTACACTAAAGGCCCATCTTTCACCAATACCAGACATTTATTTTGGCTGTCCATGTAATTGACCTATAGATCGATACTATCATCTTACCTTCAATGTTTTTCTTCACTGTCCAGACAGCATTGGGGTTACCAGGAAGCTCTGACACAGCCATTTCTGATACCTGGTAGAAAAGACAAAAGGTTTACAATTGTTGGCTTACACATTACCTCCTGCCTGCGTACCTTTTTTGTATCACTGAGGGCTCAATTATTAACTCCTTACCAAATGACAAAATTCTAGACTATGTCCAAATTGAAAACATTTCCAAATGACAAAATAGATGTGACTGAAAAATTGAAATTTGTTATGGGAAGGGTAGAAAAACCATAGTAGAAAAAGAAGAAACAAGCATTTTCTCCTTTTACCTCAATGTTTTCAAGAGGCTTCTATCTCATGGTTGTTAAAAGTCCGGATTGTGTGGTAAGGGGCTAAATCAATGTGAAAAGGAAGCATACACTTCTTTGTCACAATATTTCAAAATATATCTATGTATTTAACAGTTTCTTACAAGATTTTTTTTCTTTCAAAGCTGTCTGCTGCAAAACAATACCTGAAAGTACAAGTTAAGAAGTCATACCTTCTGCTATTTTGATTCAACACTTGTTTTGTTTACAAATGATTGTGAAACAATGTTCTACACAAATTCTTCCTGAAGACCATAATTTGTACTTGTTCTTAGGCTTTGGATTTAGAAGGACTCTCATAATAACTCTGCTTATTTTGTGCAGTGTGATCTTGATGCTGTCCACAATTACATTTTACATGTACAAGAGCCTAATATTTACACCTAATTACTTCTTGATTGATGGTTTTCATTGTTATTCAACATCCATCACAGCCCAGTGACACCTACCAGACAACAACATCATAGATCTATACTATTCAAAAGCACTTGCAAACAACAAAAAATTTTGGTTTGTATGATGGGATTTGACTTTAACTCTTAACCACACACAAAAAAAGTTATACTTGTCCAAACTGAAAGCATTTGCAGATGATATAATAAATGTGGCAAGAATTATAGGATTTGGCTATGAAAGGTCAGAAAACACTGTGGGAAAAGGATAAAATGCTGGTTACCATGTTTTCAATGGTTTCTTGTGGTCATTAAAAGTCAGGATTGTGTGGTTAAAGGCTACAAGATTAGAGAAGATACAGGGGAAAAAGAACAAAATCCTAATTGCCATCATTTTCTTCTGTTCAGTTTTACCTAAATATTGGGAAAGGGGGGGGGGGGGGGGGAAACAGCTTGGTTGCTTGGTAAATGGTTGACTTACCTCCAAACCATGTCGTAGAACTCTCAAAGAAGATCTTGGGCCTCTACCACACAGGGTATAAAGTTGAGGGGTATCTTCATTGGCCAAATCTGCTATCTATAGTAATTAAGGAAAAAAAAATTTTAGTATAGTATATATGAATTATATGTAGTTATAACTTGTCTTTATATAAGCAATGCTAGCATTATTACATGACAGTATATATCATAGATAATCAAGGCAAATGACTATCTTGTATTGCTACAGGCCACTTGAAAACATCATGGCAAAAGAAAGGAATCTGCTCACATGTGGCAATTTTTCTCTTTGCTAAAGTTTTTTTTTTTTCCAAAAATCAAACAATAATCCTTTATTTGTAGTTTACAAAGATGTTTCCAAAGTTGCCTATTGTAAATTTGCTTCAAGAGGCAAAGATTTCAAGAAAGAAAAGCATCACTTGTGTAGAGGGACTTCTAGAAACTGCAAGTTCTAAACTCACCTGAACCTAGTAATTGAACAGTCCTGATTTTGTAAAAAGCTTCACTAACATATTTTGAAGGTTGAATTCTACAGCACTGAACTGGAAGTATTGTGCTTTGGTATTTTCCCACCACCACTTGAGACTAAGCTCTTTCTGAGCAGCAACAGCCAATAGAGACTTTCCAAACACCATGTACAAAGAAACCCTACAGAAAGCTGGCTAAGTCAGTGATATTAGCTCACCATCCTAAATTCACAAGAAAAATTTATCCCATAATCTCTTACTGAGCTTGTAGAAAAGTATGCATAAAAGATTAATGTCATTTATGAATGAGCAAAACCCATATTCTATTACAGGAGCAAATTAGTACTATTCATTTTGGAGAGATTTAATGATGATTGAGCTAGATGACCATACCAAGGCCACAGATAGAAGTTTTTTGTTACCTGACAAGTCATAATAGGTGACAAACTGTCCATCTCATCGACCATGACAAGATTTTTCAGTGGTCTGGGTGAAAAGAAGAAGGTTGTGCCTTCTTCAAGTGGACTAGCACTACTAAATCTGGGTTCATCATCATCATCTCCCAGTCGTGCAATCTGATATAAATTGCTGAAAGGAGGAAAGAGGTTCCATCAATTACACGTAATACTATATCTCACTGTTATAACCTAGTATTTTTACATTTTCCAAAAGCGCTTTAAAACTCCTTCTCCTTCAAGATTAATAAAACATTGGATTGTATGGTAATTATGACAAAACAAAAATTCCTGACAATACATTTCAGGATTACAGTCTATAACTCTTTATTCATGATGGTATTCAGACATGACTGTACCTTTTATTTGCAATCATGAAATGTTGAATTAAATGTGGCTTATAAGATAGGATTTGTATTCAAAAAGGCAGCAAACATTGTGAGGAAAGGAGAAAATGCTGGTAACCAGGTATGTTAAGAGGTTAAGTTTTCCTGCTACAAACACCTGAGCCATGCTTAACCCTTTCCCAAACAAGCCCTGGTTTTCACGTGTCTGCAGTACAAGTCTTTTGAAAACACTGTGGGAAAAGGAGAAATTGCTCGTAACGAGCAATTTCTCCTTTTCCCACAGTGTTTTCTACCCTTTTTGATAATTTTCTGCCATTTTCATCAAATTTAAAATTGTCGTCTGCAAACTCTTTCAATTTGGACCAGTCCAAAATTTGTCGTTTGGGAAAGGGTTAAAAGTGATCACATAACTATGGATCCAACAGCTCTCCGTGATGTGTTATACCAAGCAAGTGATCACATAACTATGGATCCAACAGCTCTCCGTGATGTGTTATACCAAGCAAGTGATCACATAACTATGGATCCAACAGCTCTCCGTGATGTGTTATACCAAGCAAGTGATCACATAACTATGGATCCAACAGCTGGCTGAATCCTGGGGTGGGCTGGTCCTTGGACAGGCATAAAACTTATCAAAAGCAAAATGTTTCAACACAGGTCAGCCTGAGCATGGCTTACCTATAGAACGTCTCACATTGGATTTATTTTATAATACTTGGCCTCACAGCTGCAATATTTAAGTCTTACCATATACATTACAATATTCAATCTTCAAATAAATAGAGGATATTTGTTTTTTTCTGTGAAAGATCGAAATTTATTTCATCAAGTGAACATCATCGGTAATATTTTCACTCGTGGCTGTACCGGAAAGAAAAAAAAAAAAAAAAAAAAAAAAAAAAAAAAAAATTCGAGTGAACATCATTGGTAATATTTTCACGAGTGGCACAGCCACGAGTGAAAATATTACCGATGATGTTCACTCGATGAAATAAATTTCGATCTTTCACCGAAAAAGACAAATATTCTATTTATTTTATGCTTCTAACGCCTTTTTTTGTCAAGACTTCCATAGTTCTGTCATGAAATCGGTATTCTCACTGGTCGTACCCGTGTAATATCGAAAAATATTTTCACCGCTATTTTTCGATATCCTACCGGAAAGCATGAAATAATAAGGGATTACCAATATGTCTCAAATTCAAATAACACTTTTGACAAAGTCTTGACAAAGTGAAAAATCTATGCTAAAAGGAGATTTTGATAAGAATCGGTATTTACTGGTTTCCAAATTCCGATGCAGCAAACAGAAAACCAGATTTCAGCACACATAGACTTGTTGCTACAGGGATTGTATCAAAATATTTAAGGTGAATTTCTGTGACCATATCTTCATCGGTTTCCAAGGTGATCTTGAAAATGTCCCCCTGCTCTGTTTGTGCCAAGAAGAAAAACATGGACTGAAAGAAAGAGTAAAGTAGTCAGTATGGTCATCATTGAATCACATGAGCCATGCTCTGTGAATATGGGGCTAAATGTATCTGCGAAAAGTATCGACCCAGGTCAGCCTGCACCGTCCAGGCAAGCTGACTTGGGCCGAAACTTTTCGCAATTGGTCAATTTTCTGCATGTCAAAGGACCAGTCTACCTTATGATACAGTTGGTTGTTAGACATAGTGGATCTTATGGATCTCTAATTATGTGATGACTTGCTTAATATCATGCATTACCGACATGCATTAAACCTCATTTTGCCAGAGCATGGCTCATATAAAAAGCAAACACTAGTCAAAAGGAAAGCAACTATGGCAGTCTTTTATCATTGAGTATACAAGCTATTTTCAGACATAACTAACACAAGTGAAACTTAGTATGGAGAAATGAAAATGTCTTTTGTAGCAACAGTGAAATTCATTTTGACAAAGGAAAAGTATTTTTCTTATTGCAGTGGATTGAAAGCCCACTAGCAGCCAAAAAGACAACGCAGGTGTTAAAATGCATTTAAATCATACCATTCAAAAGTATGGACAATATTGTGAATATGAAAATCTGTTATATTGTGTGGTCTGTCCATGTGTTAGTCACTGGCAGAAAAATGAATTTCAAATTCAGGCAAAAAAGTAAACAAAAGATAAGAGTAATTTGGCAACTATTAATCTAGTTTTAAAACTGATTGCTCTGACAGAGACTAACACTTGGACTAACCTGACCGAACAATTACAGACTGACATCTTCACAATACTTTCCATACTTTTAAATGACATGATTTAAATTTAAATGCATTTGAACACCTGCTTTATTTACTTTTGGCACTTTTACAGGATTATTTTAATGATACTGGGTTTATAGTCATTAACTATTAATATGACTATTTCAACTTTTTGTTATGTAAATTTTGTGACAACATCAGACTTCAGTTATCTCAGAATGGATCAGAAAATCATAACCAATACATTTACTTCAGACAATGTTTGATATACATTTGACGTGAATTACAGTAAGCAAGATCGAAATTAATAATCTAAGAATCAATCTTAAGTAAAAAGAAAAGAATTGTAAGTTGCCAACTAACCTTTGTTTTATGTGTGGCACTGCAAACAAAGATCATCCCTCTTTCTGGATCATCAAGGTCATTCTAAAATAAGACATCAGTTGTGAAAACAAAAAAATAACAATGTCTACCTTCAATTTTTGTTTGTTTGGATTTTATTGCTGTTTTCAACATTATTTCAATTACATCATGGCAACCAGGCTACCTATCCATGCTGTCCTTTAATTTTGATTTACAAGTCCTCCTTACAATATTCTTTCCAACTACCTACAATTTAATAAGCTCATTGTGACAAGCATGTGAACTTCATCAAGTAGCTTTTGCAGATAAAATTGGACACAGAGACAGCAAATTTTGCCTGTGGGGCAAGCCAAAAGCGGCACATCAACATTTCTGCAGACTGATATCATTTAAAAAGCAATTATGTAATCAGTCTTTTAGAAATCTTGTTTGAAATCATGAAGCATCAAAGTGATTTGAAAAGTATCATACAGAAGCACTAGAGCTGTCACTAAGGATGACCTAACAACCGTTTCTTGGCTTTTAGAATTAGAAAGGAAACTGAAAAACTGTTGCTTTATAGTGAATAGACAGCTACCCTCATTTAGGGCATGTTGCATGTATTGTTGTAAGAAATAAGACAAAAAATCAGTTGGTGATAGTGAGAACAAGAGCAGGTGCCAACTCTCAGCTGCAGTTGCTTTCAGTGAAATTTCTCAGTCGAAGAAGGGCCATAAATGTGTCAAAAATATTTTGGTTATCTGCCCCTGTTGTATGAGTTCTCCTTTTCATAGTGAACCACAAGTCCATGTTTAGTGAATATCATAAGTAATGACTGAGATAGTATAAAATGTTTCTGAAAATTATAACTCGTAAAAAAGACCATAATAGTTACCATCAAAAATATTTTGATGATTAACTGCCCTTTTGTATGGGTTCCCCTATTGATAGTTAAGAACTAGTCCAGTTTAAAGTAAATGTCTTCCGTAATGATAGGGCTATTATGTCAAAGTTTCTGCACGACACAGAAGATGATGACGATGTCAGTGCTATGACAACACCCTTATTTTCTACAAACGCCTACCTAAAATGTACAAAAAAAGTTTCTTGGTATATGAATACTGGTCCTTAAAAAATTAAGAGATGATCTCTAGACTGCATGCCTTAAGGGCTGCTTCAGATTTCTTGGATAACACAAGCACTCACTCTTCTCCTGGGTATTGGACAGCGTATGTCAGGCTGATCTCCCAAATTCTTAAAGGTTATGTAATTTTCCGAGCATATCAATACTCCACTGGGTCCATCACTCCCGCCTGGAACTGTCAAAAAAAAAACCAAATTTGTCAAATGTGTCAAGTCAAAGCTGAATGTGTCATTTCAAGGCATAAACACACATATACACCCTAAAGACAACATAAAGCAGAGAAGTAATGTTTGAAAGGAAAGTAATTTGTTTCTGACATTATTACTGTAAGACTTCTTCTCATTTTTTTCAAAAGCTGTTTACTGTAATATTGTTTTTGTTAAGTATACAGTAAACCCTTTACCACACAATCCCGAGTTTTAATGACCCTAACATAGAAGGCTTTTGCAAACTTGGTGTGAAAAGGAGAAAATGCTGGTAACCAGCATTTTCTCCTTTTCCCACTATGTTTTCTACCACAAATTCCATCATTTTAGCCAAACTGAAATTGTCGTCTGCAAATGCTTTCAATTTGGACCAGTCTAAAATTTTGTTGTTTGGTAAAGAGTTAAATAACAGCACAAAAAGTCATGACAAAAAAAAAAAAAAAAAAAAAATGAAATAAGATTCACTTAGGGCAACAACACTGCCTTAGAATAATACGGTCATTATGTGTGACTTGCTTTTATGATACATACATATTTGGAAAAAGCAATTCAAGCTCTATCATTCTGTGGTAATTTCATCAAAATCAGACCCTGTTACATTGACCAGAACAGGGGCTGACAAGGATCATTTGTAAAAGGGTATTTCTTAAGGTTTTTTGGGGGTTTTTTTGGGGGGGGAGGGGGGGGGGGAATTTCTCATCACACTTTTTCACTTATCACCTCATTATTCTTGGTCATCGAATCTATGTTAAACAGACTATACATGTACAGCCACTTAAGAAATGAATAGAAGAAATCTTCATAAGCCATGGTTTGGTAATAGTGCGCTTCATGTATCTCTATGATGCATTATAACAAGCAAATCATCACATAATTAGACAGCCATAAAAATTATTGTCTAATAATTCACAGAATCCAGAGGAAGAGTGGTTCTTGGACATGTAGAAAATTTACATGTAATAAAAGCGGACTGCGCAGGCTGATATGGGTCAACATTTTTAGGAGATGCATTAAGCCCCCTTTCACTGAGCATGGATCACTTGTATGTAATACAGTTACAAGTTAAATCTACCTGAAATGAGAAAGTTAGCATGTTCTTCCAAGGGTTCTGAATATTTCCTCACTACATGGTTCAAGCCCAGGTCTAACTCATAGTATGTCAACAATTGTTGTGCCCTGTCAGCTGCTTCTCCAGTTGGGTCAGCATCACATTCCTTCAACAATATGTTAATGATTATTTTAACTCTCTACCCCAACCACAGAATTTTAGACTAATCCAAACTGAAAGATTTGCAGACAACAAAATAAATGTGACTGAAAAATTTAAATTTATTTTGGGAAGGTAGAAAACGTGGGAAAAGGAGAAAATGCTGGTTACCAGCATTTCTCCTTTTCCCACGTTTTCAAAAGGCCTCTTTTTCAGCGTTGATAAAAGTTAAAAGATGAGATTGTGTAGTAAAAAATGAAATCTATAATTCAGTCAGTAAACAAAGCCCACTTGAAGCAATGTCAAGATTTTTTTTTGTACCAAAAATACCGTAATTCGCCAATGTATTCGTACACCCTAAAAGTTCGGACACAGTCAAAAATTTTCAAAAATAATTTATTTTGAGTCCTTACTCCGGACAGTCCAAAAAATTAATTTTCCTAAATGTTCGGACAGCCTGTAACATTAGTTTTCCAAAATATCAGCCAGTAAATACATGTTTCTTTTTTTAGAAAATGTTTCCGATAATGATCGGCTGCATATTTGCACATTTTTTGCATTGCTGATAATATCGTTATGAACATGAATTCCTTAGAGTCAAGTAACTCAGCGGTATTTTAAGTCATGAGATAAGACAAAAAAAAAAAAAAAAAAAAAAAGCAACACCAAGGTTGTCTTTGTTGAAAACTTCTCACCAAAACGAAGTGTAGATTTAGATCAGAGATCAGACCAAACATACTGCCTAGTGTGATCTTGATCTACACAGGCCGCTCAAGCAACTAGTTTGGAAAGGTGCTGGAAGAGTTTAATATTTCTCGGCTTTTTGGTGTTGTGCAAGCAGTTTTTTCCTTTTTTCGTAACATTTTCAGAAGACACATGCAGAACCATAAACAATATCAAAAAATTTATAAGTACCAAACCTCATTGTTTCTTTCCTTTATTTATTAGTATTAAATCCATTTATGTATGTATAAAACTAGATCTAATGCAATAATTGTCGTATGCATTCCTTTTTATTTTGGTTGAAAGGAATCTTTTCTAAAGAAAAAAACAAGAGGACCATGATGGTCCTATATCGCTCACCTGAGTACTAAGCAGTACAGGTTAACAATGAAGATAAATACCAAATACTGAAGTTCAAGGCCAAATGATTATGAAAGAGAGACAACTCACAACTTTAACAGAGGTCTAGGCCTTTGGTTACCCAGAAAATTTTCTTATAATTGCACGAAAGATACCTAAGTACAAACGTCTAAGCCCCGCGGCTGGACCTGTAATGATCCCAGGGGCATCTTGTGTGCAAAATTTCTTGAGCTCCACAAGGTGATGCTTCATGCAAAGTATCATAGCTCTAGGCATTTTGGGTTTAAACATAAAGATTTTTCAGTTTGCATTATATATACATGTAGATGCTACAGAGTAAACTAAGTCATATACAGCAACTTTAATTGAAGGGCAAATAACTCATGTTGTTTGGGTCTAATAAGACCCATAATCAAAACCCATCCAAGATCTTATGGTCATATAAATTTTTACCAAGTTTGGTACTGATTGGTATAAATTTGTAGATGCTAGAGTGTAAACGAAGTCAAATATGGAAATTTTGTCCAATTCAAGGGCAAATAACTCTGGATGTTCTAGTTCAATTTGACCCATAACTGAACTCTTCCGAGACCTTATGGGAATATATATTTTGACCAAGTTTGGTACTGATTGGTCAATATTTGCAGATGCTAGAGTGTAAACAAAGTCAAATATGGCAAATTTTCTAATTCAAGGGCAGACAACTCCGACAGTTCTGGTCTGATTAGATCCATAATTGAACTAATGTGAGATCTTATGATCACACACACTTTGACAATGTTTGGTGCTGATTGAGTAATATTCGTAGATGCCAGAGTGTAAACAAAGTCAGATTCAGTAATTTTTGCAAATTCAAGGGCAAATAACTCCTGATGTTCTGATTGGATTTGATCCAAAATTGAACTCATCCGAGACCTTATGGGCATATACATTGTGGCCAAGTTTGGTACTGATTGGTCAATATTTGTAGATGCTAGAGTGTAAACAAGAAGATTTTTAAAGATTTCCCTCTTTATCTCTATGTGAAATCCGAGAACCCACAACATAGGGCCAATTTCAACAACAGCGCCATAATTTGAAGTATTTTGGTAGAGGGCTATTAGATGATGCTACATGCCAAATATGAAAGCTTTAGCCCTTACGGTTTGGGACAAGAAGATTTTTAAAGTTTTTTCTCTCGGTTGCCATGGCAACCAGAGTTCTTCATGGAATTCAAATCTTTGAAGTATCCTGAAAGTGCATCACCTAAGGATCATTTCTGTGAAGTTTCATTGAAATCTTTTGCGCGGTTTCAGAGGAGAAGATTTTTTAAGTAATTGTTCACGGACGGACGGACGGACCGACGGACGGACACACGGACGGATGGACGGATGCCGGACAATGATCGATCACAATAGCTCACCCTGAGCACTGGGCTCAGGTGAGCTAAAAAGGAAAACATGCTGGTTACAAGTATTTCCTCTTTTTCCCGCAATATTTTCAAGAGCCTTATTTCTCACAGGTGTTAAAACTTGGGATTGTGCGGTAAAGGGTTAAATAGAACAAGACTTTTAAAAGTTCATGCTGTATACCTTTATGTCCTGTTTTGACCCAGGGGCATCATTTGAACAAAATTGGTATAAGTCCACAAGGAAATGCCACATACCAAATATCAAAGCTCTAGGCCTTCTAGTTTCAGACAAAGACATTTTTAAAGTTTGCTCTATATCCAATTTTGCCCAAAATTGTGACGCCTGGAGTGAAAGGGTTAATTCAATTCTTTTAACAACTTTGGTAGAACTTCACACAAGGTATATGCCTGTCAAGTTTCAACATGACTGGTTTAGGAGGTTTAAAGGAATTGTGGAAAGACAGACGCTGGACAAAGACGAATCACAATACCTCACCCAGCACTTCATGCTCAGGTGAGCTAACAAATAGGCCTAACCATTGTCTGTGGCTTGTGATAAACAACATAAAGATGAAGTTTCATAACATTTTGTCCTGTAGTTAAACAGATATTAATCCATAATGAAAATATATGTGAAGCCCCCTTTTTCCATGACATGACATTTAATCAAAAAAGCTAAACTAATGATATTGGCGGACTATCATAAGGAACACATGTATGAAGTTTCACAAATTTTTGTCCAGGATTTTGAGTTGAAGATACATGTATATTGATCCTTAACAGAAATATGCATGAAGCCCCTTTTTCCTACGAGACAGTATTTGATATCAAAAAGGAAAAAAAAAAAAAAAAAAAAACAATAAATATCAGCAGACATCATTAGGAACACCTACATGAATTTCTATTAATTTTTGTCAAGGATTTTAGAAGATATCTGTCCTGAAAGATGGACAAACAGATGGTCATTGGTCCATGACGAAATTAAACATTTAGCCCCCTTTTTTCATGACATGGTGTTTCATGAAATAAAAACAAATAACTATTGTCTGTGGCTTGCAATAAACAATAAGAAGATGAAGTTTCATGATATTTTGTCCTGTAGTTAAAGAGATATTGGTCCACAATGAAAATATACGTCAAGCCCCCTTTTTCCATGACACAGCAATAACTGGTCCTATTAGACCTACAATCAAACTCATTCGAGATCTTACGGTCATATATATTTAGACCAAGTTTGGTGCTGATTGGTTATTATTTGTAGATGCTAGAGTGTAAACAAAGTCAAATATAGCAATTTTTTTAATTCAAGGGCAAATAACTCCAGTTGTTCTGGTCGGATTACACCCATAATCGAACTCATCCGAGATCTTATGGTCATATACATTTTGACCAAGTTTGGTACTGATTGGTCAATATTTGTAGATGCTAGAGTGTAAACAAAGTCAAATATAGCAATTTTTCTAATTCAAGGGCAAATAACTCCAGTCGTTCTGATCCGATTACACCCATAATCGAACTCATCCCAGATCTTATGGTCATATACATTTTGACCAAGTTTGGTGCTGATTGGTTAATATTTGTAGATGCTAGAGTGTAAACAAAGTCAAACATAGCAATTTTTCTAATTCAAGGGCAAATAACTCCAGTTGTTCTGGTCGGATTACACCCATAATCACACTAATCCGAGATCTTATGGTCATATACATTTTGACCAAGTTTGGTGCTGATTGGTCAATATTTGTAGATGCTAGAGTGTAAACAAAGTCAAACATAGCAATTTTTCTAATTCAAGGGCAAATAACTCCAGTCGTTCTGGTCCGATTACACCCATAATTGAACTCATCCGAGATCTTATGGTCATATACATTTTGACCAAGTTTGGTGCTGATTGGTTAATATTTGTAGATGCTAGAGCGTAAACAAAAAAATGTGGACGGACGGACGACGGACGGACGGACGACGGACGGTGAGTGATCACAATAGCTCATCCTGAGCACTTTGTGCTCAGGTGAGCTAAAACTGAAGGTCAAAGGGGGAATAACTCAAAATTCGTTCTAGGAAGAGTTAAGGTTCTTGTGCACTGCACTCTGTAATTTTTCAACAATCATGCATACCAAATTTGAAGATGTTCAGGCTAGAGATGAGACATGTTCCGGACAAACAGAAAATTCTGTAAAATGACGATCAAAGGGAAATAACTCATAGACAGTATGAGGTAGAGTTACAATTCTTTCACACTCCACTCTGTATTATTGCAACACACACAAAAGCCAGGTGTCAAGTCAATCTGACGAGATAACAAAGTTATGCTCCAGACAAAGAACTATTTTAAAGAACTTTCTAATTCAAGGGCAAGTAACTCCAGTCGTTCTAATCTGATTACACCCATAATCGTACTCATCCGAGATCTTATGGTCATATATATTTTGACCAAGGTTGGTGCTGATTGGTTAACAATTGCAGATACTAGAGTGTAAACAAAATTAAATATAGCAATTTTTCTAATTCAAGGGCAAATAACTCCAGTCGTTCTGATCCGATTGGACCCATAATCAAACTCATCCGAGATCTTATGGTCATAAGTATTTTGACTGAGTTTGGTGCTGATTGGTTGATATTTGTAGATGCTAGAGTGTAAACAAAGTCAAATATAGCAATTTTTCTAATTCAAGGGCAAATAACTCCAGTTGTTCTGGTACGATTAGACCCATAATCGAAGTCATCCGAGATCTTATGGTCATATATATTTTGACCAAGTTTGGTGCTGATTGGTTAATATTTGTAGATGCTAGAGTGTAAACAAAAAAATGTGGACGGACGGACGGATGCCGACGGACGGTGAGTGATCACAATAGCTCATCCTGTGCACTTTGTGCTCAGGGGAGCTAAAAAGCTTAACTAATGATATTGGCGGACTATCATAAGGAACACACATATGAAGTTTCACAAATTTTTGTCCAGGATTTTGAGTTGAAGATACATGTATATTGATCCTTAACAGAAATATACATGAAACCCCTTTTTCCTATTAGACAGTATTTGATATCAAAAAGGCAAAACAAGAGGGCCATGATGGCCCTGTATCGCTCCACTGGCTTATAAATATAAACCATAAATACTAAACATTTCAATTCTGAGCCAAATGGTTTCAAAATGAAGACTTACAAAGTTTTCTCTGTAAAAGCCCATGTGAAAGTTGAGACCCACAAGGCAAAGCCATTTTTGATCCCAGAGCTATAATTACTTGAACCCTGGTAGAGGTCCACAAGATAAAGCCACATGCCAAAAGAATACAAGTCTATGCTGTATGGTTATAAATATGGTGATTTTCAAGTTTTGTCCATATGAAGCCTCTGCCAAACATAAGACCCCTGATGCAAGGCTAATTTCAGAAAAAAAAAAATCAAAACAGGAAGATTTCTTAACTTGTCACTATGTAAGCCCATGTAAAACTTGTGACCCCAGCGGCGGGGCCAATTTTGACCCCAGGGCTAAAATTTTGGCCTGCTTGGTAGAGGCCCACTAGATATACCAACATGCAAAATTTGGTAGCTCTAGGCCTTATGGCTAGGTAGAGGAAGATTTTTAAAGTTTTCTCTATATAAGCCTATGTAAAACTTGTGACCCCTGGGGCAGAGCCAATTTTGACCCCAGGGCTAAAATTTTGGCCTGCTTGGTAGAGGCCCACTAGATATACCAACATGCAAAATTTGGTAGCTCTAGGCCTTATGGCTAGGTAGAGGAAGATTTTTAAAGTTTTCTCTATATAAGCCTATGTAAAACTTGTGACCCCTGGGGCAGAGCCAATTTTGACCCCAGGGCTAAAATTTTGGCCCGCTTGGTAGAGGCCCACTAGATATAGCAACATGCAAAATTTGGTAGCTCTAGGCCTTATGGCTAGGTAGAGGAAGATTTTTAAAGTTTTCTCTATATAAGCCTATGTAAAACTTGTGACCCCTGGGGCAGAGCCAATTTTGACCCCAGGGCTATAATGTGAAGAAACTTGATAGAGGTCTACTACATAAAGCTACATGCCAAATTTGGTAGCCCTATGCCTTATGGTTTCAGACAAGAACATTTTTAAAGATTTCCAATATTTTTCAGTTTTGTTGCCATGGCAACCAGAGTTTTTGAAGGAATCAAATTCTTTCAAGAAATTCTGAAGAGGACCATGGCAGGATCATTTCTGTGAAGTTTCATGGAAATTGGATGGGTAGTTTCAGAGAAGAAGATGTTTGAAATAAAAGTTAACGCACGGACGGACGGACGGACGCACGGACGGACGGACGCATGGATGCACGACGGACACCGGGCCATGACATAAGCCCGCTGGCCTTCGGCCAGTGGAGCTAAAAACCAATAAATATCAGCAGACATCATTAGGAACACCTGTATGAATTTCTATTAGTTTTTGTTAAGGATTTTAGAAGATATCTGTCCTGAAAGATGGACAAACAGATGGTCATTGGTCCATGACGAAATTAAACATTTAGCCCCCTTTTTTCATGACAAGGCATTTCATGAAATAAAAACAAATAACTATTGTCTGCGGCTTGCAATAAACAATAAAAAGATGAAGTTTCATGACATTTTGTCCTGTAGTGAAAGAGATATTGGTCCACAATGAAAATATACGTCAAGCCCCCTTTTTCCATGACACAGCAATTACTGGTCCTATTAGACCTACAATCAAACTCATTCGAGATCTTACGGTCATATATATTTTGACCAAGTTTGATGCTGATTGGTTTAAATTTGTAGATGCTAGAGTGTAAACAAAGTCAAATGTAGCAATTTTTTTAATTCAAGGGCAAATATCTCCAGTCATTCTGGTCCGATTAGACACATAATCGAACTCATACGAGATCTTATGGTCATATATATTTAGACCAAGTTTGGTGCTGATTGGTTAATATTTGTAGATGCTAGAGTGTAAACAAAGTCAAATATAGCAATTCTTCTAATTCAAGGGCAAATAACTCCACTCGTTCTGGTCCGATTACACCCATAATCGTACTCATCCGAGATCTTATGGTTAATATTTGTAGATGCTAGAGTGTAAACAAAGTCAAATATAGCAATTTTTCTAATTCAAGGGCAAATAACTCCAGTTTTTCTGGTCCGATTACACCCATAATCGAACTCATCCGAGATCTTATGGTCATATACATTTTGACCAAGTTTGGTGCTGATTGGTTAATATTTGTAGATGCTAGAGTGTAAACAAAAAAATGTGGACGGACGGACGACGGACGGACGGACGACGGACGGACGCCGGACGGTGAGTGATCACAATAGCTCATCCTGAGCACTTTGTGCTCAGGTGAGCTAAAAAACAGGCAGATTTTATTTCTGCTGACTTTACAAATTATGTGACAAAGTTGCCCAGATGTTCCTGAAACAACCATTACTAAACGCACTATCAGCTAGTATAAAGTGGGCATGATATATGCTTATTGCGTGGTCATTTTATGTCTATTGGAGGTCAGCATGTAACCCGGGAGAGTGTGTACAAAAACAGGTGCTTTACAACCCTCTCACTCTGGATTGGATGATTTGCACGTTACGTCATACCCATAATCCAAATTTTACTGCAAACATTTGTGTACCTGCGACAGGTGTGAAATCTTGTTGACAGATGGCTCGTTGATGATGGCAAGATGGCGGAGTTTAAATGTTGGCGTACGGTATAGATAGAGATCAGATTATAGAGAATAAGCGGTCTGATCTTGGCCATATACCATCCACTACTGAACTATGACTTTAGAAAGCTACTGCTTTTAGGTCTAAGAAATTAAGAAATATTTAAAGCACATGCTTTTAAGATTGAAAACATGCTGGAACTTTAGATATATTACAGTTTTGACCCCCCCCTTCGGTGCTATAAATAGATCTAAATTTGTCCTATTTTACCCTTATTATTTGGGGACACACACATTTGGACAACATGGTAAAACCTATTATTTTGGCCACCCCCTTTTTATTAAATGATAATTTCCTAAAGATTCGGACACTAAAAAAATTAATTACTTTTTTCTGTCCGAATACATTGGCGAATTACGGTACTCTAAAGCTATTTCACTATTCTTCACAATGTAAACAAAGCCTAAATTTAAAAAGGCCCTGAAAAGATGTTTCTATTGTTGAAAAGTTTAACCCTATAACCCACAATCCCGAATTTTGACGACCTTGACTATGGTGGCTTTTAAAAGTTTATGAGGGGCATTTTTTCTGTAAATTAAAAACAAGAGGGCCATGATGGCCCTGGGTCGCTCACCTTAGTAGAGTGCCTTAAAGGTTTTTCTTTAATTTGACCATGTGACCTAGTTTTTGACCGCAGGTGACCCAATTTCAAACTCATATTTCATAAAGACAAACATTCTGACCAATTTTCAAGTCAACTGAGCAAAAAATGTGGCCTCAAGTGTCCTAAAGATATTTCTTTAATTTGACCTAGTGACCTAGATTATGACCCCAGGTGACCCAAATTTGAACTGGTCTTTGACTATATCAAAAGAAACATTTTAACCAATTTTCAAATCAAATGAATAATAAATGTGGCCTCTAGAGTGCCCACTAGCTATTTCTTTAATTTGACCAAGTGAACTAGTTTATGACTCCAGTTGACCCAAACTCAGACTCATGTGAGATTTTACAAAGACAAATATTCTGACCAATTTTCAAGGCAATTAAGCAAATAATGTGGCCTCTAGAGTGCCCACAAGGTATTTCTTTATTTTGACCTAGTGACCTAGTTTATGGTTCCAGGTGACCCAAATCCAATCTCATCTGGTATTTCATCAAGACAAACATTCTGGCCAAATTTCAGGTCATTTGAGCAATAAATGTGGCCTCCAGAGTGCAAACAAGGTATTTCTTTAATTTGACCCAGTGAACTAGTTTATGACCCAAGTTGACCCAAATTCACCTTATGTGAGACTTTATAAAGACAAACTTTCTAACTAATTTTCAAGGCAATTGAGCAAATAATGTGGCCTCGAGAGTGCCAACAAGGTATTTCTTTAATTTGACCTAGTGACCTAGTTTATGACCCAATTTTGAACTCAATGAACTTGTTGTGCTTAGATGGGCAAACAAACTTAGAAGAGAATCACTACATACCAAATATAAAAGCTCTACGCCTTCCAGTTTTAAAGAAGAATTTTAAAGTTTTCCTTCTTTGTTCCTATGTTCGAACTTGTGACCCCCGGGGCAGGGCCAATTTTGACCCAGGGGCATCATATGAACAAACTTGGTAGAGGTCCACTATGCAATGCTACATACCAAATATCAAAGCTCTATACCTTCCCGTTTAAGAGAAAAAGAAATTTAAAGTTTTCCTTCTTTGTTCCTATCTTCGAACTTGTGACCCCCGGGGCGGGGCCAGTTTTGACCCAGGGGCATCATATGAACAAACTTGGTAGAGGTCCACTCTGAGATGCAACATACCAAATATCAAAGCTCCACACCTTTCGGTTTCAGAAAAGAAGAATTTTAAAGTTTTCCTTCTTTGTTCCTATGTTCGAACTTGTGACCCCAGGGGCTGGGCCAGTTTTGACCCAAGCAGCATCCTTGGAACAAACTTGGTAGAAGTCCACTAGGAGATGCTACATACCAAATATCAAAGCTCTGCGCCTTCTAGTTTCAGAGAAGAAGATTTTCAAAGATTTTGCTTTTTTTTCCTTTTTGTTGCCATGGCAACCAGAGTTGTGGGTGGAATTCAATTCTTTGGACAATTTTGGTAGAGCTTCACCCAAGGAACATCCCTGCCAAGTTTCATCAAGATTGGCCCAGTGGTTTAGGAGAAGAAGATGTTTAAAGAAATTGTTGACGGACGACGGACGACAGACGCCGGACGTAGGGCGATCACAATAGCTCACCTTTAGCACGTTGTGCTAAGGTGAGCTAATAATCTCAATAGTATAAAACCTTTTAGTTGTTAAAACTGAACAGTTTAACATTTCTAAAAAGGGTATTTTCTTTTGTCTTTTTACTGATTTTTAAGCCGAACCCCTTAGCTCAGTCTGTAGCGTACAGGACTTGAGAACTTGGTTCTATCCCCAGCTCAGCCAATTTCTTTCCTGATGATAGTCATTGCGACAGGATTCATTCCTCTCTAACCGCTTACCATTGTTTTGACGATGGTTATGTGGGAAAGCAGCCAGTGGCATGGAAAGAATACGGTGCGTAGTACTGGTGAAAGAAACTCCAGGAAAGCATGGATAGGTGCACTGGCCGCTGCGATATAACTGAAATAATGTTGAAAACGGCATTAAACTCCATACAATCAATCAATCAACTGGTTTTTAATTTATCCTGGGTAAAACCATGGCAACAACAAATGAAATTTGGCTACAATTTATTTTTAATCTAGCTAAAAATGGTTTAGCAGAAAAATAGGTCCGGTGTGAGCCCTCACAAGGTTCATACAAGTACTCACTTCATAGTCTATTTCCAGACAAGCAAAGGTAGGATTTTCAAACCCGACATCCACTCCACAAACGTAATACACTAATGTGTTTGCTTTATGTGCTTCAAGGGGAGATGAAATGGTAAGTCTAGCCTGGGCATCTCTGTTTAATATATATACAAGTTTCTGCTTCTCAACAGCACCTGTGAAAATAATGGAATGCAATACAATGTAGTTTTTTTTGTAGTGTTTTGGACTTCTCTATTTTTTTTGTTCATGTAAACTTTCAACCAACTAGGAATTCATGCTTTAACTTGTACTGCTTGAGCTACATAGATAGAAGTTTCCAGACAAAAACAAAAACCAACGATAATATTGCAAATTCAGCATTGCTCAGTATCAGAGAGTGTAGATCAAAGATTAGACAGGGTTCCCGCTGGGCTTCCCATTTGGCGCCATTTGCGATAGATTTTGTAATGTGGCGCAAGAAAAAGCCAAATGGCGAAAATGACTGGCGCCGATATTTTTCACATCCGGGTGCCGTACATTTTGATACTGGTCCCCGTCACCTCAATGCGTGAAAGCATATCTATAACCGAAAAATCGATAAGCAGTTTGTAAATTGTCGCCAATAAACCCCGTCACGGCAGGCGATCTAAATAACAGTCTGTATATTACATGGGATTTGTCTAGTTACACACAATACACGCATATACACCATGCAATGCTGATTATCAATCAAAAGTCAATTTCGCCACGCCCCATCTGCATCCTAGGATGTGAAAACATTATTTTTACACAACGTGAAGTACTGCGAACCAATCAGGAATCAGATACGAGATTTAGTCGCCGCCCATAATTTCTAAAGCCACGCCTTGATTCTGTGTTATGCATGATACATGCGGGGCATTATGGTTCATATTTTGCGACGACCACACCATTTTTAGCTGGATTAAATTTGGTAATTAACACATAAATGAAAGAAGATTGGACCTCGGGATAACTGATTTATCGGCTCGCCACCTATGTTTGCAAACTGGAATTTTCGCGATCGATTATTCCTTTCTAAGTTAAAGAAGTCGGTCGCTATTTTTTTATGTAAACAGTGATCGGTAGATTACGATTATGATCTTATTGCCCATTAATGTTTTCTGCCTTTCAAAAGACAAGATTTATTACTCAGTAATTTCTTGTCTGCCAGAGCATTCAATACGGACAAGTTAACATTTTTAGCTCCGCTGTTTTTGAAGAATACAACGTCGAGTTATATTGCCGTAGCACTGTCGTCGTCGTGCAACAAGTTTGAAATTTCTGAATACCTCTGAACATTGTTACTTTTTACCATACAATCCTGACTTTTAACGACACTGAGAAAGGATCCTTTTGAAAACATTGTGGGCAAAGGAGAAAATGGTGGTTACCAGCATTCTGTCCTTTTCCCACAATGTTTTCTACCCCTCCTAAAACAAATTTCAGTCTTAAAAGTCGCATTTATTTTTTCGCCTGCAAGTGCTTTCAATTTCAACTGATCTAAAATTTTGCCGTTTGGGAAAGAGTTAAGATATTTACTTAAAACCTGGGCAAGTTAGTAACTATCAAAAGGGGAACCTATACAACAAGCAGGTAACAATCAAAGCATTTTGAAGCACAGCCATGCCCCTTTTTCACCTTGGGATTTTCCCTGAAAATAAGCACCTTCTGCCAAACTATATTCACGCAATGAATATTGATATGGGTTAAAAAACTAATCAAATGGAAAAATGATTTCCCATTTATTTCATTGCCCATGATACAAACAAAGAAAAGATATTTTATTAACCAATTTTTTATCCTGGCCGACCCCATGTACTTTCATTTTAAAAATGGCACCAACTGGCTCCAATTATTTTAATGTGGCGCAAACTTTTCTCATTTGGCGAAAGTGGTGGCGCAAGAAAAAAAATGGCCAGGGGGAACCCTGTTAGAGAACATATTTGCGCTATCTGATCTTAATCTACATTCTCCATACAGCATCTATTATTACTCTTAACAAGCGAAGATAAGCAAACAAAACTATAAAAGCCAATAATGATCAAATTTCAAGTTATCTCCTTACCTATCATGACAGCCCTGCCTTTAGGGTCTACAGCCAAAAACTGTCCAGGAACTATACGTCTACACCCACTCTTTCCAAATGTTTCTTGGTGCACCTAAAAATATTACTATATTAGAGCCATGCTCTGGCAAATGGGGGCTTAATGCACTTCCATGATGTGTTACACCAAGCAAGTCATCACATAATCATTGATCTATAAAATCCATTTTGCCTAACTCTGGACAGGATCTGGAGGTATACTGGTCCTTTAACATGCAGAAAATTGACCTATAGAAAAATTTTTCAACCCATGTCAGCCTGCGCAGGCTGATGTGGGTTGAAACTTTTTTGCAGATGCATTAAGCCCCCTTTTAGCAGAGCATGGCTCTTTATATTTTGACTTAAATATTTCATTATTTCAGATCTCTACTGGCAAGAAACTTTAAGCATTCACTCTATCAAAAATCTACTCTTTTTTTTCTCATTTAACCTACATGTATCATAAATTTGCTGATTCCAGTTCACTAGCTTAATTTCTTTTGATGACAATAAGACTGATTTTGGTTCTATACGGTCTGCTGTTTTATGTGTGTTGGCTTTCTTTTTTTTTTTACTATGGGAGCATAACTGCAAAGAACTGTCTTTAATCCAATACTTAAAAGATCAAAATTTTGTCATAATTGCACAAACCTTTTCAAACACATTTTTCTGTGCTAAATATTCCAGAATGACAATCCTTCCAGAGTCTGATCCAACAACAACATAATCTGAAAGAATGAACAGTTTCATTTGATAATGCAGTATAGCTAATATGTCCATGTACCTTGAAAGCCGCATTTATCTAGACTTCATTAAAAAATCTGGCAAAACATTGGACATAGCTCTAGCCCCAAAATGTAGACTTATTCTTCAGATTTTTTTCAGAGTAAACAGTATTTTATTGCAAAAAGAACATGACTTGCAACTTCCAAATCCAGACTTAGTGAGTAGCCTTTTCAATTCAAAACCACAGAATAATCCAACAAATTTCTTGATTCTTCATTATCCATGGTTGCTGTAATTATTCTAAAAGCTTAAAATTTTCAATTTTGAACGAAACAAAAAGTACCACATGCAGGTGCCGACCCTAGGCTGCAGTTGCTTGATTTTCAGTAAAAATAATCAAAGCTGTAAAAGGGGCATAACTGTCTTAACACTGATGGTTACCTACCCTTGCAGTATGGGTTCCATTTTTCATAGTGAACAAGAAAAGGCATAACTGTGTCAAAAATACTTTGATGGTTACCTGCCCTTGTAGTATCGGTTCACCTTTGATAGCAAACAACTTGTTCAAGTTTGAAGTAAATATCTTCAGTAATGACACAGATATTATAAAATGTTAATGTTTTTGAAAATGTCGAAGTTTTTGCATGACAACAACAACAACACAAGGGCTAGGAAAACACTTCAGTGTTTTTTTCCTTCTAGAGCAATCAAGCTAAAAATGTAACATCTTCAGCAAGGAACAGGAAAGTATGAATTATTTACCTTTAGTTCCACCTGTTAATCTAAAAGGCATTAAAGCTCTGACAACGCCAAATGTCTCTTGTGTAAGGACTGGGTATATCTTTCCAGTATTTGGATCATGTCTCAGGAGTTCCAAAATTTTTCCTCGAGAAACAATTACTTCCTGAAGTTTGGCACCAGAAAAGTTTCCATGAACTGCGCAAGTTATGCCCGTTGCCCTCTGCAGGGTCAGGTTGTAGAGATGCATTATGAATCAAGTCAGAGTTTTCTCTCTGAAGAAGAAAAACATCCATTCATCTAATCCTTAAAAAATACAGAATAAATTCAGCCCCTGACATGATTTACATCTAAATAGGCTCTCTCAAGATGAGATTTTAGTGACGATAAATTCTTTTCCTTTAACATATGGCAAAATTTAAGACATCCATATTTTAAGTTGAAAGCTGATCTAGCAGAAGTTCTCATCCGATATTGATCAATGTACATGATTTTTGTATCGGGAAACTCACGGTCATTCAGCCATGGCGAAATAACATCGGACATGACCATTGAAATAATACGAAGACCGATAAAAATATTGGTACCATCGACCCGACTGTCCAGTTTTACTCGGAACTTCAAAAATTACTGTCGCACTGCTATTAACCCTTAAAGCGCCTTTCACGACTATAGTTGCCTTTGCAGCCACTGTAGATCAAGATCAGGCTGCACATAACGTGGAGCCTGATCTTTGATCTACACTGTCCGCTTTGCTGAGATACTCGACATAAAAAGTGACCACAAAATTGGTTTTATTCTAGACTGAAAATGTCCATTGGGTTTATTCGGCGCTTTAAGGGTTAACAAAACAAAGATAATTTTTTACATAAAAAAAGAATTGACATGACTTGCCGCGCACCTGCTGGTATTGTCTAATTACACACCATACATGCATACACACCATATAATGCCAATCAATCAAGCGTACGATATCTATCAAACCAGTCTGGAAATGCAGAAGAATTTAGTCACCACCTATAATTTCTGAAGCCACGCCTTGATTCTGTGTTATATGGCGTGTAACTTGTCACTGAATCTATCACTAGTGGTATGTATTTAGCCCCAACCCGCACCCAGTTTGGGCAAATTTTGGAATATTCTTTGACTTTCCTTTAGTGTACCGAACACTTAACTCTTTACCAAACAACAAAATTTCAGACTTGTCCAAAGTGAAAGCATTTGCAGGCAACAAAATAAATGTAACTGAAAAATAGACATTTGGTTTGGGTAAGGTAGAAAACATTGCGGGATAAGGAGTAAATGCTGGTTACCAGGGTCGTTAAAAGTCTGGATTGTCTGGTAAAATGTTAAGATGGATTATTTGACAAGCGAAAAAGGATTGTATTCAAATAATCTTAATGTGCCTTATTTCCCAACCAGTTCGGGCAAATTTTAGAATGTTCTTTGACTTCCTTTTAGTAAACCAAACACTAAAGATGGATTATTTGACAGGTGAAAGAAGATTTTACTCAAATTATCTTCATTTAACTGTGATGCCTTATCTCCCAACCAAATGGTTTGGAAAAGAGATATTGTTTTTGTTGTTGTTCGTTGGTCAAAAATTTTCACTGTTCAAGCCACATATCCAAGCTACATGAGCTACAAAATTTATTTGTTGGGGTATTTTTCGGTCCAACAGATTCCGATTCGGTCTGGCAAAACTTTCATGCCTGTCAGACTGACTGTCCGGTAAAATTTTCCGGTCATTCACCAAGTCTGGTCATTCAGTTCATGGTTCGCAAGAAATGCCAAGTAGAGGACATCATGTCCGGTTCTAAAATGGTACCCCTTGAAAATAGGTCGGTAGACCATAACACTAAACCGGTTCTGGGCTAGTTCAACCCAGAACCAGTTTGTCCCTGGATTTGTTTGTCCCACATAGTTGCACACTACTTTAATTACCAAAAAGAATATAAAGTATTAATATAAAAATTAACCCTTTACTGCACAATGCCTCCTTTTAACAATGCTGGGAAAGAAGTCTTTTGAAAACATTGTGGGAAATGGAGAAAATGCTGGTAACCAGCATTTACTTTTTCCACAATGGTTTCTAACCTACCAAAGAAGAATTGCACCATTTGAGCCGCAGTGAAATTGTCTTCTCTAGATGCTTTCAATTTGGCTAAGTCTACATTTTTCTCGTATGGTAAAGAGTTAAGCAACTTCTCACACCTAAATCAGAATTAAAAGAACTTTCTGCTGTCATAATAAGGATTTGTTTCTTTTTGTAATATTAAAAAAATATCGTCATTAGTTTTGTTTTTAGCAACAACCACAGATTTTGAAAAATGCTAAAAACCATGTAAATTCTTACATTTTCTGGTAGATATGACCAAACCATTCACAAAAATGTATACTTTTAATATGTTATTCAGTGAACTAACAATCAAACAGCTCACAAACGCTGGAAAATGCAGTCGCGAAAAAGTCATTTATATTGAATTTTAAAAAAAAGTTAACCTCACTTCATTATGCCATCTTATAAACAGTTTTTAGCATACTAGCTACTACAGATTAGTTCTATAGACTTCAATGACCTGTTATGTGCCTTGAAATTGAACTTGCAATCAGCTATTCCAGCACTATTATGACTCAAAATAAGCCTCCCCACAACAAAATTCCCCAAAAATAGATAAGAAAAGTATATTTTGGGTTTGTTTCATTACTTAGATGTCAATTACATGATGCTTTGTGTCAGTTTTGTGTAGAAATGCTAAAAGCACGTAAATTACCAAAAAGTTGAGATAACAGTTAATTTTACTTTTGAAAACTGCTAGTTTGCATGTTATAAAATTATCCCACCCACTCACTTTTACAATGGTAATAAAGCAGTAGCTAATAAAAACAAACTTCTGTACCATTGAACTCTTTACCAATTGCTGAAATTTTGGTCTGGAGATAGGATCATTCTGGCAGGGATGAAAAAATAACATGATTATGCAGTGCATTTAAAGCTGTTATGTATTAAATTGTACATCACTTCTTTGAAAAATAGACCAAACTATTCTTCACAAATTACAGTTTAATTTAATTAATGTTTATTTAGGAGTTTTACTTGTCAAATTAAAAAATATCATTTACAGTCGAGCCTCGTTTATCCGGCCACTCCTGTTTCCTATGAATGTTTCCGGATCAGCTGTATTTCCGGATCAACGAACTATGATTGCTGGCATGGCATCCAAGTTAAGCTAGGTCAATAACCTCCATGTTGATAAGGGACACCGTGTATCGTAAGAATTACAACAGCGTATGTTTTACACAAGCACTTGTATACATGTCATTATTGCTCCTACGATTGTTCAGGTTTATAAAATAAAGGGTGTCATAAATTTGCATTTTGCCTTTTTGTTATTTGTCTGTTTTTGTACATGTCTTTTTACACATGCATACCTATTGTGCAAACAGGTGCGCTTGTAAAGCTCGGCACATTTATGACTTTTGAAAACACCAAGAAAAGGGCGAAACAAAAGGAAAACACGATATGCACAGTATTTTAAATGAACATGACGTGTTGTCAAATTCCTGCAAAAGTGTTTTTTTGGATGGTCTGCTTTGTACTGACAAATGTCTTTTATCACGGAAGTCGAAACTTCAACTCGTCTTTTGCTGGTGGTGTAGACATTCTGTTGGCTTCTGATAGTCGTACTTTCAAAGTGGTAAAATGGCAAAGACTAATAGAGATTGATCGCCAAATGATTCGATATCGAAGAAAGGCATATTTTCAATCATCTTTGCAGTCTGTTAGGAGTAAAATATTTTCGAAAAACCTAACGAAATTTATCATGTTTGGCAGCCATTTTGTGTGTACTTTGGGGAATATAAACATCTCGAGTTAACACATGGATCAAACTGTTTCTTTTCCCCTATGATTTACCATTTAAATTGAAAATATTTGTTTTTGTAACGAAGGATTATTGAATATGCAAGCAGACGGTATGTTCATATTTTAGTTTTGCGTTTAGTTTTGAAAGATAAGTTTAAACATGCCCACAAAATCTTTGCGGACATTTCAATAATTTTTTTAGCGATCGTTACTGTAATCAAGTAGATCCAGTAATAATTAAACAACAAAAGCGTGGAATTGTCACTTCAGTACTATGTGTATGGATAATCTGTTAAATTGACAATTGTCGATGGCACGAGAATGTCATTTAACGGTTTTCGAAAACAGTACTAATTGACACGCGTGTTTTCAAAACATGTGAATTGGTTTGGTTGGTTGTATTGGGGTTTAACGCCACTTTAACAGCTAAGGTCATATCATGGCGGTCGGTGACGCACATGTGTTTCCTGGCTTTCTCACACCAGTACTAACACAACTTTCTTTCCAAAGCCACCGACTACTTTTCTCACATGCTTCAGCAGAGGTGAGAGGCGAAAATACGCCGGAAAGAAAGTTCGCCTCAACCGGGTATCGAACTCACAACCACCAGGTCATGAGTCCAACACGCTCACCACTGAGCCAACCAGGCGGGCTCAAAACGTGTGAAAATCGTCTGCAACAACTGACACTATTTAGACTGATACCCGTGTTATTTACGACGAACCAGTCCGAAATCGCTTGAAGTAGACTGTATTTATGATATTTATAATAACCAGTCTATGGTCTCGGGGAAAATAACAAGTCTAAATTGTGTGTAAACTGGTAGCCTGTTATCGATTTTTGTATTTATCGGACGGTTACGGGAGATACAACGGGTACCAGTTTAAATTGTGTGATACACAGTCAGGCCACGTCCGGTTTCTTGGATAAGGTTTGTACTAATTTTTAACCCTTCGTTCCCGATTTTTTTCATTCCGGTTCCGGAACGCGGATTTCCGGAATAAAAAGTAAAATTTGTACAGAAAATATCCGTTCCCTGATGTTTTTGTCCGGATCCTGAGATTTCCGGAATTATGGAGCCCGGATTAACGCGGTTCAACTGTATTACAAAAATACTACTTATTACCACTGAAAACCAGTCTTTACCAGGAAAATAACTCTGACGGTATTAACCCTTTGTCTCATATATACTTATTTTAACATACTGGGGAAGGAGATGGCTATAGAAAACATGGTGGAAAAAGGTGAAGTTGCTCGTAATAGTTTCACCCTTTCCCACAATGGTTCCTCTTCTACCTATTCAATTTCCATTTTTTCCATTTTTAAATTGACATCTGCAAGTTTTTTTTAATTTGAGACAGTCTCAAAATGGTGTATCTAGCATCAGAGAAATTGCGAAATTGATTGATTTTACAAGTGAAAATAAAATCTCTCCATGAGTGAAAGTCAGAAATTCTCGGGTAAAACCACCCCCTTTCTTCTTAAATGAGCTAACAGTTATGTACAACCATAATTACCTCAATAAATATATTGATAAATACTAAGGACAACAGCAACTTAAGTATGTACCATAATTTAGCAACTGTAGTATGAACAAGATCGGGTACGAACAGAATAATTGTTTTTGCAGAATATTCGCTAACGTAGCCTGCATTTTACAACTGCATGCATGCAATCATTAAGAAAAACAATTTTATATATTTGATTAACAATAAAAATGGCTAACTATCGACACAGTTTGCAATATTCTTCGGATTTGTTCTACTTTCGTTTTCAACCCTTCCTCGATGAGTAGCACAACAAAATGGCTGACCCGGGAAATTATCTCCCCTGGCAAGCACCCCGGAGACAACAGGAGCTAAATTTTGGTATACGACATGAAAAAACATACTCCAAGTAGATACACTTTTAAAGAACAAAGATAAAGCTTTTATTAAATCACAAAATCTTTAGCGTATATTGTGATTTTTGACAAAAACGCGAAATGTTTATTTTTCCTTTTCAATTCTACCAACGATAATTTCTAAATTAAAACCACATATGGCCATATACGCTAGGTTTAGACGACACTCCGCCCGTTTATGCATTTTTTTCATTTCAAAAAGCTCTGTAGTCTTAGTGTGGACGCGTTAGAAATATGCTCTATTTTCGCGTCAGATTTTTTGAGAAACTTCGATTGGGCAATAATTTACTTTGCACATGCGCGGTTGTTGCTATTGTTTTACCTTCGCCATCGTACACGGGCCAAATTGACATTCAACTGCTAATGCTTTACTGTGAAAGGGTATTAGAAATCAAATGCAAACATATTTTCAAAATTTTCACCTAACTTTATCAAGTAAGGCTAACCTGCTTTGCGGGAACTTCAATACATCTGTTTAATACTAAGTTGAGTTCAGTTGGGACGAACAAGCCCGGGCGAATGAGCCAAGACGAACAAGCCCAGCCCCAGGGACGATAAAGCCAGTTCTCACTGAACGTCAATTTCATCTTCATGCGCGCCCTCCATTGCGATGAATACTTTTGAAATATTGAATG
Organism: Tridacna gigas; assembly: GCA_945859785.2. Taxonomy (NCBI): domain Eukaryota; kingdom Metazoa; phylum Mollusca; class Bivalvia; order Cardiida; family Cardiidae; genus Tridacna; species Tridacna gigas. Next base: position 63,238,812 of record OX244034.2, on the reverse strand, counting down.
ACAATAGAAGCCTTGGAATATGCAGCATATTTGAGAATGAAATCGTCCATTTCAATTAAGTGCGTTGAGTATTTGCAATTCTAGGCTCGAATTGCCAGGCCTTAAAAGATTATGTATTTCAACGAATCTTGCGACCTTTTGATTTGTAGCTCTGAAACAGCGTCAGAAATATAAACCATGTTTCAAATCTCACTGAAAAATCAGCAGCATATACCTTGAATCAGTTGATGATGCTAGATTCTCATTTCGGTATTTTGCATACGCTTTCCCCTTCACCACCGGAAACGACCGGCAAGCAAGCTATCCCAACATCCTCAGTTTCAATATTCGCCCAAGCGCCCAAATACAACTCGCCCCCAAATATACATAGTTCGCTATGTAATCAATCGTTATCAGATATTACTCAGTGACAGATAAGCTAACAGCACTAGCAAAGAATATTCATAAATGCGTTCGTAGCACTATTCCCTCATATACTTCCAGAAACATCATTTCCCTATAATTTTGGCTCTTTCGTCATGTTATTTGTTCATTTTCTTTTTTATTTACTTATTTTCTTTATACCACTGCACGTATTTATCTATCTAAAAATTATTTTCTTGCCTCTAAGCTTGCCTTCTTTCCTGTTTGTTTACTTTAAGCTTGCTCACTTAATTTGCTTGCTACTCGCTTACAAGTTTCGGGCCGACTGGCTGACTGACTGACCGACTGACCAACCCAACTGCGTACCTACCTTCCTACCTACTAACTTAGATTTTACTGATTGACTGACAGACCGAACGACTGACGACCCCATCCAAGCACTAACTCATTTGCTGCATGACTCCAACTGACTCACAACCTTGGTCACTCACTTATCACTCATAAATTTACTCATGAACTTGCTTGCTCACTCACCCAGCCACCCACCCAGTCACTCACTCACTCTCCCATCCACTCACTCACTCACTCACTCACTCACTCACTCACTCACTCACTCACTCACTCACTCACTCACTCACTCACATTCTTTTTTTCCTTCTTTCTTTTGTCTTTCTATCATAACTGATTAATCAGCTAATTAAATAAGTTTATAATTGAGGATTTAATCAATTCATAAATCAATTAATCACTCACACCATACGCAATGCACCTATAGATCTAATAGCCAATTTACCTACTTAAACATTGTTTCAAATATTTTCCACGATATCACACAACCAGTCAATGTAACTTAAGCAAGGCACGTTAGATGATCCAAGTGCTACACTATTAGGATACTAATAGGACAAATACCAAAGATACTTGTCTTTCTGCACATTTTGCACATTTTGCGAAATGTCTTGGGACGATTCCTTAGGGTCCGACTTATCTTTGGGACGAATGCACGTTTCAAAATGGCGTCTTCCAGAAACGATGCCACGTCTCTGGAAGCCGAAGAAGTGGAAAATTTGATAAACATGGACGATATTCAGAAAGCATTTGAGGCGCTTTGCAGTGAAGAGGTAATTTATGCGAATGGAGCCCTTCCAAAAGCTGTTTTAGGGAAAAGCAATATTTTAATGAATCTTGAAAAGTTTAGCGGCTAGTTTTATCTTTTGACATATCAAATTGATCTGTGAAGGAGAAATACAACTCTTTCACTTGTCATCACACGAAAAAGTAATTAAAAGATGGAAAAATGTGAAGCTTTGTTGCAGAGCATCGAAGATTTGTTAGATGTTTAACGCTGACAGCCATTTAAAAGATAAACCTACATGTCTACTCGGATATAAGCAGTACCCGGATACTGGCAGTGAACACTGAATGTAATTTATTAATGAGTATTTATGTAGGTCGTCCACTTCAGACTTTATGGATTCCAATGAAGTTTGTTATTATGGTTCCACGTTACAAATTAAGGCAGGTCACCAAAGGCTAAATTTCAGAGAAATACTCAGCATCTCATATAATAGTGTCTCCAGTTATGGTACCATATTTGTAGCATTGGAGGCTAGGAGTACAGTTTTCTACCTGGAGCCAAGGCTTGGAGAATTCTTTCCTGGAACAGCAGCACAGAATAAAGGGTGACAGAGGTGTCCGTCAAACAAAAGTTGGAAGCTGAAGTTCAAAGTTTCAGTAAAATGAATATTGAATAAAAGATTATGTGGTGTAAAGTTTACCACACCTTTACCGGATTTTAGTTTTGTCTGACAGCTATTTCCATCCATCAGAATAAAACAAAAATTAATGACAATCTAATGGATATCAAAACTACCACTAAAGAGTTACCTAAACATTCTAGGTTAAAAAAAAAAGAGGTATCCATGTACAGTATATACTCGACTATCAGGCACATTATTTTTTCCCTAGAATTTTGAGCTAGGGGGAGTTTCTCAATAGCACAAAACGAAAAGGCTTTGTGAAATTTTATCTGGAAAACCTATTTTTCTGATGATCAACATAAAGAGATAGTATCACCTTCTTATCTAGTCCCGCTGATGTCCCCTGTGACTCAGTAAAATTTTAAGTTACCTTCAGTATAAAGAAAGAAAAGTTTAGAACACACATTTTTCATGCTTTACTTGTTATTTAGCTTTAAGTCTATTCCACACTTAGCTGTCATACTGCTTTTGTTATTGTTGATGTTGTTGAAGTCAGTTTGTAATATGGCCCTTGAGTTGACTATGATTCATATGAAAGTATGGTGTATTGACTGACCCTTTTGACAGTTCTAAAATTCAAAGATGAATCAACAATATTTTCTTAAATATTTTCAGTTGGTAATTTAAATCAATGAAATGACTAAAGAAAATGTAACAATACAAGTATCCTACTTGAATATTGATAAATGCACTCTAGTGGCAGTAGGAAAACTTAATGTTGAAGTATGCTTTACTGCAGTGTTCTGCCGAGGCTGCGTATTTGCGATTTTCTCGCCAAAAAATTTAAAATGTCGCAAGAAAATTAAGTGAGAAACGATGTTTGTCGCAGGGTAAATACATCGGCAGAAAGGGGGGAAGTCCATGTATTTTTCACGATGAAAGTAAATTTCACGGTACTGTAACAAAAGGTAAATCCAATTGGATGTTGGCGCAATCACGTGCTAGAATACTCGCCAATCAATCGTCATAGAAAGAACAAGTCATTCTTTTGTTTGCTTTTTGGTCTGCTTCATGCAGCCACCACCAAAAAAGCCAAGTACAATCTTAAATTTCTTTTCCAAGTCACGCGATCAGCATGTGACAAATGATAGTTCAACCACAGATCCTAATCCTGTCCCATCTACGTCTACAGACACTGAAACATAGAAAAAAGTACCAGTACGACAATTTCAGGATAAATGGCTTTCCGATTTTTCGTGGCTGGAATATGAATGGGAAAAAAATTTATGACTTGCGAATTATGTAAAAAAAACACTGTAAGAATAACTCATTTATTGAACAGGACACAAATTTTAGAACTACTAGCCTACACAGACATTTCGAAAGTTCTGATCGCAAGGCAGCCCTCGTATCAGGCTCATGGCCGAATCCCTACATGTTGATTTCAAAAAGTCAGTCAGGAAAGTTTTGAGCGAGAAAGAATCAGCCATGATAGTGACTCTCAAGTCTACATTTTGGATTGTAAAACAGAATATAGCCCTTAACAAATATGACAAACTGCTCAAATTGCAGTCTCCGTTAAACTGTCCAAATGTAGGCAGTTTGAAAACTTCCAAATGTGTTGACTATACCTCAGACAAAACTGTTGTTGAGATGTTAAAGATTTTGATTTTATAAAAGCCCTGGAATACTTGAGAGGGAGCAAGTCAAGGAAGTTGTTCTTGACAAATTAGTTTTATTATCCTAACCAGAACTGTAAATACTGTATAAAAGCACTGACTGCATTGTTTTTCACTTTGTAAAACTGTGTTCCTGAGTTTCTCATTTTAATTTTCTAAAGACAGGTAGTCCAAGAAGACATCTTACCTTGAAATAATAGTTATATATTGTCAACAATAAAAGAAACAAGCTGAAATGTAAGGCAATTCATTTTTATTATTTAATTTCATGCTGTACATGATAATTTGTATATTTGTCCCCATGTTTCCAGAAATGTCTCCAACTTTTTAGGGTGTGTGAGACATTTGTCTCACCTTTATAAAATCCTTGGCAGAACACTGTTACTGATATAAGCATGCTTCTCAGTACCTCTGTTTCATATCAGGAAATTAACCCTATACCACACAATTCCGAGTTTTAACGACCCCCAAGGAAAAGGAAATTTGAAAACATTGTGGGAAAAGGAGAAAATGCTGGTAACCAGCATTTTCTTCTTTTCCCACAATGTTTTTTACCCTTTCAAGGACAATTCAAAAAATATTAATCACATTTTATTTCTTGTCTGCAAATGCTTTGAATTGGGACCTGTCTAAAATTTTGTCCTTTGGTGAAGTGGGTTAAAGCCATATGCTTATAAAATTTCTGTTTCAGGAAACACTGAATGACAATCTTACTGACCTAATTGATCACCAATCATCATTAGAAGAGAAGATGCTGGGACTGCATAGAACCCTGTAAGAGATCACAGGCCTTTGAAGCTCCATTGTCGATCATCAAACACTTTTGCACATATGTGCATTGCCTGTATATCACGGAATACTCAAATTTTCATTTACACCATTACCATAAATAGCACATTGGCGACTGCCTCTATATTGTATATAATAGTGTACAATTATAAGGTACAATTATAGAGGCAGTTGCCAATGTGCTATTTATAGTAATGGTATCCACTAAGAAAAATTTCGTTATCCCGTAATAGACCAATGGAATTTCAGTGGCCTATGATGTGATACAGCTTGAATGGAAGCTGTCTTTACAATACACAATTCAAGCATGGTTTTACATATCTCATAAGAACCAAATACATGAACTATTATTACATGATGGAAGTTGGCCATCATATTGAAAATTTGGATTTTAAGTCGAGATAATCAGCAGGGTAGTAAGTTGGTGTTAAGTCAAAAGCATGTTAGCAAAAGGGATATTTTAGTATTTTAGCATTGAATACATGTAATTTCATATGAAGAAATGTTACCTTTTCAGTAGAATCTTTTATACATTCTGAAAAAGGGCTACATGAGTATCTTTTCACTGATTAACCAAATCCCAACTTATAATTACCCTGAGTAAGAAGCCTTTTGAAAACATTGTGGGAAAAGGAGAAAATGCTGGTAACCAGCATTTTCTCCTTTCCCACAGTGTTTTCTACCCTATCAAAGACAAATTTGAGCTTTTGAACCACATTTAAATTGTTGTCTGCAAATGCTTTCAATTTCAACAAATCTGTGATTCTGTCATGTGGTAAAGAGTTAAATTCAAAAGCACCTCACATCAATAAGAGCAAGAAGGCATACATTTAAGATTTGGAGTTCATTTAGATCATTTAGGGGTCCAAACTCAAAGAAACAAGGCTTCAGGGGAAAATCCTGGTTGTCTGTAGTAAGTGGGTTCACTTTTATATATGAAATCAACTTGCCTATGTTAAACTTTTACCATCTACTCATTACTAATCAAGATACTTTTATAGACAGCTTAGGTTCAAATCAGACTGCTTGGAATGTTCAGTCTGATCCTAGTTTACACTTAAAGTCTTGGAGATATTTCTTGTAAGATATGAAATGCAATGTTTGCATCCTCTCTTATGATTGAAGAGTTTTTTCTTTTTTTTTACCTAGCATGCATAAATGTTTTTGCAAGTTAATAATTTCCAAAGTGTGTGTGTTGTTTTTTTATATCTGAGAAACAAAGTACTGGTCATTTACAGGTGCTTTTTCTTCTTTCTTAACTCTTTACCAAATGACAAAATTTTAGGCTGGTCCAAATTGAAAGCATTTGCAGACAACAAAAAAAAGGTGACTGAAAAATTGAAATTTGTTTTGGAAGGAGAGAAAACATTGTGGGAAATGGAGAAAATGATGGTTTACCAGCATTTTCTCCTTTTCCGGCAATATTTTCAAAAGGCTTATTTCACAGGGTTGTTAAAAGTCAGGATTGTGTGTAAAGCGTTAAAACATTCAGTGTCTTGAAAATTTGTTCTTGTTCCCGATAAAAGCTGTATCATTATGATGGAATGAAAAACTTACTGAACTGATTTTCAGACCCAATCTACAGATGTTACAAACAGATTCTAAACAGTTGTCCAGTATGGTGACCTTCACTTCAACACTTGCAGAAAATGTCAGCAGCAAAGTTAGACAACTTGATTTAGCAAAGGTACAATATTACTGGAAAACACTGTACTGAAATTAGCAAATATCAATCCTTAGGAGTCCAAATAAACCCAAAATTTTAACTTCAGTCAAAAAAGAGAAGAACACTTTTACTGTGGTTTCATTGTTGCTTTTGTCTGTTGTCTATAAGGTTTCAGCAAAGCGGATGGTGTAGACCCATTTTCTCTGTTTAATCTTGATCTACACTGACCTCAAAGGCCGGCTATAGTTGTGAAAGGTGCTTGAAGGGTTGAGCATTAAATTACCTGTACTGATTAAAAGCAGCTAAGTTGTAGCCACTAAGTTTTAGCTTTTTAAAACTAAGAACCCAATAGACTCCAATATTACTGGTATATCGTTTAGTCCTTCACACAAGTTTTGTAATTTTCCTGTTCAACTTTTTTGACAAAATTTTGTCACCTTTTGCAGTCAAAATTTTAAGTTTTAGGTTGTTCTGTCTATGACTGATAATTTACTCAAGCTTTTTCAAATCATCTTTTTAAATCAGCCTTTGAAAAGTTAATGGGTGAAAGTGACAATTGCTTGTACCAAACAATAATTGTTGTTTTTTTTTATCCCCTCAGTGTTTTCAATTTCTCTCAAAAAGGGATTTCCCCTAGTTAACTCCAAAGCAAACAACAAAATTGTAGACCGGTCCAAATTGAAAGCATTTGCAGATGACAAATAAATGTGACTCTAAAACTGATCTTTCTCTTTCGAAGTGTAGAAAACATTGTGGGGAAAGGAAAAAATGCTGTTTACCAGCATTTTCTCCTTTTCCCCCATTGTTCTTCCTTAGGGTCATTAAAATTTCTGATTGTGTGAGAAAGGGTTAGGCATTGTGTGACAACTAGTGAGATGTCCTAAATCACATGTATGTTAATGGATTTAAGTTTTATCAAGCCATGAATATTTCACAAGACTTAAATACTGTATTTTTAATTTTCTTTTTGTACTTAGAATAGAGTAACAGCTTGTATAGAGAGAGTGGAAGATATTTTAGACCTAAAATATTGTACTGATGGTGTTCAGCAAGCTCTACAGAGTGAAGATTACGAAAAAGTTTGTTTTCTTTCATTCCTTACCCTTTGACTGCTCTTCTTTTCAACGATCTTTGATCTGCCTTGAAAGATTGGCTTGGCTGCCATAATTCTGAATAGTTGAATGCTTAGTCTGTTACAGATTGGGATTGTATAAAAGGGATTGCCTTGTTTTATTTCCGCTTTTGCAAACATTGTATCCAAAGTTCATTGATCATTGTTTTGATGATATCTGTGTGGGAAAGCAGCCATTTGAAAAAGTATTGTGTGAAGTACTGGTAAAAGAAACTTCAGAAAAGCATGGATAGGTCATTGGTCGCTGAAATATAACTAAAATGATGTTGAAAACATAGTTAAACACCATACGAACAAACAAACAAACAACTGTCCAAAGGTCAGTGAATTTTTATGCCACATGATACATTCCTGTCTCAGTATTGAACTTTATATTAGTTTCTGAATATTTGAGGAGGGAGCTTTGGAAACCAGTGGTTTTGGAAGAGTGTTGTGTGTAGCACTGATATAAAAAAATACCAAGATTTCATGGATAAGTAATCTATTTGTGGAAATTCTGTTACAAATGGTAATAATGTTAGAGATTTCAAACGACTCCTAAGAGGTAACCTATATGAAATATTTTGCTAGTCTCTTCACTCCTTACCAAACGACAAAATTTTACACTGGTCCAAATTGAAAGTATTTGCAGATGAAAAAATAAATGTTACCAAAAAATTGAAGTTTGTTTTGGGAAGGGCGGAAAACACTGTGGGAAAAGGAGAAAATGCTGGTTACCAGCATTTTCTCCTTTTCCCATGTTTTCAAAAAGCTTCTTTCTCAGGGTCCTTAAAAGTTGGGATGGTTTGACAACTTCTCTGAAGATTGTGGAAAAGGCAGAAAATGCTGGTGACCAGCATTATCGTCTTTTCACACAGTGTTTTCTACCTTATCACAGGCAAATCCCTTCATTTGACCTGAATTTAGTTTGTCATCTGAAAATACTTTCAACATGGGCTAGTCTAAAATCTTGTCATCTGGTAAAGAATCAGGCGTCAAGAATAGCTTGAAAAAGTCTCGCCAAGTTGTTTGAGTTGTGACTGCATTTTACCTGTCATGTGTCATTTAGGGTCGTTATTAACCAAATAGATGTAGAAAGCTGTGATTTTATGTGAACTCTAGAAAACATAGACCCTGGATTGACTTGCCAAATTCTCAGTGACCAAGTAGTTATTTGATTCTTTGGAACCTGGATAAAAATGTCTTTTACAAAAAATATGTCTGGTGACACAACTAGGGATTAAAGTGATGATTGCTATGAGAATGATGTTAGTAATTCTGTAAGATAGTTAAAAAAAGATGATGAAATGGAAACAACTACAACTTGATGTTTGAAAGTGGTAGAAGAGCAAACTGATTTGCTGATATACATTGGTCTTTAACCCTTTACCTGATAACAAAATTTTAGACTCCTCCTTAAAGTTTTCAAGTATTTTAAGACAATAAAAAGAATTCAGCCCTTATTGTGGGATTTATGATTATCTTTGAAGAGGTAAAAAACCTTGTGGGGGGGAGGGGAAGAGAAAATGCTGATTCTCTTTTTATCCCACAATGTATTCAAAAGCCTTGTTTTACAGGCTTATTAAAATCATGATTGTTTGGTAAAGGGTTAAATCATTGTTTTTCATAGGTGTTCACCAAAACATTGTACTATTTAATCTACAAGATTTTTGTATTGTATCTTTACAGGCTGCAGGTCACATACATCGCTTTAGAAGTTTAGATGAGAATGTGCTAAGAATGAGTGATATAGCTAGTGAAGGTAGATTAATCTTTAAACTGCATCTTGGAAAAAGGAGGATTAATCTTTTACCACACTGTCTTGAGTTTTAACAACCATGAAGAGGAAGAGCTTTTGAAAATATTGTTGGACATGATAAAAGTGCTGGTCACCCACATTTTCTCCTTTTTCCGGCAATGCTGTCTACCCTGTCAAAGACAGAAATCACCATTCAAGCTACATTTAATTTGTCATCTTCAAATGCTTTCAGTTCAGTCAAGTCAAAAAAATTGTCTAGGAAAGACTTAATTAGTGAAAAAAATTTTTAACCCTTGGGCTGCTAAATATGGCTCAGCGAGCTTTGGCAGACTGTGTAGATCAAGATCTGACTGCACTGGCAATGCAGTTTGATCTTGGACTTATGCTGTCAGAGTGTCCGATATGGCAAGGAATCTTTGAAATTGCGTTATTTTGGTTTCTTGCTACTGGCTGGGAAATTTTCATCTAATTTGTTAAGCAAATTAAATGGAGCAGTATATAAATGTTTTAAATGTCATAAATGTTTTGCAAAGTTTGCTGCATTTGTCAGTTCTAGTCATTCATTGTGAGAAAAAAAACAAAAATACTTTCACTCAATGCTTTTAAATGCCTCCCCATTGAGGGTTATTCTTTGTTGTCTATGCTTGACCTGTGCTGTCCACAAGGGCAAGTTAAGGCCTGCTTAGAGCTTTAAGAGTTAATAAAATCCTATTATTTTTGTTGATCCTTATTAAAGGTCAGTTATTTATATATTTACCTTAACTGTTTTTCTATGAAAACAATGAGTCATTGTCATAACCCTGGCGTTGTCTGCATTGTGCAAGAAGTTTGACATTTTGTAATATCTCTCTTATCATTGAAGATAATTTACTTTAAACTCAGACAAGTTGTTAATTATCAAAAAGGGCACTCATAAAACAGGGGCAGGTAACCATCAAAATATTTTGATACAGTTATGCGCCTTTTTCGACTTAAGGCTAGTTTACACATTATGTTTTAACAGAATGATAATGTAGGTCTAATTTCAAACATATCTGTATTTTACATTTACATGGTATGTTCAGAAGATCTGCTTTCTATTATCTATTTTACCCCTTCAGTGGGATAAATCACCAACCGTCAGTTGTGTAATTGTATGTGACTTTCCACAAGATAGGAGGTCTGTTTAGCATATAGAAAACAAAAGTAATCATTTGGATGGTGCTAAAGGTATAATTAATATCAAGATAAAGGCGTGAAATTGCCATACTGAGCATTGATTGGTCCGTTCTTTCTGAAAAAACAGGGAAAATAGAATGTGTCTTATTTGCTCTGCTTTACAATTTTGCTAGCAATTCTACCATTAAAAGAGGGTTTACACGATGTGTTCTAGCACATGTGTTGCAACAGATTTGAAAAAGCAAGTCGTGTAAACTGGCCTTTTGCCTTTTCTCTGAAAATCAAGCGCTTGCAGCTGAACATTGGCACCAGCATGTGCTGCTCTTGTTTTGTAACAGTTGAAAAGTTTTCTTTATGGTAATAACCAATTTGCCACTGAACCCGGATTTAATTACTTAGGTGAACGGTGTAGATCAAGATCAGACTGCACAGAATATGCAGTCGGATCATAGATCTACCATGTTTACTTCTTTGCCAGATATTTAGACAAAAACAGCTTTGAAATTACAGTACCTGCATTAGTAGTCTTGACTGAGATTGTCCATTCAGTAATGAGCCATGCTGCATGAAAAGGGAATTTAATGCATCTGCAAAAAGTATCAACTCATGTCAGCCTTCACAGTCTGTGCAAGCTGACCTGGGTGAAATGTTACTGCTATTGTTAAATTTTCTGCATATCCAAGGACCATTCTACCTCATGAATCAGTGGGTTGTTTGACAAAATAGATTTTATGGATCCATACTTTATATGCGATGAAGTGCTTGGTATAATGCATCACAGAGATGCATTAAACCCCCTTTTTCCCAGAGCATGGCTCAATTTATTTAGTGCTACAAGTGTTAATGCTAATTTGGATTTTCTTTGTACAGGTAGCTCCTTAGATACTTCCTTCAAACTTTTACATGAATCTGAAGAGAAACTGAGGATTATTGTAAACAACAAGTTTGATGCTTCAGTTCACAGTAGAGATGTGGCATCTATAGAAAGGTTCTTCAAGATATTTCCATTATTGGGGCAGCATGATGAGGGACTGACCAAATTCGGGAAATATCTTTCAGCAAAGGTTTGACTTTAGATCTCTCTTTCTATCTTGTCTGTCTCTGTGTATGTCCATTTAATCCTTACCACACAACAAAAATGCAGACTTGTCTGAATTGAAAGCATTTGCATACGTCAATTTAAATGTGGCTCAGATGATAAAATTTGTCTTTGACAGGGTAGAAAACAATGTGGGAAAAGGAGAAAATGCTGATTACCAGCATTTTCTACCTTTTCCACAATGTTTTCAAAAGGCCATCTTCTTCAGGGTCACAAAAACTCGGGATTGTATGGTATAGGGTTAAGATATAGTGACACAGCTATACCTCTTGCTACTTTGAGCTATCAGAAATATAAAAGACACAGCTATACCTCTTGCTACCTTGAGCTATCAGAAATATAAAAGATAAAATCACCGTGGACAAATGAAAACTTTCCTCAAAAACTGAGTTTTGTTCCTGTAGAAGCTTTAATTGCATCTTATTTCAAATTTGGGATTGATTTTGTTTTTTTTTCTTGAAAATTAAAGTTCGTTGAAACTTTAATCAATCAAAACATTTTGCCTATGGTGCAAACTGGTCATCTTGGGTTGTAAGTTTATGTTTTTCCAGTTTCACCTTGATGAATGTTAAAATGCTGTTGCCTTTCTGAACATTACCAGTAGTAAGGCTCCCTGAACTGGACTTGTTGAAAAATAAACAAGCATTGGTTGAGTTTTATTTTGAGGACTCTTGAAAACATTGTGGGAAAAGGAGAAAATGCTGGTAACCAGCATTTTCTCCTTTTCCCACAATGTTTTCTACCCTATCAAAGCCAAAAATAATAATTTTAGCAACATTTCATTTGTCGTCTGCAGATGCTTTGAATTTGGTCCAATTCAAAAATTTGTCATTTGGTAAAGAGTTAAACCTTTTAATCTTACCTTGTGGGATTTTTTGTTTATCACCTTGTCTGTTGCAGAATTGGTCTAAAGCACCTGTAAAATATTGGGGAAATAAGCCGTAGCTTTGTTTTTTTGTTGCCTATGACATGTTCCTCTTATATTAATGATGGTTTTAAGATGTTGAAGTAACAAACAATTTGTAAGATTATTCCATCTGTTTTTCTAATGGGACAAGTGTCCCTTGCTAGATTATCTCATCCTGTGGCTCCAACATGCTTGCTATGATGAGTTTAACCCTTTACTAAACAACAATATTTTGGACTTTTATAAATTCAAAGCAGTTGCAGACAATACAATAAATGCGGCTAATATGGTGAAAATTGATTTTGAAAGGGTAGAAAATATTGTGGGAACAGGAGAAAATGCTGGTTCCCCCATTGTTTTCAGAAGGCTTATACATCAGGGTTGTTAAAAGACAGGATTGTGTGGTAAAGAGTTAAATACAAGTTACACTGTTTCACATCAGCTTCATGTTCTTTGTTATGATTAATGTCATAAGATCTATTTTAAAGTTAAATGTAAATCAATAAATTAGGTCATGATATTTTAATAGCTTTCTGAAGATACCGACAGCAGTATGAAGATAGCATTGTTTGGCATCAACTCTGACGATAAAAGATCAAGCGCTGTTTTTGCTGACATCATCACAAAACTGTTTGAGGACGTTGCAAAAGTTGTGGAAATCCATCAGCCTCTGGTTGAAACATATTATGGTAACTGAATACATTATTTCAACTTTTGACCACAAAATCCAGAGTTTAACAACCTTAATGTGGAAAGCTTTTTAAAATGTGAGAAAAGGAAAAAAAATGCTTGTAACCAGAGGCACATAGACCAAAAACTGACTGTAAATCATTGTGGTTTCTTTCCATTTTTTGGGGGGTTGATACCTCTTGGACCCAAGAAATTAATTTTGATTTTTGTTCAAAATTTTGTTTACATTTTCTGCAAGACAAATTTGTTAAAGTATGTTTACCCTTTACCACACAATCCTGCCTTTAATGATCCTGATGAAGAAGGCTTTTGGTATCCAGCATTTTTTCTTTTTCCCACCATGTTTTCTACTCAGTGATAGACCAAATTTTATGTTTTGAGTAGAAAATAATTTTTCATCTGCAAATGCTTTCAGTTTGGACAAGGCTATAATTTGGTCATTTTGTAAATAGTCATACTTTACTAGGCCAAATGAATGAAATGGACATTTCAGGTCAATGGAAAAGACCAAATATCTGTTTTGGTCAAAATAACTCAAAACATTGCATCCAAGATCAGACACACATTCTTGTGTACTGTAGGCAATATCTAAAGTTAGTATTTGGCCGCTCTTCTTCCTTTCTGGAGAAATACACAAGCTTAATGCTTACACAACTATATAAAAGCTTACTGATGTTTTCAGTCTAGAAATAAGGCCCAGATAATTGCAATATTATGGTTGCTTTTTTATAGTAATTTAGGAAAGTGGACAATGTAGATCAAAGATGAGAATGTACATTTTGTGAAGTTGGATCTTGATCTTTGTTGGCCACAAAGGTGACTGTAGTTAGAGGTAAGATTTGGATAGATTCTGAGGTTAACCAAGCCTTCAATGGAATTTCATCTTGGCTTCAATGATAAGCTGTACAGTAGACACAATAATATAGAGTAAAACTTCAAACATCTATAATTATAGGAAAGGGGTTGCTTATTTTCATATTTCAGGGCCAGGTAGGCTTATCATTCTGTTCAAATTACTTCTGAAAGAAAGTGACAGACAGACAAGAAAACTGGTAGAGGAATTTAGAAATAAAAGAGATTTTGATTCACGGGTGAGTTATGCTCAGTTAAACCCATTAAGCTGTATGAATATTTATTTACTGTTCTTATTATACTAAAAGGGGTCCTGCGTGGCTCAGTGTTGGACTTGTAACCCCCAGGTCCCGGGTTCCAGCCCCACCTGATTGGCTGTGTTTTTTCGTGGGAGTGTCCTTGGGCAAGACACTTCAGAGCCCAAGCCTAGTACTGGTGAAACCCAGGAAATACATGAATTTGTGACCTTTTGCCGTGATATGACAGAAATAATGTTGAAAGTGGCGTAGAACACCATTCAATCAATTTTATTTCACTAAACTCTTTGCCAAGAGACAAAATTTTAAGCTTGTCAAAATTTGTATTTGCACCCAGCAAATGTGGTTCAAAGATGTAGATTTGCCCTTTAGCTCTTTACCATACGACAAAATTTTAAACAAGACCAAATTGAAAGCATTTGTAGACAACAAAATAAACTTGACCCAAAAATCGAAATTTGTTTTGGGAAGGGTAGAAAATATATTTTGGGAAAAGGAGAAAATGCTGGTTACCAGCATTTTCTCCTTTTCCCACAATGTTTTCAAGAAGCTTCTTTCTTTGGGTCGTTAAAACTCAGGATTGTATAGTTAATGGCTAAAGGGTGAATTGTGGGAGAAAGAGAAAATGCTCATATCCAGTAATGAGTATTTCCTTTATTACCCAGAATGTTTTCAAAAGCCTTCTTTCTCAAGGCCTTTAAAAGATGGAATTGTTTGGTAAAGGGTTTCAAGGCAAAAAAAGTGAATAGAGTACAAAAGGCAATTAAAACAATCAATTTCTTGACTTGCAATGTTTTCAAATGCGTACATGGCTAAGACATCAAAAGGTGTGTGAATTAGGGAAAGGTTTGTGGCTTTGTCTTTAAGATGCGTTTTGATCTCCAGATAGAGATTTGTTTGTTTGTATTGGAGTTTAACGCCATTTCAACAGCTTAGGTCATATCACGGCAGTCATTGCACCTTGTTTCCTGGCTTACTCACACCAATACTGACACAACTTTCCTTCCAAGCCACTGACTACTTTTCCCACTTGCATCAGAAGTGGGAGGCAAAAAATCACCAGAAAGAAAGTTTGCCTCAACCTGGTATCGAATCTGCACCACCAGGTCACGAGTCAGATATGCTAACCACTGAGCTATCCGGCCAGGCCCAGATAGAGGAGTAAGAGTTGTGGTAAAATAGATTCTTGAACTTCTTTTGCTATTCCATAGATAATGATCTGTTAGAATGTAAGCATGAAAGAATCCTTTGAGATGTTGTAAAGTTGAACAGACAGTTTCATTTTTTGAAGACCCATAACCATTTGTTAAACTACAAAATTGTAGACTTGTCCAAATTTAAAGCATTTGCAGTCGAAAAGTCTGAGATATAATACAAATGATGTGATTTGTGTATGAATCATCAGAAAACATTATGGGGAAAGGAGAAAATGCTGGTTACCAGCATTTTTCCCTTGTCTTACAATGTGTTCTCAAAAGGCTGTTTCTTTACGGTTGTTAAAAGTCGTTATTGTGTGGTAAAGGGCTAGAAAGAAGGCTTTTGAAAACCTTGTTGGAGAAGGAGAAAATACCGGAAACCAGTATTTTCTCCTTTTCATGCAAGGTTTTCTTTACTATCTAAGACAAATTTTGTCACTTAAGCCAAGGTGAATTTATCGTTTGCAAAATTGCAATATTCATGGCAAGTTTTATGATTATTTTGCCAGTTAAGGGGTTAAGAGCATTTGCTAGTGTTCAATGAGTGAAATATTCTAAATTATAGGTCCAGCTTGTACAACAGAGTTTAATGTTCCACAAGCAACCAGCAGCAGAAAAGTAAGTTAAAATTCAGATGAAAATGAAATGAACGATAGTCCTGTTTTTATTCTTTCCTTTACTCTATCCCATTTTTCTTGAGATTTGTTACTATGAGAGTAAATCAAGGTTTGATGTTAATATCAATAAGAGGTTTGAACTAGGGCTGTCACGATATGCTTTAAGTCTACCACAATATATTGCAATACACAGAAACCGTATTGCGATACGTACCACAATATATCGCGTCCATGTTAAAATTAATATTTATAAAAAAAAAAAATATACCTTTGTTATTCATAATTCAGGTTTAATTCTTCCAAAACAAGAGAAGGTGAATCAATTAAATCACCCAATCTCAACAAAAAAGATTCCAAATACTGGATTTTGCCTTCTTATTCGGTATTTTACCGTAACTGTCCTCGGTCACGTCTATAGCATTAGCGTTGACAGCCATTGTTGATATGGTCATACTCGATTCAGAAAATGCAGACGCAATCAAGTATGATTACAAGAAAATACTTCAGTATATTTTGCACACATTTTCCATTAATTTAATTATTGTATTAATGAATTTTATTCTCGTATTCCTGTTTTTAAAGAATCTGTAACTTTGATGTTTTAAACATTACGTTGGTGACTCGGCATTGCGCAGTTTGGATTGAATTGATTGTGACCATAAAATATTGACAATCACGCATCAAGTATGCCCTAGTCTGCTTTCATACTAAACTGGTACCCGTAACCATCCGATAGACAACAGGCAGCCAGATTACTTCCATATGCACTATGATTATAATAGTGATAAGCGTTTGCATGACCGCGACGTTTTAGGAACCACCAGATCAAAATAAACCAAAAATACATCAAAACTAGAAAATATCGCAAAAAAACCAGTACATGAAGTTCGTATCGCGGTACATATTGACTTTGAATTATATTATACCGGTATATCGTGACAGCCCTTGTTTGAACTTGGTATACTCACACAAAGGATGGCTTATTATATGAGCCATGCTCTAGCATCTTTGTGATGCATCATACCAAGTCAGTCATCATGTAATTATAGATCCCAAAAACTATCTTGTCTCACAACTGACTGAGTCACGAAATAGAATGGTCCTATGACATGCAGAAAATTTAAAGATAGCAAAACGTTTTGGCCCATGTCAGCCTGTGTGGACTGTGCAGGCTGACATGGTTCAATACCCTTTTTTTTTTTTTTTTTTTTTTTTTTTTTTTTTTTTTGCATAGATGCATTAAACCCCTTTTTCACAGAGCATGGCTCAATTATACTTTTCGCCATAATTCAGATCAACTCAACAAAACATTTATCTATCGTGAGAAATTGAAGATTTTATTGAAATGAATAGCATATTATTTCTTTACCCTCAGAGAGTTAAATTGACTTTTAAAGTTGGTAATGATGACCCAGGGCATATTCACTGGCAATTCTGAATTCAGTACTGGTTATATATTGTAAGGCTAGTGATCTGATTGGATGAGGCAGGATTTCTGTGATGTAAAATATAGAATAATATGTGTATTTGTATTTGTGGTGAACACCAACTCAGAATATTACAATTTCATGACTTTTTGGCTAAAAGATCTTGTTCTTTGTTTTATATTGCATGATTTTTACCTGTAAGGCATCTCAAGTCATGCTCCACATCCTAGTTGTTTAAATGGTCATAAATTTATAAACAAACAAAAAAAAATGATATCTGCTCATTTTCAGACCAGATTCGAAAGACTTAGATGTGTTGTTGTCAGAGGTTGTCCTTCTGAATACAAGAACAGAACTGTTTCTGAGATTTGTAAGAAGAAGACTTATCGTAAGTGTATTTTTTCCCCTTTAGGTAGTAAAAATTGATTGCATTAAAATTGCACAGGTTTCTTGGCAGGGAATTGACTCTCTATCAGAAGACAAAATTCATGACTGATGCAATTTGAAAGCATTTGCAGATGACAAGTTTAACATTAAATGATTGGATTTTTCTTCAAAAGGTTAGAAAACATTGATGGAACAGGAGTAAATGCCAGTTACCAGAATTTCCCCTTTTCCCAGGATGTTTTCAGAAGTTTTTTTTTTTTTTTTTTTTTCTATAGGGTTGTTGAACTGCGGGATTGTATGGTAAAAGGTTGAATCAAGCCCTCAAATTACCATTAAACTCTTAGCAAGAATTGATTCAGTAATGTCATTACTAACCCTTATCCTGCTTTACAACTAAAACGAAACTTCCAGGTTGATAGTGAAAACTTAAATATTGCTGTTTTAAAGTTATTTTGGGGGGAAAAATGTCTCCTTAAAAGGTCCTTTAGTTCCGCCTAGCAGCCTTTAGGTTAATGGTTTTCAGAGATATTGATTTTATGTTCTGTTATTTCAGGGTGATTATGAATCAGCATTCCAAGATGAAGAGACGAGAAATGGTATTCAGTTTAGTTTACGATCCGTACTATTTCTATTTCAATAAGGAAGTTGTTGGTTATTTTCAAGATTATCTAATTTATTTTGTACTGAATAGAGCTAAAAAAGAGATATTTATTGACACATCTCTGTGCAGGCTTTTTCTAGACCTCCCAATTGCTGTTACAAATAACACAAAAGACAAATATAATGAAGGAAAGAAAAACATTGTTCTGCAACAGTGTGGAAAACTTTATAAAGAAAAAGACCAAGTACTTGTTACTTGCAATTACATCCTGTTCCCAAGATGTTTTTCTCTCAGGGTTGTAGAAAGTTGTGTTTGTACAGTACAGGGTCTTAACTCTTTACCAAACAACAAAATTTTAGACTAGTCCAAATTGAAAGCTTTTGCAGACGACATGATAAATGTGACTCAAAAATTTAAATTTGTTTTGGAAAGAGTAGAAAACATTGTGGGAAAAGGAGAAAATGCTGGTTACCAGCATTTTCTCCTTTTCCCACAATGTTTTCAAAAGGATTCTTCCTTGTTAAAAGTTGGGATTGTGTGGTAAAGGGTTAAAGTGGGTCTTTCTTGATAGAATTAGGGGAAAAAAATATCAAATATGTTACATGCTATGTACAGAGTGTGAGGGAGAGAGATAATTTCTTCATTTTTTGTGTGTATTTACTAATTTGTCTACATACGTATTTGGAGTAGCAATTTACCCTTTACCAAACAGTCTTTAGTTTTGTGGACAATAAAATAGGCTTTTGAAAACATTGTGGGAAAAGGAGAGAATAGTGGTAACCAGTTTAGCCACATTTGGTTTGTTATCTACAAATGCTTCCTGTTGGATAAGTCTAATATTTTATTGTTTGGTAAAGGGTTAAAGAAAATAAATGAACAAAAGTAGTTTTAAATGTTATAACTTCATGAAATGAGGTTTTGGGGCTATCCTTGAATCAGCCTGTTCTTACTTTTTCTCTGTCTGTCTGTATTCCATCCTTTTGTATTAATCTATTTGTGTCAGGAACTCCAATCAAATTATCTTCATTGTTGTCTATTTGAAAAAATTTCAACTTTTGTTTGAATAACTGAAGATATTTAATTCAAATGGGGCCTTGATGTAAACTATCAAAAAGGGGAGGGGGGGTATGTTTTTGACAGAGTTATGCCCTTCTTCCCGATGAGAATTTTCATTGAAAAAGCAATTGCAGTGAAGCGCTGGTATTTGCATACAGTGCTTTTGTTTTCCTAACTGTTGGCCATTCAAGCCAAAACCTCAGATTTATTATCTCGTGTATTTCAATTGAAGTATAAGGACTTACTGTCATGTCAGTTTCTACTTTATAACTGTTTATGTTCCATTTCTACAGAAAAGACTAAAGAGGTAGATAGTCTAATACAAAACTGTGATACAAGTAGAGTGATGCAAGACTTAATAGGCAACTATATTATGATGGAAGAATACTTCATGAGAGAAATGGTGCTGAAGGTAGGATGTGTTCGATTGTTGACTTCCATGTGTTGCACAAAAGAGTCATACCACTGCAAGAGCTCACTTATTGGTTTGGTTTGTATTGGAGTTTAACGCCATTTTAACAGCTTAGGTCATATCATGGCGGTCAGTGACGCACCTATGTGTTTCCTGGCTTTCTCACACCAGTACTGACACAACTTTCTTTCCAAAGCCACTGACTACTTTCCTCACATGCATCAGAGGTGAGAGGCGAAAATTTGCCGGAAAGAAAGTTTGCCTCAACTGGGTATTCACTTATTAATGTCGTGCCTGTATATCACCAGTTTAATACCAGGGCTTTGAATTACCTTTCCCAAAGGAACTACGACATGATCAGGGTTACCTGTGAGGATTCAACCAGAATTTCTTGACTTTAAATCCAACATCTGAACCATTGAGCCACAAAGGACCCAAAGATGTGTTTAACCAGAGGTAGAATAACCTGGTGTACTATTGATATGAGAGTATTTTTTGAAGTGTGACAAGTTTCAGGGTCCGTATTCACCAACCATTCTTAAGAACGTTCTTTGTCTTATTCGCCAGAATTTTCCAAATTTGAAAGTAACACACCTTCTGATTGGCTAAACCGTGGTTTAGCCAATCAGAAGGTGTGTTACTTTCAAATTTGGAAAATGTTGGAGAATAAGACTTAGAGCATTCTTAAGAATGGTTGGTGAATACGGACCCAGGTTTTATTTCTGGCTGCATCATAACAAGACTGAATTTTAGAGTCTAATTAAAACTGGAAGAAAAATGATTATATGAATCTCATCATGAAATGATGAAACTTGCTGAAAGTGTTTTAACAGTGCAATTTGAAAAATAGGAAGACGTTAACAATTTTCCTACGTTTTTAATGAATATAATTCTTTGTCCTCAGACCGGTCTTAGACCCCAAGTATGCCAAAAAAATGGTTCAAGAGTGACTTTGTAAAACCTGAATCCATATTCACAAACCATTCTTAAGAACATTCTCAGTGTTATTCTCAAGAATTTTCCAAAATTGACCAAATGATTTAGCCAGTCAGAAGTTGCATATCTTCTAAATCTAGGAATAGACAGGAATGTTCTTAAGACTGGTTGGTGAATACAGATCCTGAACCTCAATTTAAGTCATTACAGTAGACAGTGTTGCACATTAGTTTAATGTGCTGATTGTGCAGTCTGTTCTTTGACCCACGTTGTCTGTCACTTATACATTTCAACCTAAAAATACTTGAAATTACTATAGCTTTTGTACGGTCTGAATTAGCCTATTTCATATGATTGAATCAGAAATTATTATTGTATTGTAGGCTGTTCAAATGGACTCACTAGATACAGGATCACAAACATCAAGCATGGTGGATGATTCCTTCTTTATTGTGAAAAAGTGTGTGAGGTACAAAACATTTTTGCCATATCACATCAGATAAAAATTTGTTTTATAATGATTAATTTGTCAAAGCTCGTTTTAAGAAAGATCTGATGAGAAGAAAGCAATATTGTGGAGGCTTATAAAGCAAAAGAATAAGAATGAATACAGAATGAACTTTCTGTTATTGAATTAAAGACAAAGTGGTTTTCTGTTTATAAATGATGTAGTATTTTTACCACATTGAAAACAAGGGTTGTTGGGATAAGAGCACTAATAACAAAAACTGTTTGTTTTCTGCTTCTATTTCTTTTTTTTATACCTATACAGGGTTTTTTATGGTTCAAATATAGGTAATGTGGAAGTGCACCAAGAAAAAATATATGATTATGTAAACCTTGATAACTTTTATAAATAAGAAATACGTTTCCACTGTATTTCAGACGTGCCATGTCAAGTTCAAGTGTAGATGGGGTGTGTGCAATGTTAAACCATGCCTGTACCATCCTAGAACAAGATTTTCGAGAAGTTTTGTTTTCAAGAGTGAGGGCTGGTTTCCCATCAGGCTTTGATCTTTCACAAGCCTATAACATGGTGCAGAGCAGTATACAGCAGGGAAAACTTCAGTCAAATGATAGTGAGAAAGCTAAAACACAGTATATAGTATGTATGCAGTATGCATCATTATGAATGTTTTTTCATGATATTTTTAAGTTTGTCTTACATTATTGTGCATCTACCTTGTTTTCTTCCTAACTAGTTTTGTTTAACATGTACAACTGTTTTTCAGTCATTAACCACGGAACAAATTACTTTTAATACATTCTTGTAAGAATATGATCAACATGAACAAGTGAAAACATGAGCGAATTCTCCTTTACATAGAAACTTCTTTCTACTGTGAAGGCTATAGCGTTCAGCTAAGCAATCTGCTTCTCTCTTAATTTAGATTTTGATATCAAATATAGACATGTCGCACATGCATGTGAGCCATGCTCTGTGAAAAGGGGGTTGGATGCATTCGGGAAAAAAGTATCGAACCAGGTCATCTTGCATAGTCTGTGCAGGCTGACAGGATCGAAACATATTTTTTCGGGCAAATTTTCTGCATGTCAAAGCACCAGTCTACCTCATGAGTCAGTCGGTTGTTAGACAAAGTACATTTTGTGGATCCCTACTTACGTGATGACTTGCTTGGAATAATGCTTAATGAAGATGCATTAAAAACCCCCTTTTCCCAGAATGCCACTCATATCATAATGTCTGTGTTCCCAGTTATATTCCTTTTTTCAATGCTTACAGACAAGTCAATGTAATGGTATATCCGTTTCATTTGCAGACAACTTTAAATAATGCTGAAGTTAGTTGTGATTACTGTAAACAGCTTAGATCAAATCTTGAGGTAAGTATAGAACCACTATCAGATATTAACTCTTCATCATACAATAAAAGTTTAGACTTGTGCATTTTAAAAGTATTTGCAGACAAATTAAATTTGTCTTTGAAAGTGTAGAAACAATGTGAGGAAAGGAGGCAATGTAGGTAAACAGAATTTTCTCCTTTTCCTGTAATGGTTTCAAAAGCGCTCTTGATAAATTTGAATTATTTGGTAAAAGGTTAAACCCACACCAGTTTTACTGGATGGGGCTGTGGCTTTGATCAATCTGATTTGTCTGTTTGTTCATCTGTTTGTCCCTCTTAAATATAGATCCTGCTCCTCTTTGTTTATCTGTCTGTCCCCGTTAAACATAAAGTCTGCTATAACTCAAAACATACCACTTTCATGGAACTATACCTATGCATTATACATGGAATGCTACACATTCCCTCTAGTAAGGTTCATGGCTCAATCTAAAAGCCTTTGTATGTGATGGGAAGGGTTTGAACTTTGCCTAGATTTGTAATAGAGCCATTGTTGCTGTTTGTAAATAGTGATGATAGTTTTTTTGTTTTTTTTTTTCCTGAAGTACTCAATATCCTTGAATATTGATAATCAAGAAAAACATGTAGTGATCTTTTGCTCATAGTGAATAATACCTCTTTACTTAAATTTGTGCAGGAAGAAGTTGGTAAATTCTATACCCAGTGCTCAGAACAAAGTAAAGCCAAACTCGAGGTAAATCAGAGTTTCTCATATTTTGTTTTTTGTATATCAGAAATTTGTATGTGAATTGTTATAATTATTGAATTTTTTTTTATACCTATAAGAAATAAAAGTAAAAACATTGGGGTTAAAGGAGAAAATGCTGGTATGGAGCACTTTCTCTTTTTTCCACTATGTTTTCAGCAATGTTTTCAGCCTTTTAAAAGACAAATCCCATCATTGATCAACATTTAATTTGAGATCAGAAAGTGGCTTTTCTAAAATCCTGTCTTCACGCAAAGAGTTCAATGTTGTCTAGCAAGATTTATTACTTTAAGTGTTTGGTTTCAGTCAATTTATTATTTCACCTCTGCCTGTTACCTTATGTACCTAACTGGTGAAATCAGCATGACAAGTGAAGAAGTAACTTTATGTAATTACAAATTGATCTGTTATTCCATATGAATCTTTGGGACAACACTTACTCAGATTCTATAGAATACAAGAAAAACAAACACATACAAACAAAACTTGAAGGGCAAGACAAAAAAATAGAACAGTGGAATAAAGAAAAGCAGTTTATGTCTTAAAATTTTCCCTTTTTGAGACATTACATTGCTCTAAAAGCTTCCCACTTCACAAGGTGTATGCAAAGGGGAATAGTAGAGAGAACATTTTTCAAATTCAAGGATTGCAAATATTTAGCAGGGGTCCATTGGCTTGCATGTATTGTGTAGTTTTATGTAGTTGAATCATCAGTATGTAAAAGTATGAGAACTAAGTTTTGATAGAATCATGTAATGTAATTAAACATGTTCTAAAGAATTCCTATCAATTTTATCTTTTATTCTCTCACTTGTATCTGTTTTCAGAGCTGTTTGTCGGACCTAGGCTCAGCGGCAGCAAGATTTAAAGATGTGGTGGAGTTTGGTTTCACACAGCTGACCACATCTGTCATAAAACCTAGAATAAAACCACAAATAGATATTTTCTTGTCCACTTCCCATAATCTCTCAGATGTAAGTTGCCAGTAATCTCATTTCAGTTCAACTGATCGGACAGTGCACAAGCATGAGCTATCATGATACCACCCTCTCTACTGTCCATAGTCCATCAGCCACATAATCTTGATGTATTTAATTTTCATCTAGGCAGGTGTTGTACCTAACTATGCGTTTGGGAAGTTTTATCAACATTCTACAGCACTATACACTACACTGTCAAAGCCAGTGACTGGTTTGGTGCAAAAACAGTCATTGAACAATATATATACAATATTTTTTCTCTATTCTTGTATTGAAACTTAAACTTCAATGTCCAGCATTAATTCAAATGTTGGTTACAACCTGTTTTAACAAGTTTTCTCATACAAAAGAGTAACTTAAATCCAAAGATGTTTTATTGTAGAAAACTTTGACATAAATAGGGGACAACAGAACTAGAGTACTGGTTACAATATCTTGAAGAGACTGCATGTTCTTTGCGATATGAATCTGATTAACATTGTCAACAGAAGCACCTTCACTTTTGACTTGCAGGGTGAGAATTAATCTGTTACAAAAGGGTCCAACAAATCACCGAAATACCAGCAAAACACCCCTATTTTTTTTTTTTTTTGTTTTTTAATTACTGACTTCAGAGAGCTGAAGTTTTGGTTTTTGATACTTTCAGTTATGATTTCTTCCCTTTATCAGAACAGAACGTGTCAAGCTACTTGTGCGTTTTGATGGATCAAGAGACCTATATCATGCATTGTCTTATTGGGGTCTACTTTGTTGCTAAATGAAGTGCATTAGCACTGTCTCTTGTATAATAAATATATCTAATAATGTGATACTGATAATTCTTTAGTCTAGATTGGCGTAATCAAGATAAGAATATTTCAGTCTGTAACATACCAGACACTCAAGTGTTTCAGTGATTGTTCTCCATGTAAATTAAACATATTTTCTGTTGAAAGAAAAAGAAAGAAAGATCCTGCATACTCATCAGTTATCTGAAGTCAATAATTTAAAAAAATAGGGATATTTCAGTGTTTGGGTGGTATTTTGGTGGTTCGTCGGACCAGTTACAAAGCAATCCTGTGATGAAGAAGGCTTTTGAAAATGTGACAAAAGAAGAAAATACATCTTCTTTCAACTGTTTATCCAAAACTCAAACTAGAACATTTTCATCAAGCTTGAGAGACAGTGAGCCATCGAATTAGAATCTTATTTTCTGTTTCGATAATTTTTTTCTCTAATTTTACAGGATGATTTCACAAATTTTGAAGCCAACGATCCATGGGTCCAGAATTTTATCGTTTCATTAGATGCCATGCTAGGAACATTTAAGGTATAGTACAAGATGATTTCTCACTAATCAATCATCTAATATAACCCTATAAGATTCATCTGTATGCCTACATAGATATAGGGAATTAATGAGTCTCCGTGATGCATTATACACAAGCAAGTCGTCTGATAATTATGGATCCATAAAACCCAGTTTGTTTAACAGCCAACTGGATCATGAGATAGCCTGGTGCTTTGATATGCAGAAAATTTACAAATCACACAAAGTTTCAACCCAGGTCAGCCTGCATGGACTGTGCAGGCTGACGAGGTTCAAAACTTTCTGCAGTTACTTTAAACCTCTTTTTACAGAGTGCCACTCATTTTTCCATTGAATGTACGTTGCTGCTTTTCTCAAAACTGACTCGGAAAGGAATAATGTAAAAGAAAAAATACAAGAATATCTGCACTCGTGTAAAATTCTGAAGTTTGATCCATATTTGTGATAATTTTTAGCTTCTAAATCGGACAGAAAACATCAAAAGCCATATACTGTGAAAAAAGGGCTTAATGGATCTGCAAAAAGTATCAGCCCAAAATCTTTTGCTATTGGTCAATATAATTTATGTCCAAGGACCAGTCTACCTTGTGATTCAGTCGGTTGTTGGACAAAGTGGATTTTATGGATCCATGATTAAGTGATGACTTGCTTGGTATCATGTATCACAGAGATCCATTAAGTCTCCTTTTGCCAGAGCATGGCCCATTTCTGTCTTACAGATCACTGGTGAAAATAGTTTGGTAAATAGAGAAATTACTGGTGAAAAGCTGTTTTTCTCGCAACAACATTATAGACCTAACCAAATTCGAAACATTTGCAGAAGGCAGCTTAAATGTGGCTCAAATGATAGAATTTGTTCAGAAAGGATAGAAAACATTGTGGGAAAAGGAAAAAATACTTTTTATACATGTTCCTTAACTCTTTACCAAATGACAAATTTTTAGACTTGTCCAAATTGAAAGCATTTGCAGACAACAACAATTTCAGTGTGACTTAAATGATGGAATTTGTCTTACATAGGTTAGAAAACATTGTGGGAAAAGGAGAAAATGCTAGTTACCAGCATTTTCACCTGTTCCCACGTTTTCAAAAGGCTTCTTCCCCAGGGTCGTTAAAACTTGGAATTGTGTGTTAAAGGGTTATAACTCTGGATTGTTTGGTAAAGTGTTAACCATAATTTGCTTATTGATCTTTTTTGAGGATATTTCCAAGTTGTCTGCTGCAAATTTATTTAATGCTGAAGGGTTGAATGTAAAGTTAGAAAAATAATGACAAATTTGTTGGAAATGAGGTCCAGCTTATCAGAGAGTACAAGGCCTTGTAAACCTTAATTCTGTTTGAAATAAGAATTCTGATTTTCAGTGGTAAAAATCTTGCTCAAAACAGTTTTCACAAATACAATGTAGGTTAAAGTATTTATCTCCTACTAGATGACAAATATGTTAGATTAGTCCAAATTGAAAGCATTTGCAGTTAAAAAATTCAACATAGCTGAAATGTTGGAATTTGTCTTTGAAAGGGTAGAAAACATTGTTGGAAAAGGAGAAAGTTCTAGTGACCAGGATTTTCTCTTTTTCCCATGATGTTTTCAAAAATATTCTTCCCTAGGGTTAATAAAAGACAAGATTGTTTGATAGAGTTATAACATGTTCAGGTTTATACAGGTTGCATGATATTTTGATTGAATACAAAATAGTTATCTTTTTAGGAATCTCTTACCACAAATAACTATGAAAAATTTGTGGGGTTGACTACAAATGAAATCACAACACTGTTAGAAAAAGGTGTAATGAAATCAACTTTCAACCGAGTGAGTCAATTTTAATCTTTCACCTCTGAATCTTTTTTTTTAAACTTTTCCTCATTATTGCCTCCCAAGACAAATTGTTGTAGCAGGTGACTAGAAAAACATGTGTCAAACTAGGATAAACTAAAACAACATGAAACAAAAATTGATATATGAATACATGTAGATGAATGGTGGCTAAAGGAGAAATTTACTTGGTTATGAAAGGAATTGCTTGAATTTCTCCTTTTTCCACTATAATTTCAAATGGAACTTGCCACAAGATGAATACAGTTGACTGCAGATGGTATTTTGATTTGTATAGTGGAAAGTAAGAACAACTGTTGTTAACCCTTTCCCAAACGACAAAATTTGGACTGGTCCAAATTGAAAGTGTTTGCAGACAACAATATTAAATTTGATGAAAATGACAGAAAGTTCTCCAAATGGGTAGAAAACACTGTGGGAAAAGGAGAAATTGCTCGTTACGAGCAATTTCTCCTTTTCCCACAGTGTTTTCGAAAGACTTGTACTGCAGACACATGAAAACCAGGGCTTGTTTGGGAAAGGGTTAATGATTATGAAATTTTATGTAGCCAGGATCAAAAAAACATTGTGTCATTTACAAATTTCTCAAAATGTTTGCCAAAAATTGCTGTGGTAGGAATGCTGTGTCTGTTGTAAGGACCTTATAGAGAAATCCCTTTAACTCATTTTCCCCTGAAACAAATTTGCTGAGGACAACTCCAAAGACACCTTTGTAAAATACGGAAAGTCAACACGAATAGATATCATACATTTGAAAAACATTGATGCAGGAGGGAAAATTGCTTGTGTGTTTTCTAATATTGTCCACTGCAAAGCATAAAAAAAAAAAAAACTTTATACCTGGATATATACCGGTATGTGTGTCGAAAAAATTTTAGATTACTGATTATGGACACTTTGTGCACGGAAAAAACACTCGTTATTTGTTGGTATGTTTGTGGTAAAATACGCAGACAGAAAAGTTTGTTGATTTTTCAAATTCGCAAAATGGCAAAAATTTCCATGTCACAAAATTTTCCACTTATACAGTATCTACAGTAAATAAAGGCTTGCTTTGCATGTCTGTATAGGCCTTTAACCCTTTACCACATAACAAAATTCTAGACTTGTCTATATTGAAGGAATTTACAGATGACTATCTGAATATTCTTTCAAATGATAGCATGTGTTGTTAAATAGGTAAAAAACATTATGGGAAAAGGAGAAAATGCTGGTTACCACCATTTTCTACTTTTCCCAACATCTTTCCAAAATCTGTCTTTCACAGGGTCGTTAAAACTCGGGATTATGTGGTAAAGGGTTAATGTAGACTTTCTTGCATTACCCTGATTAAAGTTCTGATGGCATTTTTCTTTCTTTAGTTAGGTGGATTGCAGTTTGATAAAGAATTACGAGTGCTAGTTGGTTATTTAACTTCTGTAACTACATGGACCATAAGAGACAAGTTTGCTAGACTAACACAGATGGCCACAGTTTTAAACTTAGAGCGGGTAAGGTTATATGTGTTTTATGCTAAAAATAGTTCATACCTATGAGATGACTTTTATTTTATCCAAACTCATATAATGCTTTTTATCAAGACAGAAATCTCTGTCAGAACATGAAATTTACCCCAGCAGTGCATAATGATTAAAATAGGGCATTTTCAGTCACAACAAAGGACCTATATACTAGGATTTAAAGGATGATTTTGGCAGAATATATTGAGCAAGATATCTGACATTGTAGATCCAAGACAAACTGAGGGTGTTCATTTCCTAAAGTTAAAAAATCACACTGTCTGAAAAAACAGTCTGATTATAGGGCTGTAAGGGCTAAGACTGCTCAACAAGGTATAGGTTTTACCAAATAAAAAAATTTTTGACTTGTCCAAATTAAGAGCATTTTGTAGATGTCAAATGGATGTTGGTCAAGCAATGGTGTCTTCTTTTGGAGGGTAGAAAACATATTGGGAAAAGGAGAAAATGCTGGTTGCTGGAATTTTCTCCTTTACCTACAATGTTTTCAAAAGCTTTCGTCTTCAGGGTCGTTAAAACTTGGTATTGTTTGCTAAAGGCTAAAAGGTACTGGTATAATTAATTTAGTAAACACCCATAAAATGAATGTATTTGGCTATACTGGGATCAGTGCATCCATCTTTCTTTCTGCCTGCATAAATGTACTTAGAAGTATTTGTGTTGTAAACTCCTCCCATAGTTTTGCTATTATTGCACCGAAACTTTGTTCAATTTGCGAGACTTAATTTTCTGATGTCTGCCTTTAAACCATTTACCACACAATCCCGAGTTTTACAGTGCCTGAGGAAAAAGCCTTTTGAAAACAATGGGAAAAGGAGAAAATGCTGGTAACCAGCATTTTCTCCTTTTCACACAATATTTTCACTAAATGAAAGACAAATTCTATCACTTTAGCCACATCTAAATTGTTGTCTTCAAATGCTTTCCATTTGGACAAGTCCACATTTTTGTTGGGTGGTAAAGAGTTAAAGGCCCAATAGCAGCCAAAAACACAATGCAAGTGTTAAAATGGATTTAAATTTAAGTTTCTCCATTTAAAAGCATGAAAAATATTATGAAGATGACAAAATGTTTTTATGTTGTCGGTGCAAGAGTTAGTTGCTATCAGAAAAATTAATTTTGAAATCAGGCAAAACGTAAATAAAAGAATTTCTGCCAGTGACTAACTCCTGGATCAACCACACAATAACAGATTGTCATCTCTACAATAATTTCCATACTTTTAAATGGTATGATTTAAATTTAAAGGCATTTTAACACCCGTTTTACTTTTGGCAGGGATTCTTACTTTAAGCTGTAGAGAGTTAGATCAGCTTTAACTTAAAGACAGTTTTGTGTGTAATTCATGTAAGGGTTGAACATTTGTCTGTTCTTTCCAAATGTATTGTGTGTATAGTTACCCATTACCACACAATCCAAAGTTTCAGTAACCTTGACAAAGATTGCTTTTGAAAATATTGTTGGAAAAGGAGAAAATACTGATAAGCAGCAATTTCTCTTTTTCCTCACAATGTTTTCTACCCATTCAAAGACATCTCTAATAAATTAAAAGCTATTTTTCATTTGTTGTCTGCAGTTGCTTTCTATTCAGAGGAGCCAAAAATTTGGTTATCTGGTAAAGGATTAAGTCACCTTTTTTGACAAGTCTGGTTTATTTCATTTTTTTCTTCTTGTGTTTTTCACTGCAGGTTGATGAAATTCTAGACTACTGGGGACCAAACTCTGGACCACTGACCTGGAGGCTTACTCCAACTGAAGTCCGGCAAGTTTTAGCACTAAGGTACATGTGTCATTTTTTATAAGCTCACCTGAACACAGTGTCGTCCTATGTCCGTCGTGCGTCATCAACATTTACCTTGTGGACACTCTAGAGGCCACATTTCTCACTCAATTAACCTGAAAATTGGTCAAAATAATTGTTTTGATGAAATCTCGGATGAGTTTGAAATTGGGTCACCTGGAGTCATAAAATAAGTCACTAGGTCAAATTAAAGAAATACCTTGTGGGCACTCTAGAGGCCACATTTTTTACTCAATTGACTTGAAAATTGGTCAGGATGTTTGTCTTAATTCAATCTCGCATGAGTTTGAAATTTGGTCACTTGGGGTCATAAGCTAGGCCACTAGGTCAAATTAAAAAAATACCTTGTGGACACTCTAGAGGCCACATTTCTTTCTCAAATGACCTGAAAATTTATCAAAATGTTTGTCTAGATGAAATCTCTGATGAGTTCAAATTTGGCTCACCTAGGGTCATAAACTAGGTCACTAGGTGAAATTAATGAAGTACCTTGTGGGCACTCTAGAGGCCACATTTTTTGCTCAATTGACTTGAAAATTGATCAGAATGTTAGTCTTAATTAAATCTCGCATGAGTTTGAAATTTGATCACTTGGGGTCATAAACTAGGTCACTAGGTCAAATTAAAGAAATACCTTGTGGACACTCTAGAGGCCACATTTCTTTCTCAATTGACCTGAAAATTGGTCAGAATGTTTGTCTTAATGAAATCTCGAATGAGTTCGAATGTGGGTCACCTAGGGTCATAAATTAGGTCACTAGGTCAAATTAAAGAAATACCTTGTGGGCACTCTAGAGGCCACATCATTTGCTGAGTTGACTTGCAAAATTGGTCAGAATGTTTGCCTTAATTAAATCTCGGATGACCATAAACTAGGTCACTAGGTCAAATTGAAGAAATACATTTTGGACACTCCAGAGGCCACATTTTCAGCTCAATTGACCTGACAGTTGGTCAGAATCATTGTCTTAACTCTTTACCAAATGACAAACTTTTAGACTGGTCCAAACTGAAAGCATTTGCAGAAATACAAAATAAATTGGACTGAAAATTTGAAATTTGTTATGGAAAGGGAAGAAAACATTGTGGGAAAAGGAGAAAAGGCTGGTTACCAGCATTTTCTCCTTTTCCCAAAATGGTTTCAAAATGCTTCTTCTACAGGGTTGTTAAACCCTATGATTGTGTGGTAAAGGGTTAATAATATCTCAGATGAGTTTTAAATTGGGTCATTATGACCCTGGAGTGAAATTTCGCCTATTGACTCAGGTGAACGAACCAGGGCCATCATGGCCCTGTTGTTCTTTTATTCATTTGCTACAATATTTTTGGATTTGCTGTTTGTTATAGCATTAGTAGTTTGAGAGAGATATCCATGATTTAACAATCTGATCATTTAGAAGTCTTTTGGGGGGTTCTTTGTTTCACAGTCATTAAAATGTTGGATTCGTTATCGTGAAATCCTTGTTCAGTCCTTGCATGTGGTGCTGGTCACTTGGGAATGTCCTTGAGTAAGGCAGTGCAGGGCCCCAGCTTACGTCTGGTGAAAGCCAGAATAAGACATGAATAAGCAAGCTGTAGCCATGGTATTGCTGAAATACTGTCAAAGGAAGCATAAAACAACATTCCACAAGCAAATTAAACCTCGTATTTACACTGACTTTGAAACAATATATAGCCTATGTAAACCTTTGATCTGCCAAAAGCAATCTAGGTGGCTTTCGTAGACGGTAGATCAAGATCAGTCAGTTTTGTAATATAGCTCTCTGTGAATGAAACATGTTCATCATCACTTCTGAAAGAAGGATTTTCTTTGTTAGCATTCCGATAGACTGTATACTGAAAACTGTTTCTGAATGAAAAGGCAAAACTAAAATGCAAGAAATACATTGTCTTTTTTTTTTTGTTCACAGAATTGATTTCCGGTCAGAAGACATCAAAAGGTTAAAACTGTGATGTATACAAACTAATCCATATCAAATCTACAGACTGTGATCAAACTGTGATGGGAAGGTCATCACCACCAGCTTTCGTCAGTGTGAGTGTTTGGTGAAGATAGAAGACAAAGCTCTGGTCTCCCAACATTTGGACTCAGAAATAAATCCATTACACATACACTGCCTTCAGACCAATTATGTAGTTGCATCCTGCTGGAAAGCACTGTTGCAAATAGTGTGGCAACTAGAGAATTTTTAGTAGCTGGCATTTTTTTTTCCTTTTGGCACAGTACAACCACTTTTATTCATGTACTAAATCATAATTCATGTTGATTCTACATGTATGTTTTGTTTTAGAAGGATGTTTTCAAAGTTGTCCAATGAAAAGTTATAGACGTGTGGAAAAAAGGAGACAGTCAAGAAAAGTAAATCAAATTGGGGTGAAAGAATGTCTCGAAAGTATTGTGGCAAGTTGGACATATATCACAGTGCTTGTATAACACTCTAGAACTTTATGTAAGTTTTAAGGAAAGTGTAGTGGTAGAGGACAACAATAAAGTCTTATCTTAATTCGCCTCCAGTGGTAGGAGATCTTAATTTGCTTCCAATGATAAAAGTTAACCCTTTCCCAAACAATCCAGAGTTTTAACTACCCTGAGAAAGACAGCCATGAAAACATTTTGGGAAAAATGATAAGATGCTGGTTATCTACGTTTTCTCCTTTTCCCTAATTGTTTTCTACCCTTTCTTAGACAAATTCCATCACTGAGGAGGCATTTAATTTTTCATCTGCAAATGCTTTCAAGTTGGACAAGTTAAAGATTTTGTTGTCTGGCAAGGAGTTAAATGAAAAAAACATATTATGGCATAATTACCATAGTATTGCTAATGTACATTTAATTCACATAGTGGGTCAAACATCCACTCTAATTTCACTATATGGGATTTCATTAGTTATTTGATTAGAGTGATTAGTGGGTTACCTAATTGTTTATATTGGCGGGAATTATTTATTTTTTATACACACCAATGTATTGAATAAGTGGGGATTTTTAGTGTCTTTTTTTACCAGTTTTGCAGCTTCCCTCTGTGTTCAGTTGCAAATTGTGAGGGTTTTAACCTATTACTGTACTGGCAATTTTAGACACAGAAAATTGCGAGAAATACTGCATTTTGGTTCTTTCCTTCTATATGAAACAGTAAACCATTACCAAATAATCCCATGTTTTATTGACCCCAAGTAAGGCTTTTGAAAAAAGTGTTGGAAAAGGAGAAAATTCTGACAGGATTCGTTTCCATTTCCCACAATTTTTTTAAACCTTTTAAAGCGTAATCCCATCATTTGAGACGTATTGTATGCAAGTGCTTACCATTTTGTCAGGTGAAAAATTTTCTTGTCTGATGAAGAGTTGAGCCTCTACCACATGATAAAATTTTATTTCTGTCTTCCATTTAGTAGAAAACATTGTGGGAAAAAGAGAAAATGCTGGTTGTCATCATTTTCTCCTTTTCCCACAATGTTTTCAAATACCTTCTTTCTTCTTAAGGGCTCTTAAAAATCGGGATTGTGTGGTAAATAGTTAACGCGACACAGATATGAACCTGTATATTCCTCTTGCTTTAGCTGAACCAAGTACAGTATACAGGCAAACTTGTCTGTAGCAGCCTCCCAATTGAACAAAAACTTTGTTCTGGAGACAAGTGGCTGTTTTATTCAAAACTCAAAATGATGGTTGCCTAGTACAGATGGTTTCAACTTTACCTATACATAAAATTTTTGGTTTACGCTCATTTGAAAGGTTTTTGAGAAGAAGTGCATTGAAATCAATTGAGAGAGAAAAAAGCAAACAAAACACCGCATGGGAAAACCCTTGAATGAGCATTTCACCTGAAAGGAGAGATTGCATTTTTTTGAGAACTCTTGCCACTGCAACGTGTCATTTAGGTGTCATATACAGCATAACCTGTATTAGTTGTCAGCATCATAAGCAAACAACCTGTGTTAACGCTTTTCCCATATGACAAAATTTTAGACTGGCTCAATTTGAAAGTAATTGCAGTTGACAACTTTAACATGGCTGAACTGGAGGAATTCTTGCATGTAAGGGAAGAAAACATTGTGGGAAAGGAGAAAATGCTGGTAACCAGCTGGTAGCCAGCATTTTCTCCTTTTCCCACAATGTTTATAACAGCCTGCTTTCTCAGGGTTGTTGAAATACAGCATTGTGTGACAAAGGGTAAAACAGGCAACATAATCACTTCTGAGTTCCCAGGGAAAGTGAATACATGTATTTTGAAATATACCTGCAGTAAGCATGCACCTGTCTTACTCCAGCAAATTTTGAATCCCTTATGAACTTGCTTAACTCTTCACCAAACTACAAAATTTTAGACAAGTCCAAATTCAAAGCATTTGCTATTGATGAATTAAAGTTGGCACAAATGCTGGGATTTGCCTTGAATAGAGTAGAAAACATTGTGGGAAAAAGAGAAAATGCTGGTTACCAAAAGCTGTCTTTCTAAAGGTCATTTAAAGTTGGGATTGTGTGGTAAACAGTTTATACAGATTGGACTGATCTGCACTTTCTTCAAGTCAGCTTTGAAATCATCCTTCTAAAATACAGAAATGCAGGAGTTACGGTTAGTCCAGAAACATGTGTGAAAACAATCTGGCAAAAGGAGAAACAGTTCATCATGCATAATTTCTTCTATTGTCAGAGTGTGTTAAAAATGATGGTCTGCTGCAAGATAAATACAGATTAATATGTTGTAGTAACTTTCCTGGTGCATGTATTTAATTCAAGCAGTGTGAGAAAATTTGATATTGCGTGAGACCAAAGGTGGAGCGAGATGTCAAAATTTTCTTACGCAGCAAGAAGTAAGTACAAGCATCAGAAAAGTTATTACAACATAATATTCCTTTTATTATATACCTACAACTTTCAATGACAATATTTTGCAGTTCTCAACATTTTATTCATAGATTGGTAAACAAAACAAACAATGGTGTAGTAGCTAGTAACATCATTTTTATGAATGGCTGATAAATATCATAGCGTAAATTTTGACCAATCAAATCGCAAATTGATACAAATATGTTCAATATGTGGGTTATGTCATCATTACCATATTTGGAACTGTATTTGACAGTATGTAGATACAGATTTTTTTCTGTCATATTTTATCTGTGTGCAATGCATCTGATTGAGCCAGAAAAATTTCAAGTACATAATAAAAGAAAAATTATGCTGTGGCTGATAATGTTTTTGTGTCATTTTGGACATTTAGAATACTTTAACCCTATACCACACAAGATGAGTTTAAACGATCTTAAGGAAAACTACTGTTGAAAACAGTGTAGGATAAGGAGAAAATGCTGGTAACCAGCATTTTCTCCTTATCCCACAACGTTTTCTACTCTTTTAAAGTCAAATTCTATCATTTGAGTCATGTTGAATACTTCCATTTTGGACAAATCTTAAATTTTGTCGTCTAATAAAGGGTTAAAGAGTACTTGCATATCACAAATAACATGTACTTTTTCTCTTTTGCATTGTGACTAAGAGTGGTTTTGTTATGTTAAAGAAATAAATTATGGAATTAAAACTTTTCTTCTCCACTAGTTGTGTCAAGAGACATGTTTGGAGATTGTTTTGTTGTCTTACCATGTACCAAACAATCCAGAGTTTTAAAACTGTGAGTAAGAGGCTGTTGAAAACACTAAAGGAATAGCAGAAGAAAATGCACAAATTTAACTATTTGTTCTCTGGTAAAGGGTTTACTTACCACCATTTAACCCTTAACTCTTTACCACACAATCCCGACTTTTAACCACCCTGAGGAAAAAGCCTTTTGAAAACATTGTGGGAAAAGGAGAAAATGCTGGTAACCAGCATTTTCTCCTTTTCCCACAATGTTTTCTACTCATCCAAAAAACAAATTTCAATTTTTGATTCACATTTATTTTGTAGTCTGCAAAAGCTTTCAATTTGGACTAGTCTAAAATTTTGTTGTTTGGTAAAGAGTTGATATACAATCCAGAGTTCATTAAAAGACCCTGAGCACTTTTAAGTGTGACTTCACTCTTTACTACACAGTCCCAACTTTTAACGACCACCCCCCTACCCCCTCCTTGAGCCACAATTGTCCTCTAAAAATATGTTTAATTTGGGCCAGTCTAGAATTTTCTTGTTAATACTGGTTTAACCCTTTCAGGGCCAGAGGTGATAACAGTACTTTTGTGGGTCTACTTGAATAGTCATGCCTGTAAAAAAGTATCTGACAGAGTTTAGATAGATGGTATTTTCAGCCTTTAAACCCTTTACGATACAATCCCAGGTTTTCACGACCTTGAGAAAGAAGCCTTTTGAAAACGCTGTGGGAAAAGGAGAAAATGCTGGTAGCCAGCATTTTCTCCTTTTACCACAATGTTTTCTACCCTTCCCAAAACAAATTTCAGTTTTTGAGTAACATTAATTTTGTCGTCTGCAAATGCTTTCAATTTGGACGAGTCAAAATTTTTGTTGTTTGGTAAAGAGTTAAAGAGGTCTACTTTATGTATTTTTCGTTGAAAGAGCTGACAAAGAAAACACATTAACTAGTGAGCTGTCAGTGCAATATAAGAGAAACACTTGAAAGTGGCCTGAATCACGGTACAATCCTGAAGTAGGCAGCTTTTGTAAACATTGTACCAAAGGGTTAGGAGAATTTTCCTTTCTTTTCAATATTTCTACTTTGGGATGCTTTTACAAAGTGTTTGAATGTACTGAATTAGCTGGTACAGTGTATAAAGGTTCAATTATATTTCAGACTAACGCTTGGCCAAGCTTGGTTGTTAATTGGTTGAAGTATTTAAGTGTTAAGCCTAATTCTATTCAGCGTGACTCAAGGACCTTTTGTGGACAGTGTAGATCAAGACTGAATCTACACTATCTGATAAGGAGATGTCTTTCTTCCCAAAATACCTTTGAAATAGCAAATTTTGGGTTTTACTATCGGCTTGAAAGTTTCATTTCACTTTTTTAGCAAAATAAGGGTTAAGAATGGATGGTGGATACAGACCAAAATCTCCACTCCAGCCATGATTCTTTCCAGACATTGAACTTAATCAGTCCCAAAAAAATAAATTGGGCAGAAAATATATCCACTAGAAATTATAAAGATTTTTATTATAAAGACATTAAGTGCAGTCTGATCTTCAAACTATTTGCAACAGCTCCTGCAGCCTATGGCACTGAAAAGAATAAGGGCGTTAGTTCACCATAAATCATCTGTCATGCTTTGTTAAAGATTGCTGAGTTGTGTTAATTAGAAAAAAAAAACCAATGGATTGAAATGAAAGCTATCCTCTAAACACTGAGCGTGAAACCGCAGAAATTCATAGATAGGAGCACTGTTAACGACATTGAAAAAAACTAAATTATTAAAGTCAAAATAGCAGTCAAAGATAAATAATTGGGTGTTATTTAAAATGCATGTAGATTTAATTCATACCATTTAAAAATGTGTGGAAATCATTGTGAAGATGACAATATATTATTGTAAAGATGGTCCAAGTGTTACCCGCTGGCAGGAGAATGAATTTCAAAATCAGGTAGAGCTTACATGTAGAAAGTAAACAAAAGATAAAGCGAACTGGCAACTTTTGACCCGCTTTTAAAATTCATTTTCTGCCTAGTTCCTTGAGTCTTTACCAAACGACAAAATTTTGGACTTGACAAAATTGAAAGCATTTGCAGACGACAAATTAACTGGTACTCAAAAAAATGAAATCTCACAAGGTAGATAAAATTGTGGGAAAAGGAGAAAATGTGGATTGCCAGTATTTCTCTTTTTCCCACAATGTTTCCCTAAGCTAATTTCTTTCGGATCGTTGAAAGTCGGGATCAATACTGAAGTACAAGTTTAAGAAAGAAAAATCTTTCATTTCCAGTTACCTCCCCTGTTCGATAAATGCACTTTGACATGTGACGTCATACGTTTTTCGTGGCAGCTGTAAACAGACGAAACAAGATAAAACACGATCTCTTTTATAGTTAAAATTAGCGTCTGATGACACTCTGTAGGGAGATTCTCATTAATATGAGATGAAAAGGTGAATTTAGACTTGAACTGTATTGAAAATACCTTTTGAACGCTGAATATACTTGATATTATTCTTTGTTTATAGATTCCACTTCCTTAACAGTGCATTGTGAGGGAAAAAAATAATGGAAAAGATAAAGGAGAATATCCTTTACGTCGATAATTGGGATAAAAGGTTTGATTCAGTGATTGGGCACATAACAGTGTATGAATATGGAAAATTATATTCTCCCGTTCTTCACAGAAATCCTGCTAAAACCTGGCGAACTGAGATGTCAAAAACGGGGTCAGAGTTCATGGACAGGCCAAAGTTAATTTCGAAAATACATCATCTCTTACATATTCATCGATCACAGCGTAGAAGAAACTTGGTTGACAACTCAACATGTTCCTCAAAACTTCACCAGGCTCTGCAAAAAGTAATCAGATTGTGTTTTGTACAAAATATTGGGGAGAGCAAACTGTTTCCTGTGGGAAATCTATTTTTAGAACTGTTCGAGTGCGCTGGAAATACAACGGCTATATTTAGCATCCTTTTGGAAGGAATGATAGTGACGCACCGTGCAACAAGCAGAGATTTGAACATTCTGTACCCAGCAAATTCATCAAAGGAAGAAAATAAAGAAGCTTTCGAGTTTTACTTGAAACATTTATGCAACTCTGATACTACAACCCATGGCAGCTTTACTGCAGATTTTATTAATCAGGAAATTGAGCCATTTACATGTCTGTCACCATTGTCAGCCGCAGTGCAAAAAAGGGATCCAGAGATGATCCTTATTTTACTAAGATACGGGGCTGATCCATTTCTTGCATTGGGTGACTCTATTTTTGACGAGAGGGTTAGAGATCCAACAGAGCAGCTGGTAGATGATCTCAATGGGTT
The DNA here is from genome assembly GCA_945859785.2 of Tridacna gigas. Lineage (NCBI taxonomy): Eukaryota > Metazoa > Mollusca > Bivalvia > Cardiida > Cardiidae > Tridacna > Tridacna gigas. The sequence continues at coordinate 63,199,235 of OX244034.2, read as the reverse complement.
ATATTTATTCAAAAATACAGGATTTAATGAAGAAACAAAAACCAAATTAGCAGAAGAAGAAAGTAAGGTTTTGAAATGTTTAAGCTACATTAGAAGATCGGTGAAAAGGATTCCACTGACTTCCTCCAATCATATAGTCACATCTGTTGAGGAGGACAACAACAGTGACGTCAGAATAGAAGATGGGACATCTAGGGAAAAAGTTTACAATTTACATCCTCAGATATTAGAAAACTTTCAGGCTAGTCGTGTAAATGGACTAGCTTCATTACAACATCTGTGTAGATGTGTTGTGAGGGCAACACTGAAATCCAAAAACCATTACAATTTGTTTAGTATTCCAAAATGTATATCATTCTTGCCACTTCCAAATCAACTGAAAAGTTATCTTGATTTGCAACATGACTAAAACAAACATATTGCCCAGAGCTCCAGATAGAGGGAGTGATTTTGATTTCAAAATTGAAAATATTTATCATCTCCACTAAACCCTATGTTATGGGTACTCATTAGAATTGTTTCGTCGAGATGATTCTAATGAGTACCCACAACACAGGGTTTGGAAGAGAAATAATGCATTCAGAATACTGTCACTTCCTTTTATCTAGAGGTCTGATATTGCTCATTGGACACTGCCTTTTTTAACTCATGACTGTACAGGAAATTGGTAAACTAAACTGTTACAAATTATACAAAGGATGAACTACTGGAGAAGAAATGATTTTAGATTGTAATTATATGGAGGACATTGTGGGAAAATGAGCGATTGGATGTTATGGGCAGCTGCTCCTTTTTTGCTCAGTATTATCCAAAGCTGTCGGTTGTATGAGCTTGAAAAGGTACCGGTACTACATAACCAGATTAACCTTTTACCAAACAATTCTGTACTTTAACAATCTTGAAGGAGGAGGTTTTTGAAAGCATTGTGGGAAAAGGAGACAATGCTGGTTACCAGCATTGTCTCCTTTTACCACAAAGTTTTCTTCCCTTGGTCCCATCATTCAGACCACATTTAATCTGTCATCTTCAGTTGCTTCAGTTTGGACAAGTCTAAAATTTTGTGGTCTGGTAAAGGGCTAGGGGACTTCTAAACGTAACTCTTTAGCACTCGGTCCCAAGTTTTAATAACCTAGAAGAAAAAGGCTTTTGAAAACATTGAGGAAAAAGGAGAAAATGCTGATAACCATTTTAACTATATTAATTTAATAAAAATTACACAGAGTATTTTTCTTTTTATGCTGGAAATATTAAGGAACATGTATATACAACTTGGTATTTATTTATTCAAGTGATATCGTGGTTTCATTGTTAAATTACACAATTCTTTAAAATTTACCAGAAGACAAAGTTTTAGACCTGTCCAACTTGAACACATTTGAAGACGACAAATGTGGCTCAATTGTGTTTCAGTGATTAGATTGGTTAGCTTCACTGGCCGAAGGCCAGCGAGCTATTGTCATGGCGTTGTGTCCGTCGTGCGTGCGTCCGTTCGTCCGTGCGTGCGTCCGTAAACTTTTTCTTTAAAAAACTTCTCCTCAGAAACTATTGACTGGATTTTTACCAAATTTCACAGGAATTTCACATTCCTTTGGTGGTCCTCTTTCAAATTCCTTCAAATAATTGTGTTCCATGAAGAATTCTGGTTGCCATGGCAACCAAAGTAAAAAAACCTTTAAAAATCTTCTCCTCCCAAACCGCTATTTGGATAGCATTATTATTTTGCAGGAATGTTCCTTAGATACAGGTTTACAGAATTCCTTTAAAAAAAAATGATCTGTCAAAAAACATGGCTTTTATGGGAGACTCATTTTCCTTTTATGGTATAAAGTAAAATCTTTGAAAAATTTCTTCTCTAAAACTATTCATTGGATTTCATTGTTGTTTTGCAGGTAAGTTCCTATGGTGGTTGTCTGCCAAATTGTTTCTATGGTGGTTGTATACCAAATTCCTTTTAAAAAAATGATACACCTAAAAACACATTTTTTATAGACAAGGCTTATATTTCAAAAAAATGTTCTCCAAAACTATTTATTGTGTTAGTTTTATCGACTAACAAAGAAAAAGGAAGAAAATTGGATTGACTTGACCTAGTCAGGGCTGTCCTATTTAAGCCCACACATTTTCCTTGGTATTAAGATCACAATTTACTCCAATGATATGCTATTAGTTAGTACTAGTAATAAAATATCACTGGCCATAAATAAGATAAAAGCTTGAGCACCTTTCACAACTTGAGCTTTTCAATTTTGCCTTATTACTAAGCCTGAGTAACCATGCCAAGATAAAAAAGAAAAAGTATTTTAATAACAAAACCCCCATGTTGTAGGTACTTTATAGTCCTTTTGATATAGAACAAGAGAACCTCTGCACTTTTATTAGTTCTGGTAAAGGTTTGTTGACCTACTAATGAGTAAATGCAGAGTGGACAGAAGGGGTGTAGATCCTGGTGACCTGGTACAGAGTGGGACAGGGCTTTACATTTGTGATAAGGCATTAATGTTATCCAGTCAAACTGATCCTGCAACTTCAGTACACCAGAATTAATCTGTGCCCTGGAGCAGTATATTTGATTTATGTAAATGCATTTGTAGACCATTTTGTGTTGTTTGCCACAGAAGACATTCTAACTGTGACTGTGAAAAGTTGATTATTAGGGATTAGGTGTTCATTGTATGCCAGCATATTTCATTCTATCTGGTGTATTGATGTAAGTTGATCTATATTGTTATAACATTCATTCATTTGCCCTCCTAGCTGTTCTTTTAGATTACCCCTTTACCACACAATCACAACTTTTAACGACCCTGAGAAAGACATATTTTCTATATTTTGATGTTTCCCCACCCAAAATGGTTTGTGAAAGGACCTGTTGCAGACAACATATCTTCAAATTAGTAAGACATATATAAAAAAGGATAGAAATTATTGTGGGAAACTAAGAAAATGCTGGTTACCATTTTTTTCTTCTTTTCTCACAAGTTTTTTCCATACCTTTTTTCTTCAGTGAGCTAAAATGCAGGATTGAATGGTAATTGTTAAAAACTTCTTTTCACCATTATAGAAATATCAGGCCTGTGGAGCGATACAGGCGCTCAAGCGCCTCTAGTTTTTTTAAAATTGTAGAAGACATTTTGGGAAAAGGAGAAAATGCTGATTACCATTTTTTTCCCTATACCTCAATGTTTTCAAAAGTGAACAATTTCTCTTGTCCACAAATGCAATAAACTTAATTGTTGATCTCATATTTATTAATGTACATGTCTTTAATTAATTTATATTTAAATTATTTTAATCTGTTTTAATGGATTTATTTAAATGATAATGTAGAAGACTTGTGTGCTGTATTTTTTCAGGATTTTATGTTAGAATAATACCCAATCAAAATTACTTCAGGAATCTTCACCTTTTGAAACAATGCAGCATGCAGTCAACTTTAAAATCATCTTTGTTTCATCTGAATATTAAATCAGCATTAATATAAAGTTTTATACATGAATATATTATGTAATATTATCATTTTTTGAAAAATGTTTTAACCTTTTGCCAGATAACCCACTGTTTTAGCTATCCCAGAAAGAAAGCTTTTGAAAACACTGGGAAAAGTACAAAATGCTTGTAACCAGAATGGATTGTTTGTTGGTGCCTATACTGTTAATCCATTGTTTTTAGTGTCTATAGATTCTATTGTGTGGGTTGTTTGAGGATGCCTAAACCATTGTGTGGGTTGTTTGTGAGTGCCTATACTACTGTGTGGGTTCGTTGTTTGAGGGTGCTTTAACAGCAGTTGTAAGGGTTGCTTGAGGATGCCTAAAAAGTTGTATGGATTGTTTGTGGGTTCCTGTACTGAACTTGGCATGAATTTTGGGTTTGTCTATACTATACTTTTGTGTATGTTGTTTGCATGAGCTACTCTTTCATTTTGTGCATTTGTCTATACCTCTGTGCATGTTGTTTGTGCATTTTTCTTTATTTGTGTGTATGTAGGGTGTATAGGTTAGTCATCTTCAACTGTGTTTCCAGTATGTATTTCTTGAACCCTTTACCCTACAATCCAAAATTTTAATGACCCTGAAGAAAAAACCTTTTGAAAACATTGTGGGGAAAGGAGAAAATGCTGGTAAACAGCAGCTTCTCCCTTTCCCACAATGTTTTCTACCCTTCTCAATTTTTGAGCCATCTTTGATTTGTCGTCTGCCAATCCTTTCGATTTGGGCCAGCATGAAATTTTGTTGTGTTGTAAAGAGTTAATCCTTTACATGCCTTCCCGAGTAGTGCAGTCGGTAACATACAGGACCCGAGTCCAGGGGGTTGTTGTTTGAATCCTCATGTTGGCCAATTTCTTTCCGAGGACTGATGATAACCATTGCAACAGGATTTCTTCCTCTCATCGCTGATCATTGTTTGGATGATGGTTATGTAGAAAAGCAGCCAGAGGCCTTGGAAGAAAATTGTGTGAAGTACTGGAAAGAGAAACCCCTTGAATGCATGGATAGGTGTATTGGCCACAGAGATATACATGTAACTGAATCAATGTTGAAAACAGTGCTAAACACCATATAAACAAACAAAGTTAACCCTTTACCAGATAACATAGTTTTTAGACTGGTCACAAATTAAAGCAGTGATATACAGAAGATGAATTTGGCTCCAATAATGGGTTTTGTCTTGGAAATAGATTAAAAGAGAAAAGCAATTTGAGAGAAAAGAAAAAAAAAAAACGTTGATTATCATAGTATATTCCTGTTTCCACAATTTTATTCCAGAGCTGCCCACATCATGGTTGTTACATCATTTATTGTTTGGTAAAGAATTAAACATCATGTGTTGGATATGTTTCATATTTGATTTGTTTGATTGTAATATTCTCTGTAAGAAGTTGTTCATGTTGTACATGTCCGTTTACTCTTCTGTAGCACAAATCTTCAAGAGTACATTCCTTTTACTTAACCCCTAAAGTGCCTTTCACAACTGTAATTGCTTTTGTGGCCAGTGAAGATCAAGATCATACTGTGCAAAGGCTGCAGTCTAAGCTTGATCTTCACTTGATCCCCAGACTTTCCACTTTTCTGAAATACAAGACAATTAAAAACAACTACATATAGAGACAAATTGCAACTGCTTTGGTTTTATTTCTAGACTGCAAATGCCCATACCCGAAGTCTCAGGGTTAGTACTTTACACTTACAAATGATTCTGTTAAAATGTGATTATTTTATTAATACAGAAACAAGCAGTGTCACATGGTGAAATCACTCAGTATAAGTATTTTTTTTTTAATTTTTCATCATGTTCCAGTTTCTCGAAATGCTCCTTTTACAAGATAAAGGCACAGAATATTTATTTTATCATTATCTATTTATTCAGAACTTTAATGCAATTATTTTCAGTATTTATTGAATTAAAATTTCTTCAAAGAATAAAAGTTTTTCATCTTTATCTCACCTGCTGTGTGCGGCATCCATGTTGTCAACATTTACCTTGTGTGCACACTAGAGTCCACATTTTAAGTCAGATAGACTTGAAACTTGGTCAGAACATTTATCTTAATAATATCTCAGACTAGTTCAAAATTGGGTCATGTCAGGTCAAAAAGTAGGTCACTTGGCCAAATCTTAGAAAAGCCTTGTGTGCACTCTAGAGGCCACTTTTCTGCCAGTTAGATATAAAACTTGGTCAGAATATTTGTCCTGATGATATCATGGACACGACTGAAATCTGGTCATGTTGGGTCAAAAAGTAGGTCACTAAGCCAAATCTAAGAACCTTGTATTTACTCTAGAGACCACAATTTCTGCCTAATACTCATGAAACTTGGTTAGAATGTTTGTCTTGATGATGTCTTAGTCAAGGTCAAAATTGGGTTACACTGTGTCAAAAAGTAGGTCACTGGGCTAAATCTTAGAAAAGCCTTATATGCACTGCAGAGGCCATATTTTCGGCCCGATGCTCATGAAACTTGATCAGAATGTTTGTCTTGATGATATCTTGAAATTTGGCCATGTCAGGTCCAAAAGTAGGTCACTTACACTCATGTGTTTTACACCATTAAAATCGTTATCTCTTCAGCTTTATCAACTGTAGATGACTTCACTCAGATGAGAGCTTTTGGGCCAGTGACCTTCTTGTTTATAACGGGGCATATAGTACTGGCTGGTAGAGCCTAAGGCTTTTAACAATAAGGTTGCGGATTCGGTTCATATTTTTTTTTAAACTTTACCAAACAACAAAATTAACTCTTTCACTACTAACTCCAGAAATTACATGTTTTTTCCGAGCTCTAAAAATAGATTTCCACTGCCATTTAAAACGACATTCATCATAGTTTAAAAATAGAGCAGCGGACAGCATAGATCAAGATCAGACTGCACGTTCTGTACAGTCTGATCTTGATCTATGCTGTCCGCAAAAGGTAGTCAAGTCGTCATTAGTAGTGAAAGAGTTAAGTCTAATCCAAATTCAAACCATTTGTAAGGTCAAATATGGCTAAATTGACCTCCATGACATGACTTCCCCTTTCAACGCTGCACAGTTTACCCAGTATGTCTATGTTGGAGAACAGGTACACTTCGATCGCGTTAGGCCTACGCATGTGGGAAAAGTTAGTTACTGCCAGAAATATGGAAAAAAATTGTTTCATTTTCGTTATATGTTGAGGCTTTGATCACTTTGAGGATTTGAAAATATTGTGGAAAAAAAGGGGAAAATCTTGAGCAACTTCACCTATTGTCTGAAGATTTTCATTCTGATCAGAAGGATCGATTCGTGATACACATAAAGAAGAGCCGCAAAAATTGTTCTGTGCTCTTGTCGTCTGGCTGAAAATTCATTACAAGGACAGATTCAGTCACCGACATAAAATAAACGTCAAGTATTGCCTACTGACAAGATTTCAGTGTAATGGCATCCAAGGTGTAAATGTTGTATGTAGGCCTGTAGAAACTGCAATAGTTGGGTGTATACCCACCTCTAACAACCACAGTTACTTGTTTTTTGACAAAACTTTGCGCTCTAAAACCAAACACCGGAAAGGGGAAGACAAGACGGCCGACTATGGGTTTATTTCCCGCCGAACACGACCTCATTCATCTGTCAGTATAATTTTTTCAGAGAGATACATGTAGGCCTACAAAATACATGACACAAGGAGCTTTATTTACTACAAATAAGTTAACAGTATTTCTCACGGTATTTCTAAACTGGAAAGGAAAATTTCGTCAGCCTACTGTTATCGTGTCCTGCGGTAGTTTATTTCCAATTTGTTACATACACTAGCTTTAAAAGAAACAAATGGATAAATACCTTTAGTTGTACAGGTCGAAATTTTGGAGGCGGACGAATTTTTCTCATCCCACCCTTAAATAGAAACTTAATACCACGGTGATAATTTTTAGCTCCACTGGCCGAAGGCCAGCGGGCTTATGTCATGACCCGGTGTCCGTCGTGCGTCCGTCCGTCCGTGCGTCCGTCCGTCCGTGCGTTAACTTTTATTTCAAACATCTTCTTCTCTGAAACTACCCATCCAATTTTCATGAAACTTCACAGAAATTATCCTGCCATGGTCCTCTTCAGAATTTCTTGAAAGAATTTGATTCCTTCAAAAACTCTGGTTGCCATGGCAACAAAACTGAAAAATATTGGAAATCTTTAAAAATCTTCTTGTCTGAAACCATAAGGCATAGGGCTACCAAATTTGGCATGTAGCTTTATGTAGTAGACCTTTATCAAGTTTCTTCAAATTATAGCCCTGGGGTCAAAATTGGCTCTGCCCCAGGGGTAACAAGTTTTACATAGGCTTATATAGAGAAAACCTTAAAAATCTTCCTGTACCTAGCCATAAGGCCTAGAGCTACCAAATTTTGCATGTAGCTATATCTAGTGGGCCTCTACCAAGCGGGCCAAAATTTTAGCCCTGGGGTCAAAATTGGCCCTGCCGCAGGGGTCACAAGTTTTACATGGGCTTATATGGTGACAACTTAAGAAATCTTCCTGTTTTTTTTTTGTTTTTTTTTTTTGAAATTAGCCTTGTATCAGGGGTCTTATGTTTTACAGAGGCTTCATATGGACAAAACTTGAAAATCACCTTATTTATAACCGTACAGCATAGACTTATATTATTTTGGCATGTGGCTTTACCTTGTGGACCTCTACCAGGGTTCAAGTAATTATAGCTCTGGGATCAAAAATGGCTTTGCCCTGCGGGTCTTAACTTTCACATGGACTTTTACAGAGAAAATTTTTTAAGTCTTCATTTTGAAACCATTTGGCTCAGAATTGAAATGTTTAGTATTTATGGTTTATAAGCCAGTGGAGGGATACAGGGCCATCTTGGCCCTCTTGTTTAACGAATCTGATTGGCCAGCTAACCCAAGCGATCGGCTTTTGAAATACTAAGAGCTGACTAAGGACTCTCTGGAGAAAGGCTTCGAGTATCATTGTGGAAAACAGTTTAGACATATTTACTTTACATCGATCGAGAAACAAGTTCTTACAACTTATACTAATCTCTCTCGATTCTGCTTCCTGCGAGCTACACCAGTAGTCGCGCCGAATGTGTTGGCCAATGAACAATCCCAAATTTGACACCCGCTTCCAGGTATCGATCTCGGGACCTTATGGTTACGAGGCCGACGCTCTACCTCACAACCACGGACACCACTCAGTTGTCAAAACAAAAAGAAAAAAAGAGAGAGAGAGAGAAAATGCTGCTGACCAGCATTTTTCTCCGTTTCCCAAAGTGATTTCTACCTTTTCAAAGCAAACCATTTGAGCCACACATGTCGTCTATAAATGCTTTCAAAATGGATAAGTCTAAAATTTTGTCGTCTGGTAAAGAGTGAAACAGAGATGTCATTTAAAGTCACTTTATGGACAAGAAGGCTGATCTTACTTTATCCCCTTCACCAACTTGAAAACTATTGGCAACAATACTCAATCAGATTCTGTATTGTCTTCATATTCACGGTTGCTATTGATCAATATTCTCCTGAAAGGAGCCGAAGTAATTATGTCAGCGCTAAATATAAACCCGACCACTTTCGACGGCTGAAAGTGCAATCCACTGAAACTCTGAAAAATCTTTATTTTATAGGCTTCATTATACAAGAGAACGGCATAGACCCAATATCAGACTGCACGTTTCGTGCAGTCTGATATTGATCTATGCCGTCCAAAAGCCCTTGTTTTCTCCAATTGCGCTGAAATGTTTAATTGGGGTTGTCACAGTAATTTATATATATGGGGTAAAGGTAAAGATCTCAGGCTGGTGTATTTCTGTCTTTTTGTGGTTCTCTGAATAAACTTCAAAACAAAGAAAAATATTTGGCAACTGCTAGATCTGGTGTATTTCTGTCTTTTTGAATTTTGTGGTTCTGTGAATAAACTTTAAAACAAAAGAAAAATATTTGTCAACGGCTGTATCGAATTTATACAGATTTACCTTGTGCACATTTTAACAAAATTGGCTACCTACAATGATAGAGCCTTCATCTCTCCGAAATAGAGAAATTATTGCTTTTTAAAAGCAATCGCTCCTTTTCTCACAATGTTTTCAATATAATTTAAAGTAAACCCGTCCTGTCAAAAACCGCTCTTTCGAGTTGCTTGTATGGGCAGTGCACAGGCGTTCGTTTTGTGACGAACTTCGCCATCTATACAACGTAATATATAGTCTTATATATTACATTGTATAGATGGCGAAGTTCGTCACAAAACGAACGCCTGTGGGGCAGTGAACCAGTTTATGGTAGTTCTAAAATGAGAAGTACCACTTTTTCAGCGCCACGGGTAAAGACAGGGACTTTTGCGGACGGCTCTTATCATCAAGTGCAGTCAGATCTCGGATCTGTACCGTCCGCTTGTTTAGTCAAGGCTATGTGATACAAAATCGGTCTTTCAGTGGACTGTATTTTCAACCGTCAAAAGAAGTTTGGTTCATATAATGTACTTGGCACTTAAAGAGTTAATGATTACAATAAAAAAAACTGTTGCGATTTCCTTGCCTGTTACTAATGCTTTAAGAGTTGTACAGCATATTGAAGAAAACGACCGAGCTAACAGTTTTCCCACAGAATTAGAATTAAATAAGAATCTTGTTCTGGGATTCAGTTATCAGTTTTAAGCCAGTTCAGTAAAAACTCAAACATTTAATTGCGTACTGTTTAAAGACGAAATATCAAGACAAAACAGCGCGTACATGCAGACTTATTCTCACGTCCGGTCATCGTGGGTGTTGGTATGTTGGTTAAAGGTTTTATATTATGTAAAGTCTAACTTTTTAAAATTTCCTTACTTCCAAATAGTCATGTACTCAAATATTTCGTGCATTTCGATTGTATGTAGGTATATTTGCGAGAGACAGATGGACAGAAAAAAAGGAACACAGGGAAAAAATAAGAAAAAAAAACATAAAAAGAAACAAATATACAATCAAAGGGAAAGCAAAAGAAAAGTCACGAGATCCAATTCAATTATTGAGTGCAATGATGAAGCATAATTCATCGTTATTATTTCGGTTCTGCATTGTTCTATTTATTTTTTTCAGAAATTGCCCCCTCCCCCAATTGAAAGAGGTAAGATGTAATTTAGACGGAAAGCAAATGCACAAAATTCAAAATACATTCGAAAAAAGAAACTCTCTCTCTCTCTCTCATAAAAAAAAAAACAAGCATTGGGTGTGTTTTCTTTCGAAACTGTCCACCCACGACAGAACGTCAGCGATATATCGGGTTGGGAAAAAAAAATGTATTGACAAAAAAATCGGTTATGTACACTTTGCCGCCTGTCGCCGATTTTGTCGTCTTGTAGCGACCGCTTTTGAAAACACTGTGGCATAAGACGTATTTGCTCTTAACAAGCAATTTCTCCTCTTGCTACATTGTTTTCACACGGATCCACGTATGGAAGCCAAATCACTTAGATAATCCATGTTTCATTTTTTTTTTTTAGATCTTAATTCGTCTGCAGCGAATTTATTTCATGAGGTAATGAGTTTAGAAATTAGGTCATTGTCAAAAAATAAGATACGGTGAATTAGCCTGTGTATTGTATTTCGATTCAAAACGTACATGTATTTATCAGTAAACTTGTATAATTTGGTGTAAATGAACTACCAATATAATATAGTATATAGATTCAGTTGGCTAATGATTGTAAAGGCAATAATATGGAGTACTCTGTAATTTTGGCACATTTAGCTGTATTAGTGATCTTAGGGTTTCAGACTGGAGTTTCAATGAAAACATGTATGTTGAACTGTGTTTATCGTCTGTCTGTCTGTCTGTCCCTGCCTCCCCTCTCTCCATCCCTCTCTCCTCTCTCTCTCTCTCTCTGTCTCTCTCTCTCTCTATGTGAGGGATAACAAGAATTAAATTTAAATGGTACGTTCTGTTATATTTTGAATGGCTTATTAGATTTTAGATTTCTACAAAAATGTTGAAAACACCATTTAAGTTTCCGGACTCTGTAACACAGGCACTTGTGGGGTTTTTGGTCACAATTTTCGCCCTATATACCTTATATAAATGAGCCATGCTTAGACAAAAGGGGGCTAAATGCATCTCCGAGATGCTTATACCAAGCAAGTCAGCACATAATTATGGATCCATAAAATCCATTTTGTATAACAACAGACCGAAGCATGAGGTCTAGAATGGCCCTTTGACAAGCACAAAATGTAAAATAGCAAAAAGTTTCAATCCATGTCAGCCTGCGCAGAATGCGCAGGCTGACATGGCTCGAAACGTTTTGCAGATGCATTAAACCCCATTTTCATAGTTTTCATAGAACATAACTCAAACGTTTTATCGACCTGAACAGAGCTTTATGCATTGGTTGATTGACTGATTGATTAAATGGTGTTTTACGCCGCTTTCAACAATATTTCAGTCATGTCACGGCGCCATATTCATGTATTTCCTGGATTCCACCAGTACTAGGCTAGAGTTCTGAAGCATATTGCCCAAGGACGCTCCTACCAGAAACACAGTGGATCCAGTGAGGCTCGAGCGCTGGCCCTCCAGATCACGAGTCCTACCATTTACCAATAGGCCACGTGGGACCCCGCTTTATGCATAGGACTAGTACAATATCACCTGTGTGATATGGATAGAAAGTACTTGTTGAAGGCAGCAGTATGCCATTAACACATAGGCCTAGGCCTAAAATGACTTGCAATGTGAGAGTCGGGACTCTTTTATCAACCTTTTACCAAACGAACTTGTTCTATTATGGTCCTACCAAGCAAAGCTTTCAAAAACATCACAGGTAAAACGTAGAATGCTTATTAACTGTTTTTTCCCCTTCACCCACAATGTACTTTCTTCTTCCATATCTCATCATTTGAGCCGCGTTCAGTTTGTCTTATCTATATATGGACGCATCTGAAGCATGGCCGTCTGGCAGAGTTAAGGACATTCACGCACGAAAAGAACAGTATGGAGTACCTATTTTTTGTTGGAGTGCTGGGGGCGGGGGGAGACTAGCGGGATGGGGGGAGACTATTTCCTTTCCCTCCGGCTACCCCTGAAAAATCACGCACAATGGGGACCTGGCTCCTGTTATCCCCCCCCCCCCCCCCCCCCCCCCGTACGCTTAACTACTAACAACTGGGTTTAGTGAAGGCTCATTTACCACTCGCAGATGACATTTTTTTCATGCATGCTGATCATATTTGAAAATAGAGTGGCAAGAAAAACACTCAAAGCAAACAATTTCACCTTCCGCCACATATTTTTTCCCTTATTTCAGAATTTTGCCCTCAATTCGCTTGCTGGGTTTTTTTTTCAGTAGGCATTGATTGTAAGACTTCCTTTTCTATTTTACTTCTACTTTACAGATAACATACGGAAGCACTGTGGGGATATTGTCTCTATGATGGATGATGGAACGAAGTCCGCCATAATATTTTATCAACACAGATCTCGACTGATAGATAGAATTTGGAAGATGGACTGCATGTTTGAAATATCAGGTTGGAGGGACCAATACATGTCATTCATGTTCCTTTCGTTCAACATGCCGAGCTCGGCAACGACCGTGGAAATTCGACAAGGCGATTCATGGGAAAGCGGAGAACCGATCCTTGGTAATGATTTTGAGTTTACTCTCGTAATACTGAGCACGGGGTCATTTGCTTTTTGCAGACGGTTTGGACGGAACTCAGAGAACTGCATAGAATTTTTTGCGAATTTTCTCACTCTAAACTCTTTACCAAACAACAAAAGCTTATACTTGCCCAAATTGAAAGCATATGCAGAGAACAAAATTTACCTAGATGTCACTCATTTTTTTTTTTTTTTTTTTATTTGGAGAGGTAGGAAAACATACTGTTGGAAAGGAGAAAATGCTTGTTATCATCGGGATTGTTTGTTAAAGAGTTTCGTTTATTTTCAAGAACTTTATTTCGAGACCGTAGAAACTCCAACACAAGGCATGATAGAATAAAATGCCTGTCATTACAAGTCTTAGAAACTATTCGTGGCAAAAATCAAAGTAATGTTTCAAAACCTGATTATTAGGTACTTTCCCCAACACAACTATCTCAAGAGACAGATAGAAATAATTGTCACAGCGATTGTTTCGACCTATTTCTGGGGGAAAGTGTTTTTCACAGTACCTCATTAAAACCTCAAATTAATAGATCTAGGTTGATTTGTTCTGCATTACAAACAAACACTAGTGCAAACTACTCAGAATAAGTATATCACTTCTACAGGGCTGCCAAGGCGATTTTCTTCATTCCGTCGGTGGAAAGAAACATTTTATACACACTGGTGGAGAATGTTCATCAGGATTAAAGGGAAACCCCCGCCAGATGGCACACGGGTTTTTAAGATGGTGCTGAATGTATTTCACAGAGGTAAGCTTGATTGAAGGCCTATTAGTAGCCAATAGTAAATAATGGGGGGGGGGGGGGTCAAACTACAGGCAAATTTGATTTATACCATTCAAAAGTATGGATATGAGCCGTGCTATGTGAAAGGGGGCTTAATGCATCTGCGAGAAGTATCGGCGTAGTCCGCGCAGGCTGACATGGGCCAAAACTTTTCGCTATCGGTCAGTTATCTGTATGTCAAAGGACCAGTCTACCTTATGATACAGTCGGTTGTTAGACATAGTGAATTTTATGAATCCCTAATTATGTGATGTCTTGCTTGGTATGAAGTACGAAAGAGTATGAAAACTCAAATTACAGTTGCCATCTTTAACTCTAGTTTTAGGATTCATTTTCAGAAAGTGATGACCTTTCAGGTCTAACCCTCTTATGTCAGCCTTAAAACTTAAATCCTGTGAGGACGAATTACTCATGTGTTTCAAGAAAGATAGGTCCTCATGAATAGATAAATGAACAGACGCATCTGTGTCATTTGATATACGAAGACAACATGCGGATTGAAAAACTGCAAGCCTATAACATAAACAATGAATTCCAGGGTTAAATGTCACAGTTCTGGCATGGCTTAGTTTATGCAGTCTACATAGCGTGTGAATAAGTAAGAGAAATACCCCCAAAACACCCAAAGCACTCTAAAACACCCCAAACCACTGTCATCACATCCCAAACCACGTTCCAAACACCCCAAACCGCACGCAAAACGCTAAGATACACAATTTTATGGAAAGTAGTCATAATATAATGCTATCAAGCTTAGGAAAAAATGCTTTTAACCGTCCGATGAAGGAATTCTTAATAAAATGGTCCACTGTTAAAAACCTATTTGATGGCAAATTTCTACCACCACCTTCTATTTGTACTTTCAATACTTTGAGTTCTGTTAGCGACTGGAATTTTGACAGACAGTACTATAACACATTGTTAGACTTTTAACAATATCCATACATTTGAGTCGTAGGAATTAAACTTGCCTGCAATCTGATGCCCGACTTGCTTACTCTTGGCCCCTAATGGTTATCAGGACCCCGCTACCATCTGAAAAATTTCAAACAAATGACGCCTGTAAATAATTCTGAGCCATCTCTTATGAGAATTTGTGACACATGATGCGCGTAAAATGCATACCAAATGCAATAGGAACAGTACTCGAAGTTAGGAAACACCAGCTACACATAAGCAGTGTCAGACACTGCCGCAATGGATATATTTGAAGTAATTTTAATGCGATACTAAAAACAAAATTAAAATTACTCCTGTCATTTAACTGCTTTGGATTCATCTTTTATCCACCATTGTATTTGTAATATTTTCTTACATCAGTTAAACATAAAAAAATTCAAACAAGAAAAATGTAAAAATCAGCGTTGCTTATCATGCGATACGCAACTGTGAATATGTTTTGCGGGTAGTGGTGACAGTCTGATCTGTACACTTTCTGTTTGAAATTTATGGCATCAGTCATAATCCTAACAAACTGATTTAAAGAAAGTATTTTATAGTGATCTATTTCTGTTAACAATGCGAATTCAACAGGAAATGGGTTAATTTCTGATGATTACTCCAGTCAGCATCTCATACCTAATCATCATTATCATCATTTGTTTAAGGATAATATCCCTGTATTTCGTTTTTAAAAGGGTTCTGCGATCAAACATTTGTATACAAATCATCAAACACGATTTATTTCTCTCACAAACATAGGCCAGCCCATTTCACGCATTTGCCTTTTATACTGTTTCTTGTCGAGAAGAAACACAGTAAAGAGAAGTCCTTTACCTGCATATGGCTTCACACAGCTGCCGAATAAAAAGTTAGGTGCATATTATCTTGCAAATCCGCCACATGAACTTCCTTGGCACTGCATCCCTGTTTCAAATATCAGGCAAAAACAACTCGGAAACCTGAGATAGTCTCTACAAAGGAGAACGTCGTAAAATTACAAAATTACAATTCTACTCGAATATTGACGTAAATATCGAACGATTTCTCATGTTCTTGTCAGTCATTCTACGTGATTATTACAGAACCACAGAAACAACTTATTCGCCCTACTTGTACACTAAATGAATATTGTGCAAAATGATGTATTTACAAGAAAAAAAAATCGTTATATTGACCTTGACTTTTGACCCTGTCCCTGTCGCGGCATCATACAAGGCCCAGCTAATTTCAAAACATACTCATAAACAAACATACAAAAAAGAAGACAAAAAGGAAGTAGACAATTTACAATCAAGGGTAATCAAACAATTATAATTCTTTGATTAATTGTTCAATTTAATGTGATCAGTTTGTTCCTAATTCTGATTATCCAACTTGCGACAAACATTACAGACAAACAGACCAAACACCTATCTTCTCAATCGCATACTGATTCTTTAAATTGATTTATGATAATATCCCGTAAATAACATAAGGTCCAAAGCATCGGTCTATACCAAGTAAATATATTAAATACCACTTTTTGTCACATTAAATTACATGTTTGGTCATAGTATGAGAAGGTTCTACCCTGGTACGAAATGGTAACGCTATGGTACGAAATGGTAAGTTTATGGTACGGAATGGAAAATCTATGGTACGAAATGGTTATAAACGAAATGGTACGAAATGGTTATGGTACGAAGTGACTGCATACCAAACAATCTTTAGTTAAAAACAACAGGGCGAAAACCGAGCGAGAATGGCAACATAATCAAAGTACTGTAAGCGCCCTGATATTCAGAGGGTCGTTGAAGAACCATGAATTGACCCTGTCCGACCTGTTACCACATTTATCGCGGTCCTGATAACCATTAGGGACCAAGAGTAAGCATATTCTGTACTTTATTTGAAATCTGTGTTTTGAGGGAAGAAAGGTAAGAGAAAGAAAAGTGAGGAGCAACACCATCAGAAACTAATTCGGAAAATACATCTTACACTCAACTGCCACATTGTGCATAACAGGACACAACAGTTTTAGAAATCTTTGAAATACTCATAATTAAGTTAGGCACATTACCGCAACAGTGCTGCTCCTTAAATCTCTGCAAAAAGCAGTATGTTAATTCACAGTGTAGGACCGGAAGCATGCATTGTATGTGACTTGGGATTCTGTACAGTGACTATCTGTCACTTGGGCGTTAAAAATTGTATTCCAACGGTGAGTCAAGCTGGTGATTTCTCAAAAATTTTGATAGTTATTATAAAATATTCATACCGAGTTATTTGTTTGTTTTGTATAGACCATACCAGGAACACCTATGTGCGCTGTGAATCTTCCGTATAGCAATAGCAATGCCTTGATCGGTTGACCGTGCTAAAAATACAGATTCCTTGATCATTTGACCGTGCAAAATATACAGATGATTTTGTCCCAAAAAGATGCCGTTTTTATTCGATTATTCGACGTAAAAAATATGTTTTCTCAACGGAAAATGTATAAACAGTCCATTACAATCTTCATTATCCTCCGTTTAAAATGGCACGTTGAGAAATTTTCGGTTTTAAAGTCATCTGAGATCTATTAACCACTTAAAAGTGACTGTACAGATTTTGGTCAACATGCCGTTTTGAATGAAGGATAAGGAATATTGCAGTCGACTTTGTTACCAAACTTTGACATGTTTTTACAAAAATATGCATAAAGAAACTGTTCATACATTTTCCGCTGAGAAAACAGGGCTTTAACGCTGAGTAATCGAGAAAAAAACGGCATTGTTTTGGGACAAAATCATCGGTATTTTTAGCACGACAAATGATCAAGGCATCCTTATTGCTCTAAGGAAGGTTAACCGCGCAAATACGTGTGCCTAATATGGTTTATACATAACAAACAAGTAACTGGATATGAATATTTTATAACAACTATCAAAATAAATGAAATATCACCAGCTTGACTCACCGTGTGAACACAATTTTTAACACCCAAGTAACAGATCGTCACTTTCCAGAAACCCAAGCCACATACAATGCATACTTCCGGTCCTACACTGTGTAAATCGAGTCTCAGGATTTCTGCTTGTCAGCCTATCACCCTATTGCTATTTGTTTGACCGTCTTTCACCATTCAATTAGACTTGCTGATAATCTTATTACGAAAACTTCTTATAAATGATAGATCTGAAGATGGTCGCTTTTAAAGAGTATGAAACTATTCTGAAAAATCTGGTCCGTATTCACCAACGATTCTTAAGGACATTCCATGTCTGATTCTTAAGAATTTTCTAAATTTGAAAGTAACCAAATGGTTTAGCCAATCAGAAGTTGTGTTACTTTCTGAATTTAGAGTAAAACTAAAAGTGAAGTTAAGAATGGTTGGTGAATACGATAAAACTGGATTCACATTGTCGCTGTTTTTATAACTCAACTATGGACGTTTACGTTTTAAAAGTCATTAAGGACATTCTTCAATATGGGATAATCTTCGGCATACTTAGATCTATTTACCCAAATTTTAAACAAGCATGACACTTTAAGATACGGTGTTATGGTAAGGTAAAAGTTATAGATGTTTCAACTGTAGATTTATTTCCGCAGGTATACTATCCTTTTCAATTCCTTGACAGCAGGACTTTATTTGCTATTTACAGCAGGTTATCTTATTTTACTGTATCCAAACTTTGTTATGGTACGTTTGAAATCATGTTCATTCTTGTTGAAGTTAGTATGTCTATTTTTACGTTCAAAAACTTGAAAGTGAGATTTTGACTGGCTCACAGAAAAGTCAAATAAAGAAAATCCTCTGAAGGTCATACTCAGATCTACATATACATTAGAGCTGATTCTGATGAGATTGGATTGTTGTGTGACTAAAATTCCAAGATTCACTCCACCCAAACTTTTTGTTGTCCCTCTTTTTTAGGTGCATGTTATCCTATGGAGTTTCGATGTAACAACGGACGCTGTATAGACAATCAACTTAAGTGTAACAACTACAATCCATGCGGAGATTACTCTGATTGCCAAGATGATGAAAATGGGCAAGAGGTTGCGATTATTGCATGTATCAGCGTGGTCGCTGTGATCCTTGCCCTACTTGCCCTCTGCAAAACGATGGCTTATTTTTGTAAGAAATCAAGGAGGCAAAGACAAGAGGTAAAATTTCTTACCTTTTTCTTTTATATTGTTATCATTAACAGTATTAATCAGCTGCTAAATAAATAAAGTTAAAATTTCCAGCTGATAATAAAACCCCAGAATGTTTCGATTTTAAAGTTATTTTTGCGTTGGAAAAATCTCATCGTGTCTGACACTGCAGATCCAAGATCAGACTACACAGTTTGTGCGGTCTAATCTTCATCTCCACTGTTGGCAAAAGCGCATCAAGCCCCGCTTAGCTTAGATATCATTTTCATTCCGCTTTGTCGGCTACAAGCTCGTACGTTTTTAATTTGGGGGGGGGGCTTAAAATACGTTTCCAACTGTACAGAGAGTATAATCTTTCTTCTTGCGAAACAAGTGCGACGTATAGCAAGTGGACATTTTTGTGCAAGTAATAGATCTAATTAGTAAATGCTGTTTACTTTTGAGTGCCCTCCTTACAAGGAGAATATCGAACGTAGTAAGCATAGACCTATTTAGTAAATTCTAATTACAGCCTACTATTGAGTGTCCTCCTGACAAAGAGAATCTAGTAAGCATTGACTTCGGCCATAATGACTGCCATCAGACAAGAAAAAATATCTATTAGTTGAGCATGGGTTCGAACTTAGGAATAAAACAATCAATTAAAACAATCAGGATGCTTATCTAGGCTTGACTTTCTTCTGCTACACTCATTATCGAGTATTTGCGGCAGACGACTTTGAAAAAAAAAAGCACTATAGCAATATATGGATAATAAGCACAAATTACTTGGGTCTTATATACATAAATACAATTTAAAATATTGTTACAGAAGGAGAAATTGTTGATTACGAAAACTACCACTTTTTCTCACCATAAAAGTGGCCTGTGGCAACCTGCACAAAATCGTTTTCAGGAGATAATAGTTGAAGAATCACTGTTTGCTCTCCAAGGATATCAAAGCTACAAGGAGTCAACATATTCAACGTTAATTTCTATCATTTGACTGGCGAAAAGGTCCTTGAATCATTTACATTTTGATACAACCCTTTATCACACAATCCCGGGTTTAACGACTCCAAAAAAAAAAAAACTTTTGAAAACATTGTGGGAAAAGGAGAAATGCTGGTCACCAGCATTTTTTTCCCACAATGTTTTCTATTCTTTTAACTTGAGGAAATGCCATCACTCGGGTGTATTTTTAGGGTGCCGTCTACAATTGTTTTTAATTTGGACAATTCTAAAATTTTGTCGGGTGGTAAAGTGTTACTCTATATTTTGCAGGAAAGGTCACGCAGGTCAGGCACAAGAGCACACAATGGTGGACAAGACCGCTGTACCACTCGACCAACAAACCCTGTTGACAGCGGTTTGAGTGTTTCCTATACTGTAATTGATAGGGTTCAGGGACCCGCTAATTACAACGCATTATTACTGGCTGACGTCATATCCGGAATTCCAGCGGAAAATACCGCCGATGACAATTTATCTGAAGAGGAGCCCCCATCTTACGAGGCTATCATTTCGAGTGATTTAAATGATCATGCAAATGATCTTTCAGACTGTGATACCCGCATGGAGCGGTACGACTCTGATGACGCCACTCCTGACTTGGAAAATCCGAATAACCCTCATACAAGGCGTCCACGACGACCAACGCGACGTCACAGTTCACGATATTTACCTCGATATAGTGAGGTACTGCGTAATAGAGATGCATACGAAGTAAGGGGCGAAGATGACACTCCGTCTTGACTGAAAAAAAGTGGATGCAAAGGTTTACCGGTAAATTATCAGTTGAACAGATGAAATAAAAGCAGGAGGTCGTATAGACTTACTGTTTCATGGTGGTCAATATTTGCAAAGATAAGACACTGTATTTACCATCATTAATTCACTTCTTTAGAACCATGCGGACAAAATCTTTGTCCCAACTATTCACTTCACATAGTTCTGGGAGAAAAACAATGCGGAGAAGGCTAATATCTCACAGGTACGCTTTGTATGTTAAGACAAAGTTTCATTATTTTTTTCCGCATCGCTAAAAACTATTGCCATATAAAGTATTTTTGTGTGAGTCATACATAAAATGTCTCTAAATTTGTACATTTTTTTTGACTCTTTACCATACGACAAAATTTCAGACTCGTCTATGTTAAGAATATATGAGCCACGCTCTGGCAAAAGGGGGTTTAATACATCTCCGTGATGGGTGATACCAAGCAAGTCGTAAAGTTATTATAAACCCGTGAAATCCACCTTGTCTAACAGCTTTCTAAATCATGAGGTAGACTGGTCCTTTGACAAACAGAAAATTGACAAATAGCGAAAAGTTTCGACCCAGGTCAGCCTGCGCGGACTGCGCAGGCTGACCTGGGGCGATACTTTTCGCAGATGCATTAAGCCTATTTTTCACAGAGCGAGGCTCATATGTATTTTCAGAAGACAAATGTGTATCCACGACGAAACTTGTCTTTGAAAAGGTAAAAACATCGTGGGAAAAGGAGAAAATGCTGGTTACCAACATTTTCTCATTGTCCCACAATGTTTTCAAAAGTCGTGTACGTCAGGGTCTTTGAAACACGAGTTGTTTGGTAAAAGGCTAAATTAAGTCTAATTTCTATATTCATTTACATGTATTATGATCTGCATGGATAAGAAACTTAACACCTGAAAACACTGGACAAACATCACATTGGAATTTTGAGAACAAAATACGCACATCTCTGGTTAATGGAGTGGTGACAAATACACACACAATCCTTTTGAAGAAAACTAAAGTATTTGAGTTATGTAAAACTTTTTTTGATAATCTTTATCTACAATAATTTCACAAGGAGTTTTATGTCCCATTGTATTCGAATGCCAAAAATCTGTATCGAATCTGTATCTAATCTCTCGAACAAGAAGTCTTTCTGTAACACTGTGAAACGTGAAAAGAACGAATAAGCAAGATCTAGACGGCAAATGGGCCTGTGTGAAGTACAGCTGTGCTTTTTCCCTTTAATTCTTATACTGAGACATGTTACTCAAGATTGTTTTCACCTCTTATGTCCACGGCCAACGCTAAAGACGAAATACATGTACTAAATGCAGTGCAGGAGGTTTTATTTTCTGTCTTTACTCTTTTATACGCCCGAGGAGATGTTTAAATTAAAATATGTCAGTCCGTCCGTTTGTTAGCAATTTTGTGTCCACTCTCTTTCTTTTGAACCCCTTGCCTGATTTTGAAAATATTTAACACGTGCGCACCTTGATGAGACGACATGCAGAGCGGAGGTTTCAGATGCCAGGCCCAAATGCCAAAGTTACAGTGAGGTGTGTGTGTGTGTGTGGGGGGGGGGTTTAAAGGTGACATGCACTTTTAAGCTTTTTAAGGCATATATAACCCCGTTTTACATCATCTCGCTCTTGTTCCCACAATATTTTTCCATGATACACGGCACCGCTAAGGCTGCAGTAACAACTGTCCCCCATGAGAACACAGGATTGTAGTGACTTAAAACTACTGCATAAATGTCAGGATAATGTAAGTGGCCTTTAAAACTTTTGCCGCCAAATAGGTGCAGGTGTCTTTCTAAGACAAACATGACAAGAAAAACATTGTGAATATAGGCACTCTTTGGTCAAGGCGTAGAATTAAGGAGCGAACGGAGTAATCATAGGCTTAGATAGTAGGCTTTGAACAGTCTGATCTGAAAATGGTTGAGGAAACATAAATACATTTACTTGAACCATGCCCTGTGAAAAAGGGGCTTAATGTATCTGCAAAAAGTATCGACCCATGTCAGTCTGCGCGGTCTGCGCAGGCTGACATGAGTCAAAACTTTTTGCTATTTGTGAAGTTAATGCGTGTCTGCCCAAGGACCATACTACCTCATGATCCAGTCGGTTGTTAGACAAAATGTTTTTTTATGGATCCACAAATATGTGGCGACTTGCTTGGTATTGTGCATCGCGAAGATGCATTAAACTCCGTTTAGCCAGAGCTTGGTTCATATGTGTTGTAGACCTCCGCCATTGATAAATGAGTAAGTGTTGAAACATGGCGCCCAACAAAACTAATATGTATACAAGGAAGCCGAAACATGGCATAGGAATGCTAGCTCCGCAATCACCAATCATTCTTGATTCATTTCTAATCTTCAAGACTATTCACGTAATTGATTGAGACAGAACGTTTTAGCTAAAAAGGCTTGTTTCGACGATGGTTATGTGGGAAAGCAGCCAGTGACTTGGAAAGAATATTGTGCGGAGTAGTGGTAAAAGAAACTCTAGGAAAGCATGGGTAGGTGCACTGGCAGCCACGATATAACTGAAATAATGTTGAAAACGGCGTTAAATACTATACATTCATTCATTCAGCTAAAAAGGCGGCTAGTTTTGGATTTTAAGTTTGAAACAGTATTCAGACTTGATGTTGAATATGGATGCAGAAACTGTTATTGCAAACAAAATTTATCATTATTGATTCAAACGCCTAGTTTGATGTGATTGATTAACCTATAATAATCCCATGTCTTCACTACCCTGGGGGACAAGACTTTTGAAAATATTGTGGGAACGTGAGAAATGCTGGAAACCAGCATTTTCTCATTTTTCCACGATGTTTTCTACACTTTCCAAAAGAAATATCATCATTCGAGCCACAGTTAATTTGTCGTCCGCAACTGCTTAAAATTCAGAAAAGTAAAAAAATTTGCAGTCTGCCGTAAAGAATAAAAATACACTGAAGAAATTATATATGCTGTTGGGGGCCTGCAAAACATGAAGTTAAGGTGAGAGAATGGTTATAGACAGAAACGTAAGAAGAAAAGAAAGAAGTGAAACACAAACTAAAAGAAATTAACCGTGCTAACAGACCTAACTTCTTCGATTTCAATTGTTCTAGTAAGTCATTGTGGCTAATTGAATGTATAGGACAACACAAATATTTGTGCTATGGATTAAAAATCTCATTTTTTGCGACCCACAATATGCTTAACATCCCCTCAGCTATTGACGAGTCAGTTGTTTAAAGTGCATTCGTGTCCCAGTGTTTGTGGTACATACATATCTCTGAAAATAAACCAATAAATAAACACACACAAAAAAAAAAACCAAAAAACATATGTCTTGTTTAAACTACAGATACATCCAATGCTTTTTTACCTTACGAAACTTGAGGTTAGTAAGTCATTTTCATTTGTTACTGACTGAAATAGAAACAAACATCAGATAACATTTTCTACGTTCGTATACAGATTCAAACCCGTTCTTTTTTATTTTTCTCGGGGAGAAAAGTCTCAGTAATATCCATGAAAGTGATACTGAAAATTCAAACTGGATAAAAATGAGATATCAACGAGTTCAATCCACATGAAAAGTTTGCCTCCACCCATTGTTATTCTTTCTGTACATCTAATGCTTCACTCACTCAAAAGCTTGGCGTGGCAAAACAACTCATCATGTTCCCCTAAGAGAACATATTCAATTTCAAATTTCTCATCCCAGATGTTGTCGATGACAATTTTTGGCAACCAATCACCATGTGTGACCGAAACTTTGCCGATATTTGGATGCGTGATTAAATCTTTCAACGCCATACCACTGGATGGTTCATCTGACGTATCATGCACTACTGGTTTCCAGCAGTCAAACTTGATCTTGTTCTCGTCGTAGCCGGTACCCACTGTTAAAAAACCGATCGGATTCGCAACTATTGGAGTTCCGACCGCAGCCATACTTCCAATCAAAACAGATCCAACTCCGGCAGACGAAATACCCCCAAGAACTGCACCAGAGACAGCACTGGCGGCTGTTTTTGAAGCAATGGTCCCCGCAATGGCACCGGTTGAAGCTCCTGTTCCTATTGCGGTTGCTAGGGCAATTTTTACGGGCTCCGACATTGCCCAAATTTTCACACAAGGTACCACGGCACCAACAGCTGCCCCAGCAAGAGCAGGAATGGCGCCACCGGAAGTTGCTGCCATAAAGCCACAAGCACCTGTTGTCAGTATCGTCATCTTTGGGTTTGGAGTTACTAGAAGGAGAATCAAAAGAAATACATGTACGTTGCACTGACACTAAAAGCTACCGTTTCTTTATTTCAAAATACATTTGAAGGCCCATTGGCGGCCAAAAGCAAACAATGAAGGTGATAAAATGCATTTAAATTTAAATCATACCATTTAAAAGTATTGAAAATATTGTGAAGATGACACACCGTTATTAAGCGGTCGGTCTTTATGTTAGGAAAAACAATTGTAAAATTATGTCAAAAGTTGTTAGATCGCTCTATCCTTGTTTACTTTTTACCTGGTTTTAAAATTACAGAGAAACCGTTCTCACACAATTCGTTGATTTCCGTATCAGAAACGCAGACAGCGCACTGGCGTCCGCGGCATACAATTGCTACATGATTGCGCGCTGGCACATAAATCCGCCACGGTGCCCTGACCTGTCACCTTGTGACTTTTGGTTGTTCTCACGACAAAGGCAATGCTCGTTGTCAGCCCATATCACTATTCTTCGAAAATTTGACATGTCTGCTATGACGCATTGCTGTCCTGTGCGGGACAAATATTAATACGCGGTGCGTGAATTGCCGTTTAAAAAGTGCAGGTGGAAAATGGCAATAAATTACACTAGAACTGTAGAGAAATCAAGTAAGTTTTTCACTACAAATTTCTCAAAAAACAAAATGATTTCAAACCGGGAAAATGTGCTTTTTTCAAAATACCAATTGTTTACTGCAAATCTATGTACACAATTTCTAAATATAGACATTAGGAAAACCGGGATTTGTGCAACAGACTGACAACAAAAATAACGTCCCCACCTTGCTGGGCTTATACCAGGACTTTTTCCCAAGCTTAAAAGGGTTATGTTTATAAATGGCTGGTGCATATGTTATATACTAGAGAAGAGAGTAAACGTATATTTCATTTAGAAATTCGTTGCATCGATTGCCGCCTTAAAAAGTAGTCCGGTTCTGTACCCAGAGTGCCCATATCAGATATAGGTTATGTACATGTATTTTAAAAATGCCACCTTGCGGAAGATAATGTTAGGCATACGGAAATCCTTTCTTTTTAGAGTAAGGTGTATTTCGGCCATGGTGAAGGATAAACATACAACTTTTGAAACGCCTTTTCTAGCTGGATGAACAATAATCAATAATGTAAGCCACGCTTTGGCAAAAGAGGTCTTAATGCATTTCCCTGATGCATTGTACCACTCTAGCCATTACATATACCTAATTATGGATCCATAATAGCCACTTTATTTAACAACAGACTAAATTATGAGGTAGGCTGGTCCTTGGACATACAGAAAATCGACAAATAGCAAAAAGTTTCGGCCCAGCTCAGCCTGTGCTGAATGCTCAGGCTGACCCGAGTCGATACATTTTGCAGAGGCATTTTGCCCCTTTTTCGTAGAGCATGGTTCATGTATATAGAAAAATTAAGAAATATCAAGAGACGCAGAACAAGTTTGAAATATTCTTCTTCAGATGTAACCCATTCGGAGGTCGTGAACTTCAGTCACACTTTTTTATGTAGAAAAATCAGTTGTAGATCTAAATGGATACTGTCAGTTTGGAACTATTGATAATTTATGATACCGAACAGTTTAGACCAAGACTAGACTACACATATTTGCAACGCCTGATCTCGATCTACGTCCAGGGTAGGCCTATCTGTTAGCCATACGGATTTAAAATTCCTGATTTGTTCTCTTCGAAGCCGAAATATGCTTTAATTTTGTCAGTGCCTACAGGCCTATTTATAACTCGACCACTTCCGGCGGCTGAAAGTACAATACGCTTTAATCTCAGAAAGATTTTTGTCTTATAAATAGGCTTGACTAAACAAGCGGATGTAATATGTATATTACAGCACTCGTCACAACTCGGCCGATTCCGTACCTACATCTAACCTCGTCTGTATAAGGGAGGCTTCCATTTTGAACCACCAATCACATGATCTTAAACATGGCGGCGCCCCTGTAGATCGCTTAGCAACGACATGAACAACAACTGTGAAGTTATTCACTTCTATCGATCTGTCGATGAAAGCTCCTAACGGAATTGATAAACCACGCTAAAAATTGAATATACAAACTGTTTGCCGACTGAAATACTCTTAGAAAGATAACGATAGAAAATGTACTCATGTGTTCTTTCTAAAGAGGAGCCTTACAATTTCAATAACGGTAAAGCGGTGTGCTTCCGGAGGTGTGCGAAATGTACCGTGTAGGTGCATATCAAGCTACGTGATACAGCCGAGGGATCTGATCACCGGATCACCCGAGGTATGCCGAATGTCAAGCTACGTGATACAGCCGAGGGATTTGATCACCGGATCACCCGAGGTATGCCGAATGATATTACAGATCATAATGCGCTTAATGTACAGTCTGATCTTGATCTATGCCTTGTGCGCAAACAGAAACTGTTTTCGTTTACAAGTGACGGTGGAAGCGTTCAGCCACGTATTAACCCTTAGGCTGCTAAGCGCGACTCGTTGCGCTTTTGCGGACAATGCAGATCAAGATCAGACTGCACAAAACGTGCAGCCTGATCTTTGATCTACACTGTCCGATATGGTATTTTCTTTCCGGTGAAATCAACTTTTAAGTTTATAACAGAAAAACCTCTATATATACTATCAAGTCTGGTATAGAAAAATGGCAACAGCATCATATCTGTTTAGAAATTGTTGTAAATAAAGCCACACACATTATGAAATGAAAAAAACTAATTTGTTTACCTCTGATGAAGTGTTCTCCTTCCTTCCAACGTCGTCAGTGTGAATGGATCCTCCAACATCGAAACGAAAACAGAACTCTAATTGGAGATTTGGAAATGACGATCTAGCATTCAAAAATAGAATGAAATAGGTTTTTCCAATCTAAAAATAACTGTTGTGCTCAGTGCTGACTGGAACATTGTGGGGAAAACACATTTACTCATCGTTATTTTTCTACGCAGCGAGAATTCATGAGCGATGAACTCACCTTTAAACACTTTGTGCTAAGGTGAGTTTAAATTCGTCTGTTTGATTTTCGGCCTAACCCTTAGACTGAATTGAAGATTTCCAGACAATAGTGAAAACCTATGATTTACGACTTAAAAAAAGGTTGCTCTTCGGAGAAATCTCACCGTATCAGACAGTTCATATTCAAGATCAGACAGCACGCAAAGTCTGATCTTGAACTACACTGCCCGCAAAAGCCAACAAAGTAGCGCTTAGTATCTTAAGTGTTAAATGTCCCTGAGTAGGACATTTTTAGCTCACCTGAGCACGAAGTGCTCATGGTGAGCTATTGTGATCGTGCTGGGTCCGTCGTCCGTCGTCCGTCGTGCGGTGTGCGTCGTGCGTCGTCAACTTTTTACCTTGTGTACGCTCTAGAGGCCACATTTTCAGTCCAATCCTCATGAAACTTCTTCAGAATGTTTGTCTTGATAAAATCTCGGACGAGTTCGAAATTGGGTCATGTGAGGTCAAAAACTAGGTCACTAGGTCAAATCTTAGAAAAACCTTGTGTACACTCTAGAGGCCACATTTTCAGTCAGATACTTGTGAAATTTGGTCAGAATGTTTGTCTTGATAAAATCTCGGACGAGTTCGAAATTGGGTCATGTGGGGTCAAAAACTAGGTCACTAGGTCAAATCTTAGAAAAACCTTGTGTACGCTCTAGAGGCCACATTTTGAGTTCGATCCTCATGAAATTTGGTCAGAATGTTTGTCTTGATAAAATCTCAGAGGAGACCCAAATTGGGTCATGTGGGGTCAAAAACTAGGTCACTAGGTCAAATCTTAGAAAAACCTTGTGTACGCTCTAGAGGCCACATTTTGAGTCCGATCCTCGTGAAATTTGGTCAGAATGTTTGTCTTGATAAAATCTCAGACGAGTTCGAACTTGGGTCATGTGGGGTCAAAAACTAGGTCACTAGGTTAAATCTTAGAAAAACCTTGTGTACGCTCTAGAGGCCACATTTTCAGTCCGATCCTCATGAAACTAGGTCAGAATGTTTGTCTTGATAAATCTCGGACGAGTTCGAAATTGGGTCATGTGGGGTCAAAAACTAGGTCACTAGATCAAATCTTAGTAAAACCTTGTGTATGCTCTAGAGGCCACATTTTCGGTCAGATACTTGTGAAACTTCTTCAGAATGTTTGTCTTGATAAAATCTCAGACGAGTTCGAAATTGGGTCATGTGGGGTCATAAACTAGGTCACTAGGTCAAATCTAAGTAAAACCTTGTGTACGCTCTGGAGGCCACATTTTCAGTCAGATACTTGTGAAACTTGGTCAGAATGTTTGTCTTGATAAAATCTCAGACGAGACCCAAATTGGGTCATGTGGGGTCAAAAACTAGGTCACTAGGTCAAATCTTAGAAAAACCTTGTGTATGCTCTAGAGGCCACATTTTCAGTCCAATCCTCATGAAACTTGGTCAGAATGTTTGTCTTGATAAAATCTCAGACAAGTTTGAAATTGGGTTGTGTGGGGTCAAAAACTAGGTCACTAGGTCAAATCTTAGAAAAACCTTTTCTACCCTATAGAGGCCACATTTTCAGTCCAATACTCTTGAAAAATGGTCAGAATGTTTGTCTTGATTATATCTTGAAATAGTACGAAAATGTGCCATGTTTGGCCAAAAACTAGGTCACCAGGTCAAATCTAAGAAAAACGTTGTGTATGCTCTAGAGGCCATATTTTCTGTCCAGTACTCTTGAAAGTTGGTCAGAATGTTTGCCTTGATAATATCTCTGACTAGTTTGAAAATAGGTCATGTCGGGTGAAAAACTAGGTCACTAGGTCAAATCTTAGAAAAACCTTGTGTAAGCTCCAGAAGCCACATTTTCTGTCTGATACTCTTGAAAGTTGGTCAGAATGTTTGTCTCGATGATATCTCAGTCGAATTTGAAAATGGGTCATGTTTGGTCAAAAACTAGGTCACCTGGTCAAATCTTAGAAAAACCATGTGTACACTGTTATGGCCACATTTTTTGTTCAATACTCTTTTAAATTTGCTCAGAATGTTTGCCTTGGTAATATCTTGGATGAGTTTGAAAATGGGTCATGTTGGGTCAAAATCTAGGTCACTAGGTCAGATCTTAGAAAAACCTTGTGTATGCTGTAGAGGTCACATTTTCAGTCCAATACTCTTGAAATTTGGTAAGAATGTTTGTCCTGATGATATCTTGGACCAGTTTGAAAATGTGTCATGTTGGCTGAAAAACTAGGTCACTAGGTCAAATCTTAGAAAAACCTAGTGTACGAATGACTCTCAGAAAGAAGCCTTTTGAAAACACTGTTTGAAAATGAGAAAATGCTAGTATCCAGCATTTTTAGCTCCACTGGCCGAAGGCCAGCGGGCTTATGTCATGGCCCGGTGCCCGTCGGGCGTCCGTGCGTCCGTCCGTGCGTCCGTCCGTGCGTCCGTCCGTCCATCCGTGCGTTAACTTTTATTTCAAACATCTTCTTCTCTGAAACTATCCATCCAATTTTCATGAAACTTCACGGAAATGATCCTGCCATAGTCCTCTTCAGAATTTCTTGAAAGAATTTGATTCCTTCAAAAACTCTGGTTGCCATGGCAACAAAACTGAAAAATATTGGAAATCTTTAAAAATCTTCTTGTCTGAAACCATAAGGCATAGGGCTACCAAATTTGGCATGTAGCTTTATGTAGTAGACCTCTATCAAGTTTCTTCAAATTATAGCCCTGGGGTCAAAATTGGCTCTGCGCCAGGGGTCACAAGTTTTACATGGGCTTATATAGAATAAACTTTAAAAATCTTCCTGTACCTAGCTATAAGGCCTAGAGCTACCAAATTTTGCATGTAGCTATATCTAGTGGGCCTCTACCAAGTGGGCCAGAATTTTAGCCCTGGGGTCAAAATTGGCCCCGCCGCAGGGGTCACAAGTTTTGCATGGGCTTACATAGTGACAACTTAAGAAATCTTCCTGTTTTGAATTTTTTTTTTTTGAAATTAGCCTTGCATTAGGGGTCTTATGTTTTACAGAGGCTTCATATGGACAAAAATTGAAAATCACCTTACTTATAACCATACAGCATAGACTTGTATTATTTTGGCATGTGGCTTTATCTTGTGGACCTCTACCAGGGTTCAAATAATTATAGCTCTGGGATCAAAAATGGCTTTGCCCTGCGGGTCCCAACTTTCACATGGGCTTTTACAGAGAAAACTTTGTAAGTCTTCATTTTGAAACCATTTGGCTCAGAATTGAAATGTTTAGTATTTATGGTTTATATTTATAAGCCAGTGGAGCGATACAGGGCCATCATGGCCCTCTTGTTTCTTGTTTCCCTTTTTCAGAATGTTTTCTACCCCTTTGAGAGACCAATTCCACAGCTTGATCCACTTATTATTTGTTTTATGCAGAAGGTTCAGACTGATGAGTTTAAAATTTTATTGTTTGGTAATACATATATCTCACAAGACGTTGGAAATTGGTTGTGCTTGGTCAAAAGGCTCAGGTAAGCGACTCCAGGGCCATCATGGCCCTCTTGTTAGCAGGTAAACATTGAAGGAAGCTTTCAAGCCGATAGTTAAAGCCCTAATGCTGAGCACTACCGGTATTTCAAACTTTTTTTTTTTTTTGAGGGGGGGAACTCCTTATCGGAAAGTGTAGATCCAAGATCAGACTGCACATTCTGTGCAGTCTGATCTTGATCTGCACTGTCCGCAAAAGGTCATTGAGTCGCCATGGCTTAGCAGCTTAAGGGTTAATAAAGGTAGGCTTAATTCGATTTATTATAAATCATTTCTGTTTTGGGGAAAGTTCTTTTTTCCCAAATATGAGTTTTCCCCTTTCACTGTTTGTTACTGAGCAAAGCAAGCATAGATTAATCTGTCAAAGTGGTTTGTTTGGTTGGAATTAAAATGTACCATGCTCTGGCAAAAAGGGTTTTAATGCATCTCCGTGATCCTTTATACTAAGCAAGTCGTCACATAATTTTGAATCCATAAAATACATTCTGTAAAACAATCGACTGAATCGTGAGGTAGACTGGTCCTTTGGCATACAGAAAATTGACCAATAGCAAAAAGATTCGACCCAGGTCAGCCTGCGCGGACTTCGCTACTTTTTTGTAGATGCATTAAACCCCTTTTTCACAGAGCATGACTGAAATACGTTTACAGTCTGCCTCAAACACACACAAAGTCGGAATGGTGATGGAAACAGAAAGTAGGACTTCTGTTTAAAATTTCACGTCGGAAAACACTGTTATTGATCTTCATATTGGCCAACATATTTTGGTATTCTTACTTGGGTGACATCAGAAATGATTTTCCGAAAAATGCCTGACCTTGACGAGATCAAAGACGATTTTTGCGCTGGAGTTGGTATTTGGGATCAAGATCAGGCTGCACAAAGCGCACAGCCTGGTCTTGGATTTACTCTCTCGTTATTTTGTGTAATGGTATGACCGAAAACAAAAGAATATCCTGGTCATCTGTACACAATTGATACTTTTTTTTCTTCTTCTAACACAAATAATTAGCACTGAAAGTGTTAAGGGACTGGAAAACCAAGAAACACGTCAAATGTTAGGAATAGATCGTCTTCCTATAAAACATGAAGTTTCGATCTTTGACGTCAGAGTGCGAATGTGAAACGAGAATACATACCTCCCTTAACTGTCTGCTGTCACTGTTCAAAAAGACTTGAATTAAGGTAGGTAATATTTACATGTAGTATGGAAAGTTTAAATTTAAAAAGAAATAAATTTAATCAAAGTACTGAAAGTACCGAAGGCGAAGTGGTGGTTGATGCCATTTCTTGTGACTTTATCTACTTTTTCCGTTCGGAAAATCAATTAAGCTAGCAGATGGAATACCTATAATACCTTTGCAATAGAACTGTAAATGTAAGATTTAGAAATGCTTTTATGTAAGCCTTTGACTTAGTTTGTCACAAATCAGTCTACCATCAAAACGAAAAGATCCTTGAAACTACCGTTAAACTGATTGTTCATTCACAACGTTAAATTACACATTTTCATACACAATCGTACTTCATGTAATTTACTTCAACTGTAATTAGTACTGATTCGTCTTCTTTTCTTTCTTAGAAAAAATGGTTATAGCGACAGGAGCGGCAATTGTTACCGTAGCAACCGGCGGTGTAGCAGCTGCTGCCGGGGCGGGGATAGGAATATCAGCAGGGGCCGGCGGTGGGGTGACCGGGGCAGTGGCAACTGGAACTGCCATTGGAGCATCTGGTGGGGCAATTGCTGGAGCTGCAGCTGGAACTGCAGCGGGCACCGCGGCCCTGACTGGGGCGGCAACTGGCGCTGTAGCAGGTGGGACAGCAGCTGCTGGCGTCGGAGGTTCTGGGGCAGGCGTTGGTAAGTTAAGCAAGTTTTTTTTTTTGTCCTTTTTTGTATTTGATATTTCATGAGAACCTATGCATGAAATCATACTGATATTTATTGTGATTTATAACAAGTATAACGAGCCCTTATCTATGTAGCATAAGACAGGTGGACCGTGTTTTTCTACAGGCGATCATATTTAGCAGTTGTAGAAAATATAAAGTTTGTTGGCACTACCGTAACAGGTTCACTGTAACAAAATCTCACACTTAGAATTTTAAATGCAAATCTAACTTTCTTTTGACAGCTGCTTTAGTAGCTGGGACTGGCGGATGGGGATTGCTGGCGTTAGGAACCAGCGTGGACGAATATGAGAACAAAGTGACATACGATTGCTGGAAACCAGTCCTGCACGACCAATCTCGGGAACCGTCACGTGGAATGCTTCTGAAAGATGTAATAAATCACCCGCATGTTGCTAAGGTGACAGTAATCGGTGGAAGCGTATCCGAGACACCAAGTATTACACTGGAAAACATTTGGAATGAGCGATTTGAGATAGAGTATGTTGTATTTGTCGAGACTGGGAAAATGGCCTGCCACGCAAAAATGATACAATAGAGAAATAAACAGTATGGAAGGACGCAGATGAATCCAGTCCTCTTTGGTTTGTTTGAACATAGCATCTAACTTGATCTTCATTTGACGTGTATTGTTGTACTTGTACTATTCACTTCAACTTTAAACGAGAAAGTGAAAGATACGCGAAAAATAATATATCTATATGAAACTTGTGTGTGTGGAGGGAAGAGAGAGAGAGAGAGAGAGAGAGAGAGGGGGGGGGATATCAATCATTAGATTCAAAATTCCAAAAACGAATTAGAGGGGAAAATTCTTCTCTTCATGTATTCGATGTATTTTTTTTCCTAATGACTCCAAATTTCATATACGTAATATTTTTTAATCATTTACCAACAATGCTAATTTCAGTTCTATGTTCCAAGACTGATAGGTCGAGACGTATCCTATTGCGTCGGTGATTCCAGTGTCAAGTCTTGGAGTTAAGATATAGACTCGATAGGCTGGAAGTAAGAAATGAGCCATGCTCTGGCAAAAGGGGGCATAATGCATCTCCGTGATGCATTGTACCAAGCAAGTCATCACATAATTATGGAGCCATAGTAGCCACTTTTTTAACAACCGGCTGAATCATGAGGTAGAATGGTCCTTGAAAGCTGACCGATAGTGAAATGCTTCGGGCCAGGTCAGCCTGCGCAGACTGCGCAGGCTGACCTGGGTCGATACTTTTAGCAGATGCATTAAGCCCCTTTTTCACAGAGCATGGCTCAAATGTACCCTGACTGGAAATACAAACACTTCGTGTACATATAGCTTTTCTCATAGGCCTCACACTGCCTTTGAAGATATATATATCGTGGATGAGAGAGGAAATATTAGAAGGAGCAATATTTGCATTTTTCACATCTCTCTCTCTCTCTCTCCATCTCTCCCTCTCATGGTAAATATCTCTCTCTCTCTCTCTCTCTCTCTCATATAGAAAATGAAACAGGGGACACGTAATTTCCTAGGCATATGAACAAATACGTGTGCCTATAGTTCGTTTGTTAACTTAAAAATTTAAGTGTCAAAAAAAGCATTTTAAGAGTCTTGACAAAGATTTCGTCCTACCGTATGGAGTGCGAGTACGTTTTTAATGAAAGAACACCTTTCAAACACATCTAAAGCATTCTAGATGAAACGAAAACTCCTTCGGAAGCATGCTCAAGTACTGCGGGTAATATTTGTAATATTGAAAGTTCTTGATTTTGCCCAAGGTACGCCCCTGGTGGATTTCTGTTCGATTGTGCGGTAGATGACAATTAGATCTCTATTAAACTTTTATTCTTCTTACTCTTCTTCTTCTTATTATTATTTTATTAATCTATTTTTATCTTTTTGTAAATTTTCACCCCTTACCACCACCCCGCCCCCTCCAAAAATGGAGAAGGGGATTCTTTTTTTGTGTGTGTGTGTATTATTTTCTAAGGAAAAAGTCATAAGGACGCAACATTTTACTCTTTAGGGGCAGAAAATATCGCAAATATGGTTTGCCTCTGCTGGGATTAGAACTTACAACCTTCAAAAGTTTCAAGACCATAACTCGGAGACTCTATCAACTGAACCCCGTTGGGAAAATGTCATTCTTCTGTATTACAGATGTATCATCCCATGCCACGCAATAACGGCTACCTCGTATCAAACGGGATTGGGAATTTAAAATACATATACCAAATCCGGAAAAATCCTCAAATTTTTTCTACATATATTGTGTCTTCAGTTTATGGGTCCTTCGTAGCTCAATGGTAAACTGAAGGCTCGTAACCTCGCCCCGCTTTCAAGGCTCACTAAAAGCACTGGCATGTTTTTTTTTTTGTGGGAGTGTCCTTGGGAAAGACACTTCAGAGCCCTAGCATAGTACATGTACTTGTGAAATCCATGACATACATGTAATATGTGAGCTGTCACCGTGACCTGACTAATGTTGAAAGCGGTGTAAAAACACCATTCAGTCAGCCATTTATTCAATGTCTATAGTGTAGTTTTAAATTCGTTTCTGCACGCGTATGAAAAACTACCAGCCGTTGTAATGATTTTCTTCAAAACTTGTAAATCGAAATCGGGTCCGTATTCACCCAACCATTCTTAAGAATAGTCTTAGTCTTATGCTCTAAATTTTTCTACATTTGAAAGTAACACAACTTCTGATTGGCTAAACCAAATGGTTTAAACTCATGATCTTCAAAAACAATTCAAATTCAACTCATGATCTTCAAAAACAATTTTGCAGCAGATGGCTGTTGACAATATCGTGGAAATAGAAAAAAAAAAATATGTATAATCTTCTTAAGATAAAGTCTGGTACAAGAATATGTGTGAACACATTGTTGTAAAAAGGAGAAATTGCTCGTTACGAGCAATTTCTCCTTTTTACAACAATGTTTTCAAAAAAGAAAATGATGCAGTGTCTTCATATATTTTTGTGTTTTTTACTGCCTTTATAATGAATAAAAGACACATTGTTGGCTATGAAGTTTGATTATTTTGTATTCAATTAATCTTTGTCGATCATTGGCAGCGTTTGGCACTTTAATTTGTTTGCTTTTTTGGCGTTTAACAAAGTTTTCAACACCATTCCAGTTATATCACGGCAGCTCGTGCACATTTCCATGCTTTCCTGGAGTTTCTTATCCAGTGCTTCGAACAACATATGCACATGCGCATGTATCTATAACTTGTTTGTTAACTTGGAAATTCGGGTAACATAAAGCATTTTAAAATTTAAAAAAATCATCGTAACATGTTGACTATGCTCTTGATGAAAGATGAAAGAGCACATTTCAAACACATCTACAGCACTATAGACGAAAAGAAGGCATGTGTAAGTTGTGTCCCAGATATGACTAAAATACTTTTAACTCTCTAATGACAAAATTTTAGACTTGTCCACATGGGTAGCATATCCAGAAGATAAATTTAAAATTTCATTCAAATATTTGTCTTTGGAAGGGTAGAAAACTTTGTGTGAAGAGGAGAAAATGCTAGTAACCAGCAATGATTTCAAAAGCGTTCTTTCTAAGGGTCAAAAGGGTTAATCAATATCTGAATGACTTCCCAGCCAAAATGGTAATGCATTTCAATGTAAGAGGTGAAAATACGATTGATCATTTTCTTCTTTTTTTTTTTTGTAGATAATGTATTAAAGCTTGGCAGTTACAGCCACAGCCTGGTAACGTAGTCGGTACCGCATAGGACTTGAGACCGGGCTGTCGCTGGTTAGGATCCCAAGCTCAGCCAGTTTCTTTTCGAGGATTGATGATAGTCTTTGCGACAGGATTCCATCCTCTCTCATCGCTGACCAGCGTTTCGACGATATTTATGTTGGAAAGCAGCCAGTAGCTAAGGAAGACTAATGAGCGAAGTATCGGTAAAAAGAAATTCCGGGAAAGCATGGATAAGTGCTCTGGCCGCCGCGATATGACTGAAATAGCTTTGAAAACGGCGTTAAACACTATAATTCAATCAATCAATTGAAAGTAACAGATGATTATAGAAGTCGAAAACATATTAACATTGGGGAAAATATCCGAACCAACGCAACGATTTCACAATTATCTGAATTCCGCTATTCCTTTTGACACTCGATTCTGTTAACTAATTCCTGTGCAGGCGAATTTAGGATGCATTCATTCCTAGTAGGCTACAACTGCGCTATGATGAACCATTTGTAGGAATAGAATATACCCTTTTTAATAACTCATTGTCAGACGACAAAACTCCAGACTAGCCCATATTGAAAGTATTTGAATATTGAGAGATAACGAGCAGCAATATGTGTAAAAATAACAAATTTGCTTCTTTTCCCTCAATGTTTTCATAAGCTGTAACGTGCCGTTATTTTCGATCATGCAAAGCTCTTACTTGTCTAGTCATTTGTTACACTTGTGTTTTTCTTATTTTAGTGTTATTGTATGGAACGACATTCCGATAGACATTAGAAATGAGCCACGACTTCAAACATTTAAGGAGAAATTGAAAAAGTATTATCTTTATCATAAACAGTAATTCTGTGTTTTAGCTAACTGTGAGTATCTATCAGATTAACGAATTACAATAATACAATAAGTTTCATGAATATGTATGTATATATGTCTAATTATGTATATGTGCACACGTATGTGTAAGTATAAATGAGTGGGTGTATTTGAGGTAGTGTGTATATATATATATATTTATTGCTTTTTGGGGGGGGGTGAGGGGGGTCATGCTTGAATGAGAGAGTGAGTGTGAGTATTAGAGAGAGAGAGAGGGGAAAGGGGGGCATTGTGTGGCTGCGCAGGTGTGCTTTTTTTTTATACTTTATTAGAGGGCCATGTAGAATATAAGATATATATGATTGTCTTAACATGCTACCTTCTATAAATAAAGTGATTATTATTATTATTATTACACTAGACAAGAGTACTGGCCTACTAATAACCTTGTAAAAGGTGCTCTTTTGTTGCCTACCTTTTGCCAAACAATCCCGAGTTTTAACGACCCTGTTTAGGATACCTTTTGAAAACACTGTGGGAAAAGGTCAGGTTTCATAAGTTGAGCCACATTTTATTTGTCGTCTGCAGCGGCTTTGAATTTGGACTGGTGTAAAAATTTTGTCGTTTGGTAAAGAGTTAAATAACGTGACGGTCGTTTTGTAATGGGTGACTCCGCCTGTCTTTTTAGACAGGATACGTCGTCATCACATCTACGTGGGTATGTGTGACATGCTCTGTGAAAAGGGGGCTTGGTGCATCTGCGAAAAGTATCGACCCAGGTCAGCCTGCGCAGCCCGCGCAAGCTGACCTGAGCCGAAACTTTTCACTACTAGTCAATTTTCTACGTGTCAAAGGACCATTCTACCGCTTGCTTCGGTTTGTTGTTAAAAAAAGTTTACTATTATGGATCCATAATTATGTGATGTCTTGCTTGGTATCATGCATCACGGAGATACATTAAGGCCCCTTTTGCCAGAGCATGGCTCAATTTACTTTTGAATGTGATCCCTTATGTATGATATTTTAACCCTTAAGCTGCTAAATAAATGAAACCAAAATTTCCACACAATAGTAAAAACCAAAATACATGTATTACGATTTCAACCTTGATATCACCGGGAAAAAAATCGTATCGGACAGTGTGGATCAAAGATCAGACTGCACGTTCTGTGCAGTCTGATCTTTATCTACACTGTCTGCATTAGGTCGGTGAGTCGCGCTTAGCAGCTTAAGGGTCAAGGTCTTCCAACATGTGCGTCTCTCTCTCTCTCTCTCTGTCCTGGGGGTATCCAGTCATTTCGACACCCGGTCATTTCGACACTTTTTGGTCGTTTCGACCCCTATTTTGGTCATTTCGACACTCAAAAGAAATTTTTTTTGCAAAAAAAAAAATGGTCGTTTCGACACCTGTTGATTCCCCCCACCCCGAAAAATACGAAAAAAAAAAGGGGGGGGGGTAATTTTTCGCGCAGTATGTTGTAAGATGCACTGATTTTAAAATTGTGGTGTATTTTTGCGGTTATGTAGCAAAAGTTGCCCCTCTTCCGATATTTGTGTTTATTACTTTTGTTATTTTATTGCAGATAGGCAACTATCTTGATTTATACATCAGTGGAATTCTATATGAGGAGGTTGTTAAAAGCAGAAGACAGATAATTTGTTATTTTTTTAGTAATAATCGAATATGTGTATCTACTTTTATGTTCCGTCATGCTGCTTTCATAAATGATAATTATGAAACAAACTGTTGGTTAAGTTGGATTAATTTGTTTTGTTTGATTTAATTGAATGTGTTGATTATTTTTCACAAATTATATCCCTCATTGCTGTTTTGCTTTAATTTGAAAGTTGTAGTCAGTATTTTGTTAACGAAATGGTCTATGATGTAATTGATTATTAAAAGACAAAAAGTAACTTTAAATATGTTGACGCTGTTTTGTGTTTGTTTACTTTTGAAATTTTGTAAATAAACGGGAGTTTGTACAGGTAGTGGTTCCTTGTTTTATTGTTCTGCAATGGCAGATAACACTGTTAAAAGTGAAGTCGGGAGGAGACAACAGGCAAGGCTGGTGAACTTTTTTTGGACAATTATGCTATCGGCCGCACCCTTTTTTGTCTTTTCAGCCGATTGTTCCGATTGTTCTTTCGTGCTTATCTGTGGTTCCTTGTTTTATTGTTCTGCAATGGCAGATAACACTGTTAAAAGTGAAGTCGGGAGGAGACAACAGGCAAGGCTGGTGAACTTTTTTTGGACAATTATGCTATCGGCCGCACCCTTTTTTGTCTTTTCAGCCGATTGTTCCGATTGTTCTTTCGTGCTTATCTGTGATTTTATTGATTCGCATCATCAACAGTGCCGAAAGTCATTGATGAAATTATCAACAGCGGTAGGTGCTCGGGCCATCAACAGACCTGGCCTAGGTGTGAAAACAAGCAGTCATACACCGCGCAAAACAATGCAAATATTACATTGACACCTGCTTCATTAATTTCATAATCATTAAAGGAGACATGTTGAACTCTTAGATACGATAGCTAGGAGTTGAGAACGGACTGCATAAAGGTACGGTCGATCTAAATTTTGCACAACCTTCAAAAAGCAGCCTTATGATTTTCTTTATTTGTCAGAAAATTTGATTTAACGAACACTACACTCTGTTACTGATTTTATACCATATTTTGCGAGCTGCGTGGGGCAAGATCGAACTGCAAAAAACTGCGGTCCTATCTTGACTCTATACTATTCCACATGTTCAATTTTGCTGACTAAAATAAGCTTCGCAAGGCAAATTGTTTATGAGACCTATTTCAATGGAAAATTTCATATTATCGCACATGTAGGTAATATGCCGGCGTAAATCAGGATCGGACTGCACCTAATCTGAGGATTACGCGTGATTTTGCTCATGTATCGAAATACTGGTAAAAGAAACTACAGGAAAGCATGGATAGATGCAATGGTTGCCGCAAAGTCATCGAAAGAATGTTGAAAGCGGCATTTAGCCCATGTAGGCCTATCATTCCATTAAGTCTTTGCGAGACTCTGTCCACTGCGAACTATATCTATGAATCATTTGCTTGGAAAGAATAATGTGTGGAGTACTGTTAAAAGAAAGCGCGGTGAGATAGCTCAGTGGTTAGCATATCTGACTTGGACCTGGTGGTTGTGACTTCGATACCTGGTTGAGGCAAACTTTTTTTCCCGCGATTTTATGCCTCTCACCTCTGATGCATATGAGAAAGTAGTCAGTGACTTGAAAAGAAAGTTGTGTCAGTACTGGTGTGAGAAGACCAGGAAACACGTATGTAGGTGCACTGACCACCGTGATATGACCTAAGCTGTTAATACGGCGTTAAACTCCAATTCGGCAACAACAATAAAATAAACTCGAGGAAAGTATGGGTAGGTACAGTGGTCACCGCGAAATAACTGATTAGTACAAAAGCAGAACATTGATAAACATAAGTAATTATAATTGCCTAGGAAATTAGTTGATAAAAGCAACACTTTGGTCATTTCGACATCCGCTATCAGTATTGACATTGCCGATTAATTATGCCCATTATTTGAATCTTCATATAGAACAAAAACACTATTTTGAACACGCAATCAAAACAAAATTACAAAGTAAACACATAGAGTAAATATGAACTCAAATATAAATAATGCTCGGAAAAAATCGGGTGTTGATCACAGGTGAACGGCGACGACAGTGTAAATCCTATATTAAACACTAATATACTGAAAGGTAAACAACTCGTGATGTATTTTCAATACACCCGTCACGAATTCCATGCTATTTACAAGTCATTTTACAACCAATATTAACATCCATAGTACCAATCGATAGCGGAAACATTATTCTACAAGAAAATCATGTCGCAATTTGAACCATTTCAAGTTGCTAAGAAATATCTATCTCGAAACTGTCAAACAACCCTACTCGGAAGAGATCTGATTGCATTGAATCGCGAAAATTTTCAAGAGATAAAACCCATTTTCAACGTGAAAGCCGTTGAATATTTGACAGGTATCATTTCGGGTCCAGCAATAATAAGGCGTATAAACCTGAAACATTAAACTATTTGATGTGAATAGGCTGTACGATCCTTATTTTCATCGGTAAATCTGTCCAGCGCTCAGCTGCCTACCATTTTGACGTACTGCGCATGCTCGGTTTGTTTTTCAAAACGTTTTCTCATTGGTTATCGATGAAGGTGCGTCTGGACCCGGCCAATGAGAAAACGCGATACAAAAGCATGCTTAGTAGGCCATAAAGGATGACAGTTTACACGGCTGTACATTTTCAAATAAAAAAAGCTTCGTACAACACAAAAACATATTGAAGTTCTATTTTCAGTGCAGATATACTTTTAAATTTGTAGGCTTCAAATGCACCTTGCATAAGAACGGACATTTTTCGCGTTGAAAATGGGTTTTATCTCTTGAAAATTTTCGTGATCCAATGCAATCAGATCTCTTCCGAGTTGGGTTGTTTGACAGTTTCGAGCTGGATTTTTCTTAGCAACTTGAAATGGCTCAAATTGCGACATGATTTTCTTGTAGAATAATGTTTCCGCTATCCATTGGTACTATGAATGTTAATATTGGTACTGAAATGACTTGTAAACAGCATGGAATTCGTGACTGGCGTATTGAAAATACATCACAAGTTGTTTACCTTTCAGTATATTAGTGTGTAATACAGGATTTACACTGTCGCTCGCCGTTCACCTGTGGTGTTGATCTGACCTAATTTTGCAAAAAAAAATTTACCGGGGTTAGAAACGCCCAAAACGCGTCGAAATGACTGGGTGTCGAAATGACTGTCATTCGTCCCGAGTTCCGATAGCGCAGTCGGTAGCGTAGAAGACTTGAGAACAGGGGATCGTTGTTTTAAATCCCCAGCTCGACCGATTTTTTTTTTCCGAGTCATTGCGACAGGTTTCGAACATTCGGAAAAAGTGAGAGAACTAATTATTACAGTTTCTTGTTTACATGGCTCACCGGAAAGATTTCCCATTTCCGTTCTGCGAGTGCGTTTGTATTTGGGGACAAAAAGAGAAATGTTAACTTTATTTATCCCCGAATTGGCAGACTGAAACTAGACTGGCAAAACTTGATACAAGGAATCGTTTGTAAAATTAAAAAAGATGTAAAAGAGGTGATCTGATCTTGGATCATCGTCATTCAAAGTAAATGTAGGACATTCGCACCGAAGACATCTCGCCACAGAATGTTTGCTGTAGACTGCATTTTCACGCCTTCGTTGAAATGACTCCAATTCTTTTGGCCTGTGTTTTATTTAGAAAAATATTACTTCAAATGTAAACATGTTACAAATGAAATTAAAGCCCTGATTCCTTTAAACTATCTTGTAGCTTTCACCCCCTTAGAGCCCGAATGGCGGCCAAAAGTAAACAATGCAGGAGTTAAATTTTAATAATACCATTCCAAAGTATGGACATTATTGCAAAGATGACAATCTGTTATTGTAAAGTTGGTCCAAGAATTAGTCGCGTGCAGAAAAATGAATTTTATTAGAAGTAGGTCAAGAGTTGCCAGGGCGCTCTATCTTTTGTTTACTTTTTATCTGGGTTTAAAATTCATTATTCTGCCAGTGACTAACATGTGGACCAACTGTTCAAGTGCCCAAGACAGTTTTGATTATTAAAAATAAAAAGACAGATTCTGTAAGCTGCATTTTGAATTCTGGAACATTTGCAACCTATTTCACAGCCATTCATAAAAAGAAGGGTGGTTGCTATAGTCACCTTTTGTACAAATAACTTCCATTAATCAAGACTGAAGGTATAAATCTGACTTCTGTTGTAAAGTTTATTGAGCAAATTTAGTAAAAAATATCTAGATTTGTTGTTCCAAAGCATACATGACTTTTGAAAATGAAAAAAAAAACACCGTTACTTATACATAAGACCACCAAAAATGGAAAAACAGTGTATTTAAAACTAGCCCATGATTTAAAATACATTCAATAACTAAAAAAAAAAAGTCATTTTTAGCTGCTCCTTATACCATAAATCCTGCTTGAATATTTAATACTATAAAGTAATGACATACTTCAC
Source organism: Tridacna gigas (assembly GCA_945859785.2). Lineage (NCBI taxonomy): Eukaryota > Metazoa > Mollusca > Bivalvia > Cardiida > Cardiidae > Tridacna > Tridacna gigas. The sequence goes on along the minus strand of OX244034.2, from coordinate 63,155,280 downwards.
CCTTCCTACTTGCACTTCAAACAGTATGGTTTTCCAGGAAAAAAAAAAAAAGATGTTCTTATTTCGAGGCTTGTAAACATGATTAAAGGGTTGAAAAACATGACTTTCACAAAAAATCAACCAAAATATTAATTAAGAAGGAGCTTTCTTGAACGTTATGAAGAGCTCTAAGTAAGTGCGCTACAATAATTGGAGAGCAATGAAAGTTACATAGGAATTCTTTTATTCTAGGACATGTCTGAATGATTTTACACCAAAAACCAACAATCAGTGTGAACAACAAGCTCTGTCTTCTCTTGAAGATCTGAAGAGTACATGGATTATTTAATTTATATGCATGCGATCTTTAAGAGCATCGTACAGGACTTAAGAACAGGAGGTCACTGGTTTTTTCTGAGTATTGATGATAGTCATTGTGACAGGATTCATTCCTCTTTCACTGCTGACCATTGTTTCAACGATGGCTATGTGGGAAAGCAGCCAGTGGCTTTGAAAGAATATTGTGCGTAGTACTGGTACAAGAAACTCCAGGAAAGCATGGAGAGGTGCACTGGCCGCCATGATGTAACAGAAATAATGTTGAAAACAGCGTTAAACACCATACAATGATTGAATTAATCAATCATTTATGAGCATCATGATGTAAGCACTTTATTAATGAAAGGAACAAAGAAAGTCGCATAACTCACTAGAATATATCAACTGTTATATATATAGCATTCAAATATTAGTCATTAGAAGCACAATATTATACATGTACAGTACATTTATTTTCTTATTTTCTAGTCATCAGAAAGATCTAGGCTTTTTGCTTGATCTCAGCAGTTTACTTATAACCCATTTACATTATTAAATCTAAGGATTTATCACACCAAGCTAGGTATATTGAACAATTGTTGTCTCTTGGAGTTGTCTTCATCCCTTCTAACTAGAATGACATAACTTCTTTATTCTTGTTCCATTTTGAAAACATTGTAATTCATGAGTAAATTGTAAGGACACTTAAGTTTTTGTTTTATCCATTACATCTTTCTTTTTTCCTGCAAAAGACTGATTTTGAAAACATATAACTCTTTACCAAATGACACAATTTTAGTCTTGTTCAGTTTAAAAGCATTTGCAGACTACAAATTCAATATGGTTAATTATAATGATAGGATTTGTATTCACATAGGCAGAAAACTTTGTGGAAAAAGAAAAAAATGCTTGTTACCAGTATTTTCTTTAAATCATGCACTGGTCCAATCCACTGGCCAAATTGTTCTTGCATGTAGTCACAGGCTCTTGTGTTTTATTTTCTTATGTATTTTATTTGAGAATACAAAGAGCAAAGAATGTCAAACACAGGTTCCTCAGATTTTACTAACTTAAATTTTTTTTTTTTTTTGAAAAATTGTCACATGTTAAGAATAGAATTTCCAAAAAAAGTTTTTACCAATATCTCACGAATAGCTTTATGTACACGGTATTTATTTCAGAATTGATATCATGATATTTGCATCAACTATCTTATCCTTAAACTGGCTGGTTTGAAACCCATGTTCCTGTTTCTCATCTTTGTCTATCTTGATCCTTATTTATCAGATACCTTTTTCCCAATACATGTGTTTTTTCCCTACATGACACAAATACTAGTATAATGGTTATCAGAAGAGCGGAACTTAACTCTTTACCAAACGACAAAATTTTAGACTGGTCCAAATTGAAAGCATTTGCAGATGACATTGTAAATTTGGCTCAAATGATAGAATTTGTTTTTGATTGGGTAGAAAACATAGTGGGAAAAGGAGAAAATGCTGGTTACCGGCATTTTCGCCTTTTCCCACTATGTTTTCAAAAGCCGTCTTTGTTAGGGTTGTTAAAACTCGGGATTGTGTGGTAAAGAGTGAAAGGGTTCAACAGAGACTATCATGTAAGTGAATTTGTGTGAAATTGTTATAGCGCAACTCCAGATGTGTTTCATATATTTGAAGGGCAATGGAAGACAGACTTGTGATGGAAGGCTTATAGAAGACAAGAGAATTCTTTGCTGTAAAGTTTTGAAAAACTTCAAGGAAGGAATACTGTTAGTGCTGAGCTAAGCTTGAAATGTAAAGGTGAAGCCATTACCAGCAAAAACAAATTTACAGCAGACAACTTTAAAAACATCCCAGTGAAAAGGAAAATCAGCATTACTTAACTCTTTACCAAACAACAAAATTTTAGACTGGTTGAAATTGAAAGCATTTGCAGATGACAAAAGTGACTTTGAAATTTAAGTTTTTTGGGGGAATGGCAGAAAACATCGTTGGAAAAGGAGAAAATGCTGATTACCAGCATTTTCTCCTTTTCCCACAGTGTTTTCAAAAGGCTCCTTTCTCCGGGTCGTTAAAATTTGGGATTTTGTGGTAAAGGGTTAAAGGCCCAGTAGTAGCTAAAATGGAACAGTGTGGGTGTTGCAATGCATTTAAATTTGAATCATCTCATTTAAATATATGAAAATTATTGTGAAACTGACAATTTGGTATTGTAAGGTCAGTCCAAGTATTAGTTGCTGGCAGAAAAATGAGTTTTAAAACTAAGTTAAAAGTTGCCAAGTAGCCCTATCTTTTGTTTACTTTTCACCGTGCTTTAAAATTCATTTTTCTGCCTGCAACTAACATTTGAACTGAAAGTACATTTACAAGTTGCCACCTCCACAATAATTTCCATTTCTCGATGTTATGATTTAGATTTAAATGCATTGTAACCCTTTACCAAAGGACAAATTTTTAGACTTTTCCAAAGTGAAAGCATTAATTTTGTACATGACAAAATAATTGTGGCTCAAAAATTGAAATGTGTTTTTGGAAGGACAGAAAACACTTGGGAAAAAGGAGGAAATGCTGGTTACCAATATTTTCTCCTTTTCCTGCAATGTTTCCAAAAATCTTACTCCTCAGTGTCGGGATAGTGTAGTGAAGGGTTAACAAGGGTTAACATCCACATTGTTTACTTTTGGCCGCATTTAAGATTTATGTATGAATGAGTTGGTGAAAAGATTGTGGTTAAAAAAGCAAATAGTTCGGTGGAAGAAGTAAATTTCTCTTCAGCCAAAATGTTTTCTCCAGTGAGCAACAGGGTGAGAGCTTACAGTTTGTAAGTGCGCCTAACTTGAGTAGGCCTTGGTCATTTTAAGTTTTAACCCATGATCACACTATCCCAATTTTTAATGACCTTTGGAAAGAGGCCTTTTTAAAACATTATAGGAAAGGAGAAAATGCTGGGAACCAGCTCCACAATGTTTTGTACCATTTCAATAAAGTCTCATCATTTGAACCACTTGTAATTTGTCATCTGCAAATGCTTTCAATTTACATGTGTTTAAAGTTTTGCTGTCTGGTAAAGAGTTAATAATATAGACAGGAGGCAACTGTATAGTAGAATCTATATCCTTTTAACTCACATTCTGAATTCCAAAACTAGTCAATTTACAAAATCTATTTAACTGTTTACCAAATAGCGAATTTCAGACTTGTCCAAATTGAAAGCATGTGCAGACAACAGATCATATGTAGCTCAAATGATGGAATTTGTGTCTGAAAGAGTAGAAAACATGTGGGAAATGCTGTTTACCAGTATTTTCTCCATTTCCCACATGGTTTTCAAAAGCCTTCTTTTTCAGGGTCGTTAAAAGTTGGGATTGTGTGGTGAAGGGTTAATACAGGGCTCTTTTTAGAGTCTACCAGATACAATTACAAATTACAGAAACAAAAAAACATTAAAGGGAAAGGAAAATATTGGGGGTTTTTTTTTGCAATATAAACAATTTTTGGGCATACAAGCAGTCATGTGTTACAAGCAGTTGCTCCTTTTACCACACTGATTCTTAAATTTGTTTTACAGAAACAACAGAATTTGATGTTCATTTACTTTGCATACTATTTTTAGACCTACAAAAACAACCACAAGGTACAAAAGGACAAGCATTTTCAAGAAAGGAAAATATTGTTTCTTAACAGTGTTGAAAATGATAAGGAAAAACAAGTATTTTGTTTGTAACCAGTAACTATTCTTTCTTTCCACTACACACACATGTACACATGTGCACACACGCACACATGCGCGTGCACACACACACACAGGCACAAGTGCATGCACACATGCGCGCGCGCGCGCGCGCACACACACACACACACACACACACACACACACACACACACACACACACACACACACACACACACACACACACACACACACACACACACACACACACACACACACACACACACACACAATGTTGAAAATGATGTGGTAAAAGAAGAATTTTTTTGTAACCAGTTGCTGTTCTTTCACTATTCTCCCATTCCCCAATGTTTTCCAAAGATAATGGCTGTTGGGATGTAAAAATGTAATTTTGATGGTATTTGTTCAATTGTATAAACCTTTACCAAACAATCCTATGTTTTAATGACCCAAAAGAATATGGCTTTTGAAAACATTGTTGAAAAAGCAGAAAATGCCATTACCCAGTATTTTCTCCTTTTCCCAAAGTGTTTTCTACTATTTCAAAGATAAATCCTGTCATCTAGCTTTAAGGCACATCTAATTTGTTGTCTGCAAGTTCTTGCAATTTGGATAAGTCTTAGATTTTGTTGTTTATAAAGAGTGAGCCCTTTACCACACAATCCCGACTTTTAACGACCCTGAAGAAGAAGCCTTTTGAAAACATTGTGGGAAAAGGAGAAAATGCTAGTAACCAGCATTTTGTCCTTTTCCCATAACGTTTTCTACTCTATCAAGGACAAATTTCGTCATTTTAGCCAACTTTAATTTGTCGTCTGCAAATGCTTTCAGTTTGGACCAGTCTAGAATTTTGTCATTTGGTAAAGAGTTAACATACATGTATATTGCAGAGACAATGAATGTCCAAAAGATGAGAGAATCTCTGAAGAGAGATGTCTTCACAGTTTTATCAAAAAGACCTGATGGTGTACCAGTGGAAGAACTGTGGTCTGAGGTATCAAGTCGGATTGGACATGAAATCAAGGCAAAAGACTTCCTTGTACCTAATCTCTCCTACTTCCTCTACTTATGGGAGTCAGACTTTAGAATTACTGAAAATAGAGTGTTTCTTCGAAATGCCTATTTTACTAATCAAGGTCCAGCCACAGCCAGTACAAGTTTCCAATCTCCTACCACCTCTTTGGCCTCTTATGAAGTATCTCAACACCAACCTATGCAGCAAAATTGGATGACAAATACCAATGATGATCGGGGAAGCAATTATGGTCATGCTTTTGGTACCACTAATCAGCCAGGAAGTGTCTCATCTGCCACTTTCCCAGGGCAGAGATCAGATATAGCAAATAACAATATCAATGTAAATGTTAGTACTTTGGATCATGCAGCCGAAAACAGGGTACAAAACTATGACAGCAGTGGGCAAAATACTGAATATAGATGGCAAAACAAGCCATATATTTTGCAAAATCCCAAGTATGGAACCCAAAATGCTCAACATGGAGCGGAAGACAACAGGTATAGAGCAACAATGGCAGAATATGGTGCACAAAATGCTGAGTGTGGTGTAGAAAATGTGACACATAGTGCACAAAATATGGGAAATTATCCAAGTTACAGTACAAATACCAACACAACAACATACCAAAGTGAGGGGCAATATGGATCAGAAAATGTGCCACGGTTTGGTGTGTCAGGAAACAGACCAGTGGGCTCATATCAAGTGCCCCAGGAGGAAATGCATGCAAATAGAAGCATTTCAAACCAAACCATCAACACTGGATATACACAAGCACAACACAATGTAAACGCTCCAACAAAAATGCCTACAGCAATGGATTTATTGAAAAGGACAGGATGTGGTCCAAAATTTAATGCTTCAGTTATACAGGGAAACTCGGTACCAGTAGCTAGCATGCCACATACAAGATGTCCCTCTACACAAAATACAGGATCGTTTCCACAGCAGTCCAGTACACAGCTAAGTAATTCTGCTAATACACAGGGAAACATAAGCAGTGTTCAAGATACACAACAATATCAAGGTTTTCAGTGTAATGTTTCTACAGCACAGAGAGGTTTACGACTTAAAGATGCAGGTTCCACTCAACAGAAAGTCCACCATGATATGTTTTTTGATTATGTAGATTTGAAAAACCTCCAAGACTTCATAATTACAAAACTAAAAGGTTTTAGAAGAGGTGTTCACCTGGAACACCTGTATAATCATGTGTTGAGTTATGGTAAAGGCGTAGAGATGGTAATTCAGCAGTCCGGAAGTTTTCAGCAATTTCTTGATGATTACATGAATGACGTTTTGAGTTACAATGAGTCAAATATTGTGTGTCTGTCTGAATATCAAACACAGAACAATACTGACATCATAGATTTGACTGGTGTAACTGAATCAGCCAATAGCAGAAGAGCTGGGACACTAACCAATGAAATCTCAAATATTGGAATTCCTCAGAAAATAGGAGAGGAGTTCCAGAAAATAGGTAGCAGTAGTTCCAAGGAAGAAAGAGGTCAGAGGCAACCAACCCCACTTCCAGTGGTGCAAGAAGACAATGCTTTGAAAGCTAGAACTTCTCTGTTAGATGATAGCTCCTATTCACAAGAAGTTTGTGCTACTAAGGAAGGTTTTACTTACAGCAATGTTAGTCATGAGGAACTAGGGAATCTTAGAAATGTTATAATTAATAGGCTAGAAGGACATAGCTGCGGGATTAGATCCAAGAAGCTTATCACCAAGCTTGAGTCTTGCAGAAATGTTTTAGATAAAGTGTTGAAGGAATCTGGCTCTTTTCTGCAATTCCTGGAAGAACAAATGAGTGATGTTTTATTCATCAATAAGTCCCAAGTAGTGTGTCTTCGCCAATATCAGGAACAGAGTCAGACTGAAGATAATGTGATTGATCTAACCAGCGAAAACATGGATGAGAGGACCAGTGAAAACAGCCTTATTTTTCAGCAGAATAATCAGCGACAATTTTATGATGCTCAGGGTACCAACACTGGATTGACTACACCAAGGAACCAGCAAAGAAATTTGGTTGACCTTGGTTTTGATACTGAACATACAGATATTGATGTAAGACCAATAGAGAAAAGAGAATTTGAAAAGAGAGAGATTGTGGTGAAGCCACTGAATATACCTCGAAATGTACCAGTGAGTCTTGATTTTGTTAATGCTATTGCAGGGGAGTGCATTGAAACTTTGTCAAATGCCAATGAATTCGTAATGCCAGAAAGAGTTGAAAAAATGATTTTCCAGAGATTTCAGATTCAGCATCCCAGACAGATAGGTTTAAATTCTGTTTATAACATACCCTGTGTTGATGAATTGAAAAGACTTCTTAACAAGATACATGGATATATCATTGGTTTCGTAAAGACTAGACCTATTTGTACTTTGTACGAGCTTGAAGATGCTATTAAAAAATATGTAGGCAACTTTGAAGATTTTTCCAGTTTGAAAGTTGGTCCGTTACAGAGATCCCCAGTTGTGTTTCAGCATTTTAAATTTCCCCCCGACCAGGAAATAATTCCGGCAATAACAAGTACAGATGTCTTGGAACACTTCCAGAATTTCATGAACACAGAGGAAGTGTGGATGTCCAAGCCAGAGTTAGAGTCTTTCATGGAATATTTAGCAAACGAGTATAGTGCTGAGGATGCGTACTATCTGGGAGTCAGAATTATAAGCCTGCCATTTCTAGCTAGTGTAAGTAGGTCCAGTGATAATCATATGATTACAAGTAATCGATGGCAGTGAAAATAGCCATTGTTTACTAGAGGACAACATTTTAGACTTGTCAAAAATGAGAGCATTTGCAGAAGGCAAATTAAGTTTGAGTCAGAAGATAGGAGAAAGTAGCTTTTTAAAACTTTGTGAGAAAAGGAGAAAATGCTGGCTACCAGCATTTTCTCCTTTTCCCACAGTTTTCAAAAATCATTTACCCTGAGGGCTGTTAAAATAGGATTGATTAGTAAAGGCTTAAGGCTTAACCTTTCACCAAACTATCAGGTTTTAACAACCCTTAGGAAATCAGCTGTAGAAACATTACAGGAAATGGAGAAAATGCCTATTACTAGCTACTATCTTCTCTTGTTTCCACAATGTTCTTTACCCATCATTGACAAATTAACAACTGTTGAGTCAATGTTTAATTTAATGTTAGCAGAATGGTCTTAATATGGATGTGTCAAAAATTTTGTTGTGGCTAAGATTTTGATAAAAAGATAGGCCCTATTTTGTATAGACATCTACATCCATTTTAGTCCACTTTTGAGAGAACATTTTTTTTTAAGTTATCATAACTTCTTATTTCTTTACCAAACTATCCAGAGTTCTAACGACCCTAAAGAAGAAGACATTTGAAAACACTGTGGAAAAAGGAGAAAATGCAGGTAACCAGCATTTTGTCCTTTTGTCACAATGTTTTCTGCCCTTCCAAAATTGAATACTGATTTTTGATTCACAATCACATTTATTTTGTTGTCTGCAAATGCTTTTAATTTAGAAAAGTCTAACATTTTTTCATTCTGTAATGAAATAATTTTGAAGTTGAAAGAGATGGCATTAGACAACTTTGAAAGTACATGTACAAGTATTCCCAGTAGTTGATGAACTCTTTACCACACATATGGAGTTTTAACAACCTTGAGAAAAAAGGTGTTTGAAAAACTAGTGGGAGAAGGAGAAAGTGCTGGTAACCAGCATTTTCTCCTTTTCCCACCATGTCTCCTACCCTTTCAAAGACAAATTCCATCATTTTAGCTCTATTGAAGTTGTCAACTGCAAGTGCTTTCTATTTGGATTACTCTTCAATTTGTATATTTGGTAACTCTTTGCCACACAATCCCAACTTTTAACAACCCTGAGAAAGAAGCCTTTTGAAAACATAGTGGGAAAAGAAGAAAATGCTGGTAACCAGCATTTTCTCCTTTTCCCACAATGTTTTCTACCCTATCCATTACATAAATCACAATTTAAGCTACACTTAATTTGTCGTCTGCAAATACTTTCAATTTGGTCCACACTAAAATTTTGTTGTTTGGTAAAGAGTTAAAGATGAGGAGACATTAAGAAGAGTTACCAGTCTTCATTGCATTGAAGATCCTTGAGGTTTAATTCTACATCTTGCTACAAAATTTATGGCAGTCATATCGAAAGTAGACACCAATGCGGCCTAAGAGATGGTATTGTCTTTAAAAGTCTGAAAAACATTAGGATAAAAAGAGAAGATGCTGATAAGCAACCTTGCTCACACAGATGTTTTCAAAGGCCTTTTCCTCAGGGTTGAAAAATCATGTATCAATCTGTAAAAGGATATCATTTGTGCTAGCTTCGATTTTTCACGCAGATCCTGAGAAAAGCCCACTATGATTCTGTGAGAAACAGAAAGCAGGTGTTTGAGTTTTACAAAGACAAGCTCAAGAGGGAAATGGATGATGCTTTTAGGTATGAAATATGATGCTCTGTGAAAAGGGGACTTAATTCATCCACAAAAATTATTGACCCAGGTCAGCCTGCGCAGTCCACACAGGCTGACCTGGTTCAAAACATTTTTGATTGATTGATTGATTGTATGGTGTTTAACACCGTTTTCAACATTATTTCAGTTATATCGCAGCGGCCAGTGCTCCTATCCATGCCTTCCTGGAGTCTCTGTTACCAGTACTCCGCACAATATTCTTTCCAAGCCACTGGCTGCTTTCCGACATAACCATTGTCAAAACAATGGTCAGCAGTGAGAGAGGAATGAATCCTGTTGCAATGGCTATCATCAATCCTTGGCAAGAAATTGGTCGACCTCCTGTTCTCAAGTGTTGTACACTACCGACTGAGCTATGGGGCTCGGCTATCAAAACATTTTTGTAATCGGTCATTTTTCTGCATGTCTAAAGACCAGTGTACCTCATGATTTGGTTGGATGTTGGACAAAATAGATCGATAATTATGTGATGCTCGCTTGTTATAATGCATCATGGAGATGCCTTAAACCCCCTTTTGTGAGGGCATGGCTCATTTTCATGCACCCATGGCATTGTAATGTAAATGAATTGTCCTGCTTTGATAGCTTATCCCTTTACCAAACAATCCCAAATGTTAACCAGCTTAACTCTTTACCACACAATCCCGACTTTTAACGACCCTAAAAAGGAAGCCTTTTGAAAACATTGTGGGAAAAGGAGAAAATGCTGGTAACCAGCATTTTCTCCTTTTCCCACAATGTTTTCTACCCGTCCCATAACAAATTCAATTTTAAGTCACATTTAATTTGTCGTCTGCAAATGCTTGCAATTCGGACATGTCTAAAATTTTGTCGTTTGGTAAAGAGTTAACCAACCTGAGGAAGAGGACTTTTGAAAACATTGTGGGAAAATGAGAAAATAATGGTAACAAGCATTCTCCCCTTTTCCCACAATGTTTTGTGCCCAAAGACAAATCCTATAATCTTTTAAACCACATTTAAATTGTCATCTGCAAGTAAGTTGGATTTGGCCAAGTCTGAAAATTTGCCATTTGGTAAAGAGTTAAATAGGCATTAGCCTCTCCCAAAATTGATTAAGGCTTTTACCAGATGACGAAATGTTAGTCTTTTCCAAATTGAAAGCATTTGCAGATGACAATTTCAATGTGGCTCAAATGGTGTAATTCTTCTTTGATTGGGTAGAAGACTGTGTGGGAAAAGGAGAAAATGCTGGTTACCAGCTTTTTCTCCTTTTTCCACAGTGTTTTCAAAAGGCTTCTTTCCCAGGGTCATTAAAAGTCAGCATTGTGCAGTAAAGGGTTAATGATGGAAACGTGATGAAACAAGTCTTCAAATTTGGCTTTTACAATAAATACATTACATCTTGAGACAGTTTGTGACCCAGTGTAGGCATGATACTTCTGTTGAGTCACTGCTGACCAATGTTCAGAAATGAATTTGCACAAAAATTTCATGTTTGTATCATCATTAGGTGACAATCTCCAGACAACATGACATCAGCCTTCTATACTCTGCGAAAAGTTTCATTTAAGGCAAAGAATATAGAGTCATTGGTCTTTATCAAACATGATAAACAGTCTGGCCCAAAGTGAAAATGCCATCCTCTGGCAGTTTACATCTAGATGAGACTATACAGAAGAAGCAGTCTGATCTTTGATTGACTTTTCAAGATACAATGATCAAAAAACCTTTTTTGTCTGTCCAGTCCACAAAAGTTACAACAATAGACTTCCTCTTAGGGTTCTGGAGTTTACACAAAGGTCCAATAAATACTTAATTGACATGGGTATTGTCATTTGCCAACAGTATCAAAACACTTAAAAAGTAAGACCAATTGCTTATTATCAACATCTGTTTGTTTTCCCAAAATACTTTCAAAGGATGTCAAAGTCAACAACATGAAAAACATTTAATGTAAATGCTTCAGTATTTCTGCAAGCCCGTAAATTTTGGGGGTCATCTGTGACTCGCTGTTTGGAATTTTGGGGGTCATTCAGAAATTTTATGCGTCGTGGTCTTTAAACTATTTTTTTTAATTGTTGTTAGTCTTTGCCTCTTTGTAGATGTCCCATAATGCTAAAAGCTTTATATGACAGTGTGGTGTTAAAAGGTAAAAGTTGAAAACAGTGACCTCGTAGAAACTGTATCGTCTTGTCATCCCGATTACTCAACAAGTCAGTGACCATAACCGAGCCAGGTCTAAAACGCGGAAAAAAAAGTTCAAGTATGGATTCCATACAGTGATATAGGCGAGATGATAGGGATGTCACACAGAATAATGTCATGTTTTAGACCAATACATTGGATACAGTACAAACCGGAAACAAATTATTCATTTGTAGATAAACTGGTACCTGTTTTATCTCCCATAACCCTTGATACGAAGATCTATAACAGACTGCCATTTTAAGTGGTAGAAAGCGGATTAGATATGATTCTGCAGTATGGCTTGACTATTTTATAAGATATATTAATTGAATCAATTTTTTTTTGTGACTTTTTAGTTCTGATTATGTTGCGTCAAGGAAAACACGATGTATTGATTCTGTTGCGTCAGTCTTTCATTTTGCGCATCAGAAACACAAAAACGCGGACTTTCTGAAACCCTGATGCTTAATCATATTATCTTCATACCAACATAAAGCTGATGATCCATATATATGTATATTATTCTTTAATTTTTTAGAACATTTCGGGCAAGCATGTTACAATCTGGAGACGGGGATGAATTAGAAGTTAGAAAAGAGGCATATCTCAAAATGAAACCAGATGATGTTATTCTAGAAATATTTGGTAAATTTAGCCATCTGATGACCAACATTAAGATGAGAGACACAAGCAGAGGACAGCAGAAACAGATGATGAGACTGATAGAGGTAAGGCTGTTCCTTAGCTCACTTTAGTACACCATATCCATGACATCACTTACAGGTTTAACTTCATCGTCAAGTTTTACACTTTTCCTGCTGTTCTTTATATGTGGAATTATTGAATGTCTCTAAAGGTAGTGTGTTTGGATTAAGCCTTCCGCTAAAACAGAAATAGCCCTTCCATGCGTCATATGCTAGTGTTGGAAAAATTTTCAAAGATTTTCATGTCAAGAACTGCAAGGTGTACAGCGCTGATATTTTGCATGTAACTTTGACAAGTGGTCCTATACAGAAGTTGTTAACCCTTATCCTGCTAAATACATTACATGAAACTTCCAGTCGATAGTAAAAACCCATATAATGTTATTTCAGGCTTATTTTTTGGAGAAAAATATCTCCTTATCAGACAGTATAGACCCAAGATCAGACTGCACATTCTGTGCAGTCTGATCTTGATCTACACTGTCTGCAAAAGGTCAGTGAGTCGCGCTTAGCAGCTTTAGGATTAATATTATGTAGATTAAAGGTGACCCTACTACTATTTTCCATGTGTTCTGTGACAATGGTTTAGTTGAGGCTTTTTAAGTTTGTCTGTAGCATCAGTCATTGCAACAGATAGGGGCAATAGTTTGAATTTTTTATCAACTCAAGGTGAACAATACATGATGATCATGGTCCTCTTGTCTTATTTTACAGGACTATTTTGGCCTTTTGAGAACAAACGCCATGTTCAGATGCATGTTTAATCTGTCCATCTGTATGTCAAACATGGAGGTAGATCAAACTGTTGTTGAGATGTTGAAGCCGGCTAAAAATGTCCAGGCAGAGACATCAGTAGAAGAACCTGTGAAAGAAGTCAGGCCTCCACCAAGAAAAGGTAAACATGCAGACCTGTTTACTTAACCTTTACCACACAATCCCCCGTTTTAAACACCCTGAGAAAAAAAAGCTTTTGAAAACATTGTCGGGAAAGGAAAAAATACTGGTAAACAGCATTTTCTCCATTTCCAAACAATCCGATGCAAATGGCATCGTTTTAACCACATTTAATTTGTTATCTGCAGATGCTATTTGATTTGGATAAGTTTAAAATGGTGTTGTCTGGTAAAGAGATAAACTGTACCTATACTAGTACAATATGTTATGCCCCTGCAAGTAACAGCTTTAGAAAGCACTGTGGGATAAGGGGCAGTTACTCTTAGCCAGTGTTTGTTACTGGAAATAAACATGGTAGTCAGCTGGGAATGCTCAAATATATGAGCCATGCTCTGGCAAAAGGGGACTTAATGCATGTCTGTGATGCATCGTACCGAGCAAAACATCACAAAATCAGGGATCCATAAAGTCCATTTTGTATAACTACCAACTGTATCATGAGATAGACTGGTCCTTCAACATACAGAAAATTGACCAATAGCGAAAAGTTTTGGCCCAGGTCAGCCTGCGCGGGCTGTGCAGGCTGACCTGGGTCAATAGTTTCTGCAATTGCATTAAGCCCCCTTTTCACAGAACATTCATATATATTGCTATTTCAAGGCTGCCTTGGTGCCAGAATATCTTGACAATCTTTGACTGCTCATTCCTATCATTAGATGATGTGTTGCGTAAGTAATACAACTTGTCATATCCCTGCTGGAGTTAAGTATTAAAAGGACTGAGGGGAAAGCAGCGGCTCATTTTTGAAGTGCTTTCTTCTACAATCAGAAATAATCTTGTCATAGTCTACAAATTTTTTAACTTCTATACTTATTTTTTTTTCCAAATATGAAATTAACCTGTGTTTTATAAAGTTAACATTGAATTTTGTTTTCAGATAAAGTAGTGCAGTTGATACAGACCTACATTGAGAGATGTTTGAATGCAGGATCACTAAGTTTGGTCCATCTTGATAGAATTGAGGAAAAACTAGTTGAGGAATTCAGCTTTGAAGAGTTTCATGAGATGGGCTATGGGCGCTTCATACATTTTCTTATAACTGAAATGAAGCAGGTATTGATTTGTTGTTTGTTACTTATATTTGAGCCATACTCTGGTAAAAGGGGGCTTAATACATCTCTGTGATGCATGATACCAAGCAAGTTATCAGATGATCATGGATCCACAAAGTCCATTTTGTTTATCAACAGGCTGAATCATGAGGTAAACTGGGCCTTAGAAATGCAGAAAATTGACCAATAGCAAAAGTTTCAACTCACTAGGTGCAGGCTGACCTGGTTTGATACTTTTTTGCAGATACATTAAGCCTCCTTTTCACAGAGCATGGCTCATTTGTTTGCATGTACACAGCTGATGTTGACAAAAAGCAAAGTAAGTGCTATTTCACGGTCCATTTTTGTCCCTAATCACCTGCTTAATATCTGCATTTAAGAAAACACTGTTTATTCCTTAAGGTCTTATCTTGGATTCAAATTGACCACAAAAGCCCATAAATTTGTCATATATGTACTGTAATGGTTAACATCAGTATGATTCAGATAACTGATCATAAATTATAGGCAAGGGTTTTCCCTTCTTTAAATACCAGATGTTAAATTAAAAGTGATTTAACTCTTTACTGCACAAGAAAAATTCCCTTTGTCCATTTTGAAAGAATTTTGCAGACAAAAAAATATATGTTGCCTAAATAATGAAATTTGTCTGAAAATGAAGAAAGCAATGGGGGGGAAACTGATTACCACTCCTTTTCCCACACTGTTTTCTAAGGTCTTCTTCCGTAAGGTTGTTAAACTAAAGGAAAGGATTGCCTGGTAAAAGGTTCAGAAATAGTGTTTGCAGCATTTCTGCTAGCTCATAAATTTTGGGGGTCATCTGTGACTCGCTGTTTGGAATTTCGGGTGTCATTCAGAAATTTTACGTGTCATGATCTATAACCTTTTTTTTTTCTTCACATGTTGTTTGCCTTTGCCAGTTTGTAGATGTCGCATAATGCTAAGAGTTTTAAATGACAGTGTGGTATTAAAGGTAAAAGTAGAAAACATTGACCTCGTAGAAACTGTCGTCTGTCATCCCGATTACTTCAGCCAGTTGGTGACCATTACCGTGCAGGGTCTAAAACGCGGACAAAAAGTTTAAGTACAGCTTCCATACAGTAATATAGATGAGACGACAGCTATGTCACACAGAATAATGTCGCGTTTTAGACCGATTCAGTGTAAACCAGAAACAAATAATTCAGTGTTAGAAAGCGGTTTGATATGATTTTGCAGTTACAAACTTGACGATTTTGTAAGATATATCCATTGAATCAATCCTTTATGTTCCTTTTTCATTCTGATTTATGTCTGTCAAGGAAGACGCAATGTATTAATTTGGTGTGTCAGACTGTCATTTTGCACATCAAAAATGCAAAAACGCGGACTTTCTGAAACGCTGTGTTTGTAGATAGCTCGGTCAGATTAGCATTCTCCTCTAGTGCTTGTAAAATCAAGTTTAATATTCAAATCAAAACTGTTATCACTCAAAACCTTAACCCTTTACCACACAATCCTATGTTTTAACAACTTTGAGAAAGAAAACTTTATTCCCCAGGGTCATTAAAAAAGGATTGTTTGGTAAAGAGGCAGTGTTTTCCCTGATGCACAAATTCCTGCATTTTGGGGCATTTTCCACGTAAATGACCTGCAAAAAAAATTCCTTTGCAACTTACGGACGCAGTTCAGTCAGGAAGTGAAGATCGGCCGAGACTTCCATAATATTGTAACTGAAGTTTATTCAAGCTGTAGTTACGATGTTTTGGAAGCCAATCGACAATAATTAATTATGCAGGCTGTGTACAATATTTTCGTTGTATTTCTGATCGAGGTAGTAAATATACTGCAAACCGTTCGTCACCTAAACATCAGCATCATGTCACAATCGAAGCTGATGAATTTTTTCCAGCGAAATGAACCTTCGGGTAGCAAACGAAAAAGCCCAGAACCTGACAGTCCCGAACCCGGCCCTAGTTCCTCAAAAAAAGTCATCAGTGAAGCTAAGAGGTTTTTGTGAAAAATATGTGGCTTTCCCTGTATGATTGGCTTTATTTAGATCTAGATGGCGATAAAATGAAATGCAACCCGTGTACAAAGACCTGTCAAGACAATCCAGTTTCTGGCTGTGAAAACTTCCGTAGCTCTACTTTAGTATGGCATCAAAAAAGTGCTAGTCACATCGCAGCCCTGAACTGTCTTGAATTTAGTTATAATATGACCAAAAGCCTTAAAAATGCACAGCAAGAGCATTAGGTCATTTCTGCAAAAAAGGTGCCATAATTCTGTGTATTACTAGACAAAGAATTATGACCCCCGATTTTCAAAAATGACCCCCTATTTACAGAACCAGGGGGACAATGCGACACCCTCTTGAAAAAGTAAAGGGAAAACCCTGAAGAGGTAATCAAAAGAAAAGGTTTTTAGCTCCACTGGCCGAAGGCCAGCGGGCTTATGTCATGGCCCGTGCGTCCGTCCGTGCGTGCGTCCGTCCGTGCGTGCGTGCGTCCGTCCGTGCGTTAACTTTTATTTCAAACATCTTCTTCTCTGAAACTACCCATCCAATTTTCATGAAACTTCACAGAAATGATCCTGCCATGGTCCTCTTCAGAATTTCTTTAAAGAATTTGATTCCTTCAAAAACTCTGGTTGCCATGGCAACAAAACTGAAAAATATTGGAAATCTTTAAAAATCTTCTTGTCTGAAACCATAAGGCATAGGGCTACCAAATTTGGCATGTAGCTTTATGTAGTAGACCTCTATCATGTTTCTTGAAATTATAGCCCTGGGGTCAAAATTGGCTCTGCCCCAGGGGTCACAAGTTTTACATAGGCTTATATAGAGAAAACTTTAAAAATCTTCTTGTCTGAAACCATAAGACATAGGGCTACCAAATTTGGCTTGTAGCTTTATGTAGTAAACCTCTATCATGTTTCTTGAAATTATAGCCCTGGGGTCAAAATTGGCTCTGCCCCAGGGGTCACAAGTTTTACATAGGCTTATATAGAGAAAACTTTAAAAATCTTCCTGTACCAAGCCATAAGGCCTAGAGCTACCAAATTTTGCATTTAGCTTGATCTAGTTGGGGTCTACCGAAAGTGCCTAAATTATAGTCCTGGGGTCAATTTGGCCTCATGCTTGGGGGAGGGGGGGTTCACAAGATTTACATAGGCTTACATAGGGAAAACTTTTAAATCTTGGTGTACATAGCCATAAGGCTTAGGCTACCAAATTTTGCATAATTATAGCATTATCTAGTGGACAACTACAAAGAGGGCCCAAGTTACAGCCCTAGGATCAAGTTTGGCCCTGCACCAGGGGTCACAAGTTTTACATGGGTTTATGGAGTGAAAAGTTCAGAAACCGTCTTGTTACTAGCCATAAGGCCAAGAACACTCCAATTTGGCATGTTATTCTTCTAATACACATATTCCCCATTTAATTCGACTGTAGCCCTGGGGTCAAAGTTTTATAAGGGCTTATATAGTGAAGACTTTTCTTCATGGTTTATATTTATAAGCCAGTGGAGCGATACAGGGCCATCATGGCCCTCTTGTTAGGTTTACAGTGTGCTTTTCAATACTGAATACATTCAAAGTATGCTGTTTTATTATATTTCTGTATCCTAATGTATAGATGAGCCATACTCTCTGAAAAGAGTGTTTAATGCATTTGCAAGAAGTATCAACCTGTGTCAGTTTTCTCAGTCTGCACAGGCTGACCTGAGTCGAAACTTTGATGTTGCTAAATTTTCTTTGTGTCAAAGGTCCGGTCTACCTCCAAATTCAGTTGGTTGTTAGACAAAATGGATTTTATGGATCCATAATTATGTGATGACTTGCAAAGTATAATGCATCACAGAGATGTATTGAACCCAATGACAGATCCAGTCTTTACTTCCAAATAAATAGTATATTTTCAAATAACCAAAAAAGATAACCATTGGAATGCCAGATAAACCCAACAGACATTTTCAGTCTAGGAACAAGCCCCAAGTAATTGCGATTTTTATGGTTCCATTTGTCTACAGTGTTTCAGCAAAACGGACAGTATAGATTAAAGATCAGCTTGCATGTTTTGTTTAGTCTGATCTTTAAAACTTCAGAGCCACAAATGCAAATATGGGTGTGGAAAGTGCTTTGAGAGTTCAGATTCAATATTCAGTATTTGATTTCACAAAATCGATTTTATTTTGGTTATAGATTCTTGAGGAAGGAGGTGGCCTTACACTGGGATCAAATCCAGGTGCAGCCCATGACAGCAAATTTAAACCCGAACTTACAGAAATACAGGAGTTTATCAAACAGTGTCAAGCATGTGGTATAAGTCAGGTATATCATTTATGAAACTAAATACTGCTCCTTTTGCCACAATGTTTTCAGTGCAGCCTACTGCAAGGGATATAAAGTTGTGGTCATATGATTATAGATAATAAGGAAAATCAGTTGATGTAGTTGAAATTTTAACTACAGATGCTTTAGAATGCAATTCAGTAATTTATATCATTCTCAAAAGTGTTCATCTATTTATTATTGTTTTCTTATCCACCATTATGAACATCACATGTTCTCAACATGCCTTTTTGGACAGTGTTTTGTCAAAGTCGGAATGCATAAAACATGTACAAGAATCTTGCGTGTACACCTAGTGCTGCTTTGAGATGTATTATGGCCATTTTAGTCTTGCTCTTTTAGCTCAGTGTGTAACAAAAGGGAATAAGAAATAAAGTTGTTGAAGACTTGAATCCTATTTTAACAAAAAGGTTTTTTTTTTCCATTTGTTTATAAAATTTATTTTTACAGCAGAATTTACCTGTTCATTTTAATGATATAATACATGAAATATTAAGACTCCAAGTTTCTTTTTTATTCCTGTTATTCCCTTTTCCAGTCAGAAGAGATAGAAAATGCACTCTGTAGACATTATGGAGTGAAAGAAGTTCACCATCTTGGATATGGAAACATGACTAGACTGCTGAATCATGCTGAAAAACACAAACTGGGTACCTTCTCGGATTTTACCATCTACTACCAGTCTGCCTTTATACAGCCATTAAGGTAAAAAAAGTTTTAAGCTGTTATTAATTGCTCTTTGTTGTTTCATTAACCCTTTCCCAAACGACAAATACTGGACTGGTCCACATTGAAAGAGTTTTCAGACGACAATTTTAAATTTGATGAAAATGGCAGAAAGTTCTCAAAAAGGGTAGAAAACACTGTGGGAAAAGGAGAAATTGCTCGTTACGAGCAATTTCTCCTTTTCCCACAGTGTTTGCAAAAGACTTGTACTGCAGACACGTGAAAACCAGGGCTTGTTTGGGAAAGGGTTAAAATGGTTTATACCAAACCTTCTTCCTACCAAGTTGAGAGAAGTATACTTCTGTCAATATGGATCTATATCCGATTGTATGTACATAAAACAGTCTCTGTTCTGCTCATCTCCCTGTGTTGTGGGATGATAAAACTCTGTACATCAGTGTTTTAGAAAGTTTGCGTTTTTGTGTTTTTGATGTGCAAAATGAAAGGCTGATGCAACAAAATTAATACATGGCACCTTCCTTGACGCAACATAAATCAGAACTAAAAAGTTTGATTCAATTAATATATCTTACAAAATTGCCAAGATCATATCAGAATCATATCGAATCCGCTTTCTGCTACTGAATTATTTGTTTCCAGTTTACACTATCTGTCTAAAATGCGACGTAATTCTGCATGACATTGCTGTCACCTCATCTGTATTATTTTATGGAATCCTAACTTTGTTCGCATTTTAGACCCTTCTTGGTCATGGTCACTGACTTGCTGGAGTAATCGGGATGACAGACGACACAGTTTCTACGCGGTCCTTGTTTTTAAGTCTTAGCTTTAATGCCACAATGTCATATAAAACTTTTAGCATTATGCAGCATCTACAAAGGGGCAAAGGTGAACAACATGTGGAAAAAAATGAAAGGTTAAAGACCATGACTCATAAAATTTCCGAATGACCCTCAAACTTCCAAACAGGAAGTCACTGATGACCCTCAAAATGTATGAGCTAGCAGAAACACTGGTACATGTACATGTATCTAGTTTTGCTCTGACAAAGAAAGAAGGCTTTTCAACATTTTTTTTTTTCAGATTTTTTTATACACACATGTATATTGTTCATATGCCCTTGGATTAGATCTGTTAAGAAATATTTATTTTGAATATCTCTGAATTTTTTAAATTTTATTTGGCTGACTTACCAGCTTTTGATTTAAATGAAAAATGTGTGCTCAAACTGCTGTAGCACTTAAATACATTTAAATGATAAGTTATTCGAAAGTGATGAAAAATAGGTTGGTATTAAATTCTACTGTTATGGGAATTTCAAAGTTTTAACATACAAACATCAGAAGGAAAGAAGACTGTTGTTTTTCATTGATGTAGAATTAATAGAGAAAAAGGAGGAATTATTTGTTACAAGGAATTACTCCTTTACTGCAATATTCTCATAAAGACAACTGCAGGGAATGAAGTGTTTTATTTTTACCTAAAGGTCCAATTTTGTGTTGTAGCTTCTGTACCAAGAATCAGAAAGTTGGAGTTCTTGGTCATCAAACCAGAGACCTTGCTAAGATTTGTCTACACAACTGTCCACTGCTGGAAGATCTGGCTGAGTGGAGTCAGTGGCATCTGGTGTTTGAACCTGAGTTTGGTAAACTGAAAGACTTCATACAGAAATATGGAGGCGTTACCAATAAAACATTAGAGGGTAGGTTTTCTCTAGGAGGGGGGGGGAGAGGAGTTTGGTTAAAATAAGTACATAGGGTGTAAAAGATCGGGTTTCTGTATAAAGTATCACAGTTCTACACTTACCAATAAAGAATTAGTCGGCAATTGTAATTGTAAAAAATTAGAAGGTAAGTGATTTCTGTGAACTGAAAAGCACCACAGGTCAACATAATAATGGATAAAAGTAATGTTTAAGTTGTTTAAATGAGCACCAAAGAAGATGTTTGGACTCAAGTTTAAGGCTTGTCTTCCAACACCTTAGAAAGACCATGTAAATTTTAATTCACAATGAATCATTCTTGTTTGCAATTTTTACTTAATTTAATGAGGAACAGTATAAGCAGGCATTTTTTTCCACAGCTGGGCGAGTAGCAACCCTGGACTTCCTAGCCCTAGAAACAAAACCTGGAGTTCTTCTTAAAATTGTCTCCAATACATCAGCTGAACTGGTTGCTGAGGCCCTAGAAAGAAGAAATATTGAAAGTTTTTGTGGTCATCTTGTTTCCATGGTAATATCCTACAAAGGTGTTAATAATCTACCTAAAGCTTTGTTAGCTGGACATGTTAAAACAGCACTTCTGCAGCTTCATGCAAGTGATTCAGGATCAGAAACACCAGGTTTGTAAGATTTGACATAACCCTATCATGGAATAAATTTTAGGGAATTGTATGAAAAAATCTACAGATATCCATTTTAGAGGCTGCCCAGAAGCCCTTTGAAAAGAGTACTTGCCATTAGTTTGTATAGGGTCAGTTTCAAACCTTAACCCTTTACCAGACAATCCCAAGATTTAACGACCCTGAGAAAGAGGCCTTTTGAAAACATTGTTAAAAAAGAAGAAAATGCTGTAACCAGCATTTTCTCCTTTTCCCACAATGTTTTCTGTCCTTTTACAGACAAATCTTACCATATGAACCATATCTTATTTGTCGTGTGCAAATGCTCTTTATTTGGACGAATGAAAATTTTTGTTGTGTGGTAAAGGGTGAATGGGCAATATGTCTACTTGAGATAAATAACACACAATGTGAGTCTTGTTGACTTTTGCTCAATTTTATATCATACTGTTCAGAAGAGATTTTAAATCGCAGTTGGGTTTTTGTTCTTAGGCTCAAATAGGCACCATTACATAACTTTTCCAACAGTCTTACAGAAATTTGATAAATTGTGATGAATTTTGTAATTTCATTCTTAGGAGCACCATCTACATATATCAGCCAGAACTCTGCCTGCCAGTTTGTTCTACAATGTTTACAACGAATTCCAACCAAAATCTGCGTTGATTTGGCAGATGACTTGTTTCTATCCCCCCTTGGACAAGTGGTGGGCTCAACCAAATTCAAAGAGGTTCTTGCAGAGCTGTGCTGTTCTGTCAAGGAATTAAGCCATTTAACAGAGTTGGGGTGTTTGTTAGGTATACAGGAATGGACTAATCATGTGTCCCAGAAATGTGTTCTTCTGGAAAGCGCCATTCAAAAAATATCTCCAGACACAGAAGAGGTTTTCAGCAAAGAAGCACAAGAAATGGTAATCAATTGAAATGAGTATGATGTTTATAACTCATGATGTAGGATTTCTTTTTCTTTTAAACTCGTCCATGTAATCTTTAGGATATCTGTACTGAATTTTGACTCTTTGCAAGATTTGGTTGTTGGTTCGTATGGTGTTAAACATGAGCTTTAGCATTGTTTCAGTGGCCAGTGCACCTGTCCATACTTCCTATATAGTTTCTTTTACCAGTACCTCACAAAGTATTTTTCCCAAGCCACTTGCTGCTACCCAACGTAATCGTCAAAACTATGATTAGAGGTGAGAGAGGAATGAATCCTGTTGCAGTGACTATCATCAATTCTCTGAAAGAAATTGGCCAAGCTGGGGACTCGAAGCAGCAACACCCCCCACCTTTGGTTTTAGGCTCTGTATGTTAACAACAGAGCTGCCGGGCTCGCCAACTCCTTGCAAGATGATAAAAATTTATAGACTTGTTTAATTCGAAAACATCCACTGTAGATCAAATAATTGGATTTGTCTTTGAAAGGATAGAAAACATTGTGGGAAAAAAGGGAAATGCTGGTTGCCAAATTTTTCCATTTTCCTGAAAATGCTGTCATAGGCCTTCTTGCTCATGGCCATAAAACAGATGTCGTTTAACATGTTTGTAAAGGGTTGCAGATGTGTTCTACTTGCATCTGAGGATATGTGAAAGATTCAAAATTTATACATTAGAAAAATTAGGACAAAGAAATTTCACAAACTTCTATACACAAAATTGCTATTTTTAATGGTAAATGACTCTATGTACACTTGACTTCCAGGCGTACCCTTTACATAACCAACTCCAGAAATGTTTCCATCTGAAATAATGTAATAAACCATTGAAAGACTTACTTACTTGAAGACTGATAAAGTGAATGGTTGGGTGACGGATTTCTGATTTATTGAAGGATACCTACATCATTCAATAACTGCTAGATTGATTAAAAGATTTAGATATCAACTGATCCTACTGCTATATGTATATCCATTCTTAAAACATAATTCTCTTGCTTAACTTTGAAATGGACTTTTTAAAGTTCTCATTGTAGCAATTATTTATCAGGTGAATAGTGAGGAAATGGAAGAGGAGGAAAATGAACCTGATGTGCAGAGTATGGTTGTTGATGAAGATACTGCAGTAGTTGATAACAAAGTGAAGATCATTGATGGCAAGAAATCTAATGTCAAGGACATTCAAGATGAATTTATTGAAATTGAAAGTACAAAAGAAGAAACAGATGGAAATAAGTGTAAGAGAATCCAATAAATTTGTTGTGGAAATTAAAATTCATTTGATATATTGAATAAACAGCCTTAGTTTCATGTGTACTGAACACCCAGTCTGATCTTGGATCTGCTGTATGCTACTTTATTGGAAGCTTTATATTGCCAAACATTGGTAGTTTTTCATGAATTGGGAAGATCACTTTCATTGATTCAGTACTCTAAGTGTTAAGGTATTTTTTTTCTTTTGAAAAATTTGAGATAATATGTTTTTGCAGTCTTTGACCTGATATTGTCAGACGCTGTAACCAAGACATTCAGTAAAAAATCACCTGTTTTATTACCTGTTTTGGAACACATTTCATAGCACCATAACTGAGGTATGCACAATAATCTAGGATTGTCAATAGGTTTCTTTGGTTTGATACATGAGAGTAGTATTTTGAATTCTACATTGTGTCAAGAGACTTTTTGAAACATCTGTGGCATTATATCTTAACCTCTCATTCAGATGTGAAACATGCTTGCTTTTTGTATGGTATAGCAGGTTTGACATTATGTAATATTATCCATCACCGATAAGCAGTTACCAAAATATTTTACAAAGGTGGTCTTGGATTAAAAACCCAGCAGATGGTAGTTTTAGTTTTCCACAGCTTTTACAGACATTTTAGCTCACCTGAGCATGAAGTGCTTCAGGTGAGCTTTTGTGATTGTGCTGTGTGCGGTGTCCATTGTGCGTCGTCTGCCGTGCAGGTGTCAACAGTTACCATGGGTGCACTCTAGAGGCCACATTTTCAGTCATATACTCATGAAACTTGGTCAGAATGTTTGTCTTGATAATACTTTGAACAAGGTCGAAATTGGATCATGTCGGGTCAAAAAGTAGGTCACTGGGCTGAATCTAAGAAAAACCTTGTGTGCACTCTAGAGGGCATATTTTCAACCTGATACTCTTGAATCTTGGTCAGAATGTTTGTCTCGATAATATCTTGGACAAGTTTGAAATTGGGTCATGTTGGGTTAAAAAGTAGGGCACTGGGCCGAATCTTAGAAAAACCTTGTGTGCAATCTAGAGGCCACATTTTCAGCCAGATTCTCATGAAACTTGGTCAGAAAGTTTGCCATATTGATATCTTGGACAAGTGTCAAAGTGGGTCATATCTGGTCAAAAAGTAGGTCACTGGACCAAATCTTAGAAAAACTTTGTGTGCACAGTAGAGGGCAAATTCTCAGTCTGATACTCATGAAACTTGGTCAGAATATTTGTTTTAATGATATCTTGGACAAGTTTGGAATTTAGTCACATTGGTTCAAAAACTAGGTCACTTACACTCATGTGTTTTACATCATTAAAACCAGGATCTCTTGAGCTTTATCAACTTTAGATGACTTTACTCAGGTAAGCGCTTTAGGGCCAGTGGCCCTCTTGTTATTTTTCTTGGTCAGAACTTTTTTATAGTCTATTCATCTGTTTTTAGACAACTTAGTTTCAGAAAATTAAAATCTAAGACATTGTTGCAATGAGTTAAAAAGACCTGAATGAAATTTCAATAGCTTTTTATCTTGCTTTTAATATCTTTCTTAACTTTTCCAAAGATTAATCTGTGTGTTGTAGCTGAGGGTGTATCTATGGAAACAGAATTAAAAGAAGTTACGGTCGATGCTCATGTTAAAACCTGTGAGGACATTATCGATGAAATCAGGAAGGAGGAGTTTGGTGTTGGAGTTCAGCTGAGTGAAGATGGGCAGAGATTGATGAAGGTATGTGGTTGAAGATTTTTTTTCCTCTGGCAAAAAGAGAGACAAAAATGCACACAGAGAACACAAAATGTTTTGCTATGATACTTGTTAGTATAACATGATTTGCTTATAAGCTTTACCACACAATCCTGAGATTTAATGACCCTGAGAAAGTGGCATTTGGAAAACATTATTGGAAAAGGAGAAAATAAGCAGCATTTTCTCTATTTCCAAAGCAAATCCCACTATTTCGGCCACATTTAAATTGTTGACTACAAAAGCTTTGGATTTGGACACGTCTAAGATTTTGTTGTGTGGTAAAGAGTTAACTCATTGCCTCCTGTTTATAACAAATTTGAACCAGAATGGAAGAAATGGATAATGATCAACTTGAAATAAAATTCAATAGATAAAATTTAAATATATTAAAACATTTCGACATACAGGAAAAATTGCTTGTCACAAGCAATTTCTCTTTTTGCCAAAATGTTTTGTAAAGTAGCTTTGTGCAAGATGACAAAAGTTGTCAGAAGGTAGTTTATTTGATATACTTAATTTTCAACCATTCCTTTTTCCACAGGTTCAGCAAGAGAGATTAGGCAGAAGTTTGGATCGTTTATCCAAAGACCTTTACAGCAAAGATACCCACTTTGTCTTGGAGCTTATCCAGAATGCTGATGACAACAGCTACCATGACAATTTATTGAGTAACATCAATGATGTTTGTCCATCTGTCAAGTTTGTAATAGACGAAGAGAGTGTCTGTGTACGCAACAATGAACTGGGCTTTAAAGAACGGGACATTCGGGCTCTCTGTGATGTGGGCAGAAGTACAAAAGGAAAACACAAAGTTGGATATATAGGTATATGTATTTACAGCTGTATACTTCCAGGTGTCCGAAATTTTGCTGAAAGACGTTTTTTCGAAAGGTATTTTAGTAGACATGACATATGGTCTACATGCATGGACAAATAGTCAACATGACACTTTTACTAATCATTATTTAGTCTAACTTTGATCAAAAGGTTTTGACGAATATAGATGTAAGTCTAATCAGATAAACTTACAGGTACACGAAAACGAAAGTTGAAGTTTTTATTACTGGAAGTTAAGGAATGAAAACCAAAATCAAGGCTAACTTTTGAGGGTTGGTACAAAAGTGTGCAAGTTATAAAATATCATTTATCACAATTTTGATTTTCACATCTCCAATATTCTCAATCACCTTGTTTTCTATCCAGTGTGTATCGATATTTCCGGTTGTATCAGCTAGTTTGTCTTTTCCTCTGATACTAAGGTAAAACTCCATTTTGATAGCACGAACCAGATTTAATAAACTCATAGATCTAGGTTTACAGCAAACTAGATGCAAAACAACTTGGAACAAAGACATGACCTTTTCATCTGAAGGACATGAAAACAACTCAGATTAGTGTTGATTATTTATTTCAATTTAACTGTGTAACAACAATTTACACACTACAAAAATGAGTAAAACTGTATCTGGTTTTAGTAAGCATAGATTACCCCACTTCTTTAATGACCCTTGTTGCATGCACAAGGCTTTGTTGCTTGGCTCAAAGTTCTCATTGTCTGGCAAGATTGTAATTAGTGCGAAGAACTTTCAACTATTTGTCGCACCTGTGAAAAATATGTCAACCAATTGGTTATTCAATGAAATGGCAATTCGACAAAAAACTGTCTACCAAAAGCTCTTTTGACCAGTTGTCTTTTGATGAAATGTCATGCAGCAGCATTTTTTTCCTTTTCAGCATTGTTTTTTACCCTTTCACGGACAAGTCTTCTTATTTTAGAGACATTTGCTTTGCCCCTTGTTGTTTGCAAATGCTTTCTCTATGAATGAGTCCAAAGAAAGAGTTGATGCATGTTAAATATTATGGCAGAGTGATAAATTTTGAAAAGTGTTTTCAGAACTCATTGTAAAACGAGAAAATATTGGACTAGACCAAATTGAAAGCAGTTACAATGGACAAAATAATTGTTGATAACAAATAATTGTAGCACAAATAATGATTTTTGTCTTTAATGGGGTAGAAAACGTGGGAAAAGGTGAAAATGTTGGTTACCAGCATTTTCTCCTTTTCCCGTAATGATTTCAAAACCTTCTCTCCTAGGATCGTTAAAACTTGGGATTGTGTGGCAAAGGGTTAAAGAGGTAATGGTGTAATGGTGGTTAGCTCTTTACCAAACAATCCTGTGCTTCAATGACGCTGAGGAATATAGATATTAAAAACATGGCAAAAGGAAAAATTGCTGGTCACCAGCATTTTCTCCTTTTCCCAAAATGTTTTCTATCATTCCAAAGACAAATTCTATTATTTGAGCCTTTCATGTATTTATGTTGTTGTCTGCAAATGCTTTGAATATGGATGAGCCTAAAGTTTTGTTGTCTGGTAAAGAGTTAACAGACATGGACTGTCTTTACAAATGGCTATACTCTGTATTGTCAAAGTTATCTGTGGCTTATTTGCTTCAGGAGATAATGAGCTATTAAGATTTTTTTTTCCCACAACAGGCCAGAAAGGTATAGGGTTCAAGTCTGTGTTCCGTGTGACAGACACTCCAGAGATACACTCCAATGGTTTCCATATGAAGTTTGATGTCAACAGTGGACCTATGGGATATATTTTACCTCACTGGTCAGAGCTAACAGACAGAGTGGATGATAGGTAAGGGTCATGAAACTTTTTCTGAGATTGTGAATGGGATTCTCAGGGGCAGCAGAGAAAGGAAATATAATGAACTTAATCCATGTTTATTAACATGAAGGAGAGGGCTTTTGAAAACATGGGAAGAAAATCCAGACATTGAGTCACAAAGGTTTTCTTAGACATTCCACAGACAAGACAAGTAAAGCAAAGGATAGATATTTGGGGAAAAGGAAAACATTTTTCTGAATAGTATAGAATATGTTGCATTTAGTTCACAACTTCAGTGCTCAGCAGGATTCGTGTTATATTTGTTGCTTTTATTGACAGTGTAGATCAAAATCAGAACTTGCAGTTTGAACCTTGATTTACACCATGAAACATTTTGTGAGATCTTCTTGCCAACTTTGCAGATCCTGCCTAGCTCGGTGGAGAAGGTATAGGATTTGCAATCCAAAAGCCTCGGAACTGATCCTTGCTGGAGGCACAGAGGTTTCATGGGAGTGTCCTTGGTCAACAAACTTCAGAGCCCAGTCTTGTACTGGTGAAATCAGGATGCCTGTGAATAAGTTAGCTGTCACCTTGAAATGACTCATTGATATTGAGAGTAACATCAACTATCAGTCACTGTGACCAAAACAGGCTTGACTTTGCAGTATTTTGCTCTTTCTAATGGTCTAAAAATGTCTCTTTCATTTTATAAATCAGTGAAATGGTTACTATTGTTAGCTCACCTGAGCACGAAGTGCTCATGGTGAGCTATTGTGATCGTGCTGTGTCCGTCATCCGTCGTGCGGTGTGCGTCGTGCGTCGTCCGTCGTCAACTTTTTACCTTGTGTACACTCTAGAGGCCACATTTTCAGTCCAATCCTCATGAAACTTGGTCAGAATGTTTGTCTCAATAAAATCTCGGACGAGTTCGAAATTGGGTCATGTGGGATCAAAAACTAGGTCAAATCTTAGAAAAACCTTGTGTACGCTCTAGAGGCCACATTTTCAGTCCGATCCTCATGAAACTTGGTCAGAATGTTTGTCTTGATGAAATCTCGGACGAGTTCGAAATTGGGTCATGTGGGGTCAAAAACTAGGTCACTAGGTCAAATCTTAGAAAAACCTTGTGTACGCTCTAGAGGCCACATTTTCAGTCCGATCCTCATGAAACTTGGTCAGAATGTTTGTCTTGATAAAATCTCAGACGAGTTCGAAATTGGGTGATGTGGGGTCAAAAACTAGGTCAAATCTTAGAAAAACCTTGTGTATGCTCTAGATGCCACATTTTCAGTCAGATACTTGTGAAATTTGGTCTGAATGTTTGTCTTGATAAAATCTGGGACAAGTTCGAAATTGGGTCATGTGGGGTCAAAAACTAGGTCACTAGGTCAAATCTTAGAAAAACCTTGTGTACGCTCTAGATGCCACATTTTCAGTCAGATACTTGTGAAATTTGGTCTGAATGTTTGTCTTGATAAAATCTCGGACGAGTTTGAAATTGGGTCATGTGGGGTCAAAAACTAGGTCACTAGGTCAAATCTTAGAAAAACCTTGTGTACGCTCTAGAGGCCACATTTTCAGTCCGATCCTCATGAAACTTAGTCAGAATGTTTGTCTTGATAAAATCTCGGATGAGTTTGAAATTGGGTCATGTGGGGTCAAAAACTAGGTCACTAGGTCAAATCTTAGAAAAACCTTGTGTACGCTCTAGATGCCACATTTTCAGTCAGATACTTGTGAAATTTGGTCTGAATGTTTGTCTTGATAAAATCTCGGACGAGTTTGAAATTGGGTCATGTGGGGTCAAAAACTAGGTCACTAGGTCAAATCTTAGAAAAACCTTGTGTGTGCTCTAGAGGCCACATTTTCAGTCAGATACATGTGAAATTTGGTCAGAATGTTTGTCTTGATAAAATCTCGAACAAGATTGAAATTGGGTCGTGTGGGGTCAAAAACTAGGTCACTAGGTCAAATCTTAGAAAAACCTTTTGTACACTATAGAGGCCACATTTTCAGTCCAATACTCTTGAAAAATGGTCAGAATGTTTGTCTTGATTATATCTTGAAATAGTACAAAAATGTGCCATGTTGGGTCAAAAACTAGGTCACCAGGTCAAATCTAAGAAAAACGTTGTGTATGCTCTAGAGACCATATTTTCTGTCCAGTACTCTTTAAAGTTGGTCAGAATGTTTGCTTTGATAATATCTCTGACTAGTTTGAAAATGGGTCATGACGGGTGAAAAACTAGGTCACTAGGTCAAATCTTAGAAAAACCTTGTGTAAGCTCCAGAAGCCACATTTTCTGTCTAATGCTCTTGAAAGTTGGTCAGAATGTTTGTCTCGATGATATCTCAGTAGCATTTGAAAATGGGTCATGTGGGGTCAAAAACTAGGTCACCTGGTCAAATCTTAGAAAAACCATGTGTACACTGTTGTGCCTACGTTTTTTGTTCAATACTCTTTTAAAGTTGCTCAGAATGTTTGCCTTGGTAATATCTTGGATGAGTTTGAAAATAGGTCATGTTGGTTCAAAATCTAGGTCACTAGGTCAGATCTTAGAAAAACCTTGTATACGCTGTAGAGGCCACATTTTCAGTCCAATACTCTTGAAATTTGGTAAGAATGTTTGTCCTAATGATATCTTGGACCAGTTTGAAAATGTGTTATGTTGGCTGAAAAACTAGGTCACTAGGTGAAATCTTAGAAAAACCTAGTGTATGAATGACTCTCAGAAAGAAGCCTTTTGAAAACACTCTTTGAAAATGAGAAAATGCTGGTATCCAGCATCTTTTCCCTCTTTCACAATGTTTTCTACCCCTTTGAGAGACCAGTCCCATAGCTTGATCCACATATTATTTGTTTTATGCAGAAGGTTCAGACTGATGAGTTTAAAATTTTTTTGTTTGGTAATACATATATCTCACAAGACGTTGGAAATTGGTTGTGCTTGGTCAAAAGGCTCAGGTGAGTGACTCCAGGGCCATCATGGCCCTCTTGTTTTATTTATTCTTACAGCTGGACCACAAACATCATCCTAACACTGAAGCCTGACATAAAACAGCAGGCCAGAACTCTGGCAGCAAGATTTAATGACATACACCCATCTTTGCTGCTGTTCTTACACAGGCTTAGAGAAATAATAGTTGAGAATGAGGCAAGTTCCTTTTTGTATGATTGTTGAAATGCCACTGTGGCCTCTAATAACTGTTTTCCACTTTTTTCTACTTATCAACAATTAAGTGAAAGGGGGCTATACTAAAATAGGTTTTCCATCTGCATATTCATCCATCTATAGGCTCAATTTTGTGTCCTCTTCTCCTCCTACAATGTTCCACCAATTTCTCACGTTTCTCATTCCAGGTGGAGAATAAAGTACAGACAATGAGAAGGAGAGACGTAGGTGAAAACATCATAGAAATACAACATAGTGATGGCTTAGATAGGTGGTTAGTTATAAAGAAAATGTTGGATGCCAGCAAAATATCTTCCCAAGCCAAGTCAGGGGCTGATGTGGAGTCTACAGAAATAGCTTTGGCTTTCCCAATTAAACCTGCCAACCAGATATCCAACATGCAAGGTTTACCACCCAAACAGCTGGTGTTTGCATTTTTACCATTAAGAAGTTATGGGTTTAGATTTATTGTTCAAGGAGACTTTGATGTTCCGTCCAGCCGTGAAGATGTTGACAGGGACAGCTCATGGAACCAGTGGTTGAGAAATGAGATTCATACCTTGTTCCTAGATTCACTGGACATGTTCAAAAGTCACCAAGAGTTCAGCAACGTAGAGGCTGTCATCTCATATCTACAGTTTGTGCCAATGGAAGATGAGGTGTTAGATTTCTTCAAACCTGTTGCTGCAGACATTTTGAAGAAATTAAAGGCCAGACCCTGCGTTCCTACACAGCCAAATAGTGAAGGTAAAAGACCACGTATTAGTTTACCAAAACTTCTTTCAGAGCACAAACTGAAATTTTTTTGTAATCCCACTACCAAAGAAGCTATTAAAATGCACAATAGTTATTGATTCTGTGCTTGCATGTTTTTTTTTTGTTAGTAATGTATATTTTGGTTTTTTTAACCTTGAAAGCACCAGATAAACCCAATCCACATTTTCATTGTAGTATAAAACCCAGATAATTCTAATTTTGTGGCTGCGTTTTATTAGCTCACCTGAGCACAACATGCTCAAGGTGAGCTTTTGTGGTTGTCCGATGTCTGTCGTCCGTCGTCAACATTTACCTTGTGGACACTCTAGAGGCCACATTTCATACTCAATTGACCTGAAAATTGGTCAGAATGTTTGTCTTGATGAAATCTCCGGTGAGTTTGAATTTGGGTCACCTGGGGTCATAAACTAGGTCACTAGGTCAAATTAAAGAAATACCATGTGGACACTCTAGAGGCCACATTTCATACTCAATTGACCTGAAAATTAGTCAGAATGTTTGTCTTACTGAAATCTCGGATGAGTTCAAATTCGGGTCACCTAGGGTCATAAACTAGGTCACTAGGTCAAATAAAGAAATATCTTGTGGACACTCTAGAGGCCACATTTCTTACTCAATTGACCTGAAAATTGGTCAGAATGTTTGTCTTGATGAAATATCGGATGAGTTTGAATTTGGGTCACCTTGGGTCATAAACTAGGTCACTAGGTCAAATTAAAGAAATACCTTGTGAACACTATAGAGGCCACATTTCTTACTCAATTGACCTGAAATTCGGTCAGAATGTTTGTCTTGATGAAATCTCGGATGATTTCGAATTTGGATCGCCTGGGGTCATAAACTAGGTCACTAGGTCAAATTAAAGAAATACCTTGTGGGCATTCTAGATGCCACATTTATAGTCCAATTGACCTGAAAATTAGTCAGAATGTTTGTCTTAATGAAATCTCGGATGAGTGTGAAATTGGGTCACCTGGGGTCGTAAACTAGGTCACTAGGTCAAATTAAATAAATACCTTGTGGGCACTCTAGAGGCCACATTTCTTACTCAACTGACCTGAAAATTGGTCAGAATGTTTGTCTTGATGAAATCTCGGATGAGTTCAAATTTGGGTGACCTATGGTCATAAACTAGGTCACTAGGTCAAATTAAAGAAATACCTTGTGGGCACTCTAGAGGCCACATTTTTTGCCTAAATGACTTGAAAATTAGTCAAAATGTTTGTGTTATTGGAATCTCGGATGAGTTCAAATTTGGGTGACCTATGGTCATAAACTAGGTCAAATTAAAGAAATACCTTGTGGGCAGTCTAGAGGCCACATTTTTTGCCCAATTGACTTGAAAATTGGTCAAAATGTTTGTCTTATTGAAATCTCAGATGAGTGTGAAATTGGGTCACCTAGGGTCATAAACTAGGTGACTAGGTCAAATAAAAGAAATACTTTGTGGGCACTCTAAAGGCCACATTTCTTACTCAATTGACCTGAAAATTAGTTCCGAATGTTTGTCTTGATGAAATCTCGGATGAGTTCGAATTTGGGTCACCTAGGGTCATAAACTAGGTCACTAGGTCAAATTAAAAAATACCTTGTGGGTAGTCTGGAGGCCACACTTTTTGCTCGATTGACTTGAAAATTGATCAAAATGTTTGTCTTGATGAAATCTCGGATGAGTTCAAATTTTGGTAACCTATGGTCATAAACTAGGTCACTAGGTCAAATTAAAGAAATACCTTGTAGGCACTCTAGAGGCCACAATTTTTGCCCAATTGACTTGAAAATTGGTCAAAATGTTTGTCTTATTGAAATCTCAGATGAGTGTGAAATTGGGTCACCTAGGCCATAGGGTCATAAACTAGGTCACTAGGTCAAATTAAAGAAATACCTTGTGGGCACTCTAGAGGCCACATTTCTTACTCAATTGACCAGAAAATTAGTCAGAATGTTTGTCTTGATGAAATCTCAGATGAGTTCGAATTTGGCTCACCTAGGGTCATAAACTAGGTCACTAGGTCAAATTAAAAAATACCTTGTGGGTAGTCTAGAGGCCACATTTTTTGCTGAATTTACTTGAAAATTGGTCAGAATGTTTGTCTTGATGAAATCTCGGATGAGTTTAAATTTGGGTGACCTATGGTCATAAACTAGGTCACTAGGTCAAATTAAAGAAACACTTTGTGGGCTTTCTAGATGCCACATTTCTTACTCAATTGACTTGAAAATTGGTCAGAATGCTTGTCTTAATTAAGTCTCGGATGAGTTTGAAATTGGGTCACCTAGGGTCGTGAACTAGGTCACTAGGTCAAATTAAAGAAATACCTTGTGGACAATCTAGAGACCATAT
Source organism: Tridacna gigas (assembly GCA_945859785.2). NCBI lineage: Eukaryota > Metazoa > Mollusca > Bivalvia > Cardiida > Cardiidae > Tridacna > Tridacna gigas. The sequence goes on along the minus strand of OX244034.2, from coordinate 63,120,740 downwards.
ATATAATTGACCTAAAAATTGGTCAGAATGTTTGTCTAGATGAGGCCAGCCCAGGTAGCTCAGTGGTGAGCGTGTCGGACTCTTGACCTGGTGGTTGCGAGTTCGATACCCAGTCGAGGCAAACTTTCTTTATGGTGATTTTTTGCTTCTCACCTCTGATGAATGTGAGAAAAGTAGTCAGTGGCTTTGGAAAGAAAGTTGTGTCAGTACTGGTGTGAGAAAGCCGGGAAACACGTAGGTGCATCGCTGACTGCCATGATATGACCTAAGCTGTTAAAATGGCATTAAACTTCAATACAATACAAACCAAATTGTCTAGATGAAATCTGGCATGAGTTCAAATTTGGGGCACCTAGGGTCATAAACTAGGTCACTAGGTCAAATTAAAGGAATACCTTGTGGGAACTCTAGAGGCCACATTGTTTGCTCAATTGACTTGAAAATTGGTCAGAATGTTGTCTTAATTGAATCTTGCATGAGTTTGAAATTGGGTCACCTGGGGTCATAAACTAGGTCACAAGGTCAAATTAAAGAAATACCTTGTGGACGCTCTAGAGGCCACATTTGTTGCTCAATTGACCTGAAAATTGGTCGGAATGTTCGTCTTGATGAAACCTAGGACGAGTTCAAAATTGGGTCACCTCGGGACATAATCTAGGTCACTAGGTCAAATTAAAGAAATACCTTGTGGGTAGTCTAGAGGCCACATATATTGCTCAATTGTCTTGAAAATTGGTCAGAATTTTTGTCTTGGATGAGTTCCAATATGGAATACTTTGGGTCATAAACTAGGTCACAAGGTCAAAGAAATACTTTGTGGGCACTTTAGAGGCCACACTTATGCTGAATTGACTTGAAAATTGGTCAGAATGTTTTTCTTGATGAAATTTCGGATGCGTTTCAATTTGGGTCACCTTGAGTCATGAACTAGGTCATGTGGGTGCTCTAGAGGCTACAATTCTTACTCAGTCGACCTGAAAATTAATCAGCATGTTTGTCATGGGTGAGTATAAAATTGGGTCAGATAGGGTCATAAACTAGGTCACTAGGTCAAATTTTAAGAAATATCTTGTGGGCGCTCTAGTGGCCACAATTCTTGCTCCATTGACCTGAAAATTGGTCAGCATGTTTGTCTTGATGATATCTCGCATGAGTTTAAAATTGGGTCATATAGGGTCATAAACAAGGTCACTGGGTCATATTGAAGAAATACATTGTGGGCACTCTAGAGGCCACAATTCTAGCTAAATTGACCTGAAAATTGGTCGACATATTGGACTTCCTGATATCTCGGATCAGTTAGAAATTGGGTTTCATAGGGTCATAAACTATGGTCACTAGGTCAAATTAAAGAAATGTATTGTTGGTGCTGTAGAGGCCACAATTTTTGCTCAACTGACCTGAAAATTCGTCAGCATGTTTGACTTGATGATATCTTGAATGGGTTTGAAATTAGGTCACATGGGGTCATAATCTAGGTCACTAGGTCAAATTAAAGAAATACATTGTGGGCACTCCAGAGGTGGCAATGCTTACCCAATTCACCTGAACCTTGGTCAACAAGTTTGTTTTGATATCTCGGATGAGTTTGAAATATGGTCACATAGGGTCATAAACTAGGTCACTAGGTCAAGTTGAAGAAATACATTTCGGACACTCCAGAGGCCACATTTTCAGCTCAATTGACCTGACACTTGGTCAGAATGTTTGTCTTAATAATATCTCGGATGAGTTTTAAATTGGGTCATTATGACCCGGGAGTGAAATTTTGCCTATTGACTCAGGTGAGCAATCCAGGTCCATCATGGACCTCTTGTCTTTAGTGTTTCAGCAAAGTGTACATTGTAGATCATAGATCAGACTTCATGTTTTTTGCAGTCTGATCTTCATCTACTTTAGCTGCAAGGGTAAGTATTGTAGCGAAAGGGGCTTTAAGTGTTAGTGTTAGTGAATACTATTTCATTAGAATTCCTTTTTGGTTGTCTTTAAATTGGAAAGGGAAAAAAGCTGTTTGTTTTGATGTCAGACAGAAATATACCTTGTTTGTGAAAACAAAGTTCAATATTTTTACCCTTGGCTTTGTTATTTGTGAATGATCCATTCAGAGAAATGTTATCTCAATCTTACATCAAAAGCAGCAATTCTACTCCCTTATTGTCACTGTAATCTTAGGTTTGATAAGCTGGAAGATTCCGTCCCAGACAGTCAGAGTTCGAGACCCGCTGGTGCGTAGTGTGATCACCGCAGAGCTCTTACAGAAACATCTCAACTTACATTACCTACATCCTGATGTAGCTTCCATGTTGAACCCAACCTTGACCTCTTGTTTGGGTATTGAAACCCTTACCTCAGAACATCTGTTTCATCTGGGTAGAGCCCTGATGGCAGATATGGGTGGCCATTGTGGTATGGTTCTTTATGATTTTTTTTTTCTTTTTATTTATCATTTGTCTTTCTTTATCAGGATTTAACCCTTTACCAAACAACAAAGTTTTAGACTTGTCCACATTGATAGCATTTGTAGATGACAATGTACATGTGATTCAAAAACTGAAATTATTCTTTGAAGGGAAGAAAACAGTGTGAGAAAAGGAGAAAATATTCTCCTATTTCAACAATACATGTACTTTCAAAAGACTTATTCTTCAGGGTACATAAAAATGGGGATTGTTTGGTGAAGAGTTTATCATCTTAAATATTGAAGATCAAATTTGTGGTTTGTCCCCCTGCATTTTACAGTTTCATTTTGAAATAGTTTGTATTAGATTAGTCTTAGGCTGTTATTTGTTTGGTCCATTCCATGTTAGGAAGTCTTTCCAACTAGTGTCCCTTGATAAGCTTTATTTATCGAATACTATTCACATCTGTTTCATTGTAACAGCAATTTCAAATGGCGTCATAGCTTCAAGTCTCTAGTAGAAAGCATATTTTTTTCTGCTGTTTTGTCATTGAGTCTTCAAACAAGCTTATCTGTTAAGTCTTCAAAGCATGATCCCATGTTTTTATGACACTGAGGAAAAAAGCCCTTGAAAGACATTGTGGGAATAGTAGAAAATCCTTGAAACCAGCATTTTCTCACTATGTTTTCAACCCTTTTAAAGACAATTCCCATCATTCAAGTCTAGTTTAATTTACCAACTACAAATTCTTCCAGTATAGATGAGATAGAACTTTGTGGTGTAGTAAAGAGTTAATGTGCTTTCTAAAATTTTCTGAAAGCAGTGTTTTACCATTTTCCTCAGCTTTGGAATGTAATAGACTAATGCAATACACTGATTCCTGAATCAACCTTTTTAAAACATTTGGGAAAAGGAGCAATGACAACCATGATGTTTCCTATGAAATTCATGTGGGCTCATTGTGTTTTCCAAATCTTTCTTGTATGTAATATTCACACACAATATTGGTTGGCCTAGAATATGTTTTACTGTACTGAATCAATCCCAGAATGTGTGTTCTCAATTGGTATAGAATTTTGAATTTTGCTGATGATTAACTGTTTACCAAATGAGAAAATTTTAGACTCGTCCAAATTGAAAGCATTTAAATTTGACAGTTGAAATGTGGCCCAAGTGATGATTTCAATCTTTCAAAGGATAGAAAACATTGTGGGAAAAGGAGAAAATGCTGGTCACCAGCTTTTTCTCTGTTTCTCAGAATGTTTCAAAAGGCCTTTTCCTCAAGGTCATTAAAACGTAGGATTGTTTTGGTCAGGACTAATGGCTTTATCATTGATTTTCCTTGTTTAGCTATTTTACAGTCACTTGTTTCCATTTTGTAGGAACACCAAACAAATTACTGTTGATTGCACAATGGTTGGCATGCTTATATCGAAGTCTTGACGAGTTTCATGATCATACTATGCTGTATTCAACACTGAAGTCTCTGAAGTTGCTGCCATTATCCGATGGCCAATTGGTTTGTCTGCAAGAAAATACTGTCTTTATGCCGTTCCCAATTAAGGGTGAATCCGACAAACTGAAAATGGGTAAGAATTTAAGATCAAAAGCCCCCACAACAGATTTTTAACCTCTACTCATTGTAGGCCAGCAGGCTTTAGTCATGACCCTGTGATTATGAGAGAATATGTGTCCTCTGGTGTCTTAAAGATATATCCTTACAACCAGAGAGAAAAAACACTGTTAAAACTTGAAAGTGTATAGAATGGCTCCAAATTTGGTCAGCCGTGTAAACATTGATAACTTACCAATATGTATGGTGTAAAGGATAGAGAAACTCAAGAGCTTTGTCTTCATTTAAAACCAGTAACAGCAACAGTGATTTCTTTGAAGGCTGCCAGAGAATGAAATGCATCTTTGATCTATTGTAATCTGCTACCTTACAGCCGTACGGGCAATACTTGGCATGAAGATAGAATGATTATAGTTTAAGAGAGTAAAGATGAAATGGGTTAAAACTGGCTGAAAACTGGTATGGATGTATCTTAAACCATGTACCAAACAATCCCAAATTTAACAATGCTGAGGAAGAAGGCTTTTGAAAACATTGTGGAAAAAGGAAAAATGCAAGTAAATTACATTTTCTCCTTTTCCTACAATGTTTTCTCCCTTTGATAGACAAATCTGATCATTAGAGCTTCATTTTATGTGTCATCTAAAAATGCTTTCAATTCAGACCAGTCTCTAATTCTGTTGTGTGGTAAAGGGTTATTTCCCGTTAACTCTTTGCCAAACGAAAAAAATTTACACTAATCCAAATTGAAAGCGATTGCAGATGACAGATATAACTGAAAAATTGAACTTTGTTTTGGGAAGGGAAGAAAGCATTGTGGAAAAGGAGAAAATGTAGGTCACCAGCATTTGCTCCCTTTCCCACAATGTTTTCAAAAGGCTTCATCCTCAGGGTCATTAAAACTTGGGATTGCATGGTAAAGGGTTAAATGATATCAGTTCTATGAAGAACTCTGGGTGCAATGGCAACAACATCGGAAAATATAAAGAATCTTTAATGTCTTCTAATTCAGTACTGCAAGTAAGTTAGTTTTGTAATTTGGCATAAATTGTTCGTAAATGGGCATAAATTGTCCTTTCAGATTTATGAGCAATCAAAAAATACAGTATCTTACATATTTTTTTTTTATATGTAATATCCATTGTTTAAGGGCAATACAGTCATGTAGCCCATATTTTCACCGCAAAATGTTGCAACCATTTATCACTGAAATTTTTAGGTTAACAATGTCAGAGCCATCATGGTTCTCTCATGATTGTTAGCTCACCTGAGCATGAAGTGCTGAAGGTGAGCTTTTGTGATAGTGCTGTGTCCAGCGTCTGTTGTGCGTTGTCCAGGCGTCAACAGTTACCTTGTTGACAGTTACCTTGTGTGCACCCTAGAGACTACATTTTCAGTCATATACTAATGAAACTTGGTCAGAAAGTTTGTCTTGATAATATCTCAGACAAGTTTGTAATTGGGTCATGTTGAGTCAAAAATTAGGTCACAGGGCCAAATCTTAGAAAAACCTTGTGTGCACTCTAGAGGCCACATTTTCAGCCTGAAACTTATGAATCTTGGTCAGAATGTTAGTCTTGATAATATCTTTGAAAAGTTTGAAATTGGGTCATGTCGGGTCAAAAAGTAAGTCACTGGGCCAAATCTTAGAAAAACTTTGTGTGCACTCTAGAGGCCACATTTTTACCTGAAACACATGAAAAATGGGTAGAATGTTTGTCATGATGGTATCTCGGACAAGTTTGAAATTGGGTCATGTCAAGTCAAAAAGTAGGTCACTGGGCCAAATTTTAGAAAAACCTTGTATGCACTCTAGAGGCCACATTTTGAGCCTGAAACTCATGAAAGTTTGGTAGAATATTTGTCTTGATAATATCTTGGACAAGTTTGAAATTGGGTCATGTCCTGTCAAAAAGTAGGTCACTGGGCTAAATCTTACAAAAACCTTGTGTGCATTGTAGAGGCCACATTTGTAGTCAGATACTCATGAAACTAGGTCAGATTGTCTGTCTTGATGATATCTCAGACAAGAATGAAATTGGGTCATGTCTGGAGAAAAACTAGGTCACTGGGCCAAATCTTAGGAAAACCTTGGGTGCGCCATAGAGGCCACATTTTCAGTCTTATACTGATAAAGATTGGTCAGAATGTTTATCTTGTTGATATCTCAGACAAGTTTGAAAGTGGGTCATGTCGGGGCAAAAGGTGGGTAACATGTTCAAATCTTAGATAAACCTTGTGTGCACTCTAGAGGCCACATTATCAGTCTGATTCTCATGAAACTTGGTCAGAAAGTTTGCCTTGATGATATCTTGGTCAAGTGTCAAAGTGGGTCACATCTGGTCAAACAGTAGGTCACTGGACCAAATCTTAGAAAAAACTTGCTTGCACCGTAGAGGCTACATTTTCAGTCTGATACTCATGAAACTTGGTAAGAATGTTTGTTTTAATGATATCTGTCACATTGGTTCAAAAAGTAGGTCACTTACACCCATGTGTTTCTTATCATAAAACCAGGATCTCTTCAGCTTTATTAACTGTAGATGACTTTACTCAGGTGAGCGCTTTGAGTTCTGGTCTATTACATGAATTTTTGTCCTCTTACGCCGTCACCATGTGACAAAATTTTACACATGTCCTAACTGAAAGCATTAGCAGACGACAAATTAGATAAGGCTCATATGGTGAGATTTGTTTGTAAAAGGACAGAAAACACTGTGGGTAAAGGAGAAAATGCTTCTCCTTTTTTTCCACAATTTTTTCAAAAGGCCTCTTTCTCGAGGTCATTGAAACACGGGATTGTGTTCAAGGGTTAAGCCTTTACCAAACTACAAAATTTTAGATTAGTCCAATTTGCATTTGCAAATGACAGATGTGTTTGAAATGAAAAGATTTGTCTTTTAAAGGTAAGAAAACATTGTAGAAAAAAGAGAAAATGCTGGTTATCAGCATTTTTTTCTCCTTTTCATTCAGTGTTTTCAAAAACCCTCTCCCTCAGGAGCAGTAAAATTTAGGTTTGTGTGGTTTAACTCTTTACCACACAAAAAAATTTTAGACTGGTCCAAATTTAAAGCATTTGCAGACGACAAATCAAATGCTGAGCAAATTATGAAATCTGTCTTTGAAAGGGTAGAAAACATTGTGGGAAAAGAAGAAAATGCTGGTTACCACAATGTTTTCAAAAGGCTTCTTACTCAGAGTTGTTGAAACTCAGGATTGTGTGGTAAAGGGTTAACGTCTACATCATTTTTTTTGCAGACTTACTGGGTCCACTGCAGAATGATTTGAACTGTTTGCACCATATGCTTATAAAAACTGATGATGATGAAGTTAATGGTCAGGTCCATAAACTTTTGTCAAGACTTGGTGTAAAAGAGTTATCTCCCTGGAATATTGTAAACCATCACATTATACCAGTTTTTAAGTCTGAACAGCGGAAAGTAAGTATATTATGACTGCTGTGTAAAGTCTAGTTACTAGGCACGTAACCCTTTGGGTTGTAAATGGAATCCAGACTTTATTGGAGCTAAGCCTCTGCCAAGCCTTTTGTTAACCCATAAAGTGGCTGGCAGAAAAATTAATTGGAAAATGTAGAATTAAACTTGGCAACCTTAACTCTTATCCTGCTAAATAAGTGGAATGAAACTTTCAAGCCAATAGTAAAAACCTGAATTTTGTTATTTCACAGGTATTTTTGAGGGGGAAAAAAATTCTTATTGGACAGTGTAGATCCAAGATCAGACTGTAGGTTCTGTGCAGTCTGATCTTGATTTACACTGACCACAAAAGGTCGTTGAGCTGCGCTTAGCAGCCTACGGGTTTAATTGGGTTTTCACTGAAATTCTCTCCAAGGTTTAAAAGTCATTGTTACTTGATTCATTTTTCATAACATAATTTCAACAATGTATTGCACATGGCCTGAGGATGAAACCTGTTATATTTGACTCTCAAAGGTCAAGGTCAGTGTGTATCTTGCTTTGAGGGCAATGTTGTCATGGTTTGGTTTCTGTCAGTATTTATCTTAACTCTTTACAAAACAACAAAATTTTGTACTTGTGTAAATCCAAGACATTTGCAGACAACAGCTTAAATGAGGCACCAAAGGTGGGATGTGTCTTTAGAAGGATAGAAAAAATGGTTACCAACATCCCCCAGTTTTCTAGTCATCTTTTTTGAGAGTGTAAAAATTCAGGATTGTGTGGTAAAGGGTTAAGTAAACCATAGTTTACTGACTCTGCAGACCTTCAGTGAATTAATGACAATTTTATATTAACTTGTATCTTTGTTTTAATTTATTACCTCTTGAAACAAGCATGGATAAGAAAACCTGAAAAACCTTGTCACATACCAGTATCGATAATTAACCCTTATCTTGCTAAATAAGTTAAATGAAACTTTGGAGCCAATAATAAAAACAAGAATAATGCCACTTCAAACTTGTTTTTTTAGAGAGAAATATCTCCTTATTGGACAGTGTAGATTCAGATCCAGATCAGACTGCACAATCTGTGCAGTCTGATCTTGATCTACACTGTCCACAAAAGGTCAGTGAGTCGTGCTGAACACCCTAAGGGTTAATATGAATTACTTATGAATGGGCAACTTTGGTGGTCACAGTGTTTTCAGTGTGATGTGATCTGTGGCAACACGAAAAGATGAAATAATCTGTAATAATGTGACAAGAAAAATTGTACTTTCTTCCAATCTGTGTTTCATTTTTGTATGAAAAGATGTCAGCTTAGAATAGAATTGAGTGGTGTTCTTGGAAAAGGAGGTTTATTGTATCTCAGTAATGCAATATACTAAGCAAGCCATCACATGATATGGATACGTTTCATCTAAAAATTGTTGAATCATGAGGTAGAATGATCCTTTGACATGTAAGAAATTGTGGACTTTGCAGGCTGACTTAAGTTGATACTTTTTGCAGATACAATAACCCCTTCCCAAACAACAGATTTTAGACTCTTTCAGATTCAAAACAGCAGGAGACGACAAATTCAGAATTGGTAGAAATGAGCTTAAGCTCTCTGATAGGATAGAAAACATTGTGAGAAAAGGAGAAAATTTTGGTTACCAGCATTTTCTCCTTTTCCCTCATTGTTTTCTAATGGCTTTTTCCAGAGGGTCATTAAAAGTTGGGATTGTGTGGTAAAGGGTTAAGCCACTTTTTCACAGCATGAATTGTTTGCTAGAGATATCACATGTATCATTCTATACTGGTAAATGTGGACCCAATGTTATATTTTTGTCCTGCAGGAGAAACCTGAGGCAACACTTGTGTCCTATATCACCTTTATTAAAGGGCAGATGGACAGAAATATCACTGTTTGTAACTTGGAGGAATTGGGAGAAATAGTTCAACTTGTTACAAATAAAGGAATAAGAAACCCCAAAAGGGTTCCCATACACTTCCCATCACAATATGGTACTACTTCCATGGATCTTCAGAGACTGTTTCCAGGTAAGTATATACAGGCTTATGATACATCTCCAAAAGGGATCTTTCTTGAAATCTGTTGGAACCAGCCTTTCCGTCTATGTGTCTGTTTGTCTGTCGGCGTATATAAAAACAGTTATACAATGCATTTGTGTTGCGAGCTTCTTCTTCATCAGCTCTATGCCTTCAAAAAGTGATTATTCCAGGATTATACTGGAACCAGCCTGTGTGTCTGTTCATCAGTGAACATAGAAATAGGTATACATGTACATTGTTTTTGTGTTGCAAGCTTCTTCATTGCTGCTAACATAGAGTTTAAACCATGTGTAATATTAAACCCCAATCCCAACTTTAAACAATCTGGAAGAAGATGGCTTTTGAAAACATTTTAGAGAAAAGAGAAAATGCTGCTATCCAGCATTTTCTACTTTTCCTACAACGTTTTTTATTCTATCAAAGACAGAAATCATCACTTGTGCTATATTTGATTTGTCGTCTGCAAATGCTTTCAGTTTGGTCGAATCAATTTTTTTGTGTTTGTAGTAAAGAGTTAACTCTTTACCAAAAAATCCTGTGTTTTCACAACCCTGGGGAAGAGGCCTTTTGAAAACATTGTCGAAATAGGAGAAAATGCTGGTAACCTGCATTTTCTCCTTTTCCCACAATGTTTTCTACCTTCTCAAAGAACTTCACTTCATTTATACCACTTCAAGATTTGTCACCTGCAGATGCTCTCAATGTGGAAGAGTCTAAAAATTGTCTTTTTAGCTCACCTTAACACAACGTGCTAAAGGTGAGCTATTGTGATCGCCCTATGTCCGGCGTCCATTGTCCGTTGTCCGTCAACAATTTCTTTAAACATCTTCTTCTCCTAAACCACTGGGCCAATCTTGATGAAACTTGGCAGGGATGTTCCTTGGGTGAAGCTCTACCAAAATTGTTCAAAGAATTGAATTCCACCCACAACTCTGGTTGCCATGGCAACAAAAAGGAAAAAAAAGCAAAATCTTTGAAAATCTTCTTCTCTGAAACTAGAAGGCGCAGAGCTTTGATATTTGGTATGTAGCATCTCCTAGTGGACCTCTACCAAGTTTGTTCATTTGATGCCCCTGGGGTCAAAACTGGCCCCGCCCCGGGGGTCACAAGTTTGAGCATAGTCATAGAGAAGGAAAACTTTAAAAATCTTCTTCTCTAAAACTTGAAGGTGTAGAGCTTTGATATTTGGCATGTAGCATCTCCTAGTGGACCTCTAATAAGTTTGTTCATATGATGCCCCTAGGATCAAAACTGGCCCCGCCCCGGAGGTCACAATTTCCAACATAGGAACAAAGAAGGAAAACTTTAAAAATCTTCTTCTCTAAAACTAGAAGGCATAAAGCTTTGATATTTGGCATGAAGCATCTCCTAGTGGACCTCTACCAAGTTTGTTCATATGGTGCCCTTGGGGTCAAAACTGGCCCTGCCCCTGGGGTCACAATTTCGAACAAAGGAACAAAGAGGGGAAACTTTAAAAATCATCTTCTCTTAAACTGGAATGCGTAGAGCTTTGATATTTGGTATGTAGCATTGCCTAGTGGACGTCTACCAAGTTCATATGATGCCCCTGTGGTCAAAACTGGCCCCGCCCTGGGGGTCACAAGTTTGAGCATAGTAACAAAGAAGGAAAACTTTAAAAATCTTCTTCTCTGAAACTTGAAGGCGTAGAGCTTTGATATATGGCATGTAGCATCTTTTAATGGACCTCTACCAAGTTTGTTCATATGATGCCCCTGGGATCAAAACTGGCCCCGCCCCAGGGGTCACAATTTCCAACATAGGAACAAAGAAGGAAAACTTAATCATCTTCTCTAAAACTAGAAGGCATAGAGCTTTGATATTTGGCATGAAGCATCTCCTAGTGGACCTGTACCAAATTTGTTCATATGATGCCCTTGGGGTCAAAACTGGCCCTGCCCCGGGGGTCACAAGTTCGAACATAGGAACAAAGAGGGGAAACTTTAAAAATCATCTTCTCTGAAACTGGAAGGCGTAGAGCTTTGATATTTGGTATGTAGCATCGCCTAGAGGACCTCTACCAGGTTTGTTCATATGATGCCCCTGTGGTCAAAACTGGCCCTGCCCCGGGGGTCACAATTTCCAACATATGAACAAAGAAGGGAAACTTTAAAAATCTTCTTCTCTGAAACAGGAAGGCATGGAGCTTTGATATTTGGTATGTAGCATCTTCTAGTGGATCTCTACTAAGTTTGTGCATATGATGCCCTTGGGGCAAAAGTTGGCCCTGCTCCGGGGGTCACAAGTTTGAACATAGGAACAGAGAAGGAAAACTTTAAGAATCATCTTCTCTGAAACTGGAAGGTGTAGAGCTTTGATATTTGGTATGTAGCATCGCCTAGTAGACCTCTACTAAGTTTGCTCATATGATGCCCTTGGGTTCAAAATTGGCCCTGCCCCGGGGGTCACAAGTTCAAACATAGGAACAAAGAAGGAAAACTTTAATTTTTTTTTTCTCTGAAATGGAAAGGCATAGAGCTTTGATATTTGGTATGTAGCATCTCCTAGTGGACTTCTACCAAGTTTGTTCCAAGGATGCTGTTTGTTCCAAGGATGCTTCTTGGGTCAAAACTGGCCCAGCCCCTGGGGTCACAAGTTCGAACATAGGAACAAAGAAGGAAAACTTTAAAATTCTTCTTTTCTGAAACCGAAAGGTGTGGAGCTTTGATATTTTGTTGTTGCATCTCAGAGTGGACCTCTACCAAGTTTGTTCATATGATGCCCCTGGGTCAAAACTGGCCCAGCCCTGGGGGTCACAAGTTCGAAGATAGGAACAAAGAAGGAAAACTTTAAATTTCTTTTTCTCTTAAACGGGAATGTGTAGAGCTTTGATATTTGGTATGTAGCATTTCCTAGTGGACCTCTACCAAGTTTGTTCATATGATGCCCCTGGGTCAAAACTGGCCCAGCCCCGGGGGTCACAAGTTCGAATATAGGAACAAAGAAGGAAAACTTTAAAATTCTTCTTTAAAACTGGAAGGCGTAGAGCTTTGATATTTGGTATGTAGTGATTCTTTTCTAAGTTTGTTTGCCCATCTAAGCACCAGTTCATTGAGTTCAAAATTGGGTCATCTTGGGTCATAAACTAGGTCACTAGGTCAAATTAAAGAAATACCTTGTTGGCACTCTCAAGGCCACATTATTTGCTCAATTGCCTTGAAAATTAGTTAGAAAGTTTGTCTTCTTTAGCCTCACATAAGATTAATTTGGGTCAACTTGGGTTATAAACTAGTTCACTGGGTCAAATTAAAGAAATACCTTGTTTGCACTCTGGAGGCCACATTTATTGCTCAAATGACCTGAAATTTAGCCAGAATGTTTGTCTTGATGAAATACCAGATGAGTTTGGATTTGGGTCACCTGGAACCATAAGCTAGGTCACTAGGTCAAAATAAAGAAATACCTTGTGGGCACTCTAGAGGCCACATTATTTGCTCAATTGCCTTGAAAATTGGTCAGAATATTTGTCTTCTTAAAATCTCACATGAGTCTGAATTTGGGTCAACTGGGGTCATAAACTAGTTCACTTGGTCAAATTAAAGAAATAGCTAGTGGGCACTCTAGAGGCCACATTTATTATTCATTTGATTTGAAAATTGGTTAAAATGTTTCTTTTGATATAGTCAAAGACCAGTTCAAATTTGGGTCACCTGGGGTCATAATCTAGGTCACTTGGTCAAATTAAAGAAATATCTTTAGGGCACTCGAGGCCACATTTTTTTGCTCAATTGACTTGAAAATTGGTCAGAATGTTTGTCTTCATGAAATATGAGTTTGAAATTGGGTCACCTGCAGTCAAAAACTAGGTCACATGGTCAAATAAAAGAAAAACCTTTAAGGCACTCTATTAAGGTGAGCGACCCAGGGCCATCATGGCCCTCTTGTTTGGAAAGGGGAAACTGTTGCTATGCAAAATGTGATTTTCGAATGTATGCTTGTAGGCATTGAAGAATTATCTTCCCTTGCACTTAGATGATCTTGTGCTTAAGCCTTTACTGCAAAATCCCGTATTTTGATGACCCAGAACTGAAAGGCTTTTGAAAACATTGTGAAAAAAGATAGTGCAATTCTTTGATCTGAACTGACCAATATTTGGTGTAACATTCTGTCAAAAAGCCCTTCTCATAGCACTGCCTGGTCTTATTTATCCTCTGAAAATGTCCATTTTACCGATTTGACATTGCAAGAGTCAGTAGACTGTAAATTCCTCTTCTCACTATGTTTTCTACCCTACCAAAGACAGAAAACCAAAGACAGAAATCGTCATTTGAACTTCATTTAATTTGTTATCTGCAAATGCTTTCAGTATGTTCCACTCCAAATATTGTCATTTGAGGTTAAGAGTTAACAAGGCTAGACCTATACTACTTACTTCTCATTTGATTGCAATTTTCAGGCTTGTTTTCCAGTTACAGGTTATTGTTGGGCTGCAGTAGACCCACTGTTCCTATTATTTTAATGGACTTATATTTTCATGCATGTATTCTATTCATGACTTGACTGAAGTAGCCTTCTTGTGTTTTTTTAAGTAGTGGTTGTATTACTTAGTAATAATTTCTGGTTACTTCATTATTTTCCTCTCTCTGTCCCAGGTTATGATTGGACAGTAGTAGACCCAGTCTATCTTCCCTCACAACCTTCACACTCAACCCTTTTGAGCTGGCATGATTTCTTTGTGAAGTTGGGAGTTGAGGACTACTTTTCCATACAGAAAAGAGAAGTTCGTTTGAAGAAGGAAGAGCTGGTAATTGGATTTATATTTGCATTAACTCTTACCGTGCCGCCTGTGTATGGCTTATCAGTTCTCCCAATGTCGGAAATTTACTACAGGCTAAGAATAGCCACTTGACCAATATGCTATTTCAGTTATTGAGCTGATAACATCCAACATGTGTTGTGTATTGGCGGTCTAATCATATCATTGGAAAAGGCAGAATTTAAGCTTTACAGTGATGTAATTTTCTTCTCTTTATTTGAGCTACAGATAAATAGCTGGCAAGTTAATGTCAGATTAATGTAACAAAACAAACTTGTGTCTGACAGGATTTTATTCATTATTATGTCATAAGTCCTTATAAGCATCTCTTTGGTTCATAGAAACCCGTATCATTTTATAACTGACATAAATGGAAGACAATTTTAGTGGAACAAAGACATTGCAGCCCTTTATCAAGCAAATGATTTCACAATTAGATCCGTACTCCGAGTTTCAAATTTTACTATACACATTATTCGAAAGAGTATAGCACTTTTCAATATAATTATATTTACACTAAGAATTTTGCATGTTTGTTATAAAACTTGTTAAATAGATAATAAAAAACAGGTCAAAGGGCTGTCAATCACCAGGTAAACCCCATGTTTGTCCTGGTTCAGTGGTAAATAGCATATTTATTGAGCCGATATTGTCCTTTCCCCACCCAATCTCGGTTTCCGGTAAACAGTCTACATCGTTCACAGATTGCTGCAAATCTTCATGGCGTAACATGGCAACTTTTTGAAAAACATTATTTTTATCATTCTGTGAATCAGAAAAATCCAACTTGTCCTCATGTGCAAAATCTTTAAGGCCAAAATTCAACTGTAAAACCCTGTTGACATCCATCCTTTCTGCCGCCATGTTTTCATAATGGATAATTGTACATTGATGTTGGAAAATCCCAAGATATTTTTGTGTATTGAAGAGGTCTTGGTGATATTTATAGATAGTATCACTTGAGAATCTTTATTTAACAGATGAGTGGTAAATTTCTATTCATACATTTGTATATTTACTCAGACCAAGGCCAGTTTTGCACTCAATCCTCAAAACATGATATGTGATCTGCACTCAGTGGGAGACTTGAGTAAAAGCATAAATATAGGTGATTGGCATGGTAAGGGTTAATATAAGATGCAGAGAAGTACTGAGTGTGTACTACAGTGGAGTTTTTTTGTTAGTGTTATACTTTTAACTCTTCACCAAAAAGACTTGGCAATAAAGAAAGCATTTTGAGATGACAGAATTAAATGTGGCTCAAATAAAGGGATAGAAATTATAAAGAAAGCATTTTGAGATGACAGAATTAAATGTGGCTCAAATAAAGGGATAGAAATTATTGTGGGGAATGGAGAAAATTCTGGGTATCAGTATTTGCTCTTATCACACAGTGTATAAATTACTGGGATTTCACTGTTGTTTGTTTTTTGTTATAGGAAACTTCCCTATGGAAATCTGAATGTAAACTGTGGCCACAAGGGGAGACAGAGTATGTTATACAAGATTACCACAGTGAGGAGTTAGAAGGGCTGATGACACAGAACAAGCTTACATCTGAGGAAGCATACCAGGAACAGATGAGGGCTTTATGTATGTGTTTAGAAAAATTATGGGACAGCAAGTTCTCTAGATATACCAAAACCAGTGTTTCTGACAAAAAGGGACAAACTTTGAACGACACGAAAACATCGTTCAGTATTTTACTGCAAATGAGTTGCTGGTTACCAACATCAAAACTTGAGTGTATTGTGGAACCAAACGGAAGTGTGACATTGTCAAAGACCATTGACATGAGGGAACCAGCTTGCCTATATATTCATTCAGATGAAGTAGAAAAACTTATGTTTAACAAAGTACCATATATAGATGTGAAACTCTCTCTAAAAGGTACTTTTCATGAATTTTTAGGATTGAAAATTTCTGTTACTGTAGAAACTATGAAACATTACTTATTACAGTGGTGCCAAAGGACAGAGTTAGATAAACCTGTTGAATTTTGTACATCTTTAAGACACATGAAACATGTATACAGTTACCTTGGAGATAACTTGAACAGAGGAGAGCTTCAAAACTTATTCCAAAATAACCCCATATATTTTGTACCTTCAAAAGTTTCTAGATCAGATGAAATTATAGTTGGTAACTTGTTGAGCAAGAAAGAACTCTGGCTGGCAGACAGAACAGGTCTTTTTAATAAATACAGAGATACAGTAGAGAAATTTAATTCTGAAATATGTAAAAAGCGGACATTGAGTGGTTTCTATGGTGATACACCAGAATTGATCAACATTTTCAAGCAGGATGGAAAAGTAGATCAGGAGCCACAGATAGAAGAATATTTAGAGTTAGCATCATCAATATGCACAACCTGTACACCAAAAGATCTTCCTGTTTTACATGATGTGTTGTGTATCTTTGCAACAATTGGTCGAGCCCTGACACACCCAGCTGAGGTTCAGGATGTTAAAACAATGGAAAATAGTTTGGAGTCGATGAAGGAGAGAGTGAAGAAGAAGATGCAACAACTGAAGGTTTGTAGTTTATTTATTTTGATTACTTAATTGTCACCAGAAAATGATATGTGATAATGTTATGTGATTTGAGTGTGTAGTCTGGAGAGCCTGCAATTGAAAACTTTTGAAGCTTTTGAAAAGAAAACATTGTGGGAAAAGGATGAAATGCAGCATTTTCACCAAAAAAATGCTAAAATTTGAGCCCCATTCAATTTGTTGTATACAACTGCTTTGAATTTGGACATCTCTAAAATTTTGTTGTGTAAAGAGGTAAAATTCAGGTCGCAAAATCCAATTAATTAAAGACATTAAGACTTTGTGTGGATAAGGAAGGTTGCAGAGGCAGACAATTTTCATTCAATTATCCATGAGACTTTTGCTAAATGTTTGTCTCAGTTTTTGGCTTTTTCATAGTGAATGTAATTCTAGATTTTAGAAAAATATTTGCTATTAATCTATTCAAAGATTCCATTTTTTAGCTCCACTGGCCGAAGGCCAGCGGGCTTATGTCATGGCCCGGTGTCCGTCGTGCATCCGTCCGTCTGTGCGTCCGTCCGTCCGTGCGTTAACTTTTATTTCAAACATCTTCTTCTCTGAAACTACCCATCGCATTTTCATGAAACTTCACAGAAATGATCCTGCCATGGTCTTCTTCAGAATTTCTTGAAAGAATTTGATTCCTTCAAAAACTCTGGTTGCCATGGCAATAAAACTGAAAAATATTGGAAATCTTTGAAAATCTTCTTGTCTGAAACCATAAGGCATAGGGCTACCAAATTTGGCATGTAGCTTTATGTAGTAGACCTCTATCAAGTTTCTTCAAATTATAGCCCTGGGGTCAAAATTGGCTCTGCCCCAGGGGTCACAAGTTTTACATAGGCTTATATAGAGAAAACTTTAAAAAACTTCCTGTACCTAGCCATAAGGCCTAGAGCTACCAAATTTTGCATGTAGCTATATCTAGTGGGCCTCTACCAAGCGGGCCAAAATTTTAGCCCTGGGGTCAAAACTGGCCCCGCCGCAGGGGTCACAAGTTTTACATGGGCTTACATAGTGACAACTTAAGAAATCTTCCTGTTTTGATTTTTTTTTTTTAAATTAGCCTTGCATCAGGGGTCTTATGTTTTACAGAGGCTTCATATGGACAAAACTTGAAAATCACCTTATTTATAACCATACAGCATAGACTTGTATTATTTTGGCATGTGGCTTTATCTTGTGGACCTCTACCAGGCTTCAAGTAATTATAGCTCTGGGATCAAAAATGGCTTTGCCCTGCAGGTCTCAACTTTCACATGGGCTTTTACAGAGAAAACTTTGTAAGTCTTCATTTTGAAACCATTTGGCTCAGAATTGAAATGTTTAGTATTTATGGTTTATATTTATAAGCCAGTGGAGCGATACAGGGCCATCATGGCCCTCTTGTTCTGTTGTTCCCCACCCACCACCAGCAAACAGTTTCAACTAATTTGACAGAATTTGCAACTGCAATTTCATTTTGATTCCAGATTTAGTGACAAGGCAATAAATGGGGGTATTGGTCTGCCTGTGACAGTTCTAGATATAGCTATTGTACATTACAGGTGTTACCCACAAAGAAAGGGTTGTGGGTCAGTCTGAATGACAAGCCAATGATAGCTGACAATAGAGACTTGGAGAAAATGTTTGCTGACAAAGACAAAGTGTACTTCCTTGATCTTGAAGATAAACAAGGTCATTCAAAGCTAGGAAACAGAGAAAGGTTTAAAATAGGTCGACGGAAGAGTAAGTTTTGTTTGCCATCACCATGCAAAATATAACTTTTTTTTACACAATTGTTAACACCCTTTGAAAATACTGTGGAAAAAGGAACGATTGCTTTTTACTATTAATGACAGTAATTACTTCCCTTCTCACAGTTTTTTCCCATATCTGTTTAAAAATATTGTTCCTATTCTTTATTCACTCATACTCTTCCTTTTTGTACTCAGCACTACTCTTAAGAAATACATTGAAATAGCTTGTGTGGTAGTAGCTCAGTAGTAAAAACAATAGTTGATAATATGAGCCATGCTCTGTGAAAATGGGGCTTAATGCATCTGCAAAAAGTATCGACCCAGGTCAGCACAGGCTGACCTGGGCCAAAACTTTTCACTATCGGTCAGTTTTCTGTTTCTCAAAGGACCAGTTTACAACATTCTTCAGTTGATTATTAAAAAAAGTGGCTTTTATGGATTCATAATTACAGTAAAACCTCTCCTCACGAGCAACCCGCTATTACGAACGATATTTGTCAGAACGGAATTTTTCCTTCTTCATAACCAATGACCACAACCCCGGAAATACGGGTACCCCGCTATTCCGAAATTACGACCACCATTTTCAGTACCAATGAGAAATTACCTATAGATTTTAAATCCCTGAAACGACCACTAATTTTCACAACTTCATCACGACCAGTTAATTTTCATGTGTCCATAATGGACGTAGGCCGTTCTTCATGTATGAACATTCTTGGGTCTGATGGAATCGACAATCAATTATCGGTCTTTTGTTTACCTATCGACTATTGTAACCCGATGGTGTTTAGTGATCAAGGTGTTACCTTACATAATCAAATGACCGATGAACTGATGAGAATTAATTCAGCTTTTATGCGGTAATCAAGCGTTTATCACACATTGCTGAACCAGGTGAAAAACATGTCGACATCCGGGTAATTACGATTTGTTTTTTTGCTTCCAGCTGTTGTACAATACAATACACTTTATTCTCTCAGTTACATTAATGTACAATATGAGATTTAGGTGGTCATTGAAAAAGAAAAAAAAACTGGTTTACATATAATGGCAAAGGAAATTCCAGTGGTACAGAGGAAACAGAAGAATTAATAAAAAAAGATGTATAATATATATCAGTTGCAAGCTACAAAAGGGAAAATCCCACT
Source organism: Tridacna gigas (assembly GCA_945859785.2). Lineage (NCBI taxonomy): Eukaryota > Metazoa > Mollusca > Bivalvia > Cardiida > Cardiidae > Tridacna > Tridacna gigas. Next base: position 63,101,076 of record OX244034.2, on the reverse strand, counting down.
GTGTAAAATGCATAAAATTCTTAACCTGACAGCGAGCATGTGTACACAATAATCACCTCATGTTCTGTTACAGTGCATGATGAGTTGAAGTGCAACACGTCTTAGAGAAAGTGAGGCTTTATTACGTATGTCTAGTTAACTATATATGGAGCACTGGTATTTATAATATTTTATAATTGGATTCTTACAAGGATTGAGGAAAAAAAAAAAAGAGAAAGGAAATAATGTCATCTTACAGGCTTGGCAGAACCAGCGTTCAGTATAGGTCCAAGATCAGACCGCACCTTCTGAGCAATTTGAGACACTTTGGTTAATATCTAGTGATCAAGATGGGCTAATTATTTTGTTTTTGTTACACTTTAAAGCAATACTTGTATCGTACAGAATATGCTATTTGTAAACTGGTGAACACTTCAACTGTGTGATTGACGATTAGAAGGACTGTTCAATCAACTTGAATCAAAATGAAAGGGAAAAAAGATAAACTGTATATGTCAGGCTGGTTAATTGATTAGTGCTTATGCGATATTCTTGCTTAATAATGAAAATCAGCATGTGAAATATGAGTTCTTGAGATTACACAAAACAAAAAAGCAGACCAAAACAGGAAATATGATAAGTTCCATCAGTAACATTAAATTTTGTAGACTTTAAGTTCAGTCTCTTCATTTATGTACATATCTGACTGTAAGAGTTTAAATAGGCAGTTATGTGTGCACTTACATGTAGATCTGTTCATAAAATTCAAGAAACATATCAACTTTTGATAAACTTGTAAAGTTTCTTATTGTCATTTTCATGTGTTGGCATAGACTTCCCTGACTAAAATACATGAACATTACTTTGCACATAACTTAAATTTACATAAGTCTACATTGAGTCTGGGTTTGATTCAAAATCTAGGTGGGTGAAACCCGGAAATCAGACCACCCCGCTAATAAGACCAATTTTCAAAAGTACCGCGGGTGGTCTCAATAATAGAGGGGTTTTACTGTATATGATGACTTGATTGGTATTTTGCATCACGGAGATGCATTAAGCCCCCTTTTACCAGAGCATGGCTCATACATTATGGTCTGTTTTAATCTAAAAACCAGATGAACAAAAATTTAGACTTGTCCAAATTAAAAGCATTTGCAGGCAACAAAATACAAGAAGATCAAATGATGGAATTAGTCTTTGAAACAGTAAATAACATTGTGGGAAAAGCAGAAAAAGCTAGTGTCCTGGTAATTGTGGTAAAGGTATAACAGCAACTGGAGTGACCTACATTTAACTGATGACACGCTAACTTCAATTTAAGTCGTTTTCAGCCCCTCTGTTTTCAAAGAAAACATCAAGGTATTATCATAACCCTAGCGTAGTCTGCGTTGCCATCATCCAAACACTTTGACATTTTATGATATCTCTAGTATCACTGAAGGCATTCTTCACATATTGTACATGAAACTCAAGCTGTCCAATATGTACAAACTTTAAATTCATTTTGAAAGGAATGGTGACTGTATTCAGTTCAATCAAATTTGTTTTCCAACTTAACGTAGGAAAATGCCATGGTTATATCGAATAGAGAGAGGTCATGTCGTAGACCTGTTACGGAAAGGCTAGCAGTAGCAACGAGCTTGATGTTGGCCAATCCACTGTGAGTCAACACTGGACAAGGTAACACTCTGTTCCACGCAGATGGATGGAAACATGTATAGCAGTGTTGAGGTGAAAGATTCATTGATGCCAGACAGGTTAAGAACAACAGGTTTGGAGGCTATGTAATGGTGTGGGTTATCATTTATCAATAGAATTAACCCAAGGAGCAATTGCTTCTTTACCCAGAATGTTCTCAAAAGGTTTCCTTTGAAGACACATGAAAAGCTTGAACTTTTGTAAATACATGTATGTATTATATGTGCTATACAAACATATATGTACTAACTATTTTTTACAGGTACAGACACCAGTTTACAGAAGGAAATGACAGATTTACTTATTGATGTTTGTGGTGTGAAAAAACTGAGTGATTGCATCACAAAACAAATCCTGTCCTCTTCTGAAGACCCCTGTCCAGCACAACAGGATTATTTTCATGTGATTATCCCAGCAATACAACGGTATCTCATGGCCAGATTCAAGGATGTGTATAGCATTTGTCAGCTGAAGAACATGAGAGAACTCTTGAAAGATGCAGAGTTTTATCAGGTTTGTATTTAATATTCTTCCAGCTGAAATTTATAAAACGTCGAGGTATTGTGGTAGCCCTAGAGTCATCTGCGTCGTCGTTCATGTCATTTTGCAAAAAATTCGGTATTTTTTAATATCTCAGTTATAACTGAAGCTATTTACTTCAAACTTTGACAAGTTGTTAACCATCAAAAAGGGAACCGATACAATGGGCTGGTAACCATCAAAATATTTTTGACACAGTTATGCCCCATTTTCAACATAATTTTAAAAAAAAATTGACATTTTGAAATATATCTGTAATTACTGATGACATTTACATCAGATTTGCACTAGTTGTCAACTATCAAAAGGGGAACCTACACAATGGGGCAAGTTTCCATCAAAATATTTTTGACACAGTTATGCCCCTCTTCGACATAAAATTTTCACTGAAAATCAAGCACTTGCAGTCTAGCGTTTGCACCTGCGTGTGGTGCTCTTGTTATTATTATTATCATCATTATTATTATTAATCTGAACTCCGTATAGTGATCCACTGTAAACAGTTCTATGTGTAAGATACATATGGAGATAAATTTCATCCATACCATACAAAAGCATGGTGATTATTTTAAGTCTGACAACCTGTTAGCCCTTTACCACACAATGCCAGCTTTTAAACACCCTTACAAAGAAAGTTTTTGAAAACATTGCTGGAAAAGGAGAAAATGCTGGTACCAGCATTTTCTCCTTTTCCAACCATGTTTTCTATCGTATCAAAGACACATTTCAATTTGTCGCCTGCAAATGCTTTCAGTTTGGACTAGTCTGAAATTTTGTCATCTTGTAAAGGGCTAAAGTGTGTTGTTAAAGGTCCCAGTCACCAGCAGAACTAAAACTAGTAAAGCCGGTATAAATTTTTGCATTGGAGATGGAGGAGGTATGGTTGTTGAATGGTGGAAGACTTTCAATGATTGCATATATGATTAAACAATTTCTTACCGATTACAAAAAGATTCCTTACAGAGCCTGTCACATATCAAATTGGTTTATCAAAAAGTATGGATCAAAATTAAACTGACAGACCATAATAATGTATAGTCTGATCTTGGATCTAGGTTGACCATTACATTGATGTTATGCCCCAATACAGAATAGAAACTGTAATATCCAGGTCTTATTTATTTAGAATAAAAAAGTCAACTATGTTTATATGGTGCTTAAAGCCATTGCCACATGACAAAGTTTTTGACTTGTCGGAATTGAAAGCATATGCAGATGACAAATTGAAGGTAGACCAAATAATGTAATTTGTCCTTGATAAAACCGAAATCATCATGTGAAAAGGAGAAAGTGCTGGTTTGCCAGCATTTCCTCCTTTTCCCACAATGTTTTCAAAAGCTGTCTTTTTTCATCAGGGTCATTATAACTCAGGATTGTATGGTAAAGGGTTAAGGGTTACAGGTAAATGCAATGAGTCTGTGTTATAATGGAGTCATCATCTTTTGTTTTCTGCCAATGCATCTGGTTTATTCTGCATCAAATATCTCTACACAGTAGGCAAAAGTTTTGGATCTAGAGTGGATATTCTGCTTTTCAGATTTCCAGTGTCCTCTATGATTGACAAATGACTTTGTCTTTAGCAAACAACAAATTCAGATGGCTAGTCTTATACCAGAACATTTGTAGACAAATTAAGTGTGGCTCAAAAGGTTGAATTTGTCTTTGAAAGGTAGAAAAATGTGGGAAAAGGAGAAAATGCTGGTTATCAACAGTTCCCCTTTTCCCAAAACATTTTTGAAAGCTTTCTTCCTCAAGGTGGTTAAAACTTGGGATTGCTTAGTAAGGGATGAATTTGTCAGTTTATATAAATTTCTTACAGGTAGAAAAACTAGAGGTATTATACAGGCTAACAATTACAGAAAAACAAACGCAAAAGATCCAGGATGAAAAGTGTGTGATTTCCCCACCCACTTTTTATTATCACAAAGATCATGTCGACTCCATACATGAAGTCAATCGAGAAATAGCAAGATATTTCAGTCAGGGAGATAGTGGGTGTAATACTGCTCTAAGGTATGCCTTTTCACGGTATTCAACTTGATTAACCCATAAAAATAACTGGAACAGTAGAGATTTAACTTTTAGCTCGGCTGTTTTCGAAGAAAATGTGGAGGTATTGTCATAGTCCTGAAGTTTTGGGGTCTGCATTATTGTGGAAAAACTGTGACATTGTATAATATTTCTGTTATTACTGACGATATTTACTTCAAACTCGGACTAGTTGTTAACTATCAAAAGGGGGAGCCATACAACAGGGGCACCCATACAACAGGGGCAAGGAACCATCAAAATATTTTTATTTAGTTATTCCCTTTTTTCAACGTAGAATTTTCACTAAAAGTAACAGTAGCTGAGCATTGGCACCTGCATGAGGTGCTCATGTTATCTTATAGAGTGGATAACAACTTGTATGAAAATTTGTTAGCTTTAGAAAAACTTAATTATTGCAGTTGGAATGCTTAGATAGCTGGAATTTTTCGCTGAAGGAGTGGATAGTGTAAGTTCAAGACCAGACATGCTGTGTGTTTGCACTGTCCGCAAAAGCACCTTAAATGTTTCTCAGGGAAAAAAAATGTGCATAGCACTGATGAAGTAATACAAGCTTCAATGGATAAATGCATGTGGTAGTGCCCATGAGATATGTCTAAAATACTTTTTAAAAAATGTTTACAATATACATGATTTGTCAACAACTGCCACTGCCAACTAAATAAGTTCATCATTCTTCCAGGTCTGAAAGTGCAGTCCCACAATAATTTTAGATCAATTTGGTCATGGTTTAGTAACGGATGTTGATCCTTGGTTGGTGTTAATCTGAGATCAGACTCCACATTTAGTGCAGTCTGATCTTGATCTACATCCTCTGCCAAAGTTACTTAAGTTACGACTGGCAATGAAAGAGTTAAACAGTTTTATCATCTGTCAAATGATAGAGCTGGCGAGGCATTGTATCATTAGTACCCAACCCAAATAAGAAAAAATAAATGTCTTTCCTCTCAACAAGTGATCCACTATATCATAATTCTATTAAAATAAAAAATATATCTTTTACCAGGAGTTTTCTATCAGAATTGCATAACATCTACACTGGAATAACAAAGGACACAGTAAACATGTTGCTACATAGACATGAGGCAGATGGCATTGTGGTACAGGAGGATGATGTTTGGCATGTAGCACCACCTGTTATATCTGAACCAAGCCAAGGTAGATCAAGCTTATGACATGAAAAATTATCCTTGTTTTATTTTGAATGACACTTGTCTGTGTATTTACTGGAAAGCTATAGAACAATTTCCTTAAATTTGTGCATTTTATCTCTTCACCAAACAATCCCAAGTTTTAAGACACTTACAGAAGAATGCTTCCCCTGCAGTGTTTTCTACATTTTCAAGAGGAAGTCTATGAACTTGTTACATCTGTGGTCAAGTGTGTAGCAAACACTTTTAGAAACATCTTTATTCAATTCGGTAATCAACAACTAAGGTTAAATACTTGAATTTAAATAAAAATTATGGCAAATGTAGAATATGCTTCATAACTTCCATTTAACCCTTTACCAAACAGTTCTGTTGTAATGGCCCTGAAGAGAGAGGCTTTTGAAAACCTTGTGGGAAAAGGAGAAAATGCTGGTAATCAGCATTTTCTCCTTTTCCAGCAACGTTTTCAATGCTTTCGTATACAAATCCCACTATTTGGAAAATATTTATTTTCTGCATATGCTTTCAATTTTGACAAGGCCAAAATTTTATCATGTGGTAAAAATTAAAGAAACTGTAGCAGAACAAATCTACAAAATAAGAAGATATTGGGAAAAAATGAGAATTTTGCTATTTTTGAGTGATTTCTTAATTTATCAAAGTCCTTGGGGGAGAAAAAAGGGCTGTCAGTTGTTGAGGTGAAAAGACGTGCTTGCTGGAGAAAAACTGATTTTGGAAAATATTCTTGGATGTGATTTTTTTCCTTTTCCAGGTCCAGTTACAAACCTGGGGGGAGGGGTTGCTATTTGTTAGCCTGCGATAAATCTAGGTCCATCTGCTAATGTATATGTTTATGTATCTACAGATTGTCAGGAGGAATACCCCAATCAGTATGTTTTAGAGGGTTCAGACCAGCTCGGATACAGAATAGATTCAACCACCAGTACATCTTGGCCTCCTTTTGTTAGTAACAGTGGAGTGAAACTTATGGGTAAGTGTATGAATGAAAGATCTTGTAATCCTGGACCATATCTCATGACCTTTTATGGAAAAAAAAAAAGAGAGTGGAAGCAGACAAATTTTGAAAAAAAAAAATCCTTGGGAGAAAAAAAAAGGGATTTAACTCTGCCAAACAACAAAATTTTAGACTAGTCCAAATTGAAAGCATTTGCAGACGACAAAATAAATGTGACTCAAGAATTTAACTTTGTTTTAGAAAGTGTAGAAAACATTGTGGAAAAAGGAGAAATTGCTCGTTACCAGCATTTTCTCCTTTTCCAACAAGGTTTTCAAAAGCTTTCTTTCTCAGGGTCGTAAAAAGTCGAGATTGTGTGGTAAAGGGTTAATACATGAATAACTGATTGTGGAAACTGTTTGACAAAAGGAAAATTGCCTTACTTCTTTTTCTTCCTGTTGACAATTTGTGGCCTTTTCTGTCCATTCCATTTATTTGCAGTCAAAGATTTAATTATACATGTATATACATTATTTGACACAACATACATGTATTTATACAAATGTCATAATTTCATTGTTTGTTGTGTTGGGGAATATCCTTGGACAAGACACTGCAGAGTTCTTGCTCAATACTGATTAAATCATGGAAAGATACAAATAAGTGGACTATTTGCATTTTGTTGGCAGCAGTGTGAAGTGCCATTTAACCCTTTACTAAACAATCCCAAGTTTTTATGGCCCTGAGAAAAAAAAGATTCATGAAAACATGTGGGAAAAGGAGAAAATGCTGGTGAAAAGCATTTTTATTTTCCCTAAATGTATTCTACTCTTTCAGAGACACATTACATCAACTTAGCCACATTTCATTTGGCATCTGCAGATGCTGTTAATATGGATGAGTTCAAAATTTTGTTGTCTGATAAAGGGTAAATAGAACAAAGAATCAAACCCATATTAGGAGTTTTATAGACCAACCATTCTACATTCGGTCATCTTTTGGGTTGACACAAAAATGAAAAAGAATAGATGAAATAATAGTAATAATAAATATAAAAAAAAAAATACCGGTACAACAATATTTAGAGTTTTTGTTTAAGTACAACCTGTGATTATCATTTTAATTTTAGATAGAATAAATCCACCACCATTGAAGACTCAGCAATCAGCACAGGTCACAGACTACATGAGGTCAGTGAAAAATCTTCCATCTAACATAAAAATGGCAGGCCCGGAAGAAAGTAATCAACTAACTGAAATAACAGACATCACTGAGAATAAGGAAGGACAAAATAACTCAAATGCTCGCCTGGAAACTAAGGTCAAGACTGAATCTCTTGCTGAAAGTCAAGGATACTCTGGGAGTCATGGTTATACAGAAGGGAATTCACAAGAGAGACCTAAGTTTGATAACCTGGATAGTGCAGCCAGTAAGTAGATCGCCTACAGGGCTTGTATCATGTGCTTCATTCTACCAGAAGATAAAGTTTTAGATTTGTCATTTGAAGTCATTTGTAAGCAACAAATTACTGGTAAGCATGATTCAGATGGTGGTAAATGTCTTTGAAAGGACAGAAAACTTGTTGGGAAAACCAGCAAATATGTTTCGCCAGCATTTTCTCCTTTTCTGCAATGCTTTCCTAAAACATGTTTAAGTTTAGATCATTATTACAGCAACCCTTTTTTCGATGTCAGATGAAGGTGGTTGCAAAAAGAATCACTCAGTCTCTCACTGCTAAACTTTATTTTGACTTTGTATGTTTTGGCAAAGCAGATAGTTTGCTTGAAAGCAATTACATGTATATGTGTAGTACTGATGTGAAGGTCACCTTTGAAATACATGTATTTGTATCGGCATACTGGCTACCATGACAGTCTTATTTCTCAAACACTGTTTCAGATAGCTTGAAATACAAAACATAAATCGGAGCTCCAGATAGAGGGGGCGATTTTTGATTTCAAAATTGAAAATATTAATCAATCTGCACTAAACCCTATGTTATGGGTACTCATTAGAATTGTCTCATTGAGACGATTTTAATGAGTACCTGCAACATAGGATTTGGAAGAGAAATAATCGATTTAGAATACTATCACTCCCTTTCATCAGGAGGTCTGATAAAGTAAAACAACTTAAGTGGCACATAAAGCATTATAGGAGTACTCAATCCTTTTACATGTACATGTATATTGATTTATTTGTCATGTTTTTACTATTCAAAAATCAAACGATTTTAGTAGAAGACCATGTTGAATTAGTATGGAAAGAAACATGCTACATATTGGTGTTGCTATGGTGAAAACAATACACCTAATAGTGTAGCCATTCTGATAAGTAACCTCCAAGTGCAGAGATTGAACCCAGGACCTCTAGGTCCCAAGGCAAACATTCTACCATGAAGCTACAAAAGCTAGCTCTATAGCAAGGCAGTATAAGTGTCCCCTTATACAAGCACATGCTATATGTTTGTATCTATTTGTGGGGTTATGGGTCATCCTCCAGTTGTAATTCAGACAGCAGTTCCCCTCATAGCTGGATTAATTTCATTGTTTTAGCATTCCCCACCCCCTCTCTTGCTCTCTTTCTGTCTCACTCTTGGTCAGTCTCTCTCTCTCTTGGTCATTTGGTCAGTCTCTGTCTCTACAACCTGCCCTCCGCCTCTCTCTCTCACACAGCCTTGTTCTGCATATGAAACATCTATTTTCCTGTCTCAATTTTATGTCCTTTGTTTTTGAAAAATGTCATCTACATGAAATAGTTTTTTTATCACTTTTAGACTTTACCACACAATCCCGACTTTTAACGATCCTGAGAAAGAAGCCTCTTGAAACCATTGTGGGAAAAGGAGAAAATGCTGGTAACCAGCATTTTCTCCTTTTCCCACAATGTTTTCTACCCAATCAAAAGAGAAATCATTTTAGCAACATTGAATTTGTCGTCTGCAAATGCTTTCACTTTGATCCAGTCCAAAATTTTGTCGTTTGGTAAAGAGTTAAAGTACAAGAACTACTAGTAATTGAAAACAGTTACAATATGATGGCCTTTTTCAAATTTGACTCTCACTCGTTACTTCATGAAACAATCATTCATCTAACAAGTTTGACAACATCCATGTAAAATATTGAGAATAAATGTGAATTAAGGTTTGATGCATGAATACATGTAAAAATATTGTGACAAAGGGAAGAAATTGCTCATTATGAGCAAGACACTCAAAGTTGTCTTCAGGTGATTATGAATTTTGTGATTTTTCAGGAAAAAGAAAGTTATCTGAGGATAACACCAATGAAAAACCTGATACTAAAAGACTGCATGGTGAGAATAACACCAGTGTTGACAATCAAGACATTACAGACAGAAAGCTGACTTCATCGTTGGTTCACAAACTAGGTATGATGATTACATCGATTTCATATGATTTTTTTTTTTCAGAGAATGAGAAACGATTCTTGTCACATTTATTTTCATCAAACATTGGAAATAAAATGTTACCATTGGAGCCCCATTTATCATCTTTCTTTTTTATAAATGAGCCTTTCTTTGTGAAAAGGGGGCTTAATGCATGTGCAAAAAAAGTATTGACCCATTGACCCAGGTTTTGGCTGACCTAGGCCCAAACTTTTTGCTATTGGTCAATTTTCTGCATTTCAAAGGACCAGCCTACCTCATGATTCAGTGGGTTGTTAGTAGGGATGTCAAGGATTAACCGTTCGAATGATTGGTTACTTGTTATCCGGTTAGAAAACCTGTAACCGGTTAGAAAAATAAAAATGGCAAAACAAAAGAACAAAATTACGAAAATGAACTTTGAAAAGTTTTAAAAATTGACGGCTCCTCGTTTGCTGTTCATATTATGCATTATCCACACATCCATATCGCCACTAGCCGACTTGGCAGAGGTGTGATACACATGTATACGGTTTGACAGGTCTGTGAAATAAACAATGGAGAATGACAGTTGTTTGTCCATTTTTAATCTGCTTAGTGGGCTCTGATGACAATTAATAAACTATCAACTGCAGGTGTTCTTTTTTTGTAATCAAAGCCATACGCTTTTAGAGTTTGGTCGCGATTGGTTTGTTTGCCGACCCTCATTAATTAACACTCAATGGAAATGGACCAATCACGTTAGACTAATTAAAATTTATTATGTACGAATTACCATCCACATGTATTGTATATCGATTAATCTTCTTCTTTCAGTATCTGTCTATCTGTATGACAAGCAACATCGAAATTTATTATAGAATATTTGAGATTATAAACAACAATGCCTCCAGCTACGTCAGCTGTTTGGAAGTTTTTCAAACATGAAGTCGACGAGAACACCGTGAAATGCACGGTGCTCATGATTAAATTATCAGAAGTTCAAGTGTGTTTGCGAGAAAGAGAGAAAACTTGTCTGTCTATGACATGGCATCTAGATCTACTGTACAGCCTTAGATGACCTGTCATATAAATAATCTAACAAACAAGAACACATTGTGGAGGAAACGATTCCTCATGATTTTCTTATCACGTACAAGGGTTTGAGAGAGAGAGAGGTATCAAGATAGTTCCCCAACAAGACAGTTCCTTGATACAAGTTTTCGAGACAGCACCAGACAAATTTGAAGACAGTTCCCAGACATTTTTTAAGACAGTTCCCCGACACTTTTGTTCTATTTCAAACAACCTGTTACTGATAATTATGATTGATAAACATGACAAATTAGAAATATTTGTGGAGAATTGATTTATCGAACTTATTCTCTGATGGGTGAATTCACGGTGATTCAGAATTATCATGAAAATAAGTGACTTTATAAGAAGACTTATAAAGTCAAACTATCCTGTCAAACAAAGCTGAGTTATAGAAAATTATAGCCATTCTACAATTGCAATTATAGAAAATTACGGACAATCTCACTGTTGCCATATGTACTCGTCAGTTACAGGTACAAACGTTTCAATCAGTCACAATAAAACATTTATCCATAAAATCACTCAATAACAAATTTTACCAGGATTCTTGTCATTTGACATAGAACAAAAGTGTCAGGGAACTGTCTTCAAATGTGTCGGGGAACTGTCTCGAAAATTTGTGTCGGGGGAACTGTCTTGTCGGGGAACTATTTTATTCCGAGAGGGAGAAAATAGAGAGAAAACTTGTCCGTTTATGACATTGCATAAAGTGCCTTGTTCAGCTTGTAGTATATTTCACGGGTATGTGTATCATATGCACAGCCCTTCCTCCTTCCTGCCGAGAGCAAAACATCGTCCCATATGAAGGTATTTCCAATGATAGATAAAATGACAAAGTTTTTAGTTCGATTAACCGGTTAAAAGGTCAAAAGATTTACTGGTTTACCAGTTAGTAACTTTACTAACCGTTGCCATCCCTTGTTGGTAGACAAAGTGGAATTTTTATGTGATATCTAGCTTGGTAAAATTTGTATCATGGAGATGCATTAAGCCCCCTTTTGCCAATATTTTTGTAGAAGATGTCTGTCATAAGAAAAGTATCTATAGTAGATGTACCAAAACACACCACAAGAAAATATTGATGCATAGTATCAAGGTCACCGCAAATTTCCTGAAATTTCATATACTGTGTTATCAGCAAAGATGGCAAATTACATTTAATTATAGATATTTACAATTCTGTTGTTTTACATTGATAACTTGAGTCATGTGATCACATGTTTTCCTACAATTTCTATGTTTTTCATTGATGAATTAAGTCTGTGATCACCTGATTTCCAGCGTAAAAGTTTGAATAAAGAAATTTGGTGACTTGCAGCATGTATCAGTGCTAGCTCTGGCCCAAGTAAAATAATGGCCAACAAATTTTTATTGAAAAATATAATAGACAAAATTAGCACGCGAAGTTGGTAAAAAAGAAACACATGCACCTTTAGCAATGAACAAACTTTATTTCATAATGTATTAATAATTAAAGATCTATGATGTGAACAGACCAAAAACTGTATGTTCCTATCTTATTTTCTGGTTGGGTACCAAGCTTTTGCTATTTTAAAGGTATTTTTGGATTTTGGGGGAAAATTATCTCCTTAATGGACTGTGTAAATCTAAGATCAGACTGCACAATCTGTGCAGGCTGAACTTGGATCAATACTGTCCGCAAGAGATCCTTGAGTTCCGCTTAGCAGCCTGTAAAATGCAAGGCAATTTCCCCCCCCCCCTATTTTTTTGGGGGGGAGGGGGTCTCATGTTATATTCAGGAGAAGTAAATGTAGACAAAATAAATCGTCAATCATGGGTGGAGAACGGAGTGCCCCGTACAACTACCCCCCAACTCGGGGCCTAGCTCCGATGTAATTTTTGTGACCATGATTTAACTATCGATTCAATTACAGGTTAATATCTGTTTTAAACTAAAAAAATCAACATAAATTTTCATAAAATCTAAAATGGTGGATGAATTTGTTAAAGAGTAAGTTACGACTTGTCACATCCGAATATCAGTGCATACGGTAACTGGTATATAGCGAGTCAACCATTCCGCCATAGTTCTCCTTGTTATTCGTGCATGCTAATTACCTTTTTGAGAAAGATTGACAAATATATCTGTTTTATAATCAGAAATAGAATGCGCTATATATATATATATATATATATATATATAAAAAACCAACCGTCAAAATCGTGGTAGGCCTATTGGCCGTAGGTGCAGACGAACGCAATGTAAACAAATTAATGATGTGTAATTGGTTTCATTAACTCGGCCATAACCGTTATTGGCGGTATTGAAATACAACATCGCTGAATGGATTAAATCGATTGAATTGGCCAATCAAAATTTAAAGTGAAATAAACAATAATCGCCAATTGTTTTCTAAGTAATGGCTTACAAAAACAACCGGTTACATGACACGCGTTGTGAAATATACAGGGTCATAATTTGTGACTGGTCGATTAATTCTTTACGTCCGCCGAGGTGTGAAACAAGCGATAACAACTCGTGTCCGGTGCAAAATTTACGCGTGATCCAGGCAAGTACAGGAAATTTTACCCGACATTTTTGGGGATAAATTAATCGACAATTTTTATCGCCAGTTGGAAGAATTAATCGACAGCTGAGTTAAATAATCGCCAATTGGCGATAATGTCGATTGGCAGCGCGAGCACTGATGTATTATAATGCACCATCAGACCGACTTGTTCACTTGAGTTGATATTATTTTGTTACCATAACTAAAAACAGATTGTTCAGGGATACTACACACTTTTAATAGATCTAGTTATTTTTTTACCTGAAGCTGTATGAACACTGTTTAAATATTTTGACCCTAAAACAAAAATTGATAAAGAACTGTCATGAAGAAACACATATGTTGTCGCCTCTCCTGCAGCAAAATAGTAATGTGAGCCATGCTCTGTAAAAAAAGGGCTTAATGCATCTGCAAAATGTACATTGTATCGACCCAGGTCAGTCTGCGCAGGCTTACCTGGGCTGAAACTTTTTGCTATTGCTAAATTTTCTGTTTGTCCAAGGACCATTCTGCCTCATGATTAAGTCGTTTGTTAAAGAATTGGCTGTTATGAATCGATAATTATGTGATGGCTTGATAGGTATAATGCATAACTAAGATGCATTAAGCCCCCCCTTTTGCCAGAGCATGGCTTGTATATTTGAGGTTGTTTTCACACTTAGATTATTTCTTGCTGATTATTTTCTGTCGTCATAGAATCTGGCCCAGACAGCAAAGAGGATGTAGAGGAGATATTGGCCCAAAATTCTACACCACAAAACTATCCAGGAAATGCTGCTGTAAAAAGTGTTTTCTCCAACAGCAAAATAACACATATTAGAGGTATGCTTTTTATTTTGCTTTTCTCTTGTTATTCTGCAGATTAGAAAATATAAGATTGCCTTTGTATTGGTCCTGCTGATTATCTCTTTACATCTCTTTACCTGCTGATGAGACAAATCTGCAGCAGGTGAGTTTGATATCATCCATTCAAGATATGGATAATTAACATGAAGTTATGGTACAAAAATGCACATGAAAATGTTACCTCAGTATGAGCAGTTTCTCCTTTTGCCTCTATGTGTTTGAAAGTTGTCTGCTGCAATTTTACATCAAGAGATAATGATTTGAGTAATGAAAATAGTGTTTACAGTATAAAACATACTAGTTTGTCATACCAAATGTCATTAGGAGCAACATGATTAACCCTTTACCAAACAATCCTTGGTTTTCATGACCCTAGGAAAGAAGGCTTTTGAAAACATTGTGGGAAAAGGAGAAAATGCTGGTAACCAGCATTTTCTCCTCTTCCCACAATGTTTTCTGCTCTATCAGAGAGCTTAAGCCTGTCCATTCCAAAGCTGAATTTGGCGTCTGCAAATGCTTCATGGTTCGCACAGGTCTTGAAAAACCCTTGAATTTGATCTTTGCCTTATAAAACCCTTAAAAATGATTAACAGCCTTATAAAACCCTTAAAAACTACAGAAAGTCCTTAAAAAACCCTTTAAAATTGTTTCGCGAGTGAGCTGTAGTTTTATTGCTGGCCGGCCTCCAATCAGGTCTTTCTAGCGTACACGCAAAGATAATGGGTACCAGTCTATTATGACATGCGTATATACTTGTACCCGTCCTAATGGTAGCAGAAATACTCGATAATGGAAAGCGGGATACCACACAATGATACGGAATAAATACGGACCCTTTTCTATGTCGTCTTCGGGAAAAATCTAATGTATTAAAACAGAATCACGATGAGTTCTCTCACAAAACTATCATTTGGATTTAACTTTCTTTTGAAAACGAGAAGAAAATGGATATTTAGATGCTTCATCAAAACTAATATAATAAAAGTTGAAATCGGCAATTTTTCCGCGACGATCGGAACTAAAGACGTAGTTTTATACATGATCACAGAACGTAGACGCTTTACTATTCATGATTAATAAGCGTTTCAAAAACGTTGAGTGCATGAATCAGCTCTTTTGAATACGTAATCAGCGATCGTCTGCGAGGGAAAAATATCTTCAACCATGGGAATAAACTGTATGAAAACCAATATTTGTGCATATGTAGTGTTTTGTCGGCCTTAAATTTCAAGTTTGAGTCCTTAAAAAATCCTTAAAAAACCCTTAAATTTTTCTATCAGTATTTTGTACGAACCATGTGCTTTGAAATTGGACTAGTCTAAAATGTTGTCGTGTGGTAAAGAGTTAAGAGTATAGAATTACATCTGGTCTTAGTGTTGAAGTATTGACAGACAGACAGACAAAAACTTTTAATGGTTCAGATTCACAAAATATAAATACATGAAGTATTGAAATACAGTAAAACCTTTCTTATTTTCCACCTCCATTAAGCAAGCATCCTATTTTAAGCAATGATGTTTTGAGTTTCCACAAAGGCAAAAACTTGTATGTTGAAATAACTTGCACTAAGCGAGTTTCTCTCTCTCTCTCTCTCTCTCTCTCTCTCTCTCTCTCTGTGTCGTTGCTTAATGTTAGAAAAATCTTACAATTTATTTTGTTACTGTTTTATTTTAGGAGACCCAATATGGACTCAAGTGGCTTCAGATTACACTGTAGATCAGCTGGCAAGTGGTCTAGAACTGCCTAAAACAGTTACCTTGATGGAAGGGGCTGGTGACCCAGAAATAGGACGCTGGGGAGAAAAACTTGTCGCAGAATATTTGGAGCAGCAGAAACAGGCAGGAAACATCACAGACTTTCTGTGGAATAATAATGAAAATGAGACAGGAGCTCCATATGATTTTGTTGTACAAATAGCGGAGGATGCTGGTGTACGGGAGGATTTCATTGAAGTGAAAAGTACTACGTCTGAAAACAAGGAAATGTTTGAGATTTCTGTGCAGCAGATCAAATTTGCTGAAGAACAGAGAGGAAAATTTCACATTTACAGAGTGTTCAATGCAGGAAATCCAGACACAGTCAGGCTTACACGTATATTTGATCTCGGTATGAGACTAAGTCAAAAGCAAGTCAAACTTTGTTTATTTATATAAATGAGTTAAGCTAGTACTTGATCCAAGGCTCACCAGAAACATTTGTTTTGTTTCTGAAAATTGGTGGAATCATATGGGGAAAGATTTCAATTATTTCCATTTACCATGTAAAAATATAGTAAGTGGTCTTTAACATACAAATAAATTGAAAGAAATGTGTGTATCAGTACAAACTGACCCATATTCAAGTCTTTGCCACACAGTTCTAAAAGTTTAACAACCATGATAGAGAAGGTTTCTGAAAACATTGTGGGTAAAGGAGAAAATGCTGGTAACCAGCATTTTTTCCTTTTCCCGCAATGTTTTCTGTTCTTTCAAGGCCAAATACTATCAGTCAAGTCACATTTAATTTGTTGCAAATTTCTTCAATTTGAACCTGTTTAAAGTTTTTTCCTGTGATAGAGTTAAACAATTACATCACAAAAGTATTTTTCCATCCTTGAAGGAGCGAGGTTTTGAGAATGTTGTGGCAAAAGGACCTTGTTAGTTGTTATTGCCCTTTTTTCCCCTATATTATTTTAGACAAACTTTTTCATCTTCTTCAAAGGATTTTCCTATTAAATATACTACAGTGTAGTCTTCGATTAATCCGAAAAAATGCTTGTTCATTATTGACATTATTTTAATGAAATATGAACATCATAGTTTCATGAATAAAAATTTAACCCATTTCCTCACTATCTGGACTTTTAACGACCTTTACACAGAGGCCTTTTGAAAACATTGTGGGAAAAGGAGAAAATGCTGGTAACCAGCACTTTCTCCTTTTCCCACAATGTTTTCTACCTTTTCAAAAAAAGTCTCATAATTTTAGCCACATGTAATTTGTCGTCTACAAATGCTTTCAATTTGAATGAGTCAAAAATTTTGTAGAGTGGTAAAGAGTGAAACAGTGACATGAAAGAGTTGCTTCTAGCAATATGATTCCATATGGCATAATGATTGAAAAGTTCTCTGTTTGTGATATTTTCTGCTCCTTTCTCAAATTTTCTATAACGATATTCTTACCTCTGACATGTTTTCAAGGGTATACTTGAATCAGCCTGTCTGTCTGCTCATCCATGTGTCACTTGTGTCATGAATTCCACCCTCAGTTTTGCTGTAATTCCATTGAAACTTTGTACAATTATAAATCGCAAACTGAAGTAGTACTGATAAAATATTTAGATGCCTTCACTTTACCCTTTGTAAAACAATCTTGAGTTTAACGACCCTGAGGCAGGCGGTTTTGAAAATATTAAGAGAAAAGGAAACAGTGCTTGTAACTAGCATTTCCTTCTTTCACATTTTGCCACAAATATCTCCCTCAGTTTTTCTGTCATCTTTTTGAAACTTTGAATGTATATTGATCACTAACTATGGGTATGCATGAAAGAGTATATGGATGTCTGGCTTTTAACTCTTTACCAGACAATAAAATTGTAGACTAGTTCACATTGAAAGCTTTTGAAGGTGACAAATTATATGTGACTCAAAAACTAAAATATGTCTTCAGAACGCAGGAAAAATGGTGGGAAAAAGGAGAAAATGCTGGTTATCAGCATTTTCTCCTTTTCTCACAATTTTTTCAAAGACCTTTTTTCTAAAGGTTGTTAAAACTTGAGATTGTGTAGTAGAGAGTTCAGAGTAGACAAATGACCCAAGACTGAGACATTATTACAATACATCATAGACCTGTTTGACCATCTGTCTTTCCTGTCAGATGAAGTGGTTGGGGTATTTAACTCTTTACCACACAATCCCGACTCTTAACAACCCTGAGAAAGAAGCCTTTTGAAAACATTGTGGGAAAAGGAGAAAATGCTAGTAACCAGCATTTTCTCCTTTTCCCACAGTGTTTTCCATCCTTCCCAGAGCAAATTTCATTTATTCAGTCACAGTCATTTTGTAGCCTGCAGATGCTTTCAGTTTGGACGAGTCTAAAATGTTGTCATTTGGTAATGAGTTCATCATCTTTTTTGACAATTCTAGGTTCATCCTTGCTTCCGTTTGAATACTAGTGTGCCTTTCAAAGAATCTTTGTTTTGGAAAAGAAACCATAGTCTTTCATATGTAGTGCTCTGTGGAAGTGCAAGATCGGTGTCTGATCCAGGATCTGAAAAATGAGGGGGGAAATCCCCCATTACTTGAAAAAGATTGGGGATTTCTCAAAAGTATGGGGGATAGGAAAAAAGTAGATAGGAAAACAACCCAACTTATAGAATTGGCTTTGGAAAAAATTGACGAAAAAATTAATTTACTTTTTTCCACCCTCCTTTTATATTATTGTCAATAAAATAAATTCATATTCAGAAAAAAACATCAAAAATACTAACAGTTCTGTAAATACGATGAAATTATTTTTTACCAGGCTTACTTGGATAAAAATGCGGTTTAATTTTTCGTTTAAAAAAAATCTGTTAAGTTGAATTGGTAACTCTGCCATAAACAAAAAGGGAAGCTACTCTATGCAACAGTGATGTGCTCGATCTGTCTATCTTTCTTCATAAAAATATAAATCGGTGAAAAATAGGTAGGAAATTTGAATGCGGGATTATCCCGCAGTTGGTTTGAAAATTTGCGTGATTCACAAAAAGTCTTGGCGATTCCCGCAATCGTGCCTTCTAGATCAGACACTGCAAGATGTGTTGCAAAATAAACCCAATGTCTTTCTAAAGAAGAGGCTATGTCTAGTCTCTCATGCAATTTGTTCTGGTCAAGTTTGGTTTATATGACCCTGCCTGGCCAAGGCACACCTTTACAGAAATAAACTTGTAGGATTGATTGTAGGGAAAATACTGGTAATCATTTGAATGCATAACTGACACTGTGTGATATTGTAATTGAAAATTAGTTAACCCTTTAGCAGATGACCAAATTCAGATTTGTCCAAACTGAAATTATTTTGAAGAATACAGAATAAATTCTACTCAGTTTTGGGAATTGTCTTTGACAGGGTAGAAAACTTGTGGGAAAAGGAGAAAATGCTGTTTACCAGCATTTTCTCCTATTTCCACTATGATTTCAACAGCCTGTTTTCTCAGGATCGTTCAAACTCAGGACTGTTAGTGAAGGGGTAAAGTTGCATGTGTATTTTGGTGGTTTTTGGTTTCCATGATCACATTGCCAGCTGCACACAACTTTTTTTTGTTGTTTTGTAGCAGTTCACTGTATTAATGTTATTTACCCTTGTTTCACAAGGAGAATTTTTGTATGTTTGTACTTCAAAATTGACTTATTGAGTAATTGCGCAGATACAAGTTGTGACATTAAATGTTTATTTTGGTTACTTTCAGTATTGTTCTTTTTGTAATTCCGACTTCTGTAATACTAAAAATACTTAACTCTTTCAGTGCCAAATGCACGTATATACACTGGACTTCTGTTGACAGCTTAAAATACAATCCACTGAACTCAAACAAATGCTATCATATAAACTTGACTAAATAATGGCTGGTATAAATTCAAGATCAAAGTACATATTCAGTGCAGTCTGATGTTGATCTACATGTATGCGGTTGGCAAAACCCCTGTATTGGCTTATGGTGCTGGAAAGGATTAAATATGAGAATTTTTAAAGTTAAACCTTTGATCTTGCATGACTGTAGTCGTTTTTGCCAACTCTATCATTCAAGATCAGACAGCAGTTAATTAGAAGCCTGGGTCCGTATTCACCAACCATTCTTAAGAATATTCTTAGACTTATTCTCCAAGATTTTCTACATTTGAAAGTAACACAACTCTTGATTGGCTAAACCAAATGGTTTAGCCAATTATGAGTTGTGTTACTTTCAAATGTAGAAAATTCTGGAGAACAAGACAAAGACCATTCTTAAGAATGGTTGGTGAATATGGACCCTGATAGGTGCACTGCTTGCCGTGATATGATTGAATTACTGCTTAAAGAAGGATTAATCCTTTACTAGACAATCCCATGCTATTAGACAATGAGGAGCCAGTATTTTATTGTTTTCCCACAATGTTTTCTACCCCTGAATTTGACTCTAGACTATTACCAAAATTATTTGCTGTGCATCATAATATTATCTTAAATCTTTTCCAAATAACCCTGCGCTTTATGACCTTGAAGAGGAACGTTTTTGAAAAGATGAGGAAGAATGGAGTAACACTTGTAACCAGCATTAACTCTTTTTCCCAGAGTAATGTGTACCCTAAGAAAGACAAATTCTATTACTTGAGGCACATTTTATTGGCAGCCAGCCTATGTTTTCAATATGGACAGGCCTAAAACTTTGTAATGAGTTCTTTTCAATTTCAGATGTATCCCACATATGTCATTGTGACAGTTGATCTTAAATCAAAGTCTTACTAGAGGTCTACAAAAGTGACATATGACTGTTGATGTATCATAAAAAGGGAGGAACTGCCAAACAAATGCTTACTTGAACTATGGCTTCAATAGTGCTCCGGGAAAAGGGGACTTAATGTATCTACGATACATAATGCAGTATATCAAGCAAGTCATCATGTTATTATGGATCCATAAAATCCATCTTGTCTAACAGTGACTGAATCATGAGGTAGAATAGTCTTTGGACATGCAAAAAATTTCAACTAGTGTCAAAGCCTGCATGGACTGCACAGGCTGACATGGGTCAATACTTTTTGCAGATGCATTAAACCCCCTTTTCACAGGGCAGGACTAACTTATCTACCTTCATAATTAACTCTTGGCACAAATTTGCTGCATGCAGAAAATTTACCAATAGCAAAGTTTCAACTAATATCAGCCTGCATGGAGACTGCATAGGCTTACATAGGTCAATGTTTTACAGATGTATTAAATCCCCTTTTCACAGACAGGACTACCTTATCTACCTTGATAGTTAACTCTCCTGACACAAATTTGGCACATGAGACTTAAAAGATGTTTGTTTTACTGTCATGAAAGCTGTAGAATAAGATAATATATCATATTATCAGGGTCTAAAAAATGCTTTTATAAGGTCACTTATCTCAACTTAGCAAGATCTCTACATTTCTCACAAGAACAGCCCATAGAAAATGTCTATAAATTTTCAGATAGGCCTATGTTATATGAAAAAGTACACACAAAAATAGCCATACTTTTGTCCTAAATTTAGTGAAGGTGGTTACAATGTTCGGCTCAATGATAATTTCAGAGAGTTATCTCTCTTCTAAACAGTCATCAACCCTTAGGGAAAAGACTTCGGACAACATCAGAAAAAGGCAAAAATCATGGTAACTAGCATTTTCTCCTTTTCTCACAATATTATCTACCTTATCAAAGACAGTAATATTATTTTAGCCACCTGTTATTTGTAGTATGACAGTGCTTTCATTTCAGGGAAGCCTCAGATTTTGTCATCTTGCAGAGATTAAGGGGGACCTTGTAGATCTAAAAAATCTTTTACGAAGGACCAAGGCACCCTACGTCTAGATGCTACAATGTGTGACTGGTATTGTGGAGGTGGACAAGAAAGGTGCATAGAATAAACCAAAAGCACACAAAAACTGAAAAGCATGGAATCACACAAAAAAAACACAAACCTTAAAAAGCATAGAATCACCAGGAAGCATAGAATCACCAGAAAGCACAGAAATAACAAAAGAGCACAGAAATCCAGCAAGCCATAAATTTACTGTCAAGCACCACTATATCACATTCTTTGCAAGAATATCACATACTTTGATTGATTTGTTTGTTTGGGTGTTTAACATAATTTCAACAATACATCAGTTATATTGTGGCAGCCAGTGCACCTTTCCATGCCTTCCTGGAGATTCTTTAGCCAGTTCATTGCTCAATATTCTTCGCGAGCCACTGTCTGCTTTCCCACATGGCAATTGTCAAAACAATGATCAGCCAAGGGAGAGAAATGAATCCTGTCGCAACAATTATCATCAATCCTTTAAAAGAAATTGGCAGAGCTGGGGATTCAAAATATCACATACAACAGGAGCGTGAATGTATAATAAGCTTTACTAGTGAGTAGATTTAATGATACTGATTATTGTACCAATCAGGTCATTGCTGGAAAGGGATGATTTGCTGAATGATTTACACCTTAACTTCTTGCCAAACGCAAAATTTTGGACTCCTCAAAATTGAAAGCTTTTGCAGACGACAAATTATATTGTGGTTCAAATTGTGAAATTCATCTGTGAAAGGGTAGAAAATATTGTGGGAAAAGGAGAAACTTCTGTTGCCAGCAATTTCTTCTTTTTATACAATGTTTTCAAAAAGCTTTTTCACCAAATTTGTTAAAACCCGGGATTGTCTGATGTTAAGGCTTGGTAAATAATTCTTCATTCTCCAAAATTACTAGTTGATTATAACACTTTGTCCAAAATTCCAAACTATGGCATTGTAGCTTGAGAGCAAACTGTTTCATCAGAAGCAAATGATGTTATTCAAACAATGAGAGGTTGCAATAGGTTTTTTTTTTCATTTGACATGAAGTCTGATGGCAAGAATTAACAGAAGATAACGTTATGCGTATTTGATACAGATTTCCTTTTTGAAACAGACTTTTTTTTTTTTTTTTTTGGGGGGGGGGGGGGTTGCCCTGTTTTCAGCCTACCCCATTGCCCATTGTACACGATATAATGGGAAATGTCCGTAATGTCTAATAAGTTATGTTATTTTGAAACTAACCACTCTTCTTTGCCACCAAGCTGACAGGGCAAGGCGAATATTTGACTTTTTAACAAAAATTTACTGGTATTTTGTCTGAATTTCTTGTAGATGCGTTTACAAAACTTAGTCAGTGTGACAGTTATGGAATCATGGTCCTACTTCTTAACTTGACTGATATGTTGTACATTTATTTAACGATACCAAATTTTTCTTTTCGTCAAACAATATAATCTGAGTAACTCAATCCCATAAATATTTCATGTATTTCTTCGTGTGCTCAACACGGGATCATTTTATCAGTTTATGGTCTAGGGGAGAAAACTCGTACAAGCCTAAACTCAAATTCATTATTAGTGGTCTCCCCTATCCAACCTTTTTCGCTTTCTTCCTCTCGCCTATATACAAGCGTAGACCGAATATGAAGTTAACCGCCGAGGAAGACTTGACAAAGCGGACAGCTGCCAGCACATGGGCCTCCTCTTATTCTCGTATATCTACTAGTTTAAAAGTTAGTAAACTATTTTTAATGATACTAAAATTCAAGTCATTTGACATTATTTAAGGGCAATCATTACGAGAACGAAAATGTTTGTTTTTAAAATGTAGGTTAAACCAGTTTTAATTTGATTAACCGCATTACATACATTAGTCTATATAATTTATCATGACAAAAATCAGATTTATGCTATGTATGAAACTTTACCTTGATAAAAAAGCGTTATTTGCCACCTTGAATTTTGGCGGTTAGATGGTTGTTGCGTTTACAAATATGATGACATACAAGGGAGACTGGTTACAAAGTTGCTTTGTTTATAATGGCTATTTCGCTCGCCTGGTGTCATGATAGCTTAAGAATTGTAAACATTTATGGTCCTTTCATGAAAGTACATTGGGATAAAATCATAATAGCTCGATGAAAAATAGTTTTTCATACCGCCCGTCTTTAAGAGCTTTAAATGTGTAACGGATTCCTATTCGTCTCTTGATTTATGCCGTCCACAAATATAAGGGAGGCGACTCTGGTCAATAGAAATACGAAATTTGATAAGAGTTCTCTCCCTTACACCATTAGACCAGCGCCTGAAAAATCTGTCTGCATCTTCGCAAGCCAAGGATACTAAGGTAGTACCCTTGGCCGCTCGCCTCTTTAATAATAGAAACTCCCGCTGCGTCATTTCATTGGATGCGATCAAAACCCGTCGCGTCCAATCAAACCATCCGTAACAAGAAATCTTCCGCGAAACAGAAAACAATAATGGCGGCGCCCGTCACAAACGAAAGTTGTCGTGTTTGTGACGAAGATTTGCCAAAAAAGAGTAGACGATCGATATTTAATGAGTTTTTATAGTTCATGATCAATTATGTGAAATATTGGTACGGGTTCCACAGCCAGATGATTGCGAATCATCGTATGTCTGATTAATTTCAGAAAATTATGATGAATCCGAAAGCGCAGCCATCTTTGATGCATAACAAATTTTATTACGAGCATTTTGATTGGTCAGAAATAACATCAGCCAAGGTTACGCAACTCGTGATATTCGATAGGTAGCGCAGCGGGAGTTTCGATTTTTAAAGAGGCGAGCGGCCAAGGGTACGTAACGAACAAAGTGGAGTTAGTATCCTTGGCTTGCGAAGATGATCTGTCTGGAGCCGAGATTGAATATTCAAATTGTAAATATAGAAGAAATGGGACAAGGACAATCGAATATGTGAATGTGTAGTTAAATGATGAACGGGCGTGTTATATTGTATCGAACTGACGTTTTCATCCTTGTATTATTTAAGTTTGGCCGAAGTTCAGGTAACAAATTTACCTGACGAGGGAGAGTTAGGTAAAGGGTTTATAAAGGGTAGCCATCTGATATATCACATATTTGTTAGTATAATCGACAATACAGTGGATATTTTAGCTTAATTTCAATGGCGGAGGGTGTGGGTCGAGATCGGCATTGTTCATGCTGTTACCTTTAATAGTTTAGAGAGTGTATTGTGATCAATTTCATCATGAAACAAATTTTGGCGCAGACGTATTTGAATGAATGAATGAATGAGCAAGGGAGCGGATGGATGGATGGATGGATGAACTAACGCGCGAACGAAGAACGAACAACTGTATATTTTCCTGTTGTCGTCCGTGGCTGCTCTTTCCATAATTGCTTTCCACCAGGGATCGGTTGTAACATGTAATTTAGGAGCATTCCTTTTCTGAAAACAATGTTGGAAAAGGTTGAAATAACGTTTACCAGCATATTCTCCTTTTCTCACAATGTTTGAAAAACTTTTTTTTCTCTTGGTCGTTAAGACTTATGATTGTTGGGTAAAGGGTTAAATGGAAATTGTAACAGTAATTAGTTGAGCACATTGTATACGGGGAGGCATTTTAGCGTGTCACATACATGATAATCTAGGGAAACAATATGGACCTTCTCCTTAACTCTTAGCCTCCTTTACGTGACGGTGATCTTGAATTTACTCTGCGAAAAGCATAATGAGAGATCTGTTTGCACATGGGGGTAGCGTGGTCTTAAAATACATCGTTACAAATCCTAATTATGGTTTAAATAACACTAATTAAGATTTATGACGTACTTAACGCGAATTCCTCTTGTGCTGGTCAAAAATATAAGTACCGCAGTATATGGGTCAGAAATTAATAACATTAAAAGGCGATGGTCAATATAAGTACAAAAAATTAACGGTGAAAAATCTCTTTAAAAAGGATAAGAGGTCAAACAAGTAATTTGAATTAAAATATACGGTGACGCGTTTAGGGGACGTTTTGACCAATTAGTAGTATAGGCGTCGGTTTAGCCCCAAACAAAGATGACGTAATCGGCGGTAATCTTGACCTACTTTCGGCCATCGTGTTACTATGTTTAGTAACTCATTTGCATATAAGGAGTTGCTGGTGTGTCATGGGTATTCGCAGCGGTGTATGTGGAGTCCGCCATCTTGGATGAGGGTCGGCCATGTTGGACAAGGATCGGCCATGTTGGATCAGGATCAGTCGTGTTGGATCAGGATCAGTATACAGATCTGACGTGTATACCTCGTGCTGGTAAGTACTCGCGGGCACTGAGGGTCAGGTCCTTTCCTTACCAGACGATAAATAAATAAATAAATAGATAAATTTACCTCTTTCCAATGTGCACTCCTCAAGGTCCTACTTTCAAATGAGACCTTAAGTCCAGAACAGAGTCTAAGGTAGAAGGATGCGCATGCGTGAAGCTATATATAGATATGAGATCATCAACTATATTTAGAGTCATTACATCAGCTATAATAGGGGTCAGAAGATCTGAACAATGGTCTTTTGTTAATGTCGCCATACTGTCTGGTTTTGTTTATTTTGTGACGGAAGTACGAACAATGGCCTATTGAGCTGTCAAAGTTAATCCCCTTACAAAGGACCAAAAGGCAGAACAATGGTCTTTTGTTAATGTCGCCATACTGTCTGATTTTGTTTATTCAGGGACGGAAGTACGGACAATGGTCTATTTAACTGTCAAACTTAATCCCTTTTCAAGTCGTCAGCGTGTCTGGCTTCTGTTGACATAGGACCTGAAGGTCAGACAATAGCTTATTCAAATGTCAGATGGCTGGGGGAACAGCCAAAGGACTTCGAGCTTGAACCCCTAAAACGGATTGAAATTCAGCCAATCCAAAGCCAGGATTCTTAGCCAATTAGATTACAGGACGCATCCACCAATCAGGGAGTAGATTTAATCCAAGATAGGGTCCAGACGTAAGTATGGAATCATTCTTCAAGATGGAGTTTACCTTATCATACCACGTATTGGAGAAGCATTTGTATCATTCAGAATATTTTCAGCATGCGTCTGTATTTATTAATAAACAGATTATGATGTCAAGTGTCAAATGTTGCATCCAGAACCCTACTGGAAATAAAATCGAAAAAGGAAGACATTATTTTGAAAAACAATTTAATAAGATGATAGGATGGACGGGATATGGTGCTGACTGCTTGCAAACAAACGGGTGCCATCTTGGATGACCTAGGTACTATTTTCAGTAACTTATTTGCATATAAGGATGTTTAGACCAGCGGTCATCTTAGATGACCTATTTTTTGGAGGAATTTGACGTGCTTTTTGGGCAGCCATTTTGGACGACCTAATTTTTATTTTAGACCAGCAGCCATTTTGTATGACCTATTTTCTTTTTTAGTCGACTATTTATTTAAATGTGCTTTTTGGCACAATATTGATTTTTTTTTTTTTGGTTATAAATTTGGAGAGAAATAGCTTTAAAAATGAGTCGTATAAGCGAGTACCCCAACAGTATACAGAGCTGACTTGTATACTCTATCTAGTAATGATCGCGGGCATTGAGGGTCAGGCCCTTTTACGAGACGGAGATTTTCCCACTTAGACTCATCTTTAACGCCACACCAAGTCAAAGAGCCGATTCCTAACCTCGGTCAAGTCTATAAGGTTAAGTCGGTCTAACGACACATCCATGCTCTTTGAAGTTTCTCACAAAGAATTACAAAAATTCGGTAGAAAAAAAAAAAAAGAAAAATGGTACCTTCGATGTTGTCTCTTCAACGTCCTGAACTCAAATGACAAAGGAGTATTTCCGATATGACTCGCACGCATGCGTCAATCCACATACGTGCCTGAACACGTTTTATAAGCCATTGTTAATGTCGACACACTGTCTGGTTTTTGTTTGTTTAGGTAGTATGGACAAGGGCCTATTCAACTGTTAAAGTTTATCCCCTAACAAAGGACTAAGTGGCAGAACAATCGTCACATTTGTTGGTTTTGTTTATTTAGAGACGGAAGTACGGACAATGGCCTATTGAGATTCACTTTCAGTATCTGTTTTACATGTTAAGGTAAGGCTTTAGACAAAATGCAGGTGAATATAACATGAAATATAATTTTTCATCTCAACTGGTCAATTAGTATGCAAACACGAATTTTATACATAATAAATAAGTACACTTTTAAATTTCAGATTTTTTTTTTTTTTACCTAATATCCTTCTTGTTCTGCATACATTTAAATGACAAAATCACAGCCTCTAAATTTTATGGAAATAATTGAATAATAAAAATATTTACCAAATCGATAACTTCCAAATCCAACCTGCAAAAAGGCATTTAATTCCCCAATACACACTTCAATATAGAAATATAGTGCGCTAATTCCGGTAGATATGGTCTTGAAATCCATTTTGAGAAAAAATTTAAAATAGATCTGTTCTTGTCAGTAGCTAAAGCAAGAATGAACAAGTTTTATCAAGTGCTTACATGAAAAGGAGTCTTTCAGGGCTGTTGCGACCTATACGTCAATATTGGTGGACTTGGATTAGGCTTAATTTCATTTTCCCTATAAAATACTATATCTCATTTAGTTGAAGTTTGATCGGTACCCCATGAGTATCATGGAAAAGGTCTGATCACACTGATTCAGAAAATATATACATATAGGGGTCTAGCTCTATTAGTTCTCGAGATATATCGGTTTAAAGTTTGTCGTATATGATTCGAGTGATCTCTCCCTTATTATCTGCCCCTTAAAGGAATCCAAAATCTTTAAATTGCTCTAGCTCCCTTATGTCTGGTCCGATTTTGATCATTGTTGTACCGATGGAAAGGTCTCACCGAGACCTACACGATGACATCAACCAACCGGAACGAAACTCACTCATGCGTAAAATCGCTTCTAACTCCCTTATGCCTTGACCGATTTGAGTGAATTTAGGCTCGTTAGAAAGGTCTAGAACGCTTTCCACTACCCATTGAACCACAATGACTTATGCATAGTGAAAGATGTTACTCTTAAGTTTTTCCTACATCTAAATATAGGTATGACATAATTCTTCTAAATAAAGCGGACCAATAAGAATAGAGATCAGTGATGTAATGACTCTAAATATAATTGATGATCATATATCTAAATATAGCAGACCAATCAAATGAGAGACCAAGGAAATGAACATAGATCAGAATGAGGCCTCCGTGTGCATAAATAAGACAAACAGCCCTTATTCTTCATTCTGATTTCAGAATTACAACTGACAACATGTCTATTTTCAGAGGAAACTTGGGTAATGGACGTGTAGTAGAGGTGACAGAATGGAAGGGGGAGTGGCGAGTGGACTCAAGAGAATGGCAAGATGAAAAACCCACCAAGAAAGGTATCAGTTCAACCCTGATGCGTTGGAAAAACTGGGTTGACACTATAGAATACGTGGATCAGGCATTGACAGATAAAACGGACTATAGCTGTCACTTGGGAGGCAATGTATATTGTACAATAACTGAAGGCAGCGAATGTGTGGACATGAGTCAATATTGGAAACCGGAAGAAAAAGTAGTACCCACAAAAAAGGGGTTGTGTTTACGACCCTTAGAATATCAACGCCTCAAAGACCTGATACCCGAGATTGGACAGACCCTACCCGAACTAGACGCAGTGGTCCCGTGTTACTACAGTCGGACCATATGAACCAGATAGGGATGCTACAGTGCCCGGAATGTAACCCCAATGACTGTACAAACTGGTAACCAATCAGAGACTGTTACTAAATATAGCAGACCAATCAGAAACTGTTACTAAATATAGCGTACCAATCGGAAATCAGACTCTTATCTAAAAGGCAAGGAAAGCGCACCAAAAAACAGACTCAAATTTATTTGTATATATTTGTGAAGTTGATCATGTATGACATGAATTTACTGTATATACTAATGTATGTATGTCACGTGATTCTATTGAATTGTATGATGAAATAAAATATGAACTGTACTCGATGCTATGTGGTTTGACCCATTGCCCTCAGTCTGGGTTCTAATGATATAAGACCGGATATCAGGACAATACCCCTTTCAACTTCCCAAGGTAATACCTTTTCAAGTCGTCAGTGTCTGACTTAAGCCGGATATCAGAACAATACCCCTTTCAACTCCCCATGTGAATCTCTTTTCAAGTCGGCAGCGTGTCTGACTTCTATTGATATAAGACCGGATATCAGAACAATACCCCTTTCAACTGTCAAAGTAAATCCCTTTCAAGTCGCCACAGTGTCTGGCTTCTGTTGACATAGGACAGGAAGGTCATACAATAGCCTATTCAACTCCCTAATCCCTTTTCAGGCTGGCTTAGACCAAACAATGACATGGGATATACAAGAATCCCCAGTAGTCAGGTTCCGGCTTTATCAATTGAGGAACCGAGAGAATGAAAACCAGATGGTCAACACAGAGGTAACAGACGAGACAGAAGACAACGGAGAATTTCTAGAAATAACAAACAATCAGTGACAGGCACTTTATATAAATTGGGCTCTGCTTTCTTCCAGTTGTCAGTTCTGAAAAGTACTTTGAACTATGAACATGGATCTGTTTACGCAGAGTCATTTGGTACAAGTGAACCAGTTTTCCAAGCCAAATATGATGTTTTATGAAGATAGATTAAGAACGATTCAAGACTGGTCAAAGCAGATAACTCCAGATCGCGTTTCCTTATCAAAAGCCGGCTTTTATTACACTGGAAGTAGCGACAAGGTTACTTGCTTCGCTTGTTCAGTCAACGTTATGTCCTGGGAATCGACGGACGACCCTTGGGTAGAACACGAAAATGGTCTCCAACGCGTTTTTATACCTAAAAATGACAGGCTATAAAAGCGAAAACAAGAACTTGGTGCAACCTGTAGGTGACTTTAGATTTGAGACAGCGAGCAAGAACAATCAGACAGCGTCAGGATTCACCCCTTCATTTGGACAAAACGGTGGAAATATCCCATCCTTTGGATTTGGGTCAAATAGTAACACTGGAGCCAATTTATTTGTGAGACGATAGACATGTTCGGACTTGTTTTTGTGGCGGTGATGTTGATAAATGACTTTGAGTGGTGGTGGAGATGTAGGCAATTATGACGAATAGCCAGAGAGGGTGCTGAGAGACTTATTGATATTTTAAATTTGTATTTAGAGGAAAATAGACGTCCTTTATATTCTGCTGTATTATAGTTATTTTGTTGTAAGAATGCATTATGCTTGTATAAATTAATAAAAGATGTCAGACTGGAACACCTATTTGTCCACTCTTTATTTCGACCCAAAGTCCCCTGCTAGTCATTTAGGTCCAGGGAAATTATATCAGTATGTAAAGGCCCAAGGAAAAAACATCATTGGTAGACACGGAATAAGAAAATGGTTACAAGATCAAAAACCCTGTTCCTTAACGAGAGGGGCCAGACGCCGGTTTAAACGGTCCAGAGTTATTGTGAACGGTGTAGACAGTCAATGGGATATAGACCTGATGGACATGATGGACTTGTCCAAATATAATGAAGGGTTCAAGTATGTCATTGTTTGCATAGATACTTTTTCTCGATTTGCACATGCCCAGCCGGTGCCAAGTAAAAAGGGGATCGATGTCACGAACGCTCTGACACACATATTGTCGGGGGAGAGGAAACCCAACACTGTACGCACTGACAGAGGCATGGAGTTTCGAAGTAAGAAAGTCAATAAATATTTACGCGGTCAAAACATTCACCACCTTTATACCCTGAACACAGAAACCAATGCAAACTTTGCAGAAAGATTTATAAAGACCCTACAGCATAAACTATTTAGATACATGCTTAAAAACAGAACTCGGCACGGTCACTGGAAGACAAGGTACATATTCAACATGCATTGAATGAAGGGGAAAAGACCATCCCTGGAACTCGATACAAGTTTGATGGGTACTGCGCAAAAACACACATGGCGTACGAGTACCACAGCTGCGTGTTTCATGGATACAACTAGGTATTATTAACTTGTAGCAAATGCCAGGTTATATCAACCCTCACTGGACAGAGAACCTTTGTCATTCATTATTTACATCATTGTGTATAGTTACACTGTTATGCTGAACTGTTATTCTACCTCTTGAATATTAACCCTTTACCAAACAATTCCATGTTTTAATGACACTGGGGAAGAATCCCTTTGAAAATATTGCGGGAAAAGGAGAAAATGCTGATAACCACCATTTTCTCCTTTTCTCACATTTTTTTCTGCCCATTTGGAATCACGTTTCATCAATTCAGCCGCATTTAATTTATGGTCTGCAACAGCTTTGAATTTGGACGAGTGTAAAATTTTTGGTTTTGTAAAGAGAGTTAAATAGTTAACTACATCTTGTGCTACTGGATATTGACTCATTGATTGTATTGTGTTTAACGCCGTTTCCAACATAATTTCAGTGATATTGCGGCAGCCAGAGCACCTATCCATGCTTTCCTGGAGTTTCTTTTACCAGCACTACCACAACTCAATGACCTTTTGCGGACAGTGTGGACTAAGATCAGACAGCACAAAGTGTGCAGTCTGATCTTGGATCTACACTCTCCGATAAGAGGATATTTTTTTTCAAAAATGTAACTTTGAAATAGCAATATTCAGGTGTTTACCATCGGCTTGAAAGTTTCATTTAACATTTTTAGCAGGTTGAGGGTTAAACTTAAACTGGATTACAGTTAACCAATAGCACGCATAGCCCCAGCAGCTCAGTCGGAAGTGTACAGGACTTGGGAACAGGAGGTTGCTGGTGCGATCCCCGACTTGGCAAATTTCTTTCCGAGGATTGATGATAGTCATTGTGACAGGATTGATTTCTTTCTCACGTTTCGACGATGGTTATAATATAAATGTGGGAAAGCAGCCAGTGGCTTGGAAAGAATATTGTGCGGAGTACTGGTAAAAGAAACTCCAGGAAAGCATGGATATGTGCACTGTCCACTGCTACATAACCGAAATAATGTTGAAAACAGGGTTAAACACCATACAAACAATCAATCAATCAAATTCGCTAGCCTGTCAGTACTTTCAGTACTTTGATTAAAGCTATTTCTCTCCAAATTGATACCCCCCCCCCCAAAAAAAAACAATATTGTGCCAAAAAGCACATTTAAATAAATAGTCGACTAAAAAAGAAAATAAGTCATACAAAATGGCTGCTGGTCTAAAATAAAAATTATGTCGTCCAAAATGGCTGCCCAAAAAGCACGTCAAATTCCTCCAAAAAATAGGTCATCTAAGATGACCGCTGGTCTAAACATCCTTATATGCAAATAAGTTACTGAAAATAGTACCTAGGTCATCCAAGATGGCACCCGTTTGTTTGCAAGCAGTCAGCACCATATCCCGTCCATCCTATCATCTTATTAAATTGTTTTTCAAAATAATGTCTTCCTTTTTCGATTTTATTTCCAGTAGGGTTCTGGATGCAACATTTGACACTTGACATCATAATCTGTTTATCAATAAATACAGACGCATGCTGAAAATATTCTGAATGATACAAATGCTTCTCCAATACGTGTATGATAAGGTAAATTCCATCTTGAAGAATGATTCCATACTTACGTCTGGCCCCTATCTTGGATTAAATTTACTCCCTGATTGGTCGACGCGTCCTGTAATCTGATTGGCTAAGAATCCTGGCTTTGGATTGGCTGAATTCCAATCCGTTTTAGGGGTTCAAGCTCGAAGTCCTTTGGCTGTTCCCCCAGCCATCTGACATTTGAATAGGCTATTGTCTGACCTTCCGGTCCTATGTCAACAGAAGCCAGACACGCCGACGACTTGAAAAGGGATTAAGTTTGACAGTTAAATAGACCATTGTCCGTACTTCCGTCCCTGAATAAACAAAACCACAGTATGGCGACATTAACAAAAGACCATTGTTCTGCCTTTTGGTCCTTTGTAAGAGGATTAACTTTGACAGTTGAATAGGCCATTGTTCATACTTCCGTCACAAAATAAACAAAACCAGACAAGTATGGCGACATTAACAAAAGACCATTGTTCAGATCTTCTGACCCCTATTATAGCTGATGTAATGACTCTAAATATAGTTGATGATCACATATCTAAATATAGCTTCACGCATGCGCATCCTTCTACCTTAGACTCTGTTCTGGACTTAAGGTCTCATTTAAAAGTAGGACCTTGAGGAGTGCACATCGGAGAGAGGTAAATTTATTTATTTATTTATTTATTTATCGTCTGGTAAGGAAAGGGCCTGACCCTCAATGCCCGCGAGTACTTACCAGCACGAGGTAAACACGTCAGCTCTGTATACTGATCCTGATCCAACATGACTGATCCTGATCCAACATGGCC
Organism: Tridacna gigas; assembly: GCA_945859785.2. Taxonomy (NCBI): domain Eukaryota; kingdom Metazoa; phylum Mollusca; class Bivalvia; order Cardiida; family Cardiidae; genus Tridacna; species Tridacna gigas. The sequence goes on along the minus strand of OX244034.2, from coordinate 63,066,951 downwards.
GATCCTTATCCAACATGGCCGACGCCCATCCAATATGGCGGACTCCCCATTCACCGCTGCGAATACCCATGACACACCAACAACTCCTTATATGCAAATGAGTTACTAAACATAGTAACACGATGGCCGAAAGTAGGTCAAGATTACCGCCGATTACGTCATCTTTGTTTGGGGCTAAACCGACGCCTATACTACTCCAATTCGTCGTGGAAATTGCGGACGTTTAACCAAAGTAGGGCGTTTCGACACTGGGACGTTTAAGCCAGATACTAATCAGTTTGCACATCCCGGTGCAAAGCATGATAACGGCATCCTGTAACATGATTAATCTTCACAGATTTTAATCAGCAAAATCTTTCCACAAAGCCAAAACATTGCGTGTGAAAATAGCTTTCAACAGTGGCGATATTGAACTTTTTGCCCTACAAACAGTGCGCGAAAAGTGGAATTCTGGGATCGTATTTTCTTTCCCTCACAATCATGAGTTTAAACAATGTTATGGCAAAAGGGCTTTTGAAAAGATTGCACGGATAAAAGAAAATGCTGGCTACGCCTATGTCAACAGAAGCCAGACACGCCGACGACTTGAAAAGGGATTAAGTTTGACAGTTAAATAGACCATTGTCCGTACTTCCGTCCCTGAATAAACAAAACCACAGTATGGCGACATTAACAAAAGACCATTGTTCTGCCTTTTGGTCCTTTGTAAGAGGATTAACTTTGACAGTTGAATAGGCCATTGTTCGTACTTCCGTCACAAAATAAACAAAACCAGACAGTATGGCGACATTAACAAAAGACCATTGTTCAGATCTTCTGACCCCTATTATAGCTGATGTAATGACTCTAAATATAGTTGATGATCACATATCTAAATATAGCTTCACGCATGCGCATCCTTCTACCTTAGACTCTGTTCTGGACTTAAGGTCTCATTTAAAAGTAGGACCTTGAGGAGTGCACATCGGAGAGAGGTAAATTTATTTATTTATTTATTTATCGTCTGGTAAGGAAAGGGCCTGACCCTCAATGCCCGCGAGTACTTACCAGCACGAGGTAAACACGTCAGCTCTGTATACTGATCCTGATCCAACATGACTGATCCTGATCCAACATGGCCGATCCTTATCCAACATGGCCGACGCCCATCCAATATGGCGGACTCCCCATTCACCGCTGCGAATACCCATGACACACCAACAACTCCTTATATGCAAATGAGTTACTAAACATAGTAACACGATGGCCGAAAGTAGGTCAAGATTACCGCCGATTACGTCATCTTTGTTTGGGGCTAAACCGACGCCTATACTACTCCAATTCGTCGTGGAAATTGCGGACGTTTAACCAAAGTAGGGCGTTTCGACACTGGGACGTTTAAGCCAGATACTAATCAGTTTGCACATCCCGGTGCAAAGCATGATAACGGCATCCTGTAACATGATTAATCTTCACAGATTTTAATCAGCAAAATCTTTCCACAAAGCCAAAACATTGCGTGTGAAAATAGCTTTCAACAGTGGCGATATTGAACTTTTTGCCCTACAAACAGTGCGCGAAAAGTGGAATTCTGGGATCGTATTTTCTTTCCCTCACAATCATGAGTTTAAACAATGTTATGGCAAAAGGGCTTTTGAAAAGATTGCACGGATAAAAGAAAATGCTGGCTACGCGTACTTTCTCATTTTCCCACAATGTTTTCTACCCTTCCAAACGCAAGTTTCTTATCTTTGATGGCATCTAATCTATCATCTACGAATTTTCTAAATTTGGAGATATATATATAGGCCTATATTTTTTTCCTTCAGGAAAGAGTTGGCCAGATTTTATAAAGCTATTTTCTACAGAATCCTGTTTCCGCCATCCACTTTTCGACCTACGAGGAACTCGAAAAGTAGAAATTAGGGACACACTAACTTCCACTTTTCTAGCAAAAAAGTTACCTCGAAAAGTCGAAAAGTTGAAGTTTTTGACCTAACAATTGTCAAAAAACTTTCGACTTTTCGACCTCACGTTTGTCTAGAAAAGCAGAAATTAGGAAGTACTAACTTCAACTTTTCGCGTTAAACTGCTAGGTCGAAAAGTAGAAAAGTGGAAGTTTTTCACATGACAATTGTCAACAGGATTCCGTTATTTTCATAGTCGTCAGCAGCCTTTTCAGGTCAAAAAAATGTCGATCTGGCTGATTAGAACAATAATTATGAGATAACGGTTTCCTGTTCTGTCTCATCGGGTGTGAAAATTATGTACGAGTGTTTCAAACGGTACACCGGTCAAAATTGTGCTAAAATCAAAGTACCCACGTTGTGTACAACGGTCAATCGAGTGAGATTTTTGTAACAAAGTGCATCATTCACAAGCCAAATAACAAGTCATTTGGTAAGTAATGACGATTTTGAAAAATAGCAAGATGCTATATATCCAATCTTAAACTTAAAACACTGTGATACTTTTAGCTCCGCCCAGAAAGAGAAAGTTAACGAATGTGGAGTATTCCTTAAAGTAGCATGGAACAATGATTTTTCATATAGTGGAACAGAAAACTGAAACTTTCAACATATCACAAGCAGGATTTGAGAAATTCAAAACACTAAAGTTTTTCCATATCAAGGCAGGATTTTATTTTTTATGAATTTTTTAATGTGATCTGTTGCCATGCATTAATAAAAACGTTCAGTATTTTCACAGAAAAAGTGGTAAATTTCACCTAAACCTCATAAAATTAGACAAATCAATTTCAATTATTTTTCTTTTTACACCAGCCTGTCCTGCTACTTATACTGTACAAAAAATACCCAGAAATAATGCCTGCAATTCAATGCAATATTTTTAATCATTTTTTTTTAAGATATACACCAAGCACTGAATTCGCACAATGGCCATCTATGTGATCAATTAACTGACAAGTACATGTACCAAATATAAAATCAGATTTCAACATGTGCCCTGCCTCTTATCCTTCTTCCTTTGCTCTATCAAAGTTTATGAAACAATAGTAAAGGTACATTTATTGCTGTTTTACATATCCACGATCATATCGCTGGGATATGAGAGGGGAGGGAAAGGGCCCATGCAAAGAATTTACAAGCTTGGTTTTCTTCCTTAATTGGGTGGATTAAAACACACATGGAACAGATATTAATATAGCATAGGCCATGTCTGTGGCCATTTGTTTCAGACTTTGCACACCATACAGCCACAACAGTATTTTGATGAAAAAACCTTGATGTTGAAACAAAAGCAGAGATATGTGACTTTATTAAAAACTTATCACAAATGAAATGTGACCAATCAAGGATTGACAGAACTTAAGCATGTCTAAAATCTGATTTAAATTAGTGCATTCCTACATTTACATTTTTCTATCTCTGAGGTAATTTCATTCCTTTATTTGAATTTTATCTATTGGTATTTACAAAGACTCGGTGATCAAATGTATCTAGGACTGCCCAAAGAAGTAAGAATCTGAAGGAATACACTAAGAACACTCAGAAGGGGGAGAAATTACTTTTTCCACAATGCTTTCAAAGCCCATTTGCTTAATATTCATTAAATGTTGCTTATAAATAGAAAAAAATGCTTCAACTGGACTGGCAGATGTCTGTCTGTCTGATCTGCTTTATATTGGCCTATGTGGCAAACTGCATGCTTAAATCTTACTTATTCCCCCCCCCCCCGTTTTTTGGTTTTTTTTTTTGCTATTGTGATTTCCCAAAGTTTTTCAAAAGATAAAGATTACAGGAGATATTCAAAGATAATTTGGTTGTTTGAAAATTTCTTAGTATCATAATCACAATTTAAAAAATATCAGATAAATAAAAAAAACAATGAAACCAGAGGGATAAGTAAAACCAATATTTCATTTTTTAACACAACAAAGATATATCAAATAAATTTTCTTTTCACTTTTATATGATTTCTGATTGTTCAGTGACAGTTTGCAATAACTTCAGTGAGATTTATTGCACAAAATTAAATCGAATTTTGTTGTACAGAAAGAAAACAGCGGTGCCGCCATTTTTAATATACCACTTCCGGTTTCACCAGAGGTGGAAAAAAGTGAAAAAACACACATATTACGCCCATTTAAAGGCAATCTTGGTAGTGTAATGATAAAAAATTGGATTGGGGAACAAAATTAAGCCTGTCTTACAAACATGCACCTTCTCTTTCCTTTTAAAAAACTTATTTTCTTTTTTCAACAGTGATTTTTAACAGGCAAACGCATTCGCTTCTTTTTAAGAGTAAAGTGCACATGTTCCTCAATGTGTTGGCTACAATTAAACAAGCTTCACTCAAGAAAAATAATTTGAGAAAATACTTTAAATCGGCGTAATTCAACCCCACCCAAAGGGCGAGAATTTTGCACCATTTTTTTTTACGCAAGAACGATAACACATTTGGAGTTGCCTCCCTTGTTGGTCCATGCTACTTAAAGGAGGAGACTCAGAGACATTTTCTCATTGAATCAGAAAATTGTCCCACCAAACTGTAGATAGATGGGACTTTCTGTATCAAATTGAGTTCCGGAAAAGTCTATTCCAAATATTTATATGTATAGGACTGAATCTCCCATTATCGTGGTACTAAAACATTCCACCATGTGTAGAAAAATTAGCGTCTTGCCTGATATTTTTTTGTTGCAAAAAAACATGCAATGATATCTCATGCATATTTCTACGATAACTGATTTTCTGTTTGTCTGTTACCTATTTTAATTAAGGCAAAGCAGGGGCCAGCATTGACCAACTTTCAAAAAGGCTTACTTCCGGTATTATCGTGGCATTGAGATGAGGCCCTGGAAGATGTACATGCTTACCCTATTTATTTTCAAAACTTTGGTAAATGAAAATTCAGTTTTTTTTCAAAGTGTTGAGATTATTTTATCAAGAATTTTGAGCAACAGATATCTGTAAATTCTCCTTGTCATTTTGTGAGCGAGGTTTTACTTTGGGCACCTGTAAAGATGGAGGGAAAAAAAGGGACGTCCACAGATCCGTTTAAAAAAGCATCAAATACCCCACTTTGGACCTCTTTTGTGGATAAAAAGTGAATATATAATTTCTAGAGTGTTCTCCCATTTCAATAGATAGGGAACATAAGTAAGAAAAAAAAATGTAGTGCTTTGAGAATAGGATTTTTATAATTAGCGAGTCAAAAATTTCGTCAGGGCATCTTATGTTCATTTCCATATTTGGAAAGCGGTGACGTCATCATTTAATGGTCGTCTGAAATTTACATTCCTGTTTCATAAACTTCAGTGACAGGAAAACAAATTTTACAGAATTTTTATACTGATATTGCTTTTGTTATGCTGATAAGGTCATCAACTTCATCTAGGGAATAGAGTGATTTTGCAAAGAGGCAAGTTTTCTTACCACTGGGATGAAAACTTGATTTTACCTACCATTTTCGGAAAATTTGCCGATGTAAGTTTGCAAAGTGTGTTGACTGTATCTGACCTACAAATGCTCATGTGAGGACATCCTCAAGGAGGAGCATTTCAGCCTCACTTTCGGAAATTGTAAATACCACGATATTGGAGAACCCACGATAATGCCGGAAGCAACTATACATGCTTATTTACCCTTCATATTTATCAATTGCACATTTCACATTCTATTTTTTCTTTAAATGTAACATCAATTCTGTTATATGAGGCAAATCAGATCTCTCTGAAACTGATACATAAAAAAACATCATTTAGATCTACCCATGTAGGAACAATTTTATTTGAAAATATTCAGCTGCTGTCTGAATAAATAATGGCCAGATTCATTCAGAATTCGATCAAAACACAATCATGTTGGATTGCAGATGGTGGACCACCATGTTTTTCAGTCATGCAGATGGTTGCATATCAGATCAGAAATGACTTTTTAATGAAATCTGTTTCAGTAATCAAACTAGACCATGCCAAAGTTTTGTCTTAAAAAAAGATTCAAATCTACTGTGAAACTGGTATCAAGACAGTTCCCCGACAAGACAGTTCCCCGACAGATTTGAAGACAGTTCCCCGACACTTTTGAAGACAGTTCCCTGACACTTTTGCTCTACGTCAAATAACCTGTTACTAATAATTATGATTGGTAATCGTGAGAATTTTGATATATTTGTGGCAAATTGATGTATCGTGATTGTATTATTTGTACCTTGTGATGAAGAATTCTATACATTCACGGGTACTTATTCTCCTGTGATGATTCACAATTGTCTTGAAAGTAAGAAATTATAAAAAAAGACCTTCCCGGCATGAAAGGTAATGAAACAATATGTTTCGGGAGTGTTTGGACTTAACTGCTCCTTAACACTCTTGATAATTTGTATTTTGTTAGTGTGTATTGCTCTATGTGTTTTAGAATAACACTGGGGTGAGAGAGAGAGAAAGAGAGGTAAAACTTTTTTTTCCCCGTTTACTTGTCCTCTCTGTCCAAAATCTTTCGTTTTTTACACATATTGTACGTACAAAATGGGGAAACTGTAGAAGGCCTATATTTCAATATTGTTTGGTGTTTGGGGATAAAAGTCGTCAAACTGTCCCGTCAAATAAAACAATCATAGGAAATCACAGACAATCTCATGGTGACCAAATGTATTCGTCAATCACTTTTCAATCAATCATAATTCATGATTTATCCATAAAATCCTTTATCAACCATTTTTACTTACGATAACTGTCATTTGACGAAGAACAAAAGTGTCGGGGAACTGTCTTCAAAAGTGTAGGGGAACTGTCTTCAAATCTGTTGGGGAATGTGAAACTAGTAGCATTCATTGAGTACTAATTTCCCTTGATTTCATGGGTTTGTAAGTCAAGGGGTAAAGGGTTAGATGCTACAAGTGAGCTAAAAAACCCGAAGACTTTCAAAGCTAAGCTAGTTTCATTACTAAATGCCCCAACCATGCATTCTGCAGCGATAGAAATTAACATATTTTGTGGGTAGCAAGTACTTGCTCCCTGGCTTAAAATAAGGTAGCAAAAGGAACATTCCTGATAGCAAATAGGGGCAGACAAATAATGGCCCTCCCTCCAACCAATAAAAGCATGCTTGAATTACTGTCTTTGCCCATGAATTGCATGGCAGAAGTAAAAACAGCACATCATCAAAGAAATGGGCATAGAGACTTTGCTGTTTAGTGTTTCAGGTGGCTTATTAATTTTGTACTTGCATGTTTTTGCTATAATGCAGATGGTTTTCAAATGGACATAAGCTGAGATTTACAGTAGCTATAGACATGTTCGATTGCATGACTCAATGATGCTTGCATGTTCTTGTCCATATGCGGATGATTGCAAAGGTCATTTCAACAGATTTATAAATTAACAAGTGGAAGATTATTTCATTGAAAATCTACAAAACACTTCAAGCAGGCAGGTTTGCCAGGTAGCAACCTTTTGCTACTGCATTTGTGCCCAGGTAGCAAACTTTGTTTCTCAGGTAGGGGTCCTGCGTGGCTCAGTGGTAAAGCGTGGGACTCGTAACCTGGAGGCCCCGGGTTCAAGCCCTGCCTGATCCGCTGGGTTTTTCGTGGGTGTGTCCTTGGGCAAGACACTTCAGAGCCCTAGCCTAGTACTGGTAAAACCCAGGAAATACATGAATATGTGAGCTGTCGCCGTGATATGACTGAAATAATGTTGAAAGCGGCGTAAAACACCATTCAATCAATCAATCAATCATTGTTTCTCAGGTAGCAAATTTGCTACTTGCCACTGCTAATTTGGAACCCTGATTCTTAATTTCAAGTGGGTTCAAATTATGTTTATGATTTGTCCATAAATATACCACTCACTAACAAAAGCTTTTTTCCAGTGATCTGTTTTAAAAGTTAAATTTGCTTCTCTCAAATTGATCTCAGTCGAGAACAATGTTCAGTTCTTGATTAATTACAGTTAAATCTTCAGGAAATGACAAAGTATTAGAGTTGTCCTTAATGAAAGAAATTGTAGACAACAAACTGAAAGTGGCCCAAGTGATCTGTCTTTAACTCTACCAAATAGCAAAATTCTAGACTTTCGAAATTTAACTCTTTACCACATGAGCAAAATACAGACTTGTCCATCCAACTTGAAAGCATTTGCAGACAACAATTTAAATGTAGCTCAAATGATAGAATTTACTTTTGATTGGGTAGAAGATATTGTGGGAAAAAGAGAAATTCTGCTTTTCAGCATTTTCTCCTTTTCCCACAATGTTTTCAAAAGGCTTCTTCTTCAGGGTTGTTAAAACTCAGGATTGTGTGGTAAAGGATTAAAGCATCTGCAGATGTATTTGTATCCAAGACTAAAATTCTAATGAAGAAAACAGTTGCTCTGTGATCAAAACAGGGTCCAACATCAAATCTGGGTAGACCTTTGATTAGGGGATATACCGGTAAATAAGTATTATTGGAATTATTTTTTGTGGTAAAATTGGTAAAAATGGACTGAGCTTGGGAATTTTTGGGGGCCATGAACACTAGTTGTATGAAAACATTTGATAGATAAAGTGAGAAATGGAGAAATTGCTGGGTGCAAGCCATTCTTTCTTTCCCCCCTCCCTCCATGTCCAAATGTTTTCAAAGATGGTCACCAGCCAGTATGTTTTCAAAAGTTTCCTTCCTCAGGGTCTTTTATTAAAATTAGTGATTGAAGAGTTTACCTTTTACCAGACAGCAAAATTTTACACTGATCCAAATTAAAAGCATTTGCAGATGACAGATTAAATTTAGCCGAAATGATGATAATTGTATGCGATAGTGTAGAAAACCATGTGGAAAGAGGAGAAATTGCTGGTTATCAGCATTTTCTCCTTTTCCCACAAGTTTTTTAAAAGGCTATTCAGGGTCGTGAGAACTTGTCATCGTGTGGTAAAGAGTTAAAAAGGTTCCTAGAATTCAGTGAAGTGGGAAACAAAATAGAGGAAGTAGGAAACAAAATATTCAAAATTTTGAATATGAATTGAAGTGTACCAACATGCATCGTATAAGACGAGGTCAGATGTGTTGCATTTTCTCTCTTTAGTTATAGTGAAATGGCTTTAACTTGTCATTTAATGAATGTTCTGTCTTTTTACATAAACTATTTATAGATCTCAGATAAATTTACGATTTTGTAGGATGTTTACTTTGGGATTATGTGTCCAGGTATTTTACCTGTACGCCATGAACCCTGCGACAAGATCAGTTTACCGCTATTATACAAACACGTTAACTCTTATCATCCTAAATAAGCGAAATGAAACTTTCAAGCCGATAGTGAAAAACAAGAATAATGCTATTTAAAAAGTACTTTTTGGAGGAAAATATATTCTTATCGGACAGTGTAGATCCAAGATCAGACTGCACATTCTGTGCAGTCTGATCTTGATCTACACTGTCCGCAAAAGGTCAGTGAGTTGCACTTAACAGCCTAAGGGTTAAACATTTGAACTCGTCTAGAAGGAGCCTCGGCAAATATCAGAACAAACCGAACATGATGACGGAAACAAAGTAGTCACAAGTCAAAGTGGCTTCACATTATAGCTCTGTATTAACCCTTTACCAGACAACAAAATTTTGGCCTTGTCCAAATTGAAAGCATTTGCAGACGACAATTTCTATGTGGCTCAAATGGTGCAATTTTTCTTTGATAGGGTAGAAAACATTGTGGGAAAAGGAGAAAATGCTGGTTACCATCATTTTCTCCTTTTCCCACAATGTTTTCAAAAGGTTTCTTTCCCAGGGGCATCAAAAGGCGGCATTGTGCGGTAAAGGGTTAATTTTGTTGATAAACAATGAAGGGGGGGGGGTTAGTTCTGTATTCCTGAGATAGATCTGTTTCACAGTATTGATTCAAACCTGTTCAACATGGTAAAAATATAGATTGGTCCAAATTCAAAGAATTCCCCGACAATAACTAAATTCGACTCTTATGATGGGATTTGTTACTAGCATTTCTTCTTTTTCTAAGTAATAGTTAGACGTTGTGAGGAAAGAATTAAACGATTTAAACAGCCAAATGGAGGGAGCGTAGCGATCGAATGTGTTTGTTTAAATCGTTTAATTTTTTCTTCACTGCGTCTAACTGACTTAATCGTTGTCTGCCCTAATTACATCGTCGCTAAAACGTTGGTGCCATATATGGAGTTTCCTGCTTCATCATTCGCAACGACATGCCCTAATTATGTCATGGCTAAAACAGTGGAACCATATATGGACTTTCCCGCTTCATCATTCACAAAGACACACCCTAATTGCATCATCACTAAAACAAAGCTAAATCTAACATTACATATAGACTTTCCTGCTTCATTCATTCATGAATTATTGTGAAGGAATGAAAAAAATGCTATAGACATATAGAATATGAGCCATGCCCTGGCTAAAGGGGGCTTGATGCACATCCGTGATGCATGGCACCAAGTACGACATCACATAATTGTGGATCCGTAAAATCCATTTTCTATGAAAACCGATGAAATAAGCAGGTGAAATGGTCCTTTGAAATGCTGAAAATTGCCTGAAAGCAAAAAGTTGGGGCCTTGTAAGCTTGAGCAGTCTGCACAGGCTGACCTGGGTAGATACTCTTTTGCAGATGCATCAAGCCTTTTCACAGACCATGGCTTAGATATTTCATGTTAAATGTCTGTATCCGATATCACACCGCAATAAACTAGTTTACTACAACATGGATTATCTGTATATTTTAAAATATAGATTGATTGACTTACGTTTAACTCTTTCGCCGCCAACTAAAAGGAGCCGACTTTTCACATGGTCTATAAGTATCCTTCTCGTTTGAGCTAAATCTGTTTTTGGTGGAAGACTTACATAAGAAAACGGACGGTGTAGATCAAAGATCAGACTGCATGTTTTGTGCAAAGTCTGATCTTGATCTACGTCGTCCGCAAAGTCTTTCCAATGCGACATTGGCAGTGAAAGAGTTTAAAAAACATTGTTGTGTTTTCCCATTTTCTTCTTTCCACAGTGTTTGTCAAGTTGTCGGTACTTGTATGTGTAAATTTAGATAGTAGATGACTATTAATAAGGGAGGCGGGTTTTATGCGCGCAGTGCGGTAAACCCAAATAAACGCGACGTTTAACTGATTAAATGGTCAAAATAAACCCTACTTGAGGCAGTTTAAAAGAAATAGACAGTCAGAATTTTTCATATATAAGCCTTGTGATTGGACGAAAAAGTAAGACAAAGACTAAAGTGTTTTCTGGTTTTCTTTTTAACCCTTTCCCAAACGACAAATTTTGGACTGGTCCAAATTGAAAGAGTTTGCAGACGACAATTTTAAATTTGATGAAAATGGCAGAGGGTTCTCAAAAAGGGTAGAAAACAGTGTGGGAAAAGGAGAAATTGCTCATTACGAGCAATTTCTCCTTTTCCCACAGTGTTTTCAAAAGACTTGTACTGCAGACACGTGAAAACCAGGGCTTGTTTGGGAAAGGTTAAAGTTGTGAATACTCGGGATTGTGTTTGGTAAAGGGTTAAACAGTAGACTGCCCACATGAATTGACTTGCTTTTTATGAAGTGTTTATGAAGATCAGAATGACTTTATATGCAGTCTGATCTTAGATCTACTCTTAATGATGCAGTATTTTGAAGAGATATGCTAAGACATACTGAAATTGAAAGCATTTGCAGTCAACAAATTACATGTGGTTTAAATGATCAGATTTGACTTTGATGGGGTAGAAAGCATTTTGGGAAAAGGAGAAAATGCAGAATACCAGCAATTTCTCCTTTATCTACAATGTTTTCAGAGACAATCTGCATCAAGGTTGTGTAACTCTTTACCACACGACAAAATTTTAGACTCATCCAAATTGAAAGCATTTGCAGACAACAACATAAATGTGACTCAAATATTAAAATTTGTTTTGGAAAGGGTAGAAAACATTGTGGGAAAAGGAGATAGAGCTGGTTATCAGCATTTTCTCCTGTTCCAATGATGTTTTCAAAAGGAATCTTTCACAGGGTTGTGAAAACCCGGAATTGTTTGGGAAAGGGTTAAACTTGGGATTGTGTTGGATATTGGGTAGAAGGGGGCATGGTTTGCTGATAAAATTATCAATTTCCCAGGAATGCAGATATAGCATGCTAGTAATTAAAAAAAAGTTGCCTTCATTTTTTTCTAGAATAAAGTTGAACGACAATATTGTTTCATCAGGTTTTCCAAGACTGTACACTCTAGGATATACCACACAGCACTTTTACAATTTGTCACTTAACCCTTTACCACACAATCATGACTTTCAACAACCCTGAAAAAGCAGGCTTTTGAAAACATTGCAGTAAAAAGAGGAATGCTGATAACCAGCATTTTCCTTTTTTTCCCACACTGTTTTCTACCCTATCAAAGACAAAATCATCATTTGAGCAGCATTTAATTTGTTGTCTGCAAATGATTTGAATTTGGTTCAGTCCAAAAATTTGTCATTTGGTAAAGAGTTAAAAAGGCCCTGCAGGCTACTGGTACTTTGAAAATTTCTTAAAAAATATGGATAATAATTATGATTAAAGATTAATACATGTACCTTGATACATGTGGAAATATTCTGAAAAAAGGAGATATTGCTCATTAAAAAAAATGTAATATGCAGAGGGTAAATTCTTATCTTAACCCTTTACCAAATGACAAAATTTTACACTGGTCCAAATTCAAAGCATTTGCAGACAACAAATTAAAGGTAGCCCAAGTGATGAAATCTGCCTCTGATAGATCAGAGAACATTGTGGGAGAAGGAGAAAATGCTGGTTACCAGCATTTTCTCCTTTTCCCACAATGTCTTCAAAAGGATTCATCCCCAGGGTCGATGAAAGACGGGATTGTGTGGTAAAGGGTTAATTTCTGGTATTTTTTCAGTTTGGAGTTGTTCCAAAATAACTGAAACATGTCGGGGATTTTGATTTTTGGAAAATGGTCTCTACATGAAAAAAAAGATAAAACCTTTACCATGTAATCCCATGTTTTGACAACCCTTAGCAAAGAGGCTTTTGTAGACAATGTGGAAAAAGGAGAATATGCCTATAACACTTTACCAGACAACAAAATTTAAGGCATGTCCAATTTGAAAGCATTTTCAGACAACAAATAAAGTGTGTCAAAAAACATGAAATTTGGCTTTATAAGGCAGAAAACATTGTGGGTAAAGGAGAAAACAGTGGTTACCAGCATTTTCTTTTCCCATAATATTTTAAAAAGCCTTCACCCTCAGGGTCGTTAAAATTCCTTATTGTGTGGTAATGTGGTAACTAGCATGTTCTCCTTTTTCCACAGTATTTCACATCTTTTCTCGGACAATTTTTATCATTTGAACTTCATCTTATTTTTCGCTTGCAAATGCTTTCAGTATGGTTTGGATAAAAATTTTATAGTCTGGTACAGGGTTAAACCTTTACCACACAATCCTGACTTTTAACGACCCAGAGGAAGAAACCTTATGAAAACATTGTGGGAAAAGGAGAAAATGCTGGGAACCAGCATTTTCTCCTTTTCCAACAATGTTTTCTACTCTTCCAAAAACAAATTTGATTCACATTTATTTTGTCGTCTGCAAAAGCATTCAAATTGGACTGGTTTAAAATTTTGTCGTTTGGTAAAGGAATAATATTGTTCATTGCATGCCAAGAGTAAATTTTGGGAAGTGATTTTCAACAGAGATATTGTTATGAAACCAGAGATATGCTATCTGTTCTGTATTGTACATGTATTTGTGAACACTTTGAAATCAGATACAAACATTTTAGATAGATAGGCTTGCAACTTTCATTAATTGTTGATGTGGATGACTGTTGATCCCTGGTGCACTGAATTAACCCTTTACCTAACTATCTCGAGTTTTACCAATCCTGAAGAAGAAGGCGTTTGAAAACATCATGGGGGAAGGAGAAAATGCTGGTAACCAGCATTTTCTCCTTTTCTCACAATGTTTTCTACCCTATCTAGAACAGAAATCATTATTTGAGTCACATTTATTTTGTCGTCTGCAAATGTTTTAATTTGGTTGAGTCCAAAAACTAGTTGTTTGGTTAATGAAAAAGGCCTTTTCAAAAAGGAAATAGAGTCTAAATATTGCTATTTCACAGTTGTTTTGGCCAGAAAATCCAGCAAAGTAGCAGACAGTACAGTTTCAGATCAGGCTGCACATTAGTGCAGTCTGATCTTGATTTACATTGTCCATAACAGCAATCTAAATCACTTCCGCCTTTAAGAGTTTGCACAGGATGTTATGAAACTAGAGATATGCTATCAATACACTTATTTTTGTAAATGCTGAAATAACGTAGATGGGTTTCTACTTTCATTTTCGATGCAGATGATTGTCAATACAGAAAGTTATGAAACCAGTATTACACTCTCTGCTGCATATTGATTTGTAAACACTTTAAAAACGGGTTGATTGGTTTCAAACTTTTAGTTTTGTTGCAACCAAAATGGCGGTAGGTGTTTTTCATTTTCTTTTCAGATAAATTTTATTTTGTTATTTTACTTTGTTTTGTTTACCAAACGACAAAATTTTAGCCTTGTCCAAATTGAAGACATCTGCAGACTACAATTTCAGTGTGGCTCAAATGGTTCAATTTTCCTTTGTTAGGGCAAAAAACATTGTGGGAAAAGGAGAAAATGCTGGTTACCAGCATCTTCTCCTTTTCCTGCAATGTTTTCAAAAGGCTTCTATCCCAGGGTCATTAAAAGGCAGCATTGTGTGGCAAAGGCGTTACAGACCACCAAACTTTAGAATTGCAGATGATAAATCTAGCTCATAATATTATGATAGGATTTGGTTCTTTGAAAGAGTAAAAGCATTATGGGAGAAGGGAGTAACTGCTGGTTACCTGCATTTTCTTTTTTTCCCATGACGTTTTCAAAAGCATGCCTCTTCGAAGTTGTAAAAATATGGGATTTTTTGTAAAGGGCATATTCTGGTTTCTGTGAAAATTCATGATGGATGTACCACCAATTACAAAAAGAAAAGTACATATTTTTTGTATGATGAATTTAAATTACCAATTTCAGTGATACATGTATGGAGAAAATGCCAATGGACACTAGTGCCGGCCTCAAACTGGCTTTACCTTAGATCGAACTTTCTACTCTCAGGTTCAAATCTCAGACCTTGGTCACTGGACACATAAAAAAGTAAAGTTTTATTGAATGGCATGGCTTAACCTTTTACCACACAGTTCTGAATTGTAACGACCCTGAGGAAGAAGGCTTTTAAAAATATTGTGGAAAAAGGAGAAAATGCTGATAACCAGCATTTTCTCCTTTTCCCACAATGTGTTCTACCCTTGGAATGTCAAACTTTATCATAGGAACCTCATTTAATTTGTCATCCGCACATGCTTTGAATTTAGATGAGTCCAAAAGTTTGCCACTTGGTAAACAACAAACAGCAAAATTTTAGAACTGACCAGTTGCAGGTAACAAACTAAATTTGACCCAAAAATTAAAATTTGACTTTGACAGGAAAGAAAACACAGGAAAAGGAGAAAAAGCAAATCCTCAGTTGGCACAACATTTCAGGCTCAACTCGGCAAAATAAACAGACTTGACAAAATCCACAGACTTAAGTCCATTATTTTGCTGGGTTGAGTCTGAAATATTTTTTCAACTTAGGATTTGAGGAAAGTATGAAAGTCTGTTGATGTAAGTTAATGTTAGTGAAATGTTTGTGAAATGTTAGATGTTAGTGAAATGTTTCTGAAATGACCAGCTTAGCGCAAGTCTGAAACTGAGTCCATTAGCCGATTTGAGAAAATTAGACACTTAAGTTTTTTCGTGACTGGAACTTCGCAACTGAAACCAAGCTCAGGGTTTTTCCCCAACTTTGCTATTAACATATTTTACATGGACTGAAAAGCACACAACTATAGGTTTATAGGTTGTTGAAGTTTTCAAGAAATATTACTGTACAGATAGATATATTTTGGTCTAATGCCAAAACCTAAAATTTGTAATGAATGTCCTAAGAGGACCAGGAAGTCATTTGATATGTTGATATAAAACTATATGATTATTGTTTGCAGTAGGTACACAAGTGTCGCATGTTACGAACCCTTTGCCTGCGTTTTACGTACCCTGAAGGAGGAGGCTTTTGAAAACATTGTTGGAAAAGGAGAAAATGCTGATAACCAGCATTTTCTCCTTTTCCAACAATGTTTTTGCCCCTTCCATAGACAAATGTCTTCATTTCACCTGCCCGTTCTTTGTTGTCTGTAGATGCTTAATTATGGATGAGCTAGAATTCTGTTGTGTGGTAAAGGGTTTACTGCATGAAAGAGGCACAAATAGGGGCAATATTATTGGCTTTTCGACAAACGTGATTTTTCAATGAAATGTCATGGATCCAATTTCACAACCCTGAGGTACAAAGAAAATGCTGGTAACCACAACCATTTCTTCCATTGTTTTCTAAAGCCTTCTACCTGTGGTTTGTGAAAACGGGATTGTTCAGTTAAATGATTAACTGTTTATCACACAATGCCTAGTTTTACCAACCTTGAGAAAGAAAGATTTTAGAAAAGCAAATGCTGGTTACCAGCATTTTCTCCTTTTCACACGGTTTCCTAGGCTTTCGAATCCTCACATTTACAATCTGCACATTCTTTCAATATGGACAGGTTTAAAATTTTGTGGTCTGGTGCAAACTTTACTGTATGCCTCCTATTTCTATGTCAGAGTCACTGCTTTCAAACGCTTTTTTCTTCAAGATCATAAATGAGGAATGGATACACAAGGATCCAATATAAGCTGCCATTTATAGGTAAAATTTTATTAACTCTTTACCACACAATCCCGACTTTTAAGGACCCTGAGAAAGAAGTCTTTTGAAAACATTGGAAAAGGAGAAAACGCTGGTCCAACAATGTTTTCTACCCTTCCCAGGACAAATTTCAATTTTTCAGTCACAATCATTTTGTCGTCCACAACTGCTGTCAATTTGGACTAGTCTAAAATTTTGTCGTTTGGTAAAGAGTTAAACAAGTCTTGAAAAATGTATTGAGTGAGCCTCTGATGATATAAGTAGCATTTCTGAAGATTAGTTTATTAAACTTTTAGCTCAAAAGTCAACAAATGTCAGATTCTTTTTATCACATGACAGTATTTGTAACATAATTACCCTTCTTTAAGTGCAGTAAAGTCAACACTGTAACCATTAACTTCATTTCTAAGACATTGCTGAGAGATTCCTTTGCGAAATTGACTGTCAAAATTGGTGATTGTGACAAAGCTTTGTTTTTAATCTTCTTTAGATTCAAAACAAAAAATGATACTTATGCAAGCTTTTTGGGAACCATTTTTTTGTCCGTAATGTACCTGTCAAAGTAAGCAAATGGGCTTCAGGTAAAATTTAATCATGAACTATAATTCTTGATAAACAGTTATGAGATAAAAGGAGTCTGATATTCGTTGGCTTTTGGTTTGCTTAACCCTTTCCCAAACGACAAATTTTGGACTGGTCCAAATTGAAAGAGTTTGCAGACGACAATTTTAAATTTGATGAAAATGGCAGAAAGGTCTCAAAAAGGGTAGAAAACAGTGTGGAAAAAGGAGAAATTGCTTGTTACGAGCAATTTCTCCTTTTCCCACAGTGTTTTCAAAAGACTTGTACTGCAGATACGTGAAAACCAGGGCTTGTTTGGGAAAGGGTTAACTTTTTTTTCCTAGACTTGTTTAATAAAATTTTATCTCAAATGCTGGCCAGGTCATGTCAGATCCTGTATTCCACAAATTATTGACCAGAATATCCAATACCATCCATGCACACATACTCTCTGTCAATAAAACCCCATTCACTTTTCGAAAGAAATAAAAATAACATCACAAATGACTTCCCACAGTGTATATCTTCAAAGGTGTGTGAGATAAGAAAATCCTGAATGGGGTTATATTACACTGAAAACAAGGGAGGTTATAACTTATGACCAAGGCTTTTCTAGCTATTTATGTTGTAAAAATTCTTAGGTGTAGATACTGGATGGATTTCTTTTGTTGGTTTTGAATTTGATGAGATTTTTATGTCTACATTTCAGGAAAAGAAAAAGAAAAAACATGGGGACGATGGCCCAAGTCAGTTGACCTTTGCAGACATTTGTCAATCAGTTGATGGTTTGAATTTAAATGGTATGAAATTTTGCTTGTGACCCTTTATGAAAAACATCCAGTGTTTTTTCAACCTTAACCATTTACCACACTACAAAATTTTAGACCCCTTCAAATTGAAGGAAATGTCAATCAAATGATGAACTTTATCTGTCAAAGAAAACATTGTTGGAAAAGGAGAAAATGCTGGTTCCCAGCATTTTCTACTTCTCTCACATTGTCTTCATAACCTTTCTTTCTCAATATTGTAAAAATATGGATTGTGTGATTAAGGGTTAACCATTCACTGAATGATTGATCCCCTGCTTTCACAAAACCGACGTAGAAGGCTTTAGAAAACAATGTAAGAAATGGTTGTGGTACCAGCATTTTCTTCTTTTTTCATAATCTCTTCAAAAGCTGTTTTCATCAAAGTTGATGAAACTTGGGATTGTGTGATAAAGGGCAAAGGAAGCAGATTTTCAAAAACTTTATGGTTAAAAGAGAAAATGTGTGTAACAAGCATTTCTCAATTTCCCACTGTTTGCTCCCTTTACCACACAGCAAAGTTTTAGGCTGATCCTAATTGAAAGTGTTTGCAGACAAGAAATGTGGCTAAGATGACAGTATCTGTAATTGAAAAGAAAACATTTTGGGAAAATGAGAAATGGTGCTTTGCTCATGGTGAGCTATTGTGATCGTGCTGTGTCCGGTGTCCGTCATGCATTGTGTGTCGTACGTCGTCAACTTTTTACCTTGTGTATGCTCTAGAGGCCACATTTTCAGTCTGATCCTTGAAACTTGGTCAGAATGTTTGTCTTGATAAAATTTTGGACGAGTTCGAAATTGGGTCATGTGGGATCAAAAACTAGGTCACTAGGTCAAATCTTAGAAAAACCTTGTGTACACTATAAAGGCCACATTTTCAGTCCGATCCTCATGAAACTTGGTCAGAATGTTTGTCGTGATAAAATCTCGGACGAAAAACCTTTTGTATGCTCTAGAGGCCACATTTTCAGTCTGATCCTCATGCAACTTAGTCAGAATGTTTGTCTTGATAAAATCTCGGACGAGTTTGAAATTGGGTCATGTGGGATCAAAAACTAGGTCACTAGGTCAAATCTTAGAAAAACCTTGTGTACACTATAGAGGCCACATTTTCAGTCCGATCCTCATGAAACTTGGTCAGAATGTTTGTCGTGATAAAATCTCAGACGAGTTCGAAATTGTGTCATGTGGGGTCAAAAACTAGGTCACTAGGTCAAATCTTAGAAAAACCTTTTGTATGCTCTAGAGGCCACATTTTCAGTCCGATCCTCATGAAACTTAGTCAGAATGTTTGTCTTGATAAAATCTCGGACGAGTTTGAAATTGGGTCATGTGGGATCAAAAACTAGGTCACTAGGTCAAATCTTAGAAAAACCTTGTGTATGCTCTAGAGGCCACATTTTCAGTCCGATCCTCATGAAACTTGGTCAGAATGTTTGTCGTGATAAAATCTCGGACGAGTTCGAAATTGTGTCATGTGGGGTCAAAAACTAGGTCACTAGGTCATATCTTAGAAAAACCTTGTGTGTGCTCTAGAGGCCACATTTTCAGTCAGATACTTGTGAAACTTGGTCAGAATCTTTATCTTGATAAATTCTTGGACAAGTTTGAAATTGGGTCATGTGGGGTCAAAAACTAGGTCACTAGGTCAAATCTTAGAAAAACCTTTTGTATGCTCTAGAGGCCACATTTTCAGTCCGATCCTCATGAAACTTAGTCAGAATGTGTGTCTTGATAAAATCTCGGACGAGTTTGAAATTGGGTCATGTGGGATCAAAAACTAGGTCACTAGGTCAAATCTTAGAAAAACCTTGTGTACGCTCTAGAGGCCACATTTTCAGTCCGATCCTCATGAAACTTGGTCAGAATGTTTGTCATGATAAAATCTCGGACGCGTTCGAAATTGTGTCATGTGGGGTCAAAAACTAGGTCACTAGGTCATATCTTAGAAAAACCTTGTGTGTGCTCTAGAGGCCACATTTTCAGTCAGATACTTGTGAAACTTGGTCAGAATCTTTATCTTGATAAATTCTTGGACAAGTTTGAAATTGGGTCATGTGGGGTCAAAAACTAGGTCACTAGGTCATATCTTAGAAAAACCTTGTGTGGGCTGTAGAGGCCACATTTTCAGTCAGATACTTGTGAAACTTAGTCAGAATGTTTTTCTTGATAAAATCTCGGACGAGTTCGAAATTGGGTCATGTGGGGTAAAAAAAAAAAAAAAAAAAGGTCACTAGGTCAAATCTTAGAAAAACCTTGTGTGCGCTCTAGAGGAAACATTTTCAGTCCCATACTAATGAAACTAAGTCAGAATGTTTGTCTTGATGATATCTTGGAAGAGTTTGAAACTGGGTCACCTCAGTTCAAAAACTAGGTCACCAGGTCAAATCTTAGGAAAACCTTGTGTGCGCTCTAGAGGAAACATTTTCAGTCTGATACTTATGAAACTTGGTCAGAATGTTTGTCTTGATAAAAACTTGGACGAGTTTGAAATTGGGTCATATGGGGTAAAAAACTAGGTCACTAGGTCAAATTAAAGAAATGCCTTGTGGGCACTCTAGAAGCCACATTTTTCGATCAATTGACTTGAAAATTGGTCAGAATGTTTGTCTTAACTGAATCTCAGATGACTTTGAAATTGAGTCATCATGGGTCATAAAGTAGGTCACTAGGCCAAATTAAAGAAATACCTTGTGGGCACTCTAGAGGCCACATTTATTGCTTAATTGACCCGAAAATTGATCAGAATGTTTGTCTTGATGAAATCTTGGATAACTTTAAACTTAGGTCACCTGGGGACATAATCTAAGTCACTAGGTCAAATTAAAGAAATACCTTGTAGGCAGTCTAAAGGCCACATTTATTGCTCAATTGTCTTGAAAATTGGTCAGAATCTTTGTCTAAATAAAATGTCGTATGAGTTTGAATTTGGGATACCTTGGGTCATAAACTAGGTCACAAGGTCAAATTAAAGAAATACTTGTGCGCACTTTAGAGGCCACATTTATTGCTGAATTGACGTAAAAATTGGTCAGAACGTTTTTCTTGATGAAATTTCAGATAAATTTGAATTTTGGTCACCTTGGGTCATAAACTAGGTCA
Organism: Tridacna gigas; assembly: GCA_945859785.2. NCBI lineage: Eukaryota > Metazoa > Mollusca > Bivalvia > Cardiida > Cardiidae > Tridacna > Tridacna gigas. The sequence goes on along the minus strand of OX244034.2, from coordinate 63,045,744 downwards.
CTAGGTCAACTAAAAAAAAATTTTTTTTGTGGGCGCTCTAGAGGCTACAATTCTTACTCAATTGACCTGAAAATTGATCAGCATGTTTGTCTTGATAAAATTTTGGATGAGTTCAAAATTGGGTCACATAGAGCCATAAACTAGGTCACTAGGTCAGATTTAAAGAAATATCTTGTGGGCGCTCTAGTTGCCACAATTCTTGTTCAATTGCCCTGAAAATTGGTCAGCGTTTTTGTCTTGATAATATCTCGGATGAGCTTGAAATATGGTCACATAGGGTCGTAAACTAGGTCATTAGGTCAAATTGAAGAAATACATTTTGGACACTCCGGAGGCCACATTTTCAGCTCAGTTGACCTGACAATTGGTCAGAATGTTTGTCTTAATAATATCTCAGATGAGTTTTAAATTGGGTCATTATGACCCTGGAGTGAAATTTCGCCTATTGACTCAGGTGAGCGATCCAGGGCCATCATGGCCCTCTTGTCTCCTTTTCCTATAATATTTTTCAAAGCCCGGATTGTTAAAAATCTGGATAATGTGGTAAAAGGTTTAAAAAACAGCCCATCATTCTAGTCAGAAACAGCTAAATTTTCCAGTTTGTACTTTAAGGTACATGTATTTTGTACGTTGGAATTGTATGTTTAACCCTTGTACAAATAATATCATGTTTTGTGACCCAGAGGAAGTAGGCTTTCGTAGTCATTTTAGCAACATTTTCTGCTTTTCTCGCATTGCTTTGTAATCCTTTGGGAACAAATCCAGCTATTATTAAACATTTTACTTGTTGTCTGCAGATGCTTTAAAACTGGGCACGTCTGAAATTTTTATCATCTGGTAGAGATTTAACTTCTGAACTAACAATCCAATGTTTTCACAACACGAAGAAAAAAGGCTTTTGAAAATATTATGGGAAAAGGAGGAATTGAGGTAACCAGCATTTTCTCCTTTTCCAACAATGTTTTCTACCCTATCAGAAACAAATCCAATCATTTGAGCCACATTTGTTGTGTGGAAGTGCTTTCAGTTTGGACTATTCTAGAATTTTTTTGTTGGGTAGAGGGTTAAATGGACTCTGTCATAATATAATTATACCCCCCATCTACGCAGTAGAGGGGGATATACTGGTTTCACCATGTCTGTCCGTCAGTCTGTCTGTCCACTCATTTGTCCATCAGTCTGTCAGTCCATCCATGTTTTTGTTTCTGTGCTCTTACTCAAAAGCCTTTTGACCTAGGACCCTGAAAGTTTATACAAATGTTCCCCATCACCCAAGGAGGTGCCCTATTGTTTTTGGGTCACATGGGTCAAAGGTCAAGGTCACAGGTGAACTTTGATTTCTCTGATTGTGTTGCTTCAATAACAAGGTGCCAGTGGGGGCTATTTTTGTCCACTTTGCCACAGTTCTAGTTTCTATTCTGTCACAAGTGGGTTTATTTTTGCTGTGTATTGCAGCCAATATGGAGGTCAGTCCTGCCGTCCAAATGAGAAGAGATGTACTGAAGAGAGATGTTAAGCATGTATTATCAAGTCGGCCAAACGGACTGCATATAAACGACCTGTGGAATACTGTTACGTCAGAAACAGGTCGCACTGTTAAGAAAAAGTTGTATGAAGTCTCCCGTTTACCACAGTTACTGGAATACTGGACAGATGAATTCAGGGTTTCTGGTAATATAGTTTACTTAAGAGAGGCAACAGCATCAGCAGGTTTGGAAAGCACATTTGATTATAATGCAGATTTCCCTTCTATGTTTGAGGCTAAACAGCATACAGACAGAGGCCATGCAGGATCACGTCGTGGTTCAAGCACTGTGTCAAGTGAAAGTGAAGATTTTGACACTAACAAAGGAATCCATAAATCTAAATTAGGTCCACAAAATGTAGAAAGAAGTGACAAGGGGATAAGCAAAGAGACACTGTTAAGTGAACAAGAAATTACAGAACTTCGTGAAGAGATCATTAACAAGGTCAAACATTATCCTGAGGGGATCAGACATACAAATCTGTATGGAAAGCTTGAATGTCATTCCCTTATCTTAGAGCGAATGTTAGGTCAGTCGCACAGCTTTGCCAGCTTCTTGAGAGAAAAAATGAGTGATGTTGTGACCATAAACAAGAGAAACATCGTCAGAATTTGTTCAGAAGCGCAGAATAAGAAAAGTGAAGCACAGGATCAAACTGCAGTGTCAACTATGTCAGCCTTATCTTCCTGGGGGGCACCAGCTAGGCCAGGTACCAGTCAACAGGATGTTCAGAAAACAGCCAATCAGGAAGCCTTAAGAGGAAAGGAACCTAAAGTGCCATCTTCTGATTTTATCTCAATAAGTGATGATGACGACAATGACAGTGGTAATGATAGAAGAAGACAAAAACCCAGTTCAGTTGATACTGTGGACCTGACTGGTGACAACTCACAGAAATCAAACTCAGGCAACAATCAAAGTTTTGTTGGCTTTGGCCAATTTCCTAATTCAGTCCAGACTAGATTCATTGTGCCCCTACAGCAACATCCACTGTTTGAAGGTCAGCCTGTGATAGTTCCAAATCAACCTCAACCTTTGATACAGTTACAGTTTAATCCTTCCTTAATGATGAACCCACTTACCAGAGGACCAGCTTTAAATCAGCCCGGCCCCTCTGGTATCGCCCATGTTCCTTTTCCACCAATAAATCCACCACCACTGAATAACCAGAATGATAATCTTTGTCCTAGAAACCAGAATGACATTGTTGACCTAACATTGAAACAAATTGATAGAAAGGAGTTTGAAACAAAACAGATAGTTGTGCACCCAGTGAATATCCCAAGAAATAGACAGCCACCAAGAGAGTTTGTGGATACTATTGCAAAAGAATGTATTGAAACCCTGGCTGAGGCCAATGAGTATGCCCTACCTGAGAGGGTTGATAAACTGGTTTGTCAGCGATTTCAGATTCAAAATGTGAGACAGATAGGCTTTAATCATGTGACCCAGATACCCTGTGTGAATGAGCTTAACAGACTTTTGTGCAAGATCAATGCTTATATTTTAGCATTCATTAAAACTCGCTCTATCTGCACCCTTCATGAACTGAAAGAGTCTCTGAGAGACTACGTTCCAAACAAGGAGGATTTTTCAAAACTGAAAGTAGGTCCTCTTCAAAGATCTCCGGTGGTTTATGAACAGTTTAAGTTTCCTCCAGATCAAGCTGAAATCCCAGAAATAACTAGTATTGATGTCCTCGAACATTTCCGTAACTTTTTGACCAAGAAAAATCTGTGGACAACTAAACTGACTCTGGAGCCTTTTATGGACTATCTTGTGGAACAATATAGTGCGGAAAATGCCTATTTTCTAGGTATCAGAATTATGAGCCTCCCACTGGCTGCTGCAGTAAGTTCCTAGAATACTGAGACCTTTCGTAGTAGTTTATGAGGAGTGACAATCCTATTTTTTTATTTTGATACACTGCACAGCAAAATAGGCGAATTTTGATGAAATGTATGGTGTTAAGTTTTTCTGTCTTCTGTACTTAATTTTGTTAGCTCAGAAAACATCGGAGCCAAGCCCCAGTAGCTCAGTCGGTAGCGTACAGGACTTGAGAACAGGAGGTTGCTGGTTCGATCCCCAGCTTGGCCAATTTCTTTCCCAGGATTGATGATAGTCATTGCGACAGGATTCATTTTTCTCTCACCGCTGACCATTGTTTCGACGATGGTTATGTGGGAAAGCAGCCAGTGGCTTGGAAAGAATATTGTGCAGAGTACTGGTAAAAGAAACTCCAGGAAAGCATGGATAGGTGCGCTGGCCGCCGCGATATAACTGAAATAATGTTGAAAACGGCGTTAAACACCAATCAATCAGAAAACATCGAGGTATTGTCATAGCCCTGGCGGGGTCATTGTATGCATTGTTATGCAAAAACTTTGACATTTTATAATATCTCTGTTATTATTAAAGATATTTGCCTCAAACTTGGACAGGTTGTTAGTTATCAAAAGGGGAACCTATAAAACAAAGGCAGGTAACTATCAAAGTATTTTTGACACAGTTATGCCTCTTTTTTGACATAAAATTTTTACTGAAAATCAAGCAACTGGAGCTGAGCATTGGCATCTGCATGGGACGCTCTTGTTGATCTATCTATGAATCATATTTCCATGAAACTATGTTTGTATTTATGATACTATATGGGCACGTAACAATTATACTCTTTTCAAACACTTTGTTATAAAATTTTAAGTGATGGATATTGAAACTAAAATTTTGTGATTTTCATTGTTGAAAATTCCATGACAAGGTGTTTTGAAAGACAATGAATTTTTGTGACACCATTGTATCAATGAATCCAGACATGAATTTGCTGAAATATACTTAAATAGGTGTTTGAAAAGAGTATGAATTTTTATGACACCATTGTGGTATCACTCAATCTGGACACAAGTTCGCTGATATATGCTTAAACAGGTGTTTGAAAATAGTATGAAATTTATGACACCATTATGGTATCATTGAATCCAGACATAAGTTTGCTGAAATAGGTGTTTGAAAAGAGTATGAAATTTTTTGACACCATTGTGGTACCATTGAATTTTGACACAAGTTCACTGAATTATAATAAATAGATTGATCAATGAAAATAAGCACAGATGCGAGAAAAAGCCATTTACCTCAGCATTTTGTCAAAAATTCCACCTTTTTCCTGTCAGCGTAAAGAAGATCATGTGATTGTCCTCCTTGTTGACTCTTATTATTAAGAAAATAAATACGACCTTTTGAAGGGTTCACAAGTACAGTTCATCTGCAAATGAAGATACCGTTCAGTCATAGTTTACATTTAACTCTACTAGATGACAATTTTAGACTGGTCCATATTGAAAGCATTTGCAGACAACAAAGTAATTGGAGCTTAAATGATTGGATTTGTGTTTGTGAGGATAGAAAACATTGTGGGAAAAGGTGAAAATGCTGGTTACAAGCACTTTCTCTCCTTTTCCCACAATGTTTTCAGAAGATTTCTCCAGCAGGGTTGTTAAAACCCTGGACTGTATATTAGACAAATGGAGAAGGCTGTAAACCTATTGGTGTTTCTTTGTGCAATTAGCATTTCGTGCAGATTAAGATCAGACAGCACAAGATGCTCATTCTGAGCTTGGATATTTGATCTAAACAACAACCAGAAAGTCTGTTCATTAAATCTTTAGCCATGAAGGAGACTGGAGTTAAGGAACTGAATAGAAAAAAAGCTGAAAGAATTTTCTTTGTCTTTTTCATAGGTTTTAAAGAAAGCACAAAGAGATGCTGCCGGTAATAGAAGAGAGGTTTATGATTATTACAAAAATCAGCTGAAAGATGAAATTGAGGATGCCTTTAGGTACGTAAACAGCTTAGGCCGGGTAGCCCAGTTGGTTGTGTACAGGACTTGAGAACAGGGGGGTGGCTGGTTCAAATTCCCAGTTCGGCCAATTTCTGTACGAGGATTAATTACAGTCTTTGCAGCAGGATTTCTTCCTCTGTCACAGCTCATCATTGTTTTGACGATGGTTATGTCAGAAATCAGCCAGTGCTTTTGGAAGTAATATTGTGTGAAGCACTGGTAAAAGAAACTCCAGGGCAGCATAGATAGGTGCACAGGCTCCCAAGATACAAGTGAAATAATGTTGAAAACAGTGTTAAATGCCATACAATCAATTTACCAAATGACAAAATTTTGGACAAGACCAAATTGAAAGTATTTGCAGACTACAAACTAAAAATTGCCAAACTGATGATTTTTTTCTTTGATAGGGTAGAAAACATTGTGGAAAAAGGAGAAAATGCTGGTAACCAGCAATTTCTCCTTTTCCAACAATTTTTTCTACCGTATCAAAGAGAGAGACCATCATATAATGACATTAATTTGTGGGCTGCAAATGCTTTCAGTTTAGTCCAGTCCAAAATTTTGTCATTTGGTAAAGAGTTATACGAGTCTAGAAAAATGTTACTGAGTGAGCCCAGTGGCAAGTTTGATAAAATCTTCACAGACAAGTTTAATAAAATTTTATTTCAAAAGCCCACACATCCTAGACTTCTTATGTCACATAGGAATATCTGGTAAATTATAGGTAAGAATATGCAAAACAGGAGGAAGCATAAAATGATGTGTCACATTTGACATCACACAGTGCACTTCTCAAACATTTGAGCTATGCTCTGTGAAAAGGGGGCTTAATGCATCTGCAAAATGTATGGACTTAGGTCACCCTTCGCAGTCCACACAGGCTGACCCGGGCTTAAGCTTTTCACTGTTGGTCAATTTTCTGCCTGCACAAGAACCAATGTACCTTAACCCTTTCCCAAACGACAAATTTTGGACTGGTCCAAATTCAAAGTGTCTGCAGGCGACAATTTTAAATTTGATGAAAATGGCAGAAGGTTCTCAAAATGGGTAGAAAACACTGAGGGAAAAGGAGAAATTGCTTGTTACAAGCAATTTCTCCTTTTCCCACAGTGTTTTGAAAAGACTTGTACTGCAGACACGTGAAAACCAGGGCTTGTTTGGGAAAGGGTTAAGATTCAGCCAGTTGTTAGACAAAATGGATTCTATGGATCCATGATAATGTGATGACTTGCTTGGTATCATGGATCACATAGATGCATTAAGCCCCCTTTTACCACGGCATGGCATTTATGTAAGATAAGAAAATTTGTAACTGATATATATTACACTGAAATGAAAACCATGATAGTATGTGATTTTTTTTTCTCTTGACTTTTAAACAAGACATCTTTGCGGCTTTTGTAGACACAGACACAGCACACATGGCTCAATGTTGAACCTTGTACAGAGCAATCATTTTTTTCAATGCTGAGGCACAAGGCTTTTCTGAACACTGTGGGAAATGGAGAAAATGTGGACCAGCATTTCTTTTTTTCCCAGTGTTTTCCACCCTTTCGAGCTAGTTTTGAAATACTAGTATTGTCTGCATATGCTTTACATTTTGACAGGTCTACAATTTTACTTTTCTAGAAGTAGAGAGTTAAGCTAGATTTCAAGTGAAGAAATTCCTAGATCTACTGGCGGAATGTTAGAGTGTCCTTGGGCAAGACATTGCAAAGCCCCAGCCTAATACAAGAGAAACCAAGAAAACACATGAATAAGTGTGCTGTTGCTGTGATACAACAAAAATTAGGTTGAAAGTAGGGTCAAGTACACTCAGACCATTCTGTACGGTACGCTTAGAAATAATTGTGATAAATGGGAAAAATTTCCTAGAATTTCTCTTTCAAAGGAGTATTGAAAATTGTTTTGACATTTCCTACCTCATGACAGAATATTGAATTCATTTTGTGGGAAAGCAGCCTGAGGTTTGGAAAGAAAGTTGTACATAGATATAATGGGTAAGGGAACGGCATTCATGCATTGATTCATTTGCCACCTTGACATAATTGAACTTGGGCTGAAAACTATGTTAACTCTTTACCAAACAATAAAAATATAGACTAGTCCAAATTGAAAGAATTTGCAGATGACAAATTTAAGTTGGGTGAAAGGATAAAATTTGACCTTGATAGGGTAGAAAACATTTTGGAAATAGAGAAAATGCTGGTTACCAGCATTTTTCCCTTTTCCCACAAAGTTTTCAAAAGGCTTCTTCCTCAGGGTCGTTAAAAGTCGGGATTGTCTGGTAAAGAGTTAACTCTTTACCACGCAATTCTGAGTTTTGACGACCCTTAGAAAGAGGCCTTTTGATATCATTGTGGGAAAAGAAGAAAATGCTGGTAACCAACAATTTCTTCATTTCCCACAATGTTTTCTACTCTTGAAAGACAAATATCATGCTTTGAGTGACATTTGATATGTCGTCTGTGAATGCTTTCACTTAGGACCAGTCTAAAGTTTTGTTGTAGGGTAAAGAGTTAAGCCTGTACTAAATAATCCCTTCTAATAGCAACCCTAAGGAAACGGCTTTTGAAAACGTTGTTGGAAAGGTATTCCAACATTCTTTTCTACCCTTTTAAGGACAAAAACCCATTTTGAAAACCATACTCAATCTTTTATCAAAAAACAGTGAAAATTTGGACTAGTTTAAAATTTCAAAGAGTTCAACATCAGACTAGAAATTTCTTAATTTGTTGCAAAACTAATTCATCATAGCTTTAATGATGGTAACAGGAGAAAATGCTGCTTATTAGCATTTTCTTTTTTTTCCCTTATTTTCAAAAACCCTTTTCATCAGGGTTGATTAACTCTTTACCAGGCAACAAAATTTTAGCCTTGTCCAAATTGAAAGCTTTTGCAGACGACAAATTAAAAGTTACTCAAAACATATGATTTGTCTTTCGAAGGGTAAAAAATATTGTGGGAAATGGAGAAAATGCTGGTTACCAGCATTTTCTCCTTTTCCTGCAATGTTTTCTAAAACCTTTCTCAGAGTCGTTAGAAGTTGGCATTGTGCTGTAAAGGGTTAACATGGGATTGTATGGTGAAGGGCTAAGTACTGTTCATAGAATAATGTGACAAAAGTAATCAAAAGAACAAACAATGTATATTTTCCAGAAAATTCCGTGCAAGTATCTTGCAAACTGGTGAGGATGATGGGATGGAGGTCAGAGGTCATTACCTCAAAATGAGGCCAGATTTAGTTGTCATGGAGATTTTTGAAAAGTTTAATTTACTCATGACAGTGACACAGGTTGGAGAAATGCCCAGGGGGCATGAGAAAAGATTAACTAAAGTTATTCATGTGAGTTATTATATGATCTCTGTTGAAGTTTTTTGCCCTTATCAGACTTGAGATAATTATAATAATGGCTTCAAAATTTAACCCTGTACCAAACAATTATGCGTTTTAACAACACTGAGAAAGAGGCATTTTCTCCTTCAACCCTTTACCAAATGACAAAATTTTAGACTGGTCCAAATTGAAAGCATTTGCAGACGACAAATTAAAGGTGGTCCAGTGATGAAATTTGTCATTGATAGGTTAGAAAACATTGTGGGAAAAAGGAGAAAATGCCGGTTACCAGCATTTTCTCCTTTTCCCACAATGTTTTCAAAAGGCCGTTCTCTCAGGGTCATTAAAAGTCGGGATTGTGTGGTAAAGGGTTAATCACAATATTTTTCACCCTTTAAAAGACAAATCTAAGCATTTGAATCACATTTATGTTGCTGTCCACAGATGCTTCAAATTTGGAAAAGTCTAATATTTCGCTTTGTGGTCAAGGGTTACAGCAAGTATTAGTTTTTCAGAAGTTCTTAATCAGTGTGATTTTATTTACCCTTCGACTCACAATCCTGAGGTGTAATGACACTGAGGTAGCAGGCTTTTGAAAACATTGTGGGAAAAGATTTTTGTAACCGGTATTTTCCTCTTTTTCCCTACAGTGTTTTCTACGCTTCTAAGGATAAATTTCAGTTTTTGAATCACATTTGATTTGTCATCTGCAAATGCTTTCAATTTGGACCAGTGTAAAATTTTGTTGTCTGCTAGAGAGTTAAAGGAACTTCATTGTAAAGAAATAAGAAAACACCAAGCATTCTCGGTATTGTTAGAATTTTAAATTCCAAGACTACCCTTCTGATTGCCTGTGTTGAAAAAATTTCTGTGCTATTTATAACCCATTACCTCAAAGAGTGTTTTAGACCTGAAACAATTAACCCTTTACCAAACCATCCTATGTTTTAACAACCCAGAGGAAAAACACTTTGAAAACATGGTTGGAAAAAGAGAAAATGTAAGTAAACAGCTTTTTCTCCTATTTTGTAAATGTTTTCTACTCAACCAGCTACAAATCCAATCAGAATTGAGAGAGATTAGTATAAGTTGCAAGAACTTGTTTCCCAATCAATTTAAAATAAATATGAGCCATGCTCTATGAAAAGGGGGCTTAATGCATCTGCGAAAGGTATCGACCCAGGTCAGCCTGCGCGGACTGTTCAGGCTGACCTGGGCCAAAACTTTTCACTATCGGTCAATTTTCTGTATAACAAAGGACCATTTTCCGTTAAGGTGCAGTTGGTTGTTAGACATAATGAATTATTTGGATCCCTTACTACGTGATGTCTTGCTTGGTATGATACATCACGGAGATGTATTAAGCCCCATTTTGCCAGAGCATAGCTCATATGTTTAAACTTAATCCAATCAATTGAGAAATAACTTATTTGTTGTCTGCAAATCCTTTGAAATTGGAAAATTGGAAAATTTGTCATTTACCAAAGAATTTCAAAAAAAAGATAACAAATTCCTTGCATCGAATTAAAAGAAGGCTTTTGAAAACTTTGTGATGGAAAGGGGAAAATGCTGTGAGAACAAGTGAAAAATCTGTAACTCGGTAAAGAGTTAAGATTCTGGTTGCAAGTATAAGTCACTATTTTGATATAGGAATTTGTAAATACAATGAAGAATGATGGGATTGGAAGGTCTTTGTTTCATCTGGCAATCTGCATGTCAAATATGGCAATTGAGGAGGCCACTATGGCATTGTTGATGCCTTCCATAAGCGAGAAAGAGACAAGTTCTTCTGGACAAGAAAGCATTGAGTTGAAACCTCCTCCAAGAAAAGGTATTGCATCAATTCCCAATATATTAACCCTTTCCCAGACGACAAATTTTGGACTGGTCCAAATTGAAAGAGTCTGCAGACGACAATTTTAAATTTGATGAAAATGGCAGAAAGGTCTCAAAAAGGGTAGAAAACACTGTGGGAAAAGGAGAAATTGCTCGTTATGAGCAATTTCTCCTTTTCCCACAGTGTTTTCAAAAGACTTCTACTGCAGACACGTGATAACCAGGGCTTGTTTGGGAAAGGGTTAAAAGGTGATATACATGCTTAGTTAAACTCTTTACAAAACAACAAAATTTTAGACTGGTCCAGATTGAAAGCATCTGCAGACGACAAAATAGATGTCACTAAAAAAATGAAATTCGTTTTGTGAAGGATAGAATACATTGTGGGAAAAGGAGAAAATGCCAGTTACCAACATTTTTTCCTTTTCCCACAGTATTTTCAAAAGGCTTCTTTCTTGAGGTCATTAAAAGTTGAAGAAAACGTGGAGGTATGGTTGTAGCCCTCACATCTGTGTTTTTTCTACATGCGAAAACTTTTGACATTTTATAATACATGTATCTTTGTTATTACTGAAGACATTTGCTTCAAACTTAGACAAGTTATTAACTATGAAAAGGGGAACCTAAACAACAAGGGCTGGTTAATATCAAAATATTTTTGACAAAGTTATACTCCTTTTTCACCTTAAAATTTTCACTGAAATTCTAGCAACTGCAGTTGAGCGTTTGCACCCACATACGGTGCTCTTGTTAGGTGAAATTTAATACTCGTACATACTGAAGATTATTGCAGACCACAAATTAATGTGGATTAAATGATTTATGTGAATTAAATCTGTTTCTGAAATAAGAATGAGAGAAAACATTGTGTGGAAAAGCTGCAAATTTCCTTCACTAAAGAATAAGTTATATGTTCAAAACTGTATGAATTTTTTTAACTACAAATTATATTCAAGTTTCCAGTTGTAAAAGTTGGAATTCTGACTTTTTTCAGATGATTTGATTCACTCCATGAAAACTTACATTGAGAGATGTATGAATAATGCTGGATCTTTGAGTCTAAACTATTTGGACAGAATTGAAGAAAGGCTACTGGAAGATTTTGGGTTTCAAGACTTTAGGCTAATGGGCTATGGAAGGTTTTTGCAGTTTGTCACCACTGAAAACAAGATTAAACAGGTAACCGTAGAATAAGTCCCTATAACATACTACATACAGTCAAACTTCGGTGGCTCGAACATGGGTAATTTCGAACACCACAGAAAGCTTTAACAACAATCTCAGTCCTGGCAAAATCTCCATATAATTCATACTGTTTGACCTCAGAAAGCTCGCACAACCCTTAATTTGAACTTTGGAACACATATCACGGTCCTGTCATTCATTTTCTTAAGTATTTTACCTCTTCGAAGTCGAACAAAGGGTTGGTCAATAACTAGGTGTGGGTTCACACTTATATTTGTTAATTGGATACGCCGGTAATTATCTGTCAAATAATGGATATGGTGCATACTTTTAACACTTAATGTAAGATATACACACGCTTGCTCAAGGTGTCAATTAGGGATTGTCTCAAACTGATTGAATGCATGTAATTGCTTTGTCTTTAAATTTTGTTTTTCAAGGTTGTTGAGATGAATTAGTGGCACAAGTCCTTTTTTTAAAGCTATAAATGTATGAATAATGTTGCCTTTCAACACATCGGGTTTTATTTACTGCAACTTTGATCTTAATACGTACATGTAGCATTGATGTGAGTTATGATTAGAACATAAACAAGATGATGTTTGGCACTCAGTATCTGCACATAAGTTTAATTTTTCTTGAGCTGTTTTTTGTTTTGCTGGTAAAATGACATTTAGATCTGTACCAAGTAAATGACCACAGGAGTCAGTGTTTTAATTGGTGAAAATAGCTTGTTGTCGGCTGAAATGGATACTCTCGATTAAAAGAAAACAATAATAAAGAGTATCAATTACGGCCGAAAACAAGCTATTTTCACCGATTAGATGGCCAATTCCTGTGAAATGACAAAGGTATGTGGGGTGTTCTGTGTGACATTTCCAAATACAAAAGTTATAAAGATGCAATAAGAATACATGTAACTTGTGTCCTGATATCTTTGTACTTTGAACTATGGATATGTCAAACTACCAATATTTCGAACAAATAACCTACCCCCAAAGGTGTCCGAGCTACCAAAGTTTGACTGTATCTAGTTTTTTAACAACCTTGAGGAAGAAGTCTTTGCAAATACAGTCAATCTTGTACATGCTACTACATCTATGAAGCAATTTGCTGCTAAACGACCGTTTTCAAATTCCCCCAGGCTATTTTCCTCTAATTTAGTATTGTATTAGGCAACTTTTGTACTAAGTGACAAATGGCTGCCAATTTTAGGACCCCAAAGAAAATGATTTATTTCATTAAGCGAACCATCAACACTTGTCTTCAAAATGGTGTATCCTTAATTGACAGTAAAGTCAGATTACAACCCCTGACTTATTCAAATCAAGGCATCACAACATTTGTCTATTACAGAATTAACACATTTTCTGGCCAAACTGTTAATTATTCTTTGAAAATAGCATCTATCATGCAGATCCATGTCATAATTATCAACAAAATCCCATATCAGCTTCCCATCAGACATGGGAAAAGGATGGTAAATTATGTTTATTTAATATCTTTGTGGTCTCCCTAAATAGAGTAGAACTTTGTTCAGTTACTGTTACGTGAAATGGAACATACAATTTTTGATCCAGTTAATATATGTTATCCAGTTAAATATAGACAATACAAATCAAGTGTGTCCTTCTCTAACAAATTCAACCTAGAAATGATGTGGAATGGAGGATTTTCCTCTGTACAATGAGTTTTTTTATACAGACTTATATTTGCATTTACCCAGTGTTTGTCTATTTGATAAATATCTTGCCATGTATTCCACAAACGTAGAGTAATTTTGTTTAACCCTTTCCCAAACAAGCCCTGGTTTTTACTTGTCTGCAGTACAAGTCTTTTGAAAACACTGTGGGAAAAGGAGAAATTGCTCGTAACGAGCAATTTCTCCTTTTCCCACAGTGTTTTCTACCCGTTTAGTGACCTTTCTGTCATTTTCATCAAATTTAAAATTGTCGTCTTCAGACTCTTTCAATTTGGACTAGTCCAAAATTTGTCGTTTGGGAAAGGGTTAAATGGTTTATTCAGATGAGATTTCTAGGTAAATATGTAACCCACTTTCAGTTTCTCTTTCACATTAAAAAAGTAATATATAGGTCCTTTAAAGAAAAAGTATTTTTTATTGACGAAGCATTTTTCGTGATCCTTACTCATCAATGACATCATATCCTTATAGAATATGATATCTAATAATTAATAATTACTATCAAAAAATTAATATTTGAAAAATGTAATATGTAACCCGTTTTACCACCCCCACTTGTCCTTGAAATAGCACTGTTTTATGAAGAGATAATTTTACTGAACGACCATTTTTTCATTGTCCCGAGCATGGTGGGTGAATACAAGATGGATTATGATGTGATTGTGTGTTACTATTTCTGTCCAATTATTTTTTGGTTTTTTTAATCTTTTTCAAGCTCAAACATTTCCTCTCTCCCTTTACCACACAATCCATAGTTTTAATGACCCTGAAGAAGAGAACATTGTGGGAAAAGGAGAAAATGTTGGCAACCAGCATTTTCTCTATCTTCGCAAGCCAAGGTGACGATCACTACATGGCTCTTACCCCTTGGCTGATTGGGTTAAAATTTGTTAGCACGGCGACGCGCCATCTACTGGATTTTGATTGTTATCACCCCCGGATTTACGTCACCGAAAACCAATCAAACGTCATGTAACATTACTCTTTTGGCATTTCGTTAAATATGGCCAAAGGCATTTTTACCTTTCTAGGTGTTGGGCTATGATCTGTTAAGTGCTTCGGTGTTGTTGTTTTAACGGGGGTCCTTGATAATTGACCACTAAAGTTTGGTTCAATGATAGTTTGTTCGGCATGCTTTCTCCTTAATTCACCAACAATTGACCGCTTTTCAGATCGCAAACTTCACAGACAATTTATCAAGTTAAAATCTATTTTCGAAATCTTGTTAAGTTTCGTGAAGAAAAAGGCCACACACTTACTTTGACATTCCATCATCTGGTGTTGGGATGTATCCTAAAACTTCATTTAATTGATTTGTGAATGATAAAGAAAATATTGTTCGTCTGTATATTTTTGGTAATAATTCCCAGCATATTTGACAACTTTCTCCTGTGGTCGCCATTTTTATTTACGTTCTGCTGATGTTGGATTGCAAAATGTAACATGCTATTTTATTGGTGCTCTTAGTCCTGACTGCAACAAATGATTACACATATCGTGAAGCTAACAAATTTCGACTCGATCAGCCAAGGGTTAAGACCCATGTAGTGATCATCACCTTGGCTTGCGAAGATGGATTTTCTGCATTTCCCTAAATGTTTTCCACCCTTTCAAAGACACACAATCATCTTGTGAGCAACACTGAATAAACAGAAAAAAGAAATGTTCATTCATTGATACAATGATTGATTCATTCATTCACTTGTTTGTTCGTCTGTCCGTCCATCCATTAATTCGTTAGTTCATTCATTCATTCATTCTTTCATTCATTCATTCATTCACTCATTTATTCCAGGTTTTAGAGGAAGGGGGTGGTCTTCTGCTTGGTTCAAGTACAGCAGATGAGAAAGATGTAATGTTTAAACCACAGCAAACAGACTTACTGGAGTTCATCAAACAGTGTAAAATGTGTGGATTGACTCAGGTATGTGGTTTCTTTTCACAGTATCCAGGATTGACATGCTCATTATCACCTGTAATGAAACTGCAGCAGACAACTTAACTCTTTGTCAGGCGACAAGAGTATAGGTGCATCTAAATTCAAAGCATTTGCAGAGGAAAAAATGAAATATGGCTTTTTAGCTCACCTGAGCACGAAGTGCTCATGGTGAGCTATTGTGATCGTGCTGTGTCCGTCGTGCGGTGTGCGTCGTCCGTCGTCAACTTTTTACCTTGTGTACACTCAAGAGGCCACATTTTCAGTCCAATCCTCATGAAACTTGGTCAGAATGTTTGTCTTTATGTAATCTCGGACGAGTTCGAAATTGGGTCATGTGAGGTCAAAAACTAGGTCACTAGGTCAAATCTTAGAAAAACCTTGTGTACGCTCTAGAGGCCACATTTTCGGTCAGATACTTGTGAAATTTGGTCAGAATGTTTGTCTTGATAAAATCTCGAACGAGTTCGATATTGGGTCATGTGGGGTCAAAAACTAGGTCACTAGGTCAAATCTTAGAAAAACCTTGTGTACGCTCTAGAGGCTACATTTTCAGTCCGATCCTCATGAAATTTGGTCAGAATGTTTGTCTTGATACAATCTCCGACGAGTTCGAAATTGGGTCATGTGGGGTCAAAAACTAGGTCACTAGGTCAAATCTTAGAAAAACCTTGTGTACGCTCTAGAGGCTACATTTTCAGTCCGATCCTCATGAAATTTGGTCAGAATGTTTGTCTTGATAAAATCTCGGACGAGTTTGAAATTGGGTCATGTGGGGTCAAAAACTAGGTCACTAGGTCAAATCTTAGAAAAACCTTGTGTACGCTCTAGAGGCCACATTTTCAGTCCGATCCTCATGAAACTTGGTCAGAATGTTTGTCTTGATAAAATCTCGGACGAGTTCGAAATTGGGTCATGTGGGGTCAAAAACTAGGACACTAGGTCAAATCTTAGTAAAACCTTGTGTATGCTCTAGAGGCCACATTTTCAGTCAGATACTTGTGAAACTTGTTCAGAATGTTTGTCTTGATAAAATCTCGGACGAGTTCCAAATTGGGTCATGTGGGGTCATAAACTAGGTCACTAGGTCAAATATTCGAAAAACCTTGTGTACGCTCTAGAGGCCACAGTTTCAGTCAGATACTTGTGAAACTTGGTCAGAATGTTTGTCTTGATAAAATCTCCGACGAGTTCCAAATTGGGTCATGTGGGGTCAAAAACTAGGTCACTAGGCCAAATCTTAGAAAAACCTTGTGTACGCTCTAGAGGCCACATTTTCAGTCCAATCCTCATGAAACTTGGTCAGAATGTTTGTCTTGATAAAATCTCAGACAAGTTTGAAATTGGCTTGTGTGGGGTCCAAAACTAGGTCACTAGGTCAAATCTTAGAAAAACCTTTTGTACACTATAGAGGCCACATTTTCAGTCCAATACTCTTGAAAAATGACCAGAATGTTTGTCTTGATTATATCTTGAAATAGTACGAAAATGTGCCACGTTGGGTCAAAAACTAGGTCACAAGGTCAAATCTAAGAAAAACGTTGTGTATGCTCTAGAGGCCATATGTTCTGTCCAGTACTCTTGAAAGTTGGTCAGAATGTTTGCCTTGATAATATCTCTGACTAGTTTGAAAATAGGTCATGTCGTGTGAAAAACTAGGTCACTAGGTCAAATCTTAGAAAAACCTTGTGTAAGCTCCGGAAGCCACATTTTCTGTCAAATACTCTTGAAAGTTGGTCAGAATGTTTGTCTCGATGATATTTCAGTCGAATTTGAAAATGGGTCATGTTGGGTCAAAAACTAGGTCATCTGGTCAAATCTTAGAAAAACCATGTGTACACTGTTGTGGCCACATTTTTTGTTCAATACTCTTTTAAAGTTGCTCAGAATGTTTGCCTTGGTAATATCTTGGATGAGTTTGAAAATGGGTCATGTTGGGTCAAAATCTAGGTCACTAGGTCAGATCTTAGAAAAACCTTGTGTATGCTGTAGAGGCCACATTTTCAGTCCAATACTCTTGAAATTTGGTAAGAATGTTTGTCCTGATGATATCTTGGACCAGTTTGGAAATGTGTCATGTTGGCTGAAAAAGTAGGTCACTAGGTCAAATCTTAGAAAAACCTAGTGTATGAATGACTCTCAGAAAGAAGCCTTTTGAAAACACTGTTTGAAAATGAGAAAATGCTAGTATCCAGCATTTTTTCCCTTTTTCATAATGTTTTCTACCCCTTTGAGAGACCAATTCTACAGCTTGATCCACATATTATTTGTTTTATGCAAGGTTCAGACTGATGAATTTAAAATTTTATTGTTTGGTAATACATATACATGTATCTCACAAGACGGAAATTGGTTGTGCTTGGTCAAAAGGCTCAGGTGAGCGACTCCAGGGCCATCATGGCCCTCTTGTTTGATGAAAGTTGTCTTCAGTAGTGTAGAAAATATTGTGGAAAAGTTAATTGTGATCTTGTTGGTATTTCATGAAGTTCTTACTTTGCAATTTAAATGTTTTAGCCTGAAGAGATAGAAAATGCACTCTGTAAGCATTATGGTGTGAAAGAAGTTCGCCATCTTGGATATGGAAATATGACAAGACTGCTGAATCATGCTGAGAAGCACAGATCGGGCACTTGCTCAGATTTTATGGTTTACTACCAGTCTACTCTTACTAAACCATCCGGGTATGTAACAAAATTTTGCTTATGTCATATTGTCTTTATGCTTTGACCACCTACCAAATAATCCTGTTCTTTTAACCCTGAAAAAGAAGGCACTTGAAAACCTTGTGGGAAAAAGAGAAAATGCAGGAAACCAGCATATTCTCATTTTCCCACAATGTTTTCTACCTTTTCAAAAACAGATCCCATGATTAGCTTCAAACCTGATCTGTCATCTTCCAGTTCTCTCTGTTTAGACGACTCCTTTCCTCTGTATTTTGATTGCAGTTGTTACAGTCAACATTCTTTCCCCCCCCCCTTTCCCCCCAACCATGCATAGCTCATCATTCAACTTTTAAAGCACCTTTCACCACTATAGTTGCTTTGGAGTAATGAAGATCAAGATCAGGCTGCACAAGATGTGCAGCCTGGTCTTTGATCTACACTGTCTGCTGAAACACTGTAAACGAAAGCAGTTTCAAAATTTCAACTAATTTGGACATATTCCTTGGATAAAATTTTTTGTTGGTCTCTCTCTTTCTCTCTCTCTCTCTCTTTTCTCGCTCTCACAGGCAGCTTTTTAGCTTGCCTGAGCACAAAGTGCTTAAGATGAGCTTTTGTGATAGTGCTGTGTCTGTCATCCTTCATCCAGGTGTCAATTATTACCTTGTGTGCATTCTAGAGGGCACATTTTCAGTCAAATACTCATGAAACTTGATCAGAATGTTTATCTTTTTAATATCTAGGACTAGTTCAAAATTAGGTCCTGTTGGTCAAAAAGTAGGTCACCAGGTCAAATTTTAGAAAAACCTTGTGTGCACTCTAGAGGGCACATTTTAGTCCAATACTCATGAAACTTGGTCAGAATGTTTGTCTTGATAATATGTTGGACAGGCTTAAAATTGGGTCATGTCAAGTCAAAATGTATGTCACCAGGTCAAATTTTAGGAAATCATTGTGTGCACTCTAGAGGGCACATTTGTAGTCTAATGCTTATAAAACTTGGTCAGATTATTTGTCTTGATAATATCCCAGACAAGTATGGAATTCTGTCATGTTAGGTCAAAAGATAGGTCATCAGGTCAAATCTTAGATTAAACTTATGTCAACTTTAGAGGCCACATTTTCAGCCGAATACTCATGAAACTTAATCAGAATGTTTGTCTTGATGATAACTCATCTAAGTTTGAAATTGGGTCACATGGGGTCGAAAAGTAGGTAACTGGGTCAAATCTTTGAAAAACCTTGACTGCACTCTAGAGGCAAAGTTTTCATTCCAATACCCTTGAAACTTGTTTAGAATGTTTGTCTTGATAAAATCTACCACAAGTTCAACATTGGGTCACATGAAGTCCAAAAAGTAGGTCATCGGGTGAAATCTTAGAAAAACCTTGTGTGCACTCTAGAGGCCACAGTTTCATCCCAGTACTCATGAAGCTCTGTTAAATTGATGGTCTTGATGATACATGTATCTCAGAAAATTTCGAAACTGGGTCAGGTTGGGCCAAATGTACATGTAGGTCATTGGAACAAATCTTAGAAAAACCTTGTGAGTACTCTAGAGGCCACATTCTCAGTCTGATACTCATGAAACTGTCAAAATGTTTGTCTTGATGATATCTCAGACAAGTTTGAAATTGGGTCACGTTGGGTCAAAAAGTAGGTCACTCAGCCAAATCTTAGAAAAACCTTGTGTGCACCTTAAAGTAGATCATCAGGCCAGATCTTAGTAAAACCTTGTGTGCACTGTAGAGGCAACATTTTCATTCCAGTACCCATGAAACTTGGTTAGAATGTTTGTCTTGATGAAACGTAGCACAAGTTCAACATTGGGTCATGTGAGGCCAAAAAGTAGGTCATTGGGATAAATCTTAGAAAAACCTTGTGTGCACTCCAGAGGCCACATTTTCAGCCCGATACTCATGAAGCTCTGTCAAAATGATTGTCTTGATAATACATAATCTTGGACAAGTTCAAAACTTGGTCGTGTTGGGTAAAATGTGGGCAATTGGAACAAATCTTGGAAAAATCTTGTGAGTACTCAAGAGGCTACATTTTCAGTCTGATTCTCGTGAAACTCTGTCAAAATGTTTGTCTTGATGATATCTCTGACAAATTTGAAATTGGGTCACATAGGGTCAAAAAGTAGGTCACTTGGCCAAATCTTAGAAAAACCTTGTGTCCTAGAGGCAACATTTCATTCTGATACCCATGAAACTTGATGAGAATATTTGTCTTGATGAAATCTAGTACAAGTTCAGCAGTGGGCCATGTGAGGTCAAAAAGTATATCATTTGGACAAATCTTAAAAAGAAAAACATTGCGTGCACTCTAGAGGCCACAATTTCAGACCAGTTCCCATGAAAATTGGTCAGAATGTTTGTCTTGGTGATATTTCAGAGAAGTTCAAAATTGGGTCATGTTGGGTAAAAAGTAGGTCACTTGGACAAATCTTAGAAAAATCTTGTATGCAATATAGAGGCCACATTTTACGTTTAATAATCATGAAATACTGTTAGAACATTTGTCTTGATGATATCTCTGAAGAGTTCAAAAAAGGGTCAAGTTGTCCCAAACCTAGGTTACTAACACTTATGTGTTTTATATGACTACAACAAGAATCTCTTTGGCTTTTGTTTATTTCTTGCAGCAGAGTCTTTTTTGAAACATCATTGTGGCAAAGAGAGACATGGCTTCTAATGAGCATTCTTTTTTTTCTTAATTTCATTTGAGTTCATGTGTTAACCCTTTCCCAAACAACAAATTCTAGACTCTTCCAAAGCGAGAGCATCTGCGGCAAAAAATTAAAAACTGATACAAGTAACCTGAAGTTCTTAGACAAAATTTTACACTGTTCCAAATTGAAAGCATTTACAGATGACAGACTAAAAGTGACTAAAAAGTTGAAATTTGTTTTGGGAAGGGTAGAAAACATTGTGAGAAAAGGAGAAAATGCTGGTTACCAGCATTTTCTCCTTTTCCCACAATGTTTTCAAAAGGTGTCTTCCTCTGGGTCGTGAACACATGGAATTTGTTTGGTAAGGTTTAAAGCTTATTTGTGTTGGTCTTCCATATTTTACTAGGAGATTATCTGCTGCAAATTTGTTCACTGGGGATAGTGGATTTATTGTTTTTCTCTCTAGGTTGCCACAAGGATCTGGTCAGAAAGTTGGGGTACTTGGTCATCAAACCAGAGATCTTGCTAAGATCTGTCTACACAACTGTCCTCTGCTGGAAGATCTGGCTGAGTGGAGTCAGTGGAGTCTGGTGTTTGAACCTGAGTTGGGTAAACTGAAGGACTTTGTACAGAAATATGGAGGCCCCACCAATAAAACACTAGATGGTAAGTTACACTTTTCCCTCAGCTTGGAGGTCTGGGGGTCCTGCAAACCTTTGCCTCAGTTATTGGATGTTCCAACATAATAATGATATGGTGAGAAGAAGTAATGTTAATATTGCGTAAGAAACTGAATGAATATCTTAACTCTTTGCCAGATGACTAAATTTTAGACTTGTCCAAATTGAAAGCTACTGCAGATGACAAAAAAGAATTGACTCAAAAATTGAAATTTACATTTGAGAGGTTAGAAGACATTGTGGGAAAAGGAGAAAATGCTAGTTACAAGTATTTTCTCCTTTTCCCACAATGTTTGTAAAAGCCTTCTCCCCCAGGGTTGTTTTAAGTTGGGGTTTTGTGGTAAAGAGTTAAATCAAGAGAAGAAGCTAACCTTTTTTCTTTGTACAACAGTGTTTTCTACCATCTTCACGACAAATTTCATAGTTTGAGGGACATGTACCTGCATTGTCTTCAAATGTCGTCAATTTGCAAAAGGAAACAAAAAAATATCTTCTGATAGAAAGCTGTGGCATCACTGTATGAACTTTAACTGTTTGACTCTTTACCAAACGACAAAATTTTAGACTGGTCCAAATTGACAGTATTTGCAGATGACAAAATAAATCTGACCAAAAAATTGAAATTATTTCTGGGAGGGATTGAAAACATTGTAGAAAAAGGAGAAAATGCTGGTTACCAGCATTTTTTCCTTTGCCCACAATGTTTTCAAAATACCACGTTCTAAGGGTTGTTAAAACTCGGGATTGTGTGGTAAAGGGTTAATAAACAATTCATGTTTTAACAACCTTCAAGAAAAGAGCTTTTGAAAGCATTGTGGAAAAGAGAGAAAAAGCTGGTAACATATCTAACATTTTGTTGAATGGTGAACGTTAAAAGCCACACAGTGGACAGTTTTTAGCTCACCTGAGCACAAAGTGCTCAAGGTGAGCTATTCTGATCGCCCTATGTCCGTCGTCCATTGTCTGTCAACAATTTATTTAAACATCTTCTTCTCCTAAACCACTGGGCTAATCTTGATGAAACTTGGCAGGGATGTTCCTTGGGTGAAGCTCTACCAAAGGTGTTTAAAGAATTGAATTCCACCCTTAACTCTGGTTGCCATGGCAACAAAAAGGAAAAAAATGAAAAATCTTTGAAAATCTTCTTCTCTGAAACTAGAAGGCACAGAGCTTTGATATTTGGTATGTAGCATCTCCTAGTGGACCTCTACCAGATTTGTTCATATGATGGCCCTGGGGTCAAAACTGGCCCAGCCCCGGGGGTCACAAGTTCGAGCATGGTAACAAAGAAGGAAAACTTTAAAAATCTTCTTCTCTGAAACTTGAAGGCGTAGAGCTTTGATATTTGGTATGTAGTATCTCCTAGTGGTCCTTTACCAAGTTTGTTCATATGATGCCCCTGGGGTCAAAACTGGCCCCGCCCCAGGGGTCACAAGTTCGAACATAGGAACAAAGAAGGAAATCTTCTTGTCTAAAACTAGAAGGCATAGAGCTTTGATATTTAGCATGTAGCATCTCCTAGTGGACCTCTACCACGTTTGTTCATATGATGTCCTTGGGGTCATAACTGGCCCTGCCCTGGGGGTCAAGAGTTCAAACATAGGAATAAAGAAGGAAAACTTTAAAAATCATCTTCTCTGAAACAGGAAGGTGTGGAGCTTTGATATTTGGTATGTAGCATCTTCTAGTGGACATCTACCAAGTTTGTTCATATGATGCCCTTGGGGTCAAAACTGGCCCTCCCCCAGGGGTCACAAGTTCGAACATAGGAACAGAGAAGGAAAACTTTAAAAATCTTCTCTGAAATTGGAAGGCGTGGAGCTTTGATATTTGGTATGTAGCATCCCCTAGTAGACCTCTACCAAATTTGTTCATATGATGCCCCTGGGGTCAAAACTGGCCCTGCCCAGGGGTCACAAGTTCGAACATAGGAACAAAGAAGGAAAACTTTAAAAATCTTCCTCTCTGAAACAGGAAGGCATGGAGCTTTGATATTTGGTATGTAGCATCTTCTAGTGGATCTCTACCAAGTTTATTCATATGATGCCTTTGGGGTAAAAACTGGCCTCACCCCGGGGGGTCACAAGTTTGAACATAGGAACAAAGAAGGAAACTTTTAAAATTCTCCTTTTCTGAAACCGAAAGGCGTGGAGCTTTGATATTTGGTATGTTGCATCTCAGAGTGGACCTCTACCAAGTTTGTTCATATGATGCCCCTGGGGTCAAAACTGGCACCGCCCTAGGGGTCACAAGTTCAAACATAGGAACAGAGAAGGAAAACTTTAAATTTCCTTTTCTCTTAAACGGGAAGGTGTAGTTGATATTTGGTATGTAGCATCTCCTAGTGGACCTCTACCAAGTTTGTTCCAAGGATGCTGCTTGGGTCAAAACTGGCCCAGCCTGGGGGGTCACAAGTTGGAACATAGGAACAAAGAAGGAAAACTTTAAAATTCTTCTTTGAAACTGGAAGGCGTAGAGCTTTGATATTTGGTATGTAGTGATTCTCTTCTAAGTTTATTGCCCATCTAAGCGCAACAAGTTCATTAAGTTCAAAATTGGGTCATCTTGGGTCATAAACTAGGTCACTAAGTCAAATTAAAGAAATACCTTATTGGCACTCTCGAGGCCACATTATTTGCTCAATTGCCTTGAAAATTGGTCAGAAAGTTTGTCGTTATCAAAATCTCACATAAGTCTGAATTTTGGATCAACTGGGGTCGTAAACTAGGTCACTGGGTCAAATTAAAGAAATACCTTGTTTGCACTCTGGAGGCCACATTTATTGCTCAAATGACCTGAAATTTGGCCAGAATGTTTGTCTTGATGAAATATCAGATGAGTTTGGATTTTGGTCACCTGGAACCATAAACTGGGTCACTGGGTCAAAGAAATACCTTGTGGGCACTCTAGAGGCCATATTATTTGCTCAATTGCCTTGAAAATTGGTCAGAATGTTTGTCTTTATAAAATCTCACATAAGTCTGAATTTGGGTCAACTGGGGTCATAAACTAGGTCACTGGGTCAAATTAAAGAATACCTTGTTTGCACTCTGGAGGCCACATTTATTGCTCAAATGACCTGAAATTTGGCCAGAATGTTTGTCTTGATGAAATATCAGATGAGTTTGGATTTTGGTCACCTGGAACCATAAACTGGGTCACTGGGTCAAATTAAAGAAATACTTTGTGGGCACTCTAGAGGCCACATTATTTGCTCAATTGCCTTGAAAATTGGTCAGAATGTTTGTCTTTATAAAATCTCACATGAGTCTAAGTTTGGGTCAACTGGGGTCATAAACTAGGTCACTTGGTCAAATTAAAGAAATACCTAGTGGGCACTCTAAAGGCCACATTTATTATTCAGTTGATTTGAAAATTGGTTAAAATGTTTCTTTTGATAAAGTCCAAGACCAGTTCAAATTTGGGTCACCTGGGGTCATAATCTAGGTCACTAGGTCAAATTAAAGAAATACTTTTAGGGCACTCTAGAGGCTACATTTTTTGCTCAGTTGACTCGAAATTGGTCAGAATGTTTGTCTTCGTGAAATGTGAGTTTGAAATTGGGTCACCTGGGGTCATAAACCAGGTCACTTGGTCAAATTAAAGAAATACCTTTAAGGTACTCTACTCAGGTGAGCAATCCAGGGCCATCATGGCCCTCTTGTTTAATACATCTTGTGAAGAGGAACCATCACTTATGAAAAGCAATTACTCCTTTTTCCCAACTTTCAAGAAAATCATAAAAATGTTACAGTTGTTTTTAGCTTAGCTGTTTTTGAAAAAAACATCTAGGTATTGCTGTAGTCCTTGCGTTGCCTGTACCGTTGTTGTTTGTGTTGTGCAAAAACTTTGACATTTTGTAATATCATTGTTATTACTGAAGATACTTGCTTCAAACTTGGACATGTTATTACTGGAGATATTTGCTTAAAACTCAGACAAGTTGTTAACTATCAAAAAGGGAACCCATGAAACAAGTGCAGGTAACTATCAAAGTATTTTTGACACAGTTATGCCTTTTTTTTTGACTTGGAATTTTTACTGAAAATTCCAGCAACTGCAGCCGACCGTTGGCACCCGAATGTGGTGCTCTTGTTTTGCAAATTTTTTTGTTATGTGCTATTTGTGCTAAAATAAAATGTATAGCAGAGGTTTTAACCCTTTACCGCATAATGCCGCCTTTTGACGCCCCTGGAAAAGAAGCCTTCTGAAAACATTGTTGGAAAAGGAGAAAATGCTGGTAACCAGCATTTTCTCCTTTTCCCACAATGTTTTCTACCTTATCAAAGAAAAATTGCACCATTTGAGCCACATTGAAATTGTCGTCTGCAAATGCTTTCAATTTGGACAAGGCTAAAATTTTGTCGTCTGGTAAAGGGTTAATCTGGACCATAAACCTTGTGTCAGTACTAGAGCACAGAATTTTAGACTCATCCTTTTGAAAGAATTTGCTGATGCTAACCCTTATCCTGCTAAATAAGTTAAATAAAAACAGGAATAATATTATTTCAAACTTATTTCTTGGAAAAAATATCTCCTCATCAGTCAATGCAGATCTAAGATCTGACTGCTCATTCTGTGCAGTCTAATCTTGATTTGCACTGTCCACAAAAGGTCAGTGAGTTGCGTCTAGCAGCTTAATGGTTAAAAAAAATGTTGTTGAAAGGATGGAATTTGTCTTTGAAAGGGTAGGAAACATTCTCAGGAAAGGAGAAAATGTTAGTTATTGTATTTTCTCCTTTTCCCATGTTTTTTAAAAGCCCTCTGTAGGGTTGTGAAAACAAGGGATTATTAGGTAAAGGGTTTTATCATGTAAATCTTGCAGGTGGAAGACTGGCAACCTTAGATTTCCTAGCCCTTGAGACTAAACCTGGAGTTCTCCTCAAAATAGTCTCCGATACATCAGCTGAACTGGTTTCTGAAGCTTTAGAAAGAAGAGATATTTATAGCTTTTGTGGGCATCTTGTTTCCATGGTGATAGCGTATAAAGGTGTCAGTAATATACCAAAAGCCCTCCTAGGAGGTCACATAAAGACAGCTTTACTACAGCTGCATGCGGCTGATCCTAGAGGGGACACACCAGGTAGGTAGTTTAGATCTTATACATATGAGAATGCTCAGTGAAAAGGGGGCTTAATGCATCTGCAAGAAGTATTGACCCAGGTCATCCTGTACAGTCCATGCAGGTAAACCTGGGCAGAAACTTTGCTATTGGTCAATTTTCTACATGTCAAAGGACCAGTGTAACTCATGATTCAGTGAGTTCTAAACAAAATGGATTTTATGGATCCCAAATTATTTATAACTTGATTAGTATCATGCGTTACGAAGATGCATTAAGCCCCCTTTTGCCAGAGCATGGCTCAATTATTATTGTGTACACTGTATCATTTTTAGTCCTCACTAGTCAGTAGTGTGTTTTGGGATTGCTTTGTTCAGTCAGGAATTGTACTAACAAACCATCCTAAATACCAGAACTTGCTCTTTGATTGATAGAGGTGTTCTCACCAACCATTCTAATCTGTACATTCTAATTGTAAGCTCCAAAACTGTGGCATTGTATACTTTAAGAATTATTGATAATTTTTTAAAACAAAAATAATAATAATTTATTTCCCATAGAAAAAGTGCATCGTTACAGTATCATTGAATGGGAAAATCTGTAATTTTTTGCATTTTTACAGATGTAAATAAAATAACATTTGGTACAATATTTATAGGTTTGGATTTTGAAAAATTTGGCAAATTCTTGCAGGTGCACCATCTACATTTATCAGCCAGAACTCTGCCTGCCAGTTTGTTCTACAATGTTTACAAAGAATTCCAACCAAAATCTGTGTTGATTTGGCAGACGACTTGTTTCTATCTCCCCTTGGACAGGTGGTTGGCTCAACCAAATTCAAACAAATTCTGGTACAACTATGCAGTTCTGTCAAGGAGTTGAACCATTTAACAGAGTTGGGATGTTTGTTAGGGATACAAGAATGGACGAATTTGATTGCACAGAAATGTGTTCTTCCAGAGACCTCTATACAAAATGTAACTCCTGATGTTGAAGAGCTTTTTAAGGAGGAGCAACAAGAACAGGTAACAAAGCTATAACTCTTCACTCTTTGCCACACAATCCCAACCTTTAACGACCCTGAGGAAGAAGCCTTTTGAAAACATTGTGGGAAATGGAGAAAATGTTGGTAACCAGCATTTTCTCCTTTTCCCACAATATTTTCTGCTCTTCCAAAAACAAATTTCAATTTTTGACTCACATTTCAGATAGTGGGATTTGTCTTTGAAAGGATAGAAAAGTCTGTGGGAAAAGGAGAAAATGCTAGTGACCAACATTTTCTCCCACAATGCTTCAAAAAGCCTTTGTCAAGGTTGTGAAAACTAAGGATTGTGTGACAAAGGGTTAAACAGGATTTTTTATGTGCCTTCAGTGCCTTTGCAAACATTATGACAATGTTGTATGAATTTTTTCCATAGTTTAAATGACCTGAGGGAGAAAGCTTTTAAAAACATTATGGGAAATGGAGAAAATGCTTGTTAGTAGCATTTTCTTCTTTTCCCACAATGCCTTTCTAAAACATATTCCATCATTTTAGGCAAATTTAGTTTATCATCTGCAAATGCTTTCAATTTGGGCAAGTCTACAATTTTGCTGTGTGATAAAGAGTTAATTTTCAAAATTAACTTGTGCATATGGCTATTTCATTCATTCTTTTGTACAGAAAAGAAAGTTGTGATTATTACTGCTGAAGTGACGAAGGGTTTCATAGATAGGTGGACTGGTCTTTGTGACATAACATTGTGTGTTTGGTGTTTTAACAGTTTTCATCTTTATTGCAATTATATCATGATTGTCATGATATCTCTGACAAGTTAAAAAATAGGTCTTGGAGGTCAAAAAGTAGGTCACAAACAGTCATGTGTTTTACATCATTACAACCAGGATATCTTCAGCTTTATCAACCCTACATGACTACTCAGGTGAGCACTTTAGGGCCAATGGCCCTCTTGTTTGTAATTTACTACTGTTTTACGATCTATCCACCAAGATTACATGACAACACTGCTAGTGACTTTACATCAACCCAATGGAGAGGCATACAATGTTTTCAAATATAAAACATCTTCAGACGACAAATTCAAAATGGGTACAAATGAGCTTAAGTTCTCGGATAGGAAAAGGAGAAAATGCTGGTTACCAGTATTTCCTCCTCTTCCAACAATGTTTTCAAAGTTTTCTCCCTCAGTGTTGTTAAAACTTGGGGATTTTCGGGTAAAGGGTTAAGGAGATGAAAACATCATATTCTAGGGAAAGGGCTAAGACCCAATCTGTTGTACAATTTCAGGACGAGGAGGAAGACAGTTCAAGTGCGGAATCAGAGGATGAAGATTTGGAAGAAATACTTGCTGGGGATACAAAGATTGAACAAAAGGCAGGCAGTAATCTAGATTCTGTTTCTGAAAAAGATGGAAATGTCAGAGCTGAAATAACTGATGTTGCCCAAGTTACAGATGATGATGAGACCATGGAATTAGAGAAAAAAGATACAGGTGATGATGCAGATGATGATGATGATGTGAAAGTTGTTGGGGAATCAAAGACTGTACAAGGTATACCATTTCTGATAATGTCGTTGATAAATGATGAATATGATTATGATTATGTTGATGATGATTATGATGATGATTGGGGGATCCAAGCCAGTGGAAGATAAGCTCTTTTTGATATTTGTGCAGTCTTGTACAGCTTTGTAGTTCACAGTCCTTGTAAAACATGAGTTTTGTTACAAGTTTGAATCATTGGCAGGGATGTCATTTTTAGACTAGCGAAGCTAGTCTCTAGGCATCAAGATTGACCTAGGGTCAAAGTAAACAAAAAACCCCACAGTTGAAAAATACTGCCTCACAGAAAAATACTTCTTTCTGTTATAAAACTTAATTCTGTTATATATGACAGTTTTGACAAAAACCACTTAATCTCTACTACTCCAATTTGAACATGTCATCTAACAAAGTAATAAACTGAACAAGATGTCATTTACAAGGTACAAGATCTTTGCTTATATGTAAATTAAGTGACCTATGCAAAGCAGAGAATCACTTTTTCCTACACAACTGTAACATTATGAATGAATCTATTAATAGATACACCTAGGTAACTTGTAGCAAATCCCAGTTACATTAGCCCTCTCTGGACAGGGAACCCTTGTCATTCCTTCAGTCATTCATTATTTAGATCATTGTGTACAGTTAAACTGTTATGTTAAAGTGTTATTCTAGTCTTGAATATTAACCCTTCACCAAACAGTCCCAAGTTTTAACGATACTGGGGAAAATCCCTTTGAAAACATTGCAGGAAAAGGAGAAAATGCTGGTAACCATCATTTTCTCCTTTTCCCACATTGTTTTCTACCCTTTTGGAATCAGCCACTTTTAATTTATGGTCTGCAACAGCTTTGAATTTGGACTGGTGTAAAATTTTTCATTTTGTAAAGAGAGTTAAATAGTTAACTACATCTTGATATTGACTAATTGATTACATGGTGTTTAACGCTGTTTTCAACATTATTTCAGTAATATTGTGGCGGCCAGAGTACCTATCCATGCTTTCCTGGAGTTTCTTTCACCAGCACTACCGCGACACAATGACGTTTTTCGGACAGTGTGGATTAAGATCAGACTGCGCAGAGCATGCAGTCTGATCTTGGATCTACACTATCCGATAAGAGGATATATTATTTTCTCCAAAATGTAACTTTGAAATAGCAATATTCAGGTGTTTACCATTGGCTTGAAAGTTTCGTTTAACATTTTTAGCAGGT
The DNA here is from genome assembly GCA_945859785.2 of Tridacna gigas. NCBI lineage: Eukaryota > Metazoa > Mollusca > Bivalvia > Cardiida > Cardiidae > Tridacna > Tridacna gigas. The sequence continues at coordinate 63,015,545 of OX244034.2, read as the reverse complement.
TAAGGGTAAAACTTAAACTGGATTACAGTTAACCAATAGCACGCATAGCCCCAGCAGCTCAGTCAGTAGTGTACAGGACTTGGGAACAGGAGGTTGCTGGTTCGATCCCCGCCTCGGCAGATTTCTTTCCGAGGATTGATGGTAGTCATTGTTACAGGATTCAATTCTCTCTCACATTTCGACGATGGTTATAATATAAATGTCAGAAAGCAGCCAGTGGCTTGGAAAGAATATTGTGTGGAGTACTGGTAAAAGAACCTCCAGGAAAGCATGGATATGTGCACTGTCCACTGCTACATAGCTGAAATAATGTTGAAGATAGGGTTAAACACCATACAAACAATCAATCAATCAAATTCGCTAGTCTGTCAGTACTTTCAGTACTTTGATTTGATAAGGTCTGGTGAAGATGGGATTTGAGTGAATTGATGGAAAGAGGGAAGAAGAATCAAGTGAGGAAGGATTTGAAGGTGAACAAATGAAAAAGCATGAATGGATGTACCCTCTAATGACACAGTGAATAATCAAATGAAAATAGCTTATAAGGGAATGGATGGATGGATTGATGGATGGATAGATTGATGGATGGATGCATCGATCGATCGATCAAGTGATTGATTGATTGATTGATTGTAATCAGTCTATTAATGAATTAATTAGTTAGAGATGAATAAATAATTAAATTAACAAATGGTGTTAAATAAAGTTTTTTTTTAAAATAGTATTTTTTCATGAATTGAAGCAAAGGTCACAATAATTATACCCCCCACCTACAAAGAAGAGGGGTATATACTGGTTTCACCATGTCTGTCTGCCTGTCTGTCCATCTTGTTTTCATTTCCGTGCTCTAATTTAAAAGCCATTTGACTTAGGACCCTGAAACTTTTACATGTGTTTCTCATGACCCAAGGAAGTGCCCTATCGTTTTCTAGGTCACATGGGTCAAAGGTCAAGGTTACAGGTGACCTTTGTTTTCTTTGATTGTGCTGCCTCTGTGACAAGGTGCTAGTGAGGCATATTTTTGTTCACCTTGCGACAGTTCTAGTTGTATTTATTTACAGTTGATGATGATAATGCCATTGTTATTGAAGACGGGTCAGAGGAGGCAGAAGTCACAGAGGTCAAGGTGAGAACCTGTGAGGACATTATCAATGAAATCAGGAAAGAGGAGTTTGGTGTTGGAGTTGAGCTAAGTGAAGATGGGCAGAGATTGATGAAGGTATTTGGATGAAAGTTGACTTTTTGCTCATTTTCATTTTTTTTTTTTCCATTAAAAGTGAAATAGTGACAAAAAGGGCTGATAATCTAGAGCTTTGTGTTTGATTCATTGTTTGGTGAAAATTTTGTGCAAGGATTGCTGAAAGTCAAAAATTTTGTGCAAGGATTGCTGAAAGTCATCGATCAGGATTCATTTTTCTCTCTTTCTCTGCTAAATTAAGTTTAAGTTTTGTTTAACCCTATACTAGATTACAATCTTTTACACTTTTCCAACTTGAAAGCATCAGCAGACAAATTGAATTTTGCTCAAGTGATGGAATTTGTCCTTAACTCTTTACCAAACAACAAAACTTTAAACAAGTCCAAATTGAAAGCATTTGCAGATGACAAAATAAATGTGACTCAAAAACCAAAATTTGATTTTGGAAGGATAGAAAACATTGTGGGAATAGGAGAAAATGCTGGTATCAGCATTTTATCCTTTTTCCACAATATTCTCTAAAGCTTTCTTTGTTTCCTTGTCAAGAGTTGTTAAAAGTCGGAACCATGTGATAAAGGCTTAAAAGAATAGGTTCCTTTACTTTTCGAAAACTGTAATTTTATTTCCGTCATAGGTCGGTCTTTTGTGTAATTGTACCATTCTTTACAGTGGCTGAAGTAGCTTGTTTAGTAATGGCTGAATTATCTTCAAGGTTCAACAGCAGAGACTAGGCAGGAGTTTGGATCGTTTGTCAAAAGACTTGTACAGCAAAGATACCCACTTTGTCCTTGAACTCATCCAGAATGCTGATGACAATAGCTATGATGATGAATTATTGAGTAATGCAAATGATCTCTGTCCGTCTGTCAAGTTTGTCATAGATGATGTGAGTGTGTGTGTGCGCAACAATGAACTGGGCTTTAAAGAACGGGACATTCGGGCTCTCTGTGATGTAGGCAGAAGTACAAAAGGAAAACACAAATTTGGATATATAGGTATTCTATTTGTTTACATTTGAGCCATAATCTATGAAAATGGGCTTTAATGCATCTGCAAAAAGTATTTACCCATGTCAGCTTTTGTAGTCCACACAGGCTAATATGGGTCAAAACTTGTTGCTGTTTGTAAATTTTCTGCAAGTCAAAGGACCATTCTACCTCCATATTCAGTAGGTTGTTGGACTAAATGGATTATACAGATCCATAATTATATCCTGACTTGCTTGGCAGAATGCATCATGGAGATGCATTATCCCTTTTGTCAGAGCACCACTCATTTGAATCTGTTGTATATTTCATCAAAAGGAGTTGAAGCCAGGCTGCTATAACCAGGTCATATTGCTCAGGGCTTGTGATCGAGTGGTTGTAAATTAAAAAAATCTTTTTCAATATATATGTCAAATCTGTCAGAGCATTTGTGAAAGTCGGTGCAAAAAGATTAATTTCTGTCTTACTGCTGAACATTGTATCTAACCTGACAGTTAATCCTTTAGCAAAGGAGAACATTTTAGATTCATCCATATTGAAAGGATTGGCAGACGACATGTTAAATGGGGCCAGAATGATGTGATTTGTCTTTGGAAGGGTAGGAAACATAGTGGGAAAAGGAAATGCAGGTTTTACCTTTTGAAGACAATTTTCCATCATTTGAAACAAACTTAACTTGTCTTCTGCATAAGCTTTCAATTTGGACAATGTTGTCATCTGGTATAGAGTTAACCCTTTCCCAAACAAGCCCTGATTTTCACGTGTCTTTAGTACAAGTCTTTTGAAAACACTGTGGGAAAAGGAGAAATTGCTCATAACAAGCAATTTCTCCTTTTCCCACAGTGTTTTCTACCCTTTTGGAGAACTTTCTGTCATTTTCATCAAATTTAAAATTGTCGTCTGCAAACTGAATTTGGACCAATCTAAAATTTGTCGTTTGGGAAAGGGTTAATGTATTTCGTACATTGTGTCTCTTAACTAGGTTTTTTATCTCTGAAACTGACCTGTATGGTAGTATGTGAGAAAGGGCATGTGAAACAGTAGCTCTTATCTTCAGGTCAGAAAGGTGTTGGGTTCAAGTTGGCTGCAGCATATTTGTTTCAGGAGGTAACAACATTTTTAGCTCGGCTGTTTTCTAAAAAACGTCGAGGTATTGTCTTAGCCCTGGCATGGCCATTCTATGTGTTGTTGTTCAAGAACTCTGACGTTTTGTAGTATCTCTGATAATCCTGAAGATATTTGCCTCAAACTTGGACAAGTTGTTTACTATCAAATGGGGAAAAACTATACAAAAAGGGCAGGTAACCATCAAAGTATTTTTGACAGAGTTATGCCCCTTTTTCAACTAAAACTCTTCATTGAAAGTCAAGCAACTGCAGGCAAACTTTGGCACCTGCATGCAGTGCTCTTATTTTCACAACAGGTCAGAAAGGTATAGGGTTCAAGTCTGTATTCCGTGTGACAGACATGCCAGAGATACACTCCAATGGTTTCCATATGAAGTTTGATGTCAACAGTGGACCAATGGGATATATCTTGCCTCACTGGTCAGAGCTAACAGACAGAGTGGATGATAGGTAAGCCTTTTGCACATCCCTTTTCTCTGCTCTGTCTGGCCCTTTAACCATTTTCTACACAATCCCTACTTTTACTGACCCTAAAAGAGCAGGCTTTTGAAAACATTGTTGGAAAAGGAGAAAATGCTTGTAACCAGTGTTTTCTCCTATTCCAACAATGTTTTCTACCCTGTCAAAGACAGAAATCATCATTTTAGCAACAGTTAATTTGTTGTCTGCAAATGCTTTCAACTTGGACTAGTCTAGATTTTTGTCATATGGTAAAGGGTTAAAACATCAGAATGTTTTGTCCTAGGTCAAAAATGGGAAATTGCCTAGAATTATTGGAGTGCATAATGATATCTGCTATTGTCAGAATTTGATTCTTGGTAAGTTAGCCTTTACAATAGGGCGGAGGAGATGAGCCTGTTAACATTTTTACAATACCTCTTTAGCAGAAAACACAATTTAAGTCTCGTCCAAATTGAAAGAATTTGCAGACAACAAGAAAAGTATGATACAAATGATCGAATTTGTCTTTAAATGGATTGAAAAGAATGTAGGTATAGGAGAAAATGCTGCTTACCAGCATTCTCTCCTTTTCCTGCAATGTTTTGTAGTCTTTTTTCTCGGGGTTGTTAAAACTCAGGTTAGGTTTGTTAAAGGTTAACTCTTTACCACACAACAAAATTTTAGGATTATCCAAATTAAAAGTCTTTGAAGATAACAAATTCAGTATAGCTCAAAAGATCATTTTTGTCTTTGAAATGGTAGAAAACATTGTTGGTAAAGAAGAAAATGCTGGCTGCCAGCATTTTCTTCTTTGCCTACAATGTTTTCAAAAGCATTCTTCCCTAGAGTTTTTAAAAGTTGGGATTGTGTGGTAAAGGGTTAACCCTTTCCCAAACAACAAATTTTGGACTTAAAATTGAAAGAGTTTGCAGACGACAATTTTAAATTTGATGAAAATGGCAGAAAGTTATCAAAAAGGATAGAAAACACTGTGGGAAAAGGAGAAATTGCTCGTTACGAGCAATTTCTCCTTTTCCCACAGTGTTTTTAAAAGACTTGTACTGCAGACACGTGAAAACCAGGGCTTGTTTGGGAAAGGGTTAAATTACTCAGTGTTAATACATTACCACTTTTAGGCAACTTTTTTTTTTTACAATCTCTAGCAGACCAAGTTTCAAAAAAAACATTGCTGCAAAAAGAGAAATTGCTCATCACAAGCAATTTTCCTGTGTTACCTCTGGTAGTAAAAGTGCTGAAATTTCACATATGAGCCATGCTCTGTGAAAAGGGGGCTTAATGCACCGGCGAAAAGTATCTACCCAGGTTAGCCAGCACAGGCTGACGTGGGCCAAAACTTTTCGCAATTGGTCAATTTTCTGTATGTCCAGGGACCAGTCTACCTCACGATTCAGTCAGTTGTTAAAAAAATGGCTATCATGGATCCTTAATTATGAAATGACTCACTTAGTATCATGCATCAGGGGAGATGCATTAAGCCCCCTTTTGCCAGAGCCTGGCTCATGGGTTTTTATGTTTTCAGGTGGACTACTAATATAATTCTGAATCTCAAGCAAGATATGAGGCTACATACCAGAACCCTGGCAGCCAGATTTAATGACATCCATCCATCATTGCTGCTCTTCCTACATAGATTGAGAGAAATTACAATTGAAAATAAAGTAAGGATGGTATTTTGTGACCGTCTTTTCTGACATTTTATGGTTTTTTTTTTTTTTTTTTTTTTTTTTTTTTTTTTTTTTTTTTCATTTCATTATTTAAGGTTGTCTTAGAAGCCTGTGACTGGTTAAGAAGTACCAAATAATCCCGCTTTTCAGTGACCCTGAGGAAACAGCTTTTGAAAACATTGTTGGAAAAGAAGAAATTGCTGGTAACCAGGATGACAGGAATTCTGGAGTTATGGCCCTTAGAATTTTTGTCATGATCTTGTGACGAGTTCACTGTTGGGATGCATTAACCCTTTCCCAAACAAGCCCTGGTTTTCACGTGTCTGCAGTACAAGTCTTTTGAAAACACTGTGGGAAAAGGAGAAATTTCTTCTTTTCCCACAGTGTTTTCTACCCTTTTTGAGACCTTTCTGCCATTTTCATCAAATTTAAAATTTTCGTCTGCAAACTCTTTCAATTTGGACCGGTCCAAAATTTGTCGTTTGGGAAAGGATTAATTGGCCTGCAACAATTCAAGTTGAAGGCTGTATCTATTTGTACTTGGTCATTTTGAAATACATTTTATGTGTATGAAAATCAATTTATCAATTTCATCAAGTTATTGTTTTAGCCCTTGTGATGTCTGCATCGTCGCCGTGCAAAAACTTTGATGTTTAACAATATCTCTATTGTTACTGAAGATAGTTACTTCAAGCTTAGACAAGTTGTTAACTATCAAAAGGAAAACCCATTCAACAAGGGCAGATAAATATCAAAGCATTTGTGACACAGTTATGCCCCTTTTTTAACTTAGAATTTCATTGAAAAGCAAGCAACTGCAGCCAAGTGTTGGCACCCACATGCATTGCTCTTGTTGACTCTTATCACTACCAAATAGAAAAAATTGAAAGCATTTGCAGACGCCAAAATAAATGTAACCGAAAAAGTGAAGTTTGTTTTGGGAAGGGCAGAAAACATTGTGGTAACCAGCATTTTCGCCTTTTCCCACAATGTTTTCTGAAGGCTTCTTTCTCAGGGTTGTTAAAAGTCCGGATTGCAGGATCGTGTGGTAGAGTTCAATCTTTACCACACAACCACCGAGTTCAAATGACCCTGACAGAGGTGGCTTTGAAAACATTTTAGGAAGAGAAGGTGCTCGTAACCATCATTTTTCCTTTTCCCACAATGTTTTCTACCTTTTCCAAAATCAAATTTCAATTTTTTAGTTACATTTATTTTGTCATTTGGTAAAGAGTTAAAGGAAATTTCAGTTGTATTTCAGGGTCCTATGTGGCTCTGTGGTAAAGTGTAGGACTCATGACCTGGAGACCCCGAGTTTGAGCCTCACTTGATCCTTTAGGTTTTTTTCGTGGGAATGTCCTTGGCAAGACATTTCATAGCCCAAGTACTGGCGGAACCCAGGAAGTACATGAATATGTGAACTGCCTCTGTGATATGACTGAAATGATTTTTAAAGATGTGTAAACCACCATTCAGTCAATCTATCATTCATTTATATTCCAGGTGGAGCATACTGTACAGACAATGAGAAGGAGAGACGTAGGTGAAAACATCATAGAAATACAACATGGTGATGGCTTAGATAGGTGGTTAGTTATAAAGAAAATGTTGGATGCCAGCAAAATATCTTCCCAAGCCAAGTCAGGGGCTGATGTGGAGTCTACAGAAATAGCTTTGGCTTTCCCAATTAAACCTGCCAACCAGATATCCAACATGCAAGGTTTACCACCCAAACAGCTGGTGTTTGCATTTTTACCATTAAGAAGTTATGGGTTTAGATTTATTGTTCAGGGAGACTTTGATGTTCCATCCAGCCGTGAAGATGTTGATAGGGACAGCTCGTGGAACCAGTGGTTGAGAAATGAGATTCATACCTTGTTCCTAGATTCACTGGACATGTTCAAAAGTCACCAAGAGTTCAGCAATGTAGAGGCTGTCATTTCGTATCTACAGTTTGTGCCAATGGAAGATGAGGTGTTAGATTTCTTCAAACCTGTTGCCTCAGACATTTTGAAGAAATTGAAGGCTAGACCCTGTGTTCCTACACAGCCAAATAGTGAAGGTATCTCAATTTGTGTTCTATGTGTATTCACTGCTGTTTGCAAACCCACTTTTATTCTTATTCAAATGAGTATATGAGTGCTGTCCAAGTACTCTTGATAAACATGAGCGCTCTAGAGATTTGGTCAGTACTACCCAACCGCCCTATTGTTGCTTTTAATTATACACATGTGTATAAGAGTGCTGTCCTAAATCTTTTACCTGTAGAAAACTGCCAGATTGAAGCACTCACTTATCATTCCTCTGGATGAAGTAGTACTTATAAGCACAAAAATGACTTGCAGGTGGTCTGACTTTCCCTGTCCTTTCTTGTTCCATCTGGTAATTTCATTAACCCCTAGACTGCTGAATTAATGAAAAGGGCCTCTTCAATATTAGGAAAAACTTACGAAATACTGTCTTTTTAAGGTTGGTTTGGCCAGAACATGTAACAAAAGTTGTGGACAGTGTAGATCCAAGATCAGACTGTGCAGTCAATTGTTTCCTCATGGCAGTAAAACGAACAGTTATCCCCTCTACCTGTTTATCTCTTTGCTAAACATCAGAACTTTACACTTGTCCAAGTGCCAAGTATTTGCAGGCAACAAATTAATGTTGCTCAAATATTGGGATTTGTCTTGAACAGAAAGAAAACAATGTGAGAAAAGGAGAAAATGCAAGTTACCTTTTCCCTCAATGTTTTCTAAAGCCTTCATCCTCAAGTTTATAAAATTTTGTGGTAGTATAATGAAGGGTTCAGTTTCATCCGAATGGAACATTAGCGATCAGCTGCTCAGTCATTGTGTTTTAATGATTGTTGTAGTGCATTTATGAGAAACCCTTAATTCATACTGTTATTTTCAGCATTGATTTATACTGACATGCTAGTTTTAACATTTGATTTGTAGGTGTGATAAGCTGGAAAATTCCATCCCAGACAGTCAGAGTTCGAGACCCGCTGGTGCGTAGTGTGATCACCGCAGAGCTCTTACAGAAACATCTCAACTTACATTACCTACATCCTGATGTAGCTTCCATGTTGAACCCAACCTTGACCTCTTGTTTGGGTATTGAAACCCTTACCTCAGAACATCTGTTTCATCTGGGTAAAGCCCTGATTGTAAAAATGGAAGAGTATGGTGAGTTGATTAGTTGATCTGGGATCAACATTGTTCAGTATTATTTGGAAAACTCAGGCCAAATGACATCAAAACTGCAAAAATTTTGTCTGCACTGATATAAAAAGCTAATGACCATTTTGTTCATTTTGATAGATGTCAGAGGATTAAAGTGTGAGAAAATGGCAAGCATATTGTAAGAATCTTCTGTATCTCCTTTGAGTTATTTGGTATTCTCTTTTTAACTCATTACTTATATCGATAAATGTTTCAGCAGACAACTTTAAAAACATCGGCATAAGACAGGGAAAATCTTGGCATAAATTTAGATTCAGTACATAAATGAGCCATGCTCTAGCAAAAGGGCGTTCAGTGCATCTTCATCATGCATTATACTAAGGATGTGATTACATAATTATGGACCAGCAAAATCCATTTGGTCTGTCAACAGTATTATGAGGTAGAATGGTCCTTTGAAATGCAGGAAAGTTACAAATAGCAAAAATATTCTACTTATGCGGACTTGCAGGCTGACACACACAGTGTTGTAGCTTATAAGAAGACAATACATGTACCACAAAGTGTTGAAAAGTAGTCAGCTGCAAGAAGAGAAAATAGTTTTGTGCTTGAAATGTTGTGTTTGAAAGATAAGAACTTTACATGATACAAAAATGGTATATTTTGATATTTGAAGAACATGAATACTGGTGCATGTATCAGCCTGTTAACCTTGTCTGTAAGACTGGCATGCACTATGTTAAATTTGTGTCTGCAGTTTTCCTGTCATTGTTTTGAAACTTAATACATGTGTTAACCAGAAAATTTTGACGTGCACGACTCAAAGTTTGGATGACTTTATGGTATAATCATTGAAGATTTATCTTCTCTTTAACCCTGTACCAAACAATTCTTTGTTTTCAAGAACCTGGACAAAGAGGCATTTGAAAACTTTATGGGAAAAGTAGAAAATGCTGGCATTTTTCTACTTTTCCTACATTATTTTCTAATTGTTCAAATACAGATTTTATCATTTGAACGATATTTAATATGTCGCTTGCAAATGCTTTCAATTTGGACAAGTCCAAAATTTTGTCATTTGGTAAAGGGTCAATTTACACTTTCTTTTGGGTAATGCATGCTGGGTTTGAATAGTTGTCTCTTTTTTTAGAGCACTTTGTAGATGGGTTTCTAGTTCAATTTTGTTAAGGAGATTTTTGCCCTTTTTCTTTAGCAAAACCAGATGATGTGGTGCTTATAGCCCGCTGGCTGGCTTGTATCTATCGGAGTCTGGATGAATTTCAAGACGATGATTCCATTCTGTCCACCCTAAAATCCCTACAGATGTTACCACTCTCAGACGGCAAACTTGTCTCCCTACAGGCAGACACTGTGTTTTATCCAATACCAAACTTAGATGAAAAGAGCAAAGGAGGAAGGGGTAGGATAAAGCTGAAGCTCAGTTTTTTATCCAAGAAAATCTTGCACAATATTTAACTCTGTGCAACTGCATATTTTAACAATCCTGAAGATTAAAGCTTTTGAAAACATTGTGGGAAAAAGAAAATGTTGGTAACGAGCATTTTCTCATTTTCACACAATGGATTTTTACTCTTTTGCAAACAAATCCTTTCATTTAAGCAACACAGATTTTGTCGTATGCAAATGCTTTCTGTTCCACAAATCTAAAAATTTATCATTTGGTGAAGAGTTGGACATACAACTCTTTATTGGTTTACTCTTTTTAGCCTTTTCCACACAATCACATATTTTTAAAAAACATCTTGGGAAAAGAAGAAAATGGTGGTGACCAGCATTTTTTTCCTTTTCCAACTATGTTTTCTACTCTCTTGGAAATGAATTCCATCATTTGAGCCACATTTAATTTTCAATTTGAAAGAGTCTATAATTTTGATGTCTGGTGAAGAGTTATGTAAATTCATTTTCCTGTGAATTTGTAAAATGTGCTTTCTCTTTAAGTACAGACTTAATTAGTCACAGTATAAAATCAGGTGGTTGGCAGTGTAGATCTAAGATCAGACTGCTTGTTCTGTGCAGTCTTATCTTTACCCTTTACCACACAATCCCAACTTTTAATTACCCTGAAAGAGAAGGCCTTTGAAAACCTTTTTGGAAAATGAGAAAATATGGTAGTAACCAGCATTTATTCCTATTCCCACAATGTTTTCTATTCTATCAGAGACAAAAATAGTCATTTTAGCAACTTGCAGCCACATTATATTTTTCGTCTGCTATTGCTTTCAATTTGGTCCAGTCCAAATTTTGTTGTCTGGTAAAGAGGTAAGCTATGCCACTTGCAGTCTTATTTAAGTTTTCTGATGAGGCAGAAGGATCATGTGTAAACCCAAATTTTGGCTAGAATTGACATATATTATCTCTTTATCAGATGACAAAATTTAACTGTTTTTCAAATTTGAAGCATATAAAGATGACAAAATTAAATGTGGAACTAATGATGGGATTGTCATATCAAGGATAGAAAACACTGTTGAGTAAAGGAGAAAAGACTGGTTGCTGAAAACCTATGGTTATGTATCTCTGTAAAATTTGGTGGTACATCTTTTTGATCCTGGTCATTTAAAACATTCCAGAGTTACATGCTCTTGAATTTAGAGACAGACTATTTCTGAGATGCCCCTTCGTACATTATATACATTGCTTTACATAGCTCTTGTTATGTTTTGTTCTGACAGACCCATTGTATTACCTACAACAAGATGTGAACAGTTTACACCCTCTGTTGCTGAAAACGGATGATGATGAAGTAAACAGTCAAGTTCATAAACTGTTGTTAAGACTGGGTATTAAACAGTTGTCCCCCTTTGATGTGATCAACCACCATGTTATACCAGTGTTGAAATCTGAAGCCTGGAAAGTAAGTCATGTTACAAAAATGTTTGGCTGTCTTTCTGTTTGACCCTATGTTTTAACAACCTTGAGGTAAGAGACTCTCAAAAACATTTTGGAAACAGCAGCATTTTCTACTTTTCCCACAATTTTTTCTACCCAATCAAAGGCTAATAAAAGTATTGGATGACATTTGATTAGCCACCTGCAAATGCTATAAATGTGGACAAGTTCAAAACTGTTACGTTTGGTAAAGAGGTAACAAGTGAGTATGCAACTTTTTTTGACCAGATTGAAACATAACCCTTTTCCAAATAATCTCGAGTTTTAACGACCCTAAGGAGAAAAGGAGAAAATGCTGGTCATTTCCTCCTTTTCCCACATCAGAGACAGATTTTATCATTGCAGTCATGTTTTATATGTTTTCGGCAAATGCTTTGAGTTTGGATAAATCAAAAATTTTGTTGAGTTGTCAAACAAAGATTTAAACATTTTAATGTATTTGTTTAATATTCAATTCCATAATAGTTTATTCCAAGACATGACATTTTTCTATAAATTGCCAAAATTTCATTTCGATATGACTTGTAGTTGTAGGGTCATCAAACGATTTCTGACGGTATTACCAGTATTTCTAAGTAGTTCTCCAGTAGAGTAGTTATCGCATAAAATGTTTACCGTGTGTTTATTTTTCCGATACCTAGAGAGCATTGTGTTGAGCTTTTAGGTAAAAGAATTACATTAACAATTAATTTCTTGGTCAACCCAACACAAAATATAAAACATGGTATCCAGCATTTTCTCCTTTTTCCAAAATATTTTCTGTCCCTTCGAAAAATAAATTTCATTTTTTGAGTCAAATTTTTTGTAATTTGGACAAGTCTTAACTGCTGTTGTTTGGTAAAGAGTTTATGCTGAGGCTTCAAAAAGTTCTTCATTTGGAGAGAAAACTTTTTTTCCTTATACTGTAATTTATATGCTTTTCAGGACAAATCCAAGGCAACCATCATATCTTACATCATTTATGTGAAAGAGCAGACAGAGAAGCAGAACAATGTATGTAACATGGATGAAATCAAGGACATAGCTCAAGTTATTACAAATAAAGGAATAAAGAACCCTAACAGAGAACCAGTACACTTCTCTCATCATTATGGAAATACAGTAGACCTGCAGAAAATCTTTCCAGGTATTTTAGATATGTAAACATAATGTTTTCTATGACATTCAACAAGAGATTGTTGGTGAACCCCATAGTTCAGTCTTTCATGAAGAAAACTTTACAAAATTTTATTTTTAACAACCCTTTGAAATAAAGCTTTTTAAAACATTGTGGAAAAAGGAGAAAGTGCTGGTCACCAGCATTTTCTCCTTTTCCCACAATGTTTTCTGCCCTTCCAAAGGGAAGTCACATCATTTTAATAAAATTGAATTTGTAGTCTGGTCTAAAATTTTGTCTTGTGGTAAGGAGTTAAACCCTAGGATTGCTGGTTTGATTACCAAGCTTGGTCAAATTCTTTCCAAGGATTTATGATAGACATTGCAACAGGATTCCTTCCTTTCTCATAGCTGTGCATTTTCTCAATAATGTGTTTGTGGGAAAGCAACCTTTGACTTGAGAAGAATGTTATGCAAAGCACTGGTAAAAAGAAGTGCCAGAATAGCATAGATGGGTCCTTTGACAGTCACAATATAACTGAAATAATGTTGAAAACACCATGTAAACAAAATTATTTTCCTTTTCAAAAACAGTGTCTTTTTTGTACCCCTTACTAGTATTCTAAATATTTGATAAGACTCAAACTAGCGTTAACCTTTGACCACACAATCCTGAGTTTTTAACGACCCTAAGGAAGAAGCATTTTTGAAAACACTGTGGGAGATGGAGAAAATGCCAGTAACCAGTATTTTCTCGTTTTCCAATAATTTCTCCCCTATCAAAATCTGCAAATGCTTTCAATTGGGACGTCTACATTTTGTGTAGGGTGATAATGGGTTAACAAAGTGTTACATTGAAATCAAGTGTCTAAAGGTTTTGCCCTTGCTACAGTTAGATGCTGGATAGGAGCCTAGACAGTACTAGGTGCATTTTTTAGCTTGGCTGTCTTCTAGGACAACAGCAAGGTATTGCCATAGCCCTTGCGTTGTTGTCATCTGCATCATCATGCAAAAACTTTGACACTTTGTAATATCCCTGTTATTACTTAAGATACCTGCTTCAAACTTGGATAAGTTATTACTTATCAAAAGGGGAACCCACATCAAAGTATTTTTGACACAGTTATGTCCCTTTTTTGACTTAGAATTTTCACTGAAAATCAAGCATCAGCAGCCAAGCGTTGGCACCTGTACGAATGGGTGCTCTTGTTATGTATTTTTTATGGAACTTGTAATTTTAGATCTTTTCTTTATTCCTTTACTAGATGAGAAAATTTTGGACTTATCCTTTTTGATAGTGATTGAAGACTACAGGTGAACTCTGTTTCAGATGATGGAATTTGCCTGTCAAAAAGTAGAAAACATTGTAGGAAAGGGGAAAATGTAGGTATACATCTACTTTAAAAAGTTTGGTGTCCTCAAATTTTGAATTTCTGTCACAGATTATGACTGGATTTTAGCTGACCCAGCTCCTAATGTTTTCCTAGAGCAGTAATTTCAGATTTTCTTTTTCTGTTCCAGGTTATGATTGGACAGTAGTAGACCCAGTGTATCTTCCCCCACAACCTTCACACTTGACCCTTGTGAGCTGGCATGATTTCTTTGTGAAGTTGGGAGTTGAAGGATACTTTTCTGTGCAGAATAGAGAAGTTCGTTTGAAAAGGGAAGAGCTGGTAAGTTTACTTTCGGTTTTGGAGATAGATAAATTTGTTCATTACACTAGATAGCAGCTTTGTGCGAATTGGGTTCTAAGATACGAACGTAGGATTGCACACAATACATGGCCTCTCTACCAGGTTACAAAACTCCATATTGAAAGTACTTGCAGACTAAAAAATTGCTTGGTAACCAGCATTTTGTCCTTTTCCCACAATGTTTTCTAAAGCTTTCCACCTCAGAAAAACCAGACTGTATATGAAAAGCAGTTAGTAAACATACAAGCATCTTTCTCTATCTCCTGTAACCTTTGTACAGAATGCAGGTCTTTGTTAACATGCCTACTTTGGTTTGAGAACATATATTTGTAAAATAGTCTAGTGGCATTTAAAGTGAAAGCAGAATCAACAAGTTTTTTGACACTGTGGACAAAAAACTTCAGTATTGTCAACATGTGTAATTTAACCAGTTCACAATCCTGACTTTTTAGCTCACCTGAGCACATAGTGCTCAGGGTGAGCTATTGTGATCGATCATTGTCTGTCCGTCCATCCGTCCGTCCATGAACAATTACTTATAAAATCTTCTCCTCTGAAACCGCCCAACAGATTTCAGTAATACTTAACAGAAATGATCCTTAGGTGATGCACTTTCAGAATACTTCAAAGATTTGAATTCCATGAAGAACTCTGGTTGCCATGGCAACTGAGAGAAAAAACTTTAAAAATCTTCTTGTCCCAAACCGTAAGGGCTAGAGCTCTCATATTTGGCATGTAGCATCATCTAGTGGCCCTCTACCAAAATACTTCAAATTATGGCCCTAGTGTGGAAAATGGCTCTATGTTGTGGGTTCTCGGATTTCACATAGAGATAAAGAAGGAAATCTTTAAAAATCTTCTTGTCCCAAACCATAAGGGCTAGAGCTCTTATACATGGCATGTAGTATCATCTCGTGGCCCTCTACCAAAATACTTCAAATAATGGCCCTAGTGTTGAAAATGGCCCTATGTTGTGGGTTCTCAGATTTCACATAGAGATAAAGAAGGAAATCTGTAAAAATCTTCTTGTCCCAAACCTTAAGGGCTAGAGCTTTCATATTTGGCATGTAGCATCATCTAGTGACCCTCTACCAAAATACTTCAAGTTATGGCCCTAGTCTTGAAAATGCCCTGTGTTGTGGGTTCTCGGATTTCACATAGAGATAAAGAAGGAAATCTTTAAAAATCTTCTTGTCCCAAACCGGAAGGGTAAGAGCTTTCATATTTGGCATGTAGCATCATCTAGTGGCCCTCTACCAAAATACTTCAAATTATGGCCCTAGTTTGAAAATGGCCCTATGTTGTGGGTTCTCGGATTTCACGTAGCGATAAAGAAGGAAATCTTTAAAAATCTTT
Source organism: Tridacna gigas (assembly GCA_945859785.2). Classification (NCBI taxonomy): domain Eukaryota; kingdom Metazoa; phylum Mollusca; class Bivalvia; order Cardiida; family Cardiidae; genus Tridacna; species Tridacna gigas. The sequence goes on along the minus strand of OX244034.2, from coordinate 62,999,877 downwards.
TTGTCCCAAACCATAAGGGCTAGAGCTCTCATATTATGGCATGTAGTATCATCTAGTGGCCCTCTACCAAAATACTTCAAATAATGGCCCTAGTGTTGAAAATGGCCCTATGTTGTGGGTTCTCGGATTTCACATAGAGATAAGGAAGGAAATCTGTAAAAATCTCCTTGTCCCAAACCGTAAGGGCCAGAGCTTTCATATTTGGCATGTAGCATCATCTCGTGGCCCTCTACCAAACTACCTCAAATTACGGCCCTAGTGTTGAAAATGGCCCTATTTTGTGGGTTCTCGGAATTCACATAGAGATAAAGAAGGAAATCTTTAAAAATCTTCTTGTCCCAAACCGTAAGGGTTAGAGCTTTCATATTTGGCATGTAGCATCATCCAGTGGCCCTCTACCAAAATACTTCAAATTATGGCCCTAGTTTGAAAATGGCCCTATGTTGTGGGTTCTCGGATTTCACGTAGCGATAAAGAAGGAAATCTGTAAAATTCTTCTTGTCCCAAACCATAAGGGCTAGAGCTTTCATATTTGGCATGTAGCATCATCTAGTGACCCTCTACCAAAATACTTCAAATTATGGCCCTAGTGTTGAAAATGGCCCTATGTTGTGGGTTCTCGGATTTCACATAGAGATAAAGAAGGAAATCTTTAAAAATCTTCTTGTCCCAAACCATAAGGGCTAGAGCTCTTATACATGGCATGTAGTATCATCTAGTGGCCCTCTACCAAAATACTTCAAATAATGGCCCTAGTGTTGAAAATGGCCCTATGTTGTGGGTTCTCAGATTTTACATAGAGATAAAGAAGGAAATCTGTAAAAATCTTCTTGTCCCAAACCGTAAGGGCAAGAGCTTTCAAATTTGGCATGTAGCATCATCTAGTGGCCCTCTACCAAAATACTTCAAATTACGGCCCTAGTGTTGAAAATGGCCCTATGTTGTGGGTTCTCGGATTTCACATAGAGATAAAGAAGGAAATCTTTAAAAATCTTCTTGTCTTAAATGATAAGGGCTAGAGCTCTCATATATGGCATGTAGTATCATCTAGTGGCCCTCTACCAAAATACTTCAAGTTATGGCCCTAGTGTGAGAATTGGCCCTATGTTGTGGGTTCTCGGATTTCACATAGAGATAAAGAAGAAAATCTGTAAAAATCTTCTTGTCCCAAACCGTAAGGGCAAGAGCTTTCATATTTGGCATGTAGCATCATCTAGTGGCCCTCTACCAAAATACTTCAAATTACGGTCCTATTGTTGAAAATGGCCCTATGTTGTGGGTTCTCGGATTTCACATAGAGATAAAAAAGGAAATCTTTAAAAATCTTCTTGTCCCAAACCATAAGGGCTAGAGCTCTTATATATGGCATGTAGTATCATCTCGTGGCCCTCTACCAAAATACTTCAAATAATGGCCCTAGTGTTGAAAATGGCCCTATGTTGTGGGTTCTCAGATTTCACATAGAGATAAAGAAGGAAATCTTTAAAAATCTTCTTGTCCCAAACCATAAGGGCTAGAGCTCTCATATATGGCATGTAGTATCATCTAGTGGCCCGCTACCAAAATACTTCAAATAATGGCCCTAGTGTGGAAATTGGCCCTATGTTGTGGGTTGTCAGATTTCACATAGAGATAAAGAAGAAAATCTTTAAAAATCTTCTTGTCCCAAACCGTAAGGGTTAGAGCTTTCATATTTGGCATGTAGCATCATCTAGTGGCCCTCTACCAAAATTCTTTAAATAATGGCACTAGTTTGAAAATGGCCCTATGTTGTGCGTTCTTGGATTTCACGTAGCGATAAAGAAGGAAATCTTTAAAAATCTTCTTGTCCCAAACCATAAGGGCTAGAGCTCTTATATATGGCATGTAGTATTATCTAGTGGCCCTCTACCAAAATACTTCAAATTATGGCCCTAGTGTGGAAAATGCCCTATGTTGTGGGTTCTCGGATTTCACATAGAGATAAAGAAGGAAATCTGTAAAAATCTTCTTGTCCCAAACCGTAAGCGCTAGAGCTTTCATATTTGGCATGTAGCATCATCTAGTGGCCCTCTACCAAAAGACTTCACATTATGGCCCTAGTGTTGGAAATGGCCCTATGTTGTGGGTTCTCGGATTTCACATAGAGATAAAGAAGGAAATCTTTAAAAATCTTCTTGTCCCAAACCATAAGGGCTAGAGCTCTTATATATGGCATGTAGTATCATCTCGTGGCCCGCTACCAAAATACTTCAAATAATGGCCCTAGTGTTGAAAATGGCCCTATGTTGTGGGTTCTCAGATTTCACATAGAGATAAAGAAGGAAATCTGTAAAAATCTTCTTGTCCCAAACCGTAAGGGCTAGAGCTTTCATATATGGCATGTAGCATCATCTAGTGGCCCTCTACCAAAATACTTCAAATTATGGCCCTGGTGTTAAAAATTGACCCTGTGTTGTGGGTTTTCGGATTTCACATAGAGATAAAGAAGGAAATCTTTAAAAATCTTCTTGTCCCAAACCATAAGGGCTAGAGCTTTCATATTTGGCATGTAGCATTATGGTGTTGAGCTGAGTTGCATTTCAGGTGAGCGATTTAGGACCATCATGGTCCTCTTGTAATGACCTTGGGGCAGATGGCCTTTGAAAATATGGTGGGAAAAGGAGGATATGCTGTTATTTAGCATTTTTTTCCTTTTCCCAAATATTTTTCTACCCTTTGAAAGACATTTTCCACCATTTGTGCTACATTTATTTTGTCTTCTACAAATGCTTAGGATTTTGTGTGAGTCCAAAATTTGGTTGTTTGGTAAAGAGTTAACCCTTTGGTTTCATGACTGAGAAAGAAGCCTTTTGAAAACATTGTGGAAAAAGGAGAAAATGCTGGTGACCAGCATTTTCTCCTTTTTCATACAATGTTTTCTACCCTTCCCCCAAAAAATTTCAATTTTTGACTCACATTGATTCTGTTGTCTACAATTGCTTTCAATTTGGATGAGCCTAATATTTTGTCATTTGGTAAAGAGTTAAATGAACAAACACAGAAGTGTAGTTGGATGTTCAATTTTTTTTTTTCACAAAAAATACTACCAGGATGACTTACTTTGTTCTATAGGATACATCCATATGGAAGAATGAGGTTGGTCTCTGGCCCCAAGGGGAAACAGAGTATGTAATACAAGATTATTACAGTGAGGAGTTAGATACTCTGATAACAAACAACAAATACCGGACCGGAGAAGCATTCCAGGAACAGATGAGGGCTTTATGTGTGTGTTTAGAAAAAATGTGGGACAGCAGGTTCTCTAGATATACCAAAACTAATTGTTGCGATACAAGTGGGAGAGTCCTAAAAGAAACAAATACATCTTTGAGCATTTTGCTTCAGACAAGCTGTTGGCTCCCTGCAGTTCAATGTTATTGTTATGGAGAAACGGATGGAAAAGTTGGATTGTCAAAAACAATAGAAATGAGGGAACCAGCTTCCATATTTATTTACTCGGATACAGTAGAGAGACTGTTGTCAAACAAAGTATTGTATCTAGATGTTCGGCTGGCTTTGAACAGTACATTCCACCACTTTTTAGGACTCAAAAATTCTGTTACCATAGAAACAGTAAAAGAGTATTTGTTACAGTGGAGTGCCAGAAATGAGGACAATGTACCAACTGTATTTTTCACATCTTTGAGTCATATGAAACAGGTCTATCATTACCTTAGCCAGGAATTGAATATTGGGAAGCTTCAAAACTTACTACGTGATCACCCCATATATTTTGTGCCTTCAAGACCATGCGGGCAAGATGAGGTTGTTGCAGGGCAGATGTTGAACAGGAAAGAAATATGGATGGCGGACAGAACTGGATTGTTTGATAAGTACAGGGGACTTTTAGAGGAATTTCATTCAGAAATCTGTAAAAAACGGACAATGATCAGCTTCTATGGCAATACACCAGATTTACTGAATATATTCAGACAAGATGGCAGAATAGATCAACAACCACAAGTCGAAGAATATATGGAGCTGCTTTCACTACTCTGTACAACAAGTTTACCGAAAGATGTTGCTGTGTTTAGTGATGTATTGTATATCTTTACAATGATTGGTCAAGCACTGGCACAGCCACCTGAAGCCCCGGATGAGCAAACTGCAAATATGATGCAGAAGTCAATGAAAGAAAAGGTGAAGAAGAAGATACAAAAGGAAAAAGTAAGTGGTAACGCTTTGGGTGGAGAGGAAAAAGGAAAAAAGTGACTATGTAAAAGCGAAGATCAGACTGTACTGAATGTGCAGTCTGATCATAGATCTGCACAGTCTGCTAAATTATACCAAAATCATTCTTAAATGTAGAGGAAATCCAGTTTTAGCTTTTTTCGAAAAAAGTCACATATATCTAGTAGGCATTGAGAAAGTTATTCCTGTATCAAACAAGTATGAGTTTTAACATCTTGAAGAGGAAGATGTTGAAAACATTGTGGGAAAGGGAGAAAATGCTGATAACCAGCATTTTCTCCTTTTCCCAGTCTGTTTTCTACCTTTTCAAACACAAATCCCATTATTTGAGTACTATCTAATTTCTTGTCTGCAATGTTTTCATTTTTGACAGGCTTTAAATTTTGTCATTTTATAGGGATAGTCTAGATAGTTCTAGACTTTCACTTTGATTTTCAGGTGTTACCCACAAAGAAAGGGTTGTGGGTCAGTCTGAATGACAAGCCAATGATAGCTGACAACAAGGACTGGGAGAAAATGTTTGCTGAGAAAGACAAGGTCCATTTCCTAGACCTTGTGGATAAGCAAGGTCATTCTAAACATAGGCAAGCCGGACATGGGAGATCAAGAATGAAAGGTTAGTTTGATGTCAAGGATTAAAAAGAACTTTTTGCAAGTTTAATCAGAGCTCCAGATAGAGGGAGTGATTTTGATTTCAAATTGAAAATATATTCATCACTCTGCACTAAACCTTATGTTATGGGTACTCATTAGAAGCATCTCATAGAGACAAAGTGTCTCCTAGAGACGATTCTAATGAGTACCCACAACATAGGGTTTGGAAGAGAAATAATGGTTTTAGAATACCATCACCCCCTTTTATCTTGAGGTCTGCAGTTTTTCTTTCAGTACTCCAGGTGGGACGTATCTTGTTAAGCTCCTGGTTGTCCATCTGTCTCCGTATCTCTTAAACCCCTGGGTCTGTTTTCAAGGAAGTCTCAAAATTAGTCTTAAGTTTAGCTCAGTCCTCTATGGAACTCATTTTCCAACTCAAGTTGAGTTTGTTATATGAGACGCATTTCACTCACATTGACAGACTTTAGTAATGTTCTCAAATGCTGAGCTGACACAGTGTTTCAGACTCAATTTAGCAAAATAAACAGACTTAACCCACTTAACAGACTTAAGTCCATTATTTTGCTGAATTGAGTCTGAAAGGTTGTGTCAACTCGGGATTTAAGAATGTTACTTAAGTCTGTTAATGTCAGTGAAAAGCGTCTCAAACAAAAAACTCAAATGCGTTGAAAAATGAGTCCATTAGTGGATTTGGGCAAAATGATAGACTTAACTTAGATAAGTTCTTTCAGGCGTATCAAGTGGTCCTCTTCTCTGTTTGCAGAGCATTTGTTTTAAAAAGCTACCCGCATACCAGAACTGAACTCTAAACAAGACTTATGTTGTTTTGTAGAGAATGCAAGTCAGGATCAGACTGTCTTGCGCACAGAACATTAACAGGAAATTTGTATCTGACATCAGATCTGATGAAAATTGCAGGAATACTTTAAAAATGACATCACATAATTATTGTCACATGACAGATCCTAAAATTTTGTGAACAGTTAATTTGCAGAGCCCATACAATGCAGTGGTTACAGGAAGGTCTAGTTATTGAAGAATTGGGGAAATTGAATTTGATGCCCAGCCAAAACTCTTTTCAGGATTGATTAAAGTCATTCTAATAGAATTCAATCCTCTCTCACTGCTGAATAAAGACTTGACCTTGTTTATTATGGAAGGCAGCCATTGGCTCTTAACCCTTTACCACATGGCAATGTTTCAGACATGTTCAAACCAAAGGCATTCGAAGGTGACAAAATAGATATGACTCAGAAATTGAAAATTGTTTTTGGAAGAATAGAAAACATTGTGGTAAAAGGAGAAAATGCTGGTTATCAGTATTTTCTCCTTTTCTCACAATGTTTTCAAAAGCGTTCTACTCCAAAGTTGTCAAAGTCAAAGGTGGCATTGTGTGGTTAAGAGTTAGAGTTTTGTGGGAAGCACTGGTAAAGAATCTCAAAGAACACTTTAAAAGCTGCACCGGTATCTATTGCAGTATTCCACAATCCAAAATGACAAATATATGTTAAAGGAAAACCTTAGATTTGGCTTTTTAGAAAGCCAGATGTCCCAAGTTCTGTTAAATTATGGCTTTGGGACACCCTTCCAGAAAGTTAATGTCAGGCCCTGCAAAATAATTTTGGAAAAGGCACCAAGCTTTAACCCTTTTCCAGACGACAGAATTTTTGACTCAACAAAACTGAAACCATTGGAGACTACAAATTCTGTCGTGCACAAAAAATGATTTCTATCTTTGAAATGGTAGTAAACACTGTAGGAAAAAGGAGAAGAAGATGCTGTTTACCGAATTTTCTCCTTTTCCCACATTTTCAAAAAAATTTTTTTCAAGGTCTTTAAAACACTGGATTGTTTGGTTTAACCCTTTGCCAAACAATCCCGGGTTTTAATGACTCTGTCAGAGAAACCTTTTGAAAACATTGTTGGAAAAGGAGAAAATGCTGGTAAGCAGCATTTTCTCCTTTTCCCACAATGTTTTCTACCCTTCCAAAAACCATTTTTAATTTTTGAGTCATGTTTATTTTGTCGTCTGCAAATGCTTTGAATTTGGACTAGTCTAAAGTTTTGTCGTTTGGTAAAGGGTTAAACAAAATAAAAGAAAAATGATTTCAGGGCCAGAAAGCAACATTCAACCAGAGATGATTGAGGTATTCATTGAGGTCTGTGAGGTGAAGAGATTGAGTAACTGTGTTAGTATAGAAGTCACTCCAGGTCTGCTAGAACCCTGCATTAAAATACAGCAGTACTTCCATGATATAGTACCCATCATGCAGCAGTACCTTTGGGCTAAGTTTGAGGATGTTTACAAGGAACTAGAGCATCAGAACACGAAACAAATGTTGGCAGACGCTCTGTTTTTTCAGGTGTTGTATTGTTTTGATATTGTTCTAGCAGAGCAGTTTTGAAAACAATTTGGGTTAACCTATTACCACACACAATGATAAGTTTTTACGCCCCAGAGAAATTAGACTTTTGAAAATATTGTGGGAAAAGGAGAAAATGTTGGTAACCATCATTTTTTCCAATGTTTTCTTACCTTTCAGAAGCAAATCCAATCATTTGAGCTGCATTTAAATTGTCGTCTGCAAATGTTTTGAATTTGGACTTATCTAAACTTTTGTTGTGTGGTAAAGAGTTAAAATACATTTGCATGTTGCAAGCATTTGTAGAAAGCACCACATCATACATATTTAACTTTTTACCAAATGACAAATTTTAGACTTGTCAAAAATGAGAGTATTTGCAGATGACAAGATAAATGTGACTCAAAAATTGAAATTTGTTATGAGAAGGGTAGAAAACATTGTTTGAAAATGAGTAAATTATGATCACAAGCATTTTCTCCTCTTCCCAGAATGTTTTGTAAAAATGTTTTTAGATTGCTGTTTTTAATCCTTTTGTCAAAAAGATTCCTTGCATTTACAAGCCTGAGGAAGAAGACTTTTTGAAAACAGTGAGAAAAGTTGGCATTTTCTACTTTTCTCACTATGTTTGCTACCCTTTTGAAGACAGATTCTGTAAATTATGGCAAAAGGGGGTTTGATGCATTCCTATGATGCATTATACCAAGCAAGTTATCATATAATTATGGATCAATAAAATCCACATTGTTTGACAACTGACTGAATTCTGAGGTATACTGGTCCTTTGACTAGCAGAAAATTGTGCAATAGCAAAAGGTTTTTGCAGGGTCAGCCTGTGCAGGCTGACTTGGGTTGATACTTTTAGCAGATGTATTTAATCCCCTTTTCACAGAGCATATATACTTTGAGTAAAGAAGAGTCTAATATTTTGTCATTTGGTAGGGTTAGGTAATATCTCAGTCTTTACTTGGTTTGGTTTGTATTGGAATTAAATGCCATTTTAACTCTTTACCACACGACAAAATTCTAGACTCATTGCCCCAGATAAGCTGTGTATTTGCTTATTTTACGCTATTTGGATTTGCAAATATGCAACTAAACTCATTTTAAAGCATAACAAATATGCACATGTTTCTCACAATATGCAATTTGACTGATTTTCATTGCATATTTTGTTGACAACCGAGATTCTCATCTTGATTGGCTGTGTTGTCACTCAAATGCTCGCATGTCATTTTCTGAACAAATTGCAAGCTTTGTAGCTCAGCTCATTATACCACTCGTCACAACTCGGCCGATTTCATACCTACATCTAACTTGATCAACGGTAAACTGGCAGCCTGTTATCGATCTTTGTATTTATCGGACGGTCACGGGAGATACAACGGGTACCAATTTATCAACAGATCCTCCGAGGTTTGCTGAAAGTTGGTTATATGTGTGCTAGGTTTGGCATTTGGCAAACCTCGGGTGATCCTTTGATCAAGTAGCTCGGCTGCATCACGTAAATTCATATATACCTACATAGTGCATTTCTTCCAAAAAAACCCACCCCTTACCATACTTAAATCGTAATACTCGTCACAATTTTCTATTAGAATCTTTCTTGATACATTTCCGTCGAAAAATAGTTTGTACATTAATTTTGTAACTTGGTCTGTCAGTACTCATTGACGCTGGGAAATTTGATATGACCCGGGTTTTTTTTACGCTTAAAAATCTGCCTAAGTGTCAATCTGACGCATGAGATTATCGGCTAAAGCATCATATGAATTAGCTTGAGATTGTGTACCCGGCAGATATAAAGGCTTTAATATGTTACACAATTGGTATGAAATCTGAAGGATGCACATGGCTCTGTTTATCACAGCTAATCAAACTGGCGAGTCATTGTGTGAAAAGGTGATAAAAGTGTTCATTGCTTTATCTAGTGTAAAATGACAGGTTTTAGAGTTACCTGCTACCCTAATTGACAAATCCATGTCAAATGATGGAGAAATACTTTTCCAAAAATTAGTTGACATGAAAAATCGGACGATGAAAAAAAAAAAAAAAAAACGAAAACCCATGACACAAAAAGGGTCCATTTGATATTGTCCGATCAGAGGCACTTCAATGTGTCTTATCGTCTTTAATAATGAATTTGAACAGTGAATTTACACAAATCTCTGTATAAATCAAGAAGTGGAAGCCAAACTATCTGTTTTGTAATGAATAAAAACCATTGGTTACATTATGAAATAAACATATATGACAACCTACAAATTAGTCAGGGGAGGGTGGAGGTTAGGCCTTCTTGTCTGACAGTGTTACCACTGGAACAATTGTTAAAGAAGTTATTGATCACTCATACAAAGAAAGAAGACTAGAATGAAAGAACCCTTTAATGATGGTAAATTTCCTTTTCTCCCTTTTTCACTATGTTCTAGTATGCTGTATGAAAGACAAATCCAGTCATTAAAGCCACATTTGAATTGTCTTCTCTGCTACTGCTTTAAATGTGAAAGAGTCTAAAATTATGTTGTTTGGAAAACTGTTAAAACACTGTTTGTGTCAATTTATTCTTAATGCTGAACTGTGTGTGAGGGCTGCAAGTTAAAATTCATCTCTCCATCTTTCTGATGATCAACTGCTTGGAATTACTAACTAGTTGTAATCAGTGTTTGAAAATACACTCAAGAATGTGAAAATAAAGAACATAATACATGAAAAATTGTGTTAATTTCACCTTTATTTCTCCATAACAACTGACTAATTTTGACCCTTGGACATGAAAATTTTCTCTTTGATTCTTGGAAATTCCATTTTGACTCTTGATATTTAGGGCCCAAGAGTCAATGGCTCAGGGATTGAGAACCCTGGTATCCATATTTTAGCAACACATTTTCTTTTTATACAATGCTTAGCATATAATAGATAAAATGAATAAAATAAAATTGCCATATTTTTCAACCAATCTTACTAGCTGGGCACTATGTAAAATTAAAAAAGTTCACATTATGGGAGTGAAACATAGTTACTATGTTCAATTATGGGGTTAAACTAAATTTTTACTCTACTATTAGAGTTTTCTTGCTTAAAAATTTTCTACTTGAGCATAGTCATTTCATTTTACCCCTATCATAAGAAAGTGATGCTTAAATACTCCTTGGCTCAAAAAACTACATGAAGCTCTGTAGACTGGTCCAAATCATTTGCAGACAACAAATTAAATGTAGTTCAAATGATCATATTTCTCCTTGATAGGGTAGAAAACATTGTGGGAAAAGGAGAAAATGTTGGTTACCAGCATTTTCTCCTTTTCCCACAAATTTTTCGAAAGGCTTCCTTCTTAGGGTCGTTAGAAGTCGGGATTGTGTGGTAAAGGGTCATATCATGGCAGTCAGTGACGCACCCATGTGTGTCCTGGCTTTCTCACACCAGTACTGACACATCTTTCTTTCCAAATTCACTGACTACTTTTCTCATATGCATCAGTAGTGAGAGGTTAGATATCTTCGGAAGGAAAGTTTGCCTTAAACAAGTATCGAACTTGCAACCACCAGGTCACGAGTCAGATATGCTAACCACTGAGCTACCCGAGCGGGCCAATCCTCACTACAAGACAAAATTTTAGACCTGTCCAAAGTGAATTTCATGGCAAATTTTGAATAAATTATGGTTGAAATGATAGGATTTACCTTTGAAAAGGTAGAAAATATTGTGGAAAAAATAAAGAAAATGCTAGTTGCCAGCATTTCCTCCTTTTTCCTCAATGTTTTCAGAAGCCTTCTTCCGTATGAGTTGTTAAAGTTTAGGATTGTTTGGTAAAGGATTTAACAGTTATCCTCTATTGATTTTTATCTTCTTTTAGACGACAAAGTTGGAGGTGATTTACAGACTAAATATCGCAGGGAACGAAACATTTGAAGTCAGAGCAGAAAAATGTGTTATTACCCCACCCACTTTCTACTTCCATTGTGACCATGTGAGCTCTATCCAGGAGGTCAATAGAGAAATAGCTAGACATTTTAGTGGGGGAAACAGTGCCTGTAATACTGCCCTGAGGTAATGATCTATTTTTGTTGCTAAAACCAAGTTTAAACCTTCATCACACAACCCCAAGTTTTAATAACTGTAACTTTTTACCAAATGACAAAATTTTAGACTCTTCCAAATTGAAAGCATTTGCAGATGACAAGATTAATGTGACTTAAAAATTGAAATTTGTTTTGGGAAGGGTAGAAAACATTGTGTGAAAAGGAGAAAATGCTGGTTACCAGCATTTTCTCCTTTTCCCACAATGTTTTCAAGACTTCTTTCTCAGGGTCGTGAAACCCGGGATTGTTTGGTAAACGGTTAAGAAAGAACGCTTTAGAACATGTGGGGAAAAGAAAACATTTTCTCCTAATCCCACAATGATTTCTAGCCTTTCAAAGACAACTACTGCCATTTGAGCAACATTTCACTTGTGATCTGAACATGCTTTTGATTTGGACCAGTCTAGAACCTTGTCACTTGGCAAAGAATTAATACTCAAGTGGATGTATGGGAGGTATTGTCATAGCCCTGCCATCATCATTTTCTGATATCTCTGTAGCAAGGCAGTAGAACTTACTCTGTGCTTGGCCACATTTGCAAACATGGCAGAACTTCTGTGGGCCAGCATTGAAATCTTCAGCTTTAACCCTTTCCCAAACGACAAATTTTGGACTGATCCAAATTGAAAGAGTTTGCAGACGACAATTTTAAATTTGATGAAAATGGCAGAAAGGTCTCATAAAGGGTAGAAAACACTGTGGGAAAAGGAGAAATTGCTCGTTACGAGCAATTTCCAAACGACAAATTTTGGACTGATCCAAATTGAAAGAGTTTGCAGACGACAATTTTAAATTTGATGAAAATGGCAGAAAGTTCTCATAAAGGGTAGAAAACACTCTGGGAAAAGGAGAAATTGCTCATTACGAGCAATTTCTCCTTTTCCCACAGTGTTTTCAAAAGACTTGTACTGCAGACATGTGAAAACCAGGGCTTGTTTGGGAAAGGGTTAAACCTTAGATAATTATATTCTTCCTTTTTCAGTCTGAAAAGGTTAGTAGTTTGTATGTTGTTTAACACTATTTTCAACATTACTTTGGATATGTTGCAGCTACCAGTTAGTGCCCCTATGCTTTCCTGGAGTTCCTTTTACAATTACTTTTTTACACTATGGGATCATTTTTCCCAATCCACTGGCTGCTTTCCCACATAACGGTTGCAGAAACAGTGGTCAGAGGTGGAGAGGAAGGAATTCTGTCGCAATCAATTATCAGTCCTTGGAAAGAAATTGGCCAAGCTGGGGCTTTGAACCAGCAACCTCCTGGTTTCAAGTCTTGTATGGTACCAACTGAGCTACTGGGTTTGGCTAGTCTGGAAACATTATTGTCTAACTCTTTACCAGACAACATAATTTTAACTCTTTACCAAACGATACAATTTTAGACTAGACCAAATTAAAAACATTTGCAGACGGCAAAATAAATGTAGCTCAAATAATGATTTCTGTCCTTGTTTGGGTAGAAAACATTGTGGGAAAAGGAGAAAATGCTGGTTACCAGCATTTTCTCCTTTTCCCACAGTGTTTTCAAAAGCCTTCTTCAGGGTCATTAGAACTTGGGATTGTGTGGTAAAGGGTTAAACTTGATCAAATGGAAGGCATTTGCAGACACCATATGAAATGTGGCTCAAATAATGGAATTTTTTATCCAAAATACAACAATGTTTTCAAAAGCCTTATCTTTCAGGGTCAACTCATAAGCCCCTGCAGTTAACATTTTTCTGTGAAACAGCACACCTTTTCAAAATAGTTTTTGCAAATAGAGAAATTGCTCACATCAAGCTATTTTTATGTGTACCACAATGGTTTTGTTCATATTAATTCACTATAAAATGAGAAAGAGACTTGTCCAATTTGAAAGTATTTATATACAAAATTCAACAGTTGATCGAAAGTTGGAATTTGTCTACAAAAGGGCAAAAAACATTATAGGAAAAGGAGAAATTCTGGCTACCAGCATTTTCTCCTTTTCCCTTAATGTTTTAAAAAACCCCATTTCTCTGGGTCATTAAAACTTGTGATTGTGTGATGAAGATTTTCATTTTGAAAATGGTCCTGTTTTCCAGGAGTTTTCTGCTAGAATTGCATAATACACCAACCACACAAGATGACAGTGATAGCGTAGATATGTTACTTCAAAGACATGATGCTGATGATGTGGAGATTCTGGAGAATGAGGTATGGAAGGTGGAGCCACCTGCCCTTCCTGAACCGGAACCGGAACCTGGTATGTAGGCATATTAACCCTTTAGCAGGCAACAAACTTGTAGACTTGTCCAACTTCTAAGAATTTACAGGCAAGAAATTAAATGTGCCTGAATTGACAGAAAATTTCTCTGAAAGGGTAGAAAATTTTGTGGACAAAGGAGAAAATACTGGTAAACAGTATTTTCTCCTTTTCCTACAATGGTTTTGAAAGCCTATTTTCTTAAGGTCATTATACCCCCCACCTACAGAGTAGAGAGAGTCATATTGATTTCACCATGTCTGTCTGTCATTTGCCTTGTCTTGTTTTCCTTTCTGAGCTCTTACTTGACCTAGGACCCTGAAACTTTATACAAGTATTGCTCATGGCTCAAGGTGCCATATTGTTTTTGGGTCACATTGGTCAAAGATCAAGGTCACAGGTGAACTTTGTTTTTTGAAAAGTGGTGGCTTGTTCTAACTCAAAAACTATGTGACTTAGCATTCTGGAACTTTATACAAGTGTTGCTCATGTCCCAAGGAGTGCCCTAGTGTTTTGGGGTCACATGGGTCGAAGGTCAAGGTCACTGGTGATTGTTTTTGAAAATCAGATCCATTCTCTGATTGTGCTGCTTCAGTGACAAGGTGCTGGTGGGGGGTATTTGTACGTCTTACGACAGTTCTAGTTATAAGTTTCGATTGTTAGGTAAAGGGATATACAGATATAAGTGACTAATAGACAACAGGTACCACCCAGCTGATTGGTCACACAACTTTTAACTGAATTTCTTAATTCTGTTTGAAAAAAAAAGGAGGAAAATAGGAGAAGAGTTTTGCTTGTTCTCCTTTTCCCACAATGTTTGTGAAACCCTCCAACCTCTGGTTAGTTCACAAAAGAATGTGTTGTTAAGGGATAGTATGTACAGTTATTCTTTCTAAGCCTGTAGAAGTTAGGATCTGTTTGAACCCTTTACCACACATTCCCGACTTCTAACGACCCTGAAGAAGAAGGCTTTTGAAAACATTGTGGGTAAAGAAGAAAATGCTGGTAACCAGCATTTTCTCCTTTTCCCACAATGTTTTCTACCCTAGAAAGACAGAAATTATCACTTAAGCTACATTTATTTTGTCTTCTGCAATTGCTTTCAATTTGGTTGAGTTTAAAATTTTGTCGTTTGGTTAAGAGTTAAGCAGCTTAATCATTTACCAAACAATCCAAAGTTTTAACGACCCCAGGGATGATGGCTTTTGAAAATATTGGGAGAAAGGAGAAATTGCTTGTAACAAGCAACTTCTCATTTTCCACACAATATTTTCTAGTCTTCAAAGAGCAATTCCTATCTTTCAAGCCACATTTGATATTTTGTCTGCAATTTTGATATGGATAGCTCTGATATTATGTCATTTGGTAAGGAGTTGAATAAGCTGAGAATTTAAACTACCGGTAATTTCTCTGTCACACCTGTGTTTAACTCTTTTCCACACAGTCCCGAGTTTTAACCACCCTGATAAATAAAGCTTTTAAAAACATTGTGGGAAAAGGAGAAAATGCTGGTAACCAGCATTTTCTTCTTTTCCCAAAATGTTTTCTACCCTTTCACCGCAACAAAGCGTAATTTTAAGCACACATAAATTGTCGTCTGCAGGTGCTTTCAGTTTGGATGACTCCAAATTTTTGTCATTTGGTAAAGGGATAATCGTTTATGAATGGAAAGGTACTCTACCATATTTCCCTTGTTGTAGAGCCCGTTGAAGAATTTCCAGAAGTGGATTTAACCCAAAACAAGAAATCTTCAAACAAGGACAAGCCGTTTGAGTTGAGAGCTTGGCCCCCTGTTGCATCCGAGGACAAAAGCAAACCAAAAGGTAAAAATAGAAATTTTCTTAATTCATTTCAAGTACTGATATACGTGCCTTAACCCTTTACCAAACGACAAAATTTTAGACTCGTCCATGTTGAAAGCATTTGCAGACGAACAAAATGAATGTGACTTAAAAACTGAAATTTGTTTTGGGAAGGGTAGAAAACATTGTGGGAAAAGGAGAAAATGCTGGTTACCAGCATTTTCTCCTTTTTCCACAATGTTTTCAAAAGCCTTCTTTCACAGGGTCATTAAAAGTTGGGATTGTGTGGTAAAGAGTTAAACCCTTGGCCCTCTAAAAACAAATTTGCAATGAGGATGAACCATTTGAATTGTGATTTTTGCCCCCATTGAGAACAGAAACTCAAATGTGTAATTTTCAACTATAAGAACTTCTTAAAAACATTGGAAACAAAGGAAAAACATGCTGGTACCCTTTTTTTTTTCCTTTCCTCACAATGTTTTCTACTGTGTCAAAGATACAGAGTAAATTCATTTCTTGCTGAAATAAATTCCCTGCAGATGACTTTCAAAAGCATGCTTGTAAATATAGATAGTCAACATAATATCACAGATGAAATAGCCTGTCAAACAATGGGTTTAATTTTTTTTTTGCAGAAAAATCAGAGGTACCTACGTCCAACATTTGGCCTCCACCACAAGCAAAAGACTACATGCGGTCATTGAAAGAGCTTCCTGCTAACATACGAATGGCAGCCCCTGATGATGTCAAGTCTGAAACTTCAAGAGAAAATACAGATAATATCCAAAGAAGTAGTGAACCTCAGCCTCAACCTTCTGGCAGGGTTGCTATGGTAGCAGCTCATCCTGGCCCTTCTGGTGATGGGCAAGGTCAAGGGCAACCTGGTAGCCATGGTTACAATAATGTAACTCAGGAAAACGTTCTGACATTTGGCATTGCATCTGATATACCAAGTAAGTAATACTTGACAATAGTGTAAATTTCAAAATATAAATCTAAAAAATTTTCAAAAACTTAACAAAATTCAAAACCAGCTTGACCAGAGTCACATAATGTATATCTCCTCTGCTGATTTGTCAGGGATCAAGCAGAATTTCTGTATTTCACCTGATTTATCTTCTTGTCTACAGCTTCTTTCTCTCAAAACAAATTCAGCAGGGAAGGGGGCAAGATACGTCTTTATAAGACCTTACAAAGAATTTTTTTACTTAGGATTTAACTCTTTACCACACGATCCGGACTTTTAATGATCCTAACAGAAAAGAGCTTTTGAAAACATTGTGGGAAAAGAAGAAAATGCTGGTAACCAGGATTTTCTCCTTTTCCCACAATGTTTTCTACCCCATGAAAGACAAATTTCATATTTAGAGTAACATTGAATTCATTGTCTGCAAATGCTTTGAATTCAGACAAGTCTAAAATTTTGTCGTTTAGTAACGAGTGAAGGCCCATAGGGAAATGCACTATCTGCTGAGCTTATTTGGAATGCCATCAAATACAATATTTACCAACCATTCTGAATACTGTTATAATTGTAGGTTCTAAGACTCTATCCGGTTGGTTGAAATACAATAGATAAGCCAATTAGATGGTTTGTCTTGGAATTTAGAATGAGAAATATCTTGAACTCTTTACCCAATGACAAAATTCTAGACTGGTCCAAATTGAAAGCATTTGCAGATGACAAAATAAATGTAACTAAAAAATTGGAGTTTGTTTTGGGAAGAGTAGAAAACATTGTGAGAAAAGGAGAAAACGCTGGCTACCAGCATTTTCTCCTTTTTTCACAATGTTTTCGAAAGGCTTCTTTTGCAGGGTCGTTAAAAGTCAGGATTGTGTGGTAAAGGGTTAATCTCTATAATGAATACTAGTCCAGGTTGTTGAATTGAAACAAAAGTTGGATGGACATTGATTTGATTGTCTAGCTAGTTGTCCTTCTTCATTAATAATACATTTAGAGTGCCAAGTAAACCCTTGAGACATTTTCTGTCTAGAAATAAAACCTTTATAATTGCATTTTAAGATTGCTCTTTTCCAGAATGTCTGCGCAAAGCAGACAGTGTAGATCAGAGATCAGACTGAATATTTTGTGCACTCTGTTCTTGATCTATACTTGCCGCAAAGGTAACTATAGTAGTGAAATGCAGGTTAAGGGTATAGCAAGTTTCAAAATCATATGGGAAAACTGCAATATTTAGTTGGAAAATGTAGAAAGATTTGGAATTATCTCAAACTAATTTCATGGACAAATTTATGTTGAGACAGATGAAAGGCATATGGCTTGAAAATTAAATCGATCAAGAATTTGATTTTCATAATACCTAGCCCAACTGAAGTAGCTTATGAGTTGAGTATAGGTCAAGATCAGACTGTACAAAAATTCTACTCTGGTCTTAAATCTTTCTTTCTGTTTTTGCATGCTCAAAACATTAATTTTGATTGCAATATCATTATCAGATTTTGATATTGAAAAGATTGACAATTTATCTTTCTGCAAACGTGAGTTTGGCATGCCCACCTTAGTAACGTGGTATTTCGGTCGTTATGTCCGACAAACAAACCAGAAAATGGCGTAGAATACATAGAGAAAGCGCGATAATTTCAGTTTTATTCTAGCTTATGTTCCGCTGTAATTAAAGTACCCAAAGCTTTTTTCCCGACATTCTTTTCAGTCTGGACTAAATCGGCAATGTAACAAGAAAAAATACTTTGAATAATGTCATATTTATGAGAAATTGAAAAATGAAATTAGCGCAAATATGTTCGTAATTCCATGTTTGGTCACAACATTTAGACTAAAATTACATTGTGAGTAGATTGCTGTCTGCATTATCCATAACTTATAATAGGGGCATAAATTTTTAAGACATTTTGTCAGTATATAACATGTCTGTTTGACAGTAAACAATATGAGTAAAGGATTTACAATTTAACCCTTTACCACACAAACCGATGCTTTAACGACCTTGAAGAGGGAAACTTTTTAAAACTTTCTCTTTTTCCTTAGATGTTTTCTACCCTTTCAAAGACAAATTTCATCATTGGAGCAATGTTTAATTTGTCGACAGCAAATGTTTTCATAACAGACGAATCTAATGTTTTGTTGTCTGGTAAAGGTGTAATTAACACCTCTAACACTTGTTTAACTCTTTACCAGACGACAGAATTTTAGACTAGTCCAAATTCAAAGCATTTGCAGACGACAAAATAAATGTGACTTTAAAATAGAAGTTTGTTCTGGGATGGGTAGAAAACATTGTGTGAAATGGAGAAAATGCTGGTTACCTGTATTTTCTCCTTTTCACACAATGTTTTTCAAAAGGCTTTTCCTTCAGGGTCGTTAAAACTCGGGATTGTGTGGTAAAGGGTTAAGTGAAAATTAAGAAGTTTATTGTAAGTAATCAATTAGGTGATTCGTCGTATTTTTAACAGATATATGTTGTAAAAAACTGTTTAATTGGGAGTATATTTGGTCACTTGGATGATTGTAAGGATAAATACTGATTTTGAATGGACATGCATTTATCAGTTGTGCAACAATCGTTGGGAAAACAAACAATCGTTCGAACAGGAAATAATTATTGTGTAATCCAGTCTTAGAACTATGGTTTAACCCTTTCCCAAACAAGCCCTGGTTACCACGTGTCTGCAGTACAAGTCTTTTGAAAACACTGTGGGAAAAGGAGAAATTGCTCATAACGAGCAATTTTTCCTTTTCCCACAGTGTTTTCTACCCTTTTTGATAACTTTCTGCCATTTTCATCAGATTTGAAATTGTTGTCTGCAAATTCTTTCAATTTGGACCAGTCCAAAATTTGTCATTTGGGAAAGGGTTAAACAAAAGGAAAACAATGACATTGTCAATAGTAAAGTCTATCACTTTGTCCGACCCATGTGTTTACATGGTGTGCTATACTGTGTTTTGATTGGCTGATAGGACCTGTCAATCAAAATCGTCAGAAAGGTCAATTCTTCATATCTTCACTTTATGGTTTAACTTGGGTTATTTTAGTCAAAGTTCATAGACACAGCCCATATCAGTGCGTAAACATTTCATTCTCTTTACTTTGTCATGATACTGTAGCATTTGAGTGAAAGAGGGCAAACAATGAAATGAGTCATGCTTTGTGAAAAGGGGGCTTAACACATCTGTGAAAAGTACTGATCTAGGTCAGCCTGCACAGTCCACGTGGGCTGACCTGGGCTGAAACTTTTTGCTATTGGTCATTTTTCTGCAGCTTAAAGGACCAGTGTACCTCATAATTCAGGTGGTTGTAATTCAAAATGGATTTTATGGATCCATAATGCTGTTACAACTTGCTTAGTATAATACATCACAGAGTTGCTTTAAGCCCCCTTTTGCCAGAGTGTGGCCGAAATATATGTATGCTTTGAGTATTATTTTTCCATATTCAAGGAAAGAGGAAATTGTCTGATGAAAAAGCAGCGGAGGATGCTCAGAATATTAAGAGACACTCATCTGAACATAAGCTGACCACTGACAGTATAGAGAAATCAGAAAATGACCAAATTGTCCAGCCTGACCAATCACATGGTATGTTGTTTCACTCTTTCCTTTGCTACTGCCAAAGAATATGAGGAATGTTTAAATATGAATGTATCTGAGCACCTTAAATTTGATTCTTCATAGGTTTCACTGAAATTTTTTGTTTGTTCTCTCAAAATATTCACCTCTAACAGATATACAAAGTTTCAGTCTTCTGATCCAATCTTTGAAGGCATTTTCATAGTCCTTTTTTAGGTATACTATGAAGACATTGGAATTCATTTTCTGTCAACTCTATTTCAACGTGTGTAAAACCATCAGTTTCAGTTTGAGGTGCAAGACTTTCTGAATCAGAAAAAAGTCGTTGTGCTCCCCCACCCTCCGTATTCACCTGACCTTGCCGCTTGCCCTTGTGACTTCTTTTTGTTTCCAAAGCTAAAAAAAATACCTTTCAGGTCAAAAATTTGTTCATCGCAAACACTTTGGTTCTGCAATATTCCAGTGTCTTCATAGTATAGCTAAAAAAGACTATGAAAATGCCTTCAAAGATTGGATCCTGAGACTGAAACTTTGTATATGGTGCTTAGATGCATTCATGTTTGAACAACCCTCATACAGAAAAGATTGTGACTAATAAGAAATAAATAATAAAAATGAGCATTTTCCCCAAGTACAGAATATAGCAGTACATCTTTTGCCATTTAACAAGGATGTCATTTTATGATTAGTTGTATCATGTGGAAACATGTCTGCTACGAGCATGACTTATTTCCTCTTTATAACAAGCTTTAACTCGTTACCAAAGATTCCAGAGTTTTGACAAAAGAAAGCTTTTGAAAACTTTGTGGAAAAAGGAGAAAATGCAGGTAACCAGCATTTTCTACTTTTCCAACAAATTTTCTACCCTTTTAAAGACAAATTTCATTGTTTTAACCATAATCATATTTGTTGTCTGCAGATGCTCAACATTTTGGAACATGGTAGATCTAAAAAGAAAAAAAAAAATAGCTGTTTAACTCTCTATCAAACAACAAAATTTTAGACTTGTCCAAATTGAAAGCTTTTGCAGACGACATACTATATGTAGCTCAAATTGTGGAATTTGCCTCCGTTTGGGTAGAAAACATTGTGGGAAAAGGAGAACATGCTGGTAACCAGCATGTTCTCCTTTTCCCACAATGTTTTCAAAAGGCTAAAGGCTTCTTCCTCAAGGTCGTTAAAACTCGGGATTGTGTGGTAAAGGGTTAATGGTCAAAGGAAAATTCATTTCTAAGGTCAAGCTCCTGATTCTTAGAGCTGTCATCTTAATGTCTGTAAAAACCATGGTCATTGTAGTCTTGGGTAGTGTAATCCTATTTCTACTATGGAAATGTTACTCAAATGACAGACATATGACAGGTAAATGATACATTGCTTGCAGTCTGGCATGTTGATATCTGTGAAAAACACAGCTGCTGGTGTTGGGGGTAGCATAATCTTATGTGGGTTATGAAAAATTTAATCAGATGACCGACTTATGGCAGGTAGTTGTAGCAGTCCATGCTAACAACTAATGGCTTTATTATCCATACAAGTGATACAATGCAATTATGGCTCTCTTGTCTCTTTTTTAAGCCTTGAACAAACAATCCCATGTTTTAACCCTTTACCAAACGACAAAATTTTAGACTGGTCGGAATTGAAAGAATTTGCAGATGGTAAGGTGACCCAAATGACGAAATTTGTTCTTGTAAGGGTAGAAAACATTGTTTGAAAAGGAGAAAATGCTGGGTACCAGCATTTTCTCCTTTTCCTACAATGTTTTCAAAAGCCTTCTTCCTTAGGGTCGTTAAAAGCTGGGATTGTGTGATAAAAGGTTAATGACCAAAAGGAAATATCATTTTGAAAACATTTTTGGAAAAGGAGAAAATGCTGGTAACCAGCATTTTCTTTTTCCCACAATGCTTTCTGCTATTTCAAAGACAACACCCATTGAAGCCACATTGACTTTGTCGTCTTCAAAGTCTTTCAAATTAGACAAGTCCAACATTTTGGTGTTTGATAAAGATAAAAACCTTTAACCGTTAAAGTGCCTTTCACGACTATAGTTGCCTTTGCGGCCCGTGTAGATCGAGATCAGGCTGCACAAAATGTGCAGCCTGATCTTTGATCTACACTGTCCACTTTGCTGAGACACCAGACATGAAAAGCGACCACAAAATTGCAATTATCTTGGTTTTATTCTAGACTGAAAATGTCCATTGGGTTTATTTGGTGCTTTAAGGGTTAAGAATCATGTGACAGTTTTTGAGGTAAGGAGTTACGATGATAACTTTGTTATCAGATGGTACTTGACTGAATTCCTGTTGGTGATGCCGATAGCATAGGAGTGTCCTTCGGCAAGGCACTGCAAAGTTCCAGCCTTGCACTGAAAGAAATTGGCAAGTAAGCAGATGCAGAGACATAAATGAATATGGTTCAAAACACCATTAAAGCAAAAAGGGCTATTGCAGACAGTCGCATTTTGGCTTTCAGATATAAAAGATAAAATATTTATTGTACAAAGAATCCTCGCCCACTTAACCTCTTATCACATAATCCCGACCTTTAACGACCCTGAGAAAGAGGCCTTTTAAAAACATTGTGGAAAAAGGAGAAAATGCTGGTAACCAGTAATTTCTCCTTTTCCACAATGTTTTTTACCCTTCCCAAAACAAATTTTGATTATTCTGTCACATTTATTTTGTCGTCTGCAAATGCTTTCAATTTAGATGAGTTTTAAATTTTGTTGTGTGGTAAAGAGGTAAATACTGAAACTTGATTTCCTTTATATTCAGAACACAGAGAGAAAAGGGAAGGAGAGAAGAAAGATGAAGGACAAATGGAGACTACTTATAATTCATCTTCCGTCTCTCAATATTCCTCACCAGATAGGCATGCACAAACCGCATACAGACAGACACAGTCCCCAGAAAAGAGACAATCTAGTATCAAAGGCAAGTTTTTCATTTTGGAGCAAACTTAATAATCCATGCAGAGTGTTTATACTTACCAAATGATCCAGCAATTTTTCCACCCTACAGATAAAGGCTTTTATAAAAAGAAGAAAACATTGTGGTAACCAGCATTTTCTCCTTTTACCATAAGAAGGGGCATAAAAATTTGGCATTGTTTGGTACAGAGTTATATAGAGAAGTTACAGTTAGAGTTGCATCTGTCTACAAATTGATTGTTTGAACTAGTTTTCAGCAATAAAGTATGTTAGTTTATCAGTATTCATAGAATTTTCTTTTGCTGATGAAAAATTATGATAGAATACTAGTATACATACTTTATTCATTTTGCACCCCCTTTTTTGCTGCAGTGTTTTCTCTTGAACTTTTCTTTTCTTTTGTAAACTCAAATACATGTGTAGTCATTACCTTTACTCAGTTCCAAATGAAATTAATGAAATAAATTCCAGAACTTCATACTAATTGTAAGTACTTTGCATGCAGTGGGCAATACCACCTGATTCATGGACCATAAAGGTCAAGATCATGCTGTATAGAGTATGCAGTATGCTCTTTGATCTGCCCAGTTCATATTTTGTAAAAGAT
This sequence comes from Tridacna gigas, assembly GCA_945859785.2. Lineage (NCBI taxonomy): Eukaryota > Metazoa > Mollusca > Bivalvia > Cardiida > Cardiidae > Tridacna > Tridacna gigas. The sequence continues at coordinate 62,976,498 of OX244034.2, read as the reverse complement.
ATTCAAGCCTGAATAGCTGTGTCTTTGATGCTAATGTTCTTTTTTGTAAAGTTTGTGTAATACTGGGTATATGGTTTTCTCCCTACACCATATTGTTTAGTGAACAAAGGTAAAGATTTCAATTTTTTGTCCTCTTATACAGGTGATCCTGTGTGGACCCATATGGCTTCAGAATATACCTTTGATGAGCTAGGCTCAGGTTCGGAACTATCGAATGTTGTAACACTGATAGACTCAGATGGTGACCCTGAAATTGGACGCTGGGGAGAAAACTTGGTTGCATGCTATCTTCAATGTCAGAAAGATGCGGGAAATATCATAGACTATAAGTGGAGCAATCATCAAAGTGAGACAGGTGCTCCATATGATTTTATTGTTCATTTTGCTGATGATGATGGTATTCACGAAGATTACATTGAAGTGAAGAGCACAGTGTCTGATGACAAGGAAGTCTTTAGGATTTCTGTACAGCAAATTAAATTTGCCGAGGAGAAGAAGGGGAACTTTCATATCTACAGAGTTTTCAATGCTGGAAATCCAGAAAAAGTCAGACTGATTCGCATAGTTGATCTTGACCTTAGACTCAGCCAACAACAAGTTAAACTGTGTATGTTGATATGATCGACTGTTGTATTGAAAGCAGTCTGTTTGTGTTGATTTTTACAAAAACAGGGATAAGTTGAAAAAAAACAGTATTTTCTGTGATAATAGGCTACTTTTATTGTTGTATTCACCATTATGATATCGTGAACATTTTTTATAGATACCAACAACATAAGGATATCATTTAGAAAGAGGACCATGTTCATTTTTGCTAAAATTTGTCTTGATTTCTGTCAATACATAACCCTTGCAGACAATATTTTAGCATGGCAATTTCCAAAGGAAAAATTGAGGTTTGGTCATGCAAAAGCTTTGACATTTTCATCTTGCAGCAGATTGCCATTGAATACATGGTAACAAAAGGAAATATTTGCCTGTAACAAACATTTTGTCTTTTTGTTACATTTACATATTTTATACAAAATCTATGCGGATTATCCATATTCTACAAAAACATTTCCAAAGTGTGCTTCCATTTGGTTTTTTGAGGTTAATGGGTTAACTCTTTACCAGACGACAAATTTTCAGCCTTGTCCAAATTCAAAGCATTTGCAGATGACAAAATGTTACCCAAAACATGAAAGTTGTCTTTCATAGGGTAGAAAACATTGTGAGAAAAGGAGAAAATGGCAGTCTTCTAAAGCCTTCTTTCTCAGGGTTGTTAAAAGTCAGCATCATGCAGTCAAGGTAAAAGAAATTGCTTTGTATGTATGAATTTCATGATGGGTTTTGTGTCACCATTACCTATTTACCAAATGACAAAACTTTAGACAGGTCCAAATTGAAAAGATTTACAGATGAAAAATTAATTTAGATTAAGAGGATACAATATATTTCTGAAAGAGTTGAAAACATTGTGGGAAAAAAGAGAAAACCAGCATTTTCTCCCTTTTCCAAAATGTTTTCAGCCAAGCCCCGTAGCTCAGTCGGTAGCGTACAGGACTTGAGAACAGGAGGTCGCTGGTTCGATCCCCGGCTCGGCCAATTTCTTTCCGAGGATTGATGATAGTCATTGCGACAGGATTCATTCCTCTCCCACCGCTGACTATTGTTTCGACAATGGCTATGTGGGAAAGCAGCCAGTGGCTTGGAAAGAATATTGTGCGGAGTACTGGTAAAAGAAATCCCAGGAAAGCATGGATAGGTGCACTGGCCGCCGTGATATAACTGAAATAATGTTGAAAACGGCGTTAAACACCATACAATCAATCAATCAACCAAAATGTTTTCAAAAACCTTTATCCACAGGGTTGTTAAAACAGAGGATTGTTCTGTAAAGGGTTAAAACCTGTCTTTGCGGACACCTGTATTAACACTACATGTATATACCAAGCAATCCAGAATTTTAATTACCCTTTGTAAGAAAGCCTTTGAAAAAGTTTTGGGAAAAAGAGAAAAACTCTGGTAACTAGTAATTTCTCACAATGTTTCCTACCCTTTCAAGGACTAAAGCCATTATCTGAGACATTTCACCCTTTACCTCACCATCCCAACTTTTTAACAAGCCTCAGGATTTTTTTAAAAGCCTTTTTAAAACATTGTGAGAAGATTGGTAACCAGCATTTTTTTCCTTTTCACACAATGTTTTTTTCCGAAATACAGACAAATTCCATCATTTAAACCACATTTAAATTGTCATCTGCAAGTGCTTTCAATATTGACTTGTCTACATTTTTGTTGTGTGGTAAAGAGTTAATTCATTCTCTGCTGATGTTTTGAATTTGGACAAGTCAAAAATTTTGCCATTTGGTAATGATAATGAACTGAGCAAGCAACCTGTATCGTGCAAGCATATGTTGTCTTTCTAGAGGAGATAGGCATTTTGAAAAGTACCTGTACTAACCAAGCCCTTGTCCTGTAACCCTTTACCGCACAATGCCGCCTTTTGACGCCCCTAGGAAAGAAGCCTTTTGAAAACATTGTGGGAAAAGGAGAAAATGCTGGTAACCAGCATTTTCTCCTTTTCCCACAATATTTTCTACCCTATCAAACAAAAATTGCACCATTTCAGCCACAGTGAAATTGTCGTCTGCAAATGCCTTCAATTTGGACAAGGCTAAAATTTTGCCGTTTGGTAAAGAGTTAACTCTTTACCACACAACAGAATTGTAGACTGGTCCAAATTGAAAGCATTTGCAGACAACAATTCAGACATAGCTCAAGTTGTGAAAGTTGTCTTTGAAAGTGTAAAAAACTTTGTTGGAAAAGGAGAAAATGCCGGTTCTCTTTTTCCTACAGTGATTTCAAAAGCTTTTTCCTGAGGGTCGTTAAAAGCAGGGACAGTGCGGTAAAGGGTTAACCTATTACCACACAATTCCTGGCTTTTAAAACCCTGGAAAATTAAATCTTGATCTGTGTTTAAAGGTAGACGATCTCTTTTTGAATGATATTGGTAACAGAACAGAACAGAACATTTTATGAGACAACACTTACACCACATAAAGCTGTTAAAATGCATACTTGGAACAAGTAATCACTCCTTTTTCCTTAATGTCAAAATGTCCATGTCAGGAATGTGTATAATTTTTCTTACAATGCAAACATATATCCTTCATCAGAACTTACTTTTACTTGTTTGTAAATGTCCATTTCAGGAATGTAAAAACTTTATTTTAATTTTTTTGATGATGTGAATATGTATTTTGATCAGAATCGGAATTTCAATTTTTTTTCCCTTCTGATTTTTTTTGTTTATTTTGTATCTTCATTGATCAGATTAACTCTGTACCAGACTACAAATTTCTAGACTTGTCCAAATTGAAAGCATTTGGAGACAACAAGTTAATTATTACGCAAATTATGAAATTTGCCATTGAAAGGCTATAAAACATTGTGGGAAGTGGAGGAAATGCTGGTTATCAGCATTTTCTCCTTTTCCTGAAATGTTTTCAAAAGCCCTTTTCCTTGGGGTCATTTAAATTTGGAACTGTGTGGTAAAGGGTCAACCCTTTACTGCACAATGCCACCTTTTAACGACCCTGGGAAAGAAGCCGTTTAAAAACATTGTGGGAAAAGGAGAAAATGCTGGTAACCAGCATTTTCTCCTTTTCCCACAATGTTTTCTACCTTATCAAAGAAAATTTGCACCAGTTGAGCCACATTAAAATTGTCCTCTGCCAATGCTTTCAATTTGGACAAGGCTATAATTTTGTTGTCTGGTAAAGAGTTAATTTGGAACCTCCTGAAAAATTTGTAGCAAATGACTGTTAAAAACATCCTTATGAAAATAAGAAAATCAACATGAATTAAGCAAGGTCTAGTAGCTTGTACATGTTATAAACATTGTTGCAAAAGTAGAAATTGCTTATCATCAGAAATTTCTCCTATTGTGGTAACCTTTTGTCTTTTTCAGAATTAGTCTGAAGGAGTTTCATTTGTTAACCTTTAACACTTTACCAAACGACAAAATTTTAGACTGGTCCAAATTGAAAGCATTTGCAGACGACAGATTAAAGTTGGCCCAAATGAGGAAATTTCTACCTGATAAAGTAGAAAGCATTGTGGGAAACGGAGAAAATGCTGGTTACCAACATTTTCTCCTTTTCCCATAATGTTTTCAAAAGGCTTCTTCCTCAGGGCCGTTAAAAGTCGGGATTCTGTGGTAAAGGGTTAAAGTGCTGAATCAATGATTTGGACATCTTTGATTTGGAAAAGCAGCCCAAAATATTGCTGTTTCAAGGTTGTTTCTGCTAGAATATGTAACATAGTAGCAGAGAGTGTAGATTAAAGATCATACTGTACATTCCGTGCAGTCTGATCTTGATCTACACAGTCTGCAAAAACAACGTAAGTGGGTTCCAGGGCTTTAAGGATTAAAGGTACTCTCCATTTCTAAAAGTTTTAGATGTAATAAAGAGGAATTCTTAAACACTGTGTTACAAATTTGTTTTCTTTCACCCTGTATCTTAAAAGGATGCATGCTTCTGGTAAACTCTGTCCTAAGCGATTCTCGGTTTTCATAACCGTAGAAAAAGAAATTTAGAAACACTGTGGGAAAAGGGAAAAAATCCTGGTAACCAGCATTTTTTTTTATTTCTTTTCCAACAAGTTTCTTTAACCTTTTCAAAGACAAATCTCATTTCTTGAGCATATTTTATTTATTGTCAGCAAAAGCCATCAATGTAGTCACGTTTAAAATTTTGTCACTTGGTAAAGAGTTTATGGATTGGGATTTTAATCTAGTTATCCCCTAGTTTAACTTTTGAGCAGACAACAAAATTTTGAGCTTGTCCAAACTGAAAGAATTTGCAGACGACAAATCAGATATGACTCAAATGATGGGATTTGTCTCAGAAAGGGTAGAAAATATCGTGGGAAAAGGAGAAAATGCTGGTTATCATTTTTTTCCTTTTTCCACAATGTCTTCCAAGGCCCTTTTCTTCAGGGTTATTGAAACTCGGAATCATTTGGTTAAAGGTTATTCCCCCACTGGAGCCTTTTATGGTTATATTCTGTACCAGCAATTTCACCTTGTCCCGCAATGTTTTCAAAAGCCTTTTAACCCCAGTATCCTTAACCCATATCCTGCTAAATAGGCGAAATAAAACTTTCAAGCCAATAGTAAAAACCAAAATTTTGCTATTTCAAAGGTATTTCAGGAGGAAAAATATCTCCTAATCGGACAGTGTAGATCCAAGGTACAAGATCAGACTGCATGTTCTCTGCAGTCTGATCTTGATCTATCCTGTCCACAAAGGTCCTTGAGTTGTGCTAAGCAGCCTAAGGTTTAGAATATGTCATGGTTTGGTAAAGGGTCAATCAAGACATGAACAGTGGCTTACATTTGCACTGGGACGTGAGGAAAGAGTTCTTTCAACAGATTAGAAGCAAGAAGAATCCTGTGGCTTTAAGAAGTATGTTACACTTGGCCCTGAAGCAGATTAACAGGTACTGTAATCAAAACGGAAAAGGTATATTACAAGCATAGTAGATATGAAATGCTTCCATTCTCTGACCAACTTTCTTGCCACAACTTTAACTTGAAGGATCGACTGTTTTCGCAAACAGGGCAGCTAGTGGCTCTTGTAAACACCTGGGGCACATGGATAGGTGAATTAGCGTAAATATAAAAAATACTGTTGAAATAACACCAAATACTTTTCCTTGTGCTATAAAGGCCATGTTTCGTCCTGCCGATATTACTTTAGGAACACATGAATAAGTGGCTGTCACCGTGATATAAGTGAAATAAGGTTGAAAGCGGCGTGAAACACACACGCGCAAAACGCGTTTACTCTTGAACGAAACCTGCACTGTAACACTGGGGGCCAAGCCAGTCGGTGATGAATCCGAGAGGTTGCGAGTCCGAATCCTGCCTGAGCGTAGGTTCGTTTCGGAGTTCTAACAAAAGAGTCGTTGAGACAGGAATCAGTTATCACTTACCATTGAATATGGTTCCGGTTATGATGATATCCGAGATCACCCAGAGGCTTGAAAAGGTTTTGGTATTAAATATTGATACAGAAACGATGGAGAAGCACGCACATGGGTGCACTGGCCGACGTGACATGACTGAAATAGTGCTTAACCCTTTACCACACAATCCCGACTTTTAACGCCCCTGAGAAAGAAACCTTTTGAAAACATTGTGGGAAAAGGAGAAAATGCTGGTAACCAGGATTTTCTCCTTTTCCCACAATGTTTTCTACTCTTTCAGGGAGAAATATCCTCATTTTGGCCAACTTTAAAATGTCGTCTGCAAATGCTTTCAATTTGGACCAGTCTAAAATTTTTTTGTTTGGTAAAGGGTTAAGACAGCGTCAAATACCGTACAAACTACAACAGGGGGTATAATTACAGCCAAACTAATATTGTCAATGGGTACTTTTTGCCATGCAGCGCATGCGAAAGTTTTCGCTAAAAATTTCTTGACTTCGAGCGAATTTATCGCGCCACCACTAAAGGGGATACAAACTTTGACGCGTTATTTTTGCTACTTGGAACCTTTTTTCGTGCTTCAAAACCTCACAACGAAATCCCTAACAATTCCAAGTATCTCTACACAGCTTTAAAAAATAAAAATTGTTTGTCGTGTGAGTACAATCTTCAGAATTTCAACAGGGTACCTTTTACGCTGCTGCGAAAGTTTTCGTTCAACATGGCTGGATATTGGCCGAAACTTTTGCACCACCACAAAAGGGGCCATTTTTTTTTGTAGTGGACTTTGCCACCGTTCCTTTGGGTCTGTTTCGTCGCAATGAAAGTGTTGGCTCGGGACTGGGATCACACAGTAAAGGTCTCCTTTCTCCACACCCCCCCCCCCCCATATTCTTTTTTTTTTTTCGTTGTTGTAATTTCTGCATATTTGCAAAAGGATTCTTTCTTTCCCGCCCTACTTCCCAATAGAAAACCTGCAGTTGAAACTCCTATGCTACGATGTGGATACTTTCGATGAGTTTACTCGGGTTTTAATTCTTAAGGATATCTTTAAACATGTCGAAACTTTGTCTTGAAATTTAACCCTTACGAAGATTTACAGATACACTATATTCATATACTTTCATCCTCAGTTGATTCCTTATACTTGTTGTAATTGTTAAATTAGCATTTATATCCAATGAATGTTTAAAAGCCTCGAGCAGAGTGATAGAGAGAGAGAGAGAGAGCGAGATAGCGAAAACGAGGGAGAGAGAGAGAGTGCGCAGGAAAGCGAAAGCGAGGGAGAGAGAGAAAGAAGAGAGAGAGAGATGGAGGGGGAGAGAGAGAGAGAGAGAGATCGACCTTGGAATTTATGTGACTATTGATGTAAATATGACTATGTACTGTGTACACGTCAAATAAAATGTTGTTCTGTTCTGTTCTATTCCTTTCCTACACGACATTTTAGACTTGTCCAAATGGAAAACATCTGCATATAACGGATTTAATTGCGGCTCAAATGCGAGGATTTATCTCGGAACTGGTAGGAAAGAGTGTGGACATAGAGAAAATGTTGGTTACCAGCCTTTTCTCCATTTCCCACAATGTTTTTAAAAGCCTACTTCCGCGAGGTCTTCATGTCCCGTGATTCTTTGATAAAAGCTTAAGCCATAATATACTTCTTACTTGGTTTTTTCCGTCATCTTCGAAATACAGCTCTCGCACACACACACACACACACACATGTATGTTTGATCTCTTTCCATTTGCAGATGAAAATGTGGACTTGTATTTGACAAGGAAGCAGATGGTCGCGGGAAATGGAGAAAATACTGGTTACGAGCAATTTCTCCTTTACAAACAAAGACTTCGTTTGGCTTCTTTCTCAGCATTGTAAAAAACAGATTTATTTGGTTAACCCTTTACCGCACAATACCGCCTTCTGACGCCCCTGGAAAAGAAGCCTTTTGAAAACATTGTGGGAAAAGGAGAAAATGCTGGTAACCAGCATTTTCTCCTTTTTCCATAATGTTCCACCCTATCAAAGAAAAATTGCACCATTTAAGCCACATTGAAATTGTTGTCTGCAAATGCTTTCAATTTGGACAAGGTTAAAATTTTGTCGTCTGGTAAAGGATTAAGAGGTTAACCGATTACCACACATTTTTCTTTTTCCTCCCAAAAAACTACCTTTTGTGATGAAAAGGCGAGGCTATGACGGATAAAGAAAACGTGTTTTTTTTTTTGGTACGGAATACATCGCAGGAAAAAGGAATGGTGGACTGTTTCAAGAATTTGTCCTTTTCTCTTCATGTTTTTGAAATTTGTCTACAGAATGAGACATTTAACTCCTATACATGCTGATAGTGAGGCAAAAGGAGATATTGCTCGTAAAGTAACATTGTAATTAGCAGTGTTTTCACATGCATTCACGTGTAGTTTATATAGATGTTTTCATAGTCGTCTGAATAAATGTTAGTTAACTTTTTACTAAATTCAAAGCACTGGCAGACGACACCTTAAATGTGGCTCAAACTGAGATTTCTCTTTGAAAAGCTAGAAAATTTTGTGGGAAAAGGAGAAAATGCCGACTACCTGCATTTTCTCCTTTTCCCCTATGTTTTCAAAAGCCTTCTTCTTTAGGGTTGTAGTTTTGTGTCTTCATTTGTACGGTGTTTAATGCCGTTTTTAATATCTAAACAGTAAATTGGTTACCAACATTTACTCCTTCTCCCTCAATGTTTTCAAAGGCTGTCTTTGTCAGGGTTGTAGATAAAGCATCTGTAATTGTTGCTTGTGACTGATTAACACATTGGTGTACACATTATTTTTAGACTTTGTGAAATAGTGCATGATATTTCGTCGAAAGTATGTTTCGTCGAAATCCACTGTTTTAAAATACCGATTGCTAAATTCCTAGATTTATTTCATGAAAAGCTCTGTCTGGCAGGAAGATTTGAGCCACAATTTGTCTGGGTTAGGATAAGGGTCGGGGCTAGGGATCGTTTTCGACGAATGTGGTTTTCGACGAAATGTCGCACACCCTTGTGAAAATGACAAACAGGTGAAACATTTGGAAATTTGAGGGAAGGAAAACGCTTCTTTAAGCCTTTATTTAAACCTTTACAGAATGAAAAAAAAAAAAAAAAAGACTTTCCAAACTGAAAGTTTTTGTTTTGCAGATGACAAGTTATATGTGGATAAAATTTGCTTCTGAAAAGTCAGAAAACATTGTGGGGAAAGGAGAAACTGCTGCTCATTTTCTATCCCACAATGCTTTCTAAAGCCGTCTTACTCAGGATCGTCTCGTAAAGGATACAATGGAAAACATAATGGGAAAAAAATTGCTCCTTCTCCCACAAGGTTGTTATAAACTGTTCGATGGCATGAGCAAGAAAAATTGACTTTGTAGAGTAAATGGCCAATAAGTTCCAAAACAGAGCTTAACCCTTTACCAGACAACAAAATTTTAAACTTTTCCAAATTGAAAGCATTTGCAGATGACCAAATAAAAGTGACTCAAAAATTGAAATTTGTTTTGGGTAGGGTAGAAAACGTGGGAAAAGGAGAGAATGCTGGTTACCAGCATTTTCTCCTTTTCCCACAATGTTTTCAAGTTTTCGTTCTTGGGGTCATCAGAAGTCGGCCTTGTGTGGTAAAGGGTTTACATTTCAGAAGTTATTTGTGTGGACATTATTTTGACCATTAATTTACGAAACTATCTCGATATTTAACTCTTTACCAGACGACAAAATTTCAGACTCTCCCAAATTGAAAGCATTTGCAGATGACAGAGTAATTATGACTCAAAAATTGAAATTTAATTTTGGAAGGGTAAAAAACATCGTGGGAAAGGGATACCAGCATTTTCTCCTTTTCCAACGATGTTTTCAAAAGCTTTCTTTCCCAGGGTCAGTAAAAGTAGAATGTCTGCTAAATTAGGAAAAGGGTTCTAACTCTTTACTAAACGACAAAATTTTGGACTGGACCAAATTGAAAGCATTTGCAGACGACAATTTAAAAATTGCTAAATTGATGGTTTTTGTTTTTGATAGGACAGAAAACATTGTGGGAATAGGAGAAAATGCTGGTTTCCAGCATTTTCTCCTTTTCCCACTTTGTTTTCAAAATGCTTCTTCCTCAGGGTCGTTAAAAGTCGGGACTGTGTGGTAAAGGGTTAAAAGCGTTGCGGGCAAGGGACAGAACACGGGTAATCAGCATTTCATCATAATGTTTTCTACCCCTTCCCAGACAAAATTTATCATTTCACCCACCTCTTCTTTGTCATCTGCAAACCCTATCAATTTGGACGAGTCTACAACTTTGCCTTCTGGTGACAAGTCAACAAGAATACAACTCACAAGTAAAAATGCCGTACATACTTTTCTGTCTAGTTGGGTTGTTGTAAAACTTTATTTCATAATTTTCAAAGCTACATGTACTACATGTAATTCATGCTTCTGAATTAATATAGAATTTTGCATAACTCTTTACCATACTGTGACATTTTAGACTTGTCTAAATTGATAGCATTTGTAGGTAACACATGAAACATGGCAAAACTGATGGAATTTGCCAGTCAACAAATAGAAAACATTTTGCTAAAAAGAGAAAATGCTAGTTACCCAACATTTTCTCCTTTACCCGGAATGTTTTCAAAAGGCTTCTTCCTAGATGTTGTTAAAGCCCTGGATTGATTGGTAATAGGTTTGGTTAAATATATGAAATAATACTTCCATTTAACTCTTTACCAAACGACAAAATTTTTGACTGGTCCAAATTGAAAGCATTTGCAGACAACAAAATACACAGGACTCAAAAATCGATATTTGTTTTGGGAAGGGTAGAAAACATTGTGGAAAAAGGAGAAAATGCTGGTTGCAAGCATTTTCTCCTTTTCCCACAATGTTTTCAAAAGCTTTCTTTCTCAGGGTCGTTTAAAGTCAGGATTGTGTTGTAAAGGGTTAGGTTCCACTGGCCATAGACAAGTGATAAAGGTTAACTCAAGCAAATGGCAAACTTTTAAGACATTCCCTGGTTGGAGGCATTTATAGATGATCTGTCAGATGTTGCTCAAATGACAGGGTTTGTCTTTGAAAGGGTAGAATGCATTGTGGGAAACAGATGGAATGCTGTTTTCCAGTATTTTCTTCTCTTCTCACTGTTTCCAAAAGCATTTATCTCTAGAATCATTACAACAAGGGATTGTGGGGTAAAAGCTTAATTAATTAATTATTAACTGTATATTCACTATAAAACGTCATAGGACTGACAAGCTTGTAATGGAAAATTATTGCATATCCATACTATGCACAGCTTGTTTTGTAAGCAAGTAAAGCGAGACAGGGCCATTATGGCCCTCATGTTGTTACCTGTATTATTTCTTTTTCCAATTGGTTTCTGAAAAGGCAACAGAAGCTGCCTGCAAGCACCAGAGATCCAAACCTTTCAGCAGCAATGGCATTTTCGCCATATGTGTATTTGAGGATAATGTAGATTAAGGTATACAATATGCTGTCTGATCTTGGATTCACATGGTCTAAAATGTTGAAAGATTTTGTAATAAAAATGCTTTGACATCAGAATATTTTGGTCCTTTACATTAACTTACTGCATGAATATCTACTGAACTCTCTACCACACAATCCCGACTTTTAATGACCCTGAGAAAGAAGCCTTTTAAAAACATTGTGGGAAAAGGAAAAAAATGCTGATAACTAGCATTTTCTCCTTTTCCCACAATGTTTTCTACCCTTCCCAGAACAAATTTAATTTTTTGTCTGCAAAATCTTTCAATTTGGACTAGTCTAAAATTTTGCTGTTTGGTAAAGAGTTAATCTACTGAGAGCTCAACGGAGACTTGATAATAGTGGATGATTATCACATAAATAAAGACCATAAACTCTTCACAAAATGACTAAATTATAGACATTTCAAAACTGAAAGCATTTGCAGATGACAATTCAAACAGGGTTGGTATTATGAGAGAATTTTCTAAATTTAAAAGTAACACAACTTCTGATTGGCTAAACCAAAAGGTTTTGCCAATCAGAACTTGTGTTACTTTCAAATTTAGAAAATCTTGAGGAAGAAGACTAAGAATGTTCTTAAGAATGGCTCATGAATACAGACCCTGGTCTCGCCTAGATTGCTGTAAGGAATCTGTACTTTAAACTTTTTGCCTGCATTTTAGACCCTGCTTGGTCACGGTCACTGACTCACTGGAGTAATCTGGATGACATATGACACAGTTTTTAAGAAGTCATTGTTTTCAACTTTTACCTTTAATACCACACTGTCATATAAAACTTTTAGCATTATGTGACATCTACGAAGGGGAAAAACATGTGGAAAAAACAATTAAAGGGTTAAAGACCATGACCCTTAATTTTCTGAATGACACCCAAAATTCCAAACAGGGAGTCAAAGATGATCCCCAAAATTCATTAGCTAGAAGAAACACTTAAGGGTTGATTATTTAGCTACAAAATGCAGACAAAAAATGTTCCTTATTGTGTTTCAAAATGTCAGCATACAATGTGCAGCATAACGTTTTTTCAGGGAGGGTAGATCAAATTCAGATTGTACAGGACATGCAAGTCTGATCACTGGTCACCACTGTCCGAGATATTTAAAGATATTTTTGCGAAAAATATCCTCAGAATTGCTATAAGTAGGTGTTGATCAATGACAACCTATCATGCAATGAGCTGTCTAAGAGTTACCTCTTTACCAGACTACAAGATTTTACAGACTTGTCCAATTTGAAAAAATTTGCAGACAACAAATTGAATGTTATTCAGAACCTGGGATTCTTTTGTGACGGGTTAAGCACTATCTTCTTGGAAATTGTAAATGAAAAAAAATCTCCTAAAACTTTTTTATAAAACAGCATAACTCTAATCTTCAATTTATTCGATCCTAACAGCACTAGGGAAAAACTTAGGTTGATTTTGTAGACAATGTAGATCAAGATCAGACTAGCTTTTTGTATTGGTCAAGATCAGATGGCACAGAACATGCTATTGGATCTTGGATTCACATTGTCCACTATTCTGTGAAAAACTCTTTAAAAAAAACAGCATAAAATGCAATGCTTTACTCCATCTTGTTTGCCTAACCTTGATCTAAATGGACTGTAAAAACACCATTACATAGCTATTTGCATGCAAAGAGTTAACCCTTTACCACACAATCCTGACTTTTAACAAACCTGAGGAAGAAGCCATTGAAAACTTTGTGGGAAAAGGACAAAATGCTGGTAACCAGCATTTTTTCCTTTTCCCACAATATTTTCTACCCTGTCTAAGAGAAATTCCATTATTTGAGTCACATTTAAATTGTCGTCTGAAAATGCTTTCAATTTGAACCAGCTTAAATTTTTCTTGTGTGGTAAAGAGTTTATAACTTGCCAAACAATAAAGTTTAAGACCTGTCTCATTTCAAAGCATTTCCAGACTAAAATGATAGAACTAGTGTTTGATTGGCTATAAAACATCATCGTCTAAAGATGTCAATTTGGAAGAGTCTAAAATTGTTGTGTGGGAAAGAGTTAAAGCTTAAATTCCATTCAGATCAATATCCATAGGCATAAGAAAATCGTGCATTGCATACTTCCAGGTCCATAATCGTGCAATCCTATCGAATTCCTTCCTATTACAAACATATACGCGTCCAATCGTAGGTTCCATACACACATCACAGAAAGGGTCTGTTAATAACGACTGTATACTAATTAAAACTTTGGAAATAGTCAACGCAAGGCTCCAGTTATAGTGTATTGAATCAAGTCCCACATCTCCGTGACGACTAATATTTGGATGAAAGATTTTGGTGATGAACTGTACTTTGGGTGGCTTCATAGGATAGCTGTAAAATACAAGACATATGAGTAGTATGAGATTAGTTCATTAGCATCCTCCTGAAACAAATTCGCATCACATGACATTAATTTGCTTTTTTAATCTTTAACATGGTTTTCAACTTTATATAAGGCACATTGCAGCTGCCAGTGTACCTTTCAATGTTTCCCCAGAGTTTGTGTTACAAGTGTTCCGCACAACATTCTTTCCATGCCACTTGCTGCTATGTCACAGTAATAACTGATTGATTGTATGGTGTTTAATGCCGTTTTCAATATTATTTCAGTTACATTGCCGCGGCAGGTGCACCTATCCATCTTTCCTGGAGTTTTTTTTAACTAGTGCTCTGCACAATATTCTTTCCAAGCCACTGGCTGCTTTCCCACATAACCATTTTTGAAACAATGGTCAAGGGTGACAGAGGAATGAATCCTGTTGCTATGACTATCATCAGTCCTCTGAAAGAAATCGGCCAAGATGGGGAATGAACTAGCAACCTCCTGTTCTAAAGTCCTGTACACTACTGACCAAGGTACCAGGGCTCTGCTATGCCATCAATCCAATACATGATTTTGAGAACATCCTTGTAAAATATGGATAATCAACAAGAGCTAGGACTTGTTTCAAGCAATTGCTCCTTTTCCCACAACATCTTCCAAAGCTGTCAATAGCAAGGGATGTTCCAAGTTGTACTTGTGCTGTAAAGGGTAAAAGTTTTGGCCACATGGAATCTTCTGTCAGAGCCTCCGTATAAAATACAGTTACTTGAGTATTTCTATATTTTAGGGCTATAAAGGTATTACCTATCAGGAATTTGAAGATATAAAAGAAACAACCCTCCTTCATATGGGCTTCCTTGTGGCCCAGTTATGGACGCCTGCCAGTGACAACAGTGTCTGTCGAGGGGCTCTGCCCTAATTCCTTCAGGTGGGTCTGACTTTAACGTTTTTAGTTCACTTCTTAATCTTCTGTGGCGCCAAGAATTTTCTTCGATAGGAGGTGTGCTCTAAATTTGATAACACAAAAATAATTTGCCTAAAATATGATCACAAATAGTCAAACCTGTATTACGCATGTAGCTAATGAATAATTTAAAAGTGATTTACCTTTTACCAGGCGACACAATTCTGGACTTGTCCAAATCGAAAGTATTTGCAGACGATGCTTTAAATGTGGTTCAAAAGATGTAATTTATCTTTGTTAGGATAGAAAACATTGTGGGGAAAAAGGAAAAAATGTTAACTATGAGCATTTTCTCCTCTTTCTGCAATACTTTCAGAAGGCTTCTTCCTTTGGGATATCAAAAGTTAAGATTATGTGATAAAGTGTAAACTCTGTACCAGACGACAAAATTCTAGACTTTTCAAAGTTGAAGCATTGGTAAAATTTCCTCATACATAAATTTATGCCCAGTTAAAAAGAAATAAGTAGTACATTGTAGTAGCATAAGTTTTCAGTGAGTTAATGAAATCTTGCCTCAAAAGCTTATGAGTGTCAGATTCTTTATCTCTTTACCAAACGACAAAATTTTAGACTGGACCAAATTGAAGCATTTGCAGACGACAAGATAAACGTGACTGAAAAATTTAAATTTGTATTTGGAAGGGTAGAAAACATTGTGGGAAAAGGAGAAAATGCTGTTTACCAGCATTTCTCCTTTTCCCACAATGTTTTCAAAAGGCTTCTCTTTCAGGATCGTTAAAAGTAGGGATTGTGTGGTAAAGGGTTAAATCACATAACTGCATCTCAAGAAATCTAGTTAGCAAAATGATAACAGAGCTTGGACCAATGATGACATAACATGTACTTGCTTATCTGAACTGTGTGGAAAATAACAAAATTTGTAATAGCTTTATTATACTGAAAATAAGGCCAGTAATAAGATTCTTGCGACAGGACAATCGCTACTTGATTCTTCACGTATTATCATTATGAAAAAATAAAGCATATAGTCAAAACCTACCAATCCAGCAATGAAAGCAAGATTATATCCTTTACCAAACAATCCAGTGTTGTATGACCTTGACACACTAGGTGGTTTTGGAAAACACTTTGGGAGAAGGAGAAAATATCGGAAACAGACTGCAATTACTGTCTGTGTAAGAATGAACTCTTTACCAAACAACAAATTTTTAAACTGGACCACATTCAAAGCATTTGCAGACGACAAATTGAGTGTTGCTAAAATGATGATTTCTGTCTCTGATAGGGTTGAAAACATTGTGGGAAAAGGAGAAAATGGTAGTTACCGGCATTTTCTCCTTTTCCCAAAATGTTTTCAAAAGCCTTTTCTTTTAGGGTCGTTAAAAGTTGGACTGCGTGGTAAAGAGTTAAAGAAAGGCAATCTAGACATACAGATTCATTGTAGAAATTACATTACTGGAGCCATAAATCTTTACCAAAGGAAAACATTTTAGACTGGTCCATATTGAAACCATTAGCAGATGACTGGTCCATATTGAGACCATTAGCAGATGACATTTCAGATTTGTCTCAAATGATGCTTGTCTGTGAAGGCTAAAAACTTTTGTAAAAAAAGGAGAAATTGATGGTTACCAGCATTTTCTTCTTTTTCAACAATGTTTTCAGAAGCTTTCTTTCATTAAAACTCAGGATTGTGCTGTAAAGGATTAAAACAGTGGTTGGAGAGGTAAAATAAGACTGTCTTTTACAGCATCTCTCAGCTCTAGAACACCCCTAAAAGACCTACCTGTAGCATCATACTTTCTAAACAATATCTGCAGGGTGAACTCTCCAAACTGAAATACAATTCAAACATCAGTTGTAAAAAAAGTACTGAAATAATTGAAATCTACACCCACTTAACTCTGTCCATGATGACAAAATTTAGCATTGTTCAATTTGAAAGCATTTGTGGATGAAAAAATAAACAGGACCCATATGATGGGCTTTACCTTTTCAAAGGGTAGAAAAAATTGTGGGAAAAGGCGAAAATGCTGATGACAAGCATTTTCTCCCTTTTCAACACTGTTTTTATAAACAGTTTTTGTTAGGCACTGTTTGGTAAAAGATTAACTCATCATTTTAACTCTTTACCAGTTGGCAAAATTTTAGACATGTCCATATTGAAAGCATTGGCTGGTATGAAATTGAATGTAAACCAACTGATTAGGATGATCTCTGAACAGGAATAAAACACTGTAGGAAAAGGATGTTACTAGCATTTTCTCAAAGGCTTTTCTTTAAAGCCTTTGACCACTGAGTCTTTTAAACATGATAATTAAATTTTGATAAAATCTTAAATTTCTACTTCTGATTCTAAATACATGTAAAACTGAAGTTGATATGACCCAGATATTGACCTCTTTCAATTTAGGCTAGGACTTGAAGAGATATGGAGGAGACACGACTTATGAGCACCTCACCCTTGACCCTGCTGTAACCTTGTGCCTGGTGTCTAAGACCTCTGCATATTGTCTCATTAAGGTGGGCACATGTGTGAAATATTTTAAAAATCAGGCCAGAGGTTCAAGAGATACGAAGCACATGATTAATGAGCACCTAATCCTTGGCCCCCTGCTGTGACCTTGACTTTGGAGCAAGGCATCTGAAACCTCCAATCTGTGTATCATCTCAACAAGGTGCACACATGTGAAATATTTAAAAAATCCGGTCAAGGATACAGGAAATGTGGATCAGACAAAAATGTATTATGGACGGGCAGAGGAACAAAAGCCATTCCCTTGATCTCCATTCCTCTCATGGCAGGAAATTAACAAGTAATAAGTAATCCCAGAATACATTTGAAGGTATAGACCAAATATCAGAAGGGAGAAGTGCAGCCTCATCTCTATCTATGCAAGCAGCAGTCTTTGACATCCTATTGATCAGGTCTTTTCCAGATTATGAATTTTTAATTCCTATAAATTGAAAACATTTGGAGAGGACAGAATGTGTTTGTAAAAAGGGTAAAAAACATTGTAGGGAAAGAAGAAAAGTGCTTGTTACCAGTATTTTCTCCTTTTCTCACAATGTTTTCAAAAGCATTCTTCATTTGGGTCATTAGAACATGGGATTGTTTAGAAAAGGGTAAATATTTTAACTACGTGTACCTACCATACCTATCAAAATACAGTACAAGAGGGCCATGATGGCCCTGGAGTCGCTCACCTGAGCCATTTGACCAAGCACAACCAACTTCCAAAGTCTTGTGAGATATTACCAAACAATAAAATTTTAAACTCATCAGTCTGAACCTTCTGCATAAAACAAATAATATGTGGATCAAGCTGTGGGATTGGTCTCTTAAAGGGGTAGAAAACATTGTGAAAAAGGGAAAAAATGCTGGATACCAGCATTTTCTCATTTTCAAACAGTTTTTTCAAAAGGCTTCTTTCTGAGAGTCATTTGTACACAAGGTTTTTCTAAGATTTGACCTAGTGACCTAGTTTTTCAGCCAACATGACACATTTTCAAACTAGTCCAAGATATCATCAGGACAAACATTCTTACCAAATTTCAAGAGTATTGGACTGAAAATGTGGCCTCTACAGCGTACACAAGGTTTTTCTAAGATCTGACCTAGTGACCTAGATTTTGACCCATGACCCATTTTCAAACTCATCCAAGATATTACCAAGGCAAACATTCTGAGCAACTTTAAAAGAGTATTGAACAAAAAATGTGGCCACAACAGTGTACACATGGTTTTTCTAAGATTTGACCAGATGACCTAGTTTTTGACCCGACATGACCCATTTTCGAATTCTACTGAGATATCATCGAGACAAACATTCTGACCAACTTTCAAGAGTATTTGACAGAAAATGTGGCTTCTGGAGCTTACACAAGGTTTTTCTAAGATTTGACCTAGTGATCTAGTTTTTCACCCGACATGACCCATTTTCAAACTAGTCAGAGATATTATCAAGGCAAACATTCTGACTAACTTTCAAGAGTACTGAACAGAAAATATGGCCTCTAGAGCATACACAACGTTTTTCTTAGATTTGACCTGGTGACGTAGTTTTTGACCCAACATGGCACATTTTCGTACTATTTCAAGATATAATTTAGACAAACATTCTGACCATTTTTCAAGAGTATTGGACTGAAAATGTGGCCTCTAGAGCGTACACAAGGTTTTACTAAGATTTGACCTAGCGACCTAGTTTTTGACCCCACATGACCCAATTTAAAACTCGTCTGAGATTTTATCAAGACAAACATTCTGACCGTGTTTCATGAGGATTAGACTGAAAATGTGGCATCTAGAGCGTACACAAGGTTTTTCTAAGATTTGACCTAGTGACCTAGTTTTTGACCCCACATGACCCAATTTCGAACTTGTCTGAGATTTTATCAAGACAAACATTCTGACCAAGTTTCATGAGGATTGGACTGAAAATGTGGCCTCTAGAGCGTACACAAGGTTTTACTAAGATTTGACCTAGCGACCTAGTTTTTGACCCCACACGACCCAATTTGAAACTCGTACGAGATTTTATCAAGACAAACATTCTGACCAGGTTTCATGAGGATCGGACTGAAAATGTGGCATCTAGAGCGTACACAAGGTTTTTCTAAGATTTGACCTAGTTTTTGACCCCACATGACCCAATTTCGAACTCATCCGAGATGTTATCAAGACAAACATTCTGACCAAATTTCACAAGTATCTGACCAAAAATGTGGCCTCTAGAGCGTACACAAGGTTTTTCTAAGATTTGACCTAGTGACCTAGTTTTTGACCCCCAAATGACCCAATTTCGAACTCGTCCGAGATTTTATCAAGACAAACATTCTGACCAAGTTTCATGAGGATTGGACTGAAAATGTGGCCTCTAAAGCGTACACAAGGTAAAAAGTTGACGACGGACGACGCACACCGCACGACGGACGACGGACACAGCACGATCACAATAGCTCACCATGAGCACTTTGTGCTCAGGTGAGCTAAAAATGTTAAATCCATTTGTTAAAATGTACTTACAGTTTCGTATATATAATTTTCCAATCTTTAACTTTACAATGAGGATTAAACAATGGCCATCTCAACTTTATAAATTCTTTCCACTGGGTTTCAGTTGTCTCTCCTTGTAGAAGTTGCTGCCATCTTGGGCAAACCATGCCAGCAGTCCACAAGGAAATATCATCCAGGTATTTAAACACAACAAGTAACACTGGGAAAAAAAAAATACAGATGAGTCATGCTTTGTGAAAAGAGTGTTTACTGCATCTACAAACATGTATCGACTCAGGTCAGCCTGCGCATTCTGACCTGGGTCAATACTTTATGCTACTGTTGAATTTTCTGCATGTCAAAAGACCACCCTGTGTTAAGGTTAATATGATTGTATAGTTACTTTGTTGGTATAATGCATCACAAAGATGAATTAAACCTCCTTTTGCTGGAGTGCAGCTCAAATACAATGTATGAAACCTTTCATGCAGGCTATTCACACCAACAACATAGGTAAGCATTCCTACACATTAACCCTTTACCAGACGACAAAATTTTAGCCAAGTCCAAATTGAAAGCATTTGCAGATGACAATTCTAATGTGGCTCAAATGGTGCATTTTTTCTGTGATATGGTAGAAAACATTGTGGTTACCAGCATTTTCTCCTTTTCCCACAATGTTTTCAGAAGGCTTCTTTCTTAGGGGTGTCAAAAGGTGGCAGTGTGCGATAAAGGGTTAAATTCTGTGTTAGTTTGGTCTTTAATGCTGCTTTAAATATTAATTCAGTAACATCATGGCAGCTAGTGCACCTATCCATGCTTTCTTTGAATTTCTTTTACCAGTACTTCACATTCTTAGCCACTAGATGCTTTTCCACATGAGCATCATCGACACAAAACTCTGCAGCAAGGGAGGAGTGCATACTGTCAAAATGACTATCATTAATCACCATAAAGAGTTTGTCTAAGCCGGGAATTGCACAAAAGACCCCAAGGTTTCAAACCCTGTATGCTACAGACTGAGCCATCAGGCTCAGCTTGTGAAATTACAAGAGCTCACATAGTATTGCATTTTGTCTCCTAAATTGTTTACTTTTGGCCACTAGTGTGCCTCTAAGGTAATGGGTTTAAAACTAGGCACTCCTATTTTGATCCTCTTGATCACAGAATATAAAAGGAAGTGTCCTCAGGCAAGGCAGTGAAAAGACTGATTCATGTGCCAGTAAAATCCAGGATACAAAATAAATAAGTTGTTATGATCATATAACTGAAATACTTTTGAAAATGGCATAAATGGCATCAAGCATATCAATCTATACTCAAACAGACACAGTCAATACAGCCAAGCATTTTGATACCTTCTGGAGGCAGAGAATCAACAAGCCCCTCTGGTACATTGTCTCTTTCTCTTGGCACTGTCAACATGGTTATTCTCTCAGCAAGTTTGTCCATTTTGTGTGAATGCTGAGCACCTCGTATCTGTTTTAAGCTCATACTGACAGGTCTCTCACAAAAATCCTGGGCTAACTCAGGCTCTTCATTTCCACTGTCTCCAGAGTCAGCTTTCTGTAAAAGAGACAGGAACTGTCAACAAAAAAAAAGTTGTATCTTGCACATCAACAGTCTCTTGTTAACCCTTTACCAAACAATGACCCTGATAAAGAAGGCTTTTGAAAAGATTGCGGGAAAAGGAGAAAATGCTGATAACCAGCATTTTCTCGTTTTCCCACAATGTATTCTTCTCTTTCAAAAACAAATCTCATCATGTTATTCCCATTTAATTGTTGTCAGTAAATGCTCTTATTATTTGTCATAATAGTATCAAAGGGTAAAAAGTTGTACATGTACCATGTTTCAGTACAAAGTCTGCACAATTCAACTCTTTTCAAATGACAAAATTTTAGACTAATCCAAATTGAAAGCACTTGCAGATGACAAAATAAATGTTACTAGAAAAAAAAAATGTTTTTGGAAGGGTAGAAAACATTGCGGAAAACTTGATTCTGGTCACCAGCATTTTTTTCTTTTCCCACAATGTTTTCAAAGGCCTTTTTCCTCAGGGTTGTTAACAATCTGGATTGTGTGGTAAAGGGCTTACTCTTTACAAAATGAACAGATTCTGGATTGGGCTAAATTAAAAGCATTTGCAGGCAACATAATAGATATTCCTAAATCAATGATTTCTGTCTTTGATAGGGTAGAAAACATAGTAGGAAAAGGAGATGCTGGTTACCAGTTACCAACATTGTTTTCCTCGTCTATTTTTTTTTTAAACAGCTTCTCTTTCGGGGTCATTTTAGGTCAGAATTGTTTGGTAAAGGGTTAAGAGAGTGCTTGAGACATGGATTAATACTTTTGTGCATGTCGGCTGACAGACAGGCTGATTCTTTTAATACAACAATAATTTGTTCTGTTCAGGTGTAAATACCATGTTATAATTTATCTTAAATTTCACATGAGTAGAGAAATCCTATGCCCCACTTGTCAGACTTGTCCTATGTAACTATGAGAGAAAAGTAACTTGTCCAAAGGAAAATAACATTAGGAATCAGAAAGAACAGAACCAACATCACAAATAAAATGTTTCATCTTGTAATAGGCAATATTTTCAACCCTTAACTCTTTACCACACAACACAATATTAGACTGGTCCAAATTGAAAGCATTTGCAGACGACAAATCTAATGTGGCTCAAATGTTGGAATTTGTGTCCGAAAGAGTAGAAAACATAGTGGGAAAAGGAGAAAATGCTGGTTACCAGCATTTTCTCCTTTTCCCACAATGTTTTCAAAAGCCTTCTTTCTACAGGGTTGTTAAAAGTCAGAATTGTGTGGTAAAGGGTTAATCAGACAAAATTTCAGAATGGTCGAAACTGAAATCAATTGCCGATGGAAAATTGAACTTAGCTGATATGATGGACTTTGAAAGGTAGAAAATGTCATGGCCCATGAGAAAAGGAAAGAAATGCTGTTAACCAGTGCTTCTTTTTCCAAATTGGTTTCAAAGGCTTTCTTTTTCAGGTTCCTTAAAACACAGGGTTGTTTCATAGAACATTTCCTCCTTTTCCCATAATATATCCAAATGCATTTGTCCTCAGATTCCTAAGAAGTGGGCATTGCTTAACCCTTTCCCAAATGACAAATTTTGGACTGGTCCAAATTGAAACAGTTTGCAGATGACAATTTTAAATTTGATGAAAATGACAGGAAGTTCTCAAAAAGGGTAGAACACACTGTGGGAAAAGGAGAAATTGCTCGTTATGAGCAATTTCTCCTTTTCCCACAGTGTTTTCAAAAGACTTGTACTGCAGACACGTGAAAACCAGGGCTTGTTTGGGAAAGGGTTAATCTAGATACAAAAATCCTTGGCAAAGTACCCAAATACCAGATCAGCTGCTTGCTCACCTCTGTGTATACTTCCTCCTCACCCTCTTCTTTATTTATATCACAAGAAAACAAAAATAGATGACAAGTACTGCAAACTGGTTGTCCAAAATTCCTTCCATAGAAGCCATTGCACATCATACATGAAGAGTACTGAAAGCAAGAAAAAAGAGCAATTTGACCATGCATTAACTGTTACCAGGAAATTGCATTAGAGAAGCATAAGCTTGGTTTTCCTTTTAATCCATATCGTCAATATATCATGTGACATGATAGTATTGGTAAATCATACATGTATCAAAATAAACTGTTATTAACCCTTTACCACACGACAAAATTATAGCCTTGTCCAAACTGAAAGCATTTGCAGATGACAATTTCAATGTGGCTCAAATGGTACAACTTTTCTTTGATAGGGTAGAAAATATTGTGGGAAAAGGAGAAAATGCTGGTTACCAGCATTTTCTCCTTTTCCCACAATGTTTTCAAAAGGCTTCTTTCCCAGGGACGTCAAAAGGCGTCATTGTGCAGTAAAGGGTTAAACAAGGCATGTTTCCAGCATGTCTTAATTTTGACCATTTACCAAATGGCATTTTTGATTCTTCCAAATTGAGATTGACAGTTATTGCTGTGAAGATTTGAAATTAGTAGATCTACTAATAAACCAAAGACTTCTGATGAGATATAAAAACATTGAAGGAAAAGGAGAAATGCCTGTTCCCAGCATTTTCTCCTTTTCCCACAATTTTTCAAAAGCATACTCACTTTGG
Source organism: Tridacna gigas (assembly GCA_945859785.2). Lineage (NCBI taxonomy): Eukaryota > Metazoa > Mollusca > Bivalvia > Cardiida > Cardiidae > Tridacna > Tridacna gigas. The sequence goes on along the minus strand of OX244034.2, from coordinate 62,952,599 downwards.
GTTCTTGAAACATGAGATTACTTGGTAATGGATTATACTCCTTCGAAGCGGAAAATATTTTGCAGACAGGAAAGATAAAGGTAACAGTGCACTGATCTTAAATCAACTTTCAAATGCTTTGATAGATATTTGACAAAAGCAGCTTAATTCGCTATCTGCCAAAAAATCTCATGCTTCCAAGATCCTGTGGGAGAAGGTTATTGAAAATATTGTGAGAAAAGGAGAAAATGCCGGCATTCTAGGCTTTCCCCCAATGTTTTCTACACTTTCAAAACCAAATTTCATTTTTTAAGCATTGTTTTTATTTCTTGTCTAAAATATGGGGTAAAATAAAAAAGTTGATGTGAATTTATGATCTGAATTTTTAGAATTAAAAGTTTTATATTTGGGCTTAACCCTTTAATACATAATTCCATATTTAAATGTCTGAGGAATAGGGCCTTTAAAAACATTGTGGGAAATGAAGTTCTGTCCTTAGTCCAATGTTTTCTGTCCTTTCAAAGACCAATACAAACATCTGAGCCATGTTTGTCATCTGAAAATGTTTTCAATATATGTATATGTTCAAAAAGTGTTCGCCTGTCAATTAATGAAAAATCAAGTGTTAACTCTATGTAGACGTCACTAAATTAGGTCGTCACTAGTATATGTGATTGCGTTATTTAACTTAGGCATTTGTGTTTATGTGATTGCGTTCTTTAGTTTAAGACCTGGGCCAAGTGAAATCTCCATGCTTAGCGCATGTTTGATCACAGGGCCATCAGTCTGTAATTCATTTCCGTGGCTATGTATATGTGATTGCGTTATTTAATTTAGGAATTTGTGTTTATGTGATTGCGTTCTTTAGTTTAAGACCTGGGCCAAGTGAAATCTCCATGCTTAGCGCATGTTTGATCACAGGGCCATCAGTCCGTAATTTATTTCGGTGTTTTCCACCTGCCGCACTGATTTCCTACCCCTATTTCATTTACTTTTTGAGATATTGAAATAAAAGTCATTGTTTACGAAAGCCCAGCCTTTTCGCATCGTTCTCGTATTTTTTTTGTTTGATCCGGTCGTTACATTGTGAGCAATGACTAAATTTGCAATCAAACCCCCCTCCCGACATATTTCTTCTATTCAGATCTCAGTCTATGAACGTTGATATTCCAGTCATAGAGCGCGGTCTTTTTAACCTAAAATGCTTTCAAATCTTGTCCTTCTCCCACACTGTTTTTGTAACATTTTTGGGTTAAAGGTCCATGTCTTGGGGTCCCGGGCTTGTGGCTTACTGACAATAGAGAAAGGACTTTCAGGTCTGAGGGTCTTGGACTCGGGGCTATGGACTAAATCTTTGATTGACAACTGAGGATAGGACTCTCAGGACTTGGGGACTCTGGGCTACGGCTACGTATTTTATTGACAATGAGAAAGGACTTTGGTGGAATGGTGTGGGAGAGGGACATAAGGACTAAATTCTTTGACTGACAATTGAAAGCAACTTTCGCGGCTTTTGGGAGCCCTGAAAAGGGCTGTTTTAGTTAGCCCTGAAAAGGGCTGTTTTCTTTGCCCTAAAAAGGGCAGTTTAAAACCCATTTATGGTTCTCATGAAAACGACCTCCTGGGGACTGTTCAGTGTGATTGCAAATTGTGTGTCACAGGGCTTTTGAGACACACGGGGCTCTGCAGCCACACGGGCTACACGTCCATCGATTGCAGACTGCACGATGGATCGGCCACTGGCATTGAGATGCACGCCATCTCCCGAAACATGCTTTTCTTTTATCTTCTTTGCTACCCGAATAGTCTTTAAACCAGTTGACGTTAGTTCTGGTAGCAGAGAAGTCAGGGTTCTCCGGCGAGCGCCGCCACAGGTCTACGACGTGCACATTGTCATGCTGCATCGCTGCCTGCACCCAGCGCAGCTGTTGCAATATGGCCTGACCAGCATGTTTCGGTGATGTCGAGTATCGCAGCCATGGCTGTATGTCGTTGGATCCAATAACTAGGATCACTGCATCTGCTTCCTTGCATGCCTCTAGGAAATCTTGCCAATCTCTATCTAAATGGTATGTCTGTAGTCGGCGGCCTCCTTGGCAAAAAACCTTCCATGCCTTCAGTTGTCTTGTGTGCGAATCTCCATAAATGACGGTCTTCATTTTTCTTTCCTTTTGTGGTTGGATCTTCCTATCTCTAATGGGTCAGTGAATGCAATGTAAAGAATGCATCATCATCATCATTTGTCTTTTTTACCCTCACCATGCGGCATAAAGCCATGTGGCGAGCAGCTATTGGTTTTTTTTTTATTCATTTTAGAGACAATTGGGTTTAAATTAATATGTATTTTTTCCATTAATCAGACGGCAACACTCCACGGTTTCAAAAAGGGAATAAAATAAAAAAAGGAGTAAATAAAAGTTTGTCTATCTGCCAGCCGAAAACGACCCTTTCAGGACCACCTTTAAAACAAGTAAGAATCACTGGGTATATACAATATGTACATTGCCGTTGAGCGTTGCCTGTCTAACTGTAAAGTTTTAGACTAATCCATAGGTTTATTTCCTATTTATTGCACTCAATTGTGTTGGCTAGTTCTAATTTTATTAAACAAATAGTTATAGTATTGTACTTATGTAATATACATGTATAGTCAATTTAATTGGTACACCTTGTAAGGCCAAAATCCACCAGAGAGCTCTCCAAAAATAGAACAAAGCAAAGAATTTTTACACTATAAGAGCTGCGGGGCAACCGTCAGTCCTGCCTGCTGTGCAGGGCAATCAGGACGACACCACTCAGTAGGGGCATAAAGCCAAGACTACTGGGGTGCTAGTTCTTTCCCTGCCGCCCTAACCACAGCGGGTCCCAAAATGGGTAAAAACTGCCCTAAGAACAAAGAAAAATAAACCTTGACCAACAATACAACCCTAAAGGGCAGGACTACGGGGGGCTCAGAGTGGCATAATAAAAGCCCCCGTGTCAATAAAAAATGGTGTAAAAAATCTAGTATCTACCCAGATCCGATCCAGGGCGAACTGACTGACGATCACCTCCCAGCGATATGTATAAAACAATAAGTTAAATTCAGCTTTTTTTTTTTAAAAAAAAGAGTAATATACCTGGCCAGCACAAACCTGCATGAGTTGAGTAAAAAAGGTTAAAAATCCCTTGTAAGTAGGGGAGCACCCATGCTTGGCTTGGTGACCTGTAAACCCCGCCATATACTTGGTACATGATGGGTATACTAGTCATTATAAAAGTAGAAGTCCCCATACTAATTTCTGAGTTTACTATATAAATAATTAATAGGGACTGTTTTAAAATAGCATATAATAAAAAAATAACGGCTCCTAAACTGGTAACCAAGAAGAGTACGAAAAGGGGAAAAGAGAAAAAAAATATGTGAGAGCTCTCTTATAAACGAAATATGTATATTTGAACAAAAAAAAAATAGCAAGAAAAACTGGGATGAATCTCCCGAAATTAAGGACACGTCATTGACAAATGGGACAATGAAATATTGTATGCACAAAAGAACTACAAGGATAAAGCTTGTATTATACAAATGTCCTGTTTATATGCATGTTCAATATAAATATAAAAGCGAAGCTACAGGCATTTATTATAACAGTAAGTCTAGACGTGCCCCGGTTACTTAAAGCTGGATTTAAACCCAATGACTGCACTTCACTGATTTTTTGTGACCCTAGGTAGCAAGGCTTTGAAAACATTATTGGGAAAGGAGAAAAAGCTGATAACCAGTATTCTCACCCTCCCCCTCAATGCCCCTCCAAAAAACACCCCTCTGAGTCACAAATCTTTTGTTGTCTGCAAATATTTTCATTTAATCTGATTTGAAATTTAATTTTTCTATTGGCAAAGAGTTAAATTTTATCAGTCATTTGGCAATCAAAAATGTATGTCTCTAGTGCTCTGAATACGGAAGACTGTAGGGCCTTTGAAGGGTAGAGAATGTTTTCCATATTGAAATCCACACCCTCCCGCACCAAGACGCTTGAGAGCTTTTGCCATGCCACCGTGTGAATGCAGCAGTCCACCAGAAAATACTCCGTGGAGTTTCGGACACCACAGGTAGGGCAAATGGCCGAAACCCAAAGGATGTGGTGTCCAAGGCTCCCTGGCAATAAATTATAGCCCAGTCTCAGGCATGTCACGCACTTATCCATCCTATTGCTGGCTGAGTACTTGCGTGGCATTCTGAAACTCACTCCATTTCTGTGGAACGGCTGGCTCATGAGTCTGTCTGCCAGTCCTTTTGACCATTTTTCTTTAATAGATGCTTTCAAAATGGAGTAAACCTCAGTGGTTGCCAGGGGTATTTTGTCTCCAATCGGATCTTCCTGAGCGCATTTTGCGGTACCGTCGGCTATCTCATTTCCCAAGAATCAGACGTAAGCTGGACACCACACAAAAGTGACCTCTGAGTCATTCAGGTGGCACTGATCATAGGTGGACAGAATATTTGCTATGAGATCAGGCCGTGAGTTACTATTCCTTGAAGAAAGTGATTGTAAAGCCGAAAGGGAATCAGACAGAATAGCAACTTTGTGTGGTTTGTTGACCAAAGTCCAGTTTAATGCATATTGTATAGCAGTCACTTGTGCGGCATATATAGATAACCTATTGCCGAGTCTTTTTGAAGTTTTGACCTTAAGGGCTGGTATAACCATTGCCGCAGAAACTGCTGAATTTTTGTCCTTACTACCATCAGTATAAATTTGTAAATGCTCAGCATAGCTCGAAAGCACGTGATCCTCGGTAGTAGCCAAAATCTGTGAAGGAGGGTCACTTTTATTAAATTTCGAGCTAAGGGAAATGTCAGTTTTGGGAGTTCTGATGAGCCACGGTGCATCGAGCCGCTGTCTAGTATCTGCCACACCGCAACCTTCCGGAAGGTGTTCCGCCACCAAGTCTGCAGTGGTGGCTCCAAATGGAAGTGGCGGGTTTTTAAATTTATTTTTAACAAAGTACCCCTTCCCGAAAATCGCGTTCACAGGGTTAACAGGATTACTTGAGATTCGTGCCCAGTATTTCAAAGCTTGTTCCTCCCTCTGCAGGGTTAAAGGCGCAATACCGGCTTCTAATTCTAAATAAACTGAGGGGGTCGAGAGCAATGCCCTCAGGGCAATCATCAGAGCCTTTCTTTGAATATTATCTCTAACATGTTCAGTGCAGATGATGAAGCACAAGCATAGACTATGGCACCGTAGTCTAGCTTTGGACGTATTAGGGACTTATAGAGAAGAAGGAGCGAATTTTTGTCCGCGCCAAAATCGGTGCCCCTTAGCATTCTCATGAGATTTAAGTCCCTTTGGCATTTTTCCATTAAAGATTTTATATGAGGCAGTAACGAGAATTTTCGATCTAAAAGCATACCTAGAAAAGTTACTGTCTCTTCGAATTTAATTTTTGAGCCTCCCAAATGTATGTCCAACTCCTTCAAAGTTTTGTTACCAAAGACAATTCCAACAGTTTTGGTTTTGGATATTTTGAAGCCCCATTCTTGGGACCAGCGCCAAATGGAATCCAGCCCTGCCTGTGCTTTACGTTGGAGGGTTTGACCATTGGATCCCACTATCCAGCCGCCTGAGTCATCGGCGAACTGGCTGATAACCATCCCTGTCCCCTCAGTTGCTGCAGGGAGATCATTAACCAAGAGAGAAAACAGTAGAGGGGATAAAATGGCGCCTTGGGGGGTAACCCTCGTCAGGGATTCAACCTCTGACAGAGTATCCTCCACCTTAACAGTGATTTTCCTATCCAATAGAAAGGCCCAAATATATTGAAAGCAGCGTCCCGTGATCCGACATTTCCTAAGTTTATAGAGAATCCCCGAGTGCCATGCAAGATCGAAAGTGGCCTCGAGGTCTAAGAATATGGCCACAAGAGAATGCCCTCTATTTTTAGCATAGAGAACGTCATGTTGTAACCTAACCAACTGATCAGTAGTTGATCGGCCCTTTCTAAAGCCAGATTGAAAGGGATTTATGATGTTTTTTTTTTCTAAGTAATGCTCCAACCGCGCCTTGACCATCCCCTCTAGCAATTTCCCAGGGTGGGAGGTAAGGCTAATAGGTCTATAAGATTTAGGATCAGCTGGGTCCTTATTTTTCTTTTGTAGTGGAATCACGCAGGCGAGCCTCCAGTCCTGAGGGTAACTGCCCTCCCTCCAGATTTTGTTAAAAAAAACATAGCCAAATTTCTAGTGCCCAGTCCGGCATATTTTTAAACATTTTATAGGACAATTTGTCCAGCCCCGCGGCGGAATCCTTCCTTCTACTTATGCAGTCTTTTAGCTCTTGCATTGTGAAGTCTAAATTGATTGAGAAATTATCTGTTTCTAATAGTGGAGAGTTAACTGCATCATAATGGTCAGCTTCAAATTTTTGTTGGAAGGCCAAAACCTCAGGCTCAAAATTAGATTCACTAAAAACCTTAGAGTAATAATGGACAAGAGTATTAGCCTTGTCCAAGGGGCTAATAGAATTTTGACCATTAGATGTAAGAACAGGGACAGGGGCACATTGATTTCCTTTTATTCTGCGAATTTTTTGCCAGAAGTCTCTAGAATTTTTAGGGTCGTGAATACAAGATTCGCAGAATTCCTGCCAATTTAATTTTTTTGAGTCTAAAATTATAGGCTTTGCCAAACGTACTTTTTCTTGGTAGTTGACCCGATTGATTTCACAGGGATTTCTTTTGAAGTTATTTAGGGCCTTTTTCCTCTCCTTGACTGCATTTTCACACATTTCATTCCACCACGGGACCATAATTTTATTTGATAGTCTTTTTTGTTACCGGGATCGCGCGTTTTGCTGAGGACAGAAACCTGTCTGTAATTGATTTATTGAAGGTCTCGACATTGTCGTGGTAGACATCTGCTAGGGAGATATCCTCACATAAAATTTTGAATAGATCCCAATCCGCTTTGTCAAATATAAATTTTTCGTCTAAATGTGAATTTGAATTTATTAAGGAGGTAAGGATTGGGAAGTGATCAGTACCCCAATTGTTGTCTATGACTTGCCAAATCAGTTTACTAGATAATTTCATACTCGTGAAAGTTAGATCCAGACATGTAAATATGCCCCTAGCGGGATCTAACCTGGTGGGACTCCCATTGTTAAGCAGTACGAGCTCATGCTGTTCTACCCAGTCGTAAACTGCTTTTCCGTGGGTGTCCGACCTAAGGGCGCCCCATAAAGGATGGTGTGAATTAAAGTCACCAGTGATCACGAGTCCTTTAAGTTCACTCTGGGCCGAAATGAATGAACTTATGCTATTGAGAGATTCGAGGTCAAACCCCCTCGAGTAAATATTTGCCAAAATGTGAGAATTTTCCGAAAGATAAATTTCAAACATTTGGATTTCAATTTTAGCTTCCCCATTTTGATCCCTAGCATTGTCTATGTCTAGCTTTTTATAGTTTAGTCCATGCTTGAAATATGTGACTAAACCTCCACAGTAATTATTATTTTTATTTTTATAAGTTTTATTTTCTGAAGTGTATCCAGGAATGTTGCGAATGAAACTATTGTTAAATTTTGTTTCCTGGATACAAATAATGTCGATGGTATTGATGTCGAGAAACCTCTAAGTTTCAGAAAGTGTGGGCTGATAGTCCACATGCGTTCAGGCTTAGTAAATTCAGGTTTCTGTCCATAGCATAATTACGGTTTAAAGATTTGTTTTTTAACCCCGCGGAAAGCCTGAGGTGATCCAAGACTGAAGCGCCTGCTTCCCACCGCCGTTTTAAGCGGAGAATTCAGGCTCTTCAGTCGGGATCCTAACGGCTTAGGAAGACTTGAAGGTTTTGCTGGCCTCGACACTTTAACAGGAGTGGCCCGGCGCGCCGGTTTTTCTGAGGGCGCGACGCGTCGACTAGACTTATCTTCCTCTGATTTGGAGGGTTTTGATTTTTGGCAGGATGCTATAAAGGAAGATATAAATTTTTGTTTAAGAAAATTTTGGGTGTAGATTCCATTTCTAGCAACAAGTTCCAAAATGAGACTCTTCATATTGGCCAAAAGTAATTCCAAGTCAAATTTATTTAGGAAATTATTTTCAAAATGAGTCTCTGATTGAACAAATTTTTCTACTTTTGATGGTAATTCAGTCTGAGTCGACGCATCGCGAACTTCAACTTTGGTCTCCATGCCGCCTGGAGGGGAAGAAACGTCCCTCAAAGACAAGACCTCAGAGGACACGTCAGTAGGGGACGGCTCTTCCCCATTGCTACTTGGCGTGCTGCTCCTTCCCTCGGGAATAGAATTATTTACAGGGGATGATAAGTTTATGGAAGAAACAGAGGAATCTGTGATATTTATTGGGTCGGTGGAAGCTTTGCATAATTTTTTATTTGGAGAAGTGACTGGTGATTGACTTTTTTCCACCGGTTTCGAAATAATTTGATTCACAGAATCTTCTTGGGTCTTAACCTCAAGGCTGTCCAGAGGAGTTTGGGCAATTAGTGTTTTTTTATTTGAGTGTATATATTCAAGGGTCCTGACCTTGTCCTGACCGGTGATTTCACCGATTCAAAAAGTCATAAACCGGGCAATTTTTCTATACCTTTTATTATCTAATCATAAAAGAAAATAGTCAAAGTAACTATACATTTGCATCATATTTTGATATGCTTCGAATATAAAAGGGGTTTTCTGTAAATAAAATGGTGATTTCACCAATTAATGGGATGATTTTGACGAGTCAAAAAGTCATAAACCGGGCAATTTTTCTATACCTTTTATTATCTAATTATAAAAGAAAATGGGGTCCGACGAATCACTGAAATACCGTAGTGCCACCGAAACACCGAAATACCCCAGATTTTTTTTTAAACTTTTTGATTTCAAACAACTGAAGTTGTGGTGTTTGACACAAATTGTAATTATACTGATGAAGGAGGGTTAGTTTAAAACCTAATGACAAAATAACAACATGCCATTGAAGCCCGACGTGAAGAATGTGTACCGGAATATCCCACCAGTACTGTAAATGTTCACCGAAATACCCGCCTGGCATAGTAAAATTTGTTGATTCCGGGATTCTACATCCGCAATCTAAGTACAGCAGCTGTGCTTGTGCACAAGGTCTGATTTTTATCCATAACTATATATATATATATATGCTGGCAAAAATAGTTTTCACTTTTATATTGGATATATGAAATTAAAAATCACCAAATCGGAAACCGGCAGCCATTTTAAATCTATGGTTAACACGTTACCAGGCGTAAATTGATAAGACAATTATAATTCCGCCGATAAGATTATTAATAATAACCATGCCATTTTAAAAATCACAATAACAAACACACATCAATTAAGTTGGATCATATCAGCCGAACGCCTTCAATTAATATTGCATCACTTGAACAGAACAGAACAGAACCGGGCTATTTGTGCGTTTCGATGGATCAGAGACCTACATTATGCAATGTCTGATTTGGGTCTACCTCGTCCGCAAATGATTTTGTATGTGTGTTTATCATTCAAAGAAATAATAAATTCATGTAATCATATGATACTGATAATTTTACGGGTCTAGATTGGCGTAATCAAGATCGGGTATTTCAGTGTGTAACAGACCAGACATGCAAGTGTTTCGGTGATTGTTCTCCACGTAAATTAATGATCACAATATATTAACATCATTCTTCTCATCAATGATTGATACTGTGATGAAAATGTTGTTTTCAAAAGTTATCTCCCGTGATTCGAAGTACGCCATTTATTTCTTGTGCAGAGCAGTTTATGTCAAAGCTAGCCAAAAAGGTACAGCATCAATCTTTTATCCATCTATACTGATTTCATTCGTAGTTTTAATATAGCTTTATCTTGAATGATACCAAACTATTTCATTTTTGAGTGTTTCCGTAAATCTTTCTATATTATTTTTGTCTGCATCGGTAGACGCTCATTAGAAAAAGGTAAGAAAGCAGATCGAGCATTCGAGAGGTAGAGGCGCTTGATGTTTCTATGATAACGCAAGGAATCACGTGACCTGTCTGGTAGTATATAAAGGCTGATTTCAGTGTTACACGGCAGTTCTCGTCCGTCTGTTGAGAAGCGCACACAGAGGTAATTATTTATAATTATTTTCCGGACTTGGTAAGTGGTAAAGAAGACAAGTGCTGAAAGTGCTCAGCATTATTGCAATGCAGATGCACTTTCAGAACTAGCTCTGTGCCGCCACCCCAAGTCAATCTAGTTAGTGTGCAGGGGATAGATATAGTATCCAGTGGTCAAAGTAATAAAGACTTGCCTTTTCTATTCTACTTTTCGATTCATATATAATTAATAGATAATTCTGGGGAAAGAAGCCCTTTCATCAATTGAAATCATCGTTTAATCATTTATAGGTGATTTTATATGAAGTGAGTCCCGGCAAAGCAGCCAGCACTACATTTGTTGTTCTATTGTTTAACCCCCAACTATTTCAAAAGTCGTTTTATCGAGGAACCGCTCAGGAATACGTTACAAATTTGGTGGCAGAGGTGGGATTTTCATTATAACAATCACCAGTTATAACTTACCCAATATACCTCAACATGGATAACGAATCTATGGACGAGCACATGCGCAGTTTGGATGCCAAATTAAGTCGCCTTCAGGCTCAAACAGAAATATCTAGACTTCAGAACGAAATCTCTCTGCTTGAACAAAAGTGTTTGAGTCTGAATGAAAGGCCCCATAGCTTAAAAAAAGAGCCAAAGTCGACTTTTAGAAGACAAAAGCTTGAATCCAGGGAGCAAGATAGACCTACTTTGATTAGCAGAAACCCTCCGATGTTGACTCCGGTGATAAAGCAAGAACCTTGGGCTAAGGATTATGAGGCCAGAGACACTTGGTATAAAGGTCTTAGGGGCCCAGTTTCTTCCACCCCCAAGTTAACCTCGAGAGAAAGGTTTCAGCAGGCCTCTAATCAAAGTGCTATAGGTTCTGGAGGCATTAAAATGAAACCCGCCACGTATGATGGAACAAGTTCATGGAATGACTATAAGGCTCATTTCGAAGCATGTTGTCGGATAAATAATTGGACCGAGGAAGAGAAAGGTCTTTATTTGTCTGTTTCCTTGCGTGGACAGGCACAGGGTATCTTGAGTAACATGGCAGAGGAATCATATAGCTTTGATCAGTTGATGAGAGCCTTGAAAGAAAGATTTGCACCCCCTAATCAAGCCGAGTTATATAGGGCCCAGCTTCGGGAAAGGCGACAAAAGGCTACAGAATCATTGTCAGAAATGGCACAAGACATTCGTAGGTTAACTAACCTTGCCTATCCGTCTGCACCTATTGATGTAAGAGATGTTTTAGCCAAAGAACAATTTATTGATTCTCTGGTAAGTTCAGAAATGAGGCTTAGAGTCAAGCAGGCAAGACCGCTTGACTTGAATGATGCAGTAAGGCATGCTTTAGAGCTTGAAGCTTTTGTGAGAGCTGAAAAGAAAATAACAGAGGGTAAGGGATACCTACACGCTGTATCTGAACCAAGTTCCTCGGGGCTGGATCAGGTCGTTTCGGAAATTAAGCAGTTAAAACAAGATATGTCCGATATGAAACATGGCTTGGAAAGTTTGAAAAATTATAGGAATGGTTGGCAAAAGGGACAAAGATACCAAACCAATAGATCTGGCAACCAGAGTAACAACAGAAAAGCTTGCTACATATGTGGTTCATTTTCTCATCTGAAGCGGTCTTGTCCTGAAAATAATAAAGGTCCGAAAAACGATGTTTCAGAGGCACAGAGTGTCAAATACACGAGTCCAAAAGGATCTGGGTTGTTCCTTAGTGCATCTGTAAACGATGTCAATTTAGAGTTCTTGATTGACACCGGGGCAACAGTTTCCATTATTTCACCCATAATATGGAATATGCTGGATGCCTCTGTCTTACAGAAATTTGATCAGGACATAGTGTCTGCTTCAGGAACTCCTTTAGATGTCTTGGGAAAGACTGAGGTTGTCTTAGAAATTATGGGCTCGAAATACACTTCTACGGTGATCATTGCAGAGATAGAAGTAGATGGAATACTTGGCCTCGACTTTATGAAGTCTTACAATGTTATTACGGATGTTGCAAATAATATTTTGACCATAAATGGTGCAAAAAGTAGTCTGCATACAGCTGGCAAGATTGGCTGTTTCCGAGTCATTACTCAAGAGCAGGTTCTGTTAAGACCAAGAACAGAAACTGTAGTCTTGGGTAAGGTTGATGGGAGCCATATGCTTAAAAAGGGTGGAGCTTACCTCGTTGAACCATCTGAAAAACTATTAAGAAATACTGAAAGTCTTGTTGCAAGGTCATTGGTGGAAGCTAACTCCTCTGTGCCTGTGAGAATCATGAATCTCTCGCATGAAGACCAGATCTTCCATGTCGGGACAAATATAGCGACACTGAGTTCTGTTACCAAAGTACACAACTCAGGCTCGAAACCTGGGCCAGAAACCAGGTTACCTGAACATTTAGTTGGGTTGATCGAGAGAAGTACTGAGGGCATGTCTGAAGACAATCGTAAACAAGTAATCACCCTACTCCAAAAGCATAGCAAAGTGTTTTCGAAATCTGATGAAGATCTGGGTCGAACAGGCATAGTTCGACACAGAATTTCAACTGAAAACACGTCTCCAATTAAGCAACGGATACGTCGAGTTCCCACACATCTCTCCAGTGAAGTTGAAGTCCAGATCAAAAACATGCTAGAAAAAGATGTCATAGAGCCATCCAGTAGTCCATGGGCTAGTGGAATTGTATTAGTACAGAAAAAGGATGGCAGCCGCCGATTCTGTGTGGATTATAGGAAACTTAATGATGTCACTATAAAGGACGCATATCCTTTACCAAGAATCGATGATAGTTTGGACCAATTGGCTGGTTCAAGATGGTTTTCTAGTTTAGACCTTAATTCAGGGTACTGGCAAGTCGAGGTCGACCCTGCAGATCGTGATAAAACAGCATTTGTGACTAGACAAGGATTATATCAGTTCAAGGTCATGCCATTTGGCCTCTGTAACGCACCAGCCACATTTGAGCGCCTGATGGAGACAGTCTTGGCTGGCTTGCACTGGCAAATATGCCTGATATACCTTGATGATATAATTGTTATTGGAAAAACCTTCGACGATATGTATCAGAACCTTGATCTAGTTCTACAGAGGCTAGGGGAAGCGGGACTGAAACTTAAACCAAAAAAATGCCATTTATTTCAACATAAGGTAGAATTTCTAGGACACATAGTTTCCGAAGAAGGTATTAGTACGGACCCAAAGAAAATAGAATGTGTTCGTGAATGGCCAACACCATCAAATATTAAGGAAATACGGTCGTTTTTGGGATTATGCAGTTACTATCGGAGGTTTATAGAAAACTTCTCCAAAATAGCCAAGCCTCTGTTTAGGCTGTCTGAAAAGAATGTAAAATTTGACTGGGACGAGAAGTGTGAGAACGCCTTCAGTGCACTTAAGAAAATGTTGACTGAAAGCCCTGTACTGTCCCATCCAGACTTCTCTAACAGCTTTATCCTTGATACTGATGCATGTAATGATTCCATCGGAGCAGTTATTTCACAGAAGATTCAGAGCAAAGAAGTTGTGATAGCATATGCAAGCAGGACTTTGACAAAGTCTGAACACAAATATTGTGTGACCCGCAAAGAAATGCTTGCACTGGTACACTTTGTGAAATACTTTAGGCATTACCTTATTGGAAAGCCATTTCTTGTCCGAACAGACCATGGGTCTTTGCGATGGTTAATGAACTTTAAAAATCCTGAGGTGCAAGTTGCTAGATGGTTGGAAACCTTATCATCCTATAACTTTAGGATTGAGCATCGTCCTGGGCGTCTCCACGGGAATGCAGACGGGATTAGTAGGATCCCTTGCAGGCAGTGTGGCCGTAACGAGGCAGTGGAGGAAATTCAACCTCATAGGATCTCATCTATGACTTCATTTCAATGCGGCGAGAAATTTTCCAGTAGGGATGGAAATCTTCCATTGAAAGATGCTCAAGACACAAATCAAGATATTTCAAAGGTCAAACAATGGTTAAGGGATGGTAAAAGGCCGGACCAGGAAGAGATTAGTGGAGAAAGTTACTTTCTAAAGGCTCTATGGAATCAGTGGGAGCGGCTCAGTGAAGTTGATGGGTTACTCATGAGGAAATGGGATGTCTTAGGAACATCAATTTCGAACTGGCAAGCAGTTGTCCCATTGTCATTAAGGAAGGAGGTCCTGAAGTACTGCCATGATGTAAATGCATCCGGTCATCTTGGGGTAAAGAAGACTTTGAATAGAATCCGACTAAGGTTCTACTGGCCTGGCCTACAAAATGATGTCCAAAATTACGTTGGAGGATGTCAGGCATGTTTGAAGCGCAAAGCTCCAATACCAAAAGCTAAGTCTCCCATGCGAATTTATCCAAGTGGTTATCCTATGGAGAGAATCGCCGTGGATATTCTGGGAGAGCTGCCTCAAACCGAAAGAGGTAATAAGTATATTCTAGTAGTCTCAGACTACTTTACTAAATGGACTGAGAGTTTTCCGATGACGAATATCGAGGCTAGAACAGTAGCTCAGATAATGGTAACAGAAATAATTGCCAGGTTTGGGGTTCCTAGAATAATACATTCCGACCAAGGACGCCAATTTGAAAGTGAACTCTTTCGTGAAATGTGCCAGCTTTTACAGATTGACAAGACAAGAACAACACCGTATCATCCTCAATCAGATGGTATGGTAGAACGTTTTAATAAAACACTGGCTACGATGCTCAGTATGTATGTGGAGGAGAACCAAAACGATTGGGACCATCATCTCCCTTATGTTATGATGGCATATAGATCCGCACAACATGAATCAACTGGAATGTCACCAAACATGCTTATGCTTGGCAGGGAGACATTTACTCCTCTTGAGCTCATGTATGAGATACCTGTGACAATAAAAACAATCCCAAGCAATCGGTGGGTTTGGGAGCTTCAGGAGGCTCTGGAATCTGCCCATTCTTTGGTGCGTCGCAACACAAGCCAGGCGATGCGAAGACAAAAGAAATATCACGATAGCAAAGTAACCCAACACCAGTTTGACAAAGGTGATCAGGTATATGTTTTTTTTCCGGTCAAGAAAGTTGGGTGTTCTTCCAAACTGACCTCATACTGGCGAGGCCCTTATCGGATAGTTGAAAAGGTATCAGATATTTTATATAAAGTTTCTTGTGGCAGGGCTGGTTTGAACCAAATCATACATATAGATAGAATTAAAAAGGCAAATATACAAGTTCTGAGCAACGAATATGACTGCGAACAAGAGCTCAATGGTCCTGAGTTGGAATCTGATTTCAAAATCTTCCCATCCTCAGAAGAGCAGGATGAATATGCTTCTGAGACAGAGATAGAGTATGATAACTCAGAAGTCTTACAAAGTAAGTTTGGTCGAAGAAGACAGAAACCAGTATGGTCAAAAGACTATGTGTTTTCTCTTTTCAGGTCAAACATGCCGAATCTGAAACAAACACCAAGAATGGATCCCCTTTGCTTTCACTGCAAAACACGAATACCTGCAGATGAGTATTCAGAGCATACAAAAACCTGCTGGAATCAACGATTTTCCTGTAAATCGTGCGATAAGACTTTCAAAGAGGCCCTGTATCTAAAGAGACACATGAAAAAGTTCCATGAAGATCACGATCAGAAGAACTTGGATAGTGTCAGTGAAGCTACCCAGGAAACAAGTAGCATGGATACTCAAGACTACGGCCAAGACAAACCGGAGTCGTCTGATGAAGAGTGGGACAAGGACCCACAAATTGATCTAGTATCTGAAAGTGGAGCCGTAGATGACTTTCTGGAGGGTAGAACCTTTAGAAAGCCGACATCCCCTGAGCCTGTAAAGCCTTCAGCTCCGAAGAGGACAAAAATTGTTGTACCGAAGGTAGTAGAAGCAGACACAAAAGCCCCTGATGAGAGCAAAATCAAACTCAGCTTCAGTTCAAAAGCTGCAGAGGGATCAAAGGTTACACAAAAGTTTACAGTTCGTCAAAACGATGAAACTGTGATGGAGACTGTTGTTGCGAGGACAGAGGGTTCTCGTCTGGGTAATTTTGAATTTGGACTTCAGGAGTTAGTCCCAAATATTAAATCAATCAAACCAGAGGATGTGGTTTTCAGATGTGTAGATGGTAATCTTCAGGTGGAGATCAGGCATATGTAATATGTGATGCCAGTGTGAACTAAAGTATTATGATGTTATAATTTGGATGGTTTTGTTTCGTTTATTTCTCAAAGCAGATGGCTTGTTGAATAAAGAGTTCGGTAATTATGATCAGTTACCTTTTGTGTTTGTCTAATCCAGTCGGGACGACTGAACCCGGAGGCGTGGGTAATGTGATGAAAATGTTGTTTTCAAAAGTTATCTCCCGTGATTCGAAGTACGCCATTTATTTCTTGTGCAGAGCAGTTTATGTCAAAGCTAGCCAAAAAGGTACAGCATCAATCTTTTATCCATCTATACTGATTTCATTCGTAGTTTTAATATAGCTTTATCTTGAATGATACCAAACTATTTCATTTTTGAGTGTTTCCGTAAATCTTTCTATATTATTTTTGTCTGCATCGGTAGACGCTCATTAGAAAAAGGTAAGAAAGCAGATCGAGCATTCGAGAGGTAGAGGCGCTTGATGTTTCTATGATAACGCAAGGAATCACGTGACCTGTCTGGTAGTATATAAAGGCTGATTTCAGTGTTACACGGCAGTTCTCGTCCGTCTGTTGAGAAGCGCACACAGAGGTAATTATTTATAATTATTTTCCGGACTTGGTAAGTGGTAAAGAAGACAAGTGCTGAAAGTGCTCAGCATTATTGCAATGCAGATGCACTTTCAGAACTAGCTCTGTGCCGCCACCCCAAGTCAATCTAGTTAGTGTGCAGGGGATAGATATAGTATCCAGTGGTCAAAGTAATAAAGACTTGCCTTTTCTATTCTACTTTTCGATTCATATATAATTAATAGATAATTCTGGGGAAAGAAGCCCTTTCATCAATTGAAATCATCGTTTAATCATTTATAGGTGATTTTATATGAAGTGAGTCCCGGCAAAGCAGCCAGCACTACATTTGTTGTTCTATTGTTTAACCCCCAACTATTTCAAAAGTCGTTTTATCGAGGAACCGCTCAGGAATACGTTACAATACTTTCATTGAGAGCATTTTCAGTTAAAGAAAAAAGAAAAAAAGAAAAATACTGCAAACTAATATCAGTTATCTGAACTTAATATTGAAAAAAATAGGGGTATTTCGGTGTTTCGGTGGCATTTCGGTATTTTGGCGTATTTTGATATGCTTCAAATATAAAAGCGCTTTTCTGTAAAATAAAGAGGTGATTTCACTGATTTCTGGGATGATTTTGTCAAGTCATTTCATCCAATTTGAGTCTCGATGATGGGTGATTTCACTGATAACCATCACGCATGAAGCGGAGATAATTTCTTGATTTTACTTCTTAAATTTCATACAAATGTAAATCACTTGATCCCTACATGATTTTTGTCTGTCAAACAAAAAGAAAAAAACAAGAAACAAACTGGTTTGAGCACATTTAAGTGGTGATTTCACTATTGTGTAAGGTGATTTCATTTTCTGAGGTGACAGGTGATTTCAAATTTAAGTAAAAACTTACGATTCGATTGAATTTTCGGTCTTTTTCTGCTTAAAGTTGTTCTAAAACCTTTAAATCACATCGTATTTATCATATTCAATGTAATTCAATCGGATAATTATCAAAGAAATGGTGATTTCACTAATTTATATGGTGATTCCAGTAATTTCGGTGATTTCACTAACTCGCCCTACCGGTCACTAGCCTACATGAAATTTAGTACGTGCGAACTTGAGTACGAATCAACGTTCATTCTTTTTGCCATTTTTCCAACTTTAATAGCCAACAGTATGTTAACTAATACATAGAAAAGGTTATGAACTTTTGAGAAGGCATTTTATGACTCACCACAGGTCTCAAAAACTCTGAAATGTCGGTGGAATTATCGCTGTGCCATTGCTGCCTACCAGCGGTCGCCATTTTAGAATCAAAGTACGCTCTCATCGAAAGGTTCCCAATTTATGTCCTGATCGATCGGCCTCACTTATTGTTCTTTGTGAATTTCACAGCTTTCCGATTAACCCTTTCCCAAACAAGCCCTGGTTTTCACGTGTCTGCAGTACAAGTCTTTTGAAAACACTGTGGGAAAAGGAGAAATTTCTCATAACGAGGAATTTCTCCTTTTCCCGCAGTGTTTTCTACCCTTTCTGAGAACTTTCTGCCATTTTCATCAAATTTAAAATTGTCGTCTGCAAACTCTTTCAATTTGGACCAGTCCAAAATTTATCGTTTGGGAAAGGGTTAAAAAAAAAAGTGGTCGGAGATATTATCAAGACAAAGATTCTGGCGAAGTTTCATAAACTATGGACCTAGAGAGTGGCTTCTCACATGGTAAAACCTGATGCTTTAGTTTAGGCAAGCAGACCGTGTAGCATGGTCACTACAGCTCACTTTGTGCTCAGATATTGTCACATACCCTGTGCAATCTGAATCTATCTACGTTGTCTGCTAAAAGCACCTCAGCTTACTGAGAGCTAGAAACTTACTTTCACCCTTTGCCAGATAACAACATTGTAGACTAGTCCAAATTGAAAGCGTTTGCAGACAACAAAATAAATGTGAAAAAAAAAATTCTCTTTTGTTTTTAGAAGAGTAGAAAAAGAAAAAATGCTGGTAACCAGCATTTTCTATTTTTGCTGCAATGTTTTTAAAGATCTTCTAGGCCTATAGGGTTTATAAAACTTGGGACTTTTAGGGCTGAATTAACCCAACATACATTTTCAGACTGGAAATAATACTTAAATACATGTAATTTCAATTTTATGGTTGCTTTGTCTATCATGTTACAGTAAAGCAAAAAGTGTAGATCAAAGATCGGACTACATGTTTTGTGCAGTCTGATCATGATCTGATTGGCAACCAAGGCAACTTTAGTCGTAAAAGGTGCATCGCAGTTAAATTCTTGTCCAGGAAACAGAATTTTAGATTAATTAATTAATTGTTGTAATATGCTGCTTTTAATATTATTTCAGTGGTATCATGGTGACAGCTCTCATATTCATGCATGTCCTAGGTTCACCAGTACTAGCTAGGTTGGGGCGCTGAAGTTTCTTGCCCCAAGACTCTCCAATGAAAAACCCGGTCTGTATTCATCAACCATTCTTAAAAAGATTCTTAGTCTTATTCTCAAGATTTTCTTAATTTGAAAGTAACAGAACTTCTGATTGGCTAAACCAAATGGTTTAGCCAATCCGAAGTGGCGTTTCTTTAAATTTAGAAAATTCCTGAAAATAAGACTAAGAATGTTCTAAAGAATGGCCCTGGTGCTTCCAGTGAGGCTAGAACCTGGGGCCTCCAGGTTACAAATCCTACAGTCTACCACTGAGCCAAGCAGGATCCCTGGAAATTTTAGAAGTCATTATGCAATGCGTTAAATGTGGAAAAGATGATGGGGTGCAGGAAAATGTCGTATGAAAAGGAGAATTAATGCTGAACAATATCATCTTTTTCAAGCAAAGTTTTCACCTGTCTTTTCTCAGGGATTTTTAACCCTTTACCACATGATGCTGCCTTTTAACGCCCCTGGGAAAGAAGCCTTTTGAAAACATTGTGGGAAAAGGAGAAAATGCTGGTAACCAGCATTTTCTCCTTTTCCCACAATGTTTTCTACCCTATCAAAGAAAAATTACACCATTTGAACCTCAATGAAATTGTTGTCTGCAAATGCTTTCAATTTGGACAAGGCTAAAATTTTGTTGTCTGGTAAAGGGTTAATATGTGGTAAGGAACTTATTGCATGATTTTCAATGTGAAAATCTTAAATCATTTGAATAAGATTTTGTGCATCATTCAATGGAATAACAATGAATTACATTGAAGGTAAATTAAATTAAAACACAACTTTTGATTGGCTAAACCAAATTGTTTGGCGTATCAGATGTTGTGTTACCTTCAAATTTACAAAATCTTGGGGAATAAGACCAAGAAAGTTCTTGAGAATGGTTGGTGAATATGGTCCCTGTTTTAAAAGGTATTTGCCATGGTCAGTTTGTTTGTATGATGTTTTGTTGTTTTCAACATTATTTCAGTTATATCAAGGTGGCCAGTCCACCTATCCATTTTTTCCCAAAGTTACTTTGCACAATATTCTTCCAAAGCCACTGGCTGCTGTCTCATATAATTATCAGAGTTGAGAGAGGTAAAAATTCTGTTGCAATGAATATCATCAATTCTTGGAAAGAAATTGGTTGAGCTGGCCATTAAAACCAGTGAGCCCTGGTCTTAAGTCCTGCACACTACTTGGCTTGACGGCCAGGGTAAGGGAGGATATTGTAACAACAGTTGTAATTAATAAACTAACCAGTTTGGAAGATGTGCCTGACGTAAGAAAGGACAGACAGGAAATCACAAACCACTTTCAACCTCCTTGCTGAAGTAAGCACAACTAAAGTAAAGAAGTAAAACAAAGTTGCTTCAATGAAACTTTAATCAAAAGAAAAGAAAAACATGAATTACTTTAACTCTTTACCACAAAATCCCAAGTTTGAACGACCCTGTAGAAGAAGCCTTTTGAAAACACTGTGGGAAAAGGAGAAAATGCTGGTAAACCAGCATTTTCTCCTATTCCCACAATGTTTTCTACCCTTTCAAAAACAAATGTCATGTTTTGAGTAGCATTTAATTTGTCATCCGCAAATGCTTTCAATTTGGACCAGTCTAAAAATTTGTCGTTTGGTAAAGAGTTAAATGTCACTGATGTGACTTTGGGCCAACTTAGCCCTGTTTCACAAAACTTCTATTACGTCACATTAAGCAGGCATTACAAGATTACTTACACAGCTCTGGTGTAGATTTAATGATACCATAATGGTGTCAAAAAGTTCACTTTTCCCACAGACCTACTCATGAAATTTTAAGTTTCTATACTCACTTTTTAAAATATCATGACACGTTTATATCAGGTGAATCTATATGACACCATTCTGGTATCAATAAATCCCGACAGAAGTTTGCTAGAATATGACGCATAGATCAATCCAACAAATTAAGGACAAAAGACAGAGTAAGCCATTTACCATTGAAAGCATTTCATCAATAGTCCTATGTTTTTGCATGCAAAGTATCAAAAGTACAAACAAGAGGGCCATTTACCCTTCCATTTACCCTGAAGTGCTCACTTGAGTATAGTTATCTGGAAATAGTAAAGTTTGAAGAAATCCTGGTTGTGAGGATGTAAATCACATTGAACAGATGTCACCTAATTTTGAGCTTGTACAAGATGTCATCAGGACAAACATTCTGACCAAGTTTCATAACTCAGACTGAAAATTTTGCCTCTACAGTGCACATAAGATTTTTTTCTAAGATTTGTGCCTTTTACCTTCTTTTTGACCAGATGTGACCTAATTTTGAACATATCCAAGATATCATCAACACAAACAATCTGACCAATATTTATGAGTATCAGATTGAAAATATGGCCACTACAGTGCACACAAGATCTTTCTAATATTTGACCCAGTGACCTACTTTTTCACCCCATGTGACCCAATTTCAAACTCGTCTCAGATATCATTAGGGAAAAACATTCAGAATAATTTTACATGTTTATGAGTATCAGACTGAAAATGCCACCTCTACAGTCCACACAAGGTTTTTCCAAGATTTGTCCCAGTGATCTACTTTTTGACTCGACATGACCCAAATTCCAAATTGTCGTAAATATTATCAAGAAAAACATCCCAACCAAGTTTCATGAGTATTGGTGCGACCTCTAGATTGAACTCAAGGTCTATGCACAACAAACACAGTGCGATAAAAAAGCTCACCATAAAGACTTTGTGCTCAGGTGAGCTAAAAAACAAGTGTGTTAAAAGCTGTCTTTCTCAGTGTTGTTAACCCTTAGGCTGCTAAGCGCGACTCAAGGGCATTTAGCGGACAGTTTGGACCAAGATTAGACTGCACAGAAATATCTGATAAGGACATGTTTTCCCCACAAAAATAACTTTGAAATAGCAAAATTATGGGCTTTACTATTGGCTTAAAAGTTTTATTTCACTTATTCAGCAGTCTAAGGGTTCAAACTTGTGGTTGTATGGTAGAAGGTTAAACAAATGTGCACAGTCTGATTCTAGTATACACCTAAAGACATTCCTTTTGTGGAGTTGTGGGGTCTGAAAATAGTGAAAACCTACTGGAACCAACATGCAAAGACAGTCTGCTTCTAGCATACACCTACAGCCATTCCTTTTGTGGAGTCTGAAAATAGTGAAAACCTACTGGAACTTTCACTCTTAACCCTTTACCACACAATCCCGACTTTTAACAACCCTGAGGAAAAAGCCTTTTGAAAACATTGTGGGAAAAGGAGAAAATGCTGGTAACCAGCATTTTCTCCTTTTCCAACAATGTTTTCTACTCTATCAAGTACAAATTTTGTCATTTGAGCCACCTTTAATTTGTTGTCTGCAACTGCTTTCAATTTGGACCAGTCTAAATTACTGTCATTTGGTAAAGGGTTAAACAAACAATCATACTTTCAAGACTCGGGAAAAAGGCCTTTCAAAACATCATGGGAAAAAGAGAGACATAAACAATTTTTTCTCCATTTCCAACAATGTTTTCTATCCTTTCAAAAAACATTTGAGCCACACTTATTTTTTGTACGCACATGCTTTCAATTTGAACAAGATGAAAACTTTTATTGTCTAAAAAAAATATTTGGAAACACCATGCACAACTTTTGTTGGTTTTGTGGATACTCTAGATCAAGATGACAGCATACACTGCATGCAATCTGATCTGTAAGAAGATTGTTAGCCATTTCACAAAAACACCTTCAGTATTTGAAATTAAGATCCTTTTTATCAAACTGATATTTTCTGTTTCTTCATCTATTGGTTAACCCTTTACCGCACAATGCCGCCTTTTAACAACCCTGGAAAAGAAGCCTTTTGAAAACATTGTGGGAAAAGGAGAAAATGCTGGTAACCAGCATTTTCTCCTTTTCCCAAAATGTTTTCTACCTTATCAAAGAAAAATTGCACCATTTGACCCACATTGAAATTGTTGTCTACAAATGCTTTCAATTTGGACAAGGCTAAAATTTTGTTGTCAGGTAAAGGGTTAATCAGATGCTCAGTAACTCTTTACAGGATGACAAGTTGTCAGACTTTTTGACAGCATTTCTAGACAACAAAGTAAGTAAGCCTCAAGAGACAAGTTTGAAAAACATTTAGGGAAGGTGGTAAAATGCTGGTTACCTACTTTATTTCCTTTCCCATAATGCTTTCAGCTTAACCATATCTATTTCCATCATTTATGAAACATGTTCTACAAATTACATCAATTTCACTCCCTGATTTCTTCCTGGAAACCCTAACCAGTAACTATGCCATGGTGTGGGCACTCCCAGAGGTTGACCCAGCTAATCACTTTATTCAAACCCAGAACCTTTGGTGTGATAGGCCTCACTCTACCCCAACACCACTATGGCCCAAATATTTTCCTTAGGGTTGCAATTGGGCTGAATCCTCTTCCATAGGTCTGAATTGGAAGTACTCTTTGAAGGGACCATCTTTGACCTTATCAAAGTCGTAAGTCAGTTGTGGAGCATGATTTCTGAAAGGGTTTGTGTCTGCTACTTTTTGTTGAATCAGCTTTATCTTGTCTTTTTGATCCCTGTAAGCAATTGAGTGCAGTTCAGTCTCCCAAATCTACAAATAAAGAGATGTCTCAAATTTAAGTTTCTTTCCAAACTCTCTACGAGGAGACATATTTCAGAGATGTCTTTACTCAAACACGTGACTCTGTACCAAGCAACAAAATTCCGGACTTGTCCAAATCCAAAGCATTTACAGACAACAAATTAAGTGTGGCTCACATGGGGGAAATTGTCTCTGAAAGGGAAGAGAACACTTTAGGAAAAGGACAAGATGGTATTTAACCCTTTACCCCACAATGCCGCCTTTTCACAACCCTAGGAAAGAAGCCTTTTGAAAACCTTGTGGGAAAAGGAGAAAATGCTGGTAACCAGCATTTTCTCCTTTTCCCACAATATTTTCTACTCTATCAAAGACAAATTGCACCATTTGACCCACAATGAAATTGTCGTCTGCAAATGCCTTTAATTTGGTCAAGGCTAAAATTTTGTCATCTGGTAATGGGTTAAAAGACTTAGTCAATGTAAGGATAAAAAACTTTCAGGGAAAGAAGAATATATTTCTGGTTTCCAGCATTTTCTCCTCTTCCTACATTGTTTTCAACAGCTTCTTTCCCAACTTTTAAAAGCAGACGATTGGTAAAAGACTAAGCCAATGGCTCTGTAGGTGACTTTGGGTGCTTTTGTAGACAGTGTAGATCACAATCAGACAACACAGGATGTGCAATCTGATCTTCAACACATACTGTCCAATAATGTTTAAGATATTCAGACCAAAACAGTCTTGAAATTGTCTAGGGTCTGTTTTCATCAATCATTCTGAATTGCATTCTTACTCTTATTCTACATTTTTAAAGTATGCAGTTTTTGATTGTCTAAACAAATTGGATTAGCCAAATGGTTTATATTTCCTTAACCCTTAACCCTTTCCCAAACAAGCCCTGGTTTTCACATGTCTGCAATACAAGTCTTTTGAAAACACTGTGGGAAAAGGAGAAATTGCTTGTTATGAGCAATTTCTCCTTTTCCCACAGTGTTTTCTACCCTTTTTGATAACTTTCTGCCATTTTCATCAAATTTAAAATTGTCGTCTGCAAACTCTTTCAATTTGGACCAGTCCAAAATTTGTCATTTGGGAAAGGGTTTAAAGATACATCCTTACAGCCAGAGAGAAAAAATCACTGTTAAAACTTGAAACTGTGCACAATGACAGAATTCGTTCAGCTGTGTAAACTTAGATAAATTACCAATACATACAGAGTAAGGGATAAAGAAACTCAAGGGATTTGTCGTTATTTAAAAGCAGAAACAACAACACGGATTTCTTTGAAGGCCTCCCAAAAATGAAATGCATTTTCTATCCGTTGTAATCTGTGCAACCTTGCAACCATCAGGGGATACATTTGGCATGAAGATACAAAAATGATTACAGTTTCATAAAATTGAAATGAAATGATACTTTGTCAGACCTTCTTGCTTAAGCATTTATAACAAAGGCTTATGCTAATCTAACAGTGTTTGTACTAACTTCTTACAGGTTCCATCCAGTTAACCATTAAAAAAAAACAAGCTCCATTATCACAGCTCTAGGTTCACTTATCTTTTCATTAAACTCAAGTTGTGTAGATAAAATCTGGATTTTTAACATATGTATTAGTCTAAACAAATCTTTTTAAAGCCAGCTAGAATCTACATAAAAAGAAGATTGAACAAGAACAATTTGTCAGAGAGTGCCAACAGCTGAACTTAAATTGATTGACAGTAACAAAAAAAAAAAAAAAAACAGTAATACATATAATTATATCCACAAAAATTATGTCTAAAATGGTGTGGCGAGGCTGACATTCTGAGAAAGTTGATAAAATTATTTTTTTGTTGGTTATTGTTTTACTAACTGAATTCCAAACTGACATTGCATCCCATTGAACGAGGACAAGAAATTTTTGGGGGTCTGGCTTCCCTACTTCTACATACGAGACACAAAAAATGTGTGTCTGTTAACTCTTTACAGAATGACAAAATTTTAGACTGGTCTTGATTGAAAGCATTTACAGACGACAAATTAAAAATGGCCCATATGACAAAATTTGTCCTTGATAGGCAGAAAACTTTGTAGGAAAAATGCTGGTTACTAGTATTTTCTCCATTTCCCACAATGTTTTCAAAAGCTTTGTTTCTCAGGGTTATTAAAACTCCAGGTTGTGCAATAAAAGGTTAAAAGGGTACATACTGCCTACAAACCACTACTCACCAATACACATGTGAATCCAGCATTTTGTAAGTCTTCAATGGCGTTCATATAGCTAAGTCGATGCTTTGTACCATAGTGCTCTTTCTTGCTCAGGCCTTTGAAAAATGCCACCCTGTAATAAAAAGAGATCAATGCAGACACTCAGGGATGGCAAAATCACCTTTCTGTTCTGTCAGTACAATAAAGACAACTACAATGGAACTGTCACAGGAGGTGTCTAAGTATTCCCGCCAACAATGTTTTCTATCCTTCAAAAGGTAAATTTCAATTTTTGAGCCATGTTTAATTTATCGTCTGCAAATGCTTTCATTTTGGACCAGTCTAAAATTTTGTCATTTGGTAAAGAGTTAATATAGGATCTGACATAAGTTGGCATTTGAAAAAATATTTTATCATCTCTTAACCAAATGACAAAATTTTACACTTCTCCAAATTCAAAGAATTTGCAAATGAAATATTAATTATGATTCAAATGAAGGGCTTTGTCTGTAAAAAGGTAGAAAACGTTGGAAAAGGATAAAATGCTGGTTACCAATTTATCTTTTTCCAAGAATGTTTTCAAAAGCCTTTATTCTCATAGTCTTTAAAACTTGGAATTAATTGGTAATGAGTTAAACCATTCTAAAAACAAGAGCACAGCATGCGGGTGCCAACGCTCAGCTGCAAGTGCTCGATTTCAATAAAAATTCTAAGTCAATATAGGTGCATAACTGTGTCAAAAATAATTTGATGGTTTCCTGCCCCTGTTGTATGACTTCCCCTTTTGATAGTTGACACCTTGTTTAAGTTTAAAGTAAATCTCTTCAGTAATAACAGATATAATGTAATACAAAATGGGCAGTTGATAGCTACAGTCAAGAGCCTATTTTAATCTGTCACTAAATTTTGCGTTTTTTTTTTTTTCTTTAGTTTAACATTTTACTGGCAGACTTGCATTGTAGAACTAGGAAGAGACTTGGCTACTATGTACATAACAAAAATAAGATAAAGATGATTTTCTATGGTAACAAACATACTGAACCTTACATTAGACAAACCATACTCAATATACATTTATATGTATTTCATTAACAGTGTTATAAAACATGATGCAATATTTCAGGTATTGGGTCACTGATTCCATTGCAGGGAGGCAAGTGAGAGCATTATATTTTTATTTACCCTTGATATACCACTGTTGTTGATCATGGCTCCTGACTAGTGTTCTAGCCAGTTGCCAGTGTATTATCAAGACAAACCTTCTGACCAAGTTTCACGAGTTTTAGACTGAAAACTAGGCCTTTAGAGAGCACTCAAGGTTTTAGTAAGATTTATCCCAGTGACCAAACGTGACCCAATTTCATACTTGTTCAAGATGTTTTTATCAAGACAAATATTCTGACCAAGTTTCAAGACTATTGGATGGAAAATGTTGTCTCTAGAGTGTAAACAAGGCAATTGTTGACACCTGGACAATGCACGATGGACAATCCACAAAAAACACCGCATGGTACAAAAAGTTCACCTTGAGCACTTTGTGCTCAGGGGAGCTAAAAATGGGAAACCTGTAAAAATCATGAAATGATTGCTCTTTAAAAGGTTTTGACTCTTCAATTTTATGACAAAACACTTACTTCTTCAACCCAAGCTTTTCTGCTGAATCAAAACTTTCCTGATTTACCAAGACAGGTTTATTTTCCTGGTCCAAAAGTACCATGATATCTGAAAAAGAAACAAGAGGGCCATGATTGCTCTATATAGCTCACCTGAGTCAATTATTTATCAGATATCAAAATTTATGACTTGTCTGAATTGGAACTATTTGCTGGAAACAAATTAAATCTAGTCCAAATGATAGGGTACGTGTCTGAAAAGGATGGAAAACACTGTGGAAAAAGGTGGCTACCTGCATTATCTCCCTTTTCAACAATGTTTTTCAAAGCCTTCTTCTTCTGGATCATCAAAACACAGGATTGTTTAGTAAATGGTTAAAAAGGGTTGGTGGAACTAATTACTGCCAAATGCCAAAGTTGGGGTAAAATTCAAACGATATCCCTCTTTAACTCATGGTAAATCATATGGACAACTTTGATATAAGACCCTATTTCATGATACTTCATATAAAACGAGAGGGCCATAATGGACCTGGATCGCTCACCTGAGTCAATAGGCAAAATTTCACTCCAGGGTCATAACGTCCCAATTTAAAACTCATCGGAGATATTATTAAGAGAAACATTCTGACCAATTGTCAGGTCAACTGAGCTGAAAATGTGGCCTCTGGAGTGTCCAAAATGTATTTCTTCAATTTGACCTAGTGACCTAGTTTATGACCCTTTGTGACCATATTTCAAACTCATCCGAGATATCAAAACAAACTTGTTGACCAAGGTTCAGGTGAATTGGGCAAGAATTGCCACCTCTAGAGCACCCACAAGGTATTTCTGTAATTTGACCTAGTGACCTAGATTATGACCCTATGTGACCCAATTTCAAACCAACTCAAGGTATCATCAAGTCAAACATGCTGACAAAATTTTCAGGTCAGTTGAGCAAAAATTGTGGCCTCTACAGTGCCCACAATACATTTCTTAAATTTGACCTAGTGACCTAGTTTATGACCCTATGAAACCCAATTTCTAATTGATCCGCGATATCATCAAGTCCAATATGTAGACCAATTGTCAGGTCAATTTAGCTAGAATTGTGGTCTCTAGAGTGCCCACAAGGTATTTCTTCTATGTGACCCAATGACCTTGTTTATGTTAACCAATTTTGGCCTCATTCAAGATATCATCAAGACAAACACGCTGACCAATTTTCAGGTCAATTGAGCAAGAATTGTGGCCACTAGAGCACCCACAAGATATTTCTTAAAATTTGACCTAGTGACCTAGTTTATGAGCCTATGTGACCCAATTTTGAACTCATCCAAGATTTTATGAAGACAAACATGCTGATCAATTTTCAGGTCAATTGAGTCAGAATTGTAGCCTCTAGGGCACTCACAAGGAATTTCTGTCAGTTGACCTAGTGACCTAGTTTATGACCCAAGGTGACCCAAATTCAAACTCATCCAAAAAATTTCATCAAGAAAAACATTCTGACCAATTTTCAAGTCAATTCAGCAATAAATGTGGCCACTAAAGTGCCCACACGGTATTTCTTTAATTTGACCTAGTGACCTAGTTTATGACCCAAGGCATCCCATATTGAAACTCATCCTAGATTTTATCAAGACAAAGATTCTGACCAATTTTCAAGACAGCTGAGCAATAGAATGTGGCCTCTAGACTGCCCACAAGTTACAGTCAAATCTGTGAACAGCAGCCACTGAAGGGAAGTTCTGAAAGTGGCTGCTGTTAACAGATTGGCTGTTGTCCAGAATATGCACTTTTTGCACTATTTTTAGTTGCGAATATGGTGGTCTCAATAGGTGAAGGTTTGTTTGCAATGAACTTCCAATCTCATTCTATTTAAAGCACAAAAAATAAACCACACATAAAAAAACGTTTTTTAAACTTTTTTTCTTTCATTTAGATCTATTTCAAAATTTTATATGGCAAATAAAACATAATTTAAACATGTACAAGTATTTCTTCTGTTTGTATACATGTCTTTGCATTTGTACCTCATAACCATTTTGGCCAATCTGCATGGACAGTACTGGACAGTTCACTGTACTTGTACATAAAAAAAAAGTTTTCATCTACATTATGTGAAAGGAAATTATTAATAATAATAAGAAAACATTTTATGAAATGAAAATGTTGCTTAATTAAAGTAAAACATTTTGCAGCTTACACAATATTTTTAAATATTGTGGAAAAGTGTACCTTATGACCATTTTGGGCAAATCTGCATGGACACTGAACAGCTCAAATTTGTCACATTTGTCCATTCTCACAGTTTAACATACAATAGCAGATGATTTATCAAAGTGTTAATAATATTTAATCAAATCAAACATTTATATTTTTATCTTTGATTAAAAACACCAATGGCTTTAATCAGCTTTAATCCTTTTATCATAAAAGTAATTATTGACTTTTTCAAGTACACACTGTGTGAAAGTGTGATAATGTGGCTGTTGTGTAGGTGTCATAAACAGTTAATTCATTCCAATTAAGATGGCTGCTGGCTGCATTTGACAGATTAGTGCTGTGCACATAGTAATTAAAGAAGAAATATGCATGGGTGGACTTGTGTTGGCTGCTGCACACAGATTGGCTGCTGTTCATGTGTGGCTGCTTGCACAGATTTGACTGTATTTCTTTAATTTGACCAAGTGACCTAGATTATGTCCCCAGGTGACCCAATTTTGAACTCATCCTACATTTCATCAAGACAAACATTCTGACCAATTTTCAGGTCAATTGAGCAATAAATGTGGCCTCTAGAGTGTCCACAAGGTATTTCTTAAATTTGACCAAGTGACCTAGTTTATAATCCCAGGTGACCCAATTTCAAACTCATCTGAGATTTATTTAAGACAAACATTCTGACCTATTTTCATGTTAATTGAGCTAAAAATGTGGCCTCTAGAGCGTCCACAAGGTATTTCTTTAATCTGACCTAAGGACCTAGTTTAAGACCCTAGCTGACCCAAATTTGAACTCATCCAAGATTTCATCAAGACAAACGTTCTGACCAAATTTCAGGTCAATTGAATAAGAAATGTGGCCTTTAGACTGTCCACAAGGTATTCCTTTAATTTGATCAAGTGACCTAGTTTATGACCCCAGGTGACCCAATTTCAAACTCATCCGCGATTTAATCAAGACAAACATTCTGACCAATTTTCAATCAATTGAGCAAAAAATGTGGCCCCTAGAGTGCCCACAAGGTATTTCTTTAATTTGACCTAGTGACCTAGTTTATGACCCCAGGTGACCCAAATTCGAACTCATCCGAGATTTCATCAATACAAACATTCTGACCAATTTTCAGGTCAATTATATAAGAAATGTGGCCTCTAGAGTGCCCACAAGGTATTTCTTTAATTTGACCTAGTGACCTAGTTTATGACCCCAGGTGACCCAATTTCAAACTCATCCGAGATTTAACTAAGACAAACATTCTGACCAATTTTTTTTTTAAGTCAATTGAGCAAAAAATGTGGCCTCCAGAGTGCCCACAAGGTATTTCTTAAATTTGACCTACTGACCTAGTTTATGACCCAAGGTGACCCAATTTCACACTCATCTGAGATTTGATCAAGACAAACATTCTGACTAAATTTAAGGTCAACTGAGTAAGAAATGTGGCCTTTAGAGTGTCCACAAGGTATTTCTTTAATTTGACCTAGTGACCTAGTTTATGACCCTAGGTGACCCAAATTCGAACTCATCCGAGACTTTATCAAGACAAACATTCTGACCGATTTTCAAGACAACTGAGTAAAAAATGTTGCCTCTACAGTGTCCTTAAGGTATTTCTTTAATTTGATCTAGTGACCTAATTTATGACCCCAGGTGACCAAATTTCTAACTCATCCGAGATTTCATCAAGACAAACATTCTGACCAATTTTCTGGTCAATTGAATAAGAAATGTGGTCTCTAGAGTGTCCACAATGTAAATGTTGATGACGGACAACTGATGACCGACATCAGACAACCACAAAAGCTCACCTTGAGCATGTTGTGCTCAGGTGAGCTAACAAGAGCACCACATGTGGGTGCCAACACTCAGCTGCAGTTGCTTGATTTTAAATGAAAATTCTAGGTCGAAAAAGGTGGCAAAGTTGTGTCAAAAATACTGTGATGGTTACCTTCCCTTGTTGTATGGGTTCCCCTTTTGATAGTCAACAACTTGTTCAAGTTGGAAGTAAATGAGTCATTTTCAAATTTCGCAGAAATTCTGTGGGAAATGGAATTTCACGGTCACAACTTTTCATCTGTATCTGAACTTGAGTTTGATTAGAAGACTGGCACTGCCTCTGCATGGGACTGCTTTTAAATATCATTTGAAAGGGATGTAAATGTCGAAAAAAAAGATTTATACATGGTAAACTGGCTAATTTCCTTTGTCCCAAAAACTAAAACTATTATGTTAGTACTTTGATCTGAGTTCCAGTATGAGTAACTGACATAAATTTTGTTTTTGCATTAAGAATTGAGCTTTCCGTGTATTATGCATGCCAAAATATTACATTCTAACAGTGATTTCAGTATTAAAGAGCACTTATTAAATTGTCCCAGTGATAAAGGTCACTATTGTAACAATATCCATTTACACAGAATAATTTCTATCCTCTGCAAGTTTTACTTAATACTAGCATTCCAGCTGAAGCGTAACTATCCTTTGAGATAAACCAATTGCTGCTGAACACATGCTTCTGTACCAATCCAGAGAAAATTTCGACAAAATAGAGGTAAGTGACTGCGTAATTTTTAAGTGTGTCACTTAATGTAACAGATTTTCATATTTAAAACATCTAATCTGTATAACTTCCTATGGTAAACATAAATCTGCATCTATTTCTTATTCATTTGACCACAAAAAAAAACACCACAGGCCCTACCTATTTTTAGAAATTCATATAGATTTGCTTGTAAATCACTATTGTAACAGGTCACTATTGTAACACCAATTTTTGTTACAGTAAATACATATTTTGATACAAGAGTGACAAATAGCCAGCATTTTTCCTTCAGTTCACTTACCAGGTGAGTTAGTTACTATATATGTCATATAAGGGAGTCTTTAAACCTTACTGCTATATTACGGTCAATTTTCATTAAGAAGCTAGAGATTTAAACAAAGATTTTTTTTTAAATGACTTAGTTGGTGTTACAATAATGACATTCTACTGTTACAAGAGTGACGAAATAGTGCAGTAACAGATGTTTTGTTACATCTAACATACCGAGTGAAGGTTACTGATTTGTCTTACAAATCAAACTGCAAATTTGGCTAATAATTGCATTAACCATAAATTGTCTGTCTTGTTGTTGATAAGAACAATGGAAATGTTACTTGAGTGACATCTATATAATGAATAGTCATAGACTATTTTAGTTTCCTAAATCAAAACCACAAAATACTTTTAATGTGGAGTGTTACATGAATAAGTCGATAAGTATGTGTTCTTTGTAATATGCACTCACAGTTCAATGATTTTTTTTTTCAGAAAAAATGGGTATGTCCAACGCAGAGAGACAGTGAAAATTTAGGCTTTTACGTGATGCTGATCCTGAACGTAGGCAAGAGTTTTTGAAAAAGTGTAAAGAGAAATACCAAGAGGACAAGAGGACAGGCAAGAAAAAACTGGTGAAAGATATGACAGAGCGTGAGAAAAGGGCTGCAAGGAAACAATGGAGAATTCGACAATATAAATCAAGGCAGAAAACTAAAGAAAGCAAAGAAGCCCTAACAGTCACCCCATTAAAAGCAATCAGTGAATCGACAGAGGCCACATGCTCACGACAGAAGACTCAGAGTAAGAAACAAAAATCAAAAAGTATTGCCAAGTGTTATAGAGATATTAGGTCAAAAGATACTGAGATTGAAAGACTTAAAAGAAAAGTTGAAGTATACAGAAAGAGATTGTCAAGAGCACACTACCTCTTGCAAGAAAAATCAAAAAAGGCTGGTACACCAAGAACAAAGACACGCCAACTATTGAAAGTATTTTCCAAATCTTCAAAGTCAACAGTACGACGATCTCTTTTTAAATTTCATGTTCTTGTTGAACAATTGAGAAAAAGCTATCAAGACCAAAGGAAAACAGAAAAATTAAAATTTGCTAGGATGATAAATGGATCAATTATGAAAAAGTATCGAATGAAGATAGAAACATTGAAACTATTAACCTGTAGTACAAGAACAAAGTTGGAACAAGATAAGACATGTTTATCAAAAAGAACATATCATCAAGTGCAGCAGTTCTACTGCAGGGATGACAATTCCAGATTAGTAGCAGGAATGAAGAAGACTCTGACAAAGAGGAAAGTAAAGAAGCAAAGAAGAATTTTGAATGATTCATTGTTAAACTTACACAAGAAATTTCTTACAGAGGGAAAAGATAACATTAGTTACACCACTTTTACAAGACTAAGACCATTCTGGGTATTGTTCCCCACTGAAACAGACAGAGACACATGTATCTGCAAAATATGAGATAACATGAATTTGATGACAGATGGCCTGTTCAGGTCGGGTATAATTGAAGAAAAAAAAGTAGAGGATATTATGAAGTCTAAAGTTTGTGACATTAAAAATTATTACTGTATGCATGGAAAATGTTCGGTGTGTAAAGACAGACTTGTGAAAACAAAACCAGAGGACGCTAACAAGCAAGTAGAATATTTCAAGTGGGTCACAAAAAGAGAAAAGCGACAGATAAAGGAAGGAAAAGATTTAAAAACAAAAACTGTAACATACACTGTGAAAGAGAGAATTTGTTGTTCAGCTGACAGACTGAAAGAGATATATGACCATGACCTAAATAAATATTGCAGACACATATTTACTTTTCATATGCAATACAACTACTATAGAAAAAGAAAGGAAACAATGGGTGAAAATGAGTGTATTATTCATGTGGATTTTAGTGAAAACTATGTTTGCAAAATGGCAAGAGAAGTTCAAGGTATGCATTTTGGAGCGTCAAAAAAACAACTGACCCTGCACACAGGAGTAATACATGTGAAAGATAAAGAAGCGGAAACATTTTGTACAGTGTCTGACTCTCTTGTCCACAATCCATCTGGAATATGGGCTCATGTAAAACCTATCCTTCAAGATGTCAGAAAAAGGTATCCTAACATAACCTCTATCGAGTTTTTTAGTGATGGTCCGACTGCCCAATACAGACAAAAGGACAATTTTTATCTTGCATCGACAGTACCCAAATTTTTAGGATTTGAATCCATGAAGTGGTCATATTTTGAGGCGGGACATGGAAAAGGTGTGCCAGATGCTGTTGGTGGGGCTATCAAGCAAGCTGCAGATAACCTGGTGTTACATGGGACAGATATTACATCAGCTGAAGCATTAGTTGATCAACTTAAGGGATTAAAGTCAAAGTTAATCTTGATAAAGCAGTCAGAAATTAGAGAACAGGAAAATTTTATGCAAGGTAAGACACTATCACCTGTACCAGGAACATTAAATCTTCACCAAGTGGTGGCTGATTCACCAGGGAAAATCTATTATAGAAGGCTAAGTTGCATGTGTAGTGGGAATTGTGAAAGGTGTCATGAACCTTTGGAATTCTTTGATTTGATGCAACAAAAAGAAAGAAAACAAAACAGAAAGAAACGTAAAAGCAATGAGTCTGATTTCAATGATAAACAGAATGAGCACAAATCAGATAAAAAGAAATGTATGGTGAAAGATAGTAGTGGTGTTTATGATGCATGTACTGAAATGGAAGAAACATGTGATAGGAATAACAAAGATCGTGATTCATATGAGGAGATGGAACAGATCTCTACAAGAAAAGCCACATTCCAAAGTATCCTTACGGAAATGAACAAATGTACATCCTACCTGAAGTTGCAGCAGAAATGCCAGGAGTATGATAAAGCCATAAGAAAATTTCACATTGAATGTCAAAGAGCAGTCATTGATGAGATACACTCTAGTTTGAAAGCTGATATTGATGCTGTAGAATATATGCCAGATGACATAAAATCTAACTTTGAATTGTGCCCGTGCTCTGTGTGTACTGATGGTAACTGTCTACCATCTTCAGGTAGTGTTCTTGCATATGGACAAAGAGGAAATGAACAAGAAATACGGGTAAGAATAATAAAGGAACTTGTTGAAAATGAAGAAACATATTTAGATGATAAGTACCTTGCAAGAGGAACTGGAACAGAAAAAAATGATAAAGCATGCAGTAAGAGTTATGCACAATATTCCGATAAGTATGTCCCAGGGATGAAGCTGACCAAATCTTTAATTAAGAGAATTTATCAAGAAGAGGTTCTCTCACTTACAGAGGACAAATCATTTATGGGGATTTGGCAATTGCATGCTTTGTCTTCCATCTTAAAAGCTCCCCTATACTCAGTGTATCCAAAGCTGGGCAATCCATCTGTTCGCAGAGATCTACATAGACTAATTGAACCCATCAAGAAAGCAGAACATGGACCGGTTTATATAATGTGGACCTCATGCAGGACTGACATGAATAAAGAACATTGGGTACCAAATCATTTTGTGCCACTGCTTCCAATAGTATTTGCTACCGATTTAAATGACACTGTGAGTGGGGTAGATGAATATAGAGAGCAAAGTACCAAATATGTAGATGTCAACAACAATGAAGATGTTGATACATGTAACGAGGAAATAACGATCCATGTATATAGAAAAGAAAATGGTGAATATGATTTAGCTATTGATTGCGAGGTGCCTCTGATTACCAATGATTCAGATAAAGAGAAAAGAAGAGAAGATACGTCAGAAAATATTACAGACAGGGGTCCTGAAGAGAAACATGATCAAGATATTGAACACTCTAAGGTTAATTTAGAGATCAATAACAATGATATTAATCAATGGGATGCAAAGTTCCTAATTGGAAAGTATGTATTGGTAAAGTACAGGGAAAAGCTGTACCCAGGATTGGTAGAGAATAAAGATGGAAATTTAGTTCAAATTAAGTGTATGAAAAAAAGTGGACGGGACCGAGAAAATAACTTTATATGGCCAAAGAAATTGGTTGATCTTAACTGGTATGATATACAGGATATAATTAGAATAATTCCCGATCCAGAGAATTATCTCGGCAACCACTTCAAATTAGATGACGAGTTGTGGAGGGTTTTTAGGCAGTTACAGTAAATTTTTAGAGAAGACATGAGAGTTCTAGTTAATTTAACTCTTTACCAAACGGCAACATTTTAGACTTGTCCAGATTGAAAGCATATTCACCCGACAACTAAAACGTGACTCAAAACTTAACATTTGCTTTGGGAAGGGTAGAAAGCATTGTGGGAAAAGGAGAAAATGCTGGTTACAAGCATTTCCTCTTTTACCCACAATGTTTTCTAAAGCCTTCTTACTCTGGGACGTCAAAAGTAGGGATTTTGTGGTAAAAGGTTAACAGCTGAGTAAAAGTTCATATGATATTATCACTCAAGTAACGGAAGCTGTCACAAGTGTAACAGCCTTGTCTCTCTTGTAACACACCTGTTTTACTAATATTTTTTCTTTGCAACAACAAATTTGTGAAGTTATTTTTCCTGATATATGCACAAGTAAGCATAGAAAATCTTTTAAGTTTAAAAATTGTTATGTAGAATAATGTCTAAAAGGAAAGAAAGTACAAATAACATTTCAAAAACGAGTCTGTTTTCTTCAGTTGCTGAAAATGCCTTGATTTGAAGGCAGAAATGTATTTTGGACAAGATTGAACCCATTTTATTTTGAAAATAGTATTATTCTTTGATTTTAAGTTTGTATGGACCATCAGAATGCATGTGTTCTATCAAAAAAATAAAATTGTTTCTGTGTTACAGTAGTGACTTACTCATTAAAGGTGCTAAACAAAATATTATATGACAAGCCCTAGTTTGGTATTTAAGGTCTGTAACTTTGATTTTTTACTTGACAATTCAGTCTAGAAATGGATAAAAGCAAATTTGCCTTTTTAGCAGGACCTTCATTTTTTGCCAAACAGGAGTTCAAAATTTCTACAAATTTTGAAAATGACTCAAATATCTTCAGTGATGACAGAGATATTGTAAAATGTTAAAGTTTTTGTACAACACAGATACAGATGATGACAGGGCTACTACAATATTTCAATGTTTTTTTTAAATACAGCCGCGCTAAAAATACAAAAACTACATGTAGGTAGACAGAGAGATGTTTGAAATTCTGTAAGGTGTCTGACCGGAGAAAGGGCCAATCTAGGCATTGTTGTTTTCAACAAGAAGACCTTTAGATTGATATCAAGACTCTAGACCTTGAAATTTTGGAGATGTTCTGAATAATTATGACTCTACATACAACATATAACACCTACAATAATTTCTTGACACTGATAATTTACTTGGACTTCATAAATCCAAACACTTAATTGCATAATATACCAGAATAAAGATGCATATAATTTAAAACAGCATAAATGTGTACAAAAATTACTACACTATGGTTTATTCAAAAGAGAAAACATATATAAAACATATTCCAAAAATTATGTCAAGGAATCAAACAATCAAGTCCTAGTACTTTCAATACAAAATGCCCAACTGCCTGTACCAGATTATTTCTGACAGATAAGCACTGTCTGATACACTATGGAAAAAATGATACATGCAAAAATTTGAGCATTTTCATGTTTCCTAATGATTCAAAATATTTCTGTTACTTTTATGAAGCCATCAAAGGATTTTTGGGGCACTTTTGATAACATGGTACAAGGACAAAATGCTGGTAACCAGCATTTTCTCCTTTCCATAATGTTCCCTTCCTTTTCAAAGGTGATTTTCACCATTTGTGCCACATGTAATTTGTTGTCTGCTAATGTTTACATGGACCAGCACTTTTCCCCTCTTCAAATAATGTTTTCTTCCTTTTCAACGGTGATTTCCATCATCTGTGGCACATCTGATTTGTTGTTCACTATATGGACAAGTCTGAATATTTTTCATACTCTACACAAAACAACAAAACTTTAAACTGGTCCAAATTGAAAGTATTTGCAGATGGCAAATTAAATTTAGTTTAAATCTTGGCTTTGTCTTGAAAAGTTGTGAGAAAATTAGAAAATGCTTTTTGCACACATATTTTTTCTTTTCCCACTATGCTTTCAAGTTTTCTCTGTCACTGAACTCAAAATTGTGGTAGAGAGGTAACCGTAAACAAATGATAAATTTAAGACCTACTCTTACTGACTACATTTGCAAGATAAACCAGAGCACCAGTGCTCGGCTGCAGTTGCTTTTAGTGCAAATTCCAAGTTGATAAAGGTGCATAACTGTGTCCAAAATATTTTTATGGTAACCTGCGCCTATTGAGTGGGTTACCCATTTCGTACTTAACAACTTGTTTAAGTTTGAAGTGAATATCTTAAGTAATGACAAAGATACTACAAAATGGCAAAGTTTTTTTTAAGTTGAAAAAGGGGCATTTATTTATAAATCTGTCAAGTATATTTTAATGGTTACCTGCCTCTATTGAGTGGGTTCCCCATTTCATAGTTAACAACTTGTCCAAGTTTGAAGTAAATATCTTAACCCTTAGAGCGCCAAATAAACCCAACAGACATTTTTTATCCTAGAAATACGACCCAAATAATGGCAATTTCATGGTTGTTTTTGTATACAGTGTTTTAGCAAAGCAGACAGTGTAGATCAAAGATCAGGCTGCACATTTTATGCAGCCTGATTTTGATCTACACTGGCTGAAAAGGCAACTATAGTTGTGAAAGATGCTTAAAAGTAAGGGTTAAGTAATGACAGTGATACTATAACATGGCAAAGTTTTTTTTAAATGTTTAGTTGAAAAAGGGGCATTTATTTATTAATTTGTCAAGTATATTATGATGGTTATCTGCCCCTGTTGTGTAGTTTCCTGTTTTGATACTTAACCCTTTCCCGAACAAGCCCTTGTTTTCACGTGTCTGTAGTACAAGTCTTTTGAAAACACTGTGGGAAATGGAGAAATTGCTCATAATGAGGAATTTCTCCTTTTCCCACAGTGTTTTCTACCCTTTTTGATAACTTTCTGCCATTTTCATCAAATTTAAAATAGTCATTTGCAAACTCTTTCAATTTGGACCAGTCCAAAATTTGTTGTTTGGGAAAGGGTTAACAATTAGTCTGGGTTAGAAGTAAATGAAAGAGATATTACCATATAAAATGTCAAAAGTTTTTGCACTATGATGCAGAAAATACACAGACACCAGGACTATGACAATAACTTGACTTTTTCTTTGAAAACAGCCAGCTGAAAATTGGAGATGTCTCGAAGAATAAAATTATGGAAAAAGGAGAAGATACTTGTTTTGTTACTGGGTAATAAAACACTTGATCATTTTAAGACGGGTAAAAAAAGAAGTCCACTGAGAATCTACAGTTTGAACTACACTCAAGCCCTCCTGAAATAGTAACAAGAGGGCCATGATGGCCCTGGAGTCGCTCACCTGAGCCTTTTGACCAAGCACAACCAATTTCCAACGTCTTGTGAGATATATGTATTACCAAACAATAAAATTTTAAACTTATCAGTCTGAACCTTCTGCATAAAACAAATAATATGTGGATCAAGCTATGGGACTGGTCTCTCAAAGGGGTAGAAAACACTGTGAAAAAGGGAAAAAATGCTGGATACCAGCATTTTCTCATTTTCAAAGAGTGTTTTCAAAAGGCTTCTTTCTGAGAGTCATTCATACACTAGGTTTTTCTAAGATTTCACCTAGTGACCTAGTTTTTCAGCCAACATAGCACATTTTCATACTGGTCCAAGATATCGTTAGGACAAACATTCTTTCCAAATTTCAGGAGTATTGGACTGAAAATGTGGCCTCTACAGCGTACACAAGGTTTTTCTAAGATCTGACCTAGTGACCTAGATTTTGACCCAACATGACCTATTTTCAAACTCATCCAAGATATTACCAAGGCAAACATTCTGAGTAACTTTAAAAGAGTATTGAACAAAAAACGTAGCCACAACAGTGTACACATGGTTTTTCTAAGATTTGACCAGGTGACCTAGTTTTTGACCCCACATGACCCATTTTCAAATGCTACTGAGATATCATCGAGACAAACATTCTGACCAACTTTCAAGAGTATTAGACAGAAAATGTGGCTTCTGGAGCTTACACAAGGTTTTTCTAAGATTTGACCTAGTGACCTAGTTTTTCACCCGTCATGACCCATTTTCAAACTAGTCAGAGATATTATCAAGGCAAACATTCTGACCAACTTTCAAGAGTACTGGACAGAAAATATGGCCTCTAGAGCATACACAACGTTTTTCTTAGATTTGACCTGGTGACCTAGTTTTTGAACCAACATGGCACATTTTCGTACTATTTCAAGATATAATCAAGACAAACATTCTGACCATTTTTCAAGAGTATTGGACTGAAAATGTGGCCTCTATAGTGTACAAACGTTTTTTCTAAGATTTGACCTAGTGACCTAGTTTTTGACCCCACACGACCCAATTTCAATCTTGTTCGAGATTTTATCAAGACAAACATTCTGACCAAATTTCACAAGTATCTGACTGAAAATGTGGCCTCTACAGCACACACAAGGTTTTTCGAAGATTTGACCCAGTGACCTAGTTTTTGACCCCACATGACCCAATTTCGAACTCGTCCGAGATTTTATCAAGACAAACATTCTGACCAAGTTTCATGAGGATCGGACTGAAAATGTGGCCTCTCGAGCGTACACAAGGTTTTTCTAAGATTTGACCTAGTGACCTAGTTTTTGACCCCACATGACCCAATTTTGAACTTGTCCAAGATTTTATCAAGACAAAATTTGGACCAAATTTCACAAGTATCTGACTGAAAATGTGGCATCTAGAGCATACACAAGGTTTTTCCAAGATTTGACCTAGTGACCTAGTTTTTGACCCCACATGACCCAATTTCGAACTTGTCCGAGATTTCATCAAGACAAACATTCTGACCAAGTTTCATGAGGATCGGACTGAAAATGTGGCCTCTAGAGCGTACACAAGGTTTTTCTAAGATTTGACCTAGTGACCTAGTTTTTGACCCCACATGACCCAATTTCGAACTCGTCCGAGATTTTATTGAGACAAACATTCTGACCAAGTTTCATGAGGATTGGACAGAAAATGTGGCCTCTAGAGCGTACACAAGGTAAAAAGTTGATGACGGACGACGGACGACGCACACCGCACAACGGACGACGGACACAGCACGATCACAATAGCTCACCATGAGCACTTCGTGCCTAGTACTGGTGAATCCAATGACATACATAAATAGGGGAGCTGTCGCTGTCATTGTGACTGAAATAATGTTAAAAGTGGCCTAAAACACTATTCAAAATCAACCCGGATCACAAAGAGATCTGCAGGTGATAACTACTTACCAACAATTTGCCCATTGTTCAACGGCCAGTTTTCAACTGCCTTTCCTTTGAATGCCAAATTTATGTATTTCTTGTAGATGTTTGGTATAAAACCTGGGAAAGAGACAAAAATATTTACTGCAATAGGGATCGCTCTTAACTCTTTACCACATGACAATATGTTCGACTGGTCCAAATTCAAAGCAT
Organism: Tridacna gigas; assembly: GCA_945859785.2. Classification (NCBI taxonomy): domain Eukaryota; kingdom Metazoa; phylum Mollusca; class Bivalvia; order Cardiida; family Cardiidae; genus Tridacna; species Tridacna gigas. The sequence continues at coordinate 62,910,387 of OX244034.2, read as the reverse complement.
TTGCAGACGACAGATTAAATGTGGCACATTTGATTGGAATTGTTCCTGAAAGGTTAGAAAACATTGTGGGAAAAGGAGAAAATGCTGGTTACCAGCATTTTCTCCTTTTCCGACAATGTTTTCAATAGTCTTATTTCCCAGGGTCGTTAAAACTTGGTATTGTGTGGTAATAGGTTAAATAGTCAGTTTCACTGTCGTCATTATAGTTGTTCCTTTTCTCATGATGTTTGCCTTTTTAACACATCCCAAGTTTTAATGACCCTGACCCTGAAGGCTTTCAAAAAAATTGTGGAAAAGGGACAAAATGCTTTCCCCCTAATTTTTCTATCCTTTCAAAGACAAGTCTTATCATTTGAACCACATTTAATCCCTAACCAGACAATCCCGAGTTTTAATGACCCTGAAAGGAAAGGCTTTAGAAAACATTGTGGGAAAAGGAGAAAATGCTAGTAACCAGCAATGCTTTTTATCCTTTCATAAACAAATTTCAATTTTTGAGTCACTTTTAATTTGTTGTCTGCAAGTGCTACCAATTTGGCCCAGTCAAAAATTTTGTCGTTCAGTAAAGAGTTAATCTGTCATCTGCATATCCTTTGAAATTGGACACATCAACCATTTTGTCATTTGGTCATTGTAAACGCTATACCAGAGTACAAAAATTTAAGATTTGCCCATTTTGAGAGCACTTGAAGATGACAAATTAGAAGAAGCTCAAAAGATAGCATTTATCTTTAACCCTTTATTACACATTCCTGAGTTTAAACAACCCTGAAGAAGAAGGCTTTTGAAAACATTGTTGGAAGAAGGAGAAAATGCTAGTAACAAGCATTTTCTCCCTGTCCAACAATGTTTCCTTCCCTACCATACATGTGAGCCATGCCCTGACACAAGGGGGCTCAATACATCTCTGTGATCAATTGAACCAGGCAAGTCATCAAATAATTATGGATCCATAAAAATCATTTTGTCTAACAACCAACTCATAAGGTAGACTGATCCTTTGACATACAGATAATTGACCAATAGCAAAAAGTTTTGGCCCAGGTCAGCCTGCGCGGACTGCGCAGGCTGACCTGGGTCAATACTGTTTTGCAGATGCATTAAGCCCCCTTTTCAGAGAGCATGGCTCATGTACAGAAATCATCGTTTTAGCTACATTTGTCATCTGCAAAATGCTTTCAACCCTTGTTTTGGTAAAGAGCAAACTCTTTACTACAGAACAAAATTTCAGACATACCCAAATCGAAGACAACAAATTAGATGTGCCTTAACCCCTTACCACACAATCCCGACTTTTAACGACCTTGAGAAAGAAACCTTTTGAAAACATTTTGTAAAAAGGAGAAAATGCTGGTTACCAGCATTTTCTCCTTTTCCCACAATGTTTTCTACCCCCACTAACAAAGCCAAATTCCTTCATTTGAGCCACATTTAAATTGTTGTCTGCCAATGCTTTCAATTTGGTTATGTCTACATTTTTGTCATGTGGTAAATTGAACCCTTTCCCAAACAAGCCCTGGTTTTCACGTGTCTGCAGTACAAGTTTTTTGAAAACACTGTGGGAAAAGGAGAAATTGTTCATAACGAGCATTTTCTCCTTTTCCCATAGTGTTTTCTCCCCTCTTTGATAACTTTCTGCCATTTTCATCAAATTTAAAATTGTCGTCTGCAAACTCTTTTAATTTGCACCAATCCAATATTTGTCATTTGGGAGAGGGTTAAACAATGGGATTTATCTTTGAAATGGTAGAAATGACTGCGCGTAAAAGAGAGAAGGTTTCCAGCATTTTCTCCTTCTTCAAAAAAGATTTCAAATGCCTTCTACATCAGGGTCTTCATAGTTCTGGATTGTTTGATAACGGGTTGAGAGGATAGGAAATAGCCTCGGGAAAAAGAGACAAAATTAGTTAACCTTTTACCAAACACTCAATTTTAAAGACCCTCAGAGAGAAGAATTCTGAAAACATTGTGGGAAAAGGAGAAAATGCTGGTAGCCTGTAACAGATAAAACCCATGATTTGAGGTAGATTTTATTTGTTGTCAGCAAATGCTTTCAGACAAGTCTAAAATTTTGATATTTGGTAAATATAATTTTCAAAGGCACTTTTTCTTCATTAACACGCAAGCATCATTTGGTAAAGCCATTTGAACCTTTACCCCAGCAATGACCCTGAGAGACAAAGCTTTTAACCCTTTACCATACCACAAAATTAAAGACTTGTCCAAACTAAAAGTACAAGTATTTGCAGATGAAATGTTAAAGGTTGCTCAAATGATGAAATTTCTGTTTGAAAAGGTAGAAGATATACCTGGAAGGGGAGAAAATGCCGTTAATCAGCATTTTATCATTTTCCCTCCATGTTTTCAAAAGGCTTTTTCCTCAGGGTTGTTAAAACATTGGATTGTTTGGAATTTAGAATTGTAAGAATTGGGATTGTTTAATAAGGGTTAAAGCATTGTGAGAAAAGGAACCAAGAGCAATGCATGTAGGTGCCAGTGCTCTGCTGAGGCTGCTTGATTTTCAGTAAAAATTTTAAGTTGAAAAAGGGGCTTTGCTGAATAGTCCCCCCTTCAAATAGTTAATAACTTGTCCATGTTTGAAGTAAATATCTTCTGTAATAATAGAGATATTATAAAATGTCGAAGTTTTTTCACGACGATGCATACTACACCAGGGCTATGACAATAACCCAATGTGTTTTTCCAAAACAACTGAACTAAAAATGCAGGTAATCAACATTTACTCATTTTCCTACAATGTTTCCTATCCCTTCAAAAACATTTCCATAATCTTTTTTTTTTTCCCTTTTCAACTGTATTTCCATTTTCATATATAAACATAATGTTAACAGAATTTTACTATCATCTATTCTTTGAAGACTACAAAGGCTTCATTCCTTTACCAAACAATTCCGAGATTTAAAGACCCTCATAAAGAAGGCTTTTGAAAACATTGTGGAAAAATAAGTAAATGCTGATAACCAGCATTTTCTTTTTTTTTTTATTTCCATGATGTTTTCTACCTTTTCACAGACAAATCTAGCCACACTTAATTTGTTGTCTGCAAATACTTTCAATTTGCACGAGAAATAAACAATTTTGTCATTTGGTAAAGAGTTCAGTTTGGACCGTTATAAAATTTGTTTGTAACCCTTTACCACACAATCCCGACTTTTAACAACCCTGACAAAAAAAGCTTTTGAAAACATTGTGGGAAAAGGAGAAAATTCTGGTAACCAGCATTTTCTCCTTTTTCCACAATGTTTTCTATCCCTCCCATAACAAATTTCAGTTTCAGAGTCACATTTATTTTATCATCTTCAAATGCTTTCAATTTGAACGAGTCTAAGATTTTGTTTTTTGGCACAGAGTTAAGTAAATAGCTAAGTTTTTACATCTTGAGAAAATTTGGGAGCCATACCTCTATCCCTCTTCCTCCCTATTTGCAAATCAGTTTTTAGTTGTCGCTCTTTGTCATCTCCAACACTTTCCTTGTCATCCTGAACATGTTTCTTGTCACCCTGAACAAATGATTTTATTTCCAGAAACTTTTTGTCTTTCACCGACTCTGGTTTTAGGGAAAAATATTCTACCAACAACTGCACCAAGAGGGCCTTTGGTATTTTATTGTTCTCGGAGATACAAGTGTAGTACAACATTTGTTCAGGATCATACATACTGCAGCTGTACAAATAGAAAACTTGCTTCCAACTTTCAAACTTGATAGTACTGAGTAGTTCCTTGATTTTTTGTGTGCAGAGAACTTGGAACATAGGTTCAATGTAATACCCATCCTGTAGACGCTTACCAGGCTTCCTGAAAAATGTGACCCATCCTCTGTATTCATAATCCTGGCATATATTCCTCACTAAAAGTGCCTGAATTCTACATAATGTGACATGTGATCTTGAATTATTTGCCTCAGTAATCATTCGTTTAAAGCTTGGATATTTCACAGCCTTACTTTTCATTGCCTGAAGAACAGGTAGTAATCGAAAGGATTTCCGATCACCTGAAAAATTGGTTTTTTCCATGAACTCCAAGGATGTTGGGGTCATACACGGGAACTTTATACACATCATTAATCCTTTTCTAATTAAGCTTTTTTTTTCATTGTAATTGGATTTTCTCATGACTGCTTCTAAAAAGTTATCTCGAATCAATGTTGCATCATCCATATTGACTTCGGCAGATGGCAAGGAAGCAAGAATGTGACCACAATAAACTTCTGCACCATTCTTTGAATTTGCATACACTCTTAGTCTTTCCTGTATGACAACTAATCCTGAATTAGCTGGCAAAGAAGTAAACAGTCTCACCTGCATACCACATAGATCAATATGCTTTATAACATCTCTAAACTGGTCATGCAGCTTTTTAGTAATTTCCGTTTCAGGATGCTCTAAAATGTTACAACCAAGTAAGTAATAAAACAATAAAACATCATGTTTCAAATGGTCCTTTTCCAACATCTCCAAACACTTCTGACGCAACAAGACTTTAAACTCATGTTTCCAATCCATCCAGAATGAATAGTCAACCAACGTGTGTATTGCATAAACATCTTCATCTCTCATTTCCAGTACTTTTTGTTGTACATGTTGTCTTATTTCCCTGTACAAACCATCAGTTTTTCTAATGAAATTGCTCATCAAGAGTAACCTATTAAATGCCATCAAACTCACAGAGTCCACGAGCGATAATTCCTCAATTTTGACATGTCTTTTAATTTCTGTGTGCACTTTTTCCAAAATGTTTCTTTGCTGCTGATCATTTTTATAGTATTTTTCAGTAACTAGTATTTGTAATAGATCAAAAATATCTGACTCACCCCAGTTGATTTCATTTATCTCCAACCATTTAAACACAAGAGGTATAGTAGTTTCTCTGTATGTATCAGGGCTATACATGATATATGCATTTATATACAGTAAAACTTCTTGTATCCTCAGCTGTTTAAAGTCTAAACCCTGTACTCTCTGAACAATTTGTGATATTTCAGAGCTATCCATTGGCCAGTTTAAAAGCTGAAGATTTGAAAACACACTAAGTAACTGATGAGAATTCAACTTATCTAAAGAGATGACTACACTTTGTATCAATTCAGTCAGTTTTTCTGTCTGGGTAAGTGGCTTAACTGCTTCATCTAGTGACCCTTCAATGAAGAGCCTATGCTGAATTAACCTACGGTTTGGTGATCTTGTAAAGATATGTGAATTATCTGCAATATCGTGGTACAATTTTTCAGTCAACAAATCAAAGGTGACAACCTTGTCAGGCATAGTCATTCTTGGGTATAATTTACAAGAAACAAATAACATAGATTCCAGGGAACTTTGAGTTTCAACCATTTCGTAAATTGCAGGAGTAACTTGCTGGTAAAGTTTGCTTTCTTCATAATTCAATCCTAGTGCAATTCTCTCTTTCAGCTTTTCGCCTAGAGATGCCAGTTTTTGCAGCTTGTCTTTGACAGAATAGTATGATAAGAATTCTGTTGGTTGCCACATCAAGGCTCTGACACCTTTCGTCTGTCTGAAAATATGACATCTTGCATGCATATTGTGTAGTCTCAGCACAGGACAGACAAGTCTCCTCATCTTTCTCTTCTCACCTTGACACCTTTGCTGACAGACAAAAAAAAATTGATAACGAATCTTTCTGACTTAACTCTGTACCAAACACAAAAAATTTAGACTTAAGTCCAAAAGCATAAGCAGATGCCAAATTAAATGTGGCTAGAATTGTGGAAGTTGTCTTTGACATAATAGAAAACATTGTGAAAAAAGGAGAAAATGCTGGTTACCAGCATTTTCTCCTTATCCCATAATGTTTCAAAAGTCTTATTTCTCAAGGTTATTTCTCAAGGTCATTAAAAGTCTGCATTGTGTGGTAAGGATTAACTCTTTACCAAACAAAAAATATTAGAACCAGTCCAGATAGAAAGCTTTTGCAGGCGACTGATAAAATGTGGCTTAAATAATGAAACCTGTCTTTGAAAGAGTAGAAAACATTTTCCCATGCCCAAGCTGATAACTAGAAAGCTGATAGTGTGAAAAAAAGAACTTTAATGTGACCGCCTGAACATGCAAAGTAAATGTCAAGCCTAGCTTTGATTTCCTTGCAAGTTAGCAAATGGTTATTTACATTTTAAAATTGGAATTGCAAGCCGGTAACAGTTACATTTTTCTGATGTTTTGGTGTTTTCGTGAAAACCAATAATTACGCTATCCATCAAAGACCTAATCAGTAGCTGACAAGAAAAATATTGACACTTAACACTATTTAAAGAGCATCCAGTATCATCACATTTGTTCCAGATGCATGAAAAGAAGGGTTGCTATGGGGGCTAACGAAGACAATAAAAAAACAAGACAGCCATTGGCCCTAAAGCGCTCACCTGAGTAAAGTCATCTAGGGTTGATAAAGCTAAAGAGATCCTGGTTGTAATGATGTAAAACACATGAGGGTTCGTGACCTACTTTTTGACCTCCTAGTCCTATTTTTTAACTTGTCAGAGACATCATCAAGACAAACATTATGATGATATTTCGTTAGTATCAAACAGAATATGTGGCCTCCAGATTGCACACAAGATTTTTCTAAGATTTGTCCCAAAGATCTACTTTTTGACCCGACATGACCCAAATTTGAGCTTGTCTGATATATCCTCAAGACAAGCATTTTGACTAAAATTTCATGAGTTTCTGGCTGAAAATGTGGCCTCTAGAGTGCTTACAAGGTTTTCCTAAGATTTGTCCCAGTGACCTCCTTTTTGACCTGACATGACCCAGTTTCAGACTTTTCTGAGATATTATCAAGGAAAGTATTCTGACCAAGTTTCATAAGTATTGGACTTAAAATGTGGTTTCTAGAATGCCCACAAGGTTTTTCTAAAATTTGATCTAATGACCTACTTTTTGACCTCACATGATCCAATTTCAAACTTGTCTGAGATTTCATCAAGACAAACATTCTGACCAAGTTTCATGAGTATATGACTGAAAATGTGGCCTCTATGGTGCACAAAAGGTTTTCCTAAAATTTGGCAAAGTGACCTACTTTTTCACCAACATGACCCAATTTCAAACTTATCAGAGATATCATCAAGACAAACATTTTGACTTAAGTTTCATGAGCTTCTGGCTGAAAAATGTGACCTCTAGAGTGCTTACACGGTTTTCCTAAGATTTGTCCCAGTGACCTAATTTTTGACCCAACGTGACCCAATTTCAAACTTGTGTGAGACATTATCAAGAAAAGTATTCGGACCAAGTTTCATAAGTATTGGACCAAAAATGGTGCCTCTAGAGTGCCCACGAGGTTTTTCTAAAATTTGATCTGGTGACCTACTGTTTGACCTGGCATGACCCAATTTCAAAGATGTCTGGGTTTTCATAAAGACAAACATTCTGACCAAGTCTCATGAGTAATGGACTAAAAATGTGGCCTCTAGAGTGCACACAAGGTTTTTCTTAATTTTTACCTGATGACCTACTTTCCTACCCCACATGACCAAATTTCGAATTTGTCCGAGATATTATCAAGACAAACATTCTGACCAGGTTTCATGAGCATATGACTGAAAATGTGGCCTCCAGAGTGCACAAAAGGTAATTGTTGATGCTGGACAATGCACGACGGACGATGGACACCAGATACAGCACAATCACAAAAGCTCACCTTGAGCACTTCGTGCACAGGTGAACTAAAAATAGCATAAGAGCAAGCCCCCAAAATTGGGGCTATGATAGCCCTACCTTCAGTCTGAAAGGTTGGTCTGGTATTTTGTGATTGTTTCTCTCCTTCATGTCAGGCATTCCTAGAAAGCTTCTGGAATTAAAGTTGATCATCATCAGACCACCTCTTCAAACAGCTTTATGTTGCCACATAGAGCCGTTAGAAGAGATGCTGGTATGATAAAATTAATTCCAGAGGCACTTGATGAATGGCTGACACTGGGGCTTGCGTAGACAATAAAACAAGAGGGCCATGATGGCCCTGGATCGCTCACCTGAGTCAATAGGCCAAATTTCACTCCAGGGTCATAATGACCCAGTTTAAAACTCATCTGAGATATTATTAAGACAAACATTCTGACCAACTGGCAGGTCCACTGAGCTGAAAATGTGGCCTTGAGAGTGTCCAAAATGTCTTTCTTCAATTTGACCAAGTGACCTAGTTTATGACCCTATGTGACCATATTTCAAACTCATCCGAAACATCAAAACAAACTTGTTGACCAAGGTTCAGGTAAATTGGGTAAGAATTGCCACCTCTAGAGTGCCCACAAGGGGTTTCTGTAATTTGACCTAGTGACCTAGATTATAACCCAATGTGGTCCAGTTTCAAATCCATTCAAGATATCATTAGGTCAAACATATTTACAAATTTTCAGGTCGGTTGAGCAAAAACTGTGGCCTCTATACAGTGCCCACAATACATTTCTTGAATTTGACCCAATGACCTAGTTTATGACCCTATGAGATCCAATTTCTAATTGATCCGCGATATCATCAGGTCAAATATGTAGACCAATTTTCAAGTCAATCTAGCTAGAATTGTGGCCTCTAGAGTGCCCAAAAGGTATTTCTTCAATGTGACCCAATGATATTGTTTATGACCCTATGTGACCCAATTTTGAACTCATCCGAGATATCATCAAGACAAAAAATATCAAACTCGTCCGAGATTTTATCAAGACAAACATTGTGACTATGCTTCATAAGTATCTGACTGAAAATGTGGCCTCTAGAGCGCACACAAGGTTTTTCGAAGATTTGACCTAGTGACCTAGTTTTTGACCTGACATGACCCAATTTCGAACTCGTCCCAGATTTTATCAAAACAAACATTCTGACCAAATTTCACAAGTATCTGACTGAAAATGTGGCCTCTAGAGCATACACAAGGTTTTTCCAAGATTTTACCTAGTGAACTAGTTTTTGATCCCACATGACCCAATGTCGAACTCGTCCGAGATTTTATCAAGACAAACATTCTGACCAAGTCTCATGAGGATCGGATTGAAAGTGTGGCCTCTAGAGCGTACACAAGGTTTTTCGAAGATTTGACCTAGTGACCTTGTTTTTTGAACCCACATGACCCAATTTCCAACTCATCCCAGATTTTATCAAGACAAACATTCTGACCAAATTTCACAAGTATCTGACTGAAAATGTAGCCTCTAGAGCACACACAAGCTTTTTCGAAGATTTGACCTAATGACCTAGTTTTTGACCCCACATGACCCAATTTCAAACTCATCCCAGATTTCATCAAGACAAACATTCTGACCAAATTTCACAAGTATCTGACTGAAAATGTGGCCTCTACAGCATACACAAGGTTTTTCGAAGATTTGACCTAGTGACCTAGTTTTTGACCCCACATGACCCAATATGGAACTCGTCCATGATTTTATCAAGACAAACATTCTGACCAAATTTCACAAGTATCTGATTGAAAATGTGGCCTCTAGAACGTACACAAGGTTTTTCGAAGATTTGACCTAGTGACCTAGTTGTTGACCCCACATGACCCAATTTCAAACTCGTCCATGATTTTATCAAGACAAACATTCTGACCAAATTTCACAAGTATCTGACTGAAAATGTGGCCTCTAGAGCGTACACAAGGTTTTTCCAAGATTTGACCTAGTGACCTAGTTTTTTTAACCCCACATGACCCAATTTTGAACTCTTCTGAGATTTTATCAAAACAAACATTCTGACCAAGTTTCATGAGGATCGGACTGAAAATGTGGCCTCTATAGCGTACACAAGGTTTTTCAAAGATTGACCTAGTGACCTAGTTTTTGACCCCACATGACCCAATTTCGAACTCGTCCGAGATTTTATCAAGACAAACACTCTGACCTAATTTCACAAGTATCTGACTGAAAATGTGGCCTCTAGAGTGTACACAAGGTTTTTCGAAGATTTGACCTAGTGACCTAGTTTTTGACCCCACATGACCCAATTTCGAACTCGTCCAAGATTTTATCAAGACAAAGATTCTGACTAAGTTTCATGAGGATTGGACTGAAAATGTGGCCTCTACAGTGTACACAAGGTAAAAAGTCGACGACGCACGACGGACACAGCACGATCACAATAGCTCACAATGAGCACTTTGTGCTCAGGTGAGCTAAAAATCAAATCAACGCAAGCTTTCGAATCTTGGGTATGGTAGCCCTAACCAGTCAGGGTTTTCCTTGATGCATGATTTTGTGCATTTTGATGCATTTTTAAGGAAAGTGACCTGTACTTTTTTCAACAATGTGTTATTATGGACACACAAATATGATAAAGTTTACTAATGATTTTCTAAACTAGAAAGCTGGAGTACGAAAAGAAAATGGGACGAAATACTAGACTGTGTGTTAATTTTACTAGAATGCCATTAGTCTTTAATTTCTTCCAAACTAAACAAGAGGGCCATGATGGCCCTGGAGTCGCTCACCTGAGCCTTTTGACCAGGCACAACCAATTTCCAACATCTTGTGAGATATATGTATTACCAAACAATAAAATTTTAAACTCATCAGTCTGAACCTTCTGCATAAAACAAATAATATGTGGATCAAGCTGTGGGATTGGTCTCTCAAAGGGGTAGAAAACATTGTGAAAAAGGGAAAAAATGCTGGATACTAGCATTTTCTCATTTTCGAACAGTGTTTTCAAAAGGCTTCTTTCTGAGAGTCATTCGTACACTAGGTTTTTCTAAGATTTCACCTAGTGACCTAGTTTTTCAGCCAACATGACACATTTTCAAACTGGTCCAAGATATCATCAGGACAAACATTCTTACCGAATTTCAAGAGTATTGGACTGAAAATGTGGCCTCTACAGCGTACACAAGGTTTTTCTAAGATCTGACCTAGTGACCTAGATTTTGACCCACCATGACCCATTTTCAAACTCATCCAAGATATTACCAAGGCAAACATTCTGAGTAACTTTAAAAGAGTATTGAACAAAAAATGTGGCCACACCAGCGTATACATAGTTTTTCTAAGATTTGACCAGGTGACCTAGTTTTTGACCCGACATGACTCATTTTCAAATTCTACTGAGATATCATCGAGACAAACATTCTGACCAACTTTCAAGAGTATTAGACAGAAAATGTGGCTTCTGGAGCTTACAAAAGGTTTTTCTAAGATTTGACCTAGTGACCTAGTTTTTCACCCGACATGACCCAATTTCAAACTAGTCAGAGATATTATCAAGGCAAACATTCTGACCAACTTTCAAGAGTACTGGACAGAAAATATGGCCTCTAGAGCATACACAACATTTTTCTTAGATTTGACCAGGTGACCTAGTTTTTGACCCAACATGGCACATTTTCGTACTATTTCAAGATATAATCAAGACAAACATTCTGACCATTTTTCAAGAGTATTGGACTGAAAATGTGGCCTCTATAGTGTACAAAAGGTTTTTCTAAGATTTATCCTAGTGACCTAGTTTTTGACCCCACACGACCCAATTTCAAACTTGTCCGAGACTTTATCAAGACAAACATTCTGACCAAATTTCACAAGTATCTGACTGAAAATGTGGCATCTAGAGCGTACACAAGGTTTTTCTAAGATTTGACCTAGTGACCTAGTTTTTGACCCCACATGACCCAATTTCGAACTCATCTGAGATTTTATCAAGACAAACATTCTGACCAAGTTTCCCAAGTATCTCACTGAAAATGTGGCCTCTAGAGCGTACACAAGGTTTTACTAAGATTTGACCTAGTGACCTAGTTTTTGACCCCACATGACCCAATTTCGAACTCGTCCGAGATTTTATCAAGACAAACATTCTGATCAAGTTTCATGAGGATCGGACTGAAAATGTGGCCGCTAGAGCGTACACAAGGTTTTTCTAAGATTTGACCTAGTGACCTAGTTTTTGACCCCACATGACCCAATTTCGATCTCGGGCGAGATTTTATCAAGACAAACATTCTGACCAAATTTCACAAGTATCTGACTGAAAATGTGGCCTCTAGAGCGTACACAAGGTTTTTCTAAGATTTGACCTAGTGACCTAGTTTTTGACCCCACATGACCCAATTTCGAACTCGTCCGAGATTTCATCAAGACAATCATTCTGATCAAGTTTCATGAAGATCGGACTGAAAATGTGGCCCCTACAGCGTACACAAGGTTTTTCTAAGATTTGACCTAGTGACCTAGTTTTTGACCCCACATGACCCAATTTCCAACTCGTGTGAGATTTTATCAAGACAAACATTCTGACCAAATTTCACAAGCATCTGACTGAAAATGTGGCCTCTACAGCGTACACAAGGTTTTTCAAAGATTTGACCTAGTGACCTAGTTTTTGACCCCACATGACCCAATTTCGATCTCGTCCGAGATTTTATCAAGACAAACATTCTGACCAAATTTCACAAGTATCTGGCTAAAAATGTGGCCTCTAGAGTGTACACAAGGTTTTTCTAAGATTTGACTTAGCGACCTTGTTTTTGACCCCACGTGACCCAATTTTGAACTCGTCTGAGATTTCATCAAGACAAACATTCTGATCAAGTTTCATGAAGATCGGACTGAAAATGTGGCCTCTAGAGCGTACACAAGGTTTTTCTAAGATTTGACCTAGTGACCTAGTTTTTGACCCCACATGACCCAATTTCGAACTCGTCTGAGATTTTATCAAGACAAACATTCTGACCAAGTTTCATGAAGATTGGACTGAAAATGTGGCCTCTAGAGCGTACACAAGGTAAAAAGTTGACGACGGACGACGGACACAGCACGATCACAATAGCTCACCATGAGCACTTCGTGCTCAGGTGAGCTAATAAGGTTGGCAAAAAGCCGGTCAATATGAGTATTGACCAGGCCGGCAGTTATAACCAGTCAATCCTGGTCACAAGTGGTTCATTTGGTTGATTAAATCACATGCCCCATCCCTGTTTTTAAATTGGTCTTAAAAGCTCTCCTCCTTCATCCTGTACATGAAGGTATATTATACATTATCATCATTATCATAGTTTTTACCAATAAGATCCTTTTTTTATTTGATCATAATTCAAAAGACACTGCTGCTGGTCAACTGAAGAGGTTGATTGGTTTGATATCTCTCTCTCTCCACAAACACACATTGATTATTTAACATATTCTTTGATCATAAAAGTTCAAAGGTAGCATCAATATATTGTATACATGTAAAATTGAAGAAAAACTGCCACACATCTAGGCAACCATGTGAAAGACACCTGTCATTAATCTTAAGGCATACTGAGGTACACATGTGGAAGGCTGTCACTGATTAGCCAAACAATGGATGAGAATACATTAATGTCTTTGAAGTTTTAAGTGTTTAATATCTACTCCTTTAAATTGCTGTCAAAACACATTAAAAGCTGTAAAAGTTGCTCCTTTCTACCCCGGTGGGTGTGACCTTGATCTCATTGCCAAAGTGACTAATCAGGTGTCCCTATTTGGGGTATTATACTTGACACCAGGCTTTATTCCTTAAGTGTGAAATATTGACTTACATGCAATTGATCTAGATATTATCTTATCATCAAGCAATTACTTAAGGTGTCAAAAATGGAACCTATAGACTCTATTTGGAACTTCTACACAGTTTTGGAAGACAACAACAAAACCAGTGCAAAATGCAAAGACTGTAACATTGAAGTTAGTGCTAAGGTCTTAAGATTGAAGAGTCATAGACAAAAATGCCAAGGACTAAAAAAGCTAGAAACTGTTGCCAAGAAATAGTATCTTACATATTGATGAATTCAACCAAAAAACATCTCCATAATAGATCATCCACTAAATAGCACAACTGACCTCTTAAAAACTCATCTGAAAATTTTCAATCAACCACTTGCAACCAGTATTGACCACTTCTGGAGTACTGACCGTGTTGGTTTTTACAGGTTAAAACCACCCCTGGTTTCGACTGCCCAACCTTGAAACTAAACCAGTCGATTACTTATGAAAACAATATGGCTCAGTCAAATTGATGTCATTCTTGCTATCTGTTAGGAAAAGAGACCTTGCACCAGGCCTCTGCCAGTTCTCAGACTTTAGGGAGAAGTGACTTCTCCCTAGTCCAAGAATTGGGAGAAGTTTTTCAAAATGGGGAGAAGTGGTCAGACTTTGAGAAGTTTAGACGGACATTAAAATGCGGACGTCGACAGACCTATAGAAGGAAATAACTATTTTAACAATAGTTTGATTGGATAGAAAACCATATAAATTGAATGAAGATATATCTTATACTGTACATCTTTTTAATGATTAATATACTTATTCCTATCAGAAACTACTTAAAACATATGTATTAATTGGTTACCATGCTCAATTCATACACTTTTTGGATAAAAACATTATGGAAACAGAAAACAAATACTTGTTGTGAGCAATGGTTTCTCCTAGCACATTTTTTCCCCCAAAATCTTTGAAGCACTATTTCTTTTTTTCCAAAGTCCTGGACAAATACTTTTGCTGAAAATCATTATCTTTAACAGGGATCATATATATTACCTGACCAGGTACGAAAAAAATTTAAATCTCAAATCAAAAGCATTTACAGCAGGCAAACAGATAACACATGTACATGGATCTGTGGAAATCGATACTTGACCAATCAGGTCATTGCATTTATTTGGCCTGATTTGCAGCCTTGCTGTCTGCTATTTCGGCTCACAAACAAGTGACTATTAATGATGGAGAAGTGTGATATTATGTGTGTTTACAATGCTTGAATTTTAGGAAAAAGTTTAAAAGATGTGCTTTGCTATCGTGTACTGCTTACGTGAGATATACGAAGAGATGACAAGTATGCACTATGATTATGATTGACAATGGGACATGAGCAAAGAGTTTGATCAATGCTGTATTACGCAATGGATTGATTGCAGCTGTAATCCACTCAACCATCCGTTGTCTTCAGTATATCTTAAGATAAAAAAAACTACTGCCAATGATATTAACAAGTTTGTTAATTGACAGCACACTTTACACTTTTTTTTAAAATCATCAGGCAGCCATTTTCCCTTAACTTGAAATTTAAACATTTCTCAGACTTCCACCTCTCTGTTGAATGAGACAATCTATAAATATTTCAAAATGATTGTAATTTAGTGTAATTTATTATCGAATACGATGTTGAGACAACCTAACAAGCCTTACAAAAATATTAATCATCTTTAATTCTATTATTTTTAAGCAAAACTGAGGATTATGAGTTGTTTCATTCTTTCTCGTAGAATTCAAAACTTTGCTGGCACATGTATTACATTGTCCGTAGCCCCTGAAATTCACACTTTTTGTACAAATCCTTATGTAAATAAGTGCAAGTATCCATATATTTCTTGCCGAGAATCCATCATCAGCAAAAACATATGAAAAGGAATATTTTGTCCACCCTTGAGCTATGTGAACGTCACAATACCCAGCAGCCATTTTGTAATTGAATCATGTGACTCGCAGGAATTCATCCAAAAATCAGTAGTAACATGACACAGTTGGTGCAAATTTGTAGTCACATGATTTAAAAAATATTGCCACATGATATTAGCAGAACATCTAAATACATCATCATGTCTGTTTGATAGTAAAAAGTGCGAGTAATAAAGGATGGGGTAAATCGTGTTTTAAAAGCAAGGATCCAATTTCAGTTCAGGACATTAAATAAACGTAGGTATCCGAGTCAGGGTTTTATACTGGTAAATGATTGGTAAAGTCATGCCTATATTCTTCATTATATGGAAATCATCCTGTCACGGATCTATGATAAAAATGTGGTGTATATTTCACGAACAGGCGGCCAGTTCAGCATCTAAAAAACTGAAAAGGTTCTTGTGTAAATAATATGATATGCAATAGCTATCCGGCGAGGTAACTAATTTACAAAAAAAAATAGGGTATGGGTCTTTACCTGATGTCTCAATTGTAGAAGTTAATGGGAAAAAATCGATAACATTGAATCAGTCTGCATGGTTGCAAGTGTCTTTTACCTCGGACTGAAACTTGTCTCTTATCAACAGCTACAAGAGTAGCAATTGAGAAGAGTTCCCACATGACCCTTGACCCCGGGTTTTGACGTTTGGAAATTTGAAATTACCCTTTATGACACTCAAGAAATATCTTTCTTAGCCTCTTTTTGCGAATATTTTGCGGAGTAATGGTAAAAGAAACTCCAGGAAAGCATGGATAGGTGCACTTGTGACAATATAGACTAAGAAAACACAGTTAGTTGTTTAAAAATAAAGTCTTTAATTAAGTACTAAGAATTTCAGTCCCTGGTTCTAAACAATACTACTAGACCTAATGTCTAATAGGAGCAAATGCGAGAGCTAACTGTAAAGTACAAGAGTTGTAGCGTGCAAGAACTAACTCAAACAGTATCTAACTGCCACATTACCTAACTCAGACATTAACTGACTTGGACAGAGAACAGCTCGGTATTTATAGTCAAACACCAAGAGGTCCTGTCAATCATTTCCAGCAGAATCAGATGCATGGCATGTCAACAGTCACAAGCTTACTATAAAATACATTGTTTTCCATGTATAACAGTGCACAGGTATGGGCATTGCTTGACAGATACATAGAATTAAAGCTTATTGTGGATGTCAAAACATGCAGTAATACAACAGTTACAAGATATTCGTTTTAAGTAACCACCATTAAGGTCTAATGGAGATTACTAATTAAGGACTAATTATCATAAAGAGGTACATGCAGTGTCAATTAAGAATACATGCAGGTACATGTATTCTGCATTTCAAGTAAACAATATTGAGGCCCTAACTATTCAGTGAGGCCCTCCCCAATATTGTAACACATTGCCGCCCTGATATAACTGAAATAATGTTGAAAACAGTGTTAAACACCATACAATCAATCTATTATCAATCAATCAATCAATCAATCATTGACCCTTGGACATTTCTCTTTGACTCTTGGAAATTCCGTGTGGACTCTTGAAAATATGGTCCTAATAGTCAATGACTGACTGGAGATTCAGGAACTAGTGAGAACCCCGATAGAGGCTTACAGCAGGAGACCAGTTTACCTAAGACTTTGTTCCTTGTCATTTTTGCGCATAGGTCTTGTTGACTCTGAAAAACTGCAAGCATCCAAAGATGGCTTGAAAAGAGTTAATTAATTTCTCCATTCATCTTTCGCATTGCGCTGAGCTGAATCACATTTATTAAAAGTATGATCTTCAACCTGTTTTTCTTAAAACATCCGACAGGATTTTAGGGTACTATTGAGTGGATACATAAAAGATAAACAAACATTTTTTTCTTTCTTTCTTTAATTTTCAGCAACAAAGACATCTCAATACTATAATTATCAACTACATGTAGTTGATCTTTAACAAATATGTTAACTCTTTACAAGATGACAACATTTGGTCGAGTCCAAATTGAAAGCATTTGCAGATGACATTTTTATCAGGCGCTCAAATGATGGGATTGTCTCTAGAAGGGTAGAAAACATTGTTGGAAAAGGAGAAAATGCTTATAATGAGCATTTTCTCCTTTACCAGCAATGTTTTCAAAAGCCTTCTACCCTAGGGTTGTAGAAACAGCTTATCTAGTAAAGAGTTAAAGGACTATATTTTTAGTCTTAAAACTCTTATAAGGTCCATGTAAAAAGTTTCTTAATAAAAAAAGAAAAATTCCCTACCTACCCTACCTACAGAATCTCAGACTGAAACCCTAAACACAGATATTTTTTTTTTAGGCCTTAAGATGATACCTACCAATAAAGAAAGGGGATTTGGTACCTGAGAAACTAATCAACAACTGCTTGTCAAATCGGACAGTTGAAAACAATTAATTTCGCTGATTGGACACCAGCTGTGAATCGGGTATACTGCTCTGTTAGGTATTGGATCTACACATGTGGATTATACATCGAGTATCCGACATGTGGTCAATATATGTGAGAGGAATTCCAGATTTCTTCAGGCAGCTCAGGGCTCGAAATACTTTTTTTGCTACTAGCAAATTTTTGCTAGTGGACAAAATTTTTACTAGCAAAAATTGACGCTCACTAGCAAATTTTACTAAATTTTTAACATTCATTAAAATGGATGTCAAAAAGATAGAAAGATTTGTTGGTGCCCAGTGGGATGATGATGTATTCAATATTCTGTAATACTGTTAACTGAGTAGGTTCTCATGATGTTATTTATAAAAAGAAAAAAAATGTGAAAACAGGCTGTGTACGAATTGTAATTGGTACGAATCATCATTATTTCCTACTCGAGACTTGTAGTGTTCCAAGCTATTAATAACTGTACGAAATACACTATAAGATCTTTCAATATTTATGGTTAAAACAATGTTTTACTATTACCGATGACGTTTGATCCGGATTGTATAGACAAGAATCGTCCGCTTAGACATTGTTGTCATCTGCTAAAAATAGACTGGTTTACGATTTGCAAAAAAATCCATAGCTCAATGGAACCGTAAGAGCTCAGATTAGGATTGTAAACCAGTCAGCATGGTATAAAACGTAAACCAGTCACAACTGGGTCATTACGGTAGGCAAACAAATTTTCATTTGTACTCGCAAAAAAATGCTAGTGGTCGTAAAATCTACTCGCAAAATCAATTTTCCACTCGCATTTTGCGACTTTGCTAGTGTTAATTTCGAGCCCTGCAGCTTCAATTTTGCTGTGCCTGGTGAATGGGCGAAGTTTTTTTAAATCAGGCGACTTTTTCACTCAAGCTGCCCAATCAGCCGAGACCTGCTTGAAATACAATGATGATGAAATGCCTAGTACAGGCACCAGAAAAACATTTCAAGGTCCCAAGGACTCACTGAAAATTGGCTATAGAGATATACTTTATTATTCCTTGAAGACAGCGGCATGAATGCATCCTGTGTATCAAAGCACAGGAAAAGATGCCCCTCTGAGAACACCTGGTGAATCTATTATCATGTGATAATTATCAATAGGTATAAAAATTTCGAAGTGAATAAAAGACATGAAAACACACCTTGTTTCATAAAAATTGTTTTTGTCTAACCTAATTACATTTTGATTGACCCCCCCCCCCCAATTCCAGTATGACCCCAAATATTTATGACTGGACGGGTTAGAATGATCCCCTATTTTTGTTGCAAAGGGAAAACTGAAATAATGTTTAAAGCGGCACCAAACACCATTAAATCAATCGATCAATCTGAAATCAGGAGATGCATGTTAGTGAAGGTCATTTTACTCTGGCGTTTCCCCCATTTATCAATAGAAAACGTATGCTGACAGCAATGTTTCTCACATGAACCAAGGAGTTCAAATCAAGATTTTCAACAAATACTATATGCTATTGTAAATCTGACTTCGTCACCTTCAAACACTAACGTAAGGCATTTTTTTCCCCCAGCGTCTCGTGGAATTTTGTAGTTTCTCCATGTCAATACGCAATGTCTTGAACATAGTAAACTGGTGCCCGTTGTGTCTCACGCAACTCTCGAGATAGAATAAAGACAATCAATAACGGGGTACCAGTTTAGATGGAGAGTGACTAAAACGCGGCCTATACTTAAAGTAGTAGTCGGAATCGCAGTCGAAAAAGCCAAATTAAAAAAAAAAAGTTTTCTTGGTTCCTTTCTAAACCATCAACTGCAATCAAATTTTACTCAAATACCATTTACTATATATATATATATATATATATATATATATATATCCCTACTGAATTCGTGTATGACTTTTTCTGTGTTTTCAGTACTTATGAATAGTCAGCTTTATAAGTCAGAACTGTCTTTTCCTAGCAAACTAAAATTAATACTTATGCTTTAGTCATAAATAAGGAACTGCAGCCTGATGGCACTCGCTTTACCCAAAAAAGTTTGGCTGCCAGTCTTGCTTTAGAGCATTAAAGCAAACCTGTAGTTACCGAAGCATACTAAAACAAGTCAAAAAGCACAACATGCTGTACAGTTCTTGACCAATAGTTGGAGAAATAATGCATTAAACAATGAAATGGTGAGGAAAGCAGATGCTTTATGACAAACCTGAAACAAGAGCTCCACAGTGACCTCAGGTCCTGGCCTCCGAGACCTCTGCTCTGCACATCATCTCATCAAGGTTCATACTTGCAGGAAATATTTTCAAAATCAGACAAGGGCGCTTTAGGAAATGTAGAGCAGACCTAAAATTGCTGGCAGAGGGATGAACAAACAGAAAAAAACAAGTGTTTGAAACCTCTGCTATTCACTCCATCTGTTAAAGATGTAAAATAGTTTTAAAATCAGAAGAGGGCTTAAAGAGAAAATAAGTGGACACAACGAAAAAGCAAGTACCCTTTGAACCCCCTGCTCTAAACTTGACCCTGGGGCCCAGACTCTAAAACTTCCACTCTGCACATCATCTTATCAAGGTGCACACATGTGTGACACAATCAAAATCAGAGCAGGATTTCAAGAGATATGTAGCAGACAGGATTGATGAGCATGTGACCTTTGATCTCTGCTGTGACCTTGACCTTGGGCTCTGCAACCTCTACTCTGCACATTATTTCATCAAGGTGCACACATGTGTGAAATATTTTCAATATCAGACCATGGGTTTAAGAGATATGGAATGGACATGATTTAAGAACATGTGACCTTTGCCCCCTGCTATGACCTTGACCTTTAAGCCTTGGCCACGAAACCCTCTTATCTGCCTGTCGTCTTATCATGGTGCAAATTTTTTTCAAAATTAGACCAGGGATTCAAGAGATATAAAGGTGACATGATTAAATGAGCATGAGACCTTTTAACCCTCTGCTGTGACCTTGACCTTGGAGCCTGGGATCTGCATCCTCCGCTCTGCATATTATTTCATCAGAGTGCACACATGTGTGGAATATTTTCAATATCCGACCATGGGTTCAAGAGATATGGGGCAGACATAGTTCAAAAGCATGTGACCTTTAACCCCCGGCAGTAGCCTTTAACTTTGATTTCGGGCTCTGAAACCTCTGCTCTGCATGTCATCTAATCAAGGTGCACACATATGTGACATTTAGTCAAGATGGGACCATTCTTAAGAACATTCTCAATTAATTTGGTTTAGCCAATCAGAAGTTGTGTTACTTTTAAATTTAGAAGATTTTTGAGGATAACTGACAAAGATTTTTCTTAAGAATGATAGGGTAGAAAAGATAATGGAAAAAAGGAGAAAATGCTGGTAACAAGTATTCCCCCTTTTTCCACAATGTTTACAAAAGGCTTCTGGGATTGATCGCTAAAGGGATTAAGCCTTCATCGTGTATGCAAAGAATAAGCTGTCAAAGCAAAGCTTTTGAACATTATGTGGGTAAGATGGAGAAATGTACTTGGCATGATGAAGCAAAAACTAAACCCTGGAATTGTTGTCGATTGGGTGTAATAAATTATGAGTACATAAATAATTGAGCTTCTCTTATCTGTAGCTTGATATTTTTATCCTCACACACACACTATTAGCAAGTTTTCAGCCTATCATATTACTTATTGTGACCAGTCCAGTAGAGTTATTTCTCTCTCAGCTCGCTTGTGCATAAATGATAAGATAATGAACAAGTCTAATGAGACAGCATGATATTATCAGAATCTAGATGGTGCCAGTAATGTATCCAAGTTGTTGACTTACCCATAGCGGGAAAGGAAAATGAGACATGAAAGCCTTAATATTCTTATTAACTCTTTACCACACAATCACAGGTTTTAACGACCCTGAACAAAAAGCCTTTTGAAAACATTGTGGGGAAAGGAGAAAATGCTGGTATTCAGCATTTTCTCCTATTCCCACAATGTTTTCTACCCTTCCCAAAACAAATTTCAGTGTTTGAGTCACATTTTTGTTGTCGTCTGCAAATGCTTCCAATTTAGAAAAGTCTAAAATTTTGTTGTTTGGTAAAGAGTTAAAGATGTGCTTATGTCCTATGATAAAATACAATCTCATTTCTAACAGGTTCGAAGATAAACTCACACAACTTCCTCATTACTTTGCTTTGTTTTTTTGTGCACTGCTTTATCTTCATTCAACCCTTTGCCATGTTTCAAATATCCTGATAAGATAAAATAGAAAGCAATGTAGGACAAGAAGAAACAGGCTTTTGAAAAAAATTGGGGGAAAAGGAGAAAATGTTGGTAAACAAAAATTTCTCCTTTTCCCAAAATGTTTTGTACCCTTTCAATGGTAAACTAAATCATGTAGGCAACATTCAGTTTGTGGACTGCAAGGGCCTACAATATGGTTTGTCTAAGATTTTGTTGTCTGCTGAAAGAGTTAACCCTTAAAGTAGCATAAACTTATTAATGGACATTTTCAGTCTAAAAATAAGGCACAGGTAATTACAATGTTGTGGTTGCTTTTGTCTGCAGTGTTTAAGCAGAGCAGAAAGTGTCGATCAAAGATCAGACAGCACATTTCTGATCCTGATCTACACGAGCTGCAAATGCATCAATAGAACTGAGAAGCACTTTAAAGGTTAAAAACATAGAATGGATCATGTATCAAGGGTTAAATGGAAAAAAGTTGTCAGCAGGAGATAATGTATTAACCCTTAGGCTGCTTTAGCATGACTCACAGACCTTTGCAGACAGTAGTCAAGATCAGACTGCACAGAATGTGCAGTCTGATTTTAGATCTACACTGTTTGATAAGGAGACATTGTTCTCAAAAAAATAAGTTTGAAATAACATTGTATTTGGGTTTTTACTATCGTCTAGAAAGTTTCATTTAACTTATTTAGCAGGACAAGGGTTAACTATTAACCAGGTTGTATGATTGATTGTATGGTGTTTAATACCGTTTTCAACAGTATCTCAGTTATGTCGCGGCAGCCAGTGCTCCTATACATGTTTTCCTGGAGTTTCTTTTACCAGTACTTGGCACAATACTCTTTCCAAGCCACTAGCTGCTTTCCCACATAACCATTGTCGAAACAATGGTCAGCGGTGAGAGAGGATTGAACATGTCTTAATGACTATCATCAATCCTTGGAAAGAAATTGGTTGAGCCGCAGATCAAACTAGCGATTTCCTGTTCTGAAGTCCTGTACGCTATCAACTCAGCTACAGGGGCTTGGTTATGTACCAGATGACCCATAATGTCATTCTTATTCTTGTCCAAATTGACAGCATATGCAGGCAACAAAATAAGCTAACATGATTTGTTTAGTCTTTGATAGGCTAGTAAACATCGTAAGAAAATGCTGGCTACCAGTATTCCCACATTTTTTTCCAAAATCCTCCTTCAAGGTTGCATTTGTCTGGTAAGGGCTATAAGCATTGGTTGCTGACAGAAAATATCTACGTGTATTCACTGCATCTAGGGATCTAATTTGTATTTGTCTGGAAGAAAGTATTATATACGAGAGACTGTCCACTTATTCTCGGCCTGAATTGCTCAAGTGGTAAGCCCTGAGACTAGAAAGCAACAAATCTTGAAACACCTGAGGGCGTGAGTTTCGAGGCCCTGTAGCCTATACGTTGTGATTATATCACATGATTCCCTCATGGGCTTTATACACAGGCCAATTTAAACCTTTACCACACAATCCGACTTTTAACGACCCTAAAATAGAAGCCTTTCGAAAACATTGTGGAAAAAGGAGAAAATGCTGGTAACCAGCATTTTCTCCTTTTCCCACAATGTTTTCTACCCATTGAAAAAAAAAAATTCAGATCTGAGTAACTTTCAAATTGTCGTCTGCAAATGCTTTCAATTTGGGCAAGTCATAAATTTTGTCATTTGGTAAAGGGTTAAATATGGTCATTAATTTGAGCCGAAAAAATGTGGGATAATCATATAGGCTCTTGCAGCTATTGCAAGGTTGCTGTGTGGTGATCCTGCGGAGATTGCACAATTTTCACTTGATCTTCCCACTGCTTTACCCTGTAAATGGAGAAAATACTTTTTTAGCCACATTATTTTCTACCCTTAAAAAACGAAAACCACCATCTGAAGCAGATTTGATATGTCATTAAGCTTTGATTTGACAGAAAACATGGAAAAAGGAGAAAATGCTGGTTACTAGCATTTTCTATTTTTCCCCCAAAGTTTTCAAGGGTCCTTTTCCTCACAGAATTGCTTGGTAAAATGTTAAAAAGCTTTTGTGCAGGTACATACAAACATACTGACACTCACAACTCAGTATAATATTATGTTTGCTTAACTCTTTACCAGATCACAAATTTTCAGCTGGTCCACACTGACATTGAATGTTACTCAAATGATGGCACTTGTCTTAGGAAGGGTAGAAAACATTGTGGGACGAAGGAGAAAATTAAGGCTCATTACCAACATTTTCTCCTTTTCCCACTATGTTTTCAAAAGTCTGCTTCCTCAGGGTCATTAAAACATGGAATCGTTGGTAACAGGTTAAAAGTGGTGGCCAATGAGACCGTATCTCACAAAATATCAGACAATGTAGGCCCAATTAAGGTCTGAATACATATTCTCAGCAATTCTATCTTGAACTACACTGCCCGTACTTGTAAGCAATTGAACTGTTTTAATCCTGTCAGCACCATCGGCAAAAACAGGCTTTGGTGGACTGCAAAGATCAAGATCAGACTGCACAGTCTGATCTTGAATCTATTCTGTCCGTTTGTTTGGTCAAGCCTACAAGAAAAAAAAAAAAAAACTTTCAAAGTTTCTAAGTTTTCTAAATCGTATTTTCAGGGCTGTACGACAAAAGCCCTATAGGACAATGGCCTCATTTAAAAAAAAAACTCCATGGGACAAAAGCCCACTAAGACAATTGCCAAATAGTTTGTGGAACTTTTCTTTTGTTTACAAATAACTTAACCCTTTCCCAAACAAGCCCTGGTTTTCACGTGTCTGCAGTACAAGTCTTTTGAAAACACTGTGGGAAAAGGAGAAATTGCTCGTTACAAGCAATTTCTCCTTTTCCCACAGTGTTTTCTACCCTTTTTGAGACCTTTCTGCCATTTTCATCAAATTTAAAATTGTCGTCTGCAAACTCTTTGAATTTGGACCAGTCCAAAATTTGTTGTTTGGGAAAGGGTTAAGATATCACTGATGATCATTCAAAATATATGCAAATGCATAAGATGACTTCTGCTCTGTTGTATTTGTAAAATAACAGACAGGATTGTTTGGTAAATTGAGTGAACCTTATATCTGCTGATTATTCCTGTTTTAAGAGGATTTTTCTGATTTTTTGAAATATGTGTGTAGTATATTGTATTGTACATGTATAATTATGTTTTACTGCACATGCCTACATACTTTGGCAGTGTCCACCACCACCTTACTTTTGGAATAGATTTTATGGTATCCACAGGTTTGTGTTAGATTGTTATCTAAACCTCATTTGAGAATTCCAATTGTCAACTTATTCTTAACGAAGAATACAACAATGTGATACTGTCAACCAGAGACTGAAGACAGTAAATAAACATACATGCAAATGAAATGCTATTAACTAATTACCTTTCTATCTTTTATTCTTGATAGGATAGATGTTTTATTCCTCAATATTAAATCAGTCAATCAAAACTTTATCACTCTTTTTTTTTTTTTCATAAACACACAGTAAGAAAACAAAAAGTCAGAAGATACACGTAATTTAATATCTGTGAAGTTTCATCAAAATTGGATGGGTAGTTGAAGAGATGATGTTTGAAATAAAAGTTAATGCATGCATGCACGCAAGGACACATGGAGGACAGACACAAGGCCATGACATAAGCTCGCTGGCTTTCAGCCAGTGGAGCTAAAAATATGGAGGAGAAAATCATGGTTGCTTGCACTTTTTTTCCTTTTTCCACAATGTTTGCAATAACCTACCTTAGGGTCGATAGACTAGCCCAACCTGTTTTGAAAACATAATGGGAAAAGGAGAAAATACTGGTCACCAGCATTTTCTCCTTTTCCCACAATGTTTCCTAGCCTATCAGAAAAAGATTTCATCTTTTGGATCACATTTAAATTGTTGTCTGCCAATGCTTTGAATTTGAACAATTAAACCTGAAATTTGTTATTTGGTAAGAGTTTGAAGCAGCCATGGAACAGAATAAAAAAAAAACCTCCAAAGGCAAGTGGTTGTTAAACACATACATCTTCATTTGAAACTTTTGATATAAGACCTGTAAATAGCAGTTATTTAACCCTTTATCACACAATCCCAACTTTTAACGACCTTGAGGAAGAGGCCTTTTGAAAACATTGTGGGAAAATGAGAAAATGCTGGTAACCAGCATTTTCTCCTTTTCCCACAATGTTTTCTACCCTATCAAAGTCAAAAAACATAATTTTAGCAATGTTTATGTTGTTGTCTGCAAATGCTTTGAATTTAGTCTGGTATAAAATTTTGTCGTTTGGTAAAGAGTTAATACAAGTGTCTGTTGCGAACCAATGATGGCCTTCATAGGTTTGACTGTACAGGTATATGTGTTTAAGAATTTATATAGTCCTGGCATTGAAATGAATGAAAAAACATGTATCATTTAACAACAGCATGGAAAACAACGGAAAAAAAGAAGCAATGGCTTGTCACAAGCAATTAGCAAATACCCAAAAACTGGGAAAAGTAAAGCTTTACAAACTAAATGGTTTGTGAAAAGGGCAGGTCCAGATCAGATTGCATGGGCATGCAAGCTAATCATTGTCTACTCCTTGCAAAGGACAATAATTTCTACAGTTGTGAGACATAACATACTGATTTAGAGTAAAGCAATGACTTTGGGGAGTTTAGCAAAGGTTGATGGGTCTTAAAATTCCATTGTTGCCCAAGTGTTTTTGAAATCAAAACTCTTCCTTGTTAAATCTTAGAATGAAATAATCAATAAGTACATGCAAATGAATATCATAAAATACAGGAAAAAAAAATGATTTGTTATAATGCATACATTCCAAAGAAAACACATTGTTTCATCCCTGTTGTTTTTCTGATATGTATTCTAGTAATGACAGCCTTGAAATTATCTTTGCTTTTTCCAAGAGTGGAAATCGTTAATAGCATTTTCTCCTTTTCCAATCATATTTACAAAAGCCTTTTTTCCCAGGTCCTAAATATACTGGAATATAACCCCTTGGTACCAAATACCATTAGGGCCATTGCCTCTGAATGTGTTAATTTGAAACATGATACTCAATAGTACAATGATGATAATGCGAAATCACGAAGCTAAAATGATGAAAGTGCGACGGTATGATGACGATTACGTGATACTACAATGGTGAAAATGTGACAATACCATAGTATGATGATGACAGTGTAATATAATATCATGTTTTCACCATCGCACTGTCGCGTTTTCACCAATCGTATTGTCACGTTTTCAACATTGTAGTATCACGTTACTACCATCGTACTGTCGTGCTATCATCATAGTACTATCATAGTACTATCTTGTTTTCACCATCATTCAGTACCAAATAAACAAACCACATATTCTTTGGCTATAATAATTTAAAAATAGACACTTCAAAGTTTGGCAAATGGAACACATCAAGTAACACTTTTTTTCCTGCAAAATTGATTAAAAAAGGTCTTCTTAAAAAATTCAGTTGTAGTAACCTTTATCCTGCCAAATTTAAATTGTTGGTGATTACGCAGATTTCATTTGATTAAATGGCAATGGATGGGGTTTCGTTGACAGAAATTTATGATAGAGCAGCGGAGAGTGCAGAGCAAGATCAGACTGCATGTACATGCCGGCTCATCTTGTCCTACACACTTCGCAAAATAAATCCATGATTGCAATCAGCAGGATAAGGACTAATGCGCTAATCTTCTTATATATTTCTACAAACAAACAAGTTAATCCTTTCCCCAACAACAACAACACACAGTTTTAAGGATCTTAAAGAAGGCTTTTGCAAACCTTGAGGGAAGTAAGAAAATGCTGGCAACCGTAAAGTTTCCTGCATATGGCCAAAAAAGTTGCAGTCTAGTAGAGTTATACAGAATACCATTAGGGCAATTGCTTTTGAATGTGTATGCGCATACGCACCTGAAGGCAACAGTACAATGGTGAAAACGTGATAGTATGATGGTGATAACGTGACGGTGAAAATGTAGATTGTACGATGATGATAATGCGACAGTACGATGGTGAAAACGCAATAGTATGATGATAATAACCTGACAGTTTGATGATGATAACACAATAGTATGATGGTGATAATGCGACAGTATGATGATGAAATCATGATAATACGATAGTGAAAACATGAAAGTGCGATGATGAAAACACGATAGTACAATGATGATAACACGACAGTATGATGGTGATAAGGCGATACTACGATGGTGAAAATGCGACACACTTTCACCATCGTCCTATTGTACTGTTGTGTTTTCACCATCATAGTATTGTGTTACTGTCATCATTCTGTCGCATTTTCATCATTATAGTTTTGTGATTTCGCATTATCATCATCATGCTATCAAGTATCACATTTTAAATTAACACATTCGAAGGTGATGGCCCTAACGGTATTCCTTACCTTTGTTCTCTGGTTGAGCTATTGTGATTTGATACCATTCTCCATCCAAAGTCGACCGACACTTTCCTAAAATAGTTCAGAAACTACTGGACCAAATCAATCAAAATGAAACTCTTTGCAAACTCGAGGCAACATCAGATATTTTTGTAGACAGTATGGATAAGACCAGACTGGATAGAAAATGAAGTCTGCTTGTAAACTGTGCTGTTCAGCATCTTATCAGACATTCTGGTCAAAACATTACCAATGATGGTCAGAACATTGATTAACCCCTTACTACACAATTCTGAGTTTTAACGACCCTGAGGAAGAATCCTTTTGAAAACATTCTGGGAAAAGGAGAAAATGCCAGTAATCAGCATTTTCCCTTTTTCCAACAATGTTTTCTACCTGTTCAAAGACAGTTACATCATTTGAGCCACATTTGTCATCTACAAAATACTTTTAATTTGGAAAAGTCTAAAGTTTTGTCATACTGTAATGTCTTAATATTGACTGAATATAATATTCCATCAATTTGGCAATGTAACAGTCTCTTGAGGGAAGGGCAAAGGACTGGGCTTTTTTTTACTGAACGAGTGTCCCTGAGGAGGGAACCTTTTGAAAACATTGTAAGAAAAAGGAGAAAATGTTGGTAACCGGCATTTTCTCCTTTTTCCACAATGTTTTTTACTCCTTCTTATACAATGTGGGCTGCAAATATTTGCCTTTAGAAAATGCTTTCAATTTGGATCAGTTCAATATACAGTATTGTTGTTTGGTAAATGGTTAATGTTAGGATTCTTGTTTGCAGCAATAATGGTTGGAGCTTTTAAATGTCATCACAAGATGCAGTTCAAATAGTACTCCTTGGGTAAAAAATTGTCCCATCAAAGATGCCATGTGTGTAGCCCTTTACCACACAATCCCAGGTTTTAACAACCTTGAGGAAAATGGCATGTGAAAACACTGTGGGTATGGGAGAAAATGCTGGTAACCAGCCTTTCCCTACAATGTTTTCTAGCCTTAAAAAGGCAAATTTCATTTTTTTGAGTCCCATTCATCATCTGCAAATGCTTTCAGGATGGACAAGTCTAAAATTTTGTTGTTTGGTAAAGAGTTAACATGTACAGTCAAACATGTATTGAAAGACCACCAGAAGGGAAGAAAGAAAAGCAGTATTTTACTAAAAATGGTCTTTTAACCTTTAACAAAACAATCCTGTGTTCTAACAGCCTTAGCAGGAGGCTTTTGAAAGCATTGTCTGAAAAGTAGAAAACAGTATTAACTATGATTTTCTCCTTTTCCCAGTGTTTTCTATCCTTTCATGACAAATCCCATCATATGATTACATAACCACAATGAATATGTCGTCTGCAACATATGTTGCATCAACTAAGTTAGATACTCAAAATTTGGCCATGGTAAGAAACTAGAGGCCATGAAGGGCCTGAATCGTTCTACTGGCAGTGATTTTGCTTTTCTTCTAACATACATTATGGATTCATGATGCAAAAAGGAAAAAGACAAACCCACCCCCCAAAAAAGGGGTATGTTGTTGCAACTGGGCTTGAACCCACTAAGACAGCACAAGTAGGCATGATGAATTGAACAAATAGTGAAAAACAATTAAAGTACAATTCTTCCAATTGTTTGGAATCAAGCCAAATATGATAGGGTTTCATTACTTACTGTTTTAAACAATCCCTGCAAAATTCAAAGAAATGTGACTAATAATGTGGACTGTGTTGAATAAACAATACTAAGTCATCAAATGCTTGCATTTCCTAAATTGATTGCTAGCTTTTCTTCATCTTTAATAGAGATCACTCCCTTGATGATACAAATAATCTTTGCAAGTTTCAAAAAGAATTGGATAAAAAATGCACACTTAACTGCATAATTAAGAAATGTAAATTTTCTACTTTAAATGGCTCCTTTTCCAATACTGACTGTCAAATGTTTTTCAAAATCAATAGGGTTCAAGCTATAGATAATATTAAGCAAGTGTGAACGTTTCATGAAGATTCGACAACAAATGCTGACGTGATCACGAAAACAAATGTAAACTTTCAAATTTAAATGGATACTTTTCCCATGCTGACTGTCAATTCTTTATTAAATATCAATAGGGTTCAAGCTGTTGATGATACAAAGCAACTGTGCAAGTTTCATGACAGTCCTATAACAAATGCTGACTTTATCGTGTAAAAAGAAATGTAACTTTTGAACTTTAAATGGCTACTTTTCCCATACTGACTGTCAGGTTTTTTTTCAAAATCAATAGGGTTCAAGCTATTAATTAGATAAACAAACTGTGCAAGTTTCACAAAAATCCAACCACAAACGCAGACCTAGTTCCATAAACAAGACAGGAAATTTTGAAATTTAAATGGCTACTTTTCCCACACTGGCTGTCAGATTTTTTTTTTTAAATCAATACTGTTCAAGCTATTGATGAGATAAACAAACTGCTAAAGTTTTACAAAAATCCAACCACAAATGCTGACTTTATTGTGTAAACAAGAAATTGAAATTTTCATTTTTAAATGGCTCATTTTCCCTCACTGATTGTCAGATTTTTTTCAAAATCAATAGCGTTCAACGTATTGATGAGATAAACAAACTGTACAAGTTTCACAAAAATCTGACCACAAATGCAAGCTTTATTGCGAAGGAAATTTTGAACTTTAAATGGCTACTTTAGTCCACACTGATTGTCAGATTCTTTTCAAAATCAATAGGAAGCTATTGATTAGATAAACAAACTGTACAAGTTTCACAAAAATCCAACACCAAATGCAGGCTTTATCGTGTAAACAAGAAAAGAAAATTTTGAAATTTAAATGGCTACTTTTCCCACACTGCTCATCAGATTTTTTTTCAAAATAAAAGGGTTCAAGCTTTTGATGAGATAAACAAACTGTGCAAGTTTCACGAAAATCTGACCACAAACACAGACTTGATTGCATAAAAAAAAAATTTGAAATTTTGAACGGCCACTATTCCCACTCTGATAGTCAGATTTTTTTTCAAAATAAAAGGATTCAAGCTGTTGATGAGATAAACGAACTGTGCAAGTTTCAGGAAAATCTGACCACAAATACAGACTTTATGGCGTAAACAAGAAAAAGATGAACAGACATATGGACAGACAGATGGACTGATGATGGAAACCACACTATGCCATAAGCTCTACTGGCTTACAGCCAGTAGAGCTAAAAACTGACAAATACATGTATGTTCCATATTTTTTTCATCATTTACATACATGTTGTTTTGTCTTTACCGAAATTTTCCACATATCCAAATTGAACGCATATCCAGATGACAAATTATATGTGACTCAAATATTAGTCAGAGCTTGTTCTTTAGAAAGGCAGAAAACATTTTTTGGGAAAGATGAAAATGTTGGTTGGCAGCATTTTCTCTTTTCTGTAAGCTTTCTTATCAGAGTCGTTAAAAATGGGATTGTTTGGTAAAGGGTTGAGAATTTTGAGACCATTGTTTTCCCTTGTAAGATTAGCTGTTAATATTTTTATTTATGCTGGTTACCATGGCTTTATTTTTGATTATGGCATAGCAAGTTTTTAACAAAAATTGCCTTAATCGGTGTCCTGTAGCTAGTGTTTTGTTCACTCTCTACAACACAACTTATTTGGATAAGTCCAAATTGAAAGCTTTCACAATAGATAAAGACATGTGGCTAAGTTGATGAAATTATTTTTGAAAGGGTAGAAGACAACTTGGGAAAAGGAGAAAATGCTGGTTAATACTAGCAATTTTTTTTTTACAAAGTGCGTTCATAGAAGCCTTCATTGCCATGGACTGTTTGGTAAAGGGTTAGATCAAACAAGCATATCACTCCTAAAACAAGGGTAGATTTTCTTATCTACATTGTAAGTGCCAGTATACCAGTAGTTTCAGACGAGTCCCTCTGATATTTGAAACGCACCTCAGCAGAAAAACAAAAATGGTATCATTTTGGATGGCAATGATAGCTTTGGAACTTTTACTTATTTGCAGTATGTTAAATTTTGTTTTTTGATTTCATTATTTTTGCAACATGAAAATCTCGATGTACAATAAAATGTGTTTAAGTTTTCTGTTACTTTATCTTTTGCTCTTCTAAATACATGAAATACAAAGGAGAAACAATGAAAATGGAATGAGAAAAATGCCTTTTGCAAGTTCTATAGAAATCATTGTGGGAAAAAGAGTACTGTGTTTTTTTTTTATGGTGAAAGGGGGAAAGATTTAAAGATCTTCTTGTCTGGAATCATATAGCCTAAACTGTAGTTTGAAAGCATTCAAAAGTGATAAAGAAATTGAACATGGTGACCCTGGATTTTTAGCTTTCTTTTCCTTTCTCCAAAGGCTTTTAACTCTACACAACTAACTTTGACACAATTCTTAGTTCTAATGACCATGACAAAGAAGGCTTTTGAAAACACTGTGGGAAAGCAGAAAATGCTGATAACAAGCATATTCTTATTTTGCCACAATGGTTTCTCCCCTCATTTGGAAATCTCATCATTTTAGCCACATGCAATTTTTCATCTGCAACTGCGTTGAATTTGGATGAATCTAAAACTTATGTCAACTGGTGATGGGTTACTTCAACTGTCGTCTGCATATGTCTTTAACTCTTTACCAAATGACAAAATTTTAGACTGGTCCAAATTGAAAGAATTTGCAGACGAAAAAAATAAATGTGACTTTGAAGTTGAAATTTGTTTTGGGATGGGTAGAAAACATTGTGGGAAAAGGAGAAAATGCTGGTTTCCAGCATTTTCTCCTTCTCCCACAATGTTTTCAAAAGGCTTCTTTTTTAAGGTCGTTGAAAGTCGGGATTGTGTGGTAAAGGGTTAAATCAGACAAGTCCAAAATTAAGTCATCTGGTACAGTTATGCTTTGTTTGTTTCTTTAAGTTGGTGCTTTGCAGAGGTTTGACTGTAATGGAAAGCCTTAAAGGCCCAATAACGGTCAAAAACACAATGCAGGTGTTAAACTGATTTGAATCATACCATTTAAAAGTATGGAAAATGGTGTGAGGATGACAATCTGTAAGTGTGTGGTCAGTCTATGTGTAAGTCACTGCCTGGCAGACAAAATGAATTTTAATGTCAGGCAAAAGTAAACAAAAGATATAGTGACCTGGCAGCAATTAACCTAGTTTTGAAATTCATTTCACCGCCAGCATCTACACTTGGACCAACAACACAATAACAGATTGTCATCTTAACGATAATTTCCATACATTTAAAAGGTATGATTTAAATTTACATGCATTTTAACAACCCTTTTGTTTACATTTGGCAGCTATTGTTATTTTAAGTTTCTGTTTTTAGGTACAAATGTACATTGTGAGACCTGCTTTACTTTGAATGAATATCGATATTACTGCGATGCACCATCCTACTGTTGTGGATTAAAGTGTTGGTAAGCAGGTTTCCTTCAGAGGCCATTTTTTTTTTTTGCTGTTTCACAATATGTTTTGCAAGAAAATTCATACATCAAAACATAGTGAGAACAGTAATGTTCAGGAACTGCATGTTGCTTGA
Organism: Tridacna gigas; assembly: GCA_945859785.2. Taxonomy (NCBI): domain Eukaryota; kingdom Metazoa; phylum Mollusca; class Bivalvia; order Cardiida; family Cardiidae; genus Tridacna; species Tridacna gigas. Next base: position 62,876,381 of record OX244034.2, on the reverse strand, counting down.
ACTCAGTGCCATATTCTTTCACCATGCAATCCCAACTTTAAACAACCCTGAAGAAGGCGGCTTTTGAAACATTGTGGGAAAAGGAGAAAATGCTGGTTACCAGCATTTTTTACTTTTCCCAAAATGTTTTCTTCCCTATCAAAGACAGAAATTGTCATTTACGACTTTTAATTTGTCCTCTGCAAATGCTTTCAATTGTGTGGAGTCCTAAATTTTGTCATTTGGTAAGGAGATATATAATTTCTGTTAAGCAAAAACAAACAGATAGGTGTGCACAATTTAACTGAAATACTGCTGTGGAAAAAAAGAACACAGGAAAAAGTGAGTCGATTGTAATGACACCCTCAAGAGTTCGTAATTATTAAATTTGAAACAATATTACTGGTACATACACTTTAGAGTCATACTTTTCAATTTGGCCTCCTTTAGCCCTTCACCACAGAGTGACATTTTGGTCCATATTGAAGGAATTTACAGACAACAATTCAAAAGTTTTTCAAATGATAGTACTTGTCCATCAATAGGTAGAAAACATTGTGGGGAAAGGAGAAAATGCTAGTTACCAGCATTTTCTGCTTTTTCCACAATGTTTTCAAAAGGTTTCTTTATAATGGGTCACTAAAACTTTGGGATTGTGTGGTAAAAGGTTAACTCATTACCACACACAAAAAATTTAAGAACTGTCAATTTTGAAATCATTAAGTTTTGCTGGTAAAAAATTGAATGTACTGAAAAGATGGGTTTTATTCTTTTATAGGCAGAAAGCATTGTGGGAAAAGGAGAAAATGCTGGTTACCGACACTTTCTCCTTTTCCCACAACATTTTCTAAAGCTTTCAGGCAAAGGGTCATTCTCAACTTTGGGATTCTGTGGTAAAGAGTTAATTCTTTACCATTCAACAAAATTTAAGAATTGTTAATTTTGAAAACATTTGCAGATGAACACTTGAGTGTGGCTCAAATGATGGGGATTATTTTTTGATGGGCAGAAAGCATTGTGGGCAAAGGAGAAAAGCCAGCATTTTCTCCTTTTTCCCACAATGTATTCAAAAGTTCCCTTCTTAAGGATTGTAAAACTTGGGACTGTGTGGTAAAGGGTTTATAAAACACATAAGAATAATTAGTTAGAACAAATTTTAGTCGGAGTTAACCTGTCGTTGGCAAATACTTGAAACTGTGTGTGATCTAAATTTTGCAGTCTCCTTGTAAACCCCTTTTTTTGATGCTACGTGACCAAGGTATCATCAATTCAAACATTCTGACCATATTTCATAAGTATACAAAAAGAATACCAAAAAATATGGCCTTTAGAGTGCACACCAGGTTTTTTTCTGTGGTTCGTATCAGTGACCTACCTTTTTATGCTCCATGTCCCAGTTTTGAACTTGTCTCAGATATCATCAACATAAATATTGTGAACACCTTTCATGTGTACTGGACAGAGAATATGCCACTAGATTGCACAGAAGGATTTTCTAAGATTTATCCCAGCAACCTACTTTTTGATCCTACGTGTGACAAACTTAGCCATCTGTATAATGAAATCTATAAGATGTCTTATATACATTGTAAAATCAGTGTTGCACCCCCTGTTTTTAACGTGTTTAATTTTCTGGCGTGAATGATATGAAATGGGTTGGAAATTAGAATCTGGCTGCTGTATACAAGAACAAACAAGTCTGTTGTCTCTGAAATGGAATAAACTGAGGTATCCCTTAACCTCATGGCAGCAGCTACTGATCATGCTGTTTCAACCTTTCGTGAGAGGTGTGAGACAAAGACTACAAGCTGTTTTGCATGCCCCGGGCGGAAGTACGCAATATTGCCTGATTTTGTGTGTCCATTCTCTGCAGGTCACTTTCAACCTGTCGTAAGTTTTGTTTCGACATTAAATTCCCTGTTTTAACCATACTTAAACGCTTCTCGTTTTTCTTTAATTTGAAAGCAACATCTAGGCAAAAGATTCCCACTTACCATGAGGTCAAGGGATACCTCAGTTCATTTTATGGGCAAAAGACGAGTCTGTTGGTGTATGCAGCAGCCGAATTCTAATTTTGACCCAATTTTATCTCATTCACGTCAGAAAATCAAACCCAGTAAAAAACAGAGAGGGTGCAACACTAATTTTACAATGTATATATTACATTATATAGATGAAAAAATGAATGCCTGTGCTTTAGTACACTATATCTGGCAGTATGTATTAAACTTTCACCAGACAGTGCTGTGCTTTTGACTTTTTACAACATGACAAACTGAAGGCATTTACAAACAACAAAAGTGGATAAAATGATGAACACCGTCTTTAACAAGAGGGCCATGATGACCCTGGACCGCTCACCTGAGTCAATAGGCGAAATTTCACTCCAGGGTCAAAATGACCCAATTTAAAACTCATCTGAGATATTATTTAGACAAACATTCTGACCAATTGTCAGGTCAATTGAGCTGAAAATGTGGCCTCCGGAGTGTCCAAAATGTCTTTCTTCAATTTGACCTAGTGACCTAGTTTATGACTATTTGACCATATTTCTAACTCATCCGAGACATCAAAACAAACTTATTGACCAAGGTTCAGGTGAATGGGGCAAGAATTGCTGCCTCTAGAGTGCCCACAAGGTATTTCTGTAATTTGACCTAGTGACCTAGATCATGACCCCATGGGACCCAATTTCAAATCCATTCAAGATATCAAGTCAAACATGCTGACAAATTTTCAGGTCAGCAAAAACTGTGGCCTCTACAGTGCCCACAATACATTTCTTTAATTTGACCCAGTGACCTAGTTTATGACCCTATGAGACCCAGTTTCTAAAAGATCTGAGATATTATCGAGTCAAATATGTAGACCAATTTTCAGGTCAGTTTAGCTAGAATTGTGGCCTGTAGAGTGCCCACAAGGTATTTCTTCAATATGACCCAGTGACATTGTTTATGACCCTATGTGACCCAATTTTGAGCTCATCCGAGATATCATCAAGACAAAAAATGTGGCCTCTAGAGTGCCCACAAGGTATTTCATTAAATTTACCTAGTGACCTACTTTATGACCCCAGATGACCCAATTTTAATCTCATCCGAGATTTAATTAACTCTTTACCAAACGACAAAATTTTAGACTGGTCCAGATTGAAAGTATTTGCAGATGACAAATTAAAAGTGGCCCAAATGATGAAATTTGTCCTTGATAGGTTAGAAAACATTGTGGGAAAAGGCCTCTTTCTCAGGGTCATTAAAAGTTGGGATTGTGTGGTAAAGAGTTAAGGCAAACATTCTGATAAATTTTCAAGTCATTTGAGCAAAAAATGTGGCCTCTAGAGTGCCCACAAGGTATTTCTTTAATTTGACCTAGTGACCTAGTTTATGACCCTAGGTGACCCAAATTCAAACTCATCCAAGATTTAATCAAGAGAAACATTCTGACCAATTTTTAGGTCAATTGAGTAAGAAATGTGGCCTCTAATGTGTCCACAAGGTATTTCTTTAATTTGACCTAGTGACCTAGTTTATGACCCCAGGTGACCAAATTTAAAACTCATCCAAGATTTAATTAGGACAAAGGTTTTGACCAATTTTCAAGTCAATTAAGCGAAAAATGTGGCCTCTAGAGTGTCCACAAGGTATTTCTTCAATTTGACCTAGTGCCCTACTTTATGACCCCAAGTGACCCAATTTCAAAGTTATCTGAGATTTAATTAAGAAAGACATTCTGACCAATTTTCAAGTCAATTGTGCAAAAAATGTGGCCTCTAAAATGCCCACGAGGTATTTCTATAATTTGACCTAGTGACCTAGTTTTTGACCCCACATGACCCAATTTCAAACTCATCCAAGTTTTTTATCAAGACAAACATTCTGACCAAGTTTCATGAGTATCAGACTGAAAATGTGGCCTCTAGAGTGCACACAAGGTTTTTTCTAAGATTTGACCTAGTGACCTAGTTTTTGCCCCCATATGATCCAATTTGGAACTTGTCTGAGATTTTATCAAGACAAACATTCTGACCAAGTTTCACAAATATCTGACTGAAAATGTGGCCTCTAGAGTGCACACAAGGTTTTTCTAAGATTTGACTTAGTGACCTAGTTTTTGACCTTACATGACCCATTTTCAAAGTCGTCCGAGATTTTATCAAGACAAACATTCTGATTAAGTTTCACAAGTATCTGACTGAAAATATGGCCTCTAGAGCACACACAAGGTTTTTCTAAGATTTGACCTAGTGACCTAGTTTTTGACCCCACATGACCCAACTTCGAACTGCTCCAAGATTTTATCAAGACAAACATTCTGACCAAGTTTCACAAGTATCTGACTGAAAATGTGGCCTCTAGAGCACACACAAGGTTTTTCTAAGATTTGACCTAGTGACCTAGTTTTTGACCCCACATGACCCATTTTCAAACTCGTCCAAGATTTTATCAAGACAAACATTCTGACTAAGTTTCACAAATATCTGACTGAAAATGTGGCCTCTAGAGCGCACACAAGGGTTTTCTAAGATTTGACCTAGTGACCTAGTTTTTGACCCCACATGACCCAACTTTGAACTCGTCCGAGATTTTATCAAGGCAAACATTCTGACCAAGTTTCACAAGTATCTGACTGAAAATGTGGCCTCTAGAGTGCACACAAGGTTTTTCTAAGATCTGACTTAGTGACCTAGTTTTTGACACCACATGACCAATTTCAAACTCGTCTGAGATTTTATCAAGACAAACATTCTGACCAAGTTTTATGAGGATCGGACTGAAAATGTGGCCTCTAGAGCGTACACAAGGTAAAAAGTTGACAAATGACAATGCACGATAGACACTGGACACAGCACAATCACAATAGCTCACCATGAGCACTTTGTGCTTAGGTGAGCTGAAAAGGTAGAAACAAGATGTTTGTTTGTAAAGCAGTCATGCCCCCCTACTGCCACATTGATACAGGAAGTGGCACAGTTCATAAACTGATATCAATCGCCGAAAAACATCCACATAATTCAATCCTTTAATTGCCGATAATTTGTTGACAAGTCCATCTTTAACTGGACATGGGTCAAAGTACCGACATGCATTGGCAATAATCGCTAATCAAGTAATTAACATCCTTTAATTGTCTGATTTATAGCCCACTTCAATTGTTAAACGTGATAATCTGTCAACAGTTTGCATAATTATACACACCGCCGTTTGTATACATACAGGATTGTAAACAGTCGCCGATACACAGACTGGGTTATCGATTTTCTTCTCGGCACAGGCTTTCGACTTCTGCTTTTTCCCAGTCGACTTCGATGCTTACTACGTCCCCGATAATACGCGCATAAAATGTTGGAGCCACAAGTTGAGCCACATATGATGATTTTTGAGACACTTTAATTTTTTTTTAGCAAATGGCTCAAGTGGTGAACGGCAGCACAGGCCCTGAATCATCTGGTGGTCACTGTGACCTTGACCTTTCACGGATTAACCTTAAAATCGATAGGGATCATTTACACTCCAAGATAAATATCTGTACAGAATTTGAAGAACCTAGGTCAATTCTGTGTGTAGTTACCATCTGGACAAGGTTTGGTCTATATATCATTAAGTTGAAGGTCACTGTGACCTTGACCTTTGAAGGATTAATCTCAAAATCAATAGGGATCATTTACACTCTGAGATGAATAACTGTACAGAATTTGAAGAACCTATGTCAATTCTGTGTCTAGTTATCATCTGGACAAGGCTTGTCTATATATCATTAAGTTGAAGGCCACTGTGACCTTGACCTTTAATGGATTAATCTCAAAATCGATAGGGATCATCTACACTTCGAGACAAATGTCTGTGCCAAATTTGACGAACCTAGGTCAATTCTGTGTCTAGTTATCATCCAGACAAGGTTTGGTCTATATATCAACATGTTGACGGTCACTGTGACCTTGACATTTGACCAATTGACCTCAAAATCATTTGGGATCATCTACATTCCGGGACAAATGTCTGTGCCAAATCTGACGAACTTAGGTCAATTCTGTGTCTTGTTATCATCCAGACAAGGTTTGGTCTATATATCAACATGTTGACGGTCACTGTGACCTTGACATTTGACCGATTGACCTCAAAATCAATTGGGATCATCTACACTCCAAGACGCATGTCTGTGCCAAATGTGATGAACTTTGGTCAGTTCTGTGTCTAGTTATCATCCGGACAAGGTTTGGTCTATATATCAACATGTTGATGGTCACTGTGACCTTGACATTTGACCGATTGACCTCAAAATCAATGGGGATCATCTACACTCCGAGACGCATGTCTGTGCCAAATTTGACGAACCTAGGTCACTTCTGTGTCTAGTTATTATCCGGACAAGGTAAGGTCTACCTACCGACGGACGGACGGACGTACAGACGGACCGACATCTTTTTCACACATTGTTTAAAAAGCCATACTCCTCAGGGTCGTTAAAACACAGGATTATGTGGTAAAGGATTAATGATCCTGAGAAAGAAAGGCAAAACATTGAGGGAAAAGCCGACAGTACTGGTAACCAGGATTTTCTCCATTCCCTACTATGTTTTCTATTCTTTAACAAATTTCATCATTTGAGCTTTGATTAATTTGTCTGCAAATGCTTTCAATTTGGACAAGACTAAAATTCTGTTGTCTGGTAGAGTTAATTTATGATTTTTGACTGTTTACCACACAGTCCCCAGTTTCAACAGCCCCAGGGAAAAAAAACAAGAGGACCATGATGGTCCTATATCGCTCACCTGAGTACCAAGCAGTAAAGGTTTACAGTGAAGACAAATACCAAATATCAAAGTGCAAGGCCAAAGCTCTAGGTCTTTTGGTTTAGACAAGAAGATAATCTTTCTTAACCAAACCCGGTTATATAAATATTTGTGAGAAGTTTGAATGATATTTGTCCAATAGTTGTTGAAAAATAGGGAGAACAAAAAATTTCATCAAAGGAAAATAACTTTGTAAAAATTCAATGAACCGTCACCAAAATATAATATGCACATTCTTGCTTGGCACCGAGTCTCTCTAAAAATTGAATGAAATCTGTCCTGTAGTTGTTGAGAACTAGCTCTGACAAGAAAATACTACAGAAAGACTGATGGATGGATGGATGGATGGATTGACAAGCTAACTCCTATATACCCCCAGAACAGAGTTTTGAAGGAATAATAACAAAGCCCTAGGCCTTTTGGTGTGTGGCAAAAAGCTGCCTGATTTGAGCAAACTTAGTAGAGAATGTTTGCTGATTCAAGACTTTCTATACAAGTTAGTATTACAATGTTGTTAAATACACCAACAACTACAGTGGTTGTCCAGGGACATGTTCATGGGTAATTGCTATTGTAAACACATCAACAATGTATTTACACTTGCAATAGTCTTGCACCAACCTTTCAATGCGTCCAGCTTACAAAAATTTGATCTTCAAGTGTGACATTGACCTTGGCCCTACCTAAACAGATCTTTCAAATGGTACTTCATTTCATGGTGGAGTATATGCCCAAAATCTATTTTGGGGAGGGGGGGGGTCATAAACTTATTTATAAATTAAGACAAACACCACAAACTGAAGAACAAAAACTATAATGACTTCTAAGATTTACAAGATAAAATCTGTACTACAGAGTTAAATGAATGAACAAAGATGAACTCAAAATACAATGAACACAATGTTCAAAGATACATCCTAATAGCCTGAGAGAAAAATGCTGTCAAAGCCTTTAACCCTTTACCACATGGCAAAATTTTAGATCTGTCCAAATTGAAAGCATTTGCAGACAACATTTTCATATTGGCTCAAGTGACACAATATTTCTTTGATAGGGTAGAAAACTTTGTGGGAAAAAGGAGAAAATGCTGGTTACCAGCATTTTCTCCTTTTCCCACAATGTTTTCAAAAGTTTTCACAGAATGTTTTTCATCATGTGACCTAGCGCATATTGTCAAAGTTCTGCAATTTATAGCTGCATCATGGAAAGTGGGGTCTTCATGTTATATTTAATTTTCACCAATATCTCTTTAATTCCTGGACATATCTCAACAGATTTGGATGAAATTTTCACACACCAAGTGACCTAGCGCATATTGTCAGGGTTTTGGAATTTATTGCTGTGTCATGGAAAAAGGGGGCTTCAGGTCAACTTTAAACTGCATCCGTCCGTCCTGAATAGATAAAAAGAAAAAATGATCAGGTGGGAACCAAGGCTAGGGGTGCGCAAGACAGGATGTTTTATCAGACAGTGTAGATAAAGATCAGACTGCAGTTGGATCTTGGATATATATGCCTTATATTCTGCAAGGTAGTATTGCCTACAACACAGTCTTGAAATGCATATTACTTTGTCTATCTTTATCTCTTTACCAAACAAAAATTTTAGACTGGTCTATAATTTAAAGCATTCGCAGACAACAAAATAAATTTGTCTCAAAAAATGAACTTAGATTTGGGATGGGTAGAGAACATTGTGGAAAAAGTTAAAAAAATACTGGTTACCTGAGTGCTTGGCCCAACTGAGATTTAAAACTTGACATCCCTGCATAGCTAGCCCTGTAGGTAATGAGCTAACAGGCTTGGCTCAAATCATTAACAAACAACAAAATTTAATCCTTAAACCAAAAGGCCATTTTCATTCCAGAATGAGTCCAAGATGATAACAACTGCGTGGATGCCTTTTGTCTGCAGTGTTTCAACAAAGCAGACAGTATAGATCAATGATCGGACTGCACATTTCGTGCAGTCTGATCTTGATCTACACTAGACACAAAGGCAACTATGGTAGTGAAAGGTGCTTAAAGGGTTAAGACTTGTCCAAATTCAAACCATTTGCTGACAACAAAATAAATGTGACTCAAAAATTTAAATTTGATTTTGGTTGGGTGGAAAACATTGTGGAAAAAGGAAAACATGCTGGTTACAAGTATTTCCTCTTTTTCCCACAATATTTTCAAGAGCCTTATTTCTCACAGGCATTAAAACTTGGGATTGTGTGGTAAAGGATTAAATGGAACAAGACTTTTAAAGTTCATTCTGTATAGCTTTATGTTCTGTTTTGACCCAGGGGCATCATTTGAACAAAATTGATAGAAGTCCACAAGGAAATGCCACATAACAAATATCAAAGCTCTAGGCCTTCTAGTTTCAGACAAAAACATTTTTAAAGTTTGCTCTATATACAATTTTGCCCAAAATTGTGACCCCTGGAGTTAAAGGGTTAATTCAATTCTTGTAACAACTTTGGTAGAACTTCACCCAAGGAATACGCCTGTCAAGTTTCAACATGATTGGTTTAGGAGGAGAAGATGTTTAAAGGAATTGTGGAAAGACTGACGCTGGACAACGACGAATCACAATACCTCACCCAGCACTTCGTGCTCAGGTGAGCTAACAAATAGGCCTAACCATTGTCTGAGGCTTGTGATAAACAACATAAAGATGAAGTTTCATAACATTTTATCCTGTAGTTAAAGAGATATTAATCCATAATGAAAATATATGTGAAGCCCCCTTTTTCCATGACATGACATTTAATAAAAAAAGCTAAACTAATAATATTGGCAGACTATCATAAGGAACACATGTATGAAGTTTCACAAGTTTTTGTCCAGGATTTTGAGTTGAAGATACATGTATATTGATCCTTAACAGAAATATACATGAAGCCCCTTTTTCCTATGAGACAGTATTTGATATCAAAAAGGAAAAAAACCCAATAAATATCAGCGGACATCATTAGGAACACCTGTATGAATTTCTGTTAGTTTTTGTCAAGGATTTTAGAAGATATCGGTCCTGAAAGATGGACACACAGATGGTCATTGGTCCATGACGAAATTAAACATTTAGCCCCCTTTTTTCATGACAAGGCATTTCATGAAATAAAAACAAATAACTATTGTCTGTGGCTTGCAATAAACAATAAAAAGATGAAGTTTCATGACATTTTGTCCTGTAGTTAAAGAGATATTGGTCCACAATGAAAATATACGTCAAGCCCCCTTTTTCCATGACACAGCAATAACTGGTCCTATTAGACCTACAATCAAACTCATTCGAGATCTAATGGTCATATATATTTTGACCAAGTTTGGTGCTGATTGGTTTAAATTTGTAGATGCTAGAGTGTAAACAAAGTCAAATGTAGCAATTTTTTTAATTCAAGGGCAAATAACTCCAGTCATTCTGGTCCGATTAGACACATAATCGAACTTATCCGAGATCTTATGGTCATATATATTTAGACCAAGTTTAGTGCTGATTGGTTAATATTTGTAGATGCTAGAGTGTAAACAGAGTCAAATATAGCAATTTTTCTAATTCAAGGGCAAATAACTCCAGTCGTTCTGGTCCGATTACACCCATAATCGAACTCATCCGAGATCTTATGGTCATATACATTTTGACCAAGTTTGGTGCTGATTGGTTAATATTTGTAGATGCTAGGGTGTAAACAAAGTCAAATATAGCAATTTTTCTAATTCAAGGGCAAATAACTCCAGTCATTCTGGTCCAATCAGACCCATAATCGAACTCATCCGAGATCTTATGGTCATATACATTTTGACCAAGTTTGGTGCTGATTGGTTAATATTTGTAGATGCTAGAGTGTAAACAAAGTCAAATATAGCAATTTTTCTAATTCAAGGGCAAATAACTCCAGTCGTTCTGGTCCGATTAGACCCATAATCGAACTCATCCGAGATCTTATGGTCATATACATTTTGACCAAGTTTGGTGCCGATTAGTTAATATTTGTAGATGCTAGAGTGTAAACAAAAAAATGTGGACGGATGCCAGACGGATGACGGACGCCGACGGACGGTGAGTGATCACAATAGCTCATCCTGAGCACTTCGTTTCCTCCTCCTTTTCCCATGTTGTTTTTTATACTGTCAGAGACAAATTCATTTGAGGCACATTTGACTGGTTGTATGCGAATACTTTTAATTTGGATGTGTCCAAAATTTTGTATGGTAACGGTAAAACTTTAAACCTTCTTTGCAGCAGACACAGATACAGTTGGGGTTCAAGCTCTGGAGGATCAAGCTCTGGGGGTTCAAGCTCTAGTGGTTCTAGCTCTAGCAGTTCAAGTTCAGACTCCGGTCCCTCAGCAGGGGCAATAGTTGGCTATGTTTTTGCTGGCCTTGGTGGACTTGCTATGCTAGTAGCACTGTGTTCTCTAGGGTGCAAAAAATGCTCTGAGCTCAAAGAGAAAAGAGCTGTACAACCTCGGAGAACAAATGTACCTGTATAAGGTAATTTCTTTTTGTAATGTAAGGGTGAATGATCTCCTGATTTGGGCTCATAAATAATTTTGGGCCCTGTGTGGCTCAGTGGTAGAGTGTTGGATTCATAAACCTGTAGGCCCTAGGTTGGATCTTCACTACAGGCACTGGACTTTCAGGGGAGTGTCCTCTGGCAAAACACTTCAAAGCCTAGCTTAGTACATGCGAAACCCTGGAAATGAATGCAAGCTGTCACTGTGATATAACCAATATGTTTAAAGCAGCATAAAACATCATCCAATGATAATGATCATAAAAAATCTACCCTGATCTTAGAGGTTTCACTCTGTACTTGTAGAAATAATTCCTCTCGAAAGCTGCAGAAAAAAATTAGATGTGGATAAAATAATTTGATTTTATTTTGAAAGGGTAGAAAACATTGAAGAAAAGATGAAAATGCTGATATCAAGTGTATTTTTCTTTTTCACACAAAGGGCCTTCTTGCTCTAGGTAGTAAAACAGTTGATTGTTCGGTAAAGGGTTTGTAATATAATTTTTCTTAACACATTGCTCCAATTGACATCCTTTTCCATGTGGCAGCAGAATACTTTTGAAAACATTTTGACAAAAGGATAAATTGTTCATAATGCACAATTTCACCTATTTTCACAATGTTTTCACTTGTCCTCATAACAAACAATTTCTCCCTTTCTTACAATGTTTTCACTTCTGTTTAGGTGTTGTCAAACCTTTGTTTATTTTGATAATCCCTGTTTCAATAAATCTTCTTCAAATTTATCTCAGACAAATTCATCTTCTGCAGATACATAATACATGAACAAATGGCAATAACAGAAATTGCTTGTTACAAGCAATTTCTTTTTTCTTGGAGTTTTTCAAACATGGTCAATTGCAAGACAAAAAAAATGTCTGCAGGGGGTTGGACGGAAAGTAACGAGATCGCAAAGAGCGGAGTTAGGATGGCCCTTCCTTAACCCTTTCCCGAACGACAAATTTTGGACTGGTCCAAATTGAAAGAGTTTGCAGACGACAATTTCAAATTTGATGAAAATGGTACAAAGTTATCAAAAAGGGTAGAAAACACTGTGGGAAAAGGAGAAATTGCTCGTTACGAGCAATTTCTCCTTTTCCCATTGTGTTTTCAAAAGACTTGTACTGCAGACACATGAAAACCAGGGCTTGTTTGGGAAAGGGTTAACACTGAAATAAAAAAAAATGTTTTGAATTACAAAATGGATTTGAAACACACACCAGGACTCCACTTATCTCCAGCAATTTTATAAGTAAATGCTATTGTAGTTATAGTCAATATTATGGCCTTTGGAAAGAAAAAATGTGGCAATCAGAAGAAAACTGATACATTTGTATTTTTTTTCTATCAATTTCAGAATAAATGCAAAGGAGGAACACACAGAGCAAAGATGATTTCAAATAAAGTCAGAACACTACTTAGAAATTTTACCAAGAACTACGACATTTTGACACAACTTTTGGACCAAAACTTTTGTTATAAAACTTACATGAGGTTCTAAACATACAGTATACTTTAACATTTTATTTCTCATCATACTTTCTATTTTCCAAAGAGTGCTTGAAACAAAAATGTATTCAATAAATAATGTAGATCAAGATTAGACTGCCTGTTGTAGAAAGTGTAGATCAGACAAACTGCACAGAATGTGAAATTTTAAAGAAATAGAAAGTCAACTCTGCCCTTATGATGACTTGCAATACGCAACCCCTACTGTAAACCACAGGCATTCATTTTGTGACGAACTCCGTCATCTATATAATATTACATTATATAGATGGTGGAGTTTATCACAAAATGAACATCTGTGCTGTAAACCACCACACAAAAACCCATCGTTAATTTTTTATATAAATGCCCTCCAATACACAACTCCTGGGTGCTTCCTATAAGCAAAAATACAAATCATTTTTTTTTCTGTCATTTCACCCCAAAGTGTCTCGATATATTTTTTACAATCTCGGACTTCAACTATTTGGGCCAGCAACAACGCAAACCTAAGATTCCATAGGTAAGTATTTAACAATCGGCAAAATTTAAGACCAGTCCAGATTGAAAGCATATGCAAATTAAATGGCACAAAATTTAATGGTGAATGGTGAAATTTGTCTGTGATAGAAAAAAAGAAAATGGTGGAAAAATGACCATAGGTAGAAGGTATTTGAAAATATTATGGAACAAGGAGAAAATGCCGGTTACTTGCATTTTCTCCTTTTCCCAGAATGTTTACAAAAGCGTTCAACATCGGGGTCATTAAAATTCTGTCCAGACTGTTTGGTAACACATTTTAGCCCAAGAAGAGTTCAAAGCCTTTAAATTCTCATTTTTTGACTCTTTACCAAACAACAAAATTCTGAGTTGTCCAAATTGAAAGCATTTGCAGACGACAAAATAAATTTTATCCAAAAATTGAAAATAGAAAACTATGAGGAAAAAGGAGAAGACACTGGTTAACGGCATTTTCTCTTTTTCCCACAATTTTTTCAAGAGCCTTTTTCCTAAGTCTTTAAACCTTGGGATTGTGTGATAAAGGGTTATTTAAACAAGAGGATCATGATGGCCCTTTATTACTCCACTGTTTTATATATAAATAGTCATTATGAATGGGCAGAAACAGAGGCAATCGATCCACACAGAAGGCTGTATTGTGACAAAATTTCATAGAGAAAATAAACCTAGCCCAAGGTAAGTCATGTATCTTTTTACATGGCTTAAGTAAATATCTTTATAGGAATTCTACTTAAAGACCATCACCAAACAAGAGGGCCATGATGGCCCTGGGTCGCTCACCTTAGTAGAGTGCCTTTAAGGTTTTTCTTTAATTTGACCATGTGACCTAGTTTTTGACCGCAGGTGACCCAATTTCAAACTCATATTTCATGAAGACAAACATTCTGACCAATTTTCAAGTCAATTGAGCAAAAAATGTGGCCTCGAGTGCCCTAAAGATATTTCTTTAATTTGACCTAGTGATCTAGATTATGACCCCAGATGACCCAAATGTGAACTGGTCTTTGACTATATCAAAAGAAACATTTTAACCAATTTTCAAATCAAATGAATAATAAATGTGGCCTCTAGAGTGCCCACTAGCTATTTCTTTAATTTGACCAAGTGACCTAGTTTATGACCCCAGTTGACCCAAATTCAGACTCATGTGAGATTTTACAAAAACAAAGATTCTGACCAATTTTCAAGGCAATTAAGCAAAGAATGTGGCCTCTAGAGAGCCCACAAGGTATTTCTTTATTTTGACCTAGTGACTTAGTTTATGGTTCCAGGTGACCCAAATCCAAACTCATCTGGTATTTCATCAAGACAAACATTCTGGCCAAATTTCAGGTCATTTGAGCAATAAATGTGGCCTCCAGAGTGCAAACAAGGTATTTCTTTAATTTGACCCAGTGAACTAGTTTATGACCCAAGTTGACCCAAATAATCTTATGCGAGACTTTATAAAGACAAACTTTCTACCTAATTTTCAAGGCAATTGAGCAAATAATGTGGCCTCGAGAGTGCCAACAAGGTATTTCTTTAATTTGACCTAGTGACCTAGTTTATGACCCAAGATGACCCAATTTTGAACTCAATGAACTTGTTGCGCTTAGATGGGAAAGCAAACTTAGAAGAGAATCACTACATACCAAATATCAAAGCTCTACGCCTTCCAGTTTTAAAGAAGAATTTTAAAGTTTTCCTTTTTTGTTCCTATATTCGAACTTGTGACCCCCGGGGCTGGGCCAGTTTTGACCCAGGGGCATCATATGAACAAACTTGGTAGAGGTCCACTAGGAAATGCTACATACCAAATATCAAAGCTCTACACCTTCCCGTTTAAGAGAAAAAGAAATTTAAAGTTTTCCTTCTTTGTTCCTATGTTCGAACTTGTGACCCCAGGGGCTGGGCCAGTTTTGACCCAAGCAGCATCCTTGGAACAAACTTGGTAGAAGTCCACTAGGAGATGCTACATACCAAATATCAAAGCTCTATGCCTTCCCATTTAAGAGAAAAAAAAATTTAAGTTTTCCTTCTTTGTTCCTATGTTTGAACTTGTGACCCCCGGGGCAGGGCCAATTTTGACCCCAAGGGCATCATATGAACAAACTTAGTAGAGGTCTACTAGGCGATGCTACATACCAAATATCAAAACTCTATGCCTTCTAGTTTTACAGAAGAAGATTTTTAAAGTTTTCCTTCTTTGTTCCTATGTTGGAAATTGTGACCCCCGGGGCGGGGCCAGTTTTGACCCCAGGGGCATCATACTTGGTAGAGGTCCACTAGGAGATGCTACATGCCAAATATCAAAGCTCTACGCCTTCAAGTTTCAGAGAAGAAGATTTTAAAGTTTTCCTTCTTTGTTACTATGCTCAAACTTGTGACCCCCGGGGCAGGGCCAGTTTTGACCCCAGGGGCATCATATGAACAAACTTGGTAGAGGTCCACTAGGAGATGCTACATACCAAATATCAAAGCTCTGCGCCTTCTAGTTTCAGAGAAGAAGATTTTCAAAGATTTTGCTTTTTTTTCCTTTTTGTTGCCATGGCAACCAGAGTTGTGGGTGGAATTCAATTCTTTGAACAATTTTGGTAGAACTTCACCCAAGGAACATCCCTGCCAAGTTTCATCAAGATTGGCCCAGTGGTTTAGGAGAAGAAGATGTTTAAAGAAATTGTTGACGGACGCCGGACATAGGGCGATCACAATAGCTCACCTTTAGCACGTTGTGCTAAGGTGAGCTAAAAATCATCTATGAACTTTGACAAACATTGTTTTTTTTTTTTGACAATAAAGATTTTCAAAAACTTTGAAGCTGAAAAACATTTTGTTGTTGGAATGTATGGTTGTGGAACAAAATTTAGAATGATACAAACCTTGCCCGACGTTTAATAGGCAACACATTTCAGCATAACATTAAACATCAGATTAAATCATCATAACTGAAGAAACCTAAATATACAACACCAACTATATAGTGTGTTATGTAATGAGAATCAAGGGAGATAAAAGATATGACATACATGTGAAAATCAGGAGTAATTTCCCTTTGATCATTATTCGCCTCACTACATTTTTGTCACATGACAAGACCTTTAGCCAAGTCAGTAACATACCAACCCAAAGGTTGCTAGTTAGATTTCTAGCTCAGCCAAATTCTGTCTGAGGTCTGATAATAGTCACTGCAACAGGAATAATACCTTTTTATGTGGCTTAGAAAGAATGTTGTGTGAAGCACAAGAATAAGAAACTCTAGGAAAGCAATTCTAGATATGCTGGCCACCATAAAATATGGATGAATACAGAAAAAAGTTTTCAAACAAGAGGGCCATGATGGCCCTGGGTCGCTCACCTTAGTAGAGTGCCTTAAAGATATTTCTTTAATTTGACCATGTGACCTAGTTTTTGGCCGCAGGTGACCCAATTTCAAACTCATATTTCATGAAGACAAACATTCTGACCAATTTTCAAGTCAATTGAGCAAAAAATGTGGCCTCGAGTGCCCTAAAGGTATTTTTTTAATTTGACCTAGTGACCTAGATTATGACCCCAGGTGACCCAAATTTGAACTGGTCTTGGACTATATCAACAGAAACATTATAACCAATTTTCAAATCAACTGAATAATAAATTTGGCCTCTTGAGTGCCCACTAGCTATTTTTTTCATTTGACCAAGTGACCTAGTTTATGACCCCAGTTGACCCAAATTCAGACTCATGTGAGATTTTATAAAGACAAACATTCTGACCAATTTTCAAAGCAAAGAAGCAAATAATGTGGCCTCTAGAGTGCCCACAAGGTATTTCTTTAATTTGACCTAGTGACCTAGCTTATGGTTCCAGGTGACCCAAATCCAAACTCATCTGGTATTTCATCAAGACAAACATTCTGGCCAAATTTCAGGTCATTTGAGCAATAAATGTGGCCTCCAGAGTGCAAACAAGGTATTTCTTTAATTTGACCTTGTGAACTAGTTTATGACCCAAGTTGACCCAAATTAATCTTATGCGAGACTTTATAAAGACAAACTTTCTAACTAATTTTCAAGGCAATTGAGCAAATAATGTGGCCTCGAGAGTGCCAACAAGGTATTTCTTTAATTCAAGCTAGTGACCTAGTTTATGACCCAAGATGACCCAATTTTGAACTCAATGAACTTGTTGTGCTTAGATGGGCAAACAAACTTAGAAGAGAATCACTACATACCAAATATCAAAGCTCTACGCCTTCCAGTTTTAAAGAAGAATTTTAAAGTTTTCCTTCTTTGTTCCTATGTTCGAACTTGTGACCCCCGGGGCTGGGCCAGTTTTGACCCAAGCAGCATCCTTGGAACAAACTTGGTAGAGGTCCACTAACTTGGTAGAGGTCCACTAGGAGATGCTACATACCAAATATCAAAGCTCTACACCTTCCCGTTTAAGAGAAAAAGAAATTTAAAGTTTTCCTTCTTTGTTCCTATGTTCGAACTTGTGATCCCTGGGGCGGGGCCAGTTTTGACCCCAAGGGCATCATATGCACAAACTTGGTAGAGGTCCATTCTGAGATGCAACATACCAAATATCAAAACTCCACACCTTTCGGTTTCAGAAAAGAAGAATCTTAAAATTTTCCTTCTTTGTTCCTATGTTCAAACTTGTGACCCCCGGGGCTGGGCCAGTTTTGGCCCAAGCAGCATCCTTGGAACAAACGTGGTAGAAGTCCACTAGGAGATGTTACATACCAAATATCAAAGCTCTATGCTTTCCCATTTAAGAGAAAAAAAAATTAAAGTTTTCCTTCTTTGTTCCTATGTTTGAACTTGTGACCCCCGGGGCAGGGCCAGTTTTGACCCCAGGGGCATCATATGAACAAATAGAGGTCTACTATGCTATGATACATACCAAATATCAAAGCTCTACGCCTTCCAGTTTCAGAGAAGATGATTCTTAAAGTTTTCCTTCTCTGTTCCTATGTTCAAACTTGTGACCCCCGGGGCAGGGCCAACTTTTGCCCCAAGGGCATCATATGCACAAACTTGGTAGAGGTCCACTAGAAGATGCTACATACCACATATCAAAGCTCCATGCCTTCCTGTTTCAGAGAAGAAGATTTTTAAAGTTCTCCTTCTTTGTTCCTATGTTGGAAATTGTGACCCCCGGGGCGGGGCCAGTTTTGACCCCAGGGGCATCATATGAACAAACTTGGTAGAGGTCTACAAGGCGATGCTACATACCAAATATCAAAGCTCTATGCCTTCCAGTTTCAGAGAATATGATTTTTAAAGTTTTCCCTCTTTGTTCCTATGTTCGAACTTGTGACCCCCGGGGCAGGGCCAGTTTTGACCCCAAGGGCATCATATGAAGAAACTTGGTAGAGGTCCACCAGGAGATGCTTCATGCCAAATATCAAAGCTCTAAGCCTTCTAGTTTTAGAGAAGATGATTCTTAAAGTTTTCCTTCTTTGTTACTATGCTCAAAATTGTGACCCCCAGGGCGGGGCCAGTTTTGACCCCAGGGGCATCATATGAACACACTTGGTATAGGTCCACTAGGCGATGCTACACACCAAATATCAAAGCTCTAAGCCTTCCAGTTTCAGAAAATATGATTTTTAAAGTTTCCCCTCTTTGTTCTTATGTTTGAACTTGTGACCCCCGGGGCAGGGCCAGTTTTGAACCCAAGGGCATCATATTAACAAACTTGGTAGAGGTCCACTAGGCGATGCTTCATGCCAAATATCGAAGCTCTATTCCTTCTAGTTTTAGAGAAGAAGATTTTTAAAGTTTTCCTTCTTTGTTCCTATGTTGAAAATTGTGACCCCGGGGCGGGGCCAGTTTTGACCCCAGGAGCATCATATGAACAAACTTGGTAAAGGTCCACTAGGAGATGCTACATGCCAAATATCAAAGCTCTATGCCTTCAAGTTTCAGAGAAGAAGATTTTTAAAGTTTTCCTTCTTTGTGACTATGCTCAAACTTGTGACCCCCGGGGCGGGGCCAGTTTTGACCCCAGGGGCATCAAATGAAGAAACTTGGTAGAGGTCCACTAGGAGATGCTACATAACAAATATCAAAGCTCTGCGCTTTCTAGTTTCAGAGAAGAAGATTTTCAAAGATTTTGCTTTTTTTTCCTTTTTGTTGCCATGGCAACCAGAGTTGTGGGTGGAATTCAATTCTTTGAACAATTTTGGTAGAGCTTCACACAAGGAACATCCCAGCCAAGTTTCATCAAGATTAGCCCAGTGGTTTAGGAGAAGAAGATGTTTAAAGAAATTGTTGATGGACGACGGACATAGGGCGATCACAATTGCTCACCTTTAGCACGTTGTGCTAAGGTGAGCTAAAAACAAACAGCTTGTAATAAAGAGAAAATGTTGAAAGCCAAACTGCACCTGCCTTATTCTAATATGGATCAACATTATGTCACGAAATTCGAAAGAGGTCCACCACCCAAGGATTATTTATGCAAATTCACAGAGAAATACAACTTGTCCTCTTGGAGATTTTTGAAGATTTTCATGTTTTTCAGTTTTGATGCCATTGCAACATGGAATCATATTCTTTGAAAGAAATCTGAAGAGGACCATATCAGGGTAATTTTTGTGGATGTCAAAATTGCTTCACTAGTTTCAGAGAAGATATTAAAAATAAAAATAAACATACGCACACATGACGCAAATCCAAGTGCCATCGGTCAACATACATTTGTATATGGTTTATTTCCTGACATTTACAATACTTCTCATTTCTATTTGAGGAACTCTCCAAGTTAAACCTTTACCACACAATCCAGATTTTAACATCCATGAGGAAGAAGCCTTTTGAAAACATTGTGGGAAAAGGAGACAAGAGGGCCATGATGGCCCTGGATTGCTCACCTGAGTCAATAGGCAAAATTTGACTCCAGGGTCATAATGACCCAATTCGAAATTCATCCGAGATATTATTAACCCTTTACAACACAATCATGGGTTTTAATGACCCTGTAGAAGAAGTCTTTTGAAAACATTGTGGGAAAAGGAGAAAATGCTGGTAACCAGCATTTTCTCCTTTTCCCACAATGTTTGCTTCCCTATCCATAACGAATTTCAAATTTTCAGTCCCATTTATTTTGTCTTCTGCAAATGCTTTAAATATAGACCAGTCTAAAAGTTTGTCATTTAGTAAAGAGTTGAGATAAATATTCTTACCAGTTGTCAGGTCAATTGAGCTGAAAATGTGGCCCCGGGAGTGACCAAATCGTATTGCTTCAGTTTGACCTAGTGACCTAGTTTATGGTCATCTGAGATTTAACAAGCATTCTGATAGTATTGCATAGCAATACACAGTCCCATACCGGCCATATGTATCGCTGGCATGTCAGTGAAATTTTTTAAGTCCAAGGCCTGTAAATGCGTCAAAAAGCAGTGGGGTGGGACGAAACTCGAACTTGATGTGAAAGTCATGGTGGTTGATGTACACACCAAAAATCAGCTCTATATGTAGCAGCATTTATAAAAAAAGTGTGGAAAAATGTTTTATCAGTGAAATTTTGTAAGTCCAAGGCCCGTAAATGCGTGAAAAAGCAGTGGAGCTGGACGAAACTCGAACTTGATCTGTAAGTCATGGTGGTTGACTTACACAGCAAAAGTCAGGTGAATATCTACCAGCATTTAGAAAAAAAAGTCCGGAAAACCGATTTATCAGTGAAATTTTGTAAGTCCAAGGCCCGTAAATCCGTGAAAAACCAGTGGACCGGAACGGAAGTTGAACTTGATCTGTAAGTCATGGTGGTTGAGTTACACAGCAAATCTGAGATCAATACCTACCAGCGTTTAGGAAAAAAGTCCAGAAAACTGATTTATCAGTGAAATTTTGTAAGTCCAAGGCCCGTAAATCCGTGAAAAACCGTGGACCGGAACGAAAGTCGAACTTGATCTGTAAGTGATGGTGGGTGACTAACACACTAAAACTCAGCTTAATATGTACCAGCGTTTAGAAAAAAAGTCCCGAAAACTGAATTGCCGGACTGACGGACAGACAGACAGATGGACAGACGGACAGATGGACGGACGGAGTGCAAACCTAAAGTCCCCTTCGGCTTTGCCGGTAGGGGACTAATTAAGGCAAACATTCTGACCAATTTTCAAGCCAAGTGAGCAAACAAAAGGGCCATGATGGCCCTGGATTGCTCACCTGAGTCATTAGGCGAAATTCCACTCCAGGGTCATAATGACCCAATTTAAAACTCATCTGAGATATTATGAAGACAAACATTCTGACCAATTGTCAGGTCAATTGAGCTGAAAATGTGGCCTCCAGAGTGTCCAAAATGTCTTTCTTCAATTTGACCTAGTGACCTAGTTTATGACCCTTTGTGACCATATTTCAAACCTACCCGAGACATCAAAACAAACTTGTTGACCAAGGTTCAGGTGAATTGGGCAAAAACTGTCACCTCTAGAGTGCCCACAAGGTATTTCTGTAATTTTACCTAGTGACCTCGATTATGACCCTATGTGACCCAATTTCAAATCCATTTAAGATACCATCAAGTCAAACATGCTGACAAATTTTCAGGTCAGTTGAGCAAAAACTGTGGCCTCTACAGTGCCCACAATACATTTCTTTAATTTGACCCAGTGACCTAGTTTATGACCCTATGAGACCCAATTTCTAATTGATTCGAGATATCATCAGGTCAAATATGCAGACCAATTTTCAGGTCAATTTAGCTAGAATTGTGGCCTGTAGAGTGCCCACAAGGTATTTCTTCAATGTGACCCAGTGACATTGTTTATGACCCTATATGACCCAATTTTGAACTCCTCTGAGATATCATCAAGACAAAAAATGTGGCCTCTAGAGTGCCCACAAGGTATTTCTTTAATTTAACCAAGTGACCTACTTTATGACCCCAGATGACACAATTTCAATCTCATCCAAGATTTAATTTAGGCAAATATTCTGATAAATTTTCCAGTCAAATGAGCAAAATATGTGGCCTCTAGAATGCCCAAAAGGTATTGCTTTAATTTAACCCCAGTCACCAGAGCCATGTTTCTTGACGGATCAAGATTTCGCGAACAGTTTTTGAAAAGGGTCACCAAAGGAACATCTCTGTGAAATTATTTCAAAATCTGACCAGCCGTTTCAGAGAAGAAGAATTTTTAAGAATTTCTTCATTTCCGTATAGTGCAAGTAGCCCCCATTCACCAGAGCCATGTTTCTTGTCGGATCAAAATTCCGCGAACAACTTTTGAAAAGGGTCACCCCAGGAACATCTCTGTGAAATTATTTTAAAATCTGACCAGCGTTTTCAGAGAAGAAGAATTTTTAAGAATTTCTTCATATCCGTATAGTGCAAGTAGCCCCCAGTCACCAGAGCCATGTTTCTTGACAGATCAAAATTTCGCGAACAGCTTTTGAAAAGGGTCACCCAAGGAACATCTCTGTGAAATTATTTCAAAATCTGACCAGCTGTTTCAGAGAAGAAGAATTTTTAAGAATTTCTTCATATCCTTATAGTGCAAGTAGCCCCCAGTCACCAAAGCCATGTTTCTTGACGGATCAAAATTTCGCGAACAGTTTTTGAAAAGGGTCACCCAACAAACATTCCTGTGAAATTATTTCAAAATCTTACCAGCGGTTCCAGAGAAGAAGAATTTTTAAGAATTTCTCCATGGCCGTATAGTGCAAGTAGCCCCCAGTCACCAGAGCCATGTTTCTTGACGGATCAAAATTTCGCGAACAATTTTTGAAAAGGGTCACCCAAGAAATATCTCTGTGAAATTATTTTAAAATCTGACTAGCGGTTTCACAGAAGAAGAATTTTTAAGAATTTGTTAGAAAATTCCATTTCGTTGCCATGGCAACCAGAGTTTTTGATGGAATCAAATTTTGTGAACAATTTTTAAAGAGGACCTCCAAAGGAACATTCCTGCCAAGTTTGGTCCAAATTGGCCCTGTGGTTTAGGAGGAGATGATGTTTAAAGAATTGTTGACGACAAACGACGCACGATGAACGACGGACGACGGACACCGGGTGATCCTAATAGCTCCCCTTGAGCACGTTGTGCTCAGGTGAGCTAAAAATGTGGCCTCTAGAGTGCCCACAAGGTATTCCTTTAATTTGACCTATTTTATAACCCTAGGTGACCCAAATTCCACCTCATTCGAGATTTCATCAAGACAAACATTCTGACCTATTTTCAGGTCAATTGAGCTAGAAATGTGGCTTATAGAGTGTCCACAAGGTATTTCTTTAATTTGACCTAGTGACCTATTTTATGAACTAAAGTGACCCAATTCAGACTCATGCGAGATTAAATTAAGACAAACATTCTGACCAATTTTCAAGTCAAATGAGCAAAAGATGTGGCCTCTAGAGTGCCCAGAAGGTATTTCTTTAATTTGACCTAGTGACCTAGTTTATGACCCTAGGTGACCTGAATTCGAACTAATCCGAGATTTTATCAAGACAAACATTCTGACATATTTTCAGGTTAATTGAGTATGAATGTGGCCTCTAGGTGTCGACAAGTTATCGCTTTAATTTGACCTTGTGACCTAGTTTATGACCCCAGGTGACCCAAAATTCAAACTGATCCAAGATTTCATTGATTCATCAAGACAAACATTCTGACCAATTTCAAAGTCAACTAAAAAAGAAATGTGGCCTCTAGTGTGTCCACAAGGTCTTTCATTTGACCAAGTGACCTAGTTTATCACCCCAGGTGACCCAATTTCAAACTCATTCGAGACCAAATCGTATTTCTTCAATTTGACCTAGTAACCTAGTTTATGGTCATCTGAGATTTAATTAAGGCAAACATTCTGACCAATTTTCAAGTCAATTGAGCAAAAAATGAGGCCTCTAGAGTGCCTAGAAGGTATTTATTTGACCTAGTGACCTAGATTTATGACCCTAGGTCACCCAAATTCGAACTCATTCGAAATTTCATCAAGACAAACATTCTGACCAATTTTCAGGTAAATTGAGTAAGAAATGTGGCCTCTAGAGTGTCCATAAGGTATTTCTTTACTTTGACCTGGTGACCTAGTTTATGACCCCAGGTGACCCAAATTCAAACTCATCTGAGATTTTATCAAGACAAACATTCTGACCAATTTTCAGGTCAATTGAAAAAGAAATGTGGCCTCTAGAGTGTCCACAAGGTATTTCTTTAAGTTGACCTAGTGACCTAGTTTATGACCCCAAGTGACCCAATTTCAAACTCGTACCAGATTTAATCAAGAGAAACATTCTGACCAATTTTCAGGTCAATTGAGTACGAAATGCGGCCTCTAGAGTGTCCACAAGGTATTCCTTTAATTTGACCTTGTGACCTCGTTTATGACCCTAGGTGACCCAAATTCAAACTCATCCGACATAACATCAAGACAAACATTCTGACCAATTTTAAGGTCAATTGAGTATGAACTGTGGCCTCTAGAGTGCCCAGAAGGTATTTATTTAATCTGGTCTAGTGACATAGTTTATGACCCCAGGTAACCATAATTCGAACTCTTCTGAGATTTTATCAAGACAAACATTCTGATTTTCAAGTCAAGTGAGCAAAATATGTGACCTCTACAGTGCCCACAAGGTATTTCTTTTATTTGAGCTTGTGACCTAGTTTATGACCCTAGGTGACCCAAATTTAAACTTATTTGAGATTTCATCAGGACAATTATTCTGACATATTTTCAGGTCAGTTGAGCTGGAAATGTGGCCTATAGAGTGCCCACAAGGTATTTCTTTTATTTGACCTACTGACCTAGTTTATGACCCCCAGGTGACCCAATTTCAAGCTCATGCGAGATTTAATTAAGACAAACATTCTGACCAATTTTCAAGTCAATTGAGCACTAAATGTGGCCTCTAGAGTGCCCACAAGGTATTTCTTAGATTTGACCTACTGACCTGGTTTATGACCGCAGGTGACCCAATTTAAACTCATCCGAGATTTTATCAAGACAAACATTCTGACTAATTTCCAGGTCAATTGAGTAAGAAATGTGGCATCTAGAATGTTCATAAGGTATTTCTTTAATTTGACTTAGTCAAATAGAATAATGTTCAGGTCAATTGTGTAAGAAATGTGGCATCTAAAGTATCCACAAGCTATTTCTTTAATTTGACCTGGTGACCTAGTTTTTGACCCCAGATGACCCAAATTCGAACTCATCCGAGATTTCATCAAGACAAACATTCTGAATAATTTTCAGGTCAACTGAGTAAGAAATGTGGTCTCTACAGTGCCCACAAGGTATTTCTTTTATTTGACCTGGTGACCTAGTTTTAGACCCAAGGTGACCCAAATTCGAAATCATCCCACATTTCATCAAGACAAACATTCTGGCCAATTTTCAAGTCAATTAGGTAAGAACTGTGGCCTCTAGAGTGCCCACAATGTATTTCTTTAATTTGACCTAGTGACCTAATTCATGACCCCAAATTTGAACTCATTTGAGATTTCATCAAGTCAAACAATCTGACCAATTTTCAGGTCAATTGGGCTAGAAATGTGGCCTCTAGACTGTCCACAAGGTATTTCTTTAATTTAACCTAGTGACCTAGTTTATGACCCCAAGTGACCCATTTTCAAATTCATACATTTCATCAAGACAAACATTCTGACCAATTTTCAAGTCAATTAAGCGAAAAATATGGCCTCTAGAGTGCCCAAATCGTATTTCTTAAATATGACCTAGTAACCTAGTTTATGACCCCAGGTGACCCAAATTCAAACTCATCCGAGATTTCATTAAGACAAACATTCTGACCACTTTTCAGGTCAATTGAGCAAGAAATGTAGCCTCCAGAGTGTCCACAAGGTATTTCTTAGATTTGACCTAGTGACCTACTTTATGACCCCAGGTGACCTGATTTCAAACTCATACGAGATTTAATGAAGACAAACATTCTGACCACGTTTCAAGTCAATTGAGCGAAAAATTTGGCCTCTAGAGTGCCCATAAGGTATTTCTTTAATTTGACCTAGTGACCTAGTTTATGACCCCAGGTGACCCAAATTCAAACTCTTCTGAGATTTAATTAAGACAAACATTCTGACCAATTTTCAGGTCAATTGAGCATGAAATGTGGCCTCTAGAGTGTCCACAAGGTATTTCTTTAAATTGACCTAGTGACCTACTTTATGACCTTAGGTGACCCAAATTGGATTTTATCCCAGATTTCATCAAGAGAAACATTCTGACCAATTTTCAGGTCAGTTGAGCAAACAAGAGGACCATGATGGTCCTATATCGCTCACCTGAGTATATTTGTAACCTATATGGTCTATTAAGGGCAGGCTATTCTTTTCAAATAAGGCATACCCTGGTTTTGAGCCTATGAAATTTTTGGTTTTTTACACAACTGCCAGTAGGTTATACTGAACAAATGTATGAAATTATATCAAAATCATCCTAACATATTCAGAGATTTCATCTGGAATTGGAAAAGCAGATGATCAGAGAGACAGACAGATTGTGCTGCCAGAAACAACAGCTGGGAGACACAATTCTAAGTTTTGGATAATTGGACTGACATAATGCTCTGAATTTATCAATGTGGGGAGACACAAGAGCACCGCATGCGGGTGCCTACATCGAGAACGCCAACAACATGGATGCCAAGGCTATAGCAATACCTCAGATTTTCTTTGAAAACAGCCAAACAAATAAAAAACATGACTTCATGATAGGCTTTGCTTTATTTTTCTAAGTGAATTTGAAGGATTAGTACAACTAATGCAATACTATCAATTGTTGTAAGTTGGTAAACAATGAATAGGCATCTTTTATCATTTGCAACACAGGCAGTTGTTGTATATAATGTAATAGTTTTGCCATTTACAAAAAAATTCATTCAGTTTTACGAACTTTATATCCCTTTGATGAAATTTCTTGTCTGTTCTCTTTCTTATGAATTATTGAATGGATTTTAATCATACTTGTGTGCAATATCTTGAAAATCAAACCAGGCGTTCAGGAGAAAGGAAGCAGTAAGAAATGCATGGTAGTCGACATTTGAAACACTGCTTTGACCTTGACATTGAAGGAAGGGAAAGATTTTTTAAAGATTTCCTTCTTTGTTTCTGTGTAAAATAGGGTGTGCCCGGGCAAAGCCCAAATATGACCGTAAGGGAATAATTTCAACAATTTTGGTAAGGGGTCAAGCAATGATGCTTCAAACAAAATATGAATGCTCTAGCCGTTATGGTTTGTCACAAGAAGATTTTTAAAGATTTTAAAATAGGGTGCATCTGGGCAGAGCCCAAATATGACTGCAAAGGGATAATTTTAACAATTTTGGTAGAGGATTATCAGATAATGCTACATACAAAATATATATGCTCTAGCCATTATGATTTGTCAGAAGAAGATTTTTTAAAGATTTCCTTCTTGGTTCTATGTAAAATAGGGTGTGCCCGGGCAAAGCCCAAATATGACCCAAGGGGAATAATTTCAACAATTTTGGTAAAGGCTCACCCAATGATGCTTCAAACAAAATATGAATGCTCTCCGCCTTATGGTTTGTCACAAGAAGATTTTTAAAGATTTTAAAATAGGATGTGCCCGGGCAGAGCCCAAATATCACCGCAGAAGAATAATTTTAACAATTTTGGTAGAAGATCATCAGATAATGCTACATACTTAATAGGAATGTTCTAGCCATTATAGTTTGTCATCAGAAGAAGTTTTAAAGATTTCCTTCTTTGTTTCTATGTAAAATAGAGTGCGCCCGGGCAAAGCCCAAATATGACCCTACAGGAATGATTTTAACAATTTTGGTAAGGGGTCACCCAATGATGTTTCAAACAAAATATGAATGCTCTCAGCCTTATGTTTTGTCAGAAGAAGATTTTTAAAGATTTTAATTTAGGGTGCGCCTGGGAAGAGCCCAAAATATGACCCCAGAGGGATAATTTTAACAATTTCGGTAGAGGA
Source organism: Tridacna gigas (assembly GCA_945859785.2). Taxonomy (NCBI): domain Eukaryota; kingdom Metazoa; phylum Mollusca; class Bivalvia; order Cardiida; family Cardiidae; genus Tridacna; species Tridacna gigas. The sequence continues at coordinate 62,848,197 of OX244034.2, read as the reverse complement.
TCATCAGATAATGCTACACACCAAATATGAATGCTCTAGCCATTATGGCTTTTCATCAGAAGATTTTTTAAAAATTTCCTTTTTTGTTTCTATGTAAAATAGGGTGCGCCCGGGCAAAGCCCAAATATGACCCCAGGAGAATAATTTTTACAATTTTGGTAAGGGGTCACCCAATGATGTTTCAAACAAAATATGAATGCTCTCAGCCTTATGTTTTGTCAGAAGAAGATTTTTAAAGATTTTAATTTAGGGTGCGCCCGGGCAGAGCCCAAATATGACCGCAGAGGGATAATTTTAACAATTTTGGTAGAGGATCATCGGATAATGCTACATACCAAATATGGATGCTCTAGCCATTATGGTTTGTCATCAGAAGATTTTTTAAAGATTTCCTTCTTTGTTTCTATGTAAAATATGGTGCGCCCGGGCAAAGCCCAAATACGATCCCAGGGGAATAATTTTAACAATTTTGGTAAAGGGTCACCAAATGATGCTTCATACAAAATATGAATGCTCTCGGCCTTATGGTTTGTCACAAGAAGATTTTTAAAGATTTTTTCAATTTTCAGCCATTTTGTTGCCATGGCAACCAGAGTTTTTGATGGAATTAAATTCTTTTAACAATTTTTGTAGATCTTCACCCAAGGAACATTCCTGCCAAGTTTTATCAAGATTGGCCATCTGGTTTAGGAGGAGAAGATTTTTAAAGAAATTGTTAACGGACGGACGGACAGATGGACGGACGGGCGGACGGACAGACGGACGGACGCCGGATGATGACCGATCACAATAGCTCCCCCTGAGCACGTTGTGCTCAGGTGAGCTAAAAATGTGGCCTCTAGAGTGCCCTTAAGGTATTTCCTTAATTTGACCTAGTGACCTACTTTTTGACCCTAGGTGACCCAAATTGGATTTTATCCCAGATTTCATCAAGAGAAACATTCTGACCAATTTTCAGGTCAATTGAGCAAGAAATGTGGCCTCTAGAGTGCCCAGAAGGTATTTCTTTAATTTGACCTACTTTTTGAACCCAGGTGGCCCAAATTCGAACTCATCTGAGCTTTCATCAAGGCAAACATTCTGACCAATTTTCAGGTCAATTGAGTAAGAAATCTGGCCTCTAGAACGTACACAAGGTAAATGTTGACGACGGACGACGCATGACAGACATCAGACAACCACAAAAGCTCACCTTGAGCACATTGTGCTCAGGTGAACTAAAAATGCTGGTAACCAGCATTTTCTCCTTTTCCCACTATGTTTTCTCCCCTTTTCAGAACAAATTTTAAATTCTGAGTCACATTCATCTTGTCGTCTGCAAATGCTTTGAATATGGACTAGTCCAAAATCTTTTCATTTGGTAGACTTAAAGGCATATTTAGACCTACTACCAGGACCATGTATAAACAACTAGAGGCGCTTGAGTGCCTTTATCGCTCCACAGGCCTGATATTTCTATAATGGCGAAAAGAAGTTTTTAACAATTACCATTAGTCTCTCTTGAAATCGCAAAAATGATGCGCTCAAATTACAATTGAATACGTCATTAATGATTTTGACTTTGGTCCATTTACTTATAACAGAGTCCTAGTGACCAAGTGCAACTGGGTGGAGCTTATCAGATGCAAAGTGTGTCAATTAAAATCTTGCAAAATTAGACAGTCATTTTTTGACTGATTATCCAATAAATTGGATTCTGGGACTTTACTAAAACTTACTGAAATGCTGGCCAGCCAGTCATGTTTCATGAAACCTTCCATAGCCCCGATTAGGCAGCAATAACAGGCTGTCAACAAAGTCTTCTTTGAAATATAAGAAAAATATGTATAATATTCTCTATTGAAAAATGAGATGTTTTTGCTAGTTTTAGGCCAAAATACCGTATCCATTTATCTGACAACAAAATTTTAGACTAGTTTAAGTTAAAAAAAATGTGCAGACATCATTTCAAAGAAACTGTTAATTCAAAAATATATTCCATATTCGATAGAAAATATTGAGAAAAGGAGAAATCTCATATCACAAGCAATTTCTCCTTTTTTCTCTCCATTTTTCTTAATATTTAATGATGTTTCAGAAGTATCAAAAGAGGGGAATGTATGGTAGTGGTTTAATGCATGATTATGTATTAAAAATTCAGTTCTCAAAACATAGACGCAGCACAGCAATAGATCTGAAATACTGTTCTAAAACTGTTCTAGACATTTCTAGAACTCATATGTAGAACTGTCTCTAGAAATACAAAAAATCTTGCTCTATAACAGTACTAGAATGTTAAATGAGACAGTTTGGGAAAGGGTTAATATCTACAATCACACAGGGTTCAAAACTTACTCTATATTCAACCCTTTCCCAGACAACAAAACTTTTGACTGCTCCAAAATTAAATGCTGCTGAAGAAGACAAACATAAATTTCACTTAAACCAAAAGATTACTTTGTTATGCCATGGAAAACATTTAGGGAAAAGGCAATTTTTCAAATCCCTCAATGCTTTGCAAAGCTTTTTTTGTCAAACTCAGTATTGTATGGCAAAGGGGTTATATGTGGGGCTTGGCCTTGAACGTTGCAGTAAATAGTCCATTGTAACAAGAAAATGCATTAACTCTTTACCAAACGACAAAATTATAGATTGATCTAAACTGAAAGCGTTTGCAGATGAAAAAATAAATGTGACTGAAAAATCAAAATTTGTGTTAGGAAGGGTAGAAAACATTGTGGGAAAAGGAGAAAATACTGGTTACCAGCATTTTCTCCTTTCCCAACAGTGTTTTCAAAAAGCTTCTTTCTCAGGGTCGTTAAAAGTTGTGATTGTGTGGTAAAGGGGTAATCTAAAAGAACAGCTAGGAGGGCAAATGAATGAATGTTATAGCAATATAGATCAACTTACTTACATCAATACACCAGATAGAATGAAATATGCTGGCATACAATGAACACCTAATCCCTAATAATCAACTTTTCACAGTCACAGTTAGAATGTCTTCTGTGGCAAACAACACAAAATGGTCTACAAATGCATTTACATAAATCAAATATCCTGCTCCAGGGCACAGATTAATTCTGGTGTACTGAAGTTGCGGGATCAGTTTGACTGGATAACATTAATGCCTTATCACAAATGTAAAGCCCTGTCCCACTTTGTACCAGGTCACCAGGATTTACACCCCTTCTGTCCACTCTGCATTTACTCATTAGTAGGTCAACAAACCTTTACCAGAACTAATAAAAGTGCAGAGGTTCTCTTGTTCTATATCAAAAGGACTATGGATTATGTAAAGCAACCTTCTTTAACCCTTTCCCAAATGACAAATTTTAGACTGTCCCAAACTCAAAGTGTTTGCAGATGACAATTTTGAATTGATGAAATGATTTCTCTCTTTGATAGAGTAGAAAACACTGAGGGAAAAGGAGAAAATGCTGATTACCAGTATTTTCTCCTTTTCCCACAGTGTTTTCTTCTTTAGGGTCATAGGGATTGTGTGGTAAATAATAATAAAGTGTGACTAAAATAGTAAAAGACATTGCCCTAGTTTAGTATTCACTGAGCCCTTTGTTAAAGGTACTCATTAGATCATACTTTTTAAAAAGTACCTACAACATGGGGGTTTTGTTATTAAAATACTTTTTCTTTTTTATCTTGGCATGGTTACTCAGGCTTAGTAATATGGCAAAACTGAAAAGCTCAAGTTGTGAAAGGTGCTCAAGCTTTTATCTTATTTATGGCCAGTGATATTTTATTACTAGTACTAACTAATAGCATATCATTGGAGTAAATTGTGATCTTAATACCAAGGAAAATGTGTGGGCTTAAATAGGACAGCCCTGACTAGGTCAAGTCAATCCAATTTTCTTCCTTTTTCTTTGTTAGTCGATAAAACTAACACAATAAATAGTTTTGGAGAAGAACATTTTTTTGAAATATAAGCCTTGTCTATAAAAAATATGTTTTTAGGTGTATCATTTTTTTAAAAGGAATTTGGTATACAACCACCATAGAAACAATCTGGCAGACAACCACCATAGGAACTTACCTGCAAAACAACAATGAAATCCAATGAATAGTTTTAGAGAAGAAATTTTTCAAAGATTTTACTTTATACCATAAAAGGAAAATGAGTCTCCCATAAAAGCCATGTTTTTTGACAGATCATTTTTTTTTTAAAGGAATTCTGTAAACCTGTATCTAAGGAACATTCCTGCAAAATAATAATGCTATCCAAATAGCGGTTTTGGAGGAGAAGATTTTTAAAGGTTTTTTACTTTGGTTGCCATGGCAACCAGAATTCTTCATGGAACACAATTATTTGAAGGAATTTGAAAGAGGTCCACCAAAGGAACATTCCTGTGAAATTTGGTAAAAATCCAGTCAATAGTTTCTGAGGAGAAGTTTTTTAAAGAAAAAGTTTACGGACGCAAGCACGGACGAACGGACGGACGGACGCACGTCGGACACAACGCCATGACAATAGCTCGCTGGCCTTTGGCCAGTGGAGCTAAAAATCAATGGCATCATATATGAAGTACAATCAAACACAGCCATCTGTACTAATGGAGGCACATTTCATTACCATACAGTTTCTTCTTTACCAAATGACAAAATTTTAGACTAGTTCAAATTGAAAGCATTTGCAGACGACAAAATAAACGCGACTCATAAACTGAAATTTGTGTTGGGAAGGGTAGAAAACATTGTGGGAAAAGGAGAAAATGCTGGATACCAGCATTTTCTCCTTTTCCCACAATGTTTTTAAAAGGCTTTTTGTTCAGGGTCGTTAAAACCTATGATTGTGTGGAAAAGAGTTAATAAGAATATTAAGGCTTTCATGTCTCATTTTCCTTTCCCGCTATGGGTAAGTCAACAACTTGGATACATTACTGGCACCATCTAGATTCTGATATCATGCTGTCTCATTAGACTTGTTCATTATCTTATCATATATGCACAAGAGAGCTGAGAGAGAAATATCTCTACTGGACTGGTCACAATAAGTACTATGATAGGCTGAAAACTTGCTAATAGTGTATGTGTGTGTGGGGATAAAAATATCAAGCTACAGATAAAAAAAGCTAAATTATTTATGTACTCATAATTTATTACACCCAATCAACAACAATTCCAAGGTTTAGTTTTTGCTTCATCATGCCAAGTACATTTCTCAATCTTACCCACATAATGGTCAAAAGCTTTACTTTGACAGCTTATTCTGTAGCAAGCAGAGACTGTAACACATGTCACGTTGCTCAAAGACTTTTGCATTTTCCCCAGCTTTAATGAAAATAAAATTAACATGAACTACGTCTCACTAGCTGCTGAATATAAACAAGAGCTTTCTTTGCATACACAACAAAGGCTTAACCCCTTTAACGATCAATCCCATTTTTCAACAACCCTGAGAAAGAAGCCTTTTGTAAACATTGTGGTAAAAGGGAAAATACTTGTTACCAGCATGCTGGTTACCAGCATTTTTTCCTTTTTCCCGCAATGTTTTCAAAAGTCATCTGTTTTAGGGTCGTTAAAACTTGGGATTGTGTGGTAAAGGGTTAAGCCACACTTGATTGGTTGTTTTCAAATATATTCAGTCAGGACAATTTTATTGTCTGGCAGAGAAACAGCCAAGTAAAATTTTTAATGCAATGGACAGTTTTCAGCTCATGAAAAGGACCCAAATACTGCAAATCTAGGCTCTGTAAAATTATAAGAATATTTCACAATATAGCAAACAGTGTAGGGCCGAGATCAGAAAGCATGTTCTATGCCACCTGATCTTGATCTAACTATCTGCAATGGAGCCAAATAACCCTAATGGACATTGTCCATTTAGAAATAAGACCTAAATACTAGCAATTTTAAGACAGCAATAACCAGAATGTCTTAGCAAAGCGAGCAGTGTAGATCTAAGATCTGACTGCATGTTCTGTGCTGTCTTATCTTGATTTAAACTGGCTGCAGAGGCAACTTATAGCTGTGAAAGGCACTTTAAGGTTATCATATAAATGTCAATGCAACACATGACATGACAAAAATAAGCTTCTGATCCAGTGAAAAACTTACCAGAAAAATAATGAAAATATTTGACATCAATTTTTTTTCATCAACGATGTCCAAAGGCAAACTTAGCAATTTGATACGGATTCCTAATTTCAGTACAGATTCTTTTTAACCTTGCAAGTCTGGCTTCATGTTGCTTTAAACCATTACCAAAAGATAGTTTGTTTCTATGACAAAGTTGATGGCTTTTAGAATCATAGTGGCAAAAGTAGAAAAGCAATTTCTTCTTTTCAAACAATGTTCTATCTCAAATACAAATCCCATAATTTGACCCACATTTAATTTGTCGTCTGCAATTGCTTTCTGTATGAACAAGCCTAAAGTTTTGACATCTGGTTAAGAGTTAACCCTTTACCACACAATCCCGACTTTTAACGACCCTGAAGAAGAAGCCTTTTGATAACATTTTGGGAAAAGGAGAAAATGCTGGTAACCAGCATTTTCTCCTTTTCACACAATGTTTTCTACTCTTCCCAAAACAAATTTCAATTTTTGAGTCACGCTTATTTTGTCGTCTGCAAAAGCTTTCAATTTGGAGTGGTCTAAAATTTTGTTGTTTGGTAAAGAGTTAAACATTACTGCCATATTAGAAATAGATAAATCACTTTCTTTACAATTTAGGGACTCTTTTCGTAATCAAACAGATCTGCAATCTTAACCCTTAACCTGTTAAATAAGTGAAGTGAAACCTTCAAGTCGATAGTAAAAACCCAAAAGATGCTATTTCAAAGTTATTATTTCGGAAAAATATCTCCTATTCAGACAGTGTAGATCCAAGATCATACTGCACATTCTGTGCAGTCTAATCTTGACCTATGCTGCCTGCAAAAGGGCCTTGAGTCACGCACAACAGCCTAGGGGTTAAAAATAAAATGTACAGATAAACCTTATGGCTATAATAATATATGGCAGTCAAGAAAGCATTGTGGTCAACAATAAAAAATATTTAAAGCTGATTTTGACCAATTTTTCTGGTTTTCTTTTTGAAAGATTTTTATGCAAATACAGTATATTAAAAGTTTTCTTCATGAATAAAAAAAGTACAAACACAGTTTATTGTATCCATAGATGTCATAATTTTGCAAAGTCTAGGGCTGCAGCATCCATGTCGACAGAGGTTGAAGGACCATCATGGGATTTCTGAAAAATACAAAAACAAAACAAGAGGGCCATGATGGCCCTGGATCGCTCACCTGAGTCAATAGGCCAAATTTCACTCCAGGGTCATAATGACCCATTATGACCCAATTTAAAACTCATCTGAGATATTATTAAGACAAACATTCTGACCAATTGTCAGGTCCATTCAGCTGAAAATGTGGCCTCCGGATTGTCCAAAATGTCTTTCTTCAATTTGACCTAGTGACCTAGTATATGACCCTATGTGTCCATATTTCAAACTCATACGAAACATGAAAACAAACTTGTTGACCAAGGTTCAGGTGAATTGGGTAAGAATTGCCACCTCTAGAGTGCCCACAAGGGGTTTCTGTAATTTGACCTAGTGACCTAGATTATGACCCTATGTGGTCCAATTTCAAATCCATTCAAGATATCATCAACTCAAACACGCTGACAAATTTTCAGGTCAGTTGAGCAAAAACTGTGGCCTCTACAGTGCCCACAATACAGTTCTTGGATTTGACCCAGTGACCTAGTTTATGACCCCATGAGATCCAATTTCTAATTGATCCGAGATATCATCAAGTCAAATATGTAGACCAATTTTCAGGTCAATCTAGCTAGAATTGTGGCCTCTAGAGTGCCCAAAAGGTATTTCTTCAATGTGACCCAATGACATTATTTATGACCCTATGTGACCCAATTTTGAACTCATCCGAGATATCATCAAGACAAAAAATTTCGAACTCGTCCAAGATTTTATTAAGACAAACATTCTGACCTAATTTCACAAGTATCTGACTGAAAATGTGGCCTCTAGAGCGTACACAAGGTTTTTGGAAGATTTGACTTAGTGACCTAGTTTTTGACCCCACATGACCCAATTTCGAACTCGTCTGAGATTTTATCAAAACAAACATTCTGACCAAGTTTCATGAGGATTGGACTGAAAATGTGGCCTCTAGAGCATACACAAGGTTTTTCTAAGATTTGACCTAGTGACCTAGTTTTTGACCCCACATGACCCAATTTCGAACTCGTCCGAGATTTTATCAAGACAAACATTCTGACCAAGTTTCATGAGGATCGGACTGAAAATGTGGCCTCTAGAGCATACACAAGGTAAAAAGTTGATAACGCACGACGCACGACGGACACAGCATGATCACAATAGCTCACCATGAGCACTTCGTGCTCAGGTGAGCTAAAAAGGTATAAAACTGTCACAAATTGTGACCAGACTCTTTACATTAATCCTGTACAACACAATCTCAAGGTTTAAACAACCCTTAGCAATAAGACTAGAATACCTATATACATGTATAATCAAAAATGAGTCATCATATAGCCTTGTGCCATGAGTGAATATCCAAACGTATCCAGTTATGGCGACATTAATAATGGCAGCAAATGAATAATGTCACCTAGAATGAAAATTTAGGTGTTATATCCCTTGTTGTATTCAATAATTGAGATGGGGTGCAAAGCATCCCAGCTCAGATTTACCATGTGGGAAATTGAACCTAAAAAATCTGATTCTGGGGTACCTAACATTGCAAAATCATTACCTGGAAAAACAGTACTATGAAGAAGCATTTTATTCACTTTGGCATCAAGGCATGACTGAAACGTTAACAATAGGGGAAATTACACGACTCTGACGATAGATATGTAAACAAATACACCATTATCATAACACAATTTTAAACTAGAAATAGGTGTGTCAGAGACACGGATGCCCCGCCTAAATGGTATTGGTCACAGGTATGTCATATGAGAGAATCAGTAGGTATTAAAGAAAATTGTTGTTTTGGATAACAGCTTAGACAGGGTTAAGCAGGTTTGTTATATATATAGCCAAGCAGATAAAAGATTACTTATACCTGATAACAAAATTGAGGACTGGTCCAAGTTGAAAGCAATATGCAGACAATAAATTATATGGTTTGTATTGCATATGGTAGAAAACTTTGCGAGAAAAAGAAGGAAATGCTGGTTTTGAGCATTAACTTCTTTTTATTCAGCGTTTTCCCTAATCTTTCAAATGAGGGTTACTTATACTCAGGATTATGAAGCTCTTAACTTGAGGAATGAGACACTAGTACTCAAAATGGAGAACAAGTTTGCCAAGTTATTTTGAAATTCATTGATAAATGTAGAAGTGGTGCTCCAGACAAGGTCAATTTTATCATTTGACCTTCAACTGTGACCTTGACCTTGGCTGTATCGAAACAAACTTTTCGCATGACACTAGTACTTGTTAAGGAGAAAAAGTGTGCAAAGCTTTTCTGAAATCCATTGATAAATGTAGAAGTTATGCTCCGGACAAGGTCAATTTAAACATTTGACCTTCAACTGTGACCTTGACCTTGGGCGTATCGAAACAAACTTTTCGCATGACACTAGTACTTGTTAAGGAGAACAAGTGTGCAAAATTATTTCGAAATTTATTCATTGATAAATGTAGAAGTTATGCTCCGGACAAGAATGGGACACACACACTAATGCAAACACACACTCACACACACACACACACACAGACGGACACAGGTAACTCTATATGCCCCCCCCCCATTTCATGGCGGGGCATAAAAAAGACTGTTAAAACAGACCACCATGAGGCATGCGTAGGTATATGCATTTATGTATCAGTTCCACCAAATAGCATCATGAAGTGTCAACAAGTGCCCTGGAAAGCTTTGAAGCATCATTGAGAACTCTTGTGGTAATTTCTTTGAATAGGATTGTGTAATTTGTCCAGATATTGCTTAATAACACTTAATTCTCACATCGTTTCATTTAGATATTCTATAACCCCCCCTTACTTTCACAAAGAAAGAGAAAACTGTTAGTTTGCTCTGAGATTTATAGGAGAGATACCTCTCAACTCTTTAAATGTCTGCTTGCTTTTAACACTTACATTTCAATTTGAGCAGGATTACACGCACCCCACCTCAGCAGCATTTTCACCGCTTTGATTTTTCAAATGTATGGTGACATGCATCCATAGATGCATGGTACGGTGATAGAACATGGGATCAGTTAGGAAAGTGTTGACTCTTTACCAGATGAGAAAAATTTAGACATGTCTACATTGAAAGTATTTGCAGACAACAATTTAAATGTGGCTAAATGAGTTAATTTGCCTTTCATAGGGTAGAAAATATTGTGGGAAAAGGAGAAAATGCTGGATACCAACATTTTCTCCCTTTCCTACAATGTTTTCAAAAGGCTTCTTCCTCCGGGTGGTTAAAAGTTGGGATAGTGTGTTAACCCTTTACCACACAATCCCGACTTTTAACGACCCTGAGAAAGAGGCCTATTGAAAACATTGTGGGAAAAGGAGAAAATGCTGGTAACCAGCATTTTCTCCTTTTCCGAAATGTTTTCTAACCTATCAACGACAAATTTCATCATTTTGGCCACCTTTGTCATCTGCAAATGCTTTCAATTTGGACAAGTCTAAAATTTTGTCGTTAAAAGGTTATAGCCTCCACACATTCCTTCTGTAGAGAAAGCATACATGCATCGTGCTCAGAAATGTCCATACCCTTTAACCCTTTCCCAAACGATACATTTTAGACTGGTCCAATTTGAAAGAGTTTGCAGACGACAATTTTAGATTTGATGAAAATGACAGAAAGTTCTCCAAAGGGGTAGAAAATACTGTGGGAAAAGACTTGTACTGCTGACACGTGAAAACCAGGGCTTGTTTGGGAAAGTGTTAAAGAACAATATATAGTTTTCAACCACATTGAGGAAGACCGCTTTTGAAAACATTTTGGGAAAAGAATATACTGGTCACCGGCATTTTCTCCTTTCCCCACAATGTTTTCTACTCTTCCAAAGACAAAATTCTATTTTTTGAGATACAACCAATTTGCTGTCTGGAAATCCCTTTGATTCAGACTAGTCTAAAATCTTGTCAATAGTTAGAGTTAACTCTTGACCAAAGGATACAATTTTAGACTTAAATTTTCCTAATTAACTTATTACCACACAATCCCAAGTTTAACGACACTGAAGAAGAACGCTTTTGAAAACATTGTGGGAAAAGGAGAAAATGCTGGTAACCAGCATTTTCTCCTTTTCCCACAATGTTTTCTACCCTATCAAAGATGAAAATCATGGTTTGAGCAACATTCATCTTGTCGTCTGCAAATGCTTTTTATTAAGTCGAGTCTAAAAATTTTGTCGTTTGGTAAGAGTTAAAAGCATTTTCAGACAACAAATTTACTGTTGCGAAAGTGATTACATTTGTGTTGCAAACGATGGAAATGACACGTCACCAGCATTTTATCTTTTTCTCAGTGCAGTCCAACCTTAACTCTTTACCAAACGACAAATTTTAGACTGGTCCAAATTCAAAGTATTTGTAGACGACAACTTAAATCTTGCTCAAAAATTGAAATTTGTTTTGGGTAGGGAAGAAAACATTGTGGGAAAAGGAGAAAATGCATTTTCTCCTTTTCTCACAATGTCTTCAAAAGGCTTCTTTCTCAGAGCAGTTAAAAGTCCGGATTGTGTGGTAAAGGGTTAATCCAATCTTTGCCAAAACAAAAATCAATGTGATAGAAAGTATCGACAGCAAATTTGTCTTCAAGGGAGATAACTAGTAATGATAATATCAATTCAATCCAGGAGTTACATTTCTTGAGAGCACTGTTAATTCCAAAAAGAACAGCTTAACTCTGTACCAAACAACAAAATTTTAGACTGGTCCAAATTGAAAGCATTTGCAGACGACAAAATAAATGTTACCGAAAAATGAAAGTTTGTTTTTGGAACAGCAGAAAACATTGTGGGAAAAGGAGAAAATGCTGGTTACCAGCATTTTCTCCTTTTCCCCCAATTCAAAAGGCTTCTTTCTCAGGGTCGTTAAAAGTCAGGATTGTGTGGTAAAGAGTTAACTCTTACAGCAAAAAATAGAGGCCATATATCTTTTTTTCATGGCTGAAATCCAATCTACTAAAATTAGGATATATTTCTATCTTGTATCCAAGACTGCATGTTGCATGTGCTTTCTGATCTTGATTTATCCTTTCACCCCCGATAAATCATGTCGTATAGCACAGGGTCATACAAACTTGGTGATATACGGTCACTTGACCATGTGACTAGGTATATTATGTCAGTTGGTCACGTGATCAAGGTTTATTAAGCTGGTTGGTCATGTGACTAGCCGGTACTCTTTTTTAGGTGCCGGTACACGAAATCAATATTTTAAAGTAAAATTATTGCTTAAAATTCGATACCCATGGTGATTTTTCTTTATTATTTAAGATAAAATAGAATTCTTCACCACAACATTCTTCCGAGGGTTTACATCACGTTTATGACGTAGTAAATATCATTTGTGATGTCATTATTGCAGCTGGATATCCAAAGTCCTTTACACAATTCACCATTAATTTTGTGTGTTTTTCATAGTGAGAAAGATGTCAATACGTGCCTTAATTTCGAGCGATATATTCTATCAAGTCGGATTTAGGATTGTAAATGAGAAACAGGATAAACAGAGTAGTGTCTTTGATTTGGAAAGTTAAAGAATAGAGGGTAGTGTCTTTGATTCCAGAGAAGTTTGTCCGGCTCGGCTCCGGAATTTTATGGTATCAGTGCCATAAGATATTGAATAAAAGGTACGGTCTTCATATCAATGTTTGTTTTTCATTTTGTTTTGTTCTTTTACAGTGCGTGACAGGATAAATAGAATAGATGGTTGGTGTCTTGGATGGTTTAAGTTTATCGGGCTCAACTAACAAATTTATCCAGTTCGCTTTCGGCTCAGAAGATAAATTCCTCCGCCTTGCCAGATAAACTTGACCAATCCAAGACACAAACCATCTATTCTCTATCTATACCATCTGTTATAGCCCCTGTTTCAGCCTAGTGTTTTCTAGGGTTAAGTAGCTTTTGCATACAGTGTAAATTAAAAGATCAAATAAGCTGCCTGATCTCGGATCTACACTGTTATCTATTGAGAAAATCAAAATTTTGGACCGAAACAGTCTCAAAACTGCAGTACCCCGGGATTTTCTAATCAGAGATAGAATTTATTTTTTCATCACTGTTAACGGATCTCCCAAATAAGTAGATGTTTCAACTAGGACTGTTGCAGGCAGACAAGTATTTGTGGCTATGGACAGACAGACAGACATCTGGGTCCATATTCACCAACCATTCTTAAATCCATTCTGAGTCTACCTTTTGATTTAGAAATCAAAACAAATTCTGATTGGCTAAACCATCTGGTTTAGCCACTCAGAAGTTGTGTAACTCTAAAATACAGAAAATTCTTAAGAACAAGACTGAGAGTGTTCTTAACTCTTTACCTAACGACAAAATTTTAGACTTCTCCAAATTGAAAGCATTTGCAGACGACAAAATAAATGTGGCTGAAAAATTGATATTTGTTTTGGAAAGGGTAGAAAACATTGCGGGAAAAGGAGAAAATGCTGGTTACCAGCATTTTTGCCTTTTCCCACAAAGTTTTCAAAAGGCTTCTTTCTCAGGGTCGTTAACAGTCGGGATTGTGTGGTAAAGGGTTAAGAATGGTAGGTAAATAGGGACCCGTGGTTCCAGTAAACCCTTGTGGGGAGAGGTTGGTTTATTTATAATGAATTGAAATTTGAAGAATTGTAATATCATACCTGTTTTGGGTTGCTACTTTGCTTCTTTAGGTCTTTTGCTGAGATCTGTTTAACATTTTCTTGCAGAGCTGCAAATCTTTCATTGACTTGCTCTGTTTTCTGCTTTAACTTGGCACTTTCTGCTTTAGCTTGAACATTCAACTGTGTAACAGAATATAATTGACCCATGCTCTGGCAAAAGGGGGCTTAAAATATCTCTGCGATGCACTGTATCAAGCAAGCCATGACATAATCATGGATTCATAATAGCCATTTTTTTTTTTAAAAAACCAACTGAATCATGAGGCAGATGGGTCCATGGGCACACAGAATATATCATTAGCGAAAAGTTTTGGCCCAGGTCAACCAACGCAGACTGGGTAGGCTGACCTGGGTCAATACTTTTCGCAGATGCATTAAGTACCCTTTTCACAGAGCATGGCTCATATCTATTTAACCTTTTACCACACAATCTCAAGATTTAACTTCCCTGAAAGAGAAGGCCTTTGAAAACATTATTGGAAAAGAAGAAATAACTAGCATTTTCTCTATTTCTCACATTTTTTCTACCCTATAAAAGAAATCATCATTTGAGCTACATTTAGTGTTTTCTTAAGATGCCTTTAATTTCAAAATCTTATCATTTGTTAAAAGGTTAAACAAGAGGGCCATGATCGCCCTGTATCGCTCCACTGGCTTATAAATATAAACCATAAATACTAAACATTTCAATTCTGAGCCAAATGGTTTCAAAATGAAGACTTACAAAGTTTTCTCTGTAAAAGCCCATGTGAAAGTTGAGACCCGCAGGGCAAAGCCATTTTTGATCCCAGAGCTATTATTACTTGAACCCTGGTAGAGGTCCACAAGATAAAGCCATAAAAATAAGGTGATTTTCAAGTTTTGTCCATATGAAGCCTCTGTAAAACATAAGACCCCTGATGCAAGGCTAATTTTGAAAAAAAAATCAAAACAGGAAGATTTCTTAAGTTGTCACTATGTAAGCCCATGTAAAACTTGTGACCCCTGTGGCGGGGCCAATTTTGACCCCAGGGCTAAAATTTTGGCCCACTTGGTAGAGGCCCACTAGATATAGCTACATGCAAAATTTGGTAGCTCTAGGCCTTATAGCTAGGTACAGGAAGATTTTTAAAGTTTTCTCTATATAGGCCTATGTAAAACTTGTGACCCCTGGGGCAGAGCCAATTTTGACCCCAGGGCTAAAATTTTGGCCCACTTGGTAGAGGCCCACTGGATATATCTACATTCAAAATTTGGTAGCTCTAGGCCTTATGGCTAGGTACAGGAAGATTTTTAAAGTTTTCTCTATATAAGCCTATGTAAAACTTGTGACCCCTGGGGCAGAGCCAATTTTGACCCCAGGGCTATAATTTGAAGAAACTTGATAGAGGTCTACTACATAAAGCTACATGCCAAATTTGGTAGCCCTATGCCTTATGGTTTCCGACAAGAAGATTTTTAAAGATTTCCAATATTTTTCAGTTTTGTTGCCATGGCAACCAGAGTTTTTGAAGGAATCAAATTCTTTCAAGAAATTCTGAAGAGGACCATGGCAAGATCATTTCTGTGAAGTTTCATGAAAATTGGATGGGTAGTTTCAGAGAAGAAGATGTTTGAAATAAAAGTTAACGCACGGACGGACGGACTCACGCACGCACGGATGGACGCACGACGGACACCGGGCCATGACATAAGCCCGCTGGCCTTCGGCCAGTGGAGCTAAAAATTAATTCTTTACCAAACGACAAAATTTTAGACTGGTTCAAATTGATAGCATTTGCAGATGACAAAATAAATGGGACCAAAATGACAAGATTTGTGCCTGACTGGGTTGAAAACATTGTGGGAAAAGGAGAAAATGCTGGTTACCAGCATTTTCTCCTTTTCCCACAATGTTTTCGAAAGGCTTCTTCCTCAGGGTCGTTAAAAGTTGGGATTGCATGGTAAAGGGTCAAATGAAACTCAAATGACAGTGTATGTTCATGAAAGGGTTACCAGCATTTTCTCCTTTTCCAACGATGTTTTCTGAAGCATGCTTCCTTGGGTCATTAACTTTTGAGATTATTTGGTAAGTGAACCTCAGGAAGGTTTCTGAAAACACTGTGAGAAGAGGAGGAAATGCAGTAAACTAGCATTTCCCCTTTTTTCACAAAGTTTTCCACCGTTCCCAAAGAAAATTCTCATCAATAGAGACACAGTCAATGAGACGTCTGAAAAAGCTCTCAATTTGGACGAGGCTAAAATCTGGTCATTTTGGTAATGAGTTTTCTCTCTTGAAGCTGTGAGTTTCTAACAACATTGTATCAAAAAGAAAACTCACTTGTAATAAGCCTTTCCTACATTTGTCACATTTTTTTTTCAAATGTAACCATGTATCAAACCTTATGCTAATTGTCAGTATTTTGAATTTTTCAAAGTTGGCTGCTCCCATTTTTAGGGTTTTCTTTAGTCTGCAGTAAAATGACAGTTGTTTTTTTCTTTATCTGCCACAAGAGGTTTTGCATGGGAATTGAAAGGCAATTTCAAAATGGTTGAAAACTTACAACCTAAGTAGGTGTAATGACTTTTTTTTCTTTAATGAGTGTTTTTCTGAAATTTGTCAGTCTTATTATACAAAGGAAGCAATTTATTTTGGGGGCATTAAATCTTGACATTTCGTTTCACAATACAGACAAAGTAAATATTGATATACATCAGAATAAATACACACATTTTACTATTACTCAATTTGAATACTGGTAGGAAAAAGATTGACAATTTATTATACTGAATCTTTTAGCTCTTTCAGACTACAGAACAAACACGAAAGAAGGCATTGTTTGAGTATCAATAATCAAGAATTCTCCATTGGTAAAGTTCCACATGCAACAACAGATGACCAAGGTTAGAGAATTGAAAGTACGCAAATTTTACAATCAAATTAATTCTCTTGTAAATAACAGTTTCCAGCCTTGTATAAATGAGCCATGCTCTGGAAAAAGGGGGCTTAACTCTTTACCACACAAAGAAATTTTAGACTTGTCCAAACTGAAAGCATTTGCAGACAACACATTAAAGGTGGCTGAAATGGTGGAATTTGTCCTTGATAGAGTAGAAAACATTGTGGTAAAAGGAGAAAATGCTGGTCACCAGCATTTTCTCCTTTTCCCACAATGTTTTCAAAAGGCCTCTCTTTCAGGGTTGTTAAAAGTCAGGATTGTGTGGTAAAGGGTTAAAGCATCTCTGTGTTGCATAATACCAAGCAAGTCATCACCTAATGATGGATCCATAAAATCCATTTTGTCTAACAACCGACTGGCCTTGTGGAAAATTGACCAAAAGTGAAAAGTTTTGGCCCAGGTCAGCCTGCGCAAACTGCTTAAGCTGACCTGGGTCGATACTTTTTGCAGATGCATTAAGCCCCCTTTTCATAGAGCATTACTCAAATACATGTTATCTAAGGTTTGCTCAATGTGTGTGGATATTTCTAGAAAATATATTTTACTCTTTACCATAAGACAAAATTTTAGATTTGTCCAAACTGAGAGGATTTGCAACGACATATTCAATGTGTTTCAAATGATGAGAACTTTCGGAGAAAGATTAGAAAACAATAGGCAAAAGGGAGAAAATGTTTACTGGCATTTTCTCCGTTTGCTGCAATGTTTTCAAAAGTCTTCTTTATGGGATGTTAAAACTTGGGATAGTTGGGTATCTACACTGTAGTTATGTCTTATCAGGGCACCGTTTCATATTCAACAACCATTCTTGAGAATATTCTTAGTCTTATTCTCCAAGATCTTCAAGTTTTGAAAGTAACACAACTTCTGATTGGCTAAACCAAATGGTTTAGCCAATCAGAAGTTGTGTTACTTTCAAATGTAGAAAATTCTGGAGAATAAGACTAAGAACGTTCTTAAGAATGGTTTGTGAATATGGACCCTGGTGTTTCCTGACATGAGCAGCATCCAAAGTCCCTTTTCAAAACTAAGGCTGCAGTAGATCTTGCTGTCAATGAAATGCTCAGCAGTATTTTCACAAGCAACTGCTTCTTTTCCCACAATATTTCCTAAAGCTTTATTATTCAGAAGTCCACAGCTTCATACTTCTAAACTAATGTAACAAAAATCAATCAGACAGACAAGCAAAATAAAGCTCCAGATGAGGGAAATAGAATTTTTATAGGAAACGAAAGAAAAAGAAAATTTGTACTTTTTTTCTAAAATTACCTTTTTCAAATTAGTTGTCACAGCTTTTGTTTTAGTCTTCTTAGTATTTTTTACAATAAATGCCTTATCAGGCTTTACGTTCTTTTTCCCTCCTTTATTTTTGGCCATTGGATAAGATTTCTGAAATTAAAAAATGGGTTACAACTGTAATAATCAACAGTTTTCAGATAGGAGAGCACGAGAAGAATTTAACTCTTTACCAGTAGAAGAAATTGCAAACGTAACATGTCCAAATTAAAAGCATTTTGTTAGTGACGCATGTTGCTAAAATGATGGCATTATTCTTTGAAAGGCTAGAAAACACTGTGGAAAAAGGACAAAATGCTGGTCACCAGCATTTTCTCCTTTTCTCACATTGGTTTCATAAGCCTTCTTCCTCAGGGTTGGTCCATCATGTGATTGTCATCTGCATTTTCTTCAAATTTGAAGTAGTCTAGAATTTGGTCGTCTGGTAAAGATTTAGCGTTGAACTTATACTGGATATAAATAATTATTCTACAAGGATATTATTGGAGACATCACAGACAGGGACCTCTACAGCAAATTTTTCCTATGAAGGTAATTACTTTACCCTTATCTAAACAATCCCAAGTGTTAACAACCAAACAGAAGAAGGCTTTTGAAAATAATATGCAAAAAAACCAGAAAATGCTGGTTATCCTTCTAACCTTTCACAGACAATCATACAATTAGAGCCACATTTAAGTCATTACCAAACGAAACATCTTAACTCTTTACTGTAAAATCACCGGTTTTAACGACGCTGAAGAAAAAGCCTTTTGAAAACACTGTGGAAAAAGGAGAAAATGCTGGTAACCAGCATTTTCTCCTTTTCCCACAATGTTCTCTAACCTTTCCAAAACAAATTTCAATTTTTGAGTCACATTTATTTTGTCATCTGCAAATGCTTTCGATTTGGACAAGTCTAAAACTTTGTCATTTAGTAATGGGTTAATCTAGTCCAGATGGAAAGCATTTGCAGATGACAAATAAAAAGTAACAGAAATGATAGAATCGGTCTGTAAAAGAGTAGAAACCAATTGCCAGCATTTTCTGCTTTTCCCATAATGTTTTTAAAAGCCTTCTTTCTGAGGGTCCTTAAAACTCGGAATTGTTTGGTAAAGGGTTAACCCTTTCCCAAACAAGCCCTGGTTTTCACATGTCTGCAGTACAAGTCTTTTGAAAACACTGTGGGAAAAGGAAAAATTGCTCGTAACGAGCAATTTCTCCTTTTCCCACAGTGTTTTCTGCCAGTTTCGAGACCTTTCTGCCATTTTCATCAATTTTAAAATTGTCGTCTGCAAACTCTTTCAGTTTGGACCAGTCCAAAATTTGTCGTTTGGGAAAGGGTTAATTTGTAGCCTGTAAATGGTTTTGATTTGGACAAGTCTAAAATTCAGTTGCCTGGTCAAAAGTCAATGGGGATGATATACAGTGAACTTTATTTATGATTATGATATGATTTATGATACAGGAACAAAATAATACTGTACTGACAAATGTAAAAGGCTAATCTTTTCAGAATGTCTAAATTCCTTTCAGATGTTTGACCCTTTACCAGACGACAAAATTTTAGCCTTGTCCAAATTGAAAGCATTTGCAGACGACAATTTAAACGTGGCTAAAATGGCGCGATCTTTCTTTGATATGGTAGAAAACATTGTAGGAAAAGGAGAAAATGCTGGTTACCAGCATTTTCTCCTTTTCCCACAATGTTTTCAAAAGGCTTCTTTCTCAGGGTTGGTATAGGTTGGAATTGTGTGGTAAAAGGTCAATGTATCATAAATATGTTTCATTAAAAAGCATATTTGCAACTGATTCATACATACATCAAAACAGACAGCTACTTGCAATTAAAGAAACAGTTTTTGTAACAAATACCACAGGAAACTCTTTGTAACAAATACCAATGTTGTATTATTTCCTTTTCATTTGAACTAATGAAAAAAACCTTTCTTTTATCTTAACCCTTTCCCAAACAAGCCCTGGTTTTCACGTGTCTGCAATACAAGTCTTTTGAAAACACTGTGGGAAAAGGAGAAATTGCTCGTAACGAGCAATTTCTCCTTTTCCCACAGTGTTTTCTACCCTTTTTGATAACTTTCTGCCATTTTCATCAAATTGAAAATTGTCGTCTGCAAACTCTTTCAAGTTGGACCAGTCCAAAATTTGTTGTTTGGGAAAGGGTTGAAGATGCTTTTTGTTCTCTATATTACCATATTTTTCTCATACCTAATTTTTGTCTCCACAAACTGCAGAGCCTAGTAATACATGCGACAGATCCCACCTGGTACTGTAATGCATATCTACAACATTGTAACTTTTTTACCCTTGATATCTACATTTCACTTTAAAAAGATGGTTTCAAAAAACTAAAATTTATCAATCCTTTACCACACAATCCTGTATTTCAATGACCCAGAAGAGAAATTTTGAAAACATTGTGGGAAAAGGAGAATATACTGGTAACCCTCATTTTCTTCCCTTACCACCGTGTTTCCTACCCTATCTTAGACAAATGCCAACATTTGGGCAACTGCAGTTGTTTTTTTTTGGCAAATGTTTTCATTGTGGATTAGTCTACAAATTCTGTTGTTTGGTAAAGAGATAAACCTTTTACCCAAAATGGAATGTATGACCTGCATCAAGTCACATACATGTACTTGTAACAGAAATAAAAAAGAATATAAATAAATGAGTCATAGTCTGTGAAAAGGGGGCTGAATGCATTTGCACAAAGTATCGGCCCAAGTCAGCCTGCACAGGCTGACATGGGTTGAAACTTTGCTATTTATAGATTTTCTGTTTCTCAGGCAATTCAACCTCTACATCCAGTCAAATGTTTGACAAAATGGATTTTATGGATCCATAATTATTTGATGACCTGCTTGGTATGATGCACCACAGAGGTGCATTAAGCCCTCTTTTGTCAAAGCATAGCTCTTTCAATGAATACAGCACACAAAAAAGCTGTGAGGAAAATAAAGGATTTCCCCTATTATACAACATTTTATCACATATTGCAATAAGACTGGGCAACATGCATTGTTCAAGGCTTTTTACAATTATAAGGCAAAGTTCCAAATACTTGAATTTGAAATTCCTAGACTACCTTGAACAAGAACTTGGCAATGCATTCTCCAATAATATTTCTAACCTTTTAACAAAACAGTTAAATGTTTAAACAAACCTGAGGAGATGACCTTTAGAAAACAAAAATTGCTGGGAAAAGAGAAGATGCTAGTTTCTAGAACTTTCTCAATATTCCAAAATGTTTTCTCTCCTTCTTAAAACAGTTCCCATCATTTGGGCGAGATCTCTTTAAGTTATCTGCAAATGCTTTTCAATGTATTTGGACAATTTTACTATCTGACAAAGGGTTTACCAGAATGTGGGTAGTCACATAATTGATGTTGGCAGCCGAACGTCATGCTGCTATTACTACCCAATTTTTCTTTCATTTTTTTCTGCAAAAACTTTGAGGAAAGCTACACCTAATAATGCTGTGCAGGCAGATGCCAAACTGACTTGATCATATACTCAATGCAGGTGGTTGGAAAATAAATGATTTGCAATATCCGCAGGCAAGAAAACAGGCAGAGTGCCAAAATTTATCAATAAAAAAGCCAGTTTGTTTCTCTTTTTTAGCTGAAATAATACTTTTCAATTTTAGATAAATCCTGTAACTGCTCGTTAAGTGAAATGTGAAGTTAACTCTCAGGCTGCGAAGTGCGACAAAGTCAACGACCTTTTGCGAACAGTGTAGATCAAGATCAGACTGCAAAGAACATGCAATCTGATCTTGGATCTACACTGTCCGATATCAAGACATTCTTCCCCCAAAGTACCTTTGAGATAGCAAAATTATGGATTTTACTATTGACTTGAAATTCTCATGTTAGTTATTTAGCAGGATGAGGTTTAAATGAATGATATATTTTTCAGTTCCTAGGAAGGATCCAAACATTGCAGCTTTTGCCTTACTGTCTATTAACCCTTTCCCAAACGACAAATTTTGGACTGGTCCAAATTGAAAGAGCTTGCAGACGACAATTTTAAATTTGATGAAAATGGCAGAAAGTTCTCAAAAAGGGTAGAAAACACTGTGGGAAAAGGAGAAATTGCTCATTACGAGCAATTTCTCCTTTTCCCACAGTGTTTTCAAAAGACTTGTACTGCAGACACGTGAAAACCAGGGCTTGTTTGGGAAAGAGTTAATAAAATATTGGGCAAAGAAGATCCCAAATAAGCTTGCATATACTTTTGACTTTGATCTTGTTAAAGTTGCCCGCAGTTACACCCCTGTTCGTTATTAGCATACTTGAAAACTAGCTTAGTGGTAAAAATCATAAAAGAAATACTATTTAACACCACCAAATAAGAGGAAGAAGGCTTCTGAAAACATTCTTGGAAAAAGTAAAAGGAGCTGGTAACATTTCCTACTTTTCCCTCAATAGTTTTGAGAACATTCTTGTAAAATAAGGATAATCAGCATGAATTAGATTAAACCTTTACCACACAATCTCGACTTTTCACAGCCCTACAGAAGAAGACTTTTGAAAACATTGTGGAAAGAGAAAATGCTTGTTACCCACATTTTCTCCTTTTTCCACAATGCTTTCTACCCAATCAAGGACAAATTTTGTCATTTGTGCCACCTTTAATTTGTCTTCTGCAAATGTTTTGAATTTGGACCAGTCTAAAATTTTGTTATGGTATTTGATTAAATATACAAGCACATGTGAAACCATGGCTATAGAAGAACCTACCTTTAACCCTTAATCTGCTACTTAGTGTGACTCATTGCCCTTTTGCAGACAGTGTACATCAAGATCAGACTGCAAAGAACATGATCTACACAGTCCGATACAGAGATATTGTTCTCCAAAAGATAAAGTTTGAAATAACATTATTTGGGTTTTTACTACTGTCTTGAAAGTTTTATTCAACTTATTTAGCAGGATAAGGGTTAACAAGCAATTCTCTTCCGTTTTGTCACATTTGTTTTGAAGGCAGTTACAATGCAAGACAAAGAAGAAAATGTCAGTAATATGTACATATTGATTAGGTAAATACTGCACTGAATGTGTGGCTTGATCTTTGACCTATGACTCAGACATTTTTTGAAAGGAGCATTCTTGAAGCTGCATTTATTTTGAACTTATTTTTTCACCAAAAATGCCTGTTCGAATTATTCCACATTCCTAGGGTTGACCCTTTACCAAATGACAAAATGTTAGACATGCCCTTAACCCTTTCCCAGACAAGCCCTGGTTTTCACGTGTCTGCAGTACAAGTCTTTTGAAAACACTGTGGGAAAAGGAGAAATTGCTCGTAACGAGCAATTTCTCCTTTTCCCACAGTGTTTTCTACCCTTTTTGAGACCTTTCTGCCATTTTCATCAAATTTAAAATTGTCGTCTGCAAACTCTTTCAATTTGGACCAGTCCAAAATTTGTCGTTTGGGAAAGGGTTAATTCAAAGACTTGCAGACAACAAATGCAACTACAATAATTTGATACATTCTAGAAACAGTAGAAAACATTATGGGGAAAGGAGAAAATTATGATAATAAGCATTTTCTCCATTTCACACAATGTTTTCAAAAGCTCTATTCCTCAAGGTGGATAAAACTTGAGATTGTTTGGTAAAGGACTAAGAGAGGTGGAAACTAAGAAGGTAGACAAATTTTCATATTCATCACATCATTAAAGGTCTACTAGTGGCCAAAACGAAACAGTTAGGGGTCAAAATGCAGGCAAATTTAACTCTTTACCACATCATCCCAACTTTTAACGACTCTGATGAAGTAACGTTTTGAAAACATTGTGGGAAAAGGAGAAAATGCTGGTAACCAGCATTTTCTCCTTTTCCCACTGTATTCTACCATATCAAAGGCAAAATTCCTCATTTGATTCACATTTAAATTGTTGTCTGCAAATGCGCTAAACTGGACTGGTCTACATTTTCCTTGTGTGGTAAAGAGTTAAATGAATGGACATTATTATATACAATGTGTTGAAATGCAGTCTGTCAAAGTTCCAGTCTCTGGCAGAAAAATGAATCTTAAGACCAGACTTTCACTTGCCATGTTACTATTCATTCCTCTGCAAGCGAATCAAATTTTGACAGACTGCACTGAAACACATAGTCAGACCCACAATGATATGCATTCATTTCAATGGTATGAATTAGGTTTGCCGGCATTCTGACTCCCCAATGTTTACTTTTAGCAATTAATGGGCCTTTAAGTGAAACATTTTTACCACATGTAAACCATTATCCTCCTTCAAATAGCATGGCAGCGGGCCAATCATTGTTAAAAGTGCTTGAAAATAATCTTAACCCTTTACCATACGATTCCGACTTTAAACGACCCTGAGGAGATTAGCCTTTTGAAAACATTGTGGGAAAAGGAGAAAATGCTGGTAACCAGCATTTTCTCCTTTTCCCACAATGTTTTCTAACCTATCAAACAAAAATCACATCTTTTGAACCCAAATGAAATTGTCGTCTGCAAATGCTTTCAATTTGGACAGGTATAAATTTTTGTCATGTGGTAAAGGGTTTACTTTAGTCTGCAGTTGAATAAAAGGAACCTGTTCAATAGTAAAAACAATGAAAAGTCTTAACCCTTTACCACACAATTACAAGTTTTAACGACCCTGAGGAAGAAGGCTTTTGAAAACATTGTGTGTGAAAAGGTGAAAATGCTGGTAACCAGCATTTTCTCCTTTTCCCACAATGTTTTCTACCCTATCAAGGACAAAACACATCATTAGAGCTACATTCAATTTGTCGTCTGCGAATGCTTTGAATTTGGTGGAGTTCAAAATTTTGTCGTTTGTTAAAGAGTTAACCCTCGGAGTGCCAAACAAACCCAATAGACATTTTCAGTCTAGAATTAACCCTTTACCACACAATCCCAACTTTTAACGCCCCTGTGAAAGAAGCCTTTTGAAAACATTTTGGGAAAAGGAGAAAATGCTGGTAACCAGCATTTTCTCCTTTTCCCATAATGTTTTCTAGCCTTCCCAGGAGAAAATGCTGGTAACCAGCATTTTCTCCTTTTCCCACAATGTTTTCTAGCCTTCCCAACATAAATTTCAATTTTTCAGTCACATTTATTTTGTCGTCTGTAAATGCTTTCAATTTGGACCAGTCTAAAATTTTGTCGTTTGGTAAGGAGTTAAGACCTTAATAACTGAATTTTTATATTTGTGTTTCCATAGTTTATCAGCAAAACATATGGCGGAGATCAAAGATAAGACTGCATGTTTTGTACAGTCTGATCTTAATCTACACTGGCTGCAAACAAAAACTATGCTTGTAAAAGGCAATATGTGACTTCACCCTTTACAACACAATCCTGTGTTTTAACAACTCTGAGGAAGTAAGCTTTTGAAAATATTGTGGGAAAATTCCCACAATGTTATCTACCCTATTAGAGCAACATTTGTCATCTGCAAATGCTTTGAATTTGGCCTAATCAAACATTTTGGCATTTGCTAAAGGGTTTACAGTGTAATCTTAGCTCAGTTGACTGACAGGGAAAACAAGCAGTTTGCAATATATATGTCAAACATGCCTCAAAACATATCCTAGGCTGCCAAGCCTAACTGAGGGACCCTTTATGGACAGTGTAGTTCAAGATCAGACTTTGCAGAACATGCAGTCTGATCTTGGATCTACACTGTTCGATAAGGAGATATCTTTTCACCAAAAATACCTTTGAAATAGCAAATTTTTTTTTTCCATCGGTTCGAAAGTTTCATTTTACACATTTAGTAAGATATGGGTAAACATAATTGTCTCCAGCAGATTATATGTCTTGCCACAGACTACTTTCAAAAATATTTGACAAAAGGAAAAATTGCTCTTGATAAGCAGGTTCTCCTTTTGCCACAATGCTATTACATGCTTCTGTACTTTACATCTGGGTTGTCATTAATGTATAATATTTAACAAAGGATATTTTCATATTTTCCGAGATGTTTGAAATAAATTTATTTTCAAGAGGTAATGATTTACAAGGATTAACAGGTTGAGGTGAATTTCAAAGCCTATTAACCCATGAACCCTTGTGTAAATTCTTATCTAATCCAAAGTTGAAAACTTTTGAAAAATACCAAATACCAAACACACTTAATGATACATTATCATAACTTGAGATGTAAAGATAAAAAAAAAAGCGCCATGAAAAAATAGAGCAATTATTGCTTGTTCTGAGAAATTTCTCCTGTTGTAGTAAGTTTCTTTTAACCAGTAAAAGCCATCTATCCAGGAGAGGTTTAATTTACTCTTTACCAAACGACAAAATTGCAGACCAGTCCAAAATGAAAGCATTTGCAGATGACAAATTGAAATTTGTTTTTGGAAGGTAGGAAACATTGTGGGAAAAGGAGAAAATGCTGGTTACAAGCATTTTCTCATTTTCCGACAATGTTTTCAAAAGGCTTCTTTCTCATGGTCATTAAAAGTCAGGATTGTGTGGTAAAGAGTTTATTCTTTAACCACAAAATTTTAGACTTGTCTAAACTGAAAGCATTTGCAGATGAAAAAAAGTAAATGTGACTTAAAAATTTAATCTTTAAATTTGTCTTAGGAAGGGTAGAAAACATTGTGGGGGAATATGCTGGTTACCACCATTTTCTCCTTTTCCCACAATGTTTTGAAAGGCTTTCTTTCTCAGGGTTGTCTAAAGTTGGTATTGTGTGGTAAAGTGCAAAAAAGTTGCCTGCACGACAGAAGCAGAAACCAGTTAAAATAAGAATGACATTTTTATCATGTAATTAGTCTCGCATCATAATTAACATTCATTTTCTCACTAATTTAACTCTTTACCACACAGTCCTGACTTTTAATGTCTCAGAGAAAGAAAGCTTTTGAAAACATTGTGGGGAAAGGAGAAAATGCTGGTAACCATCATTTTCTCCTTTTCCCACATTGTTTTCTATCCTACCATGAACAAATTTCAAATTGTGAGATACATTAAAATTGTTGTCTGCAAATGCTTTCAATTTGGACCAGTCTAAAATTTTGTCATTTGGTAAGGAGTTAAACCCCTTACTAAACAATCCCGAGTTTCAACCCTAAAAAGCAAAACTTTTGAACACCCTGTTGGAAAAGGAGAAAATCCTAGTAACCAGTATTTTCTCCTTTTCCAACACTTTTCTACCCTGCCAAAGACATTTCCTTTCATTTTAGCTGGAATATTTTTTTGGTCTGCAAATGCTTCCAATTTGGTTGAGTCTAAACTTTTGTCCTTTGGTAACAGGATTAACCCTCAGTCCCGAGTTTTAACACACCAAGAAAGAGGCCTTTTAAAAACAATGTGGGAAAAGGAGAAAATGCTGATACCAGCATTTTCTCCTTTTCCCACCATGTTTTCTGTCCTTTTACAGACAAATCTCACCATATGACCTATATCTAATTTGTCGTCTGCAAATGCTTTCAATTTGGGCAAGTGTGAAATTTTGTCGTGTGGTAAAGGGTTGATTTCTTCAATACATTTAAACATAATTATGTTGATCTATACCTACCACGGTAAGAGGGGGTGGGGAGGGGCTTTTGAAAATATTGTGGCAAATTGTGAAATTGCTCAGAATGACTGTTCAGACAATGAACTGCTGAAATCCAGCATTTTCTTCTTTCTCCACAATGTTTCTTCTTGCAGACAAATCCCCTATTTGAGTGAAATCTAATTTTTCGTCTGCCAAAAAATGATGATTCCAATATTGATAGTCTAAAATCTCACAGTTTGGTACAGAGTTAACTCTTTACCAAACGACAAAATTTTGGGCTGGTCCAAATTGAAAGCATTTGCAGACAACAAATCAGATGTGACTCAAGATTTGCAGTTTGCTTTGGGAAGGGTAGAAAACACTGTGGGAAAAGGAGAAAATGCTGGTTACCAGCATTTTCTCCTTTTCCCACAATGTTTTCAAAAGGCTTCTTTCTCAGGGTCATTAAAAGTCGGGATTGTGTGGTAAAGGGTAAAGGTGAAACTTGACATTCTTGGCACTTTCTTTTTCTACAGCCTGCATAATTTTCTTTAGAAACTGATACAAACCTGTACAAGACAAGCTCTGTGACAAGAGCATTTCATGCATCTGCAAAAGCATTGATCAATGCCAGCCTGTGCAGTCTGCTTACCTGGGCCTAAACATTTTAAAATTTGTACATTTTTTGCATGTCAAAGGACCATTCTACCTTGTGACTTGATCTGTCTTTCGACAAAACAGATGTTGGTATATTATGTGACATCTTGCTTGGTATGATGCATTAGGAAGATGCATAAACCCTTTACCATACAATACCGAGTTTTAACACCCCCTCCCCCACAAAATGGACTTTTGAAAACATTGTGGGTAATCAGCATTTTCTCCTTTTCCCACAATATTTTCTACCCTTCCCAAAACAAATTTCAATTTTTGAGACACATTTATTTTGTCGTCTGCAACCGCTTTCAATTTGGACAAGTCTAAAATTTTGTCATCTGGTAAAGATTTAAACCTGCTTTTCCCTGAGCGGTGCTCAAATATAGAAGGCTGTAATTAATCTCTTTACCAAGTGACCAAATTTTAGACTTGACCAAATTCAAAGCACTAAGCTGACAACAAATCAAATGTAATTCAAAAGGTTAAATCTTTGACATGGTAGAAAACATTGTGGGAAAAGGAGAAAATGTTGGTTACCAGCATTTTCTCCTTTTCCCATAATGTTTTCAAAAGCCATGTTCTTCAGGGTCGAAAAGGGTCAACCTTTACAAAGTTGAATTACTGAAACTGATCAGTTCAATTTGGCAGAACAGCCCAATTTTTTTGTGATTTCAAGGTTGTTTTGCTCAGAAGTGAAACAAAGTATTGATCGTGAGGTCAAAGATCATACTGAACATTCTGTGCAGTCTGATCTTTGGCCTACACGGACTGAAAAGCAAATGCGTAGTGCTTAGCACTACATATATAGGTTAAAAACCAACTTTCCTGAAATTTTGTGTAATTATGTAAAATCAAGTCGATGTTTACTCTTCTTTGGATCAAACTTGAGTAAGATTATCAGCAAAAATCAATGAGAAAATATAAATTGTAAACCCTTTCTAAATGGAGTGAACATTAAAGGTCTGTTAACTCTTTATCACACAATCCGGACTTATAACGACCCAGAGGAAGAAGCCTTTTGAAAACATTGTGGGAAAAGGATAAATGCTGGTAACCAGCATTTTCTCCTTTTCCAACATTGTTTTCTACTCTACTGAGGACAAATTTCGTCATTTGAGCCACCTTTAATTTGTTGTCTGCAAATGCTTTCAATTTGGACCCGTCTAAATTATCATCGTTTGGTAAAGAGTACTGTTAATAGGATATGGCGCAAAATATCAGTAAGTCAGAACAGTTTTGGAAAGAATATGACAGAAAATTTTGGGGAGGGAGGATCTAAGATCTGACTGCACCAAACTTTTAGTCTAATGCTGATCTGCATAATTTGAGAAGCATTTGACTTTGTATCAGATGACAAAATCTTAGACTTGTTCCGATTCAGACCATTGCAGACAACAAAATTAATGAGGTTTGAATGATGGGATCTGTCTTTGAAGGGACAGAAAATACTGTGGGGAAAAAGAGAAAATGCTGGATGCCAGCATGCTTTCCTTGTCCCCTAACTCTTTACAAAAGGCCAAAAGAGACATCAGTATTGAAAGCAGACAAATAAAAAAATAAAATGTATCTCATATGACCTTATTTATTTTTGAAAGGGTATAAAACATTGTGGGAAAGGGAGAAAATGCTACTTTCCAGCATTCTTTCCTTTTACCACCATGTTTCCAAAAGCAATCAGGACTTTTAACGACCCTGAGAATAAAGTCTTTTGAAAATATCATGGGAAAAGGAAAAAATGCTGGTAATCAGCATTTTCTCCATTTCTCGCAATGATTTCTACCCTTCAAAAATAAATTTCAAATTTTGAGTCATATTTATTTTCTTTCTCTGCAAATGCTTTCAATTTGGACAAGTCCAAAATGTTGCCATTTGGGTAAAGGGGTAAGTAAGAGTCGTCAAGAAATTACATTTGAAGTAATAGGTTTACCATGTGAGTATACAAACAGAAAAAGGCTTAAGTTAAAAATGATCGGAAGCAGTTAAAAAATATACATACAGGTAAGCTCACATAACAGAGATAGTACACTAAACTACAGACAGTAGTAATGTTTTAACCGAGACTCCAGTGTGTATACTTTTCATCGTCAAAAAGGTATTTTAGAGGGAAGTTTCGAAAACTTATTTTAACTAAAGTGCTATAAGTTGTTCAGCATAGTTATTACTATTATGATTTAGAAAAACAATTCTTTTTCAAAACCTGGAAAAAAGTTTAACTGGATTTAAATCAAAAGAGAAGGAATATTCATAATGAAATATTCATTTGTGATTTTAATTGGGATTTTAATTCCTGCGAGTTTGGCATTTATGAAAGGTGAGTTAATTTTGTTTGTCTTTATTTAAAATATTGAATTTTACATACTTAATATTACCTCTGGTTATATTGTTTAACTTTGTACTAAACAGACATCTGTTTAAACAACCCTGAGGAAGAAAGGTTTTGAAAACACTGTGGAAAAAGGAGAAAATGTTGGAAACCAGAATTCTCTCCTTTACCCACAATATTTTCTACCCTTTTGAAGACAAATCCCATCATCTGAGACAAACTTGTCTACTGCAAATGCTTTCAATTTTGTCATGTTTAATTTTTTTGTCTGATAAAGACAGAACTTTTAAAATCCTGAAACCAAGGACACACATGAATAAGTAAACTGTTGCAATGATATGTCTGAAATAATGTTAAAAACTGCATTAAACACACCTCAGTCTATCAATCAGTATGGTTGAATCCCTGCAATGACTTGCCAAAGGACAAACCCACTTGTACCCAGTACCATCATTGGGGATCCATCTAGGATCTATTGACTATCCCTTTACCACACAATTCTGAGTTTAAACTACCCTGAAATAGGAGGCTTTTGAAAACATTGTGGAAAAAGGAGAAAATGCTAATAACCAGCATTTTCTCATATTCCAACAATGTTTTCTACCCTTCCAAAGGCAAGTTTTAATTTTTGAGTCATATTTGAATAGTCATCTGCAAATTCTTTCAAATTGGACCACTCTAAAGTTTTGTTGTGTGGTATAGAGCTATAATTTATATTCCAAGCAGACACAACTGAGTCTGGAAAGACACTAGGTTTTTTCATACAGGTTTTCTAAATCGTTTTCTGTAAATTTGCTTCAAGAGTTATTGAGCTTACCTTTTACCAAACAGTCCTTTAGGTTTAAGCGACCCTAGGGTACAAGGATTTTGAAAGCATTGTCTGAACAAAGGAGAAAATACTGGTAACCAGCATTTTCTCCTTCTCCTACAAAGTTTCCTACACTTTTTAAGACAAATCTCATCATTCATACCACATTTAAATTGTGGTCTACAAATGATTTAAACTGGGACAAGTCCAAAATTTTGTCATCTAGTACAGAGCAACCCCATTTCATCCTTTACCAGACAACAAAATTTTAGTCTTGTCCAAATTGAAAGCATTTGCAGACAACAATTTCACTGTGGCTCAAATGGTGCAATTTTTCTTTGATAGGGTTGAAAACATTGTGGGAAAAGGAGAAAATGCTGGTTACCAGCATTTTCTCCTTTTCCCACAATGTTTTCAAAAGGCGTCTTTGCCAGGGTCGTTAAAAGGCGGCATTGTGCGGTGAAGGGTTAATCCTGAGTTTACTTTACTTTCTCCCAGATGTTAAAAATCTAGACTTGCAAAAACTGTATGCACCTGCAGACAACAAATCAGATATGGCTGATATGATGGGATTCTTGTTTAAAAGAGTAGTAAACATTGTGGGAAAAGATAAAAAATGATGAATTTGAGCATTTTCTAATTGTTTTCCATTATGGTTTCAAAAGCTTCATTTTTAGAGTTGTTACAAAGAGGTCTTGAGTGATAAAGGGTTAACAAGAGGAACGCATGCCTGTACCTGATGTTGGGCTGTGGTATCTTTTAGAAATAGATTGGTTTTCCATGAAATTTCTAAGTCCAAAAAGGGGCATAACTGTGTCAAAAATATTTTGCCCCTATTATATGGATTCCCATTTACATAATTAACAACTAGTCTGAGTTTTAAGTAAGTATCTTCAGAAATGACAGAGACATCATAAAATGTCAAAGTTTTTGCACAACGACAATGCAGACACCGACAGGGATATGACAATACCTCCATGTTTTCTTCCAAAACAGCCAAGCTAAAAATCAAAATCATTTAACCATTTACCACACACTCCCAACCATTAATGACCTTGACAGAGAAGGCTTTTGAAAACATTGTGGAAAAGAGAGAAAATGCTGGTAACCAGCATTTTCTCCTTTTCCCACATTGTTTCCTATCCTACCATGAACAAATTTAAAATTGAGAGATACGTTAAAGTTGTTGTCAGCAAATGCTTTGAATTTGGACAATATTTGGTTGTTTGGTAGAAACTTGTGGTTTAATCCATAAATTTAAAAGGAAACTATTATAATATAGTCTCCTTTCGCTACAGTGTTAACAATAGTGATCTGCTCTAAGACAGAAAAAGTTTGCCAGAGATAATAAATTAATAGATCTGACAATGGCTAAAATACTTCTTTTATAACTTGAAAATGTCTGAAATAACAACCTGAAAATATCAAAAATTACTGTCTATGGAGAAAATACCCAGACAAATCCACAAAAAAAAACACCCGAGAGAAAACCTTTTGCTTTACTTATGCATACTAATGCGATATTTTTTGTGGAGGGAGTGAAGTATTTTGTCTTACGCATAATTATTACAGCTGAGACATTCCATCGCTGAAATTATTTTGTGTGTGCACAGTCTTGCATATTAAAAAGTCACCTGAACATTTTACCAACAGACAAAATTTCAGACTGGTTCGAATTGAAAGCATTCACAGATTGGAACTTAAATGTGATCTAAAAACTAGACTTTGGAAGGGTAGGAAACATTGTGGGAAACAGAGAAAATGCTGGTCACCAGCATTTTCGCCTTTTCCCGCAATGTTTTCTAGGGCCTTTTTCTTAAGGTTGTAAAAACTCAAGATTATGTGGCAAAGGGTTAACATGTTATGCGAACTATTTTAACCCTTATCCTGACAATCCCATGTTTTAACAACCTTGAGGAGAAAGGTGATTTAAAAAACGGTGCGAAATAGAGAAAAGTGCTGGTAACCAGCATTTTTCTGTTTTTCCCACACTATTTCATACTCTTTCAAAGACAAATTGCATCATTTCAGACACACTGAATTTGTCATATGAAATCCTCTAAATTTGCACATTGTCTAAAATTTTGTTGTTTGGTAAGGAATTAAAAAGAAGAAACTGTGAAGGAAAGAACAGATTTTATAACAAATTATTGAGTGTGCTCAGTAAATAAATGAATGTAAATTATGTCTTTGTGACAGGATTCATTCCTTACTTACCACTGATCAATGTTTTGACATGATTATGTGGGAGAGCAGCCAGTGGCATGGGTAAAATATTGAGTAAAGTACTGGTTATAGAATTACTCCAGTAGCCGGTTCGTTTGGGCCAACGGTAGAGCTGCCAGAATTGGAGGAGCTATTCCGGTGTGTTCGATTGGGCGTCTTCCACTTTTAGAAGCTCTGCCGTCTCTTCCACTCGATATTTGGAAGAGCTGGCAGAGATTTCGAAAAAAATGGCGGAAGCAGCCAAGAAAACGTGAGTTGAAGAATGGTTTCTTTTCAGTTGACGTTTGTTTTTTTGTTGTCATGTGCAAATATTCGTGTTTTTACTTGCTGAAAAGATTGCTCTTGCTCAGTATCCAATTTGCGGTGGTAAATATACGGTTAATACTGATTAATTCCTCCGCATGTCTTGAGTATGGAGATAAAATGTCTCGTGGAATTTTTAGGGGCGAAATGTCTTGGGTTTGAAACGTTCTAATATCTCTCGAATTGGTATAGAAAGTATATATATTTTTATCACTGATTCGACTTACACTGATGAATACAAAGCTGCTATTTTGGGGATTGTTCCAGGCCTGTTTAGACAGAACAAGCTAGCGCCATCCTCATCAAATAGCCATTCTTCTACAAACAACAGCAGTTTGTTGTAAAAAGCCGCCATGTTGAATGATTTTAAATTTGTTCGATTGGCTTTCTATTCTAATCGCTTCTGTGAATAGTGTTCTCTTCTTAGCAGGGCCCAAACGAACCGGCTACAGGAAAGCATGGATAGGTGCACTGGCTACCATGACATCACTGAACAAATAATGAACATGGTATAAAAACACCATACAAACAAACCAGTACAATGAATAAATGGAGTTAAATGACACATCAACACCAAAGAAAATTTACTGGTAGCTCATGGTCATGTTTACTGTAAAATATTAGTGCCAAAATGCATCAATGTAACTTTTGTAAAGGTCACCATGTTTTCATGACAGTGTTACTTCTGACTTCATCAATATGCATAAAAAATCACCTCTGACTCATTGCCTCAGCTTCACAATACAACTTCATAGTTTTAATGGCTCCTTGGGAGAGGAAAGCCACTGAAAACATCATGAGAAAAGGGGAAAATGCTTGAAACCAGACTTGAACAACCTTACAGCAAACAACTTTGATGAAATCCTTTTAAATATATGTCAGTAATCAACAATAAGCAACACTAATTGATCCTTTACCAAACAAAAAAGTTTAAGACTTGTCCAAGTTACAGACAACAAATTAAATGTGGCTCAAATTATAGAATTTTTGAGTAAAGGCCAGAAAACTTGGTGGGAAAAGGAGAAAATGCCGGTTACTAGCATTTTCTCCTTTTCTCACACTGTTTTCAAAAACCCTTTCCCTCAGGGTTGTGAACACTCGGATTTGTTTGGTAGAGGGTTTAAATGAAAATAAAGTAAAAACAACATGCTAAAGAAGAGCTTACTCATTACAATGATTTTTCCCTTTTCCAACACTGTTTTCAAAGGTCAGTCTAGTGGAAGAGGGGAGAAAACCTCTGCAGGGGGTAAAGTCACTGCAGGGAAAAAGGATTTTTCTCAAGTTTTTCTTTCCATTAAGTGTAATAGTATATGACATTATGTAAAATAGGAAGGGGAAACGACACCCCAGGATGACAAATGACTGTAATTAACTTCATCAGTTTTGAATGTAACTCTGTGGAACCTTATACTGAATAAATAAACAAGCCTCTTCTAAACTAGAAAAATATACTTCTTTACAACCAACAGCAAAATAAGGGAACATTTTTTGAAATTATCTTAATGTTTTACACCACTTTTAACAATATTTCAACAACAAGTCATTTATTCATTTATGTCCTGGTTATTACCAGTAAGGGCTCCGAGTTGTCTTCAAAGTGGACACTCTTTAACAGGACCCCCGCACTTCGTGTGAGATTAAGCTCACGGCTTCCAGGCTTTGAATCCTACACCTTTACCAGTGAGCCATGCAGGACCCCCAATAAGTGAGGAAAAAAGATTCCAAAGTTGCAAAAATTCATGTACTAAAAAAATTGTTTTCCTTTGGATTTGAACATGCCACCATCATGGCCCTGTAATTCTACCCAAATAATTATTTTGCATGTTTAAGTTTTATTAATTCTTATCCTTGCAATAACAGCCACCCCATTTCATACAGGATGACAATTTTACAGCAAAGAAAAAAATATGGCATTTCTCATGTTTTGACATATTTCTATCTTTATATTAGTATTAAAAAGTGCCACTTTTTCACTATTTAAACACAAAATGCAGGCTTTAAATTAGCGAGAAAACAAGGAAAGACTAGCAGACAGACAAACAATTGAAACCATGCCAAGACATAGGCTTCTCTTGCTTTTGGACAGTAGAACTAAATTAAGAAGGTCAATGTATAACCCCTGTTGCACTAGCCAAGACTTAACTGCTTATGCGAACTGTTCGGATAAAGATCAAGGTAAGCAGAACATGCTGTCTGATCTTTGTCCAATACTATCTGCTTGATTGCCAGATTTTCTGACAAAAACAGTTTTTGAAATGGCTACACCTGCCTATAATTATTAGTACTGACTGAGACAGCGAGAATGTCTATTACATTTAGCACTACAAGGGTCTAAACCAAAGTGGTTTTGTAAACTCTTAACACTTTAAGTGCTGAACTAACTCTTTACCAAACGAAAAAATTTTGGACTGGACCAAATTGAAAGGATTTGCAGATGACAAATGTTGCTTAACTGGTGATTTATGTATTGGATAGGGTAGAAAACATTGTTGGAAAAGGAGAAAATGCTGGTTACCAGCATTTTCTCCTTTTCCCACTATGTTTTCAAATGGCTTCTCTCTCAGGGTCGTTAAAAGTTGGGATTGTGTGGTAAAAGGTTAATGGACTTCTTCAAGAAGGAAAAACAGCCCAAATATTCCCATTTCTGGTTTGAACCATAACATGTTACAAGGTAGCAGACAATGTAGATCTAAGATCAGACTGCATGTTCTGTGCAGTCTGATCTTGTTTGCACTGTCTACAAAAGCAACTTAACTTGGTTCCAGCACTGTGAAGGTTTTAAACTTTTACCAAACACCAAAATTCTACATTTGTCCAAATTCTAAGCTGTTGCAGACTGCAAAATAAATGTTGTTAATTTGAGGAAAATTACCTCTGAAAGGATAGAAAAAATTGTGGAAAAAGGAGAAAATGCTGGTTAACAGCATTTTCTCCTATTCCCACAATGTTTTCAAAAGCCTTCTCAGTCAGGGTCTTTAAAAGTCCAAGTTAAATATGCTGTTGATAGCCCCAATTTTTATACCAGCAGAAAATGGTTATAGAAAAGGATTGTTCAGACTTTACCTGGAAACAACAGAGCTCTGTAATGCAATTTCCTGCATGGTAAATGCATCAGTTAAAAGATCAAAAACACCATTAATCCTTACAGCAATGAATAAATGAAATGAACAGCCAGGAAGTAAAAAGCACCAAAAATGACAAACCAAAGGCTAGCAGCATACCTATAAAATTATTGATTACTGTAATATCATATTATCTAAGATCAAATTGTTCAGAATATTTGATCTGATCTTGATCTATACTATCTGCATGAGCACCTAATGTTGTCCTAAGCATGCCTAGAGTTAATTACCTTTGTAAATGTCTGGATGCCAGAATGTCTGATGAAATTTATGGATGTTTTGTCTGCATTTTCTTCTTAGAACGCCTGCTTAGAATTGCCTTCCTTAACTCTTTACCAAACGACAAAAGTTTAGATTAGTCCAAATTGAAAGCTTTTGCAGACCACAAATTAAAACGCGACTTAAAATTGAAATTTGTTATGGGACAGGTAGAAAACATTGTGGGAAAAGGACAAAATGCTGGTTACCAGCATTTTCGCCTTTTCCTACAATGTTTTCAAAAGTTTTCTTCTTCAGGGTCATTAAAACCCGTGATTGTGTGGTAAAGAGTTAACTCTTTACCAAACAACAATATTTCAGACTCCTCCAAATTCAAAGCATTTATAGATGACAAATTTAATATGACTTAAATGATGAAATCTGTCTTTGAAATAGCGGAAAACATTGTAGGAAAATGTGAAAATGCTGCTAACCAGCATCTTCTCATTTTCGTGCAATGTTTTCAAAGGCCTTTCTCCCCTAAGGATCATTAAAACTCCGGACTGTCTGGTAATTTTTTTAGGATTAATTCAGTGGTAAATCATTCTTTGAATCTAGTGAGGTAATAAAAATCTGAGTAGCTCCCTTGCACATATGACAAAATTTTAGAATATTCCAAATTGAAAAAGACAAATTAACCCTTTACCATACAATCCTGAGTTTTAACGATACTAGGGAAGATTTTAGGCTTTTGAAAACATTGAGGGTAAAAGAGAAAATGCTGGTAACCAGCATTTTCTCCTTTTCCCACAATGTTTTCTACCCATCCAAAAACAAATTTCAAATTTTCAGTTGCAGTTATTTTGTCATCAATGCTTTCAACTCAAACCAGTCTGAAGTATTGTCATTTGGTAAAAAGTTAAACAAGTCTCAAATGATAGGATTAGTCTTCAAAAGGGAAGACAGCATCCTGGGACAAGAAAAAAAAAAATCCTGATAACCAGCAATGTCTCCTTTTCCCACAACTTTATCAAAAGCCTTGGGGTCTTTAACCCTTTACCAGATGACAAAATTCTAGCCTTGTCTAAATTGAAAGCATAATTGCAGACGACAATTTCAGTGGGGCTCAAATGGTGCATTTTTCCCTTGATAGGGTAGAAAACATTGTGGGAAAAGGAGTAAATGCTGGTTACGAGCATTTTCTCTTTTTTCCACAATGTTTTCAAAAGGCTCTTTTCCAGGGTCGTTAAAAGGCAGCATTGTGCAGTAAAGGGTTAAAACAGATGATTGTTTGGTACAGGGTTATGAAAGAAAGATTCTGCTTATGAGTAGTGTTAGAACCATCATTGTTTTGTTTTTTGAGGTAGATGAATCAGTACTGGGTTTTGACTTATACTTCTTGATATTGATCAGCGTTTCAGAAAGTCCGCGTTTTTGCGTTTTGGACAGGCAAAATGAGAGCCTGACGCAACAAAATTAATGCATCGCATCTTCCTTGATGCAACATAAATCAGAATGAAAAAAGAAGATAAAGTATTGATTCACTGAATAGATCTAATCTTACAAAATTGTCAAGTTAATAACTGCAAAATCATATCAAACCCGCTTTCTAACACTGATTTATTTGTTTCCGGTTTACACTGAATCAGTCTAAAGCGCAACATTATTCTGTGTGACATTGCTGTCATCATGTCTATATATATTACTGTATGGAATCAATACATAAACTTTTTGTCCGCGCTTTAGACCCTGCCCGGTAATGGTCACTGACTTGCAGGAGTAATCAGGATGATAGACAACACTTTCTACGAGGTCAATGTTTTCTACTTTAACCTTTAATACCACACTGTCATTTAAAACTTTTAGCATTATACGACATCTACAAGCTGGCAATGGTAAACGACACATGAAAAAAAAAACAGGTTGAAGACCATGACGCATAAAATTTCTGAATGACCCTCGAAATTCCAAACATCGAGTCACAGATGACCCCCAAAATTTATGAACTAGCAGAAACACTGCATTCATCGCTGTATCGATATATTCAAATGAATAAATTGGACACATAAACATGGAAATGTATATTCTGCAGGCCTATTTGTTGGCAAATTTAGACATTTTTTTTTAAAGATATTTCTTGTCAATTTTCATTTCCTTTTTCCAACCTGCCATTTCCGTTCAATGTACTCATTTAGTAGTAACTAAATTTATTAAAACTTTTATTTCTAACAAGCAAATCTACTATGTCAAAAATCTTTTGAATTGTGATAGTTGAAAGGTACAAAAATGAGCAATGATGTAGAGAAAAGTGATTATTTATGCTAATTAACCCTATACCACACAATCTCAAGTTAAAAAAACTTTAATGAAGAAGGCTTTGGAAAACATTGTGGAAAAGAAGAAAATGTAGCTAATCAGTATTTTTTGCTTTTTCCAGAATATTTTCTACGTTATCAAAGACAGAAATCACCATCTGAGCTACATCTGATTTGTAATCTGTAAATGCCTTCAATGTGGTCCCTTCCAAAATTTTGTCTTTTAATAGAGAGGATAACATTAACTCTTTACCACACAATCCCGACTTTTAACAACCCTGAGAAAGAAGTCTTTTGAAAACATAGTGGAAAAAGGAGAAAATGCTGGTAACCAGCATTTCCTCCTTTTCCCACAATGTTTTCTACCCTATCCAATACATATACATGTCAATCACCATTTAAGCTACAGCTGGTCCAGTCTAAAATTTTGTCGTTTGGTACAGGGTTAAAGACTTGTCCATATTGACTGCATTTGCAGAAAACAAGCCCCATGTAATTTAAATGATAGGATTTGTCTTTCAAAGGGTGGAATACATTGTGGGAAATGGAGAAAATGCTGGTTACCAACATTTCCTCCTTTTTCCCCTATGTCTTCAAAAGCTTTCTTCCTCAGGGTCCTTAAATAACAGGATTATTTGGTAAAGAGTCTGAACTCATGCTTTCAACAGTTGTATTCAGATAATTCTACTTAAACCTTTCCCAAACAATGAATTTTAGACTGGTCCAAATTGAAAGCATTTGCAGACAACAAAATAAAGGTGACTCAAAAATTAAAATTTGATTTGGGGAGGGTGGAAGACACCGTGGGAAAAGGAGAAAATGCTGGTTACCAACATTTTCTCCTTTTTCCACAATGTTTTCAAAAGTTTTCTTTCTCAAGGTCGTTAAAAGTAGGGACTGTGTGGTAAAGGGTTAAGGGAAAAATTTGAACAGCAAAGTATCAGACACTGATGCTTATTGTCTTGGTGTCCAGAGAGTAATTATTGTGGCAAATATGCTACATAAGTGGGACAGTATATTAAAAAAAAAGATCCTCCAAGAGTAAAAATGTCAAACTCAAAACTGCCTCTGTCAGTAAACGATATTGATATTTTCAGCCCAGAAAAAAGACTAAGATATTGCAATCTTAATACTTACGCATGCCAGACCATCCAACACAGTATCAGACAAAGTAGCTCAAAGATCCAATTGTACATCTTGTGCAGTCTTATCTTGATAGACAAAGTCTACAAGAGCAAGTTTAGTAGAGCTGTGCACACTCTCTTTGGGTGAAGAGTTTAATTTTGCAAATCATTGGTGTGTATTTTGAGTATGAAATAAACTAATATAAAACACCCTGGGGATATTTTTCCAACCAACTACAAATAATTCAATTTAATACAGATGATGATCTTGCCACATCACTCTCAACCATGTATAGCAGAGGTCATCTGTAACATTTGGGGCTTTTCATTGGACCCTTTTCTTTTCGTTTTCAGCAAGTCAGTGTTATACTTTACCATACAATCCTGAGTTGAAAGACCCAGAGAAAGAAGGCTTTTGAAAACACTGTGGGAAAAGAAGAAAATTCTGGTAATCTGAGCAATTCCCCCAATGTTTTTTCCAACTCATCAAATACAAATTCCATCATTATGACCCACATTTAAATTACTGTTGGCTAATGCTTTCAATTTTGACAAGCACATGTTTTTGTCATTTGGTAAAGAGCTGAAAAGTAGTTTTGCAGGGCAACAAAATACTCCCCCTCCCTGAGTGCTTTAGCTTACTGGTGGTATTAAAAGGGCCATAACCCTGTAACAGCTGACCAATCATAATGAAAATTGCAAATGCACAAGTACTAATGGTAGGCTTTAAATCCATTAAAACCTTATTCAAATTGGCTGAAAACTGTAATAAGAGAAGAGGATGCAAAAACCTGTCTCCAGACACACAGATATCACTGACAAACAATGAATCCAGTTACTGCCCTGCTTCCCCACTTCTTTTGAATGGAAGCAAATTTTGTAGGCTATCAATTAAATGTGAACTCAACAATAGGCATTGTCTTTGAAAGGGTATGAAACACTGAGAAAAAGGGGAAAATGCTGATTACCAGTATTTCTCCTTTTCCTGCAATGTTTTCAAAAGCTTAACTTCCACAGGGTCACAGAAACATGTCATGGTTTAATTAAGCTTGGTAACTGTTACTCTTTGCATTATACTAAATTAAAACTTGGTGCTAACTCTGTACTACAGAATCTGAAGTTTTACTGATATTTAGGACAAAGATGTTTGAAAACATTGTGGGAAAAGGAGAAAATGCTGATACCCAGCATTTTCTCCTTTTACCACAACTTTTTCTATCCTATCAAAGACAATTTCTACCATCTAAACCATGAATTAAATTGTGATCTGCAACTTCATTGGATTTAGACAAGTCCAAAATTTTGCCGTCTGGCAAAAAGTTGATCGAAAACTTGTAACATAGTCCTTATCTCTTTGTTCTCTTCTATTGTCACTCTGTGATCTTCATTTTTTTTATTTTCGGATAAAAAGAAGGGATTAAATCAAAGTGGGATTGTTAAAATATTTATACCATGTTTATGTTATTTCATCAGCAAAAACTCTCATTTTTTTTCTTTAATCACAGCTCAATGATTTATTTTGTTACCAGGCAACACATTATATTGTCAATGGCCAGATTTCTCAAGTTACAGAGTAAAATATTTTGTACCTCACCAACCAAAATGGATAAAAAGTCCTTTTCACATCCACAACTACCCCTTAACCAGACAACAAAATATAAGGCTTGTCCAAATTGAAAGCATTTGCAGGTGACAAATTCTATGTTGCTAAAATGATGAGATTTATTTTTGAATCTGGTTACCAGCATTTTCTCCTTTTCCCACAATGTTTTCTAAAACTTTGTTGTTCTTGAGATCATTAAAACTCTGGTTATTTAGTTCACAGTTAACACTGTGGCTGCTATTTAGCATGACTGTGGGCTGACTTGCGGACAGTGTAGATTAAGATCAGACTGCACAGAACATGCAGTCTGATCTTTGATCTACACTGTCCAATCAGTGATATTTCTATGGGGAGCAAAATCATTAAGTTTATGGGTTTTTGCTATTGGCTGGAAATCTTTAAGTCTATTTGGCAGTTTAACTCTTTACCAAATGAAAAAAAATTTTAGACTGGTCCAGATTGAAAGCATTTGCAGACGACAATTCAACTGTGGCTCAAAAATTTAAATTTGATTTAGGAAGTGTACAAAACATTGTGGGAAATGGAGAAAATGCTGGTTACCAGCATTTTCTCCTTTTCCCACAATGTTTTCCAAAGGCTTTTTCTTCAGGGTCGTTAAAACTCAGGACTGTGTGGTAAAGGGTTAATGGTTAAACCTTAACACTGGAGATGTCAAGCACAAATTCAGCTGCTACCATGGACATTGTAGATCAAGATCAGAGTCCATTTGGAGACTTTACTGATGTTACATACGTCTGGAAATGCATTCACTGTTGACATGTTTAATTGTCAAGTCGAGATATTCAGGTTTGCAATCTAAGGGTTTTAAAAGTGGAGCCATAAAAAATTATTCATCCATATCTAGTCCACATTAAATACAGCTTCTGGTTTTTATGATTTTACCCCCCCCCCCCCCCCTCCCGCTCTAGAGTTTTTTTTTTTAAACCCTTTCCCAAACGACAAATTTTGAACAAGTCCAAATTGAAAGAGTTTGCAGACAATTTTAAATTTGACAAAAATGGCAGAAAGTTCTCAAAAAGGGTAGAAAACACTGTGGGAAAAGGAGAAATTGCTCTTTACGAGCAATTTCTCCTTTTCCCACAGTGTTTTCAAAAGACTTGTAGTGCAAACATGTAAAAACTAGGGCTGGTTTGGGAAAGGGTTAACCCTTAGAGTGTAGAATAGACCAAACAGTTATTTTAAGTCAATACATCCTTATAATTGCAGTGTCAATGTTCTTTTGGTCCTGAATTTCTTGGTATCAGTGGACAGTGTAGATCAAAGATCAGACTGCAGTCTAATCTTGATCTACACTGGCCGCAAAAGCAACTGTAGTTGTGAAAGTTGCTTTAACTCTTTACAAAAAAAAAAGGCAAAATTTTGAACTCAATCAAATTGAAAGCACTTGCAGACGCCAAAATAAATGTGGTTCAAATGATGTGTTCTGTCTCTGACCGAGTGGAAAACATTGTGGGAAATGGAGAAAATGCTGGTTACCAGCATTTTCTCCTTTTCCCACAATGTTTTCAAAGGCCTTCTATTTCAGGGTCGTAAAATGTCAGGATTGTATGGTAATGGGTTAAGGGTTAATTTTAGTGAAACATTTTCACATAATGAATAAATTACTATGGTACCAACAGTATTATTTAATTTTTGTTCTGTGTCCATAATTCAATAGGATGCCCGGGACAATTTTTTGCTACATATATCAACTCTGAGAAAGAAGGCTTTTGAGAAAAAGGTGGGAAAAGGAGAAAATGCTGGTAACCAGCATTTTCTCCTTTTCCCAAGATGTTTTCTACTCTTTCACAAACGAATTTCATTATTTGAGCCCCTCAACCCTATACCAAACAATCCCGACTTTTAATGACCCTGAAGAAAAGGCTTTTTGAAAACACTGTGGGAAAAGGAGAAAATTCTGGTAAGCAGCATTTTCTCCTTTTCCTACTATGTTTTCAGTTCTTCCAAAAACAAATTTCAATTTTTGGTTCACAATTATTTTGTCGTTTGCAAAAGCTTTCAATTTTGACTGGTCTAAAATTTTGTTGTTTGGTAAAGAGTTAATGTGTCGTCTGCAAATGCTTTCAATTTGGTCAAGTCTAAAATTCTGTTGTTTAGTACAGGGTTAACAAAACCAATCTGACCTCAATGGTAATTTTTGTTAAATGTTTTTTTTTTTAAGATTAAACTATTCTCATAATGCCATTATTTTGGCAGCAACTTTTCTACACTGCTAATGTCTAAATGCTTCTAAACACTGTGGACCAAGATCTGACGGCTGATCTAGCTCTACAGTGTGTAAGATTGCCTGTAACAATGTACACAACAGCACAAAATGTGAAAATAAACTAGTAAAAAGTGGTTGAAATGTAGGAAATAAACCGGTCTACAGACTGATGATTCTCATTATGATAATGACAATTGGTTTATGAACGTTTTATAGATGAATTTTGATTTACATGTAGATGGATCCACTATGGTTCATATTGAGCTAGTGCTGATTGCTGAACCTAATGTGGTGTCCATGGTTTTGAGGTAGAGCATCAGACTTTTAACCATAGGGTCCCAAGTTCGATGCCATGGAGCAGGCGTCAACTTTGAGTAAAGTTCATATTTGACATGAATGATTTATGAATGTTCCTCAATAGACAGTTCTGTCTGATCGTGAACAGATTCTAAACAGGGAAAGAAAGGGAAAACTGA
Source organism: Tridacna gigas (assembly GCA_945859785.2). Classification (NCBI taxonomy): domain Eukaryota; kingdom Metazoa; phylum Mollusca; class Bivalvia; order Cardiida; family Cardiidae; genus Tridacna; species Tridacna gigas. The sequence continues at coordinate 62,803,282 of OX244034.2, read as the reverse complement.
GAGATTTTTTGGAGGCAAAGAGTAAAAAATTCCTTTAATACTTGTTTAATTATCCGTTAAGTTGAACATAAGTTAAAGCTATGCTTTTGAAATAGAGACTGCCAGTACTTTTGATCCTGCTACAAACATTAGTATTGGAGAAAAAAAATTGATTGTGAACTCAAGCAGTAATGTGCATTGGAGTCATTACCAAATGATAACATTTTAGACTTGCCCAAATTTATGATTGGAAGACAACAAACTAAAAGTCGTTCAAATAATGAAAAAAATTCAGTGTGTTTGAAAGTAGAAAACATTACGAGAAATGAGGAGAAACTGCCAGCATTTTCTTGTTTTCTCCATCATGTTTTCAAAAGCCGCCTTCCACAGGGGTGTTCATACTTAGGGACTGTTTGGTGAAGCATTAACTCTTTACCACACAATCCCGACTTTTAACGACCCTGAGAAAGAAGCCGTTTGAAAACATTGTGGGAAAAGGAGAAAATGCTGGTAACCAGCATTTTCTCCTTTTCCCACAATGTTTTCTTCCTTATCAAAGAAAAACTGCAACATCAGAGCCACATTGAAATTGTCGTCTGCAATTGCTTTCAATTTGGACCAGTCTAAAATTTTGTTGTTAGGTAAAGAGTTAAATGACTGGTCCATATTGAAAGCATTTGCAGATGATAAATTAAATGTGGCTCAGATGTTGCAGTTTTTCTTTGATAAGGAAGAAAACATTGTGGGAAAAGGAGAAAATGCTGGTTACCAGCATTTTCTCCTTTTCCCACAATGTTTTCAGATGATAGGATTTTTCTAAAGAAAATGCAATTCACCTACCCATATTTGACATTTGGAAAACATGTGGAAATCGGAGCACTTGCTTGTTATGTCAGTAGTATGGCTTTTTCTCCAATGCTTTCAAGAGCAAATGATAGCATGACCATAGGAGAAGTTATACTTTACATTAAAGAGTGACAGGTTATTTCAGGTCAGAGTCAATAGGTCAAAATTAGGAAAATTGATTCACATAAAAAGTAATGTAAAACCATTTTTTGGAGCCTTTTCCTTTTTCAAGGCAATAAAATGTTAACTCTTTACCACACTACAAAATTTAAGTTTTAAGTTCAAAGTATTTGAAGGCAGCAAAATAAAATGTGTTTCAGAAGACAAAATTTTGCATTGTAATGGCAGAAAATATAGCGGGAAAAGGAGAAAATGCTGATTATTAGCATTTTCTCCTTACCCAAGAATGTTTTCCAAAGCCTAAAATCCTCCTTAGTGTCGTATAATACATAGGATTGGCCAACGCAAAGTACAGGTTTTTTCAAAATTTGGGACATAATATTAATTTCCTATTTTTAGATAGCTGAGACCTGGTCTGTCTAACCCTAAGAGATTTTGCTTAACTTTTTACCCGACACAAGGAAAATGTAGACCTATCTAGCATTTGCAGACGCCAGTTTAAATGTTACTCAAATCAGAAATTTTACCTGAAAACATTGTGGGGAAAAATTTTGGCAGAAAACATCGTGGGAGAAAGGAGAAAATGCTGGTTACCAGCATTTTTCTCCTTTTCCCACAATGTTTTCAAAAGGTTTCTTCCTGAGGGTCGTTAAAAATCGGGATTTTGTGGTAAGAGTTAAGTAGTTACCTTTTACTGCACAATTCCTTGTTTAAATAACTCTGACATAGACAACTCTTGAAAAAAAATGTTGGAAAAGTAGAAAATACTGGTTAACCACAATTTCTCCTTTTCTCACAATGCTTTCTGCCCTGTCAAGGATAATAAATTGGGTTATAAACATGTTAAGTTCTGAAGATGGCATAAACTTTTTTTTTTTTCGGATAACATACGGCAGATAAAGATTAACAATTACAGTATGTTGTGGATCATAGATCACACTGAACTTTCTCTGCATTCTGATCTTGATTTAAACTGTCTCCTAAAGCTGCTTCAGATTGGTTCAGTAACTTAACCCTTTACCAGACAACACAATTTTAGACTGGTCCATTATTTAAAGCACCATTGCAGATGATAGATAAAATGTGGCTCAATGATGAAATTTGTCTCTGAAAGGGTAGAAAACATTGTGTGGAAAAAGAGAAAATGCTGGTTACCAGCATTTTCTCCTTTTCCCACAATGTTTTCAAAAGCTTTTTTTTTTATCAGGGCCATTAATAAACAGGTAAGTGTGATAAGGGGTTCTGGGTTAATTGGCTATACATGAAACATACATCATGCAAACCTATCCTCACAGATGAAAGAAACTTGTGATCTATAGGAAAGCATGTAGAGCATATGTGTTTCATTATTATGTTAACTGAAAATTTATTACAAAATCTTCTATCACTTTACTTCACAAAGAGGGAGCTTATCTCTTTACCACACAATCCCGACTTTTAACGGCCCTGAAAAAGAAAGCTTTTGAAAACATTGTGGAAAAAGGAGAAAATGCTGGTAACCAGCATTTTCTCCTTTTCCCACAATGTTTTCTACCTTTCTCAAAACAAGTTTTAATTTTTAGGTCACATTTATTTTGTTGTCTGCAAATGCTTTCAATTTGGACTAGTCTAAAATTTTGTCGTTTGGTAAAGAGTTATTTGAAAGAAGATTTGCAAAATGTTTTAAACTTCCTGAAAAGAGGAGGGCTTATTTGAAAAAAATTTTTTGCAAAATATTCAACCTTTTACCACAGGATTCTGGTGTGAAATAGGATGGTGATCCTAACAAAATATTGAGCCCGGGGTCAAAATACTCTTCCAGAAAAGTGTCCCCTATAGATTATTGAACCCCCTTGATTTTTACAAGGCAATGTAATATCTGTCCCTGGGGGTAACTTTTCTATGTGGCTAATATATGACACAAAATCAAAAGCTTTTTGACCTTCAAGAAGAGGAAATGGAGGCAATGCTGGTTACAAGAATTTTCTACTTTTCCAGCAATCACCAGGTTTTGTCACTTTCACTCAAGCTTTAACAGCGATGAATGAATAGATCATGCGGCTAAGAAACTTGTATGAAAATGAGAAAGGAGAAAATGATGATAATCACAGCAGTTTCTCCCTTTTACTGCAATATTTTCTACACTTTCACAAACAAGTTAATCAATTCCATTTTTTCCATTTTTTCTTCATCTGGTAAAGATGTACATGGATTATATGCGAAGTTGTCTTTTGAAAATAACTTTGTAAAACTAAACAGATGAAGGGAATAACACAAAGATAAAGACTCATTCATGTTCTATCTATATCATCAATCGATTCCCTGAAGAAAAACTTGGCCATCAAAATTCATGATAAAACAGGATAAATATGCAATAAAGTTTGCACCATTATTGAAGTCTGCCTTTTTGGCAATGAGTTTACCCTATCTCCAAGTCCAAAATCATGAGTACACTGCTTCAATTTTCATCTATGTTGTCTGCAAAAGCCTATGGTCTCCTTAGTCAATTAACCCTTTACCAAACATTCCCGAACTTTTAACGATCCTTAAAAAAAAGCCTCTTGAAAACATTGTGGGGAAAAAGAAGAAAATGCTGGTTACCACCATTTTCTCCTTTTCCCACAATGTTTTTTACCCTACCAATGACGAATCTCATCATTTGAGTCGCATTTAACACTTACAGTGCCTTTCATGACTTTAGTTGCCTTTGTGGCCAATGTAGATCAAGATCAGGCTGCACAAAATATGCAGCCTTATCTTTTATCTACACTGCCTGCTTTGATGAAACACTGTAGACAAAGCGACCATGAAGTTGGAGTTGTGTCATGTTTCTATGATGAAAATATCTGAAAGGTTTATTCGGCACTCTAAGGGTTAACAAGTTGCGTGCAAATGCTTTGAATATAAAGTCTAAATCTAAAATTTTATCGTCTTGTAAAGAATTACAAAAGGTTAAAAATGACAACAGTATATAATAAGTTGTCTTCCAATGGAAAATCCCCCAAGAGAACTTTACGATCTCTAAAATAGAAGGGACCTCAAATAAGTAAACAAGTAAAAGACTATTTCCTAACTTTTTCAACTGATTCCATGAGGGAATACTTGGACACTTAAAATTCACAGTAAGTCGAGATAAAAATGCAATAAGAAAGCTGAGATAAAGTCTGCACCAGTATTGAAATATGCTTTTTTAAGCAGTAAGGCACCTCTGGCTGGTTTAATTTGTAATCATGATGGCCTTAAAAATGGTTTTATTGCTTAAACCTTTACCCCACAATCCCGACCTTTAACAACCCTGAGAAAGAAGGCTTTTGAAAACACTGTGGGAAAAGGAGGAAATGATGGTAACCAGCATTTTCTCCTTTTCCCACAATGTTTTCTACCCTACCAAGAGTAAATTTCGTCATTTTGGCCAGCTTTAATTTGCCGTCTGCAAATGGTTTCAATTTGTAACAGCCTGAAATTTTGTCATCTGGTAAAGGGTTAAATCTTTACCATATCACAAATTTTAGATTCATCAAAATTGAAAGAATTAACGGACAACAAGTCAAATAAAACTCACATAATGTGTTTAAACGGGCAGAAAACACGGTGGGAAAAGAACAAAATGCTGGTCACCTGCATTTCCTTTTTTTTCCACAATGCTTTCAAAACCTTTTTTCCTGAACATTGCAAAAGGCTGGATCACGTGTGTTACACTGGCTCAAAACTCTTACGCTTCAAATTCAAATTTAAGATTTAAATAGTTCTGCAAAATTTAAGTTGCTTTAACCCACAGACTAGAATAAGATTAGTTTGCACAGAATGTGCAGCCTGATCTTAAATCTACACTGTCTAATCTTGCAAGACACTCTTGTGAAAAAACAGCTATGTCTACATGTATGTCAGTCTGACAAATTGAAAAATACCCATTTGCATTGTGCTTTAAGGGTTAAGATTAAGTTTTCTCAAGTAGAAGACACCTGTGAAAAACAGAAGAAAAAAAATTGAGATAAGAAAATGAGATTTTCCTTGCAGGTATCTTATTTTTTTAGTAATTTCCTGTGATTGTATTACATAATGTTTTTGAATGGTTGCCTGCTGCAGATTCACTAGAATACATGTTACGCTGTATGCAGGGAAGATAATGGCAACAGCGCAAGTGACTGAAAAATCAAAAGAAAAAACTGCACACACCTACGTTTATTAAACAATTTGGTTTCAAACCTATCAGCTTTCAAAGGAGTTTGCCACCTGTTTGTCGTGTCTTAATATCTTTTTTTTCTATAAATTCAAGACACCCATTGGTAATTTAGGAGACAACAACTTCTTTAGAATACTGATTTAAGAAATTGTTGTTTTTTTCTTCAATTTTTAAAATGCCTGTGTTTCGATCTGATAGATTTATAATGTGGTTTGTTTTCCCAATGTCATTATTAACTCTTTACCAAACAAGAAAATTTTAGACTGGTCAAAATTGAAAGCTTTTGCAGACGACAAAATAAATGTGAATCAAAAATTGAAATTTGTTTTTGGAAGAGTAGAAAACACAGGAAAAGGAGAAATGCTGGTTACCAGCATTTTCTCCTTTTCCCACAATGTTTTCAAAAGCTTTCTTCTCAGGGTCGTTATAAGTCTGGATTGTGTGGTAAAGGGTTAAAAGTTTGTTTCTTAATGACTCCATGCCTGTCTTTGAAACAGTTACCAATTTCATTAATTAACTCTTTACCACACAATCCATAGTTGTAACGACCCTGAGGAAATGCTTTTTGAAAACATTGAGAAGAGGAGAAAATGCATTTTCTCCTTTTCCAAAAATGTTTTCTACCCTCTTAATGACAAATTTAATTTGTTGTCTGCAAATGCTTTCAATTTGGACAAGGCTAAAATTTTGTTGACTGGTAAAGAGTTAAACTGGTTAACATGAAGAACCTGAGACATCTCAACAACATAAATCATGGCACACAATTTTATACAACATTGCAGAAACTGCACTAGGTAATTATGACAATTCCCATATGATTTACACAACAAAGAAAATATTCCATTTTTTCAACCTAAACCAAGAAATTATGCACAAAACAAGGGTCCCGGCATTTTAAGGTTTATTCCCAAATCAGATACAGAGGAAAAACGGGACCAAGGTTTCATTCATATTTATCAAATATAGACAATCAAAAATATTTAATTACCCCATGACCCTTTCGAAATCTTTGAAACTTTTGGAGAAACATATGAACCCACAAACTATAATATCTTGACGCAACGTTTCAATATTGCCTGATAATAGATTGAAAGGTTAATCAAGTTAATAGATTTATGTTCTGTGTAGGAAAAAAAGGAGTTCCCAAAACCCCACCCTTTAGTACCAATAACAAAACTTTGTGACAAATCAACGAAGCGTTATGTGTTTTGAATTGTAAGGAAATGAAATTCAACAAAATTTACACGTAACATGACAGCCATTTTTGGATGGAAAGTGTCAAGGAAACAGCAACAGACTGTAGTATACAAAGCTTTTTTGCTGTACTTGTTTCAGGACTAATTCACCGAGTTATTTAATTTGAAATCATTATCAGTCTGGAAGTAGAAAAAAAAACACTGACCAGGATTCATTCTTCCTCAGAAAAATCTGTGTTTATAACACACAAAAATGGTTTGAAAGTTCACAAAAAAATTAATACTCTAATTATAACAAGAAATGCTGTTAACCCTTTACCACACAGCCCCGACTTTTAACAACCCTGTGAGAGAAGTCTTTTTAGAACATTGTGGGTATAGGAGAAAATGCTGGTAACCAGCATTTTCTCCTTTTCCCGCAATGTTTTCTATCCTTTCCAAAACAATTTTCAATTTTTCAGTTACATTTATTTTGTCGTCTGCAAATGCTTTCAATTTGGACCAGTCTACATTTTTGCTGTGTTGTAAAGAGTTAAAGTCAGAGTATCAAATATCTGAATGCTGTATTTATGACAGGGTTAAACCCTGTGTGGGGTGATACAATGACAAAACAATATATTAGCCTAGACAACAACCTGAAAGAAGCCTGACTGACTGACAATCACCACCAATCTTTGGCAGACGACATGTTATTGTATTCAATCAGCCAAAAGGAATGAATGAACCCAAAAGGAGTAAGACAAGCAGAACTATCATTAAGTGGAACCATTATTTGAATACTGTTAGACCCTGTCAAAAAGAAAAATAGGACTGAAAGAGGCAAATTGAGCATTGATTTGTCATTGATATTTTCTGTTAGATTTGATTAATGATTTTGATCATTTTCCTTTAATTTTGTCCTCTAGGTTCCTATAACCAAATTTAGTCGCATATTGCAACCTGTGGCTGCACATCAGGGCCTGTATTCACCAACCATTCTTCACAACGTTCTTAGTGTTATTATATACCTGTAAGTTTTCCAGGTTAAATACATGCGTCGCACGCGGCTAAAATCACAAAAAAAATCCATATTCCACTCAGTGGAATACGGTTCCAAATATGGTATGATGACGTCATTCTCGATTTGATTTTACGCAATGTAGTAAAAATCAAGCATGATCTCAAGACGTGTTCAATCTATTTTTAGTAATGCCAAATCTTATTTTTCTGTGTGTGAAGATCTGCCCCAAAATAAATTTAAAGCATTATTCCAAGTCTAAAACAAAACATATGAATAACATTAATCAACTATTTGCCCTTTATTGAAAAAAGTACAACTGCAACGCAATATTAAACGAGATTATCGTGACATCAACTGTCGGCTGCTAGATCGAATATTATTGTTTTATATGTTGACACAATGGGCGTGGTGGAAATAATACTAAATAAAATTCATCCACCATTCATGAAAACAAGAGGGCCATGATGGCCCTGTATCGCTCCACTGGCTTATAAATATAAACCACGAAGAAAAGTCTTCACTATATAAGCCCTTATAAAACTTTGACCTCATGGCTACAGTCTGACTAAATGGGGAATATTGTATTAGAAGAATAACATGCCAAATGTGGGAGTTCTTGGCCTTATGGCTGGTAACAAGATGGTTTCTGAACTTTTCACTCCATAAACCCATGTAAAACTTGTGATCCCTGGTGCAGGGCCAAACTTGATCCTAGAGCTGTAACTTGGGCCCTCTTTGTAACTGTCCACTAAATAATGCTATAATTATATGCAAAATTTGGTAGCCTAAGCCTTATGGCTATGTACACCAAGATTTAAAAGTTTTCCCTATGTAAGCCTATGTAAATCTTGTGAACCCCCCCCCTCCAAGTATGAGGCCAAATTGACCCCAGGACTATACTTTGGACACTTTTGGTAGACTCCAACTAGATCAAGCTAAATGCCAAATTTGGTAGCTCTAGGCCTTATGGTTTCAGACAAGAAGATATTTAAAGTTTTCTCTATATAAGCCTATGTATAAAACTTGTGACCCCTGGGGAAGAGCCAATTTTGACCCCAGGGCTATAATTTCAAGAAACATGATAGAGGTCTACTACATAAAGCTACATGCCAAATTTGGTAGCCCTATGCCTTATGGTTTCATACAAGAAGATTTTTAAAGTTTTCTCTATATAAGCCTATGTAAAACTTGTGACCCCTGGGGAAGAGCCAATTTTGACCCCAGGGCTATAATTTCAAGAAACATGACAGAGGTCTACTACATAAAGCTACATGCCAAATTTGGTAGCCCTATGCCTTATGGTTTCAGACAAGAAGATTTTTAAAGTTTTCTCTATATAAGCCTTTGTAAAACTTGTGACCCCTGGGGCAGAGCCAATTTTGACCCCAGGGCTATAATTTGAAGAAACTTGATAGAGGTCTACTACATAAAGCTACATGCCAAATTTGGTAGCCCTATGCCTTATGGTTTCAGACAAGAAGATTTTTAAAGATTTCCAATATTTTTCAGTTTTGTTGCCATGGCAACCAGAGTTTTTGAAGGAATCAAATTCTTTCAAGAAATTCTGAAGAGGACCATGTCAGGATCATTTCTGTGAAGTTTCGTGAAAATCGGATGGGTAGTTTCAGAGAAGAAGATGTTTGAAATAAAAGTTAACGCACGGACGGACGGACGGACGCACGGACGGACGCACGACGGACACCGGGCCATGACATAAGCCCGCTGGCCTTCGGCCAGTGGAGCTAAAAAGATGTTAACGCCTACTAAACCAATGTTTCTTATAACTATGCTTCGTTTTCGAATAAAATTGTCACTAAATGCATATATTTTGGTTTTTGGTAGTTTAGGTATATAATAAATGGAATATTATGTTGTAGTGTGTTTCCTGGGGCTTGTATTTACTTCTCGCTGCGTGGGAAAATTTTGATATCGCGCGAGACCTCTTCGAGACCTCTTCGGTCTCGCGCGATATCAAAATTTTCCCACGCAGCGAGAAGTAAATACAAGCCCCAGGAAACACACTACAACATAATATTCCATATTTATTCTCCAGAATTTTCTACATTTGAAAGTAACACAACTTCTTACAATCAGATGTGGTGTTACTTTCAAAATGTGAAAACCTTGGTGAATTAGACAAAGAATATTCTCTAGAATGGTTGGTGAATACAGGCCCTGGACCTTGTATCTTTTATGCCCACAGTACCAAACAACAAAATTCTAGATTTGTCCAAACTGAAAACACTTAGAGATGACAATTAAAAAGTACATGTTGATGGGATTTGTTTTGAGAAAATATTGTGGAAAATATGCTAGTTACCAGTTTTCAAATGCCTTCTTGAAGGGTCATTAACAGAATTGGTTGATAAAGGATTGAACTTGTCACTCCTTTTTCAAAATAGCAGTAAGTTAATCTTAACTTTGGCAAAATACCTGTTCATTACTTAAGTTAACCTTCACCAAATGGCAAAATTTTGGACTTGTCCAAGTCCAGAGCATATGAATTATGTAACAAAAAATCAATGTTTTCAAAAAGTTTCTTCTTTGAGTTGTTAAAATTTGGGATTGTGCGGTGAAGGGTTAATAATTGGGATGTGACTGTTAACTATTACTCTTGTATTATCTGTAGATAAAACATTATTTTACAACTAACAAAGTACTGTCAGTATGGAACTCAAACCAATGGCCTTCAGATCATGAGATGACACATTTACGGAATGAGCCAATATGAGCACACCATAATGAATCTATTGTGTGCGTTTTAAACCTTTTTTTGCCATTGGTCAGTTTTCTGTATGTACAAGGATCAGTCTACCTCATGATTCAGTCAGTTTATTAAAACAAGAGGGCCATGATGGCCCTGGATCACTCACCCGAGTCAACAGGCGAAATTTCACTCCAGGGTCATGATGACCCAATTTAAAACTCATCTGACATATAGGACAATTGTCAGGTCAATTGAGCTGAAAATGTGGCCTCCGGAGTGTCCAAAATGTATTTCTTCAATTTGACCTAGTGACCTAGTTTATGACCATATGTGACCATATTTCAAACTCATCTGAGACATTATCAAGACAAACATGCTGACTAATTTTCAGGGCAATTGAGCAAGAATTGTGGCCACAAGAGTGCCCACATGATTTCTTTAAATCTGACCCAGTGACCTAGTTTATGACCCTATGTGACCCAATTGTGAACTCATCCAAGATTTTATCAAGACAAACGTGCTGATCAATTTTCGGGTCAATTGAGTAAGAATTGTAGCCTCTAGAGCGCCTACAAAAAAATTCTTTTAGTTGACCTAGTGACCTAGTTTATGACCCAAGGTGACCAAAATTCAAACTCATCTGAAATTTCATCAAGAAAAACATTCTGACAAATTTTTAAGTCAATTCAGCAATAAATGTGGCCTCTAAAGTGCCCACAAGGTATTTCTTTAATTTGACCTTGTGACCTAGTTTATGACCCAAGGTATCCCTAATTCAAACTCATCTGAGATTTTATTTAGACAAAGATTCTGACCAATTTTCAAGACAATTGAGCAATAAATGTGGCCTCTAGGCTGCCCACAAGGTATTTATTTAATTTGACCTAGTGGCTTAGATTGTGTCCCCAGGTGACCCAATTTTCAAGTTATCCAAGATTTCATCTAGACAAACATTGACCGATTTTCTGGTCAGTCGAGCAATAAGTGTGGCCTCTAAAGTGCTCACAAGGTATTTCTTTAATTTGACCTAGTGACCTAGTTTATGACCCCAACTTGTCCGAGATTTAATTAAGACAAACATTCTGACCAATTTTCAAGTCAATTGAGCAAACAATGTGGCCTCTAGAATGTCCATATGGTATTTCTTTGATTTGACCTAGTGACCTAGTTTATGACCCCAGGTGACCCAATTTCAAACTAATCCGAGATTTAATTAAGACAAACATTCTGACCAATTTTCAAGTCAATTGAGCAAAAAATGTGGCCTCTAGAGTGCCCACAAGGTATTTCTTCAATTTGACCTAGTGACCTACTTTATGACCCCAGATGACCCAATTTCAAAGTCATCTGAGATTTAATTAAGACAAACATTCTGACCAATTTTCAAGTCAATTGAGTGAAAAATGTGGCTTCTAGAGTGCCCACAAGGTATTTCTTTAATTTCACCTAGTGACCTAGTTTTTGACCCCACATGACCTAATTTCGACCTCATCTGAGTTTTTATCACGACAAACATTCTGACCAAGTTTCATGAGTATCGGACTGAAAATGTATCCTCCAAAGATTTGACCTGGTGACCTAGTTTTTGAACCGAGGCGACCCAGTTTCAAACTCTTCCAAGATATCATCAAGACAAAGATTCTGACTTAGTTTCATTAGTATGGGACTGAAAATGTGGCCTATAGAGTGCACACAAGGTTTTTCTAAGATTTGATCTAGTGACCTAGTTTTTGACCCCACATGACCTAATTTCGAACTCGTCCAAGATTTTATCAAGACAAACATTCTGATTAAGTTTCACAAGTACCTGACTGAAAATGTGGCCTCCAGAGCGTACACAAGGTTTTTCTAAGATTTCACCTAGTGATCTAGTTTTTGACCCCACATGACCCAATTTCGAACTGGTCTCAAATTTTATCAAGACAAACATTCTGACCAAATTTCACAAGTATCTGACAGAAAACGTGGCCTCTAGAGTGTACACAAGGTTTTTCTAAGATTTGACCTAGTGACCTAGTTTTTGACCCCACATGACCCAATTTCCAACTCATCCATATTTTTATCAAGACAAACATTCTGACAAAGTTTCATGAGGATTGGACTGAAAATGTGGCCTCTAGAGCATACACAAGGTTTTTCTAAGATTTGACCTAGTGACCTAGTTTTTGACCCCACATTACCCAATTCGAACTCGTCCGAGATTTTATCAAGACAAACATTCTGACCAAGTTTCATGAGGATCGGACTGAAAATGTGGCCTCTAGAGCGTACACAAGGTAAAAAGTTGACGACAGACGCCAGACGACGGACACAGCACGATCACAATAGCTCACCCTGAGCGCTTTGTGCGCAGGTGAGCTAAAAAAGGTGGCTATTATGGATCTGTAATTATGTGATGGCTTGATTAGAACAACCCATCACAGAGGTGTATTAAGCCCCTTCTTGCCAGAGCATGACTCATATAGAGGGTTGAGATGAATTTTAAGCTAACTCTTACCAAACAGTCCCAATTTTTACAAGAGGACCATGATGGTCCTAAATCGCTCACCTGAAATGCAACTCAGCTCAACACCATAATGCTACATGCCAAATATGAAAGCTCTAGCCCTTATGGTTTGGGACAAGAAGATTTTTAAAGATTTCCTTCTTTATCTCTATGTGAAATCTGAGAACCCACAACATAGGGTCAACTTTTAACACCAGGGCCATAATTTAAAGTATTTTGGTAGAGGGTCACTAGATGATGCTACATGCCATATATGAAAGCTCTAGCCCTTAAGGTTTGGGACAAGAAGATTTTTGAAGATTTCCTTCTTTATCTCTATGTGAAATCCGAGAACCCACAACATAGGGCCAATTTTAACACTAGGGCCATTATTTGAAGTGTTTTGGTAGAGGGCCACTAGATGATACTACATGCCATATATGAGAGCTCTAGCCCTTATGGTTTGGGACAAGAAGATTTTTAAAGATTTCCTTCTTTATCTCTATGTGAAATCCGAGAACCCACAACATAGGGCCATTTTCAACACTAGGGCCATAATTTGAAGTATTTTGGTAGAGGGCCACTAGATGATGCTACATGCCAAATATGAAAGCTCTAGCCCTTACGGTTTGGGACAAGAAGATTTTTACAGATTTCCTTCTTTATCTCTATGTGAAATCCGAGAACCCACAACATAGGGCCAATTTCCACACTAGGGCCATTATTTGAAGTATTTTGGTAGAGGGCCACTAGATGATACTACATGCCATATATGAGAACTCTAGCCCTTATGGTTTGGGACAAGAAGATTTTTAAAGATTTCCTTCTTTATCTCTATGTGAAATCCGAGAACCCACAACATAGGGCCATTTTCAAGACTTGGGCAAAATTTGAAGTATTTTGGTAGAGGGTCACTAGATGATGCTACATGCCAAATATGAATGCTCTAGCCCTTAAGGTTTGGGACAAGAAGATCTTTACAGATTTCCTTCTTTATCTCTATGTGAAATCCGAGAACCCACAACATAGGGCCATTTTCAGCACTACGGCCATAATTTGAAGTATTTTGGTAGAGGGCCACTAGATGATACTACATGCCATATATGAGAGCTCTAGCCCTTATGGTTTGGGACAAGAAGATTTTTAAAGATTTCCTTCTTTATCTCTATGTGAAATCCGAGTACCCACAACATAGGGCCATTTTCAACACTAGGGCCATTATTTGAAGTATTTTGGTAGAGGGCCACAAGATGATGCTACATGCCATATATGAAAGCTCTAGCCCTTACGGTTTGGGACAATAAGATTTTTACATATTTCCTTCTTTATCTCTATGTGAAATCCGAGAACCCACAACATAGGGCCAATTTCCACACGAGGGCCATTATTTGAAGTACTTTGGTAGAGGGCCACTAGATGATACTACACGCCATATATGAGAGCTCTAGCCCTTATGGTTTGGGACAAGAAGATTTTTAAAGATTTCCTTCTTTATCTCTATGTGAAATCCGAGAACCCACAACATAGGGCCATTTTCAAACTAGGGCCATAATTTGAAGTATTTTGGTAGAGGGCTACTAGATGATGCTACATGCCAAATATGAAAGCTCTAGCCCTTACGGATTGGGACAAGAAGATTTTTACAGATTTCCTTCTTTATCTCTATGTGAAATCCGAGAACCCACAACATAGGGCCATTTTCCACACTAGGGCCATTATTTGAAGTATTTTGGTAGAGGGCCACTAGATGATACTACATGCCATATATGAGAGCTCTAGCCCTTATGGTTTGGGACAAGAAGATTTTTAAAGATTTCCTTCTTTATCTCTATATGAAATCCGAGAACCCACAACATAGGGCCATTTTCAAGACTAGGGCCATTATTTGAAGTATTTTGGTAAAGGGCCACTAGATGATACTACATGCCATATATGAGAGCTCTAGCCCTTATAATTTGGGACAAGAAGATTTTTAAAGATTTCCTTCTTTATCTCTATGTGAAATCCGAGAACCCACAACATAGGGCCAATTTCCACACTAGGGCCATAATTTCAAGCATTTTGGTAGAGGGCCACTAGATGATACTACATGCCATATATGAGAGCTCTAGCCCTCATGGTTTGGGACAAGAAGATTTTTAAAGATTTTCTTCTTTATCTCTATGTGAAATCTGAGAACCCACAACATAGGGCCATTTTCAAGACTAGGGCCATAATTTGAAGTATTTTGGTAGAGGGTCACTAGATCATGCTACATGCCAAATATGAACGCTCTAGCCCTTAAGGTTTGGGACAAGAAGATCTTTACAGATTTCCTTCTTTATCTCTATGTGAAATCCGAGAACCCACAACATAGGGCCATTTTCAACACTACGGCCATAATTTGAAGTATTTTGGTAGAGGGCCACTAGATGATACTACATGCCATATATGAGAGCTCTAGCCCTTATGGTTTGGGACAAGAAGATTTTTAAAGATTTCCTTCTTTATCTCTATGTGAAATCCGAGAACCCACAACATAGGGCCATTTTCAACACTAGGGCCATAATTTGAAGTATTTTGGTAGAGGGCCACTAGATGATGCTACATGCCAAATATGAAAGCTCTAGCCCTTACGGTTTGGGACAAGAAGATTTTTACAGATTTCCTTCTTTATCTCTATGTGAAATCCGAGAACCCACAACATAGGGCCAATTTCCACACGAGGGCCATTATTTGAAGTACTTTGGTAGAGGGCCACTAGATGATACTACACGCCATATATGAGAGCTCTAGCCCTTATGGTTTGGGACAAGAAGATTTTTAAAGATTTCCTTCTTTATCTCTATGTGAAATCCGAGAACCCACAACATAGGGCCATTTTCAAACTAGGGCCATAATTTGAAGTATTTTGGTAGAGGGCCACTAGATGATGCTACATGCCAAATATGAAAGCTCTAGCCCTTACGGTTTGGGACAAGTAGATTTTTACAGATTTCCTTCTTTATCTCTATGTGAAATCCGAGAACCCACAACATAGGGCCATTTTCCACACTAGGGCCATTATTTGAAGTATTTTGGTAGAGGGCCACTAGATGATACTACACGCCATATATGAGAGCTCTAGCCCTTATGGTTTGGGACAAGAAGATTTTTAAAGATTTCCTTCTTTATCTCTATGTGAAATCCGAGAACCCACAACATAGGGCCATTTTCAAGACTAGGGCCATCATTTGAAGTATTTTGGTAGAGGGTCACTAGATGATGCTACATGCCAGATATGAAAGCTCTTGCCCTTAAGGTTTGGGACAAGAAGATTTTTACAGATTTCCTTCTTTATCTCTATGTGAAATCTGAGAACCCACAACATAGGGCCATTTTCAAGACTAGGGCCATAATTTGAAGTATTTTGGTAGAGGGCCACTAGATGATACTACATGCCATATATGAGAGCTCTAGCCCTTATGATTTGGGACAAGAAGATTCTTAAAGATTTCCTTCTTTATCTCTACGTGAAATCCGAGAACCCACAACATAGGGCCATTTTCAACACTAGGGCCATAATTTGAAGTATTTTGGTAGAGGGCCACTAGATGATGCTACATGCCAAATATGAAAGCTCTAGCCCTTACGGTTTGGGACAAGAAGATTTTTACAGATTTCCTTCTTTATCTCTATGTGAAATCCGAGAACCCACAACATAGGGCCAATTTCCACACGAGGGCCATTATTTGAAGTACTTTGGTAGAGGGCCACTAGATGATACTACACGCCATATATGAGAGCTCTAGCCCTTATGGTTTGGGACAAGAAGATTTTTAAAGATTTCCTTCTTTATCTCTATGTGAAATCCGAGAACCCACAACATAGGGCCATTTTCAAACTAGGGCCATAATTTGAAGTATTTTGGTAGAGGGCCACTACATGATGCTACATGCCAAATATGAAAGCTCTAGCCCTTACGGTTTGGGACAAGTAGATTTTTACAGATTTCCTTCTTTATCTCTATGTGAAATCCGAGAACCCACAACATAGGGCCATTTTCCACACTAGGGCCATTATTTGAAGTATTTTGGTAGAGGGCCACTAGATGATACTACACGCCATATATGAGAGCTCTAGCCCTTATGGTTTGGGACAAGAAGATTTTTAAAGATTTCCTTCTTTATCTCTATGTGAAATCCGAGAACCCACAACATAGGGCCATTTTCAAGACTAGGGCCATTATTTGAAGTATTTTGGTAGAGGGTCACTAGATGATGCTACATGCCAGATATGAAAGCTCTTGCCCTTAAGGTTTGGGACAAGTAGATTTTTACAGATTTCCTTCTTTATCTCTATGTGAAATCTGAGAACCCACAACATAGGACCATTTTCAAGACTAGGGCCATAATTTGAAGTATTTTGGTAGAGGGCCACTAGATGATACTACATGCCATATATGCGAGCTCTAGCCCTTATGATTTGGGACAAGAAGATTCTTAAAGATTTCCTTCTTTATCTCTATGTGAAATCCGAGAACCCACAACATAGGGCCATTTTCATCACTAGGGCCATAATTTGAAGTATTTTGGTAGAGGGCCACTAGATGATACTACATGCTATATATGAGAGCTCTAGCCCTTACGGATTGGGACAAGAAGATTTTTACAGATTTCCTTCTTTATCTCTATGTGAAATCCGAGACCCCACAACATAGGGCCATTTTCCACACTAGGGCCATTATTTGAAGTATTTTGGTAGAGGGCCACTAGATGATACTACATGCCACATATGAGAGCTCTAGCCCTTATGGTTTGGGACAAGAAGATTTTTACATATTTCCTTCTTTATCTCTATGTGAAATCCGAGAACCCACAACATAGGGCCAATTTCCACACGAGGGCCATTATTTGAAGTACTTTGGTAGAGGGCCACTAGATGATACTACACGCCATATATGAGAGCTCTAGCCCTTATGGTTTGGGACAAGAAGATTTTTAAAGATTTCCTTCTTTATCTCTATGTGAAATCCGAGAACCCACAACATAGGGCCATTTTCAAACTAGGGCCATAATTTGAAGTATTTTGGTAGAGGGCTACTAGATGATGCTACATGCCAAATATGAAAGCTCTAGCCCTTACGGATTGGGACAAGAAGATTTTTACAGATTTCCTTCTTTATCTCTATGTGAAATCCGAGAACCCACAACATAGGGCCATTTTCCACACTAGGGCCATTATTTGAAGTATTTTGGTAGAGGGCCACTAGATGATACTACATGCCATATATGAGAGCTCTAGCCCTTATGGTTTGGGACAAGAAGATTTTTAAAGATTTCCTTCTTTATCTCTATATGAAATCCGAGAACCCACAACATAGGGCCATTTTCAAGACTAGGGCCATTATTTGAAGTATTTTGGTAAAGGGCCACTAGATGATACTACATGCCATATATGAGAGCTCTAGCCCTTATAATTTGGGACAAGAAGATTTTTAAAGATTTCCTTCTTTATCTCTATGTGAAATCCGAGAACCCACAACATAGGGCCAATTTCCACACTAGGGCCATAATTTCAAGCATTTTGGTAGAGGGCCACTAGATGATACTACATGCCATATATGAGAGCTCTAGCCCTCATGGTTTGGGACAAGAAGATTTTTAAAGATTTTCTTCTTTATCTCTATGTGAAATCTGAGAACCCACAACATAGGGCCATTTTCAAGACTAGGGCCATAATTTGAAGTATTTTGGTAGAGGGTCACTAGATCATGCTACATGCCAAATATGAACGCTCTAGCCCTTAAGGTTTGGGACAAGAAGATCTTTACAGATTTCCTTCTTTATCTCTATGTGAAATCCGAGAACCCACAACATAGGGCCATTTTCAACACTACGGCCATAATTTGAAGTATTTTGGTAGAGGGCCACTAGATGATACTACATGCCATATATGAGAGCTCTAGCCCTTATGGTTTGGGACAAGAAGATTTTTAAAGATTTCCTTCTTTATCTCTATGTGAAATCCGAGAACCCACAACATAGGGCCATTTTCAACACTAGGGCCATAATTTGAAGTATTTTGGTAGAGGGCCACTAGATGATGCTACATGCCAAATATGAAAGCTCTAGCCCTTACGGTTTGGGACAAGAAGATTTTTACAGATTTCCTTCTTTATCTCTATGTGAAATCCGAGAACCCACAACATAGGGCCAATTTCCACACGAGGGCCATTATTTGAAGTACTTTGGTAGAGGGCCACTAGATGATACTACACGCCATATATGAGAGCTCTAGCCCTTATGGTTTGGGACAAGAAGATTTTTAAAGATTTCCTTCTTTATCTCTATGTGAAATCCGAGAACCCACAACATAGGGCCATTTTCAAACTAGGGCCATAATTTGAAGTATTTTGGTAGAGGGCCACTACATGATGCTACATGCCAAATATGAAAGCTCTAGCCCTTACGGTTTGGGACAAGTAGATTTTTACAGATTTCCTTCTTTATCTCTATGTGAAATCCGAGAACCCACAACATAGGGCCATTTTCCACACTAGGGCCATTATTTGAAGTATTTTGGTAGAGGGCCACTAGATGATACTACACGCCATATATGAGAGCTCTAGCCCTTATGGTTTGGGACAAGAAGATTTTTAAAGATTTCCTTCTTTATCTCTATGTGAAATCCGAGAACCCACAACATAGGGCCATTTTCAAGACTAGGGCCATCATTTGAAGTATTTTGGTAGAGGGTCACTAGATGATGCTACATGCCAGATATGAAAGCTCTTGCCCTTAAGGTTTGGGACAAGAAGATTTTTACAGATTTCCTTCTTTATCTCTATGTGAAATCTGAGAACCCACAACATAGGGCCATTTTCAAGACTAGGGCCATAATTTGAAGTATTTTGGTAGAGGGCCACTAGATGATACTACATGCCATATATGAGAGCTCTAGCCCTTATGATTTGGGACAAGAAGATTCTTAAAGATTTCCTTCTTTATCTCTACGTGAAATCCGAGAACCCACAACATAGGGCCATTTTCAACACTAGGGCCATAATTTGAAGTATTTTGGTAGAGGGCCACTAGATGATGCTACATGCCAAATATGAAAGCTCTAGCCCTTACGGTTTGGGACAAGAAGATTTTTACAGATTTCCTTCTTTATCTCTATGTGAAATCCGAGAACCCACAACATAGGGCCAATTTCCACACGAGGGCCATTATTTGAAGTACTTTGGTAGAGGGCCACTAGATGATACTACACGCCATATATGAGAGCTCTAGCCCTTATGGTTTGGGACAAGAAGATTTTTAAAGATTTCCTTCTTTATCTCTATGTGAAATCCGAGAACCCACAACATAGGGCCATTTTCAAACTAGGGCCATAATTTGAAGTATTTTGGTAGAGGGCCACTACATGATGCTACATGCCAAATATGAAAGCTCTAGCCCTTACGGTTTGGGACAAGTAGATTTTTACAGATTTCCTTCTTTATCTCTATGTGAAATCCGAGAACCCACAACATAGGGCCATTTTCCACACTAGGGCCATTATTTGAAGTATTTTGGTAGAGGGCCACTAGATGATACTACACGCCATATATGAGAGCTCTAGCCCTTATGGTTTGGGACAAGAAGATTTTTAAAGATTTCCTTCTTTATCTCTATGTGAAATCCGAGAACCCACAACATAGGGCCATTTTCAAGACTAGGGCCATTATTTGAAGTATTTTGGTAGAGGGTCACTAGATGATGCTACATGCCAGATATGAAAGCTCTTGCCCTTAAGGTTTGGGACAAGTAGATTTTTACAGATTTCCTTCTTTATCTCTATGTGAAATCTGAGAACCCACAACATAGGACCATTTTCAAGACTAGGGCCATAATTTGAAGTATTTTGGTAGAGGGCCACTAGATGATACTACATGCCATATATGCGAGCTCTAGCCCTTATGATTTGGGACAAGAAGATTCTTAAAGATTTCCTTCTTTATCTCTATGTGAAATCCGAGAACCCACAACATAGGGCCATTTTCATCACTAGGGCCATAATTTGAAGTATTTTGGTAGAGGGCCACTAGATGATACTACATGCTATATATGAGAGCTCTAGCCCTTACGGATTGGGACAAGAAGATTTTTACAGATTTCCTTCTTTATCTCTATGTGAAATCCGAGACCCCACAACATAGGGCCATTTTCCACACTAGGGCCATTATTTGAAGTATTTTGGTAGAGGGCCACTAGATGATACTACATGCCACATATGAGAGCTCTAGCCCTTATGGTTTGGGACAAGAAGATTTTTAAAGATTTCCTTCTTTATCTCTATGTGAAATCCGAGAACCCACAACATAGGGCCATTTTCAACACTAGGGCCATTATTTGAAGTATTTTGGTAGAGGGTCACTAGATGATGCTACATGCCAAATATGAAAGCTCTAGCCCTTAAGGTTTGGGACAAGAAGATTTTTAAAGATTTCCTTCTTTATCTCTATGTGAAATCCGAGAACCCACAACATAGGGCCAATTTCAACACTAGGGCCATAATTTGAAGTATTTTGGTAGAGGGCCACTAGATGATACTACATGCTATATATGAGAGCTCTAGCCCTTATGGTTTGGGACAAGAAGATTTTTAAAGATTTCCTTCTTTATCTCTATGTGAAATCCAAGAACCCACAACATAGGGCCATTTTCAAGACTAGGGCCATAATTTGAAGTATTTTGGTAGAGGGTCACTAGATGATGCTACATGCCAAATATGAACGCTCTAGCCCTTAAGGTTTGGGACAAGACGATTTTTAAAGATTTCCTTCTTTATCTCTATGTGAAATCCGAGAACCCACAACATAGGGCCATTTTCAACACTACGGCCATAATTTGAAGTATTTTGGTACAGGGCCACTAGATGATACTACATGCCATATATGAGAGCTCTAGCCCTTATGGTTTGGGACAAGAAGATTTTTAAAGATTTCCTTCTTTATCTCTATGTGAAATCCGAGAACCCACAACATAGGGCCATTTTCAACACTAGGGCCGTAATTTGAAGTATTTTGGTAGAGGGCTACTAGATGATGCTACATGCCAAATATGAAAGCTCTGGCACTTAGGGTTTGGGACAAGAAGAATTTTACAAATTTCCTTCTTTATCTCTATGTGAAATCCGAGAACCCACAACATAGGGCCAATTTCCACACTAGGGCCATTATTTGAAGTATTTTGGTAGAGGGCCACTAGATGATGCTACATGCCAAATATGAGAGCTCTAGCCCTTACGGTTTGGGACAAGAAGATTTTTAAAGTTTTTTCTCTCCGTTGCCATGGCAACCAGAGTCCTTCATGGAATTCAAATCTTTGAAGTATTTTGAAAGTGCATCACCTAAGGATCATTTCTGTGAAGTTTCACTGAAATCTGTTGGGCGGTTTCAGAGGAGAAGATTTCTTAAGTAATTGTTCACGGACGGACGGACGGAAGGACAGATGGACAGACACACGGACGGACGGACACACGGACGGATGCCGGACAACGATCGATCACAATAGCTCACCCTGAGCACTATGTGCTCAGATGAGCTAAAAAAGCCTAAAAACAGTGACTTTTGTGGAAACGGGGGGAAATACTGGTAACTAGCATTTTCTCCTTTTTCTACAATGTTTTCTGTACTTCCAAAAGTATGCTTCAATTTTTGCGTCCAATCTAAATAGTTGTCTGCAAACTGCTGAAAATTTGGACCAGTCTAAAACTCTGTCTTTTGGTAATCAATTTATTCATTCCTGGAGTGCCAAATAAGGAAGAACAATTAACAGTCCATTTGTATTTTGGTCAGCATATCTTACAAAATATACAGTGTAGACATGTTCTGTGCAGTCTAATCTTGATCTTCACTATTTGCAAAGGTACTCAGACAGTGCAATTGATGCCAAAGAGATTAAAAAGAAAAACCTTTGCCAACATGGAAGTTACACCAGACAGATATGGTATTGTGTCTCAAGGCTGGAGCCACAAAAATTGGCAAACTATTTCAAATACACAACCTTCTTTGTCGTAAATATTTATAATTATCCAATATTATCATAGAAAATTACACTCAACTAGATCAAGTTTCATCAAATGTCTCATTTCAAATGTTCAGGATATTCAAATCAAGTGTTTCATTCATTAGATCTTTACCTCATTGAAGTTTCTTCTTCCATCTTGTATAATATCTTCATTCACAGCACTATAACCCCAGCCAAAAAGCAGAGGGATACTATAATGGCTTTGTTCTCTGTCTGTCCATTTGTCTGATTTTCTTTCTGTCGGTCCCATCAACTTTTCTTCCAGTAGAAAAGTAAGCCTGCCTCAGCATGGAATACGAGTTCAACCCAGTAACTTGCCATTTGTTTAACTCTTCACCACACAATCCCGACTTTTAACGGCCCTGAGAAAGATGCCATTTGAAAACATTGTGGGAAAAGGAGAAAATGCTTGTAACCAGCATTTTCTCCTTTTCCCACAATGTTTTCTTCCTTATCAAAGAAAAATTGCAACATCTGAGCCACACTGAAATTGTCGTCTGCAATTGCTTTCAATTTGGAACAGTCTAAAATTTTGTCATTTGGTAAAGAGTACTGACTGACTGAATAGTGTTTAGTGCCACTTTCAACAGTACTTGGCTGAGGCTCTGAAGTGTCTAACCCAAGGACAGTCTCTAACAAAAAACCAAACGCTGTAACCCTTTACCAAAAAACCCTGCCTGTAACAACCCCGAGAAAGATGCCCACTGAAAACATTATGGAAAAGCAAAAATATGCTGGCAACCAGCATTTCCCCTTTACCCACAATGTTTAAAACCCTTTCAAAGAAAAATCTCACCACTGGAGCAAGAATTAATTTGTCGTCTGCAAATGCAGAACAGTCATTAATGCTAAAAATGTTTGGAATATTCAAATCCAGAGTTTCATTTGTTAGATTATAGTAAACCTTATTGAACTGAAGCTTCCTTTCATCTTGTATATCTCTGCATAATGATGTATCTGAAACTGTCTTCTACCAATTTGAATTTCTTATGACTTTGAAGTAGAGTTAATCAGCTAGTATCAAACATCATACACAACTGTTAACAAAACTGATGAATCCTGGAAGTATTTCAAATATTTTGCATATATTTGCATATTTTTAAGGCATGACCTTCAGTATGTTGAGGACATTGTGAATGTCCTTTTGAGAGCACCTATTAGGTCAAGGTCAGATTGGACTAAATGATCTTGGATCAACAATGTCAGAAATATTTGAGCCATGCTCTAGCAAAAGGGGGTTTAATGCATCTCAGTAATGCATGATAGCAAGCAAGTCATCACATTATTATCAATCTCTAAAATCCATTTTGTTTCACAACCAACAGAATTATGAGTTAGTTTGGTCCTGTGACATGCAGAAAATTTAGAGACAGCAGAAAGTTTAGGCCCAATGTGAGCCTGTGCAGACTGTGCAGACCAACATGGGATGATTCTTTTTTGCAGATGCATTTAACCCCTTTTGACAGAGCATGGCTCATTGTTTGGTATCTACTGGCCTTTTCCATCTATATTTCATAAAGCCTGAGACTACCTCAACAAAACTTAAGATTTGTTTGCATTGAAAAAAGCATTTACAGACGACAAATCAAACATGGCTTAAATTATGAGATATGTCTGTGAAAGGCTAGAAAACATTGTGCGAAAAGGAGAAAATGCTGGTTACCAGCATTTTCTCCTTTTCGCGTAATGTTTTCAAAAGCCATCTCTGTCAGGTTCCTTAACTCTTTACCAAACGACAAACTTTTTTGACTTGACCAAATTGAAAGCATTTGCAGACGACAAAATTAATGTAGCTCAAATGATTATTTCTGTCTTTGATATGGAAGAAAATATTGTAGGAAAAGGAGAAAATGCTGGCTACCAGCATTTTCTTCTTTTCCTACAATGTTTTCAAAAGGCATCTTCTTCGGGGGTCATAAAAAGTCGGGATTGTGTGGTAAAGGGTTAAAACATGAGATTGTCCGGTAATGGATTAACACATGGAACTCTTTAGTACAGGGTAACCTTTTACCACACAATCCCGAGTTCTAACATACGGTACTCGAGGAAAAAGGTTTTTGAAAACAATGCGGGAAAAGGAAAGGGTGCAAGTAACCAACATTTTTCCTTGTCCAACAAGTGTTTTCTACCCTTGCAAAGGAAATTTCCGGTACCTGAGCCATATTCGAACTATGGTCTGTTATTGCTTTGGATTTTGACAAGTCTAGAACTTTGTTGTTTGGTAAAGAAATTAATGTTGAAAAGCTTAATTTTCACACATGCTGATAAAGGCCATATTCAGGTGTTAAATTGTTCCTTTTGATGTGTATTTTATACAATTTGAATGAATCCTTTCAGGGGAAACAGATTAGCTCAGCAGGTTATAGTGCATGCTAGTAACCCAGTGTTCAGTCGTTTGAACCTCCGATATAAGAAATGAATTCATGAATACATGAATGAACATATTTCCTGAATGAAAGTTGGTTGGTTGTATTGGGGTTTAACGCCACTTTAACAGCTAAGGTCATATCATGGCGGTCGGTGACGCACATGTGTTTCCTGGCTTTCTCACACCAGTACTAACACAACTTTCTTTCCAAAGCCACCGACTACTTTTCTCACATGCTTCAGCAGAGGTGAGAGGCGAAAATACGCCGGAAAGAAAGTTTGCCTCAACCGGGTATCGAACTCACAACCACCAGGTCATGAGTCCGACACGCTCACCACTGAGCCACCCAGGCGGGCCTGAATGAAAGTATTTCAGAAATAACTGAATGAGGATTACATGTCTAAATACTATAATTATATCCCTTTACAAAACAGTCCCGAGTTTTAATGACCCTAAAGAAGAAGGCTTTTGAAAACATTGTGGGAAAAGGAGAAAATGCTGATAACCAGCATTTTTTCCTTTTCCAACAATGTTTTTTACCCTATCAAAGACATAAATCATCATCTAAACTACATTTATGTTGTCGTCTGCAACTGTTGTCAATTTGGTCAATTCCAAAATTTTGTCCTTCAGTAAGGTTGGTTAACAAAATTTGCTAAAATTATAATAACCAGCATTTCCCCCTTTTCCTACAATGTTTTCTGCCCTTTTAAAGGACTATCCCATTACATCATACACAAATTGTTTGGTTGTCTGCAAGTGTATTCAATTTGGAGGGGTCTTCAATTTTGTCATCTGGTAATAAGTAAAATAAAAATCCCTCCCAAATATGAACTTTACCCTATTTCTTCTAATCAAAGTTTATGTTTGCTTGAATAACCCCAGAACAAATAATGTTACTTTGTATCTAATGGAATATTTAAAATAGATCTAACCAATTTATCCTATACAGCACAGTCCCATATTTTCATGACCTTTCAGAAAAGGGCTTTTGAGAAGAGGAGTAAATGCTAGCAACAAGCATTGTGTCCTTTTCCCATACTGATTTCTACCCTTTCAAGGACAAATTCCAAAAATTGAGTCACATCTAAATATCAAACACCAAACGACAAAATATTAGACAAGTCCAAATTGAAAGCATTTGCAGATGATAAACTGATTGTGACTGAAAAAATGAACTTTGTTCTGGGCAGGGTAGAAAAGATGGTCGGAAAAGGAGAAAATGCTGGTTGCCAGTAATTTCTCCTTTTCCCACAATGTTTTCAAAACGCTTCTTTCTCAGGGTCGTTAAAAGTCAGGATTGAGTGGTAAAGAGTTAATTCCTGTTCACAGAGCTAGGGTAAAATCAAGAAAACTCCGTACAAAGGTAAATTTAGGCATTAAAATTAATGGGATATAGAAGAAGTAGGTCACACAACTGACAAAAAAAAATGCAAATTGCACTGGAGGGTAAGGTATAATGTAGAAAAATTTAGTTCCCCAAACATGGCAGAATGCCTAAATTTAACACATTTTTTTTCACTCTTGTTGAAAAGCATTAACCCTTTACCACATGATCCCGAGTTTTAACGATCCTAAGCTAAAGGGCTTTTGAAAACGTTGAGGGTAACCAGTATTTTCTCCTTTTCCCACAATGTTTTCTACCCTTTCCAAATCAAATTTCAATTTTTGAGTCACACTTATTTTGTTGTCTGCATATGCTTTCAATTTGGACAAGTCTAAAACTTTGTCATTGGGCTAAGAGTTAAATCCTAAATATAAGTATCTATGATCACTTTACTTGCTTACTGTGAAAATCAGGATCCTGACATACAAGTTGTCTTGCAGATGAATCTAGAGAAGACTTAACCATTAGAGCGCCGAATAAACTTTGCCATCTAGATAATGCAATATACCGTACTACATTATATTATCATTTTCTCCTTATTCGACAGTGTTTTCATAAGCCTCCTCCATCAGGATTGTTAAAACTCGGGACTGTGCGGTAAGGGTAGCACACAAAATTTTAGACTCATCCGAGTTGAAAGCATTTGCAGACAACAAATTACATGTGGCTCAAACAATTAGACTTTCTTTGAAAAGGTTGACAACATTGTGGTTACCAGCATTTTCTCCTTTTCCTACAATGTTCTCAACAAGCCATTTCCTCAGGGATGTTAAGGATTGTGTGGTAAAGGGTTAAACAAATAATGAACCCTACCGAAGGATTCTGTGTGGTAATACCTCTAACAGCCTCTTAGGATTACCTTTTCTCCTCAACTTTTTACCAAACAAAAAAATTTTATGGTTGTCCAAATTGAAAGTTTTTGCAGATGCCAAAAATAAAATTAATGTGTCTCAAACATTGAATTTTTTTTTTTTGGTATGGTAGAAAACATTGTGAAAAAAGATGGAAATGCTGGTTACCAGCATTTTCCCCTTTTCCCAGAATGTTTTCAAAAGCTTTCTATTTCAGGATCGTTTAAACTTGGGATTGTGTGGTAAAGGGTAAAATGTTACTTTGCTCTTTTGCCCGCCAGCAAAATAGATTCAACTTTTTTTCCTCAAGGTACAAAAGTAGATTTCCACAACAACTGGAAATTATTTTGGTCAAAGGTTAGCATCAGGTTGTGGACGGTGCAGATCCCGTGCAATCAGATCTTGTGCGATCAGAGATCTGCTTTGAAAAAGAAAAAATGCCTGTTACCAGAATTTCCTACAATGTTTTAACACTTTACCACAAAATCTCGACTTTTAACAACCCTGAGAAAGAAGCCTTTGGAAAACATTGTGGGAAAAGGAGAAAATGCTGGTAACCAGCATTTTCTCCCTTTCCCACAATGTTTTCTACCCTATCAATTACAGATATCATCATTTGAGCTACATTTAATTTGTTAACTGCAAATGCTTCTAATTTTGGTTGAGTCCAAAGTCTGGCAAGAGTCAAATAGCCTTCTTTGTCAGTGTCACTATAACTTGGTATTGTATGATAATGGGCTGAAGATGAAAATGGAACAATAAATTCATCCATGTATCAAATCTCTCATGAGTGACAAATACATGGGTATACATGCAGTTACACTGCAATAACAGTTTTTCAAAGCTTCTAATATGAGAAAGATCTGAAGGTTCTTGGTGGACAAACTTAATATACTCCTCACAAAAAGTGAAGCAACAAAATCATTTCTTTTTTTTTTTAATCCTGTGAAATATTTGATCAGTTAACTTTAAATGCGAAGAAAAACATGAATTTTCACATGCAAATGGCAATTAGTTTTTACACTTTTACCTTTAGAAAATAATGTGTTTTTCTTCATATCTAAAGTTAACTGGTCAAATGTTTCACAAGACTTAAAAAAACCCAGAGAAATGATTTTGTTGCTCGACTTTTTGTGAGGAGTATAAAATGTAGATAAAGTAAGAGGTAGTACAGAAAAAACTGAAATTAATGAAAATGATTTTATATATTTTAAAGTATTTTGCTTGAATGTGCCAATATAAGGAAAGTTTCATCACCTCCTAGAATCATTGTTCCAATGAAAAGTGCATTCCCTCACTCTACTTATGCCAGTCATGACTATTAGAGTACTTTAATGACCTAGGAAAGCACCATTGAAGTGGCTTGGAAAACCTGTGTTTAGTGGCCGAAAGTATCTAAAAGGAAAACTTCCTTGATAGTATGAGGAACATTAGGAACATAATGATAGATTATTTGGCCACTGTGATAGAACTGGAGTTCTGTTGAAAACAGTGCTAACCACCAAAAATTATCTTGAAAATTTACAGCGTTTGTTCAAATGGTAAAATATGGGAGATTATGACGGGAAAAGACAGATATATGGTAAGAAATGATCAAAATGAAGTAATCTGTAGTTTACAATGTAGGCGGGGCAAGAAGAAGGTAAGTATAATAAATCTCCCAGTTTTTGTTGTTGACAAGTGCATTAATTATCTGTTATGTAGAATTAACTCTTTATCACAAAATCCCTGACTTTTAACAAACTTCAGGGAGAAAGCTTTTGAAAGAACTGTGAGAAACGGGGGAAAAAATGCTGGTAATCAGCATTTTCTTCTTTTACCACAATATTTTCAGCTCCTTCTATCATAATTTGCATTATCTGAGCCCTATTAAATTTTGATATGCCTTGTGGAAATGCCTTCAGTTTGGAAAAATTCAACATTTCGTGGTTTGGTAAAGAATTAACCCTTTACCACACAATCCTCAGTTTTAACAACCTCGAGAAAGAAGCCTTTTGAAAACTTTGTGGGAAAAGGAGAAAATGCTGGTACCCAGCATTTTCTCCTATTCCCACAATCTTTTCTATCCTACTACAGATAATTCTTGCCACCCGATCAACATTTGTCTTCTGCAAATGCTTTCATATTGGACCAGTCTAAAATTATAAAATTTTGTCATTTGGTTAAAAAATTAAGACAAATTGTTTCTGGCTCCATACTGATGATTCTGAATAGAATATTGTATTGGCCTTTAACCCTTTACCACACAATCCCGACTTTTAATGACCCTGAAAACATTGTGGGACAAGGAGAGAATGCTGGTAACCAGCATTTTCTCCTTTTCCCACAATGTTTTCTACCCTTCCAAAAGCATATTTCAATTCTTAAGTCACATTTATTTTGTTGTCTGCAAATGCTTTCAATTTGGTCTAGTCTTAAATTTTGTCGTTTGGTAAAGAGTTAAAGGCTCAAAAAGCTGCCGTATAGAAACAACAAACTGAAGACAAATTTAAAACATACATTTTAAAAGTAAGGATATTATTATGAGTCTGATGATGTCAGACCCAATAACAGAAAAATCTTTTGTAAAAGTAGAGCGAAAGTTGTCAACTTTCGTTCTAGTTTTCCAATACATTTTTTTTGTAATCGAGTGACAGAATGTTCTGTAACACTTTATCTGACTCATAATAGTATCCATACTTTGAAACTGAATGTAACTCTTTACCAAACGACAAAATTTTAGACTTGTCCAAATTAAAAGTTTTTTGCAGACAACATATTAAAAGGAGCTCAAATTGTAGAAATTGTCTCTGAAAGCGGAGAAAACATTGTGGGAACAGGAAAAAATGCTGCTTACCAGCATTTTCTTCTTTTTCCACAAAGTTTTCAACAAGCTTTTTCCTCAGGGTCGATAAATTGGGAATTGTGTGGTAAAGGGTTCATTTGCATTTTGACTTCCAAAATTTTTACTACTGGTCACCTAGTGTGCCTTTAAAGGGGCATTGTTAAGAACTTCTGTTGTGTGTAAAAATTTCCTGTAAAAGTTAGTTTCAAGTTACCGGTAGTTGTAAAAAAATCTGTGACAAATTTGAAACATTGCTTTTGAAAATTGCTATACTCATCATGATGTTTTCCAAAAGTCATCTCAACATCACCATTTACCTGGAAATACTTCTGTGGGAGTTACTTCTATTAACCCTGAAGTTGCTGAATAAATGAAACGAAAATTTCTAATTGATAGTAAAAACCCAGATACCGCATTTTCAAAGTTGATATCACCAGAAAAAAAAATACAGTATCGGACAGTGTAGATCAAAGATCAGACTGCATGTTCTGTGCAGTCTGATCTTTGATCTACACTGTCCGCAAAACGTCAGTGAGTCGTGCTTAGCTGTTTAAGGGTTACCTTCATGCTGGGGATGGTAGAAAGCCAAA
The DNA here is from genome assembly GCA_945859785.2 of Tridacna gigas. Classification (NCBI taxonomy): domain Eukaryota; kingdom Metazoa; phylum Mollusca; class Bivalvia; order Cardiida; family Cardiidae; genus Tridacna; species Tridacna gigas. The sequence goes on along the minus strand of OX244034.2, from coordinate 62,772,733 downwards.
ACTATTTGGAAAACTTTCCAACACAACACAACCAGTGTTTATTTTCACTCTGCTCTGATCAGTACAACAAACAAACAAAGATTCCATTGAACATAAGCCCATTAGACGTTGGAGATTCTCCTCAAAAAAGTAATTACTTTCTTCTTATCTACCTTTACTTTTCTTCATTCTTGGAAAAAGAAATTCATGCATACTTATCTTGATGCATCATTCATAACAATTAATTGTCTTTGCCTAAACCGATAAAAAAGAAAAAATTTACACATCTGCCACTCTGTTTTTTTACTTTATCGAGAGCAAAGTCACAATAATCATCATTCATTGTTATACCAGAGTTAAAGTAACAGTAGCTGCCAAAAGTAAACAAAGCAGGTGTTTGTATTATATTATTTCTCTTCATACATATTGTTTCTTGTTGACTAGGTTTTTATGTAATTCCTATTATTTCTGCTTCTGATCAGTAACTATACTATAGGTAAACTCTTTTTTTTTTTCTACAGTTTGGTTACTTCACTTTTGAAATGCATATACACATGTGGCATCATCCATTGAAAAACTTACATTCTGACAAGACAGTGTACTAAGTATACATTTAAATAAAATGTCTGTTCTGTTAAAACACATTTAGAAATAAAATCACTGTCTTTTAAAAGTGTCACTGTCTTTTAAAAGTATGGAAATTACTGTGAAGATGAAAATCTGTTCTTGTACGCTTTGTCCAAGTCTAAGTCGTTGGCAGAGAAATAATTTCAAAACTAGGCTAAAATTTGCCAGGTCACTTTATCTTTTGTTTACTTTTTGCCTGATTTTAAAATTCATTTTCCTGCCAGCAACTAACAACTGACAACACAATAACAGATTGTCATCTTCACAATGTTTTCCATACTTTTAAATGGTATGATTTTTAAACTTGCATTGTTTTTTTTGGCCAATATTGGGCCTTTCACCCTTTACCACACAATGCCGCCTTTTAACAACCCGGAGAAAGAAGTCTTTTGAAGACCTTGTGGGGAAAGGAGAAAATGCTGGTAACCAACATTTTCTCCTTTTCCCACAATGTTTCTACCCCATTAAAGAAAAATCGTCTCTTTTAAAATTATTCTCTGCAAATGCTTTCAATTTGGACTGGTTTAAAATTTTGTAATCAGGTAAAGAGTTAATGGATTTAATTTTATCTACTTCTTATTACCACCTGGGATGATTTGCTTGTAGCAGACTTACTGTACACCTGAGAACATCATTGCAAAAAGAGAAATTACTCTTAACTCTTTACCACACACCAAAAATTTAGACTTGTCCAAATTGAAAGCATTTGCAGATAACAATTTAAATGTAGTTAAAATGAATGAATTTGTCTTTGATAGAGTTGAAAACATTGTGGAAAAAGGAGAAAATGCTGGTTACCAGCATTTCCTCCTTTTCCCACAATGTTTTAAAAAGCCTTCTTCCTCAGGGTCGTTAAAACTCGGGACTGTGTGGTAACGGGTTAACAAGACAAACTTGGGAATTGCTCATATAATGAAGAATTCATCCCGTTTATTGTGACATTTTGAAAGCTGTGTTATAGTTGGATGAGTTAAGATGACCTGTCCTATAGGAAACCGCCTTGGGTTGTTGATGTTCTATTTGCAATTTCATCCTGTTTCAATTCGAAACATTTTGAACCTTTTACTGCACAATCCTGAGTTTTAAAGACCCTGTGGGAGAAGACTTTAGTAAACATTCTAGTAAACAAGAGGGCCATGATGGCCCTGGATCGCTCACCTGAGTCAATAGGCGAAATTTCACTCCAGGGTCACTCTAGAGCGCACACAAGGTTTTTCTAAGATTTGACCTAGTGACCTAGTTTTTGACCCCACATGACCCAATTTCAAACTCATCCCAGATTTTATCAAGACAAACATTCTGACCAAGTTTCATGAGGATTGGACCGAAAATGTGGCCTCTAGAGCGTACACAAGGTAAAAAGTTGACGACAGACGACGCACACTGCACGCCGGATGCCGGACACAGCACGATCACAATAGTTCACCATGAGCACTTTGTGCTCAAGTGAGCTAAAAAACATAAGTCAAAAAAGAGCACCACATGCAGGTGCCAACAATTGGCTGTTGTTTTTCGACTGATAAAAATTACCCTAACAATTTTTTAAAAAGGTCACCCTAGGAACATTTCTGTGAAATTATTTCAAAATCTGACCAGCCATTCCTGAGAAGAAGAATTAAGAAATTCCTCTCCATGTCCCTATGGTGCAAATAGCCCCCACCACCAGAGACATGTTTCTTGACAGATCAAAATTTTGCAAACATTTTTTGAAAAGGGTCACCAAAGGAACATTTCTGTGAAATTATTTCAAAATCTGACCAGCGGTTTCAGTAAAAAAAGAACTTTTAAGAATTTCTTCATGGCCGTATAGTGCAAGTAGCCCCCAGTCACCAAAGCCATGTTTCTTGACGGATCAAAATTTCGCAAACAGTTTTTGAAAAGGGTCACCCAAGGAACATTTCTGTGAAATTATTTCAGAATCTTACAAGCCGTTTCAGAGAAGAAGGATTTTTAAGAATTTCTTCATTTCCGTATAGTGCAAGTAGCCCCCATTCACCAGAGCCATGTTTCTTGACGGATCAAAATTTCGCGAACAATTTTTGAAAAGAGTCACCCAAGGAACATCTCTGTGAAATTATTTCAAAATCTGACCAGCTGTTTCAGAGAAGAAGAATTTTTAATAATTTCTTCATATCTGTATAGTGCAAGTAGCCCCCAGTCACCAGAGCCATGTTTTTCGACAAATCAAAATTTCGTGAACAATTTTTGAAAAGAGTCACCCAAGGAACATTCCTGTGAAATTATTTCAAAATCTGACCAGCGGTTCCAGAGAAGAAGAATTTTTAAGAATTTCTTCATGGCCGTATAGTGCAAGTAGCCCCCATTCACCAGAGCCATGTTTCTTGAAGGATCAAAATTTCGCAAACAATTTCAGAAAAGGGTCACCCAAGGAACATCTCTGTGAAATTATTTCAAAATCTGATCAGCGGTTTCAGAGAAGAAGAATTTTTAAGAATTTCTTCATTTCCGTATAGTGCAAGTAGCCCCCATTCACCAGAGCCATGTTTCTTGACGGATCAAAATTTCGCGAACAATTTTTGAAAAGAGTCACCCAAGGAACATCTCTGTGAAATTATTTCAAAATCTGACCAGCTGTTTCAGAGAAGAAGAATTTTTAAGAATTTCTTCATATCTGTATAGTGCAAGTAGCCCCCATTCACCAAAGCCATGTTTTTTGACAGATCAAAATTTCGCGAACACTTTTTGAAAAGAGTCACCCAAGGAACATTCCTGTGAAATTATTTCAAAATCTGACCAGCGGTTCCAGAGAAGAAGAATTTTTAAGAATTTCTTCATGGCCGTATAGTGCAAGTAGCCCCCATTCACCAGAGCCATGTTTCTTGAAGGATCAAAATTTCGCTAACAATTTTGGAAAAGGGTCACCCAAGGAACATCTCTGTGAAATTATTTCAAAATCTGATCAGCGGTTTCAGAGAAGAATTTTTAAGAATTTCTTCATTTCCGTAAAGTGCAAGTAGCCCACATTCACCAGAGCCATGTTTCTTGAAGGATCAAACTTTCGCGAACAATTTTTGAAAAGGGTCCCCCAAGGAACATTCCTGTGAAATTATTTCAAAATCTGACCAGCGGTTTCAGAGGAGAAGATTTTTAAAGAATTTCTTAGAAAATTCCATTTCGTTGCCATGGCAACCAGTTTTTGATGGAATCAAATTTTGTGAACAATTTTTAAAGAGGACCTCCAAAGGAACTTTTCTGCCAAGTTTGGTCCAAATTGGCCCAGTGGTTTAGGAGGAGATGATGTTTAAAGAATTGTTGATGACGCACGACGAACGATGCACGACGGATGACGCACGACGGACACCGGGTGATCCTAATAGCTCCCCTTGAGCACGTTGTGCTCAGATGAGCTAAAAAAGAAAATGCTGGTTACCTCATTTTCTCCTTGTTCAACAATGTTTTTGACTCAATCAAAGACAAATTCCATCATTTAAGCCACATTTAAACTTTTGTCTTGAAATGTTTTCAATATGGACAAGGAATCTTATCAAAATTGTGGGAAAAGGCGAAACTGCTGGTAACCAGCACGTCTTTTTTTCTGCAGTTTCTCCTTTTCTCACCATGTTTTCAATTGCCTTTTTTCTCAGGGTTGTTAAAACTCAAGATTGTTTGGTAAAGGGTCAATTTCAAAAAAATGCCCAGCTACACCCCCAGTCTGATCTTGGACCTTCTTAATGTCCAATACCAAAGTAGCCTTGATTGATTGTATGGAGTTTAACATCATTTTCAACGTTATTTCAGTTATATCACGGCTGCCAGTGCACTATCAATGCTTTCTGGCAGTTTCTTTTACCAGTACTCTGCACAACAGTCTTTCCAAGCCACTGGCTGCTTTCCCACATAACCATCGTCGAAACAATGGTCAGCAGTGAGAGAGGAATGAATCCTGTTGCAATGACTATCATCAATCCTCGGAAAGAAAGTGGCCAAGCCGGGGATCAAACCAGCGACCTCCTGTTCTCAAGTCCTGCATGCTACCGACTTAGCTACGCCGGGCTTGGCAGTAGCCTTGATACTGCATGGTATATGGTTGGTTCTTTTTGACTCAATGGAAACATTCATTTATTAATTTCTATGTGGCTCTAATTAAGGCTTGAAACTTGACATTTTTGATCATCATTACCTCCTTTATCTTCCCCAAGTTTGCCTCTAACTCTTTTTCTAGCCAACAGAATTTCAGTCTGGTCTATATTGATAGCATTCTGCAGACAACAAAATTAAACCCTTTCCCAAATGACAAAATTTTAGACTGGTCCAAATTGAAAGCAATTGCAGATGACAAATTAAGTGTGACTCAAAAATTGAAATTTGTTTTGGGAAAGGTAGAAAACATTGTGGGAAAAGGAGAAAATGCTGGTTACCAGCATTTTCTCCTTTGCCCACAATGTTTTCAAAAAGGCTTCTTTCTCAGGGTCGTTAAAAGTCGGGATTGTGTGGTGAAGAGTTAAACCCTTTACCTAATGACAATATTTTAGACTGGTCCAAATTGAAAGCATTTGCAGACAACACATTATTAAAAGTGGCTCAAACAGTGGAATTTGTTCTTGACAGAGCAGAAAACATAGTGGGAAAAGGAGAAAATGCTGGTTACCAACATTTTCTCCTTTTCCCACAATGTTTTCAAAAGGCTTCTTTCCCAGGGTCGTTAAAACCCGAGATTGTTTGGAAAAAGGTTAAAATGAAACAGGGTAGTAAACATGGTGGGAAAAGGAAAGAATGCTGGTTACCAGCATTCCCTCCTTTTCCCACTATGTTTTCAAAAGCCCTTTCTCTCAGGGTTGTAAAAACACTTGATTGTTTGGTAAAGGGTTAACCCTTTCTGAATATATTGCGAAATGCTGAAATGGATATTTCAGCCAATAAAAAAAGCATTTTGATACAAAGCCTAACAAAATATCTCATGATACTGTGATAGTGTACATCAAAGATTACACTGCATCTTTTTTGCAGTCTGATCTTGTTCTTTATTGTCAGGCTAAAGTAACTAAGTAAGTTAGGATAGGCAATTCAGCCTACAGATTAACAAAAACAATCATTTATCACAATTAAAAAGCAATTACATTTTGTCTGTGTTTGAATGTTCTCATTTCACCCTTTTCCTCAAAATCAAGAGTTTAAACAATCTAAAGGAGGTAAGCTTTTGAAAACATTGTGGGAAAAGGAGAAAATGCTAGTAACCAGCATTTTCCCCTCTTTCCTGCGATGCTTTCTACCTGTCAAAGATAATTTCCACAATTCTAACCACATTTAGTTATATTCTGCAAAATTAATGCTTTGCATTAGGACATACCATTTCAGTTCACTTTAATTTGTTGTCTCCAAATGCTTAGGATTTGGATAAATGTAAAATCTAAAATTGTGTCCTGAGGTAAAAAGTAAACAAAAGCATTCATTTATCACAGTTAAAAAGCAATTACATTTTGTCTGTGTCTGCCTGTTCTGGTTTAACCCTTACCACACAATCCCGACTTTTAATGACCCTGGGTACGAAGCCTTTTGAAAACATTGTGGTAACCAGCATTTTCTCCTTTCCCCACAATGTTTCCTACCCTTCCCAAAAGAAATTTCAGTTTTTTAGTCAAATTTCTTTTGTCGTCTGCAAATGCTTTCAATTTGGACAAATCTAAAATTTTGTCGTTTGGTAAAGAGTTAAGTCAAGCTCTGTGAAAAGGTAGCGAGTGCAATGCATCTCCAATGGTATTGACCAAGGGGTCATACTACAGTGTCAGTTCACACTGGCTGACCTGGGTCAAAACTTTTAGCTACTGGTAAATTTTCTGCTTGTCAAACGAGCATTCTACCTCATAATTCAGCTGTATTTTAGTTTAAAAAACAAGAGGGCCATGATGGCCCTGGATCGCTCACCTGAGTCAATAGGCCAAACATTCTGACCAAATTTCACAAGTATCTGACTGAAAATGTGGCCTCTATAGCGTGCACAAGGTTTTTCGATGATTTGACCTAGTGACCTAGTTTTTGACCCCACATGACCCAATTTTGAACTCGTCTGAGATTTTATCAAGCCAAACATTCTGACCAAGTTTCATAAGTATTTGACTAAACATGTGGCCTCCAGAGCGTACACAAGGTTTTTTGAAGATCTGACCTAGTGACCTAGTTTTTGACCCCGCATGACCCAATTTCAAACTCTTCCGAGATTTTATCAAGACAAACATTCTGACCAAATTTGACAAGTATCTGACTGAAAATGTGGCCTCTAGAGCACACACAAAGTTTTTCGAAGATTTGACCTAGTGACCTAGTTTTTGACTCCACAAGACCCAATTTCAAACTCGTCCGAGATTTTATCAAGAAAAACATTCTGGCCAAGTTTCATGAGGATTGGACTGAAAATGTGGCCTCTAGAGCGTAAACAAAGTTTTTCTAAGATTTGACCTAGTGACCTAATTTTTGACCCCACATGACCCAATTTCAAACTCATCTCAGATTTTATCAAGACAAACATTCTGACCAAGTTTCATGAGGATCGGACTGAAAATGTGGCCTCTACAGCGTACACACGGTTTTTCCAAGATTTGACCTAGTGACCTAGTTTTTGATCCCACATGACCATATTTCAAACTCATCCGAGATTTTATCAAGACAAACATTCTGACCAAATTTCACAAGTATCTGACTGAAAATGTGGCCTCTAGAGCGTACGTAAGGTTTTTCAAAGATTTGACCTAGTGACCTAGTTTTTGACCCCACATGACCCAATTTCGAACTCGTCCGAGATTTTATCAAGACAAACATTCTGACCAAGTTTCATGAGGATTGTATGAAAATTCGGCCTCTAGAGCGTACACAAGGTTTTTCTAAGATTTGACCTAGTGACCTAGTTTTTGACCCCACATGACCCAATTTCGATCTCGTCCGAGATTTTATCAAGACAAACATTCTGACCAAGTTTCATGAGGATCGGACTGAAAATGCGGCCTCTAGAGCGTACACACAGTTTTTCAAAGATTTGACCTAGTGACCTAGTTTTTGACCCCACATGACCCAATTTCGAACTTGTCCCAGATTTTATCAAGACAAACATTCTGACCAAGTTTCATGAGCATTGGACTGAAAGTGTGGCCTCTAGAGCATACACAAGGTTTTTCTAAGATTTGACCTAGTGACCTAGTTTTTGACCCCACATGACCCAATTTCGAACTTGTCCCAGATTTTATCAAGACAAACATTCTGACCAAGTTTCATGAGGATTGGACTGAAAGTGTGGCCTCTAGAGCATACACAAGGTTTTTCTAAGATTTGACCTAGTGACCTAGTTTTTGACCCCACATGACCCAATTTCGAACTCGTCTGAGATTTTATCAAGACAAACATTCTGACCAAGTTTCATGAGGATCGGACTAAAAATGTGGCCTCTAGAGCGTACACAAGGTAAAAAGTTGACAACGCACGCCGGACGCCAGATACAGCACGATCACAATAGTTCACCATGAGCACTTCGTGCTCAGGTGAGCTAAAAAAAGAACAAAATTATATATTATGAAACTTATGGATAAAATGCATTATAAAGATGCAGTAAATTCCCTTTTCCCAGACCGATGTGATGCTTAAATTTTCAGCTAAACCAGTCCCTGTACAATTGCAATTTTTTAATCGTTTACCATGCAATCCCACGTTTTAATGATCCTTTTGAAACAGGTTTTTGAAAACATTGTAGGAAAAGGAGCAAATGCTGGAAACTTAAATATGTTCTCATTTTACAACCATATTTTTATTCCTTTCAAAAGTCAAATCCTTTCACCTGAGCCTCATTTATTTGCTGTCTGCAATTTTTCAAATTTTGTTTCCTGATAAAGAATTAACCCTTTACCAAACGACAAAATTTTAGGCTTTTCCAAATTGAAAGCATTTGCATACAACAATTAAGACGTGACTCAAATAATGGAATTTGTCTTGGATAGAGTAGAAAACATTGTGGGAAATGGAGAAAATGCTGGTTACCAGCATTTTCTCCTTTTCCAACAATGTTTTCTAAAGGCTTCTTTCCGCGGGTCTTCAAAAGTTGGGATTATGTGGTAAAGAGTTAAAGGGGTCAATCTAGCATGATGTTTTTTCATGCCCATGTCCTACTTCCCAGGAGTTGTAAGAAAGAATGTTTGGTAAATAGTTAACTATAAGGATGGCAAAACAAATTGGGGGGGAAGGGGGCAGGGGGCAGTTTATCCTTTTCCAACATTTTTCATCCTGTTAAAGACAAATGCCATTATTTGAAGAAACTTTAACCCTTTACCACAAAATCCCGACTTTTAACAACCCTAAGATAGAAGCCTTCCGACAACATTATGGGAAAAGGAGAAAATACTGGTGACCAGCATCTGCTCCTTTTTCTAAAATGTTTTCTACCTTCCAGGGCAAAAACTACTATTTGAAAAATACAATCATGTATTTGATTTGTCGTTTGTAAATTCCTTCATTATCGAAGAGTCCAAAATCATGCAATGTGGTATAGGGATAATAAGTGGTCTTAAAGTGCTTCCAGAATGGACAAATCTAAAATTATGTTGTCTGGTGACAAGTTCATATTTATACAGCAAAATTAAAGTAGCTGTTGGGAACAGCAATTACAGCAAGAACCTCAATGGTCATAGAACATAAGCTGCAGTCTTACCTTAATCTACACGGTTTGCTACTTCTTGATTCCAAATTTTGGTCAAAATGTCACTCTGTTTCTATAGGAATTGTTTTCTTAGATCTGGAAAAATGGAAAAAAAAAAAGGGATTGCATTTATTTAACTCTTTACTACCCGAAAAAATTTAAAACTTGTCCAAATTGATAAGCATCTGCAGACAACAAAATTAATGTGACTCAAATATTGAAATTTGTTTCGGAAAGGGTAGAAAACATTGTGAGAAAAGGAGAAAATGCTGGTTACCAGCATTTTCTCCTTTTCCCACAATGTTTTCAAAAGGATTCTTTCAAAGAGTCGTTACAGGTCGGGTTAAGTCAAATTGTAGAAATCATACTTTGAAAACAGTTATGTATACTGAGGCAAACTACATAGTATAATTAGTGTTGCACCCCCTGTGTTTTTTGCTGGGTTTGATTTTCTGACGTGAATGAGATAAAATTGGGTCGAAATTAGAATTCGGCTACTGCATACACCAACAGACTTGTCTTTTGCCCATAGATTGAACTGAACTGAGGTATCCCTTGACCTCATGGTAAGTGGGAATCTTTTGTCTAGGTGTTGCTTTCAAATTTAAGAAAAAAAAGAGAAGCGTTTAAGTTTGGTTAAAACAGGGAATTTAATGTCGAAACAAAACTTACGACAGGTTGAAAGTGACCTGCAGAGAATTGACGCACAAAATCAGGCAATATTGCGTACTTCCGCCCGGGGCATGCAAAACAGCTTGCAGTCTTTGTCTCACACCTCTCACGAGAGGTTGAAACAGCTCGATCAGTAGCTGCTGCCATGAGGTTAAGGGATACCTCAGTTCATTCCATTTCAGAGACAACAGACTTGTTTGTTCTTGTATACAGCAGGCAGATTCTACTTTCCAACCCATTTCATATCATTCACGCCAGGAAATTAAACACGTTAAAAACACAGGGGGTGCAACACTAATTTTACTATGTATATATGAAGACAAAAGTGGTTGTGACTGATCTCTCCATTTCTCACAAAAGTTTCTGATGCTTCCCTAAATGTTGGTGCCTCACGTTAAATGCCTTTATGACGGAAAGTGATAAATTTGTTAACAGCTATGCATTTTACATTCTAAAATGCATGTCAGAATAATGATGACAAATACAGCTATGTCTATCGATGCGTCATCAGCTTTTGTTTTTTTACAAAAAATACATTAAAAACTGGAATGATATTAACAAAGTGTTGCTTTTTAAGCTCATAACCCTTTACCACTCAATCCTGTATTTTGACAGTCTGATCTTTGATCTACACTTTGCACTTCTATGCCAGATATTCCGACTAAAAAAGGTGTGAAATTGCAGTATGTGCATTTTTAGTTCTGACTGAAATTGTCCATTTCATTCCTTTTGACACCACGATGCTGATTAACTGAAATTGACTGTTTCACTTAATCATTAAGACAAGACCTAAACATTGCAGGTTCCAGGCTATGTCTGCCAGTTATTTTCATTGTAGATCCAAGATCAGTGAATGCATGTTTTGTGCAGTATGATCTTTATCTTCACCATGCACAAATGGTACTTAAATTATTCTTAGCAATGTAAGGGTTTAGACTGGTTGGCAGATTTATACACTTGGCATTTTTGATGAAGTTTGAAATGCCTAGTAGAGATGATTTTCCATACATTATCTTATTCAAATTAAACCAAATAGCTTCATTCTTAATAAAAACAAAATTTTGAAGTTGTCAAAAGGTCAAAATGATTATCATTTGCAGACTACATATTTGTCTTTGAAAAGAAAGAATACATTGTATGAGCAAACTAACATACAGGCACATCCAGTGTATATTGCACAAACAGATTTGGCCTTACTAGACTATAATATACATAGTAAAATTAGTGTTGCACCCCCTGTGTTTTTAACGTGTTTAATTTTCTGGTGTGAATGATATGAAATGGGTTGGAAATTTGAATCTGGCTGCTGTATACAAGAACAAACAAGTCTGTTGTCTCTGAAATGGAACGAACTGGGGTATCCCTTAACCTCATGGCAGCAGCTACTGATCGAGCTGTTTCAACCTCTCATGAGAGGTGTGAGACAAAGACTGCAAGCTGTTTTGCATGCCCCAGGCGGAAGTACGCAATATTGCCTGATTTTGTGTGTCCATTCTCTGCAGGTCACTTTCAACCTGTCGTAAGTTTTATTTCCACATTAAATTCCCTGTTTTAACCAAACTTAAACGCTTCTCGTTTTTTCTTAAATTTGAAAGCAACATCTAGGCAAAAGATTCCCACTTACCATGAGGTCAAGGGATACCTCAGTTCAGTGCATTTTATGGGCAAAAGACGAGTCTGTTGGTGTATGCAGCAGTCGAATTCTAATTTCGACCCAATTTTATCTCATTCACGTCAGAAAATCAAACCTGGTAAAAAACACAGGGGGTGCAACACTAATTTTACTATGTATATTATGTCCTCCCAAAATTCATTTCCTTTTCTTCAGAAACCAATAAGTTAATACAGCGGTCTAATAATTGCTGGTGGAATGATCGTTTTGGTTACCTCTTTACCAAAAGACATAATTTCGGACTCAACCAAATTGAAAGCATTTGCAGAAGACAAAAATAAATGAGTGCTCTAACAAAAGGAGGCTTAATACATCTTCATGATGGATGATATCAAGCAAGTCGACATGTTACTATGGATCCATCAAAACCATTTTGTCGAAAAACTGTCTAAATCATGAGGTAGACTGGTCCCTTGACATACAAAAAATTGACCTATAGAGAAAAGTTTCGACTCGGGTCAGCCTGCGCGGGCTGCACAGGCTGACCTGGGTCGATACTTTTTCGTAGATGCATTAAGCCCTCTTTTCACACAGCATGGCTCAAATGTAGTTCAAATGATGATTTCTGTCTTTGATAGGATAGAAAACATTGTAAAAAAAGGAGAAAATGCTGGTTACCAGCATTTTCTCCTTTTCCCACAATGTTTTCAAAAGGTTTCTTCCTCAGGGTTGTAAAAACTCGGAATAGTGCAGTAAAGCGTTGAAGGAAAATACCACCAGTATGTCTCTAAGAAAAACAAAACCAGGTACACAAGGCTGGAAAAGTATTTTCCCCTCCACTCTCAGATCTCAATAAAGAAACAAACAAGTTCAATTAGTGCACAAATGTTTTTGTGGCATAATCTTAGACCTAATTTGCGTGTTTCTTTTCTATTGGAAACTTCCAAACTTGCTGTAGGACAATACAGTTTTCAGTTTGTTGACTATGAATAGTACATATTAAGTTACAATGCTATCAAGTTGCACAACTCCGAAATTAACCCTTATACCACACAAATACCAGCATCAATATCTCAGTAGAAAACTGTTTTAGAAAGAAAATCATATGTGGTAAGGCACAATCATTGCTTGTAAAAAATAGCTCCTTTTCATGATATGTTTCCTAGCCAATTTAACTCTTTTATAAACAACAAAATTTTAGATGTTACAAAATTGAAGGCATTTGCAGATAAGAGATAATTTAAATACAGCTCAAAAGACGACTACTTTCTGTGAAATGGTCGACTGATTGAATTGTGTTTTACGCCGCTTCCAACATCATTTCAGTCATACCACGGCAACAGCTCACATGTTCATATATTTCCTTGGTTTCACCAGTACTTGGCTAGGGCTCTGAAGTGTCCTACCCAAGGAAGCTTCTAGGAAAACCCAAGCAGATCCAGTGAGGCTCAAACCCAGGGTCTCAAGGTCACAAGTCCTACACCTTACCACTGAGCCACGCAGGACCTCCCCATGAAATGGTTCCAAACATTGTGGGAAATGGTGCTAATGCTGGTTACTACAAAATTTTAGACCCATCCACATTGGAAGCATCTGCAGAGGAAAATCTTATTTGGCTAAAATTTTGGGAAATATCAGCTCTATGAAGGGGTACTAGAAAACATAGTGCAGAATGGAGAAAATGCTGGTTACCAGTATTTTCTCCTTTTCCAACAATGTTTTCGAAAGTTTTCGCTGTCAAAGATGTTAAAAGTCTGGATTGTGTGGTAAAGGGTTATGAGAGGTCTCTTTCCTTCAAATACTTATTTATTGGGATTATTGTTAATGTTTTGGTTCACTGCAAACCAAGTGTGCATGAAATTTTGAAGACAGTGAAGGACTCGTCTATTTACCTTTTACCACACAATCCCGAGTTTTGACAAACCTGAGGAAGAAGCCTTTGGAAAACATTGTGAAAAAAGAAGAAATGCTAGTAACCAGCATTTTCTCCTATTTCCTCATTGTTTTCTACCAGTTCAAAGATAAATTCTATCATTTGAGCCACATTTGAATTGTCGTCTGCAAAAGTTTTAAACTTGGACAAGTCTTAACCCTTTCCCAAACGACAAATTTTGGACTGGTCCAAATTGAAAGAGTTTGCAGACAACAATCTTAAATTTGATGAAAATGGCAGGAAGTTCTCAAAAAGGGTAGCAAACACTGTGGGAAAAGGAGAAATTGCACGAGCAATTTCTCCTTTTCCCACAGTGTTTTCAAAAGACTTGTACTGCGGACACGTCAAAACCAGGGCTTGTTTGGGAAAGGGTTAAAGATTTTGTTGTGTGGTAAGAGTTGATCCAACCAGAAAATCCTTGATTTTAATGACCTTAAATGAGAAGGCTTTTGAAAACATTGTGGAATAAGGAGAAATTGATGGTACTTAGCATTTTCTCCTTTTCCCACAATTTTTTTACCCTGCCAAAAAACAGAAATTATCATCTGAGCCACATTTTTATGCATATGCTTTCAATTTGGGCAAGTCCAAAACTTTAGTGTTTCATGAAAGGTTAAAAAAGGGAAATTCTTACTTTTAAAACCTGGCTTTGCTTGAACCCTTATACATGTCCTTGCCATTTTCTACCCAATATTTTGAACTTAAAGTTCTTGTTTTTTAACCCTTTCCCAAACGACAAATTTTGGACTGGTCCAAACTGAAAAAGTTTGCAGATGACAATTTTAAATTTGATCAAAATTGCAGAAAGGTCTCAAAAAGGGTAGAAATCACTGTGGGAAAAGGAGAAATTGCTCGTTACGAGCAATTTCTCCTTTTCCCACAGTGTTTTCAAAAGACCTGTACTGCAGACACGTGAAAACTAGGGCTTGTTTGGGAAAGGGTTAATTGAAATTGAAGAGAGTATTCTCCTTATTTTTCACAATATTTCAGCTCAGAGATCCATTGTTTCTTCTGAAATAATCATTGTTTAACTTGAAAAGTTTATCAGATTTGCTGCTGCTTGGAGCAAATTTTGGATAATTCAGCTGCAGAAAAAAAATATGTATATATACACTTTTTTACACTGGAGAAAGAAACATGTAAGTAAAAGCAAGTATCTTTTCTCAGAGTAAAACTGGAGAAAACATAGCTTGCTCAACGATGGTTTTTTTCCAATTTATGAAAATGTTTTCAACAGACTTTCAGTTCTTGATTTCAAAAAGCCCTGCCTAGCATAATGGCCATAAAATTGCTAATTGCAGAAACATCTGCTGAATTCTGTTCACTTGACAAAGTGTCTCCATCTAGCTAAAGAGTTACATTTCAGAGTACAGATTACCACTAGAAACAATTTCTTTGAAAATTTCCTTGATAAAAATGGTATTTAAGGTTTCAAGTGAATTAGTTGCTCACCAGATGTCAAAATTTAAAGCTTTTGTGGTCAACAATTACACCTAAAATGTGGAGAATTGCTTGGAATGGTGAAAAATATTGTGGGGGAAAAAGAGAAAATGCTGGTTATCAGCATTTTCTCCTTTTCCCACAATATTTTCAAAGATTTCCTCCTCAGGGTCCTGAAAAAAAAAACACCCTGGACTGTTTGGTTAAAGGGAAAAGGTTTCATAACTTAATTCATGTGAAAATAATGTGATACAGGAAGAATTTGTAAGTAATCAGTCTGGCTAAAATCCCCTGGTTAGGAGTTATAACCAATAGCCGCTATTGCTTAAAAAGGCATTGTCTATTGCAAGGTTTGAACAGTTCTATGCACAGTTCTGAACACTATGAAGTATCTAATTAAAGACTAAAAGACGGAAAATAAAGCCCTCAGATAAAATGAGGCTAGAGATTTCGGGAAATTTTCAACATTCAACCAACAGTTAATATTTCAGAGAAATACTGCTTTCTTTTATTGTTTCTTAGGTTAATTCATAGCATGCTAAAGGTACCTTAAGAAACTTTTTCAAACAGTGTAAGGTCAGTGGGCACAGAACTTGCAGTCTGAACTTGAAATTAAACACTTTCAAATATTTCAAAATTCTTTCCCCTGTTTGATAAAAGATTGCTGCAATGTTACAAAACAGTCCCATTTATAATGACATGGAGAGGAAAGCATTTGAAAACATTGTAGGTAAATGGTGAAAATGTTAGTAACCAGCATTTTCTCCGTTTTCTTCATGGAAAGGAAAGCTTTTGAAAACATTATAGGGAAAGGAGAAAATGCTAGAAACCAGTATTTTCAACCTTTCCCTCAATGTTTTCTATCCCTGTTAAGCGAAACTCAATCATTTTAGCCACAATGAATTTGCCGTCTGCAAATACTGTCTTAAAATTTGTTGAAATTTGGTAAAGAATTATTAACTCTTTACCAAACAATAAGATTTTAGACTAGTCCAAACTGAAAACATTTGCAGACATCAAATTAAATAGTAACTCAAAACATGTTATTTGTCTTTCAAAGAGCAGAAAGCATTGTGGAAAAAGGAGAAAATGCCTGTTACCAGCATTTTCTCCTTATCCCTCAATGCTTTCACTAGCCTTCTTCCTCAGGGTCGTTAAAAGTTGGGATTGTGTGGTAAAGGGTTTAGATTCATAATACATGTATTGATTAATTTCTGTTAAAAACATCTAGATTCAATTTATTTATCACTAAAAGGATTTACAAAAAGCTTCACCATAAAAAAAAAACAAACAAAAAAGGGTTAAATATGCATTCATTTCACAAGTACCTTCTTTGTTTGACAGAGCTAATTAATATTCCTACATGCATCTACCTAATGAATTATTTATAGGTCTGTTTTCACAGACAGACATAAGTTTGAAACACCAATACCAGACGGCTTTTGAAAGCCTATAAAATGTTAAAAAGGAAGACACAGACAAACAAAAAAAAAAGAAATGAACCATGCTCTGACAAAAGGAGGCTTAAACCATCTCCCTGCTACAGGATATCAAGCAAGTCATCACATACTCATGGTTCCATAAAATCCACTTTGTCTCACAACCAACTGGATCTGGGGGTGGAAGGGTCCTTTGGCATGCAGAAAATTTACAAATAGCAAAAGGTTTCGATCCATGTCAGCCTGCGCAGTCTGCGCAGGCTGACATGGGTCGATACTTTTTGCAGATGTATTAAGCCCCTTTTTGCCAGAGCATGGCTCAAACAGATATGAAAATATTATAAAACCAGTTACTTCACTTGCCATTAAGTTAGCAGTTTCATGGCACTTAATGTCATTTTCAAGATCATTGCAGTTGTATCCTGGTGGCCAGTGCACCTATCCATGCTTTCCTGGTGTTTATTTTACCAGTGCTTTGCACAATATTCTTCCCAAGCCAGTCTGGAAGCTTGCCCACCAGACCACCACCAAAAAAGAGATCAGCTGTGAAAGAAGAATGGATCCCGTCACAACAAGGATCCTGTCACAAAAACTATCATCAATTCTTGGAAAAAAATTCCCCAAGCTCGGGGTTTTAAATGAGCAATCCCTGCTTTCAAGTCCTGCACACTTCATACTGTGCTATCTAGGAAGGTTGAGAAAATTTTAGACTCATCCTAAAAAATTATTGAAAGCACTGAATTTTGCAGATGACAAATCTAATGTGACTCAAGTGATCTCAGAATTGTCTTTGAATTAGTAGAAAATACGGGAAAAGGAGATAATGCATGTTACTAGCATTTTTCCTTTTCCCATAATGTTTAATAAAGCCTCCTTCTTTGAGGTCGTTGAAACAAGGGGTTGTTTGGTAAAGGGCTCATTTTGTTGGTCATATTGTTTTGAAAGGACTTTTGAGGCAGGACAGCAAACAGGAAAGGGGCTTATTAATTTTTGAAGATTCTTGAAAAATTGTAAGCAAGCAAGTTTTCAATTGTGAAATAAAAGGTTCTGAATCTGAAGGACACTGAAAATCTCTTCAATATAAATCTGTTTTAGGCACTGTGCTTCTCAGGTGGGTGTGGCCTTTGACAAAGCATAACAGAGCCTCTAGCCAAGTACAGGTGAAAGAAAAAAGCATATTAACCTTTAAAGTGCCTTTCATGACTATAGTTATCTTTGCGGCTAGTGTAGATCAACATCAGGCTGCACAAAACGTGCAGCCTGATCTTTGATCTAGACTGTCCGCTTCGCTGAAACACTATAGATAAAAGCAATCATGAAATTGCTATTATTTGCATTGTATTCCTAGGATGAACATTTGTGCTGCTTTTATTCAGCACTTAAAAGATAAAAAAGTGAGCCGTTACCCTAGAATGACTGATGTGCTTCAAAAAATGGCATTACATCCAATTTAAACAAGCAAACGTGTAACGAAACAATCTGGTTTCGTAATGGTCCTAAAAAAGAGGATTAAAATGGAAAACATTGTGGGAAAGGGAGAAAATGCTGGTAACCTTCCTTTCCGACAATGTCTTCTACTCTTCCAAAGACAAATCTCATTATCTGAGGGACATTTGATTTGTTGTCTGCAAATGCTTTGAATTTGGACAGGTCTAAAATTTTGTCGTCTGGTAAAGAGTTAAATATCTGTGCACTACTAATAACTTTAGAGTCATGCAAGTGGAGAAGCATCACAAAGGCCAAAAATGGAAAGATGATTCGAATAAGTCTAAAATTTTGTCATCTGGTAAAGAATTTAAAGTATCTGTGCATCACTGGTGACTTTGTGTCAGGTGATGAGCTTGGCATTTACCCTTCAAGCCCTGGAACTGACTGAAGTTGTTTTTGCAGACAATGAAGATCAAGATCAGACTATATATAGAACATGCAGTCTGATCTTAGATCTCTGTCACTGTCTGCTTCTTTCTTGCAAAGTCTAGTGGAAACAGCAATATTTTGAGCTGTTTTTCCTAATTAAGAAAGTCCAAATCATTAATTCAGCACTTTAAGCGTTAAATCACTTGCAAAAGAGGAAAGACTGATTTGGACAAATTCCAAATGATTTGGTTATATGAAGTTACAGTAAAATGTCTACCACAGTCTGACCTAAGGAAATTGATTTTTCTTCGAGATTAATTTGTGTTTTGTAAATGTCTGCTTACCTGGGTGATTTTGACATGCAAGATAAGAGGACAAATCTAGGTTAAATCAGGGCCTTTTCAAACTTGCCTTTCATCCAGTTACTTTCAATGACTCAAAATAAACCCTTTCAATCATTGAAACATCTTGTAAATACATGTACCTCCAAACTCCAAAGCCCTCGCAGATGTGGGGACAAATAGTGAGACTTCAAGTCAACTTCAAGGAGCAATTATTCATTTTGTAACAATAGGTATGTCTAATTTTAAATTCCATGAATTGATGATAGTCATTACAGCAGGATTCATTTTTCTCTCACCGCTGATCATTGTTTCTACGATGGTAATGTGGGAAAGCACCAAGTGGCTCCGAAAGAATATTGTGTGTAGTACTTGTAAAAGAAACCCTAGGAAGGCATGGATTTCTGAATTAGGAAAAGGCCACTGCCTTTGATGAAAAATTTGCTCAAAAGTTAGGCAATCAGAATTTGTCAAGTTAAGAATGTAAACCACAACTTTGTGCTGCCCTTACTAAGCTAATTAGATGAGAACCACAAGTTTGTACTGTCCTTATTACCTAAGCTTTCAAGTTAGGCAATCAGGATTTGCCAAGTCTAGGATGAGAACACAAATTTGGTCTGTCTGAACCAAGCTCAAAAGTTAAGCAATGAGAATTTATCAATAGAATGAAAATCACAAGTTTGTGGCAATACCCAGAATGATAATGCAGCTATTTTTAATTTGCTCTTACTTGAATGACCAATCTTAAAAGGTATTAACACCAACTTATCTAAGTCAAGTTGTCTGACCTGCCAAAATTTGCTTAATCTGTTAGAAAGCTTTTCTTCATAATGTATTTGTTGCCATTTTACCTGTTTTAACAATTTTCCTTTCTGAACCCAATACAAATGGCAAAAAAAAAGTTGTCACAATGTCTAAATGCTAAACTAGTATCTATATGTTTATTCAACTTTCACTGCTTTTTTAAAGACCTCTCTTCAAAAGCTTTGAGACATTGTAATTAAATGTCTGATGAGTTTATGACCTTAAAAAAGTATCATCAGGAAACAGGAAAAAAGTGTTCATTCACTTCAACCCTTTCCCAAACAACAAATTTTGGCCCATATGCAGACTACAAATTTGAAAGTGGTACAAGTGAACTTAAAATTTTTTGACGGGGTAGAAAACACTGTGGGAAAAGGAGAAAATGCTGGTTACCAGCATTTTTTCCTTTTCCCACCATGTTTTCAAAAGGCCTTTTCCTCAGTGAAGTGAAAACATGGGATTGTTTGGTAAACGGTTAATTCCTCTTTGTATATTTTTTTTTTCATTTTTGTTCTGATTAACAAATGAAATGAAAAAAAAAAACACCAAGTGATGGGCTTTCTTTCTGACATTGATTCTGCACGGAAATCTGTGATGATAAGTATCCGTCAGAAAAAAAAAGAACTCTTAATGAAGGAGAAGGTAAAACTGGCCTTGATCTTTTGATTGACAATAGACCACAGTGGTTGAGTGCCAAAGTTGTGACCTTCCAATTAGTTGTATTGAATCATAGTGAGAAGGCTCAACAGCTTGTTTTGTTAGGTGTTTAGGGGCACAAGCTTTCAACATTTTCAAACTGTATCATCTGCACCTTAACCCTTTCCCAAACAAGCCCTGTCTGCAGTACAAGTCTTTTGAAAACACTGTGGGAAAAGGAGAAATTGCTCGTAACAAGCAATTTCTCCTTTTCCCACAGTGTTTTCTACCCTGTTGGAGAACTTTCTGTCATTTTCATCAAATTTAAAATTGTCGTCTGCAAACTCTTTCAATTTGGACCAGTCTAAAATTTATCGTTTGGGAAAGGGTTAAACATTTATCCTGCGAGCTGAAAAATGATAAGGTCATCCGACTATTTAATCCTGGTTGGGGAAAAAAATCCACAAATATACCACAAAAATTATTTGCTATCTGGAATTTGAACCTGGCATCATGAAAGCCATAAACCCAGCAACTCTACCACTAAGCTATCAGCATTTAATTGCCAACAAGCATGTTTAAAATGTACCATATTTTGTCCATTGATATGCAGAATTTAGAATAAATGCGCACATAGATCTACTTGGTTTCATGAAAAACAGAATGAAAAAAAAATACATAAAAAATATAAAAACATGGGACATTCCTCTTTTCTCTAAATGTAATTGTCCAAGGTATTTTAGTTTTACAGCCTCTTTAGGTGACAAATGAAAATCATTGGGTTTTGTTAAGATTTTCTGAAAAAAATTGCAAAAGAATCTGCAAGCATGCCACTTCTATCCTTTACTACACAATTACAAGGTTTAATGTCCCAGATCCAGTCTGACAAAGAAGGCTTTTGAAAACATTTTGGGAAAAGGAAAAAATGTTTGCAACTTAAGCACTTTCTCCTTTTCCCAAATTGTTTTCTTCACTGTCAAAGGTGAATTCAATCATTTGAGCTATATCCAATTTGTCATCTACAAATGTTTTCAATTTGGATATGTCTAAAATTTTATCATGAGGTAGAGAGTTAATGGCTTAAAAGTAAAACAGTCAAATAAGTAAACACTCTCACAAAAAGATCAAAAGCTGTTAGTTGCATTTGAACTGCCACTCTCAATGACAAACTCTCAATGTAGAAATATTTGCCTTTGATGTTTTCTTTCCTGTCATAAAGAAACCCTCTGGTGCATATGATGCAAAAAAAAAAGAAAGAGAAAAAAGTCATGAAGGGGGAAACTGCCCCTTATGCACTTTAATGATCCTTTCATCTTGGCAACATCAAGCTTTTTTCATCTGATTTTCTTCAAATTTTCTGTAAAACATCTACAATGTGCTGGTGTTGTAACCCTTACAGTGCCTTTCAAACCACAGTTGCCTTTGCAGACAGTGTAGAACAAGAACAGACTGCACAAAAAGCACAGTCTGATCTTTAAAATACACTGTCAACTTTGCTGAGGCATATTTTTACAAGAACAACCTTTAGTAACTGCAGTAACTCAGGTCTTCAATATTTCTATACGGACTATGTTTGTTGTTGTTTTTTTCTGTACTCTACAGGTCACGTTTATCTTTAAGTTCATAAGACCCAGAAATTAAATAATCATGAAATGATGGGTAAAATTCAAGGATGAATCTTGGGATAATGACCAAAGAATGAAGAGAAAATCTCAAATTTTCGAAACAGTTCACTAAGTTATACCCACGCTGCACTAATGGCTGCATTCCTGTTTGGTCAACTAGAAGGGAATTTGAGTTCATTAATACCTTTTTTCTCATGTATTTTTGCATCAGTAGATAACACCTTTACCAGGTTCTAATGATCTTGACAAGAAAACATTGTGGGAAAAGGAGAAAATAATGGTAACCAGCATTTTCTCTTTTTCTCAGTGTTTTCTACCGTTTCAGAGACAAGTCTCACCATTTGAGCCACATTTGAATTATCATTTGCAAAGTCTTACAGTTTGGGTAGGTCTAAAAGACCTCCAGATAAAAGGGAGTGATAGTACTTTAAATCCATTATTTCTCTTCCAAACACTATGTTGTGGGTACTCATTAGAATCGTCTCATCGAGAGTACCCATAACATAAGGTTTAGTGGAGAGTGTTTACTATTTTCAATTTTGAAATCAAAATCACTCCCTTTAACTGGAGCTTTGGCCTTAGGTCTTGCTGTTTGGTAAAGGGTTTATTGTCTTTGAACAACTCTAGACAACTGAAAATAACATCTGATGAAACCGAGAAAGATTTTTGTTATACTGGCTTGAATAAACAAACAGACCATGCACATGAAAGATCAGCCTTCACTTTCTGTACAATCTGATCTTGATCTATGTTGTATGCAAAAGCCCTTGTTTCAGGATATGATGCTGAAAGGGTTTAACCCTTCACCACACAATCCAAAGTTTTAACGACGCCGAGAAAGAAAGCCTTTGAAAACAATATCTGAAAAGGAGAAAATGCTGGTAACCAGCATTTCCTCCTTTTCCCACCATGTTTTCTACTCTTCCCAAAACAAGTTTCAATTTTTGAGTCACATTTATTTTGTCGTCTGTAAATGCTTTTAATCTGGACCAGTCTAAAATTTTGTCATTTGGTTAAGGGTTAACTCTTTACCAGATGATAGAATTTTGGATTTGTTAAAACTGAAAGCATTTGCAGACAACAAATTAATATGACTCAAAAATTGAAATTTGTTTTTGAAGAGATAGAAAACACTGTGGAAAAAAGAAAAAATGCTGGTTACCAGCATTTTCTTTTTTCCCCACAATGTTTCCAAAAGCCTTATTCTTGAGGGTCGTTAAAAGTTGGGATTGTGTAGTAAAGTGTTAAAACATAGTGATCAAAGGAGAAACCATTTGTAATGCACAATTTCTCCTTTTGCCTGCATGTTTTTAGCATGCATCAGTGCATTTTACGCATTATTTATGTTATCCAACTTTTGCATAGCATTTCAGTGAGCTTTGGTATGGAAAGTCTGCCTGAGATTCAAGCACAAAACCTTGCAAGTCACATGCTAATTTGAAAGCAGTGTGAGAAAAGTGAAAAAAGCTGGTATTCATAACCATTTCTTTACCCTTTTAACCCTTTACCACACAATCCCGAATTTTAACGACCCCGAAAAAGATGGATTTTGAAAAAATTGTGGGAAAAAGAGAAAATGGTGCTAACCAGCATTTCCTCCTTCTGCAACAATGTTTTCTATCCTATAGAAGACAGCAATAACCATCTGAGCCACATTTACAGTAATTTGTTGTCTGCAAATACTTTCAATAATGGTCTAGTACAAACTTGTTTGTTTGGTAAAGGGTTAGGACAAACCTCATCATTTGAGCCTCGTTTTATCCATTTGCTACAAAACCTGCCAAATGGAGAAGTGCAAAATTTGTACCTGAACAAAAGAATCGACAATCAATATTAATGGTATGTGTTTTCTCCTCTGTAGATATCTCAGAATATTCTATCACTTCTTAGTTACCCTGGCATTGGTTGGTAAAAGATAAGTAGCCTTTCAAACACTGAAAAACCTTTAACCTTTTCCCAAACAACAAATTTTGGACTGGTCCAAATTGAAAGAGTTTGCAGACTACAATTTTAAATTTGATGAAAATGGCAGAAAGTTCTCAAAAAGGGTAGAAAACACTGTGGGAAAAGGAGAAATTGCTCGTTACGAGCGATTTCTACTTTTCCCACAGTGTTTTCAAAAGACTTGTACTGCAGACACGTGAAAACCAGGGCTTGTTTGGGAAAGGGTTAGTATTTTTTAACCCCTTCCAACACAATCCAGAATTTTAATGATCTCGAAAAATACAGCTTTTAGAAACATTGTTGAAAATAAGGAAAAAGGTGGGAACCATCATTTTCTCCATTTTCCACTTTACCAAAGGCAAATTCCTTAATTTGATCCCAATTTGTTTTGTTGTCAGCAAATCATTGCTTTGAATTTGGGCAAGTCTAAAATTGTGTCGTTTGCTAAAGAGTTGACTAAAAACCTCTCTCAGCTCATTAACTCTTTACCAAACAACAAAATTTTAGACTGGTCCAAATTGAAAGCATTTGTAGATGACAAAATAAATGTGACTCAAAAAATTGAAATTTGTTTTGGGAAGGGTAGAAAACATTGTGGGAAAAGGAGAAAATGCTGGTTACCAGCATTTTCTCCCATTCCCATAATGTTTTCAAAAGGCTTCTTTTTCAGGGTCGTTAAAAGTCGGGATTGTGTGGTAAAGGGTTAACTCTTTACCAAACAGTAAAATTTAAGACTTGTCCAAACTGAAAGCATTTTCAGGCAACAATATTAATATTTCTCAAATGGTAATGATTTGTTTTTGACAGGATAGAAAACATTGTAGGAAAAGGAGAAAATGCTGGTTACCAGCGTTTTCTTCTTTTTCCGCAATATTTTCAAAAGGCTCATTTCCCAGAGTCGTTAAAAGGCGGCATTGTATGGTAAAGGGTTAAATTGATTACCATAAGTCATGTAAAGTGAACCAATACCAGAGCTTGTTGGTTTGAATCTTAATGCATTCAACGTTTCTTTTGGATACTTGATACAGTCATAGGATAAGACGGCAGAGATGCATTTACTAAGGATCCTTGCTACCCGCTTGAAAAAGACATCCTGCACTGCCGCTATTCATCATCATGTGGGTTCACCATACTGACTCTGTAATAGGAATGAATAGAAAGTTGCTTGATTGATTGAATGATTGACTGATTGATTGATTGATTGTATAGTGTTTAACGCCGTTTTCAACATTACATCATGGCAGCCAGTGCACCTATCCATGCTTTCCTGGAGTTTCATTTACCAGTACATGTAACTGTAAAATATTATTTCCAAGCCACTGGCTGCTTTCCCACATAACAAGGGTCAGCAATGAGAGAGGAATCAATCCTGTAGCGATGACTATCATCAATCCTCGGACATCCTCGTTAACCCAGCTCCAATGTATTCCGTATACAACATTCATCGCCCCTGGGTTATCTTGCGTATGGTTTCTTGTTCTCATGAATTATTCATGCAGTATTTTGATTGGTAATCTCAGATTTTCAGTGAGAAAATTTAATCTATTTTTATCAACCATATGCCATCATTTCTATTTTTACCTCCTCTACAACCAATCAAATCGATAAATGTAGTTTACGGAATACATCGGAACTGGGTCAACGAGGATGACATCATCCCTGCTACATACCCCTAAGGACTGCAACAGCACGCTGTATTTCTGAATATTTGCCTTTGTATACAAGGATTTGTAATGTCTGCCCTGGATTGTCATAAGGCAAATGCCACAGAAGGAAGGCCCACCAGCCGCCGCCATATTCGTTGTTAATGATGTGGGTTTTAGCCGGTTTATTCATAGTAATAGAAGAAATGTGATTATCCTCCACTACAAGAGAGTATCGTTATGTTATTGACAAATTCGATTGGATATTGGGTGTAATTCACAACCTTATGAATATTCATAGAAACGACGGTTTCGCAATGGAATGTCCCAGGGGTGATGAATGGTAATACTTCACACCTGGGTTAACGAGGATGTCCTTGGAAAGAAATTGGCCAACCCGGGGCTCAAACCAGCAACCTCCTGTTCTCAAGTCCCATACGCTACCGACTGAGCTACGGGGGCTAGGCTAGAAAGTTGCATTGGCCCCAGTACAATAAAAAAATGAACGTGGCTCATAAAGTGTGAAACACACACACACACACACAAATCGGAAAATGTTAAAGTAAGAAAATTGTCATGTAGATAATGAGGTGTCATTAAAATGGTCTGAAAGTAAAAAACACATTATCACCGTGCCTACTTTCAAATTTTAACAATTACCATGTTTTTTCTGTCTCAATTTCAAATGCTTTGTTCATAAAAAGAAAAACTGACTCATTACGCCCTAAAGCAAAATTTGCAGCAGACAATTTTAAACCTTTACCACACAATCTCGAGCTTTAACGACCCTGAGGAAGAAAGCTTTGGAAAACATTGTGGGAAAAGGAGAAAATGCTGGCAACAAGCATTTTCTCCTTTTCCCACAATTTTTTCTACCTTTCAAAAGACAAATCCAATCATTGGAGCCACATTTTACTTGTCATCTGCAAATGCTTTGAATTTGGACAAGTCTAAAATTTTGTTGTGTGGTAAAGAGTTAAAACGCTTTTAGATGAAGACTAATCAAACTGTATTAGGTTTTTCATGTGATGATGTACTTGTTAAAATATTGTGACAAATGGCAAATTTCTGTTAAAAGTAATATCACCTCTTGACATGATTTTGTCAAATGTGGACAGCTTCAAGATGAACAAAGTCTTCTACAGGAGGAAAGAGACAAAATCACTTTATAATTTTGTCAACGGCAATTCAAAATTTTATCCCTTCTTAGAAGACCTGCAAGCCTTCAAATTGGCTGAGCAACATTTTTCTTGCTTTCTCTATTAAGCCAACTTCAAAACATGTAGCTGAGCCCCGATAGCCCAGTTGGTAGCGTAAACGACTTGAGAACAGGGGTTCACCGGTTTAATCCCCTGCTCGACCAATTTCTTTCCAAGGATTGATGATAGTCATTGTGACAGGATTTATTTCTCTCTCACCATGACGGTTATGTGGAAAAGCAGCCAGTGGCTTGTGATAAATATTATGCACAGAACTAGTAACAGAAACTCCAGGAAAGCATGGATAGATGCACTGGCCCCCATGTTTAACTGAAAAAATTTTAAAAACACAGTTAAAACAGCATACAAGCAATCAATCAATCCACACTAGAAAAATACCTCACATTACCTCCCTTAGTTGACCACTTTTATCTTGCAGTAGATTTGAAAGGATTGTGGCAAAAGGAAATTTTGCTCATTTGTCATCTTTTATTCTTTGAATCTGTTTCCAGAATGAATTTTCGTTTACAAAAAAAGTAGATTGTAAAAATGTTGTTTTAGTTTAACCCTTTCCCAAACAATCCCTGGTTTTTACGTGTCTGCAGTACAAGTCTTTTGAAAACACTGTGGGAAAAGGAGAAATTGCTTGTAACAAGCAATTTCTCCTTTTCCCACAGTGTTTTCTACCCTTTTTGATAACTTTCTGCCATTTTCATCAAATTTAAAATTGTCGTCTGCAAACTCTTTCAATTTGGACCAGACCAAAATTTGTCGTTTGGGAAAGGGTTAACCGTTTACGAAACAATCCTGAGTTTCAAGGACTCTAAGGAAGAGCACTTTTGAAACGCAGCGTGGAAAAAAGGAGAAAATGGTGATAACCAGCATTTTCTTCTTTTACCAAAATGTTTTCTATCCTTACAAAAATATATTTCATTTCTTTATTCACATTTTACTTGGTGTGTGAAAGTATTTTAATGCTGGACAAGTCTGAAATTCTGTGGTCTTGTAAAGAATTAAAGAGTGTTGAAAGAAAACCTGCCATTAACCAGCATTATCTCCTTTCCCCTACAATGTTTTATACCCATGCACATACAAATACTATCATCTGCTACAAATCTAATCTGTCATCTGCAGATACTTTCAATATAAAGCAGTCTAAAATACTAATGTCTGCAAAATGTTGATCAATTGACTGATTGGTGTTTTACCCCACTTTCAACATCATTTCAGTCATATCACTCAGTCATACTATGATGACAGCTCACATATTCATGTATGTCCTGGGTTTTGCCAGTACCATGCAGGCTAGGAAGTGTCTTGGCCAAGGACTAAAAGCCCAGTGCTTCTAGGGAGGCTTGAGCCCAGAACCTTCACGTTTCTAGTCCTACACTTTACCACTGAACCACACAGGACCTCCCTAGCAAAGATTTAACCCCTTTACCACACAAACCCAAGTTTTAACGACCCTGTGGAAGGAGCCTTTTGGAAACATTGTGGGAAAGGGAGAAAATGCAGGTATCCAGTATTTTCTCCTTTTCCCACAATGTTTATTACCCTATCAAGCACAAGTTCAATCATTTGAATTATATTAAAAATTTTCGTCTCCAAATACTTTGAATCTGAACAAGTCTAAAATTGTCGTTTGGTAAAGACTTAACCCTTTACCACACAATCCCGACTTTTAATGACCCTGGGTAAGAGGCCTTTTGAAAACACTGTGGGAAAAGGAGAAAATGCCGGTAACCAGCATTTTCTCCTTTTCCCACAATGTTTTCTAACCTATCATAGACATATCCTGAAATCTAAGTCACACTTGATTTGTCGTCTGCAAATGCTTTCATTTTGGACAAGTCTAAAATTTTGTTGTTCGGTAAAGGGTTAAAGAAGTGTCAAAATGGAGAAATATTCAAGACGTTTTATTGTCATTAAGATTGAACGTAATAAGTCAGACTATGACAGTTCAAACAATCAATCTCTATTCTCTCCTGAACAAAAAAAAATCACCTAAATTCTTTCACATCCAACTCATGAAATTTGTCTTTTTTCCCCTGATGTATAAAAGACAAATGTCTGGGTACTGGATGGTGTAGATCAAAGATCAGACTGCACATTCTGTGCAGTCTGATCTTGATCGACGCCATCCACTAAAGCTACTTGTCATTATTTTGTGAAAGAGATAAGGAAACTTCTGAAAACATTGTCGGAAAAGATGAAAATGCTGGTAACCAACACATGCTGGTAACCAGCATTTTCTCCCTTTTCTACAATGTTTTCTCCCCTTTCAATTACAAATTCTATAATTGGAGCTACGTAAGTTATTTAGTTGTCTGCAAAGGCTTTCAGTTTGGAGAAATCTCAAATTTTGTTGTATGGAATAGTCACTAAAAATGTTTAACTTGTTACCAAACAACAAAATTTTAGACTTATCCCAATTGAAAGCCTCTGCAGACAACTATTTACAAAGCCAATGTGACCCCAAAACTAAAATTTGTCTTTTGAAAGGCTGAAAATACTATGAGAAAAGGAGAAAATGTTGGTTACTGGCATTTTCTCCTTTTCCCACAATGTTTTCAAAAGTCTTCTTTTTCAGGGTTGTCAAGAGACTTTCATAGTTTGGAATAAGACATTAGGGAGAGTAAATCCAAGGTCAGATTGCACACTATAAGCAGTCTGATCTTCATCCACTCCTGCAATGGCTATATAATTTGTCTATGGCTGCAAGCAGATAAAGCTGACAAACAGGTCATGCATGATACACTTTTGGTACTTATAAACTCAATCATTTTTAAGCACTTGTAAAATGATCTAATTTTGCATCTATCACACTTGAAAGTATGAAAATGGAAACCATGTTGTAAAATTGCCACTGCTCAACTATTTTTACCTCAATTACATAACAATGTCTCCTGCTGTCTATCATATCAATTGCATTTCGGGAGAGAAATTGACTTGACTTTCTCAGACAGCCAACAATTAAGACTTAACTCTTTACCACTCAATCCCGACTTTTAACGACCCTGAGAAAGAAGCCTTTTGAAAACATTGTGGGAAAAGGAGAAAATGCTGGCAACCAGCATTTTCTCCTTTTCCCAAAATGTTTTCTACCCTTTCCAAAACAAATTTCAATTTTTCAGTCACATTTATTTTGTCGTCTGCAAATGCTTTCAAGTTGGACCAGTCTAAAATTTTGTTGTTTGGTAAAGAGTTAAACCCTTCACCACAAAATCCCAAGTTTTAACGACCACGAGGAAGAAACCTTTTGAAAACATTGTGGGAAAAAGAGAAAATACTGGTAAACAGCATTTTCTCTTTTTTTCCTAAAATGTTTTCAGCCCTTTCAAAGAAAGAATTCTAATTTGTTCAACCTTTTGTGTTGTTGTCTGCAAATACTTTCAATTTGGACCAATCAAAAATTGTTTACCAAATGATAAAATTTTAGACCAAGTCGAATTGAAAGCATTTACAGATGAAAATTTAAATGTGGCTCAAATGCTGGAATTTGTCTTTGATAGTGTAGAAAACATTTTGGGAAAAGGAGAAAATGTTAGTTACCAGACTGTTCTCCTTTTCCCACAATGTTTTCAATAGGCTTTTTCCTTCTTTTCCCAAAATGTTTTCAAAGGCTTTCTTCCTCAATGTTGATAAAATGTTAGTTGTTTGGTAAAGGTTTAGACCAATTGCTGACATTTTATGTACACAAAAAAATAAAATCTAAGATTGTACATGAAGTTGTATAGTATTGTCAAAGATCAGACTGCACAATCTATGCAGCCTTATCATAATCTACACTGTCAGAAGAAGCCATGAAAGTTTTTGTTGTAAACTGAAGAAATAAATCTGAGGGTTGTTTGTAGTTGTTTACATCAATATTTCACAATCTTGTCATTTTGCTGCACTGGCTTTGATTGATTGTCTTTGTTCCAAAGAAAATTTACTATCTTGCAAGTGCACTAAATGGCTTGCACATGGGCCATGCTCTAAGAAAAGGGGGCTTAATGTATCTGCAAACGAGTGTCAACTCAGGTCAGCCTGCACAGTCTGCACAGGCTTACCTGTGTTGACACTTTTTGCTTTTGGTCAATTTGCTGCATGTCAAAAGATCATTCCACCTCCAGAATCAGTCAATTGTTTGACAAAATGGATTTATGGGTCCCAAATTACTAGTATGTGTTGACAGAGATTGATTAAGCCCCCTTTTCACAGACCATGGCTCACATACATTTCCTGTTTGTTTAACCAGTACTTTGCACAACAATCTTTTCAAGCAACTGGTTGCTTTCCCACACAAAACACTGTCATAAAAGAAGTTCAATCTGGACAGAGGAATGAGCCTCTTCCTATGACTATCATTACTGGTCGAGTATGTTGCAGGCTGAGCTATCAGTACTGTTAATTATCAGATAGTACTACAGTTTGGCCTCATAAATATCAAAAGATTTGAACCATTTACCACACATTATCCTGAGTTTCAACAAATACGAGAAAGAAGGCTTTGGAAAACATTGTGGAAAAAAAGCCAGGATTTTCTCCTTTTACCACAATGTTTTCTACCCAGTCTCCATGTTTTTTGCAAGTTCTTTGTATTTGAACAGATAAAAAGTTAAGAAAAAATAGACGTCTTGGGAAGGGTTAACACAAAATTCTTAATCATGAAACCCCCCCCCCCCCCACATGAGACCAATTGCAAATTTGTTGTATAAAATCAATTAAAATTTATCTAAAAATCATCTGCCGAAAAGATAGAACACCACAGGACATTGACAGTGTGATAATTGCACAAAAAACTGAATAAACCCTTCCCCACACAATGCCGAGGTTTAGTTTAAACATATTTTATTTGCAACATTTTACATACAAAATATAATAAGACAGTTACAAAATATACGTAGAAAATGCTACAAAATGGATTGGAACGAAAGCATAAGCTTATACTGTTCCTTTCCATGGTTTCTAGATGGTATCAGTCCTATTTTATTCATTTATTAATTGATTTAACAAGTAAAAGAAAAAAAAGTGCCAAAAGGGGAAAATGTGTCAGTTACGGATGCTATAGACAGGAAGATCGTGCGATGTGGGATGCTTTCTAAACCAATATTAAGAAATAGACTCTATTGTCTTTATACGTTCGATATAATAGCAAAACGAAACTATAGAATTATTAAAAGAGTTAAATAGATTTTCTTTATAGCTTGAACCTTTTGCTATCCTTAATAAAAGACTGCACTTCTAAAAATACTGTTACATTTTCTTGAAAGGTGAGGCTTTCGTCACCGTACAGCAGGACATCCAAACTGACAGTTGTGAATTTCTCAATAGTTGCAAAAAGCTTATTTCTAGCGACAGTATAATACCCACACTCTAACAGATAATGGTGACTAGTTTCGATTCCACCACATTGACACAAAGGCGAAGCAACTAAATTTTTTTGGAACAAGTCAGAATTTAGAGAACTACATTTATTACGTAGTCTAGTGTGGATAATTTGATATTCTCTTTCACCAATAAAATAAAGCTTATTAGGTATAGGTTTGTCCCTGTCAAGATATGTCTTAAAGGCTGCAAGGGAATCTAAATTTCTAATGTCATCGGGCAGAGCATTCCAATCGTCCACCACTGACGGAATAAAAGAATTCTTATACATTGAAGTTCTACATGCAATGCCTTGGAGATCATTAGCTCGTCGCAGGTTATAATGCATAGAATTTCCAACCGTATCTGGGACTAAAGACGATAAATAAGCAGGAGTAATGCCCTTAATCATTTTAAAAAATAGGATTAATTTGTGTTTTTTCCTTCTATGTCTCAGCGATTCCCATCCTGCTTCATTTGTAAGATAATCCAATGAAACTAGTTTAGTGCAGCCAGTCACAATTCTTGCCGATTCATTTTGAACTTTTTCAACATCATTTTTTAAGTACTCGGGAATGTTATCCCAGATATTATCAGCATATTCTAAGACTGGTCTTATGAACGAAAAGTAGATTATTTGTAGTGTGTGCCGATCTAGCTTAAACTTTAATGCTCTCATGATATTAACTCTATTCCATGCTTTTTCCAGTGTTATCTTTATATGATAATCCCAAGATCCATTACAGGAAAAATAAAGCCCAAGATGTTTGTGCACTTCTACGTTAGGTATATTAATATTTGACATGTTAAGATCCGGGTGGACAGGTTTCAGTAGTTTCTTTGATATGATAAGGGATTCAGACTTTGCGGGGTTGAATTTCACTAACCATTTCCTCGCCCAATTTTCAATTTTATGTATATCCGCCTGAAGGTTAGTAGCAGCCAAAACTGGGTCGTGAACAACAAGTGACAGACTAGTGTCGTCTGCAAAAAGATTAATACTGGAGTTAATGTCTTCAACTATATCGTTAATATAGACTAAGAATAAAATCGGACCTAAGATTGAGCCCTGAGGCACTCCTGCATTGATAAAACACGAGTCAGAAAAAGAACCGGGAAGCACCACTCTTTGAGAACGATTTGTAAGATAGTTTCTAAACCAATTAAGAAGTTTACCGTCTATACCAGATTGTTTCAATTTAAAAAGAAGACCCCTATGCCAGACTTTGTCAAATGCCTTACTTATGTCAAAGAAAATTACCCGGAATTCAAGTCCATCATCTAAGGCTTTACAAATTCTATCATACAAAACTGATAACTGATTGACCATCGAGTCCCTAGGCAAAAATCCCGACTGCTGGGGAGTGAAAAAGTCTGACTCTTTTAAAAAGTTAAAAAGATGTTTAAAAATAATTCTTTCGAATGTCTTTTCCATTGTGTTCAAAAGTGAAATGGGTCTATAATTTGACGGTATTGATGGATCACCTGATTTATATACGGGACATACATTTGAAATTTTCCATAATACGGGGACTTTTCCGAAATTAAGCGATTGATTAAAAAGTTCACATAGAGGCCTAGCTATTTGATGAGCACACTCACGTAAAACTCGGTTACTTATACCGTCCGGCCCAGACGCATTACCAAGCGGAAGGATATTCAGAATGTCTAGGTGCCGAGGTTTAATGACCTTTAGGAAAAAAGGCTTTTGAAAACATTGTAGGAAAAGGAGAAAATGCTGTTGACCAGCATTTTCTCCCTTTCCCATGATGTTTTCTACCACTTCAAACACAGAAATCATCTTTTGAGCTAAAATAAATTTGTCCTCTTTGTCCATTGGGACAACTCTAATTTTGTCATTCGGTATTACAAGAATTTAATATCTTGGTACAAAGGGGCTCACCTACTTAGCAGTTACTGTAAAAGCAGGGATGCATTTTTATTTGAAAAGCACAAAGTTAGATAAAATATCAATTAATTTCCTCAAGCGTGAAACTTAAATGTTTGAAAATTTCAAATACACAAAATAAAGATTCCAATCTTTGCACATGTTTCAAAAATGTACCATGCAATAGCTATAAGCTTTTTGAAAAGTTTTACCAGCATTTTCTCCTTTTCCTACAATGTTTTCAAAAGCCTTCTATTTCAGGGTCGCTAAAGGGTTAATTGGATCAAATGATGAGATTTGTCCTTGATTGGGCAGACTGCTGCACAGGTCAACTTACCTACTAAAACAAATTGGCAGCTGACACCTTTGAAAATATATACATCTATTAAGATATGAATACATGTGAAGACATTGTGAAAGAAGGAGAAACAGCTTCTTTTAATCACAATGTAAAAAAGAAATGGACTGCTGCAAAACCAAAAGAAAAGGATGTTTTCGAGTAGTGTATACAACAATGAGTAAATTGATTGACTATTTTCAAGAATGTCGGCATTGAAAGATAACTTTTCTTGATTTGCTTAACCCTTTCCAAAACAAGCCCTGGGTTTCACGTGTCTGCAGTACAAGTCTTTTGAAAACACTGTGGGAAAAGGAGAAATTGCTCATAACAAGCAATTTCTCCTTTTCCCACAGTGTTTCCTACCCTTTTTGAGACCTTTCTGCCATTTTCATCAAATTTAGAAATGTCATCTGCAAAATCTTTTAATTTGGACCAGTCCAAAATTTGTCGTTTGGGAAAGGGTTAAAAAATGTTTTCTAAATACATAGATGTATTGAAATAATTCTTCAAAAGGTTCCATTTTTCTTGACATAGCTTGTTCTATCTTGAATGAACATTCTTTTTTGAATATCCACTTTTCTTGAAAGTCTACTTAAAGCTTAAATCTTCATGAAGCTTTGCATCTCTTTAAGCTTGACTCTTCCTTAAGCTCTGCTCTTCTTGGAGCTCTATTCTTCCTGAAGCTTCAATCAGTTTGACATCTCCTTTTTCAAAATCAGATTTATACAATAAATACTAGACTTTGAATAAACTCTACCAGTGAGTAGTGCACATCAAGGCTGAATATACATTTTACGGCCATAATAAACCATATGATTCATTTGCAATTTACATTTTAACCCTTTCCCAAATGATAAATTTTAGACTGGTCCAAATTGAAAGAGTTTGCAGACGACAATTTTAAATGTGATGAAAATGGCAGAAAGTTCTCAAATAGGGTAGAAAACACTGTGGGAAAAGGAGAAATTGCTCGTTACGAGCAATTTCTCCTTTTCCCACAGTGTTTTCAAAAGACTTGTACTCCAGACACATGAAAACCAGGGCTTGTTTGGGGAAGGGTTAAAGTCTTTCTAAATCAGTCTAGTGGAAAACTGTGTTTCAATGACATTACCTGTTTGTCAAAATCTCTTTTAACTCTTTTCTTATACTTGTTCAAGCAATGTTATCTTGGCAAAAAAAGATCTACCTATTGCTGTTCAGTTTGATTCCAAGCATAACTCCTTACCAAACGATACAATTCTGCACTGATCAAAATTGAAAGCATTTGCAGACAACAACTCAAATGTGGATCAAATAATGAAATTTGACCTTAAAAAGAGTAGAAAACAGCATGGGAAGAGGAGAAAATGCTGGTTATCAGCATTTTCTCCTTTTCCCACTATGTTTCAAAAGCTTTCTACCCCAGGGTTGTTATACACGGGATTGTTTGGTAACGGCTGACTCTTTACCAGATGATAAGATTCCACATACTTGTCCATTTTGAAAGAATCAGCAGACAACATAATTGTTACTTTGTATATTGACAGGATTTGTCTTTGGAATGGTGGAAAGCCTTGTGTGAAAAGGAAGAAAAGCTGGTTACCAGCCATGTAGGAGAGGGAGTGATGGTATTCTAAATCCATTATTTCTCTTCAAAACCCTATGTTGTGAGTACTCAATAGAATCGTCTTGATGTGACGATTTTAATGAGTACCAATAACATAGGGTTTAGTGGAGGATAAACATTATTTTCAGTTTTTAAATCAAAATCACTCCCTCCGTCTGGACCTCTGCTCTTACATAGCCAATGTCTTAGTTAACCCTTTCCCAAACGACAAATTTTGGACTGGTCCAAATTGAAAGAGTTTGCAGACGACAATTTTAAATTTGATGAAAATGGCAGAAAGTTCTCAAAAAGGGTAGAAAACACTGTGGGAAAAGGAGAAATTGCTCGTTACGAGCAATTTCTCCTTTTCCCACAGTGTTTTCAAAAGACTTGTACTGCAGACATGTGAAAACCAGGGCTTGTTTGGGAAAGGTTAAGTTGTCTGCTATAAGGTTGTCTACAGGTCAAAGGGTGTTAAATTTGAGAATTTTCAGTACATGACAAGCAAATTTTCAGCCCAGGACTAAAGATCTATATATTGTGATATCAGGTGTGCAAATGAGCAGCCCTCTGGCAAAAGGTGATTTAATGAATCCCTGTAATGCATGATACCAAGCAAGTCATCTCATAATTATGGATCCATAAAATCCATTTTGTCTAACAATGACTGAATCATGAGGTAGACTGGTCCTCTAAAATGCAGAAAATTGACGAATAGCAAAAAGTTTTGACCCAGGTCAGCCTGCACAGTCTCTTCACAGACTGTGAAGGCTGACCTGTGCCAAAAATTTAAGGAGACTGATGCACTGACCGTTTACCACACAACAAAATTTTAGAATGGTCCAAATTGAAAGCATTGCTGATGACAAATATGGCTTAGATAGTGAAATCTGTCTCATAAGAAAACATCGTGGGAAAAGGAGAAAAAAACTGGTTACCAGCACTTTCTCCTTTTCCCACAAGGTCGTTAAAACTTGGGATTGTGTGGTAAAGGGTTAAAAGTAAATCCCATTTTCAGGGCATGGCGTACATACTAATAGTTTTTATCTCGTAAAATTCAAAGCAGTGTAGATCAAAGATCAAACTGCATGTTCCTTGGGCTATACACAATCTAATCCTTTCATGAAAGTAGATCAAAAGCTTTGCTCTGTATGGGTTAACCCTTAGGCTGAAATGGGTGACACAAGGATTTTTTGTGGACAGTGTAGATCAAGATCAGACAGCACAGGATAATATGCAGAGTGATCTTAACTCTTTACCACACGACATTATTTCGGACTGGTCCAAATTGAAAGCATTTGCAGACGACAAATTATATGTGGCTAAAATGATTGCATTTGTTTCTGAAAGGTTAGAAAACATTGTGGGAAAAGGAGGAAATGCTGGTTACCAGCATTTTCTCCTTTTCCCACAATGTTTTCAATGGACTTCTTTCTCAGGGTCGTTAAAAGTCGCGATTGTGTGGTAAAGAGTTAATCTACACTGTCGATGAGATATCTTTCCCCCAAAAACACCTTTGAAATAGCAAAATCTTGGTTTTTACTATCAGCTTGAAAGTTTCATCTCACTTATTTTAGCAGGATAAGGATTACCAACTGGCCAAACAGTTCCACATTTTAATGAACCTGGGAAAGACAGCATTTAAAAACATTGTGGGAAAAAGAGAAGCCTTCCTCTCCAGGGCAGTTGAAGCACTGGATTATTCGGAAATGGATTGTTCTCAGTTGACCCTTTACCAAACAATCTCAGGTTTTCACAACTCCAAAAAGGAAGGCTTTTGAAAACATTGTGGAAAAAGGGGAAAAAAAATCTACTTTTCACACACTATTTTCAACCATTCCAAAAACAACATTTTAATTTTTGAGCTGTATTTATTTTGTCGTCTGCAAATGTTTTCAATTTGGGCAAGTCTAAAATTTTGTCATATTGTAAAGATTTAACTCCTTAGCAAACAACAACATTTTACACTAGTCCAAATTCAAAGCTGTTGCAGACGAAAATTTAATGCTGCGAAATTGATGAAACCTGACTCTAAAAGCGTAGAAAACATTGTGGGAAAAGGAGAAAATGCTGGTTACCAGCATTTTCTCCTTTTCCCACAATGTTTTCAGAAGGCTTTCCCCCCCTCCCCTCCCCCCCACCCCCTGAGTCCTTAAAACTCAGGATTGTGTAGTAAAGAGTTATAAGGCAGAAAAACCTTAGTTTTGAAAAAGTACTGGTAGTCCTTTGTCTGGGGGACTTAACCCTTCACCACTCAACAAGACTTTAGATTTTTCCGAGTTCAAAGCTTTTGTGGGCAAAAATTTAAACAAAGCTCAAAAGATGATTTTCTGTCTTTGAAACTGTAGAGAGCATTTGGGAAAGGGGGAAAATGCTCTTTACAAGAACTTTCTCCCTTTTCAAAAATGTATTCAAAAGCCTTATTTCCAACACAATCTCGAGTTTGAACGACCCCAAGGAAAAGGACTTTTGAAAACTTTGTGTGAAAAGGAGAAAATGCTAGTAACCAGCATTTTCTCCTTTTCCCACAAAGTTTTCTACCCTTCCCAAAACACATTTCAATTTTTCAGTCACATTTATATTGTCGTCTGCAAATGCTTTCAATTTGGACAAGTCTAAAATTTTGTTGTTTGGTAGAGAGTTAAAAACATGGGATTGAGTGGTAAAAGGTTAACTTGTCCACTCCATCAGTTCACATTTCCAAACTGCAGCTGCTGCATATCGATGAAAATAAAATTCCCAAATTTGCTTTCCCTGGGTATTTTCACTTAGTCAAGATGATATTCTATCTACTGGGACTGTGCTGAATTCAGCATTTTTACATCAAGAGAATTTTTGCCTATGGTAACAATCTTTTTTCAAAGCCTACAACAGAAGAAAGATAAAAAAAAATACTGTACTGAAAGAAAAAGGCTTTAACCCTTTCCCAAACGACAAATTTTAGACTGGTCCAAATTGAACGAGTTTGCAGACGACAATTTTAAATTTGATGAAAATGTCAGAGAGGTCTCAAAAAGGGTAGAAAACACTGTGGGAACAGGAGAAATTGCTCGTTACGAGCAATTTCTCCTTTTCCCACAGTGTTTTCAAAAGACTTGTACTGCAGACACGTGAAAACCAGGGCTTGTTTGGGAAAGGGTTAATTGTCATTTCATCTCGGTACACGATAACAAAATTATAGACTTGTCCAGCACTAAAACTATGTTGTATTTACAGATAATAAATAAATAATTGAGCCTTTCTCTGACAAAATGGGGCTTAAAGCATTTCCGTGATGCATAATACCAAGCAAGGCATCACAGTATTATACATTCCTAAATTCCATTTTGTATAATAACCTACTGAATCATGAGGTACACTGGTCCTTTGAAATGCAGGAAATTGACCAAAAATAGAAAGTTTTGACTCGGATTAGCCTGCGCAGTCTGCACAGGCTGACCTGGGTTGATACTGTTTGCAAATGCATTAAGCCCCCTTTTTACAGAGTATGGCTCAAACACTTAGAGTATCAAGTGTTCAAGTGATGGGATTTGTCTGTGGAATAAAACATGGTGGCGTCAAGAAAAAATGTTGTTAACAGCATTTTATTTTCTTTTCCCCCACTATTTTAGAAAGCCTTCCATCTTTGGGTCTTTGAAACATAGGATTGCTTGGTTATGGTGGTAACTAGCTGGAGCTCTAAGAGACACTACAGTTTTGATCAAGATCAGACTGCACAGAATAATCAATACTGTCCTAAATATCTCACGAAATGGGTCTTTCTTTACTCTTTACCACACAACAAAATCCTAAACTTGTCCAAATTGAAAGTATTGGCAGACGATTTAAATCTGACTCAAATGATGAAATTTGTCTTTGAATGGATAGAAAACATTGTGGGAAAGGAGAAAATGTTGGTTAGTAGCACTTTCTCCTTGTCCCACAATGTTTTCAAAAGCCCTCTTCCCCAGAGTCGTTAAAACTTGGGATTGTGTCTGGCTTCTGTGTGTCTCACCTGCTTGGTGCTGTAAGGGTTTAATGTTGTTACATGTCAATCAGCTTGTACCGCTGTCAAATGTCAATCTGTATGGGCATATTAACCCATTCCCAAACGACAAATTTTGGACTGGTCCAAATTGAAAGAGTATGCAGACGACAATTTTAAATTTGATGAAAATGGCAGAAAGGTCTCAAAAAAGGTAGAAAACACTGTGGGAAAAGGAGAAATTGCTCGTTACGAGCAATTTCTCCTTTTCCCACAGTGTTTTCAAAAGACTTGCACTGCAGACACATGAAAACCAGGGCTTGTTTGGGAAAGGGTTAAGGAACCTTTAACAGACAGGGTTAGATTCTGGATATTTTAGAACAACATCAGACTGCACAGAAGAGTCCTATTTTGATGTGTTATTGTCCTGGATCAAATTTCATTTAACCCTTTACCGCACAATGCCGCCTTTTGACGCCCCTGAGAAAGAAGCCTTTTGAAAACATTGTGGGAAAGGAGAAAATGCTGGTAACCAGCATTTTCTCCTTTTCCCACAATGTTTTCTACCCTGTCAAAGAAAAGTTGCACCATTTGAGCCACATTGAAATTGACGTCTGCAAATGCTTTCAATTTGGATAAGGCTAGAATTTTGACGTCTGGTAAAGGGTTAACTCTTTACTAAACAACAAAATTTTAGACTGGTCCGAACTGATAGCATTTGCAGACGACAAAATATATGTAATGGAAAATTTGAAATTTCTTTTGGGATGGGTAGAAAATATTGTGGGAAAAGGAGAAAATGCTGGTTACTAGCATTTTCTCCTTTTCCCACAAGGTTTTCAAAAGGCTTCTTTCACAGGGTCGTTAAAAGTCGGGATTGTGTGGTAAAGAGTTAAAACATTGCTAAAATGCTAAAAATATAACAAAAAGAAACTCTGGACTCTTACATTCAGTAAAAAGCCACAATGCATTTAAACCTTTACCACACAATCCTGAGTTATAACAATCCTGAAGGAGGTTTTTGAAATCATTGTAGGAAAAGGAGAAAATGCTGGTAACTAGCATGCTTTCAACTTGGAGATGTCTAGAATATGCAATTTTGCCAATGAGAGCTCTCTCTATAGTTATATAAGACCAGATGTGACTTTATTGTCTCTTTATGAATATTATGATCAACTGTGCAACATAATGATACATATCATCACAGAAATAACACCAAGAGACCTGTTTCATGTTTTAATTCCTTTTTACTAATGGATAGTTTACGAAGCATTAACTTGCTTTATATGGCAATACGCGTTTTCAATGTTTAACCCTTAAAGCGCCTTTCACAACTATAGTTGCATTTGCGGCCAGTGTAGATCAAGATCAGGCTGCACAAAATGTGCAGCCTGATCTTTGATCTACATTGTCTGCTTTGATGAATCACTGTAGACAAATGCAACCATGAAATTACAATTATTTGGGTCATATTTCTAGGATTAAAATGTCTGGCAGGTTTATTAGGCACTTTAGGGGTCAAGTATAATGATGAAAACCTACATTATCCCTCTGTAACATATTTTGGATGACATTTGATATACATGAGAAAAAAGCATTTCACAGGTGATTTACCTGTCACCTAACAGTAAAGTCATGTCAACTGCAGCTTTTCACCCTGTTTCTTTACAATTCCATGAATCCCAAAACCAAGTTTTGGACTTGTAAACCCCTATCCTGCCAAATTTGACTTGCTGATAATTACAAAAAAGATTTCGTCAAGTTTATTGGCATTGGATTGGGTCAACCTGAAAGAAACTACTGATAGAGCAGCAAGAGTGTAGAGCAAGGTCAGACTCCACATATGTGCAGGATGATCTTGCCTTACACTACAAAATATGTCTACGGTTACAAGAAGCAGGAGAACAATTAAATCTTTACCAAATGATACAATTTCAGACTTTTCCAATTCAAAAGCATTTGTGGACCACAAAAGTATGTATAAACGTGGTTCTAAAGATAGGGTATGCCTTTGAAAGGGTAGAAAAAAAAATTTGGAAAGTGAGAAAATGTTGGTTACCAGCATTTACCAGTGCTAAGTACTCAGAGACGTTTTAGGTCTTTTGGAACTTGTGCAAATGTGGGAGGGTAGCCGAAGCCCAGGGTGCAAACAAATTTTGGCATTCTTGAACTACAAAAATCGGCTTGCGGGTACATAGTTTTAATCTTTTACAAGAAAAAAATCTGAATGATTTTAAATGTTTGGTGTTGATGGATTCGTCAGTCCCATGTTTCAACAACCCAGTAGAAAGCATGCTTTTGAAAAACGTTGTCGAAACTGGTAAAAATGCTGGTAACCAGCATTTTCTCCTTTTCCCACTATGTTTTCTATCCAAACAGAGAACTTCAACTCATCTTTATCAAATTCTAAATTGTCATCTGCAGATACCTTCAATTTTGAAAGGTCTAAAATATGTTGTTTGGGAAATGCTTACCTATTATCTCGATGGAAAGCTACACTACAAAGCCATTCCAATATCATGGCGTGCCCCAGAGGGAAACAAGTATATATAATATTAATAATTTCCTAATCTGTATATTTTCAGATGCACAGCCTGGTGAAGCTAAACGTGGTCATGACCACCATGCACATTTGGACCTTGACAAACCACAAGCAGACATGAAACATGATGGTGGGCACAAACATGTGCACTATCAAGGCGACAGGGAATTTAAATATGGCGATGGCTTCAGAAGGTTTATCGATGAAAATGGGTACAAGGGTGGGGCAACAGGAGTTCTTCTTGGAAACCGTCTTGGATTTGCTGAGGGCCATGGCCGTTCTATCACTGGACACAACATACATAAACAAACACCACTTCCTGCATCGGGCTTGTCAAAAATTATAACATCAATGACCATCCTAAAGTTAATGGAGGAAGGCTTGGTACATCCAGAGAGCCTTATCTTTGGCCAAGATGGAATACTGGAAATGTTAACCCCAAAACATGAAGAATTATCTGACAAACGGATTCTTGATATTACTGTCAACGATCTCCTCCATCATGCTGGGGGATGGGATTCAGAAATCTCTAGAGTTGCTGATCCTGTCTTTAATGAATTTTTAGTAGAAGGGAACCATCTTATTGTAAATATCACTCTTGCCTTGAATCTATCTAAACCACTCACAGTTCAGGATATTATCAAATTTATGGCCATGCAGAGATTGGACTTTGAACCTGGTACAGCATCTAGGGTTTCAAACTTTGGTTATCTGCTTCTTGGCAGAGTCATTGAAGAAGCCACTGGAGGACAATCATATGAAAATGTTGTGAGACACAAAGTGCTTGAGAAGTGTGGAATGTGGCACACAAGGCTTGGACCACACATTCGTGACAATCAGGAAATCTTTAAGAGCAGAAGTACTCGTGAGATCAAAGCAGAACTTCTACAACGACATGAGACCATTGGAGAGTATTATGCTTATGCTCAAACATATTTGGTGGACTCCTGTTTGGGTTGGTTTACAAACGTTTATGATGTCATGAGACTAGCTCAGTGTATTGATGGTTCTGCTGACTATCAACTGTTGAACAAAACAACACTATCATACATGACTTCTGGTGAGCACCGAAATTCTGATAATTGGTATGCAGTTGGTTTCCTCACGAATAAGGATGGTGAATTATGGGTAGGTGATGAACCTCATGCCCCTGAAGTGCTATTTTTCCACCGTAATATTCGCCGTAACTTGGACTATGAGGATAAAAATGAGCCCATTGCATGGACTTTTCTCTTTGAAGGAGAACCTTCCTACAATGCCCCACTGAAACATATGATGTCAAGAGCTCTTGTTGAGGCTGAATATTTTTGGCCTGAAGAAGATGCATATATTGAAGATGTAGCTGATAAACTACTTACACTTGGAACAACAACAAAACTGATCAAACTGAAGATTGACGAACATCGTGGAAATGCTTATCTTAGCGCTTTGAAACAGGCACAGTTCAATCTCATCTGGATAAATGCCTACACAAATGATGGAAACACATTCTTCAGCGTCATTGGTGAAAAAGATATCAAAGCAAGCAGAGAATGTGTGGCCCTGGTGGGCCTTGACCGTGAACAGTTGGTCAGACGAAAACTTGAGATTCAAAAACAGGGTTACAACATGACATTCTTCCAGAACTATAAGAGCTACTCCCACATTGATAGATATATGTATTTAGCAGCTTTCCATAAAGGAGCCTTTCCTAATGATTCGCACATACTGTATGGTATCCAGCACTTTGACAGACCCTATAAGACACTGTTACAACTATATGAGGAGAAAGGGTACCGGCCACTTGTTCAGTCAGTAGAATATGATAGAGATGACACTCTTCTCTCCTTCATCCTAGAAGCAGATACATCAGATGAAAAAGATCAAAAGCCAATCTACTCAAATGAAGTTGACCTGAGCGAGGCTCGGCTGGAGAAGTTTGTCCGACGCTATGCACGGGATCAACGACGTCTCATTTACTTGGATGCTTCAAACCATCGAGGCAAGCCAAAGTTTTCAGCCCTTTTCAAGAAGACCAGAATGACAAAGTGGCTTTTCAGCCAGGGTTTGTCTGAGCAAGACCTGATTACGGTAATCACTGAAAAGCAACAAGAAGGGTACTTGCCGTCAATCATTGTTGGGTACAGTACGAAAAGTGGTGACCTAAAATTTGTCACATACATGGAAAAACCTTAAACAAAAAAGACTAACACAAATTTTAATGATATGCCCTCCAGATTCTGTCTGAAAACTATAATTTCTATTTAATTGAAACGTTAACAGTTCAGATGTAAATTGAAGTCCATTAACAAAGAAGGACTCTTTCAAAATATGATCTTGTGTAATAGCTGATGTCTCAATACCACCTTTTGCCATGTTGCTGAATAAACTTTTCATTATACTGGTAAAAGAAAAAAGATG
Organism: Tridacna gigas; assembly: GCA_945859785.2. Lineage (NCBI taxonomy): Eukaryota > Metazoa > Mollusca > Bivalvia > Cardiida > Cardiidae > Tridacna > Tridacna gigas. The sequence goes on along the minus strand of OX244034.2, from coordinate 62,728,279 downwards.
TGGCACAAGAGGGCAGAAGCCTATGGGAGGACTGTTTCAGTTTCACTCCCCAAAAATATTTTAATAGTTTCATAGTGTACATAAAGATTCCAGAGTAACTCATAAGTGTATAACATTTCTTGCCTTCAAGTTTATAATGAAAGAACTGTTGTGTCTGTATAATCCATTACCAAACATGCTATCTTAACCCTTTCCCAAACAAGCCCTGGTTTTCACGTGTCTGCAGTACAAGTCTTTTGAAAACACTGTGGGAAAAGGAGAAATTGCTTGTAACAAGCAATTTCTCCTTTTCCCACAGCGTTTTCTACCCTTTTTGGCAACTTTCTGCCATTTCCATCAAATTTAAAATTGTCGTCTGCAAACTCTTTCAATTTGGACCAGTCCAAAATTTGTCGTTTGGGAAAGGGTTAAATATGTATAAAATGCAATTACATGTATATTTAACTCGTCCAAACAACAAAGTTTTAGACTTATCTGCATTGAAAGCATTTGCAAATAAAAAACTAAACATTTACCAAACAAACCTGGGTTTTAACGACCCTGGGAAAAAGCCTTTTGACAACATTGTATGAAAAGGAGAAAATGCTGGTAACCAAGAGAAAATGCTGGTATACAGCTTTTTCTCCTTTTCCCACATGTTTTCCAACCTTTCAAGGTCAAATCCAATTGTTATTTAAATTGTTGTCTGCATATGCTTTGAATTTAGACAAGTCAGAAATTTTATCATTTGGTAAAGAGCTAAATGGGATGCACATGATGAAAGTTTTCTTTAAAAGGGCAGAAAACAATGTGGGAAAAGGAGAAAATGCTGGTTACCAGCATTTTCTCCTTTCCCCACAATGTTTTCATTAGCTTCCTTTCTTAGAGTCATTAGAACTCTCAAGTGTAAAGTAACGGGATAAATTCCTGATTTATTGAAAAGGACCATTACACATGGCTATTTTGTACATTATGGAAAGCAGTATAGGAAAAGAAGTAATTCTAAATAACAAGCAATTGCTCCTTTTGCATCAATGTTTACAGAAGCAGTGTACTACAACAAAACTTATTACCTGTGTAGCAGAGGGCTACACCTTTTAATACCTATGGTAAATATTGTTAATCCTTTACCAAACAATCTAGAGTTTTAAAGACCCTGTTAGAATAACTCTTTGAAAAACATTGTGGGCTAAGGAGAAAATGTTGGTAACCAGCATTTTCTCCTATTCCTGACAATATTTTCTACCCTTTCTAATACAAACCAAATCACTTTTGCCACATTAATTCTGTCCTCTGCATTGCTTTGAACTTGGACCAGTCTAAATTCTGTAATTTGTGGTAAAGAGTTAAACTTGTATCAAACTGTTAATATATTTTTTAGAGATTCCCCCCCCCCCCCCTGCCCCTGTTACAGAGTCTTATTCTAGTTTTTTCTACCCATTATTAAAAGATTCTTACTATACTTTTTTTTTTGCTTTTAATTGAAAATTTAGAGATAATTATTTTTTAACCTTCTCTGAAAACAAATCTACTTTATTAACCTAAATAGAGTATTTCCTCACTCTGTTTGGAAAAATCTATGTTTGAAAATGATATGCAAAAATCTAAGTTGATAAAATTTAAAACTTGCAATAGTGGAGGAAAAACTGAGAGAAACTACAGAAATGGTTCACAAGGAATCTCTACAGCTTTCTTTAATTCAATCCTTAACCCTTTACCACACAATCCTTTTTTTAAATCACCCTGAGGAAGAAGGTTTTTGGAAACATTTTGGGAAAAGGAGAAAATGCTGGATACCAGCATTTTCTCCTTTTCCCACAATGTTTTCTAACCTGTCACAGACAAATTTCTTCATTGGGGTCAATTTTGTCACCAGATTCTGTAAATGCTTTCCTTTTCCCAAAATGTTTCATATCCAGTCAAAGACAGAGGACATCATTCGGGCTTCATCAATTTGTTGTCAGCAAATGCTTTCAATTTGGTCAAGTCCAAAATTTTATTGTTTGGTAAAGAGTTAATATGTATATGTATGTGAATTATTCATAGTTTCTCACTTATCAGCTACAACATAGGAGTTAACTCTTTACCACAGAATCCTGAGTTTTATAGATCCTGATAAAAAAGCCTTTTGAAAACATTGTGGGAAAAGGAGAAAATGTTGGTAGCCAACATTTTCTTCTTTATCCACAAAGTTTTCTATCATATCAATGAGAGAAACCACCATTTGAGCCACATTCAAACTTTCGTCTACAAATGCTTCCAATTTGGACAAGTCTACATTTTTGTCGTTTGGTAAATAATTAGTCAGCTGAATCATGCAAGACCTTTTTTATTCTATGTGGTTGTTGCTTATGGCTGTTTCATTCATTTTCTTTTCTCATTCTCTTTTTTTAATTTTTGAAACTGTTTCTTTTAACTCTTTACCACAAAATCCTGACTTTTTAATGACTCTGAGAAAGGAATCCTTTGAAAACTTTGTGGGAAAAGGAGAAAATGCTGGTAACCAGCATTTTCTCCTTTTCCCACAATGTTTTCTACTGTACCGAAAACAAATTTTAATTTTTTAGCAACTTTTATTTTGTTGTCTGCAAATACTTTCAATTTGGACAAGTCTAAAATTTTGTCATTTGGTAAAGAGTTAAATCTGTTGGCTTTTGGATCATCAAACATCCAGCTGGTTTTTGTTGTAAATAGTTATTGAGTGATTCTAGAGAAATATTATGTATGTAAATTTGAATGTGCTATCGTAATAAAGTATATTAAATACAGCTGAAATGATCTTTCATTTCATGTTTCTATTGCCATACAAAAAAGCCCAGCATAGCAGCCACTCTACAAAGCTCTAGTCTTGTACTTTTACAAACTTATAAACTAGGATACCCATAATTACGTGAAATCTTGTCATGATATAATCAAACCTGTGCAAGCAGCCACACATGAACAGCAGCCAATCTGTGTGCAGCAGCAAATACAAGTCCACCTGTGCATATTTCTTCTTTAATTACTATGTGCACGGCACTAATCTGTCAAATGCAGCCAGCAGTCAGCTTAATTGGAATGAAGTTAACTGTTTATGACACCTACACAACAGCCACATTATCACACTTTTACACAGTGTGTACTTGAAAAAGTCAACAATTACTATTATGATAAAAGGATTAAAACTGATTAATGCTGGTCGGTGTTTTTAATCAAAGATATAAATTTAAATGTTTGATTTAATTAACTATGATAAATCATCTGTTATTGAATCGTGTGCTAAACTGTGAGAATGGACAAATGTGACAAATGTGAGCTGTCCCGTGTTAAGGCCGATTGGCCCAAAATGGTCATGAGGTACAATTTTCCACAATGTTTAAAAATATTGCATAAGCTGCAAAGTCTTTTTTACTATAATTCAGCAGCATTTTCATTTCATGAAATGTTTTTTCATTATTATTAATAATTTCTGCTTACAAATGTAGTTGAAAACTTTTTTATGTACAAGTACAGCGAACTATCCAGTGTCCATGCAAATTGGCCAAAAACGGTCATGAGGTACAGATGCATGTATACAAAAAGATGAAATACATGTACATGTTTAAATTATGTTTTACTTGCCATATAAAATTTTGAAATAGATCTAAATGAAGAAAAAAAAAATGAAAATATGTTTTATTTGTGTGGTTTATTTTTGCACTTTAAACAGAAATAGATTGAAAGTTCATTGCAAACAAACCTTTACCTATTGAAACTATCATGTTCTCAACTCAAAATAGTGTGAGAAGAGCATATTGTGGACAACAGCCAATTCCAGAACTTCCCTTCCGTGGCTGAATACTGAATGGTTGAATGAATGGTGTTTTAGGTCGTTCTCAACAGTCAGTCATGTCACGATGACATCTCAGATATTCGTGTATGTCCTGGGTTTCACCAGTATTAAGCTAGGGCTCTGAAGAGTCTTGCCCAAGGACTCTCCCAAGAAAAGTCCAGTGCTTCCAGTGAGGCTTGAACACAGGTTCTCCAAGTTACCAGTTCTACACTTAACCACTGAGCCATGCAGAACCCCTGCCTTGATAAAACTTACAAATTCTTAAAATGGACAGGATGTTCAGTTTGATCATTGTCTACACTGTCTATACTGTCATACACTAAAAGGCAACCTAGTCTGCATGCAATGCTTAACTCTTCACCTGAATACAAAATTTCAGACTAGTCCATAAATTTTGGAATTTTATCTAACCGTGTGACAAACAAGCCAGAGTTTAAATGACTGAGGAAGAAGGCTTTTGAATATGTTGTAGGAAAAGGAGAAAATGATGGTAACAAGCATTTTCTCCCTTTGCCACAATCTTTTCTATCCTTTGAAAGACATTTCCATATTTTGAGTAAGAGTTAATCTGTCTTCTGCAAATGCTTTCAAGTTGGACAAGACTAAATTCTGTTGACTGGTACAGGGTTACAGACAATAAATTGAATATGGCTCAAATGATGGCATTAGTCTATGACAGAATTAGTTTGTGAAGAACTTAGAAAATGCCGATTTCCAGCTTTTTTCCTTTTTCACAAGTTTTAGAAATCAAAATACCTGGATTGTTTCATGAAGGGTTTATCTTTTGAAAGTTACATCCATACACCGGGTTTTTTCCAGCCTCAAAAATTGACTGAAAAATGATCGTAACTGTCAGGGTGTTTGACCAGGTAGGGTTAACCAACAGAAAGGGAGGATCAAAGGCCCTCTACAGCAGTATAGGTTAACTGATCCTAATTTATACAGTTCACATTTGCCCAATATTGCCCAGAGCATGTTTGAATTCATACAAGATTATGAATGAATGTAGATCTACCGGTAATCAATAGTTTAATGACTCACCTTAAGGGCTGACCTCAACTAATGGAAAAGCTTGTGTCTTGATGTTAAGTTTAGTTTCAGAAGCTTGCCCGATTTAAGTCTAGCAAAGTTACTCTAATCTGTAAGGAATAGAGACATAAAATTACATTACAGTTAAACAAGACCTAATCCTTTTTCATTGTTGTTGATGTGTGCCATGTATAAGGGAAGTAACTCATATCTGACTAATATTCTCTTATACTAGTTATCTCCCTGGTATTCTGAAAAAACAAAGATTTGGTAAGCTGATGGGGGAAAGATATCTTGCTGGGTTTTTTTTGTTTTTTGTTCATACTGAATGCACTTTCAGCATTTTCAAAAGTCCTTCTATGCTTAGAGATCACATAATGAAATAGAGCCTAGACAGTAAGCTGAGCAACAATTCTCAGGAAAACTGCTTTCATCACAGCCTCCCAAGACAAATTTGCTGCACACAACTTAACTTCAAAACCATTCTTTTAAAATTGCGATAAGTTATTTGCTCATATTATTGCATATAAAGTGGACTCTACTGAGATCAGAGTGCATATCAAGGATGCGGCTTACCTAATATGATACTTAATGGCCGTATTCCTTTCGCTACTCCAAACACTCTGAACATGTTCAGAAATGAAATGGAGTATTTCAGAACACAGTGCCGTGTTCTTCAGAACATGTTCTGGCTGTTCTAAATGAATTGAAGTGCACCTGCTGAACGCGATGGCTGAACGACGAACAATTTTTCAGTGCGAAAACAGTATGAATTCTGAACAGACCTGACAGACGTCCAGGGTGCTCTAGATCCATGCTGAATGCCTAGCCATTTTGTTGGTTTCAATTGTCTTCTCATTTTCTTGTGTCTTGGCACAAATGTACTTTGAAAAAAGCTCAGAATACTCCAGTCCATATGGCCAGAATATAAATCAAAGTGCTGTTAACATCAGCACTCTAAAACAGTCGACACCCATATCTGCATTAAAAAAAAAAAAATGCAACTAATGGGATTTTTTTCATCATCGAAATATAGGTGAAAAGAACACTTTTGAATACACTGTGTGAAAAAAAGAGAAATTGCTGGCAAGCAGCAATTTCTACATTACCCACATTGTTTTCTACCCATTCCAGAACAAATTCCCATTTCGGAGTTGCAATGACTTTGTCATCTGCAAATGGTTTCACTTTGGACAAGTCTGAAATTTTGATGTTTGGTAAAGCTGTATGTGACTGTAACAACTAACCCTCAGTGAATTGTCTTGGGGTGATTTAATTTGCCTGTACAAGTTTCCCTATTTTCTAGAAAAGTTTGCTATAGATTTGAAGTTTAATTATGACATAGGTTAAAATAGCATTCTAATCGCCTAAAATAAATTATAAAGGGGATAAGACACACATACCCAATATTGACCGCCAATATTGTTACCAAGTTAAGAACAAATGAAAGACAAAACATTTTTGATATTGATAAGAACAATGTTCCGAAAATGCTCCATTCCGAAGATCATTCCAAAACAGTGCACATGTGCTGAAATATTCCTTTCACCCATTCCAGAGAAGTATTCTGGAACACAGTGGGCGTATTCCTTTCGCTACTCCGAACATGTTCTAGATCAATGGAGTATTTCAGAACAAGGTGCTCTGTTCTTTAGAACATGTTCTGACTGTTCTAAATGAATCGAGGTGCAGCACACCTGCTGAACATGTCCTCACGTGTTACAAGATGGCTGAAAAACGAACAATTTTTCAGTGCGAAAACAGTATGAATCCTGAACAGACCTCACAGATGTGCAGGGTGCTCTAGATCCATGCTGAACGCCAAGCCATTTTGTTGGTTTCAATTGTCTTCTCATTTTCTTGTGTCTTGGCACAAATGTACTTTGAAAACTTTGATAAAGGCTCAGAATACTCCAGTCCATATGGCCAGAGTATAAATCAAAGTGCTGTTAGCATCAGCACTGTAAAACAGTCAACACCCAATTAGTTGCATTGCGAAACAAAACTTGCAACTAATGGGATTTTGTCATCATCGAAATATAGGTGAAAAAGAATACTTTTGAAAACATTGTGTGAAAAAGGGAGAAATTGCTGGCAAGCAGCAATTGTGTTTGATCCATCCCAGAACAAATTTCTATTTTGGAGTCACATTGACTTTGTCGTCTTCAAATGCTTTCGCTTTGGACAAGTCTGAGATTTTGATGTTTGGTAAAGAGTTATGTGACTGTACCTACTAACCCTCAGCAAACTGTCTTGAGGTGATTGAATACGCCCGTACAATTTCCCTATTTTCCAAAAAAGTTTGCAATAAATTTGAAGTTTAATTTTGACATGGGCTAGGATAGCATTTTAATCGCCAACAATAGATTGGAAAAGGGATAAGACACATATACCCAATATCGAACAGCAATATTGTTGTCAACTTTAAAACAAATGAACGACGAAACATTTTTGATATTGATAAGAACAATGTTCCAAAACTGCTCCATTCAGAAACACACCATTCCAGAACAATGCACATGTGCTGAAATATTCCTTTCGCCCGTCCCAGAAGAGTATTCCGGAACACAGTGCAATGTGCCAGAACAGGTGAATGGAATACGCCCAGTACATCGTGCCAGCACAGGTGAATGGAATACGCCGTAAGTAAACGGAATGAATCCGTAAAAAATCACTGTTTTTTCGACGCAAAACTTCGATTTTCATGGGTTTTCGCTATATAGTGAGCGGAGGTTACTGGTATTATAATGAAATATTTTGAAATACTGATCAATCGTATGAAATATATCGTCACTTAAGAATTTTGGTGAAAAGAAAATTTACCAAGTTGCTTTCCACTTAACTGACATGTGCAACTTCCGGCGTTTACAGGTGAATCTGGCGATGCGTGTAAAAAGTACGAAATGCCGTTTAGGGATCTTCTATTTTTTTCCTAGAAGTTAGAAAAAAAAAAAAACTTCTGTCAGTAATACTCTTATTTCAATGTTATGACTTATATCACTTAAAATTGCACGAAGTTTAAATATCGAGACAAGCAAATCCATCCATTCTAAAAAATGATTTCGGGAAATAATAACGGATCCCCGTTGGCGGCTGCTTGAAAAACATAAACAAAAACATGGCACTTGAGTCGTTAGATGAATACTTCAATATAGACGAAATTCTTGCTACTAATGAAAAGATCCCGTGTAAAATCGAACTGCCAATATATAGATTAGGTAGAACCACTCATAAATGTTTTATTTTTTATTTGATTAGCGTAAACAAGAAAAGTAATTTTTCAACTTTGAAATTTGAATGGCTACTTTTCCCTAACTTATTATCGGATTATTTTCTTTAATCAATAGTGTTCAAGCCATTGATGAAATAAAGCAACAGTGTAAGTTGGACGAAAATCCGACCACAAATGTAGACTTAATCATGTAAACAAGAAACGCAAATTCTCAATTTTAAATGGCTGCATATCCCATACTACAAGTGTAGTTCTTAAATTTCTTTCATAATCAGTAGGGTTCAAGCTACTGATGATAGAAAGAAATTGTGCAAGTTTCACGAAAATCAAAATGCAAATGCAGGCTTTATTCTGTAAGGAAAAAAAAAGCGACAGATGGACGGACAACAGAAACCATGCCATGGCACAAGCTCTTCTGGCCTAGGCTATTGACAGTTGAGCTGAAAAAAACATTGGAGCTAGCTTTTAAATCAGGGTAGTTGGTAAACAGCATTCTCTTCTTTTTCTACTTTTTTCTCTAAAGCCTTTTTCGAAAGTCCATAAAACACTGGATTGTTTGATAACTTCTTAAGCCAATCACACTGCGTGTCCCTGCATTGACCTTCTTCTCAAGACATTTGAAAGGGAGGAATTATTGCTATTTAAACTTTATAGCTTGATTTCAGTTATATAGAAAGATAATGCATAATCTTTGATCTCTTCATTTTACACGACAATCTAATTTTTGCCATGTTTTAGCACACGTTTGTTCTTTTTCCAGGATATTTGGATACAAGTTCCATAAGTGACCACTTGCAACCAGGTACAAAAATAGAATTACCATTCTGGATGGCTAGAGCCTTATGTAGCCGCAAAGGCCACGTGGTCAGCATAGAAACACCAAAACAGTATAGGTAGGGACAAGTGAGAGAAGATATAATATCTATAAACATTGAAAGAAAGTATGATATTTTGTAAGAAGATATATATGCTGTACATACCAATTTACCAAACAATGTGGTCTTTTAACCGTTTACCACACGAGAAAAATTTTGACTGGTCCAAATTGAAAGCATTTGCAGACAACAAATAAAATGCTACTTACAACATGACATTTGTTTTTGAAAGGGTACAAAACATTGTGGGAATAGGAGAAAATGCTGGTTACCAGCATTTTCTCCTTTTCCCACAATATTTTCAAAAGGCTTCTTCCTTAGGGTCGTTAAAAGTCGGGATTGTGTGGTAAAGAGTTAACAACTGTGAGTAAGACAGCTTTTGAAGACATTGCGGGCAGAGAACTTTTTTTACTTTGCCACAGTGTTTGTACTCTTACACAATTCATAGACTTGAGCCGCATGTCATAATTTTGTTGTGTGGTAAAGAGACAGTTTATTGCCTAACCAAGGAAGCTCTATAGTTTTCTCCAATATTTAACCCTTTACCAAACTCTGGTGTTTTAAAGATCCTGAGGAATAGGGCTTTTGAAAAACATTGTTGGAAAAGGAAAAAAGTCCGGTTACTAGAATTTTCTCCTCTTCCCACAAGGTTTTCTTCTCTTTAAGAAATGAATCCATTCCTTTGAGCTACATCTTACTTTTGGTCTGCAAATGCATTGAATGTGAAAATGTCTCAACCTTTTATGTTTGGTAAAGAGATGAATCTGTGCAAGCCCGATTCTTTTTTGCAGGAGGTTTAATGATGGTTAGAAATTAATTGAATTACTGGTACTCTGTATAGGGAAAGCAGCAAAATACCATTTAGGTCAACTTTGATGCAAAGTGTCAAAGAATGTTTTACCAATTAAATGAAAAGTACCAAAGACCTATTTATTGCAATTTTAACCCTAGATCCTTTACTGAACATTCCCAAGTTTTAATGACCCTGTGGGGAGAGGCTTTTGAAAACATTGTGGGAAAAGGAGAAAAAGCTTCTAACCAGCATTTTCCCCTTTTCTCACAGTTTTTCTAGCCTTTCAGAGAACATTTCATCATTTGAGTCTTTTTTATCATCTGCAAATGCTTTCAGTTTAGATGAGTCTTATATTTTAGACATGTCCAAATTGAAAGTGTTTGCAGATGACAAAATAAATGTGACTAAAAATTGAAATTTGTTTTGGGAAGGGTAGAAAATATGGGAAAAGGAGAAAGTGCTTATTACCAGCACTGTCTCCTTTTTCACAATTGTTTTCAAAAGCTTTCCTTTCATGAGTAATTTAAAGTTGGGATTGTGTGGTAAAAGGTTTAATTGGGGATTTGTGGTAAAGGGTTAATATAACAAACCCTTTCTTGCCCATTATGTGTGGCTTTGCATTGCTCTTTTCCATTTTCATTATTTTCCATTTTAGAGAATCCTACAGACAAATACTAACAGCAGATGCAAGTGTGGTTGATCTACATAAGCTTGGTCCTTACTATTACGGTTTTGGGACCCATGTGTTAAAGTTTGAATCCCCAGAGGCTGTTGATGTAGCTAAAATACTGGTGAAGGTGGTACAAATTACATTCGATCTTAATGTGGAATCCTTAAAACAGTCATGCATTTTTATGACCCTGTGGAGAAATACTTTTGAAACATTTATGGGAAAAGGAGAAAATGCTGATAGACTTCATTTTTTCCTTTTCCTACACTGTTTTCTACCCAATATTTGAATCACATTAGTCATCTGAAAACGGTAAACAGCATTCCCTCATCTTCCTACAGTGTTTACAAAAGCCTTCTCCTTCAAGTGGTTAAATCATGACATTATTTGGTAAAGGGTTAACTCTTTACCAGACAACAAATTTTTAGCCTTGTCCAAAGTGAAAGCAAATGCAGACGACAATTTCGATGTTGCTCAAATGGTGCAACTGTTCTTAGATAGGGTAGAAAACATTGTGGGAAAAGGAGAAAATGCTGGTTACCAGCATTTTCTCCTTTTCCCACAATGTTTTCAAAAGGCTTCTTTCCCAGGGGCGTCAAAAGGCGGCATTGTATGGTAAAGGGTTAAATGAAATCTTAGACTGCTAATTTTCAGCATACAGAAAAGGTTCAAAATTTTGCTATTTAAATTTTCACCTGATAACAAAATCTTACACTTGTCCACATTGGAAGCATTTTAAGGCTACAAATTAGACTTGGGATTTGTCTACTTGGGACTTGGCTACAAATTAGACTTAAATGGTAAAAAGTTATCTCTTTAGTGTTGTTAAAACACTGGATTAAATGGTAAAAAGTTATTTCTTTACCACACAAAAAAATTTTAGACTTGACCAAATTGAAAGGATTTGCAGATGACAAAGTAAAAATGGTTCAGTTGATTGGATTTTTTCTTGCTATGGAAGCATTGTTGGAAAAGGAAAAAATGCTGGTTACCAGGATTTTCTCCTTTCACACAATTTTTTTTACAAGCTTTCTTTCTCAGGATTGTTAAAACTTGTGTTTGTGTGGTAAAGAGTTAAGGGTTATTTGGCCTTGAGAGCTCATGAAATAGAGTATAATGTTGATCAAAGATTAAAATCTCTGTTGTCTGCTCTTGATCGACAATATCTGAAAAGGAACAATTATGCCCAGCATTCTTAGAGTTAAGGGGGCATTGTACCAGATTTTGATCCACATTTTCTTTTTAGGGCAGACAGTTGATTTTTTGAGAGAAAAAATCAAAAGTAAGTAACTGTTTGCCCTGAGAGGGGGCAATAAAAAATCTAAAAAAAAAAAATGCCTTTCGTGGGATTGGACTACACAAGTTAAGACCTGTCTAAATTGAAAGCATTTCTAGATGACAAATGTATATGTAGCTTAAAGGACAGAAATTTTCTATAAAAGAGTAGAAACCATTGCGGGAAAGGAGAAAATCTTGTTCTTTCTCTCCCATTTTTTCTAAAGCTGTCTTCTATAGGGTAGACAAATTTAGAGATTGTTTGCTGAAGAGTTAACAAAATGAATCTTCTCTATTTTACAGTCATTTCAGACAAGGTTTCGGAGAGTCATGGACTCCTCTCAGAATGCTTATAATGAAGACACTTCAAAACTTACAGTCAAATTAGACGAATCTGAAAGACAACTGTTTAAAGCTGGTCAGCTAGGATTAAATGACTTTGTCCGATGGGAGACAAGAGAAACTGAGAAACTGACTACATCAGAAATGGTGAAAAATCACCGTAAAAGGAAAAGGGCTGTGCTTGAAGAAACAAACTGATGTTTATTTTTATGTTATTTCTTATCAGGAAAACTATTATTTTTCTGTATATAAATATATAAATGTGCCATGCTCTGTGAAAAGGGGGCTTAATCCATCCACAAAAAAGGATCGACTCATGTCAGCCTGCGCAGGCTGACATGAGCCGAAACTTTTTGCTCTTTAAATTTCCGGCATGTCAAAAGACTAGTTTACCTCATGATTGTTGTTAGAGAAAATGGATTTTATGTGAACATGATTATGTGATGACTTGTATGGTATAATGTATCACAGAGATGCCAGAAGCCCCTTTTGCCAGAGCTTGGCTCAAATATAATCAACATGAAATTGTTTTCATGACTCCATTCTGTCATATGTACCAGATTTTTGTTGATCTGTATCAGTCTTGGCCATCACAAAAAAAGGAACAAGTCATGGTATCAAATTTTCATTTCATATGTCAGTAAAAATACTCAATTAATCTGACAGTAAATCAAGAAGATGATGATATGAAGACATTGTAGAAATCAACCATCCTCAACACATTTCTGTCTTTGACTGTCAGTGACCGGCCATCTGATTGGTTTTAGATGTTTTTTCTAAGCCAGTCAGAAGGTACCTTTCCTTAGAAATAAACCCTTAACCCTTTACCACTCTTTAACGACCCTGAGATAGAGGCCTTTTGAAAACATTGTGGGAAAAGGAGAAAATGCTGGTAACCAGCATTTTCTCCTTTTCCCACAATGTTTTCTATCCTTCCCAAAATAAACTTCAACTTTTGAGTCACACTTATTTTGTTGTCTGCAAATGCTTTGAATACATGTCTAAAATTTTGTCGTTTGGTAAAGGGTTAAAGCACCAAATAAACCCACTACACATTTTAAGTCTAGAATAAAAACCCTTACACGAATGGCATACACTATCAAACTTACTTTTGTCCAGAATGTAGTGAAAGGTGCTTCAAGGGTTAATGTAGAGTAAAAGTGCTATGTAGCTTATTGAAAGCTTTAGAAAACAATGCTGGTGAAGGAGCAATTAGTATTTACAAGCAATTGCTTGTAAAAAGTAATATCTCTTTTTCCCTCACTATTTTCCATACCTTTGAAATATGATTTCTTCCTGTCCCTCAGATATTTGTCCTTTCTCTAATTTGTTATAGTTTCTGGTGGGTCTAAAGATAAATATAGCTTAACAGTGATGGGTAAACTGACTTTATAATAAGCATGTTTAACTCTTTACCATACAATGAAATTTGACAGTTGTCCAAATTGAAAGCATTTGTAGACGACAAATTAAAATTAGCGAAAATGACAAAATTTGACGGTGTTAGGGTAGAAAACATTGTGGTAAAAGGAGAAAATGCTGGTTACCAGCATTTTCTCCATTTCCTACAGTGTTTTCAAAAGCCTTCTCTTTCAGGGTCATTAAAAGTTGGGATCGTTTGGTAAAGGGTTGTAAAGGACGAAAGGAAAAAAAAATATGAGCAATACTCTGTGTAAAGGGGCATTTAACCCTTTCCCAAACAAGCCCTGGTTTTCACGTGTCTGCAGTACAAGTCTTCTGAAAACACTGTGGGAAAAGGAGAAATTGCTCATAACGAGCAATTTCTTCTTTTCCCACAGTGCTTTCTACCCTTTTTGATAACTTTCTGCCATTTTCATCAAATTTAAAATTGTCATCTGCAAACTCTTTCACTTTGGACCAATTCAATTTTCAATTTGTCGTTTGGGAAAGGGTTAAGCATCTGCAAAAAGTATTGACTCATGTCAGCCTGTGCAGTCCGTGCAGGCTGACATGGGTCATAATAACTTTCTGCTGTTTGTAAATTTTCTGCATGTGGAAGGACCAGTCTACTGCATAAATCTGTCAGTTGTTAGACAAAATGGAGTTTATGGATCCAAAATTATATGATGACTTGCATCATAGAGAATGAGCATGGCTCATTTGAAATGAGCCATGCTCTGGCAAAACGGTGCTTAATGCACCTCCGCGATGCATCATACCAAGCAAGACATTATATAATTAGGGATCCATAAAATTCATTATGTCTAACTACTGACTGTATCAGAAGGTACACTGCTTCTTTGACATACAGAAAATTGACCAATAGTGAAAAGTTTTGGCCCAGGTCAGCCTGCACAGGCTGGTTGCTACTTTTCGCAGATGCACAAAGCTCCTTTTTCATACAGGATGGCTCAAATATTTAGTGAAACTGATTCTAATGAGATGTATTACAAAATAATTGAAATAATGTGCATGTATACAAAGTTTATGTTAATAAATATTGATGCTACTCATGTTATTTAACCATTTGGTTTATGCACTTATTTTATCACTCTAAATGTTTCAATCAACTAGAAGGCAAATTAGATACAAAATAATTTCATAACAAGGGTCATTCTGAAAATCATTGTCAGAAATACTGATATTGTTAACCAACAACAACTTATGTACTTCTGCAAGTAGTTTTTAGATTTTTCACAGCAGTTGCTTACAACATTTGATAATAAGAGTTAATGTATTAATAAAATACCTGTATGTTTTGAAAATATCTGTTGGAAATAGCAAAAAGATATGATAATACTTTTCCAGTAATGTGTTGCAGAAGTAACTTCTGTGGACTGTGTTGAACATCATTACAATACATGTACACATTGTATATATCTGTTTAAGATGATAGAAAAAAATATTTATGTAAACAACCTTTCCCTAATGAAATTGGTAATATGTATCAAATATATAATGAAATGAAATACAGTAAAACCTCTCCTCACGACCACCCCGGTAATACGAGCAACCCGCTATTACGAACGATTTTTGTCAGAACGGAATTTTTCCTTCTTCATAATCAATGACCACAACCCCGGAAATACGGGCACCCCGCTATTCCGAAATTACGACCACTATTTTCAGTACCAATGAGTAATTACCAATAGATTTTAACCCCGTGAAACGACCACTAATTTTCACATTTTTTTTACGACCAGCTAATTTTCACGCGTCCATAATCGCGAACTGGAGGCCGTGCTTCATGTACGAATATTCTTGGGTCCGATGGAGTAGACAATCAATTAGCGATCTTTTGTTTATCTGTTGACTACAGTAACACAATCGTGTTAAGTGATCAAGGTGTTACCTTACATAATCAAATGACCAATGAATTGGTGATGATTAATTCGGCTTTTATTCGGTAATCAGGCGTTTATCACACATTGCTGACACGGGTGAAAAACATGTTGACATCCGGGTAATTACGATTTGTTTTGTACATCAAGCTTTTGTAATTTGAGACGCTTGGGTTAATATCTAGCGATCGGGATGGGATAATTATTTGGGTTTTGTTCCACATTAAAGCCATACTTATATCGTAGAGAATACGCGATTTTTGAACTGGTGAACACTTCAAGTTTGCGATCGACGATTAGTAGGACTGTTCGAACATTCAACTCGAATCAAAATGGGAAAAAAAAAACCGTTAGGCTCTTCAATAATATTCGAAATTCTTTGTTTAAAAATGACAATGAGCGCATGGAGTAGGAGTTCTTGAGACTACACAAGATTAAAAAAAAAGCAGATTAAAACAGGGAATATGACAAGTTCTATCAGTAACATTTAATTATGTAATCTTTAAGTTCAGATACTTGATTAATGTACATATCTTGCTGTAAGAGTTTAAATAGGCAATTATGAATGGGATTTCACTGCCATGTGAATTTATTCATAAAAATTCAAGCACATATTAACTTTACAATAAGCATGAAAATTTTCTTGTTGTCATTTAAATGTGTGGGCGTAGGCTTCCCCGACTAAAATATGTATACATTACTTGGAACGTAATTTAAATTTACATAAGTCTACACATAGTCTGGGTTTGATTCAAAATCTAGGTGGGTGAAACCCGGAAATCAGACCACCCCGCTAATAAGACCAATTTTCAAAAGTACCACGGGTGGTCTTAATAGAGGGGTTTTACTGTATGAAAAATGTATATTCTTGAAAATAAATAGAGGAGATACATGTATTTGAGTGTTTGTAAATCTTTCAAAACAATGCATAACAATGAAATTAACCCTTTACCAAACAGTCCCATGTTTTTACTACTCAGAGAAAGAATGTTTTTAACTCTTTACCAAATGACAATATTTTAGACTTGCCCAGAATGAATGCAAATTAAATGTGGATCAAATGATAGGATTAGTTTTTGGAAAGGTGAAAAAGTTGTGGAAAAAGGAGAAATGCTCCTCTTTCCAAAATGTTTTCAAAAGCTTTCTTTTTCAGGTTCATTAAACCTTGGGATTGTTTGGTAAAGGGTTAAAAAAGATAATTTTTCCTTAACATTTTCTAACCTTACACTGATAATTCCAATCTTTTGAGATGTATATAACTTGTTGACTGCAAATGCTTTAGACCCCAGGATTTGGACAAGTCTAAAATTTTATCATCACAGAAATAGATAGATAGTTGTTACAAAACTTGATTTGCAAAAGTAAAATAAAATCACTATTTATTATTCAAACATGCAATAATTTGTGCTGGAAAAAAATGAAGAAGCTGTTGTCTAACTGCTTAACCCTTCCCCAAACAAGCCCTGGTTTTCATGTGTCTGCAGTACAAGTCTTTTGAAAACACTGTGGGAAAACGAGCAATTTCTCCTTTTCCCACAGTGTTTTCTACCCTTTTTGAGAACTTTCTGCCATTTTCATCAAATTTAAAATTGTCGTCTGCAAACTCTTTGAATTTGGACCAGTTCAAAATTTGTCGTTTGGGAAAGGGTTAAACAACCATGATTGATAACTAAATGAAACTAGTGACCTGATAGATATTGAAATTTATCCTTTAAACACATTACAACCTGTGACTGAATTTTTCTAACTTGTGTTAGGGCTCTTCTAAAAATATTGTGGTAAAGATAGAAATTGTAACATGCAATTTACTCTTCTTCTACAATGTTTTCACATGACATCTTCATGTATTTACTGGCGGTCAAAGGATGTTTGCAAGTTTTCTGCTTCAAATTTATTTCGGGAAGTTTTGCGTTGATTTACATCAAAAGGATATTCCAAATATCAGTGTACAAGGATAATTGTTAGAATTAACCCCTTAACCATACAATCCCATGTTTTAACAACCCTGAGAGAGAAGGCTTTTGAAAACATTTTGGGAAAAGGAGAAAATGCTGGTAACCAGCATTTTTTCCCTTTCCCTCAATGTTTTCTACAATCTCAGACAGAAATCATCTCTTGAGCTCCACTTAATTTGTTGTTTGCCAATTAGGTCAAGCCTATATATTGTTGTGAGGTAAAGATGTAATGGCTTGGTATTTAGTACTGAATTACAAAGTTTGAAACAGCTAAACAAGCTAAAAAAAAAAAGAGGGGGGGGAGGCAAACACCCCCCTCACTCAAACTTTTCAAATAGTGGTAAAACAGAGTGTAAGAGAAGTTGCTGGTTACCAGCATTTTCTCCTTTTCACAGAATGCCTTCTACTCACTTGAAGACGAATTCCAGCCTTGGAGTCATTGTTTAATTTTTTACCAGTTAATTTTTTGACTTTGGACAAATTTATAATTTTGTCATCTGGTAAAGGGTTAAAATCTTCATACAAGAATACTAAAGCTCCAGATAGAGGTAGTGATTTTGATTTCAAAATTGAAAATATTAATCCCTCTCCACTAAACTCTATGTTGTGGGTACTCATTAGAATTGTCTCATCAAGACGATTCTAATGAGTACTCACAGCATAGGGTTTGGAACAGAAATATTAGATTTAGAATACTATCACTTCCATTTATCTGGAGGTCTGTTTAAATAAATCACTCTGGTTTCTCCTCTGATCTATGGAGAAGTTTCTCATTGTATCATGTTGACGTTAAATCATTGGTATTTTGACCTTTGTACAAAAATAAAATTGCAATGAACCAGTCACAGTAAATTTTGGACACTTCAGCAAGGCACTTTTTTTCCACATGGCTACTTCAATATGAAGTTACAGATGGCTGACAGTACATGTAAATATGAGGCACATCATGGGCTGTTTTGACACAACTTGATATTGCTTTATAAATATACAAAGTTTACAACATTTATATCTCTAAAAACTGGGTCATTATCCAAAACTTTGCTAGCCTACAGACCAACTTTATGAATTTCAAATCACAGTTGTGTGGCCAAGAGTGCAGGCAACACCACTGTACGTCATTACCAAACAACAAAATTTTAGACTGGTTCAGCTTCAGTATTTTCACACGAGAAATTAAATGCTAAGATTTGTCTTTTAAAGGGCAGAAAACATTATGGGAAAAGGAGGGGAAAAAAAGAGGAAATGCTGGTTACTAGCATTTTCTCCTTTCCCACAATGTTTTCAAATGCTTTCTGCAGGGTAGTTAAAACACAGGATTTGCATCATGCACATGAGGGTTTTGTTTTTAGACGCAGTTTTGTTTTTATCTCAAAAAAGTTGATAATCATAACCCATCAAAAAACTATCCCATGTTCTGACAATCCTGAGTGAGAAAGCTTTTGAAAATGTTTTACAGAACAAGGAGAACATGCTGGTACTCAACATGTTCTTTTTTCACACTGTTTTCCACTCTTCAAAATAAATATCCCATTTCTGAAGCCATAGTTACTTTGTCCATTTAGTATCAAAGTGGATAAGTCAAACATGTCTTCCCATTCATAGGTGAGTTGCTCTGGCTCCCAGCAACATCACTGTAAAGGACTTACTGTGAATGTGACCAGGCACCTATGGGTTTTCTCCCTTGACACACGTTTTATTTTTGAAAGTTTGTTATCATATCTATTAACTCTTTACCACACAATCCAGACTTTTAACAACCCTGAGAAAGAGGCCTTTTGAAAACATTGTGGGAAAAGGAGAAAATGCTGGTAACCAGCATTTTCTCCTTTTTCCACAATGTTTTCTGCCCTTCCCAACACAAACTTCTATTTTCTCATAACATTTACTTTGTCGTCTGCAAATGCTTTCAATTTAGACCAGGCTAAAATGTTGTCGTTTGGTACAGGGTTTACTCCTGTCCTCATACAGACAACTTTTCATGTTACACAACAGACCATTCTTGAGGAAATTGTTGCAATATACGAGAGATATCTCCTTCTGCCAAACTTTTTCACAAATATTCATCTTCTAACCCTTTATCATTATCCCACAGTTTGACAACCCGGAGAAAAACTGCCTTTGAAAACATTGTGGGAAAAGGAGAAAATGCTATCTACCATCATTTTCCCCTTTTCCCACAGTTTACTACACTATCAAGAACAAATCATGTTCACATAAAATACATCTAAATTGTCCTCTGCAAATGCTTTAAATATGGACAAGCCTAAAATTTGCCGTCTGGTAAAGAGTTGAACCCAAATTTATGCTGACAATCACTATTTTTGCAGGGCATTTTTCAAATTCGTCTGTTGCAACATTGTTTTAGGGGCTAATGGGTTAATTCTCTACCAGATGACAAAATATCAAGCCTCTCCTTATTGAAAGTATTGGCAGAAGATAAATAAATAGTGTTCTGAAAGACAGGATTTGTCTTTGAAAGAGTAGAAAACACCGTGGGAAAAGGAGAAAATGCTGGTTACCACCATTTTTTTCTTTTCCCACAATGTTTTCATGGGCCTTTTTTCTTCAGGGGTCGTTGAAATACGGCATTGTGTGGGGAACATTTAAGCCTCTGTCATAACTCCGGAACTTTCTCGCTGAACGGAAATATCTGCGGCTTGAACTTGTAACTGCTCCTGCATTGTAGATGCTGACCTCCCTGCCGATTGTCTTGAATGTGGTGTGCTTCTTTGAACTTCTCCGTCCACTTCCAGTGACTGCTGACTGTTACTGTGTGACCTTGACCTTTGAGACAGTCTACAAAATAAATTAACATATTTTCTCCCTTTGCCATAATGTTTTCATTAATTTTGTATACATTTACATATGAGCCCAGCTTTGTGAAAACGGGGCTTAATGCATCTACCAAAAGTATCAACCCTGGTCAAAACTTTAAGCTTCAGGTCAATTTTCTGTATGTCGAAGGACCAATCTACCTTATGATACAGTCAGTTGTTAGACATACTGAATTTCAAGGATCCCTAACTATGTGATGTCTTGCTTCGTATGATGCATCGGGGAGATGCATGAAGCCCCCTCTTGCCAGAGCATGGCTTGTATAGAGTATCCCTACTTTGCACAAATCTTTCCCAAAGTCACTTGCAAATTCTGAGTCACTATTTTATATCTAGAGATAATGAATTAAGTATCTACCTTTTGTAGACACATTATGGGGTGTTACTTGATAATTAAGGAAAACAGCGTGAAAAAGGGAGAAATCCTCAATCAGAGAAATTGCTTCTAGATTCTACAATGAATGATACCTTCTTGTCTATTTCAATATGCAAAAATCAATGACAATTATCTTCTATTCATTTCCATATTTTCCACATCAATCAAAAAGATAATTTCCTTTTTTTACAATGTAAAGTCTCTCCTTGGTGCCCTTTGCACTGATTTTGATTTGTCTAAAAATAGCCTGTGTGGATATAGTTTAACCCATTACTGTATGGGCTATTTCAAAACAGCCAAAAGTTATTACAAATAACACAGAGCAAAAACATTCAAAGAGAAGAAAAATATCATATTTCAACAAAATGGCAAACAATGTGGGAACAAAACCAACTGCTTGTGACAAGCAGGACATGGTGAGTCTTGACTGTATGGAAATGGATTCAAGAAAGCCACTCTGAGGTTCTGTCGGTCAGTGGTCCTTCTTCTAGGTTCAAATTGGATGTTTCAACTTTTTACCACACAACCCCGAGTTTTAACAACCCTACTGAAGAAGACTTTTAAAAACATTGTGGGAAAAGGAGAAAATGCTGGTAACCAGCATTTTCTCCTTTTCCCACAATGTTTTCTATCCCATCAAGGAGAAATTTTGTAATATGAGCCACCTTAAATATGTTGTCTGCAGATGCTTTGAATGTGAACCAGTCTAATATTTTGTTGTTTGGTATAGAGTCAACAAGCAGTTACTCCTTTTCCCACAATGTTTTTAAAAAGGCAGGGCATGACAAATCATGCTTGCACAGAAATGGATTCAAAAGATCACCTTGAAGTTCTGTCAGTAAGTGGTCCTTCTTCCAAGTTCAAATTAGATGTTGAAGATCTCAGATTAGAGGCACTGCCTGAATCTCCTTCAATACTTATCACTGTGAATGGTCTTGGTTCATCTATATCATCTGTCTGCATGCTGACCAAGTTCGAGCCTTCCCTATTTGAGAGAGAAAAAAATCTTGGAAATTACCCAATTTCTTTCATTCATGATTCACACCTGTCCATCTTTTGATGCTTATGGACAAGTCTTTGGCAGACGATATTTTGACCCTTTACCAATCAAATCCAAGTTTTAACAACCCACGGGAAACAGCGTTTGAAAACATCACGGTAAAAGAAGAAAATGCTAGAGAACCAGCATTTTCTCCTTTTCCAACAATGTTTTCTATCCTTTTAGAGAACTTAAGCTCATCTGTGCCAATTTTGAATTTGTCATCTGCAGATTGATTTTAACTCAGAATGAGTCCAAAGTCTGTTGTTTGAGAAAGTCTGTGGATTTTATGAGCAACTGAATTCATATAAGTACTTGGTATATAGCCATTCATACCAAACACAACACTACAAATTCAGCAGAAGACTCCAAAAGCATACATATGTGTAAAATAACTGTAATCAACATGTACATGTATCATGGTTTAACCCTTTACCAAACGACAAAATTTTAGACTCATCCAAATTGAAAGCATTTGCAGACGACAATATAAATGTGACTCAAAAATTAAAATTTGTTTTGGGAAGGATAGAAAGCATTGTGGGAAAAGGAGAAAATGCTGGTTACCAGCATTTTCTCCTTTTCCCACAATGGTTTCAAAAGGCTTCTTTCTCAGGGTAATGAAAACCCGGGATTGTTTGGTAAAGAGTTAACTCTTTACCAAACGACAAAATTTTTAGACTGGTCCAAATTGAAAGCATTTGCCGACAACAAAATAAATGTGATTGAAAAATAAAAATTTGTTTTTGGAAGGGTAGAAAACATTGTGGGAAAAGGAGAAAATGCTGGTTACCAGAGTTAACTCTTTACCACATGACAAAATCTTAGAATTGTCCAAACTGAAAGCATTTGCAAATGAAAATTTATATGTGGCTTAATTTTTTGGAACTTGTCTTCGATAGATAGCTGGTTACTAGTAATTTTTCCCTTTCCCACAATGTTTTTAAAAGACTTCTTCATCAAGATCGTTAAAACTCAGGATCATGTGGTAAAGGAATAATACATGATTTTATGGGGTCAGATTGACAAAAGAAGAAATTGCCTGCACAAGATGTGAAACAAAGTTAGATGCTTTTCTGGATAAGCAGATCTGCAGCCTAAGGATCTGTTTTTGTTGAGGTATCCTAGCCAGATTTAAAGCTTAAACCTGTGGCTGCTAAGTGCTACTCAAGTAGTTGTTGCAAACTGCAGATCAAGATTAGACTGCACAGAATGCAGAGTCTGATCTTGGATCTACACTGTCCGATGAGGATATATCTTTCCCGCCCTAAAAAAGCCTTGAAATAGTAATAATTGGGTTTTTTTGTTGAAAGTTTCATTTCGCTTATTTAGCAAGATTACTGTTAATCCTTTACCACATGGCAAAATTTTAGACTGGTCCAAATTGAAAGCATATGCAGATGACAACAGAAATGTGGATCAAATGATGAACAGTGTCTTAGAAAGATTAGAAAACATTGTGGGAAAAGGAGAAAATGTTAGTTACCAGCATTTTCTTCTTTTCCTAGATTGTTTTCAAAAGTGTCTTCCTCAGGGTCGTTAAAACTTTGGAATGTGTGGTAAAAGGTTAACTATTTTCCACATGAAAATACTTTAGAATAATACAAATTAAAACAATTTGCAGAAAAGATGTAGCATGACTCAAATGATGGGACATGTCTTTGAAAGGAGAGAAAACATTGTGAGAGAAGGAGAAAATACATAATTGCTTGAAACTAGAATTTTTTCTGTTTCTAGCATAATTTTCTGACCATTCGAAGACATCTGTCTTCATCTGAGTTGTCCAAAAAATGATTCCAATTTGGATAATTCTAAACTTTGTTGTCTGGTAAAGGGTTTAACTTAAAAGTAAAAACAAAGCAGCAATAATATCATACTTACGGTAAAGGTGGTAGTCCAATTTTCTTGTAATGTCTCCACCCCTCAAGGAAAGCAGACGACAATTTGCTTCTCTTTGTATAATGAAGAAGTACTTTCATGAGAGCTTGATTGGTTCTACACCTGTTTAGAAAAAACAAATCAATCCATTAGCTCACTACAACTTCTAATGTAATCAACTATTTTGCATTTTGCAGTTGAACACAAAAAAATACATACATGAATTCCATTTTAGTTGATTTTGGACATTCAAAATAGTGGTTGAATATCAGAGGTGTCTATGGCAGGTTAAAACCTTTCAGTGCTACATAATAAACTTGATATCTTTCAACCACTGAAAATAATACCCACTGAAATTTTCTATCGTACAGGATTGATTAACAGGTACACAGTGTAGATCCAACAGCAGACTGCATGCTCTATGCTGGCAAAGGTTGATTTATGCCATCCATAAAAGACCCTCTTTCACTGTATTTCACTGTATGGATTAACCCTTTACCAAAAGACAAAATTTTAAGACTGGTCCAAATTGAAAACATTTGCAGACGACAAATCAACTGTGGCTGAAAAATTGAATTTTTATTCGGGAAGGGTAGAAAACATTGTGGGAAAAGGAGAAATTGCTGGTTACCAGCATTTTCTCTTTTTTCCAAAATGTTTTCAATAGGCTTTTTCTCCAGGGTCATTAAAAGTCAGGATTGTGTGGTAAAGGGTTAACTGAAGTACTGGCTTGGACAATCTCATTTTATAACAATTTTATCATTTCACCTTAACCCTAAATCCTATCAATTTACTTACCGATTCTGACTTTTAACATTTCCAAATCATGGTTAGATGATTTGAAATAGGTTTTATAACTCATATAGGATGAATTTATGACTATTTTTTATGTTTAACCTTCAAATATGACCTTGACTTTCAACCTTTCTGAACAAATTATTTACGAAACACATCTACTTACGAAGAAAACAATTGAGTTGATGTATTTTGAAATTAATTAGTATACATAGAATTTACAATCCAGACAAATGAGCAAGTTCATCCTATTACACCAAGCTGTTTCAGCCATAACATCTCACAAACAATGCCTGTCTGACATTGCCTATCAAAGATCAAGCTGCATATTTATGGAGTCTGGTCTTGATATGAAAATCAAAGCGTTGAAAGCACTGGTGTGGCATTTGTCAAGGGTGCCATTGTGTGGAATTAATAATTTGAAAAATAAACCATAGAAATAATTTAAAAATATTTGCTTGAAAGTCAACCTACTATGTAGTCATGCACAATTCAATAGAGTAGCGTGCAATCTTGCGGGACGAACAAGTCCTGGCAAACAAGCCCAGGGATGAATAAGTCCAGGATCTAACTGGTTTGGAATGATCAAGCACGGAATAGGACGGTCAGGAAACAAGGATTGTGTGTATCATTACACCAATAGAAGACCATGGCGGATTAAGCCACTTTCGATAAAAAAAGAAGTATTTCCATGATTGATGGCCTAATCCAATTTATTTTAATATGCCATTTTCATTTTCATATCTGAGTGCAATAAAAACTCTTATTTGACTTACAAAATTGAGTTTAATTGGGTTTACTTGCTTCAGTTCTGCACAAAATATGATACATGATTTTCAAAATGCCATATTGAACTCATAGTGGCATTGTCTTCAACAAATGCCACAAAAATCATCAAAAAGCAACCTAAACTATGAATGGTGCTCTATGGGTTAAGTATTTTCTATTATTAACCCTTAGGATGCTATGCTTGACTTACTGACCTTCTGTGGACAGTGTAGATCAAGATCAGACTGCACAGAACTGCAGTCTGATCTTGATATTAAGATTTCTTTCCTCCAGAAATGCCTTTGAAATATGAAAATTTTGGGTTTATACTATTTAAAAATTTAATTTCTTTTATTTAGCAGGATAAGGGTTAAAACCTTACTTGTTGAGTAACTGTCTTTCAGCAACATGATTATAAGAGAGGTATCCCAGAGCAATGGCAGCACAGCCTCGAACTTGTTCCTCTCGCTTTTCCAGTAATTTTGTGAGGTATTCAATCGCATTAATGGATACTATTGCAGAAGGCACACCTGACAAAATAAGAAACATACAGTTTTTACTTATTCAGCTCTTTACAGAACAACAAAATTTTAGACAGGTTAAACTGAAAGCATTTGCAGATGACAAAATAAATGTAACTTTAAAACTGAAATTTGTTCTGGGAAGGATGGAAAACATTTTGGGAAAAAGAGAAAATGCTGGCTACCAGCATTTTCTCCTTTTCCCACAATGTTTTCAAAAGGCTTCTTTCTCAGGATCGTTGAAAGTCAGAATTGTGTGGCAAAAGGTTAAGCCATTAAATTAAGAGCCCAAGTTTTGTTGCTCTGGCAAACACTGTTGATCAAGATCAGGCTGCAAAATGTGTGGTCTGATCATGGATCAACACAGTCAACACTTTGTAACGTAATGCTGCTTGCAACAAATACCAGTATATATTGCTCTTATTACTACAATGTTATTCTCACTCAAATAGACACTTACCTTTCCAACAAATGTTTTATTTTTAAAAAAATTGTGACAGCTGTTGCCTTTTTTTCCTCATTAGTTTGCATATTGTTCAGAACCTAAACTTTCAATTAAATACAGTTTCAAAAAATTAGGTGTAAATCAAATTCATTTGATACGAATACCCAGAAGAAGGTCCAATGCCAGTTTTTAGAGCTACACCAAAAAAAGCCTTAGCAGAGCCTGGTTTAGATCTCACAAACCTCACAAAATTAGCTCGGGACATTACTGACTGATCTACTTAGGCTCTGATCTTGCCACATATTCACAAACCATTCTTCATGACATTCTTTGTCTAATTCTAAAGAGTTTATTAAATTTCAAGTAACACAATTTGTGATTGGATGAACCAAATGCTTTCATTTAGCCATCAAAAATTGTGTTACTTCTTCAGTCTAGAATAGGACTAAGAATGCAATTCAGAATGGTTGGTGAATATGGGATCTGTTCGGCAATCTTTATATAGGGATACTTCAAAATGACTATTTTGCTCCACTTGTACACAAACCATTTAACCCTGACTTTTAATGACCCTGAGAAATACAACTTTTGAAAACTTTGTGGGAAAAGGAGAAAATGCTGGTAACCAGCATTTTCTCCTTTTCCCACAATGTTTTCTATCCTTCTGACATCAAATTTTATTTTTTGAGTCCCTTTTATTTTGTCGTCTGCAAATCCTTTCAGTTTGGACAAGTCTAAAATTTTGTCGTTTGGTAAAGAGTTAAGTACATCTATGTCTGTAACTGTCTCACCTGCACGTGTGTGAGCAAGACGAGCAATGCAATCAGAGGCAAGTGACAGGATTTGCTCCGACTGAGAATCCTGAAGGAGGTCTACAAGAAGTTTAATACCCGTCGCTGAGGACAAGGCTTGTTCCTCGTCTGGTATGATACGAGATAAAACAACTACCTGAAAAAAAAGAGTTTCAGAATTAATGCTGACCCTTTTAACCCTTTACCAGACGACAAAATTTTAGCCTTGTCCAAATTAAAAGCATTTGCAGACGACAATTTCAGTGTGGCTCAAATGGTGCAACTTTTCTTAGATAGGGTAGAAAACATTGTGGGAAAAGGAGAAAATGCTGGTTTCCAGCATTTTCTCCTTTTCCCACAATGTTTTCAAAAGGCTTCTTTCTCAGGGAAGTCAAAAGGCGGCATTGTGCGGTAAAGGGTTAACAAACAACCGTAATGTTTAACACTTTACCACACAATTCCGAGTTTCATGACCCTGAGAAAGAGGGCTTTCAAAAACATTAAGAGAAAAGGAGAAAATGCTGGCAGCTGGTAACCAGCATTTTCTGCTTTTCCCACAATGTTTTCTACTCTTTCAAACACAAATCTCATCATTTTAGCTACATTTTATTAGTTGTATTCAAAGTACTTTCCATTTGAACAAGTCCAAAAATGATCCAAATATTGTTGTTTCAGTTTCAGTTTTGGACAGAGTATATCCACATTGCAGAGAGTGTACATCACAGATCAGACAGCACATTCTGTGCAATCTAATCTTTATCTGCAAGGGTGACAAAAGCAATGAAAGTTAAACAAGAAACTTTAAGAATTTATAGGGTTAAACGTTGATGATCATGTAACTGCCCAGGCTAATTCAAAGCCTACTTAAAAGAAGTGTGAAAATTCTGCATTAGTGTTGTAATGATTTAAAGATTTACACCATGACAGTAGTTTTTTGAAAGAAATGAGAAAGAGAGAGAATGGGAAATGACTGCCTATTTTCTCCCTATGTTTTCTGTACCATAACATCTCTTTAACAGATCACAAAATTTTAGAACTGTTTGAATTGAAAACATTTGCAGATGACATATTAAATGTGGTTAAAATAAAAAAGTTTGTCTTTTAAAAGGTAGACAACATTGTGGTAAAAGGATAAAATGCTGGTTACCAGCATTTTCTCCCTTTTCCACAAAGTTTTCATATGTTTTGCCCTCAGGGTCATTAGGATTGTATGTTAAAGGGTCAAAAAAGAAATTTCCCTCTCCATCAGTTGTCTATCCTGTTTTATACCATGTACTGCCATGTGAATTTTGATGATGATGATGATGATGATGATGATGATTAAACTCCTTTACTCCTTACCAGACAACAAAATTTTAGACATGAAAACATTTGCAGGCAATGAATCAAATCTCAAATGATATGAACTGTCTCTGAAGGTGTACAAAACATTGTGGGCGAAGGAGAAAATGGTGGTTACCAGCATTTTCTCCTTTTCCCACAAGGTTTTCAAACACTTTCTCCACTAGGTCGTTAAAAGTCAATATTGCTTTGTGAAAGTTTGACTCTTTACTAGCTGGCAGAATTTACAACCAGTCTTTATTGACAGCACTGTAAGAGGACAAAATTAAATTGGCTCAAATGATATGATTTGTGTGCTCACAATGTTTTCCACTGTATCAAGGACAAATTCCATCATTAAAACTGGTAACCTAACCCTTCACCACACAATCCTCAATTTTAACGAAAAAGAGAAAACTATTGTAAACATTGTTGGAGAAGGAGAAAATGCTGGTTACCAGCAGTTTCTCCTTTGCCCACAAATGTTTTCTACCATTTCAAAAAACAACCTGTACCATTCAAGCCACATTTAATCTGTCATGTGCAAATACTTTGAATTTAGAAAGGTCCAAAGTTTTGTCATTTGGTATTAAGACTTAACTTGTGACCTGCAAAACCTTTTAACCCATAGGCTGTTAAGCATGACTCAATGACCTTTGCAGACAGTGTAGATCAAGATCAGACTACACAGAACGTGCAGTCTGATCTTGGATCTACACTGCCCGATAAGGAGATACATGTATTTCTTCTCTAAAAATACCCTTGAAATAGAAAATTTTGGGTTTTTAATATCGACTTGAAAGTTTCATGTCTTTTATTTAGCAGGATATGGATAACTCTATAATTTTGTCTGCTTGTAAAGACTTGAATTCTACAGAACATACCTGGAAAGCAGCATTACATCTGTAAAACTCATCTGATGATTGCAAGAAAGGCACAAAGCAGTTAAACCTGACCCCTCCTTGTTCCGCGATCTCTTTCTGTTGATTTATGTTATTGTATGCAAATGCCGCCAAAGCTGACCCAGCAAGCAATCTAACGACATCGTCCTCTGCATACATCATTTTCAAGATACGGACGTAACTAAAATCAATTGTGCCATTGATTTCTTCCAGTATCTCAGCATTTCCTGCAAACAGAAACAAATTGTCTAATTGATGCAAATACATGTAGTCTAATTGATGTTACCTGCTGAATAATATTTATGGAAGATGATTTTGAAAATACCCTCTTGAAATATCATTACTTGTCATTACTGGTAAAATTAACAGTCTTCCATGGATGACTACATTTAAAAAAAAAAACATTGTGGTAGATGGAGAAGTTGTTCATTATGAATGAGTGAAAGTTTTTCCCTGTTTTTTGACTCACATGTGTTTCACTTATAAAATAGTTACAGGTCACCTATTCACATGTTTCCCTGTTTGAACCAGGAACAGGCAAGGACCCTCTCAAAGAACACTCCATTATGACCATCAGACCAATCAAGCCCATAACCTCATGTTTTTAAAACATGACCTTAGTGGCTAAATGTAAGAAGGACCAACATGCACACATATGAGCCATTGCACTGGCAAAAGAAGGGTCAAGCAAGTCATCATTGGAGAGGTCATCAGACCTCTTCAACAGTGGTCAGTTTAAAAGGCAGACTGCCTCAGAGATTGCAATCTAAATCCACTTTTTTTGCGAACTTGTTCTGATATACAGTCTGTTTCATCATGATTTTATAAGTAAACCGAAATCAAAAAACTGAAATAGGAATTTTCATTAAACTGGAGAAAGAACATTGGGGAAAGATCACGCGACTTGAAAATGCGGGTAGGTCACATATCTGTCATGTAATGCACAAGAGGTTTCTATGCATCGGCAATCATATAATGCCTTACTTGTTTGTTTACATCTACCAAAATATATTGCAATTTAAAGCCAATAAACTATTTGAAAACATTGATGCTAACTTCTCCTGGCTTCTTTTTTTAACCCTTTACCAGACGACAAAATTTTAGCCTTGTCCAAATTGAAAGCATTTGCAGACGACAATTTCAGTGTAGCTAAAACTGTGCAATTTATCTTTGATAGGGTAGAAAACATTGTGGGAAAAGGAGAATATGCTGGTTACCAGCATTTTCTCCTTTTCCCACAATGTTTTCAAAAGGCTTTTTTCCCAGGGGCGTTAAAAGGCGTCATTATACCGTAAAGGGTTAAAGAAGCCAACTTGTTTAATAATGGATTCAGAAAATTCAGTTTGCCTAATGACATGGGGTAGAATGGACCTTGGACATGCAGAATATTTACAAATAGCAAAATATTTCGACCCATGTCAGCCTGAGCCTGAGGGGACTGCACAGGCTGATATGGGTTGATATTTTCTGTAGATGCATCACAGAGCATGGCTTAACCACACAATCATGGGTTTTAATGACCCTGAAGAAAAGGCCTTTTGAAAATATTGTGGGAAAAGGAGAAGATGCTGGTAACCAGCATTTTCTCCTTTTCCTACAATGTTTTCTACCCTTCCCAAAACAAATTTCAAGTTTAGAGTCACATTTATTTTGTCATCTGCAAATGCTTTCAACTTGGACAAGTCTAAAATTTTGTCGTTTGGTAAAGGGTTAACCCTTTACCACACAATCTCGACTTTAAACAACCCTGAGGAAGAAGCATTTTGAAAACATTGTGGGGAAAGGAGAAAATGCTGGTAACCAGCATTTTCTCCTTTTTCCACATTGTTTTCTACCCTTACCAAAACAAATTTCAAGTTTAGAGTCACATTTATTTTGTCGTCTACAAATGCTTTCAACTTGGACAAGTCTAAAATTTTGTCGTTTGGTAAAGGGTTAAAATTATGTGACAATTTTATCAAGTTTATAAGTGAATCTTGTCTTGAGCTTTTGTATGTTGTTTACATAGAGATTTACATACTTCACACATACTTTAAGCTTTCATTTATTTATTCATAAGTAATCCCTATTCGTAAAGTCTTTACCACAGGACCCTGAATTTTAACAGCTCTGATGAAAACAGCCTTTTGAAAACACTGTATGTACAGGGGAAACTGCTGGTAACCATCATGTCCTCCCTTTCTAACAAGCCTTCCACTATTTAAAAAACATGTCCCAAATTTAAAACCATTTACCCCACAATGCCGCCTTTTGACGCCCCTGGCAAAGAAGCCTTTTGAAAACATTGTGGGAAAAGGAGAAAATGCTGGTAACTAGCATTTTCTCCTTTTCCCACGATGTTTTCTATTCTATCAAAGGAAAGTTGCACTATTTGAGCCATACTGAAATTGTTGTCTGCAAATGCTTTCAATTTGGACAAGGCTCAAATTTTGTAGTCGGGCAAAGAGTTCAACCACATTTGTTCTCTGTGTGCATTCAATTTGGAACAATTCTGTAATTCTGTCGTCTGATAAAGCATTAATACAAGGGATAACTGTATTTGCTTCTTTTGGCAGTGTAGATTAGGATCAGACTGCACAGAAATATCAAGTCTGATTCTTTATTTATACATGTGTAATGATTCGTCAAATTTTGCACCCAAAACAGCCTGAAATTGAAATATTCCAGTCCTTTTTTGGAAATCATAAATGCCACTTTCATCTTACCTCTACCAAACAAGTCTTGAGTTTAAACAACCTTCAGAAATTGGCTTTTGAAAAAATCATGGAAAAAGGAAAAAAATGCTGGCAGCTAGAAATAAGAAATGTCTCTTTCATTTAACCCCAACCAAACAAGCCCAAGTTTTAATGACCTTGAGAAAATGGCTTTTGAAACATCATGGAAAAAGGAGAAAATGCTAGCGAGCAGCATTTTCTTCTGTTCCCATATTGTTTATTGTCCTTTCACCGGCAAATTTCATCTTTTCAGCCACAATAAATTTTGTCCCCTGAAAATGTTTTCAAAATGGACAATATTAAAATTTTGTTGTCAGGTAAAGAGGTAATGGGCACTATGTGGGTTAATCCTTTCTTTACCTCCCACTGGGAAACACTGGTTTAACCCTTTTCCCAACATTTTACACTGGTTCAGTCTGAAAGCATTTTGCAGACAACAATTTACAACAAATTGGCTCTGATGATGGGATTTGTCTTTGACGTAGTAAATATTGTAGAAGAAGGAGAAAATGCTGGTTACCAGCATTTTCTTCTTTTTCCACAATGTTTTCAAAAGTTTTCTCTGTCAGGGTTGTTGAAACTACAGACTGTGTGATAAAGGGTTTATGTTTATAAACAATCCAGTGATTTTAGGACCTTGACAAAGGAGGCTCTTAAAAACACTGTGGGAAAAGGAGAAGATGCTAGTAACCATGTAACCAGCATTTTATCCTTTTTACAAAATAATTCCTTTTCTTTCAACCGTAAATCCCACCATTTTATCAACGTCTACTTTTCTGTCTGCGAAACGCCCTTTCCCAAACAAGCCCTGGTTTTCATGTGTCTGCAGTACAAGTCGTTTGAAAACACTGTGGGCAAAGGAGAAATTGCTCATAACAAGCTATTTCTCCTTTTCCCACAGTGTTTTCTACCCTTTCTGAGACCTTTCTGCCATTTTCATCAAATTTAAAATTGTAGTCTGCAAACTCTTTTAATTTGGACCAGTCCAAAATTTGTCATTTGGGAAAGGGTTAAGCTGGATAAGTCTAAAATTTTGTCAACTGAGAAAGAGTTTTCAAAGGACACTTTAGATTTGTATTTGATTAAGTTGTAATAATCTCAGAGAAACTTCAATGCTTCTTCCTTTGTATGAAGGTAATCACTATTTTCAACAATATTTCAATATCATGCCACTAGCTACATGTACCCTCTGAGCACTGGGAATGACTCAATACCCTTGAGGCATGCTCTGTGAAAAGGGGGTATAACACATCTGTTAAAAAGTATCGATTCGGATCAGCCTGCACAGTCCTGGCAGGCTGACCTGTGTTGAAACGTTTTGCTTTTGGTAAATTTCCGAATGTGTAAGGACCACTCTACCTCAATCTTCAGCTGGTTGTTAGACAAAAATTGATTTTATGGATCTATAATTAGGAAACGACTTGCTTGGTGTAATGCATCAAAGAGATGCTTTAACTACAGGCCTTTGAAGCTCCATTGGTCTGTTACAGAACACTAACATTTTTCTTTGGTTGATCATTGAATACTTGCGAATTGGTGCATCGCCTGTATATCAGGAAATACTCAAATTTTCATTTCCATCATTACTATAAATAGCACATTGGCGACTGCCTCTATGTTGTATATAATCCTTCTATATATGATATAGAGGCAGTCGCCAATGTGCTATTTATAGTAACGGTGTCCGCTCAGGAAAATTTTGTCATCCAGTCATTCCCATGACAGATCAATGGAATTTCAGTGGCCTATGCTTTAACCCTTTACCACACAACAAAGTTTTAAACAAAAGTCCAGATTGAAAGTTTTTGCTGACAACAAAATAAATGTGACTCAAAAATTGAGATTATATATTTGAAAGGTTAGAAAACATTGTGGGATAAGGAGAAAATGCTGGTTATCAGCATTTTCTTCTTTTCCCACAATTTTTTCAAAAGTTTCTTCCTCAGGGTTGTTAAAAGTCAGATTATGTGGTAGAGGGTTAAACCCCCTTTTGCCAGAGCATGGTGTTGATGTATGCCAGAGACATGTTTGGCTGCCACAATGTACTTCTAAGTTATTCATAGCCCTTTTAAAACCCAGATGGGCAAAAACAAAGGCTTAGTGGACAGCATAGATCAAGATCAGACTGCAAAGAGTGTGCAATCTGATCTTGGATTAATGGTGTCTCCTTGTTTAGTCAAGCCTGTAAGATTAAACTCTTTATGAGTTTCAGTATTGTTTGTTTGGTCTTTGAAAGAGCTCAAGTTAATATATTTGGCACGGTGAATAAAACTTTCCTGTAAAACACTGATCTATACTGCTGGGTACTATGACTTAAACATAATTTTCTTTGCAAGCGTAAAGGAACTGTGCTACCTTTCCTAAACTGGGTACGCATGAAATTTACATAAACAGTTTCGGTAAGCAAGCATCAAGTCTGAAAACAGGTTTCAGTAAACTACATAAATTTACGATTTGAATATATATTTGCATAACTTCATGCCAGATCAAAGCAGGGATCATTATTATGTGTGTATATACAATAACAAATAATTGGCATCAATCTGCGCATTATTTTCTGTAAAGCCTCCAGCTTCACATGTATAGACAGCATATCGTCCCGAACATTATTCAACTATCATGCTTTAAAGACAAATCGAGTACTACCTGTGACGTCATAACCGGAAGCGGTAATCACATGTTCTCATAATTTAAAGATGAGACAGTTTGTTTGGTTGCTGAATACAACAAACAAGGGAGGGATGCAAAGAAGTACTAACATGACATACTATCAAACCTTTTCAAGGATTATGCTGGGTCGGGTCCATACATGCTCAGCCTCCGGCTTTACTCTAATAATGCTCCTCATCCTGCACTAAAGCTTGGATGAGGGGTCATTTTAGTGAAAAGCAGCCCTGGTCTGTCACATTCAGTAAAAGGTAAGATTTTGGCATTTAGAAGACAGAATGGCTATCTTTGCAATACAACTAATTTCATTTGAGCCCTGTTCTGTGAAAAGGGGGGCTTAATGAATCTCCTTGATGCATTATATCAAGCAAAACATCGCATAATTATGGATCCATAAAATCCATTTTTTCTAACAACCGACTGAATCATGAGGTCAACTGATCCGTTGACATACAGGAAAATGACAAGTAGTGAAAAGTTTCGTTCCAGGTCAGCCTGAGTGGTATGCACAGGCTGACATGGTTCCACACTTTCTCAGATGCATTAAGCCTCCTTTTCCCAGAACATGGCTCATTTATTTTTATGACAACAGGCATGATTTCATCAAACTTAATATTTGAGTATGATCCCATAAAAATCTCAACTGTCAACTTATATTAGATCTTAAACCCTTTACCACATGACAAAAATGTAGACTTGTCCAAACTGAAGCATTTGCAGATGACCATTTAACTGTGTCTGGAATAATGGCATTTGTCTTTTATACAGTAGAAAACATGGTTGGGAAAAGGAGAAAATGCTGGCTACCAGCATTTTCTCTTTTCCCAAAATGTTCTCAAAAGCTTTCCTTCTCACTCGTTAAAACTCGAGATGTGTGGTAAAGAATCAAATACCTCACTAGTTTTAATGATTAGACGAAAGTGTGATTCAGTGCATAATCTCTGATTTCACTCCCCATTGTTATAAAGTTTAAATAACTTAAAATGTCAGCTTGAAAATAATCTTTAACACTTTACCAAATATCCAGCACTTAACAACCCTTTAACCCCTTCACCAAATGACAAAATTTTAGACTGGTCCAAATTCAAACCATTTGCAGACGACATTTTAAATCTGGCTCAAAAATTGAAATTTGTTTCGGGTAGGGTAGAAAACATTGTGGGGAAAAAGAGAAAATGCTGGTTTCCAGCATTTTCTCTTTTTCCTACAATGTTTTCAAATGGCTTCTTTCTCAGTTGATAAAAGTCGGGATTGTGTGGTACAGGGTTAAATAGGGTTTAAAAATTGAACTCAGTGTTGAAAAAAGAAAACAAGCCGGTAACCAATGTTTTTTTTCTGGCAGCCAACATTTTCTCCTATTCTAAAAACCTTTTCAAAGGAAAACCCTTATACTTAAACCACATTTAACTCTTTACCAAAATTCTGGACCAGTCCAAATTGAAAGCATTTGCAGATGACAAATTAAATGCAACTCAAGAATTGAAATTTGTGTTGGAAAGGGTAGAAAACATTGTGGGAAAAGGAGAAAATGTTGGTTACCAGCATTTTTCTCCTTTTCCCACAATGTTTTCAAAACGGGTTCGTTAAAAGTCGGGATTGTTTGGTAAAGGGTTTATCTAGCCTTTGCAAAGCATTCAAATTGGACAAATCCAAATTTTCTTAATAAATGTAAAGAGTTATATAAACTTACAAACTACACATACAACAAAGAGGAAAAGTGTCAAAATATGCCTTATTTCAAATATAACTTGTTTCCTTCTAAAACAGAACCAGATTAATCTTTTATCAAGCAATCAAGAATTCCACTGACTCTAAAGAAGAACACTTCAACCCTCTACCACAAGATCCCGACTTTTGACGACCCTAAGAAAGAAAGATTTTATAAGCACTGGAGGAAAAGTAGAAAATGCTGGTAACCAGCATTTTAATTCTCCTATTCCCACAATATTTTCTACCCTTCCCAAAGCAAGTTTCAATTTTTGAGTCACCATTATTTTGTTGCTACACATGCTCTCATTTTGGACTTGTGTAAAATTTGTCATTTGGTAAAGGGTTAAAAAAAAAACGTGGTAAAAGGAGAAAATGCGGGTAACCCCCTATACAGTACTGACTCAGCTAATGGCCATTGAGGGACACCAAAATCAGGCCTAACTATTTACCAAACGACAAAAACTTGTCCAAATTCAAAGCATTTGCAGATGAAAATTTGAATGTTGCTCAAACGATGGAACT
Organism: Tridacna gigas; assembly: GCA_945859785.2. Classification (NCBI taxonomy): domain Eukaryota; kingdom Metazoa; phylum Mollusca; class Bivalvia; order Cardiida; family Cardiidae; genus Tridacna; species Tridacna gigas. Next base: position 62,691,734 of record OX244034.2, on the reverse strand, counting down.
TTTCTTTGATAGGGTAGAAAACACTGTGGGAAAAGGAGAAAATGCTGGTTACTAGCATTTCTTTTTTTTCCTACAGTGTTTTCAAAAGGCTTCTTTCTCATGGTTGTTACAACTCGGGATTGAATGGTAATGGTTTAATGATGAAGCTTTTCATTGAAAAATTAGAAAACATTGTGCAAAAGGGAGAAAATGCTGGTTAACATAATTTTCTCCTGTTTTCACAATGGTTTTACAAAGGGGCATGACATTTCATCGAAAGTGTGTTTCGTCAAAATTCATGTATGTTTTAAAATACCAACTGCTAAATTCCCAGGTTCATTTCATAAAAAGCTCTGTCTGGGAGGAATATTTGAGCCACAATTTGTCTGGGTTAGGGTAAGGGTCGGGGCTCGGGATTCTTTTTGACGAACATGGTTTTCAACGAAATGTCGCACACCCGTTTTAAAAGCCTCCTTCACAAGAGTTGTTAGAACATGTGATTGCTTTGGATAAAAGATTGATGATTGAGCATCTGAAAGTGTAGACTGAGATTAGACTCCACAGACTTTGGGAAAAGGAGAAAATGCTGGTCACCAGCATTTTCTTCTTTACCTACAATGTTTTCGAAAGCCTTTTTTCCTGGGGTCCTTAAAACCTGGGATTCTTTGGTAAATGGTTAAATAAGCAGTAATCAGCAGTTTCTTCATTTGCTACCAGATATGAGGAGTGTTCAAATATGAATGCATCTAAGCACCTTTAGTTGTTCATAGGTTTCACTGAAATTTTATTTTGTTCCCTCAAAGTATTCACCCCCAACAGATATACAAAGTTTCAGTCTTCAGATCCAATCTTTGAAGGCATTTTCATAGTCTTTTTTGTGTATACTATGGAAGACACTGGAATTCAATTTCTGTCAACTCTATTTCAACGTGTATTAACCATCAGTTTCAGTCACTGTCTTTTGTGCAAGGTGCAAGGCTTTCTGAAGTAGGAAAAATTTGTGCTCCGTCACCCTCTGTATTCACCTGACCTTGCCCCTTGTGACTTCTTTTTGTTTCCAAAGGTAAAAAAATACCTTTCAGGTCGAAAATTTTTTCAACACACAATACCTTGGTTCTGCAATATTCCAGTGTCTTCATAATATACCTAAAAAAGACTGTGAAAATGCCTTCAAAGAATGGATCCGGAGACTGAAACTTTGTATATCTGTTGGAGGTGAATACTTTGAACACTCCTTGTATGTCCTCACATTTATATTTTGTATGCATGAATTGTTTCATGAAAAGTCTATTAATTTAAAGATACATCTATACTTGTTTTCAGCCAGTTTTTAAACCTATTTCATCTTTACTTTATGAATCAATAATCATTCTTGTAACTTCATGCCAAATGTTGCCCCTGATGGCTGTAATGTTGCACAGATTATAGCAAAGAGAAAATGCATTTCATTTTTTGGCAGCCTTCAAAGAAAGCACTGTTGTCCTTTATGTTTTAAATGAGGACAAATCCCATAAGTTTCTCTATCCCTTACACCATGTTGGTAACTTATCTCTGTTTACATAGCTGACCAAATTCTGAGCCATGCAACACACTTTAAGTTTTAAGTTTCTTTTTTCTCTCTGACTGTAAGGTTGTATCTTTAAAAGAATGTTTGAAAGATATCTACTGTAAATTTTTCTCTCTCTTTACAAGGCAACAACATTTTAGATTCATCCAAATTCAAACCTGTTGTAGATGACAAATGAAAAGTGGCTACAATGATGCTATTTGTCCCTGACAGGATAGAAAACATTGTTGGAAAAGGAGAAAATGTTGCTAAACAGCATTTTCTCCATTTCCAACAATGTTTCTATGAGGCTTCCTCCTTAGAGTTACTAAAACACAGGATTGTTTGGTGAAAGGTTAATGATACTGTTTGACTTTTGGAAATGAATACCTCTGACCCTTTGATCTTTGGGTTAACGCTTTACCAAACAATCCTTTTAGTATCGTAATTACCCTAATGAAGAGTTTCAAATTTATTTTCGGAAAAGGAGAAAATGCTAGTTACCAGAATTTTCTCCTTTTATAACAATGTTTTCTACCCTATCAAAGAAAAAATCCATCAATTATCCACATCTAATTTATTGTCAGCAGTATTTATGCTTTCTGTATTCATGAATGAGTCTACAAGTTAATTCTTTGGTAAAGAACTAACCCTTTACCATACAATCCGGAGTTTTAACGACCCTAATGAAGAATTAAGACCTTTGAAAAAATTCTGAGAAAAGGAGAAAGTGCTGGTAGCAGCATTTTTTCATTTTCCTGCAATGTTTTCTACCTGACATCAAAGACAGAAATCACTATTTTAGCTACATTCAAGTTATTATCTAAAAATGCTTTTAGTTTGCACAAGGCTAAAATTTTGTTGTCTGGTAATGAGTTAAAAGGAGATATCTTTTATGAAGAAATTGGGACCAATTTCTCAGGTCACACTAAACATTACTACATGATTACCCGTCTTGATTGTAAGAACTCAACACTTCATTAATTTGCTTTGTTCTTGACCAACAGTTAAACCTGTGATAGCTTAGCCCGTTCCAATACAATCCAGTGTTTTTAGTGACCTTGTTGAGGAAGACATTTGAAAACATTCTGGGAAAAGAAGAAAATGCTGGTGACCAGCATTTTCTTCTTTTCCCATAATGTTTTCTAACCTTTCACCCACAACTTGCATCATTTGAGCCATATTTGAGTTGTCATCTGCAAAAACTTTCCAACTGGGCAAGTCTAAAATGCTGTTGTCTGGAAAAGAGTTAATTCGAAGAGACCCTTGTATAAATTTTCATTGGTAACAAATGACATATATACATGTAAAGTTTATCCTGCGCAGACCCTTGTATAATTCATGTGCCCTAACCCTTTCCCATACTTTTAACGACCTTGAGAAAGAAGCCTATAGAAAACATTGTGGGAAAAGGAGAAAATGCTGGTAACCAGCATTTTCTCCTTTTCCAACAATGATTCTACCCTATGAAAGACAAATTTTATGTTTTAGGTACGTTTTAACCCTTTCCCAAACGACAAATTTTAGACTGGTCCAAATTGAAAGAGTTTGCAGACGACAATTTTAAATTTGATGAAAATGGCACAATGTTCTCAAAAAGGGTAGAAAACACTGTGGGAAAAGGAGAAATTGCTCGTTACGAGCAATTTCTCCTTTTCCCACAGTGTTTTCAAAAGACTTGTACTGCAGACATGTGAAAACCACGGCTTGTTTGGGAAAGGGTTAATATGTCATCTGCAAATGCTTTCAATTTGGACAAGGCTAAAATTTTGTCATCTGTTTAACCCTTTACCACACAATCCCAACTTTTAAGGACCCTGAAATAGAAGCATTCTGAAAAAATTCTGGGAAAAGGAGAAAATGCTGGTAACCAGCATTTTCTCCTTTTCCTACAATGTTTTCAAATCTATCACAAGGGCAGGCAGAAATCATCATTTTAGCATCATTTAATTTGTTGTCTGCAAATGTTTTCAATTTGGTCCACTCCAAAATTTTGTCGTTTGGTAAAGAGTTAAGAGTTAACAGACAGTGTAGTTTAAGATCAGCCTGGAAAAAAAAAACATCAAATAGTGCAAACAGAGATCAGACAGCACCAAGATGTACACTTTGAACTTGACTTTATAAAGAGTACTCTGCCATTAGACAAACAATCTGAAGGTATTTGACATGCTTGGATATAATACTGTGTTCTATTGGGATCCGCGACATTTCGTCGAAAACCACGCTCGTCAAAAACGATCCCTAGCTCTGACCCTTAAACTAACCCAGACGAATTGTGGCTTAAATCTTCTTCCCAGACAGAGCTCTTGGTGAAATAAATCTAGGAACTTAGCAATCACTATTTTAAAACATACATGGATTTCAACGAAACACCCTCTCGACGAAATGTAGTGCACCGTTCTATACATGTATATTGGACAGGTTGTGTACGCTACTGAACGAGTCTTCACTTTGGATGAGGTGATGTAATGACTGAATCCAACTGAATTCAGTACTGTACCCAAATTATGCTAAATAACCTCTTTATTATAGTGCAGACAGAGATCAGACAGCAATGATATATAAATACTTTGCTATACACTTTGAGCTGGACTTTGTAGAGAGTACTCTGCTATTATACAAATAATCTGAAGATATTTGATATGCTTGGGTGCACAAAATTTCGTCAAAGGGATGTTTCGTCGAAATCCATGTATGTTTTAAAATACCAATTGCTAAATTCCTAGATTTATTTCATGAAAAGCTCTGTCTGGAAGGAAGATTTGAGCCACAATTTGTCTGGGTTAGAGTAAGGGTCAGGGCTAGGGCTCCTTTTCGACAAATATGTTTTTCAACTAAATATTGCGGATCCAGGTATGACACTGTATTCTACTGGACAGGATGAGTGCCCTGCAGAGCAAGTCTTTATTTGGGGTGAGGCATTGCAGTGAATGAATCCAACTGAATTTAGTGCTGTACCCAAACATGTTAAATGACTTCTTTGTTTCACACTTACATATTGACCTTTAAACAAACAACATATATTTGGGCCATTTCATTAAAAGATATCTGAAACAAAGTACAGAGGTTTTTTCTAAAGAAAATAGTAGTGATTTATGATGACGGATTTTGATAAGCTACTTTTCCGGACAATATCGATATTCGGGACTCTAGCCTAGCTCTGAATAATCTGTATTTGGGAATCTACAGACTTGAATATGGATTCAGATATTTTGTTTTCAAAGGTAGTATTTAAGCCATGTCATTGGGGGATCAGATTTCAGATGTGAAATAAATACCATTATTATCCAATTAAATAAGACATTATAATATGTCTTCACATATATTGATGTATTATAAAAAAGATCTAGATCTACCGGTACACTGTGAGATTCATTCAGACATACTAGCCAAAAAATATTTGAAATTGCCATTTGTTTTTTTCCTTCACCAAAATTGTCCACTTTGTTTATATTCTGCTGTTAAACCCTTTACACACTGTCCCAAGTTTTAACAACCTTGAGAGAAAAGGAGCCAGTAACCAGCATTTTTTCCTTTTTCAAAAATGTTTTCTTACCTTTTAAAGAAAAATCAAATCACTCTAGCTATATTTGATTTGTTGTTCCATCATTTTAGCTATATTTAATTTGTTGTCTGGTTTCAGTTCTAAAGTACTGTATAAAAACACTTCAAAAATTTTGTCATCTGGTAGATGGTAATCTGTGATTGGTAAAATTTAAATGTTTACATATCATTTGGTGGGCCCTTGTTGCTATATTTGCTTGCATACTATTCACAAGCGTTGCTACTGCTCATTGATACCCCATGGCCTTAATTTATACAAGAGCAAATTAATGTAATAGAGAATGTTTCTTTTTTGTTCTATTTGGAAATTTGATATATTCGTAAGTGTCACCCAATAACTCAATACTATATATATGTACTTTTCAACAAAATGAAAAATGGTGAGAAGAAAGAGGCAATTGCTTGTGATGTTCCTTTTCATTATTTTACCTCATATTGAGCCACAAAAGAGTCTCAATATTCATATTCCATTTTTCTTTTGCTGTCTATCTTTATGAAAGATATTTCTTGTTTTATCTGAAATGATGACATTACCAACACTTGCCACCTGCATACAAGTCTTTAGTTTTGCAGCAAACCATGATTGAAGAACATATGGTGCCAAAATGGAAAATTGCATGTATATTGTTTCCAGCATTTTTTTCTTTTGCCAAAAGTTATGTTTATTATTTATATTTCATAAAAAAATTTCAAAGCTGTCTGTTGCAGAAGACATTGAGTTAACCCAAAACCAAACAACCCAAATGACCCAAAAGAAGAAAGCTTTTAAAAACATTACAGGAACAGGAGAAAATGCTTGTAACCAGCATTTTCTTCTTTTTCCTTCATAGTTTTCTACTAAGCCAAAGATTTATCCCATTATTTAACTCTATATCAAAGGACAAAATTTTAGACTAGTCCAAACTGGAAGCATTTACAGACGTTAAAATAAATGTGAAAGTTAAAATTTGTTTTGGGAAGGATAGAAAACATTGTGAGAAAAGTAGAAAATGCTGGTTACCAGCATTTTCTCCATTTCCCATAATGTTTTCAAAAGGCTTCTCTCCCAGGGTCATTACAACTCGGGATTGTGTGGTAAAGGGTTAAGTCACATTTAATCTGCAAATGATTTCAATTGGGACAAGTCTAAAGTTTTGCCATCTGTTAACCCTTTGCCACACAATTCCAATTTTTAACAACCCTGCGGAAAAAAAACTTTTGAAAACATTGTGGGGAATACTGATAAGCAGCATTTTCTCCTTTTCCCACAATGTTTTCTGCCCTTTTCCAGAAAATCTTCATTATTTGAGACACTCTTTATTTGTCGTCTACAAATACTTTCACTTTTGATGAGTCTAAAACTTTGTCGTGTGGTAAATTTTTTTGGTGGGAAGAAAATTGATATTCTGTTAGGAAATATTATTAGAATTTGACTTTTTTTCTTAGTTGAGGACCCATCACCTCCCCCTCTCCACACACACAGAGACAGAGCCACAAGATATATATCTGCCTACACTGGGATTTGAACCCACGATTTTCAAAACAACAGATCAGCATCATCTATCAACACGGCTGTCCGGGCAATTGTTAACACTTTACCAATAGACAAAGTTTTAGACTCATCCAAAACCAAAGCTGTTGTAGACAACAAATGAAATGTGTCTCAATTGATAAAATTTGTCTTTGAAGGGGTAGAAAACAGTGTGGGAAAAGGGGAAAATGTTGGTTACCAGCATTTTCTCCTTTTCCAACACTGTTTTCAAAAGGATTCTTCCAAAGGGTTGTTAAAACACAGAACTGTTTGATAAAGGATTAAGTTACTAGGTTTTAAATGTATTCATTCCTTCTTACACAATAACGTCCAACCTGTATCAAATGAGATGGAAATATTATGGAAAATAACAAAAACCGAGTCATTCCTAGTATATAAAAATTACCAGTGTTTGTTAGATTTTCTCAAAAACTTGCAAACAGAATCTGCTTAAAATGTGCAGTAAAGAAATGCTTCTACTCACCTAGAGAAACACAGCCTAAAGTAACCGCCGATTCCACCTGTATCATCTCATCCTTCGAGTGTACCATCAAAGCAATCAGAAACTTTATGCCTCGTGACTGAGATATTGTGTTCTGATTCTTTCGATGGGGCACATACCCTACACCAACACACAAATATCGAAGAGTTCTGATAATACTTAACACAATGTACTCTTTGTCAGATCTCAGTCTTCTTACAAGGGGATGAATTCCATTGGAATTTGCTATCTCACTTTGATAGTTTAAAGGCCCCTGAGCCAAAACTCCAAGCCCCTCCGAGCCAATGTAATGCAAGTTTTCGGATAAACTATTCACAAATTCAATCAATAATGAAACCTCCATTTTCTCTGCCATTTTCCTTTGCTCATCTAAATTTTCCCCTGCCAATGCCCATAATGCCATTGCCGTTTTCTCTTGAAGAGCCTCAGCTCGTGTCTTCTTCAGGAGCTGCATGAGATGATCTTGAGCATGTTCATGCAAAATTGCTTTCTGAGTTTTAGGATTATCATCTGCTAATTTATGAACCGTCTCAACTGCTGCAAGCTGTAAATCTCTATACCTTGTTCGACACAGTACAACTATGTAAGGTGTGACACCCAGATCTACCAATGTATTTTGATTATGCTGATTTGAAACAGAAATTTTTCCAACAGCATTTGTTAAAGACAATAACAAGCCTTTATCTTTCTGGTCCTTGTACAGAGAAACAATTGAATTGAGAGAGTTTGGAGTCTGACCGATTGTGGACTGATGTTGGGATGAAACTTCGGCAATGTTCCCAAGAGCATCTACAGCTTCAATTAAAACTTCTTGATCAGGAATTGATTGCAATACCTTCAAAAGCCCTGGAATAGCTGAATTTTGTACCATGTTATCCGCATATTCTTTCACTTTGGCAAGCTCTTTCAATATCTGTGCAGACAACTGCACAGCCATGTTGTTAGTTGATTTAAGCAGGCGAACAAAAGCATTGATTCCACCTGAACTGAAGATCTGCTCTTTCACCTCTTGTCTCTCAATCATATTCAGCAAGGTCTGAAAAGCGGGTACCTTTGCTTCATCTGCAACTGTACTTTTAGCAACTTTCACAATTGTTGGAATTCCACCATTTTTGTAGACTGATTCCCAATTTGGGTTTAGTTCTTTTTCAGCTGCAGGCTGTGTTAAGGTACGTAAACAAATACCTGCATATTCAGCTTCTTCTTCCGACTCTGATGACACAAATTTCAACAAATTCTTCCAAACTGGTAGCTGATCATTGTTTAATTCTATAAAATACTGTAACAAATTTATATACTGTTTCATGGCACATATTTCGACTGCCCCATGATTCACACTGTTTATCGCGTTTACTTTTGCACCTAAATGGATCAAACATGTGATAGAGTCAAGATTTCCAGCTGTGACTGCAATCAAGAAAGGTGTGGATCGATTATCATCATTTGTCTGCAGTTCCAAATGTTCTGGATCTGCATGCACAAATCGTTCAATGGACTTAGGAAAACCACGATTAGCTGCATGGTGAATATGTGCCCAGCCATGTTCATCAAATTCTCCAGTTGGTTCCATTTCTAATCTTGTTTGTGGTTCAATATTCTTTCTTTAGTTTGTTAGAAAATTTGTATTTGGCACAAGTGGAGAGGACTGATTTCTCCTTAGTTCTTTATGTCATTTTATTTCTGAAAATATGAGGATGAAAAATAACTTCACTGACTGTAAAACTCTCATTTATTGATTGACCCTTTACCAAACAATCCCATGTTTTGATGGAGCCTTACAGAGGCAGATCCAGGATTTTTTCCATGGGGGTGGGGGTGGGTGTCTGGAAAATTTAATAGATCATGACATATTCAAATTTGCTACTGCATAAAAATGAGCCTCGCTCTGTGAAAAGGGGGCTTAATGTATCTGCGAAAAGTATTGACCCAGGTCAGCCTGCGCACTCTGCGCACGCTGACCTCAGCCAAAACTTTTTGCTGTTAGTCAATTTTCTGTATGTTCAAGGACCAGTATACCTAACGATTGAGTTTGTTGTTTAAAAAAGTGGCTATTTTGGATCCATAATTATGTGATGACTTGATTGGCATAATGCATCAAGGAGATGCATTAAGCCCCCTTTACACAGAGCATGGCTCAAATGTTTGTATTTTCTGTCAGTGTGTATACAGGTGTAATAGTATACCTGTAAACAATATTACTGGAAAATCTATGAAAAGAAATGTTCTTTGACTAATTTATAAATCATACTTGGTCAAAATTTCAGGCAGATCTCGACAGCGGTTACTTTGCAAATTCTAGGGGAGGTCAAAACCTGCAAACCCTTCACCCCCTGCATCTGCCGATGCAATAAAATGATGGCTTTGAAACATTATGGGAAAGGGATAAATGCTGAAAACCAGCATTTTCTCATTTTTACACAATTATTCCTATTCTTTCAAAGACAAAGATCATCACTTCAGCCACATTTACATTTTATCTACAAATACTCTCAACATAGGAGTTTCAAACTTTGTAGTCTATAATTCATACATTAATCCTTAACCCTTTCCCAAACAAGCCCTGGTTTTCACGTGTCTGCAGTACAAGTCTTTTGAAAACACTGTGGGCAAAGGAGAAATTGCTCGTAACGAGCAATTTCTCCTTTTCCCACAGTGTTTTCTACCCTTTTTGAGAACTTTCTGCTATTTTCATCAAATTTAAAATTGTTGTCTACCAACTCTTTCAATTTGGACCAGTCCAAAATTTGTCGTTTGGGAAAGGGTTAAATTCATTTCAAAATGAGTGGTGCTCTGGCAAGGGGAGGGGGCAGATTAACTCTTCACTACACGACAAAAATGTAGCCGTCTCCAAATTGAAAGCGTTTGCAGACGACAATTAAGTTTGGCTCAAATAACTGAACTTGTCTTTGATATGGAGAAAGCATTGTGGGAAAAGGAGAAAATGCTGGTTATCAGCATTTTCTGCTTTTCCCACAATGTTTTCAAAAGTTCTTTTTCAGGGTTGTGTGGTAAAGGGTTAATGCATCTCACTGAATCCAACATCCAGCTGAATCTGGATGTAGAATGGACATGTAGAAAATTTACAAATGGCAAAAGGTTTTGACCCATGTCAGACTGCGCAGGCTGACCTGGATCAATAATATATGCAGTTGCATTAACTCTTTACCATACGACAAAATTTAAGACTGGTCCAAATTGAAAGCATTTGCAGACGACAATTTAAACATAGTTCAAAAGATGGAATTTGTCTTTGATAGGGTAGAAAACATTGTGGGAAAAGGAGAAAATGCTGGTAACCAGCATTTTCTCCTTTTCCCACGATGTTTTCAAAAGCCTTTTCTCCAAGGGTCATTTAAAGCCGGGTTTGTGTGGTAAAGGGTTAAAACCTCTTTTCACAGAGCATTAATGAGATTTTTTTGTTACAACCAAAATGGTAACCAGCATTTTGATAGAGTAGAAAACATTGTGGGAAAAGGAGAAAATGCTGGTAACCAGCATTTTCTCCTTTTCCCACAATGTTTTCAAAAGCCTTTTCTCCAAGGGTCGTTAAAAGCCGGGTTTGTGTGGCAAAGGGTTAAAACCTCTTTTCAAAGCCAAATTTCATCATTCAAACAAAATTTGATTTGTCATCTGCAAACACTCTCAAGTTGATAATTCTAGACCTCTGTCATCTTGAAAAGAGTTAACTCTTTACAAAACAACAACCTTTTAGTCTTGTCAAAATAGATTGCATTTTCAGACAAGAACTTAAGTATGATTCAAAAGATGAAAATCAGACTACACTGTCCGCAAAAGGTCTGTGAGTCAAGCCTAGCACCTTAGGGGTTAAAATTTTGTATAAATTTCTATTAGACAATCAATTCCCACTTTTGCCGAAGTTTCTTTAAAAATTTAAAAACTGGCTTTATGGTTAATGCTGTTTTCAGCATTATTTCAGTTATATGGCAATGGCTAGTACACCTATCCATGTTTGGCCTGGAGTTACTTGTAACAATACTTCACATTCTTTGCAAGCCACTGGTTGCTTTCCAACATAAATATCATCCAAACAGTGTTTTCCTGTAAGACAGGAATGGATCCTGACAATCACCAATCCCTGGAAAGACTTTTGTATAGTTGGAGTATCGAACCTGCGACTGACCTACCTGGCTTGTCTCAAACTGAATTCAGAAGGCACAGAAAATAATTAGGGAACAAGACAGTTCCCCGACAAGACAGTTCCCCGACACAAGTTTTCGAGACAGTTCCCTGACAGATTTGAAGACAGTTCCCCAACAAATTTGAAGACAGTTCCTCGACACTTTTGTTACAGAATGTCAAATGGTAACGTCGGTATTTGATATGGTGGATGAAGGATTGTATTGATAAAAGATGTTTTGTGATTGATCGAAAGGTTTGTACCTGTTATTGGCGAGTGCATTTGGTCATCGTAAGATTGTCTGTAATTTTCTATGATTGCAATGTGAAATGTTTATAATTTTCTATGATTCAGCTTTGTTTGATGGGAACGTTTGATGACATTTCGTTGCCAAATACCAAACAATTATTAAAATACACTACATTTTTCCCAGTGCTAGATACAATATACACGTATGTTGAAACAGCAGGATTATGGATAGAGTTTACAAGGTAAACGGAAAAATACTTCACTCAGGTGCCCCCCCCCCACTTCTCACTCTTTCCAGCAATCGTAAATAATACAATCCCTACTCTTTCTAATGTAATTCCAAAACATGTGAAGAAATACGCACACAAAACTTACAAATTTTCAAAATAATTCAAAGGATTAACTGGCGAACAGTCTTTTTTTAAAAGTCGCTCATTTTCATAACGATTGTGAATAATCGTGAATTCACCCATGAGACAATAAGTACCCGTTATTGCATTGTAGAATATTTCATTACAACGTACAAATAATTCAGTCACAATACAATTATCCACAGTGTAGTCTGATTTTCATCTTTCTCATGATTATCAATCATAAATATCAGTAACAGGTCTCTTAACATGGATCAAAAGTGTCGGGGAACTGTCTCGAAAACTTCTGTCGGGGAACTGTCTTGATACCAATAATTATAGATGCAATTTATTTGAAATGCTCCCAGTTTAACTCGGAATAAAGCGATTTTCTCATAATGAAACTCGACAAAACGTAAAGAAAATCGATTCCCTGTGACAATTTTATCATTTGACACCTACTAATTAAAATACAAACAAATAATCAGTGTGTAGGAACGCTTAAAATTAATTATGCACGTCAATTAGGCCGATAACATGAAGCCTTTGAGTTAACGTCCATTTCTAATCCCATGTGGTTGTTACGATTAGTTGTTCTAAAGAAAGCCATTAATAAATAATTCCATTTACCTGCTGTCTATCACACTTCAGCATGACAAAAAGTCTTTTTATTATTCATTAGTTGACAGGTGCTCCCTCTTCGACGGTCGACATTGAACAAACTAGCAAGTGAAAATACCGCAATCCGATTGGTTGCTATGTACACAACTTTAAAGGGACGAAACTATGTACTTGACACAACCTAAAGACAGTAGTAAACCAAGGGTTTTCTCCCTTTCTGTCACGTCCAATAGACTAACCAAGTTTTCTAACTTATTTAGAAAAAAGTCTCAGTTTTAACGACCCTGTGGAAGAAGGCTTCAAAACATTGCAGCAAAAGGAAAAATTTATTCAAATATTTTCTACTTTCTAGAACACAAAGTCCCTCATTTCAGCCTCAATGGTTTTCAGAGGGAAAGATGTGAATCGATGTTGTCAAAATCATGAGAAGAGGAAAACTCCCTCTTTCTCTCTCTCTCTCTCTCTCTCTCTCTCTCTCTCTGTGACTCAGAACATAAGCAATGTACCAAGCTGGCCGGCTTGCTTTTTTTTTTCAACTAACAGACCATCAGTGGTTCTTTTACGTGTTCGTGTACATTAAATACCGATGTACGCGAGGTTACCTATGAACTAGTTCACAGCTTGATGGAATGGGAATAACGTGTCTGGAAGTCTAGGTCGGGATTTAAACCTGGCATCTTCCTCTTAGTTTGTTTGTTTGTTTTATGGTGTATTACGTAGTTTAAAAATCATTTACTATATCGCGGCGGCCAGTGTTCCTATCCATGCTTTCATGGAGTTTCTTTTACCAGTACTACGCACAATATTCTTCCCAAGCCACTGGCTACTTTCCAAACATAACCGGATCGTCGAAACAATGACTAGTCAGCGGTGAGATGGACTGAATCCCACGCAATTACTATCATCGATCCTCGGAAAGAAATTGGCTGAACTGTGGATTTGAACCAGCAACCCCCTGTTCTCAAGTCCTGTACGCTAACGGGGCCCGGACATCCTCTGTAACCACGCAAGCGTTGTACCACTGCCGCAGTGCTCCGACCTAGCCTGGCATTCAGTCTATGCTCCGACCAAGAGTTATCATTAAAGCATAAAACTTTCAAGGCACATGACTTCGAACTACCTTTCCTTGATAACCGTCATGGGATGCTTAATTCTTAGACTTAGTGCGTGCCAGACGAGTTTTCTATAGCCTTATTAAGAGCGCCCATAGAGACAAGTATCATGCTTTTTGAGAGGAAAGATAGTATACGATCATGCCAAGCTCGAAAGCACATGCAATGGGTAGCGTACCAGACTTGAGATCAGGGAAGTTGCTGATTCGAATCCCAAGCTCGACCATTTTTTTCTGAGGTTTGATGATGGTCATTACAACAGGTTTTATTATCTTCTCACCACTGATTTCGACGATTAGTGTGTGGAAAAGCAGGCAGTGGCTTTTGAAGAATATTCTGCCAAGCACTAGTAAAGAAACTCCAGGAGAGCACGGATAGGTGCAATAGCGGCCGCATTTTAACCGAAATAATGGTTAAAAAAGGCGCTTACTCGTTACCATACGACGAAATTTTAGACTTTTCCAAATTCAAAACATCTGCAGACGACAAATTCAATGAGTGAAACGGTTTGAATGTTCTTGGAAAGGACAGAAAACATTGTGGGAAAAGTAGAAATGTTTTCCAGACTTCTTCAGCGTCTTTTGTTTGGTTTGGTCTGTATTGGAGTTTAATGCCATTTTAACAGCCCGGGAGTAGTATAGGCAGTCAGATCTCGGACAAATGAGGCATTTTGTCCGAGATCTGACTGCCCTGGAGCCAAATTGTCCCGAAATAGACTGCCCCAGGGCAGTCTATTTCGGGACAATTTGTCCGAAAAGGGTCGAAAAGTCGTCATTTACCCTTAACTTTCCCTTAACCCTTCTAAAACCCTTTTGTTTTGTTCTAAAACCCATATACTTTCTTCTAATGGACAAATTTCTTCTAAAACCCTTATCCCTTAACGGTTCCACGGTTGGACTTAGTCTTTTTTGTCCCTAGTTCCCTCTCCCTGGGAGAGGGAACTAGGGACAGCCCTTAACGTTTTTGATACAACCCTTAACTCCACGATATGTTTATTTTACCACCTTACGCTGTTTTAGGCAATCCCCTTGTTCGACTTAGTCTTTTTTTACATGATATGGTGCTATATGTCGAAAGAGGAGGTAAGGAGGAGTGAAGAGGAGTGAAGAGGAGGCAAAGAGGAGTGAAGAGGAGGCAAAGAGGAGTGAAGAGGAGTTAAAGAGGAGTGAAGAGGAGTTAAAGAGGAGTTAAGGAGGAGTGAAGAGGAGGCAAAGAGGAGTGAAGAGGAGTCACCTCTCTACGCATATTGACAAGGTTATCGCCATGCTGTGGCTGTCCCAAGGTCTCAGACTGATGGACTTAGTCTTTTTTCCGTCTTTTATTCATCTAAAAGCTAATGTTTCTTCCTCTATCCCCGTGTTGGACTTAGTCTTTTCCCCCCACGATAGGAGCTATATATCGATTGACAATTCTCAAAAGATAGGCTTTTCTAAGGTTTTTGGTTAGTCCTGAAAAGGACTGTTTTTGTTTTCTGTGGGTTTTCAGCTCTTTCAAAGATCTTTTGTCTTCACCAGCACCATTCCTTTGATTCTTTCTGCTGTGGTTTTTCTTCTCCTCTGATGACCGCATCCAAAATTTACCTGACAGATAGGGTACTCCACGATTCTTCTTCGATCTGCTATCAACTTTCTTATTTTGTTTATTTTATGTATAGACAAAGTGGAGTCATGCATCATGGCCAGTAGAAAGGTTGTTAGATACCATCTTGTCATCGAGAGAAGTAGAAATTGTATACGATAGTCCATCACCATGTCTTCTAGCTGTCGTCTATTCGGGAACCGAATGATTAATTACTGGAAATAGTATCGTCTTTTATAGGCTTGGAGGTTAGGTGCCTTACTTATTCACAAATGTTGAAGATAGATTTTCTAGGGTTTTTGGTTAGCCCTGAAAAGGACTGTTTCGATCTTTTGATTTCTGTGGGTTTTTCTCCTTTATCGAGAGCCTTCCTCTGATGACACCTTTTCTTCTGACGATAGCTTTTCTTCTGATGCCAGCTTTTCTCCTTGTTCTTTCGAGATCATCGGAAAGTTGAATTCCTTGAAGTTGTCAATGTTTTTTCCATATTTTCCCAAGCCTGTTTTTGTTTCTACTCGTGGTGGTATTACAGAGTAGGGATCGAAGCGTTGTTTTTTGTGAAGTTGGTTATCGTCTTTCTCTGCTATCTCTGATTTTCGTTTTCTTCCTCTTCTTTTTGGTTTGGGTTCTTCTGTCTGAGTTGACTGATGAGTTGCCTGGTAAGTTGTCTGGGGAGTTGTCTGGTGAGTTGTCTGACGGTCTACAGGTGTGACGGTAGAAGCTGTTAACTTTTGAAAACTGGGTTTATCAAAGTTAATCTGGGTTGAAATCGTTATAGCTGAATCTTGCCTTGCAGACGAATCTTGTTGACTCTGGTAGCTCTGCCGATTTTGTTGATTTTGTTGGCATAATGTCTCAATGTTTCTATTCAACATCTTCACTTCGTCTAAAATCTGAGTTATTACAGAATTTTGGGTTGAAATCATTTGAGTTATTTCTTCTTCGTTTTTGTTAGCTGGTGGAATCATCGGGTCGATGAATGTTGAATTCATTGCTATCGATAGAATATCTCTGCTATTTTCAGGCTGTGGTGAGAAAATGTCTAGGTCGGGATTTTCTTGTGGTAAGGAGTCGTCGTCTAAGTTGGAATCCATGGGATCCGTTCTTCCGTGATCATCTTGGTCTAAGTTGGAGTCCATTTTCTGTTAACAGTTTGTTTTATTCACACTAGTTAACAAAAAACTTTTTTAATTTGTAAAAAAGTTTGTACTAATGAAGAGTTTTATTCGTGATATTCGTACTATTCGAGAATCGAAAGTCGAATGATTCTACAGAGAAAGTTCGCCAGCTTTTTATAGTTTTGATCGAAGGGGATTTGTCTTGGGACGTAGACTTTTTCTGTAGGTATTGTAGATAGAACCATCAAAAACAAATGAGCTTTGAAATCATTTCTTTATTCAAAGTTTTTCCAAGTTTTGGTCTCTTTGCTCAAGTCTCAAGTTTTTGGGAAGGAATCAAAAACAAACGATCTTTTAAAATCGTTTGTTTATTCCAAGTCTTTCTCTTCGGCTCAAGTTTTGGTCTCTCTTTGTGAGATTTTTCTCTTTGTCCAAGTTTTGGGAAGAAATCAAAACAGACGACCTTTTTACAATCATTTCTTTATTCAAAAGTTTTTAACATCATCATGAAAAACAGGAACGTTTCAACCATTCTAACCTATAACATATTTACAAAGCATTGAAGGTACATTTTTAACAATTGTTAAAAATGTTAGAAAGTTTTAACAACCGTTAAATCATTCTAACATTTTTTAACAATCGTTAAAACATTCTAACATTTTTACAAGACATTTTCTTACAAAGCAATGAAGGTACATTTTTATCTACAACATTGGTGATACATTTTATATACAATGCAGTTTTTACAATATTATTGTTAAAGTTTTTACAATATAGTTTTTAACACAAAACAAATCTTTACAATGCGAATTCGCAGATGCCTCGATTTTTCCACTTGTCTTCATGTTCCACAATAACTTTATGCAATTGTTCATGACCTAAAAACAATGGAAATTTGCTGTCCATTTCACTATATTCGCGTACACCACTAGATGGAAAAACATGTTTTGAAACATGTTTTGAAAGATCTTTTGTCGAGAGAGCTGAATATGCGGTTTCTTCTGTGACATCTCGATCAAATAGAATATAGCCTTCCATGGTTTCCACTGTTTCCTCACCGTCTTGAATAGATCCCTTTTTGTAGCGTAAGTAAAAGTCAAATAGAACGGATTTC
This sequence comes from Tridacna gigas, assembly GCA_945859785.2. NCBI lineage: Eukaryota > Metazoa > Mollusca > Bivalvia > Cardiida > Cardiidae > Tridacna > Tridacna gigas. Next base: position 62,674,353 of record OX244034.2, on the reverse strand, counting down.
ATTTTTAGGACGTTCAGAAAACTTTCTTCTGTTCTTCCTACGATGATGAATACCCATCGACTTGTGGTTCGCATTTGTTTAGCAATATGGTTGTCTTTCAACAGACAAATTGCTAAATAAACTTGGAGAGGAAGATCGAAATTTGTATCATCCCCCATCATCACAATAAAGTTGTGCATTCTATACAATTTGCAGGATGTTTCTCCTTTTGCAACTCCTTTATGCAGTTTGTTTATCCAAAGCTTCACACAGGCGAATTTAATGTCAAACTGTAGTCGTTCATCGAGTGCATGCTGATGACTGAAATCTCTATCATCTTTTTCACCTAGGTCTAAAGGTAGCATTTCACTTGACATGATTTCTCACTTTTGATTTTTTCCACTTTTGATTTTTTCACTCTTTTAGAGCTGTTTTAGAGCTGTTTTTTAAAAACTGTTTTTTAAAACTGATTTTTAAAATCTGATTTTTAAAGAACGTCTTACTTTGATCGTTCACTTCGATATAACACGACATTGTTTTCTTACAGGCTATTTATATATCCTCAAACTTTTATAGCCATAGGGGACCGTATCAGTATCGTTTACAATGACTCTTTTGGTATAGACAGAGCGAAACGTTTTTGACTGTGGTTCGCTGGTCACTGTTCTGTCTCTATGCCTTTTGATTCTACAGTCATACTGAACTTTAATTTCTACGGAGCGATCCAAAGCACATTTTGAATAGGTGTCGAAATTCACCAGCTGATTTGTATTGTGATCCAAAGTAATTCCTTTGACTTTACATTTGCTTTTTTCTTTTCCATCTTTTGTTTTCATCTTATAAGCGTAATTCTTGGGACCTAATCCTCTGAAATGGGTAATTCTGCAATCAGGTTCTTCATCGGTCCATTTTCCTAGCCTGCTGTTAATAATGGGAGGGTTCCACAATTCAGGATCATGAATGTACATACAACTATCTGTATCGAAATACAGAACTCTATCCCCCAATCTTTCAAGAACGCTGTACAGCTCCAATCTTGCATAAGCTGTTACGTAGGATGCTACAATAACATTAGCTGTCGCATGCGTTTCGACAAAGTCCATCTTTTCTTCATAGTTGACCAAAATGCATTCGCACTCATTGTCAAAGATTTCCACATGTTTTACCGTATATTTCGGGTCGGTAATCAACTCGAAATATTTAGACGGTTCTCTGATGTATTTCGTCTTGCTCATATTTTCACGCTGTGCTAATTTTCCCCAAAGACAGTTCAGCATAATCTTAGCAAATGATCTTTTGCCAGGGTTTTTTTGAATACGTTTGGGGTCAAGACGAATCCCTTCGGCTTCCTCATACTCACGAATAAATTGGGCCTTTTCTGAATCTGTCTGACACCAACCGGGATAGCCACTAGCTTCTTGCTTGATTTTCAAGAAATTGTCCACATAGCCTTTAAAGAATTGATCCGAAACAGAGTCGAAATGCCAGATTTCATACACTTGCATTAGTCGATAGCCACAATCGAGAGCTTTGAACAATTCGAATGTAACCCAAGTTCCAACCAAGGCTCTCTCTTCTCTGTCATGATTACAAACGTTTGAACTTTCTTGTGCACATGTCATACAAAGTGGAAACATCATCTTGTTGTTACAGTGAACTGGAAGAACGGGATGATACAAATCCATTGGGGGTAGAACTTTACATTTAATGAGACCTTCATACTGACGAATATTCTCCATGTCAATGTTCTCATAAGTCAAGATTGTGGGATGGCCTACAGGATAGAATTTATGTTTGCAGACGTAAGGATACAGAGAGCAAATGTCAATATACTTGATTTCCTTCTCACTGTTTTCCTCAACATCATAGGCAATTTTTATTGCATTGCATCTGCCTCCAGCCAACCCCTCTCTTGGTTCGATGGGGTCCTGGTTCGGGTATAGACTTTCAATGGTTTTTCTGTACTCTTTATCCTTCTTCATCTTGGCGTCGAATTCGTGCTCCCATATGGTCACGACGTTATATCCCATTCTTTTGAGGGTTTCTAACCGTTCGATAGTACTGTCGTACAATTCACCCATTGATTTTCCATTGATGGGGTTGATATATTTCCGATCCTTGAAACATGTCTGACACCCATGAAATAAATCCCCAAGGAATTCATAAACCGTGTTTGATTGGTGGTGAAATCCATCTACAGTGTATTTCCCTATTCGGTATTCACCACCATTTTTGGCGTGTTGAATACGAAGCCCTTTTTCTCTAGCGATGCTTTGAATCCAGCGTGTTGCTTTCATAGAAAACTGACGGGTGATTGGATCTTTGCATGAAATGATGGCTATCTGATCTTTTGGTAAATAATCTTTTCTCCAAATCTTGTTACAGGCTCCTGCGATGGTAAACGACTCTGTAAATGGACAAATTTCACTCTGTTCGATGAACAACTTTCTGAATTCACCACAACCTCGTCTTAGGATATCAACATCCGATCGACAGTACATCTCCATCTCTTTTTGAAAATTGAATTCCTCACCGTTTTGAACTTTGTCATTATACCAGACTATGAATTTTGATCGAGCCTCTTCAGACATTGAGTCGGGCTTGTAATAAGACATATCCAGATACGGCCCAACGTAATCCCAGAATTCGTCTGTATTTGCCCAGTGAGGAAAGTAGCCTTTTTTCATTTCTTGAAGGCCAAACGTAGTCGGAAATTTTGCCAACCCAAAGTTCATGAAACTGAAGGAGTCGATCAAACTCACACCGTTCAGTTCTAACTTCAAAATATTATTTCCATTCATGGTTACTTCTGGTTCTTTCATTCCTACGTTGATAATATGATTGAGAATAAATTGGCCATCATAGCCTTTGAGATTATGGGCAATACCTATGATTCCTTTATGATGCTTTGTAAAGAGCCAGCTGCAAAATTGACTCAAAGTTTCTTTTCCTTGAAAAATAACTTCTCTTCCTTCTTTGAATTCACTGCATGTGGAACAATGAAAATCAAGTGGTTTATCGATACATTCAGCACAGGCTCGATGTGCAATACAGTAATTCGGAATATGTACCCCTGTATCTTGCTGGCATTCGAAATCAAAGAAAATGAACAAAGGTTTTTTGACGACAGAAGAACTCGACTCATCATCGCTGTTGTGTTTCATCTTACTCTGGTAAGGTTGAATAAAACACTGATGAGTATAGTCAACGATTTTCTTGCAGAGATGACACTTTTTCTTTCCCTTACAGCGATGATTTTTCTTTCTGTCAAAAATCTGGCCTCCACATTTTGAACAAAGTTTCACTAATTCACAAATGGTTTTCTTTTCTTTGCCTTGAAGTGTTTTGTGATTTTTCAAGCATGCTGCACTGAAAAATCGTCTATGACACTTGTCGCAGACATACTCTTTTGATTCTGATGGACATTTTCCAGTACGAAAGCAACCTTTACAGATCTTTGAGCAAGCATGGTCTTCCCGCTTGCTGTAACGTCTGTCACAGAACTCACAATAATAAACACAATCAAGAAATCCTGTGATGGATTTGATGTAATCATAATGATTTTGATGAAAGTACAAATGTATGATTTTACTATCGTCTTTCACCTCTGGATGTTCAAATACTTTCTCCACTTTCGATAGTTGTTGATGAACTTTAATAACGTAGCCTTTTTCATACAGGAACTCTTGAATTTTTTTGTATTCTTCAAGACCTACAGGTTGTGTCGATGAAAGTCCAACTTCATTCATCATTTTCTCAGCTTCAGTCTTTTGAAGGGGTCTGTTTGATCTTTTGATGAGATCCCATCTTCGGTTCCATGCTTGGGTGTTTTCACGTTCATGGTAACAAATCCCCACAACAACCGCTCTTGCAAAACATAGATGGTCACGATTGTTAATTTCAACAAGCGAATATTTCTTTTTTGCGAAAACTTTTGAATCCAATACTTCTGTGGCTCTAAGATTTTTTCCACTTCCACTTGGCGGTATCGTATGTGTGATATCGAATGTCATGCAGCCGTCGTTCAAGACGAATTCTTCATTCGATTGTAGAACTTTTTCGATTTCGTTCAACATCGTATGACTCTCCAACTCCCCCACATATAGAAAGGGAATATGAATTCCCATATCCAATGAAGGGTGGTTGATGCTAATTCTAATCATATCCCTCGATTCAGCCTTTAACTTTTGAACGATTTGATGGATAACATCGTCGAATAAACCGGTCAACTGTTGGGGCTGTAGCTCATCGAATTTCTTAAAAGACGCCTCCAGTAAATGGGATTCTGTTTTGAATTTTCTTGATTTCTTTTTTCCCACCTCTGTTAAGTCATATAGGCTTCTCATATCCAAAGAGTTTTTGTCTGAAGAAGATTTGTCTTCGCTTTTCTCTGAAGAATATACTTCTTTCTTGGTTGAAAATAGCTCAGAGGGATTCAAAGATTTTTCGTCCTCGTTGGTTAGTCCTGAAAAGGACTGTTTCTCTTCTTTCAAAAATTTCTCGTCATCGCTGGTACAATCCACATCCATTCGTACATATTTCTCCTTCGTTGACGATGGAAATTTCTCATCGTTTTCTTCTTTCAAAAATTTTTCATCGCTTAGTCCTGAAAAGGACTGTTTCTCCTCTTTCAAAGATTTTTTATCGCTTTCACCGTCACTTTCTTCTTTCAAAATTTTTCTCTTTTTGAGTGGACATATCTCATCGTCGCTTTCATCATTGGTACTACTGTCTGGATAGACTAGAATTCTTTTTCTTTTTTTGGCCGGTAACAATTTTTTTCTCTTTTTCGACATGTTCTGACTTGCCTCATCGTCGCTTGTGCTGTCCGAATATGGGACTAGCCTTTTAGACGTTGTTTTATGTCTGTAGTTTTTAAACATGGCAGCGACTCAAGTAATATCCCAGACATAGAATGACCCAAAACTCAAGAAACCTGGCTTTTATATCTTTTTTCAGACCGAATGGGCATAAAAAGATGTTACAATCGGTAATTCCGTCATTCTTCGGAAAGAGTTCGAACAGACCAGTCGCTAGAAAAATGAGTGAGTTCAAGCTAAAAAGTACAACGCCAAAGAGAGTGTATTTGTATGTTAACCCATACACTCACGATTATGAGATCACCAATATACCACCACGATATCAAGTCTACCATACTGGGAACTACGTGGGATCATTTCTATCCCACAAACATTTTGCAGAAAAAGGTGTCTATCGTATCACCAGAGTCCTGGATCAAACGACATTCGACAGACGCCATAGAGTGGATGATGTGACAACGAATAGTTGCTTTACATGCGACAGATCAGGACATTGGGCCAGCCAATGTCCAGAGAAAGAAAATCAAATGTGGAGATTTGTTTTTGTCTTCGTGAACACCCACACCCATGATGTCGAAATTCACCCAATAAAGGAAATGGATTGGGACTCTCAACATATGAAATACGTTGGGTCTCTATTATCCTATAAAGTAGACGAGAATAAACGAAAGACAAAGCCGTCACAGTCTACAACTTTATCGAGTGGAAAGGGACAGAGTTCACAACAAAAACCCCAAAACAACAAACAGAGTTCTCAAAAATCTGAAGAAAAGAAAATCAACGATAAAACCAAAGAGCCAGCGACTGAAAATCAGACCGAAAATCAGATCGAGAGGGAGATTGAAAATATGGAGTTTGATAACACAGAAATCAGCGATACAGAAATCTGTAGAATTCAGATAGATTACCCTGTGAAGAAGAAAAACTCTTCAGAAAAGAAAATCAACAAGATTTCTTCAGAAAAGAAAATCAACGATAACATCAACGATGAAATCAACAAGCTTTCTTCAGAAAAGAAAGAGGATACGCTTATACTCGATCAGAAATCTGGAGAAGCCCAAATCAACGAACAGAGCTCCCAGAAACATTCTTCACCGTCTGGAGAGGGAAAAGCCAAGATTTCCTCAGAAAAGAAAATCAACGATAAATTCAACAAGAAACCCTCTTCAGGGAAACTTTCTTCAGTACCTGGAGAGGGGAAAGCCAAGAATTCTTCAGAAAAGAAAACCAACGATAAAATCAACAAGATTTCTTCAGAAAAGAAAGTCCTACCAGTAAAACCTATTCGACGAGAAGGAAAGAAGATCTGTTCAGATATCGAATTGAGATGTAAATGGAAATCCGGTGTTGTGAAAAATAATGAAAAGAAACGTAAGAGTGAGTGTGAACCTGACATTCCGAAGAAAAAAAGAAAATTGTGTCTGTAATTTTTAACAGAAAAAAGAAAGAACTATTTCAAAACATTTTCAAAGACTGCGTTGCTCTTACAATTGTCTCATCGTCGCTTGTACTGTTCGAATACGAGAAGAATCTATCCAAATACGAGACTAACTAGGATACTAACTACGGTACTAGACTTTTAGACCCTGTTTTAGGGCTGTAGCTTTCAAAACATGACTGCAATTCAGACAATGACCTCTTAGACATGGATTTAGAAGCGTACTGTCCGAATAAGGGACTATCCGAAAACACTTGTACTGTTCGACATTGTTTTATGCCTGTAACTTTTAAACATGCCTGTAAGTCAAGTCTTTTAGACCTTGTTTTAGGGTTGATGCTAAGTCAACCTTTTAGGCATGGTTTTAGAAGCTGTAACTTTTAAACATGACTGCAAGTCAAGTAATGACCCATAGAATGATTATTGTACATAAAGTTTAAATAAAATGTTTTAAATGTATCATTGTATATATTTTCACAATTCAATGTTTTAAATAAAAATTTCATTGTATATATTTCTAACTGTTCATTGTATATATTTGCCACTTCAATGTTTTAAATAAACATTTCATTGTATATATTTTTGTACTTCAAAGTTTCTAACCGTTCATTGTAATGATTATCTGACAATAAATAAAAGTTTTAAATAAAAGATATAAAAGCATATAGGACTTGACTTTGTTTGTTTTGACAATTTGAAGAAGCAGACTTTCTAGGTCTGAAAAGACTATAACTTCCTTCAAGTTTCCTTCACTTCCCTTCCGAGCTTCCATCAGAGAACCCACAACAACTTGGTATTAGCAGTATTTGGTATTAGCAGTATAACTTAGTACAAGGTTTACTAAGTACCTCCAAAGAAACTCAACATGGAGAAAAAGACTCACCATGGAGAACCGCTCTCGGACAACTTCATCGTGGAAATGAGAGAAATCGGCCGGCTTTTATAGCCTGGCAGGGATTGGCAGGGGATTGACCTACTTTGATACAGAATTAACAGAATTAAGAGCGCGACCATGGGCGAAAGCATGTAGGTAGAATAGTATATGATACTCTATCTACAATATCTATAGGAATATATCCATATGAATGTAACGAGTCCTACGATTGGCTAACGTTAATTCTCTTAAAAGAGCGCGAACGTGAGCGGAAGCATGTAGATAGAACATCACGTTCACACTTTAGAGAAAAAGACTACGTCTGTGATATTCTATCTATAATATCTATTAGAGAAAAAAGACTAAGTCTATGATCTACAATACCTAATCGAAAATAGAGAAAAAAGACTAAGTCCAACGCCTATAGAGAGGAAGACTCTCAATAGAGAAAGAAAGAACAGATCTCAGGCGAATGAAGACGGAAAAAAGACTAAGTCCGACGATAGTGTCTGCCTGAAGCAAGCTGAAGAAGGAATATAGCCCATATTGTGGAGAAAGCCTAAGTCCAACGATGACAGAGAAAGCCTAAGCCGAACAAAGACGGAGAAAAGACTAAGTCCAAAGATACCCGAAATAGACTACCCTGGGGGCAGTCTATTTCGGGCAAAGGAGCCTAGGGACAAAAGAAAAAGACTAAGTCGAACAAGGTGGTTGCCTAAAACAGCGTAAGGTGGTAAAATAAACATATCGTGGAGTTAAGGGTTGTATCAAAAACGTTAAGGGGTGTCCCTAGTTCCCTCTCCCAGGGAGAGGGAACTAGGGACAAAAAAGACTAAGTCCAACCGTGGAACCGTTAAGGGTTAAGGGTTTTAGAAGAAATTTGTCCATTAGAAGAAAGTATATGGGTTTTAGAACAAAACAAAAGGGTTTTAGAAGGGTTAAGGGAAAGTTAAGGGTAAATGACGACTTTTCGACCCTTTTCGGACAAATTGTCCCGAAATAGACTGCCCTGGGGCAGTCTATTTCGGGACAATTTGGCTCCAGGGCAGTCAGATCTCGGACAAAATGCCTCATTTGTCCGAGATCTGACTGCCTATACTACTCCCGGGTCATATCATGGCGGTCAGTGACGCACCCATGTGCTTCCTGGCTTTCTCACACCAGTACTGACACAACTTTCTTTCTACGGCCACTGACTACTTTTCTCACATGCATCAGAGGTGAGAGGCGAAAAATCGCCGTAAAGAAATTTTGCCTCAACCGGGTATCGAGTCAGATACGCTAATCACTGAGCTACCCGGGCGGGCTCAGGGTCTATAAAACTCGGGATTGTGTGATGAAGTTTTAAACATAACCCTAACAAACAAATATACTAGTATGATAAAATATATGATAGCATATCTTTTCTCTTAAAAAGAATGATAATTCGACCTGAGAGAACGCAAAGCACAACTTTCGTTGCATTTGAAAACCGTGTAGATGTATTGGAATTTTTAACTCCTTACCGGACGGCAAATTTATAAACTGGTCCAAATTGAAAACATTTGCAGACGACATATTAAATGTGGCGGAAACTGAGGCATTTGTTCTTGAAAAGAGTAGAAAACATTATTGGAAAAGGAGATTTATATGCTGGTTACCAGGATTTTTTCCTTCTCCCCTAAATGTTTTCAGAAGCTCTCTTCCCCAGTGAAGTTAAAACCCAGGCCCGGTTTTAAGTCTCTTGTTTTGCTCAAATCCGCGGACTCAGTTTCGATGGCAGCATTTTCTGCCACGAGATACGAAACAACTATTGCGATAATTTAAGAGAACTATCGCGATAGAACAAACTTTCCTGGAAATATTACCTCGATATTAAAAGTTTCATGGCAAAAATATCGCGATAATTGTCACTTTTATCACGATTTTTTTAAATTTTGCGTTTGTGCCCACAGCTAGTCTGGATTACCTGCCCCTACCACTACGTTATAGGATAGATAGATAGATTTTATTAATTACTTATGCATACACATGCGTTTCGTAACATACACATATAGGGTCACGTACTTTTGAAGTACGGCGGGGTACCAGACTAGCCCACAACTAGCATTCACACTATCTATAAATAGATACGGTTTCGGAACATCTTTGCCATCTTGTACAATCAAAAACTACCGAGTTCATCCAAATGGTGAATTTTCTATTTATAGATATCGACAAACAGGTGGGAATAGGACTATCCCAATGATTTTATCTCGAATGTCAGCTTCCTGCACGAATAAGAAATTTTGCGCTAAAATATTTACCGATCAATGTAAAATTTTCTTGACAACAAAGTCTATCGTGATTTTTTCTCACTATCTAGATAAAATTTCCAGGAAACTTTGATTTATCCTGTTAGTTTTCTAAAATTATCACGATAGTTATCTGGAATCTCGTGGCAGAAATATGCCACCATAAGTTTCAGACATAAAGTTGAGTTTGTTATTTGAGACACATTTTACTAACATTAACAGAACTTTAGTAGAGTTCTAAAATCCTGAGTTGATAAAATGTTTCCGACTCACTCAGAGAAATTAACGAACAGTTGACAGAATGAAGTCAATTATTTTGCTGTCAGTCTGAAACAGTGTGTCATTTCGGGATTTGAGAATGTTATTAAAGTCTATTAATGTCAGTGAAATGCGCCTCAGATAAACTAGATTTTTAAAAGTAGGTAAATAAGTTCAAGTTCTTTATACGTAAATAAAGGCCACCGGCCCAAAATACATGTTACATGATACAATAACTGTATTTACAAGAGTTGCGTACAAGCAATAAACGAGATTTAACTTCCACACACTTAACTCTTTTTCACACAATCTAGATTTTAAACAACCTTGAAACCGACCGTGTTTGAAAACATTGCTGAAAATGAGAAAACGGTGGTGACCGGCATTCTCTCCTTTCCCAATGCTTTCCAACACATCAAGAATAACAAATATTCAATCCCGCTGTCTTTATATATCATGAATACTGCAAGTATTAGTGCTTTTTATTCAAGAAACGGACAAAGAATGTTTTGACAATGGTATGTGGATGCGAACCGTCATTTCTACCATGTCATTGAGTCATTTGTTAAACAAAATGGATTTTTCGGATCCATAATTAAATACATAGCTTGGTATAATCAAACTTCAAAATTCAAAACCTTGAATTTCGAAGCTTGACTATGCACAATATAAAGGCCACCGGCCCAAAATCCATATATAATAATACAATAATGTTCAATACAACAAGAGTTACGTACAAGTAATAGATGAGATTTAACTTCTACACACATAACTCATTACAAGACAATCTCGACTTTTAAAGACTGTGAAAAAAAACTTTTGAAAACATTGTTGTAAAAGGAGACAATGATGGTAATCATCATTCACTCCCTTTCCGGTAATTTCGACATTCTAAAAGTGGGACTCATTACAACACAATCTCGACTTTTAACGACTCTGAAAAACAACCGTTTCTGAAAACATTGTTATAAAAGGAGAAAATGATCGTAATCAGCATTCACTCCCTTTTCGGTGATTTCGACACCCTCAAAATGGGACATCATTACTTTATTGACAGTCAATTAGACGTTCGCAAATGCTTTCAATCTGGCCTAGTGTAGAATTTTCGTTTGGCAAAAAGTCAACAAAGTTGTTGATATATTAACAAAAGTGATACTTCAACATAGTAAATATACAATCCTGCTGTCTTTATAAATCATGATAAATGCAATTAATAAAACTGCTTTTCCAGAAACGGACAAGGAATGTTATTGGCAAATATATTTGAATTTGAACCGACATTTTTACCATGTCATTGAGTCATTTGTTGAACAAAATGGATTTTTTGGATCCATAATTATATACATAGCTTGGTATAATCAAACTTCAAAAATCAAAATCCCAAAATAAAAACTTTGAATTTCGAAGCTTGACTATGCCCAATATAATGGACACCGGCCCAAAATACATATTATATAATACAATAATGTTCAATACAACAAGAGTTGCGTACAAGTTTTTGGATCCATAATTAAATACATAGCTTGGTATAATCAAACTTCAAAATTCAAAACCTTGAATTTCGAAGCTTGACTATACACAATATAAAGGCCACCGGCCCAAAATCCATATTATATAATACAATAATGTTCAATACAACAAGAGTTGCGTACAAGTTTTTGGATCCATAATTAAATACATAGCTTGGTATAATCAAACTTCAAAATTCAAAACCTTGAATTTCGAAGCTTGACTATACACAATATAAAGGCCACCGGTCCAAAATCCATATTATATAATACAATAATGTTCAATACAACAAGAGTTGCGTACAAGTTTTTGGATCCATAATTAAATACATAGCTTGGTATAATCAAACTTCAAAATTCAAAACCTTGAATTTCGAAGCTTGACTATACACAATATAAAGGCCACCGGCCCAAAATCCATATTATATAATACAATAATGTTCAATACAACAAGAGTTGCGTACAAGTTTTTGGATCCATAATTAAATACATAGCTTGGTATAATCAAACTTCAAAATTCAAAACCTTGAATTTCGAAGCTTGACTATACACAATATAAAGGCCACCGGCCCAAAATCCATATTATATAATACAATAATGTTCAATACAACAAGAGTTGCGTACAAGTTTTTGGATCCATAATTAAATACATAGCTTGGTATAATCAAACTTCAAAATTCAAAACCTTGAATTTCGAAGCTTGACTATACACAATATAAAGGCCACCGGCCCAAAATCCATATTATATAATACAATAATGTTCAATACAACAAGAGCTGCGTACAAGTTTTTGGATCCATAATTAAATACATAGCTTGGTATAATCAAACTTCAAAATTCAAAACCTTGAATTTCGAAGCTTGACTATACACAATATAAAGGCCACCGGCCCAAAATCCATATTATATAATACAATAATGTTCAATACAACAAGAGCTGCGTACAAGTTTTTGGATCCATAATTAAATACATAGCTTGGTATAATCAAACTTCAAAATTCAAAACCTTGAATTTCGAAGCTTGACTATACACAATATAAAGGCCACCGGCCCAAAATCCATATTATATAATACAATAATGTTCAATACAACAAGAGTTGCGTACAAGTTTTTGGATCCATAATTAAATACATAGCTTGGTATAATCAAACTTCAAAATTCAAAACCTTGAATTTCGAAGCTTGACTATACACAATATAAAGGCCACCGGCCCAAAATCCATATATAATAATACAATAATGTTCAATACAACAAGAGTTGCGTACAAGTAATAGATGAGATTTAACTTCTACACACATAACTCATTACAACACGATCTCGACTTTAACGACCCTGAAAACAACTGTTCTTGAAAACATTATTATAAAAGTAGAAAAAAGTGGTAATCATCCTTCCCTAGCTTTCTGGTGATTTCGACACACTCAAAATGAGAGTTCCTTATTTCATTAATAGTCAATTAGACATCTGCAAATGCTTTCAATCTGGCCCAGTGAAGAATTTTGCCGTCTGGCAGTGAATCATCAATGTTATTGATATAATACCAAAAGTAATACTGTGACATAACAAAAATTCAATCCTGGTGTCTTTATACATCATGAACACTGCAACATGTTATTTTGCAGTGTTCATGATATATATATGCAAGTAATAATGCTGCTTATTTAAGAAACTGACAAATGTTATTGACAACTGTTGTTGAATATGAACCGTCATTGAGTCATTTGTTGAACCAAACGGATTTTTTGGATCTATAATTATATACATAGCTTGGTATAATCAAACTTCAAAGTTCAGGTTCTTTATGCGAATGATACAGTAATGTTCAATACAACAGAAGTTGAGTACAAGTAATAGATGTGATATAACTACTTCACACCTAACTCATTACAACACAATCTCGACTTTTAACGACTCTGAAAACAACTGTTTTTTGAAAACATTGTTATAAAAGGAGAAAATGATGGTAATCAGCATTCTCTTATATAATAACAAGAGTAATACTCTAACATCACAAATATACAATTTTATGTGTTTCAAGATTAACGAAAAATCTTGTCTTTATATTTCGTGATTTCTGCAATGAATAATGCTACTTTTTTAATAACTGTTATGTTTTCACTTTTCAATAATCTATAAAAGCTTTCCAAATTATTTCCACCATGATACCACGAAAACAAAAGAGATTGCCTTTCGACATAGAATTGCTTACACTCAAAGAACACGTGATATTCATCTTCAGTTATAGAAATTTGTTCATTACAAAGACAATAAGTGCAAACACGATTATCTCTGTCAACATTAATATGTCTTCCGAGTTCAATATTCAATTTGTGGCTCGAACATCGAAATCTTGCGACATACATTCTTAGATGAGGAGAGTCTGTTTGCGGATTTAGTAAACTAAGAGAATGAAGTTTTTTTTTTGTGAAGCCAGGCCCCGGATTGAGTGGTAAAGAGTTAGAGACTTAAAAATAGCTCAACATTTCTTATTGCTCAAGAGAGATGTTAGAAAATGTTTTCTGAAAGGGCATATCCGTTCCGGACGACACCTTTCCTCCCCTTTTCTTTTCGAATCAAGGGAGATAACGTTCACTAGGTCGGTTTGTAAAAGTTACATTTCTTGATTTTCTTAGAAATCAAATTCATTTTTACTTACCGGAACCACGTATTTTGGCAAACAAACATTTCACTGGCTGTTCACGCAGAATGTTTATGCATGAGAGAATATACCGCAATATCACTACACTTCAGCGGCGATATTCTGTCACTTGAAAAAACACACACAAAAAACCAACTGGGCCAAGTTTCATCCCCTCTCTCTGGCACTTCGCGCCTTGGTTAACCCTTTACTGCACAACAAAATTTTAGACTGGCATTAATTGAAAGCATTTGTAGATGACAAACTAACTGTTACAGAAATTAGCAAAAAATAAGAATGGTTACCAGCATTTTCTCCTTTTCTGACAATGTTTTCGAAAGCCGTTTTACTTGGGGTCGTTAAAATTCAGTTGATACCTTCGCTATTACTTTTGCACATACTTTATTTTAGGCTAGCTACGCCCCTGATATTTTAAGTCGTCTACTGCAAACTTGTTACGAGAGGTATCGAGTTGGGATATTTATACCCCCATGGCCCAAGGAGGTGTCCTATTGCTTTTGGGGTCACATGGCTCAAAGGTCAATACATGGTTTGAAAATCGTTTCCTTGCTACAACTGAAAAGCCGTTTGACCCAGGACCCTGAAAGATTATATAAGTGTTGCCCATAACCCAAGGAGATCTTGGATCTACACTGTCTGATAATGAGATATTCCCCTTTTAAAACACCAAAAGTTGGAGTTTTACCATCGGCTTGAAAGTTTCATTTCACTTATTTAGCAGGATACGAGTTAAAACTTGTCTGCTGCAATACGAAGAAACGATTCAGTACAGGGAAGTTATGCATTAACCGTTGATACTACATGATATTTTTTGCCAACAAGCGTGCTTGAATGACTGTGAATTGGTTATTACGTCTTTATACATTTGTACCGATCAGTTTTCAAGAAATCTTAGTTCAGATTTTCTCTAGCTTTACGTGTTGGTATGTAACTTAAGTATATTTATCATTCTAAAATATTTTCTTACAAAAGCTTTAACGCCGGGTTTCTTGTTTTTTTTTTTTCAATCTTTTTTTTTTCAATTGACCAACTAACGATTAGCTGCAAACTGATGCTTGGTGGGGTCCGTTTTGTCCCGTCTTTTTTATTTGTTTATTATGTAAAATTTCTCAGCTTGTTTCGCAGGTCGGCGGTTCGTTCTTTTACACATTACTCCACATCCATTTTGGAGCGATATCTTATGCCCTTTCAGAAGTGCAGATCGAGATCAGTCAGCACATGTGTGCAGTCTGATCTGAATCTGAAGACGACATCAAAATCACAGTATAAGCTAGATACTAGACCCATTTACGCTTCACCAAACGACAAAAATTGGATCTTTTTAAATTCATTGCATTTGCAAACGACAGATTGTGGGGTTTATCAGACGCGACGATTATTCCAAATTCTGTTTGGGGTCCTGGCTCAGTGGTGACTCGTAGAACTCGTAACCTTGATGCCCTTGGCTCGATCCTCACTCTAAGCACTGTTTCTTTTTTTTCTTTTTTCTTTCTTTTTTTTTTTTTCTTTTTTTTTTTTTTTTTACTTCTCGGTTCCCTTGAGCAAAACACTTCCGAGCCCAGAGCCTAGTTCTGTCGAAATCCAGCTCATATATGAATATGTGAGCTGTTGCAGTGTTATGGCTGAAATAATGTTTAAAGCGGCGTAAAACATAAATAAATCAATCATATCAAAGTTAAAGCAATATTTCATTAGCTTTGTGAGGAGTGCATACCAAGATCAACTTGCACCCGAGCAAAGGCTGATCCTGGTTTGCACTCCTTGGCACCAATTGTATTATAATACAGATTCAACACAAACTGTATAACTACAGTCTACTCTGTTCGAAAAGGCATGGTGGCCTCTTTTAGAAAGTTCGCAGCTCAGTGCAGCCCAAGCGTAATGCTGAAAGCTACTGACTACTGTGGGAGCTGAATACAGCTCAAACGTAATGTTGAAATCTACTCTGGGAGCTGAATACAGGGCAAGCGTAATGCTGAATGCTATTGTCGGAGCTCGGTGTAGCCCAAACATGTTGCCGAAAGCTCCTGTCGGAGCTCAAGGCAGCCCCACGTAATGCTGAAAGGTTCCGTTTTGAAACGTAATAATGAACAGAATTACGCTTGGCCTGTATCATGCTGCTAACAGTCTAATAGAGAGCCTGCTAGTCGTCTTTGTTGTTACCCATTTCCAAACAATCCGTGTTTTAACGACCATAGGAAAAAATAAAGCTTTGGAAACATTTTGGGAAAAGGGGAAAATGTTAATAACTAGCTAAATGTATTCTACCCTTTCAAAGACAGATTCCATCATTGCAGCTCCATTTAATTTGTCGTCTGTAAAAGCTTGGAAGTCTAAAATTTTGCGTCTAGTATGTAGAATTATATACGTTACACAGATCATGTCATTAAGAGTCATGACGCATAGAACGATGAATTCGTTTCTTGCGAAAAACTGCCGTAGCAGTTATAATCACCGGCAAGTACCAGGGTCCGTAATCACCGACCATTCTTAAGAACATTCTTTGTCTATTTCTCAAGAATTTTCTAAATTTGAACCACTTGGTTCAGCCAATCAGAAGTTGTGTTACTTTCAAATTTAGAAAATCTTGGAAAATAAGACTAAGAAATTCTAAAGAATGGTTGGTGAACACGGACCCAGATGAAATGATGACACACCTTTTCTAAATGTGGTTTGGTACAAGGCAGTGCCTGTTTACAGTAAAACCTATCTTAGTGGCCACCTCTATTAAGCGAGCAACCTGTATTGAGCATGCATATGAACCATGCTCTGGCAAAAAGGGGCGTTTTGCATTGCACTAATCAAGCCATCATATAATTATGGATCCATAACAGCCACTTTTTTCAACAGCCGACCTAGTCATGAGGTTGAGTGATCCTTAGACATACAGAAACAGAAAAAGAAAAATGACCAATAGCGAAAAGTTTTGGCCCAGGTCAGCCTGCGCGGACTGCGTAGGCTGACCTTGGTCGTTAATTTTTGCAGCCCCCTTTTCACAGCGCATGGCTCATTTAAATGATACCATTTTAAAATATGGAAACTATTGTGAAGATGACAATCTGTTATTGTACAGTCGGTCCAAGTGTTAGATGCTTGCAGAGAAATTAACTTCAAAACTGGGCTAAAAGTTGCCAGGTCACTCTATCTTTTGTTTACTTTTTGCCTGATTTTGAAATTCAGTTTTCTGCCAGCAACTAACACATGGACCGACCACAAAATAACAGATTGTCATCTTCACAATATTTTCCATACTTATATGGTATCATTTAAATTTAAATGCATTTAACACCTGCATTGATTTTAGGCCGTCATATGGCCTTTAAGCGAGCAAACCGTGTTGAGCAAGCATACATTGTATTGTTTTCCTTGAGAACCTAAGTCTAAAATGTACACGAGCCATGCTCTGGCAAAAGGGGCTTAATGCATCTCCGGGATAGATTATATCAAGCAAACCATCATACAACTATGGATGTATAAAATCCATTTTGTCCGACAACCGACTGGAATCAAAAGTAATACGGTCCTTGGACTTACAGAATAGCAAAAAGTTCCGACTCATGTCAGCCTGCGTGGACTGCACAGGCTGACATGAGTCGATACTTTTTGCAATACATTAAGCCCCCTTAATACAGAGCATGGCTCACATGTACTTAGCAAGCCTCAGTCTAAAGAAGGGACATTTTGAGTACCTGTTTATTACTTACTCAGTAGAAGTTGGACAGTTAATCGAACCGTCGTTTGCAAACTAAATAGTTTTTTGCTCTAAATTACAGAGTAATGGGCATTGAAATCGGCACTGCACACAATTAAGGTACTATTAATTAGTTGCGCATTGAAATTGGAAACGTCAAATCGATCGCAAAGTCGTGCGTTTTTCATACTTAAATGACTATATATTGAGCAATTTATAACGATTCAGTAGATATTTTACTCCTTCACAATTATTCAGCAGATATTGTTACATACTTTTCGTTTGAATATTTATTAAGGACGTTTTCTAGCGTTTTAATTCTTCCATAGAATTTCTTTGTTTTCACATATATTATGTAAAATTTTATGCTGAATACAAAAATAAAAAGAAAATGATATGTAGTCACATTCGTTTTCTTGTTAAATAACTGTTTCCATGGTAACAGTATACTCACAAATTCTAAAAAATTGTGACTTTTGCTTAAAATGATTATAACATTGTCAGACAAGTTTAATTTTATAATTTATATAAAATCAGAGCTAAATATTTATATATTCTGATCTAACATTCAGAAAATTTGAATTCAGTTCATATTTTTTTCAGAAAGGGTAATTTTTTAGCAATTTTGTATTCACAAAAATGCCTGGAAAAAAAAAAAAAAAAAAAATAGAAGTTCTGCAGGTAAAACTGGGTTATCAAAAATACCCTTCCATAGATTTTGTCCATTTTTATAGAATCCTTGAAGTATGTTCTTTTCAAATTTAACAAAAAAGAATAGGTCGTCGTGTTCAGATTTTCAAACAAGAGGGCCATGATGGCCCTGTATCGCTCCACTGGTTTATATATATAAACCATAAAAACTAAACATTTCAATTCTGAGCCAAATGGTTTCAAAATGAAGACGTACAAAGTTTTCTCTGTAAAAGCCCATGTGAAAGTTGAGACCCGCAAGGCAAAGCCATTTTTGATCCCAGAGCTATAATTACTTGAACCCTGGTAGAGGTCCACAAGATAAAGCCACATGCCAAAATAATACAAGTCTATGCTGTATGGTTATAAATAAGGTGATTTTCAAGTTTTGTCCATATGAAGCCTCTGTAAAACGTAAGACCCCTGATGCAAGGCTAATTAAAAAAAAAAAAAAAAAAAAAAAAAAAAAAAATATATATATAAAAAAACAGGAAGATTTCTTAAGTTGTCACTATGTAAGCCCATGTAAAACTTGTGACCCCTGCGGCGGGCCCGATTTTGACCCCAGGGCTAAAATTTTGGCCTGCTTGGTAGAGGCCCACTAGATATACCAACATGCGAAATTTGGTAGCTCTAGGCCTTCTGGCTAGGTACAGGAAGATTTTTAAAGTTTTCTCTATATAAGCCTATGTAAAACTTGTGACCCCTGGGGCAGAGGCAATTTTGACCCCAGGGCTATAATTTGAAGAAACTTGATAGAGGTCTACTACATAAAGCTACATGCCAATTTTGGTAGCCCTATGCCTTATGGTTTCAGACAAGAAGATTTTTAAAGATTTCCAATATTTTTCAGTTTTGTTGCCATGGCAACCAGAGTTTTTGAAGGAATCAAATTCTTTCAAGAAATTCTGAAGAGGACCATGGCAGGATCATTTCTGTGAAGTTTCATGAAAATTGGATGGGTAGTTTCAGAGAAGAAGATGTTTGAAATAAAAGTTAACGCACGGACGGACGGACTGACGGACGGACGCACGGACGCACGACGGACACCGGGCCATGACATAAGCCCGCTGGCCTTCGGCCAGTGGAGCTAAAAATTACAGTTTCCATGACAACCATAAAACAGTTTTATACAAAAATTCCCAGTTTTACTTAAAATTAAGCATTTTTTCCTTGAAAACATACAAGCATAGTCATGTATTAGTAAAAACAATAAAACATTTGATATGTCAAATTTAAGTGACCGATTACATATAATCAAAGACCACCCAGAAGTGAAGATTGGTTCAGGTAAACATGGAAAAAATTCAAATTTATTTTGAACTGGGCTCGTAAAATCTTTGAAGTATGTAAGCTGGTTATAATATGCATTACTTAACATCAGGTTAGTACGAGTATAACCCTGGATAAAAAAAAAAAAAAAAAAACACTTTACCCTTTCTGCGCCATAGGAGAAAACAGATGCCTTAGCGGATGGCATAGATTAAGATCAGACTGCATGGAATGTGCAGTTGGATTTTGGATCTATATCAACCGCTTGTTTAGTCAAGTCTGTAGGCTAAAAATTCGACGTAGGCTACTAATTCAACGACCACTTTCCCATAGCTCATTCGACGATTATGATATCTCATCGCGAGAATACGTTTCTGTGTTTCTGTACACTTTGCATTAGAAGAAGTGGGTGGGGGAATGACAGTGACCTTCGTTTCTTCTGCCTCACTAGTTGCATACAGTCGGCATTTCTTATAGTATCATGGTTACTAGCATTTTCTCCCTTTCCCACAATGTTTTCAAAAGGCTTCTTTCCCAGGGTCGTTAAAAGGCGGCATTGCGCGGTAAAGAGTTAAAGCGAAACATATTTAGGCTGGTTATAATTTCGTGCCGTACAGTGAAACTGTCCGAGTACTGCTAACTATTTCCTTCGTGAAGAGTCCAATATCGTCCTTTATACTAATATGCCTTCTTAGTGCCCCAAATTTGATTTTAAAAGAAACGAGATAATTCAAAAGGACGCACACGCCTGGGCGAACGAGCCCGGACGAACAAGCTCGGGCGAACAAGCCCAGGGACGAAAGAGCTCGTTTCCATGCGCTCTAGGTTGCGCAAAAAAAAAATCCCGAAAATGTCCTTAAATGTTTGTTGTCTGAAGTTTGGAGTTTTAATTAAGTATCTAATAGCGTGTCTCGACAATTAAGTGGTGTAAGGCCCTTGATTTTTGACAAATTTCACTCTCTTGAACCTAATGTGAACTCGTACATGTGTGTGTGCGTGCGCAGCGCGCGCGCTCGTGTGAGTGTATGATGCGATGCTCTGTGAAAAGGAGGATGAAAATGCATCTGAAAAGAAGTCCTCGCAGGCTGACATGGGTCGAAACTTTTCGCTATTTTAAAATTTGTTGCATGTCTAACGACCATTTACCTCATGATTAAGTCGGTTGTTAGACAAATGGGATTTAACAGATAACTATGTAATGACCTGCTTGCTATCATGCATCACGGAGATGCATTAACCGGCCTTTCCCGCACAATGCCGCTTTTTGACGCCCCTGGGAAAGAAGTCTTCTGAAAACATTGTGGGAAAAGGAGAAAATGCTGGTAACCAGCATTTTCTTCTTTCCCCACAATGTTTTCTAACCTATCAAAGAAAAGTTGCACCATTTGAGCCACATTGAAATTGTCGTCTGCAGATGCTTTCAATTTGGACAAGGTTAAAATTTTTGTCGTCTGGTAAAGGGTTAACCCCCTTTTTCAAGTGCACCGCTCATATAGAGTACATAGGACAAGGTGTCCGACTGGATTAACTACAGAATACGACTCGGTTATTCGTCAGTATTTTCCCCATATTACTTTATACTACTTTTATCGTATCCTGCGCAATTCAAAAGCTTCGACTTTAATGAACCTCTAATAATCCTCCATTTATACAGTCTCTTATGTCATATCAAAGACAAATTTCCGCAGATCGTCTTAATTCCGAAATAGTGAGCAAAAGTAAACAATGCAGGTGTTTCAATGCAATTGAATTTGCCTTTTAAAAGTATGGAAATAATTGTGAAGATGACAAATTGTTACTTAGTCGCCGGCAAGGAAAAAAAAAAAAAAAAAACAGGTAAAAAATGTTCAAAAGATAGAGCGACCAGGCAACTTTTCGTCCTTTTTCAACCACCTATAATACAGTCCACTGATACTCAGAATGGTATTTCAGAATTAAATAGCGAACGCTAGTCTATTGCTAACGAGAGTGATCCAGACTCAAATGTTAAAACACACACACACACACACACACACACACACACACATTCGCCAACCACTACCCCACAGAAAATAACTCCTCCTGTTAGAAATCGTAATAAGGGTGAATCTGAAAATGTTGACATGTACTACAAAATTTTTATCGCTCCAATTTGAACGATGTCTACGTACAAAGTCGAAAGTGAAAGAACGAAAAAGATATTATCGATAAGGTACAAGATAATTGCTTAAATGTAAATCATGTTAGTGACCTTTGGGAATCAGGCTTATCTTTACATTTCCAAACGCAACCTTTTTCATCCTCGTGTTTTTCGCAGGTGTTCTAGGTCTCGTCCTTTATCTTTACCAATGTCACTTATTCCACATTCGCTTGTCTATCAGTAATTTCGATACTTTGATTATTGGCTTGGCTAAACAAGTGGATGCGATGGACCAAAGATCTGACAACACGTCATTAACTCTTTACCATACAATCCCGACTTTTAACGACCCCGTGAAAGAAGCCTTTTAAAAACATTGTGGGAAAAGGAGAAAATGCTGGTAACCAGCATTTTCTCCTTTTTCCACAATGTTTTCTACCCGTCCCAGAATAAGTTTCAATTTTTCAATTACATTTATATTGTCGTCTGCAAATGCTTTCAGTTTGGACTAGTCTAAAATTTCCTCGTTTGGTAAAGAGTTAAGATCATGTAGTCCACAAAGTCCCTGTTTTGGTCTCTGGCTCTGACAGAGACAATGCAGAATCAATTTAGAGAACAACTCGGCAAGAGGTGACAGTTTCTCTCCATGTGAACTTGTACACAGAAGCAACCTTTGACAGGCATGCGCGTCAAAACGTGTGAGCAAAACAACTGTAATATTGATAATTCTGTCTATAGTTAACTTTGTCTTTAACCCTTAGGCTGCTAAGCGCGAACCAAGGACCTTTTGCGGACAATGTAGATCTAAGATCAGACTGCACAGAACGTGCAGTCTGATCTTGGATCTACACCTTCCGGTAAGGAGATATATTTCTGCAAAAACACCTTTATGATAGCAAATTTTTGCTTTTTACTATCGGTTTGAAAGTTTCATTTTACTTATTTAGCAGGATCAAGGTTAAACATTACGCAAAATCATCGGCAGTGGTAAAAAAACAAGGTATGACCGTTTAGTGTCTGTAATTTCTTTTTGTCTGTTTGTCTGTCCGCCCGTCTGTATTCGTCTGCATTTTCCTCAAACTTTTGCTCCTTAACTCTTTCGGCCCCAAATAAACTAATTCGGCCTCTTTTGATCGCTGTAAATACAACCCACTGAGTCTCAGGAAGATTTTTATCATAGTGGCTTGACAAAACAAGCGGAGGGCATGGATCAAAGATCAGACTGCACGTTATGTGCAGTCTGATCTTGATCTATGCCGTCCGCAAAAGTCCCTGTTTTCGACTATGGCGCTTATAGGGTTAATGCAATGATAGGCCGAAATTACCGAATATTTAAACTATTGTATTTTGGTAGATTTACTGTAACATACAAATATTTAGTGTCAACCAATCAACCAACCAGTCTTAAAGGGAGCTATTTAGTCTTTATGCCGTAAACATTTCTTGTAGATACCAATAAAAAGAACTGGGTGTACTTTTCTTTTCAATCATATAGAAACTGTACGGGTTAGGTGCACCCTTTGGCGTTTAAATAACGGTATGGTCAAAGAGCAGTAGGTGTCTCCGCCAATTTTTATTGCATTAGCTATGACCTTATGGAATTGACTTAAATACAACATTGAAGCGAGCTATTGGACATGTGACATTCTCAGAGGTCTTTGCTAAACCCTGGCTAGATTGGTTACCTCCCCTGATACAGCAAGCGTATAGGTATATCTACAGCGGGGACCAGTTCAAACTCTGGCGCGAAATCTAAAAGTATATTGAGAGGCTGCGTAGCCTTTTAGATCCATTCATTTTGAAAGTATTTGCAGCAAACCAATATGGTCCAATTGATGAGAAGCGTTTCCGAAAATGCTGGTTACCAGCATTTTCTCCCTTTCCCACAATGTTTTCAAAAGCCTTCTACCTAAGCTGGCCATTACAACACGGGATTGCTGAGTAGAAAGTTAATCAATTCAGAATTAGACTATATACCAGTATAATTTAACTTGATTAGATTTTTAAAATCTTTTCAGACTGACTGCATTCAAAGGTTACTAATATCTGCGAACCATGGGCGAAAAAATCGAGGTATTTCATTTACACTGATTCTCCTCTATGACTAATGATTTTGCTACCCAGCCCGGAAGCTCAGCCGGTTATGTGCAGGGCTTAAACTGGTTGAACTGATCGAATGGTGCTTTACCCCGCCTTCAACATTATTTCAGTGACGGCGCTTGAAACTATGGGGGTCATTGGTTCGAGACCACAGCTTGGCCAGGATACGTGCTCACCACTGATAAACATGGCCGATACAAAAGCTCTACGTGTTAACTCTTTACAAGTCGACAAAATTTTAGACGCATCCAATATGAAAGCGTTCGCAGGGGACAAATTCAGTGAAGCTCAAAGGTCGACTTTTGTCTTCGAAATGGAGGCAAAAATGCTGTGACCAGCATTTTCTCCCGTGACCCACAGTGTTTTCAACGGTATTTTTCCACAGAGTCGTTCAAACACGGGATTGTTGATAAAGAATATCAACCTAGCCTAATAGCGCAGCAGGTAGCGCACAATAATTAAGACCGGGAGGCCACAGGCTCGAAGCCCCCAATTATATGCTAATTATATGCCAAAGATTGATGATAGTCAATGCGACAGGACTGATTTCTCCCTCACCGCTAATTGTTGTTTCGACGATGGTTATGTGGGAAAGCGGTCAATGACATGGGAAGAATACTGTGCGAAATACTTGCAAAAGAAATTTCAGGAAAGCACAGAGGGAACGCTGCACTGGCCGCCTCGATGTAACTTAAAAGATACTGAAAATGGTGTTAAACACCATATAGACAAACTCATCTTTGAGCACTGGCTCCGATAGGTGCACAGTATGAGAAAGGAAAAACTAATTATTAGCCCTTTACCGGTCGCCAAACATTTTGACTTGTCCAGTATGAAAGTATTTGCAGACGACAAGTTAACCCTTAGCCTGCTTAATAAGTGAAACTTTCAAGCTGATAGTAAAAACACACAGTTTGCTATTTCAAAGGTATATTTTGAGGAAAGATATCTTCTTACCGGACAGTGTAGATCCAAGATCAGGCTGCACGTTCTGTGCAGCCTGATCTTGATCTACACTGTCCGCAAGAGGTCCTGAAGTCGCGCTTAGCAGCCTAAGGGTCAAGCATGATATGATTGTCTTTAAAAGAATTAAAACTATTATGGTAGTTAGAGAAAATGCTGGTAGCCAGTGACCTTTTCATGCTTTCCTGAAGCTCAGGGGTGAAAGAGGAACACTAATTGTAGAACTGACATCAATATCGGAGAGAATGAGCCTGGGACACGTGCTTGATGCTGATAGATTTGGCTGATGCAGTTTTTCCATACGATGTTAAAAATCTAGAGCAGAAAGACATTTTCTATACAAGGAGAGGTCAGCATCAATGTTTTCAAATAGTTTATTGTCTTTTAATTTCAATATATTTTGGTACATGTAAACAAACAAGTGAGGCTTTAACTCTTATCCTGCTTAGTAAGTTAAATGATACTTTTTTTAAGTGCTATTATTTCGTTTTCAGGGTCACGAACGATTGACGTCACTAGCGGGCCAGTTCATTAACTTCGGTCTTATTGGGAACACAGTCTCCGACTTAATAAGAATAATCGAGGTAGACGGAGGAGATGGCAAACTGCGACCCAGGACGATCGCCTTTCTGGCTATACTGGGTACATCTCTCCTTTGTCAACTACTCTATATGATTCTCTCCGTATGGAGAGTTCTGTACCTCCGTAACAAGAAAGAGGAGGACCTGGATGATAATTGTTGCACGTTAGACCACAACCCTTGTTGTACCTATACTATAGGTACTAGACAGACTGGAGAAGTTTTATTTAATCTCTGCTTCATACTCACAACCGTCATAATGACGCTGCAGGTTGTCAGTGGTGTTGTCGGGGCGACTACGCCCATCCCCCAAGAGTGCGGCCGGAAGTGATCGCTCACTATAGAGAAGGCAATTTGGCCTCCGAACAAAGTTGAACCCATTTATGTAAGAACTGCTTAAACTATTGTAAATTGATCAATAAGAACAGTCTTAAAACTTAGTTGTAGTGTAGGAACATTTTGTCTAAAGATCTCCATTTATGATAGATATACGGTATAGGATCTGACAAGAGTTGTCATTTGAGATAAAATCTTCTTAAACAAGTATAGAAAAAATCATCTATTGAGCGAGCTTTTGGTGAGCTTGATAATTTTTTTTTGTGGAAGATTTTAGTAAAATTTTAGCTCATAAGCCAAAAAATGTTAGGCTCTTTTTATCACATAACTGTCTATCAAGAACTATAGTTCATGATGTGTTAAAACACTGGACCACATGTACATGCATAATGAAATTTACAGGAAGCCTTTTCGATTCTTTGACAGGTAATACGGTCGAAAAATAGTTCCAAAGAAAATTGCATATATTATCTATTTTGTTTCGAATCTGAAGATGACAAAATTTGTCACGATCACCAATTTTGACAGTTAATTTTGCAAAGCAATCTTGATTGGCAATGTCTTAGAAATGAGGCGTATGAATACAGAGTGTTGACAAAATACGGCACTATTTACTTGTCTCAGACGTGTTTCACTTTAAGAAAAAGAAAATTAGTAATGGCTGTATTATGTTGAAGACAAGGGAGGTTATGTGATAGATACCGGTCATAATCATATTTTTTTTTACATTTAAAAATCTTTATATTCCATCGCAGCAGTGACACGCTTAACGTAGATTTTTGGGGGTATTTTTTTCCGCTGATGAACCATTGTATGTAGTGAAGTGGATGAAACTGATCAATCAACGCATGAAAAACGACACAATAATATATAATACATGTATTTTTCTAGCAATTTGGTTTTTTTTATTGATAACTAATATTGTTGATTCTCAGTTCGCTAAATAAGTGAAATTGATATATTCAGCAAGATACGGCTTGGCAATTAAATTTTTTAAACGATTTTTTCTCACATGAATTTTTGAAAGTGCACATCCAAGTTCCGACTTCATTTTTTGAGTCGCCTGATTGCGTAGCAACCAGGCTCTCATTGTTATCATCCTGACCTATGGGCTGACGTAAGCATACCTCCGGCCTTGTACTGCTTCCTGTCCCAAGTTCCGGTTTACGCGATAAAACATAGTTTTCTAATTATTCGGTAAACAACCCAGTTTCTGTTGTAAATAACTTGCAGCTGTGCCTTTGTGATAATGAATATGTCTATAAAGACTGAGCTAGTTAACTGTTCAAACCTTTGAAACAACCATTTCGTCCACAAGGGTACGCCATAGCCTATCGCTTACACAGATATCATCTCTAAAAATAGCGCATTATGTATGTATCTAAAAATAGTGGTCCTTAACTAAAGTTTGCGGACACGCTGAAAAATCTCTTCGACTACAAGCATATCTACTATGGCACGATTCTGTTTCTGGAAATTCTCAGTGAAAATTGTTTGATAATTACCCATTAGAAGTACAGTCTAAATCTTACAATCTGTCCTTAATTATAAGTCTTATTTCAATTCAACACTCAACCCATGATCAGAAAGAGAAAGACGCTACCGAGTTAACATGGATGCTTTCAATGGAGATTTTTCCCAACAATATACTAGTTTTTTAAACAAATTTACAGCGACTTGGTATGGTTCCGTTGCCTTCTTAGACATTCTTACACGTTGCTTCTTCACAGACTTTTACTCTAGACTTTAAATACTTTGCACATCCATATTCTAGGTGCATAAGCAGAGATCTACATAGCGTATGTAATGCGCACGGTTCTAGACTGTACCAAGTCATCGCTTAGCAGGTGCTTTGTGGAATGTAGCTGGGCGACAAATATAGATCTTACAACCACGTGACATCTAACGTCATTTGCACCACGGAAATCTTTATAAATTTACATATTTATGAATGAGTCGCTGAACCGGCCTTTACTTTCAGCGTACACCGACCTAGCGCTTCACCGATCCATACAAAGAGAGTGTTTAAAAGTTTTCTGTGTTAATTGTTTTTCGTTTTTATAGAGGCCTGTTTTTTTTTTCAATGTGCGATTAACCTAGATCTAGTATATATGAAACAACAATTTATTAGTGTGGGTGTCAGAACGCAAGGTGCTTTCGTAACTGCCAAAATCTGAATTCACTCGGGAATTCGACTTGAAACTACGCAGTTCTGACAACCAGCAATATGAGAACTTGAATTTTTACTCCACTATATTTCAAATATAATAGAATAGATCAATGTTAACCCACTCGAACAAAAGGTATTTTATTGGGGTGCTTGTAATCTTGTAAAGGGTTATTGTAAAGGGTAATTTAGAGCGAATCGCAAACATTTAGTTTACACCAAAGCAATATGCATGTTGATCTCTACAATTTTCAATTGGTGTGGAAGCAGTACTAATTCCTTGGACTTTATAAAACGCAGACAAAGCTAAGAGGCTGATGATCATGCTGTTGGGTTGTATTGTTTTTCTTGCACTGTAGCAGCCACATTCTTAGAGTCAATTGTGGACAAAATTTGAACCAGGACAACAACAAGAACAAATTATTTCCAAAGGACATGTAGATTACTGAGTCAAATATTTGTGAGTGCTCCAGAGCTACATTTCAGTCCAATGATCATGAAACTGCCCGGCTGTTTGTAGCAATAATATTTTTGACAAAACTGAATGTAGGTAACCTGGGGTTAAAAGAAAAAGGTTGTCACTAGGTCAAATCAAAGCGCTGAAAGCACTGATGGATTGGGGCAAGTGGAAAGCGCATATATCCATAGAGCAATTTGTACCCAATCTTGAACCGTCCGTTAAAAAAAAAAAAAAAAATTGTGTTCTTATGCACGTTTTAATTTTTCATACATATATCCAAGCGCCAAGAAGTAGTACAGTAAATGGATGTGTCCACATGGGGTTCTGCATGGCTGAGTGGTAAAGTGTAGGATTTGTGACTTGGAGGCCCCGGGTTCAAGCCTCACTAAATCCATTTGGTTGTCCGTGGTAGTGTCCTCATGTTGTGAAAATTCAAACAAGAACTATACATATCATTCTTTCCAAGCGCAAAGTAAATTGTTATCTAATCCAAGTCCATACCAGTGCTAGTTACATGTATAGTTGGAAAAACGGTTGAACTGATTTTCATCACACTCTTCAAAATGAGAAATTAACAAACAGAACTAACGTAGATTTGAGAGACATTTTAATTGAATTCGGCCATCCGTAACATGCAGCAAAAAGCTACTCTCATCCGACCAGTGGATTCGCCGCCATGTCCTCAAATTCCAACCTCGTCTCGAGAAACACCACCGCAAACGGGTTCTTTGATGGTCATCTGTCAACAGAGGGCGCTTTATCAATCTCCTGGAGGCTAGTCCAGCTGCCCTTAAGCTATTTCGCAGAGTTTTCAGAGACAGGCGTTGATGAGGTAGCCATTGAGGCTTAAGGCGGGTACTCGTAGAAATTGGTTGCCGTAGTACTAACCGGACAAGAGCTCGATCCTCTCGTTGTGTCGTAACGCGAGGTCTTCCTGACATTGGCAGATCCTTGACATCATTGGTCTGACGATGCTTTCACACCAACCTGCTGATAAAAGTGTAGTGGTAGCCAAGTTGGCGCCCGATCGCTTTGAATGACATCCCTGTCGAATGCATCCCGACAATTTGCCATCTTTGCACTTCCGATAGTCGTCTTCTAGCCATATTTAAGTTACAATGGCCGAATTATGCAAAGTTTACGTTATAAATACCCGAATATATTGCATAAATATACTGCTTTTTGCGAAAAGCATGGGGTGCCTGTATCTACGTGTAAAATCATTGCCACTGTGTATCCATGCTTAAATTCTATTTACGGAACATCATTCCTGTCAACGGCAATAAAAAGTTTTCAGACGTGTTGATTTGTAATGTACCTCAGACAAAAATGTTAGGGGGTGCTTAACTTTTTTCCAGGTGTATATTTCAGCGAATTTCACTCGTGTTGAACGAAAGGAACCTTTCCGAAAATTTTCTCTTAAGGACTGGTTAGAGAAAGTCGGACCTCTCTCTCCTGCAGTCTTTTTCTCCGATTGTCCCTCCACCTATCTGTGTCGCTACAATGTAACAATGTAAGTATTTTCAGCAAAATAGGACTAACTTCTTTCTCAAACTCTCAAACTTCGTTATCTATCGCTGAGAAGGACTCTCTCTTTTGGAGTTTCTGCATGCATTTAACCCTTTCCCAAACAAGCCCTGGTTTTCACGTGTCTGCAGTACAAGTCTTTTGAAAACACTGTGGGAAAAGGAGAAATTGCTCGTAACGAGCAATTTCTTCTTTTCCCACAGTGTTTTCTACCCATTTTGAGACCTTTCTGCCATTTTCATCAAATTTAAAATTGTCGTCTGCAAACTCTCTCAATTTGGACTAGTCTAAAATTTGTCGTTTGGGAAAGGGTTAAGGGGTAAGTGCGTGTGTAATTAAGTCTTCACAGAAGTAACTTGTACGAGTAAGTGTCTTTTGGAAATAGCGTGACATAAGTTCAGTCAGAAATGCTTCGAAACCACTTTTCATTGAGAAAGAATTCGTGTTACAAATGGGACCCTTATAAATGACTTCATACGAATGTACTTTTGTCTTCTTCTAATCGGTTAAGACTTGCCGGACAGTGATTTTTCATTAATTTGAACAAATTCATAAATCGAACTGAAGCGCCAGTGAGTATTGTGGTATCAATTTGCATACTGGTTATAATTGCTTTGAAATGTCACTTTAAAATATCGCAGTCTAACAACACCTGTGACTATGTAGGAAGTAGAACTGCTGCTGCAGTGTTTTTAAATGACTTCAGACAGAAACAAGCATGCAAGATCCTAAAATAATGCCTGTTCAATAATAATAATAATAAAAATAATAATAATAGTAATAATTATAATAATAATTCTCTGCAACCAGCTGAGTATTAATTATAAATTTGGGTGTTAGACGGACATTAAACTATTGAAATCGTCGACAAGTACTTTCTGTTATACCGGGTTCGACTAGTTTTCAAAGGTTCTATATATGAGCTGTTCGGGCCCAAAATCTGGCCAACATATGACGTTATATGACCTTAGTGCTCAAACTGTTTGTTGGAAGGATGTTTAACGCCATGTTCAAAACGGTTTCCTTTAAATCGCGTCGGCCAGTCCACCTATCTATACTTTCCGTGAGGTTTTATCAGTACTTAGAGTATATAGCCAAGTTTTACGGCCATGCCTTATCAGCAGCCTCGCATTCGTACAGGGTCGGTAGTTTCCGGAGTTTGGCGAACCTAAACACCTGTGTAATCGATATCCCGTGGCTTAGAAAGATAAGATAAATGTAACATCACGTAACAATCAGTAGCTCAGCTTATGTTTATTGACCAGCCTTGTATATTGACTGTATATCTGGCACTTAATCAGATTATTCGTATCTTGAAATTGCAATATTTGAGCTGAAATTGACGGTTTGAAATATTGAATTCAAATTATTCTGTTGTTAAAGGGTTAGATTTTCATTATTTGATACATTAACTGACCCCCGTGGTTTGACCGGTAGACTGATCAATGCGATTAAATGCACTTTGCCTACAGTATAGATCAATAACAGACTGTACAAAAAAGGCAATCTGATCTTTGACCCCATCGGTCTTATAGATCGATTTTTTTTTTCCGGTAAAAAACAAATACATGTATGTAGATTTACGAGATGTGGTAACATTCTGGTTGAAATTATTGGCTGAAAATTTTATGTAGCAGTTTAGTATAAGCAATCTCTGTTTTATGACCCTGAGGAAGTAGGCATTTGTAAACACCTTGGGAAAAGGAGAAAATGCTTGTCATCGGCAATTTGTTATTTTCCTACAATGTGTTCAACCCGTTTCAAAAACAAATATTACATGACACACTTAATTTGTCCTCTGCAAATGTTTTCATTTTGAAAAATTCTAGATTTTGTCGTTTGGCAAAGAGTACATGGCTATTTAAATCTAGATAGGATAATTTAGTCAGAATTTCAAAATTGTATCTATGTACACGTTGGTTTAGAGAGTACTATTCTTACGAGAAGGGCTGACCAATTTAATATTTGTGCAAATGGCGTTTACAGTTTCCTATCATTAGCAAAAGGACGAGAGAAGAAAACAAAATTCGTGTATAACGGATGTTAATTTCCAGTACTACACAGAATGTTTAAAGGACATGATTTTATACACACGAAAAGTTACTGATTCAGAGAATATATGACGTTTTGGCCAAGGATATTTTGGTAAGGACATTTGGGCTATGACGTTTTGTCAGCGAACGTTTTGGCCAGCCGAAAGCAAAAAGGATGAAGTTTGGTCCAAACGTTATGTCAACGTGTCTGCAGTGGGTGTCTTTTGAAAACATTGGAGAAATCGTCTGTTAAAGTATAGATTATTTGAAAATATCGGTGGAGATAAAAAAGAATTTTCTTGGGATGTGCAAATTCTTTTTTATTCTGCAGCTTAAGAAATTAGAAGTCATTACAGGAAAAGTTAAAATTAACAAGCATTTACACTTTTTCTCACAATGATTTCTATGTCATCACATTACTATGTATACATGTATTTGGAAAATTAGGATTTATTGGATATGAATCAGTTTTGATATGACAATAATGATATGGTATCGGGTAATAACGCCAATGGCCAAAACGTCCCGGTCCGCCGATTCAGATATTTATCTAACGCTGGTTTTGTTCGGCGAAAAAAATAAAATTTTTGTTTGGTTCTTAATAATGCATTGACTCTGTGGTGTCGATTTCTTTTCGTTCACGCTACCGGTGGACGAGCGATTTCCCTTCTGGAACCCACAATTTCTACTGCTGTCCCGGAGAATTTACCATTATTACTAGCAGGTATGTTTCTATTAACCGTTGGGCTGCTAAGCGCAACTCGGAGACCTTTTGCGGACAGTGTAGATCAAGATCAGACTGCACAGAACGTGCAGTCTGATCTTTGACCTACACTTACTGATAAGGAAATATCCTCCCCCTCACGAAAAAAAAAAAAAACCTTTGGAATAGCAACATTTGGGTTTTTACTATCTACTTGAAGGTATCATTCAACTTATTCGGCATGGTAAGGGTTAAAACGCTTGCATTTATACGTAGAATAAAAAACAAGAGGGCCAAGATGGCTCTCACCTGAATTTTTGCGAGGACCATAGCCATTTTTTTTTTTTTTGAGGTATTGAAACTTTGGAAACAAAATCATTATTTTGCCAAGCAATTTTGAAAAGGTCACCTGTAAAAGTCATTTCAAAATCTGTCACCACCCCTACAATCATCACCACAGCAATGATTTTGATGAATCAGAATTCTGCAAATAATTCTTTGGATAGATCACCCAAGGACAATTTCTTGAAGAAGAGCACATGCCGGATACTGACCAAAAACGTAAGTCGAACAAGAGCACCATATGCAGGTGCCAACAATTGGCTGTTGTGTTTCGACGGATAAAAATTTCCCTAACAATTTTTCAAAAGGGTCACCCTAGGAACATTTCTGTGAAATCATTTCAAAATCTGACCAGCCGTTCCAGAGAAGAAGAATTATGAAATTCCTCTTCATGTCCCTGTAGTGCAAATAGCCCCCACCACCAGAGCCATGTTTCTTGACAGATCACAATTTTGCAAACAATCTTTGAAAAGAGTCACCCAAGGAACATTTCTGTGAAATTATTTCAAAATCTGACCAGCGGTTTCAGAGAAGAAGAATTTTTAAGAATTTCTTCATTTTCGTATAGTGTAAATAGCCCACAGCCATCAGAGCCATGTTTCTTGATGGATCAAAATTTCTCGAACAATTTGCGAAAAGGGTCACCCAAGGAACATTTCTGTGAAATTATTTCAAAATCTGACCAGCCGTTTCAGAGAAGAAGAATTTTTAAGAATTTCTTCATGGCCGTAAAGTGCAGGTAGCCCCCAGTCACCAGAGCCATGTTTCTTGACCGATCAAAATTTCGCGAACAAGTTTAGAAGAGGGTCACCCAAGGAACATCTCTGAAATTATTTCAAAATCTGACCAGCCGTTTCAGAGAAGAAGAATTTTTTAAGAATTTCTTCATTTCCGTATAATGCAAGTAGCCCCCAGTCACCAGAGCCATGTTTCTTGACCGATCAAAATTTCGCTAACACGTTTTGAAAAGGGTCACCCAAGGAACATTCCTGTGAAATTATTTCTGACAAGCAGTTCCAGAGGAGAAGATTTTTAAAGAATTGCTTAAAAAATTCTATTTGGTTGCCATGGCAACCAGAGTTTTTAATGGAATCAAATTCTGTGAACAGTTTTTAAAGAGGACGTCCCAAGGAACGTTCCTGCCAAGTTTGGTTCAAATTGGCCCAGCGGTTTAGAAGGAGAAGATGTTTAAAGAATTGTTGACGACGCACGACGCACGACGAACGACATACGACGGACACCGGGTGATCCTAAAAGCTCCCCTTGAGCACGTTGTGCTCAGGTGAGCTAAAAAGGGAACCCTTGTGTTTTATCTTTAGGTACCTAATTCTTTATTTTACCAAAAACATATAACAGATATGGAATCCCAGTCAGTATCTGGCGCGACCTCCATGTGCAACAACACCTGCACGACACCTTGCGGGCATACTTGCGATGATACGGCGTATCGTTGTTCTTGGAATATGCAGAAATTTAGTATTTAGAGGTAAAGTCACCCTGTCATATCATGTCAGAAGAAACAAGTAACAGGGTTCCCTTATTTTTGGTAAGAGTTTAGAGGCTATTCCCCAATATACCCGAATCGTGCTTTTTCAAGCGCAATATGCATCTGTTTATGTACTGAACTATATTTTGAAAGGTATATAAATCGTTAACACAAATTTTAACACTTAGTAGCAATGCATTACTTCGCGGAGCTTTCATGATATCCGGAAAAAAAATTGAGCTAGAAATGGAACAGAAAGTAATCTTAAAGCAAATTATTCATCAACAAATGAGCCATGCCAAGAGAAAAAGGGTCTAATTGCTTAACTCTAAAGCATGCGGTTCAATCAGCGCAAAATGATTCTCGCCATCTATAGGGATGAAAAAGATACTTTCCTCCAAAATCTATGTATGATGCAGACAGTGTCAATATTCAGGTAACCAAACGTGGACTGCTTAACGATATCGAAATAGCTACAGTCGTGACGCATTCATGATTTTCATTTGTTTCAAAGTTTGCCTTCTTTTAAACGATTCTTAACAGGAACTAGCCATACAATTTGCTTATCTATGTTCTGTCACTGCCAACCATGTGACTACAGTTGAAAGTCAGAATTAGAGTTTAACAAGTTGGCTTCTTTAAAGAAGAAGCCAGGAGAGGTCAGCATCAGTATTTTCAAATAGTTTATTGGCTTTAGTGACTGTAATTGAAACTATCCTTTGAATAGAAATAATGAATAATTGAAACTATCCTTTGAAGTTAAGCAAGAATTAGTTTCCGTTTTTCGAAAAGATGAATGATGGAACAGAAAATAAAAGAAGAAAATATCGAAAATAATCTTGTGTTTTGTATCGACCGTTGAAAAACATTTGCAATCAAATCAATACAAAAATCTATTTTTTGAAATCCGTCACATAAAAACAAAACACGTCTATTTCCTATTTCAGTTTTTTGATTTCGGTTTATTTATAAAACCATGACAAAACAGACTGTGTATCAGAACAATTTCGCAAAGAAAGTGCATTTAGGTTGCAATTTCTGAGGCAGTCTGTCTTTTAAACTCACCACTGTTGGAGAGGTCTGATGACTACAAACCTCATAGCTTGCTCGTGATATCGCATATACATATATACTGAACAAAATAAGTAACTTCCGCTGTGTTTAAGCGCAGATATACGTAAATATGGAAAAAAGGGGTAAATTATTTTTACCCCTATTCCAAGAGTATTTCAATGTGAATTTGTGTGTAAAATTTTATCGCTTTACGTTCATAGAAAACTGATGAAATGGTCGATTAAATGTGGCAGGGGTCGTAGATCAAAATCACATATTAATACCGGGTATGGCCACCTTGAGCATCGAATACTGCCTGGCATCGTTGGTGCATAGAACCGACAGGTTTGTTGAGTTCTGCCTGTGGAATGTTATTCTACATCTGGATTATAGGTTGTGTTAGTTCATTGACGATCGACGGTGGAATAGGGTGACGTGTAACACGCTGGTCCAAGTTATCCCACAGATGTTCGATGGGATTCAGATCTGGACTGTTGGCGGGCAAATCATTATTGAATGCAATATTATTCGTCCTGAGGAAATTCACAGTATCTCCAGCTGTATGGCTTGTGGCATCATCATGTTGAAACAGAGTGATATTGCTTTAATTTGAAACAGTCGGATGACGTACCTCGCAAGAATCTCATCTCGGTAGCGTTGGGCATTCAAATTCCCATCGATCACGACAAGAGGTGTGCGATAACCATGCGCAATGCCTGTCCAGACCAAGACGGAACCTGCGCCTCCTTCACGATCTCGTTCAAGTATACAACAGTCGGCATAACGTTCATTTCTTGTACGGTATACACGAACCCTGCCATCACTTCGATGAATTGAAAATCTCGACTCGTCGGAGAAAACGCTATTCCATTGTTGCCTTATCCAGCGATGGGGTGTACGTGCCCAATTAACACGATTTACACGGTAATGTCGAGTCAATACACAGCCAACGTAATCAGACGACTTCCACGTAGACCACCTTCGCGCAGACGATTGCGTAAAGTTTGAGCAGATATTCGGTTGTTATATGTACCAGGGGCGTTAGCAGCAGTGGCAGCTGCAGTTTGAAAACGATTGCGTGGGTGTGTGTTCATGATATAGCGGTCATGACGAGGCGTCGTGACGCGCGGACGTCTGCTACGTTGTAAATCTTACGCACGCCCTGTTGATTGGAAACGTTGCCAAAGGTATCGAAGAGAACGGCTAGAACTGCCAAAAACCGTAGCAACCTTATTCGTCGCCATACCAGCATTAAGCATTCCAATGGCACGTTCACGTAAATTTGGTGGAATTCTAGGCATATCAAAAAGAAAGCAAATTTTATCATTTTTTTTTCAACGTCTTTTTCTTATTGACAACAAAGTCTATAGAATCAGACTGAGAGGTTTGTTTTTATATACCGAGTTTAACGTTTTCTCGTATGTGTAATTCGTACAATGTAGTTATAATTGGTTTTGTTTGACACATAATCGTTCGACCGAACATATGTAGGGCATTTGACATGTTGATTTCGTTTTATTACATTAAAAAAATATGTATAGAAATCGGAAGTTTCTTTTTTGGTCCAGTATATTATGCAGTAGCTACTATAACCTTCGAAGTCACTGATAAAGATTAAATCGCTTGTATCACTCCCTTTTCCTCCGCTATGTTCTGAGTCTGTCAATTTCAAGCTATAAGTAAAGTAATTCTTTTTGCGATTACCACTTTTTTGCATGTTACTTTGTTTTAAATATGGACGAAACTTCAATTAACCCATTACTTCGTAGACTAATTTTAAATCGTTTAACAAAATATGGGAAAACATTTGACAGAAAGGGGTCAGGTGATATCAGTGATATTTAAAACATTGTGGGGAAAGGAGGGATTGCGCGACCTATTACGAGTAATTACTCCATTATCCAGGAAGTTTTCAAAGAAAATCAACTGCAGGGTCGTTAGAAGTCATATTTGTACAGTAGATATTTCTAAATCGGCTATTTAAGTACATGTATAAGATTTCCGCACTCGGCAATCTCAAACCCGGTAACGAAAACCATAGTGTCTAAGGCTAGTTTGTTGCTATGACCACTGTTGTTTTAGTAAATGACTCGTAAATGAAACAAACATTTAACAGACGATTAACGCCTGATAGAAGCAATGCTACCTTTTCCCGCAATTTTTTAAAAGGTGGCATAGTTCAAGCAATATAAAGACGTATAACTATGCTTATTATTTACGTTTTCTATCATTACTGTTGTTAATTACTATCATTATCATCATCTCGAAAAATTAGGTAATCATTTTCTTTGCTCGTGAGAAGTGTCGACTTAGACCAACATGTCTCACGAGTTTGCAAGGGCTTACATGTACTTTGTGCTTTCTCGAGAGTTTCGGTCGCGATGACAGCGTAACAAAACAACTGCCCCGCAAGTTTCAGGTAATTGGTTAAGAACTGGTCTAAAAGAAGTCAGGAAACATGAATATCTGAGCTGTCACCGTGAAATACGTATGGTATGGCATTAATTACCACACATTTGAATCTAAAAGCTTAATTGTGGAAAAGTGTGCCAACTGTAAGATCTATACGTTTCACAATCTTTTGCTATAAACTGACATATATGGTCGAGACACCGAGAGACAGACTAGCAAAGGAGAAAAGTCCACTTTTCTTCAACCAATCCTGAAGTGTGCTTTTTTCCCAACCGATCCTGAAGTGTTCTATTTATAGGATCTGTAGGAATAGAAGAAAATTTAGGAAACGTTCCTTTCAATCTGCGCGAAATTCTTTGACCATTTAACCTTTCATACACAGTTCCGAATGAGAGGGCTCTGGAAAACATTTCTGGTAAAAAGAATTTTCTCCTTTTCCTACAATGATTCCTCATATTTTAAAGCTAAGAGAGCCACTTTTATCTGTCGTCTGCAAATGCATGTTTTGAATTTGGACAAGTCTATGAATTTGTCTTTTGGTAAAGGGTTACTCTTCGGAACTGAAATACACCTTAGTCCTAGAATAATTAATTTTTCCAGTTCCATGCATTTGGGACACACATATTACAATTATAAAACTGGACGAAACGTCTAAAGTGACGAAAAAAATAGGGACGAAAAACTCCCCCCCCCCCGCAAAGTAAACAACACAAAGAGTAACAAAATAACCCTTAGTTATCAAATACATCATGAGTACATGTGTAAGATAGTAGGCATCGTTTTCATGTTTTAAGTTTATTCGTTTCCGAACCGAAAAACCCTTTTTACTTTTGAAAGAAACTTCCTTTCACGATATCTAACTGAACGCTCTAATAACAACGCTGTGTAAAGGTTTCGGGCGATGCAAATAGATGACGATTTGGTTTCAAATACTTGAATTCAATGTGTAAATTTTATCCATATCAAGAAAATATATTAAATGTGACAAAGAAACCTTTCTTTTAAGTATTGAACCCATATTTCATAGTAAATAATCTTCCTTTCGTGGACACTATCCTCCTTTAGCGAAAGGAAGTTCCTTTCGCTGTTTAGCTATACACGAATTTATTGATCAGTCTTCGCTAAGGGTCTAGGATGCCGTCACTGCCGTGTCAACCGTAGCCTATTCGACCGTAATAATCAGTAGACGTTTCAAAAATGTTAAGGTAAAGCTAGATAAAGATAATACATATACGTCGCCACAAGATACTTCTTACCGTTGAATCATCCGAAATAAACATAACCGTGCTACTTGGAAAACACAAACTGTCATAGGATATGTGTATTATGGCTGGCAAGGTAAACACGAATGTTGGTTGCGTCATGCTCTGCATGATTATTTGGTGAAATTAAAGAAGAATTTTTTACCGTTTTAAGCGTTGTTATTTAAATTTGATCATGCAAACAAACAGTGTTAAAAAAAAACTTTTGCCTCGAAAATATTTCTTTGGCGCTTTCTCGGTAAATGTAGAATGTAGACAATGACAGCCCCTTTCCATTTCTATTTTGCGTCAAGCATGAATAACTCGTTAGGTGAAAGACGGTCTTGTTTAAAAGCTAATCAGAAACGGCAGTTGCAGTTCCAGCCTATCAGAGACAGCGAACAGTTCGCATTTATACATGATGTTAAACGTTGTTGCTGCTTTTGTGCAAAAGTCTGAAAAGGCCGTTACTAAGGCTAGTGGCCCAGGCCCCTGGGAAAAATCAGACGGTCTAAAAGTATGTCATAGATCCTATACCAGAAGACAAAGTTCAGTTGAGTTCCATACTAATGTTGCCTAAATGGTCCTCTTGTAAAATTTTTCAAGTGGTTCCACTCTGTTTCTATAAACTTCACAGAAACTTCAGAACTGAGTGGTAACATTTCAAAATCACCGCCTCTGAAACTGTATGAGCAATTTTACCCAAATTTCATATCCAGCATCCTGTATTTGGAAAGGACAATTATTCAAATAAACCAATACATGAATATATATATGACCACATGGAACAGTTTTAGAAAATTTGTGTCATACAAAAACAACTTGTTCTAAATCTGGAGAGAAAATGTATGCCATATTTTACTGAAATTATTTATAATGTTTGTTTTAGTAATATGTGATATACATGTAAGTTAAGTCACCCAGATTCTGCGCTAGAAAAACATTTTTATCAACCTAGAAGCCTAATTTTTATCCACATTCTTTACAGGCATTATTAAGCTAGGGAGGAACTGTAAATATTGATGGAACTTCGACAGTTATTATGCCCAGCCGAATTTCGGGGTGGGGGGGAGATAT
The DNA here is from genome assembly GCA_945859785.2 of Tridacna gigas. NCBI lineage: Eukaryota > Metazoa > Mollusca > Bivalvia > Cardiida > Cardiidae > Tridacna > Tridacna gigas. The sequence goes on along the minus strand of OX244034.2, from coordinate 62,634,293 downwards.
AGTTTTCATGTTGTCTGCCTGTCTGTCCATTCGTCCGTCCGATCTTCCGTCCATCTAGACAGATCTATTCTGAAATCGTTGACGAAAGTTAATGACCTTCATACATGCGTTCCTCATGATAGTTCGCCGATATACTCTTTTTCTTTTAATGTAATGCCTTGTCATGGAAAAAGGAGGCCTGATGTCTCTTCCGGTCTGCTTGTTTTATTTTTTTCAATGCGGTATTATGGAAAAAGGGGGCTTGATGTATATTTCCATTATGGACCAGTATCTCTTTAACTACCGGACAAAATTTTATGAAATTTCATATTTATATCGTTTATCATAAGCCACAGGCAATCAATATTTGTTTTTATTTAATGAAATGCCGAGTCATGGAAAAAAAGGGGGCTTAATGTATATTTTCATAAATAACAAAAAAGGCCATTTACATGCAAAACACAATACCTCTTACAATTGTGTTTCTATCAAAAAGTTTTTTTTTTCGGCAGTGAATATCATTTCAACGAAATGACTTGTTTTATATTGATTGTACCTTTTGAAAACCATCTTTTAATGAAGTCATCCGGGGTAAGAGACTTCGAACTTTTTAAAGCTGTTCCTAGTGCCTAAATTTTAATTCTCACCACATTTTTTCCATGTAAATTATAATAGTTACGTTTGTAACTTTAGGATGGCAGCTCAGAAACATGCTTAAGTTATTTTGTATCTTGAATGCTTTTAATAGATTTGAACAAATTAACCCACAATTACCCTTCAGGCGACTCTCAGGACTATCAGTCCTTTGATTTTAGATCTGGCGTTGATCTTCATCTTCGACAAAAACCACATAAAGCCAATCTTGGTACCGAAAAGTACAATTCGAATTGAAGATAATAAGACCAATTTATTACTTTAACCATACGACAGAGTTCTAGACTGGTCCAAATTAAAAACTTTTGCAGACGATAAATTAGATGTGGATCAAATGCAGGTAATTGTTTTTGAATGGTTTGAAAACAATACGCGAAAAGGATAAAATGCTGGTTACCAGCGTTTCTCTTTTTCCTCACAATGTTTTCTATACCCCTCTTCATCAGCAGAGGTAGGTTCCGAAAATTTCGGCGTATGCCTTTTCCACATATGGTAATATTGACTGGTACCATTGTCTCTCGTGGGAATCGAACCCAGACCCTCAAGTGACCCGAAACATGACGGTAGAGCGTAGGACTCGCAAACGTCATGTTTCGGGTTTCTTGAGGGTGTGGGTTCGATTCCCACGGCTGGACATCTAAAATTACTAATAGTCTTTCGGATGAGACGTTAAACCGAGGTCCCGTGTGACGGTGCTATACATCGAGCACGCTAAAGAACCATACGTTCTGTATCTTGCACTATCCCCCGTAACATAACTAACAGCCTCGGGGGAGGGGGGTCGCCCATATGGGAAACCGGTGGCGACGATGAATGAAAAAATCAAAGTCCTGACATCGCCGTTGTCCATTTGACTGGTAAGTCCACCCTTACCCTGCTGCATAAATTAAATCAAACTTTTAAGCCGATAGTAAAAAAACCGAAATATAGTTAATTCAGAGTTATTTTTTGAGGAAAAATACCTCCTTAGCGGACAGCGACGATAAATAAGCGTAAATTCATTCATTCAATTTATCGGTTTTCCAAGCTGACTTGTGTCAGGATCGTTAGAACAAAGGATCATTTGGTTAAGGATTTAGTGCCATCTTTTCTTCAAGACGAGCAATGTGAATGGCTAACACAGATCTTCCATGCCAATCACATGGACAGTTTTTTGGTTGAATTTTTTAAATGGTTAGTTTACCCAAGTATATTGGAATTCACATCAGAAGAAAGTATGGAAAATTGTGCAGACCTTGATATTCGAATACAGTATTCCCCAAAAAGGAGAGACAAAAATCGATACAGCCAGTCATAAAATGTCTGCAAATGATTTCAATTTGGACCAGTCTAAAATTGTGGCGTTTCGTAAAGAGTTAAAGTCTCCTTGTGTGTTCCCTAACACAAATTATTGTTATTGCATTTAAGTGTTAGCAGGACTACCTTTCATCATGTCCGAACTCTTTTTTTAAATATTAAACGAATAGTTTAGCCAATCAGAAGGTGTGTTATTTTCAAATTTGGAAAATCTTGGAGAATAAGTCTGAGAAGGTTCTAAAGAATGGTTGGTGAATATGGGCCCTTGTCACTTTAAGTGTGCGAAAAGGCAACAGAGCATGTGTCATCTGATCCTTTTCACAGTGGTTATTTTCTAAAAAGCTTTCTGTACTGTTCAGGTTATTTTGATTATGACACATAAAACTGACAAGGAAATAAAAAGTGTATTTCAGCTATGTAGGAAGAGGGCGATTTCTCGCTACAAGCAATGGGCCCCTTTTTTTTTTCGGTGTAGCTAAATGTGCTGGCTTTTGAGGTACTTTTTTGGTACTGATAACAAATGAATAAACAGAAATTTGTGATTGGTAAAAAATGTAGACATGTTTATTTTAAGGGCCGTGGTAATTTGCTGGCAAATTTACGCCATCTATCTTTTTTAAAGATATTTCTTGTTTCTTTTGCCATGGAAGAAGAAGAAGAAGAAGAAGAAGAAGAAAAATGATCGAAAGTTACGAGGAAAATAATATTAAACGTGACTTAGAAGGAATACAAAACAAGAGTTGCACCGTGAAAAAAATAATAGAAGACCTGGTAAGGTTATTTCCCTTTGTGCAGAAAAAATAAGACGCCAACGATCAATAACCAATAGCATCCTAAATAAAGTTCGAATTAATTATTGCGGATCACTGCTTACTGCTCGTAATCCAATAGTTGTGAGTTGGAATCCAGATTCAGACCAACATTCTTACATGGCATCGATATGAAACCATACGACAGGATTTTATCCCACCTCTGAAGTTGAATAATTGTGGACTCTATTCTCCAATCTGTGAGTGGGAGAGAGGTGCTGTCGATGGCTGGCAAACAAATTTGCGTGTAATCAGTATTTTTAGAAAACCAAGAACGCATGGAATGGAGCACAGGTAACCTTATATAAATGAAAACTGTAATAAAAACGAACAAACACTCAAACGAACAAAGAGAAACAAAAACAACAAAATCACAACTGAATACCGTTTTGTTATTTATTATTATACCGAAAAGTTCGGGAGTTATAATGGTTAGAGGACTTCTTATATAGTTTAAAGATGGTAGTGTGACACCTGTTAGGGAAATAAACCATTATGACTTCGGTAAAGGACGTAGAAGCACAGTTAATCCTTTTCTACACAATCCTTTCTTTTGACAAAGAACGGCTTTTGAGAACATTCTGGGAAAAGGAGAAAATGCTTGTAACCCGTATCTTCTCCTTTTCCCACAATATTTTCTACCACTTTACAGACAAATCCCAACTTTTGAGACACATTTGATTTGTCGTCTGCAAGGGCTTTCAATACGGACAAATGTGAGCTATTGTCATGTGTTAAAGAGTAAACAGATATATCATACTTGTACCTAACCCTTTCCCACACAATCCCGAGTTTTAACGACCCTGAGAAAGAGGCATTTTGAAAACATTGTGGGAATAGGAGAAAATGCTGGGTAACCAGCATTTTCTCCTTTTCCCACAATGTTTTCTCTCCTTCCCAACACAAATTTCAATTCTTGAGTCACATTTATTTTGTCGTCTGCAAAAACTTTCAATTTGGACTGGTCTAAAATTTTGTCGTTTGGTAAAGAGTTAAACCCCGACATGATGTCACTAATATACAAACATAAGTCAGCTATGATAACACGAATGGGGCATTATATAATTGTGAATATTTGTATATGGGAAATTTTTAGATTTGATGTATCGTTTATAAGATTTATTAGTCTGGTACCCGGCCGTACTTTAAGAGTACGTCAGGCAAAGACGCAATAATGGATTAACTTGCTAATCTTTCGAAACCGCAGTGAAAACCCCGGTGTTGAACCTCACTGAGGGCACTAGGTTTTTTCGTGGGAGTGCCCTTGGGCAAGACACTTCAGAGCCTAAGTATGGTAAAGGTCAAACATGAATAATCGTGCTGTCGCCGTGGTATGACCGAAATAATGTAGAAAGCGGCGTAAAACATCATTCAATCAATCATTTTTACAAAGTTTAAATGAGAACAGTGACATTTAAGATCTGGTAATGAGGAGAGTATACCAAGACAAGACTGCACATACATACAAGCTGATCCTAATCGTCTCTCTTCGAAATGGCACGAGAAGGTCGATTTAACTTTTGTATAACATTTATTTGTTTGTATGAAATAGTTGTATATTAGCCATGCCCTGTATATTAGCCATGCCCTGTATATTAGCCATGCCCTGTATATTAGCCATACCCTGTATATTGGCCATACCCTGTATATTAGCCATGCCCTATATTAGCCATGCCCTGTATATTAGCCATGCCCTGTATATTAGCCATACCCTGTAAAAAAAAAAGGGGGGGGGGGCTTGCTTAATGCATCTGCAAAAAGTATCCACAAAGGCTGACCTGGACCGATCTTTTGCTCCTGGTCAATTTTCTGCATGTCCAAAGACCAGTCTTCCTCCTGATTCTGTCAGTTGTTAGACAAAATAGATTCTATAAATCCATAATCATGTGTTGACTTGCCTGGTATCATGGATCACGGAGATGCATTAATCCCCCTTTTGCCAGAGCATGGCTAGTATTAATTGGCCAAGGATTAGCAAGGGAAAATCTGGTGTGATCCATAACAGAGGGGAGTAAGCATAATTTGTTGAAACAGCAATAGAAATCATCAGTTTTTGACTACAACCTTGCAACTTGGAGACGGCCGCTTGCGTATTTTCACATTTTCCATGCAAAAAAAAAACTTGGAGAAAAGCAGGTGTTTTCACAAATTAACGGTTTTAAACTTTCCCCTCGCACTGATAGGTAACATAGAAATTATTCCGGAAAAAATAAGTCATTACAATTAAATCACACGGAGAGTGCATTTATACATTTCTCCTGGAAATTCAGTGGTATTGAACCAGTTTTTTTTTTTTTGTCTCGACCACCTGTTTATCGGATATACACGCCGAATATACCGCGTAAAAATCTGATAAAAATTAAAATTGAGTATAAATGTGCCAATAAATCAGTGGCTTGTCACTCCTATCTAAATTACCTGTACATGAAACATAGTGACGCCCATGTAAGATAAGCAAGTTTCACTGGGCGAGGCTGACTAAACTTGCTTATCTTAACCCTTTACCGCACGATACCGCCTTTTAACGCCCCTGGGAAGGAAGCCTTTTAAAAACATTGTGGGAAAAGGAGAAAATGCTGGTAACCAGCATTTTCTCCTTTTCCCACAATGTTTTCTACCCTATCAAACAAAAATTGCACCATTTGAGCCACAGAGAAATTGTCGTCTGCAAATGCTTTCAATTTGGACAAGGCTAAAATTTTGTTGTCTGGTAAAGGGTTAAATGGGCAAGGAGCCTGTGGAACTAAGGACGTGAGTATACATAGGTTCAACTTTCAACTTCCATCACTAAAATGTAAAAAGAATGAAGGAAAAACAAAGGATAGACGAGTTCCATAAGAATAGATAGATAGATAGATAGATAGATAGATAGATAAATAGATAGACAGAAAACACTGAAAAATAGCTTTCAAGGGAAAAAATGATGGAGGAAGAGAGATAACTTTTACGAAAATAAAAGCATTCATGGTGACGTAAGCACGCGTTGATGGAAGAGGGAAAGCACTTATCCATGTAGGAGAGTTGACGAAAAATCAATAGATGACACAGAAAGACATTTCAGTCGTATCACGGTGACAGAGCTCTTCATTCAAGTGTGTCCTGGGTTTCATCAGCACTAGATTAGAGCTCTGGGTCCGTATTCACCAACCATTCTTAAGAACATTCTTAGTCTTATTCTCCAACATTTTCTGGATTTAAAAGTAACCCAACTTCTGATTGGCTAAACCATTTGGTTTAGCCAATCAGAAGTTGTGTTACTTTCAACTTTGGACAATCTTGGAAATTAAGACTAAGAATATTCTTAAGAATGGCTGGTGAATACGGGCCCTGGATTGTTTTGCCCAGGGATCTCCCACGGCAAGCCCAGTACATCAAGTGTGGATCGAATCCTGTATCCCGGAATTGAGAATCCTAGACCTTCACCATTTTCAGGCTAAAATAGGTTTTTTAGAGACATGTGAAGCAATGATTATGTTTTAACTCTTTCCCACACGACAGCATTTTGGAATGGACCAAATTGAAAGCATTTGCAGACAACAAATTAAATGTTGCTAAAATAATGATTTCTCTTTTTGATAGGGTAGAAAACATTGTGGGAAAAGGAGAAAATGCTGGTTACCAGCATTTTCTCCTTTTCCCACAATGTTTTCAAAAGCCTTTTCTTTCAAGGTCGTTAAAAGTCGTGATTGTGTGGTAACGGGTTAAGAGTGTTTTTTTTTTTAATCTTATACGAGTACTACTTGTATAACCAGTTCTGTGCACCTTTCGTACTTTGTTTGATATTATCCTTTTGCAAATATCAACTGTATGATTGAATTATTGCTAAAGAAGACTCTCGTCCAAAGTTTAAAAATACCAGAAAAGCGATTGACACATAAAGGGTACTAGTGTTGTCCTAGTTCACTTTAATGTCTTCGAAAGACAGAAGCATACATGAAGTACCCGAACCATTAGGGAAAGACCAATGGCTTTGATTAAAAACAAAGCACATCTATGAAGGACCAAACACAGACAGAATAATAAAACCTCACAAAAGAGCCTTGATCAAGGACAACCAGCATTCAAGAACGACAAAGAGCACTGAAGGAAGACTAAAAGCAATGATGACAGAGAAAGCGCATGATTAAAGAAAATACACGTTTGTAAAGGCAAAAAAAAAAAAGATAAAATACAAGAGGGCATTAAAAACGACAACAATCAATGATCAAGCAGAAAGAGTTGTTTAAACAAGAACAACAAAACATTTGAGCCATGCTCTGTGAAATGAGGGCTTAATGCATCTGCGAAAAGTATCGACCCAGGTCAGTCTGCGCAGTCCACGCAGGCTGACCTGGGCCTAAACTTTTCGCTATTAGTCAATTTTCTGTATATCAAAAGTCCTGTCTACCTCATGGTTCAGTCAGTTGTTAGACAACATGGACTTTATGGATCCATAATCATGTGATGACTTGCTTGGTATCATGCGTCACGGAGATGCATTAAGCCCCCTTTTGCCAGAGCATGACTCATTCATAAAAAAAACCAAAAAAGCGGCTATGAAAGACAAGTAGCATACATAAAATACCAACAACATTGACTGTAGACAAAAGCTTTAATGAAAAACTAAAGCAGAAGCGAAAGACCAATAGGATCCACTGCAGGTAAAAGACAGCCATCAAAGAAAAATTGCACTGATGAAACACAAACAACATCCATTAAAGACCAAATGCATTGACGACAGATAAAAGGGACTGGCAAAGGCAAAAAGCAATCACAATATTGAAAAACAAGAAAACATCAAGTAAGGTACTTTGTATTATAATTCAACACCGTTTTACAGCTTAGGTCATATCACGGCGGTCAATGCACACAAGCATATGTTTCTGGCTTTCTCACACCAGCACTGACACAACTTTCTTTCCAAGCCACTGACTACTTTTCTCACATGCAACAGAGGTGAGAGGCGAAAAATCGCCGGAAAAAAGTTTGCCTCAACCAGGTATCGAACTCGCAATCACATGGTCACGAGTCAGATACGCTGACCACGGAGCTACCCGGCCGGGCTCTTCAATAAGACATGGTACTTTGATCAAAGACGGTAAGAATTTATGAATATCAAAAGCGGACAGACAAAAAGCTTTTGAAAGATGGCTGCTCCTTTACGTATTTTTTTTTTTTGTAAAAGCTGTCTACCGCAGGGTAATGGTTTAAAGCTTTTGAACATGATTGTATTAACCGTCGACAACTGGGTTTGACATTTAATAAGCCAACTTTCTACAGCTGAAATTCACTTCAATATCGCTAACCATGGATCGACCAGCTATAACACTAGGAGCAAGTTTGATCATTTTGCAGTCTTTTGCGTTTGGCATCTTCGAGGAACCCGTGTGTTCTAAATATCATTTCGAAGAAAAAGTTCTTGAGAAGCTGATTTTGCTGGAGATAAGGGTTGAAAATGACTTGAAACGTTTGCGGGAGGAAGCCAGCGCGAGGGATGCTAAATTGTCTGCTCTAGCCGACTCCACGAAAAGTAACGTTGAGAGTCTAATGGAGAATATATCCAAGATTGAAACTATGCACGAGGTGATCACTAAAGGTCAGGACGTTGTCGACAAAAGGAAAGGTTTGTATGCATTTTTGGTTATAGATCTGTGAGATTATAGGAATAAGATCGTTACTATAAAGACCATTCATAGAAGGGAGAAACGGCGAACTTTGAAAGCGCCAAGGATGGGGAAAACAACATTTTGGCTGGTAGGCCATCGAAATGGTCTTTTGAACACTAATAAAAAAGTACTAGATAAAAAAAAAAAAGGAGGACATGAAAAATTAAAGTAAAGAACGGTGTTCACGCAGTGTAAAGCTGCATTGAAGCACAGTTGAAATGAGGTTAACTGCACGAACATTCCCTATTTACAGAAGGTAAGAGATGTAAAGCATAATAATTTTTACATAGTAGATCTATATGAATTAGTAAATACCCACTACGATTTATAAAATAGGTAAGTTTTCTCTTTTTAAAAGTGTAATGGAGGCTTTCATATCTCTTGCATTATTTTCCGAGTGACCCGCCCGGATTGCTCAGTGGTTAGCGTATCTAGCTCGTGACCTGGTGGTTGTGAGTTCGATACCCGGTTGAGGCAAATTTTCTTGATTTTTCGCCTCTCACCTCTGATGCATGGGGAAAAGTAGTCGGTGACTTGGAAAAGAAGTTGTGTCAGTAATGGTGTGAGAAAGCCAGGAAGCACATGCGTAGGTGTACTGGCCGCCGCGATATGACCTAAGCTGTTAAAACGGCGTTAAACTCCAATTGATACAAACAATTTTCCGAGAGATGTAGTGCATCCATCACTGTATTATAGGGCTGTCTTTTTTTACGAATGATTAGCGTGCACACCCTCTATACAGGGCTCGATTTCACAGAAAATTCTTAATAACATTTTTAGTCTACATGTAATTCTCAAGAACTTGAAGGTAAACGCAAGTTCTGATTAGCCAAACCGAATGGTTTAGCCAATCAGATATTGTGTTACTTTCTTAACATAGAGTTTGACTAAGAATGCATCTTAAAAAGGTTGGTGAATACGGACCATTGTCAGAGATGACTTTTTGACATTCACATGTACATCATCTATACAGGGCTCGTTTTCACCAAAAGTTCTTAATCTTAATCTAATTTTTAAGAATTTGAAGGTAGCACAAGTTCTGATTGGCTAAACCAAATGGTTTAGCTCATCAGAAATTCTGTTACTCTCTTAATGCAGAGTTGGACTAAGATTTCAACTTAACAAAAAAGGTTAGTAAATACGGAACCTGGTCACTGATTACTCTTTAATATAGATATTAATGATTACACAGTGTCATCTTTTTAGCTTCAAAGTTCTATCTATGGTGATTTTGCACACAGCCGTCTACAACTTGTGAATCTTAAAAAAAAAAAAAAAATTCAGACCAAAAGTATGCTTGGAATACGTGTGTCGTTTCTGATCCACATTTTCACTTTACCTATTTGAAGATAAAAATTATTAAAGGGTTCGGGCAGACTGATGCTTTATACAACGTACATCATGCAACCTTGAGAGAAAGATCGCCGACGCAAGTTCAAACTTGCCACCGTATGGTTATAGACATTGTGCTGGCTGCCTAGCAAAGTTTTTCCCCTTGCTTTTTTATTCTGAAAAATTAAATGAAGTAATAATCGAAATAAGGTCTCATGTCCGTTTTTTATTTGAATTTATTCGTTCGACTTAATAGAAGTAAACAAAACGCATTTTTTTTCCCTGTAATAAACCACTGTAATGATGGTGATGATAATACTAATAACGATGATGATGATGATGATAAGGATGATGCTGGCTACGAATATGATGATAGATACTGCCAAAGGTATTTGATGGCAATAAAGCAAACATTAAGTTGAAACGATGCCACTTAACTACATGTAAACGAAGAAAACTGAAGAAAATTTGGTAGAACCAAAAAATGGTTTACAAAGGAGAGATATATTTTAACCCTTAGGCTGCTAAGCGCGACTAAAGGACCTTTTGCGGACAGTGTAGATCAAGATCAGACTGCACAAAACGTGCAGTCTGATCTTAGATCTACACTGTCGGATAACGAGATATTTCTCCTCCTAAAATATCTTTGAAATAGCAACATTTGGTATTTTACTGTCGATTTGAAAGTTTCATTTTAATTATCTAGCAGGTTAAGGGTTAAGAGAGAGATTGATTGATTGTATGGTGTTTAACGCCGTTTTCAACACTATTTCAGTTATATCGCGGCGGCCAGTGCACCTATCCATGCTTTACTGGAGTTTCATTTACCAGTACTCTGCACAATATTCTTTCCAAACCACTGGCTGCTTTCCCACATAACCATCGTCGAGACAATGGTCAGCGGTGAGAGAAGAATGAATCCTGTCGCAATGACTATCATCAATCCTCGGAAAGAAATTGGCCAAGCCGGGGATCGAACCAGCCACCTCCTGTTCTCAAGTCTTGTACGCTACCAACTGAGCTACGGGAGCTCGGCGTTAAGAGAGAGAACTCAGTTGTTTTTCGTCGCACCGATTTTATTCCAGTTACATATCGGAAGCATTCATTTTTCACCGAACCAGTGTGAATCAGTGCTTTAACCCTTTACATAACAGTTCTGTGTGCGAATGTTTTTGGCGAAAAACCCTTTTGAAATTATTGTGGAAAAGGAGAAGCTGTTGATAACTAGCATTTTCTCCTATTCCCGCAATGTTTTCTATCCTTCACAGAGATATTCCACTACTTGCGTCACTTTTTTTATTTCTACAAATGCTTTTATATGGACAAGTCTAAAATTATTTCATGTGGTAAAGAATTAATTGTAACAGTCACTAAGGAATGGATTAGTGTGTTTGTTTCTGTGGTGTTTAACACCGTTTTCAACAATTATTCAGCTATATTGCGGCGGCCAGTGCACCTACCCATGCTCTGCCGGAGTTCTTTTACCAGTACTTAGCACAATATCCTTCCCAAGCCACTGGCTGCTTTCCAATATGACCATTATCGAACCAGTGATCAGCGGTTTGAAAGAAACCACAAAGAAACAGAAGCCACTGGTATGTTTCATATGAACCCTGCTCTGTGAAAAGGGGCTTAATGCATCTGCGAAAAGTATCGACCCAGGTCAGCCTGCGCAGTCAGCGCAGGCTGACCTGGGCTGAAACTTTTCGCTACAGGTCAATTTTCTGTATGTCCAAGGACCATTCTACCTCGTGATTCAGTCGATTGTTATGAAAAGTTGCCATTACGGATCCATAATTATGTGATTGCTTGATTGGTACAATGCATCACGGAGATGCGCTAAGCTCCCTTTTGCCAGAGCGTGGCTCATATGTTTTATGACTGGACTAGATCTATGGCTCTAGGCGAGAGCTATAAATATATACTAGTACTGCCACTAGGCGATTTTTCTAGGCGTAAAAGTAGATGTTTACAGTAATCGAAGATGGTTTGGTCAAGGTATAACACTAGGTAGCTGACGGTGTAGATCTAAGATCAGACTGCACGTTCTGTGTAGTCTGATCTTGATCTAAACCGTCCGTAAAATCGGTTTAAGTCGCCATTGACATGAAGGGGGTAGCTATTGGCAATGAAGGGGGTAAAAAAAAGGCAAACGCGGAGGAGACAAAGCAGAAGTCCAGTTGTTTTTGTTAATTTCAAGATTTTTTAGGTATTAAGCTTTTACTGTAATCGTCATTGAATCCTACTCATCATCATCATCATCATAATCATCAACACTGTCATCATCATCAGCATCACCAACATCACCATAAGTGTTAACTAGTCGTGACTAAAATTACTTTTTCAGATCCAGTATTCTTCGTCGCCCACACAACATCAGAGTCTCTAGCAGAACATCAACCGGTGGTTTACCAAAAGGCAGTCGTGAATCACGACAACTGTTACGACACATCTACCGGGAAGTTTACGGCACCAGTTAGAGGTGTCTATATTTTCTCTGCACAGATCTGCTCAGCAAACAACGTTCGCTATCAAATAATTGTCAACGATACTCCGTACAGCGCGTCTTATCAGTATGATAGAACTAAAGGCGTTTGTTCGAGTGTTACAACAACCGCGCTTGTGGGTCGGGATGATCTAGTCTGGGTGAAAATCACCAATTCTGGTGTACAGGTAAAAGAAAGCTCAAATGATTCTCCGTATTGGAATATGTTCACTGGTACCCTTGTTATGACAGTCGAATGAATAATGAGGACAGAATTACAATGTATTTACATTTTCACCTTAACTCATTTCGATTGTCTAACTTACCTGAATTTATGCAGATCATCCACGTAATTCGTATTCCTTTTTTTTTTTCGTTTTAGCATAATTCATCCGCGTAGTATTGGTATAGCAACTCCATGGATATACGTGTGCCCCGGCCGCCGTTATACAAATGGACTCTTGCTGAAATTGTGCTTAATGCAGAAATTACGCATTAACCCTAAGGCTGCTAAGCGCGACTCACTGACCTTTTGCGGACAGTGTAGATCAAGATCAGACTGCACAGAACGTGCAGTCTGATCTTGGATCTACACTGCCTGATAAGGAGATGTTTTTCTCAAAGAAATAAGTTTGAAATTGCCTTATTCTGGCTTTTGACTATCGGCTTGAAAGTTTCATTTAAGTTATTTAGCAGGATAAGGGTTAATTCAGGTCACGTCATCAGTACTTCATAAGTTTTCAGAAACTAGGCCCAAACGTTCTAAATAACATTCTTAGTCTAAATCTGAATTTAGAAATTGGCTAAACCATTTGGCTTTGCCAACCGCAAATTTGAAATTTAGGAATGTTTTTGAGAGTAACAGTACAAACGCAACGTTGAATGGTTGATGAATAAACCCCAATGGCTTTTAAAGAAGACGTTTTCAGTTATATAAGTTCTTATATGGATGATTTGAACATATTTGGACAGAGTGACAAATAGACTGGAAGAAAGATCAACCAAACAATAACTGAGCAATGCTCTGTGAAAAGGGTTCAATGCATCTGCAAAAAGTATTGACCCAGGTCAGCCTGCGCATTCTGCGCAGATTGATCTCTGTCGAAACTTTTTGCTTGTGGTCAATTTTTTGAACGTCCAATGATCGTTCTGTCTTTGTCCTATAGCGACATGGGCGTCATGTTTTTCTTTATATATTGCATAGTACCCTTGTCGTGGTGTAGATCGGGGATCAGACTGTATTTTGTGTAGCATGATCTTGATGTATACCAAACACGCTGGAAACTCATGTTTTTGTCCTATAGCGACAGACGAGTCACATTATTTTTTAGATGTATTGTACCTTTGTGGTGGTTTAGATCAGGGATCAGACTACAGTTTATGCAGCCTGATCTTGGTATATTCCAAACACAGAGAATGCTCATGTTTTTGTCTTCTATTGTCATACGAGTCATTAATTATTCTTTATATAGAATTTTCTCTGCATTTCACGCATTTTTGAATGCCAGGGAAATGTTTCAGCAGTTTGCCAGAGAATGAAATATTCTTGTATGAATATCACATACCTGTCCAGTAGATCCTTTTTTTTTAAAAAACCATAATATTATCCTGCTTAATAAGTGAAATGAAACTTTTAAGCCTATAATAAAAACCAAGATATCTCCTTATCGGACAGTGTAGATCCAAGATCAGACTGCACGTTCTGTGCAGTCTGATCTTGATCTACACAGTCCGCAAAGGTCCTTGAGTCGCGTCTAGCAGCCTACGGGTTAATGCAAAGGAAATTTCTCAACACTTTGACAGGGAATAAAACCCCTAGACTCGTCCATGGTGAAAGCATTGGTAACAAAAATGCTTTGTACGTTTCTGATCTTGACGTATGTCATATTTTTTTTGTTTTCCTTTCTATATTTTTTTCGCCTGATGGCTATACAAGATATAGATCTAGAGGATATTTGTTTTTTTTCGGTGAAAGATCGAAATTTATTTCATCGAGTGAACATCATCGGTAATATTTTCACGAGTGGTGCAGCCATGAGTGAAAATATTATCAATGATGTTCACTCGAGGAAATAAATTTCGATTTTTCACCGAAAAAAAAAACTAACATTCTATTTATTTCATGCTTCGAGCCCCTTTTTCGTTGGGACTTTAATCAAAATTAAGTACATTTGTTTTCGGTAATTCCCCGTGGCGTACCCCCTCACATAACAACGCATTACAATATTACGTAAAGCGCGAGAAGTATAGCGTAAATTACGTTATTATTCCCTCTATTTGAATGGCACCCGCTGTTTTTCTAGGTAAATAGTGCGCGGGAACTACTGTTTCCGCCTTCAATTCAAGAGTTAGAAAATATGAAATCGGTATTTTCACTGGTCGTAACCATGAAATATCGGACCATAATCCACCATTATTTCTCGATAAACTACCTACCGAAAAGCATGAAATAATTATTCTTTAATTTAAAATATTCATTGTATTGTTTTCACACATCTGCAACGCTTCGCCATATAGTAAAAACAGTTATATACTTGTCCGTGTTGAAAGCATCGGCAGACGACAAATTAAGAGTGGTCTAGACCATGAGATGTTATCTTTGAAGGGATGGAGGGCATTGAAGGAAGGGAGAAAACTCTTAATGTGAGTATTTTTGTCCCTTCCCTGCAATTCACATGCCCTCTGTCTGATGGTCATCATAATTATGAGATTGTTTCAAATAACGAGGTTAGATAATTAAATATATATACTGACTGACTTTAGAAACGCATCACTTACATAATCAAATCTGTGAAAAGCACTGGTGTAGCATTTGTCAATGGAGCCACTGTGTAGAATTAATAATTTGAAAAATAAACCATAAGAAATAGTTTCAAATTATTCGCTTGAAAGTCAACCAACTTTATTATCATATACAATCCGATAGAGTAGCGTGCAATCTTGTGGGACGAACAAGTCCTGGTGAACAAGCCTAGAGACGAAAAAACCCAGGAACGAACCGGTTTGGGACGATCAAGCACGCAATCGGGCGGTCAGGTAGTCTGGTACCCGCCGTACTTCAAAAGTAACGTACTGGTAGAGGAAGGTGATCCAGACTAGCGGTCAGGAAACAAAGACTGTGTGTACCATTACGCAAATAGAAGACTATAGCGGATCAAGCTATTTTCGATAAAAAAAAGTGTCTTCATGGTTGATGGCCTAATCCAGTTTATTTTAATACGCCATTTTCATATCTGAGTGCAATCGAAACATTTACTTGTCTTGGAAAATTGAATTTAATTTGGTTTACCTCCTTCGGTTTCGCACAAAATACGATATATGATTTTCAAAATGCCGTATTGAACTCATAGTGGTATTGTCTTCGACAACTGCCACAAAAACCTTAATATATACACTTTTGTATGAAAGTTCATCTTAATACTACATAAGAATAAAGTCTAGGTGTCTTTTAACAATTTAATGGCATTCACATCGAAATCGACTTTGTTAGGGCCACTAACCTGATGTTTTGATCTGTTTGGTACTTAAATTTAGAGGGAAAATATTTGAAGAATAAAGTGATGCGTTTCTAAAGTCAGTCAATATATTAACCCTCAGGCTACTAAGTGCGACTCGGGGCGCTTTTGCGGACAGTGTAGATCAATATCAGACAGGACAACACGTGCTGTCTGATCTTTGATCTACACTGTACGATACGGTATTTTCTATCCAGTGATGTCAGCTTTGAAATCGCAATATTTGGGATTTTACTATTGCGTGGAAATTTTCGTTTCATTTATTCAGCAGCTTAAGGTTAACACTTAAGCTGCTGAATAAATGAAACGCAAATTTCTACTCTATACTAAAAGGCCAAACATTGCGGTTTCAAAGTTGATTTCACCGGAAATAAAATACCGTATCGGACAGTGTAGATCAAAGATCAGACTGCACGTTGCAGTCTGATCTTGATCTACACTGTCCGCAAAAGGTCAGTGAGTCGCGATTAGCAGCTTAAGGGTTAACATTATGTAAGGGGACACATAACATGTAGTATGCACTTTTCTGTTAAGCTGTATTTTGGGCCGTGGCTTTAATTTACAATAAAAACTTAGCACGAATATTGTATTGTATTGTAATATTGTATCTATCTGAGGATTTAGCCAGTTGTCAGATAAAGTGGATTTTATGGATCTGGGTCCGTATTCACCAACCATTCTTAAGAACGTTCTTAGACTTATTCTTCAAGATTTTCTAAGTTTGAAAGTAACACACCTTCTGATTGGCTAAACCAAATGATTTAACCAATCAGAAAGTATGTTACTTTCAATTTTTTTAAATTTTGGAGAACAAGACCAAGATTGCTCTTAAGAATGGTTGGTGAATACGGACCCTGTAATGATGTGATGACTTGCTCGGTTCTGTCTCAGCCAATCAGAATGCAAGCGTAGAATTATAGATTTTAACTCTTTACCAGATGGCAGAATTTTAGACTCGTCTAAACTCAAAGAATTTGAAGATGACATACTTAATGTGGCTCAAATGACGGAATTAGTCATAAAAGGGTGAAAAACATTGAGGGAAAAAAGGAGAAAATGCTGGTAACCAGCATTTTCTCCTTTTTCCCACAATGTTTTTATAAGGATTTCCCCCAGGGTTGTTAAAATACGGAGTTGTGTGATCAATGGGATGATTGAATTTAGAATGGCGGGACCATGGCCTTTACCCTGTTTTCCTGTTTTCGACCGAATGAGTGAATCTGCAACACTTAAGATATTAAGATAAGCCAATTTAAAGTAAATCTGTTGAATTCTAAAAGAGAAACTCTCCTGGGATTTTTGTTTATCAAAACCTGGCAGCAGCCGAGCAAACTAGGAGCGATTTCTGTGCAAATGGCGCGTATATTTGTTGTCTCCTTGATTTTTTGGGGGATCTTACGGCTTGCCTTTGCGGTGTTTGAAGATCCAGTGTGCTCTAAATATCACTTTGAAGAAAAAGTCTTAGAAAAACTAGTAAGGTTAGAGTTACGCGTTGATACCGAACTAGCAGACACGAAAAACAAAATCAAATCATTCGAATCAAAGATCAGCTCAGAAAGCAAAGCAAGATTTGATAATATAGCAGAAGATCTCAGGAACATTGAGGAACGCTTTGAAAAAATGCTGGCGGATTCTAACTCTAATATACTTGGGAATGTGAATGAAACTATCGGAACACTAAGACAGAAGGACAGAAAGCTTCGAAGTAACGTCGGAACGCTCGCTCAAGAATTGGCACTGATGCGATACGACTTTAGTCATAGTAAGAGGCTGTTTGTCTATTTGCTTTGGTGTCTGTGTTTGGTTGATTGATTGATTGTATGGTGTTTAACGCCGTTTTCAACATTATTTCAGTTATATCACGGCGGCCAGTGAACCTATCCATGCTTTCCTGGAGTTTCTTTTACCAGTACTACGCACAATATTCTTTCCAAGCCACTGGCTGCTTTCCCACATAACCATTGTCGAAACAATGGTCAGCGGTGAGAGAGGAATGAATCCTGTCGCGATGCCTATCATCAATCCTCGGAAAGAAATCGGCCGAGCCAGGGATCAAACCAGCGACCTCCTGTTCTCAAGTCCTGTATGCTACCGACTGAGCTACGGGGGCTTGGCGTGTCTGTTTGGATGGGCGTTGTGCTGCATCAGCGTTATCCGACGACCACAATGCACAAATTAATCTTTCTAGAACTATATTAACTCTTTGCCAGACGACATAATTTTAGACTGGCCAAAATTCAAAATATTTGCAGACAGCTAATTAAATGTGGCTCAAATGAATTTGTATCTGAAAGGTTAGAAAACATCGTGGGAAAAGTAACCAGTACTTTTCTCCTTTTCCCATGATGTTTTCAAAAGTCTAATTTCCCAGACGCGTTAAAACTCGTCAGAGTTACTCCATAGATCTTTACCAAATAACAGAATTTCAGCATTGCCCAAAGTGAAAACCGTTGCAGCCAACAAATTGAATAAGGCTAAAATGATAAGATTTGTATCGGAAAAGACAGAAAACATTATGGTAAAAAAAAGAAAATTGTTACCTAACCAGCATTTTCTCCTTTTTCCACAGTGTTTTTATAAACTTCAGGTCGTTAAACACGAAATTGTGTGGTAAAGGGTAAACTGCATAGCAAAATGAGGGAAAAATTCCCGTACACAGTGTAAAAACGAAATATTACATTTTCAAAGTCGCTTTCGATGAAAAAAATCTCACTGTATCGGGCAGTATAGATCGAAGATCAGACTGCATGTTCTGTGCAGTCTGATTTTTATTTACTTTGTCTGCAAACCGCGGATTGAACTCGTGCTAAGTATCCAAATAGTTAATTCTAGACGACTAAACGTATGACTGCTGAAATTGAAAGCACTCAGTGCAGGTAACATATTGCTCAAATACGGGAATTTGTCTCTGAAAAGATAGAAAACATTGTTGGAAAAGGAGAAAATGCTCGTTAACAGCTTTTTCTTCTTTTCTCACAATGTTTTCAAGGGCATTTTTTTCAGCGGGTTTTCGAAACGCGAGATTGTTTGGTAAAGGGTTTTTAAATAAAGGCTGCTTTTGGAGCCACGTGTAAAAATTTTCACGGAGCACAAACCTTTTCGCGGAAAGAAAGATGGTCTTTTTTTCAGTCGAAAGGGAAATATGATAAACGGTGTACTTGCACTAAAACTGCGATATACTATGCAAAGGCAACCGTTGACGGAAATAGATATTTAAAAGAATACATTATCTGTGAAAAGGGGGCTTAATACATCTGCAAAAGGTATTGACTCAAGCCGGCCTGCTCAGTCCACACAGGATTACCTAGGCTACTGTTTGCTTTTGGTTAATTTTCTGCATGTCAAAAGATCATACTACCGAATGATTCTGCCGGTTCATTTTTAGACAAAATGAATTTTATGTATCCACAATTATGTGATGACTTGCTTGGTATAATACATCAAGGAGATGCAATAAGTCCCCCTTTGCTAGAGCATGGCTCTGGTAAAAGGGGCCTAGTGCATCTCCGCGGTTTATTATACCAAGCAAGATACCACATAATTATAAACCCCCTTAAATCCATTTTATTTATAACCGACTGAATCATGAGGTTGACTGGTCCATTGACATGCAGAAAATTTAAAGACAGCAAACATTTTCGGCCGATGTCAGCCTGTGCGGACTGCGCAGGCTGACACGAGTCGATACTTTTAGCAAATGCATTAAGCCCTCTTTTCACAGAGCGTGGCTCATATATTGAGGTAGCGTTGAGACGTTGTTTTGTCTTTATTTACGTCTGAACGACACAATTTGATTGAACTCAGGCCTTAACCCTATACCACTCGACAACATTTCAGGTTCATTCTTAATGTAATGATTTGCAGACGATAAATACAGTGGAAAAGATAGAATTTATCTTTGGAAGAGTTAAAAAAAAAATGTGGGAAAAAGAGACGATGCTAGTTAACAACTTTTTCTCCTTCTTCGACAATGATTTCGAGAGGTTTATTCCCTAAGGTCGTCAAATCTTCGAACTTTTTTGAAAAAACAGTTAAAATTTTTGGAGCGATGTGCTCTGACGGTTCCTATCTAAATTCCGACTTCCTATACTAGCCATCTAATTGGCTGAGATGGTCTGTTCTCAGCCAATCAGATTACTAATTTTGGAATGCAGAATTTAGAACAGACAAGAATTCAGGATTGTTCTTAAACCGATTTGTTTTCAGACATACGAGACAGAGTCCTGTTTGTTGCCAGTTCTGAAGGAGAAAACTTCATCTCCAATAACAAGCCTGTCAGGTTTGATACAGTATTAGTGAACATGGCGGAAGGATATAATCGTAGGAAGGGAATATTTACATCGCCGCTAGAAGGCGCCTACTTATTTTCGGTCCAGTTTTGTCTTGAACGACAGATAAATTACCAAATTCTGGTCAACGATGTTGCATACAGCACCACCTTTAAACACAGAAGTATTAACGGAGAAAGTTCCTGTTCTAGCGTTGTGACGACGGCTTTTTTGTCGGTGAATGACACAGTCTGGGTCAAGCCGATAAACCATAACGAAGCAGTCGTGTCCATCAGCGGTGTCCACCCGGCATGGAGCATGTTTACGGGAATCCTGATTGGATAAACTTTGAATTTTTCTTGCCTTTTAACAGTGAGATGTATTCTTGCGCGATTTATCGATTTATCTAAGGAATGCCTCAGAAATATGTACCATGAAAATTATTAGTAATTATATCATTATTATTTTCAGAAATGTGCTTCATTTGTCATTAAAATGTTTGCAGTATACTTGCCATGTTATCTCTTAGATATTCAATCAGCATGTCAAAGAAATCAAAGTGAATTCTTTGGCGCCTCTAGTAAACTCTAGTAACAATGCATATACTCTTTGTAAACTCTTTACCAAACGACAAAATTTAGACTAGTCTAGACTGAAAGCATTAGCAGACGACAAAACAAAGGTGGCTCAAAAATTAAAATTAGTTTTGGAAAGGGTGGAAAACATTGTTGGAAATGGAGACAATGCTGGTTACCAGCATTGTCTCCTTTTCCAAAAAATGTTTTCAGAAGCTTTTCTTCTCAGGGTCGTTAAAAGTTGGGGATTGTGTGGTCAAGTGTTCAACCAGTTATACCCGCACCCCCCCCCCCCCCCCCCCCCCCCCAAGTCGTGCTATGTTCATCCTGTTCCAACACTAGGTATAATGCAAAGTGTTAATGACGACAAAGGATCCAACTTTTACAGAGGTTTTCTATCAGGGTCCGTATTCACCCACCATTCTTAAGAATATTCTTAGTCTTGTTCTCCAAGATTTTCTACATTTGAAAGTATCACAACTCCCGAGTTGTGTTACTTTCAAATGTAGAAAATTCTGGAGAACAAGACCAAGAACGTTCTTAAGAATGGTGGGTGAATACGGACCCTGATCTTTGTTTTTTTTCTAAAACAAAGTAATATTACGTCAGAGCACCAGAACACATTTATCTTGATCAATGCTCGGGCAAACTGATGGGGTTTAATGCATCTCCGTGATGCAATATACCAAACAAGCCATCAAATAGTTATGGATCCGTAATGTCCATTCTGTATAACCAACGACTGAATCATGGGATAAATTGGTCCTTGGACATGAAGAAACCTAACAAATAGAAAAAAAAAAATCATTCCATGTCAGCCTGCACGGACTGCACAGATGACATTGGTCGATATTGGTTGCAGATGCATTAAACCCCCTTTTCACAGGGCATATTTCAGTCATGAACAACTAGTGTTTGCAGTCTGAACCAGTCTAAACCTTTTTCGTCTGGTAGATACTAAAGCATTATACGTTTAATATATTCGTGACATTTACGTGTTTGTATCGATAGAAATATCCACATTTTTGGATTAACTAAATCACCATAAGAGTGCACATATTTATATCTCCTGGACTTGTCTGTGGTTATTCAGAAGTACTCATTTTGTCCTGACGCCCACTGCGCCACAGACAGACGCCTAGTTTACAACGTTAAATGTTGATAAAAACAAAAATTCACAATTACAATTACTAATTACATAATTATCTTATCTCTGTTATCTTAATCAGCTGTCCATGGTACAGGCATTGCGCATTAAGACGCCTATGGCTGACACCAAGATTTAAATAGACTTGGATTTAAATTGAGTATGCACAGATTCAATTTTTCGATTCCGTTCCAATGGAAAGAGATGGGAAGAATTAATTTATAAATTAGCGAAAAAAACCAACGTTGAAAGAAAGAACGAAAACATGCGATCAAAAACATGGAAGAAAAGCAAGGTGTAAACTTTAATTGAGTAAAACAATGAAAAAGCAGAAGTGAAAGACAGACATACAGATAGACAGACAAACCCGAAACCACCGGGTCATGAATTAGATACGCTAACACTGAGCTACCCGGCCGGGTGTTTGGAAGAATACACCTGTGAAACAAATTTTGGTGTAAAAATGATGAAAGAAGAAGAGGGAGCAAGATAAAACAAAAAATGAGCTACCGAGGAAAAAAGATGAGCGGCATATACTACAAATTAAAAAAAGAACACAACATATGTACAATAACTTAAATTATGTGATTTTCCAATCTTATGAAATCAACGTAGCAGTAAACTTGTATGTGCCTCAAAAGAATTAAAGGGTCGAGAACAAATGTGACGACTGGTCAACGCTGATATCAGCATTTTTAAAACTTTTTTTTTTTCAGATCAGAGAGCATGTCTACTTTGCCTTTCCTAATCAGTTCCATGCTAAACAATCGATCTCCCGTTCTCTTCTGTTTTCTAGACTACCCCGAACGAAGTCTTGGGAGTAAGAGAATAATGTCATTCGTAGTTGTTGTTGCTTGAATCAAACTTCGATAATGAAGTTCGCCGATCCGAGAGCTCGAATATACAACTTAGATTATTCAGGAGTTCATCTTACCAAAGTTTGGAATCCCTAACAGACTAATCCCTCTATATATATACCTAACCCTTTACCACAATCTCGAGTTATAACGACCCTGAAGAAGACGGGTCTTTAAAACATTGTCCTAACAAGAGAAAATGCTGTTAACCAGCGTTGTCTTCTTTTCCAACAATGTTTTCTAACCTATCAAAGACAGAACTCATTATTTGAACTACATTTGATTTGTCGTATGCAAATGCTTTCAGTTGGGATAAGTCCAAAATTTTGTCGCTTTGTAGAGAGTTAAACCATAAGAACACAATCAATGTTCAGACACACCATTCAGTAGTGCAAGGGCATGAAGAGGAGACGTTTGACAGAAAGGAATTTTTTGTATTGGAGTCGTTGTCTGCGCATGTCATATTCTTCGAAGATTCGACCTGTCTTATATGACGCATCACCCATCCCCCGTATATCGGGGAAAAGTAGGGCTTGTATTGAAGCTATTAGCCTATTACAAAAGTAGGTAGGGGCTGTTTTAATAAATGGTCGGTGCATAGGTTACATGTTAGCCGATCATAGCTGAATGAATGGCACCAGGTAGCGTTTTATTGCGTAAACGTTTATTTTATTTGAAATTCGAAGTCACGGTTGTTGTTTTGAAAAATTACTCCGCTTCTGTACCCAGGATGCCCAAATTAGATAGATGTGTATTTGTAGAATGCCATCTAGCGGGAGATAATGGTATTGGAGTTTAACGCCATTTTAACAGCTCGGGTCATATCATGGCGGTCAGTAACGCATCCATGTGTTTCCTGGCTTTCTCACACCAGTACTGACACAACTTTCTTTCCAAAGCCACTGACTACTTTTCTCACATGCATCAGAGGTGAGAGGCGAAAAATCGCCGGAAAGAAAGTTTGCCTCAACCGGGTATCGAACTCACAACCACCAGGTCACGAGTAAGATACGCTCACCACTGAGCTACCCGGGCGGGCGACAGAAAGGAAACCCTATCAGTATATCTGATTGATATAGAAATGAGCCGCGCTTTGGCAAAATGTATTCTACCAATCAAGCCATCACATAATTATGGATCCATTTTAGCCACTTTTTTTTTAACACCCGACTGAATCATGAGGTAGACTGGACCTTGAACATACAGAAAATTGACCAACAGCGAAAAGTTTCGGCCCAGGTCAGCCTGCGCGGACTGCGCAGGCTGACCTGGGTCGATACTTTTCGCAGATGCATTAAGCTCCCCTTTTACAGAGCATGGCTTAAATGGTCATGAGAAAATTAGCTATTGCTTGTAGCTCACAATTTCTCATATTCTCCAGCTGTCTTCAAAAATCGTCTATAACTGGCACATGAAAACTTGTATAAGCGTGGCTTTCAGTTTGTGAACATGACAGTACAAAGTTTTGACATTTTACTTCGGCTCTAAAGCAGGATATTTGTTGTCGTTGAAATTCACTTCATCAGCGTTCAACATGGACCGACTGGCTATAACAATAGCAACAAGTTTTATCATTTTTCGGTCTTTTGTGCTCGGAATCTTCGAGGAACCGGTGTGTTCTAAGTATCATTTCGAAGAAAAAGTTCTGGAGAAGCTGATAAAGCTAGAAATTCAGGTCGAAAATGAGTTGAAACGTCTGCGGGACGAAGTTGGTGCGGTGGACGCCAAGTGTTCTGCTTTTGCCAACTCCATGAAAAATGACGTGGCAGGTCTGATGGGGAATGTATCAAAGATTGAAACCATGCACGAGGAAATCACCAGAGATCATGAGGTTGCCACCAAAGAGATAGGTTTGCATGTTTCTTTCTTTGTAATAGTGAGTGTGCAGTTAAAAAGATGCTCTAGATATCGTCACTTTGTTTGGTTCATCAGTTGATCTGTTGCTGTATACAATAATATGTCCGTTTCACCTTGGCCCGTATTCACCACCCAAGCTTAGTCTTTATCAAGATTTACAAAGTTACGGAATTCCTGGTTGGCTAAGCCATTAGGTTCAGCCATTGAGAAATTGCATTATCTTGAACATCATCAAATTCGTGAGAATAAGACTAAGAATTTTATTAAGAATGGATGGTGAATAATGCACCTCTTCACTCTTTCTAAACCCTTTACCGGACGACAAAATTTTAGAATAGTCTAAATTGAAGGGATTTGCAAAAGACAAACATTAAAAACATTGTGGGAAAAGGAGAAAATGCTGGTTACCAGCTTTTTTCCTGTTCCCATAATGTTTTCAAAAGCCTCTTCCCTCTGGGTCGTTAAAACTCGGGATAGCGTGGTAAAGGATTAATAAGTCATTCAACGTAAGATTTACTCGTTAAACTGTCATTTTTATTACTGTGCCTTTTTGAGTGAAATTAGAAATCTTAACAGAAATTTATGTTTCATGTTAATATTGACCAATTAAATTTCAGTTTCAATCCTCTAAATTGGCGAGCAATTACTTTCTCTATCTTGAAATAACTCATTAGATTAACAAATCATTATGGAATCAAGGCGAGAAGTACAGAAAATACAACATGAATAATAGCCTGTATTTATCAAACTAATCACCAGGGATCAACGTCTTGAAGAACGACAAATACAAGCTTACCCCTCAACAAAGTGATATATAGAATGAATCATATCTGTCATTTTATATCGAATATATCGAAATACAGTTAAAATGAGCCATGCTCTGTGAAAAGGGGGTTTAATAAATCTGCAAAAAGTATCGACTCAGGTCAGCCTGCGCAGTCCGCGCAGGCTGACCCGAGTCGAAACTGTTTGCTATTTGTCAGTTTTCTGTATGTCAACAGACCAGTCAACCTCATGATGTTCGACATTATGGATTTTATCGGGACATGATTTTGTGATGGTTTGTTTGGTATGATGCATCATGGAGGTCACCCTCGTTAACCCAGGTGTGAAGTATTACCATTCATCACCCCTGGGACATTCAATTGCGAAACCGTCGTTTCTATAAATATTCATAAGATTGCGAAATACACCCACCCTATAGCCAATCGAATTTGTCGATAACATAACGATACTTTCCTTCTGTGGCATTTGCCTTACGACAATCCAGGGCAGACATTATAAATCCTTGTACATAAAGGCAAATATTCAGAAATACAGCGTGCTGCTGCAGTCCTTAGGGGTATGTAGCAGGGTTGACGTCATCCTCGTTGACCCAGTTCCGATGTACTCCGTAAACTACATTCATCGATTTGATTGGTTGTAGACGAGGTAAAAATAGAAATGATGGCATGTGTTTGATAAAAATAGATTAAGGTAAGACCTGTGTAATGCACTTCCGGTGAACATTGGGCAAAAATTCTAATTGGTAGTTAAATAAGGATAAATAAGGATTTATGCCGAAATAATATTTTTGCATATTTCTAATGGATCAGAAATTCCGTTTATGTCTATCTTGAAACTTTTTTTTGATACTTTTGTTTGTTTTCTAAAAAGGGAGGTAATTATTATCTCTTTTTCAATTGAGAATATAGCGGTTTTAAATTTATAAATGATAATTCAAAAAAGGAAAAAATGGAAAAAATGAAAAGGTGAAAGTAGTTCAATAATACTCATTTTTAATTATAGCTAATTTTGCAGGATGATATTTTAGTGGAAATAGCTGTTTTCCGTAATCTTCCATTACACAGGTCTTACCTTAAATTTTCTCACTGAAAAACTGAGATTACCAATCAAGATGCCTCATGAATAATTCATGAGAACGAGAAAACATACGCGAGATAACCCAGGGGCGATGAATGTAGTTTACGGAATATATCGGAACTGGGTTAACGGGGATGCCTGGAGATGCGTTAAACTCTTTTGTCAGAGCGAGGCTCAAACAGAACAATAATCGATTTTGCCGACAACTTCGATTTTACTGCATGCCATATCAGTAAATATAACTGTATAAGATGATCTTCACGCTTTAAAAGCTTCAAGGTAGCTTTAAACTACCCAAAAGCGCCAATGATAAAAAGATTAGCTATTTGGCCGCTTAACCGATGTCATCATTATCCAAAATCTAAGTTCCGATAAATATAATCCAGGATACGTGAATACTAGAACTAGAAGCAGATGTTTGTATGGTGCAAACCTGAAAGGAAACAGTATGAGAAAAATATCATACTGAAAAAAAAAAACTCGCGAAGAGAAATATTTATCTAGGATGGAAAATTGCCCATGCACCCTTTAACTCTTTACCAGACGGCAAAATTTTAGCCTTGTCCAAATTGAAAGCATTTGCAGACGACAATATTAATGTGGCTCAAATGGTGCAATTTTTCTTTGATAGGGTAGAAAACATTGTGGGAAAAGGAGAAAATGCTGGCTACCATCATTTTCTCCTTTTCCCACAATGTTTTCAAAAGACTTCTTTTCCAGGGGCGTCAAAGGGCGGTATTGTGCGGTAAAGGGTTAAACGTCTCCATATTGCAATAAAATGTATTTTCCAAGCGTTAATACAGAAGAAGAAGAAGAAGAAGGAAAACGTGACCTCTATATAAAACTTCATAACGTAATTTCTGCACCAGTTATCTCTTCCATTTCCATCTCCTTTTTCAGATGGATCGCCAAAACTCAGTATAGCATTCACTGCGACAACCCCAAAAAAGAAACTTGCTAATAACATTCCAGTTTTCGTTACCGTCGTCACCAATGCTGGAGGGGGCTATAACCAGAAAACAGGTCGATTTACTTGTCCGGTATCTGGCGTTTATCTGTTTAGCGTCACGCTTAGATCTACCAGGAACTACGTTTATTGCTGGATACAAAGAAATGGAAAAGGTATCGTTTATGCACAGACGCCATCTTCAGATTCAATGACAACGTCAACAGCAATAGCAACACTAGAACTTTCCGCCGGAGATGTAGTAAACCTTGGGAACTGTTACAATTGGGACGACATTTACACGAATGCCGGTGCTGCGTTTAGTGGAGTTCTGATTTCACACTAGATTTATTCCGCCGCACAATCATGCGCAGGGTAGATCTAACTTTACAAATACTGCTTCGGTATATTTACAGATTTAATTTTTCTGAGAAATCTGGCTTTTGTTTTTAAATGTGACCCTGAAATGATGGGGGAAAAATCCACTATATAAGCTTCAATGCTTTTGTACTTATCTTTTTCGACTATTTGTTGTAATTTTACTCTTGTACAAAATCTGAATAACATATGTTCAATTCTAACACACACACACACACACACACACACGCAAAAAAAAAAAAAAAAAAATCCAAGGTAAATTGTAAATAAATTGCATTCTTTCATCTGAAATGAGCCATGCTCTGTAAATAGGAAGTTTAATGTATCTGCAAAAAGTATCGACCTAGGTCAGCCTGCACAGTCCCCGCAGGCTGACCTTGTTCGAAGCTTGTACGAGTCCCGCCGGGGGAATTTTTATAAGCATTTTTTTTCTGTTTTCCCAAACTATACGTTAACAGTCACGTCCTTATGTTTTTTCCCTTACAAAAGATTAACTCTCTTTTGCAAAAAAAAAAGTAAAATTCTGATTTAACGTCCCTTTGAGTATGCGTTCAGTTCAATTCCTACTCAAATTTGCTGTTTGTAATCGTATGTAGAATATGTACGCATGATTCACAAAAAATACTGTCTAACTTATAGAAACGTTTCGTTCAAAACTTGATCATAAATGGGAAGCTTTTCCTGTACTCATGTCCAATTTTACCGGCAAGCGGCTGTCAGAAAAAGAATTGTAAAACTAAAGTTAAATTTTACGATTCATACTAATGCCAGCGACTGGAACTTTGACAGTATTCATAGGTTTTTTCATACCCCTTCTTACAAAAGAAACGCCACCTTTCACTAGTCAGCTGACATATAGGGGATTTAGTATAACATCCTAAATCAAGCAAGCATCTTTTAATCAGTCATAAAAAGAAACATTTCAGCAAAGGAAAATACTTTCCTTTCTCTGCATAAAAAAAAAAAAAACAACGAAGAGCGGGAAATTAAAAAATATATATATATATATTTGAATTGATTCGCATATAATTTTGAATTATGGGCGCCTTTTTTATACTATGTACATCTCATTGTAAATGTATATTACTTCTTCTTCATGTTTTAATATCATCCTGTAAATGAGCCGTGCTCTGTGAAAAGGGGGCTTAATGCATCTGCGAAAAGTATCGACTCGGGTAAAGCCTGCCCAGTCCGCACAGGCTGACCCGGGCCGAAACTTGTCGCTATTGGTCAGTTTTCTGTATGTCAAAGGACCAGTCTACCTCATGATACAGTTGTTTGTTACACATAATGGATTTCATGGATCCCTAACTATGTGATGTCTTCCTGGGTATAATGCATCGCAGAGATGCATTAAGCCCCCTTTTGTCAGAGCATGGCTCAATGTTTTTTGTAATCTACGCTGTAAGTATAATAATCATGACTTCCTTTCACTTCATCTGTTTCCGTGTACGGTTTCATTAAATTGAACCTGTTGAGATGGCTGTATCCCAATCACATAGAAAATCCTGAATAATACTTAATGGTTTAATGGTTCAAGTATATCGTAACTATGCCCCATTTAACCATTATCCTGCTGAATAAAAGAAGTGAAACTTTCAAGCCGATAGTATAAACCAAAAACTTTCTTGTTTCAAAGGGATTTTGGAAGAAAGATATCTCCTTATCGGACAGTGTAGATCAAAGATCAAACTGCGCGTTCTGTGCAGTCTGATCTTGATCTACGCTGTCTGCAAAAGGTCAGTGAGTCGCGATAAGCAGCCTAAGGGTTAATCAATTGAAATAGCATGTATGCACAGCCATTTTTTTAAATTGACATACTAGCTGCTATTTATCGTGTATCGTGCTTATCGCTGAGAGTGCTTTCTCCCGATCCGCGTATAAAGTCAATGGCATTGAACAGTTTGGGTAATGAAAGATGAACTGAACTGAAGACAGAATATTTATACGGACAAATGGCGCACTGAATTATTAATGAGTGGGTATGACTTTGTGAACAAAACACACCATAGATAATTCTGCTGACTTTATGATAAACTTTATCCGTACTAATCTCATCTCATCATTCACCTACAATTCTTTTCATTATATTTTAGTGTAAATGCGGATAACCTTTAGTTAATTGTTGGGGAAAAAAAGCAAATGAGGAAATTATGGTATTTCTGAAACATGTAGCACCAGTAGATTTGCAGCGAAATGATTTAAAAGAAATTACCATATGTTGTTAAAAAGCACTGCGCCAATAATTATATAGTACTTTAATTGATATCTTCCAAGACACTTTATTTTATTTACCTAAAATGAAAAATCAAAAACAACACAACCATAAGGTGTGCACAGTGTCACAAAGGACACTGGTTTCTTTCAGTGCGTCAGCGCTTTGAGATTTGTGTTATTTTTCATACATTCGCGTGAATAGATTGCAGAAATTGCCCACTGAATTGTAATCTGTTCACGTCCATTCCTTGGTGGAATATGGAAGAAGTACAGGGTAAAAAACTGAAGATGAAATATCAGTTCAAAAGTCACCGATCGTCCGAGTTATAGCCGTTTCTATTCCAAAAGTGTCTTCCATTGTAATTGGGGATGGACTTAAACTAGGACTGTCAAATTTCTTTATTTGCACTGTTTCCCAAAGCTTTGAGACAAAACTTCTTGAAATGAGCCTTTATGGAGATGGCAGATGGGGTGCGGGAAGGGGTGTAAAGTGTGAACATACGTGCCATGCTCTGTGAAAAGGGGACTTAGTGCATTTGGGAAAAGTATCGACCCAGGTCAGCCTGCGCAGTTCGCGCAGGCTGACCTGGGCCGAAACTTTTCGCTATTGGTCAATTTTCTTTATGTTCAAGGACGAGTCTACCTCACGATTAAGTCGGTTGTTAAAAAAAGTGGCTATTGTTGATCCAGCATTATGTGATGGCTTGCCTGGTATCATGCATTACGGGGATGCATTAAGCCCTCTTTTACCAGAGCATGGCTCAGTTATAATTTATGACCTTTTAAGGTTCAATGAGCCTTAAGAGCATTTTATTCTGATGAGGTTCTGAGTCCAAGTGCACACTTAACCCTTTCCCAAACGACAAATTTTGGACTGGTCCAAATTGAAAGAGTTTGCAGACGACAATTTTCAATTTGATGAAAATGGCAGGAAGTTTTCAAAAAGGGTATAAAACACTGGGTAAAAGGAGAAATTGCTCGTTACGAGCAATTTCTCCTTTTCCCACAGTGTTTTCAAAGGACTTGTACTGCAGTCACGTGAAAACCAGGGATTGTTTGGGAAAGGGTTAATTATAACTTATAGTTATGAAATGTAAACACTTGATCCATGCTCTGGCAAAAGGGGGCTTAATGCATCTCCGTGATACACTTTACCAAGCTAGTCATCACTTATTTTGTATGCATAAAATCCATTTTATATAACAATCGACTGAATCCTGTGGAAGAATGTTCCTATGCCATGTAGAAAATTGTCCAATAGCAAAAACTATCGGTCCAGGTCAGTTCAGGCGGACTGCACCGGCTGACCTTGGCAGATACTGTTTGCAGATGCATTAAACCCCCTTTTCACATAGCATGGCTTACTTAAATGTAAGAAGTTGTTCGCTGAAAGAAAACTTTGCATACAGACAGGTTCAAAGTTTATATTCAGCGTGCTATGAGTATAGACAAATCGGACGTGTTTTCAAATTAACAGACACAGCGACGGCAGATCGACCTGAATACACTTAGAAACAAAATGAAGTATGATGTTGACGGTAGGGCTCCATAAAAATGAAATATAGTCTATCCTCTAACATGATGAACCGGAAACCGTTTATACAAGCACCCAATCGTCCGAGCAGGCCTACTCTGTCAGTCAAAACACATAAGATACCAAACGCATGTGAGTAATGAGATTACCATTTCTGACTCCTGGGTCCGATTTCAACAACCATTATAAAGGGCATCCATAGCCTTTTTTCTAGATTGAGAATGTAAAGCAAATGACCTGGGTCGAAACCTTTTGCTTCTAGTAAATATTATGCATATCCAAGGACCATTCTGCTCATAATTCAGTTGGTCGTTAGACAATGAATTTTACGGATCCATAATTACGTGATGACTTGCTTGGTGTAATGAATCACGGAGATACATCTAACCTCTTATTTCAAGAGCTTGGCTCAAAAAATTTCCGTAACTGTACTT
This sequence comes from Tridacna gigas, assembly GCA_945859785.2. Taxonomy (NCBI): domain Eukaryota; kingdom Metazoa; phylum Mollusca; class Bivalvia; order Cardiida; family Cardiidae; genus Tridacna; species Tridacna gigas. The sequence continues at coordinate 62,602,502 of OX244034.2, read as the reverse complement.
GAAGGGGATCCTGCGTGGCTCAGTAGTTCAGGTGTTGGATGGGCAATTAAGAGGTCGAAGCTCGCCCAGAGGGGTTGTAGTGGGAGTGTCCTATAAGGAAAGGGACTTCAGGGTCCATATTCACCAACCATTCTTGAGAACATTCTCAGTGTAATTCCCCAAAATTTCTACATTTAAAAGTAACACAACTTCTGATTGGCTAAACCAAATGGTTTAGCCAATCAGAAGTTGTGTTACTTTCAAATGTAGAAAATCTTGGAGAATAAGATTGAGAATGTTGTTAAGAATGGTTGGTAAATACAGAACCAGGGTCCCAGCCGAGTATCCTGTAAGGAAGGTGACTTCAGGGTCCCAGCCGTGTACTGGCGAAACCTATGAAACATGTAAATAAGTAAATAAATGAGCTGTCGCATTCCATATGAATGAAATGATGTAGAACACCACCAGTCAACCCATGAACCTATTGTGCAGTCAATAGCTTTAACATACTTCGAAATTCGAATCATTTGCTGGAAAGATCGTGTCTTGAGAAAACAGAAACCGCAGTCTTTCTGATTGTTCATAAAGGAAACGAGAACTGCCGCTACTCTGTTTCGAGCTTTGGACTTCACACTTGCATTCATTCAATTATCTGATTCTTAATCTACACTGAAAAGTACGCAATCTTTTGATAATCTGTATACAATTTTCAATCAGACTAATTTCTGATGGGAGATATGTATTGAATGATGTTTTAAGTCGTTTCTAAAAATATTTCAGTCATATCACGGCGACAGCCAATATATTCATACATGTGTGTCCCTGATTTCATCAGTACTAGGCTAGGGCTCGGAGACGTCTCATCCAAGGACACGCCCATGAAAAAGCCGGCGCTTCCAGTGAGCTCGAACCGGGGGCCTCCAGATTATGCGTCCTACACTTTATTACTAAGCCACGCTGGACCCCAGGAGAGCTATAGCAACATTTTCCTCCTTGCAACTCTTTACCAGATGACAAAATTTCTAGCCTTGTCGATAAAAAAAAGCATTTGCAGACGTCAATTAAAATTAAAAAAAAAAATCACTATGAGGACAATATTTGTCTCTGAGGATGTAGAAAACATTGTAGAGAAAGGAGAAAATACTGGTCACAAGCATTTTCTCCCTTTCCCCTGAAATTTTCAAAAGCTTTCTCACCAACGGTCGTAAAAATGCGGGATCATTTCGATAAAGAGTAAATTATGGTGTTTAAATACTTTCAAGGATGTCAAACGGTCAAAATGTTGGTCGCTGGCGGAGAAATTCATTCCAAAAATAGGTTAAAAGTTGCCAGGTCACTCTATCTTTTGTTTACTTTTTTTTCTTTTTGCCTGATTTCAAAATTCATTTTTCTAATGGAGACTGACACTTTGACCGACCACACAATAACAGACTGTCATCTTCACAATGTTTCCATACTTTTAAATGGCATGATTTCAATTTAAATGCATTGTAACGCCTGCATTATTTTGGCTGCTATTGGGCTTTTAACCGTATTCGAGACTCCATTTTGAATCAAGCACCGGTGTGATTCCAGGTGATCCATATGTTCCTCACAAAGCGTGAATTCCGATCCTGAATCTACATAGTCTGGGTCCGTATTCACCAACCATTCTTTAGAACATTCTTAGTCCTTTTCTCGAAAATTCTCTACATTTTAAAGTAACACAACTTCTGATTTGCTAAACCAAATGGTTTAGCTAATCAGAAGTTGTGTTACTTCCAAATTTAGAAAATTGTAAAGAATAAGACTAAGAATGTTCTTAAGAAATGTTGGCGAATACCGACCCCACCATGTTGATTCATCCTTACCTACATACCTGAACATGTGTTACAAATAAAGTCCCTGCATATTGCAGTTCAACCAGGGTATGTTTAGCCATCGAAAATAGTTGAATTTACTTCAAGGTATAATCCTTTACAAGATTACTTAACCCTTATCCTGCTAAATAAAAGAAACTTCCAAGTCGATAGAAAAACCCATAATTATGTTGCTATTTCAAAATTATTGGAGGGGGGGGGGTTGTCCTTATCGGACTCTGTAGATTCAAGATCAGACTGTACGTTCTGTGCGGTCTGATCTTGATCTACATTGTCCGCAAAAGGTCCTTGAATCGCGCGCCTAGCAGCCTAAGGGTTAATTTTCGACGTGCCAAAACTAGTATCATGGGCAGGCGATAAATTAGATCTTACTCAAATTATGGCCTTTGTGTTCGAAAGGATGGGAAACATTGTGCAAAACCGAGAAAATGATGGGTAGCAGCCTCCAGGGTCGTTTGGTAAAGGGTTAGACAGAAATTTCTCTGTGTTTTGCCATTTTTTACATTGCTTATTTCGCTAGACGATCTTTTGACCTTTTACCACACAATCCCGACTTTTAACGACCCCCAAAAAAGAAAGCTTTTGAAAACATTGTGGGAAAAGGAGAAAATGCTGGTAACCAGCATTTCTCCTTTTCCCACAATGTTTTCTATCCTTCCGACAACAAATTTCGGTTTTTTAAGAACATTTATTTTGTCGTCTGCAAATGCTTTCCATTTGGACAAGTCTAAAATTTTATCGTTTAGTAAAGAGTTAAACCGAAACTTTGCTGGAGTAAAGAAAAGAAGCAAATCAGTTGATTGTATGCCTTTTACGCCATTTTCAATAATGTGTTAGAAATGTCACCGCAGAAAGGGCGACCTCTCGTTCGTCCCTAGGGTTTTCTTTCATCAGTGAAATGAACAACACATCTTTTAAAGTCACTGGCTACTTTTTGCCGTCAAAAGATGTTCAAGAGAGAGAGAGAGAGAGAGAGAGAGAGAGAGAGATGATTCCTGCCACAAACGTATTTATAAGTACAAACGTAAAATATTATGCATGTTCAAAAAAGAACATTTCTTTAACTGCGTTTTCTTTTTACCAATCAGACTTGGGCTATAAATGTATCTGGACAAATTCGATACAGAGGAGAAAAAATACGAATGTTAAAATGTATTTAAATTCAAATCATACCATTTAAAAGCATTTATCACATTAAAAACCTCCCCCGGCAGTGTATTAAACCCATGGCTTATTTTTGATAGCACACTTGTGTATTGTCGGTTTTTGGGTCCCAGTTCTGATAAATATTTAGTCGTGAGCGCGTGAAGCCGGAGAAACCAGCCACAGCACGTGCTGCGATTTGTACTACTACACCGTTTCGCGGAAAAGTGACGTCATTGTTGCTGAGACGTATACGCGTGGAAAGATTTTGATTTTCATGTTTAATAAAAACCAAGAAATACAGCAAAAGATTTTTAAAACTAACAAAATTGCGGAAATAGGTGGACTTACCCCCTCTAGAAACTGCTTCATCCAACTGTAGGTGTAAATGTCAAAGAGCTATCTACTTGTGTATGTACACAATGAAACCAAACTACAACTATCAACATGGACCCGTGAATGGTGTACAGTTTTAACTGTTTATTCTCATCTTTAAGCGTTTGTAGAGATCGTTCCATTCTGTCAAATTTGGTATCTAGTCTCTTCACACATTTCTGTATATCCAATAATACCTCGGCTGGAAGGGCACTATTCATGTTTGTCTGGTCGGTTCTCTCATCGCTCGTAAGGAATTCATCATCAGTATAAGATGCTCGGGTTGAAGCTGATTCACTCCGGTTTCGGTTTCGATTTCGTCGCGAAGAAGATGAGCCCGCGGACATGTCTCCTGTCGTTGGTTGCTGTGCATTTCTCCTAGTCGATCTTCTTGGTTCGAGAATACTCTGGGACTAAGAAGGCCGAGATAAGTGATTCAGCTCAGAAGATGTGTAAGAGTCAACGCTATTTGAGTAGTACTTCTGTTCGGGCCTCTATCCTTCCTTGCAGAAGTCTTTATTTTCTGACCAGAATTACCTCCCTTTGCCCAATCAGTAGGTCCTGGATTCATCTCAATACACTCTGCTGCTAGTAACAAGAATGATACTATCCTTAGACTGAGGGACATGCTTTTCATCACATGATTTTGGCCATCTTGTGCCGATGATCGATCTTTCATCTGCAGCATGCTGAACCGTCCGATCCGCGTCCGCCACACCTCAATAGGGACACCCATGACGGGCCTCAACGAAAAATCGAGCGTGGGTTTACCTCTGACCGGTACTCAAATCAGTTAAGTCACGCTTCACTGCCCCTTTTTACACAATGTAACAAATGGCAAAGTCTATAACTCGCAAGATAATACAATAAAGTGTCTTTCCGTTTCTTCAGATATACCTTAGTACTTCCGATTGACGCTGTATAAATCTAGAACCTATTATCTCTGTAACACACTGCTTTTTCAAGAATTTCTATCTTTGAGTCTCGGAGCTTCAAAAAAAGTAAACATCAACCAAGGGACGTCACTCTAAATTCTAGTCTATATAGTCTAATGGTGATGATGCAGGATATTTTTTGCCTGTCATTCGTTTTATGTGATAAACAGAATCTCACATTCGTGTTTATGTATTATCATTTTTATCAAGCTCGTTGATTAACATGTAGTTGACGCTCGCCAAGGCTCGCGTCATACATTTTACTCAACGTTTGATAAAAATGATAATATATACTAGGACGAAAAAGAAACGCCGGGTAACCTATTAAGATAGTTTTAAAGGATAAAATGTAATATTACATTCTTAATGTCATCGTTAAAAGGGGGTTATTTTTTCGCTTAAAAAGCATAGAAAATCGATTGAAACTTCACCAAGTGGTTCCATACAGATGAAATTTTATACAAAAAATGAATATAATAATGTAATATTACATTATATCCTTTAAAACTATCTTAATAGGTTACCCGGCGTTTCTTTTTCGTCCTAGTATAATCACTCATGTAAGATCCTCTATGGAAATTATTCTGAAGATGACAATCTGTCATTGTATGGTCGGTCAAAGTGTTAGTGACAGAAAAATGAATTTTAAAACTAGATCAAAAGTTGGCAAGTCGTCTATCTTTTGTTCACTTTTTAATTGGTTTTAAAATTCATTTTTCTGTCAGGAATAACACTTGGACCAATCTTAAAATAACTGTTGTCATCTTTACAATAATTTTCATACGTTTAAATGGTAAGATTTGACTCTAAATGCATTTTAATACCCGTATTGTTTACTTTCGGCCACTATACCTGGCCTTATCATATAACTAAACTTCGAGAAACTGTCGCACTGGAATCAGATGGAAATACGTGCAAGAAAAAAAATGTCAGAATAATTTATCACCATTTGAAAGGGTTTGTAGACCGTGGAACACAACCTTTGAACATAAACGTTATAATTGTCAAGTACCACAAGTTTTTCCGAATAAAAACAGCTCCATGTTCTTAATGCAACTTGTACCACATTCGCTAAACTTTGAATAAAGTTGATCGAGCTTTTCGTTCAAAATGCTCAAAATGCTAAAAGAAGGAATGACACTAGTTATACTTCTGTTCATTTTCAATGGCTTATCGTTTGCCATATTTGAAGAGCCAGTTTGTTCAAAATTCCACTTTGAAGAAAAAGTGCTTGAAAAGTTAATAAACCTAGAAGTGCGAGTTAACAGCGAATTAAAGATTTTGGAAGAGAAAAACAAGAAACTCACGGTTTCAATGGCGACGGTATCAGAAGCAGTTAATGCGATACAACAGAAAACAGACGAGGACTCTAACATGGAGGAAGCCCTGAAGAAGCAAATCTTATTTGTCACAAATGAAATTAAGGATTTAAAAGCTAACATTTCATGGGGAAATCCAAGGTTTGAAGGTAATTAAGATTAGTTTTTTAAGTGTTCGTTTAGCAAGTTAGTCTTCTTTATTCGACTGTGAAAGATTTTACCAATTATCTAATAATCTTATATTTTTTTACAACCCTGATGAAAGCGACTTTTGAAAAAAATGTGACAACAGAAGAAAATGCTGGTAACCAACATTTTCTCCTTTTCCCACAATATTTCTTATCCTGCCGATGATAAATCTAACCATTTGAGCCACTTTTAACCCTTAAGCTGCTAAGCGCGACTCGCTGACCTTTCGCAGACAGTGTAGATCAAGATCAGACTTCACAGAACGTGCAGTCTGATCTTGGATCTACACTGTCCGATAGGGAGATATCTTTCCGCCAAAAATACACTTGAAATAGGAAAATTTGGGTTTTTACTATCGGTTTGAAGGTTTAATTTCTTTTATCTAGACGGATAAAGGTTAATATGTTGTCTGCCATGCTTTGAACACTGAAGTCTAAAATTTTAACGTCTAGGAAAAGGTTAACTCTTTACCAGACGACATAATTTTAGATCGTAAACATTGAAAATACTTGCAGACAACAAATAAGATGTAGCATAAATGACGAAAATTGTCTTTGGAATGGTAGAACACTTTTATCTGGGGAGGGGTGGAGGGAAAAAGCTCGGTACGTTTATGGCTAAACTTCTTAGACACGGCTTTAATAGGGTAACTAGACAAGGAGTTTGAAAGAAACATTTTTTCTTTTTTGGCGGGGGGGGGGGGGGGTACAAGCTATAGCACAATTTAATGTGTAAAGGGTTCTTTAAAAAAAAAAAAAAAAAAAATATATATATATATATATATATATAAAACACACAAATGAGCACGAATCTTACACACAAAAAAAAAATCAGCTGAAAGAAGAAGAAGATATTTTTAGACTCACTTACATTTGCAGACGATAAATTGAATGTGACTTAGAAAAATAAGAATTGTCTTTGAAGGGATAGGAATCAAAGTAGGAAAGGAGAAAATGCTTGTTACAAGCAGTTCTTCTTTTCCAACATTGTTTTCGAAAGCCCTCTTCCTCACGGTCGTTAAAACTCGGGACTGTTTGGCAAAGGGTTTAACAAAGGTGGTTAAGTATCGCATCATTATTTGTGGATGAGCCATGCTCTGGCAAAAGGGGTTTAATGCATGCCTGTGATGCATTACACCAAACGAGTCATTACATAATCAAGGATTCATAATATCCATTTTGTTTATCAACGACTGAATCGTGAACAGAAGTGGTCCTTTTATATGCAGAAAGCATGCGAACTGCGCAGGCCGACCTGGGTCTATACGTTTTACCGATGCATTTATACCTCGTTTTCACAGAGCTTGGCTCGTTCTTTATTTGAGCCATGCTCTGGCAAAACGTAGATAAATGCATCTGCAAAAAGTGTCGACCCATGTCAGCATGCGCAGTCCGCGCAGGCTGACATGCGTCAAAACTTTTTGCCATTTGTAAATTTTCTGCAGTTCTAAGGACCATTCTACCTCATTATTGAGTCGGTTGTTTGACAAATAGGATTTAATGGATTCATAATCATGTTATGACTTGCTTGGTTTGATGGATCACGGAGAAGCATTAAAATCCCTTTTTCCAGGGGTTGCCTCGCATATTATTTCTGTTGTAATTTTTATTTCAGCATCAAATGCAGTATTCTTCGTAGCTCACACAACGTCAAATTCCCTTGCACAGGACAAACCGGTTATTTACCAACAAACAGTCGCAAATCCAAACAATCATTACGACATAACCACGGGGAAGTTTATAGCGCCAGTACGCGGTGTCTACATTTTCTCCGCACAGATTTGTTCTGAGAACCATGTCGACTATCAAATTAAGGTCAGCAATGTTCCTTACAGCTCTTCATTCCGCTACAGTGGTAAGCCTGGGGTTTGTGGAAGTGTAACAACAACTGCGCTTCTCGCCCGTGAAGAGCAAGTCTGGGTAGAAATTATCAATTCTGGAGTAAAGGTGCACCAAAAGTCGGCCGATTCCAATCCGGCGTGGAATATGTTTACTGGTACCTTGGTTATGAAGGTTGGCTAAAATGAGAACAAGTGCCAAAATAGAATCGTAACTCCCCACCCCCCTTCCCCCCAACGTATTTGCAACAGACAATTTGAAAACATTTGTTCAGAGATAGAGATAACCAGCACGTGCAATAATTAGTACACGAATAGCTTTCATCTTGCATTCGGAGACACTGACAAGGATAAAGTCCCCATTATCATTTTTCGCAACAGTGTTTCAACACGATGGAAAACCCAATTGTAAAAGAAATAGAAATAAAAAGCAGGTTATGATAAATTAAAATCAAGTACGTATCAATTCCAATGAGGCTGAAAGGGTAAGGTCACACAGCCGATTTTTGTACGCGGCTTTCGCAAAACAGTTTTTGCGAGCCTGGATGAACAAAAACTCATCAACTGCAGACACTGCCCTTTCTCTGCCACCAACATGTCGCTTGACATGTGTTGAAATCTCGTCAGCTACTGTGATAGCAGTATGGTGCACGCGAAGAACCTCACCAATATCTCGAAATGTAGCACCTTGTCCCCGCCGGGTCTCTGCTTATAATAAATGTCTTCTTACTTCTACATCGGCCATGTTTCACCCGTAAAACTTCAGCCTCTGAAGATAAAGTTTTGACTGAATACCCAACACATGTCGGTTAAATGAATGCAGCGAACTGAAACACAATGAAACTCGAGAGGTACATCATTTCCGTGACTTGCTTGAACATTTTGTCTGTCATAAAATTTCATATGGACACAGGAGACTCTCTCAATTCATCACTGAGCCATATTTATTTAACTGAAGATCCGAACCTTTAACTTGGCTGTGATTTTCAAATCACCAGGGTAAATAGTCATAAACTATTCTCATTGTCTAGTGGCAATGAATCCTGTTGCAATGACTTGCATCAATCCTTGAAAAAAAAAAACTTTGCCGAACTGGGGATTCGAACCAACTAACCCCCTCCTTGTTTCAATAAAAAGCAAACAAAACAAAACAAAACAAAACAAAACAAACAAACAAACAAACAAACAAAATCACGGACGGACGGACAGACGGACAGAGAGAGAGAGAAAGCGAGAGCGAGAGAGAAACAAACAAACGAAAAAACAAACAAACAAGAGAATTCCTAAAAGAATTACCGAGTTTGTACTGTAACACGTTCCGAAAGTCCAGTCCGTGGTGTAGCCAGGCGGGACATAATGTCATGATTTCACATACTGCTCCACTGCAAGGGTACAGCCTGGCGAAAGCTGGATGGCCAGCACTTCAACATGAACCGTGAAATAGCCATATAAATGAAATACACTTTCCAAATCAGGAAAATAGACCAAATCAATACAATTTCAATGGTGTTTTTTTTTGCCCGAATACATGTATTTTTAAAAATAACGTCAGAGGAGATCAGAGATTAGACTGCACGTTCTGTGCAGGCTGACCTTTGATCTACATTGTCTGTGGAAATGCAATCTTATCAAGCTTTGATCTAAACTGTCTACAAAAACGACTGAAGTTGTGTTTGGCCTCGCAGGTGTTAATGTCTATTTGCTCAGGGAAGAACAACAAAAATAGTTTTAAAAACACGGAATCAACAGGACCGTATTGCTACATTCCTGGCTACGCTCCTGCCAATACTAAAGAAACGCCTCTATCGTTGTAATCTAAATGACCTAAGTACCCAAATGGAAACAGTATACTCGTAGAAGAGGTATGCAACTGAAAACACTATAGTATACAGAATGTCGAGTCCAGTAAGCCCGACTAGCAATAGGACATAGGATCTGGCATGAGGTGCCGTTTGAGACAAAATTTTTTATCAAACGTGTCTACAAAAAATGTGATTAAGCTAACCTTGGCGAGCTTAATAACATTTTTGTGGAAGAGTTTAATGAATTTTTACCTTAAAAGCAAACGAATGACAGTTTCTTTTTATCACGTAAGTCTACAACAAGAATAATAGTATGTTAATACATAGGCATACATGTACAATGTGTAATGAAATTTACTTGAAGCCTATTCGCGTCTTTGACAGGTGCATTACGGACGAAAAATAGTTCCAAAAAAACTTGCATACTTGTATATTGATTTTGTTTTTAATCTACAAGTGATTAAATTCGCAACTTAACAAATAACTATCATGATGACCAATTTTGACCGCTAATTTCCCACAGGAATCTAGATCAGCAATATTTTAGAAATGAGGTGTATAATTACAGAGTGTTGACCAAATACAGCACTATTTTCTTATCTCAAATGTGTGGGAGACAAGAAAATTCGTAATCGCTGTATTACATTGAAAACAAGGTGAGTTATGTGATAAACAAGGCTAATTATCCTGTGGTCGTTCATTGAGTCTTGATCGGCTAAACTCTTTCCGAACATATATAGTTACTACGACAGGATTTGTCATTTTCTTATTGCTGAACATTGTTTCGACTTTGTTCATTTTGGAAAGCAGCCAGTAGCTTGAAATGAGTGACGTGCAAAATACTGATAAGAGAAAAGACTAGGACAGCAATGATCTGTGAAAAGGTGGTTTAATGAATCTGCAAAAAGTATCGACCCAGGTCAGCCTGCGCAGTCCGCGCAGGCTGACCTGGGTCGAAACTTTTCGATGATCGTAAATTTTGTGCATGTAAAAGGACAAGTGTACTTCATGATTCAGTCAGTTGTTAGACAAAATGGATATTATAGATCCATAATTATGTGATGACTTGCTTGGTATCATGCATTACTAAATTGCATTAAATCCCATTTTCTAAGAGCGTCACTCCTATGTATATTCACTGGTCACAATGATGGCACTGAGATGATATTGAAAATAGCTGAAATGCACCAAACAAGCAAAAGCAAAAATCATACAGAACACCCTTCAACATCTAGGAGTTTTCGATTTCAGATCTTTCTTTCTTTTCCCTTTGCGAAAAAATCCAATATGACTCTTATCCAACGGAGACAAAGTCAATCCTCTAAAAATTGTCCCTTTCTTATCAATAAAACATTTTTAACTTAAAAGAAAAACAGTACCAGTGCTTTCCCTCCAAACGCAGAAGCCTTTGTCCTGAAAAAGCTGTAGACAGAAGCTTCTCTTTCATAGATATGGTTTTGATTGATTAATTTAGAATGATTCAAGGGGAAATGGAAATACAAGTCACGCAGGCAAAGGGAAAATATTTGTACAGGAAAGGCAAAGGGAAGTTGACTGTGTTTTGCCCAAAATGGGAAAATAAATGAAGTGTTTAGACAGCAAACGTGTCCCCGTCAAAGCTAATGTATTACAAGGCATGGGATCTGAAATTTGTGGTTTTGGAATTCAATCGTGCTGGAAACTTAACCCTTTACCAAAACGAGCCCAGTGTGGTTTTACGACACTTCGGAGGAATGCTTGGAAAACGACCGAGGGAAAAAGGAGAAAATGCTGCAGGCCAGCATTTTCTCTTTTTTTCTTCCCACACGATTTTTTATAAATACCATTTAACCCTTTACTGCACAATGCCGCCTTTTGACGCCCCTAGGAAAGAAGCCTTTTGAAAACATTGTGGGAAAAGGAGAAAATGCTGGTAACCAGCATTTTCTCCTTTTCCCACAATGTTTTCTACCCTATCAAAGAAAAATTGCACCATTTGAGCCACTTTGAAATTGTCGTCTGCAAATGCTTTCAATTTGGACAAGGCTAAAATTTTGTCGTCTGGTAAAGGGTTAAATGATACATCCTACCGTTTTGGGCCATAATTGATTTGTCGTCCGCAAATACTTTCATAAAGAACGAGTTTAAAATTTCGTCGCGCGATAAAGTGTTAATAGACGAGCAAATACTTCCTCTTTCTTTTTCTCTGTGATTTATGGGACATTGTCGGGAATTTAAAATAGGGTGAAGGAAGTGTTATATTAGAGTTGGTGGGCAAGTAATGACCTCGTGTGTGTGTTTTTATTTATTCAGACATTTCGAGAAGAAAGTGTAATCATATGTGCCGTCTAAAATTTGTTCTCATGCCTTTGACACTGGATTGAAACTCTTTACCAATTGACCCATGTTCTGGCAAAAGGAGGCTTAATGTATCTCCGTGATGCATCCTACCAAGAAAGACATAATACAGTTAGGGATCTGTAAAATTCATTATGTCTAACAACCAACTGTATCATAAGGTAGAATGGTCCTTTATATATACGTAAACATGACCTATAGCGAAAACTTTCGACCCATGTCAGCCGGCGCGGACTGCGCCGGCTGACGTGGGTCGATTTTTTTCGCAAATGCATTGGGCCCTTTTTTCAAAGAGCATGGCTTATACTGTACCGAGTTTAAATTACCCTGAAAAAGAAAGCTTTAGACAGCATTGCGAGAAAAAGGAGAAAATTCTGGTAACCAACATTTCTCTCTCCCCCCACGATGTTTTTTGACATTTCATAGACAGTTCCCATTGAGTCACATTTGTTTGTCGTCTGCATATGCTTTCAATTTGGAGCAGTCAGTTGTTTTCAGGTACAGAATTAGGCAAATATGGATCCTGTACAGTGATTGGCTCCTTTTACTGCCTTACCAGACGACAACATGGTAGACTTGTCAAAACTCAAGGCATTTGCAGACGACAACTTCAAATGTTGTTCAAATAATGGGATTTGTCTTCAAAGGGATATAAATCGTTGTGAGAAAAGAGAGAAAATGCTGGTTAACTGCATTTTCTCCTTTTTCCAAAATAGATGTACAAGCCTCTTTTTTCAGGGCTGTTTAACTCTTTACCACACGACAAAATTTTAGACTGGTTTAAATTGAAAGCATTTGCAGACTACAAAATAAAGGTGATTGAAAAATTGAAATTCAATCTGGGAAGAGTAGAAAACACTGTGGGAAAAGGAGAAAATGCTGGTTACCAGCATTTTCTCCTTTTCCTACAGTGTTTTCAAAAAGCTTCTTTCACAGGGGCGTCAAAAGTAGGGATTGTGTGGTAATGGGTTAAACACGGGTTGTTTGGTCAATGTTAGGCAAATGATTACATTTGGCGTGCAACACACAAAAAGGGGTCTTCGGACATATGCGTAAAAGTGTGTCGTCCCAGATCACCCTGCGCAGCCTGTGACTCATCCGAGACGACACTTCCAGTTTTGTGCGATTTTCTGTTTCACGAAAGTCTACTGTATGAAAAAATCTTATGTAGTCGTAAAGTGCTGTCCCGGATTAGCCTGCGCAGTCCGCGCAGGCTAATCCGGGACAGCACTTTACGCAATTGTCCGAAGGTCCCTTTTTCGTGTGTTGCACGCCATTTATCCCGTTTCTTTCCAGAGAATAATAAGTCCTGACTTGGTTTAAAGAATTCGGGAAAGATTTATACCATTTTACATAGAATAAAATGACCACGCTTTTCTGCTTTTTCCACGATGTTTTCAAAAGCCTTTTTCGCGGAGCCAATAAAATACCGATTTCCTTAGTAAAGGGTTGAACATTTTAATTCAGCCAGATAAAGGTCATTCTTTGGAAAGCAAAGAAAAAATGGAACTGCTTTGTGTGGACATTCAAGATCAAGATCAGACTACACGGAGAATGCATTGTTATCCTAGATCTTCACTGTCCAATATTTTATATTTAATATAAAAATCCTTTTGTAATTACGCATTATCTTCCTTAACCCTTTACCACACAATCACGAGTTTTAACGACCCTGAGAAAGAGGCCTTTTAAAAACATTGCGGGAAAAGGAGAAAATGCTGGTAACCAGCATTTTCTCCTTTTCCCATAATGTTTTCTACCCTTCCCAAAACAAATTTCAATTTTTCAATCACATTTATTTTGTCTTCTGCAAATGCTTTCAATTTGGACAAGTCTAAAATTTTGTCGTTTGGTAAAGAGTTAAAATATGACAGAAAAACTTTTCCAATATGTGTCACTTTAACCTTTTACTGAGTTTTAACGAACCCGAGGAAGAAGACTCATGAAAACATTGTGGGAAATGGAGAAAATGCTGTATCCCAGCACTTTCTCCTTTTCCCACAATGCCTTTGAATATTTCAAAAAACAAATCCTATTGTTTGAGTCGCATCTGATTTGTCGTCTGCAAATGCTTTCAATTAGGACAAGTACAACATTCTGTCGCTTGGTTAAGAGTTAAAGGTTTAAATAAAATCACACACAGCGGATAAAACCGGAGACAAAAAAGATCTTGAAAATCCAATACTCTCTGTTCTTAATTCTAGGGAACGTTTCCGTCTTACAAAAACAATAACAATGGGATAAACTTGGAAGGGGAAAAAACTTTCAACATTAGAATGGGGATTTTAGAGAGCGCGAGTTTAGCTATGAAGTGTGAATGGAATGATAATGCTTAGATACAACGATATATTAAGAGGTGAACTGTATGTCAAACCTCACGGTCGAGCTCCGGCCGTTCGTCGTGGTGGTTCGCTAAGGATCGAACCCACAGACAGTGACTTGCTTCGCGAGGAAATACAGGCTCATAGACGATGCGAATCCTTGAAAATTCCGCGCGCGAAGCATGGAACTCCGGAAAGAAAATCGTCCTTCAAAAGACCTTCACTCGTTCCGGAAGTTGAACCTGACGATGAAGACGACGATGATGATGGTGATGCTAATACACAGTTTTGTGTTTGGACTTCAAGTTGCTATCGCGCACCGGAGAGAAAAATATCTTTCAGTAAGCGATTGAACATACCGGAAAAGGGATTTGAAGTAGATCATACGTCTTGTGCTCAAAGCTACGGTCATCATAGGACGCTAGAGAGAAAGATGTCTCTCAAGAGACCGTCTTTTTTGCCAGGAATAAATGCAGCAGAGCAACAACAACAACAACAACATCTTATGTGTTCTTCTACGCCAAATTCCTTTTTGGCGCAAGAGAGGAAACTTTCTTTTGTGGCATCTAATTTTGTTGAAGACAGTGCGGAAGTCCAAAAGACGCGTATTTGCACATCGCTCCAGCATGGGACACCAGAGCGGGCATTGTTTGCCAACGATCAAGCGACTGGGATTCAATCTGAGAATGCAGATACCTGCGCTTGCATGTTGTCTCATGGAAACGACCAGTCTCCGTACAGGGTCTTTAAAAGGTCCCCTAGTCACCGATATTCGGAAACCTTTACTCAGATAGAACTGAGCAGACAGGCAAACAGACAACAAGACAAGACCACCCAAGTTGAAAACGGAATTTTTGAGGAGATGAATGTAGGAGATAAAAATGTTGCATTTACAGATACATTAGATTCTGAGGCAGTTTTCAATTTCAAAAGGCACCCGAAAAGGTCAAGCTCGCTTAAGGTCGGTTTATTTGGCACGAGGCAAGAACCCAAGATCGGCATTCGGCCTCGCTCGAAGTCTTTCAAATCCGATTTGCTCAAATATGTCCATTCGAATGACTCACAATTTCTAACCGAAAATTTGCCATTACGAAAGGATTCTTTAAAACTAGATTCCTCTGTTTTAAAACATTCAAATACTAAGCAACCACGGGCTCGATCCCCGAGAGCGAGTAGAAACTCTCGACATAGATGTAATTCAGCCCCAACTAATGAAGATATCATGAACTATCTCATAAACATCGATGCAAGAATTTCGCTGATGGATCGACGACTCGATTGGCTGTCATACATGGATGAAAAAGTAAGTATTAATACTTTAATATCAGCCATGCTCTGACAAAAGCGGGTTAAATGCATCTCCGTGATACATCATATAAAACAAGTCATTACAAAAGTATAGATCTATAAATTCTGATTTGTTGAATAACCATAAAATCCATTTTGTTTAACAGCCGACTGAGTCAGGAGGTAGAGTTGTCCTTTGACATGCAGAAAATTTACAAATAGTAAATGATTTCGACCCAGGTCAGCCTGCGCGGATTGCGTAGGCTGATCTGGACCGATACTTTTTGCAGATGCATTCAGCCCCCTTTTCACAGGGCAGGATTTATTTATGTTTTCCTCTAAACTCTATAGAATTGGTGGTTTAACTCTTTATCGAACAGTCACGTGTTTTAACGACCCTGAGGAAAACGAACCTGACGAAACATATTGGAATAAAGAGAAACCGCTTATAAAACCAGCATTTTCTCCCTTTTTTCCCCCACAAGGTTTTCTACCCTTTTCAAGATAATTTCCATCATTTAGGCCGTTTTAATTTGTTGTCAAGAAATGCTTTCTATTAACCCTTAGGCTACTAAGCACGACTCACAGACCTCTTAAGTTCTGCGTGCTACCGACTGTGCTACCAAAACATTTTGCGCTCAGTGTATATCAAGATCAGACTGCACAGAACGTGCAGTCTGATCTTTGATCTACACTGACCGAAAAGGACATATTCTCCCTCCCCCCCATTCCCCCAAAAAAACCCTTTAAAATAGTAAAATATGGGTTTTTCCTGCCTGCTTGAAAGTTTCATTTCACTTATATATCAGGATAAGGGTTAAGAATAGTCTTAAAGTTTATGGTCACATACAGAGTAAGGGTAAGGCATGGGTAAAGGAAAACAGCGAAATCTGTGCCGACCCCGGTAGCGCCGTCGGTAGCATGCAGGTAGCTTGTTCGAATCCCCAGCTAGGCTAATTTAATTCCGAAGACTGGTTTAGTTTGTATTGGAGTTTAACGCCATTTTAACAGCTCAGGTCATATTATAGCGGTCAGTGACGCACCTATGTGCTTCCTGGCTTTCTCACACCGGTACTGATACAACTGTCTTTCCAGAGCCACTGGCTACTTTTCTCACATGCATGAGGGGTGAGAGGCGAAAATCGCCGGAAAGAAAGTTGGCCTTAACCGGGTATCGAACTCGCAAACCACCTAGTCACGAGTCAGATACGCTAACCACTGAGCTACCGGGCGGGCATCCGAAGATTGATGATTGTCATTGCTGCAGGATTGAGTCTTCTATGACCGCTTATCATTGTTTTGGTGAAGTTTATGTGGGAAAGTGACTTGGGAAGAATATTGTGCGAAGTACTGGTAAAAGAAGCTCCAGGAAAGCATGGATAAGTGCACTGAAGAAATGTTGAAAACGGCATCCAGACCATTTTTTTTCGTGGATCAAATTGCTTGTTAAACACTGACAACTACTACTACACATGAGCCATGCTCTGGCAAATAGGGGCTTAATGCATGTTCGTGATGTATTGTACTGAGCTAGTCATCACATAATCATAGATCCCTAATAGCCACTTTTTCAACTGCACAGGCTGACCTGAATCGATACTTTTTGCAGATGCATTAAGCCCCCTTTTGCCAGAGCATATATATTTCTCAAACTGGACGTTTAAGATTAGTACAGGGGTGTTATTTCAGCTTTAAAACAGGCATTTTGCAATCGGTGATTCCGTCTACTTTTATGAGATCAGATATGACGTCATCATACTAATTTGAATATAATCCCACACAATCGACGCATGCTATAAGTCTCCGAAATTTTGGCGCGAAATCTAAAAATAGTTTGAATGGCCACATATCCCATTTACTGCTAAGAGCGACTCTAGGACCTTTTGCGGAACGTGCAGTCTGATCTTGGATCTACACGGTCTGATCAGAAGATATCTTTCCTCATACCTTTGAACACCTTTGAAATAGCAAATTTGTTTTTCTTTTTATCATCGGTTTTCAAGTTTCAATTCACTTATTTAGCATGATAAGGGCTAAAGAAATACCTTTAAAGATTAAGTTTTCCTCACATTTTCCTTCTTATTCGTTTGGTCTTTGCCCGCTATTGCCTAAATAAATCCAGTGCTATATGATTCTTAAGCTTGGCATGATTGTGAAAACCTGAATAGCGCCCTTTAACTGTCTTACTTTAGTGGATAAAAACTCTATTTTTATTATAAAGGTGATTAGTAATTATCTCCCTTTGCGATAGTGTAACTGAATCTTATGGTCTGCAATGCGATGCAGACAAAAACAATTCCGTGTTTATTTCTCTCAGAGAAACGATACTTCCCTGCTTGTCAAAAATGACATATGAGAAATACTGTTTTATGAATAATTAAATCTCCCCCAACTAAGACGCGCCGAATTGCCGCGTACCTCTTTCAGTGCCACAGATCAGAAACTTGACCAGTTTTGAAGTCTGAAAATACCATCCACTGAAACTCAGAAGCAGTTTTATGTTAAATGCTTAACTAAACAAGCGTTCTGTGCAGTCTGATCTTGATCTATGCCGTCCGCAAAAGCCCCTGTTACCAACTATATAGCGTATAAAAGGTTAATGGTAACCTGCAAGGCTCGCAGCACCGTGATCGTAGGTCCGAATCTCGGAGTGACCAAACTAGTTTCTAGGGGTTGGTATGGTTGTCATAAGATTTTTTCCTTTCTCACCGCATAAAATTGTGTCGACTTTGTGTATGCGAGAAAGCAGCCAGTAAATTGGAACAATGGTCGTGTGTAGTACTGGTTAACCTTTTACCAAGCAAACCCGAGTTTCAATGAACCCTAGGTTTTTTAACTGATTGCATGGAGTTTGCGCCGCTTTCAACATTATTTCCGTCATATCACGACGACGGCTCGTTTACTCATGAATCTTATGGGTTCCACTAGTAGCCTACTAGGCTGAGGCTCCGAATTGTCTTGCCAAAGGACACTTCCTAGAAAAACTCAGTGCCACCAGTGAGGCTGTAATCCGGGGTCTCCAGGTTACGAGTCCTACACCTCACCACTGAGCTATGCAGGACTCCAGTGACCCCCAGAAATATAGTATCAGAAAACATGGTTGGAATTGATGTATGGTTTAATGGTGTTTAACACCGTTTCCAACATTGTTTGAGTTATGTCATCGGGGCCAGTGCATCTATCCATGCTTTCCTGGAGTTTCTTCTACCAGTACTTCCCAAGCCGCTGGCTTCTTTCCCGCATAACCATCGTCGAAACAATGGTCAGCGGTGAGAGAGGAATGAATTCTGTCGCAAAAACTATCTTCGATCTTCGGAAAGAAATTGGTCGATCTAGGGATTCGAACCGGCGACACCCTTGTCTCAAGTCCTGCATGCCACCAACTGCGCTGCCTAAACATTTTGGGAAAAGGAAAAAATACTGGTGACAAGCATTTACTCCTTTTCAACAATGTTTTCTATCCTATCAAAAACAAAATCTATTATCTTAACCTTATTTCATATGTCGTCTGCAAACGCTTTGAACAGCCTTTGCGGACGGCGTAGATCAAGATCAGACTGCACAAAACGTGCAGTCTGATCTTGAATCTACACCTTCCGTTATCTGATGCTAATCTTCAACTGAAAACAGGTTTAATTGAAACGAAAAGGATACATATAGACCTCTAGAAAAGTCGGCTCCATTTAGATGGCAGCGAAAGAGTTAAACTGCAGCTTTAGAAAACACTCTCTCTGCCTTTTAACGAGATGAAATTTCGGTTAGAGGCATAAAATGGTATTAGAATTGTAGTTCTTAAAGACCCTCTAAGCGTTTTATCGATAAAAGCTCTTCAACCATCCGTTATTTTCTCGGCTCACTTAATAGCCAATTCCGCACAATAAACTGGTAATTTTCTGTAATTAATCTAAAACTAAACCGTAATCTTTTTCTCTAAAGTGTTTCGTATTTTCCGTATAAACCCCCTCCCTCCATCCTTCCTGTGAATTTTTTACCCAAATGGCTGTCGCCCATACTCCTTAAGTTGACAATTTCACCAAAAGCACTGAGTCCAATTGTACAAAAATTAGGTCTGTGAGAGCCATCCCGCTTAACTCTTTACCAAACGACAAAATTTCAGACTAGTCCACTTTGAAAGCATTTGCAGACGACGAACTAAATGTGACTAAAAAATTGAAATCTGTTTTGGAATGGGTGGAAAACATTGTGGGAAAAGGAGAAAATGCTGGTTTCCAGCATTTTCTCCTTTTCCCACAATGTTTTCAAAAGGCTTTTGTCTCAGGGTCGTTAAAAGTCGGGATTGTGTGGTAAAGGGTTAAACAACAACAACAACGACGACGAAGACAACAACAACAACATTATAATAAAAAATGTGATTCAATCATCTTGTCTTGACCCGGGAAAAAAAGTACGGAGGGACTACTGTGGAAAAGCGGCCCGTGAAAAAGAAAAAAAATACGTAGTAATTAAAGGTAGAGCTTGAGAGTGAATGACTGAAAGCACTGTACTATAACTGAAATTACATGTATGTTGAAAAATCGCTTATAACAGAAACCAGTCAGCCAACGTTGCTATAATCCAAATATCCAGATCAATCGAGTTTTCTTTCTTGGCCTCTCTCGTTTCAAATTATTCAGTTTTTAACTCTTAACCAGAAGACAAATTCCCGATGCGTTTAAGTTAAAAGCCTTTGCATACGACAGACGCTATATTAAATACCAGCCATGCTCTGGCAAAAGTGGGTTTAATGCATCTCTGTGATACATTATACCAAGCAAATCATTATATAAGTATGGATCCATAAATTCCGATTTGTCGAACAATCGGCTGAATCCTGAGGTGGATTTGTTCTTGGATATGCAGAAATTTGACCAAAAGTTCCGATACAGGTCAGCCTGCGCTGAATGCGCAGGCTGGCCTGAGTCGATACTTTTTGCAGATGCACGGCTCATGTAGATAAAATCAATGTTTTGTCTTTGAAAGGGTAAAAATTGTGTGAAAAGGAGAACATGTTGACCGACATTTTCTCCCTTTCTCGCGATGTTTTCCAAAGCCAATGTCCTCAGGGTCGATGAAACACGGGATCATGGGGTAAAAGCAGCAAGACATAATAAAGGATTGTAAAATGCACAAACAGTAGTAACATAGATAAGGTGGATGTTCCGGTGCACAGACCGCCGTGGTGACATTCATGACTGAAATATTGCTTAAGAAGGCACTAAATATGAATCAGTCACTTTCGAATTATCGATGTTTTATTTTTCTAGAAACAAAAAAAGTGTAGATGCGCAGGTCACAGTCATTTAGATAAGATAATGTGAATCCTTCCATCTAAAAAAGCCCTTGAAATGTTTTCCAAGGTTAAAAATGTGGGCTATTCAGATTTTTAAAATCTCATCAAATATAAAAAAAAAAATCACTAAACTGGTAATGAGACAGCTGGCAAACCATCAGCAAAGGAGAAATACAAATGTAAAAGAAAAATATATTTCGATGGAATTTCCTTAATGGGCTACCAAGCCTGTTAAGGTTTGTGTTTCTAGATTTCGCGCCAGACTTATGGGAATGTGACATGGTCAATAACACGGGTCGTAAGACTTGTGGAATTTGTATTCAAATTTAAACTATTACGTCATTTCTGATCTCATGAAAATAAACGAAGATACCTATCGCACAACGACCATTCCTGTATTCAAACACCAGAATTGTATCTTAACCCTTTACCACACGATCCCGACTTTTGACAACTCCGAGGAAGAAGGCTTTTGAAAACATTGTGGGAAAAGGAGAAAATGCTGGTAACCAGCATTTTTCTCCTTTTCCCACAATGTTTTCTACCCTATTAAGGACAAATTTTGTCTTTTGGGTTCCCTTTAATTTGTCGTCTGCAGATGCATTCAATTTCGACTAGTCTAAAGTTTTGTCGTTTGGTAAATAAGTTACATGCATGCAACGGTCCAGTTTCTTTACGTTTGCAGGGAAAAGTACATTTTGTAACATTTGTCAGTGTTTAACCCTTTCCCAAACAAGCCCTGGTTTTCACGTGTCTGCAGTACAAGTCTTTTGAAAACACTGTGGGAAAAGGAGAAATTGCTCGTAACGAGCAATTTCTCCTTTTCCCACAGTGTTTTCTACCCTTTTGGAGAACTTTCTGTCATTTTCATCAAATTTAAAATTGTTATCTGCAAACTCTTTCAATTTAGACCAGTCTAAAATTTATCGTTTGGTAAAGAGTTAACAGAAAGCTTTAATTCGTAGAAAAAAACCTAAATAGCTCCCCTACCACTGTAAAAAACAACTTTATCGTAAATGATGATACTTTTGATTTGCCACACTCCAAGTTTAAAATCTGATCCTTTATTCCCATACCATTCTAAAAAACATCATAGACTAATTCTCGCGAATTTTTCTAAATTTTGATATACCGCAATCTCTGATTGGCTAAACCGAACTGGCTGACCCATTCTGTTTAGCCAATCAGAATTATTTCATTTTAAATTTAGATTTGTACTAAGAAGGCAATTTAGAATGGTTGGTGGATAGGCGCCCGTATTCACCAAGCATTCTAAAACAGCGTTTTTTGACTTATTCTCAAGATTTTCTACGTTTCAAAGTAAGAAACGCAATTTCTGATTGCCTGAACCAGTCAGAAACTATATTACTTTCGTTACATCGAAATAGATCAAGAATGCAGATCAGAATGGCTGGTGAATACAAGCACTGGTTTTCTAATGTCAAATCACTTTGCCGAGGAGGACTAGGAATGAAATTTAGAATGGTTGGTGGATACTGGCCATTATTCACGAGCATTCTTAGTTTCATTCCTAGTACATATATTCTTTTAGATTAAGAAAGTAGCATAACTTCTGACTGGCTCAACCATTTGATTCAGCCAATCAGAAGTTGTATCACTTTAAAAAAAACTTGACAATAAAACTAGGAGTTTTCTAAATAATGTTTGATGAATACCAACCCTCGTACATATTGATCTACACCGTCTGCGAAAGCGTCTTTCGTCCTAACTGGCGATGAAATAGTGAAAACAACCACTGTAACTTGATCGAAATGTAAAGCTCCTGAATGGCCCTCTGGTTTAACCCTTTAGCTACTAAGAGCGACACACTGACCTTTTGCGGACAGTGTAGATCAAGATCAGACTGCACAGAATGTGCAGTCTGATCTTGGATCTACATTGTCCAATAAGGAGGTATTTTTCTCCAAAATATGTTTAAAATAACATTATTCGGGTTTTTACAGTCGGCTTGAAAGTTTTATGTAACTTACTTAACAGGATAAAGGTTAATCATAAAAATCTTGCTAGACTTCCCTTTAGACCGTCATTGTCATGTGGGATATTTCTTGGACAAGGCAGAGCAAAGCTACAACCCAATGCTAACCGGGTGAAACCAGTGAAAGGGCTGAAATTGTCAGCTGAACATTGTCGTGACTTGAATGATTTGAATTGTTGAAAGCGACATCAAAACACTTAGTGTACAATAGACTCAAATAAAGAAATCACTCAAAAGCGAAAACTTTCAGGTTCGTGGCGACTAGGAAAGTATCCACAAAAATGGATGTAAATGGGTTCGGAAGGAAGTCAGTGGACGGTTTTATTTACCAATATGCCTTTATTGCTTGTAAATACGTGACCCTTATCTCTATGTTCCCCTTTTTACCTTCTCTGTTAGGTTTGTCTGTCTGGGTCTGACACATCCCCACCCATCTCTCTCTCTGTCTCTTTCTGTCTGTCTGTCTGTCTGTCTGTCGCTCCCCAAGCACCCTAATGCACACGTTCAATTTCTAGAAAGTATCCTTTTCTATATTTATTATCAAGCAGTGTCTGCTTTTGTCCAACTTTATTACATCCATTAACCCCCAAGCTACTAAGCGCGACTCACTGACCTTTTGTGGACAGCGTAGATCAAGATCAGACTGCACAGAACGTGCAGTCTGATCTTGGATCTACACTGTCCGATGAGGAGATATTGATCTTCAAAATAGTAAATTTGAAATATCATTATTCGGGTTTTTACTATTGTTTTAAAGTTTTTATTTCGTTTACTTAGCAGGATAAGGATTAAAGGGTTTATCGAATTCGTCCAGAGTATCAATATTTTACGAGGACTTATTCGTTGAAGATATAGAGGTAGTGAGTAAATACGGATCTTGCAATTTAACTCTTTCGCTGCGAATTTTAAGAATTCGGCTTTTTTTCTTCGAGATCTAGACGTAGATATCCGCTACTAAGTTCAGCATCAGGCAACTGACGGTGCATATCCAAGATCAGACTGTACGTTCTGTGCATTCCTATCGTGATCTACGCCGTCCGAAATGCTGTGTACAGTAAGTCGCCATCCGTAGTGAAAGCGTCATGCAATATCACTATTAACCCTTTACTGCACAATGACGCCTTTTGACACCTCTGGGAAAGAAGCCTTTTGAAAACATTGTGGGAAAAGGAGAAAATGCTGGTAACCAGCATTTTCTCCTTTTCCCACAATGTTTTCTATCCTATCAAAGAAAAGTTGGTCAGCTGGCACCACATTTATGCGATCTATTTAATTACTCACTAATTACCGGCTCTGTTCCATCATCATGGAAAATATCCAATGTATGTCCCATTTTTAAGTCTGGTGACCCTTCTCTTCCTTCTAACTACAGACCTGTTTCATTATTAAATAATATTGAAAAGGTCTTGGAACGAATCATATTCAAACATGTCTACAACTATCTAAAGGACACCAACTTCTTTACTCCCTGCCAGTCAGGTTTTATGCCAGGTGATTCCACCGCCAATCAAGTAACATTGTTGTATAATAACATATGTAAAGCACTGGATGATGGACTGGAATTTAGGGCAATATTCTTTGATATAAGTAAAGCATTTGACAAAGTCTGGCATAAAGGTTTGTTGTTCAAGTTGAGCAGAGCAGGTATCAGAGGTAATTTATTGTGTTGGTTTTCAGATTATCTTTCTAATCGTTTTCAACGAGTTAATATACCTGGTGGTATCTCAAACTTATGTCACGTACAGGCAGGTGTGCCCCAAGGATCAATTTTAGGACCTCTTTTGTTTTTAATATATATCAATGATATTGTTGATGATATTCAGGCAAACATTAATCTCTTTGCAGACGATACCAGTCTCTCATTGGTTGTATCTGATCCAGCTGCCGCTGGAACTGTTTTACAAACAGATATCGATAAAATTACTCGTTGGGCGCAGAAGTGGTTGGTCACGTTCAATCCAACAAAATCTGAATCTTTACTTATATCTCGTAAACGTATTACGATTAACCATCCGGGTCTGTTTATGTCAAATACTGAAATTCCTTCTGTCACCAGTCATAAACATTTAGGTATAATTCTTTCTAATGACGGGTCTTGGGACCTTCACATTGGTAAATCTATCGAAAAGGCTTGGAAAAGAATTGGAGTTTTGCGACTTCTTAAAACCCGTCTTGATCGTCTTTCTCTCCAGATAATTTATTTCTCTTTTATCAGACCCATTCTCGAATACGGTGATGTTATATGGGACAATTTTCCTCAAGGGTTGAAAGATCAACTTGATAAAGTTCAAAATGAGGCTGCCCGAATAGTAACCGGTTGTACTAAACTTGTTGCCATCGCTGATCTATATCAAGAGTCAGGGTGGGAAACTTTAAGTCAACGACGGCGCAAGCATAAACTTATTCTTTTCTATAAAATGGTAAACGGACTTGCTCCAAACTATCTTAATACTCTTGTTCCACCTACCATTGGCAATTCTTCCTCTTATAACCTACGCAGGCCAAACAATTTGAGAAACATTGCTTGTAGAACTCGATTGTACAGCTCTTCATTTTTGCCAGCTGTGATTAACGATTGGAATTCTCTGCCGGATGAAATAAAGAATGCTGAATCATTGTCAGCCTTTAAATACCGTCTAAACGTAGATAAACCTTGTCCGCGAAAGCTTTATTTTTTTGGCGACAGAAAAATTCAAATCTTACATGCTAGATTACGTAACAGGTGCAGCTCTCTCAATGAGCACTTATACTTAAAAAAATTGGTCCAATCACCACTTTGTAGATGTGGTACGGTTGAATCGACCCAACACTATTTTTTAGAATGTCCTATTTATAATACCTAGAGAAATAGTCTATGTCAATTTATTAGTGGTATAACAAGATTTACACTCCAAACCGTTTTATTTGGAGATGAAAACCTTAATCTGTTTGATAACCAAAGAATATTTGCTGCCGTACATACATATATCCGTGAGAGTAGAAGATTTCTTCGTAATATCTTATTCCTACGTATTCTTATTAATTTAATCAAGTCATTTCTTTTCTAAGTTGACTGATACCTTAATACCATCAAGTTTTTTTTTAATTGTAAACATGCGCCTGTTTAATCAATTGTGATGGTCCAGTTGGAAGGTTCCTTAGTCATTAAAGATGCGCTTCTTCATTTCTAACTGTAACCAATAACACTCCACACAACTCTGTTTTTTTTCCCTACCGTTTTAACCTAAGTTTACTATAACTTATAATGATATGATCATTTAATAACCTTGTTAACCGTTACCTGAAATTTGGAGAAGAACTTTATAAGCCTATGCTTTCGTTCTAATCCTTTTCTTCAGTTTGCTTGTCATAGATTGTATTTCATTTCTCTTGTAAATTTGTACTGTTGAATAAAATATGTTTAAACTTAAAGAAAAGTTGTACCATTTGAAATTGTCGTCTGCAAATGCTTTCAATTTGGACAAGGCTATAATTTTGTCGTGTGGTAAAGGGTTAATCAATCAATCAAATTGTACTCAAAGACATCATAATTATAGAGTTATGCTCAATTAATTTCTAATTTCCTGTTTATTATCTGTTCAGTAAAATACAGGGTACCCGTCCATCTGAAACCTAGTGACAGAGTGTTTACATGATTCTTTGACCCCCACCCCACAAGAAAGAGAAGCCTACATAAAACTGTCCTGTGAGAGACATAACTTTTCCGACAAAACTGTCCTGGGAGAAGCTAAGTTATTGACTCTAACCCGCGGTGAAATTTATTGGTTAGTACTCTAACCGGGAAAATATGGAACTCGAAGTCGGTGCAGTGTCGTAAACGATAAATAGACTGTAATTATTACGTACATCTGACATTTTGTTTTTCCCCAACGAACCCCCGCTTTCCTATTTTTCCTCGAGGAGAAAGATATCACCCTTTTCCCATAGAATTAACTCTTTCTTCATCTGCAGACGACATTTTCTATCTAAAAGAATACGATTTTCTTTGAAAACATTGCTGTGAAAGAAATAAAAAAAATTGCTCGTAAAAAGAATTCTAACGTACACACGACAGTCCCCCCGCCCCCCGTCCTCGTGAAAAAAGCTTCATACAATTAGCACTCTCAGCAGACGATTTTGAAAAAAACAAATGTTGTTATAGGAATAATAGCTCGTAACGAGCAATATCTGCTTTTACTACAATATTTTCACCAGTAGTTAAATATCAAGGGTTATTGATCGTCCATATTTGGGAAGTTTTCAAATCTGTCTGCTGCAAGTTTGTTTTGTAAAGTAAAAAGTAAATCGATTTCTCACACTCTTCACCAGGCCTAGATCTGTCCATATTGAAAGAATTTGCAGATAACAAACTAAATGTTAGACAATGGAAGTTATTCTAAAAGAAGTAGAAAACAATGTGGGAAAAAAGGAGAAAATGCTGATACCAGCATTTTCTCCTTTTTCCCTCAATGTTTTCAAATGCTCTTTTCTTGCTTCAGAGTCGTTAAAACGCAGGACTGCTTTGCAAAGGGTTAATGATTTTAATTCAATAGAATAAAGAAGAATGAGTATAGAACATAGATGATGGAAAAAGGAGAAAATGCTGGTATCAACATGTTCTCCTTTTCCAGCTACGTTTTCACAGACCTTCGCCAGTGTCTTCAAAACACGATTAGGTTAAGGGCGCGCGACATTGATCCCATAACCCCCCTCCCCCCTTTTCCGTTTTTAGTTGAGCCATGCTCTGGCAAAAAGGGGCTTAATACACCTCCTTGATCCATGATACCAATCAAGTCTCATATAATTATGGATCCATAATAGCCTCATTTTTCAACAAACGACTTAATTATGAGGTAGACTGGGTCCGTATTCACCAACCATTCTTAAGAATATTCTTAGTCTTATTTTTCAAGATTTTCTACATTTGAAAGTAACACAGGAGCTGTGTTACTTTCAAATGTAGAAAATTCTGGAGAACGAGACAAAGAACGTTCTTAAGAATGGTTGGTGAATTCGGACCCTGGTCTTTGGACATACAGGAAATTGACTAATAGCGAAATGTTTTGGCCCAGGTCAGCCTGCGCGGAGTGCGCAGGGTGACCTGGGTCGATACTTTTCGTAGATGCATTAAGCGCCTTTTTCACAGAGCATGAATCAGTTATATATGGCAATTATGAATTTTCTAATCCATCATGCTTTTCAAATGAGATTGTTGTGTTGTCATAGCAGTACAATGTGACGTCACTTATTAAAGTATTGAATTCTCGACCGATACTTCCAAACACAACGTCCGACACAAATTTCCCGGTCGGATCAACGGCGAATTTTATGACTGTGGTAATGCTAAAGTTTGTATCATTCTTAAATTATATATAAGCTTTTCTGGAACTATTTTAATTCCGAACGTACTTTTATGCCAAAGAAGTATTTAGCGGTTTCATTGATGTTGTAAGTTTCTCATTGAGACCTCATTTAAAGTAATTCACAGGGTACAGTTATGTGATGAAGAGAATCTAACATTCATTGGCAAATGGATTGTTTTTTTTTTTCAAACTCACCATGAAAAAAAAAAAAAAAATGTTATTATGCTCACAAAAGACTGGCTTAATAGATCTAAATGTTTTCACAACTCGTTTAATAAATCAAAAATAGCTCAAATACCACCTTATTGAGATCCTATATAGCTGTCTCTTTCTTGCCATTTAAGTAATATTAGTGCAGTAATATTGTGTATATAGGCTTTTACTGTCCATGGTACACTCCAGCAAGAGCTCTGTTTATGCTACGCATAGACAAATCGTTTCAGGCTTCTTCTTCATATATACGTAGATCTATCATGCATTCGGGCAGCAGGGACTGTAAATTGTCTCTCTACTTTTTTTCTCTGCCTCTCTGTCTCACTGTCTGTCAGTCTGTCTGTCTGTGGACCTCACAGGCTGACATAGGTCGATACTGTTTGAAGATGCCAGAGCAGTATAGAGGTTTCATTCATGCCTGGCACCTTTTTATAGAGCACGACTTAGTCCTATACGAGCAACCCCGATTCAATCAACGAGACTTAGTGATGATGATGATGATGATGATGCAGCACAAGCAAGCAGTTAATCTTTACGTTATTTTTCCTGTTGCCTTAGATCTATGTCTTTTTTTCCCTTGAAATAACACACAGAAGGTAACTTAGATATCGTAAAAGTGGTAATTCTGACAATTTTTTGGCATATCAGGTAAAACCACACATTCTGTTCTAGGTAATTAATTTGTAGGGACAATACACTACGTTACGTTTGATAGATGCAGCAATGCACTCAGTGTAACACTTTTCTCCATGAGGGCGATATCTGATCTATGTATAATACAAACAAAACAGAAAAAGTCATTTTGAAAACCTTGTAACAAAAACGGAAACAATGCTTATCCAGAGTAATATTTCCCTTTCTCATACTGGTTTGACTTTCCGACATTAAAATATAATTTTTCCCCATGTTTAATATTTCTTTCTCAGAATGATTTCAGCTTAAAGGTTCTGAAGGTAATATTTCTTTCTCAGAATAATTTCAGCTTGAAGGATCTAAGTAATAACATGTGTTAAAGCTTTTAACAGTCACTGTAAAAGTTCAAGCACTGAGTGCATTAACCCTTTCCCAAACAAGCCCTGGTTTTCACGTATGTGCTGTACAAGTCTTTTGAAAACACTGTGGGAAAAGGAGAAATTGCTCGTAACGAGCAATTTCTCCTTTTCCCACAGTGTTTTCTACCCTTTTTGAGACCTTTCTGCCATTTTCATCAAATTTAAAATT
Source organism: Tridacna gigas (assembly GCA_945859785.2). Lineage (NCBI taxonomy): Eukaryota > Metazoa > Mollusca > Bivalvia > Cardiida > Cardiidae > Tridacna > Tridacna gigas. Next base: position 62,573,057 of record OX244034.2, on the reverse strand, counting down.
GTCATCTGCAAACTCTTTCAATTTGGACCAGTCCAAAATTCGTCGTTTGGAAAAGGGTTAACTACACCTAATGACTTGTAACTGAACTGGTATGTCACTTTGTAATCGGTTTAATAGCGTTTTTAACAATTTGCAGTATTTACCGTTTGATAAGAAATAATTCTCCCACAATGCTTTCTACCCTAAATGACAAATCCCGTCATTTGGGCCACATTTAATTCGTCGTCTGCAAATCTCTTCAATTTGGGCAAGTCTACAAGTTTGTCATCATGTAAAGAGTTCAACACTAAACCAAGTTCCCACAACATCAATGTAAAACCGGTCCGACGCAGTACGAACCTTTTACTGCGTACAATGAACGCAAAAAAAAAAGCCATAGGACGTAAAACGATCTTCATAGTCTTGGCTGAAGTGGAAATTGTTTTTTGAGCATGTAAAAAAGAAAGTGGCTAGGACGTGATCGAATCAGTATGCAGTAAGGTCTCAATAAGGACTTGCTGTGGCAATGAAATAGTATCAACTGTTGATGAACCTAATACGGCCCGGAACATGCGAAATTAGACCTTCGGACATTTGCCTAAAGTTTCGTATCGGATTAGCCTGTGCAGTCCGCGCAGGCTAATCCGAGACGGTACTTTTCGACTACATAAGATTATTTCATACAGACTTTCGTGAAACAGAAAATCGCACAAAAACGGGTAGTGTCGTCTCGGATTAGTCACAGACTGCACAGGCTGATTTGGGACGACACACTTTTACGCATATGTCCGAAGGCCCCTTCTCGTGTGTTGCACGCCATGTGGTCTTCATTGACGCAGTAGAAACCTGTCATGGACGGGATGGATTGCACTGTTCTTTCAAGAAAACCTGAAAAACGGGTGAGAACGCAGACATCGTGGATTTAGGTTTATAAGATCACGAAGGCACAGTGAGAGCGTGGTAAACACGCAGTAAGTACGAGGTGCGATCTTAAAAGTCTTAGAACGTGATAAAAACGCAAAGGACTAGGTACTTGCTTGATCAAGAGCACGACAAAACTTAGCTAGGACCTGACAGACGTAATGACATCCTGGCTGGGGCGTAGTAAAGACGTAGAACCAACTTGAAAACTGCAGATCATCCCGTCTCCCTGCGCTTGTCACGTTTTAACCCTTAACCTGCTATTTAAGTTAAATGAAACCTTTCAAGCTCAACGTAAAAAAACAAATATTGCTATTTGACAGTATTTCTTTTGGGGGGGGGGGGATAACGTCTTATCGGACAGTATGGATCCAAGATCAGACTGCACGTTCTGTGCAGTCTGATCTTGATCTACACTGTTTGCAGAAGGTCTTTGAGTCGCGCTAAGCAGCCTAAGGGTTAAGAATGCAGTAGGGTTTTTGTGAACTTTGTCTGAGTGTGACGGGGGCAAACATGAAATAAAAAGAGTGCATAAAGTTAACTTAAGAACAGTTCATGTACCTGGTAAAATGTGAAATATAGAACATAAGTTACCAAACTGATTACCCCCACAAATTTTGTTCAATTATTGACAATTTGCTTATAGTATCAGAAAACTACAGGGAGGCAACGTTTACAGGGTTAGGAATGTGTTCTAATTTCTTTCAATTAGTATATCTTCGAGGCACTGTAGTACTTTGACCTTTTCGGTATGAGAGAAGGTTGATTTTATGGACAGTAGTGCGAGTAGTTTCTTCGTGTATAAGGCCCCCGGCCCACAAAACAAAACACCACATAATTATTTACAGCCATTCTTTATTTTCAGCTAACTAAATGCACTACATTTCTTTTATTTTTCGAATATTCCTGCCTGCGAAAAGCTGGAAAAGTCTTGCGGAACACCTTTCTGTTATGTTAAAAATCTAATGTGTTGATATGGTGCTTAACGCCGTTTTCAACCTTATTTAAGTTATCTCGCAGAGGCCAGTGTGTGCCTATCCATTGTATTCCAGGAGTTTCTTCTAACAGTACTTCGCTCCGTATTCTTGTCAAACCCCTAGTTGCTTTGCTACATTACTATCAACGCAAAAATGCTCAGCAGTGAGAGAGGAATGAATTTCGTCACAATGACTGTCAGCAAGTCTCAGAAAGAAATTGACGAAGCTAGGAATTCGAACCAGCAACCGCTTGGTTTCAAGCCCTGTACAATCCTAATCAAGCTGCCAGGCTTGATCACTAATCAAGCAAAGAATGTCTCTCAATCATTGGTTTAAATTTTTTTTTTGCGATAGTGACTTCGCTCTGCGTGGCAAAAAATGACTTTTTTACCAGGTTAAGTGACTGACTAAAAGCATCATTTTGTAATCCTTTCAGTGCCAACGGCGACATAAAATAACTTTTTCAGGCAGCGTAGACCCGGAATCAGCTTGCACAGAACATGCAGTCTGATCCTTGATCTACACCGCCCTTTTATCTGATTCTAAACTTTGATCAAAATCCTCTTCAAATGCAGTGACAATCACTTTTTAGACCTAGATAAGAAGTCAAATATATTTTTTTGGCAGCCAAAGAGTTAATTAGACCGACAGATATTGCATGTCTACGGTCGAGATTGCATGATAGTTTAATGCCATGGCGTGACACTGGTCTTACAAGATAGGATACTTTTAATTAACCCTTTACCAAACGACAAAAATCCTAGATTCGTCCAAATTCAAAGCTGTTGCAGACAACACATTAGATGTGGCTCAACTGGTGATCTTTGTCTCTGAATGGTTAGGAAACATTATGGGAAAAGGACAAGATGCTGGTTACCAGCATTTCCTCCTTTTCCCACAATGTTATCAAAAAGCTTCGTCGGTTAAAGTCGGGATTAAGTGGTAAAGAGTTAAGCCTTAGTCTGTCTGAGAACAACTCAATGCGCCTTTTGCGCACAGTGTAGACCCAAGATCAGACTGCACTGAACGAGCAGTCTGATCTTGGATCTACATTTTCCGATCTTTTGATTTTTTGGGGGCAAAAAAGGAGTTTGGAATCGCATGAAATAGATTTTTTCAATTGGCTTGAAATTTTCATTAAATCTACATTTATGCAGTTGAATAGTTAACACTTAAGCTGCTGAATAAATGAAACGCAAAATTTCTACTCAATACTAAAAGCCCAAACATTGGGGTTCCAAAGTGCATTTCACCGGAAAGAAAATACTGTATCGGATAGTGTAGATCAAAGATCAGACTGCACGTTCTGTGCAGTCTGATCTTGATCTACACTGTCCGCAAAAGGCCAGTAGGTCGCAATCAGCAGCTTAAGGGCTAAATATGCCATAAAGCGCGTAGTAAGCACATTGGTCAATTTCACTTTAGAAAGAGAGGAAAAAAGACGTAAATACTGCAATTTAAGAGCTGTAATGTTGCCAAGATAATTCAATAGAGCAGGCAATGTAGATCAAAGATCAGACTGCAGATTTTGTGAACTGTAATCTTGATCTACACTGGCCGAAAATGCAACGACAACAATAAATCATTCTCCGAGGATTAAAAGCCCCTTATTGTGACTTTACTTTGATCAATACGCTAATGTCTTTTCAAGGACGAAAGAAAAAAGAGCACTCTGCAAAGAATGGGAAAATTTTACCTTAACCCTTTCCCAAACAAGCCCTGGTTTTCACGTGTCTGCAGTACAAGTCTTTTGAAAACACTGTGGGAAAAGCAGAAATTGCTCACCCTTTGTGAGAACTTTCTGCCATTTTCATCAAATTTAAAATTGTCGTCTGCAAACTCTTTCAATTTGGACCAGTCCAAAATTTGTCATTTGGGAAAGGGTTAACCCAGAGCCAAACGGCAGACGGTGCAGATCAAATATCAGGCTGATTCTGATCTACTCCGTTCGTAAAAAATGTGATTACTTCACTTTGTCGTGCACTCATGTTTCCTAGGTTTAACTATTAACCCTTTTACTACTAACTCAAGACATTCCACATTTTTCTGAGTTCTAAAAGAAGATTCACTTTGTTATTGAAGATGAATTGCGTCATAGTCTAGCCTCAGGTGGCGGATAATGCAGATCAACGATCAGTCTGATCTTGATCTACACCATACGCAAAAGCTACTTCAGTCGGTATTAGTAGTGAAAGAGTTAACAGGCAGGGGCTCGGCAGTGCTGTGCAGGAAGTAATGGGGCAAGTGTACGCCCCCCCCCCCCCCCCCCCGACACACACACACAAACACTGTCAGGGAAAAGTGGAATGGATATGTCATGTTGACGGATCTAGGTTCCAAGAAAACGTGATACATAGCAATCAGTCCATTCCAATACAATCAACTTTACCTTTACTGGCTATCTAAACCTTTACCAACCAATACTGTGATATAAGACCTTGAGAAAAACGAGTTTTGACACTCACACACACACTCTCTCTCTCTCTCTCTCAGACACGCTCTCTCTGTCGAGAGAGTAAAAGGGGATAGATGATGATAGAGAGAGAGAGAGGGAAAAAGAGAGAAAGGGAGAGAGAGAGAGGGGGGAAGAGTGACGAGGATGGAGGGAAACAAGGCATAAGAGATTTATAGCTTTTCAGTATCTTGTCTAATCCTGCAATGAAAGATCAAAGAATCTGTAAAACTCTAATTGAGTCGGATAAAAATCATTTAAAGGCAATTATCATAGATTTTTTTTCTCTTTACAAGCAATAAAAATCGTACTAGCAAATAATCTCGTCAACCGATGTCTTACCCAGCTTTAAAGCCTAAACTTTATCCCGCTATATTAACCTTTAACCCTTTACCAAATGACAAAATTTAGACTTATCCAAATTCAAAGCATTTGCAGACGACAAAATAAATGTGACTCAAAAATCGATTTTTTTTTCGAAAGGGTAGAAAACATTGTGGGAAAAGGAGAAAATGCTGGTTACCAGCATTTTCTCCTTTTCCCATAATGTTTTCAAAAGGCTTTTTCTGTAGGGTCGTTAGAACCCGTGTTTGTGTGGTAAAAGGTTAAATTGTTGTGTTTAACTTTTTACCAAATGACAAGATTTGTCCACATTGAAAGCATTTGCAGACGAAAAATTAAATGTGGCTCAAATGACGAAATTTGTCTATGAAAAGAAAGAAAACGGTGTTGAAAAAGGAGCAAATGCATTTTCTTTTTTTGCAACAATGCTTTCAAAAATTTTCTTTCCTAGGGTCGTCCAAAATCGAGACTGATTGGAAATGGGTTTAGTTGCACTGGCTAGGGGCGTAGCTGGCCAAAAATAAAGTACACTGTATATGCAAACATAGTACCGAAGGTATTACCCGAGACTTGAAGCACCGAGAGGGGGGATTTCGCAGGAGGGTCTGGGGGCGAGTAAGTAACTGTTGTAGAAGCTATTTGGTGGCCTCAGGTGACGTTTTCTGGCAAAATTATCTCTCTGTTTTTTTTTTAAAGTGCACGCAAGTGCATTTGTGCATACAGACAGCTTCGTCCCTGTTTGCGGACAATGAAGGCTGCGCAGAACGAGCAGTCTGTTCTGTGATCATAAAAATGTCCTATACTTTACGACATTTGCGGACACAAGTTACTTTGACATGGCAATACTATTATCTGATTTACCGACTGATAAATCCAGTTTCATTAACATGTAATAGGTATTTTATGTGTTTAACTTTTTACCTAATTACAGAGTGTTTGTCTCCCCCAATTTAACCCTTATCCTGTCGAATAAGTGAAATGAAACTTTCAAGTCGATAGTAAAAACCAAGATTTTGCTATTTCAAAGGTATTTTGGGGGAAAGATATCTTCTTATCGTTCTGTGCAATCTGATCTTGATCTACACTGTCCGCCAAATGTCTTTCAGTCGTGTTTAGCAGTCTAAGGGTTAAAAGCATTTTTAAATGATAACTTGAATATGGTTCAAATAAAATTATCTATCTTAGATAGGACTGAAAAGAGGCTGGTACCCAGCATTTTCTCCTTTTCCCACAATGTTTTCAAAAAGTCTTATTCCTCCGGTGGCTTTAAAAAAAACGGGATTGCTTATAAAAGGTTAAGTAAGCAGTCAATAAAAACTACATCTGACAATTGATTAGAAGCCACTGAATGAATTTAATAGCTAAACAAGAGGGTCATTGGCTCTAAAGCGCTCACCTGAGTAAAGTCATCATATGGTTAATAAAGCTGAAGAGATCCTGGTTTTAATGATGTAAAACAGATGAGTGTAAGCGACCTACTTTTTGACAAAAAAAAAACCCAGTTTCCAATTGTCCAAGATATCACTAAGACAAACATTCTGACAAAGTTTCAAGAGTATCAGGCTGAAAATGTTACGTCTAGAATGCACAAAAGGTTTTTCTATGATTTGGTCTCATGACCTAATTTTTGACCAAACATGACCCAATTTCCACCTTGCCCGAGATATCACCTAGACAAACATTCTTACCGAGTTTCATGAGCATCAGGTTGAAAATGTAGCATCTAGAGTATACACAAAGTTTTTCTAAGATTTTGCCCAGTGACCTACTTTATGATCTAACATGACCAAATTTCGAACATGTCCAAGATAATATCAAGATAAACATTCTAACCAAGTTTCAAGAGAGTCAGACTGAAAATGTGGCCTCAAGAGTGCGAACAAGGTTTGTATAAGATTTGGCCTAGTGACCTGCTTTTGTATCCAACATGACCCTATTTCGAAGTTGTCCAAGATATTATCAAGACAAACATTCTGACCAAATTTCATGAGTATATGACTGAAGAATGTAGCCTCTAGAGTGCACCTAAGGGTTTCCTAAGATTTGGCCCAGTGGCCTACTTTTTGAAACAACATGACCCAATTTCGAACTTGTTCGAGAATATCATCAATACAAAGATTCTTACAAAGTTTCAAGAATATCAAGCTGAAAATGTGGCCTTGAGAGTGCGCAGAAGGTTTTTCTAAGATTTAGCTCGACCTGACATGACCCAGTTTAGAATTTGTCAAAGATTTAATCAAGACAAAGATTCTGACCAACTTTCATGAGCATCTGACTGAAAATGTGGCCTCTGAAGTGCAAACAGGGTAAATGTTGACGACCCCACGACGTACGACGCACAGCGCACGACGCACAACGGACGCGGTACACAGCACGATCACAAAAGCTCGCCTTGAGCACTTCGTGCTCAGGTGAGCTAAAAAGAGCTTAATGTAGATTTTAAATAAGTTATATAGAATGTACATTTTGTGCAATGCTCTGGAAAAAGGCGGTGTTTAATGCAGCTGCAAAGTGTATCGACTTAGGTCATACAACTGCCTGCACAGTCCATGCAGGCTGACCTGGGCAGAATTTTTTTTGCTTTTGGCCAATTTTCTGCAAGTCAAAGGACCAGTGTCCCTCATAATTCAGTAGATTGTTATATTGTGCAAAACGAAATTTTCGCTGTTTTGTGAGTTTGTACTGTTTTCAACCGAAACTAGGACATACGACTAGTTCACATATGGAGAACAGGTGTAACTGAAACGACCATTGACTGTCAAATCAATACATGTATGGATAAGTGGTTGGACGGACGGATAGATGAAATGGTGTAATTTATGTAGAGAAAGATGGAAGTATGGATAAATGAACTGAGGAGCTTATGGAACGTGTGGATGAATAAATCGATATGCGGACGGACGGACAGAGGAGCAGCTGGAAGGACGGCGGTATAGATTGAAACAATTGTCAAAATTATACAAGTATTTGCTCACTCTTCACAATAAAGCATAAAAGCTAAGTCTATGTAGGTATATAAAATCACCCAATGTTAAGGCTAAGTTTTTCCTGTTACTAATATCAATCACACGACATTGCGTGCATACATGTATCCGTAAATGATATCAAAAGATATCTTTGACTAATTAGCTAGACTGAAGTATTTTTTCAACCTTTCTGCTGTCGATTCTGTATTGTTGAATTTAACAGGGTCCTGTTTTGAAATGTAGAAAATTATCGAGAATTAGACTAAGAATGTTATTAAGAATGATTTGTGAATGAGAACCTGGAAGTCGATTTCGTGAAGCTTATTGTTATTTAGAGCAAGTCGAACAAGCTGTATGAAAGTAGATTTTGACCATCTCTCTCTCTCTCTGTCTCTCTCTTTCTCTCTCTCTCTGTCTGTCTCTCTCTCTCATTTGGCAAACCTCGGGTGACCCAGGATCAAGCCCATCGGCTGTATCACGTAGCTTGATATGCACCTACACGGTACATTTCTTCGCCGGAAGTACACCGTTTAACCGTTATTAAACTTGTAAGGCTCCTCTTAAAAAAAGAAAACACGAGTCACAATTTTCTATCGATATCTTTCTAAGAATATTTCCGTCGTCAAGCAATTTGTACCTTTTTTTAGCATGGTTTATCAATTCCGTTAGGTGCTTTCATCGACAGATCTATAGATGTGAATAACTTAACCGTGGTTGTTCATGTCGTTGCTAGGCGATTTATATGGGCGCAGCCATGTTTAAGATCATGTGATTGGTAGAACTTTCAAAATGGAATCCTCCTTTATACGAAGGAGGTTAGATGTAGGTACGGAATCGGCAGAGTTGTGACGAATATCTCTCTCTCTCCTTCTCTCTCTCTCTCTCTCTAACGATTTGATTATCACCTATGTCCTAACCTGAGGTTGTAACTAAATGTAACTCGGAGGAATTAGGGTTGTGTTCTGATGTGATCTACCACAAGTGACATGAAAACACTAAATCGTAAAATAAGAACTTGCTTTTCTTTCCTTCTTGCGTTCGAATATAATTAGATTGAGTTCAAAGAAAAAATGAGAAAGTGCAAGAGTCGTAGAAACCCAAACACATAATAAAAGTCAATTAAAAGCTAGAAAACCAATTTAACCTAGCAGTTAAAGGTCAGGGTCGTTACTTGTTCTTTAACACTTTTCCAAACGGCAAATCTTAAGACATGTCCGAATTGAAAGCATCTGCAGACGACAAATCTAAATATGGCTTAAAATACTGATCTATCTCTGAAAGTTTAGAAAACATTGCGGTAAAAGAAGAAATTACTGGTTACCAGCCTTTCTTCTTTTTCCACAATGTTTTCAAAAGGGATTGTGTGGTAAAGGGTCAAAGGCTTCTCGAGTTTAAACGACCCTAAAGAAGAAGACCTGTGAAAACATTGTGGGAAAAGGAGAAAATGCTGGTAACCAGCATTTTCTACTTTTCCAACAGTGTTTTCTACCTTATGAAAGACAAGTTTAAATAGCATTTATTTGTCGTCTGCAAGTACTTTTAATTTGAACCAGTTTAAAATTTTGTCGTATGGTAAATAGGTATGCATTAAATGTTATTTATATTCCTATTGTTGCCAATATAGATTAAGATCATATCGGAACGTGCAGTTTGATCTTTGATCTACAACGCTCACCAACACGTGGCCGTTATTCCTTCAAAAACAGCATTTAAAACTTCAATGTTTCGGTCCTTTTCCAGACGGGGTTCCTGCGTGGTTCAGTGGAAAAGTGTAGAACTCGTGAACTGAAATACCCGGGTTAGAGCCTCATTGGATCTTTTGGGTTTCTCATGGGAGTGTCCTTTAGCAAGACACTTCAGAGCCCTTGTCTAGTCCTGGTAAAACCCAGAAAATACATGAATGAAGCGGCGTGAAACATCATTTTATCAATCAACCTTTTTCCAGACCTGTTTTATGTGAAGTGACTATTTGACCACTAAGACACCATGCGTTTCTTTATTTTTTTTAAAGTCTTTACCAAACAATCTCGTGTTTTAGAGACCCCGAGGAAGAAGACTTTCGAAAACAATGTGGGGAAAAGGAGAACATTCCTCTCTTTACATTTACTTTTGCAATTTGTCACAATGTTTATCTATCTAATTGTCTTTCTCTCCCCGCACATCCTTCGAAACTTTTTAACTCTTTACCACACAATCCCGTTAATAACGTCTCTTAAAGAGGTTTTCGAAAAAATTGCGGGAAAAGGAGAAAATGCTGCTTACCAGCATTATATCCTTTACCCACAATGTTTTCTGCCCTAGCACAGACAGAGATCATCAGTTGAGAGACATTTAATTTGTCGCTTGCAAATGCTTTTAAGCTGGTCCAGTCCAAAATTTTCTCGTTAAACTCTTGTTTTCTCTAGGTAAACCGATATAGACTTCTAAAATGGAAGTTCAAGAAATAACCCTGCAAGGATGGAAATCTTAGGCATCGAGAGTTATCTTTCTTGGATTAACGGTATTAATTTTCTACAGAAATACTTCGGAATACGCTTTTGCGGACAATTTAGGTTGGGATAAAACTAAACAGAACGTGCAGTATGATTTTGGATCTACATGTCCAATATGCCTTTTTCCCTCGCCGATAGAAAGTCAGAAGTTTACACAAAGGCGCTAATAGATTTTTTTTAGCTCTTTACCAAGCCACAAAATTTCAGATAGGTCCAAATTTTGAGCATTGACAAACAACCAGTCAGCTGTGACTCAAAAATTGAAACTTGTTTTGGAAGGGGTAGAAAACATTATGGGAAAAGGAGAAAATGCTGGTTACCAGCATTTTCTCCTTTTCCCATAATGTTTTCAAATGCTTTCTCGCTCAGAGTCGTTGAAACTCGAAACTGTGTGGTAAAAGGGTTAAAGCAGTTTAAGGCTAAATTAATAGTGCATGTATATTTGTTTGTTTGTCTAGAGTCGTTTAACTCCTTACCAAACAATCTCGATATTTAATGCCCCTGACAAAGAAAGCTTCTCTAAATATTGTAGGAAAAAAAAAAAAAAAAAAAAATCTTGGTTTTTCTCCTTTTCCAACAATGATTTCTACTTTATTACAACCGAAATATCCTCATTTGAGCCACATTTAATTTGTCGTCTGCAAATGCGTATGATTTGGACTAGTCTAATCTTTTGTCGCCCGGTAAAGAGTTAACATACTTCTGTGTAGTCTGATCTTAATGTATGCCGTTCAGAAAAGCTTCTTTTTTTACCTATTGCACTGAATGGGTTGTATCGCGGACATTGTAGCTTAAGATCAGACATCACAGACCGTGCAAACTGATCTTTGATCTACACCTTTCAGGTATAATAAGATTTTTTTTCCGGCGGAAAGAACTTTGTAAACGCAAAAAAATCATAAAAATTCGTTTAAACTTTATTTAACTCTATACAACAAAACCAAATTTAAGAACAGAACAGAACAGAACAGAACAGAACAGAACAGAACAGAACAGATATTTTACTGACGTATACTAAATGTACTTAGTTGTTAAAAAAATAAGATAGTAGAGAAAGATCTTATCGCGTGATATTTAAAGATAAGACTTGTCCAGATTGAAAGTAATTACAGCGGACATGTTTAAAGTAGCCCGTATCACAGGTTTTTTTCATGAAAAGGTAGAAAACGTTGTTGGGCAAGGAGAAAAATGCTGGTTTCCCGCACTTTTCTCTTTTTCCAACCATATTTTCAAAGGACTTTTCCCGCAGGGTCGATAAAACTCGGGATTGTTTCGTAAAAGGTCAAACATTAAAAGTATTATAACACACAAGTTTGTAATTCAGTAAACGTAGTTTAACCCTTATGCAGTAGGCGAACGAAAGAGCTTTTGTGGGTTTAGTTGACTAGATATATGAGCCATGCTCTGACAAAAGGGGGTTTAATGCATCTCCGTGATGCCTGATACCAAGCAAGTCGTCACATAATAATGGATTCATAAAATCTATTTTGTATAACAACCGACTGAGTTCTGAGGTAGACTGGTCCTTTGACATACAGAAAATTTACGAAAAGTAAAAAGTTTCGACTCAGGTCAGCCTGCGCAGTTCGCGCAGGCTGACCTGAGTCGATACTTTTTGTAGAGCATGGCTGATATTTATTTTGTGACACCTTTTTCACAGAGCATGGCTTATATTTATTTCTATATGTGCTTTTTACACTAAACATACCGATTTCAAACACAGACGTTATATGAGGAACATTGATCACAAATTATTGCAGCACAGTAATCTTATTCCAGTAATTTGTTTCGGTGCATTTGGCAGAAAATTAGCGTGAGAATAGGTATAAAAAGATAAATACCCGGCACTGAAGCAATCAAAGTACGAAGTTACGTCACAAATATCCATGCATAGCACCGCACGGTTGTTTTTACCTATTATTTCTCACAAACAATAGCCTGAGTCATTCATATATTAATTGCGAAATAAGTTAGCACTAATTCACACCAAGAACAAGACAGAGGGTGCCCTTCGCCTCCCGCGGGGGGAAATTATCCGAGAAAATTGGTGGAATTGGTTATAAGTATTGGTTTATTTGTCCTTATTATTGCACCTATCTGTCGGTCAGCCAGTGAAGAAATTCTGAACAAAATTGAATAGTGTTCCCATAATATTAAGCTAGTTTTCAAACTTAACCAGAATCCAGCATTTGGGACAAAATGATTCAGGTGGAGTCATGAAGTTATGTCAATGAAACAAGTTTTACTTTTCACAGGTAAGCGTAGCTCCACACCAGTATCATGTGCAGCACCCTTTCGAAACAGCAAAGTCCTTCTTAGGACAATCCACCTATCCATCCATCCATTGGCAAATACTTCATCAAAATTTTATAAAAAAAAAATACAAGAAAGCAACGCCAAAAGATGACATTGTCACAGGTGTTGTTTGACCCTTTACCAAATGACAAAATTTTAGACTCGTCCAAGTTTATAACATTGATATTAAAGTATGTGATAAACGATGAAGTCTGTGTTCAAACGGCTGGGAAACATTTTTGGAAAAGGAGAAAATGGTAGTTATCAGCTGGTCTCTTTTTCCTACAATGTTTTTCAAAGCTATATTCGATTGGATCGTTTAACCACGGAATTGTTTGATAAAGGCTTAATCCTTCATCATACGATTCCATGTTTTAACGACCGTGAAGAGGAAGACTTTTTAAAACATTTTGGGAAAGAAGAAAACTTTTTTTGTTCTTTTCCCAATATGATCTCTATCCTTTCAAAGACAAACTAAATCATACGAACAATTAATATGTCGCGTCCAAATGCTCTGAATTTCGTCAATACTTCAGTATTAACCCTTATCCTGCTAAATAAGTTAAATAAAACTTTCAAGCCAATAGTAAAAACCCGAATAATGTTATATCAAACTTATTTCTTGGAGAAAAAAAATCTCCTTATCGGACAGTGTAGAACCAAGATCAGACTGCACGTTCTGTGCAGTCTGATCTTGATCTACACTGTCCGCAAGAGGTTGGTGAGTCGCGCTTAAAAGCTTGATGGTTAATATTGTCTTCTTGTCAAAAGGTATACATCCTCTAATCAATCAACAACAACAACAACGAGTGCATGTCACGTGGTTGGCCAGCCTCTGTATCTCATATTATATAAACAACCGTTCGACTAGGCGGTTATCATTAATATCGGTTCGTCCGCATAGGAAACCACGAGGAAGGAAATATAATATTGATCTTTGTACAAGGATAATCACTTATTGAGGCAAGTATCACAGGCAGGTGTTGCAAAGCGTTTGAAATCTGATACATCTGTAGGGTTTGTTTTGTAGTTTTTATTGAATAGTGTCTAACTTATTCTCTTGTTAATTTTACAGAGGTTATTTTCTTTTTTGCTTTCATTTATGCATTGTAGAAAATATTCTGCTAACATAGATCACGAATGACTTGTACACGGAGTAGATCAAGATCAGACTGCACGTCGCTGCAAACCACCATTCGAAATTAAATTGTGTTAACACAACACTCTGCATACATCAAATCCGGTGATTATGTTAAACTCTTTATTAGAAAACAAAATTTATACTTGTTCAAATTTAAGGTATTTGTGAACGACGAATTAATTGTTACTAAAAACATGGAGTTCGTCTCTCACAGGATAGAAACAATTTTCGGAAACGGATGAAATGCTGGTTACCAGCATTTTTTTTCTTTTTTTTCCAGAATGTTTTCAAAAGCCGTTTTCCCAAGGGTCGCTAAATTTCGAGATTGTTTCAGTCAAGGGCAAATTAAACGGGACGGAGATTAAAATGTTCTTTGATCTTATTTTTGTTTTAGAAAAAGATACAAGTTAAAATTTGAAAATTTGATGCAATGTATTTGGAACAGATAGATGAAAAGACTGCAATATTAATCTTTTACAAAGGTATATTATTACTGAGACTGCGCGGTAATACATGCAAGGTTTCAAAAAGATCAAAGTACCTACAGTACGGAACACTGAAAATACTTGTAAGTTAGCTAGCAAATAACACACAGAAAAGCTTGATAAATTACGACAGAGAAAAAGTAACATATTGAATGACTGTTATCCATAATGTTTCTTTTTTTGGAGATAATATAATACATGTACATACAATAAAATATCTATTTGTTTCATTTAAAGGTTTTTCGTTGGTATATCTAAATTATGATAACATGAGAGCAGCAGAAACTCACTTACATACGAATTAATTTTATAGCTTCTTTCCTGATCCGTCAAGACAATCAGATATCAGCTAAGATGTTCAACATGGGCCACAAAATGTTGTCTGCATTTCAAACTTTATCCTCGCGGAGACCCCGATGACCGGCCCACACCCCAAAAGACGGGGCATATCCCTCAGTGCGTCGCACTTTGGGAAATGTTCACTGCATTATTCTTGTATACGTATTAGTTTTGGCTAGCTATACCCTTGGATGGGACTTAAACCTTTTATAGTACCGGGTTAACCCTTTACCGCACAATGCCGTCTTTTAACGGTCCTGGGAAAGAAGCCTTTTGAAAACATTGTGGGAAAAGGAGAAAATGCTGGTAACCAGCATTTTCTCCTTTTCCCACAATGTTTTCTGCCCTGTCAAAGAAAACTTGCACCATTTCAGCCACAATGAAATTGTCGTCTGCAAATGCTTTCAATCTGGACAAGGCTAAAAATTTGTCGTCTGGTAAAGGGTTAACAAAAAAAGTCCATTCTCTAGCTGTCCAAAGGTTAGGCTGCCTAAAGCTTCAGCAATTAATGTTTTACTTTTCTGTTGTCCAGAATTCTCCGTTTATTAGTTTCTCCATTAATGATATTGCCCATCCTGCTCCCAAGGAGGCTATTTTTGACATTCCAGCGACACAGAAAAAGTATCATAGGAAAAAATGTGGATATGGAAAAAGAATGTGGAAAACGGAGCAATTGCTTGTAAGAAGTAGCTCCTTTTCCAAAAGTGTTTTCAAAAACTACCTTGTACAATGATATAAAAAGTATGTCGAATAAACTGTTTGTAGGGTAATGGGTTTTAATCGTTCAGTCATGCATTGAGACAATCGGTAATTGGGGAGAGATCGGGAGACAGATAGTTATCTTGTCATGCCATGATTAATTAGTGATTCCAGGGAAGTTACAATTATGCTAAGGTCGGGCAGGTAGAAAGATACAAGGGGATTTTTTTCCACTGGATATAACAGGAAAATAATGGCGATTTGACCAACACAGCACTTCCTGTTTTTTAGCAAAGATTAAAGAATTTCTGTCAACGTTTGAAAACATTTACCAAAATGCGAAGGTGCGCACAATCGGTTACACAGACATTGGATTAAACTTCAATTAGTAATTCCAGGGAAGTTACAGTCATGCTCAGGCCGTGCTAAAGCTGTGCTGGTCTGAAGATAATAAGATTTTGGGAACAGGTCAAAATGCAGGTAACCAGCATTTTCTCCTTTTTCCACATTTTTTCTACCCTTTCAAATAAAAGTCCCATTGCTTGAAACATGTCAAAAATTATTGTCTGCAGTTGCTTTCAATTTGGTCAAGTCTTAAGCATTTATCTTCTAGTTACAAGTCAGTTCATATTTATTATCCCCATTATACAAAAATGCTTTCAAAGTCTTGTGCTCCAGATTTGTTGAGGTAAACAGTACATTAAATCACATTTGTTCTCTCTGTTTCAGATTTCGACGGGGGACTGTGCAACAGAGATGACAAAGGAAGTAGTCCGAGAGAGCGATAAGGGTGAACGTAAAATGAGCGTACCTAAAATCTGCCACGAAATCGAGGGAGAAATTCTAAACATTCCGGAAAACAAACTTTTACAAAGACGTCGTATGATGCACGGGGACTCGCAGCTCAGCCCAAACAGTGTGCCACATGGCAGATCTTGCTCGTTTCGAAATCGTCCCAGACCGAAACTTTTAAACGTCGACATTGATAGACCAAGACGAAGCAGTCTGCCATCGCCGTCTGCCAATTTATTGTCCGTATCGTTTGACGATATTCGAGGGAACAAAGAAAACTCGGAGCCTCTGCGCCGAGTTCGATCCTTCAAAACCACGTCAAAAGGAGGTGTCATTAATCGAGGAGACTCGTTCAAACGTAGCTCACACAGCGTCAATTCGACCGGAAGTGCGGTTGTGAGTGAAAGCGGTAATTCCGGAAGTCGGCAGCGAATAAACAGCACAAATTCGAAAGACAGCGGAACCGCGGAGAGTACATCGTCTTCGGCCCCGCTTCCTACAGTTTATAAAGTGGCCATTTTAGGGGACAAAGGGGTCGGCAAAACATCCCTTACGAACCAGTTCATGACATCAGAATTTGTGGCTTTTGAAAATGACGTTGGTAAGTTGATCTCTTTCACCGTATACATGTATTTTTATTCAGCACTCATTAATTGGGTTTTTTTTGGCAATGGTCGTCTCGGACAATGGGCATCTAGTGTTTCAACGATCCTGAGAAGGAAGGTCTTAGAAAACATTGCGGTAAAAGATAAAAAAACTACTGGGAACCAGCATATTCTCCTTTGCCAGCGTTGTATAAAATTCCAATGGGAACAGTTAACTTGAAAATCTTTTACTAAAAGTTCAGAACCGTTTGATATAAAATCATGCATAGATGCGCAAAAATATTGTCTCTGATTGGCCAGAACCAACTTACGTGTTATTTATCAGTGATGTAAGATATTACAGGAAGGGGATGGGCGGATGTCTACATTTACCGAGAAAGTGCCGTCGTAAATATTTTCATAATATAAATGTGTGCCGGTGATTCTTTGTATGCTAAAAACTAAGACAGGTAGGATTTGTTTGTTATTGTTCATCTTGAAGTTACCACATTCTTTTGATTACGACTGTAGGTGTAAATAAACCACAGGTACAGAGACGTGAACGGACTGTAAAACAATTGACTAGTCCACTGTGAGGGGCTGTAAAGCATTTAATTTGCCACAAGATGTTTCCTTTTTTTCAGTCTAAAGCAAAAGTGTATCGTTCATTCGCTAAGTTGGCTACAATGGCTGACCAAAACATTTATATCATAGAATTTAGTTCTAAAACCATTGGTTTGTTTTCATCAGTACATGTATGTAAACTGAATGCCATCAGCTTGTTGTATACATAGTAATACCACGGGCAAAATGTTAAGACCTACTTCTTGGTATTGATATACTCGAATGAATAAAAAGTGACTTACGATTGGTAAAAAAAATGCGTAAATGTTTATTCGGCGGGCCCCTGCTGACCTATTTGCTGGCGCATTTATGGCATTCTTATAATATAAGCATTGCTGCCGCTAACAGATACCGCTGAGCGCTTTCTCACACCTTATAGCAAATGAATACGATAGGGTATAACCCTTTTCTTGCACGTATTGGTGATTTAATATTTTTTCAAGCGTTTCCACTCTGTGAGTGCTGTTTCAAGTTACAGCTCGAACAAAACTTGTTCGGGGATTGATCAAAGACATGAAGACATGATTCATTCCTGTCTCGCTGGTGAATATTATAAGTTTAGAGCTTCAACATTTGACTTAGCAGTCTGCGTGATGCTAGTCTATAAAGAACGGAAATACAAGGACAGATGCACTGACCATGGCTGTATTACTCAAATACAGTCAGAAACGACATAAAACTTCCAACAAAACAAAATTTCTATACGGTAAAAATCCCCGGGAAACATATCGAAATATGAACCCATTTCCGTTTTAATTTCCTCTCTGTAGGGGAATGTGGAACGGTTTTGATCCATTCACCACATTGATGCGAGAGAGTTTAGTCTATGCTGCTTTTGAAAACATTGAGCGAAAGAAGCATTTGCTTGTTATAATTTTTTTTTTAAAAATACTACTTGCGATAAATGTTGCCCTGTCTTATAAATAACTTGTTTATTTCACATAGGCCTATAAACATGAATGTCTTTGGTAGGCTTTAAAGTAACCTAGCGTGGTATTGGGGGTGAAGCCTTTTTTTATGACAAAAAAAAATGTCGATATCAAACCGTTTTGAATTTCCAGGATATAACTCAAGTTTACAGTTCCCATTGAATTGTAATACCAGGTACTGATGTAAATTCACTGGACTGTGCAATTTATGGTTAAATAGATATTTCATTTTAGTTTAAAGTTCTTCTCAAGAATAATTTGCATACAATAGAGGAGATGGCTATCAGCTATGCCTGTTTTCTAGGTGCTGCCTCTGATAGAATATGCAAATTCCGCGATATAAGAATATATGATACGAGAGAGAGAGAGGGCAAAACCGGAATTTCAAGACTATACAGAATTGATTTCATGCACCTCATATAGCAACTTTTTCACCTTTCAAACTTATCTTTCCTTCTTCTTATTGAAAAAAGTCTTTATTTCTCTCTGTTGTACTTTCAAAGCACCCATGAAATTAAGAGTTTTGGCACAAACTCCTATAAGCATGAAACCATTTTATAGGCTCCGGTCAGGGATTTACCGAAAGGAATATTGAAAGACAGATTTTGTTGTGAAAAATATGATCTAAGACGAACTTTGTGCAAAAAAAAAATATGTGGGGCGAGACAAACACAGCTCAGTTTTAACAACTGTTTTACATGTTGCCATGGGAATGCTTCTCACCTTTGTTACATCGTTGAAAATTGAGAACTTCTTTTTGCAGTTTTACACAGATTCCAGTTAGCGCTATCAAATTTACATTTCGACCTTTGTGCATTGCAAAGGTTGAAATGAAGCTGTCACATAAAATCTTCTGAGATAACTATACAGCATATGACTTTAATATATGGGTATGGTTTAAAACATGAATAATGTATGAATACATTTGGTACAATGGTCATCTGTCTGTAAGAAAATGTCTTTGATTCATGTATTGTGAAAAGGTGGTTTAATGCATCTGCAAAAACTATCAACTCAGGTCAGCCTGCGCAATCTGCGCAGGCTGACCCGGGTCGAAACTTTTTGCTGTAGGTAAATTTTCTGCGTGGCAAAGGATCATTCTGCCTCATGATTCGGTAGGTTTTTAGATAAAAAAAGACATAATATACGACAATTTGCTTGGTTTATAGCATTACGAAGATCCATTTAACCCCCCCTCCCCGTTTTGCCAGGGCGACACCCACGTATATAACAT
Organism: Tridacna gigas; assembly: GCA_945859785.2. NCBI lineage: Eukaryota > Metazoa > Mollusca > Bivalvia > Cardiida > Cardiidae > Tridacna > Tridacna gigas. The sequence goes on along the minus strand of OX244034.2, from coordinate 62,553,806 downwards.
AGAACAGTTCAGCTCTCAATCCATTTCTATAATATAACAAGAGGGTCATTGACCCTAAAGCGCTCACCTGAGTAAAGTCACCTACAGATAATAAAGCTAAAGAGATCCTGGTTTTAATGATGTAAAACAAATGAATGAAAGTAACTTACTTTTTGACCGGACAATTTCGAACTTGTCCGATATTTCATCTAGACAAATATTCTGACTAAGTTTCATGAGTATAGGGCTGAAAATGTGGCCTCTAGAGTGCATACGAGGGTTTTCTAAGATTCGGTATAGTGACCTACTTTTTGACCGGACATGACCCAATTTCGAATGTGTCCGATATTTCATCCAGACAAACATTCTGACCAAGTTTCATGAGTATCAGGCTGAACATGTGGTCTCTAGAGTGCACACACGGTTTTCATAAGATTTGGCCCTCTGACCTACATTTTGACCCGACGTGACCCAATTTCGAAGTTGTCCGAGATTTTATCATGACAAACATTCTTACCAATTTTCATGAGGATCTGGCAGAAAACGTGGCCTCTAGAGTGCACACTAGGTAATGTTGACGACGCACGACACACGACGCACAACGGCCGACGGACGCCGGACACAGTCCGGACAAAAAGGTCACCTTGAGCACTCTGTGCTTAGGTGAGCTAAAACTGGATTGAGACCTGAACCGTTCTATGTTATATAAATGAGTGTCGCTCTGGCAATAGGAGGAGGGGTTTAATTAAAGGTGCATATCTACAAGCTTCAATAAAGTAAAGAATAAGGATCTACATTACAGTAAGAAAAGTATAGGACGTATTGTAACATCTATCAATCCTTAAAATGTGTATCATGCTTTGGCAAATTTGGAATCACAACCTCTGGAACCGGAAAAGTGCCACTGAATTGCCATTACTTAACTGTAACAATGTCGATTTTTATAATAATATTGTTTTAATAACGTTAAAAACCAAAACAAACCAATAAATAATATTTTTATTATCTGTAAACAACATTAACAACAAAACAATGTCGTGTCTGACAACAGCGTAATGCGTGTCAGATGTCTGGCATAGATATCGTTTTTGGCGGGGTAGCGGGCGAGAAGTTCACAAAGTTACTTTTGTATTTTTTGTGTGCAATATTAGCAGCTTTGAAACGTGTGAAAGAACAAATCAAATTCTCATATATCCTTGACAAAATGCCTAAAAACAACCTTTCCTATGAAAAACCTGATACAGAAGTAGATGTTAATCAAGAGAAAGGAGAAATTTATCTATAAACAGTTCAGAAAATAATTTCACCAACTGGTTTTTTCCCATAGTATTCGGTTATTGATTAGAACAAGTCTTCGGTTATTAATTAGAACAAGTCATTTGACTGTTCCTCAGACAACACTTTTTTCTTTATTTTGGAATTTCACAAAGAGGGATTTCCCCTTCCCTCCTCTTATTTTGATATTTCTGGAATGCACGGAACGACGTCATAGCGAATGTTACTCTACACGCGCGTGCGTAGATGTGTAGTTACAGTCTCTAGCCTATTTGCTGTCACTACGTATCAACATGATTACGTTAATTTATATTGACGATATCAGTTGTGTGTCTAAATAAAAGGGGAAGGGGGAGATCTGTTCTATCTTTGTTCTAAACAGGTGAACTCACGAACTTCTGAACTCACCTAATAAAATTAGTCAGTACTTTTTGATACCATTATCGTGAATCACGAGATACACTAGTCTTTTGACATACATAAAATTGACCAATAACAAAGGCTGTCGGCCCAGGTCAGCCTTCGCGGACTGGGCAGACTGACCGATACTTTTTGCAGATGCATTAAGCCCCTTCTCACATAGTATGGCTCATCTGGTTTATAATCAATAGGCGCATCCTCACCAATACAGTTGGTCATTTAGATTGACTGATCAACTGACTGAATGGTGTTTTACGCAACTTTCAACATTTTTCAATCATATCACGGCGACAGCTTTCTTTTTCATGTGTGTCCTGGGTTTCGCCATTTCCAGTGATTATTTAGATAGAGTAAGACAGAGGCCAAAGTCTGGAGTCTTTTGATATCTAATCGGAAATTCTACACCCCATATTTCTGACTCATACTTTCTTTTCCCGAGTAGTTTCTATGTAACATACTTAATCTTAACTATTTGACTCAAATTTGAACATGTCCAAATTTAGAGCATTTTGCAGACGACTAAAATTTAGCTCACAGAATCTGAATTACGTTTGAAAGGATTGAAAACGATCCTCCTTTTTCCACACTGTTTTCTGTCCTTTTACAGATGAATCCCATCCGTTGAGCCACACATTTTTATCGTCTAGAAATGGTGTTGCATTTGCACAAGTCTCATACCTTACCGTTTGGTAAAAGGTACATCGACCGAGGTCATTGCTCGCTGGAAATAGTCACCGTAATATAAAAGTCTTTATTGCTGACAGATGCTGTATATTGATGTAAATAAGGGGCGAAAACACTGTGGAGTTTGGTAAACAATATTTAGGGGAAAAGTTCCTGCAGGTCACAGTTTAGCGAGCGTAGTCCAACTTGTTTGAACGCCTTAATCCTTTACCACACAATCCCGACTTTTTACGACCCTGAGAAAGAAGCCTTTTGAAAACATTGTGGGAAAAGGAGAAAATGCTGGTAACCAGCATTTTCTCCTTTTCCCGCAATGTTTTCTATCCTTTCCAAAACAATTTTCATTTTTAGCCGCATTTAAATTGTCGTCTGCAAATGCTTTCAATTTGGGCCAGTCTAAAATTTTGTCGTTTGGTAAAGAGTTAAGAAATAAAAAATTAGATTTACAACTCGTCTAAATTCAAAGCATTTGCAGACGTTAAATGTGGCTGAAATGATGGAATTTGTCTTTGAAATGGTACAAAAGATTGTGGGAAAATTATGAAATGCTTTTTATTTTCTCTTTTTTTTTTTTCATTTTTTTTCCCACAATGTTTTGAAAACTTTCTTCCTCAATGCCGTTAAACAAGGGATTGTGTGAATAAGGGTCAAGCAAGCATCCAATGGAGACTAAAAATGCGCTTGCTAAACACAGGTGTTTGCTTAATACAGGAACAATTAAATGAGCCATGCTCTGACAAAAAGGGGTTTAATGCATCGGTATGGTGCACTGTACCAAGCAAGTCATCGCATAATTACGGATCCATAAAATCCGTTTTGTCTAACAACCGACTGAATCGTAAGGTAGAATGGTCCTTGGAGATGCAGAAGATTTACAAATAGTAAAAGGTTTCGACCCATGTCCGCCTGCGCGCACTGCGCAGGCTGACATGGATCGATACTTTTTGCAGATGCAATAAACCCCACCTTTCATAGAGCATTGTTTTATGACAAAAATGGTTTTAACAGAGCACTGCTAAATATATTTGCTTTGTCCGTTTACTCAATTTATGCCTGCTTAATGCAGAGTCCTTACTTAAAAGAGGTGGCAACTGTGGCAGGCTTAACTGTATTCATGACAGAACTCCCTTTAGTTTACTATTCTAGTATGGATTAATCTGTTGTTATTGCTATTTGTGAGATGTCTTTTACAGAAAAAGTCCTAACTAGGCAACAAAATTTTGGACGAGTCCAAAAGTTAAAGCATTATAAAGATAACAAAATGAAATGTGACTCAATCGATGCAATTTGTCATTGGAAAGAATGTGATCATTGTTGGACAGGGAAAAAGTGTTTGTTCTTAGCCTTTTCTCCTTTTCCTGCAATATTTCTAAAATTGTAGTTTGGTAGGGTAGTTAGAACTCGGGGCTTGACGCCATTTCTCCTGAATGAAATAGAATCAGAATGACCACCGCTGTTTCCATTCAGCCATTACAGTTCATTGCTCGTTGTAATGATAAATAAATGAACATTTATTGGCGACAGATGGAGATTAGATCAATGTTGACATGAACAGTGAATCATTTACAGTTTCCTTTGTTTCACCTTGTCAGCGCCATTGGCGAAAACAGGGGCTTTTGTGGACAGCCTAGATCAAGATCAGACTGTGCTCGACGTTGCAAAATGAGATTTGCATTTTCATCGAACATTTTTAGTATAGATCGAAAAACAGCCTGTAAAGCAATGGTGTCAACCGCTATTGTGATCTATCACTTCTTTATCTAGTCGTTTCTGACCTAGTTTTTGGCTCGTGGTGCAGTGTCCAATGGCAAGACACTTCAGCCCTGAGCCGTGTTCACCAACCATTCCAAACTGAATTATAATACTAAAGAATTTTCTGAATTTCGAGAGGAACAGGATTTCTGATCGGCAAAAGCACTGGCAAAACCAATTTAGCTAATCAGAAATTGCATTACTTTGTAAATTTAGAGTTAAACGATGCATACTATAAACAGTGGTTGGAACCCCAGCCTAGCGCTGGTGATAATCTGGATAAAAAATGAATAAGTCCTCTGTTGGGGTGATCTAACATAACGACCCTGAATAAGAAGGCTTTGGAAAACATTGTTGGAAAAGGCGAAAACCAGCATCTTCTCTTTTCCTCCACAGTGCCTTATACCCTTCAAAGTTTAGTTCCAACATTTGAGTCATATTTAACTTGTCGCCTTTAGATGCTTTCAAACTGGACTAGCCTTACCATTAATCTAGTTATAAAATATCACTTTCTTTCCGACTGCCATGTACTACTAAAGACTAAATTAGCAATGAATTGATTGAAATGTGTTTTACACCGCTCTCAATGTTATTTCAGTCATATCACGCGATGGTTCATATATTTATGTGTGTTCCGGGTTTCACCAATGTTAGGAAAGGGCTCTGAAAAGTCTTGCCCAAGGTCATCCCCGCTAAAAACCTTAGTGCTTCGAGTGAAGATTGGAATAAGCACGCTAGCTAATCAGACTATTAAGTTTCGAGCTAGATTTAAATGGTGTCTCTTTTTCAAGGACAAACCAATCGATTAACCTTAGTGCCAATATCACATCCGGGATGACATCTTTCGTGTTGTAACAAACCATTTTTAAAAACATTGTGGCTAGAAGAAAAATTCTTGTTTATCCCTTTATCACACAACCCCAAGTGTTAACGTCCCTAAGCAAGAAGGCTTTTGAAAACAATGTAGGAAAAGGAGAAAATGCTGGAAGCCAGCATTTTCTCCTTTTCCCGCAATGTTTTCTACCTGTTCTCGGACAAATCCCATTATTTCAGCCACACTGAATTTGTCGTCTGCAAGTGTTTTCGATTTGGACAAATTTAAGATCTTGTCGTTTGGTGAAGAGTTCTTCATAATGAACTTTGAATCACAATATCTCTATTTTACAAGGATGTTTACAAAGTCGTTTACAGCAAAGTCGGGTTTTAGCGCTTTCATTCCTTTAAAACTCTTTCACTACTAACTCAGGAAATTCCTCTATTTTCCTAGTTCTAAAAACAAATTTTCACTGCAATCAAAAATAACTTTCGTCTTAATTTAAAAACAGGGTAGCGGATGGTGTAGATCCAAGATGAGACTGCACATTCTGTGCTGTCTGATCTTGATCTACGCCGTCCGCAAAAGCTACTCAAGTCGTCATTAGCAGTGAAAGAGTTAACAAACAGTTCTGAGTTTTAACCCTCCTGACAAAGAAAGCTTTGTGAAGACATGGGTTACCCAAGATGTTTTCTATCCTTTCCAAAGGCAAGCCACACTATTTGAATGAAATTGAGCTATGCACTGTGAAAAGAAGGCTTACCGTATTTGCAACAAGTATCGACCAGGTCAGCCTGCGCAGTCCGCGCTGGCTGACCTAGGCCGAAACTTTTTTGCTTTTGGTCAATTTTTCTGCATGTCAAAGGACCAGTGTACCTCATGACCCAGTCGGCTGTTATACAAAATAGATTTTATGGATCTGTAACACTGTGATGACTTGCATCACGGATATGTATTAAGTCCAATTTTCACAAAGCATGGCTCAAATAAATTTGTCGTCTGCGAATGCTTTAACTCTTTCGGCACCAAATAAATAAACTTGACTTCTTTTGACAGCTGAAAATACAATCCACTTAAAGCCAGAAAGATTTTTATCGTTTAGGCTTGACTAAACAAGCGGATGGTATAGATCAAAGATCAGACTGCACGTTCTGTGCAGTCTGATCTTGATCTATGCCATCCGCAAAAGTTCCTGTTTTCGCCTATGGCGCTGAAAGGGTTAAATTCGGAAGAATGTAAAAATTGTGTCGTCTGGTCTATAATTAACAGATCATATGACACGTGTCTCCCCTTGGGTAAAGCCAGAACAACCTTGATATGAACATGGTGTGTCGTATTGCAATATTGGGTCGTTATATTGCGGAACAAGCGGCCATATGCAAACAGATCAAACGGGTTGATTGCATGGCATAGTTTGATAAATATTTTTTATCAGGACTTGTTATTGGCAAACAGCTGCCGTCGATAACAATGCCGTTTCTGATCAGTGTTACAGTCCTCATTCTTTTCCCCCGTATGCTTGATTTGTAGTGGACAAGCCGATTCTGGCAACTCAGTCATGTAACGCCTAGCTTGAAACCTGGGGGTCTCTTGTTCGATTCTCAGTTCTCTCAAATTCTTTTCTCGTTGTAAGTGAACAACCCGATTCTGGCAGCTCAGTAACGCCTGCCTTGAAACCCAGGGGTCGTCAGTTTGATTCCCAGTTTGCTCAAAATCTTTCCTCGAGGGGTAGTGATAGTCATTGTGGTTTGAGTAATTCCTCAGTCACTGCTGTTCAGAGTTTCGACGATTTTTAAGTGAGAAAGCAGGAAATGGTCCGCCAAAAATGTTGCGCGAAGACACTCCAGAAAAGCACTGGTAAGTGCACTGGTCGTCGCAATGTAATTGAAATAATTTGAACCGGCGTTACGCACCAAAATAAAGAAAATAAATGTTGGAAAAGTTCAAATAAGTTCAATTAAGCGTAATGTGTTTTGGATCGGGTTGAATGTTTCGACTGCGAGAGAGGGAGAGAGAGAGACAGTAAAAAAAGGACGAGTAAAACAATAAACAACAAATAACAATTGATAGACAGATAACAGGATACACACGACTGAGGTCAATCAATAAATCAAATTGTATCACCAAGGACTTGGCTAACCTGGCGTGTTAAAGTTCACATACTAATTGACAGTATTTGATTTCCTGGATTTCATTTACCCTTCGAGCGCTATGCCAACCTTAAGTTGCTGTCTCTGTCAGTGTGGATAAAGATCAGACTGCACAGAAAGTGCAATCTTATCTTTGATCTACACCGTCAGCTTTTTTTAACAGATATTCCGGCAAAAACATCTTTGAAATTGAAATATTTAGGCTGTGCTTTCAAACTATAAAAATCCATTTTATGAATTGAACGTTCTAATGGTTAAAACCGGATGTTCAGGAAGCGCTCATTTTTAACCCCTCGCATATAACCTTTTCAATTCCACAGGCGTAAACAAGGGCTTTTCCGGACGGTAAAGATCAAGATCAGACTGCACAGGACGTGCAGTCTGATCCTTGATCTTTACCGTCCGTTGTTTAGTCAAACTTTCATAAGTTAAAAAAAATCTGATTTTCAGTGGATTGTGTTTTCAGGCGTCACCGCGGACACATTTGGCGTCGAAAGAAATAAACGTAAATAGTTGTTTTCAAAAGTACAGTTGACCGTTATTTTCTTTGCTACAAGTGAAACTGATTTTCTGTCGATCTCTTTATAAGAACAGTTTCTACATTTGTTACAATGCTTGTTTTTAGCTATCAAACTTCTTATTGGACGACTTGAAATTTTTGAGTCGTCTATTTTGAAAACATTTGCAGACAAGAAATTAATGTGGCTCAAATGATGGGATAGTCTTTTAAAGGGTTGAAAAATGTTTACTTGCATCTTCTCTTTCCCTACGCGTTTTTTTTCTTTTCAAAAGCCCTTCTCCATAAAACAAAGAATTATTTTGTGAAGGGTTAAGAATAAATAAAAAGCAGAGCTCCAGATAAGAGGGAGTGATAACATTCTAAATCCATTAATTCTCTTCCAAACCCTATGCTGTGGGTACTCATTAGAATCGTCTCGATGAGACGATTCTAATGAGTACCCATAACATAGGGTTTAGTGGAGAGTTATTAATATTTTCTGTTTTGAAATCAAAATCACTCCCTCTATCTGGAGCTCTGAGTAAAGGACAAAGGGAAAATATCTCCTTATCTGACAATCAGTTTTAATGATAGAAAAAAAAAAAAAACGCGACGGATGCGCCACAAACTCGTCAGTTCACATTTACATTTCTACACGTTTGAATCCGGTCTATACCAGAAGGAAAATATGGCTGTTCAAACAGTATTTGCTTATTAAATGTTCCGTTCGATTGATAAACACGTAAACTAATAACAATATATCCCCGAGACAATATTGTGTCTGAATTCTTGAACTGTTTACAGGGAAAATTTATTGGGGAAATTCGTTCTTAGATAGATAAACAATTTGTACTAAAATAATCTTTACTATAGCTATACCACAGAGAATGGACAGAACAGTCCAAGTAAATAAGTAGAACAGTTATTTGTGAAACTACCAATGTATGATATGAATCTGTGATTGCAAACGTTTTAATAAGTCATTCTTGCTAATCGAGCCTGTACTAGACTACACAACACGCCTATGCCTACCCGTTGGGTGCTAAGAGCGACTCAATAACCTTTTGCGGACAGTGTAGATTAATATCATGACTGCACAGAACGTGCAGTCTGATCTTGGAACCACAATGTCCGATGAGGAGATATTTTTATCCCCCAAATAACTTCGAAATACTAGTAACAATATTTGGGTTTTTACTGTCATTTAATCTATTCAGCTGGTTAACCCTTCAACTGCTGAATAATAGAACAGAAAATTTCTACTCAATAGTGAAAAATCCAAATATCACGGTTTCAAAGTTGACTTTACCGGAAAAAGAAATACCGTATCGGACAGTGTAGATCAAAGATCAGACTGCACGTTCTTTGCAGTCTGATCTTGATCTGCACGGTCCGCAAAAGGTCAGTGAGTCTCGCCTAGCGGCTTAAGGGTTAAAGGTAAAATTAAAAACATCGAATTTCGCGACCTATCATGTGCCTTACACCTCTTCTGGACGAGTCAATTGTTTAAAGTATACCCGTATCTCAGTGTTTGTGGTATACCAATAGAGTGAGACGGCTTGCACTTGATCAAACCTTTACCAAACAATGTCGAGTTTTGACAACACTAGGGAAAAAGGCCTTTGAAAAAACATTGACATTGTGAGAAAGAGAGAAAGTGCTGGTATGCGGCACATTCTTTTTTTCTAACAAGGGTTTCTATCAAACAGATCACATAATTAGATCCCCATTTGTCGTCCACAAATGCTTTCAAGTTAGACAAATCTAGAATTTTACCGTCTTGCAGCTTTTGACCATTATACGTGTTTTAACAGCCCCAGTTGTTGTTGATGACAGTGAGGATGATGCTTGATGACAGTGAGGATGATGCTAATTCTGCAGGCTTTGTTTCAAATGTCGAATCTTCTTCACCATTTATATGTCGAGTTCCGATAGCTCAGTTGGTAGCGTACAGGACTTTAGAACAGGGGGTCGCTGTTTCGATCCCCGGCTCGGCCAATTTCTTTCCGAAGTTTCATGATAGTCATTGCGACAGGATTCATTTCTCTCTCACCGCTGAGCATTGTTTCGACGATGGCTTTGTGGGAAAGAAACCAGCTGCGATATAAGTGAAACAATGTTGAAAACAGCGTTAAACACCATACAATTAACCAATCAATCAATCTTAACCATATATGACTGGGGGAAGTTTCGAGACAAGTAGTTTGGTTTTAGGAAACGATACACACAATCAAGAAAACGCCCAGGATAAGTGATAAGTGTTCTCGCCAAGCCCACTAGCTAAGTCGGTAAAGTACAGGACTTGTCACCCAGATCGGCTCGATAGTTCGATGCCCAAGCTCGGCCAGATTCTTTCAGAATACTGACTACAGTCATTGCGACATGATTCATTCCTTTTTCACCACTGAAAATTATCTTGTTTATCCTTTTACCACACAATTCCGACTTTTAACCATCGTTAGAAAGACAGTTTTTGAAAACATTGTGAGAAAAGGAGAAAATGTTAGTACCCAGCATTTTCTCATCTTCCCAAAACAATTTTAGAGTCACATTTTTTTGTCGTCTGCGAATACTTTCAGTTTGGACTGATCTAAAATTTTGTCATTAGGTTAAGAGTCTGAAGAGAAAGTAGCCAATGGCTTGGAAACCTTGTCACGCGAAGTACAGATAAAACAGACCCCTCTATGTATAAGTGCACTGGCCCCTGAGATATAACTGAATAATGCCAAAAAATGGTGTTTAACGCCAATTACACAAGAAAATTATTTTTCTCCTTCTGTCACCACGATTCGTGAAGCAATGTTTTGTACATTTGTCTTTGTTTACCTATAGAGTATCTCTACGTCAACACGTGTCGATAATGAAGGAAATTTTAGCACCTGCGGCATTGAGGCAATAAAAGACACTTCAGCGATCATTAAGTGAATTCTCCAGTGACAGGAATCGTCAATTTGATGACGTCACTGACGCTAAGAATGAAAAATGCGAAACTGGGGCACAAAAATATTGGCTGAGGCCATCGCCCTAGGAGACATGTTCGTTTGGCATTTTCACAATATTCGGATTATTTTCCCGGTGGCATTTTTCTAGCATTATTTTCCTGTCTGTATCGTTGATAAACGTATTTGACCTATTCCCTTTGAAAAGGGGGCGGGGCGGGGGAGGGGGCAATGCATCTGCGAAAAGTATCGACCATGTCAGCCTGCGCAGTCCGCGCAGGCTGATCTAGGCCGAAACTTTTCGCTGTTGATCAATTTTCTGTATGTCAAAGGACCAGTGTCTACCTACCGTATGACATAGTCGGTTATTAGACAAAGTGGTTTTTATGGATATAATCATGTGATGACTTGCTTGGTATAATGCGTCACGGAGACGCGTTAAGCCTCCTTTTGCCAGAGCACGGCTCATTCATTCTAAAACCGGTTTCCTGAAAGAATTCGGTTACTATTTTCTAAATACTTTCTTTGAACTTTTGGTTGATTAACCCTTTCAGGGCTATAGACAAAAACAGGGGCTTTTTCCGGACGGCATAGATCAAAATCAGACTGCACATAACGTGCAGGCTGATCTTGGATCTATACCATCCACTATTTGAGCCTGTAAGAATAAAGTCTTTCCAAGTTTCAGTGGATCGTATTTTCAGCAGAACCTACAGTCTGATCTCAGATCGAGGCCGTCCGCTTGATCAATCTAGCCTTTAGAATAAAATAAAAATCTTTTTGTTTTTTTTTTCAGTCGTAGCATGAGGTCTAATTTATAAGAGCCATGCTCTGGCAAAAGAGGGTTTAATGCATCTCCGTGATGCATTATACCAAGCAAGTCATTACATAAGTATAGCTTCCATGAAATCTATTTTGTCTTACGACCGACTGAATCATGAGGTAGAATTGTCCTTTGAAATGCAAAAATTTGACTCATAGCAAAAAGTTTCGACCCAGGACAGCCTGCGCGGTCCGCGCAGGCTGACCTGGATCGATACTTTTTGCAGATGCATTCAGCCCCCTTTTCACAGAGCATGGCTCATGTATTTGGTTCTTAGAGAGAGAAAAAAAAAAATTGTCAAAAATAATGTCGAAAATAGTTGAAGCCAGAAGGACAAAAATGCCGCCGAACTATTTCGAGGACGAATCACACGAACATGCAACAAGAAAAGATTTCATCAATGATGTCATTGTTAATGACAGTGATGATGATGCTAATTCTGCTAGCTTTGTTTGAAATTTCGAATCTTCTTCACCATTTATATGTCAAGCCCCGATAGCTCGGCCGATAGCGTGCAGGACTTGAGAAAGGGGGTCGCTAGTTTCATCCCCGGCTCGGCCAATTTCTTTCCAATAGCACAAAATGTAAATTAAAATTTATTTTTAGAAAACAGTGCAGTATCAGATATGATTGCTCGTATGCGCAATCAGAATTGCTATTATACTACTTTCTCAAAACATATCTGGACCAGAAAATAATTCCAATTAACGGAAATTTTTGAAACATTGCTTTTTCGAATAGTTAAGCTTTTTTTTTTTTCTCTCCCCATTTCTGTTCGCAGACAAAAAGGGGCTTGCATTCAATTTTCTCTTATCACTATTTTCCTTTTTTCTTATCACTATTTTCTTTTCTTTTTTTTTACAGACGAAGAAGACAAAGATCGACACGTGACCGTGCTACTCAATTCCGAAGAGTCCACTCTCGAATTTGTAGACAGATGTATGGATAACACTGTATGTTTGTTAGTTGATTTCTTTCTGGTCTTAGTTCTTTTCTTACCATTGACGACACCAGAGGGTTTTGTGGACAGTGTAGATCAAGATCAGACTGCACAGAACGTGCAGTCTGATCTCTGATCTACACTGTCTACTCTTTTATCCTAGATTATGTCTGAACTGCCTCTTTATCGTGCAGCGGATCTGTATTTCTAGCCATTGAAGAAGTTATTTATTTGGTAGTAAAAGAGTTAAAGCGCTCTGTTAGGGAAATGGATATCTTGTAGCCACAAGGGAGGCTAGTTAAGTTGTGGCCAAGATTTATTATCTCGTGCCCACGAGAGAATATCCTCCTGCAATGAGAAAGTTAAATTGTGGCCACGAGGTATTATCTCGTGGCGAAATTTTTTTTTTCGTATGTTCTTTTATGCTGCTTTTTCATTTTTTTCGTGGAACTACCTACAATGAATGAAAGCTCACTCGCTAGGCTGAGTCATATCGTTCTGTCAAAAAATATATGCCCCCCCCCCCCCACCACACACCTTTGACTGATATGTATGATATGTAACTTGACGTCATGCATTCTTTATCTTCGAAGGTAGATCTCGAATCTTAACAAGTTCTATATATATATATCTTGAGGGAAAAAAGGCTTAACCCTTATCCCGCTAAATAACTTAAATGAAACTTTCAAGCCAATGGTAAAAACCACAATGTTGGTATTTCAAAGTTATTGCAGTTGGAGAAATATCTCCTCATCGGACAATGTAGATCCAAGATCAGACTGCACGTTCTCTGCAGTCTGATCTTGATCTATACTGTCCGCAAAAGGTCCTTGAGTCGCGCATGCTAGCCTTAGGGTTAAGAGATTGATGATATTGTAAAAAATATCACACATGACGCAAGACTGCCACGTATTTTGAGATAAAATTGCTAGAAGGGCGTACATCACTATGTGGAATTTCGAAATAGGTATACAAATTTACATACGCTATCTCTTCTCCGTATCGACTTTCTCACTTGTATTTACGCATAGGTTTTTTTTTTGTTATCTCCGAAATTTCGGAACTTCTAGCACCGTTTTTCATTACAGGCATGATTAATCGTCCTTCGAGAGAAAAAAAAAATAACAAAATTTGAATTTGATATTACGATAAATAAAACAAAAGTAGCCTTGATAGTGTTGTTTGTCACATCGCAAAAACTGTTATTCGTTACTTGACCAAGTACTACACCCCGTTGTAAAATTGTAGTGTTTAAGATTTTTTTTTTCCCTAATTCAAATTATCAGTATCAGCTACTTAGAGTAGGCAAAGGACTCTTTATGATTCAAACTGTCGGGGTTGGTAATGTGTTATATCCGCTTGGCAAACTGTTTCCGAGAACTGAAATTAATTTCGAATGAATTCATTCCTGTCTCACTAGTAACCCTTTGAGCGTCATGTACGAAAACATGGGCTTATGCGGGCGGCATAGATCAAGATCAGACTGCACAGAACGTGCAGCCTGATCTTGGATCTATAACGGCTTTTGATTAATTAAATCAAGCCTTTAAGATAAAACTTTGTCTAAGATTTAGAGGATTTGTTTTCAGTCCTCGAAAGATGTCGTTTGTTAACCCGTAGGCTGCTCAGCATGACTCAAGGACCTTTAGCAGACAGTGTAGATCAAGATCAGACTGCACAGAATGTGCAGTCTGATCGTGGATCTACACTGTCCGATACGGAGATATCTTCCCCCGAAACTACCTTCTAAATAGAAGAATTAAGGTTTATAGTGTAAGACTGAAAATTTCGTTTCACTTATTTTGTAGTATAAGGATTTTAACATAACGGGACTGCAGCGAGTGACTTGGAGAGGATTTTGTGTGAAGGACTGATAAAGAATCTCTAGGAATGTGTGAATAAATGCGCTCGCAGGCGTAACATAAAAAAAAAAAGATAAAAACTTGTTAAAAAAATACGAATCAAAGAACACACCCTGCCCATAAACAGTTTACATAATATTGTTGTCGGCTGACATAAACATTGATTGGCAGGTGAAACTGACAAGTCACGTAACTCAGAAATAGATATTATGTAATTGAGCCATGCTCTGTGAAAAGGGGGGCCGTTAGTTAATGTATCTGCGAAAAGTATCGACCTGGGCCGAAACTTTTCGCTTTTGGTCGGTTTTCTGCATGTCCAAGGACCAGTCTACCTCATGAGTCAGTCGGTTGTTGAAAAAAAAGTGGCTACTATGGATCCTAATTATGTGATGGCTTGATTGGTACAATGCATCACGGAGACGCATGAAGCTCCCTTTTGCCAGAGCATGGCTCAATTATAAATAAGAGAAAAAATGGACATACAAGCCCAGAACTTTTTTCTAGAACAAAACTGTTTATTTTGACATTTTTTTTTTTCCTCTTCATTTTTTTTTATGTATTTCAATCATGTTGAACTAACAGCAGATTTACACCAGGAAAGTGTGAATAGTTGCACTGTCATTTTAACCAAATACTGTATTACCTCGATCCCGAGCTTTAATCCTGATGAAGTCAGTGCTGGTAATAAGCATATTGTTACTTTTGACACAGTGCTTTCTATCCTTTCACAGACATTATTTTTTTCATTTTTCGTCTGAAACTGCTCTCAATACACCAGAGTCTTAAACTTTGTTACCAGAGTGTAGAATTTAGCATACAGGCTTTTTCATATGTAACGCTATCTTCACTACACAGATGGCACAAAAATACACATTTGAAGGAAAAATGAAATCTTTTTTTTTTGTAAGATAAAAAAAAACATTTTGGGAAAAGTAGCAATCATTGGGATCAAACAATTCATGATTTTCCCATTTTAGAATAACTCTTTACCAGACGACAAAACTGTAGACTTCTTCATCTGGAAAGCATTTACAGACGACAAATTAAACGTTGCATAATTTATAAAACATTTATCTCTGACAGGATAGAAAACGTCGTGGGAAATGGAGAAAATGCTGGTTACCAGCAATCCTTTTCCCACAACATTTTCAAAGTTTTGTTTTTCTCGGGGTCTCTAAAACTCGGGATTATTCGGTAAAGGGTTAACAGTTATGATTCACTCGAATGAAATTCCAGATTGACAGATTTTTCTCATCACAGAGTCTAGAATAGAAAAAAAAAAGGTTCATGAAT
This sequence comes from Tridacna gigas, assembly GCA_945859785.2. Classification (NCBI taxonomy): domain Eukaryota; kingdom Metazoa; phylum Mollusca; class Bivalvia; order Cardiida; family Cardiidae; genus Tridacna; species Tridacna gigas. The sequence continues at coordinate 62,538,376 of OX244034.2, read as the reverse complement.
CATAGGTATAAAGATAATTCCCGCAAAGATAATTCCCGCATGCGCAATACCTAGTGGAAAATTGATTCATTAATTCGGCATTCGTTCATTCAGAAATGAAATGAAAGACAGCAAGCAATCTAAAAAGCAAGACAGACAGGCGGACGGACGCACGGACGGACGCACGGACGAAAGGAAGGAAGGAAGGAAGTGAGGGAGTGAATGAATGAATGAATGAGAAACAAAACAAATGATTTTACATATTAATTGATAATATAGGCTTTTGTCGATTGATTGATTGATCGATTGATTGATTGATTGATTGATGGATGGATGGATGGATGGATGGATCGATTGATTGACTGATTGATTGATTCTCTCCTTTCAGGAGCTGTCCTACCAGAATTTTGACGCATTTGGGGTTGTCTTTTCCATCACAGACAGGGCTACTTTCCAAACAGCGGTTGACCAGTTATACACAATAAGACACGAGCTGGATAGAACTGATAAGCCAACGATCCTCATCGCAAATAAAATAGATCTCGTGCGGAAACGAAAGGTAGCGAGAGAAGGTGAGTGTTTTACTTTGTTGTTGATAATGATGAATTGACGTTAACCCTTATCCTGCAAAATAACTTAACCCTTTACCAGACGACCAAATTTTAGCCTTGTCCAAATTGAAAGCATTTGCAGAAAACAATTTCAGCGTAGTTTAACTGGTGCAATTTTCTCTTGATAGGGTAGAAAACATTGTGGGAAAAGGAGAAAATGCTGGTTACCAGCATTTTCTCCTTTTCCCACAATGTTTTCAAAAGGCTTCCTTCCCAAGGGCGTTAAAAGGCGGCATTGTGCGGTAAAGGGTTAAATGAAACTTTCAAGCCGATGGTAAAAACCAAAATGCTGGTATTTCAAAGTTATGGGGGTTGGGAAAATCATCTCCTTATCGGACAGCGTAGATCCAAGATCAGACTGCACGTTCTGTGCAGTCTGATCTCTATCTACACTGTCCGCAAAAGGTCAGTAAGTCGCGCTTAGCAGCTTAACTCTTTACCACACTATCACGGGTTTTAACGACCCTGAAGAAGAGACCTTTTGAAAACATTGTGGGAAAAGGAGAAAATGCTGGTGACCAGCATTTTCTCCTTTTCCCACAATGTTTTCTTACCTTCCCAAAACAAATTTCAGTTTTTCAGTCACATTTATTTTGTCGTCTGCAAATGCTTTCAATTTGGACCAGCCTAAAATTTTGTCGTTTGATAAAGAGTTAAGGGTTAATAACAGACTTGGAGGTAAAGCTCAGTCTGTATCTATTTTACCGACCGACCGACCGATCGACCGACCAAACTCATCCAATCAGCTAAAATGTCTGAAATATTGGAACATCATGGAAAATGAATCAATCTTTTAAGATTAAACCGTTGTTCCAACGTTGGCGCTTTATCATCCATTGAAAAGTAAGATTTATGGAGATATATTGTAAATGCAGTATTGCATGATAATGACAATTTAATTTGATTAATGCGTGGCCATGGATCAAATTACAAACCCGGGCGATTTATTGATCCATTTCGCCTCTTTTACAAGTTGCTTCTCTGTGATTTCAGACAATGTGAATATTTTTTTGAAATATTTCCTATGAATGGGTAGAAAACATTTTGGGGAAAAGGAGAAAAATGCTGGTTACCAGCATTTTTCTCCTTTTTTCCCAAAATGCTTTCTCCTTCTTCCCCAAACGTTTTCAAAAGCCTTCTTCCATGGGGATTGTATAAAAACGTGATTATTTAATTAAGGATTTTTTCATGGCTTCAGGAGACCTTGTAGGTCCTCTGTGTTTCTTTTATCTTGCACGTCGTATGTTTGTTAAGCTTCCTCTGTAACGGCCTTGCCAGACACGATGTTAATGACATTTTCTTCGCCGTTAGCCCTAAATACTAAAGGAAGTCACAAGATAAAACGCTCAAAACGTCTTTAAATATTTATACCTATGGCTAGAAAATAAGATAAAGGCTTGTTCTTGGGGAGTAACAGTGTTCCTCTGTTAAAAGTGCTCTGGTATTATCGTATAGAAGATGGGATGGGTGCTTTATTTGAGAGTTGGCGAGAGAGAGAGAGAGAGAGAGAGAGAGAGAGGGTTAGAATATTTTGAGCCGCTTTGGGCATAATATTTTTCTACGTCGCTCGTAAACGTATACAGAAACTTTTAAGTCCTCAGCGAAAATTAAGCCAAAGATCGCGATGCTCTTAATCTGCACTTTTCTAACTGAACTGAAACTGAACTGAAATCTATAAAAAACAATAGGACTAGTTATCAAGAAGTTTTAAGTTCGAATTCCGACGCTACCACCATTCTGGCCAAGGACCGGTAAAAGTCATGGCGATAGGACCTAATCCTTCTTTTAACTATTTTCCACGTGGCGAAATGTTAGACTTGTCCGAATTGAAAGCATTTGCAGATTGCAAATGAAATGTGACTGACACGTTGAGAATTCATTCATAAGGTCAGACACACTGTAGAAAAAGGAGAAAATGCTGGTTTCAAAAGTCTTCTGCCCTCGGGGTCAATAAAACTCGGGGAAAACGGCTAGTAGGTTTTTGAAAGACTATTGTGCACAATTCTGATTGAAGAACTGCCAGGACTGCATAAGGTAGGGGCACTGGCTTCCATGGTATAGAAAAGTACCGTTTTAATCCTTAACAAAACAATCCCGAGTTCTATGATTGTATGGTGTTTAACGCCATTTTCAACATTATTTCAGTTATATCACGGCGGCCAGTGCACCTATCCATGCTTTCCTGGAGTTTCTGTTACCAGTACTCTGCACAATATTCTTTCCAAGCCACTGGCTGCTTTCCCACATAACCATCGTCGAAACAATGGTCAGCGGTGAGAGAGGAATGAATCCTGTCGCGATGACTATCATCAATCCTCGGAAAGAAATTGGCCAAGCCGGGGATCGAAACTGCGACCTCCTGTTCTCAAGTCCTGTACGCTACCGACTGAGCTACGGGGGCTTGGCCCCGAGTTCTAACGACCCTGTGAAAACGAGCCTTTTGAAAACATTGTGGAAAAAGGAGAAAATGCTGGTAACCAGCATTTTCTCCTTTTCCCGCAATATTTTCTATCCTATTAAGAATATATTTCGTTCTTTGAGCCACCTTTAATTTGTCGTCTGCAAATGCTTTCAATTTGGATAAATAAAAAATTTTGTCGTTTGGTAAAGAATTAACCACACAATGTCGAGTTTTAACGACCCTGAAATTGAAGGTTTTTGATAACATTGTCGGAAAAGGAAACAAATGCTTGAAACCAGGATTTTTTTCCCTTTCACCTCAATGTTCTCTACCCTTCCTATGACAAATTTCAGTTTTTGAGTCACAATTAATTTGTCGTCTGCAAATGCTTTCAAATCTGACGACAAATTGTCTTCTAGGAAAGAGTTACTTAAAAACCAAAAAGAAATGCATTTATTAACCCTTTACCGCACAATACCGCCTTTTGACGACCCTGGGAAGAGGCCTTTTGAAAACATTGTGGGAAAAGGAGAAAATGCTGGTAACCAGCATTTTCTCCTTTTCCCACAATGTTTTCTGCCCTGTCAAAGAAAACTTGCATCATTTGAGCCACAATGAAATTGTCGTCTGCAAATGCTTTCAATCTGGACAAGGCTAAAATCTTGTCGTCTGGTAAAGGATTAAATAAGCGGTATCCCTCCTCCGCAGAAATACGTCACTCCTGAGGTCAACAGAGAGTGTGTTTCTCCCTTCACTTTTGGTGTGTTTACCCATAGATCGATCGCCAAATAAACGTAATGGAAATGTACATTAAATTGCTTTCGAAAACGTCATGGCGAATGGAGAAACTGCACAGAATGAGCTGCTTTTACCTTTGCAACAGTGTCTATAAGCTTTCCTATATCAAAATCATCGTCAATATTTTTTTTTTAATTAACTCATAAACAAACGACAAAATTTTAGTCCAAATTGAAAGCATTTGCAGACGACAAATTAAATGCGACTTCATATTGAAATTTGTTTTGGGAAAGATAGATATAATTGTTGGAAAAGGAGAAAATGCCGGTTACCAGCATTTTATCCTTTTCTCACAATGTTTTCAAGAGCCTTCTTGTCCTGGGTGGTCAAAATTCGGGATTGCGTGGCAAAGGTTTAACCCTTTTCAATCTCTTTGAAAGCTGAGCACCCACGAATAAAAACTTCCAGAGAATGCCAAAAGGGGTTGCCAAACGTACATGAAATTCATTTGAGATCAGTGAAAATCCAGCTCAGAATGCAAAGACTTGTATTCTTTTCTTAGTTATAAACTATCCACCTTTGTTAAACGGATACTGTGACAAAATTGCAATAATTCAGGTTTTGTTTTCCTTTAACGGAGTATATCCGTGTCATTTATTATGTATAACAGGAATGGTAAATCATAAGCAATTGTCAAAAACACACCACAGTATCATGTACAGCCTTATACAAGACGTTTACCTCGACCGACCTTGAACTTAAGTTTTTACTGCCTCCTAAACCATTGCTTCTATTCTGCTTAGCTCTTCAAGTAAATGTTTGCTCGTTGTACAGACATCCTAGATCAAAACCAGACTGCACAGAATGCGCGGCCCGACCGTTGATCTACACTTTCCGATATTTTTTGAAATATTCTACATGTATTCCAAAAAAGCCTGAAATTGGTCAAGTGTCTTCAGAGAGAGAGAGAGAGAGGAGAGAGAGAGGAGACTTTTTATACATCCATATACATCACAGTTGTGGTTTTAACCCTTAGGCTGCTAAGTGCGACTCACTGACCTTCTGTGGACAGCGTAGATCAAGATCAGACTTCACAGAACGTGCAGTCTGATCTTGGATCTACGCTGTCCGATAAGGAGAAATCTTTCCCCCTAAAAATACCTTTTGAATAGCAAAATGTTGGGTTTATACTAATTGTTTGAAAGTTTCATATCTTTTATTTAGCAGGATAAGGGTTAACTACAGTACATCTATACAGCTGCACAATTTATATCGATTAAATGCAATATTTGTTCTGTTGTATTTTATAATACTCTTGTTTTGTCTCTTTACAGAAGGACGTGCCGTTGCCAAGCAATACGACTGCAAGTACACAGAAACCTCGGCCGCTCTCAATCATCACGTAGATGAACTACTGGTCGGATTTTTGTCACAGATTCGTCTCAAAATGACCCCTGGCATTACGATGGAGCCACCTAGTTTCGCAACACACGCCAAATCAGGAAAACAAGTCATGTCAGGCCCAAAGAAATTTTTGCACAAACTGTTCAAGAAAAATATGGGGAAGACCTCACTTCACGAATGTGAGAATTTGTTTTCGGAGTGAAAAAGATATGTTTTAACAGTCGAAGTGATGATTCTTTTGCTTTCTAAGTACTTTTCTGTCAGACACAAAATTAGAAAAAAAATCCCGAGAATTTGATAACGTTCGTGACCAAAGTGAGAACTACTATACAAATTAGAACAGAAGCGACGTAGGTGCCTGTAAGGAAAGTAAAATCACGTGTTCGTATTTAGAATGACATACACACAACACAAATTGCCATATTTGATTCCCGGTGACGTCACGCCATGCACTAAAATTATTAATTCATATTAGATGTGTTAAGCTGAAACTCTAGAGTCGATTCGATGAATTCGGGTAGCAGTCGAGTTACGTCAGTTCCGGTAAAATCCTCATTCCAAGCGTACAATGCTTTTACGTCTATGTCATCGAGTTGCAAGATGGTGGGTGGCAGAGAAAAAAAAGCAATAAGTAAACAGCAAGAACTATCGGTTAACTTAGTTAATATCTGTATGTTCTGCTATCAATGTCAGATTTATATGGCAGCTGTAACTTTTTCCCCGTAGCTTGTCCGTAAATTAGTCATGAAAATATTACGTCCGACTTAATTTTACATGTTATGTTCACCCAGTTAATTGATTGATCAAACAAAACGTCTTCAACCGTTGCGTTTTAGACACCAACCGAACTGTTTCAATGGGGTTGCCATGTTGAGGAGAACTCATTGTAGAAATTGTTATTTTGCAGGACCGATGAGTTGGCATCAAAATCAAGGCACAAAATGTAGTTCTAGGGTTTGCTCTCGAATTTCAGCTGAACTCATCCATAATTAACTTAAGCTAGCACCATTGTTACAGTCTGTTTGTCTACGCGTAAACAGGGTAAGCGTGGAAATAGTCTTTGTCAAAGCACTGCGAGTACTGACATTTAATGTTAATGATTTAGTTAACTGAAAGGTTTTTACGCCTTTTTTAACATTATTTTAGCCATATCACGGCGACATCTCACATATTCATGTGCTGGGTTTCACCAGGCTAGGAATCTGAATGTCTTACCCAAGGCACTCCTACGAAGTTAATGTTAGGCTGCTATTTTGTTTCATATACTGTTGCAAGTTGGTTGTGAGTTACCCGTTTTGTCGAATTTCACGGGGCATTTCTATTTTGATAACATTTTGTTGACTTTCATTTTCAGACATTTTCCACTGGGTTACATGGTACTATTTTAAATACATATATCGCATTATTTACTCATTAATTGAATTTATCTGAGATATGCACTGGTTCTCCAGTAGAATTTAGTGTTAGATGACATCTTTATTTCATAGTTATTTATTGACCTACTGACAACAAATGATTGAGCAATTTCAATAAAATGTTTATTTTTGCCAAGGAAATCGGAAACTTCTCGATCGGACTGCATTTTCTTTTTCAGACGAAAGCTTACGAGCAAAAGAGACTACTTATCCGTTTAAATCGATATTCAAGACTATAGTCTCGTTCTGAACAATGCATATTCGGTACTCTAGCCTCGCTCGAAAAAATCATCCTTATTTAAACTCTACAGAGTCCAATATTGATTCTGACATTTTGTACTCACGTGGTAGTATAACACCGATTTCATTTATCGTTAAAACCTCTGTAAGTAATAAGAACTTGTCGCACTCGTTCTTGCACTGTATATAATAGATCATAAGTGCTTTGTGTACATTTCATAAGTATACATTTTTGTGTACATTTTTGTTTACAGTTTTGTGCACTCTTTAGTGTAAATTAACCCCCAAAGCGCCAGAGTAACTTTAGCTGCTTTGTGAAGTGTGAAGATCAAGGTCAGGTTGGAGAGTGATTTGATTTTAAATGAAAATTGTGTATATTTTGTAAAACAGACTGTCTCTGAACAAAAAATCATAATGGAACATGTAGGTCTTGTACTGACTAAACATATGAGTCATGCTCTTGCAAAAGGAGGTTTAATGCATCCCCATATCTGTTTAACTAATTTTTCTGTACTACTTTCACTGCAATCGGCAACATATTTCGCTTTTACAAGCGATGTAAATCAGGATGAGACGGCACAGAACGTGCAGCATGATCATGGATCTACATTGTCTTCTACTTGATTATAAATCACGACAGACTGTCTCTTTGGTGGGAGTAGGGTTGTATTTTCAGACCTAAAAAATAGACAATTTTATTCATTTGCTTCTTAAAGGGGGTTAGATACATTGTATGGTTCAAATTCTCAAACGGTTGTGGTTAAAATATATTAAACAATTATTTTGTAAGTACTCCTGTGTGTATATTTTCCTAATATGTGACAGATAATTATTTTTGTAATAAAAGTTGATGGCATTTACATGAACGATGTATTCGACCTTTCATTTATTTCCTTTTTATTTCATTTGGACCCGTTTTATTTCATGTCCCTTTTCAAACATGTTCCAGTCACAACTCGGCGAGAAAGCACCTACCAATGTTTCCTGAGAAATCTACCACTACAAGGATTATAAAAGAAGTGCTTTGCTATGTTTCTAGTGGGTATCAAACTCGGTCTTTTACCGTATATCAAACAATTAAATGTTATAACTAGCCAAAGGAAAAAAGAGGAAAACGTCGTAAGAAAAAGAGAAAATGTTTGTAGCCTGGATTTTTCCCTATTTTCCACAACGTCCTCCATGCTTTTAAAGCCAAAATCCATTATTTGTGCCGCATATAGTTTATCATTTATAAATACCTTCAATTTTGACAAGTCTAAGTTTGTCGACTGGTCAAGGATTTAAGTACTAATGAAATAAGATGAATTTTTTCACTCTGGAAAAAGAGTCCCACTGGAAATATTGCGATTTTCAACCTTTTCTATATTATAAATTACACTTCACAAAGTTGCGGACGGTGTAGGTTCGAGATCAGATTAAGAAGGAGACACTGCTACGACGGCTACAGTATGCCAATGCCATCATCACGTATGCCAGCACTATCGCTTAACCCTTTAGTTAAAAATCTCCTGTTTTAATGACCCTAAAGAGAAAGACGTTTGGAAATTTTCTACTTTTCCCACAATGCTTTATATCCTTTCAAAGAGAACCCCTATCCTACAATTCACGTTTAATTTATCATCTGCCAATGCTTTCAATTTGAACAAGTTTACAATATATTTGTTTGGTAAAGACATAGGCCTTCAGCAAACAACAAAATTTTGGGCTTGTCAAACCAAAGATTTTTCAGAGCACAAATTATATATGGCTCATATGATGGGATTTGTCTTTGAAAGGGAAGAAAACAATGTGAGAAAAGAAGAAAATGCTGGCGACCAGCATTTTCTTCTTTTCCCACACTGCTTTCAAAAGACCTCTTTTTCAGGGTCGTTAAAATTCAAGATTGTGTTGTAATAGTCATATCCTAGCCTTTAGCCTATTCAAGCTGTAACTTTCGAGGGTTGCGTGTGCAAGTATTTGAAACACCTGCTTCCGTTCACTACCAATACCTCTCGTTCATACTACAGAAAAATAACTTTATTTCTGGGGCAAACGAGTGGGTAGGGATCAGACGCCGCGTTTTGCGGCGGCTTTTTTTTTTTTAAATTCTTTTTGTTTGTCATCTTCTGTACGTACTTTTATGGACGGTAGACATCAACTGGTTAACCGGTGAGAAAAATAAGAACATCCCACAATACAAATGACTTATGTCTTCACCTAATCGTCTTTATACGGTCGAATCGAGTTCATGAGATAAAAGTCAAAGATTGTCCTGTTTATTTCGTATGCAAATGGAATCATTTTCCATATATGGTCATTCTATTAGTAGAAAATGCTAATTCTGTCAATTATGGAGGCATGATAACGCACATCGCTGGGTGCAATCACTGGCAAACGCATCCTGCTGTCGTAACACTTAAAACTCTTTACCACACGAAAAAATTTAAACTTGTTCAATTTAAAAGCATTTATTGTGGTTTAAATGAGAAAAGTGGTTTGAGAAAAGGTAGAAAACGTTGCGGGAAAAAGAGAAAAATGCTGTTTACCAGCAGCTCTCCTTTTCCCACAATGTTTTCAAGTCTTCTCAGTTCGGGATGGTGTGATAAAGGGCCAAGGCGCCACAAGAAACGCACGCGGAAGACAAAGCTCGGCTGCAGTTGCTCTTACAGTGAAAATGCTAGTCGAAAAAAGGGGCATAACTGTGTCAAAAACATGTAAGCCATGCTCTTTGAAAAGGGGTCTTAATGCATTTAAAAAGGGTATCGACTCAGGTCAGCCTGGGCAGTCCGCGCAGGCTGACCTGGGCCGGAACTTTTCGCTATCGTTCAATTTTCTGTATGTCAAAGGACTAGTCTGCCTCATGATTCAGTCGGTTGTTTAAAAAAAATGGCTATTATGGATCCATAATTATGTGATGGCTTGATTGGTACAATGCACCAAGGAGAAGCATTAAGCCCCCTTTTGCCAGAGCATGGCTCATTTTTAGGGTATCTGTCCTCCTGGAATGGGTGCTTCTTTCAATAGTTCACAGCTAGCCGAAGTTTGAAGTGAAATTTTCATTAGTGGCAGAGGTATGGATTAAAAGTAAACAAAAAGTAGAGCGACCTTGAAATGTTTTTACTTACTGTATTTTTGAAAATCATTTTTTCTGCCAGCGAGTAACACTTAGACCGACCGTACAGTAACAGATTGTCACCTACACAATAATTTCAATACTTTCAAATGGTGTTATTTAAATTCGAATGCATTTTAACACCCACTTTGTTTACATTTGGCAGCTATAGGGCTTTTGAAGGAATTGGATCGATTAGGCACCATGGTAAAAGGTCTCGTTCGTTTCTAAATATGGCGATGGAAATGTATCCGCATGTGCAGTATTAACCGGATGTGCCGATACGCATGCTCGTTAACAAACACCCCAACCTCATTATAATATTTCAGATCTTACTTCGAAATATGTTGATTTCCTTGATCACATGTATTAATTTATTGAATTATTAACGAAGAATATAATTTATTATCTAGTTTGAAACTTACTATACTATCATTAACCGATGCCAAGCCCCCATAGCTCAGTCGGTAGCGTACAGGACTTGAGAACAAGAGGTCGCTGGTTCGATCCCCGGCTTGGCCAATTTCTTTCCAAGGATTGATGATAGTCTGACATCGCGACAGGATTCATTCCTCTCTCACCGCTGACCATTGTTTCGACGATGGTTATGTGGGAAAGCAGCCAGTGGCTTGGCTTGTGAAAGAATATTGTTGAGTACTGGTAAATGAAACTCCAGGAAAGCATGGATAGGTGCACTGGCCGCCGTGATATAACTGAAATAATGTTGAAAACGGCTTTAAACACCATACAATCGATCAATCAATCAATCATTAACCGATATATGGCTTACGTAATTTTCTAAGCCCATTGATTTGATGGAAAATGGCACGAGACGTTAACATTAAAACTGTGATCTCCCGGAACAAATTATAGCAGTAACCGTCTTAAACTTTACCAGACGACAAAATTTTAGACTGGCCCACATTCAAAGCATTTGCGGACAACAAATCAAATGTGGCTAAAATGATAGGATTGGTTTCTGAAAGGTTAGAAGACATCGTGGGAAAAGGAGAAAATGCTGGTTACCAGCATTTTCTCCTTTTCCCACGATGTTTTCAGAAGTCTAATTTCCCAGGGGTGTTAAAACTCGTCAATGTGTGCTAAATAGCTAAAAGCATTCTTGTGAAACTACATAATTATGAAACACTAAAAGTTGATACATGTATGGAAATATTGTGGCTTTTCCAGCGATTTCTCTCTTTTTCAAACGGTCCGCTGATCAAAGTGATCTGCTGTATTCTTACGTAAAGTAAAATGCGTTTAAATGAGTTTTTGAAGAATAGGTTGCAAAGCTTTTGTTTATAGAGAGAGTAACGTTGAGGCCACTCCTACATACAGGGGTAAAGTAACGTAAGTTCAACGTTAATTGAACAATTCAAGTTTGACAAGGGGAATCTAAAGGTTGAAATCTGGTTAAAGAAAACAGAAAATATTTTTAAAAAAGATAAACGGCGTAAGAGATACTGGAATATGAATATTGAAACTCTTTTGTGGCTCAATATGAAGTAAAATAATGAAAAGTAACCTCATGAGCAATTGCCTCTTTTTCTCTCACTGTTTTTTCATTTTGTTGAAAAGTATTATTGTATTATTGGGTAACGCATTTGAAAATATTATATTTCCAAATTGCACAAGAAAAGAATAATTCTCTACTACATTATTGCTGTGGTATGAATCAAGGCCCCGGGGTATTGATCAGTAGTAGCAACCCCTGTTAATAGTGGTTTCATGAATGTGTGAGCAAATATTGCAGCAGGGGCCCGCCGAATAAACATGTACACATTTTTGGCCAATGGCAAATTACCATCAATCCATTCTTTATCTATACCAAGAAGTAGGTCAAAAGCCAGCGTATTCAGCTGCGCCAAAAATCAAAGCATTGAAAGCGCTGCTGAGGTGGGGAGCTTTTAATCTTTCTCAAGTTGATATCCAATTGTTGTACCAAATAATATGGACGTAGTGCTGCTAGAAATAAACGAGTAAAAGCAAGCAAACATTTAAATAGCTGAGAAGTATCTCTCCCATAAATCTCAGAGCAAATTGGCAAATTTCTCTCTAATGTTTTTTTTTTTGGGGGGGGGGGCTGTTCAATAGAATGTCAAATAAAACGATGTGAGAAGTATCATTAAGCAGTATCTGGACAAATAAACCAATTCTATTCAAAGGAATTAGCACAAGAGTTATCATGATGCTTCTAAGCTTTCCATGGCACTTGCTGACGCTCCTTGACACTATTTGGAGGAACTGAAACATAAACTCGTATTCCTATGCATGACTCACGGTAGTCTGTTCAAACACTCTTTTTTAAAATTGTCTAATGATAATGGTGTATTTGTTTACATATTTATCGCGCAAGTCGAAAAAGTTTCAGTATTGTTAACGTTTTAGTAATGCATTGATGCCAAAGTGAATGAAATGCTTTCTTAATAGTACTACTTTTTCAGGTAATGATTTTGCATTGTTAGGTACCCAAGAATTAGATTTTTTAGTTTCAATTTCCCACATGGTAAATCTGAGTTGGGATACCCCCACCTCAAAAACCCTGGTGTAATGTGCCATTTCGATAATCGGCGGCAGGCCACTGAACTGCGCTATTTAATTAATGCCCCTCACGTATTCACTTTCTCTTTTTGTCCTATGAGAAAACGTCGTAATCTTCAAACTGTTTCAACTGCTAATTCCCGAAAGCTTTTTGAATTAGACAGTCCATCTCAGAGACGTTATCTGCAGAGTCCTAGCGGATAATGCACTTTGTCATACATTAGAAGGTTAAAACAATTACTGTATAAATGCGGCTTTTTACACTTATGCAGCTGCCATCACTGGATAACTTTGTGGGAAAACAAGCCATGGTATGTAATAAGCAATTATTGCTCTTTTCCTACAAATATGACATAATGTTGAACACATTATTTTCCTTTTCTTTTAATGGGTGACATACGTGTAGTTTGTATTTGTTTTTGGCAGGTCTAAAATTAACCTGATTTAAAGTAATGGGTTGATCCCAGCGAAGTTCCAGTCCAGAAAAGCCTATTCGTTTAATACTTTACCAAACGACAAAATTTTAGACTTGTTCATAATTGAAAGCATTTGCAGATGACAAAATAAATGTGATTTAAAAACTGAAATTTATGTTTTGAAGGGTAAAAAATATTGTGGGAAAAGGAAAAAATGCTGGTTACCAGCATTTTCTTCTTTTTCCCTACAATGTTTTCAAAAGCCTTCCTCCCGCGGGTCGTTTAAACAAGGGATCGTGTGGTAAAGGCTTAACAATGATTTCTTCACTAAAACCTATGTTCCGGATACTTATTCGGCGTAGCTGAATGTGCTTGCTTTTGACCTACTTTTTGGTACGGATAAAAAATGATTAAATAAAAATTTGTGATTGGTAAAAATGTAGGCATGTTTATTTTAAGGACCATTGCCTATTTTCGGGCAAATTTACGCCGTCTATCTTTTTTAAAGATATTTCTTGTTTCGATTGTCTCGATTCCCAGCAACTAACACTAGCGTCACTGTAACTCTAAGAGGCTTGTTTTCATTTTCTAAAATATTGCAGCAGCAGTTTTAATTGGCTGCTGACACGTTTTCATACTGATTGTGCAAGGTGGATTGCTAGAACATAGAACTGACCTACATTTTCGAAGTAGATCTATTGTAAGTTCGTTAATTTCTCTGTTATTATATTCAGTCGTGGAGAGAGAAAGGTGTAACTTAAACCTTAAAGCGCCTTTCACGACTATAGTTGCATTTGCGGCCAGTGTAGATCAAGATCAGGCTGCACAAAACGTGCAGCCTGATCTTTGATCTACACTGTCCGCTTTGATGAATCACTGTAGACAAATGCAACCATGAAATTGCAATTATTTGGGTCATATTTCTAGGATTAAAATGTCTGACAGGTTTATTCGGCGCTCTAAGGGTTAAAATAGAAATTCGTTAGCTTTGAACGGCTAAAGTCATATTAGAGAATAAGTATCTAAACGTAGGTCAACGTGAATTTATCAGGAATATTAACCCTTATCCTGCTGAATAGATTAAATGATACCTTCAAGTCGACAGTAAAAATCCAAATGTTGCCATTTTAAAGTTATTTTTGGGGTAGAAATATCTTCTTATCGGACAGTGTAGATTCAAGATCAGACTGCACGTTCTGTGCAGTTTGATGTTGATCTACACAGTCCACAAACAGCCAGTGAGTCGGGCTTAGCAGGCTAAGGGTTAATGCCAGTTACAGACACAGAAAATCAAAATATTTGAAAAGAGACACAATTAGGCATGTACCAAGAGCAAAGTCACTGGGTGACTATATTAAGCTCTGACCCAATTGTTTCTGTCAACTACAGTTTGGTTAACAAACTTACATTTTGACCCATAAAGCACACACTTCAACTAAATAGATTGGTAAAATCAATCTTGGCAGGCATAGATTCGTATTAGAAGACAACATTCAGGTCAAATACGAGTCGCATAGTAATGTTTGAAGTAGATACATTTAACTTTAAGGCACCTAAGCGTCTTTTGCGGAAAGTATACAGGCATAGAACGCAAAGAACGTGCAGTTTCAATTTATATATACGCTGTTCAATACGGTGATTTTTTTTTTGCAGGAAAAACGACTTTGAAATTGCTTTGTTCTAGGTTTTATCATTGATTTAAAATGTTTATCAACCCTTAAGCTGCTAGGCGCGATTTGCTGACATTTGGCGGACAGTGTAGATCAAGATCAGACTGCACAGAACGTGCAGTCTGATCTTCGATCTACACTATCTGATAAAGAGATAAAGGTCTTAAAAAATTAGTTTGAAATAACATTGTTCGGGGTTTTACTATCGTCATGAAAGTTTTATTTAACTTATTTGCCAGGACAAGGGTTAAATTAATCAAGCAGATTAAAAGGTTTGGGAAAATGTCCCCCCCCCCCAAAAAAAAAATGGTAAAGTTTAAGACACCTTACAACTATTGCTTAAGCCTTTACCAGAGGACATAATTTCTCATATTAACCCCTGCAAATAGGAGTGAAAAGAAACTTTCAAGCCGATAACAAAATCGATCCATAATTTTGCCATTTCAAAGTGGTTTTTTTTTTGTATTTTTTGGGGGGGATGGGGGGTTGGGGGTGGGGAGGTGTATCTCCTTATCAGACAGTGTAGATTCAAGATCAGACTGCACGGTCTGTGCATTCTGATCTTGATCTACACTGTCCGCAAAAGGTCCTTGAGTCGCGCTTAGCAGCCTGAGGGTTGAAAGCGTATGAAATTTGAATGTGGCTCAAATGATGAAGCATTTCTTTGAAAGAGAAGATAACGTCGTTAGAAAGGAAGAAAAGTCGAGTTATCGCCTCCCCATGTTTAACAAAAAAACGCTCTGTGAATAGTTCTAACATTCAGGCGTAAGACACCTTTTTCCTCGAAGCAAATATAGAATTATTTGAACAGTTGAAAAGTTCAGTCTTTAAAGACATAGTCATGATCAAAGAAAGCACCATATGCAATTAATTCACAGGAGAAAAATAGGCTAGTACACCCATGAGATGCAGAACTACGTCATGTTTCGCAAACCGGAACTGGGAAATGAAGCAGTACAAGGTAAACTGGCAGCCTATTATCGATCGTTCGTATTAACCCATCATACGGTTACGGGAGATACAACGGGTACCAGTTTACAGTACAAGGCCGTAGTCAACAATACGTCACTCCATCGATCATGATGATAGAGATGAGAGCCCGGCTGCTGCGCAACCAAGAGACTCAAAAATCATTTGTAGTGTTACAAGTGGATGGACACACAGTAGATACCTAATACTACACTGTTGTGTGTTCTAGACACCACAAATACTTTTGATACCCTCCTGAGAGAGAGAGAGAGAGAGAGATACAGACAGACAGACAGCCAGCCAGACAACCAGCCAGTCAGCCAGACGGCCGGCCAGACGGCCGGAGGACGGACGGACGGACGGACGGACAGACAGACAGACAGACAGACAGACAGACAATTAGTCCTTTCCACTTGTTAAAAAAAAACACGATTCCAAGAAATAATTATGAAAGGACATCCGTTTTTGATCCAATTATTTCTAATCAGCTTTTGCTGTCACGCACAGCTTGATATCGTTATTCGATCATTACCACAGTTTTTGCACAAGGTATGGGGATAATTAGGCCTGTTTACTTCCGTTTGACAAGGGGGGTTAATTTTTTTTTCCGCTTCTTATTTTCCTGCTATCTTTCTATGTCTTTGTTGATCTATCTGACAGCTAGTTCGACTGTTCGTCTGTCTGTCAATCTGTCGTTTATTTTGTTCTCCCGTCCGAACTCTGTTTGACATTTTTTATATCCTCCCTCTGTCCGTCCGCCCGATCGCCTTTCCATCCGTCCGTCCGTCCGTCCGTTTGTCTATCTTTCATCAGTCGCTCATTGTCTCTCTTCTTCTCTCCTATAATTTTCTGGGCCATAGTCTGAATTCACACTGTTTTGCGCGTGTATGGAAATAATAATTTGGGCGGAAGCAGATAAAAATAACAAGGTGACATTTACAATTTTTCAATGTTAACATGCTTTTCCTTTCGTTTTTTTCATGTTTTCATTAATGTTTTTTCCAAAGGTATTTCAGTTTTATCACGGTGTCTAGTGCAACTATTCATGAATATCTGAACAGCTACATCGCAATACAATCTTACCAAGCAAGTGGCTTAATTCCCCTTTAACCCTTTACCGTACAATGCCGCCTTTTAACGCCCCCGGGAAAGAAGCCTTTTTAAACATTGTGGGAAAAGGAGAAAATGCTGGTAACCAGCATTTTCTCCTTTTCCCATAATGTTTTCTACTCTATCAAAGAAAAATTGCACCATTTGAACCACACTGAAATTGTCGTCTGGAAATACCTTCAATTTGAACAAGGCTACAATTTTGTCGTCTGGTAAAGGGTTAACCAAGAGTCACCACAGAGAGGTATAATCCTGTACCAATGCTTTTCATAAATGTCTTAGACAATGCCGTATTGGGATTTGAACATAAAACCAAAGGTTTCGTAGCCCCGCATGTTGCAACTGGGTTTTGGGTCAAGATAAATAATCCCTTTATCAAACAGTGGAGTGTATGAGCAACATTTGATGTGTTGTCTGTAAGTACTTTCGACTTGAAGAAGTCTAAAAAATTTATGTCTTGTAAATACTTACATGCAAGTTAGCGATATCATTTTTGGCAGAAACAGAATAACAAATATGGCGTGCATCACACGAAAAGGGGCCTTCGGACATGCGTAAAAGTGTGTCGTCCTAGATCAGCCTAATGACTAATCCGAGACGACACTTTCCGTTTTTGTGCAATTTTCTGTTTCACTAAAGTCTACTGTATGAAAAATAAACTTATGTAGTCGTAAAGAGTCGTCCCGGATAAGCCTGCGTGGACTGCGCAGGTTAATCCGGGACGACACTTTACGCAAATCTTCGAAGGTCTCATTTCGCATGTTGCGGGCCACATATGAGAACGAAAGACGAAGAAAAAAATAACCCTTAACCTGCTAAATTAAATTTAAATGAAACTTTTCAAGCCGATAGTAAAAGCACATACATTACTACTTCAAAGTCAGTTTTCGGGAAAAAAAAATCTCCTTATCGGAAAGTGTAGATCCAAGATCAGACTGCACGTTTTGTGCAGCCTGATCTTGGATATACACAGTCCGCAAAAGGTATTTGAATCGCGCTTAGCAGATTAAGGGCTAAAGTGACCGACTGAAATCTAACGAGAGAGGGAAAAGAAATAATATTTAATGAGATTTGATGAATCAATGATTGATCTGGCGTGGGTATTTTTTAAGTCTGATCTCATTACGCTGATAGGACGTAATTGCCAGGCGTCGATCTATCTTCATTAAACTTGACAGGCCACTCTGGGCCAAGGCGATGGTTGTAATGTATTGTTGTTGAAAAGTGATACATGCTTCGTTGTATACTTGTCCGTTTGTTTGTCTGTTTTTCTGTTTGATTGAATAAGTTTGTCAACCTGTACAACTGTCTGTCTGTCTCTGTATTTTTGTCATACCAGTCCCTCAATCTACCGATCTGTCCCTCTGCCGTCCGCCCATTTCATAAAAAAAAAAATCGGTTTTAGGATAACGCTTCCAGGAATCGACTTTTTGATTATTGAATAACAGGACTGTTAGTTTCAAATTTTGATCCAAGATTCACCTTTCCATAAAAAATTCAACCGAATTCGAATGAGTAATATATAGCAGTATGCCATGTTATAAAAGGAAGAATAAGAAAAATAAAAGAAAAAGAAGTATTCCACAGTGGTTTGAACTATCAGAGAGACAACACATTAGCTACAAATGAGAGCAGAACTAGATATTTTTTGGGGGAAAAAGCCATCAAAACTTGATTTCTGACAAATTTTCTTCTGCAAAGTCCCGGAAACTGTGATAGGATCGAACAAAAATGTGGACTATTTCGTAAAAAACTAAATTTTCCTAAAAAAGTTCTTTGACTTCCTTCATTTCTATATGGCTCAAATTCAAAGTAATAATAATAACATAAAAAATGTTCAAGTTTAAAAGAATCAGACTCGTAGTTTTGACTTTAATCTTGAAACACTCTCAAAGAATGACAGCACAACTGACTGACGCCACACATTGAAAAGCGCTTGGAAGCCTAACGGGTAAGAAACTTTCAAGTAGAAGATTTCCCAGTGGCAGCATGTTGAGACCTCCATAGGAGAAATATTAAAGAACCTCATAAACTGCACTTGGAAAAAAGAAATAACTAACTAAACAATGCACATCTATCTTATTTCAAATGATCTCCGTGTCTTCAAATTCACCTAATGATAGGAATGTTCTCTATTTATAAACAAGCTTAATTTATGACCTTCAAGTGTGACCTTGACCTTGAAACGACTAAAATGAAGAATTCTGAGACACCCATTCAGTAGAAAAGTTGTCGGAAATGTTATCTTTTGACATACCTAAACAAATGATGCAAGTGGCACTTCTACTAGTAAAGAACACTTGCGCAAAATTATTTTGAAGTCCATTTATAAATGAAAAAGTTATGGCTCGGACAAGCCCTACGTATGTTATTTTTTAAATCTGACCTTTCCGTAAGGCCTTGACAGCAGACCTACCTGATACAAACTGCATTTTAACTCATTAAGGAGAACGCGTGCGCCAAATTATTTTGATCTCCATCCATCAATGTAGAAATTATGGCTTGGACAAGCTCTGAAACAATTTTATCATTGGACCTTTGAATGTGACCTTGACCTTGGACCTAGCCAAACAAATGCTACAAATGACATTCTACTCATAAAGGAGACCAATTGTGCCAAATTGTTTTGAAATATAACCGGTAATGTAGAAGTTATGTCTCGGACAAATCCGGACGGACGCACGCACGAAGAAACATCGAACTGAATGTCTCGCTTATCGCAAGAGGGCTCGACAAAAACAATTAGTCCGGTAGGATAGTTCAGTCCATTTGTTGATTTCAATCTAGCGGGGTCTAGGGGAACAGATTGTGAAGTGTTTTTCATCAATAACGCAAAGCTCGTGTGTTACAACTTGTAATAACTGTCCGTATAAGAGGCTTATCATGATCTCCTACACAGTTCTGTAAACTCATTACCTCCTTAACCTTTTGCCAAGTTTTAACGACCCTGGGGGAAAAAGACTTTTGAAAACATTGTGGGAAAAGGAGAAAATGCTGGTAACCAGTATTTTCTCCTTTTCTCACAATGTTTTATATCCTTTTATTGGGCAAATTTCATTAATAGATACACGTTTAATTTGTCGTATACAAATGCTTTTAATTTGGACAAGTGTAAAAGTTTGTTATGTGTCAGAGAGTTAACCTTTTTGCACTCGAAGCACTGAGTTTTTTTTTTTCGTTGGAGTGTCCTTGCCTGGTACTGGTAAAACCCAGGACATACATTAATAATTGAATATGTGAGCTGTCGCGGGGAAAGACTGAAATAATGTTGAAAGCGACGTAAATCGACCTTAACTCTTTGCCAGACGATCTCGCGTTTGAATGACCCTTGGGATAGATCTAGAAAGGTTTTGAAAAAAAAAAAAAATGAGGGAAAAGGAGAACATACGGGAAAATCAGTAATTTCTCCTTTTTTCCCCACAATATTTTCTGCCCTTCGAAAGAAAGTTCCCATCATTTGAGACACATTTATTTGTCGTCTGCCAGTCCTTTGAATTTGGAAAAGTATAAACTTTTATCGTTTGGTATGGAGTTAAACAAACCTGCAGCAAACGGCTATGGATACATTCTTGTGTATAACTCTCACTTGGTAAACCTTTCATTATCAGTTTACATTATTGTTTATGTTTGGGAAAACAGGTTTAAAAGCATGTACCATGACGAGATAATTTATAAACCCAACTCGATAACGTTTATGTTATCTCATCACGGTTCGTGGTTTTAAATATGTATTCCCATAATCAAACAATAATATAACTGTTAATGAAAGGTTTATCGAGTTAGAGTTATAGAATGGGATAAACGACATGAAATGCGGTCGGACACGTCAATGCATCTAGAAATATCGTTCCATAACGGACAGTTGCTCGTTAAATCAATTTCTGCTATAATAATTGCCTCGATGGTATTAAAAGCTTTCTGCAACAGCACGAAGGCGGAAATATGTTGAACCGGTAGGTAAGATCTGAAAACGCTTTGAACAGTGCACTGTGGCTTTCGCTGCTTTGGAGAATCTGGCAGTCTCAAAGCGGTCAAGTCTTAACCCTTATCCTGCCGAATATAAACTTTTGACGATTACACCAATTGACTTCGTTAAGTTAAATGACACTGAATGAGGTATGTATAACAGAAACCAATCATAGAGCAGCGGAGAGTGTACAGTAAGATCAGACTGAACGTATGTGTGGTCTTGCTGCACATTCTCCGCACAATATCTCTATAGTCACGAACAGCACTGAGTGACCAAGCTTACATCAATTTTCGGCACCTTTTAGGACCGTGTAGATCAAGAACAGACTGCATAAAATGTTTGTACACTATCCAATCGTCGAACTTTCGTTTTCACAACTTGCATGTTTGCTACGATTCTGTATTCATCTTTAACACAAAGAATGATTCTGTATTTTTCTCTAGCGAAGAAAGTACAGAGATCGAAATTGTTTTAAAAGGGCGTCTCCTGTTATTTGCCAAGCATTTTCTGATCCTAGGGAAGGACTTATTACTATAGGTCTCTTTTTATATAATTCTGTCTGATTTTGAAACAACTTCGTAGATTGGTCAATAGGATGCTAGAAAGGTGGGCAGAAGAGCCATTTTCTACGCCTTTGTTGACTTGCATTCAAAGCGTTTTAAGAACCTTGACTCACTTCAAAAGATCAAGTAAGTATACACACATAAACATCATGTTGTTGTTGTTCTGTAGATCGTATTAGATCGTTCAGCACCAAATATATAAACTCGACCTCTATGGACAGCTTGATTTACAATCAACTGAAACTTGGTAGGAGTTTCAACTTACAGGCTTGACTAATCAAGCGGAGGGTATAGATCTAAGATCAGACTGCACGTTCTGTGCAGTCTGATCTTGGATCTATATATGCCTTCCGCAAAAGCCCGTATTTTCGCCCATGGCTTTGAAAGGGTTAAAGTGAATCGTAATGGCGAAACTATTGTTGACTTCCCATCAATTATTCAATGCAAGTCCATTTCAATTTGTCCATCTCCAGTATCGACTTTTCTTAACTGACCTTAAAAGCTTAACAGGCGAGCTTTTTTGGGGTCGTATTTCGTCAAGTTGTATCAACATTTTTCTATATATATTTAAGGAATGAAGAGAATATTTTTTTTTTTCATGGAGGTATGAAAAAAAAACCTAATCACACTGTATGGAACCGCTTCGCGGTTTCATACAAAAGTGTGATTAGGTTTTTTTTTTCCATACCTCCATGAAAAAAAAAATTCTCTTCATTCCTTATAATTTAATATTACAGGCAAAAAAAAGCTAACTAATAAACTTAGGACTCTGTATAAAATTCTTTAAAAAAAATGTGGAATATTGTATGTATACATGTTTGTTTACATTAGTTTGACAGCTAAAGTAGTTCCGGCACAACGTGATTTTTTTTTTCATGGAGCTATGAAAAAAAATTTTCAGCCAGTCAGAACTCGCCAATATTCATGAAAGCAACTGATATTAAATTATTTTTACGTAACGGAAGCCGTTTTACGTATTAGTCCCGTACTGATTAGCTATATGAACGCAGATTGTTTCACGTCGTTGATAAATACTTAATCGAATCCAATCTAAAGAATGCAAGCCACGTAAGCGGATTTCAACAAAAACATATATAGCTATTTACAAAGAAATCAGTTCCGGTCATTTTGACGAGTCTATGCTATAACCGGAAGTAATACTTTGACCTCCATCTAGTGAGACACATTTACATCTGAATCACCGGAAGTCACGGGCAGCGCTTACTGTCAGCTGGACGAAAGACACGATTGGACTTGTGGAACGATTTAATTCAAATTGCTAGCCATTCGGGTTATGATTTTTTTCACATAGTTAACAGATTAAGAAATTAGTCAGGTAATTGGTGTTGGAAATATGTAATACTCAAATTAAAAAAAAAAAGTTGTGCCTTGCAATCTCAGAGCTTTAGTAAAGAAAACAGGGACTGTATTCGCCAACACCCCTAAATATTAATCTAATTCCAAATTTAAAAAAAAATCGATTGGCTAGAATCTTCTTTCTCGGCCGTTCAGATTTGCGTGTAAGAAAATTCGTATTGGCTACATTACACAGAAATCAAGGGAGTTTATGTGATAAGATCTAGCTTGCAGGACACATACATGTACATATTTTTCCCCGACGTTTTTCAAACTCTCATTTACTCTTGCTGTACTTAGATACAAAATTATTCTTTTAAACTAAGAATTTGTAGTAGGTCTATAGTGCTTACAGTATTTGAAACGTCCATTACTTTCCACGGTCAAAAGTTTTCAGTGTCTTTTGATTTTTCCCCAATTTTCTGAACAGATAAGCTTATGATATAAAGAATTCCACATTCTGGTCCGATTGTATTTCTTTGCACCAGGGACTTTACCGCACCTTCGACTTAAAGGTTAATATCCCCATAGAGTTAAAATAACAAGTCATTTGTAGCTGATGGGATGGCCTTCATTTACAACTACTTTAAGGACCACCACTAAGACTTATATGAAGAAGTTGAAGTTTTGCCCTTTCAGTAACTCAGTGGGTAGGTTTTTTAAATGTCAACAAACGGCTGATGGAAGGGAGTATTAGCACCTCTATGACTGTCATTTCCCTTCACCATTTGCCATACTATCCCAAACTCTAATAACTCTCAGAAAGAGAGAAGCCTTTTGATTCCATTGAAGGAAAAGAAGAAATTGCTGGTATTCAGCATCTTCCTTCTTTTCCCGAAATGTTTCCTGTCCTATCGAAGAGAAATTCCATTGTTTAAGCGACATATAAAATTGTTCTCTGCAAAATGCTTTCAGGTTGAACAAAACTAAGGTTTTGTCGTCTGGCAGAGACTTAACCTTTTACCAGGTGGTAAAATTTTAGACTGGTACACATTGAATGCAACTGAAGAGGACAACAAGAAGAAAGTTTATAGTTATATACGACTCAAACGAGAGTTCTTTTTTTCTTGTGAAATGATAGAAACCACCGCGTAGAAAAAAGAAAAAACTGTTTAGTAGCATTTACCCTTTTCCCACAATATTTTCGAAAGCCTTTTCCCTCAATGTCGTTAAAACACGGACGTATTTGGTAAAGGGTTAACTTGTTTCTCTAAGCTATTCATAGGTACATAGGATGGAGCTTTAGTCATAACTACCGGAAATGCCATCACTAAGACCCCTTTTTTTTTTTACTCTTTAATTGCCAGTGGCGACCTACATGTAAAGAGCTTTTGCAGACTGCACAGAACGTGCATCTGGGACCTAAACGTCCGCTACCTGGTGCTTCGATGTGACCAAAAACATAGGTTGTTGCAGCGGGTACCTAAATCGAGACATCGTAAATAACTCAGATTTGTTGATTTGACAGCAAAAGAGTTAAACACATATTTTGCTCTTCCAGTAAAACCTGTGGATGGATTTGTAAATGTCATCAGAGGGCTGTTGAACTGGGGGATGACCAACAACTACAGTTGGAAGTATGTGAGCCTTTTTGTAAATTTACATACTCCTTGGTAGATTTTTAAGTGCTAAAGTGACTCATCATCTGATCTTTCGATTGTTAATTTTGAAATTATAAAATTCAGTTTTTTTGACGTATATGATAGAGTAGGTTTAATACTGCTAATTTCACACCTTCAAAATAACTCCCAATGAAATCGCTTAAATACTACCACGTGAGTACAAAATATCTGAATCTATATTCACGGTGTAGGACCGGAAGTATGCATTGTACGTGACCTGGGATTCTGTACAGTGACGGCCTGTCACTTGGGTGTTAAAAATTATATTCACACGGTAAGTCAAGCTGGTGCTTTTTCATTTATTTTGATAGTTATTATAAAATTTTCATATCCAGTTCTTTGTTTGTCATGTATAGACCATATTAGGGATCCGCACGTGCCCTGTAAACCTTCCTTAGAGCAATATGGATGCCTTGATCAGTTGACCGTGCTAAAAGTACAAATGACTTTGTCCAAAAACAAAAATTTGATGTCAAACAATTATGCAGCACTTTATCAGAATTGATTGATTGATTGTATGGTGTTTAAGGCCGTTTTCAACATTATTTCAGTTATATCACGGCGGCCAGCGCACCTATCCATGCTTTCCTGGAGTTTCTTTTACCAGTACTTCGCACAATATTCTTTCCAAGCCAATGGCTGCTTTCCCACATAAGCGTCGTCGAAACAATGGTCAGCGGTGAGAGAGGAATGAATCCTGTCGCGATGAATATAATCAATCCTCGGAAAAGAAATTGGTCAAGCCGGGGATCGAACCAGCGACCTCCTGTTCTCAAATCCTGTACGCTACCGAATGAGCTAGGGGGGCTTGGCTCAGAAAGGAAGAAAAGGACGAGTGTAAAATGCATTTGTGATGTTGACTGAGAAATATGTTTAGGAATAGGCATTTATGCTGTTTCTTAGGGAACCATTAATTTTTGTGCTTGATATATCGACATCAATTAAAGCCATCTTTCTACTGCGAGTCTTCAAGGGGAGTTGTGTTCGAGGCGGAAAAGCCAAACAAAAGAGAACAAAACACACAAAAAACCTGCAATCGGTAAAAGTGGTGTTTTTTTTTTTACCTTTTTGTTGAGGCTGTTGAACATTTATTTCATTGAAACAAACACGTAAGCACCTGATTGCTTACGAAGGAGCAACAGTGGATCGAAGATAGTGATTTTCATACTATTTATCTGAGAGGTATCGTGGAAAAGGGGGTGTCACTTCATCTTCGTAGATTCACCATACCATCATACCAAGCAAGTTGTCGCTTAATATGGGGTCCATAAAAAGGGCTAAATGATACATGTAGGTTAGAATGGCCCTTTGACATGCAGAAAATTCACCACTAGCAACACGTTTCGATACATGTCAGTCTGCGCGGGTTGCGCAGGCTGAAATAGGTCGATACTTTTTGCAGATGTATCACCTATTTTTGATGTAACGAATAATTGGTGGTTTGACACCTTAAGTACCAAATATCAACAGGTTCCTGAATATCATTTTATACCAACGCTACGGATTCTAATTTGAGAATTCTAATTTAAAAGTCATTGACACCTCTGAGCGAGGTCAAATACCCTCAATTTTCTCAATGAAAGACTTATGACAAAGGAAAGACACGCACGCTAGTTATAATTGGCATCAGTAACACAAATCAAGTATATATTCTCATAACAATTTCAGTTCGATGAACTCAAATCACCAACGTATGTCTCAACCTTGTTTCTTCTCTCTTCTTCTCATTCCCCACGACGTCTGGTAAGAAAGTAAGACTAACCCATTTCTGCACATTCTAAGTTCAGACTCTCCGGGAATGAACGAAAGGAGGATACAAGAGGAACACGAAGCATAGCATTCTTATCCCATATTCTGATACCTTTAACAGAAATCCTCTACTACCAACCTCTACAGATATCTGGGCCCGTATATACCGACCAAAGATACATCCATAAAGCCAGAGGGAAAAAACCACTGCTAAAATTTGATAGACTGTAGAATAGTTCAGAATAAAGTCAGCTGAGTAAACATAGATAAACTACTGATATATACGGTGTAAGGGATAAATACATATATTGGAAATCTTCGATTTAAAACCGGAAACGACAGTACAGTGATTACTTTGATGGCCTTCAAAAAATGAAATGCATTTTCTATCGGTCGTAATCCACGCAACCTAGCAACCTTCAGGGGCAACATTTGGCATGAAGATACCAGAATGATTATAGTTTGGTAGAATAAAGATGGAATGGGTTAAAGACTGGCTGAAAAAGAATATGGATTATCTTTAATAACATTCTTTGTCTAATTCTTACCAATCAAGTTTGAATGGAGTTTGTCAATCGTGATCCTGATTAACACATGTATCGGTATCCACTTTTTTTTTTAAATTCCAAACGCTGAAAGAACCTGCTAAAATAAAGAAGTGGCTTGGCCTTGTATTGACGTAAACTTATGACATAGGGTGGAAAATAACTAACCCCTATAGAGCTTAACTCGATTTAAGCTGTATAGTAGACAACAGAGATCAAGACCCGACAGACATTTGCAGATTTGCAGGCGGTGTTAATCAAGATCAAAGTTTTCTTAAAAAAAAAACCTGTGGAATGAAATCTGGTCGGATGCCATTTTAACCATTTACCTCTCAATACCTTTTTTTAACGACCCTGAGAAGGAAGGCGTTTGAAAACCTTGTGGGAAAAAGAAGAAAATGCTAATTACAAGCATTTTCTCCTTTTCCCATGATGTTTTCTGTTATGTAACAAGAAAATTCATCCACTTGGGCTTCAGTGAATTTTTTTGGTTTGAAAATGATTTCAATCTGGGCAAGTCTGAAGTTTTGTTGTCTGGCAAAGAATTAAAGAACCCTGAAAGAAAATGATGGAAAGAAAGAAGAGAGTTTGTCCTTCAATGACGTTGATCACATGGAGTTGAACATAGCCAAGCCCTGCTGGAGCGCTACGACTTAAGTTGTAGTTTAGACAATATAGAGGTAAAGATCAGGCAGACTTGTGAGGACAGTGTAGATCATTGTCAGACTGCTTCGACCGTGCAGTCGGATCTTTGATCTATACGATCAGCTGTTTCGTAAAATATTCATTGAAAAGACCCCTTTAAAATTGCAGTGCTTTGGCCAATTTTTCTCATGTAGAAAGTTCAAGTTTAAAGGTTTAACTGGGTTACTCCAAGCTAATTATCGATCATCCAACATACGCAAACCGTTATTCTTAGATTTACGAAAACGAAGTTGCCTTTGCTCAGCAGCATTCATTCGAGGAACTGTTAAGAATCTATTTACTTTTTAAGTATTTATTTTGAATCGTTTGACTTTAATCATGAGCAGAGAAACGCACATTACTAAGATCAGATTGCATGCACATGCAGTCTGATCCTTCTGTCAACAACCTCCTGAAATACAAACTTTCGTTGTTCATGGTATGAGAAGGGTTAAGATAAGAACGGGCATATTACTTGTGAGCTGATTGGATGTGTACTGTATATTGGGACAATGAACATTACCATACCCTAGAATTGGCATTTTACTCTTTACCACACGACAAAATTTTAGACTGGTCCAAATTGAAAGCACTTGCAGACGACAAAATAAATGTGATTGAAAAATCGAAATTTGTTTTAGGAAGGGTAGAAAACATTGTGGGAAAAGGAGAAAATGCTGGTTACCAGCATTTTCTCCTTTTCCCACAATATTTTCAAAAGCCTTCTTCCTCAGGGTTGTTAAAAGTCGAGACTGTGTGGTGAAGAGTAAAACTTGAGGTTGTTGAGTGCAACTGGGTGTGCTCTTGCGGACTGTGTAAATCAAGATCAGAATGCACAAAACAGGCAGTGTGATCTGGGATTAACACTCACCACCATAGTTTTTTTTTTTTTTGTTTGTATAGAAAAGATCCGTAAAATTGCGATATTGTGGGAATTCATTAATGGCATGAAATATTCATATAGGTTATATAGCAGGTTAAACTTTTTCCAAACAATACCGGAGTTTAACGAACTTAAGAAAGATGTCTTTTTGAAAGCATTGTAGGAAAAATGAGAAAATGTAAGTAACCAGCGTTTACTTCTTTTCCCACAATGTTTTCTACCCTTTCAAAGACAGAGAACATTTGAGCAACCTTTGATTTGTCATGTACAAATGCTTTCAATTCGTTCGGGTCCAAAAATTAATTTGATGTTTGGTAAAACGTTAAGGCTTTTGCGAACAGAGTATATAGTTTGATCTTGGATCTCCGCTTTCAGATATCTAATATAGGCAGTGTCCAAAACTATTTTATCAAATTCCAAATTCCCATTGTATTTGTTCATGTATTGGAGATCACACCCGATGTTGACTTGGATTCCATATCTCTTACATGTTTTAGGTAAAATAAAGAATTACCTCAAGATGAAATACAAGGGTTTCCTTATTTTTGGTTCTACGTATACTTACACTAATGTGCTATTTGTGGTGGTCACCTGACATCAAAGTTGTAGCTTTCTAAAACCCAGTGATAAAGATGAGACAGACTTTTCAGGACAGTGTAGATCAATGTCAGACTGCACAGATCTTTGATCTATATTATCTCGCAGTTTTGTGAAATATTCATCAAAAAGATCCCCTTTAAAACTGCAGCACTTTGGCCCATTTTTCTCATTTAGAAAGTTTATTTTAAAGGTTTCAACTGGGTTATTCCTCGTTATTCCTAGATTTACGAAAACGAATTTACCTTTGCTAAGCAGTATCTATTCGAGGAATCGTTAAGAATCAATTTAATTTTTCAGTATTTTCTCATTTTTTGAATCGTTTGACTTTATCCCACCTTATGAACTGATATGTCATTCTGTATAAATGTATGAACCTTGCTTTGTGAAAAGGGAGCTTAATGCATCTGCGAAAAGTATCGACCCAACTCAGCCTGCGCAGTCCGCGCAGGCTGACCTGGGCCGAAACTTTTCGTTATTGGTCAATTTTCTGCAAGTCCATGGACCAGTCTACCTCTTGACTAAGTTGGATGTTAAAAGCCGTAGCTTTTATGGATCCATAATTGCGTGCTTCACGGAGATGCATTACGGAGATGCATTAAGCCCCTTTTTGCCACAGCATGGCTCATACCTACGTGTATGTTGATTACGTCTAGATATAAAGGTACACGCAAAACCTACCAATTCATGAATGAAGCCTACCACGGCTTTGACAGGAGTTTACGTTCAGTATAGAAATAGTACAAGTGAAGCGACATAAAAATACTCAGCATATATGCTAAGTCTAAATATAAAACAACTCTTAGCTGTAATACGATTTAGTACGATTCATCAGCTTTGACATTTGAACTGAAATTTAAAGGGAAATTCATGCCTGAATGTTTTGCAAATAGCGGAAGGAATACGATGCTTTTACCAATGAGGTCACACAGTGATCCTTTGACGGAACAAAAATCTTATATCCCAACATTTATAAGGTAAGAAAAGTCATTATGGATACGATGTAGCCATTAGTAGTATAGGAGGGTAGACCTCGGACAAGTCCCAGGGCTACCCTCCCTGGGTGCTATTTTGTCCGAGGTCTACCCTCCCTGAGAGGAAATTTGCCCTAGGCTACCTACCCAAATCCCAATTTTTTGTCCCTAGGCTACCCTACTGCCAGATTTTTCAGATTTTCGGCATTTTTTGTCCCCCCCCCATGCCTCGGTCAGAGCCCCTTTTTAACTATCTCTGTGAAAAGGGGTCTTAATGCATCTGCGCGCACGCGCGCACGGATCGTAATGATATGGTTCGGCAGAGACTATCGTTGGACTTAGTCTTTTTTCTTCATCGGAGATAGATGTTCACCATCTTTGACGCGGCAGGGATCCTTTTTTAAACCGTGGTCTGTGAAAAGGGGTCTTAATGCATCTGTGCGCACGTGCACGGATCGTAATGATATGGTTCAGGCAGACACTATCGTTTGACTTAGGCTTTTCTCTGTCATCGTTGGACTTAGTCTTTTTTCTCCGTCTTCGTTCGCCTCAATCTTTCTCTATCACAGTTGGACTTAGTCTTTTTTTCCACGATATGGGGTATATACCGTATCATGGTTGAATTAGTCAGACAAGAATTATCTCCCTTTGTGCTAAACGCGTCTTTCCCGGAAATCAAACATGACGTCATTTTCCGAAAATGTAACCAAATCATGTTTACTGGGTTTTTCAGCATTTCTCAGGAATCAGATCATCTAGACTTATCCGATCTTAGTCTTATTCGTCCCTAGTTTTATTCGTCCCTAGTTTTTGTCTGCAAAACTTTTTTAAATTGTAAAAATTTTTTATCCGAAATTTTTCTATCAATAAATTTTCTATGATAAAAATTTTTAAGTGTAAAGTTTTTCTATTGCTAAAATTTTTTCTCTGTAAGATTTTTTTATTTGAAAAAAATTTTGTCTACAACTTTTTATCTGTAAGTTTTCTCTCTGCAAGTTTTTCTATTGCTAAAAGTTTTTCTCTCAGTGAGATTTTTATCTCTGTAAGATTCTTTGTCTGCAAGTTTTTCTCTTTTGCAAGCTTTTTCTCTTTACAAGATTTTTAGTCGAAAATTTTTCTATCACTAAAATGTTTTTCTATTGATAAAAGTTTTTCTGTCTGCAGGAGTACTATACGTTTACGAAATTGACACAATGTTCGAACGACTGCCCATGGTCTCAGACTGGTGGACTTAGTCTTTTTCTCTAATCTCGATCGTTTCTGTAGGACTTAGCCATTTCTCTACCACTGTTGAGTTTAGGTTTTTTCTCTATCACCGTCAGACAGAGATCATCGTAGGACTTAGACTATTTTTACGATGTGGGGCTATATACCATCTCATGCTGGCTCAGGCGAATTCGCCTTCCTCTCTAGGGATGTGGGCTTAGGTTTTCTCTACCATAGTTGCTACCATCATTAGACTTAGTCTTTTTTCTCCGACTTGGAGTACTTCGTTTGGAGTGCAACTCTCTCTGCTAACTTTTTTGTCTACAACTTTTTTTTCACTCTGTGAGATTTTTTATTTAAAATTTTTAACCGTAAAATTTTTCTATCGATAAGAAATCTTCTCTTCAAGCTTTGTCTACAACTTCTTTTCTCTCTGTGCGATTTTTTATTTGAAAAATTTTTGTCTACAACTTTTTCGCTTTGCAAGATTTCTCTACAAGTTTTTCTATTGTTAAAAAAGTTTTTCTCTGCAAAAAGTACAACTCTTAGGATACATCTGCGAAATTGATAATTCTCAAAAGATAGACTTCCTGGGTATTGGTTAGTCCTGAAAAGGACTGTTTTGATTTTTGGTATAGCTCTTTCAAAATTTTTTATTGCTTTTATCAACAGTTTTTCTTTGATTCTTTTTGCTGTGGATTTTTCCTCCGCCTCCTCTAATGACAGTATCCAAAATTTGCCTGACAGATAGGACACTCCACAACTCTTCTTCGATCTGCTATTAACCTTCTTATTTTGTTTATTTTATGTATAGGCAAAGTGGAGTCATGCATCATGGCCAGTAGAAAGGTTGTCAGATACCATTTTGTCATCGAGAGAAGTAGAAATTGTACACTATAGTCCATCACCATTTCTTTAGCTGTCATCTATTCGGGAACCGAATGATTAATGTACTGGAAATAGCATCGTCTTTTATACGGCTGGAGGCGACTTGACTTACTTATTGACAATTGTTGAAGATAGATTTTCTAGGGTTTGGTTAGTCCTGAAAAGGACTGTTTCGATTTTTTGGTATAACTCTTTCAAAGATTTTTCCTCCTCTATTGAGAACTTTCCTCTAATGACAACTTTTCTTCTGGTTCTTTTAGGATCGTTGGAATCTTGAACTCCTTGAAGTTATCAATGTTTTTTCCATATTTACCCAGCCCCGTTTTTGGTGGTGTTACAGAGCTGGGATCGAATCGTTGTTTTTTGTGAAGTTGGTTATCGTCTTTCTCTGCTTTCTCTGATTTTCGTTTTCTTCCTCTTCTTCTTGGCTTGGCTTCTTCTGTCTGAGTTGACTGATGTTCTACAGGAGTGACGATAGAAGCTGTTAACTTTTGAAAACTGGTTTTATCAAAGTTAACCTGGGCTGGGATCGTTATAGATGAATCTTGTTGACTCTGTTGGTCCTGTCGACTCTGTTGATTTTGTAGGCATAATGTCTCAATGTTTCTATTCAAAATCTTCACTTCGTCTAAAATCTGAGTTATTACAGAATTTTGGATTGAAATCATTTGGTTTATTTCTTCTTCGATTTTATCAACCGATCCTGTCATCGGGTCGATGAATGTTGAATTCATAGCCATCGATAGAATATCTCTGCTGTTTTCAGGCTGTGGTGAGGAAATGTCTAGGACGGGATTTTCTTGTGGTAAGGAGCCGACTAAAACGTCTAAGCTGGAATCCATTCTTCCGTGATCTGTTTGGTCTAAGTTGGAATCCATTTTTCCGTTATTTGCACTAGTTAAGAGTTTTATTCGTACTATTCGAGAATCGAAAGTCGAATGATTATAGAGAGAAAGTTCTCCAGCAATTTATAGTTTTTGGTAGAGAGGTTTTGTCTTGGGATGTAGACTTTTTCTGTAGGCATTGTAGATAGAAAATAATGTACTATATGATCTCACATAGAATGTTATTTTCTATCTACATTTTTTCCATCCCTGTTCTTTTTTGGGATCTTGTTAATTTTATATTCTGAACTTTTCTTTATTCAAGTTTTTGGGAAGAAATCAAAAAACAGACGACTTTTGTTTTTTGATCATTTCATATGATCTAGCTACATTTTTCCAAGTCTAAACTTTTCTTTATTCAAGTTTTTGGGAAGAAATCAAAAACAGACGACTTTTTTAAAATCATTTCTTTATTCAAAGTTTTTAACATTATTCAACTTACAATAACATGATAACAATATCATGAAAAAAACAGTAACGTTTAAAACATTCTAACACTATAACATATTTACAAGACAGTTTTTAACAATACATTTTATATATAAAGTTTTTAACAATATTATCGTTAAATTTTACAATGCGAATTCACAGATACCTCGATTTTTCCACTTGTCTTCATGTTCCACAATAACTTTATGCAGTTGGTCATTACCTAAAAACAATGGAAATTTGCTGTCCATTTCACTATATTCACGTACGCCACTAAATGGAAAAACATGTTTTGAAACATGTTTTGAAATATCTTTTGTCGAGAGAGCTGAATATACGATTTCTTCTGTGACATCTCTATCAAATAGAATATAGCCTTCCAAGGTATCCACTGTTTCCTCACCGTCTTGAATAGATCCTTTTTTGTAACGTAAGTAAAAGTCAAACAGAACTGATTTCATTTTCAGGACGTTCAGAAAACTTTCTTCTGTTCTTCCTACGATGATGAATTTCCACCGACTTGTGGAATGCAATTGGTTAGCAATATAGTTGTCTCTCAACAGACAAATTGCTAAATAAGCTTGGAGAGGAAGATCGAAATTTGTATCATCCACCATCATCACAATAAAGCTGTGCATTCTATACAATTTGCAGGATGTTTCTCCTTTTGCAACGCCCTTATGCAATTTATCTATCCAAAGTTTCACACATCTGAATTTAATGTCAAACTGTAGTTGTTCATCGAGCGTGTGCTGATGGATGAAATCTCTATAAACTTTTTCACGTAGTTCTATCGGTAAAGGTAGCATTTCGGTTGACATGATTTCTCACTTTTTGATAGTTTTCACTGTTTTTAAAAAAGCGTCTTACTTTGATCGTTCACTTCAAAACAGTGTAACATGATGCTGTTTTCTTACAGATATTTATACCCTCAAACTTTTATGACCATAGGGAACAGTATCAGTATCGTTTACAATCACTCTTTTGGTGTATACAGAGCGAAAGGTTTTTGTCTGTGGTTCACTGGTCACTGTTCTGTCTTTATGCCTTTTGATTCTACAGTCATACTGAACTTTAATTTCTATTGTACGATCTAAAGCACATTTTGAATAGGTGTCGAAATTCATCAGCTGCTTTGTATTGTGATCCAAAGTAATTCCCTTGACTTTACATTTGCTTTTTTCTTTTCCATCTTTTGTTTTCATTTTGTAAGCGTAATTCTTGGGGCCTAATCCTCTGAAATGAGTAATTCTGCAATCAGGCTCTTTGTCGGTCCATTTTCCTAGTCTGCTGTTAATGATGGGAGGGTTCCACAATTCGGGATCATGAATATACATACAACTATCTGTATTGAAATACAGAACTCTATCCCACAATCTTTCAAGAACTCTGTACAGTTCCAATCTTGCATAAGCTGTTACGTAGGATGCTACAATAGCATTGACTGTAGCATGCGTTTCGACAAAGTCCATCTTTTCTTCATAGTTGACTAAAATGAATGGACACTCGTTGTCAAAGATTTCCACATGTTTTACCGTATATTTCGGGTCGGTAATCAAGTCAAAATATTTAGACGGTTCTCTGACGTATTTCGTCTTGCTCATGTTTTCACGCTGTGCTAATTTCCCCCAAAGACAGTTCAGCATAATCTTAGCAAATGATCTTTTACCAGGATTTTTTTGAATACATTTGGGGTCAAGACGAATCCCTTCAGCTTCCTCATACTCGCGAATGAATTGAGTCTTTTCCGAGTCTGTCTGACACCAACTGGGATATCCACTGGCTTCTTGCTTAATTTTCAAGAAATTGTCCACATAGCCTTTAAAGAACTGGTCCGAAACAGAGTGGAAATGCCAGATTTCATACACATGCATTAGCCGATAACCACAGTCAAGAGCTTTGAACAGTTCGAATGTAACCCAAGTTCCAACCAAGGATCTCTCTTCTTTTTTATGGTTACAAACGTTTGAGCTTTCTTGTGCACATTTCATACAAAGTGGAAACATCATCTTGTTGTTACAGTGAACTGGAAGAACGGGATGAATCAATCCAGTTGGGGGTAGAACTTTGCATTTAATGAGTCCTTCATACTGACGAATATTCTTCATATCAATACTCTCAGTAGTCAAGATTGTGGGGTGGCCTACAGGATAGAATTTATGTTTGCAGACGTAAGGATACAGAGAGCAAATGTCGATATACTTGATTTCCTTCTCACTGCTTTCCTCAACATGATAGGCAATTTTTATTACATCACATCTACCTCCAGCAGGGATCTCTCTTGGTTCGATGGGGTCACAGTTCGGGTATAGACTTTCAATGGTTTTTTTGTACTCTTTATCCTTCTTCATCTTGGCGTCGAATTCATGCTCCCATATGGTCACGATGTTATAGCCCATTCTTTTGATGGTTTTTAGTCGTTCAAGGGTACTGATGTACAATTCACCCATTGATTTTCCATTGATGGGGCTGATATATTTCCGATCCTTAAAACATGTCTGGCAACCATGAAATAAATCCCCGAGGAATTCATAGACAGTCTTTGATTGATGGTGAAAACCGTCTACAGTGTATTTTCCTATCCGATATTTACCACCATTTTTGGCATGTTGAATATGAATCCCTTTTTCCATAGCAATGCTTTGAATCCAGCGTATTGCTTTCATAGAAAAGTGACGTCTGACTGGGTCTTTGTTTGAAATGATGGGTATTTGATCTTTTGGCAAATAATCTTTTTGCCAATTCTTGTTACAGGCGTCGGTAATGCTGATCGCTTCTGAAAATGGACAAACCCCACTCTGTTCGATGAAGAACTTTCTGAATTCACCACATCCTCGTCTTAGGATATCGACAACCGATCGACAGTACAACTCCATCTCTTTTTGAAAATTGAATTCCTCACCGTTTTGAACTTTGTCATTATACCAGACTATGAATTTTGATCGATCCTCTTCGGACATTGAATCGGGTTTGTAATAAGACATGTCCAAGTATGGGCCGACGTAATACCAGAATTTGTCTGTATTTGCCCAGTGGGGAAAGTAGGTTTTTTTCATTTCTTGAAGGCCAAATATAGTCGGAAATTTTGCCAACCCAAAGTTCATGAAATTGAAGGAGTCGATCAAACACACACCGTTCAGTTCTAACTTCAAATTATTATTTCCATTCATGGTCAGTTTTGGTTCTTTCATCCCAACTTTGATAATATGATTGAGAATAAATCGGCCATCATATCCTTTGAGATTATGGGCAATAGCTATGATTCCTTTATGATGCTTTGTAAAGAGCCAGTTGCAAAATTGACTCAAAGTTTCTTTTCCTTGAAAAATAACTTCTCTTCCTTCTTCGAATTCACTGCATGTGGAACAATGAAAATCAAGTGGCTTATCGATACATTCAGCACAGGCTCGATGTGCAATACAGTAATTCGGAATATGTACCCCTGTATCTTGCTGACATTCGAAATCAAAGAAAATGAACAAAGGTTTTTTGGCTACAGAAGAACTCGTCTCATCGTCGCTATCGTGTTTCATCTTACTCTGGTAAGGTTGAATAAAACAGCGATGAGAGAAGTCAACTATTTCCTTGCAGAAGTGACACTTTTTCTTTCCCCTACAGACATGATTTTTCTTTCTGACAAAAACCTGGCCTCCACATTTTGAACAAAGTTTCACTAATTCACAAATGGTTTTCTTCTCTTTACCTTGAAGTGTTTTGTGATTTTCCAAGCATGCCGCACTGAAAAAACGTCTATGACACTTGGTGCAGACATACTCTTTTGATTCTGATGGACATTTTCCAGCACGAAAGCAACCTTTACAGATCTTTGAGCAAGCATGGTCTTCCCGGTTCTTGTAACGTATGTCGCAGAACTCACAATAATAAGCATAATCAAGAAATCCTGTGATGGATTTGATGTAATCATAGTGGTTTTGATGAAAGTACAAATGTATGATTTTACTATTATCTTTCACTTTTGGATGTTCAAATACTTTTTCCACTCTCGATTGTTGTTGGTGAACTTTAATAACGTAGTCTTTTTCATACAAGAACTCTTGAATTTTTTTGTATTCTTCAAGACCTACAGGCTGTGTCGACGAAACTCCAACTTCATTCATCAATTTCTCGGCTTCAGTCTTTTGAAGTGGTCTGTTTGATGTTCTGATGTTATTCCATCTTCGGTTCCATTCTTGGTGTTTTCACGTTCATGCTGACAAATCCCCACAACAACCGCTCTTGCAAAACATAGGTGGTCACTATTATTAATTTCAATAACCGATCGTTTCTTCTTTGCGAAAACTTTCGAATCCAATACTTCTGTGACTCTAAGTCTTTTCCCACTTCCACTTGGGGGTATCGTATGTGTGATATCGAATGTCATGTGACCATCGTTCAAGACGAATTCCTCATTCGACTGTAGAACTTTTTTAATTTCGTCCAACATAGTATGACTCTCCAACTCTTCTACGTATAGAAAGGGAATATAAATCCCCATTTTCAATGAGGGGTGATTGATGCTAATTCTAACCATATCCCTCGATTCAGCCTTTAACTTTTGAATGATTTGTTGGATAACATCGTCAAATAAGGTAGTCAGTTGCTGGGGTTGTAGCTCATCGAATTTCTTAAAAGACGCCTCCAGTACATGGGATTCTGTTTTGAATTTTCTTGACTTCTTTTTTCCCACTTCTGTTAAGGTGTATAGACTTTTCATATCCAAAGATTTTTTGTCTTCACTTTTTTCTTCCTTGGGTGAAAATGGTCCAGCATGACTTTCTTCTTTCTTCGGCGAAAACGACCCAGCATGATTCAAAGGTTTTTTCTTTGTTGAGTCTTTCAAAGATTTTCTGTCTTCTTCTTTCAAAGATTTTTTATCGGTCTTGGTTAGTCCTGAAAAGGACTGTTTTGGTTTTTGATATAGCTCTTTCAAAGATTTCTCGTCTTCGCTGGTACAATCCACATTCATTCGCTCAGGTTTTTTCTTGGTTGAAAGCGAACCAGCATGATTCAAAGATTTTCTGTCTTCTTCTTTCAAAGATCTTTTATCTTCACCGTCACTTTCTTCTTCTTTCAATGGTAAACTTTTTCTCTTTTTGGGTGGAAATTTCTCATCGTCGCTTTCACCATTGCTGCTACTGTCTGGGTAGACTAGGATTCTTTTTCTTTTCTTTGCCGGTAGTAATTTTTTTCTCTTTTTCGGCATGGGTTGAATAGCCTCGTCGCTGCTTGTACTGTCTGAATACGGTACTAGTCTTTTAGACATGGTTTTATGACTGGTTGTAAGTCAGTCAATGACCTAGAACTCAAGAAATCCTAGCTTTTTTATACCTTTTTCAGACCAAACGGGGATAAAAAGAGACGTTACGACCGAAATCTTCATCATTCTTCGGAAAGATTTCAAACAGAGCAGTCGATAGAAAAATGAGTGAGTTCAAGCTACAAAGTACAACACCAAAGAGAGTGTATCTGTATGTTAACCCATACACTCACGATTATGAGATCAGCAATATACCACCAAGATATCAAGTCTACCATACTGGAAACTACGTGGGATCATTTCTATCCCATCAACATTTTGCAGAAAAAGGCGTCTATCGTATCACCAGAATCCTGGATCAAGCGATATTCGACAAACGCCATAGAGTGGATGATACGACAATGAATATTTGCTTTACATGCGACAGATCAGGACATTGGGCCAACCAATGTCCAGAGAAAGAAAATCAAATGTGGAAATTCGTTTTCGTCTTCGTGAACCCCCACACCCACGATGTCGAAATTTCACCAACAACGGAAACGAGTGGTGAATCTCAACATATGAAATACGTTGGGTCTCTATTATCCTATAAAGTAGACGAGAATAAACGAAAGACAAAACCGCCACAGCCTACAACTTCATCGAGTGGAAAGGGGAAAAGTTCCCAAAACAAGAAACCCTCTTCAGGGAAACCTTCTTCAGAAAAGAAAATCAACGATAAAATCAACGATAAAATCAACGATAAAATCAACAGCCCATCGTCTGAAAAGATCGAAAAACAGATCGAAAATCAGATCGAAAGACAGATTGAAAATATGGAGCTTGATAACACAGAAATCAGCGATACAGAAATCTGTAGAATTCAGATAGATTACCCTGTGAAGAAGAAAACCTCTTCAGAAAAGAAAATCAACGATAAAATCAAAGATAAAATCAACAATAAAATCAACAAGAGTTCCTCAGAAAAGAAAGAGGCTACGCTTATACTCGATCAGAAATCTGGAGAAGACCAAAACAACGAACAGAGCTCTCAATACGAGAAGTCTTCTTCAGGGTCTGAAGAAAAGAAAATCAGCGATAAATCTTCAGCGCTTGGAAACAATCAAATCAATGAACAGAGGTCAGGGAAACCTTCTTCAGTACCTGGAGAGGGGAAAAACAAGAAACTTTCTTCAGAAAAGAAAATCAACGAGAAAAGAGAAAATATTCGACGAGAAGGAAAAAAGATCTGCTCAGATATCGAGTTGAGACGTAGATGGAAATCCAGTGTTGTGAACGAGAAATTTTTGAAATCCAAAAAACATAGCGCAAAAAGTTGTCCAGATCTTGTATTGAAAAATAACAACGTCGAAAACAATGATATTAAAAACAATGAAAAGAAACGTAAGAGTGCCTGTGAACCTGACATTCCGAAGAAAAAAAGAAAATTGTGTCTGTAATTTTTAACAAAAAGAACTGTTTCAAAAGAACTATTTCAAAAGAACTGTTTAAAAACAATTTTTCAAATGTCGGTAGTATTTTTTCTACAGTTCAATGTTTCATTGTATATATATATATATATATATATTTCATACTTAAAATTCGATATGGCCTGCATTGCCTCATCGTCACTTGCTCTGTCTGAAGAATCTATCTGAAGACGATACTAACTAGGATACTAGGGTACTAGACTTTTAGACCTTGTTTTAGGGTTGCAATTCTGTCAATGACCTTTTAGACATGGTTTTAGAAGCGTACTATCCGAATACGGGACGGGACTAATCTTTTAGACATGGTTTTATGGCTGGTTGTAAGTATGTCTGGTTCCATTTCAGACAATACCCCAAATAATAATTATTGTACATAAAGTTTAAATAAAAAGTTTTTAAATGTTTTAAATGTATCATTGTAATGATTATTGTATATATTTCTGTACTTCAAAATTTCATTGTAATGATTATCTGACAATAAATAAAAAAGTTTTAAACTATGAAAATGTATAGGACTTGACTTTGTTTGTTTTGACAATTTGAAGAAGCAGACTTTCTAGGTCTTGGTTAGTCTACTCATAATCTTCTGAAAAGACTATAGTTTCCTTCACTTCCTTCCCGAACTTCTATCAAATAACCCACAACAACTTGGTATTAGAAATTCAACATGGGAGAAAAAGACTCACCATAGAGAACAGCGCTCAGACAACTTCATCGTGGAAGTGATCTATAGAGAAATCTGCCGGCTTTTATAGCCTGACAGGAGGATTGACCTACTTTGATACAGAATTAAGAGCGCGACCATGGGCGAAAGCATATAAAGACTAAGTCCTACAATGTCTATGTGAATGCAGAAAAAATGTAACGAGATCAACGATTGGTTAATGTTAATTCCATTAAAATGAAAGAGCACGAACGTGGGCGGGAGCATGTAGATAGAGCATCACGTTCTATTTCACATAGAATATGATATTCTATCTGCTAATTATCTACAACACTCAATCGAAGATGGAAAAAAAGACTAAGTCCAACTTTATCCTAATAGAGAGGAAGACTAAATCGACCGAAAGCAGAGAAATGGCTAAGTCCTACAGAGTCGAACGAAAAAACGGAGAAAAGACTAAGTCCAATGGTGATAGAAAAAGATTAAGGCAAATAAAGACGGAAAAAGACTAAGCTCAACGATACTCTCTGTCTGACCCAGCGTAAGTAGGGAATATAGTCCATATCGTGGAAAAAAGACTAAGTTCAATGGTGATAGAGAAAGGCTGAGGCGAACAAAAGACGGAAAAAAGACTAAGTCCAACGATACTCTCTGTCTGACCCAGCGTAAGTAGGGAATATAGTCCATATCGTGGAAAAAAAGACTAAGTTCAACGGTGATAGAGAAAGCCTGAGGCGAACGAAGACTGAGAAAAAAGACTAAGTCCAACGATCCTCTCTGCCTGACCCAGCGTAAGTAGGGATATAGTCCATATCGTGGAAAAAAAGACTAAGTTCAACGGTGATAGAAGATTGAGGCGAATAAAGACGGAAAAAAAGACTAAGTCCAACGATGATCTCTGCCTGAACCAGCATGAGGAGGGGAAAATAACCCATATCGTGGAAAAAAAGACTAAGTTCAACGGTAATAGAGAAAGGCTGAGGCGAACAAAAGACGGGAAAAAAGACTAAGTCCAACGATGGTATTTGCCTGAGCCAAGCTGAGGAGGGGGAAATAACCCATATCGTGGGAAAAAAGACTAAGTCCAACGGTAATAGAGAAAGATTGAGGCGAACGAAGACGGAGAAAAAAGACTAAGTCCAACGATGACAGAGAAAAGCCTAAGTCAAACGATAGTGTCTGCCTGAACCATATCATTACGATCCGTGCACGTGCGCACAGATGCATTAAGGCCCCTTTTCACAGAGCACGGTTTAAAAAAGGATCCCTGCCGCGTCAAAGATGGTGAACATCTATCTCCGATGAAGAAAAAAGACTAAGTCCAACGATAGTCTCTGCCGAACCATATCATTACGATCCGTGCGCGCGTGCGCGCAGATGCATTAAGACCCCTTTTCACAGAGATAGTTAAAAAGGGGCTCTGACCGAGGCATGGGGGGGGACAAAAAATGCCGAAAATCTGAAAAATCTGGCAGTAGGGTAGCCTAGGGACAAAAAATTGGGATTTGGGTAGGTAGCCTAGGGCAAATTTCCTCTCAGGGAGGGTAGACCTCGGACAAAATAGCACCCAGGGAGGGTAGCCCTGGGACTTGTCCGAGGTCTACCCTCCTATACTACTGCCATTACGAATTTTCGGGTACCGGAATTTTCTTACCTTATACATGCTGGGAGATAATACTATTACACTGAAAATGGGGGAGTTAAGATAAAATGTAAGTACATGCGATTCATTAAACGTGCCTTCTAAAATCATGACAAGACACTTGATGGCGTTAGATTCTTCTGAGCATAGCATGTTTGTGTCACCTTTCATTTTCGTAATGTCTTAAAAATATTTATATACATATAAATATTTATATACATATACCTTTTACGCAATAAGGATGATTTGTTTCCAAACTTGAAGGAAAAACGAAGTTCATTATTCACATTTCTAGAAGATTCAATAAAATCATAACATTTTGCTTTTGAAAATGTAAGAGTATGGACGTCATAACGGCCTCATGGTTTTGCAGTTCTCGTTACCTTCTTAATGCCCCTGCCAAGCCCCCGTAGCTCAGTCGGTAGCGCACAGGACTGGAGAACAGGAGATCGCTGGTTCGATCCCCGGCTTGGCCAATTTCTTTCCGAGGATTGATGATAGTCATCGCGACAGGATTCATTCCTCTCTCACTGCTGACCTTTGTTTCGGCGATGGTTATGTGGGAAAGCAGCCAGTGGCTTGGAAAGAATATTGTGCGGAGTACTGGTAAAAGAAACTCCAGAAAAGCATGAATAAGTGCACTGGCCGCTGATATAACTGAAATAATGTTGAAAACGGCGTTTAACACCATGCAATCAATCAATCAATCTTAATGCCCCATTCTATTTTGTCCGAACGGTGTTCAATCTTTTCAAATTACGGTTTTATTATATCAGCAGCACACCCTTCCCTCTTTTCTTCCATGCTATCTTGTCTACTTCAAGTAAGTAGCGCTCTGGCAAAGGGGGGGGGGGGGCTTAATGCATCTCCGTGATGCATTATGCCAAGAAAGTTGTCTCATAATTATGGATCCATAAAATCCATTTTGTCTAACAACCGACCAAATTATGAGGTACACATGGTCCGTGAACATGCAGAAAGTTTACCAATAGCAAAAAGTTTCGACTCATGTCAGCGGGGACTGCGCAGGCTGACATAAGTCGATACTTTTTGCAGATGCATTAAACCCCCTTTTCACAGTGCAAGGCTCAAGTATTGTCTTCTCTAAAACTGCTCTATATAGCCTGAAATTTTTAAACAGTGTTAACTGCTCTACGTAACGCGCTATTTTGTCAAAAGGCATTTTTCTGTTAAAGCATCTTGTTAATTCATGTATCTATCATGTATCGTTTCTAACTTTGACGCTGTCTTGTTAAAATGGCATTCTGTAGAAAGAACACACCATCATGTTTACCCACCAAATGTTATGTTATATGGCGTGTTTTTGTGTTTTCTAGACGATGTTATTATTATGATAAACGCAATGTTAAGTTTTTAAACAACCGTTTTAGCTTTTAAGTACATCATTATAAGTTGTTAAATTATGTACTTTCTTGATTATTTTTTTAAATACGAGGGGTGTTCAGTAAATAATGAAAACAATCTTGTAAATTACCAGTATAAACCTCTTCAGGTATTTATGAAGCATTAGCATGACAAGGTACAAGATCCCAATATCGTTTTCGGCGTCAAATGGAATGATGACGTCATCAAAACATGATGTCACTTCCTGTTTATTCAAAACGGATGTCAGCGGAGAAAATTAAAGACTTTACATTTTCACAAGGTTGCAGCTTAGAGAGGATTAGAAGAAAATTCACGGTGATTTATTCATAGTAAATGCAGACCTAACTGTACCATATAACACCTGTGGAAGGTGCGTCCGGGAATATAAAGATGGCAGAAAGCTGCTTACTGATAAGCCACGTCCAGGAGCACCAAAATCGAAGGTGAACGAGGCTTTGGTCGCGAATGTGAAGAATCAGGTAGACAATGATCCTAATGTTTCTTTTCGTGAAATAAGTTCTGACGAAGATGTTTCAATTGGTATTGTGCATAGAGTGCTACATGAAGAATGTGGACTTGGAAAGATTTCCACACGATGGGTACCTCATGTATTGACTCCTGAAGTTGAATAGAAGGCAAATAGGGTTTCTTGTGCCAGACAACTTTTAGATTATGTTTGAGCCTAATGGTCCTAAAAGGGTATCGAATGTAGTTAGAGGGGATGAAACTTGAATATACTTCTATGGCATCTCCAAGAAACGCTCAAATGTGATCGTAAGCTTACGAAAGATGACGCC
The DNA here is from genome assembly GCA_945859785.2 of Tridacna gigas. Lineage (NCBI taxonomy): Eukaryota > Metazoa > Mollusca > Bivalvia > Cardiida > Cardiidae > Tridacna > Tridacna gigas. The sequence goes on along the minus strand of OX244034.2, from coordinate 62,494,226 downwards.
CGACCTGTGGTCTGTAAACCAGAGTTTCAGAGTGGGAAGAGGTTTTTTACACTTTTTTCAATCATGAAGGCTCGGTGGCTGTAGATGTTCTACCAGAAAAAGCAACTATGACTGGAAAATATTACAGAGAAAATGTACTCCCTCAAGTGGTTTATGAATTGAGTGATCGTCGCCTTCTCACAGGAACATCTCGAATCATGATTTTGCATGACAATGCCAATGCCCATAAAACAGGGGCTGTAACCCAGTACCTATCAGAGAACGGTATTACAACACTCCATCCCGCCTTCAATCCTGACTTAGCCCCATGTGACTTCAGGTTATTTCCTAAACTGAGGAACTGCTAGCAGAAAATAAAAACACCCGTGTCCAAGACCTGTCAAAAGCTGTAAATACAGAGTTAAGGAGTATACCTGAAGACTAGTACCGGGCAGCATTTGATAAATGGCGTAAAAGACTGAAACTGTGCATGGAGAGAGGAAGAGAGTACTCTGAGGGACTGTGAAAAGATAGTTGAAATTGACCCCAAAACACCAGAGATAATATGATATTTTCATTATTGAACATCCCTCGTAGTATTACATCAAAGAACATAATGAGAATACATGGAATACTGATTTTGTAAAGGGTTAATACATAATCCAGTATCAGCGCCGATAGTAAAGATACTTTGTAATTATAGGTCGAAATAATGTCAGACAAAAACGTAATATTGTTTGGTCTATTGACTTTATAGACATCTGTAAAGACCACACTGTAATTATCGAGGGAAAATTGTTCTAAATGCCAAGGTTTTACGCACCCCCAACCCCCAGAACCTTTCCCATTTAACAAGCTGTTAAAGTTGCATACAACTTGATATCTTTTCGCATTCTTTTTTAATCGAGAAATTCTTAGCTGATAACTTTAGTCGCCTGTGAAGATGGATTTTGAACTAAGTTAAAGACAGAGAAATACATATACAAAGCGTGAGGAATGTCCCATTTTCAAACATTTTTTTTTCTGTAAATTTTTTATCCCGTATGTCACGGGATAGCGTTATTATGCACCATGGGATAAAACATGTAGATTTTAGACACACTTCAAAGTAATTTGAGCATATAGCTCAGTCTGTAGAGTCGCAGCTACGGCTAGTAATATTTGTTGTTTTTCCCCAAACCAAGAGAAAATCCTATTGACTTTATTTCTGATGATTTTTTTCTTTTTCGGATAAAATCTGGGTAATGAAGCTAAAATGCATCACCTAGAATGATGATGATGATCATCATCATCGTTACCATCGTCATCATTGTTATCATGTCCACTAACTGTTGAAAGTGGCTTAGTATTTACGGTGTATATCAAGAACCGATTTCTCAAAAAGCGGCGGAACAAAGAAAAAGGTGATGATTTATTTTATCGAGTATCCTTCTTTGTGGTCAAATTAACGGTTATTGGGGAAAATGGTCAGTCTTTGATAATTACATAGCGACGTGCGTTCGCATCCCTCCGGCCAATAGAGTTTCCATATTGCTTTTTTCCTGACACTGTCTAACCTTTTACCAAACGATACCGTGTTTTCACGATCCTGAGATTTTTTTTTTTTTAGATATTGCGGGAAAAGGAGAAAATGTTGGTAATGAGCATTTTCTCCTTTTCCAAAAATTTTTCTACCCTTTCAAAGAGAAGTCACGTTATATAAGTTGCATTTGATTTTGTCGTCTGCAAGTGCTTTGAGTTTGCACATGTCTAAAATTTTGCCGTCTGCTGAAGAGTTAACCTTGGCTTGCTATAGAAATGCAAAATATTTTGTCATCGTAAAAACAAGAGTACCGCGTGCGACTGCCATGGTCCTACAGCAACAACTGCAAGAGATATATGGGACATGTTTGATTTCAAGTAACAGAACAACCTAAAACGCAAACGGGTCATAACTGTGTCAAAATATTTTGAAGAATATCAGGGTCCGTATTCGCTAACCATCCCTAAAAAAATAAAAAAACATTCTAAGTCCTATTCTTAAGTATTTTTTACCTCAAATTTGAAAGTAAGACACCTTTTCTTCAGTATATTTGTCATATGATTGTATTGTCTATTTCTTTATACTTGTATCTCATACTGACAAATAGATATTTTTAAACCAATACATCTTTTGATTGGCTTTTACAAAATAGTTTAGCCATTCAGAAGTTGTAGTACTTTCTAAATCCAGAAAAACTAAGAATGAAACAAAGAACGATTGATTAACACGGGCCCTGGGTCCGTATTCACCAACCATTCTTATGAACGTTCGTTGTCTTGCTCTCTTGTTCTCCAGAATTTTCTACATTTGAAAGCAACACAACTCCTGATTGGCTAAATCATTCGGTTTAGCCAATCACGAGTTGTGTTACTTTCAAATGTAGAAAATCTTAGAGAATAAGACTAAGAATATTCTTAAGAATGGTTGGTGAATACGCACCCTGATCTATTGGTATATGATTCCCCCGACCAACAGTTAACAACTAGCCCAAGTTTGAAATAAAGATCTTCAGTTATGACAACTTTAGATATCAGTAAAATGTCGAAGTCTTTGCACGACGGCATAGACGACACAGATGCCACCAAGATCCGTATTCACCAATAATTCTTATGAACATTCTTAGTCTTATTCTCTAAGATTTTCTAAATTTGATGGTAACACAACCTCTGATTGGCTAAACCAAAAGGTTTTGCCCATTTAGAGGTTGTGTTACTTCCAGTTAAGGAAGATACCTGACAGTAAGACTAAGAATGTTCTTAGGAATGGTTGGTTAGTACGGGCCCAGGGCTATAACGATATCTCGACGTTTCTAATCTAAGCAAAAACAGAATCGAGCCATGCTTTGTGAAAAGGAGGTTTAATGCATATTTGTAATGCGCTGTACCAAGCCAGTTGTTGCGTCAGCAGACCTATTTTATCTAAAAACTGGCTTAACCACTCGGTAGAATGAGATAGAATGGTCCTTTAATATGCAAAAATTTACCAATTGCAAAAAGTTTCGATCCGTGTCAGCCTGCGCGCACTGCGCAGGCTGACATGGGTCGATACTTTTTGCAAATGTATTGAACACCCCTTTTCACAGAGCGTGGCTCAGATATAGTAATAATTCTAAACCTATTCTTGGCGGCATTATTTAAAAAAGTCTGAAAAAGAAATGCACATATTCTAATTTCAGGCAGAATCTGAACAGTAGAAAAGAAAACCCTGCTGATGATGAATCATTAAGTTTTTTTTTTTTTAATTTTTCCACCTTTATCAGACGTCAAAACTTTAGACTTGCCCAAATAATGATATTCGTCTATGAAAGGATAGAAAACAACGGAAAAAAAGGGGGGAAATGTTTTTCCCCTTTTTACTACAATGCTTTCAATTGTCTTACTATTTAGAGTCGTTAAAACACTGTAAAGGGTTAATGGCAACGGGTATACATCTTCTTAGTTGGCTGTGATATGACCAAAAAAGCAGCGAGTAAAATTAAAATGAACAGTCCGTGAGAAAGACACAAATCATACAATTTGGTAAGAAAAACAGCCTGTATTGGACAGTGTGGCTGCTTTTCAGACTGCACATCTTGCGCAGTCTGGGTCCATATTTACCAACCATTCTTAAGAATATTCTTAGTCTTGTTCTCTAAGATTTTCTAAATTTGAGAGTAACACAACTTCTGATTGGCTAAACCAAATAGTATAGCCAATCAGTTGTGTTGCTTTCAAATGTAGAAAATTCTGGAGAATAAGACTAAGAACGTTCTTAAGAATGGTTGGTGAATACGGACCCAGGTCTCAATCTACACAGCCCGAAGAATCGTATAAACCATGCTCTGTGAAAAGGGCATTTAATGCATCTTCGAAAAGCATCGACCCAGGTCAGAATGCTCAGTCCGTGCAGACTGACCTGGGTAGAAAATTTTCGCTATTGGTCAATTTTCTTTAAGTCCTAGGCTCAGTCTACCTCATGATTATGTCGGTTGTCAAAAAAGAAAGTGTCTTATTATGGATCTATAATCATGCAATCGCTTGGTTGGCACAATGCATCACGCAGATGCATTAAGCCCCCTTTCGCAGAAGCGTGGCTCACATTTAAATATTCGAAGCATTTTCTCCAAGCCCTAAACCTTTGTTTATTGGCACAGATAGTATTTACTTGTCCCAGTAATGAATACGCCTGTTGGCGGGCGATAATAACTAGAGGAAAAAATCCTAACTTTCCTTTACTCAGAATTGATTCAATCTTCGTTCAGAATTGATTTAAACAATGATCTTATGGGAATTCTGTAATCATTACCCCGAATATGTCACTGATTTCCAAATATTTTCTTTAATACTTTACTGCAAAAACCCGACTTTAAACGACCTTTAGGAAGAACGCTTTGGAAAACATTGTGGAAAAAGGAGAAAATGCTGATTAAAAGCATTTTCTCCTTTTCCCACAATGTTTTCTTCCCTATCGTAATTCTAGCAACAATTTATTTGTCGTATGCAAATACTTTCAATTTGGCCCAGTCCAATATTTTGTCGATTGGTCAGGAGTGTGCGGATATATCTTTCGGAAAAGTAGCAGTTCTGATTGAGAGAAACCCGAACTATTTGGCACTGAACCGTTTAAACTTACCTACTGAGACAATTTGACAGCAGACCTCTTCGAGACAAACGGAATACGGCAAAACAAAGCAAAAGAAACAGAACATACAAAGGCAGGTCATTCTATTGACAGGGACGTTCTGTCTCAGCCAATCAGATACCTAGTCTAAAACTGAGAGGTAGAATTATATTTAGAACGGTAGTTGAATACAACATCGGGTCACAAAAAACATTCAGCTCTCGCAGAGAACTCAGATTTAATATACGATAACTAGCATACGCCTACGAACAGTGTGACCTTTTGGTGACCTTTTGAACTCCAGAGGTGAAGGCCAAATCAATCGGGCGGAAAACTAGATAAGATTATTGTCAACTAATGTGAAGAATATACTGTAACTATGGAACCTTATTATCCCAGTGAAATCCAAGCTGCCGTTCTGTATAGGATTTTAAATGCACTATTTATAGACTGGCTTTGCTGACCTTTTGACCTTTCTTAGATTCAAGCGGGAACAAGAACCAAGAATTTCTATGATTATTTTTAGACTAGCAAAGCTAGCCTATAGGCATCAAGATTGACCTAGAGTCAAAGTAAACAAAAAACCCCACAGTTGCCTCACAGAAAAATACTTCTTTCTGTTATAAATCTTAATTCTGTTATATATAACAATTTTGACAAAAACCACTAAATCTCTACCACTCGAATTTGAACATGTGTTACAAAGTACTAAACTGAAGAAGATGTCATTTACAAGGTACAAGGTCTTTGCTTGCTTATATGTAAATTAAGTGACCTATGCGAAACAGAGAATCACTTTTTCCTACACCATTGTAAAATCATGAATGATCTATTAATAGATACACCTAAGGAACTTGTAGCAAATCCCAATTACATTAACCCTCACTGGACAGGGAACCCTTGTCATTCCTTCAGTCATTCATTATTTAGATCATTGTGCACGGTTATAGTGTTATGTCAAACTGTTATTCTAGTCTTGAATACTAACCCTTTACCAAACAATCCCAAGTTTTAACGATACTGGGGAAAATCCCTTTGAAAACATTGCGGGAAAAGGAGAAATGCTGGTAACCATAATTTTCTCCTTTTCCCACCTTGTTTTCTACCCTTTTGGAATCAGTTTTCATCAGTTCAGCCACTTTTAATTTATGGTCTGCAACAGCTCTGAATTTGCAATGACGTAAAATTTTTCTTTTTGTAAAGAGATTTAAATAGTTAACTACATCTTGTGCTATTGGATATTGACTAGTTGATTGCATGGTGTTTAACGCCGTTTTCAACATTATTTCAGTGATATTGCGGCGGCCAGAGCACCTATCCATGCTTTCCTGGAGTTTCTTTTACCAGCACTACCGCGACTCAATGACGTTTTGCGGACAGTGTGGATTAAGATCAGACTGTGCAGAGCATGCCGTCTGATCTTGGATCTACACTGTCTAGTAAGAGGATATATTATTTTCTCCAAAATGTAACTTTGAAATAGCAATATTCAAGTGTTTACCATCGATTTGAAAGTTTCGTTTAACATTTTTAGCAGGTTAAGGGTTAAACTTAAACTGGATTACAGTTAACCAATAGCACGCATAGCCCCAGCAGCTGAGTGGGTAGTGTACAGGACTTGGGAACAGGCGGTCGCTGGTTCGATCCCCGACTTGGCAAATTTCTTTCCGAGGATTTATGGTAGTCATTGTGACAGGATTCATTTCTCTCTCGCGTTTCGACGATGGTTATAATATAAATGTGAGAAAGCAGCCAGTGGCTTGGAAAGAATATTGTGCAGAGTACTGGTGAAAGAAACTCCAGGAAAGCATGGATATGTGCACTGTCCACTGCTACATAACTGAAATTATGTTGAAAACAGGGTTAAACACCATACAAACAATCAATCAACCAAATTCGCTAGTCTGTCAGTACTTTCAGAACTTTGATTTTATAATCGTATTGCTTATTTTCGGTTTTAAATGAGCCATGCTCTGTGAAAAGGAGGTTTAATGCATCTGCGCAAAGTATCAACCAATGTCAGCCTGCGCAGTCCACACGGGCTGACCTAGGTCGAAACTATTATTGGTAAATTTTCTGCATGTCATAGGACCAGTTTTCCTCATGGTTCCATAGGTTGTTGGACAAAATGGATTATTTATTGGATCCATAAATATGTGATTACATACTTGGTATAATGGATTACGGAGATACATCAAATGCCCTCTTGCGAGAGCGTCGCTCTAATAAATCGGCCCCTACATTTTAGCGTCCAGGGTCCGTATTCACCAACCATTCTTAAGAACGTTCTTAGACTTATTCTTCAAGATTTTCCAAGTTTGAAAGTAACACAACTTCTGATTGGCTAAACCAAATGGTTTAGCCAATCAGAAGGTGTGTTACTTTCAAATTTGGAAAATTTTGGAGAACAAGACCAAGAATATTCTTAAGAATGGTTGGTGAATACTGACCCAGGTATGTTCTATATACATGTAATGGCTTTTATAATTCTCTGACCATTTTAGCAGTGTACTCTCTCCGTTTCTCCATTACTGGTGTCAGCCACAAAAAGTCTCAATACAGTGCCACAGGGCTTAACGAAATTCATTTTTTGCAATATTCAACACTTTGGGCTAGGTACATGTAGGTTATTACTTATTCTTATATATATATATTTCCGATATGACCATTATATCCAGGGAACGAATTCACCAAACATTCTCATCTTCTGTCGCATCCAATCCGATAGCTTGTCATAAATTTAAAATTAACTTGAAGTAACAACGGTTGGTTAATACTGTTCCAGGAGTCATATTCACCAACCATTCTTAAAAACACTCTTCGTCTTTTTCTCCAGAATTTTCTACAATTGAAAGAAACACAATTTCTGATTGGCTAAACCGTATGGTTTAGCCAATCAGAATACGGTTTAGCCAATCAGAATACGGTTTGGCCAGTCAGAAATTGTGTTACTTTCTAAATTTAGAATTAGACTCAGAATGATTTTAAGAATGGTTCTTGAATATTGTTCCTGATTGTTGTATATCTATTTCGTATTCTAAAATCACACTATTATTATACTCTCTTGAATAGCTTGTCGTGTACTGTATTATATGTAACTGAATAACACTGAATAATTAATCCGCTTGCATCCCATAGATGGGCAAATATAATAGGGAGGGTACTCGTAAATCAATAATTTCACGCGTTGTAAACTTTTGTCTTCGACTGAAAGTGAAATGATTTCGTTTTTGTAATGTTCAGTGATCCAAACTTTTTCCTGTCTAAAATGATGTGTAAAGTCTTTACCAAACGACAAAATTTTAGACCAGTCCCGTTTGAAAGTATTTGCAGACAACAAAAAAGAATAACTCAAAACTTAAAATTTCCTTTGGAAAAGGTAGAAAACATTGTGGAAAAAGGAGAAAATGCTGGTTGCCAGCATTTTCTCCTTTTCCCACAATATTTTCAAAAGCTATCTTTCTTATGGGTTGTTAAAACTCGGGATTGTGTGGTAAAGAAATAAATCAACGCTCTTTCAACGCAGAAAATTATCCTATCAAAACGGGAACCATACCAGAAGGGCAGGTAAACCTCAAAGTACTATCGACACAGTTATGCCCATTTTTAGACTTAAAAGTTTTTACTGAATAACTTCTTTAGTCGAGCGTTGGCAGACAGTAGAATTAGCTTTTGCGGACAATGTAAATCAAAATTAGACTGTGCAGAACGTTGAGTCTAATCAACACCGACCGCAATTTGATTCTAAACCTTGAGCCAAAGTTTTCCTCATTTGCAGATATATTTTCAGCTACTGAGAACAGTTGAATTCATTTCATTTTACGATGAAACAGTTATCATGTCTTTAACCCTTTTACCAATACAAAGATTTAAACTTGTCAAAATTGAAAGCATTTGCAGACAACACGATTAGTGAAAAGTGGCTCGAATAATGAAAAATTTCTACGAAAGTGTCGAAAACGTTGTGGGGAAAAGGGCGGAAATTCTAGTTACCAGCATTTTCTCCTTTCCCACAAAGGTGCCGAACCCCATTTACGTCACGTTCGTCAAGACAGGATTGTTTCGTGAAGGGTTAAATACAGAATGAATAAGCTAATGAGACGTGGCTTCGGTTATCATTCACTATGAATAATTTGTTCCCCTATCCAATAGATATCTATCGAATAGATTTACATTTACCTGCCTTACCTCTTTACCAAACAGCAAAATTTTAGACGGAACCAAATTGAAAGCATTTGCAGACGACAAATTAAGTGTAGCTTGAATGGTGATTTATGAATTGGATAGGGTAGAAAACATTTTCTCCTTTTTTTCACAACGTTCTCAAAAAGCCTCTTTCTCAGGGTCGTTAATAGTCGGGTCTGTGTGGTAAAGGGTTAATAAATTGCATGGCGTTTTTCCACCACTTTCACCGCCATTTCAGCCATATTACTGAGACAGCGACAGCTCTCCTTTGGCCAATATAGTTTCACGTGAACTCATTCGTGTTACCTGAACACTTTAAACGGGACTCAAAAACTGAAATTTGCCTTTGGAAGGGAAGATAACATTGTGCAAAAATTTGAAAATACTGATTATCACCTTCCCCCCCCCCCCCCATGCCTTCTTCCTATAGTTTGTTAAAACCAGGATTGTGTGGTCATGGGTTAAAATTATATTGATAATCCATATTTTACCCGGAAAGTTTTTAATAGATGTCCTTCTGCAAATTCGTTTCAAGAAGTTGCAAATTTACCAGCATTCTGACCTCCTCTGCCTTTCATCATACCAGGGTCCAAACCCTTTACAAAACAATCCCTTTTTTCGGCGTATCTGAATATGCTGGCTTTTGACCTACATTTTGATACTGATAAAAATGAATAAATAGAAATTCGTGACTGGTCAAATCTGTAGACATTTTTATTCTAAGGGCCCCTGTGATATAAAAAAATGTAGACATGTTTATTCTAAGGCCCTGCCTATTTGCTGGCAAATTTACGTCGTCCATCTTTTTTTAAAGATATTTCTTGTTTTTAAACGATCTGTGGGAGTAGGCTTTTGAAAATATTGTAGGAAAAGAAGAAAATGCTGGTGATCAGCATTTTTTTCCTTTCCCACAATGTTTTTACGCTTTCAGAGAAGAATCTCATCATTTTGGCTACATTTAAATTGTCGCCTGGAACTTATTTGAATTTAGATGAGCCTAAAATTGTGTCGTCTGGGTAAAGGGTAATTATCGTCGATCGCCCTGGGTCTCTAGATAAGGCAATATGTTTTCCTAGAAATTAAGTTGATGAATTACTAATACAAAAAAACTATTTCTGGTGACATGTGGAACTGTAATTACCCTGTTTTCAACTTTGACCTCCAGATGACCTTTCTTTCTCGTGACCTTTTGTCCTTTTAAGGGACTAGTATCGGGGTTTTACTGTTTCTATATTTTCCTGAGAATAATCTGTAATGGGAGATAAAAATTAAGTTGTTTGCTTTTATTTAAATGAAAATATGAAAATACATCAAATAGATAGCCCCAAGCAAGCTTTAGACTGATAAGCGCGACCTTTTGACCTTTTGGCGGATGGTGTAGATCAAGATCAGACTGCACAAAACATGCAGTCTGATCTTGAATCCACACTGTGCGATGTGATGCGTTCAATATGGCGTCTTTGTAATAACAATGCTTCTGTCATTTCGGTTGCTTTTAAATGTTAAATTTTAATCTATTTAGTGTTATACCTCTTTACCAGACAACGAAAAGGTAGACTTGTCAAAATCGAAGGCATTTGCAGACGACAATTCAAATGTGGTTCAAATGATGGAAGTTGTCCTTGATAGGGTCAAATGATGGAATTTGTCTTCGATATGGTAGAAAACACTGTGGGAAAAGGAGAAAATGCTGGTAACCAGCATTTTCTCCTTTTCCCGAAAATGTTTTCAAGAGGCTTCCTCCTCAGTGTCGCTCGAGTTATGTGGTAATGGGTTAAGGATTCAAGCTCTTTATTATAGAATATTTTCAGATATAGACTGAACTAATTCATATTCTCTGAACTCCATTTGATACCTAATTAACCCTTACCCTGCTAAATCAGTAAAATTAAACTTTCAAGCCGATAGTAAAAGCCCAAATTTTGCTATTTCAAAAGCATTTTTAGACTCTTTAAAATTCAAAACATCTGCAGACGATGAATTCGAAATAGCTACAAAGGAGATGCAGTTCTCTGATAAGGAACAAAACATTGTGAAGAAAGGAAAAAATGCTGGTTACCAGATTATCATTATCATCAATTCTCGGAAAGAATTTGACCGAGCTTGGACTCGAACATGTGATCCCTGCTTTCAAGCTATGTACGTTACCGACTGACCTAACGGGCTGTACTTGATGCTTATTGAAGGAGAACTTTCCGTAATTCGTACAATATACTGATGATAGAGACTTGTTTCTTGGTCTCCGCGTATTTCGAATTACTTGCAGTTAACTGTACTTCGTGGCATTTTCATTCTGCAACATAAATGCTAGACTTAGTCTTTAAGCCTGCGTAATAAGAATGTTCAGTGACCGGAAAGAATTTGACACGCCTCCGCTTGATGGCGCCTGTACAGATTCATCAAAACCTGAAACCTGGGGATATTTTCATGGACCGTTCTACAGTCAGTTCTTACTTTTCAATACTAAACCAAATTGTCTGAGATGTTCTAATCAACCATTCAGATAGCTTTATTAACGAATCTTTCTATTTGTCTGGTTCAGTCTTCAACCAATATTCAGAATGCTTTGTGAATATTGGAGTAGGTCTTACCTGGCGCTTTGAGTTTGTTTTGTTGGATTTTCATTGCCATTCAAACAGCATTTCGGTTATAGCGTTAAATCCGGAGCCCATATCCGTGTATTTTAGGCTGACGAATACAAGTAAAAACAGATCTATTATCAATCTCTCGCTATTTTCCGAAAACAACCGAGCCACAAGGCATTATTTTTAATGACGATGAAGGTATAAGTGATATATTACCTATCCTCGGGAGGGAGTTCAGCGGAGCTGGGTGTCGAACTTGCAACAAACTTTATTATAATCCCTGTGCGTTACTGGCTTAGCTACCAGAACTCCTCGTCCTTCTACTGTCCGGTGAGGTATGAGTGATGGTGAGATTGATATCTGTCGATATTTCAGAGTCACTGTGACGGACAGACAGGTTGATAATGCTATGGGAGACCAATCGCAATATCTCAGCCAACATCAAATAGGATAATACCAAAGTAAATAGGTTTTTTCCTGCCACGCGTCCTGAATTATCAGATTACTTCTAATCCGTTTATACGCCAGGGACGGAAAAATGTCAGCCAAAGCTTTTATATTTATTGTATGTCTAGATGGTCTTTTTTCCCGCGACAAGTTCTCGCCTTCAAGAGGAAAAAAATATAAACTTAAAAATCTATTAATATTTACATGCGTTTATAATATCGCCAAAGTTGGGTGTCCATCATGCATAAAATACAACTACATAATGTTGAAAAATAGGCTTAGATCGAAGATGATTTTTGTCACCTTAGAACATCAATCCACACCGCGTTGAGCATAACTTAGGCTGTTTTTCGTAGACATTTTAGATCAAGATCAGACTGTCTCTTGTCGACAGTGTAGATCAATATCAGACTGCACAGGACGTGCAGTCTGGTATTGGATCTTCACTGTCTGATATAGGGAGACTTTTCCAGAAATGAAATTTGACATATAGAGTTTATACTATTGCTTGGGAACGTTCATCCAATTTAACAGTTTCAGGTTAATTCTCTTATCTCCCCAGGAGTCCTTCGTGGCTCCCGCAGTAATAATGTTTAGGAATCGTAACTTGGAGGCCACAGGCTCGATCTTCATGCGAAGTACTGGGCTTTTCGCGGGGTCTCCTTTCACAAGACACTTTAGAACTGTAGCCTATTACTAGTGAAACCCAGGATATGTGTTAAATTGTGAGCTGTCGCCATTATATGACTGAAAGAATGTTGAAAGCCGCGTTAATCAACCGACCGACCGACCTGCCGAACGATCCATCCATCCATCCATCCATCCAATCTCTTTGCCTCATCAACAACATAAATAAACTTTTTATCTTTTTCGCTATAACACAAAATCTAGAAGAGAGGGTAAAACGGCCATTAAATGATAAATGGTATGTCCTCATTAGGGGCTGAAGCGAACAAATAGAATGGATATTCTGGGAAAAAGAAATGACCATTGCTTCAGTAAGTGACCGGCAAATCGGAAATGATTTCCCCGCTGTAGACTCTAGCACATTAATGACGACCATTAATATATTTTGTCTAACATTCAGTTTGTATTAGGGAAAGTTGAAACGGGAAAATATAGGCCTAATCCTTGGATCGGCTTTGTTCTGTGTCTCAGAAAGAAGAAAAAAGAAACTTTGTGTGTCTTAGGCACAAAGAGCTTCAAATGCCTATGTTTCGTGTTTACTTTTAAATTCCTTTGTTTATCGGTATTATTTAACTCTTAACAGACAGCAACTCTTAACTCTTTACCAAACGACAAAATTTTAGACTGGTCCAGATTGAAAGCATTCGCAGACGACAAAATAAATGTGACTCAAAAGTTGAAATTTGTTTTGGATGGGTGGAAAACATTGTGGGAAAAGGAGAAAATGCTGGTTACCAGCATTTTCTCCGTTTCCCACAATGTTTTCAAAAGGCTTCCTTTTTTTAAAAGTCGGGATTGTGTGGTAAAGGGTTAAAGCTTGTCCATATTGAAAGCATAAGAAGACAAACATATTTATTTGAGGTCAGATGTTTGAAATCTGTCTTAACATTTAATTCTGCTAAATAAGTGAAATGAAACTTTTAAGCCGATAGTAAAAAAAAAAATTTCTTTCTTTTTCAAAGGTATTTTTGGGGAAAAATATCTCCTTCTCGGACAGTGTAGATCCAAGATCAGACTTCAAGTTCTGTGCAGTCTGATCTTGATCTACACTGTGCGCAAAAGGGCTTTGAGTCGCGCTTAGCAGCCCAAAGGTTTAAAAGGCTGAAAACAGATCTGGGCAAGTGAGCTGTTACCTTAATTCGATTGAAATAATGTCGGGCCGAGCCCCCGTAGCTCAGTCGGTAGCGTACAGGACTTGAGAACAGGAGGTCGCTGGTTCGATCCCCGGCTCGGCCAATTTCTTTCCGAGGATTGATGATAGTCATTGCGACAGGATTCATTCCTCTCTCACCGCTGACCATTGTTTCGACAATGGTTCAGTGGGAAAGCAGCCATTGGCTTGGAAAGAATATTGTGCGTAGTACTGGTAAAAGAAAATCCAGGAAAGCATGGATAGGTGCACTGGCCACCGCGATATACCTGAAATAACGTTGAAAACGGCGTTAAACATCATACAATCAATAGAATGAAATAAAATCGGGAGGGGGGGGGGGCGCAACTAACACCAATAAAGGAACAAAAGGAACAATTTATTTCGTGTGACCCTCAAAGGCTGCAATTTATCGTGTGAAGCCGCTAGTCAGTGATTATCTTATCTGACCTTCTAAACAGGATATTCATCTCGCATAGTCATGGAAACACTTTGTGCAGCTCCTTAATATCTGGACCCGTAATCATTAATCATTACTAATGACATTCTGAGTCTTATTCTAGATTGATAAAGTAAAGAAATTTCTGAGCATCATTCTTGGCTTTGTGAAAAAGGTGCTCAATTCATCAGCAAAATTGGCCACCCAGGTCAACTTGTGCAGTCAGTGCAGTCTGACATGGGTCAAAACTTTCTGCTTTTAGTACATTTTCTGCATGTCGAAGGACCCGTCTCAACCTTCGGATTCAGCCGGTTGTTGGATAAAACGAATGGATATATAATTACATGATGACTTGTCAGGTATAATGCATAACGGAGAGGCATTTAAGAGCATGCCATGGCTATGTAATTTAGCCAATCAAAAATTGTGTTTGTATGAAATTGCAAAGAAGTACTGAGAGTAAGAATAATAATTATATAACAAAATGGTTGGTGAATACAGGGCTTGTAAAATAATGAAGTCCCTATCAGCAAAAATACGCAAAAAATCACACTTCTCTTGTTATTACAATAATAAAATCCCCCGCCCCCCCCCCCCCCCCCCAAAAAAAAAAAAGCGTCCAAAGCTGAAGAATTCTTAAAATATTGTAGCAATAGAATCCAAAGAGGCCTAAAACCAGTGTTAACTTGCACTATACCTCTTAATTAAAAGCTGTTTGTGTTGGAGATTAAGCCAAACTAATAAAAGCATGCAAGAACTGTCACGGTTTCGTGCAGTAAAATCCTCTAATTAAACCATAACCTTCGGGAAAAGCTTACACGACGCAGAAGACCTACAAGGTTCAAGGTTATGTTTCTCAACAGTAATGCTACGTTTACACCATGTTCCCGGCGGCCAGACAACCGTGGACTAAACGAGACTGACGTAAGGAAACGCAGAGGAATAAGATGAGCAAACTTGACAGACCGTGATTACGTTGGTTTGCCGTGGCTACCGTGTCAGATTAAAAAAAAAAAAGTTGTCGGCAATGATACACGGGCCACAGAATAGTACCCATGAGCTCGCTGAAAAGCATGCGTAATGAAATAAAGCCAACCCCGGTGGTTCAGTCTGTAAGGTGCAGAGCTCGAAACGAAGGAGTTGCTTGTTCGTTTCTCAGCTCGTCCAAATTCTTTCAGGGTATTGATGAGTCATTCCTGTTACTGTACATTGTTAAGAGACAATATTAATTTAGGAAAGAAGACGGTAGCTAGGACAGAATGCTGTGTGAATTCCTGGAAAAAGGGATCGCAAGGAAAGACTGGGTAGGTACACTGGTATTTAACTTATATAATGTTGAACGGCTTAAAAGCCAAGCAAACAACAAAGAAGTCAAATGGTTTGGTAAAATAATTGAATACTAATTAATTTGTTCCTTCCAATAGGAAAGTTTACCACAGCAGCAACAACAGGTTCTTCTCAAAGGGAGCTATTCCGATTGTCATCATATCGCTAAAATTAAACAAGAGCACCTACTGCGGGTGCCAACGCTCGACTGCAAGTGCTTGATTTGCAGTGGAATTCCAAGGCGTAAAAGGGGCATAACTATGTAAAAATACTTTGATGGTTATCTGCCCCTGTGGTATGAGTTCCCATTTTGATAGTTAACAACTTGTCCAAGTTTGAAGTAAATATCTTCAGTAATAGCAGGGATATTACAAATGTCAAAGTTTTCGCATGACGACGATGCAGACGACGACGACGCTAACTCGTCTATGACAATAACTCGTCGTTTTCTTCGAAAAAAGTCGAGCTAAAATGATATATCACTGAATTAACTCTTTACCACACAATCCCGACTTTTAACGATCCTGTGAAAGAAGCCTTTTGAAAACATTATAGGAAAAGGAGAAAATGCTGGTAACCAGCATTTTCTCCTTTTCCCATAATGTTTTCTACCCTTCCCAAAACAAATTTCAATTTTTCAATTACATTTATATTGTCGTCTGCAAATGCTTTCAATTTGGACCGGTCCAATTTTGTCGTTTGGTAAAGAGTTAAGCAGTGATGTCACATGATCAACAACACACGTCAATGAGGAGAATTCGTATTCAAATCAGTATGACGCCGTCATATCTGAATAATTTAAAAATAGACGAAATTACCGAGTGTTAAACCATCACCCCGGTTTATAAAAGCCCAAACTTTTCATCTTTTTACTAAATTTAATAGCACACTTTATAGGACTGCAAAGAAAATTATATTGTATCTACATATATTTGAATTGTTTATATACGGCATAAAAAGTAAATACCCCCCCCCCCTTTAACCTTGAAAGATAGCTCTTTTTTATTTTGAGAGAGAGAGAGAGAGAGAGAGAGTTCGCAGGCGGTGATCGGTTAAGAAAGTAAAAGGAAGAAATATGGGGAGCAACGAAGTGACAAAACTGTTTGGTATTTTGCTCCGTTTGTGCGAGTCTTCAAGGTAGGTAAGCGATACAAGTCGATTACCAATATCTGCCGATAGAATTGTCATTCTTCTGTAACCGTACACTATCTCTCTTGGGCCATTGTAGAAATTTAACTTCACTATATAGACTGGTTTTGAACCTAGGAAATTAAGTTCAAGGAAATGAAAATATTATCGCAATGATAGACCTATAGAAAGACTTTTTTGAAATGCAACCAATCAGCCATAATCAACTCCTTTTCCCACAATGTTTTCAATTTCAGATGTTACTTCTGCAGACAGAGAGAGAGAGAGAGAGAGAGAGAGAGAGTTATGTGTTTCCTTAAACGGCGTTGTCGATTTTAATTTATCCACGTCAAGACAAGGAAACATAAAACATTTCCTGACGTCATTACGTTATAGCATGCCTACTTAGTTACGTGACGTTAGATTCATGGCAATGGACAAAGCAAACGATGGCCTATACGGGTACAAAATTTCAAAATGAAACTTCATTCCTTTTCATAC
This sequence comes from Tridacna gigas, assembly GCA_945859785.2. Taxonomy (NCBI): domain Eukaryota; kingdom Metazoa; phylum Mollusca; class Bivalvia; order Cardiida; family Cardiidae; genus Tridacna; species Tridacna gigas. The sequence goes on along the minus strand of OX244034.2, from coordinate 62,477,178 downwards.
ATATCTATTTTCGTTAAGGTTATTTATCCGTTCACAGATCAATGCGACGTAGGCCGCTTAAATTAAAGACCTCTCATTTGTCAAAAAAATTGGGTTTAAGAAGTTGCTGAGATAAAAACATGGGTATAAGTAAATTTGAACAATTCCAAGGCTATAGGCGAAGACAGGGGCTTAAATCAAGATATGATTCAGTGGAGTCTGATCTTGGATTTATGACGTCCTGTTATTTAGTCAAGCCTCTAAGATAGGAATCTCTTAGGGTTTGGTGGATCCTATTTCCATCTGCTCATTTAATCATTTGATAAATACATGTAATTCTATATTTCAGATAAAGCTGTCATCAAGGAAGTCCAGGAATTATCCCTGAACCTGGAAAACAGGACGTTTGTGGATTATTTCAACACATTTTTGTGTTTACCCGTGAGTGGCTTCATTCATTCTTATTTATGCCTGAGATACAAGTACGACTAAATCAGCTTTAACAACTTGGGACAGGGAGTGTTGTCTTCCTAAAAGCACAATCTTTGCTCATTTTCCTACTATGTTTACATATCGTTCATGAGAAACATGTTGTCTTTCTCATTTGTATCAACTGTAATATCAACTGTAGACTTTTTGAAACAAAATTTAAAAATGATAATCAATTTCGTTAGTTCACCGTCGACAGTGATTACTTCAAGTTGCATGAATTTGTTTCACAATCGATGTAAATGTTCTCAATTTTTCAGTAAACTAGTATGAAAACATCTTTGTAAAATACGCATAATTAATAAAAAATAAGCTTTGATACTTATATACATATGGAAACATTGTTGCAAAGAAAAAAAATCAAATATTGCTGTTTCATTTTTTTTTTTTTTTTTTGGGGGGGGGGGAGGAGAAATATCTCCTTATCGGACGTTGTATATCAAGATCAGACTGCACGTTCTGTGCAGTCTGATCTTGATCTTCACTGTCCGCGCTTAGAAGCCTAAGTGTTAAGAGTTGATACAACAGCAGCAACAACAAAAGCAACAAAAACGTGAAACTGGCGTTACATATGCTAATGACATTGATGAAAACGTCGACCATGATGACGATGAAATCACTACTACTACTACTTCTATTACTCCCACCCATTATCACGATAATAATATTATTCTAGGTATTTGGACAACATATTTTCTACAACTACATGGAGATGGAGTTCGACTTCGAGCCTCCGATCAAGCAACGTCGCCATGTAAATACTTCTTCGTCTACCTCTTCTAATTCTTAAATCTACTGTTCTTTCCATAAGCTTTTATGTGTTTGAACCGTTTTCAACAAATAATTGAGCTGTGCTCTGACAAAAGGGGGTTTAATCATCTCCGTAATGCATTGTACCATGCAAGTCATCATACAATTATGGTTCCAAAAAATCCGTTTTTGTCTAAGAACCGACTGTATCACGAGGTGGAACAGCCCTTGGACATGCGTAAAATTGGCCGAAAGCAAAAAAGTTTCGACCTACATGTAGGTCAGTCTGTGTGGACTACGCAGGTTGACCTGGGTCCATACATTTTGCAGATGCATTAAGCTCCCTTTTCAAAAGGCATCTCAGTCTGATTCTTTCGAGTTTCAGCGGATTATATTTTCAGGCGGGAAAAAGATATCGTGTTAATATATCTGTATACTTGGCAATGAAAGAGATAAACGTTCGGGTCGTAAAGCGAGTCTCTTCGTGTAGATTTTTTCAGGACGGATTTGAAGCAGTTTTGTTCAAGATAAATTTCAGATAGTTTTTGCTTTTCTGGTGTAGTAAGTAATGGTTTAGAGCTTCCTCTTTAGCTGTATCTAGATCGGAGAGAAGTCCTTATATGGCTTGTTAAAGAGAGGTTGGGCTTGTTCAAAATGTCTTCGCTATACACAGAATACAACTTGTGTATGAAACTTCGATCGTCTGATATAGAACTGCCAGGAATGAAAGAATCAGGTAAATAGGATTTGCTGACCGACCGACCGACCGACACATTAAATGACTTTTATATCATTCTCTAAATCGGGCATCAAAACGTGAGGTATTCCGTCATTGATCAATGTACATGTGATCCGTGCTCTGGCAAAAAGGGGGTTTAATGCATCTCCATGAAGCATGATACCAAGCAAGTCATTACATGATTATTGATCCATAAAATCCGTTTTGTCTAGCAACCGACTGAATCCTGAGGTAGACTGTCCCTGGACTTGCAGAAAATTGACCAATAGCAAAAAGTATCGACCGAGGTCAGCCTGCGCGGACTGCGTAGGCTGACCTCGGTCGATACTTTTCGCAGATACATTAAACTCCTTTTCACTGAAACAAAAGAAAAACAAGAAATGTTGTTCTTGGATGAACAAAAATAAATCAGTGACCTGGGTCGATACTTTTCGCAGATGCATTAAGACCCCTTTTTCACAGAGCATGACTCATTTATTTTTGTTCATCCAAGAACAAAATTGTATAACCCTTCTTTTATTTATATATATTTTCTTTTTTTTCTGTTTGTGTATACGTTTCGATAAATATATGTATGTAATTAAATTGTGGAATATGGTTAGGGATGGCCACGACCCTCACATACCAATGTACGTAGCCAGTAAAAAAAATATCCCAATAAATACGATGATGTTATTTATGTATTTACATACATTAGACCCTGATGGAGTCGACAGGCGCACGTTTATACGAAACATTATCGGAACAGCTACTGGAATGCTTCTTTTTCGAGAGTCGTTGAGAGGATCGAACGGTGAGCGAGTCTATAGATGCTGGAAAGACTTGGAGGCTTGGAAACTGATTCAAGATCCAGTCCGTAAAATGCACTGGAAAAGAGTCATCAAAACGAAGTACATTCATCAAAACAGTGCGTCAGAAGTGCACGGCACCGTACAATTGCTGGTTTTTCAAGGTAGAGTCAGGCTATTTGGTTTATACTTATGATGCTTTTAGTAGCTTTTTAGTCAGTTCACAACAGAGCAGAACAGTGTTATTTAGCCCTGTACATTACATGCATCGTCTTAACGCATTTCAATACAAAAATGTAAACAAGTGTCACATGATTCCAAGGCTTTTCGTCAAGGAAATACATTAATATAAATAATTTTAATGATTGCGAAGGAAGGAGCGTTAAAAGTAGAAATATATATATAGAATTATTTACACACTTTAATTTAACTGAAATACGGAGTTTGAACCTTCGCTCTGCATGTTACCTCGTCACGGTGCACTCATGTGTGAACATTTTTTAAAATCATACCAGGGGCTCAAGAGATATGGATTAGATATGATTTAAGTGCTGTGACCTTGGAGTCTTTGGTATAAATCTCTAATCTGCAGTTTGTCTCATTGAGGTGCTCACAGAGAAACAGTCAGACGGACGGACGACCAGGGGCATACCATAATGTGTCCCATTTAGGCATATAAAAGTTGTAGATTGGAAGTGGGGGTTATGATTATATATGAGGGGTCACTCTACTATGCCTATCTTGCCATAGAAAAAGAATCCCAGGGTCATATAATTCTTTAGTAATCTGACCCTGGGGTCACATTTCTATGAGTTCAAATTCATATTTGCCACCGGCTTATAAGGACCTAGTTGATATTCTATCTATTTTGTGCAAAGAGCACATTCCATATCTTTCAACAATTTGCAGGAAATCTAAACTTCAAACTTTTTCTGGACGACGAACTCGACGACATAAAAATGGATAATTTGCTCGGCAACATGGAGGTTCAGAGCTCGAGCACAGACGAAGCACTTTTACAAATGCAAGCCATCTTACTGAAAGCCCTGAAAAGGTATTGGCTCCCCCGGCATTTGATACACATTTTGCAAACAACACCACAGGTAATTGTACTTCTTTCTCCTGCCTACGACACGTAACGCTTATCGAGTGATCAATTGCATGGTGTTTGACGCTTCTCTCAACATAATTTCAACCATTTTACGGCTACAGTTTAAAATATCTCATCCAAGGACACCCTATGAAAATCCCAGCGCTTTAAATGAGGATCGATCCGAATCGCGGATCCAACACTTTCACCACCGGTCCATGCAGAGTCCGCATGGAAGATTGATTACACAACCTTGCCGCGGTCAGAGTAGTTCTTGAACTTCATGAATATAGACAGTTCGTTTGTATTCAAAGGGTTAAAAAACGATTCCATTACGAGTAAACATTCGAACTGGTGAACTTTAGAAAGGAGGAGCTGGCAGGTAGATCCAAAATCAGACTTGAAACTCCGTGCAGCCTGATTTGATCATCTTGAACCCGGCTTCCTGCAAAAAATCTGCTTAGGGTTCCTTTGCCTGTTAGAGGATTAAAAGTATGACAAAAGTTAAAGTTAGTCTTTTTGCCATCAAGAATTTGGCTGGAGAATTAAGACGGTAATGAATCGCTTTCCCGTCTCAACTAGTAATTTCACAACATTGAAAAAAAGTGCTTTTGAAAACATTGTTGGGAAAGAAGAAAATGCTGGTTACTAGCATTTTTATTTTTCCAACAATGTTTTCTGCACGTCCGTGTAAAAATCATGTTATGTCTATTATATTGCATTTGCCGTCTGCAAATGCTCTCAAATTGGACCGTCTAAAATTTTGTCATCTGGTAAAGAATTAAAGTTAATCTATTTATCATATCAACGCAGGACACATTGGATATTCTTAAACGGCCAGCACCCGGCGACCTCGAATACCTGGACCATGAACGGAGGCTAAGATGCCGTTTCATGTTTCCAACAATCTACCAAGAATCGAACATCAGTTCCCCAGCAACAACTATCTTCGTGTCAAAATCTGCTGGAGAACTTCCGAAACAAACTCCCACTCCAATTCAAGAACCAACACCTGAGGTGGAAAAAACCGAAGAAGAAGAAGACGAAGAGGAAGAAGACGAAGATGTAGAAAGTGTTATTCAGGTTGACCCCGTTGACCTGTTATCAATTTGGGGAGGTCAGTACAACAAACTTTTGTTACCATCTGATATACTGTATTCCAAAGAATTATGACCGTCCCAAATCCTTTCTTTTTCAAAATTGTGACATATTGTCATAATATAATGACGAGGGTCACGTTTTCATCAAAAAAGGCTAGCAGGGGTTATTACACTTTGGAGTCACTTTGCTTCTTTACACAAGCGTTATCATTATCCATGCTCTCTGGGCCATATTCCAGTCCTACAGTAAGACAAATGGCTTCTTGCCAAAAAGAAGTTCCATCAGCTGTAGTTAGGATCGGACACGGGACATCAAGATTCCAACGTCTTAACTACTAGGCCATGAGAGATCATGGAGTACCGGAAAATCACCCGGATTTTAGCTATGTTCTGAAAGAGTAAATGTAATATACGAGCCATGCCCTGTGCAAAAGGGATTCAATGCATCTGCAAAATGTATCGACCAGCTCAGCCTGCGCAGTTCGCCCAGGCTGACCTTGGCCGAAACTTTTTTATTTTGGTACATTTTCTGCATGCCCAAGGGCCAGTCTACCTCAGGACTTAGTAGGTTGTAAGACACAATGGACTTTATGAATCCATAATTATGTGATGACTTGCTTGGTATAATACATCACACAGATGCATTAAACACCCTCCCTTTGCCATGGCATGGCTGATATTTAAATTTCACTGTAATTGTATTGAAAACTGTTTGCAACTTTTTTCATCATTCAACTCTTTAGGTCCTGCTAGAGAGATCGAGATAACAAGCAGTAAGTCTTCCAGTACAGTTACATCATTTTCAGAAGAAAATGAGAGTCCTGATGAATTCGGCCAACGGAAATTAAGATCAACGACGATAAGCGTCGCAAGATATCCCAAAAGTCCGGTACCTATCGAGTTGAATTCGTTTCTTGGCGGAAAAAGACGAACGATGATCGGAAGGTTTCCGAAAACGTCAAACAGGATCGTTTGGTCTCTTGCCTCTGATATCCTGGCTTCGTGCCCCTTCCGAACCTTTTTACAAGATCACGAACATACTACTGATCTGCATTATTTGAGCTTCTGGACAGATGTAAGAAATTATTTAGATGTAGACGAAAATGCAGTCGATTCGAGCGGTCAACCCCTCAGACGGCTTCTTGCGCATGGGTAAGTATCGTTTACCCACATGTAAAAAGTCGGCATTTAGTATTGATCACTAGCCCACCGATTTTCCCCTGGGATCTTCGTAATAGTCTAAACGTAATGGAAGAATATAAAAAAAAAAAATCAAAGATTGATTCTTTACTAGGCGACAATTTTGTTGACAGGTGCAAGATGAAAACATTTGCAGGCTTCAAATGAAACGTGCCTAAAATGATGGGGTCTGTCTCTGAAACGTTGTTGAAAAAGAGAAAAAAAAAAGGGGGGAAACGTTGGAAGCCAGCATTTTCTTTTTTCCCTACAACGTTTTCAAACGTCCATCTTCCATGGGGTTGTAAAACACGTGGTTGTTTGTTAAAGGGTAAAGCCAAAGAAGGTAATTCAGTGACGTATATTCTCTATCCTTTATGCAGTTGCCTTATTTCCACAAACTCGGAAACGCGCTCTGTGGGCCTTAAACGGCTAATTAAATCTTTTTCGAGAGTTTTTTGTTTTTATGCCACATATGTATATGTATCCGACAGAGTTCAGTAGTATTTCATGATTCGTATTCACCAAGGATTCTTAGCAACATTTTTAGTCTTATTCTCAAGAATTTTCTAAACTTGAAAATAACACAGTTTCTGATTGGTTAAACCAAATATGAAGCATACATGACCTTGTAGTTCACGTCAATAAATAAAAGAAGCCATCGAGAACTTTTAAAACAGCATAGCTAACATGATGTTGAGCGATGTAAAATGTATGCTTTCAGTCGAAATCTTTTTTTCAAAACGTCTTGGATTCGATTTCATAACTCTTTATACAAGCTCTTTCAAAGTGCCGTCTGACCTAAAATGGCCATTCAATGCAGTAAACAAACAAACAAAAAAAAAAAAAAAACAAAAAAAAAATTATATTTAGGCCCAAAGTATAATGTTCTTTATGATAAGAATTTGGTTATGAATAATATATACGGTTAAAGGTCAATCTTTGTCTAAGTAACCTAAAGATCGATAAAGATCATTTACACTTCATTGTAATATCTGCACCAAGGTTGAATACTCTACACCGCCCGACTTATATAAGTAAAGTAATTCATATCCTTTCTTTTTTCTTTTAAGTCCGAACGTGTACCCTTTACTTTGCAAATACGACCTTAAACGTTTCCCATGATTGATAACTTTTGAAACTATTATAGGAACATGGGCAATTGCTTGTTTAAAACAACTGATCCTTTTCCCACAATAGTTTATATTTTGTTGGAAAACAATAGTTTCTTTTGATGCTGTTGTATGCCACTTGTGTAATTTGCAATATTTTGGTAAGTCTATAACAGCCTGTTAAATAAAAGAGTAGAATATACAAATGGTTTTACTTGTCTAAATATAGAATTCTTCAGAAGTACTTGTCACATGACGGCGAGGGAGGTGAAATTTTCTCAGAAACGTTAAAGGCATCTCTTTACAGAGCCATCGTATCTAACAACGATGTCTCCCTTCTCTGTATGGCTCAGGACATAGTCCAAGAGGTAAACCCCATTATTCATTACAGGCTATTTTACACAGATACTTAAAAGTGAAAGAGACATTGAGGATAAATGTTTGAAGATTACTCCCAAGGGCGAAGACACGTCATTGCTTGCGAAACTAAGGTCTTGAAAACATGTTTCATGTATTTTTGTTCGCTTCAAAAAAAGACCATTGAAATTTGGTAACCGAGAATTCAAAAGTTAAACATAGTTTTAAGCTACACGTGATAATGTTACCTTTTAGTTCCTTATTCTGATAACCAGGTTCCAACTTGGCCTAGGCAGATTCAGAATCTCTATAGCCGAATTGGAATATTCTAATATGGCCAAGGCAGATTCCGAATCTGCCTAGTCAGATTGAAATTTTAACCCGGACACCACCAAATTAGACTTCCAGCCTGGCTAATTCAGATTCTAGAACTGCAGAGATTCCAACCAGGGCCCGTATTCACGAGCCATTCTTTATTTCATTCTATGTCTAATTCTAGGTTTAGAGAAAGTAGCACAACTTCTGATTGGCAAGACCAGATGGTCTAGCAAATCATCAGCTATATTACTTTCAAATTTGGAAATTTCTGGTAAATACGACCAACAATGTTTTTGATAATGGGGCCCGGCCGGGTAGTTCAGTGGTTAGCGTATCTGATTCGTGACCTGTTGGTTGCGGGTTCGATACCCAGTTGTAGCAAACTTTCTTTCCGGTGATTTGTCGCCTCGCATCTCTGATGTGAGAAAAGTAGTCAGTGGCTGGGAAAGAAAGCTATGTCAGTACTCGTGTGAGCAAGCCAGGAAACACATGCATAGGTGCACTGACCACCGTGATATGACCTAAGCTATGAAAACGGCGTTAAACTCCAATACAAACAAAGAAACAATATTAATAATAGTTGGTAAATACGGACCCTAGCCTCAAACACATACTTGCAGAGTATGAGAAGCAACATGTAAAAGGTATTTTGTACTTGGTTATTACCCTTATCTTTCAGTCTCTATGGGAACCACTAAAACTTTACATTCGAGATGAACGCAAACGCTTTTTAAGCCAAGTGGTAAGTGTTGTAACTATTTTCATCTTTTTTAGTTTGAATATTGTCCATTCACGCTATTCAAAAAGATTAGCATCCTTTGCTTCTATTACTTACTTTCATGTTCATCTTACTGTATTGGTGAATACCAATTAACTCTTTAGCTGGCTAAATATGATTGAGCACCGCTCTTGCAAAAGCGGTGGTTAATGCATCTCCGTGATGCATTATACCAAGCAAGTCGTTTCATAGTTATGGCTCAGTAAAGTACATGTTGTGTAACAATCGACTGGATCTGTAAGGAGGCTGGTCCTTTGACATGCATAAAATTGTTCAATAGCAAAAGGTTTCGACTCGGGTCATCCTGCGCGGACTGCGTGGCTGACCTTAGTCTATAGTTTTTGCAGATGCATTTAATCCCATTTTCACATGCCATGGCCAATACCTATTTTTTTTTTTTTTTTTTTTAATCAAGTTCTAATAGTAGAATGCTACTGCCAAACTGAAAATAATTTTGAAATAAAAACAGTCTAGAGCCAAGATAAGACTACTGTGCATTCAGGTGTTGATCTACGCCGTTCACAAAAGCTGTTGTATTCGTCATTTGCAGTGAAAGAGTCAGTTCGCCTACATTTTGATCCGTTTTCTGTCTTCATCGTTCTTTTTTCACTCGTATATTTGTTAACATGCGGTTGCTCTTGGGCATTCAAAGGCATTTTTTTTTTAAATTTTACGCTGCAAAGGGTATTTCACTTCGCTTTTGTTTTGGAAAATTTTCTGACATCAAGATTTTGGACTCTGATCTTTTACCCTTTTACTGCCAATCGCTGTCATGCTTTTGCGCTTTTGCGGAAGGCATAGACCAAGGTCAGACTGCACAGAATGTACTGTCTGCTTTTAGATCTACGCCGCCCGCTACATGGTGTTGATCAATGACCAAAAGCTGGCTCAATTTGTAATTGTACAGTACAATTTGACTGCGGAAATACCGGTAATTGGAATCGTTTATAAAAAGTTAATCTGCACAGTCGAAAAGATTTCTATGCAATATTGATTAATATTAAAGATACATCTATAGTCGTTTTCAACCATTTTTAACCCATTTCATCTTTCTTTCATGAAACTATAATCGTGCTTATATCTTCATGCCAACTGTTGCCCCTGATGATTGCAAGGTCGCACAGATTACGACGGACAGAAAATGCATTTCACTTTCTAGAGGCCTTAAAGGAATTCACTGTTGTCGTTTCCGATTTTAAATGACGACAAATCCCTTGAGTTTCTTTATCCCTAACAACATTTATATTGGTAATTTATGTATGTTTACACAGCTGACTAAAGTCTAAGCCATTATACACACTATCAAGTTTTAACAGCGTTTTTTTTTTTTTCTCCCCTCTGGCTGTAAGGACGTATCTTTAATATTCAGATCAAAACTGCAATATTTATTATTATTAATAGTCAGTCGAAGACTGCTTTTAATTGACAATATCTCTGGACTGTTTTACTTATTATATTGTTTTATCTAATTTATTTGTTCTTATCTTTACTTTCGCAGAGAGGAAATAGGTACAATTTAAGCTTCAAAAAACGCCGCAAGATGGACGAACTTGTGAGAAATTCAAAGTCCAATATGGCGGCCAATGAACTTGAAGACCCCTTATACTTTTTTAACTGTGCTGCGGTGGAAACCGAATCTCGCTCCACGATTAGCCCGGCAACTTTTTCACCCACCTTTCCCCGCTCGTCTGCCATATCAAGACCAATGACGTCGTATCACGTGACTATTTCAGAAGAACAAATGTGGAAAGCCACTGAACTGGCTGTTCTTTGTTGTGAATACGGTAATTATTTATTATCGTCCTCCTCGGAAATGCTTTGACTGATCTTGTGCTATATAAATCAACACGTCTAAACTGAATGTGATTTCAAGTTCGGGGTATTCATTAGACATAATTACATTCTAGAGCTTCTTCTTAACTTAAGAAGAAGTGCTCTCTCTCTCTCTCTCTCTCTCTCTCTCATACAAGTTTTCATTCTACCCACGGCGTTCCTTATAAGTGATTTAGGGACCGCATTCACTAACCATTATTAATTAAATTATAATTCCCTATTACAATTTCAAGACATGCCGTTTGATTGACCGACACATTATGGCTCTGCCGATCAAATGGATGATCTTGAAATTCAGAATTAAAAAAGTGTTTATAATAGTTATGAATATACTCTGGTGAACACTTTTCAACTTTTTCTTAAACTCTTTCAGAGTGAAATATGTATACCTCGATAAATTCAACTTCTATCGACGGCTGAAAATACAATCCATTGAAACTCACAGACTCTAATCTTATCGGCTTGACTAAACAAGAGTACGGTATAGATTCAAGATCGGACTGCACGTTCTGTGCGGTTTAATACTGATCACTGCCGTCCGCAAAAGCTTCTGTCTTCTCCATTGGCACTGAAATGGTTAAGAAAAGACTATATTTGTTGGATTCCCTGACGAATACATCACAGTCATGATATGCAACTTAATTCACCAAATCAATGACACATTTATGTAAACAGGATCCCCCACGATGGTTCCACAGCAGCCGCCTCAGATTCAACATCTAGTTGATGTTCTACACAGTGACTTTGGAAGTCTGCATGTACCCCGGGTACCAGCGGTGAGAAATGGTACAACCATATTTATTTTCGCTTTCTCTCCTGAAAACAAGCCGATGATTTTTTTTTGTTTTGCAACAGAGTATTTTTGGAAACATTATGACAAAAAAGAAATTCAGTCTCAACGTTCTGTATTACCAAATATGCAGCAGTTATTTACTCTGTTTTACAAGAATACTATCACGGTCGTTTGTTTCATTTTTCATTAGATAAAGACTTTTATATTACCTGTACCGAACCCAGTCGTGCAGTCGATACAGTACAGCACTCGAAACCAGAGGGTCGCTAGTTCGAATTCCCAACTCTGTGATCTTCTTTCTGAGGATTGATAATAGGCATTGCGACAGCATTCAATCCTCTGTCACCGCTGATTGTTGTTTCGACGATGCCTATGTGGGAGGGCTGTCAAAAGAGACTCCAGGAAAGCCTTACTAGGTGGACTGGCCGCTGTAACATAACTGAAATAGTTCTGAAAACGGCCTTAAAACGTCATAAGAATTATCATTCTCATTTGTACGAGCGGCGTGGAACAATACAGTTCAAAATGTTATTGATACTACAGATGTTGGGTCCTAGATGTAGCTGTAAAAACATACACGCAAACATTGCAACAATTGAAAAAAGACCATCATGAACAATATTTCTATTCATCATGGTAACTTCAATCACCGTTAACTTTAGACGTCTCAACGAAATGTGTCGGCATAAGGCTTGACTATGTACCACAGAGACATTACTACAGACGCGAAGGTTACGTGTTTGGTTCAGAAATACCAACAATATGAGTTGATACCAGTTACATTTTTACTGCTTTTAGAGTTTGATATTGTTTAATTTTTTCAGCGCTAAAGGCGAAAACAAGGGCTTTTTGCATACAACAAAGAACAAGATCAGGCTGCACAGAACGTGTGGTCTTATCTTGGATCTATATCGTTTGCTTGATTTGCTAGATAAAATAAAAATCTCTCAGTGGATTGCATTTTTAATCCTTGGAGAAGGTTGAGACCATATTGCTCGCGCTGAAAAGAGTTAAAACTCTGATGATTGGGAAAACGGCCTTACAATGCTAAATGATAAAATGCTGCCGTTGTCATTGCGAAAAGCATATCAACTTATCCTAACTTTTTCAGAGTGGTTACGCAACTTGATACACCCTCCAAAGATCAATATAGAGACGGTGCGTGTATCGCGTAAAGTGTATCTAGAAAAGATAATCGCTGTGAAAGAGCCCAAGGAGACCGAAAAAGAGGTGGTGGGTCGACCGAAAGATAGACTGATTGTTAGGAGAAATGGAATGATTCTGGAACGACCGACAAAACCAAAGTTAGTTGATTTTTTGATCGAACACTAATTGTTTGAAGTTAGTAAGTTTGAATGTGGTTTTATGTCACGTTCATCTCTTTTCAGGTTTAGAATGGGACCAACTGGCATTGATAATTTACCTTGGTTTCACAGGTACTCGGCTTGGACTCTGCAATGCTTTGTCCAAGGACACATCAACGGGACCAGCTTCATCAGGGGACCAAACCAGGATTTCCTGGCGATAAGAGCAACTTAGCCTTCTTTGAATTATGATTTAAGATTCCAATACTGGCTATCTTGTTTGCAGAGAAAAATATTCCCGACGAATCATATAGCCAATCTTGGAATTAACAGTTAGAAACGTATTTTGAATTATTTGTGAATGCAAACCCCCAGACATGGACACTCAGAAGAAACAATAGCGATATGAACAAATCAATCGCAAGACTTGAGGACCTAGCAGACAAGTCCTTTCGTCTGGATTAAGATGCCTTTGAATATCATGTTTTGAATTTTGAAGTTTAGAGGGAATGGGCTCTTCACACAATGAATTTTGGATACGCAGTATCGATTTTTTAATTACGTATTTTTAGATTGCGAGATGTTCAAGGGCCTGACTTAATCCTGTCAGTTTTGTTAAATATTTGTCTGGCTAAGATATGACGGTAATAATAATAATAATCCTTCTATTCTATTTTTAGATCATTTATTGAAGTTCTAACAACGGCAGCCCATTTTGATTTCTTCAAACGTTTCATGGTTGTCAACAAGATAGGTCTGCCCCTGTTGTTTTGGAAAGCAGTGGAAGATTTAAAAGATCTCAGTAACTCAAAGACGAGGCAAATCAGAGTCACACAAATCATGAGAAAATTCTTTGGGAGGTATTCGAAATATGGTAAATATATATTTTAAAATCTAGCTGTAATCACACGCCGAAGGCCAGCGGGCGTATGTCATGGCCCGGTGTCCGTCGTGCGTGCGTCCGTCCGTCCATCCGTGCGTTAAACTTTTATTTCAAACATCTTCCTCTCTGAAACTACTCATCCAATTTTCATGAAACTTCACAGAAATGATCCTGCCATGGTCCTCTTCAGAATTTCTTGAAAGAATTTGATTCCTTCAAAAACTCTGGTTGCCATTGCAACAAAACTGAAAAATATTGGAAATATTTAAAAACCTTCTTGTCTGAAACCATAAGGCATAGGGCTACCAAATTTGGCATGTAGCTTTATGTAGTAGACCTCTATCATGTTTCTTCAAATTATAGCCCTGGGGTCAAAATTGGCTCTGCCCCAGGGGTCACAAGTTTTACATAGGCTTATATAGAGAAAACTTTAAAAATCTTCCTGTACCTAGCCATAAGGCCTAGAACGACCAAATTTTGCATGTAGCAATATCTAGTGGGCCTCTACCAAGCGGGCCAAAATTTTAGCCCGGGATCAAAATTGGCCCCGCCGCAGGGGTCACAAGTTTTACATGGGCTTACATAGTGACAACTTAAGAAATCTTCCTGTACCTAGCCATAAGGCCTAGAGCTACCAAATTTTGCATTTAGCTTGATCTAGTGGGGGTCTACCAAAAGTGCCCAAATTACAGTCCTGGGGTCAATTTGGCCTAATGCTGGGGTGGGGGGGGGCGGGGGAGGTTCACAAGATTTACATGGGCTTATATAGGGAAAACTTTTAAATCTTGGTGTACATGGCCATAAGGCTTAGGGCTACCAAATTTTGCATAATTATAGCATTATCTAGTGGACAACTACAAAGAGGGCCCAAGTTACAGCACTAGGATCAAGTTTGGCCCTGCACCAGGGGTCACAAGTTTTACATGGGTTTATGGAGTGAAAACTTCAGAAACCGTCTTGTTACTAGCCATAAGGCCAAGAACTCCCAAATCTGGCATGTTATTCTTCTAATACACATATTCCCCATTTAGTCCGACTGTAGCCCTGGGGTCAAAGTTTTATAAGGGCTTATATAGTGAAGATTTCTCGACAATCTTCTTGTTTCTAATCATAAAGCATAGGACTGACAAATCTGGCATGTTTTGAGCCTTGGGATCAAAATTTGTCCCACTCCAGGGTTAACAAATTTTAGATAAGCTTACATAGTGAAAACTTAAGATATCTTTTTTTTTTATCCTTACTGTAAGGCCTAGGGCTATAAAAATTTGGCATGCCGATTCATATTGTAGACTTCTACCAAGATTGTTCCATCTTTTTCATTGAAACCACTCTTCCAATTTTGACCAAACTTTACAGATATCATCTTGCCATGATGTTCTTCAGAATGTCTTCAAAGAATTAAGTTCTGTTAAAAGCTGTGGATGCTATGGCTACAAAACTGAAAAGTATTGAAAAACCTTTAAAAATCTTTTCCAAAAGCTTGTATTTACTAACGTCATTGTAGCTCATGAAAAAGATACTGCTTTTTAGCTCCACAGGCCTTAGGCCATCAAGCTTATCGTCTCTGAAACTGCTTCACCCAATAAGTCACAAGCTTTACATAGGCTAATATAGTGAGAACTTAAAAGGTCTTCTTGTTCCTTACCTTGAGTTACAGCTATAATATTGTATGAGTGTAATCTAAATAACCTCTTCCAAAGTTATTAAAGTTATGTCAAAATTAGTCCTATCTCATGGGTAATAAACATGTGCCTATAGCGTGAAAATTCAAAAAATCTTTTTGCTCCTAACCGCAAACCCAAGGGCTACCAAATCTGGATCACTTTTGATTTTTTTTTTTGAAATTAGCCTTGCATCAGGGGTCTTATGTTTTACAGAGGCTTCATATGAACGAAACTTGAAAATCACCTTATTTATAACCATACAGCATAGACTTGTATTATTTTGGCATGTGGCTTTATCTTGTGGACCTCTACCTGGGTTCAAGTAATTATAGCTCTGGGATCAAAAATGGCTTTGCCCTGCGGGTCTCAACTTTCACATGGGCTTTTACAGAGAAAACTTTGTAAGTCTTCATTTTGAAACCATTTGGCTCAGAATTGAAATGTTTAGTATTTATGGTTTATATTTATAAGCCAGTGGAGCGATACAGGGCCATCATGGCCCTCTTGTTTATCTATATTTTCTAACTTTTCTTGGTAAAAAAAGGTAATACTTACGGAACAGAGTACTGACAAAGATATCTTTAGACGGTATTAAGGAGACTGCGACTTTGAGTAACTAAGACATTATTGGCACCTGGGCCGTCCGTCTGTGGCCTGCACATGGGAATCTTTGTGCCCCGAACCCTTTCTTTAGTTTTGCTGTCATTGTTTTGAATCATTATATATGTACAATATTAAGAAAAGGCTGTAGATGTACTAGACGCAACTGTCGGATGTCTCCTTCCTAGCGTTGAAGAATCTTTGCACTCTGACAATTATGGGTGTAATGCAAGATCGGTTTGAATTTCTGTATTATCTTTTAAAGCACAGGGTAGGAATATCAATTCACCTTCGGTATCAGTTTTGTTTTCAATTACTTTGCAAAAGGGTTTGTTATCCGGTTTATATTCATTTTAAAATTTCATTAACCAAAGATGAGGGGAAATAAATCGAGGACGCGACTTTTGTAAGAATTTCATTAGTCGTGCAAATATAAAGCGATATCTGACTGGAGTTATCAAAACGCTCCATATTAAGTCTTAACTGTTCCATTCATTATTTAAGTATTGAGTCCGTACTGTCTCGATCTAGATCTCTGCTTGAGCCGATCAGTGTGAAAGTTGCCACTGACAAGGCACAATTCCTAGGCACGGCTACCAGCAGAATACCAGGGCGCGTACATACCAACCGTTCTGAATAGCATTCTTTGTCTAAACCCCAATATTATTTTTCAGAGTAAAGAAATCTCTGCTTGGCTAAAGTAAATGCTTTAACCAATCAGGAGCTGTGTTATCTCCGTAATCTAGAACTAGACTATGAGTGCAATTAAGAATGGTTGGTGAATACAGGCCCAGGACACATCGATACATATGAGCCATGCTCTGTGAAAAGGGGGCTGACCTGGGCCGAAAATTTTCGCTATTGGTCGATTTTCTGTATGTCCAAGGACCGGTCTACGTCATGATTCAGTTGGTTGTTGGATAAGATGGATGTTATGGATCCATAATCATGTAATGTCTTGCTTGGCATGATAAATCACGGGGATGCATTAAGCCTGTCTTTGCCAGAGCATGGCTCATATTCATCACGTTGTATATGAAATTCTGTTGCAAATGGCGTAAAGTACTTACACAGCTTTTACTTAAAGGAGCCTTGCTAGACTGCCATGAGGAAATTATTCGGCAAGTACCAAACATGGAGAAAGTGACCCCTGGTATACTTATTTGTGCGCAAGCAGCCGTGTACAGATCGATGGAGAGAAAATGGTAAATATATCTATATAAAGGTTTTAAACCTTCACCAGGAGATAAAATTTTAGGCTAATCTAAATTAAAAGCATTTGCAGACGACAAACTGAAAGTGGCAGAGATGATGGGATCTGTCTTGGAAAATATAGATGGCTTTAGACAGTTGGAGATACAACCCACTGAAACTCAGTCAGATTTTTTAACTACACGCTTGACAAAACAAGCAGTCGATATATAGATCCAAGACTTTCTATGCAGTCTGATCTTGATCGAATCCGTCCTGAAAAATGTCAAAACTCAAACCGCACTGACTGTATTAATCACGGAAACAGAAACAAAGCATCGTAATTCACTTTATTCTCTTAGAAAATGGCAAAAAGAGTAAACTCGAGATCAGATATTCTGTGCTGTGCAGTCTGATCTTGATCTACAATGTCCGAAAATGGCAGTCTGATCGTTATCGTTTTTGTCTACAAGAACAGCTAATGTTGTACTATTAAGCTTTAAATGCGCTAAAAGCGTTATCTCTCATTCTTAGTCACATTCAATTCACTGCATGCAAATACTCTCCGAATTAAAGAGTCTTAAATTTTAAACTTTGGCATCTTGTGAAGGCGGTGTCTGATCTTGATCTTCACTGTCCGCATCTGTTAAAGCTAGTTATGACGCTCCGAGAAGTAAAAGAGTATAATAAACCTGAAAATGTTGGACAGACCTGTATTGTACTGCTTGGATTTAGATCACACTACACGGACCGGCAGGGTGACTTCAGTCTCCACCCTACGCAAATAGAATATAAATCTTTGATGTCATAGGCAACAAAGATCATATCCCTGTTTCATTTTGAAACATAATGTTAGTTGTATGTAGGGCTGGTAAGCTCTTACCGATTTTACAGCTTCTTCGAGATCTTTACCACTCGATGGCGAGACCTTAAATGGTCCATTAGCAAGAATATTCGGGACTAATTGAAGAAGAATGGAATATTGAAACGGCCAATCCATTCTAAATCTCTAGTTCATATTATACGACAAAATTTCTGTTGATATTTAAACTATTTTGCACATTTCCCGGCTCAGTTGTGAAGTGGTGAAGGTGTGGTAGGCCTATTCTTACCCTTAGAATTAGATTTCACTGCAAGAACTTGCAGGATGACTTTCGTCTACACCCTATGCAAATGAATTATGAATCTAGAGTGAAATTGGAAATGAAGACAATATTCTTAGGTTTCATTATACAAAATAGTGTTAGCTGTATGCAGGGAAAGAAAGTTTTTACCGATTTTCCTCCTTCTTCGAGATCTGTAGCACCCGATGGCGAACCCTTAAATGAGTGCTGGTACAAATCGAAATCTTTTGATGAAAAAGAAAAATGCCGATTAAATCATCTTTGATAATCCAGGAGTAACTAGATTGAACTCTAGAATCAAAATAGCCTATCTGGTTATCAGGATCCAACAATCAAAGTCTCTCTCTCTCTCTCTCTCTCTCTCTCTCTCTTTTCTGGTTAACAGTACTTAGAATCAAACAATCAAACTGTCTATCTCTCTGTCTCTTAAATGGTCCAGAAGAAAGCGCATTTGGGATGCGATGTTTAGGTGGTCAGTTCTCTCCGATTTTCTGGCTTATATCAAACGACAAAATTAGTGTTGACATTACAACACGTTTGCACATTCCATGGCTTAGAGGTGAAGGTGTAAGTAGTATAGGAGGGTAGACCTCGGACAAAATCCGTTTTGTCCGAGGTCTACCCTCCCTGAGTGCCATTTTGTCCGAGGTCTACCCTCCCTGAGTGCCATTTTGTCCGAGGTCTACCCTCCCGGGGAGGCAAAAGACCGGTCAAAATATCAAACCGGAAGTAGATGTCCGCTTTTTCTGCCCCCCCATGCCACGGTCAGAGCCCCTTTTTAACTATCTCTGTGAAAAGGGGTCTTAATGCATCTGCGCGCACGCGCGCACCGATCGTAATGATATGGTTCGGCAGAGACTATCGTTGGACTTAGTCTTTTTTCTTCATCGGAGATAGATGTTCACCATCTTTAACGCGGCAGGGATCCTTTTTTTAACCATGGTCTGTGAAAAGGGGTCTTAATGCATCTGCGCGCACGCGTGCACCGATCGTAATGATATGGTTCGGCAGAGACTATCGTTGGACTTAGTCTTTTTTCTTCATCGGAGATAGATGTTCACCATCTTTGACGCGGCAGGGATCCTTTTTTTAACCATGGTCTGTGAAAAGGGGACTTAATGCATCTACACACGTGCGCACGGGTCGTAATGATATGGTTCAGGTAGACACTATCGTTTGACTTAGGCTTTTTTTCTCTGTCATTGTTGGACTTAGTCCTTTTTCCGACTTTGTCCGCCTCAATCTTTCTCTATTACTGTTGGACTTAGTCTTTTTTCTCCGTCTTCGTTTTCAGGCTTTCTCGATCACCGTTGAACTTAGTCTTTTTTCCACGATATGGACTATATTCCCTACTTACGCTGGGTCAGACAGAGACTATCGTTGGACTTAGTCTTTTTTCTCCGTCTTTGTTCGTCTTAACCTTTCTCTATTACCGTTGGACTTAGTCTTTTTTCTCCGTCTTTATTCGTCTCAATCTTTCTCTATCACCATTGGACTTAGTCTTTTTTCTCCGTCTTTGTTCGTCTTAACCTTTCTCTATCACCGTTGGACTTAGTCTTTTTCACCACGATATGGGTTATTTCACCTCCTCACGTTGGTTCAGCCAGACAACATCGATGGACTTAGTCTTTTTCCACGATATGGGTTATTTTCACCTCCTCACACTGGTTCAACCAGACAACATTGTTGGACTTAGTCTTTTTTCACCACGATATGGGTTATTTCCCCTCCTCAGTTTGGTTCAGCCAGAGATCATCGTTGGACTTAGGCTTTTTTCTCCGTCTTTGTTCGTCTTAACCTTTCTCTATCACCGTTGGACTTAGTCTTTTTCACCACGATATGGGTTATTTTCCCCTCCTCAGTTTGGTTCAGCCAGAGATCATCGTTGGACTTAGGCTTTTTTCCGTCTTTGTTCGTCTATCTTTCTCTACCACCGTTGGACTTAGTCTTTTCTTTGGCTCCTAGCAATATGATCTTTAGACATTGCCTAACTATATGATCTGAGTGTGGGTTTTTTCCCAACATTTCCCGGAAATCAGTTCGTTTAGACTTACCCAATCTTAGATTTTATTCGTCCCTAGTTTTATTCGTCCCTAGTTTTTAATCTGCAAAACTTTTTTAAATTGTAAAAATTTTTTATCCGAAATTTTTCTATGATAAAAATTTTTAAGCGTAAAAATTTTTTCTATCGGTAAAATTTTCTCTGTAAGATTTTTTGAAAATTTTTTCTCTGCAAGATTTTTTATTTGAAAAATTTTTTCTATCGATAAAAAAGTTTTTCTCTCTGCAAGATTTTTTAAAAATTGAAAAAATAGCTGCTCCATATTTGATTTCTCTCGTCTTGGTATACTTTATAATTTATTTACACTACTCGAGAAACGAGCGATGAATGATTATAGGAAAAGTTCACTGGATTTTATAGCTTAGTGGAGGGTTTGGGCTGTTTTTGTCTTTGAATTAAGAACACGAACGAGGACTGAGTATGTAGATAGTACATAACGTACTGTAAAAATTCATTCACATAGAATGTTATAATCTATCTACAATTTCCAAGACTGATCTTTTTTTGAAGAAATGATTGAATAAAAATGCTTCCATCGTTATTTATGTTGTCATTTTATTATTAATCCTTAAAGAGAAAAGTAAAGAAATCATGGAGGTGGATGTACAAGCTATTTTATTTCAACATCCTTGTAATATTTTCATCACAGGTCCGAGTGGTTGTGGAAAGACAGTCTTTGTTCATAAATTAATTGACTATCGAGAAGATTTGTTCAATATCGTTCCTGAAAGAGTTGTCTGGTGTTACAAAGAATGGCAGTATGCTTACAATCTTATGCAGGAGAAATTCAATTCGCAGTTTGAATTAATAAAATTCGTGGAAGGAATTCCTGACGATGAAAACGAACTTGTCAGCGATGTATCTATACCACATTTAATCGTCTTTGATGATATGCTGGGTGAAAAAGATGAGGAAAAAATTAAACTTTGGTTTACAAGAAAAGGACATCACCGTAATGCAACCGTGATTTATATCACACAAAATATGTTTCAACAATCGAAATCGAGTCGAACCATCAGTCTTAATTCAAGATACATGATTTTATTTCGAAATGAGCGAGATAAAAATCAGATTAAAACACTAGTTCACCAAATGCAAGCTCCACATTTACTGCCTGCTTATGAAGATGCTACATCGGTGGATCATGGATATCTTGTCATCGATTTCCATTCACGAACAAATAAAGAATTAAGACTGCGAACAGATATATTTCATCGTTATGAAGAAGACGAAAGAGGTCCAACCGTTTATTCCCCTGCTTAATCGTTACAATGTTTTTTTAAAATAAAAATGACTTCATTTTATTTTATATTGTCATTCTATCAATAGACGACAGTGAGTAAACATGGCTTTACCAACCACACCAACTTCAATTTTAGCTGCTTTGCGAAATTTAAGCCAACAAACCAATAGATATGAAAGAGAATCTGTGTTGAAAGCAGGATTAAAAGAAATTTTAAAATGGTTTACGTTGGCAGCACAAAACATCATTGAAGATAAAATCAAATTACCAAAACAAACCACCACGTATATGACAAAACATAGAGCAGATATCGAGCAGTTAGCAGATCCGAATATTGATGAGGAAATTAAACGTAGAATTATTTTAAAACCTGGAGGTGGTGGATTTCTAGGTGGTGTTATTATCAGAAGTTTACTGAGATGGGATGGAACTAAAACCGTTAGGAAATTTGGGGGTGAAAGGCAACCTCGAAAACGTGCTCCGCGAAAGAGGAAATCTCCAAAGAAGAAAAAATCTCCAAGGAAGAAAAAGTCTCCAAAGAAGAAAAAATCTCCAAAGAAGAGAAAGCCCCCGAAAACGCATGCAAGAACCACCACCTCACCACCTATAATTGATGCAAGAACTACCACCCCACCGCCTATGATTGATGAAAGATTTGTTACTATGCGAAGGCCTGTAGGAAGCAGCATTTCAGAACATCAACGCTATCCGAAATCCAGAAAGGAACTATTAAGTGAAAGAATGCAAAAACTCAGAACAAAGTATTCACAATTTATAGAACCAGGGAAAAAATTGAAGTTTCAATCCATTCCATCCACCTCATGGTCTCCAAATACATTAGCTAAATATAAAAAAGGTAGAAAGGCAGAAGATCGACTGTTTGGGGATATAATCCAATATAACCTTGACACAGGAAAATATCGTGTTGACTATGACAAGCGTCTGATTCATCTTGGTGGTGGAAGAACCATTCCTCTGCCCGACAGAGGGTCAGATGTAGAAGAAAGCGAGGATGAAGAACTCACTGATTCCGATTCGTAGTTTTCTTTTGTAAAAAAGACAGTATGATAAAACATCAGGTATAAATGATAGTGACATGGAACTTTTATTTTCATTTGATGTGAAATAGTGATAAAGTCAACATGAAGAAAAGACCTCTGATAAAAAAACACGGCTCAATGGTTATGGCCATGATACAGGCTACACCAAAAATACGTAAAAAGCTTGTCAAAGATTCACCCTCAGAAGCGATAAGGTGTATATCGGAATGCTGTCATAATGTTTTAAAAGGCAATGTACATTTATCACCAGATCAGAAGAAGAAGTTGTATTCAAGCCGACAACATCTCAGACGTTTAGCTTCAAAATCAGTCTCTGTAAAAGATAAAAAACAAATTTTAAATCAAAAAGGTGGATTTCTTTCATTGCTTGCACCTGCATTATTACCTTTGTTAGGAAAAGCCGTTATCGGAGGAATAGGAGGAGCTCTAACAGCCTTGTAGATAAAAAATCTTGTAGATGAAATCATTTTCAATGAAAAAAATCTTATAGATAAAAATCTTGTAGATAAAAAATCTTATAAATAAAAAATCATGTCTGTTAGAAAAATGGTTATCGTACCTTACCAGGTCTTAGAAAACATGAAACGATGGAAAGCCGAACAAGCTCAAAAACCTCGTTTACCACCTAATCCACAAGTTGCAGATGCATCACATCTTCGGCAAGATATGAGTCAAATTTTACAAAGTACCGACCTGTCAGAAACAGAAAAGGCTCAAAGATATGGCGAAACTTTGATTAAGTTACAAAATTCGCTTCAGAAAACAAAACCAACTTCGATCAATTTTCCTCCAAAAACCGATGATGGTGCACAGGAATCAGCATCTGTTGGTCTGCAATCTGTTGCCTTGTATGATCGAATTTTGCAAAGTGTACCAAAAACCATGAAAAGAAAAGCTGAGTTACTTTTGAGTATGATAAAAGACAACGATAATTTAACTTGGAACGAACATGGGGTGGTGTCATATAAAGGTACACGCATCCATGGCTCCAATATTATTGATCGTGTCAATGATGCGATACGTCAAAGAAAAGGCATTGAGCCCAGAGGATGGAAAACATTTTCAAAGGCATTACATGAAAGTAATATACCTCAAGAAGTTATTGGTAATTTGAACAGATGGAAATGGATACAAAAAGTCCATGATAAATCACCGAGTAAATCATTGAGCGAAGATGAAGATTCCCATGTAGAATCCTATAGAGATTCCGATTACTTATTTCACACACCAAAAAGCGTACGAAAAAGTACTAAGTTAACTCCTATAAAAAGAAGTATGAAAAGAATGAAAGAAAAATCTCCATACATGAAACCTGAAGAAAGAGAACGATTGAAGCAATTCTATGTTAAAGAACTGCTAACTCCCCCAAAGTCTATAAAAAAGACTCCGAGCCGTAAAACACTTCAGTCATGGGAAGCATGGTAAAGTCAAAACTTGATTACGTGTTAAGAAAGTTGTTTTATGATCCTAAAAGTACTGTAGCATTTAGTGGAGTAAAGCAATTGTATCACGCTGCGAAATCTGTTTTGAAAGGAATAAGATACAAAGATGTTCAAGAATGGTTACAGGGTGAATCCACCTACACCTTACACAAACCGATTCGTCGTCGTTTCAAAAGACGAAAAACTATTGTAGGTGGTATAGATTATCAATGGCAAGCTGATTTGGCTAACATGCAACATTTAGCAAAACAAAATAATAACAAGAAATATTTACTTTGTGTGATTGATGTGTTTTCGAGATTTTCATGGGTTATCCCTATTCCAGACAAAACGGGTAAAACTTTAATCAAAGCATTTCAATCTATCGTTCAGAAATCAAAACGAAAACCTTTAGCGCTTCAAACAGACAAAGGTTCGGAATTTAAAAACAAATCGTTTCAAGACTACTTGAAAAAGAATCAGATTCATTTTTTCACCACTGAAAACCCAGAGACAAAAGCAAGTATTGTTGAAAGATTTCAACGAACTTTGAAAACGAGAATGTGGAAATACTTTACGTACAAGAAAACAAGGCGTTACATTGACGTATTGAATTCTTTAGTTAAGAATTACAACCATACTTTTCACAGAAGTATAAAAACATCTCCTGTAATGGTAACAAAATCCAATGAGGCAGAGATTTCAAGAAATCTGTATTCTCAATTACCGACAAATGTAATGATGAAAAAGCCGAAATTCAAAATTGGAGATCATGTTCGAATCAATAAAACAAAACGTACATTTGATAAGGGCTATTTACCGAATTGGACGCAAGAAATATTTGAAATCAGTCATGTCAACAAAACATTTTCACCTATTACCTATAAAGTAAAAGATCTACTGGGAGAACAGATTTTAGGAACTTATTATGAATATGAACTTCAATTAATAAAAGATGATGATATTTATGAGATTGACTCAGTTCTTGATAGACGTACAAGACGTAAGGGTAAAAAATTAATCAAAGAAATAAAAGTCAGTTGGAAAGGCTATCCAAAAAAATTTCAAAGTTGGATACCAGAATCCTATTTGGTGTAATCCTATTTGGTGTAATCCTATTTGGTGTAATCCTATTTTAGTGTTTTGAAAACATCTTTTCTTATAAAAAATCTTATAACTTAAGAAAAAAGTTATAAAAAGTCAGTACATTCATAATGAATCCACAGTCAAACATCGAGTGTGGAACAGAAAAGTCTGGAATAGAAGAAAAGTTCGGAATAGAAAACTTCGATAGCAGTAGTAGCAGTAGTATCAGTAAGAACTACAATTGCTGTGGAAATCGTGTCCCAAAGAATCAGTTTACCTATATTTCACAGATTTTAGTCATTTATGCAATTATTGCAACCTCGATAGTACATTTAAGTATTCAAAGTCAAGATCGTGAATTGTGGCTGATCCTGTTAAGCAGCTCACTTGGATATATTCTTCCATCACCAGGGTTAAAATTCAGCAGATCAGAACAAAAGCAGCAGTCAGGGTGGATTGATAGTAAAAAATGAATTCGTTTTATCTCACTCTACCCAGCGATAGTTCCGTGGACCTTTATCCGAACAACACCCAATGTTGTTTTAAGGTTGATTTACCAAAGACAGTTCATATTGACAAGGAAACTTGGGAAGTTGCATTAGTTCATCTTATTACCCCCTCTCAGTTTTTAAACATAAGTGAACAAGAAGCGAAGTTCGAAATTATAACTGCAGATCTTAATTTATACAATGCAGCAGCAGCGGCAGATAAAAGAAGAGATAATATGAAGGTAATTCCATTAAAACGAAACGCAAAAGGTGAAGCAGTAAAATGGTCAATTGGATTTACTTTTCCACCGGGTAGTTACACTTCAGCAAAACATGTTATAGAGGTAATGGAAGAATTGATTCAAAATAACCTAAGTGAAATCTTTCAGAAGCATTCAATCGGGGTGTCTATTAGCTATTCAACCTCAAGCAAACGTCCAAAATTGGGATTCGTAAATATAACAAGAACCGGATTCAAATTTCATCCCCAGCTGTTTTTAAAACTGGGAGGATCACCAGAATTCAAATATGAGATAATTTATTCGAATAGAAATATTTTAGATGTATTTAAATACACTCCTAACATCGATGCTGGCTACAATCATCTGTTTGTTTATTCAGATGTTGCTGAACACACTATAGTGGGTGATACACTTGCTCCCATACTTCGTGTTCTTCCGTTCAAAGCAAACATATCAGGTGAAAATAATTATGAAACCCAACATATCAGCCATGAAATCACATTACCGCATTACGTCCCCGTTTCGAAATCTGATTTCAATACTATTCACATTCAAATAACAGGGGATTCTGGCATACCGTTTCATTTTATTATTGGTAAGACAATAGTGAAGTTACATTTCAGACAGAAAAAATAAAAATATTTGACAAATAAATATTTAAATAAAATATTTGGCAAAAAATGCTACCAGTTTATCGTGGTGTAAAACATCAGTATGGCTATGGGTTAGGTTCCCTATTTAGATCAGCAATTAAAGTAGTGACTCCATTGCTTAAACCCTTGGTCAAATCTGGGTTGAATGCTGTAAAAAAAGAAGGAATCAAACAAGGAATAGGCGTAGTAGAAGATATCCTTTTACGTGGCGAAAACCCTAAAAAAGTTGTAATTTCAAGGGGAAAACAGGCCATTCATGATCTAGCAGAAAAGCTAATACCAGGGATAAATAAAAGAAAATCACGAAAACCACGTCATTCCCCCTACCGCCTTCACAGTGGTAAGATCATAAGACAAAGAGACAGACGATCTCTTGATATATTTGATTAATATATTGGATTCATATATTGAATTCATCTACTTGAATTATAAAAATGATGCAAAACGGTTCTTGTGAATGCAGTAAGTCAGAACTTGATGTTCTTTCTGTACCACCTACAATGACAACGATGCAAGAAAGTCAGTGGATTGAACATTTTCCAATATCGTCTTTGGCAAACTATGCACCGATAGAATTCATCATACCACCTCAAACTGAACATTGGACAGATTTGTCACAATCGTATTTGTATGTCAAATACAAAATCGTTCAAGCTGACGGTAGTGATTTAGATGCCAATACAAATGTGGCCCCTGTAAACAACTTCCTGCACAGTTTGTTTAGCAGTGTCGATTTGTATCTAAATAATAAACTAATCACCAGCAATTCAGATACCTATCCATACAGAGCATATATCGAAAATCTTATGTCATATAATTCTGACAGCAAGACTACGCATTTGAAAGCTGGTGATCTTTGGATTAAAGACACCTCTGCTCATTTCAATTCACTCAACCATGATGGAACTAATGAAGGTTTACAAGCTAGAATGCGTGAAATTGAACGAAGTAGAACCGCCGAACTTTTTGGACGCTTGCATCTTGATCTGTTTCAACAAGAAAAATATTTACCCAATGGTATTGAAATCAGACTTAGATTAAACAGGTCTTCGCTAAACTTTTGTCTCACAGGAGGTACTGGTGCACCAGATCCAAAAATTGTACTGGAAACAGTCAGTCTTCATGTGCGAAATGTCGAATTGTTGCCTGTTGTTGCAAATGATCTAAATCATGTTATTGCTCAGCAAAACATGAAAATTCCTATTCGCAGGGTTGAAGTAAAAACTTTTACCATTTCTACAGGTCTTCAGTCTAAAGTTGAAGATCATCTGTTTCAAGGACAACTTCCAAAACGCATTTTCATTGCAATGGTAGCAAATACTGATTATAATGGGGCTTATAACAGAAATCCATTTTTCTTTCAACATTTTAATCTGTCAAAAATTGATGTATCATGTAATGGTCACAGTATTCATAACAGACCCTTTGAACCTAACTTTGAAGCAGGATTGTATTTGAAATCCTTTCTATCATTGTATCAGGCTAACTCATCTTTAGCACTTAATAAATCATTTAATATTGGTAAAGAAGACTATGTTGGTGGATACTGTTTGTGGGGATACGATTTGACAGCGGATCAAGGTAGTGAAGAAGGACAACTTCATCCTATAAAAACTGGAAATCTTCGAATTGAACTTCAGTTTGGTCAAGCTCTGGCAGCAGCTATCAACGTTATTGTCTTTGCTGAATTTGACAATCAGATTGAAATCAACAGTTTGAGAGAAGTTATCACAGATTATTAACCCTGGAAAAACCAACAGAAACTCTCTGATCAAAAAGATAGCTTTCACAAAAAACAGTCCTTTTCAGGACTAAGGAATATAATATCGAAAACGACAGTTCTTTTCAGGACTATTGAAAAACAGTCCTTTTCAGGACTATCTACAGGACTAAAGAACTAAAAAACAATGTTGGGACTCAGATTTGCTATAACACTTAGAGAAGAAGCAGAAAAAGTGAAATATTCTGTGTCGAAGTGCATCTCTACTCGGAAAAATGACATTCACAACAGCTTCGAAAAACATATGACTGAAAAATTAAAAAATCTTATTGTCAGTGAAGTTACCAACCAGTGTTACGGATGTCAAGTGGATCATCCCAGTCAAACACAGCATGAACTGTGTTTATTCAAGGATAGACAAGAACATACAGATATGTTCATAGAAAAAGCCATGATGGAATTAAATCCATACGAAATCATGGAGAAATGGTATCCTGAACTCATAGAAATGAAACTCGATGAAAGTGACTATGTGGAAGCCTACAGATTATGGCGAAATATAAAACAAAACATTTTATCTGAATTCACGGAGTCGTGGTTACAATACTGGTGTGACAAAGTAAAACAATCCTGGGAAGAAAGTGATTAGAAAAAATGTATACTTCTGAAATTCAATACATATTGGATCACGGAACATGGATAAAAAATCTACAGGCAAAAGTCTGTGCAAAAGATCAGTTACCTCGACAAAAACCCAATCATGTGAAAGCCTACATTGTGAACACAGAGAAATCAACCGGTCCAGGAGAACATTGGGTAGCCGTGATATTCAACAATAATGGTGATGTACTATACTTTGATCCCTACGGACTACCACCACTTGAGCCAGAAATCATTAACTTTTTAGACAATCATTCTTATTCGTGGAGATACAATCGACAAACTCTTCAGAGTCCACAGGGAAAAGTTTGCGGATTTTACTGTATCTTCGTATTGGATGCTACCGCCAGAGGATACAACATACAGAAATATCTTCAACAGAAATTCCTCTCAACGGAACATCGACGAAACGATCGAGATGTAGTGTTATGGTTCAATCAGCAGTATGGAATTCTATTCAATAAAGCTCAGAGACTTTTTCCCCACAAATAGTATATAAATGTATAATAGTTCTTTTATCTATGTGTTTGTTGTAAATATGTTCATTGCTCAGTTCATTGTTCAGTTCTGTTCAAATAAAAGTTATACTGTTTAAATGGTGTTTTTTTATTCTTTTTTCCACAAAGATAATTCCTCCATAAAATATCAGTCTTGGAAAAAAATGTAGATAGATCATATTGTACATTATATTCTATCTACATGGTCTCGCCCACGTTCGTACTCTTAATTCCAAGACGAAAAGTAGGTCAATCCCTCCACCAAGCTATAAAACCACCAAATTTCTCTATATGCCATTTCATTTCCACGATGGGTTTGTTCAGATTCTGCTGTGGACTATTTGGTAAAAGTCGAAGGAACAAGGAGAAGAGAAAACGTCAAAAGACAAAGACGTCGGCTGAGTTCTCTGCAAGACAAGGGGATAACCCCTATACCCAGAACCCAGCACCTAATTTCTACCCCGATCTTTGGGTTATGCCAACTGATGATCCAATCTTTGGGGAGTCTGTGATATCAACCAACCAATGAGTTGATGATGAAGAGGTTTAGAATCCTCTATCTTTCTCTGATTTTTGGAATTAACTTGCTCGGATGATTAATTTAATTCCAATCCAGAGAATGGTAAAAACAGCTCTTTTCAGAGCTAACATTCATTCCAGAAAGTCCTATCTTCGAGACTTGTCAATTTTACGACTGAGTACCATTCCAAGAGTTACATTCCAAGAGTTACATTCCAAACGATATACTTCAATTCAAATTAACTCAAAAAAGGTTAAGCCCCAACGCGATGCTTGTATGGTAAGGATTTATGCTATAAGTCATCTCTGACCAACTCGGAAGATAGCGTATAGCATAAAAGTGTCAAATCTTGTCTGACTAATTCAATCAAATCGGTAAATAGTGGTATACACCACCTCAGCTCTCAGATCTTATAGACAAATTACAAAGCAATACGATCTTTATCTCTAAAGCTAGTTTTTAAAAAAGACTGAGTTCGTCAGACAAATATCTAAAAGATCATACTACTAGGAGTCAAAGAAAAAGACTAAGTCCAACGGCGATAGAGAAAGCCTGAGACGAACAAAGACGGAAAAAAAGACTAAGTCCAACGATGATCTCTGCCTGAACCAGCATGAGGAGGGGAAAATAACCCATATTGTGGAAAAAAGACTAAGTTCAACGGTAATAGAGAGAAAGAACAACTCTCCAAAAAAAGCCTAAGTCCTACGATGCTCTCTGCCTGAGCCAAGCTGAAGAGGGGAAATAACCCATATCGTGGAAAAAGACTAAGTTCGACGGTGATAGAGAAAGGTTAAGACGAACAAAGACGGAGAAAAAAGACTAAGTCCAACGGTGGTAGAGAAAGATAGACGAACAAAAGACGGGAAAAAAGACTAAGTCCAACGATGTTGTCTGGCTGAACCAGCATGAAAAGGGGAAAATAACCCATATCGTGGAAAAAAGACTAAGTCCAACACGGTGATAGAGAAAGATCGAGGCGAACAAAAGACGGGAAAAAAGACTAAGTCCGACGGCGATAGAGAAAGTTCGAGACGAACAAAAAGACGAAAAAAACTAAGTCCAACACGGTGATAGAGAAAGACCAAACCGAGTGAAGATGGTGGCACACCTTCTTTTTCCCCCGAGTCAGTCTGTGGTGTCACACGTTTTCAATTCAAATTTTTGGCTGGAAAACGTCTCGACCAATCAAAACGCAGGATCAACCCGAACAAAACATGGTGACACACCATTCTTTGCTAGGAATTCCACTTCCGGTTTCCTCTTTTGTTTTTTACATTTTTGCAGTGGTGTGAGGAGGGGGGGCAGAAAAAGTGGACATCTACTTCCGGTTTGACATTTTGACCGGTCTTTTGCCTCCCCGGGAGGGTAGACCTCGGACAAAATGGCACTCAGGGAGGGTAGACCTCGGACAAAATGGCACTCAGGGAGGGTAGACCTCGGACAAAACGGATTTTGTCCGAGGTCTACCCTCCTATACTACTGGTGTAGTATAGATTACGTAACACTTGATTCACATTACATGAACTTGGAAGACTTTGGTCAACGCCCTACTCAAGTGGAACGGGAATCTGCGATGAAATTAGCAATGTAGTCGATTTTTGTTCGTTTCAATATCAAACGCAGTGTTCGTTGGATGTAGAGCAAATGATTTCTAAACGATTTTCTCACTTCTTTGAAATCTCTAGCATGCAATGGCAAAAACTTAAACGGGCCAGAAGAAAGAACATTCAGTACGTATTGAAGAAAATATGCAATATTGAGACTGCTAATTCATTTTTTACTCTCTAACTCATATAAAAAATTAATTTGTTTTGACATTAAGACTTGTTTGCACTTTCCACGGTTCTGTTATAAAGGTTTAGCATTCACGAACGAGTAGCCTAAGACTTGGATTGCGCTACACGACCTTGCAGGATGATTTTCGTCTGCATCCTAGACGAGTGGCATATATATGAATCTGGGATGAAATAGGCAATGAAACAAATTTTTTCGTACATTTCATTATGAAAAATAGCGTTAGTTGTACGCAGAGCAAGGAAGTTCTCACTGCTTTGCCAGCTTCTTCAGGATCAATAGCACTCGATAGCGAAACCTTAAATAGCTGGCAAGAAGGCATATTCAGGGCGTACTGAAAAACAAGAGGGCCTTAGGCACTAAAGCGCTCACCTGTGTAAAGTCATCTAAGATTTACAAAGTTTAAGGCATCCTGGTTGTGATGATATAAACATCTGAGTATTAGTGACATACTTTTTGATCCAACGTAACCAAATTTCAAACTTATTCATCATATTACAAAGACAATCATTCTGATCAAATTTCATAAGTCTCAAACTGAAAATATGGCAGCTAAAGTGCAAGTAAGACTTTCCTAGGATTTGTCCCAGCGATCTACTTTTTGACCCGAAGTGACCTTATTTTGAAGCTGTTTGAGATATTATTAGGACAAATATTCTGAACAACTTTCACGAGTACCTAACTGAAAATATGGCCTCCAGAGTGCACACAATGCTTTGTAAGATTTGTCCCAGTGACCTGATTTTGGACCCGATGTAACCTAATTTCGAAAATGTCCGAGATATCATCAAGACAATCATTCTTGCCGACTTTCATGAATATCAGACTGAAAATGTGGCCTCTACAATGCACATAAAATTTTTCTAAGTTTTAACCCTGTGACCTACTTTTTGACCTGACGTGACCCAATTTTGTACTTGTCTAAAATGTCATTAAGACAAATATTCTGACAAAGTTTCATGAGTATCAGACTAAGAATAGAGCAACTGGTGTGCTCACAAGGCTTTTCAACGATTTTTCCTTCTAACTACCCTTTGACCTGACGTGACCCGATTTCAAAGTAGTCGTAGATAATATCGAGATAAACATTCTGAAAAATTTTCATGAGTATCCGACTAAAAATGTGGCTGGTAGAGTGCACCCAAGGTTTTTCTCAGATTTGACCCTGTGGCCTACTTTTAAATCCAATGTGACCCAATTCCGAAGCTGTCCGAGATATCATCAAAAGAAATATTCGAAGCGGCTTTCATAAGTATCCGACTGAAAATGTGGCCTCTAAAGTTCACACAAGGTTTTCTGAGATTTGTCTCAATTACCTACTTTTTGGCCCAATGTAACTCAATTTCAAACTTGTCCGAGATATCATCAAGACAGACATTTTGACAACTTTCAGGAGTATTTGAACGAAAATGTGGCTCTAGAGTGCACGCAATGCTTTTTTTCCCTGTGATTTGTTCCAGTGACCTTTTTGACCCGACGTGATTTTATTTCGAATTTGTCCGAGATAACTGAAGACAAACATTCTGACCAAAATTTATGAGTGTCCTACTGAAAATGTGGCCTCTTGAGTGCACACAATGTAATTGTTGACAATCAAATGACGGCCAACGGCCGATGGACGACGAGTGACGCACGACGCATGACGGGCGACGGACAGAGCACGATCACAGACGCTCACTTTGAGCAATTCTACAAAATTTGTGTTGACATTAAAAATCTTTCGCATTTTCCAGGGCAGAGTTGTCAAAGTGTAGTATTCATAGCCTCAGGGGATCCTGCTTGGCTCAGTGACAAAGTGTAGGACTCGTAAACTCGTAACCTAGAAGCCTCGGGTTCGAGCCTGACTGGATCCATTTGGTTTTTCGTGCGAATGTCCTCGGAAAAGACACTCCAGACCCTAGCCTAGTACTGGTGAAACCCAGGAAATACATGAAAATGTGAGGTGGTCCCGTGATATGACTGAAATAATGCTGAAAGCGACTTAAAACAACATTCAATCAATCAGTCGTAGCTTAAGACTTGATCCGTACTGCACGAACTTGCAGGAATGACTTGTCTACACCCTAATATGATATGAAAGTAGCACGAAATAGGCGATGAATCCCATATTCATTCGTTCCTTTACGAAATATAGTTTTAGTTTTATGTAGAGCAAGAAAGTTCTAACCGATTTTCCTGTTTCTTCGTGATCTGTAGCACTCGATGGGGAACCTTAAAAATGTCTAGGAGAAAGCGTATTCGGGACGTACCGAAGAAAAAAAGCAATCTTACGAGGGCCAATTAATTTCAATTCTCTGGCCCATATTTAACGACAAACTGTGTGTTGTACGCTCGTATGTACAGCAAAGAAGTTCTTGTCATTTTTTCTGTTTCTTCGAGATCTGTTGCACTCGATCGGGAAACCTTAAATGATCCTTACCAAAACATATTCCGGACGTGTACAAAAATGCAATAATAAGATGGCCAATTAATTCATATTCTCTGGCTCTTATAAAACGAAAAACTTGAATTGATGTTAAGACTAATTTGTGCACGTTCCACAGCTCAGTTTTGACGGTGTAGTATTCGTAGCCTAAGACTAGATTCGCACTGCACGAACTTGCAGAATGACTTTCGTCTTCACGCAACGCAAATTGAATATGAACCTGGTATGAAATATGCAACGAAGACTATATTCTTACGTGTCATTATGAAACATAGTTTAAGTTGAATGTAGGTCAAAGAACCTTTTACAATTTCCTAACCCTGGACTTGATTCAAACTGTACAAACTTTGAGGATGGCTTTCGTCTACTCCCCACGCGAATGGAATATGAATATGGGGTGAAATAGGAAATAAAGACAATATTTTTACATTTCATTATGAATCATATTGGTAGATGTATGTAGGGTAATGAAGTTCTTACCGATTTCCCTGCTTTCTCGAGATCGGTAGCACTCGATGGCGAAACCTTTATTAGTCAATGGGAAAGCATATTCAGAATGAAGAAAAAATGCAATATTAAAACGGCCAGTTAATGCATGTCTATTAAAGAAAGCCGATTCATTCTAGTCCTCTTTGTGTTGACATAAAGACTTGTTTGCAAATTCAACGACTCAGTGATGACGTTGTAGAAATCGTAGCCTTAGACTTAATAAACACTTCATGAACTTACAGGATGACTTTCGTTTTCACCCTTCGGAAATGGATAATGAATCTTGAATGGAATAGTCAATGAAGATAATATCCTTCCGTTCAGTTAAGAAACAAAGTGTTAGCTATTAGAAGGGTTAGGAAGTTCTTGCCGATTTCCTGCTTCTTCAAGATCTGTAGAACTCGATGAGAAAACCTTAAACGGTCTAGAAGAAGCATTTCGAAACGTATTGAAAGCAAAAATGCCAAATTTAGATCTCAAATTCACGGTTCAGTGGTAATAGTGTAGTATTGGTAGCCTAAAGCAAAGATTCGCATTGCACAAACTTGCAAAATGACTCTTGTCTTCACTCTGTGCAAATGGAATATGAATCTGCGATGAAAAAGGCAATGAAGCCAATATTCGTATGTTTCATTATGAATCAAAGGGTAAGTTGTAGGAAGGGAACGGAAGTTCTTACCGATTTGTCTGCTTCTTCGAGATCTGTAGCACTCGATGGCGAAACTTTAAATGGTCCAAAAGAGAGCATATTCGGAACGTATTGAAGAAAAAGTGCAACATTCAGACGGCCATTTAATTCACATTATCTGGTCATATCAAACAACAAAATTTGTGCTTGCACATTCAACAGTTTAGTATGAATATGGGATGAAATCAGCAATGTAGACAATTTCCTTACGTTTTATTATTATGATATATAGTGTAAGTTGAAAGTAGGATAAGGAAGTTCTTACCGACTTTCCTGCTTCTTCGAGATCTGTAGCACTCGATGGCGAAGCCTTAAGTAGTTCTTACCGATTTGTCTGCTTCCTCGAGATCTGTAGCACTCGATGGCGAAACCTTTAAATGATCCAGAAGAGAGCATATTCGGATCGTATTGAAGAAAAAGTGCAACATTCAGACGGCCAATTAATTCACATTATCTGGCTCATATTAAACAACAAAATTTGTGCTTGCACATTCAACGGCTTAGTATGAATATGGGATGAAATCAGCAATGTAGACAATTTTCTTATGTTTCATTATGATATATACATGTAGTGTTAGTTGAAAGCAGGGCAAGGAAATTCTTACTGAATTTCCTGCTTTTTCGAGATCTGTAGCACTCGATGGCGAAACCGTAAATGCTCCAAGAGAGGGTATATTCGGGTCGTATTGAAGAAAAGGTGCAACATTCAGACGGCCAATTAATTCATATTATCTAGCTCATATTAAACAACAAAATTTGTGCTTGCATATTCAACGGTTTAGTATGAATATGGGATGAAATCAGCAATGTAGACAATTTCCTTACGTTTCATTATGATATATAGTGTAAGTTGACTGCGCCACTCGTGAAAATATTACCGATGATGATCACTCGATGAAATAAATTTCGATCTCTCACCGAAAAAAACAAATATCCTCTATGTATTTATCGGTATTTAAAACAAAAATAATTTACGGTATAAAAACTCAACAGCTTCCTTTAAACGAAAAGATTTTGTTGACATTAAGACTTTTGGATCATTCAAGGGCTTGGTGGTAAAGCAGTAAGATTCGTAGTCTGGAACCCCGGAGTTCGACCCTCACACGAGGCGCCGGGCTTTTCGGTGGAGCGTCCTTGGACTAGACACTTCAAAAAG
Organism: Tridacna gigas; assembly: GCA_945859785.2. NCBI lineage: Eukaryota > Metazoa > Mollusca > Bivalvia > Cardiida > Cardiidae > Tridacna > Tridacna gigas. The sequence goes on along the minus strand of OX244034.2, from coordinate 62,440,902 downwards.
CCCAAACCTAGTGTTGGTGAAAAAACAGGACGAAAAAATGAGCTTTAACTTTGACTGAAAAAATAAATTGAAAACGGCGAAAAATACCTTTCAATTAATAGCCCTGGTAAAGAGTTAGAAGAGAAAACCGTGTTCGAAATTAAGGGTGGTCAACTAGTGCAGATGACTGATTAATACTGTACTTTATTGATTTAGGACAAAAGTGTGACATAATGTCGATAAATTCACATCAATTACATGCATAGTCGTTCATTTTACAACAGGTACCCGTTGTATTTAGAAACATATCCACCCCAATCGGAGACCAGTTCACTTACTAATATTACCAGCTCACTGTTACCTATGAATATGACGCCAGACTTCATGGATATTGTAAACAGGGCGAGGAAAGGCAAGAAAAGGCAACCGGGACTTGCTAGCAAAATAGTGAGTAGATTTCTTTAATTCATCGACTTTTCAAATTGAAATGTTTTCATCTGAGGACTTCTTTGCGTTTTTGTACAAACAAGTACGTTTTCCTCCTTTTGTACATTGGTCCTAAGATTCTATCTTTGTATGTTTAATCATTCGTACAAGTGAATTATAAATATTGATGACGGCGCCGCCACTGACAACGACGACAACAATGATGAGACAGACGGACGGACGGACAGACAGACAGACAGAGAGACCCCAAAGACCCCGAATGCGATTCTAGTTTTTTGACGGTTCGATGCACAATAAGCGTCCAAATATAAAGAGAAGCATCATAAACATTTCATTACTGAGACTTTCAACACTTATAATAAAAAATTGTAATCCAACATTCCAAGAATAGTCATCTAATCGCCTGAGATAGAACGACTCTAACTTAAGGGCCCGTATTAACCAAGTAATCTGATTAGTATTCTCAGTCTAAATCTCCAGAAATTATTTCAAAGTAACGCAATGTCAGATCGGCCAAACAAAATAGTTGCAAATAAAACAAATGCGTTACTTTCAAAAAGTTAGAATCAGACTTAGAACGCATAAAAAATTATGTTACTTTTAAAATTTAGAATTAGACTGAAAAGGCAATTCACAATAGTTGATGAATACAGGCCTGGTGCCTTTATTCACCAACTACGCTTAGTTGCATTCTAAGTCTCATTCTAAATTTCGAAGCAACACAATTATTGCGATATAACGGCATTCTCTTGAAATTTAAAAATTCTAGAGAATTAGACCCAGAATGAAATTCAGACTGATCGGTGGAAATGACAAAGGAATCAAATTGTCGTCTTAATTTTCAACACAAGCAATCCGATAAGCTGAAAGAGAACATTTCTGCCAAATCGTTGGCTAGCCTTCGATTTCGGAATTAGAACTGAGCCATGCTTTGGCAAATGGGGGTCTAATGCACCTCCGTAATGCATGGTACCCAACAAGTCATTACATGATCATGGATCAAAAAAATTCATTTTGTCTAACAACCGACTGAATAATCAGGTAAACTGGTCCTTGGACTTGCAGAAAATTGACAAATAGCAAAAGGTTTTGGCCCAGGTCAGGCTGCGCAGACTGCGCAGGCTGACCTGGATCGATACTTTTTGCAAATGCATTAAGCCCCCTTTTCACAGAGCAGGGCTCCACAGAGCAGGGCTCAATTTTATTTCGACTGGTTTGTGGAAACGGTTCCTTCTATCCATTCTAGATACGACTATGGAAAGATATTGGACGGTCCTTACTTGAGTTTCACAGGGCGTTGGTCAACAAACAAGAAGTACAATTACTGGAAATATTTCTAAAGTGTGAAATTGAAAGGGAGCAATATACAGCTTTGACGAAAGACACAGGTAGTTATGAGATTCATACACAATTACTGTATAAGTGGAAATGTTTGCTACGTGGAAATTTTTGCGATTTCGCGAATTTGAAAAATTGGCAAACATTTATGTTCGCGTATTTAACCACAAATATACCAACAAGTATCGAGTGTCTTGCATCCGTAAACATTACCATATGTGAAATGTCCGTAACTGGTAATTCGCAAATTTTTCGACATGCGTATATATCCACGAATACAGATATTTGCCATGCGTTTGTAGGTCTAAGTGTTCAGAATTCGCGTACAAGCACGTTCCAGAACCTTAAATCGGCTTATTAGAACTCTGTGAAAATGTGGTTTAATGCATCTGCAAAAAGGATTCACCCATGTCAGCCTCTGCATTCCGCTCAGGCTGACCTGGGTCGATTCTTTTTGTTATTGGTAAATTTCTGTCTATCCAAGGGCCATGCTATCTCGTGATTTAGCCGCTTGTTAAACAAAGTAGACCCATGGTAGGTGACGAGTTGCTTTGTTTGATGCGTTACTATGATGCATGAAACCTCCAGGAGCCCTGCTCAGATACCATGTTTAGTCGAGAGGTTTTTTGCTCTGACTTTTACTCAAAACTTCAACCCTTCAACTGCTTAATGATTTAAATGGAAATCTCTAGCCAAGAGAAAACCCAAATATTTCGATTTCAAAGTTCTTTTTGCCAGAAATATCACACCCAACCTGACAGTGTGGATCCATGATTTTGTTCTGTGCAGTCTGATCTTGGTCTATGATGTCCGAAAAAGCACACTGACTCGTGCTTAGCTACCGAAGGGTTACTACAGATTTGTTACCCTGTCAGTCACAAGGCAGTCTTTAACAGATGATTATTAATTAACCCTAAGGCTGCTAAGCGCGACTGAAGGACCTTTTGCGGGCAGTTTAGATAAAGATCAGACTGCGCAGAACGTGCAGTCTGATCTTGGATCTATACCGTCCGATAAGGAGATATCTTTTGCGGCAAAATACCTTGGAAATGGCAAAAATATGGGTTTTCAGTATTGGCTTGAAAATTTCATTTCACTTATTTAGCAGGATACGTGTTAATACATTTTTAACGTACTTATGCCACAATATTTCAATGGCCAACCCGGCAGCCTAATATATAATAATGATACGTGTTGCTGCGCCCCTCTGAGCAATTTTTTTTAACGTAGAATACATAGTTTGTACACATATATATACCGCAGCTTATATTTGCTGTTTACAATAGCATATTCCCTTTATATTTTTTTTTCAAACGATAATACATGTAAATGCGAATAAAAAAAAAATGCACTGTTATTAGGCAGCATACACCCACTAGAGAAGAATTTGTTAATGTCAAACCTGGCGGCCAATACACAGACTCGAGTAGTCATTAGAAATAGACTGGTTATTCTAAACAGACTGCCCGCTGACCTGAGGTTTTGGATTGAAGTCAGAAAGTAAGTGACGTCTTATTCTTAGTACTCCTGAATTTAGAAATATTATCTCTTTTATTATCAACTTCTCTTCGTTTATTTTTATAATAAGAAGAAAGTCTCCATTTACGAAGACCTAAATAATTTATTGCGATAAGATCGAGAAGTAATCTTGATAAACGCTTTGTGCGCATATCACATTTACAGTTGCCTTGGATGCATGTGTGTGGATCAAAACCAGACTGCATACAACGTGCAGTCTGATCGTTGATCTACAATTCCCGCTTTGCTGAGACACTCTGGGCGAGAGGAGCTTTGAAATTGCAATTATATGGGTTTTATTTCTTGACTGAACGTATCCTTTGGGTTATCCTAAGCTCTAAGATAAATCCCCCTGTATTGGCCCGTATTCACCAACCATTCTAAACTGCATTCTTACACTTATTCTAGGTTTAGAAAGTAACACATTTTCTGATTGGCTGGACCATCATCATTTGGTTCAGCCAATCATAAAATGTGTTATTTCTAAATTTAGGATATTCTGTAGAATTAGGCTCAGAATGGCATTGAGAAAGGTTGGTGAATACAGGCCCAGGAAAACAAGCAGTGCTTGCATGTTTTAATTTTCGCAGATACTAGTATCTCACTCATCTCATTGTCTCAAGCAGACGGCTTTTATCGTTTGCATCGGGTTAACTTTGAGGATCGTGGAAAAATTGCTCCGTACGAGCAAATCCTCCCTTGACCACAATTTATTTCACTTCTAGTAATGTGTTTAAACGTACACATGAAGAAAAGACAATCTTTGGTTTTATCAAACGATTTCCGTAAGAAATGACCAAATGCACGGAATTCTTGTAATAGTCATCAGGTTTCTTCGCTGTCATCAACAGGTACCAAGATCTGGTTGACAGCGCCACCTCGAAGGGAAACATGTCGGCGCAGGACACCGAATTTCTCTCTGATAAAGCAAGATCCGTGATTTCCTGTTATTTGGCCTCAGATGTCCCGCCAAAAGTGCAGGTAGATTTTATGTTGTCTTTTTTTTTTTCAAACCTTTACAATGTAACCTATTCCAAGTGTTTTTTCTATAGTTTCATAGAAGGCAAGTTCATGGCCGATGTTGTAGTATTTAAAGATATAGACGATTCCAAAGCTCGGACCTAAGACTCTTCTTTCGGCCCTTTTACCTCTTAAAATGTGTTGCTCGCCTAAAAGCGCTCATGCATGCATATAAATTATGAAACAACAGATACCTCACGATGAATTCAAAAGTTTTACATAGAATTTAGCACAGCGTGCGTAGCAGCGGTTACCTATAAATATAAAATGTTGAAAAATAAATTCACTCTAAGCATGACCTGTGCCTGATTGTCAAAGTCAAGCAAATTTGGCTGTGAGAGAGGTTCTAACAGAAGATCATCTCTCAGAGCCAAAGTAGCTTGTATTAACTCAATACGTCCTATCTATTTGAAAACCAGGATGGTATACGACTCCTGTGACACATATATCTTACACTATCTACCAGTTGAAGTACGCTGTAATTTACAGAATAAAAGTTACAACAAGAAAATATTGATGCTGAACATCAATGGCGCCGCAAACTAGTTGTTTCTGTAACAGGGCACAATGCATTGGGTTATTTCCTAATACGCATCTCTTGCACAATCTTCGTAGAGGTCCAAGTGGTGATACTGTATTTAAACTCTGGGCCATCTGGTTTTTGACAAGATTTTTAAATTTCATATCATTGAAGGCTATTTGCAAACTTCTTATCCATGGACTGGGCCATTTCTTTATCCACAGGACATCATTTGGACACAATTGGTAGATAGAAATGTTAGAGCTGTTGCCTTTCTGATATTTGATAGAAGATTTTGAAAAGTGTGCAACAAATATGGCTATGCGCAAATTTGTGACATCTGGGTGGAGGGGAGCATATGGCAACTTTTGACCCGAAGGCCACCATTTGAACATACTAGTACTTGGTAGAGGTCTTTGTAGCGATACTACACATGAAATATCAAAACTCTCGACCGTCTGATTTTGAACAGGAAGATTTTACATTAACGAAAGAAAAGTCTGTTATCGGATTGTGCTAAATCTGACACTCCAACACATATGTCTGGTATCATACAACCCCTCTTTATTATAGATATAATAAAGACTTGAATGAAGTCCTTATATCTATATAGACTAGAGGGGTTGTACGATACCAGTCATGTTAGGCGCTCCAACATTGATTTACGGATGTTTCGGTAACAGACGAGTTCGGTAAATTGGACTTATAGAGTAAATTGATTGGATGTTTCGGTAACAAGGCAGTAATATAGTGCCGTGACGTTTTTCACACCCATGGCTTCTGTTTGTGCAAACGTTTTTTCTTTTAATTTGCAATTCTCACTCGTTTTCTGACGTAAATATATTTGTTGTTCTTTCCATGCTGTATAAATAAATACCTGAAATTAGTAAATTTTGATCACCATATCTTATTTTCGTTTTTCACCCATAGCTGATTCATGTAATGAATAATATACGATCCCTGATAAAACCCAGCCCTAAGCTTGTACCCGTATTACTTAATCGTCCTACAGATAACAGACTCCAACTTTAAGCCAATCCTCAAGTTTTTTAAAAATGTTTAATTAAAAATGACGCTATTCTTGTCAACGTTTTCTGTGTGAAAAATAATTTCTTCCGGAAACAAATTGGTCAACTTCCAAACCAGCCATTTACCCTCAGAACACCTTTCACTCCTGTTGCCCTTGCGACCGATTCAGACAAAGATCAAACTGCAAAGCAAAAAAAAAAAAAAAAAAAACAGAGTCTGATCGTTGGTTTACGCTGCCAGCTTTTCTAAGACATTATGAGGAAGGACAACTTTGCTTTGAAATAGCTAATATTAGACCAGGGATCGTATATTGTAATATATATATATATTGTTCTGTTTCTAAATGAAAATAGCCTTTACTTTTTTCGATGCTCTAAGGGTTAAAATTATGGATAATTAACGTGAATTCAGAAATAAAGATAATATATTTGAAACATTGTGGCAAATGAAGAGAGGGAGTGAGAGATAGAGAGAGAGGCCTTGACAATAATGCTTTCGTGCATACTTCTTGTGATTTTGACCATGAACATTTGTGCCCATCTAAAAGATATCTGTTCTGTATTGTTCCTCTCCATTTTCCACACAGTTTTCAAATCTGGTCTGGTGCACAAAAATCGGCGTCTGCTGGTTTTAAAGTGCGTTCATCAATACAACACTGCATAAAAAAATCATATGCGTACTATTTGAGAGCGAAGGGAGTACTGTATATTGTATATAGACGCGTTTACAGCCTGTTTTACACGTCCCATTGCCAACAAGATATAGAAGTTTCCCGTATCTCTTAAAGATTAACCCCGGTTTATGAAAACCTGAAACACCAATGGACAAGAAGAAACTCGCAGATCAGACTGCATGTAAAAGTTATGGGGACTGGGCATGTTTAGATCACACACTGCTCGTGCAGTTTGAAAAAAGTATTTGTCAAAAAAAGTATTTGCTACTATCTATCTCTCGCGCTCACTCTCTTCTTTTGCCACAATATTTTTACCTGTATTACCTGTGTTTCTGAACTAAATTTAACTATCCATAATTTTAAATCTAAGAGCGTCGAATAAACCCAACAGTCATTTTCATTCTAGATATAAAACCTATTTTTAGCAGTGTCAGGGTTTTCTTGTTCAGAATATCTTGCAAAATTGACAAATGAAGATCAAAGATCAAACTCTGTGTTTGGTGTACTCTGATCTCGATCTGCAACGGCCGCAATGGCAACAGCAGTAATGACAGACGCTCTAAGGGTTAATGGCTGGTTTAGAAGTCTTTCAGTAAGAAAATATTTTCACATTGAAAGGATCATAAAGCATTGATTTAAAAAGAGATACAACGTGTTTCAAGTTTAGGATTGGGTGTTGTTATTCGTTACCTCAACTTTGATTCGGGTATCATTTTACGTACAGCATGACAGTAGAAACATAACAAAAATATTATGTCTTAAAGTGTGTGGAAGAAAAAAAAAGAAACATTGAACGAATCATAACCAAGACTTCATTTGGTGTGAAAAACGTCACGGTGCATTACCACTATATAATTACCTTGTTACCGAAACATCCAATCGATTTACTCTATAAGTCCAATTTACCGAACTCGTCTGTTACCGAAACATCTGTCACCCCCCCAACATTGACCTAGTTACAGTTAGCTGGTCTTAAAAACACGATCGCGAAAGGAAAACAATATTTCTACAATCCATACAATACTAGAACAAAAATATAAGTGGGGTCACAAGTACCACACAGGGTGCTCTAGGGTCAAAGAGCTTGAAAATGCCTCTTAACCTTTTCCAGCGTAAGATATTTAAAATGGTGGCTTCGAAAATTTGTGACAGATAATTTTTGATCACGTGAGTTATTATTCGAAATGCATTTTTTATTTTTCGAAAGGAAAATGTTGATATGTCTACGATCCGTGTTTTTATCCATCTAACAATGAAAGTGCAATATATACAAAAAAAAAAAAAATCCCCACAAATAAATAAAAAAGTTATTATGGACCCCGATCTGGTAATCAAAGTACAGTAGATATAGGTGGATGTTAAAACAAAGCATGGAACCAGTTCAATATGGCTGCCTCCATAGGCACTTTACAAAACCGAATAAAAATATAGTGCCGCCGCTCATGCGGCGCCACAATAAGGGATGCGGTGGCGTTAACTGTAACACTATATTAAACTCCTGAGTTTTCTTTCTTTCAGGTCAACATTCCAAATGATTTGGCAACGAATATCATCAATGCACTGGCGGCTTCTGGTCCTGTTCGGGGCCTATTTCACGATGCCATTTTCCTGCTGTTTCCTTTGTTGTATCATTACTACAGAAAGTAAGATTCTCCCTTTCACCGCCTTTGTTTATTAGAACTTGTTTATCTTCATTTTATCATAATTGTCGAAATTTAATAATTGTTAGTCTTTCTAAACATATTATCACTATCGCGTTTATTATTTGGGCTTATTGATTCATGCCATTGTGAGTGACCTATGTTTAACTGATCATTTAAGAACCTGTAATCACATATAAACATTTTAGAATTCTAATGCTGACTCAAAGACAGATAATTTATCTCATGTATCAAAATTCGATTCACTTTCCCTATTTCCCCTTTATTCAGGCATTTTTTATACGATTTATACAAAACTCTCAAAATTGAAAGCTTACCTATACATGTATATTCTAACAAAACGAAGCGGAAGTGACGCAATTTTTTTCTATTGGCAACAGGTTTCAGGACGAGGTCATTTGTGGTGATATTCCGGATGAGTACTTGGACTCCATCGAAACCACTTTCAAAGATCGTGTTAGTTCGAATCCCCATGCAGAGAAACCAGTGCCTGATTTTAGAGATGTGCATGTGGATGATATCAAAACCATTCATCAGATCCATATGGGTATGAAGTTTATATGTTTCTCGGTTTGTAGTTTATGTTGTAGACAATAAACCTCATGTTAGTGATTAAATCCTAAAAGCGCAATAAACAAGTCGTAACACTGTAGGTTTCAGTTGACGGAGGGTGTAGAGCCGTAAGACAGCATATACCGTGCATTCGTGCAGTCTGAAATTGAATCTACACTTTATCATATTCTCGCCATTTGAATCCCTTGCAGTCGCAGTTTAAGGTTTATGTTCATGTTAAAATACATGTATAACGTTTTATCCATGAATTCCATACTAGACGACAAAATCCAAAGCACTTGCAGACGACGGACCAAATGTTGTTCAAATGATGTGACTCGAGGTCTTGAATACTTAGGATTACTTGTTCAGGGTGAAACGCTAAATAAGCATTAAAGGAAAAACTATAATTTTGTCTTATTGACTAATCTGACCATAATCTAACCCTTCCAGCGCAAAAAATAATTGAGCCATGTTCTGTCAAAAGGGGGCTTAATGCATCTCCGTGATGCATTGTACCATGCAAGTAGTCACTAAATTATGGACCCATAAAAGCCACTTTTTTTTAAGAACCGACTGATTCATGAGGCAGACTGGTCCTTGGACATACAGAAAATTGACCAATAGCGAAAATTTCAGCCCAGTTCAGCCTGCGCGGACTGCGCAGGTTGACCTGGATCGATACTGTTCGCAGATGCATTAAGCCCCCTTCTCACAGAGCATGGCTCATATACAATGTATTAATCTGACTTCTTTCAACAGCTGGAGATACAATCCACTGACTCTCAGAAAGAATTTTATCTTGTAGGCTAGCCAAGCCCCCATAGCTCAGTCGGTAGTGTACAGGACTTGAGAACAGGAGGTCGCTAGTTCGATCCCCGGCTTGGCCATTTTCTTTCCGAGGATTGATGATAGTCATCGCGACAGGATTCATTCCTCTCTCACTGCTGACCATTGTTTCGACGATGGTTATGTGGGAAAGCAGCCAGTGGCTTGGAAAGAATATTGTGCGGAGTACTGGTAAAAGAAACTCCAGGAAAGCATGGATAGGTGCACTTTGTCTTGTAGCGCAGTCTTGTTTTGTTACTTAGTGAACATGGCCATTGTTTTCCTCTTGATTCGGTCTTCGTTATAATGTATATTAAGTACTTCTGACAGATTGCTAATGCATTTTTTTTTTTTTTTTTTACAGATGAAAGTATCATGAAGATCCACTTTTCCTTGACTGATGGTATCGTATTCATCTATCCCATACCAAAAGTTCCAAAATCCCCGACCCAAGGGGGAAGGCGAATGACTAAACACAGTTTTCAAGCTCTATCAGAAGAATCTTCACCTAAGAAAGAAAGCCGACATCAGCGCCACCCTGTAGAAAGAAAGGACGGTCACAACTTGGCTAAAAGTGGGGATCGCCAACACTCAGGAGAAAGGTCAAAGCATCCAAAACAAATACTTCCGACAAAAGAGAAAGAAAAACCGCGAAAACCAGAAAGAATCATCGTCCGAGAAGCGCAAGACTCGGGGCGTTTATCTGTGGATATAAATCATCAAGAGACCTCAGACAGAGCTAGAAGGTTGAGCAGCCTTGTGGAATCCTTAAACAAAGAAAAACAAAAGAAACTCGAAGAACAGAGCAGGAAATATTCTAAGCAAATGACCTTCGACGAAGTGGTCGGCGCTGCCATGACCGAATTCTCAGACTCAAATTCAACATATTTTTCGTGATTAATTCAAAATTTTGAAATGCGGAAATTCAACGCTGAACATTATAATACATATTTTTTTAGTTTGTTTTAAAAAAAAAAACACATTTTTTCTCAAAGACGCTTCTGGTTATTTACATTTTTTTCAGTCCCCTTCCGGCGAAGCCGAAGGGGACTTTAGGTTTGCACTCCGTCTGTCCGTCTCTCCGTCAGTCCGGCAATTCAGTTTTCCGGACTTTTTTTCTAAACGCTGGTACATATTGAGCTGAGTTTTGGTGTGTAAGTCACCCACCATCACTTACAGATCAAGTTCGACTTTTGTTCCGGTCCACTGGTTTTTCACGGATTTACGGGCCTTGGACTTACAAAATTTCACTGATAAATCAGTTTTCCGGACTTTTTTTCTAAATGCTGGTAGATATTCACCTGACTTTTGCTGTGTAAGTAAAGTTCGAGTTTCGTCCCGCTCCACTGCTTTTTCACGCATTTACGGGCCTTGGACTTACAAAATTTCACTGATAAAACATTTTTCCGCACTTTTTTCTAAACGCTGCTACATATAGAGCTGATTTTTGGTGTGTACATCAACCACCATGACTTACAGATCAAGTTCGAGTTTCGTCCCGCTCCACTGCTTTTTCACGCATTTACGGGCCTTGGACTTACAAAATTTCACTGATAAAACATTTTTCCGCACTTTTTTTCTAAACGCTGCTACATATAGAGCTGATTTTTGGTGTGTACATCAACCACTATGACTTACAGATCAAGTTCGAGTTTCGTCCCGCTCCACTGTTTTTTGACGCATTTACCGGCCTTGGACTTTAAAAATTTCACTGACATGCCAGCGATACATACGGCCGGTAGGGGACTGTGTATTGCTATGCAATACTATCAGAATGCTTGTTTTTTGAAAAATGTAATCAGTAAATCTATCAATATCTGCATATACGAGCTACGAATATGTTTCGTTCCAAACGAACTTATCCTTGATCTGATCCAATATTATTTATAACAAGCTGAAAGAGATACATTGCAGGCCTTGGTAAGGTCCCCGGATCCTGTGAAATACAGTTTAACACCGGAACGAAATGCTTTCGTGTAGTAGTCACTCAAAAGTAGTCTTACTTGAAAATTTGATATTAAGCATTTCTTCTGTAGTGTGTTGTAAGAAACAATGGGAGGTCAACAGTGTGGTTTCTAATGCTAAATTCATAACGTCTGAAGCCTTTGTCGCACAATGCCGTGTTTTAACACAGCTAAAGATACAGTTTTTGAAAACGCTGTGGGAAATGGAAAAAATGCTGTGACCTGCATCTTCTCGACTTCCCACAATGCCTTCTCTCCTCCGAAAGACAAGTCTCATAAATTTAATCACATATAGCTTATCCTTTCCAAACGCTTCAAATTTGGTCGAGTCCAAAATTTTATCATCTGATAAAAAGATAAGAATCTGGTTGTAATACCGATATTACTATTTACATTCCTGTGAACACATAAAGCCATATGGTCTATGCACAGCACAAGAAAACTTATTTTCACTGTGCTTTTCAAAGGCTAGATCGATGTATTTGAGGAGAAATACTTGAAAAATATCAATCGGTGATGATAAATTTTGCTTACCATTTGTATCTATAGGTTATTATAAATGTGGATCATGCTCGGACAAACGGGGCTTTTATGCAACTCCGTGATTATCACATAATTATGGAACCATAGAATCCATTTTGTCAAACCACCGACTGAATCATAACGTCGCATGGTCATTTGGCACAAAAAGTTTCGACTCGGGTCAGTCTGTGCGGACTGCGCAAGCTGACATGGGTCGATACTTTTGCGGATGTATTAAACTTCCTTTAAACAGAGCATGGCCCATATATTACACTCCTGCTTTTTTAAAAAAGAGCAGCAGAAGATCAAAGATACCATTTTTCTCTCTACACGTTCAATGCAGCCAAAAGACATAGGAACGACATCACCAAAAGGAACAATGATACGTAGCAAAGCAATACACAGTCCAGGGGCACGGCATTCGGATCGGCCAAAATTGACCAAGAGAGTAAACTCTACCGCCATTGTTTAGTGCAGCCTTAGCTGTCTAGTTAAGGGCTACTATACATGTCTGATCTCGCTTATAATTCAAGTGCTACAGCGTGAAACGTGTTTAAAGGCGAAAAGTCTCGAGCCATTTAAGGATGTGGGTTCGATTCCCATGGCTGTCCATCTAAAATTACTAATAGTCTTTCGGATGAGAGGTTAAACCTAGGTCCCGTGTTATGGTGCCATACACCAAGCACGTTAAAGAGCCAGGTATAACTTAGGATGGGTTTAGTCAAGTATCTTGCACTTTCCCCTGTAACATAACTAGCTACATAAAACAGTCCTCTGGGGCGTCGCCCATTTGGGCAACTGTGGAGTCGATAAATCATTCAATCATGATTAACTACTCCCATCCCACGCGAATTAACAATTTTCATTACATAGCAACCTTTTGTCTTCCAAGCTTCAAGAAACTTTGGACGACAAATGCCAAAACTGGAACGATAAAATTCCTTTTACCTTAATAATTCTATTTTAAACATATGTATTACGACTCTAAAGAAGGTAGCGCAATCTGAAAACATTGTGCGAATGTGAGAAAATGCTGCTAGCGCTGATCCAGAGGGGGCGGGGGAACCAGGGGTCCGGACCCATCCCTCCCCTCTCCCCGGTGAAATTTTGGCAAAGATGTAGTTATCGGATTTGTCCGAATGGGCAACTCTGGGACCTGATCCATATTGCATGTGGTATTAAATACGATCCCGACTAGATGTGGATTGTGATGCGATCTGAAATTGAAAGCAGCATTTAGTTTAACCCTTAACGCGTGTTTACAGCCCTTTATGCAACAACGAGAAATAGGGTGCGAGTTATTGGGTATACATAAAATGCCTTTACATCGTTATGTGCATTATTTAATACCATATTTGCGGGGAATCGATGCTCATATGACTTGTAGCGAACTGTCAATATTACATGTATGCAATACTATGCACTTGTAAAATAATCTCACACTGGTCAGTGCGGTCGTTTTGTCCTTTTAGCAGAAATACAATTCTCGGTATTTATTCTAAAAACACACATTTCATTACTGATTTTCTAATGTCTTAAAATCGTTACAAAAATATAGCGTTAGAAAGTTACTTCATTGTATTTGAGTGTTCCGCTGATAGTGCAGTGAGGTCACTATCGGCCCCTTTATGTGCGCCATTTGTATGAAAAGGTCACACCGTTATTGAAATTGTAAGGCTTCTCTTAAAAATGAAAATTTGAATCACGATTTCCTATCGATATCTTTCTAAGAATATTTCCTTCTGCAAACAGTTTGTACATTCAATTTTAGCGTGGTTTATCAATTCCGTTGGGAGCTTTCATCGACAGATCGATAGATGCGAATAACTTCACCATGGTTATTCATGTCGTTGCTAAGCGATTTAGAGGGGCGCCGCCATGTTTAGGATCACGTGATCGGTAGTTGAAAAAGGAAACCTCTTTTATACAGACGCGGTTAGATGTAAGTACGGAATCGGCCGAGTTGTGACGAGTGTCAGATAGGTATGTAGTTGAAAAATGCCACCTAGCGAAAGAAGATGCAGTGCTAATTATTCGTCCTTTAATGATAGACAAAAGACCCTTACCACAATGACTTTTTGTCAAATGTCGGAAAGGATGTTAGACGGGACATGAATTGAACTCACCACCAAAGAATTACCAGCTAGTGAGTTACTGGCTTACCGGGGATCGACTCATTAATGTTAAGATAGGTATGTTTTTTATAATAGAGGTTAGTTCTGACCACCCCTCAGGAAAATAGCTGGATCCACGCATGTGCTGGTAACCAGGATTTTCTGTTCTTTCAAAGACAATGTCCATCATTCAGGCCACGTTAAATTTTTCGCTTGCAAATACGTTCAATACCAGTAAGTCTTTTTTTTTTTTTTTTTCATGTAGGCCTAAATAATGAAACAATTTTGGCAAGGAAAAGAATGACCCGTAAAATTTCGCTTTCATTCCTACATTAAAAAATCAAAACCCTCTTGATTCATAGTAACAATTTTTCTTTTTGTTTTCACCCTAGATTAAGCGACAATCTGTTGAAGTTGTCCAAAATGTGTGGCTACAAACCTTTTTTTGCTACAGATCTGAGCGTTCATGACTGACTGTCACGCGATAATCAATTTATATGATACACCGTCCGAGTTTGTGGCAGACAAGGGAAGTAACTCAGCTTTGTCTAAATTACAACCAGTGAAAGGAGGTGGGTGAGATGCGGGTGGGCTTAAACAATGGGAAGTGGTATTTAACCCCGCCTTTTGATGATGTCATATGCCAGAGTTGGATATGATTTTACACCCTTTTTTTGCAGTCATCTATCTTTCCCCCCCCAAAAAAAAAAAATTATACTTGTTTCACAGGTAAAGTGCTGCGCCCTGTTTGGGAATATTTATCGCACTCACTGTACAAAAGAATTAGATTTGAAAAATCATGAAATTATCGTTATGGGCTGGTAATAAATAATGTAAAATTAAGTTTAAAAAAAGTAGACGTGCAAGAGATCGTCCGTCGGCCTTGATCATAACTGAATTTAGGTAGAATTTAGTTCGATTACTGGGTTAAACTGACACTAGAGTTATTGATCTTCGTCTATGGGCAGATGGCACTTTAAATAAGTACCAAATATATAAACCCGATCTCTTCTGACGGCTGACAGTACAATCGACTGAACCTCAGACAGATTTTATCTTCTAGGCCTGAACAAACAGGCGGACGGTATAGATCCGAGATCAACCTGCAAGTTTTGTGCAGTCTGATCTTGATCTATGCCGTAGGCTAAAGCCTCTGTTATCGCCTATGGCGTTGAGAGGATTAAGGAAGATGTAATAGGTCCCAGTTTACGGGCTTGTTCGCACCTCGGGATGTTGTGCATACATGTAGCTTAAGAAATAGGACAATAAATAATCGATCAATGCATTATGTCTAATTAATAAACGATTCTTTACAAGCAGTGAGGGGAGGTCCTTGTAGAACGGCATGATGATGCTGGTATTTGGCATATTGTACTGTTTTACAAGCAGTGAGAGAGGTTCTCGGACAATGACATAATGATGATACATAAGTGTATGCAATGCTTTACAAGCAGTGGGGAGAGGTCCATGTAGAGTGGCATTATGACACTAATGTTACTATGTGGTAGGTGTAATCCTTTTGAAGCCGTGAAAAAGGTTTCCTATATAGAGCGACGTTATGATAAAAAACAGACAGTAAGGATAAAATGCTTAATTTGACATTTAATGATGCTACAAAGTATATTGAAATGCTTAACAACAGAGAGGGGAGATCCTTGTTCAATGGAATAATGATGCTAAATCGATAAAGTATATACTGCTTTACAAGCAGTGAGGGGAGGTGCTTGTAGAAATGCATAATAATGCTACTTCATGGTAGGTGCAGGGCTATACAAGTACTGAGGGGAGGTCCTTGTAGAAAGGCATAATGA
The DNA here is from genome assembly GCA_945859785.2 of Tridacna gigas. NCBI lineage: Eukaryota > Metazoa > Mollusca > Bivalvia > Cardiida > Cardiidae > Tridacna > Tridacna gigas. The sequence continues at coordinate 62,424,926 of OX244034.2, read as the reverse complement.
TGCTGCTTTATGGTATATGAAATGCTATACAAGTAGTGAGAAGAGGTCCTTTTAGAAATGCATAAGATTCTACTATATGGTAGGTGCAATGCTATACAAGCAGTGAGGGGAGATACTTGTAGAAAGTCATAATGATGCTACTTTATGGTGTGTGCAGTGCTATACAAGCAGTGAGGGGAGGTCCTTGTAGAAATGCATAATAATGCTACTTGATGGTATGTGCAATGCTATACAAGCAGTGAGGGAAGGTCCTTGTAGATAGGCATAATAATGCTACTTTATGGTATGTGCAATGTTATACAAGCAGTGAGGGGAGGTTCTTGTAGAAAGGCATAATGATGCTACGTTATGGTATGTACAATGCTATACAAGCAGTATGGGGAGGTTCTTGTAGAAAGGCATAATGATTCTACGTTATGGTATGTGCAATGCTATACAAGCAGAGAGGGAAGGTCCTTGTAGAAAGGCATAATGATGCTACGTTATGGTATGTGCAATGCTATACAAGCAGTGAGGGGAGGTCCTTGTAGAAAGGCATAATATTGCTATTTTATGGTATGTGCAGTGCAATTCAAGCAATGAGGGGAGGTCCTTGTAGAAAGGCATAATTTTGCTACTTTATGGTATGTGCATTGCTTTACAAAGCAGTCCTTGTACAACAGCATAATGATGCTACTGTATGGTAGTCCTTGTAGTATTGCATTATCACGGTGAGGAAACTACATAGACGGAGCCATTGGCTCTGTTAAGGAAATCTTGTGTGGGTTTTTCCGGTCACGTGCGGCGCCGTCAATATCGGCTGTTTCGGTGGACACGAAAACGTAAGTTTTCCATTTATTGTCAAAATTTGATTTTATACTGAACACTAGCGAGAAAAGGGGAATTGTATGAGGGGCCCATGACTTTCAACTTACTTCCTTGTCCGTAGGGAGTTCCAAGTCGGCGCGGTTTTGTCTGAAACACTTTTGCCGTGAGCCACGGCGAGGTAAACAAAGGTCATTTTCTATAATGACCACAGGATTTCTATTGCTCTTTCTGCATAAATATTACTTATCTAAATGTTTACACGGTCCGAATGTATGAATTGATTATCTAATCCTTCCCCACTCACGAAAAACAAAATTTGAATCAAAATAAAAAAAATTGAGAAAAAATAAACAATGGCTCCGTCCATATCGGCCGGCTCTGTCTATATCGGCTGGCTCCGCTGTATGAGGGTGAGTTTTAGAAGCGACGTATATGCACAATTGAAACAAAACACACACACACACACACACACACACACACACACACACAATTCGCTTTATTTTCTTTCTTTATTTTTAGACTATGGGGCTTTACAAAGGCAAAAGAAAAAGAGGTCTTCGCTTAAGTATTAATCGGAAACCCCATATATACCGACGACAACTATTGCGCCACTCTGGATCAACGTCGTGTTCACCGTTCAAGTCGCCAAGCTCAAAAAGACTACGACAAGACAGAACAACTTCACAGCCACTATCGTCAAGAATATCATCTATCAAAAGAGTAACATCAAATCCACAAACGCCAAGGTCAACTATCAAAAGGAAGAAAATTTATTTCAGTCCAAATCTAAACAGAAGTCCAGCGACGTGTTCAAGGCGCAAACTTTTATATTCTACCCCTAAAGATGTAAAGTTTTCGGATAAAGAAGAACTTGAATCAGATTTTGAAAGTAATTTCAAAGATATTCCTACAAGTGAATCAAAAGAAATTGAGACGAATGGATCGGTAAGTGGGAGGAAACGGGAGTACCCCGGGAGTATCCCGGGAAAAACACCCGACACACCCGCAAGCAGAACTTGGCTTGTCCACGTTGTCCGAGAGTGCCCTGTACCCACAGGGTGATATGGTCGAATGATCAAGAGCACTGAAGTCAACCACTTTAACCACTCAACCACGTGACCGCCCTTTTTGAAATGATAGATGGTTCGAGAAAAGCATCACCATTCCAAAAATAACTTTCAAAAAATCTAACTTTTGACTGGTAAACCCAATAGCGAAAAAAACCTATCGCTTCTAAAACTCGCCCTCATACAGCGGAGCCAGCCGATATAGACAGAGCCGGCCGATATGGACAGAGCCATTGTTTATTTTTTCTCAATTTTTTTTTATTTTGATTCAAATTTTGTTTTTCGTGAGTGGGGAAGGATTAGATAATCAATTCATACATTCGGACGGTGTAAACATTTAGATAAGTAATTTTTATGCAGAAAGAGCAATAGAAAGCCTGTGGTCATTATAGAAAATGACCTTTGTTTACCTCACCGTGGCTCACGGCAAAAGTGTTTCAGACAAAACCGCGCCGACTTGGAACTCGCAACGGACAAGGAAGTAAATTGAAAGTCATAGGTCCCTCATACAATTCCACTTTTCTCGCTAGTGTTCAGTATAAAATCAAATTTTGACAATAAATGGGAGACTTACGTTTTCGTGTCCACCGAAACAGCCGATATTGACGGCGCCGCACGTGACCGGAAAAACCCACACAAGATTTCCTTAACAGAGCCAATGGCTCCGTCTATGTAGTTTCCTCACCGTGATTATGCTGCTACTTTATGGTTTTGTACTTTGCCGTACAAGCAGTGAGGGAAGGCCTTGTTGAGAGTTATGAAAATGCTATGTTATGTGCAAGGCTATTCACGCATTGGAGGAAAGGCCTTTCAGAACGACTTTATGGTATGTGCTATGCAATACAAGCAGTGATGTCCTTATAGAATGGCATAATGATACTACTTCATGGTATGTGCAATGATACTCAAACAGTGACGGGAGGTCCTTGCGGAATGGCATAATGCTACTATATAGTATGTGCTATGGTATACAAGCAGCGGGAGTCCTGCGTTGCTCAGTGGTAAAATATGGGAATTATGACCTGGAGGTGCTGGGTTCGAGCCTCACTGGATCCACTGGGTTTTTCGTGGGAATGTCCTTGGGCAAGACCCTTCAGAGCCCTAGCATAGTCCTGATGGAACCAAGGAAATACACTAAAATGTAAGCTGTTGCCGTTATATGACTGAAATAATTTGAAGGCAGCGTAAAACACCATTCATTTAACATTTATCTTGTAGAATGGCATAATGATACTACTTTATGGTTTTGTGCTATGCTGTTCAAGAAGTGAGGGCAGGTCCTTGTTGAAAGATATGAGGTGCTAAGTACAATGTCATTTTCAATTGTATACAAATAGGGAGGGGAGAACATAGTAGTAAGACATAATGATTCTACTTTATGGTATGTGAAATGCTTTACAAGCAGTTAGGGGAGGTCCTTGTAGAATGGCATAATGATGCTACAGTATGATGTGTACAGTGCTACACATACAAAGAGGGGAGGTCCTTGTAGAAAGACAAAATAATTCTACTTTATGTGCTATGAAAAACAAGCAAATAGGGGAGGTCCTTGTAGAAAGGCATGATGATAATATGTATGGTATATACAATGCTTTACAAGCAGTGAGAGGAGGTCCTTGTAGAAAGGCATAATAGTAGGGGATATAGCACCGATTTTGGCTCATCGCGCTCGCATCCAAAATCCTCACATCTACCACATCTCAGCCACATATTTCCAACCATCACACGCTTAAAACCCATCTATCACCGTTTTAAAAAACATCTCAACCATCACATGGTTAAAAACCACGCACGCATTTGGGGTCATCGAGTGCATTTTATTTTTTTTTGACCATCCCTATTTTCCAAACTACTATCCCTCTATCTCCCCTATCTCTTCACCCCGCGCGCCCCCTTTCAAACTAAAAAATTTATAACTCGCGAAGTTATAAATTTACGAAATTAAAAATTTGACATTTTTAAAATTTTTTTCCGACTAAAAGCGTGGAATAAAAAAAAAAAAAAAAAAAAAATGGCGAGAAATGATATAGAAGATTTTAAAATTGTACTTGAAGAAGTTCAACGAAATAAACTCGTTTACACGCGTAGACGCTATCGCTATTGTAGATATGCTTTTGGTGATAGAGCGGTTATGATATTTCCAGAGTTTGATGGAGAAAGTATAAATCTCTCTTCATTAAAAGAATTTAAACCTATGTTATGCTATGAATATAGTAGATTAATAAACGAATTTGGTGAGAAATTTTATGGAATAGCAATTGAATTCGATTTTTGTTTTGTGATTAGTCTTTCCACTGGTTATTTTCGTGAAGAAGTTGATGATAGACTTTTTTTAACGAAAATAAATAAACTTATTGACAGAATAACTATAAAAGGTTCTGTAAATCGTAGTTATAGTAAAAAAATATGTTTAAAATTTATTTTCGGTTTAAGAATTCCCCTTTTTAAATATAAAGAAGGTATGAGTCATTCTTGGCAAGAAGGTAAATTTTCTCTTAAAAGTCATTGCAATGATTTACCTTTACATTCATCTCCCGAAAGCTCGGATGATCGCGATGAAGAAGATCAGCCAATACGTAATAACGATATTTCCTCATTTCAAGAAGAAGAATGCATTATTTGCAAAGATACGAGACCGAATATAATGTTTTGTAATTGCGGGCATATAGTTGTTTGCAAGGGGTGCGATAATACGCTTAATTTAGAAAGTTGTCCTTTGTGTAAAACACCATGTCGAATAAAACGTAAGCTTTAAATATATATTTCATAAAAAAATATATATTTTATGTAAAAAAGTTAATAGTTTTTTTTTGCGTCTTTTGAAATTAGTAACTAAAAAACTAAAATAAAGCTCTTAAAAATATCGAAAAAATTTCAGATTTTTTTTGTATTTTTTATCGATAAAAAAATTTGAAATTTTAAAAATTTTTTCCGGCTAAAAGCGTGGAATAAAAATGAGCGTATTAAAGAATTTAAATAACAAGTTCATTTTAGATTTAGTTAGAACGCTTGAATCTAAAATTTATTTCGGGCGTCGGAAATATCGTTCTCCGAATTTTATAGCATTTCCTCCGGTCAAATGTAAAAACTATTGTCTCGCGTTATTTCGATTAAAGCCAGCTGTTTACTACGAAATTAGTAAAGCGGGCCTCTTGTTAAGCGATGTAACGCTAATTTTAAATTTAATGGATGTGGTGATGTCGGAAGGTATAACTAAAGAGGAAGGATACGATGGTGTAGCGTTTAAATATTTATTTCCGAGAAATGTAGAAAATGGGTGTATATTTTTGAGTATTATACTCCACGGTATCACATTTTCTCCCGGTGATTTCCCACATTCTTGGGAAAATGGTGACTTCGATATCTTTAGAAGATGGGGTGATCCTCCTGCTGAAGAAGAGCCTGAAGTTATATGGCCCGATCTTCCTGATTTTATGGAAAGAGAAATGGAAATTTTAGCACTTATTTACGAGCAAGAAGGCCAGGTAATACCTAACGCTAACTCATCATCTCAAGAAGAAATGGAAAATACACGGGTTATACGTAATAACGGTATTTCCTCATTTCAAGAAGAAGAATGCGTTATTTGCAAAAATACGAGACCAAATATAATGTTTTGTAATTGCGGGCATATAGTTGTTTGCGAGAGGTGTGATAATTCGTTTAATCTAGAAAATTGTCCTTTGTGTACAACACCGTGTCAAATAAAACGTAAGTTATAAATATATATTTTATAAAAAAATATATATTTTATTTATAAAAAGTTAATAGAAGTTTTTTTCTCTTTCTAAAACGCTCGTTTTCTTCTTTCAGTTTACTTATTATCCTTTTTAACTCTTTAATACGAGCATTATTTTTCGCGACTTTTTCGTTATAAAACGATTCTGGTTCCGTCATTGTTAGCGATTCTTTATTATCCATTTTTTAAGAGTTCAATTAATTTTTTATTGAAAATTTAAGAAATTTTTTTATATATAAAAAGAAATGGAACATTACTCGGGAATCACGATTAATAACGATTTAGATAATCTTTTATCTGAACACGGTAAAAAACTTCTCGAAAAATATTATTATCAGTACGATAACGATTCTCCTCAAAGAGTATTCGCTCGTGCCGCGGTTACTTATTCCGATAACTTAGAACACGCTCAAAGAATTTACGATTATGCATCTACACAATTATTTATGTTTTCTTCTCCTATCTTAGCGAATGCGGGAAAACCGTCTAAAAGGGGTTTGCCTATTTCCTGTTTCGTTTCCCATATTCCGGATAAAATAGATGGTATTATCGAACATTTAGCGGATACTTGTTGGTTTACGATCATAGGTGGAGGAGTCAGGGCTGATTGGAGTTCGGTAAGATCCGTGAGTTCTAAGTCATCAGGCCCGGTATCTTTCATGTCTCCTATAAATTCTATCGTATCTTCTTACAAACAAGGAAAAACTAGAAAAGGAAGTTACGCAGCCTATCTCGATATTACGCATCCGGAAATCGTAGAATTTATTACGATGAAATTTCCCATGGGGGGTGACCCGAATAGAAAAAAATCTTAATTTATTTAACGCGGTTAATATTACCGACGATTTCATGCGTGCTGTGAAAAATGGTACAAATTACGATTTAATCGATCCTAAAACTAAAAAACGAACGCCTACGAGTGTGAGAAAAATATGGAAATTAATTTTAGAATCTAGAAGTAGAACGGGAACACCTTATTTAAATTTTATCGATACGATTAATAAATCTCTTCCTAAAGAGATGAAAGAAAAAAGATTAAAAATTTATAGTAGTAATTTATGTAACGAAATCCATTTACCTACGGACGATGATACAACAGCTGTGTGTTGTATATCTTCTTTAAACGCGGAATATCATCATAAATGGATGAAACGGGTCGTCCAAGATATCGTACGTTTTCTAGATAACGTTTTAGAATCGTTTATTGAAAATTGTCCTCCGGAATTATCTAAAGCTAAAATGGGAGCAATAAGAGATAGGCCTTTAGGAATAGGAGTTATGGGACTCGGATCGTTATATCGTAAGATGATGCTACCGTTCGAATTTTCCCACGCGAAAGAATTAAATATAGCGATATTTTCTAAGCTAAAAGAATACGCGGAATTAGCTTCTATAAAACTAGGAAAAGAATGGGGAGAGTGCCCATCGATGAAAGGAACGGGGAAAAGAAATTCTCATTTAATTGTGATCGCTCCTACCGCTAATATTTCGATTATCGCGAATTGTTCTCCTTCTATCGAACCTGTCATCGCTAATGCTTTTAACTATAAAACACGCGCCGGTTCGTTTCTTACGAAAGATAAATATTTAGAAAAAATATTACGTGATACAAATTTAGACACACCACAAACGTGGAGAAGTATTATCCTTAATCGCGGTTCGGTACAACATCTCAATCTCCCAATGAATTTTTTGGAAGTATTTAAAACCGCGAAAGAAATAGATCAACTAAAAGTAATCGAATACGCCGTGGATAGGCAGGATTATATTTGTCAAGGTCAATCGTTAAATATTTTTTTTCCTTCGGGTTCGGGTAAAAAATATAATCACGACGTTCATTTTAAGGCATGGGAATTAGGCTGTAAGGGGTTATATTATTATAAAGGAGAGGCGTACAAGAAAAGCGAAGATATATCTCAACTTGAATGTAATTATTGCGTTTCTTAAAGTTTATGGTATTGAAGACCCACCAGATTTTTCGCGAAAATAGATATATATCTTACTAAGATACATGTATATATCCCTTTTAAAAAAGTTATAAATTTGTTTTTTAGACTATTTTTCCTATATAAATCGAGGAATAACGTCTAAAATTATTTAGAAAAGTTAATAAAAGACACGGTCACGAATTAGAACATGTCGCATCGAAATAATAAGTTTAGTTAAAGACACGCAAGAATATTGCGAATGTAATTTTAAACTCATCAAAAAAATTTTAAATCGTCTCTATTTCAAGACCTCCGGCAGTTTTAGATTTTACGTTAAATGTTCGATCGCAGATGATGCTGATTGCCATATTTGGAACATCTTTAACGATATTTGTAGCTATCTTCATTTAAATGAGGAAGGTATACGGGATTCGCCGACTAATTACGTAGTAATGATGCTCGAAGAATTACGTTATGTTATAGAATATGAAATCGATGGGATCATTAGTAAGATACGCGGGCAATGGAAAATTTTCGAAAATCTCGAACCGATTCGACTAGAAAAAATTCGTAAGGATGTTGATTACTCTATTTACGTCTTAGAAGAAGTTAAAACTGAGCTAATAAAAAGGAAAAATAAATTAGCTCGTTTATACGTAAGGGATTAAAAAAAATTTATAACTTAAGTTTAAGTTATAAATTTATCGTTTTTTAGCGAACTTACTCCATCCTCCGTTTTTCGTTATAGCTTTTTGTAAAGGGTCGTAATCATCGAAATATTTCTGAGTTACACTAATAATAACTACGATAACTAACATAGTTAGTCTACCCCAGTTAAATCCCTCGCTAATAAAATAATTTACGAAAGATGTAAAACAATCTATATTTTTTAATGGTATATATAACAATCCATCTCTAATTTCTTTTTCATACATTATTAAAGACATAATTATAAGTTTTACTAATTTTTGTTTCGCAAAATCGGGAATACTTTCCGGAAATTCTATTTTTCCCGTAAAATCTAGGTTATATAAGGTTTTTATATAACCTAAATATTTATTAATAATTATTTCGTGAGCAGTATCTAAAGAGTTTTTTTCGTATATACGTTTCAAAGTATTAATGGTAATTATTTCCATGTTTTTTTTAAAAATATTTTTTTTATAAGGGGGTAAGTAGTCCTCGAGCGAACAAACTGGGGGTTCTTCCATCACAATCTCATCTTTTATCCTAAATATTATATCTAAAAACCATTTTATCGTAGGATCTTGGTATTTCTCGTGGACTCCGGAAAACATGATTCGCCCCGTCGTAAATACGGTTATGGTGTCATTTTTTCTCGTTTGCTTGTGCGGGATTAAGTCGCAAAACTTTTTGTAGGTTATTTCCCTTTTTAAACTTACGGTATTATCTTCCCACTTATATCGAGCGTGTAAACCGGCATATCATTTATGGATTCTATGGGTTTAATAAATCGAGCTCCTATAAAAAAACCTTCGATTATTATAAGGTTATATTCTTTATTTTTGACGAAGTATTTTTCTAGTTTTTCCCTATCAACGCGAAACCCTAAATTAAAGGCAACATTTCTCATTACCGACACCAGGTAAGCATTTAGGTTATTAAGTAAAGAACATGATGGAGTTTCTTTGAGTACGACCCATAAAAAGACTAAGCTTTTTTCCCAATGCTCGTAACTTTTACACCCCGTAAGCTGTATTACCCCGTTTTTAAAGAGCTTTAGATTGATATTTTTCTCATCGAAGAAAAAGGAAAACGAAATACAATTCGAAAAATTTCTCGGTTTACTTTTTTTCTTGACATTTTTTTCCCCTACTTCTTTTCGTTTGTGGGACATATATATTAACTCTGCCGTTAGAGTTATTTCGCCGAACAGCTTTTCTAAGTTAAGGCCATCTATGTTTGTGTAAGCTAAAAATGTTTGGGTAGAAACTTTTACGTCTATTTTTTTAAAAAAAAATTCATTTTTTTAAATTTCATTTTCGAAACTGAATTTTTAAAAAATATTTTTTACGATAAATTGACAAGAAATGGCGGATAATAATTATATAAAGTTTCAAGATTTCGATATAAAAAAGCTAAGACTTTGCGAAGGTATAATAAATAAAAATTATGGTTTTCAAAAAATGGAGATTAAATATGAGTATCCTGCTGGGAAAACGAGAGGTTTACGACTACGTTCTCCGGCTCTGTTTTCTTACGGAGTTCAAAAGTATAAGAAAACACTAGATTACTTTATGCCTTTGAAATCTTTTTATGATAAAGAAAATCTGAGCAAAAAAGAAATCGAGTTTAAAGAAACGTTAGATAGTATTTCGAAATTTTTACGAGAAGAAGCGGAAGAAAAGGCCGTAAAAATGAAGAAGTTTGATAATAATTTTAAAGAGTTGAAAATTATTAATGATGACACTTTTTATCCAAAACTAAAACAAAGTAAATTTACAAATTGCAAAATAAACACTATTTTTTACGAAAAAAATAAAGAAGGAAATCTCGAAAAAGTAGAAGATCCTAGTTCTCTCCAAGAAATAAATTGCAAAGTAGTCGTTTATATAGATATAGTAGATATTTTTATTAGTTCATTAACAGTTAAAGTACAAACGGAAATTTCTGACGCTGCTATTATTAAAAAGAATGTTTCTTTTAAAAATCACGAAGGATCTTTTACTACTTCGTCGGAAGTAACGCTAGGTTCCGATGATGAAGAATAAATTTATAACTTTTTTTTAAAAAGTTATAAATTTTCAGTCTCCAAGACTACTGGGCTCCAGGTCTTCTCAAACTTAACGGTTTTAATAGTATTCACAGTCTTTTCATCAGTATTCGGTAAATATGCGATATTATCGAGAGTAAAAATATTTTCGCTCTCTTTTCTATAATATTCCAGTAAAATATACCTACACCGAGTTATTATAAACCTGTATAGTTTATTAACTTCTTCTAGGTAAAACTTGCGTATATCACCACTAAACAAAACCTCGTATTTAGCGAGTTCCGTACAGTCTGCCGTTATAACGTTAAATAAATCTTCCGGATCGGTTCCGATAACATCTTTTAGTTCCTTTTCCATTTTTTAATAAGGGAAAAAATTATTTAATATATTTACGAGTTGAGTTCTACGAGTATCGTTAAATAAGCGTTTTTTGCGCTCGGATTATCGGTCTTCGTTAAAAAGTTTATGACGTCGCATTGCTTTACTTCTAAAGGTTGAGGAAAAACTACACAACTACAACCTTCTCCTATTTTTTTTATTAAGGAGTAGTCGGTTTTTTCAGCACCGTTTATTACTACGTTAATTTTTACTTCTTCGTTTAAAAATCTATTTCCTTTTAAAACCATTAAAGAACCTCTTATAATTCTACCCAGAGCTGATATGCAATAACCTCCTAAACCGTGCGATCTTCCGCTACTACCATTACCGAAAGAAAACTCGTAATTTCCGTTTAATAAACTTCCTTGTTCTTCAGCGTGAATGCTTATTATAGGTTTTTTTCTTTCCTGTCTGGATAAACCTATTATATGTTCCGTTAAAGCTAATAGTCGCTCAGTTAAAAAAGATTTCGTTCGACGGGTCTGGGCAAGTTCGTAATTCTTTCTCCTTTCATATCTACTTGGCCATTCACGGTAAAAGAACCGTCAGGGTTTCTCGTTAAAGCTTCTCCTCCCGTAGCCGCTAAAACTTACTATCTACATAAAATTTATTCGCTGCTTGGTTCTCTTCTAAAGGAGTTCCAATATTAGAAATTCTTCGTCCACCCAGTCGCTATATAACCTCCTCTACCGTAAACGAAAGCTCTATTAGCGGAATCCACATAATCTTTAGTCGTTACATCTTGAGGTTGTGCGGGATTTAAAAGATTTATCAACTGGTATCCTCGCATATCTATATTCACGATGGCGGAAAAACTTCCATCTCGCATTTTAACTATCGCCCTACCACTTTCATCCACATATTTTTTATTAGCGGCTTCACTCGGTTCCGTAGGATCATCTAAGTTTTTTATTTTATTAAATCCTATGTTTAAATATCCTAACATGTGATAACCCCCATTTTCGGTTAATAATCCCGCGGCAGAGTCAACGTAATCTTTAGTCGCGATGTCTTGAGGATTCGCGGGATTACTAACCCTCGTTAATGTATTACCGTTCATATTTATAGAACCGGTAACTTCCGTCGTTCTGTCTTTACGTAAAAAATTATTATTCATGTAAGCGAGTGATATACCATCTTCGCTCGGTTTAACATCGTCCATTCTTCCGAATTTATCGACAGGCATCTTTTTTATATAACTAAAAAAGTTTATTTAAAACTCGTTGGAATTCATTTCCTGAGGTCAGCTCTTTTAGAACGAACAAACATAAATGACCGCAAAATACCTGATCGGCTCGTTGTAATTTATCCGTATTGTAAAGTATCGGATTTGTCAAGTAGTTTTCTATTTCGATAGGCGGTCTTATACCGTAGCTGTCGAAATAATTTTTTAGTTTACCGTCTTTATACGAAGCGACCCAATGTGTACCAGGTCCACTCGCATCATCGAGGTTTAATATACCGCATTCCTTTTTTCTACACTTTCTAGGTAGATCGTTTCGCACAAATACGCCCCTGAAAGAAGGTGTCTTTAGTCTTTTCGCGGCATCTTCTAGTTCGAAGTTACTTAATGGTTTATTAGGTAAAATTACGTTTTTAATCGCTATGTCTAACATTTTTTTAAACCTAAATATTTTTTATGTCATCGTTGTTAACCCACGAATTAAATTCGTCGGGATAACCTTTCCATTTTACCAACGATTTATTTTTGCCTTTTTTAATAACCTTTTCTATCCTAAACAACTCCTGACTAGTTTTTTGTAGTTCGGGTTCGTAGAAGGTACCTCGTATTTCTTCTCCGTTAAGATCCTTAATTTTATACATTACGGGCGACGTACGTTTTACCTCGGAAATCGTAAAAACCTCTTCAGTCCATCTTGTGGTATATCCCTTTTCGAAGGTCTTTTTCTTTTTAGATATCCTTACTTTATCGCCTAAGGAAAACTTAGGATCTTTTATTTCGAAACGTTCTGGATAAAGAGTTTTCCAAAACTTGTTTTCCTTTACCTTTTTACTAGCGTTTACTGGCGTCATTTTAATAGAAGAATGTTTCGCGTTATTATATTCTTTAACGAGATCGGGTAATGCGTTAATGTAAACGTTGGTGGAATTAGTGGAAAAATATATCCACATTTTTCTTTCATCGTTCTAATCCATCTCTCAACGACGCTAGATTTTTCCTCATTTTCGGTAGAATACAATTCTATCAGGTCTTTAACGTCCTTGTTATAAAACTCTTTACCCTTATCCACCCACATTTTTTCCAGTTTTCTCTCTTTAAAAATACTTTTTAATGCCGCGGCGACAGATTTTCCCGTTTTATTTTTTAACGGTATTAACCAACCGTACTTGGAAAAGATATCGATGACGGCGAGAAGATATTTCATACCCGATTAAATTTAGAAAATACTTGCATGTCTACTAAATCCGCGGCCCATATCCTATCAATACCGTTTACTCTTACTTTCCTTTTCTTAAATTTTCTTTTTACGGGTTTATGTAATTCTTCCAATAAACTCATCATGGCGAATTTTTTTTTTTTATTAACCACCATTCCGAATCTTTTCTTTGCCCCAATCAGATTACTAACGACTGATCGCTCTATTTTTTCCCTAAGTGTGGGATTATAGATCCCCTTTAATTCCGTTAACATATTAGCGTCGCAAATAGAATTTCTGGTAGCCGTATCATTATGTTTACGATAACAAACATCGTGATGGTATGCCGCTTTATCAACGCGGTTTATCGGTTTACTCGATTCCTTGGGCGTTAAATCGGCATTGAGTCTTTTATTTAACTTTGTACCAGGACCAGTAAAGTTATGCCCGGGAAGATGCATTTCTACGGGTAAGTTATTTATAAACTTATTTAGTAATGAGCCGCCTTTTTTTTTTTTAACGAATTTCATTTTATTTTTTCCACACACGATGCATTTACCACGCGCCATATTTCTTCCATTTTTAGTAACGACGTGTTCTATGTCACTGGTATTAGTAACTTTTTTACATTTAACGCAATACATTTTTTTATAAGTTTAAAATTTCTTAATTTAATTAAAATGGATATCGCGAATTTATCGTGGAATGATGTAGTATCGAAGAGACTTAATAATTCAATTTTACCGAGAAGCATTAGGGGAATAATCATCGGTAAATCGGGTTGTGGTAAGACTACGCTTTTACTAAACCTTTTGCTAAGACCAGGATGGCTCGACTACGATAATTTAATGGTTTTTGGGAGAAGTCTTTTTCAACCCGAATATCGCTTACTTAAAAAAGCCTTCGAAGAAAAATTACCGAAAGAAAGAATTTTACAGTTATTTAACGCGCGAGATGTAGTTCAAAGTGAAAACGTTTCTCCCTCATCTTTGATCGAAGAGTGGTCTAAAACCTTAGCGAATAAATCGGATATAAGATGTAGTTTCTTCGAACATACCGAAGATGTACCTGACCCGAGAGAGTTAAAATCGGAAAACAAAAATTTAATGGTTTTCGATGACTTACTTTTAGAAAAACAAAATAAGTGCGAGTGTTACTATGTTCGAGGAAGACATAGTAATGTCGATTGTTTTTACCTTTCGCAAAACTATTTTAGGTTACCTAGACAAACTATTAGAGAAAACGCGAATTTTATTTGTCTTTTTCGTCAAGACCTGAAAAACCTCAATCATATTTACAACGACCATGTAAGCGAAGATATGTCTAAAGAAGAGTTTAGAAATTTTTGTAAAAAAGTATGGGAAAAACCTCACGGTTTTATCGTTATCGATTTATCGAGTAAAAAAGACGAAGGAAAATACAAAGACAGTCTCGATAACTTTTATATTCCGAGTTAATAAAAAAAATATATCTTTTTAACTAAAGATATATTTTTTTACTATAAAAAATGGAAGATCTTTTAAAACAAATAGTCGAAAATACGCGGCATAAAGTATCTTATCAAATTATAGTAAGCGATGATAAAACGCAGTTTACAACGAGTTTTAATCCCCCGATCCGACTGGATTATGAAAGAAAATACGAAATAGCTTTAGTAAACCTCAAAACGTATTACTCTTTTCCTAACGTTAACGATTCAAATGACACGTTTATTTATTCTCCGGACAACGGCGTTTCTTGGTTTAAAATAGAAATACCTGTAGGAAGTTACGACCTTATAGACATTAATGATACTATTCATCAGGAAATGAGAAAAAAAGGTCACGTTGATTTAGTTAATGATAATTACCCTATTAATATTTCCGCAAACACGAATACGCTAAAATCTATTCTTACCCTAGAAAACGGTTATCAAGCGGATTTTAATCATCCAAATTCCATTTCCAAAGTATTAGGTTTTACTAAAGCGAAATACGAAAACGGTTTTCACGAGTCCGAAAACGTAGTAAATATTCTCTGTATAAATTCCGTGCTCATTAACATTAATATTATCTCGGGAAGCTACGTTAATGGATTAATGCGAAACACAATTTACTCTTTTTTCCCGAATGTTGCACTGGGATATAAGATAATCGAGTCTCCGCTTAATTTAGTATATTTACCGATAACGTTACGAGATATACACAATATGGAAGTAAAAATTACGGATCAAAATGGAAATTTACTAAATCTTAGATGGGAAAATATAACGATTAGATTTCATATTAGAGAAGCGTAAAAAAATAAAACGTATAAAAAAATAAAAAACATATAAAAAAATATGACTAGTTACATGAATGTTAAAGTTAATATATCGGATGGCCAAAAGCAAAAACTTAAATCCGCTATTAAAAAAGGGGGTTGTCAAACGAGTATTCGTTTAGCGCTTGAAGATTTATGCGGTAATGATGTTTTAGCCGTTACCTCGTCTCAAGTGAAAAAAATAGCGAAAGCTTTCGAAAAAGGTACGGGAGTAACAATTAGAATGTCCGCTAAGCAACTTAAACATAACACTAAAATAAAGGGAGGTTTTCTCGGAATGTTAGCGGGTTTAGACGCTAGCGCTTTACCCGCCATAGCTAAAACTGTTTTACCCGCGTTGGGGGTTGGCGTTCTTTCGGGTTTAGCATCATCGGGAGTACAAAAAGCTATGGGATCGGGTCTTTACCTTAAAAAAGGAGGTTGTCTTTGCCGGGTAGAAACTGATGGAAAAGGTCTTTATTTAAGCCCGTATAAAGGGAAAGGATTAAAATCCATTGGTGATGGTCTATATTTAAAACAAGGAGGGAAATTTTATGATGGAAAAGGTCTTATTCTAGGTCCTAATAGTCCTTTCGCTAGTATTCCCATTTTAGGAGCTATATTATAAGTTTATATTATAAGTTTATATTATAATATAAAACAGGATGAATGTTCACAAATTTAGCGTAAAATCGAAAATTTATCGAGCAAAAACGATTCATTGCGTACCCTATCCTAATTTAAAACATCCCCTGATAAAAGTAAACCCGGTAACTTGGAAAATCTTTAGTCAAAAAGAAATTACGTTAGCTCCGGGGCAAGTAATTCACGCAGGATTAGGTTTAGGCTTTAAGTCGACTAAAGGCGTAATTCTAACCTCTTTTGATTACCATCTAAGATATAAAAAATGTAGTTTACAAAACGAGATTAGCTTCAGAGATGCCGCGAATATTTTAGTCGCTATTACTAATAGTTCGAAGGAAACGGTAAAAATAAAAGAAAACAAACTTTTATGCTTCGTTTATTATCAATATTAAAAAAATTTCGCTTATTAAAAAATGGAAATGAAAGAGATTAATAAATATCCGGAATTACCCACGGCACCTCCAATTGATGAGGGGCAGGGTTATCGTTTGCATAAAATCAATGAGATACAAAACTTTTTAGAAGGTGAGGCCGCGAAAAGAGAAGCTTTAAGTAAGAAATATTTTAGAGCCGCGAAAATAGTAGATAATATAGATACCATTTTAATTGTGATTACCACAGCCGGGGGAATAGGTGGTATATGTTTGTTAACTACGGTAGTCGCGATACCCGCAGTTATAGCGTTAGAAGGTTTCGCAGGTTTTTGCGGGTTTTTAAGTTTAGTCGGAAAATATACCGTTAGAAATTCGACGACGAAAGCGGAAAAACACGAGAAGATAAAAATCATTGCGGATACTAAATTAAATACTATATTGAGTCACGTCTCGAAAGCTTTATCGGATAATAAAGTCACGGACGAAGAGTTCCAACTAATCATTGAGGAATTAGAGAAGTATAAGAAGATGAAGGAAGAAATTAGGTCTAAATTTAAGAAAAAGATTACGAGTGAAACGGAAGCAACGTTAATAGAGAGAGGAAGAAGAGAACAGCGCGAGTCCTTTCGGAGGTTGGTTGAAAAACATCATGGTGGGCCGTTGGAATATTAAAAAGCCTAAAATTAAGTTTTCGTGCAGTTTTAGTTACGAAATGGGTTAAAAAAATAATTCTAATAAAAAAATGTCTTTTTTAAAAATCGCTGATCCGGTAAAAAGGGAACAAATTGTAAAAGAATTTCTCGCGATAAAAAAGAATATTCGAGCTAATGAATTAGCGGAAAAAACGGGTAAAATAGAATTACGTGAGGATCTTTCGGAGTTTTTCAAACCTGTTACAGAAACGCAAAAAACTACCGCGAGGGAGATTACGGAGGGTCTTGAACCTATTAAAAAAGGCATAGAAGATTTACCTCAAGCTATTACGTTTAAAGCCTTTCCTTCTATCAAGGCTTACGAAAAATCGGAAGAAGATGATCTTGAAAATGTACGTCGGTTTATGGAAGAAATGGAAGAAGAAAAACAACCATTATTTATTGGGCCGCTCGCGCAGCAGCAGCTAAGAAGGTTTACCAATAAGGATGACGCTGATACAACGTACGGGCTATATGACAAAAACGGTATATTTTTTATCATTAACAAGCCAGTTGAAATTTTAGAAGATGGTATTTTAGTTGAAGATAAAATTTATGAAGGTACGCCCGGTTTATGGGAACTTATTGTAGCTAAAAAACCAGACAAAAGTAAATATAATGAAGAGGACTTAGATAATTACAAGGAGATAATGGAAAAAACCAACGCCCTTCGTCGTAATAATGATCCGAAAAGTAAATTACCAAAAAGCGGTAAAAGTTACAAATGGAAAAATCTTCTTTCTTACATTTGGTATGATACCGAAATCTATGGAAGTGGGATCGTTATCCCCGGTGACCCCAACGCGTTACTAGAAAAACTCGACTTACTTATGGCCAGTTAAGCGGCTGGTAACACGGGCGTAAGAAACGAGTTGGTAAGCGTGTGCGACGAATTAAAAAGGCAAGGCTTTTTTGATAATAAAAGCTATAAAAAAATAATGTCCTTATTATAAAATATGTACATCTATAAGAAACGGGGATTTACTACAAGGAATAGAGACGGTGGAGCCGGAATTTTTGACAGCTTAGCTAACTTTTTCGCGAGACTTTTAAGTAGTAGCGCGGCTAAACAAATCGCGTCTTCCGCGGTTGATGTGGGAAAGAGCGTCGCCAAGGAAGGAGCGAAAAAAGCTTTAGAGGCTGGAAAAAGCGCCGTGGTAGATGCGGGAAAAAAGTTAATCGAAAAGGCTTTAACGCCAAAATCTAAGAAAATTTTAAAAAAGTACAATAATATACCTACAATGACGGCCGCTTCGCAAAACATAAACGCTTTAATAGATGGAAGTGGTAACGATCCAATCGCGATACGAGAATTAGTTAAAAAATTAAATAGCGGTGCTGGGATTAAAACGACGTAAAAATTATAATAATTTAAGAATTATTATAATCTAATAAAAATGAGCATTTTAGACATTACTGAAACACCTTTTAAAGATGATAGTATCGAAGAGTACGAATACTTCGAGTATTTACCGATTGTAGGTGCCGTTAATAATCTTAACAATCCCAGCGGAGATATTATGATTAACATCAAAACTCAAGATATTTTTATGCATCCTAGCGAAAGCTATTTACTTATAGAAGGTAAATTAGTAAAAAATGATGATACAGCATACGTAAATGAACACAATGTTGCTTTAGCGAACAACGGTTTAATGTATCTTTTTAGTAATATTAGGTATGACCTTTCTGGTAAAGAGATCGAAAGAATAACGCATCCAGGATGGGCTACCACTATACTCGGATTGTTAAAATATGATGATGATTTTTCTAAATCGCGGGGATTAAATCAATTGTGGTATAAGGATACGGAAAGCACAATATTAAATATTGGTGGAGATGCCGTTATTAATACGGGTTTTACAGTAAGACAGAATCTCATTATTAAGAAACCTGTTCCAAAGGGCACATTCGAATTTAAAATCCCATTAAAACATATTTTTGGTTTTTGCGAAGATTACGATAAAGTATTATACGGTATGAAACAAACTCTTTACTTGACAAGAGCAGGTAATAATGACGCTATTTATAAAGCTACTGAAATAGCTGCTGCTGGTGGTAACCCAGCTCGAAATGAAATGGGAAAAGTTGTACTGGAAAGAATAGTGTGGTATATGCCTCATGTGTTACCTACGGATAAGTATAAAATGGAACTTTATAAACATATCCAGAACAAAGGAACCTTTCCGGTTAATTATAGAATGATACAATGCGATACCGCGACAGTTACTCAAACAAGATCATTTACTTGGAGACTTGCCGTTAAAACGTCGCTGGAGTTTCCGCGTTACATTATCGTTGGTTTTCAAACGGGTAGACAAAATAATCAAGACAGAAATCCAGCTATATTTGATAATGTTAGAGTTACGGATATTCACGTTACGTTAAATTCTTTTAAATATCCGAGAACGGACTACAAACTTTCTTTTAACAAACAACAATTTAGTAGAGCGTATGGGGATGTTTGTGAGTTCAGATCTAAGTTTTTTCTTATGGATGATTTAGCCTCAAATCCTAATTTTACTCCTTTAGAGTACAGAGACCTTTATCCGTTGTTTTTGTTCGATGTTAGTAAACAAAGTGAAAGGTTAAAATATTCTGTAACCGATATTCATGTTAAGGTAAATTTTGAAGCTAATGTACCCGCAGACACGCACGTGTATGCCGTTATTATTAGCGATAGAGTAATAAACTTCCAGTCCGACAGAAATAAAATGAGCGTAGTGTATTAAAATTTTATTACGATTAAAAAAAAAATCGTAATGAAATTGAATAATATTTTTAATTATTTTGTGCGTATAAAAAATTATGAATACCGAGTTTAATAGACTTACGGTAAAAGGTCTGAAAGATTTAGCTAAGTTAAGAGGTATCAGGGGATACTCGAGACTTAGGCGAGACCAATTAATTAATCTTTTAAGTAATCCCGGAACACCAATATTAGATAGAGATAATGAAAATATAAGGACTCCCGTTTTACAACCAACAATCGCACCACCTCTAATAGCGAGTGTACCGCCAACTCCACCTATGCAACAACGAGCAGTTAAGGATTTATTAAAAAGTTTACGAAGAGTTAAAGAAATTCCTAAAAGTATTTCGCCCGAACTTAACGCGCTTAAAAATAAGATCGAGAAATTATATAGTAAAACGGAACGAATAAAGGTCGAAAAAAGTCGTTCGGCTCTTAAAATGTGGGCTGAAGAACATAAAATACGCGGAATACCGGTTTCTTCACCCAACGAGTTTTTAGAACTTGCGAGACGCGCGATAATAGAAATTTTAAGAAGTAATCGAAATACTAAAGTAAAAATGGTTCTTCAATGTCTTATGTATAGATTTGATAACGTTGAAATACCGGTAGAAGCTAATTTCTCTTCTGACACGAACAAAATTAATTTAAAGGGAACCAATGCAGATGAATTATATAATATTATGATAAGTAGAATTTTAGAAAATTTCGCTAATTTTGTAAGAATGGGTAGCGGTTGGGATTTTCATAGCGTGGTACATTTAAAGTTACATACCGTCATTTATGAACCTTTAAGAGCTACGGGATATATAGAGCTACCGGATTGGATTTCGAACAAAAAAGCGTGCATTAATACGAAAAATTATGATAACAAATGTTTTTTATGGGGTGTTTTAAGAGCATTAAATCCTAAAGAAAAAAATGCGGAAAGAATTGATAGAGATTTACGATAGAAGGAAAATAGCTTAAATATGAAAGGAATAGAATATCCTGTTACACCACACGATATAGATAAGTTTGAAAAACAAAATCTGGAAATCAGCGTAAACGTTTTTAGTTTCAACGAAGAAAAAAAAATTTATCCGTTAAGAATTACGAAAAACGAAAAAGATAAACACGTCGATTTGCTTTACTTTACGAACAGAATGAATAACCACTACGCCATTATAAAAGATTTTAGCCGCTTAATGAGTAGTCAAATATCGAGTGACGGTCATAAAAAGTATTATTGTAAAAGATGCACGAATCCTTTCGGAAGCGAAAAACTTTTAGAAAAACATAAAAAATATTGTGCCGATCACGAAGCCGTTTTTTTAAAAATGCCTGATGAGGGCAGCGTATTACAGTTTATAAATCACGATAGAAAAATTGAGTTTCCCGTTGCCACATACGCCGATTTCGAAAGCGTACTGATGCCTATAGAAACTTGTCAACCGAACGAAAAGGAAAGTTATACTATAAAAAGACAAAAGCACGTTCCTTGTAGTTTTTACTACATTATAATATTTTCTAACGAGATAAGTCAACCTATAGAAAGAAGTTATACCGGAGAAGATGCTGATAAAAAATTTATAGAAACGCTAACCGATGATGTTAGAGAAATTGTTAAAAAATATCACGGAGACCCGGTTCCGATTAAAATAACCGAAGAGGAAGAAAGAAAACATAAAAGAGAAACTAGGTGTTATATTTGTAACGAGAAATTTACTCGTAAAAATTATAAAGTAAGAAACCATTGTCATTTTAGCGGTAAATATAGAGGAGCCGCTCATTCTAGCTGTAATCTTAAAGCGAAAATTCCTAACTTTACGCCCGTTTACTTCCATAATTTAAGCGGTTATGACGCTCATCTTTTTATTAAGATTCTTGGTTCAACTAACAGTTACATCGATTGTATACCGAACAATGATGAATAATACATTAGCTTTAGTAAAACTATTTGGGTAGGAAAAAAAATATTCCATAAAATTAGGTTTCTCGATAGCTTTAAGTTTATGTCTTCAAGCTTAGATAATCTCTCGAGAAATTTAAGTGAAAACCAGTTAAATATTTTATCGAAATATTTTTCGAAGGAACATTTACCGCTAGTTAGAAGAAAGGGAGTTTTTCCTTACGATTACTTAGATTCTTTCGAAAGGTTTGAAGAAACTCGACTACCGTCTAAAGAAAAATTTTATTCGAGTTTAAACAAGGAACATATTAGCGACGAAGATTACGAACACGTGAAAAATGTTTGGAATACTTTTAACGCGAAAATGTTTAAGGATTATTTAGAACTTTACAACAAGATAGACGTTTTGCCTTTAGCGGATGTATTCGAAAACTTCAGGGACGTATGTCGTAAACACTACGAATTAGACCCTTGTTGGTATTTTACTACACCCTGGTTAGCGTATGACGTGATGTTAAAAAAAACGGGGGTGAAGCTCGAACTTTTATCGGATATCGAAATGCTTTTAATGGTTGAAAAAGGTATCAGAGGTGGTGTATCTATGTGTAGTAAAAGGTATTCTAAGGCTAATAATAAATATATGGGTGGAGATTATGACGAGAATAAACCATCGAAATATTTAATATATATTGACGCGAACAGTCTTTACCCTTGGGCTATGAGTCAATTATTAGCCGTTCAAGGTTTTAAATGGATGAGTAAAGAAGAATTAGAAGGATGGAGAAATATACCTTGTCTTTTAGAGGTCAATTTAGAATATCCTGAAGAGTTACACGATTTACATAATGATTTTCCTTTGGCGCCCGAACGTTTAAAAATAGAAAAGGTAGAAAAATTAATTCCTAATTTAAATGATAAAGAAAATTACGTTATACATCACGAGGTTTTAAAAACGTGTTTAGAGTTAGGTTTAAGGATTAAAAAAATACATCGCGGAATTAAATTCGAGGAAAGTTCGGCTATCAAATATCGAGTTAAGAAAAAACGCGAAGAATGATTTCGAAAAAGATTTTTTTAAATTAATGATGAATTCGGTTTTTGGTAAGACCATGGAAAATTTAAGAAATAGAGTAAATATACAATTGGTTAATGGCACGGTTAGTTATCGTTATAAAAAACTTACCGCTAAACCGAACTATCAACATAATATGATATTCGACGAAAATTTAGTTGCCGTTCACATGAAGAAAACGGAAATAAAATATAACAAACCCGCTTATTTAGGTATGAGTATATTAGATATTAGTAAAATTCTCATGCAAAAAACTTATTATAATTATTTTAAAGCGGAATACGGAGAAAAAGTAAGGATGTGTTATACCGATGCGGATAGTCTTATTCTCGAAATAGAAACTGAGGATTTATATAAAGATATTGCCCGTGACGTTAATACGATGTTTGATATGAGCGGTTACCCTAAAGAGCATGAGTTACATAGTCAAAAGAACAAAAAGGTGCTAGGCATGTTTAAAGACGAATTAAACGGTGACGTTATGGTAGAGTTTGTCGGTTTAGGCACTAAATTGTACGCTTATAAAAACTTAAATATGAAAATAGACGAAAATGGAAAATTAATATACGAGGGCGAGGACGAAGACCGAAGATGTAAGGGGGTAAAACGTGTAGAAGCTAAAAACGAACTAAATTTAAAGAATTATAAAGATTGTTTATTTACTGGAAAAGACCATTATAGAATTACGCGCGTAATAAGAAGCCACGAACATGAAATTTATACGGAGGAGTTGAATAAAAAAGCGTTAAGTTTCGCGGATGATAAAAGACATATATTGGGGGATAATATAAACACTTTAGCTTGGGGTCATCGAAGGATTTAAAGAACGGAAATTTATAACTCGCGAAAGTTAAAAATTTTTTATAAAAGGTTACTTACGTTTCTGATGTCTCCAACCTTTTCTGTGAAAATTTATATTATCACCCGATTTAACACGTTTTCGGGCATCCCAATAAAAAAATCCCCTATCATCCTCACCACTACAAAATCTAACATAAAAGTAAACAAAAAGAGAGCTAATATCCCGTATTAAAGGTAGAATATGTAATATACATTTGCGATGTCTCTTGTTTTTTCTATCTTCCTCTTCAGTTTCGAAAATTCTCGCGCGCTTATTGAAATTTTCCCTTAATTCGAACAAAAATTTTTTTACGTAAGGAACATATAATGTCTCTTCACTTCCCTCATGGTTTTTAACGAAACAACAAAAATCTTTCTTGAGGTTAAAATGTTTTAAAAAATTATAAAAAATTCCTTTTGAAAGGGGGATGGGGTTGATTGATAAAAAGTTATCAAAATGTTTTACTTTTTCATTTACGTGTTCTAAGATAAATTTTACGGGATAACCCCTTAATCTATAATCCATATCGATTAAATCTATTTCTTTGCGTACCATTTCCATTTTATTTCACGCTTTTAGTTGGAAAGAATTTTAAAAATTTCAAATTTTGGAAATTTATAATTTCGCGAGTTATAAATTTTTTAGTTTATGGGTTTTAACCATTTGATGGTTGGGAAATATGAGGATTTATGACAGCGCGCAAAAGTTCCAGAAACGGTTTTCTTTTCGTTGGTCCCTCGGTTTCCTCATTACTAATTTACGTTTTATTTGACACGGTGTTTTACACAAAGGGCATTCTCTTAAATTAGACGTATTATCGCACGCCTCGCATGCAGCTATATGACCGCAATTACAAAACATCACGTTCGGTTCCGAGTCTTTGCAAATAACGCATTCTTTATCTAGAAATGACGAGTTACCGTTTTCACGTATTACCCGATCTTCTCGCTCGTGAAAATCCTGTGTATTTTCCATTTCTTCTATAGGAAGAGGATAAGCCAATATATTTTCTTGCTCTATAACAGGAGGATTATCCCATGTACTAAGGATATCGGGAGAAAACCTAATACCACAGAATTTAATAATTAAACCAAACGAATCGTCACTTAAGTCTTTATTTAATAAATATTTAAACGCAATATCATCGTATCTTCCTCTTCAGTTATAATTTCTGGAAAAGGAATAGGAATGCCCTCAAAATATAAAAGTAACATTACTACTCCTTTAAACGAGGGTTGATGATGGATTACTTTACTACGAAGGTAGTAAACAACTGACTTTAATCAGTGTATCGCCGAATAATTGTCTTTACATTCGAACGGAGGAAATGCTATTAAACTCGGGTAACTATATTTCCAACACCCGAAAAAAATTTTATCTTCTATCGTTTTAACTAGATGTAAAATGAAACTACTTTTTAAATTCTTTAATACGTTCATTTTTATTCCATGCTTTTAGTCGGAAAATTTTTTCAAATTTTTAATTTCGTAAATTTATAACTTCGCGAGTTATAATTTTTTTAGTTTGGAAGGGGGCGCGCGGGGTGGAGAGATAGGGGAGATAGAGGGATAGTAGTTTGGAAAATAGGGATAGTCAAAAAAAATAAAATGCACTCGATGACCCCAAATGCGTGCGTGGTTTTTAACCATGTGATGGTTGAGATGTTTTTTAAAACGGTGATGGATGGGTTTTAACCGTGTGATGGTTGGAAATATGTGGTTGAGATGTGGTAGATGTGAGGATTTTGGATGCGAGCGCGATGAGCCAAAATCGGTGCTATATCCCCTACTCATAATGATGTTAATCTACGATATGTGCAAGTGTTATAGAAGCAGTGTCCATGTAGAATGCCATAATGATGCTACTTTACAGTATATGTAATACTTCACAAAGACTAAGGGGGCGTCCATGTAGGATGAACTTATCGTGCAACTATATAGTATAATAATTGATTTTACAAGCAGTGAGGGGAGGTCCTTGTAAAATAGCGTAATGTTGTTACTATGTTGCAAATGAAACAATTTACAAGTACTGAGAAGAGGTCCTTTTACATGATTATAGTATATAGTGTATTACAAGCAGTGAGGGGAGGTCCTTGTAGAATGTTAAAGTGATGCTTCTATAATGTTTATGCAATACCTAACAAGCGGTAGGGAGAGGTCCTTGTTTTATGATTAAATGATGCACGTGTATAGTATGTGTAACACTTACAAGCAGTTAGAGGATGTGCTTGTAGAATAGCATAATGATGCTACTATATACGGTAGTATGTGTAAATGCTTACAAGCGGTGAGGTCCTTGTAGAATGGCGTAAAGGTGCTAGTATATATGTAGTATATGAACACCTATGGCTGAGACATAAAGAACGTTACCAAAAGGCACCATTATGCTGTTATGTATAATCAACAATATGTCGGTAAATTTATGTTGATGAACATCTATGGCTGAGATAAAAGAAAAAATACAAGGGGACATAGGTTACATACTTCTATTGTTTTTTCTTTTCGTGCGTATATTGCTCCGCTTTGCAAAGCTTTTTTTCTAGTTTTTCTAATGTCATGATTCCCTTCATTTTTAGTCTAAGACTAAGACAACTTTTACTAAAAATAGAATTAATTGAATTTTGTATATGTACAGTTAGCAAAACTTATGAATAACCTGCTACTTCACAAAATATGATTTCTCAATAATTGCTCAAACAACTCTTATAATTCATACTACATCTATATCAAATACTTAATTCTAAAACCCCGAAACTTTATTGAAAAAACATTTGAAATGGATAAAGCAATACTATATAAGTATCGATTGATTCTACTCATTGGCACTGCCATTATTCTTCAAAATAAGCGATAGAACTAAGTAAGTTTTGCTAAAGTGTAAATAGGAAACTTCTGGCTATAGATTACAGAATAGAATTCACACTCTGCACTTTAAGGTTAGTGTCCTTTCTAATATGCCACAAAAATAAATACTTTTAAAAGGCAAACCATACCTGTCTTAAATTACTGAATGATTTTGATACGTTTTGTTTAAATGTGTCTTCTGAATATCATCATCAAATACGTCTAATGTTGTTCATTTCTGTCAGCTATACATTGCAGTAACTAAACTGATTTCTTGTTTAAAACTGTCTGAATGTGCTTGTGAGAGTAAATGATACAGCTTGAAATTTTCTAAAAAAATCAGTTCAGATTACATTTTGGTTTTTGTGCAAAAGATGCTGAGTTTAACAATTTTGGTAAATGAAAAAGGTCGATTTTCTTTCTCTCTCTTTCTAAATGAGCATCAGGTGTGCAGCACCATCCGAACACATTTACATTTTCTCAATAAGTATCGTTGCAAAATTACTGGAGAGATACCTGTTTTCATGATAAATTATGTTCATACCTGACTACTTAGCATGGTCTTTTGCTCAGTTGGAATAATAAAATTCTTTACTACAAAAGAAATTAGACTTGCCCATATTTTAAGCACTCAGTTCATTTGATACAGATAAGAACGACATAAAAAAAAACCACAGCATTTTCTCCGTTTCCGCATTTTTTCGAAAGCTGTCTCTCATTGTCGGGAACGTGGGAAAGTTAAGCGCGTTGACGTAACGTTAACCGTTCTCTGATGACGTCACTTTTGTTTGTAAACAATTGTATTGATGAGTAGTAAAATGAATCGATAGTAAACGGACGTACGTTGAGTCTACTCTCTGGGGATCGGACCGTTAAACCCGATCTCACCCACCCTCATGACATTGGTGCCGTGACCAGTTCGAATCTGAGTATATTTGTCATACACAACGCATACGCATACGAAAAATCGGAAAAATGCATAAACTTCGAGCTTTACGGACTGGAAACAGATCAGCGGTCAAACGAATTATCAACAAACTACGGAACATCGACAGAGCAAATACAGATTCTGAGACAATTAAAAAACATATGGAAAATATCTTGAAGAAAAAAGACACACTGCTAGAATTGGACAATCGGATTTTAGAAGAAATATCTGCAGAAGAAACTGAGCAAGAAATCTTGGATTCAGATGAGTATAACTCTAATTTAGAATTGGAAATTTTAGAATTACAACAGATATTCAATTTAAACACGGGTTGTAATCAACAAATCCCGCATGGAGAATCGAACCTGAACCCTGATGCACAACCGTTTATGCAATATCCGGCGGCACGGAATGCAAATAGTTTGCCTTCAGTGAACATTGAAAATGCATCACGCACGACTGTCTTATCGTGTAATTCTTCACACAAACTGCCGAAACTGACATTGCCGATATTTGATGGAAACTTGTTGGAATGGCAGAGTTTTTGTGATTCATTTCAAAACGCTATTCATGAAAACCCGTCCCTTAGCGATGTACAGAGATTTAACTATCTTAGATCCCTCCTACAAGGTGAAGCATTACAGACAATTACAGGATTTGCCCTCACCAACATAAATTACATGAAAGCAATATCTCTTCTTCATGATCGTTATGGAAAGACTCATAAAATTAGCCAAACTTATATGCAAGGATTGTTAGACTTACTTCCCCCATTGAAAACAAATACTAGTCTAAGACAGTTCTATGACAAAGTAGAAATTTACATTCGGGGATTAGAATCGCTCGGACACCCAGAGGAATCGTTTGTTACACTTCTCATACCTATTATTTTGAACAAGCTACCGCCAGAAATTCGACAAAACATTACACGTGAAAATGGATCTACAGAATGGACGTTGCGAAATTTATTGAGATGTTTATCACATGAATTAGATATCATGGAAGCAGGCTACCCATTTGAAAGGTCTGAGAGAACGGTTCCCTACATGAGTACTGCTGCATTTTACACAAAATCTCGAGAAAATACGTTGACAAACAAGAAGGGAAGAACTACTTGGACAAATGGAAACCGACCACAAAATAAGTCCACCCATATTTACAACAAACCATGTATATTTTGTAATGAAATTCATGCTCCGGTCAATTGCGAAAACGTTACAAATATTACAGCCAGGGCAGAGATTATCAAAAAGGCAAATTTATGTTTCAACTGCTTCGGTTCCCATAAAGTAGCAGACTGCAGATCCAAATACAACTGCCGTAAATGCCACAAGAAACACCATACAAGTATTTGTAATACATGGGCAATTAAACAGAAATCCGATATCACATATATCCCCACTAACTCTGAAAACAAAACAGAGACAACAATGTCTATTCTACACTCCGGAATAAGTAAAAACGTGCTTTTGAAAACTGCCGTTGCACCACTAACATACAACGGACTTTATCACGACACAAACATTCTCTTTGACGAAGGAGCGCAAAGATCGTTCATTACCGAATCTATAGCGGAACTGCTCAAAATTCAACCAATCAGGAAAGAGCGTTTAACGGTTTCCGGATTTGAACAATCGACTCCTAGGACAAGGCTATTGGACGTTGCCAAAGTATTCGTCGTGACCGAAAATAAACAGAGAATTCCTGTTGAGGCTCTGATCATTCCGAAAATTGGAAATCCAATTGCTGCTAGTCGTAAAGGATACGCGAATCTACCATATCTAAAGGGTTTGAAATTAGCCATGCCCATGAATGAAACAGAGTATTTTGAAGTTGACATGCTTATAGGAGCAGACTATTACTGGACATTCGTTGGCGATCAAATCGTAAGAGGCAATGGACCAACTGCTGTCAGTTCAAAGTTAGGCTTTTTGCTATCGGGTCCAACACAAGAGGAAAAGACACATTCAGATGCTTCCATTATGGATGTCCTAGTTTCTCACAAAGAAGAAGAGTGCGAATTAGAAAAGTTTTGGAATGTTGAATCATTAGGAATTAAAGATACCCAAACAGAGGAAGATTATGAATCCTATTTAGAAAACTACCAGCATACCAGCATTAGCTATAAAGATGGAAAATACATAGCTAAATTACCGTGGAAATTAGATCACGCTGAGCTACCTAGAAATGAAACAATCTCAAGACGACGCACGGAAAATGTAATAAGAAGGCTTGCACGACAACCAGAAATGCTAAAATTATACGGAGATATAATTAAGGAGCAAGAGAGCCGAGGTTTCATAGAAAAGGTGTCACACAAGAAAGAAAATAGCTTAAAGGTACACTATATTCCACATCATCCTGTAAAAAAGGATTCGACTACGACGCCTATTAGAATCGTCTATGATTGTAGTTGCAAACAGGATAAATATTCACCAAGTTTAAATGACTGCCTGTGTTCTACCCCACCAATACTTAACGAACTGACAGGTCTTCTTGTTCGATTTCGGATGAAAAAATATGGAATATCCACAGATATAGAGAAAGCCTTCCTGCATGTGGGACTTGACAAGAATGACAGAGATGTAACCAGATTTTTTTGGTTGAGTGACCCATCTGATTCAAACAGTCCATTATGTACCTACCGTTTCAAATCCGTTCTATTTGGTGCTACCTGCTCTCCATTTATTTTGAACGCTACGCTATTAAAACACCTTAGTGATGGAAACACACCGCTTGAGAATGCCATGAAAAGGGACTTGTACGTAGATAATATAATAACAAGTGTGGATACAGAAACAGAGTGTATTGATTATTTCAATAACAGCCGACAGTCACTAATGAAAGCAGGGTTTAATCTACGAGCGTGGTCTTCAAATAGTGAAAAATTGAGGAAAAAAGCAGTTTCTGAAAACGTTTCAGACAAAGATGAAAAAACGAAATTATTAGGCATGAGATGGGATGCCGAGTCAGACATACTCACATTTGCGACAAAATGCGACAACAAAACTGACATAATATTGGTAACAAAACGTGAAATCCTCAGGGAATCATCGTCAATTTATGATCCGTTAGGCATACTTAGCCCTGTCACCGTCCGAGCTAAACTACTGATACAAAAATTGTGGAAAGACGGTTATGCTTGGGATGTTGAATTAGACGAAAAGTTACAGAATGAATGGGACGAAATATTACAGGACATAAAATCTGTACAGCAAGAGACAAAACTATCCCGTTATTACTTTTCACGCGAAACCAAATCTGACGGAAAAGCACTACTTCATGTTTTTGTTGATGCAAGTCAGAAATCATATGGGGCTTGCGCCTATATAGTTAGAAATGGAGAAACAGCCTTTGTTATGGCAAAGAATCGAGTTGCCCCTATAAAGGGGATGACATTACCCAGACTAGAACTTATGGCTGCTGTCATAGGAACTCGAGTTGGAAAACACCTTATGAAGGAATTGGACCTGGATGATGCCGTTTTTTGGAGTGATAGCCAAATAGTGCTTCACTGGATTAAATCCGATAAAGTAAAGAATAAATTCATCACAACACGTATTAGGGAAATAAAACAAGTAACTGAAAAAATTCCATGGAAATACATCCCTACAGACACAAATCCGGCAGATCTACAGACAAGAGGAATTACTGCGAAGGAATTTAAAGAAAATTTTCTATGGAAAAAGGGGCCAGCTTGGTTAAGTGATAAAGCTAAGTGGCCGATTTGGGATTGCAGTCATTCAACAATTCTCTCAATTTCAAGCAAAGACAATGATTTGATTTGTGAACACGGAAATGATCCCATGGGTCAACAACAAGAAAGAAACATCTCGAAGGTGTT
Source organism: Tridacna gigas (assembly GCA_945859785.2). Classification (NCBI taxonomy): domain Eukaryota; kingdom Metazoa; phylum Mollusca; class Bivalvia; order Cardiida; family Cardiidae; genus Tridacna; species Tridacna gigas. The sequence goes on along the minus strand of OX244034.2, from coordinate 62,393,730 downwards.
AGACATAAACAAATTCAGCTCTTTTCAGAAGTTGCTGCGCACAACTGCGTGTGTTAAACGCTTTATATGGAATGTGAAATCGGAGAAATCACAGAAACGTACCGAACATTTAACTGCTGATGAAATCAATAGTGCGTCAATAGACTGGATACGTGCCGTTCAAGGGCAGTCATACAAAGACGTCATTTTCAATTTAAAATCTAAAAAACGCACTGATTTGATTCGACAACTACGACTATACCTCGATGAAAACGACATTATTCGGTGCAGAGGTCGGATTGACAATGCTAGTGTTTCGATAGATACAAAATATCCCATTCTGCTACCCACAACACATCAATTCACGGATATCATAATATCAAATATACATTGTGAGAATTTACATGCAGGATCGGAATTGACCATAGCTGCTATAAGACAGAAATTCTGGATTCCCGCTATCAGACAAGCTGTAAGAAAAATAATTAGAAAATGTGTTACATGTAGAAAGGTTATAGGTAAAGCCTACGATCCACCGGATCCACCGCCTTTACCCAAAGATCGACTCAACGAAAGTGTTCCTTTCACAGTGACAGGCGTCGATTATACAGGGGCCTTACACGTAATATCGCCAGACCGTTTAGACATGAAGGTATACATCTGCTTATTTACTTGTGCCAGTACAAGGGCGGTACATTTGGAAATCGTCAATGATTTATCTGAAGCAGCATTTCTCTTAGCATTTCGACGATTCACCAGTAGGAAATCCATTCCAAAGGTAATGTTGTCAGACAATGGTTCTACATTCGTCGCTGCCGCAGAAACATTACGACGTTTTACCCAATCAACGGAAGTCAATAGAACTTTACAACAGTATGGAACAACATGGAAGTTCATACCTAAAAGAGCGCCATGGTACGGAGGGTTTTGGGAACGTATGATAGGTCTCACAAAAACATGCATCAATAAAGTATTAGGCCGTTCATATATTACCAGTGAGCATTTATCCACCCTTGTTACAGAAATTGAATTGATCCTAAATGACAGACCTCTTACACATAATTCTGCATTTATAAATGACCCAGAGCCACTTACTCCCTCACATCTTTTATATGGAAGAAGGATTAAGTCATTTTCATACCCAGATGAAAGGCCTACTGAAAATAACTTTCACCCAAAATCACATTCAGAGTTAAACAAAGAAGCAAAAACAAAGTTCGAAATCCTGCAGAGTTTTTGGACACGGTGGAGGCATGAGTATGTAACCGCCTTAAGGGAATACCAACGGGCTTCCGGGAAAACAGAAACTAAAGTAAAAGTCGGAGATATTGTCCAGATACACGATGAGACTAAGCGTATTTACTGGAAACTTGGTATTGTAGAAAATCTCATCACCGGAAGGGACGGACACGTTCGAGCAGTTAATTTACGAACCAACAACGGAATTACCAACCGACCAATAACAAAACTGTACCCGTTAGAGTTACACGTTGACAATATAGGAGATATTTAAGACTCTTCGATCATCAATTAAGATGGCTACAGTTATTCAAATTTATTATTTCAAATCTATAGACTTTAAAGATACTCCATTATTCATCTGTTTGTTAGTATATAAGTATTCAGTGTAATTTGAATGCAATTATTCTTTAGAGCCCGGAGAATGCAAAATTTCAATTCGTTATGGATTGGTGAATGGGTTTTCTCTGCGGCCCGGAGGATGTCGGGAACGTGGGAAAGTTAAGCGCGTTAACGTAACGTTAACCGTTCTATGATGACGTCACTTTTGTTTGTAAACAATTGTATTGATGAGTAGTAAAATGAATCGATAGTAAACGGACGTACGTTGAGTCTGCTCTCTGGGGATCGGACCGTTAAACCCGATCTCACCCACCCTCATGACACTCATAGGGCTACAGGAATATGAAACGTTATGACGGATGGTTTCAAGACACTCTTTCCTGAATCAATTATTGCTTAAAACCCGTCACCAAATAATTAACACTTAAGCTGCTGAATAAATGAAACTCAAATTTTACTCAATACTAAGAGCCCAAACATTGCGGTTTCAAAGTTGATTTCACCGGAAAGAAAATACCGCATCGGACAGTGTAGTTCAAAGACCAGACTGCAGGTTCTGTGCAGTCTGATCTTGATCTACACTGTCCGCAAAAGGTCGGTGGGTCGCGATTAGCAGCTTAAGAGTTAATCGCCAGCTAGTTTTTTTTGCCCAGTACTGTCAGTACTTTTTTGTGTGTGTGTGCACACAAGAGTGGCACAATATCGACGTTGAAGTATTTAACATTCCATAGAGAAAAATTCTCTTTTAAAAAAAAAAAAGGACAAACAAGTACCTGTGGGGGGGGGGCTGTAGTCTGGGTTATTTCCCTTACTTTTGTGTGTCATGCCCAAAGGGCAATGAAGAACCCATGTTCATGTGTGTCCGTGCGTTACCTCTGATTTGCACACGATCCCCTTTTTGCTTTGTTCGCATTCCCGCCATTACCTTCTCATCAAGACGACATGACAAATTTGAACCACGACCATCGCTATTTTCGATCACCGTTCTTTTTGGTAAGCCTGTAATTCCTTTTTTCTAATATAGGTAGTGCTAAATCTTGAAGTTTGTTTTCTACATTTGATTTTGGATTGAATGTATAGTATTTTCTTACTCTTGTAGATTTAAAGCTTTTTTTTCTTCGTAAATTGAAATCTGTATTTTCAGACTTGCCTTGTAGACAAGGCATATTCTTACTAAATAAAGCTGTTATACCTCACACCAGCTGCTTTTAACGACCCTGAAGACGAAAGGAAAAACAATGTGAGAGAAGCAGAAACTGCAGGTAGATAGCATTTTCTCCTTTTCCAACAATGTCTTCTACCCTTTTTCAAGACAGGATTGAGCATTTTCATGAGTAACATGTAATTTGTGGTCTGCAAATGCTTTCAATTTGGACCAGGCTAAAATTTGGTCTTCTGGTAAACTTAATAGTTCGAAGTGCTTCAAGACTCGTTATCTGGCCACAATTTACAAAGATATATAGTTGTCCAAATTAAAAGCATTGGCAGACAAAAATTTAAATGTAGCTAAAATGATAGAATTTCACTTGTGTTGGACAGAAAACATTGTTGGAAAAGGAGAAAATGTTGGTTACCAGCATTTTCTCCTTTTCCCACCATGTTTGCAGAAGCTTTTAAGGTCTTTAATAAAAACTCAGGATTTTGTGGTAAAGGGTTGAAAGTTTTCAATGCCAGTAGGTATTTGTGGTATTTAGCAGGACCATCTGCATATGAAACTTGGTCTGTGGGCTGTACCTGTGGATTGATTGATTGATTGTATGGTTTTTAACGCCGTTTTCAACATTATTTCAGTTATATCGCGGCGGCCAGTGCACCTATCCATGCTTTCCTGGAGTTTCTTTTACCAGTACTCCACACAATATTCTTTCCAAGCCACTGGCTGCTTTTCCACATAACCATCGTCGAAACAATGGTCAGCGGTGAGAGAGGAATGAATCCTGTCTCTGACCGTCATCAATCCTCGGAAAGAAATTGGCCTAGCCCAGAGATCGAACCAGGGACCTCCTGTTCTCAAGTCCTGTACACTACCGACTGAGCTACGGGGCTTGGCTCTGTACCTGTAGAAAAAGAAGCCTTTTGCCTCATATCAGTAAATATTTTAAGTACATGTACAGTTATACTTAACTTCCCTTAGATTTGGGTTAAAACAAGTTCCAGTATGAAAAAGGGGGAATTACAATGATCTCAAATTGGCCAATACAGTGTCTGCCCTACTCTAGACCAGACGACAAAAATGTTGAGTTGTCCAAATTGAAAGCATTTGCAGATCTCGATTCATGTGGCTCAAATAATAGAATTTGTCTTTGATAAGGTAGAATACATTGTTGGAAAGGGAGAAAATGCTGGTCACCCGCATTTTCTCCTTTTCTCACAATGTTTTCGAAAGGCTTCTGTCTCAGGGTTGTTAAAAGTCGGGATTGTATGGTAAAGGGTTAAAAGAAGTGAGATTAAGATGAATAATGCAAAGAAATTAACCCTTTACCACACAATCCTGACTTTTAATGACCCTGAGAAAAAAGGCCTTTTGAAAACATTGTGTGAAAAGGAGAAAATGCTGGTAACCAGCATTTTCTCCTTTTCCCACAATGTTTTCTACCATCCCCAAAACAAATTTCAATTTTTGAGTCCCATTTATTTTGTCGTCTGAAAATGCTTTCAATACATGGATCTGTGGAAATCGATATTCGACCAATCAGGTCATCGCATTTATTTGGCTCGATCTGCAGCCTTGCTGTCTGCTATTTCGGCTCACAAACAAGCGACTGTTAATGATGGAGAAGTGCGATAATTATGTGTGTTTACAACGCTTGAATTTTACGAAAAAGTTTAAAAGATGTGCTTTGCAATCGTGTACTGCTTACCTGAGATATACGAAGAGATTATAAGTTTTGATTATGATTATGATTGACAATGGGACATGAGCAAAGAGTTTGATCAACCCTATATTACGCAGTGGATTAATTAATGTTTTTTTTTTCCCTGAAACTCTCAAAAAAAAACTTAAACTGTTTTACAGTGGAAAACAAAGGTGAAATATATGAAATATTAATAAAGAGAAAATATGTTCACTCAAATAGTTAATCTTGTTTAATAACATCTGCACATCCAAAAAGGGGCATGTGTCATCAATGTTTAAGTTTGACGTCAACATTAACCCTTGGTGCGTGAGGAATGCTGAATGTGTAGATACAGATCAGAGTGCAAAAAAATGCAGTTTATTCTTGGATTCAAACCATCTGCTACTTAAGTACATTTACGTGTATTCTTACTGAAGGTACATGTAGATTTTCAATTATGAAACAGAGTAAGTTCTGTTGTGTACAGATTTGGAAGTTTAGTTCAAAAGGCAACTTACGTTAATTAAATCAGTTTTTGCCTTAGCCATATTTAGGTGGATTAGCACATCTGCCATTTCAAAGGGTATGCAGTCACTTCGTACCATAACCATTTCGTACCATTTCGTTTATAACCATTTCGTACCATAGATTTACCATTTCGTACCATAAATTTACCATTTCGTACCATAGCGTTACCACTTCGTACCAGGGTAGAACCCTCTCATACTATGACCAAACATGTAATTCAATGAGACAAAAAGTGGTATTTAAAATAATTACTTGGTACAGACCAATGCTTTGGACCTTATGTTATTTACGGGATATTATCATAAATCAATTTAAAGAATCAGTATGTGATTGAGAAGATAGGTGTTTGGTCTGTTTGTCTGTAATGTTTGTTGCAAGTTGGATAATCAGAATTAGGAACAAACTGATCACATTAAATTGAACAATTAATCAAAGAATTACAATTGTTTGATTACCTTTGATTGTAAATTGTCTATTTCCTTTTTGTCTTCTTCTTTGTATGTTTGTTTATAGGTATGTTTTGAAATTAGGTGGGCCTTGTATGATGCCACGACAGGGATAGGGTCAAACGTCAAGGTCAATATGACGATTTTTTTTCTTGTAAATACATCATTTTGCACAATATTAATTTACTTAAATTACACACCTTACAAAAGTAGTTCGTTTTTCAACGACTCTTGGAGAAACTGCTATGAAATCATCTTGGGAAAAGGAGATAATCAGAAAGTGTTAAGGGCATAACTTCTTGAATAAATAGCGTTTTTTTTTTTTTGTCTTCTTCTTCTAATATCTTCATAGTGAAAGTTTTTCTTAGTCGAAACTTTGTCATAGATCTCAAAAAAACACACAAAAAAACATGGTACGAAATGGTATGACTGGTACGAAGTGGAAAAATTATGGGACGAAATGGTATAAACTATGGTACAAAATGGTAAAATCATGGTACGAAGTGACTGGTACGAAATGGTTATGGTACGAAACGTCCGTAATTCTTTCAAACTGGTAAACTGTTAACTGATAAGATGTGTGTTTGATTGCTGCTGTAATCCACTCGACCACTCATTGTCTTCAGTATATCATAAGATAAAACAAACTACTGCCAATGATATTAACAAGTTTGTTAATTGACAACACACTTTACACTTTTTTAAAATCATTTTCCCTTAACTTGAAATTTCAACATTTCTCATGACTTCCACCTCTCTGTTGAATGAGACAGTCTATAAATATTTCAAAATGCTTGCAATATAGTGTAATTTATTATCGAATATGATGTTGAGACAACAAGCCTTACAAAAATATTAATCATCTTTAATTCTATTATTTTTAAGCATAACTGAGGATTTCATTCTTTCCCGTAGAAGTTCAAAACTTTGCTGGCACATGTATTACATTGTCCGTAGCCCCAGAAATTCACACTTTTTATACAAATCCTTGTGTAAATAAGTTCAAGTATCTATATATTTCTTGCCGAGAATCCATCTTCGGCAGAAACATATGAAAAAGATTATTTTTCTGGAATTTAATCAAAAGAAACAGGCATGACAGCACAATTTAAGTAGCCTTTCTGCTATACTGTATATGTATTTACAGCATTTGTTTGTGAGCCCTTAACGACAGTAACCAAGGAAGTCGATTTATCTCATCACCACGGATCCCTGTATTTGGTCAAGCCTAAAACTTTGTTGCTTGGTAAAGAGTTAAAAGGTAATTACAGGTAGCTCTTGTGCAGGTTCTATAAATTAAATGTGCTCTCAACCCTTTATCACATAATCCTCACTTTGAACAACACTGAGAAAGAAAGCCCTAGCAAACATTGTGGGAAAAGGACAAATTGCTGACAACCAGCATTTTCTCCTTTTCCCACAATGTTTTCAACCCTTCCCTGGGCAAATTTTAATTTTTGAGTCAAATTCAATTTGTTGTCTGCATTATTGCTGTCAAAGTGGACGAGTCTAAAATTTTTGCCGTTTGGTAAAGGGTTAAAGTGAAGAAAACATTGTGGGAAAAGGAGAAAATGCTGGCTGGCTACCAGCAGGTTCTCCTTTGCCCAAAATGATTTTTAAAATTCTTTTTCCTCAGGGTGGTTGAAACAAGAGATTGTTCGATAAAGGGTTATCCCTCATAGCACCCAGTAAACCTAACAGACATTTTAAGCCTTTGGCTGCTAAGTGCGACTCACTTACCTTTTGCAGACAGTGTAGATAAAGATCAGACTGCACACAACATGCAATCTGATCATGAATCTACACTGTCCGATAAGGAGATATTTTTCTCTATAATATAAATTTGAAACAGTATTATTCTGGTTTTAAGCTCTACTTGCTGTAAGCCAGCAGTGCTTATGTCATGGCGTGGTTTCCATTGTCTGTCTGTCTGGCCATCCATCTGTCAGTCCATAAGTCTTATGTGATTTTAGTCTGTATTCACGGTGGATTTTCATAAAAGTTGCCAAGTTTATCTATCTCTTCAATAGCTTGAACCCTATTGATTTTGAAAACAGTCCGGCAATCTGTGGGAAAAGTAGCCATTTGAAGTTGAAAATTTCCTTTTCTTGATTACGTGATCAATTTTGAAAAGAAAAAAAATCAATGTGCAATCAGTATGAGAAAAGTAGCTGTTTAAAGTTAAAAAAATTAACATTTCTTGTTTTTGCAATTAAGTTTACATTTTAGATCCAATTCTTTTGAAACTTGCAAAGATTGTTTGTATCATCAAGGGTTTGAAACTTATTAAAAATGAAGAAAATCTAGCAATCAGTTTAGGAAAAGCAGCCATTTGACGACTTAGTATTGTTTACTCAACACAGTCCACATTATACGTCAACATTTCTTAGAAACTTGCAGGGATTGTTTAAGTCTTTACTGTACAACAAAATTATTGACCAGTCCAAATGGAAAGCGTTTGCGGAAAACAAATAAAATGGCGTACAAACGATGATATCTGCCTTTAAGATTGTTGAAAACATTGTGGGAAAAGAAGAAAAAGCTGGTTACCAACATTTTCTTCTTTTCCCTCAATGTTTTCAAAATCCTTTTTCACGGACATTTAAACTCCGGATTGTGTGGTAAAGAGTTAATAGAATGAGTACAGAAACCCTGTTAAATTTGGCTGGATTCCAAACAATTGGTTTTGAGAAATTGTACTTCATTTTTAGCTCACCTGAGCACAAAGTGCTCAGGATGAGCTATTGTGATCACTCACTGTCCGTCGGCATCTGTCCATCATCTGTCCATCCACATTTTTTTGTTTACACTCTTGCATCTACAAGTATTAACCAATCAGCACCAAACTTGGTCAAAATGTATATGACTGTAAGATCTCGGATGAGTTCGATTATGGGTCTAATCGGACCAGAACGACTGGAGTTATTTGCCCTTGAATTAGAAAAATTGCTATATTTGACTTTGTTTACACTCTAGCATCTACAAATATTAACCAATCAGCACCAAACTTGGTCAAAATGTATATGACCATAAGATCTCGGACGAGTTCGATTATGGGTCTAATCGGACCAGAACAACTGGAGTTATTTGCCCTTGAATTAGAAAAATTGCTATATTTGACTTTGTTTACACTCTAGCATCTACAAATATTAACCAATCAGCACTAAACATGGTCTAAATATATATGACCATAAGATCTCGGATGAGTTCGATTATGTGTCTAATCGGACCAGAACGACTGGACTTATTTGCCCTTGAATTAAAAAAATTGCTATATTTGACTTTGCTTACACTCTAGCATCTACAAATTTAAACCAATCAGCACCAAACTTGGTCAAAATCTTGGATGAGATCTCGAATGAGTTTGTAGGTCTAGTAGGACCAGTTATTGCTGTGTCATGGAAAAAGCGGGCTTGACATATATTTTCATTGTGGACCAATATCTCTTTAACTACAGGACAAAATGTCATGAAACTTCATCTTTTTATTGTTTATTGCAAGCCACAGACAATAGTTATTTATTTTTATTTCATGAAACGCCATGTCATGAAAAAAGGGGGCTAACTGTTTAATTTCATCATGGACCAATGACCATCTGTTTGTCCATCTTTCAGGACAGATATCTTCTAAAATCCTTGACAAAAACTAATAGAAATTCATACAGGTGTTCCTAATGATGTCCGCTGATATTTATTGGTTTTTTTACCTTTTTGATATCAAATACTGTCTCATAGGAAAAAGGGGCTTCATGTATATTTCTGTTAAGGATCAATATACATGTATCTTCAACTCAAAATCCTGGACAAAAATTTGTGAAACTTCATACATGTGTTCCTTATGGTAGTCCGCCAATATCATTAGTTCAACTTTTTTGATTAAATGTTGTGTCATGTAAAAAGGGGGCTTCACATATATTTTCATTATGGATTATTATCTCTTTAACTACAGGACAAAATGTTATGAAACTTCACCTTTATGTTGTTTATCACAAGCCACAGACAATGGTTAGGCCTATTTGTTAGCTCACCTGAGCACGAAGTGCTGGGTGAGGTATTAATATTCGTCGTTGTCGAGCGTCCAGTCTTTCCACAATTCCTTTAAACATCTTCTCCTCCTAAACCAATCATGTTGAAACTTGACAGGCATATTCCTTGGGTGAAGTTCTACCAAAGTTGTTAAAAGAATTGAATTAACCCTTTAACCCCAGGGGTCACAATTTTGGGCAAAATTGTATGTAGAGCAAACTTTAAAAATGTTTTTGTCTGAAACTAGAAGGCCTAGAGCTTTGATATTTGGTATGTGGTATTTCCTTGTGGACTTCTACCAGTTTTGTTCAAATGATGCCCCTGGGTCAAAACAGGTCATAAAGTTATACAGAATGAACTTTAAAAGTCTTGTTCTTTTTAAGCCTTTACCACACAATCCCAAGTTTTAATGCCTGTGAGAAATAAGGCTCTTGAAAATATTGTGGGAAAAAGAGGAAATACATGTACATGTACTTGTAACCAGCATGTTTTCCTTTTTCCACAATGTTTTCCACCCAACCAAAATCAAATTTAAATTTTTGAGTCACATTTATTTTGTTGTCAGCAAACGGTTTGAATTTGGACAAGTCTTAACCCTTTATGCGCCTTTCACTACTATAGTTGCCTTTGTGTCTAGTGTAGATCAAGATCAGACTGCACGAAATACGCCCTCCGATCATTGATCTAAACTGTCTGCTTTGTCGAAACACTGCAGACAAAAGGCACCCATGCAGTTGTTATCATCTTGGACTCATTCTGGAATGAAAATGGCCTTTGGGTTTAAGGATTAAATTTTGTTGTTTGTTAATGATTTGAGCCAAGCCTGTTAGCTCATTACCTACAGGGCTAGCTATGCAGGGATGTCAAGTTTAATCTCAGTTGGGCCAAGCACTCAGGTAACCAGGATTTTTTTAAACTTTTTCCACAATGTTCTCTACCCATCCCAAATCTAAGTTCATTTTTTGAGACAAATTTATTTTGTTATCTGCAAATGCTTTGAATTATAGACCAGTCTAAAATTTTTGTTAGCTCACCTGAGCACAAAGTGCTCAGGATGAGCTATTGTGATCACTCACCGTCCGTCGTCCGTCCGTCCGTCCGTCCGTCGTCCGTCGTCCGTCCGTCGTCCGTCCGTCCACATTTTTTTGTTTACACTCTAGCATCTACAAATATTAACCAATCAGCACCAAACTTGGTCAAAATGTATATGACCATAAGATCTCGGATGAGTTCGATTTTGGTTGTAATCGGACCAGAACGACTGGAGTTATTTGCCCTTGAATTAGAAAAATTGCTATATTTGACTTTGTTTACACTCTAGCATCTACAAATAATAACCAATCAGCACCAAACTTGGTCAAAATGTATATGACCATAAGATCTTGGATGAGTTCGATTATGGTTGTAATCGGACCAGAACGACTGGAGTTATTTGCCCTTGAATTAGAAAAATTGCTATGTTTGACTTTGTTTACACTCTAGCATCTACAAATATTAACCAATCAGCACCAAACTTGGTCAAAATGTATATGACCATAAGATCTGGGATGAGTTCGATTATGGGTGTAATCGGACCAGAACGACTGGAGTTATTTGCCCTTGAATTAGAAAAATTGCTATGTTTGACTTTGTTTACACTCTAGCATCTACAAATATTAACCAATCAGCACCAAACTTGGTCAAAATATATATATATGACCATAAGATCTCAGATGAGTTCGAATATGGGTGTAATCGGACCAGAACGACTGGAGTTATTTGCCCTTGAATTAAAAAAATTGCTATATTTGACTTTGTTTACACCCTAGCATCTACAAATAATAACCAATCAGCACCAAACTTGGTCTAAATATATATGACCGTAAGATCTCGAATGAGTTTGATTGTAGGTCTAATAGGACCAGTTATTGCTGTGTCATGGAAAAAGCGGGCTTGACGTATATTTTCACTGTGGACCAATATCTCTTTAACTACAGGACAAAATGTCATGAAACTTCATCGTCTTATTGTTTATTGCAAGCCACAGACAATGGTTATTTGTTTTTATTTCATGAAACACCATGTCATGAAAAAAGGGGGCTAAATGTTTAATTTCGTCATGGACCAATGACCATCTGTTTGTCCATCTTTCAGGACAGATATCTTCTAAAATCCTTGACAAAAGTTAATAGAAATTCATGCAGGTGTTCCTAATGATGTCTGCTGATATTTATTGTTTTTTTTTTTTCCTTTTTGATATCAAATACTGTCTCATAGGAAAAAGGGGCTTCATGTATATTTCTGTTAAGGATCAATATACATGTATCTTCAACTCAAAATCCTGGACAAAAATTTTGAAACTTCATACATGTGATCCTTATGATAGTCCGCCAATATCATTAGTTTAGCTTTTTAGCTCACCTGAGCACATAGTGCTCAGGGTGAGCTATTGTGATCGATCGTTGTCTGGCGTCCGTCTGTCCGTCCGTGTGTCCGTCCGTCCATCCGTGAACAATTACTTAAAAAATCTTCTCCTCTGAAACCGCCCAACAGATTTCAATGAAACTTCACAGAAATGATCCTTAGGTGATGCACTTTCAGAATACTTCAAAGATTTGAATTCCATGAAGAACTCTGGTTGCCATGGCAACCGAGAGAAAAAACTTTAAAAATCTTCTTGTCCCAAACCGTAAGGGCTAGAGCTTTCATATTTGGCATGTAGCATCATCTAATAGCCCTCTACCAAAATACTTCAAATTATGGCGCTGTTATTGAAATTGGCCCTATGTTGTGGGTTCTCGGATTTCACATAGAGATAAAGAGGGAAATCTTTAAAAATCTTCTTGTTTACACTCTAGCATCTACAAATATTGACCAATCAGTACCAAACTTGGCCACAATGTATATGCCCATAAGGTCTCGGATGAGTTTGATTTTGGATCAAATCCAATCAGAACATCAGGAGTTATTTGCCCTTGAATTTGCAAAAATTACTGAATCTGACTCTGTTTACACTCTAGCATCTACAAATATTACTCAATCAGCACCAAACATTGTCGCCCCGCCTGGGTGGCTCAGTGGTGAGCGTGTCGGACTCATGACCTGGTGGTTGTGAGTTCGATACCCGGTTGAGGCGAACTTTCTTTCCGGCGTATTTTCGCCTCTCACCTCTGCTGAAGCATGTGAGAAAAGTAGTCGGTGGCTTTGGAAAGAAAGTGTGTTAGTACTGGTGTGAGAAAGCCAGGAAACACATGTGCGTCACCGACCGCCATGATATGACCTTAGCTGTTAAAGTGGCGTTAAACCCCAATACAACCAACCAACCAACCAAACATTGTCAAAGTGTGTGTGATCATAAGATCTCAGATTAGTTCAATTATGGATCTAATCGGACCAGAACTGTCCGAGTTGTCTGCCCTTGAATTAGAAAATTTGCCATATTTGACTTTGTTTACACTCTAGCATCTGGAAATATTGACCAATCAGTACCAAACTTGGTCAAAATATATATTCCCATAAGGTCTCGGAAGAGTTCAGTTATGGGTCAAATTGAACCAGAACATCCAGACTTATTTGCCTTTGAATTGGACAAAATTTCCATATTTGACTTTGTTTACACTCTAGCATCTACAAATATATACCAATCAGTACCAAACTTGGTAAAGATTTATATGACCATAAGATCTTGGATGGATGTTGATTATGGGTCTTATTAGACCCAAACAACATGAGTTATTTGCCCTTCAATTAGAGTTGCTGTATTTGACTTGGTTTACTCTGTAGCATCTACATGTATATATAATGCAAACTGAAAAATCTTTATGTTTAAACACAAAATGCGTAGAGCTATGATGCTTTGCATGAAGCATCGCCTTGTGGACCTCAAGAAATTTTGCACACAAGATGCCCCTGGGATCATTACAGGTCCAGCCGCGGGGCTTAGACGTTTGTACTTAGGTATCTTTCGTGCAATTATAAGAAAATTTTCTGGGTAACCAAAGGCCTAGACCTCTGTTAAAGTTGTGAGTTGTCTCTCTTTCATAATCATTTGGCCTTGAAATTCAGTATTTGGTATTTATCTTCATGTTAACCTGTACTGCTTAGTACTCAGGTGAGCGATATAGGACCATCATGGTCCTCTTGTTTGGTAAAGAGATAAAGATAGACCAAGTAATATGCATTTCAAGACTGTGTTGTAGGCAATACTATCTTGCAGAATATAAGGCATATATATCCAAGATCCAACTGCAGTCTGATCTTTATCTAAACTGTCTGATAAAACATCCTGTCTTGCGTACCCCTAGCCTTGGTTCCCACCTCATCATTTTTTCCTTTTATCTATTCAGGACAGACGGATGCAGTTTAAATTTGACATGAAGCCCCCTTTTTCCATGACACAGCAATAAATTCCAAAACCCTGACAATATGTGCTAATTTCATCTAAATCTGGTGAGATATGTCCAGTAATTAAAGAGATATTGGTGAAAAATGAAATATAACATGAAGACCCCTTTTTCCATGATGCAGCTATAAATTGCAGAACCTTGACAATATGCGCTAGGTCACATGATGAGAAACATTCTGTGAAAACTTTTGAAAACATTGTGGGAAAAGGAAAAAATGCTGGTAACCAGCATTTTTTCCTTTTTCCCACACAGTTTTCAACCCTATCAAAGAAATATTGTGTCACTTGAGCCAATATGAAAATGTTGTCTGCAAATGCTTTCAATTTGGACAGATCTAAAATTTTGCCATGTGGTAAAGGGTTAAAGGCTTTGACAGCATTTTTCTCTCTGCCTGTTAGGATTATCTTTGAACATTGTGTTCATTGTATTTTGAGTTCATTTTTGTTCATTCATTTAACTCTGTAGTACAGATTTTATCTTGTAAATCTTAGAAGTCATTATAATTTTTGTTCTTCAGTTTGTGGTGTTTGTCTTAATTTATAAATAAGTTTATGAAGTTTATGAATCCCCCCCCCCCCCAAAATAGATTTTGGGCATATACTCCACCATGAATTGAAGTACCATTTGAAAGATCTTTTCGGGTAGGGCCAAGGTCAATGTCACACTTGAAGATCAAATTTTTGTAAGCTGGATGCAATGAAAGGTTGGTGCAAGACTATTGCAAGTGTAAATACATTGTTTATGTGTTTACAATAGCAATTACCCATGAACATGTCCCTGGACAACCACTGTAGTTGTTGGTGTATTTAACAACATTATAATACTAACTTGTATAGAAAGTCTTGAATCGGCAAACATTCTCTACTAAGTTTGTTCAAATCAGGCAACATTTAGCCACACACAAAAAGGCCTAGGGCTTTGTTATTATTCCTTCAAAACTCTGTTCTGGAGGTATATAGGAGTCAGCTTATCGGTCCATCCATCCATCCATCCATCAGTCTTTCTGTAGCATTTTCTTGTCAGAGCTAGTTCTCAACAACTACAGGACAGATTTCATTCAAACTTTAGAGAGACACGGAGCCAAGCAAGAATGTGCATATTATATTTTGGTGACGGTTCATTGAATTTTTACAAAGTTATTTTCCTATGAAGAAATTTCTTGTTCTCCCTATTTTTCAACAACTATTGGACAAATATCATTCAAACTTCTCACAAATATTTATATAACCGGGTTTGGTTAAGAAAGATTATCTTCTTGTCTAAACCAAGAAGACCTAGAGCTTTGGCCTTGCTCTTCGATATATTTGGTATTTATCTTCATTGTAGACCTTTACTGCTTGGTACTCAGGTAAGCGATATAGGACCATCATGGTCCGCTTGTTTTCATTATTTGTTCAATTCACCATGCCTACTAATGCTGTCTTAGTTGGTTCAAGCCCAGTTGCACCGAATTTTTCTATGGGTTTGTCTTTTTCCTTTCTGCATCATGAATTCATAAGTGATTCAGGCCCTCAAGGGCCTCTAGTTACCATTTGCTTGAAAATTTCATTTAAGTTAATTAGGAGGATAAGAGTTAAGAAATAAAACCCATCTGATTGCAATTTCATGGTTTGACCAGTACTTTTGTCTATAGTATTTCACCAATGTGGACAGTGTAGATCAAAGATCAGACTGTACATTTTGTGCCATCTTATCTTGATCCACACTGGCCACAAAGTGGCATATTGCTTTGAAAGGTGCTTTAAAGGTAAAGAGTGGCAGGAAATAAAATTAATCCTTTTCCAGACGACAAAATTATAGACATGTCCGAATTGATCTTTAGCATTTACAGATGACAAATGTTTTTCAACTTTTTAAAAAACAACAAAATTTTAGACTTATCCAATTTGAAAGCATTCACAGAGAAAAATCAGATGTAACTCAAAACTGAAATTTCTCTTTGGAAGCAAAGAAAACATTATGGAAAAAGGAGAAAATCCTGGTAATTATTTTGTGTGTTGATGACAAATATTTTATATAAGGCGTCACCATGATTTTTCTTGATCTTTGCAGATCTACCATTTGACAGGAATTGGACCTTGTTAACCCTTTCCCAAACGACAAATTTTAGACTGGTCCAAATTGAAAGAGTTTGCAGACGACAATTTTAAATTTGATGAAAATGGCAGAAAGGTCTCAAAAAGGGTAGAAAGCGCTGTGGGAAAAGGAGAAATTGCTCGTTATGAGCAATTTCTCCTTTTCCCACAGTGTTTTCATAAGACTTGTACTGCAGACACGTGAAAACCAGGGCTTGTTTGGGAAAGGATTAAGGTAGGAATCACTTAATATAGTATAGGATAATCTAAAATCAGACTTTGTATATGAACAAACCTGCTAATATATCTATTATTAACGATACATGAGAGTAGTTTCTATGAAAGCATTAACTGTAATGTGTAAAATTACCTCTTAATATAAAATGCAATTGATTTTACCAAGTGATGCATTTTGAACCAATGAAATGTCTTGAATTTTTATGAGTGCAATTATTGACTTTTGTCAATGTCCGAAGTAATGTTAGCTGAGCAAGGCTTCAAATTAGCTTGAAATGGCGACCCTGGATTTATAGCCCATGGCATCACCAAGTGAGATATTGGGGCTAGGCAGCTATTAATTAGAATTCCTTAATGGACAAAAATGTCAGAATGGTGTGAGTTGATATACTTTGCATCAACACATTATGAATAGGAAATGAAAATCAAGAGATACATGTGTAAATAAAAGTGAATATCAAAGGCAACATTTTAAGCTACCTGTCTCTTCAAATTGATTTGCAATTACAACAAGACTGTTTGTGGTTTAACAGTGCCTCCCCTTGCCAGTATATATTGATGTATGGCAAAAAATGAAAATATTTGACAAAATGTTTTATAATGAATAAAGATGATACCTAAATACAACTCGTATATATGTGAGCTATCAAACTATAGACTTGCACAGAGTATGGCCTAACTATGAACTAACTATGTAATGATGTAAACAATTTTTTTGCACACCGACGCAGATGACGGCAGGACTATGACAGTTGCTGATTATTTTTTCTCCTTATAAATAGCGTAAAGAATATATATTTCTCATTATTGCTATTATCATTTGATGGTAGCATTAAATGAAGATATTATTTACATGTTGTATGATAATAACTGTTTTCTAGGACTTTGTAATAACATTACTTTCTTACATGGTTTGACAAACACAAAAATAGATATATCTATAGATCTGCATGTGATCAAGATTGAAACAAGATGTGTTTGTGAAGCACTAATGTCCCCGTAATGGCTATTGTTTTTTTAAAATGCAACCTTTATATTTGACCTTGACCTTGGATGACCTTGACCTTGGTACCAAAAGATGTGTATCGATGAGATGTACCTACATACCAAATATGAGCTTTGTGACTTAAAGACTTTAGCAGTAACAGGTAAATGTTAAGTTTTCGAACAGACAGATGGAAGGACAGACCGACAGATGGACAGACAGAGGGACAAAGGTTAAACAATATGCCCCCGATCTTTCGATGTGGGGACATTAAAAATCTCTAATTTTGCGTGAATCCTGTGAACAACAAATCAGGCAGCAAAAGATAAAATTTACTTTGGCTTTTCTTGAAAAACACACACTGAAAACTGGTTTTCAAGATTTGAAAATCAAGAAAAAAGGAGATTTATATGTGTAAATAAAAAAAAAATTCAATGGTTGGACCCTTTTCTGCAACAAAATCAAGAGATTGTCTGGCTATGGCATCACAGGCTAAACTGCAATGGAAAATGTCCACAATGCTAACAAATTTGGCTTTAAAATCGATCAAAACTAACCAAGCCAACTATGAGGAAGGAGTGAGATGTCAGGAATATTGTAAATAAAGTGGTTCAGCCCCAAATTCAATGGAGACATTAGCTAGACATCCATCACAACAGGGTTTTTACAGCCGGAATAGCAGACGATGTAAACAAAAATCACATGATGCGTCATGTGACCGTTGCCTTCCAATTTGAAATGAAAAAAAGGTTTTGTGCATTCTTTACGTAAATTTCCGGGTTCAGGGAACATACTCTGTCGTAAGATTACCATAGAGCCGAAAGGAAACCAACAATTTATCAACAATAAGAGCAAGATAAATAATTTTCGATTTAGAATGCCGTGACGTCATTGTGTTTACAATCGAACGCATGACTTCTCCAAACTCACCTCTGAATAGGATCAGATGTACTGTCGGTAGAATTAAGACATCTAAATACAATAATCTCTTCATGCATACATTTCAATGCCTTACAAATGCATCAGTATTGGGTTTAGGTCAAGGGCGACCCCGAGAGGCTGGCAGATTTCTTTATAGTGAGGAAGCCATTTTTCCTTAGAGGGCGTGTCACGTGACAAATGTAAACCCCCTCCCACGTGTTACCTATAGACGGGCTCCAGGGCCGCTTTGCGGCCTTTTCGCCCGTATTACAAAGGTTTTGGCCTGAAATTTGTTGTCTTTTTTACCAATCACATATTATATTTTATTTACGCGTCTCTTTTTCAATATTTTGAATTTCGACATGTATCACACACATAGCTACACTATTTATGATGTATTACAAAGGTTTTGGCCTGAAATTTGTTGTCTTATTTACCATCACGTATTAATTTCTTTTTTTGGGGGGTCTCTTTTTTCAATATTTTGAATTTTATATCACACACATAGCTAGCTACACTATGTTACATAGGTTTTAGCCTGAAATTTGTTGTCTTATTTACCAATCACATATTAATTTTTTTTGTCTCTTTAAGATATTTTGAATTTATATCACATACATGGCTACACTATTCATGATATATTACAAAGGTTCTGGCCTTAAATTTGTCTTATTTACCACTCACATACCGTATTAAATTTTTTTGTCAGTTTTTAAATATTATGAATTTATGTCACACACATAGCTACACTATTTATGATATATTACAAAGGTTTTGGCCAATCACATATTAAATTTTTTTTGTCTCTTTAAGATGTTTTGAATTTATGTCACACACATAGCTACGCTATTTATGATATATTACAAGGGTTTTGGCTTGAAGTCTGTTGTCTTTTTTTTTCCTCTTTGAACAGGAGGTCGCTGGTTTGATCCCTGGTTTGGCCAATTTCTTTCCGAGGATTGATGATAGTCATCACGACAAAATTCATTCCTCTCTCACTGCTGACCATTGTTTCAATGATGGCTATGTGGGAACGCCTGGAAAGAATATTGTGCGGAGTACTGGTAAATGAAACTCCAGGAAAGCATGGATAGGTGCACTGGTCACCATGATATAACTGAAATAAAGTTGAAAACAGCATTAAACACCATACAATCAATCAATCATTGTTGTCTTTTTTTTACCAATCACATATTATATTTTATTTGTCTGTTTAAGAAATTTTGAATTTTTATCACACACATGGCTACACTATTTATGATATATTTCAAAGGTTTTGGCCTGAAATTTGTTGTCTTTTTTTTACCAATTGCATTATGTATTTTTTTTTGAAAAAAGTGTAGCTGAGGCACTTTGGGAAAGTATTTAAAGTTTTTGATAAGTGACTTGTGTTCAAAATATTTCATCAGTTGAGAGATGGAGAACAGTAACAAAAGATGAATCTTTTAAAGCAGTGCCATGTCTTTCAAATTGGTAGGTGTGATACATACTAAAGTATCTCAAAGTAAAATGGTGTGTGTCTATGACACGCATCAACTTGAACATGTTTGAGTGTTAGTAAATCAAAGGGATTTTTTAATGCCTCTAGATATTACCAGCATGCATTATCTGATGTTAAGGATCTTAACTCTTTACCACAGGACACAAATATGTCCAAACTAGGAGCATCTGCAGACAGCAATTTAAATATTGCTGAAATGACAGGATTTGTTTCTAATGGGTAGAAAACATTGTGGGAAAAGAAGAAAATGCTGCTTACCTTTCTCCTTTTCCCACAATGTTTTCAAAAGCTCTCTTTTCCAAGGTCATTAAAACTTGGGATTGTGTGGTAAAGGGTTAAGCCCATAATCTATCCAGTGAAAATGAAAGTGGGTTTATTTTTTTCTGTATTTTGCATTCCTGTTATTTTATCAAAACTTGCATTTGTACTGACCTTAGCCCTTTCCCAAACAGCACATTTTAGCCTCTTCTTCCAATTGCAAAACATCTGTTGAGGAAAAGTTTGAAGCAGATCCATAATTTATTAGCTTTACCAAGTTCCCTGATAGGATATGAAAGATTGTAGTAGATGGAAAAAAAGTACCAGTAACCTGCATTTTCTCCTTGTCCCACAATGTTTCCATAAGTTTTCTGTCTCGGAATCATTAATGCTATGGATTGCATGGTAAAGGGTTAAGTAAAACAGATTTTGAATCTTTTTTTTTTTTTCATTATTATTTTTTCAGTATTGTTTTTTCATTATTATCATTTTTTTATCAGTATTATTCTTTTCATTTTTATTATTTTGAATCCTTTTTTTTTTTTATTATTATTCTTTTAATATTTTTTCATCATTATTATTATTTCATTGTTATATTATATTTTCATTATGACTATTTTTCATCATCAGTATTATTTCATTACTCTTATTTCATTATTATCATTTTTTCCTCCATCATTGACATCAGATCTATTGGCATTAAATTGTAAGTAAATCCTTAGAGCGCCTTCCGTAACTATAGTTGCCCATGTGTAGAGTAAGATCAGACAGCACAGAACATGCAGCCTGATCTTTGATCTACACTTTCCACTTTGCTGTGACATTGTTCAAGAGCAATGTATCGGTCTATATTGAAACTATTTGGGTCTTGTTTCTGGACTGAAACTGTCCATTAAATTTATTTTCGGCGCTCTAAGGGTTAAATCCTGCAATGGCTTGAACAAAGTAACATTAACTTTTTACTTTGGCTTAACCCTTTACCGCACAATGACGCCTTTTAACGCCCCTGGGAAAGAAGCCTTTTGAAAACATTGTGGGAAAAGGAGAAATGCTGGTAACCAGCATTTTCTCCTTTTCCCACAATGTTTTCTGTCTTATCAAAGGAAAATTGAACTATTTTAGCCACAATGAAATTGTCGTCTGCAAATGCTTTCGATTTGGACAAAGCTAAAATTTTGTCGTCTGGTAAAGGGTTAAACCTTAACTTAAATGCTTTAATATTCATTACTCGGACCTAAGGTTGTCTTTGCCTAAAAGGTGATTTCCTTGCACTGGTTAGTATCCAGGAAATAAGATAAAACAGAGTAGAGTTTATTACTGGTTGGAAGCCAGGAAAAACATTTGCCGTATCAACAAGAATTTTTGATACAGAAGAAAAAAAGAAACATAAAAATTAAAATGAAAATAAGCTGTCAACAATGACGGATCAGAGCAATCCAGAAAGGTTGTTGATCTATTCAGTGGCAGATGATTGTAGGAAATTCATCCCATCAGAGTTAAGAAGTACGAAAACTCCTTGTGAACATTTTTCTCCAATCTGTTGATGTGTCAAGTTGTTGGTAGGGTTAGATTCCCACCATGGTTAGATCATTGGTAGGCAAGATCTACTATGCAAGCTGATTACTGGTTTGTGTCCAGGAAATAGTCTTGTTAGAATCATTATAAATGCACCATTGTCCACCAATAAGGAGCTGACGCTGTTACCAATGACGGACCAAGGCAAGCCAGAAAGGTTTGTCGGTCTATTCAGGGGCAGCTGTGTTTCATGCGCGAAGTTGGCCTTGTCCATCCGAGTTTTTTTTGTCTAAAACTAAGTAACAACAATAATAACATACATGTACATTTTGTTCAAGACCATTTGCAAAAGAAACATCAGTAGATTTATTTTACTCTTTCACCACCAAAGGCAATGTGAAAACCATTTACAGTTGGCATAGATCAAGATCAGACTATTTAGCTATCAGAAAATAATCAGGACCTGAACTGTCAAACAGCTGTGGGAAAAATGTTAAGTTCAAAATTAATTCCAAAGTTGACTGCTCTTTTCTTTCTTGTCCATTTTTACTCTTTACCAAATGACAAAATTTCACACTTGTCCGAATTAAAAGCATTGGCAGACAACAAATTAAAGGGGGCTGAAATTGGCAAATTTGACCTCCATAGAGTAGAAAACACTGTTGGAAAAGAAGAAATGCTGGTTACCAGCATTTTCTCCTTTTCCAGCAATGCTTTAAAGGGCTTCTTTCCTAGGGTTGTTAAAACCTGGGTTTGGTAAAGGGTGAAACAAAATCTCACGTCACACCTCTCTATGATGTCATTCTATTCAACTTTTTCTATGCACCTTATATGCAATGTAGAATGATGAGAATGATCTAACCCCTAAAGTGCTTATAGCAATTTGGGCTTTTTAGGTCAGTGCGGATGAAAGTCAGGCTGCACAAAAAATGCTGTCTGATCTTTTGTAAACACTGTCCAATATGTTGGCATTCTGGCGGATTTTCTGGTCTTTTTTCCCCTAGAAATTTCTACTTTGTTTACAAGCTACTTTAAGGGTTTTATCAATCATATATGAACTACCTATGGGTATAATATGCATTTATGACCAGGTATTCAGTTCACTGTTTTAATTTTTCTGACCTTTTTATGCATTTTTTTTTTTTTCAAGTTTTGACACTTGATGGCTACAGAAATAAGATTTTTTTATGTAGGTAAAAAAGAACAAGAATTGTGATGTTGGGGGTGTATTTGCCAGAAAATTTCATCAATGGTGGTCAGTAAAGTTTAGATACAAGATTAGTCAACACATTATGTGTAGTCTAATCTTAACCTACTGTATCCATGAAATTTCTGATTTTTATATTCATTACCTGTATAAGTAACTTAACCCTTTACCAGAAGACAATATTTTAGCCTTGTCCAAATTGAAAGCATTTCCAGACGACAACTTCAGTGTGGCTCAAATAGTGCAATTATTCTTTCACAGGGTACAAAACATTGTCGGAAAAGGAGAAAATGCTGGTTACCAGCATTTTCTCCTTTTCCCACAGTGTTTTCAAAAGGGCTTCTTTCCCAGGGTTGTTAAAAGGCAACATTAAATTGTGTGGTAAAGGGTCAAGTTTTATTTTGCACCCTAATGGTTGCAAAAGCCCGAAGACTTGGCTATTTGTCAGTATGATAGGTTTCAAGTCCATGTGGTCTGATTTTCATGAAATCCGCTTTTGCAGCCAAATGCTTAGCTTACCATTAATAGGACCATTGACTGTAAAACAGCTTTGGAGCAATTTTAACCTTAATCCTGCTAAATTAAAGAAATGAAACTTTTAAACCGATAATATGAGCCCAGATTTTCTTGTTTCAAAGGTATTTTTGGGGAAAGATAGCTTCTTATCGGACAGTTTAGATCCAAGATGACACTGCATGTTATGTGCAGTCTGATCTTGATTTACGCAGTCCGCAAAAGGTCAGTGAGTTGAGCTTAACAGCCTAAGAGTTAAGTTTAGAATTAATTCCAGGGCTGAATCCTTCAGATTACATCATACATTTAGATGTACCTCTCCTTCCATTCGATTTGTTCCATGTACATGTATGAGAGGTCAAATCTATTTTCTGTATCATTTAGATAAGCAATTAAAAAGTCCTTATTGGTTTAAAAACATTTCAAAGATGTGTCTTGGGAAAAGATTTTAGATTTATAAGGAAAATTAATACCAAATGGATATTGGGGGACAATTTAACCCTTTCCCAAACAAGCCCTGGTTTTCACGTGTCTGCAGTACAAGTCTTTTAAACACTGTGGGAAAAGGAGAAATTGCTCGTAACGAGCAATTTCTCCTTGTCCCTCAGTGTTTTCTACCCTTTTAGAGAACTTTCTGCCATTTTCATCAAATTTAGAATTGTCGTCTGCAAACTCTTTCAATTTGGACCAGTCCAAAATTTGTCGTTTGGGAAAGGGTTAAGATATGGCCATAGTTTAAAAGGTTCATTTGCTTCAGAGGTGCATGCTTTTTTTGTCTGATTTTAAACAGAAATTCATACAATTCTGCTGTTGGAGTGTTTTGAATACAAACATTTTGATTGTTTTTTTTTTTTTCAGTCAAGTTCAATTCAGTTAGATATATGAATTTAAAGTTTCAGCATTTCATTGTTTAAATGATGGATAGATAGTTAATATGTCTACTTCTGCAGAACACTAGTTTTTGTATTAACTGGTGAGAGAGGACAACTAGTTTCCTTATGTATCTCTTTACATGTTAATTCTGTATAGCATTACTTTTGTCTCCATGCCTGTTGGCCCTTACACGAAAAGATTTATCATTAATGAATTGGCTGTACTCTTTCATGTATAGACCCTATCTTCTTGAGTCTGTTCTTTATCAGCCAAAGAGAAGGAATTTACATTAGTTTTATGTAGTGAAAAATAGGTTTGACTCTGTTGAACACAGTATATCCCTCAGAATTAATATATGTAGGTATATATTGGAGAAAGGCCTTGAAATGAAGAATTATTTAAAGAAACACTAATACATGCTAATCAACAACACTGGTCAAAATTGAGATGTGACCATTTATTTACACAAGGATAGTACAAAGTGCAACTTGTCATGACCAATCACAGCCAAATCAGCATGCATCAGTGTCGACAAAACCCAAAATAGAGAAGCACTAAGTGAGTTTGGAAAATAGCTAGGGGTATAGAAGGCACAGTGAAGTAACATCACTGATTTCAGCACATACTTATCACAAAAAATTAATAGAATATAAGTGTTTGTGGAATGCAAAGGAGTTGTGTACGTAATACTTTTAAAACAAACTCTATATCATAAGTACAGTTGAGGTATAAATTGAGCTTAACAAAACAACTGAAAAGGCAAAACATAAGTGTCAAGCACTTTATGAATGGACAGATAGATCTGTGATAAAATATTTACATACCTTGGTTGTTTAAGACCTAAAGTGCAAAAAATCATGATACATGTACTTGTAAATGCGCCATCATTCATGCATTCATTCATTCATTCATTTTTTTTATTGTCTCTTTTGGAATTTCATATGGTTATGAGTGTTTCTGATACCCCCTGTCCCTGGCTACAATACTGCAGATAGTATCAGAAGCTCGCATTTCCATTAATACCACATTTTTCTTACTACATCCTTAAAAATAAGGCTTAAATTTGAAAATGTTGCTAGTGACCAGCATTTTCTCCTATTCCACAATGTTAAGTATTTATTAAAAAGAAAAACTCAATTTTTGACTGTTTATTTGTTTTCTGCAAATTCTTCAACTATCTACAGCAATAAATAATTCTCATGACACATTTGCACATAAATATGACATTGTACTTTGTTAACATATTTACAGAAATGTGACACATTTAGTTTGCACATAAATATATGTACATTGTTAACATGTTACAGTAGCATGACACATTTAATTTTCACATAAAAACATGTATAGTTCATATTACAGAAATTATTGATCTTCACTATAAACTCAGGTTTAAGCTAGAAAGACTTCAGTAATGTGAGCCACATAGGTGTAGATTTGAATAAGATTGGGAATGCAAATTGATTTAGTAGCACAGCAACATTGTAATTACAAATTTGAAAGATAGAAAAGTAGAATGAAATGAGTGAATGTTTCAAAGTCAAAATGCAATAGACTTATGATATTTGTCTTGGTCTCTACAGTTTTTACAAGCCCAGAAACATTGATTTCTCAAGAAACTACAGCCAAGATGAATCCTGTACCCTACACATTAAATGTATTAACCTTTTACCAAACATTTGTACATATTTCGAATTTATCGTCTGCAGATCTTTTGATTTGAAAGTGTGTAGAATTTGTCTTTTGGGAAAGGGTTAACAAGATTCACATAATTCTAGCACTCTTCCAATAAACATCTTCTAAAATGTATCAGATTATTTTCATCGTGTTTTTTTTTTTTGAGATCAACTGAAGGGCCAATTATTTCCATTTATCCAAGGAGATAGCTGGAAAATGTTTGCTGTTATACTGGTTGTTGTAGAATGTGGAAACATTAAAAGCAGATTTTAAAAACAGAAAAATGCACAACTTGAAGCAGATTTTTCTCCACTTACGGTAAGCAGATTCCTATTAGAATCTGCCTCTGGTGGCACTTTTCCACATCAAGGTAGAAACTTTAACCCAAGCACACTGACACTGACCTATATATTGATGGGTGGGGACAGATTTGACTGAATGGGGTTTACAGGACATTTTATTTGTACATTGTATTTGTTTTAAACTACCAGATTGACTGACAGACAAGCACCCAACGGCACTTGGATTTTGAAGGCTGTTACCAGTATTTTGATGTTAATACATGGTTCTGGGTTACTTCATTTAACTCTTTACCAAACGACAAAATTTTGGACACACCCAAATTGAAAGCATTTGCAGACGACAAATTAAATGTTGCTTAAATGGCGAGTTCTGTATTTGACAGGATGGAAAACATTGTGGAAAAAGGAGGAAATGCTGGTTACCAGCATTTTCTCCTTTTCCCACAATGTTTTTAAAAGCCTTCTTTCTTAGGGTCGTTAAAACTCGGGATTGTGTGGTAAAGAGTTAAGGAAATTTAGACTTTTGTGAATACCTACTGATTAATTACACAACCACCTTTTTTATGTCTTCTCTCATTTAGTAAAGTCTAAGAATAATCCCTAACCTCCTTTCAATGTGGACTTTCCTTTCTCAGTTCCTGGAGATTCGTGTGAGTATTAGATATTTTCCTGACCATTTTTTTTTTGATGATGGTTATGTGGGATAGAGGCCAGTGGCTTCCAAAAGAATATTTTCTGCAGTACAGATAAAAAAATGGAAGAAAGCTTTAAAGGACCACTGGCCACTGCGATATAACTAAAATAATGTTGAAAACAGTGTTATACACCATAATACATGTACATACATACCTGTAAGTATGAAGACATCTTCAGTGCTTATTGTTACAATGTAGACATATTAAACTCTAGAATGATGATAAAGACTTCCATACATTTTCAGAAATGCTTCTTTCAAGAAAAATCAGTTTCTTTGTAGATTAAAGAGATCATGGAAAGCTAAATTTTAACCTTGTAGCAAGCCATAAACTGTATTCTGCCATTCAGACTGTGGTATCTTAACCCCTTAGCTGCTATACTCGTCAGTCACAGACCTTTTGTGTACAGTGTAGATCAAGATCAGACTGCAGAAAATTTGCATTCTGATCTTGGATCTATGCTGTCCCATAAGGAGATATTTTTCCCTAAAAACAAGTTTAAAATAACATTATTCCAGTTTTTACAATCGCTTGAAAGTTTCATTTACTTTAATTAGCAGGATAAGTCCTAACTGTGTCATAAAGGGTCTCCCATGCCCCAGAATTAAGTGGGTAAGATGGTCAATTTGTTATCCAGAGGTTCTATATTTGATTTCCACTGTATACTTGGAATATATCTGAGCAATGCAACATGGAGTTTGACAAGTATTTACTGTTCAGCATTGGTTCAATTACAAGCATACAACTGAACCAGGCCATTCTGGTCTTGGTCATATACAGACTGCCAAAGTTGCAAGCACCGTTAGTATTTACATTAAGATTCAATGATTTAATGGAAATGAGGCAGCTGTTGAGATCAACTTAAACATGTGATCCTTGGTCAAAGTAGTTTTTCTGTATCTTGTAGGAGTATATTTGAGCAAGCCACCATTGAGTTTTACTAGCATTTACTGTTCAGCATGGGTTTAATCACAAGCAAAAAGCTAGTGATCCAGGCCATTCAGGTCTTGGTCATCTATAGGCAACCACAGCAGCAAGCACCAAGTACTGACAGTAAGATTTGTTAATTCAACTGAAGTGGAGCTGCTGTTGAGATGAACTTAGATCATCTGATCGTTGGTCAAACTAGTTTTTTAGAGGCTTTGTGTTTGATTTCCACTGTATGCACTGGTCTAGTTTTTCAGCCTATTATTCATTAGGTTTTCACACATGCATGAATGAAAGACTAGCTTATTATGTCCTAGTTTATATGCAATTTATCAGATTACTTAATGAGCAAAGGTGTAGCAAAAACAATCATTTTTTTTTCTTTTAGCAATTTCAAATGGTTATGTGTGTTTCTGATACCCCCTGTCCCTGGCAACAATACTGCAGAAAGTATCAGAAGCTAGCATTTCCATTTATCCCAAATTTTACAAGTATACAATGTTTGCATGAGTTTGCATACACTCAAATCATTTGTTCAAGTCATATTCTTTTTTAAAATTCTTCTTTTTGAAAATCCATTTCATCTCAATTTCTTTCTAAACAAATATGTTTTAATTTTGTTTAACCTTTTTACCACACAGTCCCAAGTCTTAACAACCCTGACAGAGAAGCCTTTTCAGAAACAATGGTAACCAGCATTTTCCCCTTGTCCAACAATGTTTTCTACCTTATCAATGATAGAAATCATCATTTTAGCAACATTTGTCATCTGTAAATAATTTCAATTTAGTTCAATCAAACATTTTGCCATATGGTACAGATTGTTATGAATCCCTGGATAATTAATTTCCCACCTTACCCCAACCACAAAGTTCCTCCTCTTTTAAAATATTAGATTTAACGCTAGCAACTAAATTTACCAACCTATCCATAAAGATACAGAGGTTTTCCTTTTTCTTTATTATTTTTTATTTAAGATACCATGGCTGTAAAGTGCCTCTGCAGGGAAAAGATGAAAAACCATGTAGCAGGGGGCAGTAATCAGTAGAAACTGCAGTGGACAACGTGACTATGTGTACTTACATGATAACCTGAACACAAAACCTGGGATTTTAAGATGTTCAATTGAAGTAAGTAATAATCAAGATCAGATCGCACAGAATGTACTAATCCTCAGTCTACGCTGTCTGTTATTTTTTCACAGTGGCTTCCATGAATTAGACACTTACAGGGTAATCTTACAATTATGTGGGTCCTCATTTCCAGACGACAGGTTTCAGATTGGTTCCTATTGATTGTTTGTTTGTTTGTATTGGAGTTTAATGCCATTTTAATAGCTAAGGTCATATCATGCTAGTCAGTGATATTTCCTGGCTTTCTCACACCAGTACTGGCACAGCTTTCTTTCCAAAGCCACTGACTACTTTTCTCACATGCATCAGAGGTGAGAGGTGAAAAATTGCCATAAAGAAAGTTTGCCTCAACCGGGTACTGAACTCGCAACCACCAGGTCACGAGTCAGATACACTAACCAGTGAGCTACCTGGACAGGCAGGTGTCAATTGAAAGCATTTAGAGATGTACTGGCCATTCAAGAATCAAATCTTGCTAAAATAATATTTAAGATCTTTGTTTAACTCTGTACCACACAATCCCGACTTTTAGCAACCTTGGGAAAAAACACTTTTGAAAACATTGTGGGAAAAGGAGAAAATGCTGGTATCCAGCATTTTCTCCTTTCCCCATTGTTTTCTACCATATCGAAGACAGAAGTCATCACTTGAACTACTTTTAATTTGTCGTCTGCGATTTGTGCTCTCAATTTGGTGGGGGTCCAAAATTTTGTCATTTGGTAAAGAGTTGATAAGAAGAAAACATTCAGGTTAGCGGAATGAATACTTACTACCAAGTGTTAAACCCAGGATTGTGAGGTTTAACTGGTTTACTACAGAAAAAATATTTGTCACAGGAAATCTTAGACTTGTCCAAACTGAATGCATATGCAGAAGACAAAATAAATGTGACTCAAAAGATGAAATTGAATTTTGAAAGAGTGGAAAACATGGTGGGAAAAGGACAAAATGCTGGTTTCCTGAAATTTCTCCTTGTTCAGCAATGTTTTCTATGGCCTTCTTATTTAAGGCTGTTAAAATTCAGGATTTTTTAAGGCAATTGAAACTGGAATTATTTTGTTTAACGCTGTTTTCAAAATTATTTCTAATTATATGGTGGCAGCAAGTGCTCCTCTCCATGCTTTTCTGGAGTTTCTTTAACCAGTTTTAAGCACAATATTCTTTCCAAGTCACTGGCTGCTTTCCTACATAACCATTGCCAAAGCAATGGTCAGCAGTAAGAGAGGAATGAATCCTGGCGCAATGGCTATCATTAATCCTGGGAAAGAAATTGGCTGAGCCGGGGATCAAACCAGTAACCTCCTGTTCTAAAGTCCTGTATGCTACCAACTGAGATATGGGGGCTCAGGGTCTGCAGGATGTAAGGAATTAAGAAGTGCAGAAAACCAAAGCATTTGTAGATAAGTTAAATGTTACTCATAAAATACCGATAGTTTGTCTTGAATAGAATAAAAACACTGTGGGAAAAGGAGAAAATGCTAATTACCAGCATTTTCTCCTTTTCCCACTATGTTTTCAAAAGCCTTAGAAATTTAGAATTACAGAAAAGCAATTCTTAGTCATGCCCAAATTTGCACTTGCAGACAACATATAAATATTCAGTGTGGCAGAAATTATGAGATTTGTCATTTAAATGGTAGAAAACATTATTTATTGGACAGGCCCATAGGAATGCGGGCTAGCAGGAGCTCAGCCCCTCCCCAAAATAATTTGTCAAAAGCGAAATTGATAGTTTGTGTTTGTCAAAATCTTGCATGTACATGTCATAAATCTTGCATGTATGTGTCATATTCAATACTTGTTGAATGAGCGCCCTGTTCCTACCAATCTGCATTTTCTTTTAAGCATTGTAAAATTGATAGATCTACTTTGTCTTACATTAAAAATACCCCTGTCCATATGATCTGTTCTTTGACATGAAACGTCATTCAAAAATCTAAACATTGAGTCAAGGAATAAAGATTGGACATGATTTTGTTGGTTTCAGTGAACACCAAATTGCCATTTTTGGTGATTTCGTGCAGAAATCATGACATCCAAAACTACGAAATAAAATTTGTAAAAGGAAATACATGTAGATCCAAATAAAATGAAAAAAAAAAGTAAAAAAAAAAAAAAGAAAAATGTATGAAACTAAACCTTAGAAAATCACCATTCTTAGTTGATCTCAAGCCTGAGAAAAAGATGAAAGGTTTTATAGCATTAAAGCTAGATTAATGTGTAGATTATATATTTTTACTAACAGATCAAACAAATCTACCCCTTCAATTAATCCCCCCCCCCCCCCCAAAAAAAGGCCATTTGCCCTAAACTTCTCACCAGAGTAAAGTCATCTACAGTTGATAAAACTGAAGAGATTCTGTTTTAATAATGTAAAAACAATTAAGTGTAAGTGACCTACTTTTTGACCCAACATGACCTTAATTTGAATTTGTCCAAAATATCATCAAGACAAACATTCTGACAAAGTTTCATGAGTATCAGGCTGAAAATGTGGCCCTTAATGTGAATACAAGGTTTTTCAAAAATTTGGCCCAGAAACCTACATTATGACCTGACATGACCCAATCTCAAATTCATCCAAGATACCATCACAACAAAGATTCTTACCTAATTTCATAAGTATCTGGTTGAAATTGTGGTCTCTAGAGTGCACACAAGGTTTTTTAGCTCACCTGAGCACATAGTGCTCAGGGTGAGCTATTGTGATCGATCGTTGTCCGGCGTCCGTCCATGTGTCCATCCGTCCGTCCATGAACAATTACTTAAAAAATCTTCTCCTCTGAAACCGCCCAACAGATTTCAATGAAACTTCACAGAAATGATCCTTAGGTGATGCACTTTCAGAATACTTCAAAGATTTGAATTCCATGAAGAACTCTGGTTGCCATGGCAACCGAGAGAAAAAACTTTAAAAATCTTTTTGTCCCAAACCGTAAGGGATAGAGCTTTCATATTTGGCATGTAGCATCATCTAATAGCCCTCTACCAAAATACTTCAAATTATGGAGCTGTTGTTGAAATTGGCCCTATGTTGTGGGTTCTCGGATTTCACATAGAGATAAAGAGGGAATTGTTTACACTGTAGCATCTACAAATATTGACCAATCAGTACCAAACATGGCCACAGTGTATATGCCCATAAGGTCTCAGATGAGTTTGATTTTGGATCAAATCCAATCAGAACACCAGGAGTTATTTGCCCTTGAATTTGCAAAAATTACTGAATCTGACTTTGTTTACACTAGCATCTACAAATATTACTCAGTCAGCACCAAACATTGTCAAAGTGTGTGTGATCATAAGATCTCAGATTAGTTCAATTATGGATCTAATCGGACCAGAACTGTCTGAGTTGTCTGCCCTTGAATTAGAAAATTTGCCATATTTGACTTTGGTCAATATTTGCAGATGCTAGAGTCTAAACAATCAGTACCAACCTTGGTCAAAATATATATTCCCATAAGGTCTCGGAAGAGTTCAGTTATGGGTCAAATTGAACCAGAACATCCAGAGTTATTTGCCCTTGAATTGGACAAAATTTCCATATATGACTTTGTTTACACTCTAGCATCTACAAATATATACCAATCAGTACCAAACTTGGTAAAAATTTATATGACCATAAGATCTTGGATGGGTTTTGATTATGGGTCTTATTAGACCCAAACAACATGAGTTATTTGCCCTTCAATTAGAGTTGCTGTATTTGACTTGGTTTACTCTGTAGCATCTACATGTATATATAATGCAAACTGAAAATCTTTATGTTTAAACCCAAAATGCCTAGAGCTATGATACTTTGCATGAAGCATCACCTTGTGGACCTCAAGAAATTTTGCACACAAGATGCCCCTGGGATCATTACAGGTCCAGCCTCGGGGCTTAGACGTTTGTACTTAGGTATCTTTCGTGCAATTATAAGAAAATTTTCTGGGTAACCAAAGGCCTAGACCTCTGTTAAAGTTGTGAGTTGTCTCTCTTTCATAATCATTTGGTCTTGAACTTCAGTATTTGGTATTTATCTTTATTGTTAACCTGTACTGCTTAGTACTCAGGTGAGCGATATAGGACCATCATGGTCCTCTTGTGTCTCTAAGTGGTGGTAAACAGTACAGGAGCAACAACCTGACTAAAGAAGATGGGTCAGTGCTGTTTGCAGATCTTGTTAGTCTTTCTTTCCTCTTGAAGAAAACATTCAGGAATCGTATGCGGAATCTTCAATATTTTCTGATATTTCTTTTGAGCTCACCTGAGCATGAAGTGCTCGAGGTGAGCTATTGTGATCGGTCAATGTCCATCGTCCGTCTGTCCGTCCGTCCGTCCGTTCACAATTACAAAAAAAAATCTTCTCCTCCTAACCTAACTATCAGATTTTAATCAAACTTCACAGAAATGATCCTTAGGTCATGCTCTTTCAAAATCCGTCAAAGAATTGAAATCAGTGAAGAACTCTGGTTGCCATGGTAACCGAAAGAAAAAACTTTTAAAAATATTCTTGTCCCAAACTATAAGGGCTAGAGCTTTCATATATGGCATGTAGCATCATCTAGTTGCCCTCTACCAAACTACTTCAAATTATGGCCCTAGTGTGGAAATTGGGCCTATGTTGTGGGTTCTCGGATTTCACATAGAGATAAAGAGGGAAATCTTTAAATATCATATTTGGCATGTAGCATCATCTAGTGGCCCTCTACCAAATTACTTCAAATTATGGCCCTAGTATTGAAAATGGCCCTATGTTGTGGGTTCTCGGATTTCACATAGAGATAAAGGAAATCTTTAAAAATCTTCTTGTTCTCGGATTTCACATAGAGATAAAGAAGGAAATCTTTCAAAATCTTCTTGTCCCAAACCGTAAGGGCTAGAGCTTTCATATATGGCATGTAGCATCTAGTGGCCCTCTACCAAAATACTTAAAATTATGGCCCTGGTGTTAAAAATTGGCCCTATGTTGCGGGGTCTCGGATTTCACATAGAGATAAAGAAGGAAATCTTTAAAAATCATATTTGGCATGTAGCATCATCTAGTGGCCCTCTACCAAATTACTTCAAATTATGGCCCTAGTATTGAAAATGGCCCTATGTTGTGCCACCAGGTTCTTGGATTTCATATAGAGATAAAGGAAATCTTTAAAAATCTTCATGTCCTAAACTGTGAGGGCTAGAGCTCTCATATATGGCATGTAGTATCATCTAGTGGCCCTCTACCAAAAACTTCAAATAATGGCCCTAGTGTGGAAATTGGCCCTATGTTGTGGGTTCTTGGATTTCACATAGAGATAAAGAAGGAAATCTTAAAAAATCTTCTTGTCCCAAACCGTAAGGGCTAGAGCTTTCATATATGGCATGTAGCATCATCTAGTGACCCTTTACCAAAATACTTCAAATGATGGCCCTGGTGTTAAAAATTGGCCCTATGTTGTGGGTTCTTGGATTTCACATAGAGATAAAGAAGGAAATCTTTAAAAATCTTTTTGTCCCAAACCGTAAGGGCTAGAGCTTTCATATTTGGCATGTAGCATCATCTAGTGGCCCTCTACGAAAACACTTAAAATTATGGCCCTGGTTTGAAAATTAGCCATATTTTGTTGGTCTTGGATTTCACATAGAGATAAAGAGGGAAATCTTTAAAAATCTTCTTGTCCCAAACCGTAAGGGCTAGAGCTTTCATATTTGGCATGTAGCATTATGGTGTTGAGTCTTCTTGCAAGTGGTTGTGGGAAAGAGGTTGATCACCATTATATCTTGAAAAGAGTCAACTCGATACTGATCTGCTAAAATATTAATTAATTTCTTGAGCATCTCTGCAACAATTACAGTAAACTTTGCTTATTACTATATTGCTTAATACAATATATTGCTTATAATGACGTTAATCCCTTGGTCCCAACAGGGTCTCTTTTTATAAGAATATACATCAGTTAAAACGATACTCAGATAAAACGATATGATTTCTTCGGTCCCCTGAGTATCATTATAAGTGGAACCCTATTTTGGGCTGTCACAGATGTCAACCCATACCAGGTATGTGCCACTATTGGGAAACACGGAGTCTTTTAACTGTTTTCTGCAATTATTGTCTAATTGTTGTCAACTTTTCATTTGCCTTTCTATCAAAAGGTCATTGCATATCTAATTTATTTTTGGACCTACTCATAAAAAAGGTATAATCACAGTATTAAGACTGAATATCAAGGCCATATCTGTGAACGATGGGTTATGTGCATTTAAATTTCACAAACACATTTTGATAATTTACAATTTATATACACCAATAGTGTTGGATTTGGGTCTTTGTACGAGTAAAACATCTATTAAGCAACCACTCAAGGGACTGCCAAAATTGGTCACTTTAGAAAATGGTCTCTTAATGCAACAAAAACTTATTCAGATTACATGGAGTGGCAACATTTCTTGCACTCAAATAATACCTTACTTTCTAGAAAAGCCTTTGTTGGTAATACTCATTACAATACTCTCACTAAGAAGATTGTAATAAGTACTAACAACAGGATTTAGCTCAGCATAAAGGGGCATTCAATTCCAGCTAGTCTTATATATTTCAACAGAGACATTGGAATTCCTATCGCTTAATAAAAGTGTTGGCTTAATAAACATAGTCGCTTAGCTAAGCAAGATCAACTGTATTGCCCTTTGACAAATTGGAATTCATGAACAACTCTGGTTTCCATGTCAACTGCTGAAAAAAAAAAATCAACCCAAACACAAAGCCTACAACTTAATTGGCAACAGTAGCACTCTACCAAAGTACATCGAATTGTGACCATAGGAAAAAAAAAATAAGTGCTTTGTTGTTGGATCCCAGTTTCCACATCCAAATAAAAGATCTTTTAAAATCTTCTTTCATCCAAACATTAACCCTAGAACTTTCATATTCAGCATGGACTAGTGGATAGTTATGCTCCCGTAAGAGCGAGCATATAGTCGCCACTTCGTCTGTCTGTCTGTCCGTCCGAAGCAATTTCTCAACAACCACTTGACGGCTCTTGTTTGCGAATAGCATTTACCAAATTTCCTCCTTGAAATCAGAAAAAGTCCTTTGAAGTCACAATGTGGGATCAAATATGTAAAGAGTGTGTTCTTGGAATCCTCCTATTCCATATTGTATGGCCCACAACATACATTTGGCATGTGATTCTGTCTGAAAACCCATTATCAGCTCACCTGAGCGTAACATACTCATGGTTAGCTTTTATGTATCCTTGAATATGCGTCGCCAAAATTCCACTGTTCATTATATAAGTATCATAGTTCGAGCATAATCTTGATCCATCGCCCAGAATGTTTGTAAGGTTGTGAACATGAACATGACCACACTCAGCAACCACAATTCTGGCTCAGTCATACTCAAAAATTCCCTGGATGTTCATAATGACCTAAGGACAAATCTGATCAAAATGGGGACAAGCTAAAAGCATCAAAATAGGGGATCTTGATGACTATTCCATTGTTTACACTCTAAGGCCTATAATTTCGACTATCATTTTCTTACCTGCTCTGATTGTTGGTATTGTCATATGGATGAATCATTTTCAAAATTAAAACATTCCAGCAAAAAACAAGAGGCAAGTGGCCATAACAATGACAGCTGAGTTGCATTTCAGGTGAGCGATTTAGGACCATCATGGTCCTCTTGTTTAACGATTTGGCCCACTGACCAACTTTTTGACCCGGCATGATCCAATTTCAAAATTATCCAAAATATCAAGACAAACATTATGACCAACTTTCAAGAGTATCAGGCTGAAAATGTGGCCTCTAGAGTGCACACAAAGTTTTTCTAAGATTTAGCCCTACTTTTTGACCTGAGATAACCCAATTTCAAACTTATCCAAGATTTTATCAAGACCAACATTCTGACCAAATTTCATGTGTATCAGACAAAATGTGGCTTCTAGAATGCAAACAATGTAAATGTTGACAACAGCAGGACAGACAATGCAAGGCAGACCCCTGACACAGTACAATCACCAAAGCTCATCTTGAGCACTTCATGCCCAGGTGAGCTAAAAAAAAAATAGTTTGCCCCTCCAATCTGAAAATGCTTCCTACGGGCCTGTTGGAGAAGGAGAAAAAGCTGGTTATTACTTTTCAAGTTTTTCAAAGACAACTCCATCATTTGAGCAACATTTGTCATCCTGGAGCTAGGAGTCCTACAGTCAAGTGTTACCTTTTAACTCTTTACCAAACAACAAATTTTAGACTGGTCCAATTTGAAAGCATTTGCAGACAACAAAAACAAGTGTGATTTAAAAATTGAAATTTGTTTTGGGCAGGGTAGAAAACATTGTGGGAAAAGGAAAAAAAGCTGGTTACCAGTATTTTCTCCTTTTCCCACAATGTTTTCAAAAAGCCTCTTACTCAGGGTTGTTAAAAGTTGGGATTGTGTGGTAAAGGGTTAACCCTTTCCCAAACAACAAATTTTAGACCCTTTCAAACTGAGAGCAGTTACAGACAACAAAATGAATGCAACTAAAAAAATGAAATTTGATTCTGCAAGAGTAGGAAACATTGTGGGCAAAGATGAAAATGGTGGTTACCAGCATTTTCCCCTTTTACCACAAAGTTTTCTAAAGGCCTCTTCATCAGGATCATGAAAACAGGATTGTTTGGTAAAGGGTTTAATGTTTAATGTAATATTTCAGATTCGTCTGTAATGACAGCATTTACGTTACTTTTGCAGACTGTGTAGATCAAGATCAGATAGCACAGGCTGTGCAGTCTCATCTTAGATCTACATTGTCCACGTTTTTGTTATGCATGTTGATGGAAAAAGCCTTGATATGGTAATTTTAGGTCTGTTTTTCCGAATTACAACAGGGTCATGCACGTCTGAATGGTAAAGTGAAGGATCTGCGATTTCCAGCCTTGGCGGAAGCACTGGGTTTTTGTGGGAGCATCCTTGGGTATGACACTTCAGGGCCCCAGTCTCGTACTGGTGCAATTTAGGAAATAAAAGAACATAAATATGTGAGCTGTCACTGTGAAGTAACTGAAATAATGATGAAACGGGCTTAACTCTTTACCACACAACGAAAATGTAGACTTGTCCAAACTGAAAGCATTTGCAGACGACAATTTAAATGTGGCTGAAATGATGGAATTTGTCTTTGATAGGGTAGAAAACATTGTGGGAAAAGGAGAAAATGCTGGTTACCAGCATTTTCTGCTTTTCCTACAATGTTTTCAAAAGGCTTTTTCTTCAAAGTCGTTAAAAGTTGGGATTGTGTGGTAAAAGGTTAAAACACCATTCAGTTAATCCATTACCACACAGTCCAGAGTTTTAGCAAAACTGAGGGACGAACGCTTTTTAAAACATTGTGAGAAAAGGAGAAATTACTTTTCAAAAAAAATCTAACCATTTCAGTAACATTTAATTTTTCATCTGCAAATGCTTTTAATATGGAGCAGTCTAAAAGTTGGTCATCTGCTAAACAGTAAATAAATCAATTAATGCTATTTGAAAAGATCCAATTCATTAATTTAACCCTTTACCAGACAACAAAATTTTCGCCTTGTCCAAATTGAAAGCATTTGCAGACGACAATTTCAGTGTGGCTCAAATAGTGCAACTTTCCTTTGTTTGGGTAGAAAACATTGTGGGAAAAGGAGAAAATGCTGGGTACCAGCATTTTCTCCTTTTCCCACAATGTTTTCAAAAGGCTTCTTTCCCAAGGTTGTTAACAGGCGGCATTGTGCTGTAGAGGGTTACACACTTTAACGCCAAACCCCCATAGCTCAGTTGGTAGCGTACAGGACTTGAGAACAGGAGGTCGCTGGTTCGATCCCTGGCTTGGCCAATTTCTTTCCGAGGATTGATGATAGTCATCGTGACAGGATTCATTCCTCTCTCACCGCTGACCATTGTTTTGATGATGGTTATGTGGGAAAGCAGCCAGTGGATTGGAAAGAATATTGTGTGGAGTACTGGTAATAGAACTCCAGGAAAGCATGGATATGTGCACTTGCCGCCATGATATAACTGAAATAATGTTGAAAACGGCATTAAACACCATACAATTAATCAATAACACTTTAACCTTTTACCAAACAATCCCGACTATTGATGGCCCCCAAAAAATGACTTGACAACATTGTTGGTAAAGGAGAAAATGCTGATTACTTTCATGTTTTGTTCTCAGGTTGCTAGTATTTAAGGGTTGAGTGCATATTTTTGTGTTACCATCGAGAAATAAAATGCAATTGCCTTATTACATGACAAATAACGCCTTTCGGGCATTATGTTAAGCCATATAATTAGGCAATTGCATTTTATTTCTCGATGGCAATACAAAAATATGTACTCGACCCTTATAATTGCACTCGCTATTCACTTGAATCA
This sequence comes from Tridacna gigas, assembly GCA_945859785.2. Taxonomy (NCBI): domain Eukaryota; kingdom Metazoa; phylum Mollusca; class Bivalvia; order Cardiida; family Cardiidae; genus Tridacna; species Tridacna gigas. The sequence goes on along the minus strand of OX244034.2, from coordinate 62,354,767 downwards.
ATTTTCGAAAACAAGAGAGAGAAAAAATATTGGACAAATGCAATAATAAATACGAGTTAGTTTTCCTTGGTGGCGCGCATCTAAATACACAATCTGTTTTCAGCCTTGCAACATATTCTTTCAGTCGGAGATTGCCATTATGCTGCTTCAAAATCAATACATTCAATAATTTTTTAAACAAAATAGAAATTTCTGATACTCTAGGTGGAAAATCTTGTCTAGTATCTAAACTTGAGACTGAGCAGATGACACGTTCATTCGACTGACATCTCTCAAATGATATTTTGCTCAGAATGCATACATATAGGATACTGTTGACAGACCTGTTCTCGAGGGGTACCTAGGTCATGCTACGTTTTCCATTCCAACATGATCCAAATTTTCTAGCAAACTATGTTAAGTGAATGATGCCACCGTTTTATATGAACTGCTGATTTGAATGTAAAGAACGGTGTCACAGCTATTAATTTATAAACTGCGATAAAAACAAGGAAATGGACAAGTTACTATTAAAGGAATAGTCATTTCAACTGACAAAGTTCTTATAAGATCTAATTACCTTTTTCTGATCAATATACAGCTGTTTATTGTGCTTTCCCATGTTCAAGTCCTCTCGCCAACCAAGCTTAGAATAACACATTTACAAAACAAGAAATCAACTTCCTTTGCATGAATAATTTTTCTGTTTAAACAGTGCACTAAATTTAACTTAGTGACCTGGATTTTTATAGGAATCGGTTGCTGACGTATCAAATGATGTAACTGATGACGTCGGCCATTAAAATCTTTGACTTGCTATTGGCAAGGTGTATTTTCTGTGTTTAGGGGTACAAATAAAGATGATAAACATTTTTGTTCAGTTTTTTTCCAAGTTTTTCAAGCAAAAGAAACAAATTTATCCATATTGGCCTGTTTCAGCAATGGAAATCTTTAAACAGCAGGTAAGGAGCTTGCATGAAATCTAAAATTAGACAAAACACAACAACTTGGAAAAACCGAAAATAGTCCCATTGTATTCATCTGCAAATAACTTGCAGTTTTTGTTGTCACATGACCGGACTTGGACCATTCAAAGAAATGATTTGTATAATGAGTGCAATTATTTATTCTTTTATTTAAAATTGCTTTTTATCTGGGATAAATGACCTAGGCTGTCACTGTAATCTGAAATATTCAGTACTATAAAATCAGTCATTCATTCATTTCTTTCATACATTCATTGTGGGCCTTATATTTGTTATTGTTTAAGGTTGAAATCTGTTGAATTGTTTTCGATGATGTATTTAGAGTATTGATTTTTTTTTTGTCTTGAATCTTTGTCAGGGAGAAAATGAGCTTGCCCCAGGAAACTTCATCTTAAATACAGACTTGAGGTAGGTCAAAGTATTCAGTCAGTTTTTACCTTTTTCGTTACAATTTTTCCAAGTTATTTTTCAAATTTACTATTTCTTTGGCTAATTACATTTTTGAAAATAGAGATACGCGAGTGTGTCTTTCTTACTTCATCATTTTGAGCATAAAATCCCTGTCTGAAATGCACTTAGCTTGGCAGTACTGGTGCAATAGTAGGAACACTGGGTGTAAGACATTCATAATGGTTTAGTTCTCGGTGTACAAATTTAGCAAGGCTTATATCTTGGTACTTTGTACAGTAGAGAAGTTTTCCTATCAAAGTATCGGCTTAAAACTTGACTTACCAAACATCTTTCTTATACTGTGCACATTAAAGTTGGCTTTCTGGCATGTGCATCCTTAAAATGTTCAAGGTTAAATGTAGGCAAAATATCTTACTGATGGGGTACTTTGAATTCAGACTGCTAGCAAACACCTTCAGAAACATATCGAAAGTTACAGGTCAAAGTATAGATTTCAAAGCTCACTTATAAAACTTTGACAGTAAATACAGATTGCTGGCAAAACAATCCATAGCAAAAGATATTAAACTTATTGTGTTACTATAAAAATAATGGCTTAAAAGTTCACTGCTAAACATTTTACTTACAGTGATACGTTTAACCATTTACCAAACAATCCCAGGTTTTTACGACCCTGGGTAAGTAGGCTTTTGAAAACATTGTGGGAAAAGGAGAAAATGCTGGTAACCAGCTTTTTTCTTTTTCCCACAAGGTTTTCTATCATATCAATGACCTAAGGCTCAGTTGTGCCAATTTTGAATTTGTCGTCTGCAGATGTTTTGAATTTGGAAGAGTAAAAAATTGTCGTTTGGGAAAGGGTGAAATCAGCTTCCTACCATATGCATCCTTAAAATCTTCAATGTGTAATGTAGACAAAAATAAAAGCATTAATGTTCACTTAAAATATATCTTATTGACCGGGCACATTGAATTTTGACTGCAAACACCTTCAGAAAAATATCAAAACCTAAAGGTCAAAGTATAGATCAAAGCTCACTTATAAAACTTACAGACAGTATATTCAGATTGCTGACAAACCCATCCTTAACGTAAACATATTTAAATCCAGGATTCAGTTATCAAAATATCCTCTTAATATTAAAGGAAAAAAAAAACTTGCCTTCCTTAAATATAAAAAAAAAATCGGCCTAAAAATTCTCTGATTAGATCTTTACTAAACAACAAAAACACTAACATTTAGCTCATTTGATTGGATTTGCCATTGGAGGGTTGGTAAATGATCAAACATCTTATCTATTTGATACATTTAATTTGGGTTGTGGATAAAACATGTTTTACATACTTATTTGGTAATCAAAAACTGTCTTTTACAACATTACCGAACTTAACTTCATATCCTATGAAATGGTGAGGTTCAGTAAACTGATAGTAGGGATTTCCATTTATCATATCTAAATTGTGGACAGGGGTTTGATAACACAGATGGAAGTTCCGACTATCAGGTAGCTGGTAATACCATTTTCGAATTGATTGTAAGGGGTACATTTAAATTGTCTTCCTGGCATATGCATCCTTGAAATCTTCAAGGTAAAATGTAGACAAAAATGAAAGCTTTAATGTTCACGTGAAATATATCTCATTTACCAGGTACTATGAATTCCGACTGCTAGCCAACACACCTTCAGAAACATGTCAAAGCATAAAGGTCAAAGTATAGACTTCTAAGCCAACTTATAAAACTTACTGACAGTAAATTCAGATTGCTGGCAAACCCATCCTTAACATAAACATATTTACATGTAACTCCAGAGTTCACTTATCCGAATATCCTGATAAGAGTCAATGCATATATATTAACATTTTACCTACTGAGTACAGTAAATTCTGGCTGCTAGCAAACACATCTTTCAGATAAAACTGCATATGTCTAGGTAAAACATAACTCTAGTAGGCGCCTTAACGTTCACATATTAATACTGACCCTCCTTTAGTAAAATCAAATATATCGGCCCACAAGTTCCCTGATTAGCTCTTTACTAAACAACAAATACTAAACAACAAAAACTTTAATCTATGTAAATAGAAATATTTGCAGATGACTGATTTCACTGTAACTCATTTGATTGGATTTGCCATTGGAGGGGTTGAGAACATTGTGGGAAATGAAGAAAATCCTGCTTCCCAGCACTTTCTGTTTCTACACTGTTTTCACAAGCCATCTTCACTGTTGTTAAAACATGTGATTGTTTGGTAAACAATCAAACATCTTATATACTTGGTACAGTACATTTAATTTGGATTGCTGATAAACACATGTTTTACATAAAACTGTGTATTTAATTGGTAATCAAACCTTTCCTTTTCAAATAATAGTAAACACTTAACATAAATTCATATCCTATGAAATGGTGAGGTTCAGTAAACTGATAGTAGGAATTTCCATTTACTATATCTGAAATGTGAACAGGGACAGGGGTTTGATAACACAAATGGAGGTGCCAACTATCAGGTTGCTGGTAATACCATTTTCAAATTAATAATAAGGTCAAATGTACATAAAATATCAAGAAAAAATACCATAAAAAAGCCTTTTTTAATTTTCAGACTCCAAATTGAAGTTACCAGCAATACCCCTTTTCAAATACCTGTATATGAAAATTGTGACTTCTTGGTTCAATTATCAGTTTTAAAAATTCACCTGTAATACTTACTATACATTATATATTTTTTGCTAGGATAAGAGTAATGATAATCAAAGTGAAATCTTAAAGATATAAAATTTGACAAGCAAACATAAAATTAAAATACTACATCAAGTTATCAAAATATCAGTTTTAATAATAAAAAAAATTAAAGTCCTGATTACCAGCATAATCAAAGAAGTCATTTGAGCTAAAATTTGCTTGTCATCTGCAAATGCTTTCAATTTCTTTTGGGTCCAAAATTTAGTCGCCAAGCCCACGTAGCTCAGTCTGTAGCGCACAGGACTTGAAAACAGGATGTCACTGGTTCGATCCCCAGCTCGGCCAATTTCTTTCCAAGGATTGATGATTGTCATTGCGACAGGATTCATTCCTCTCTCACCGCTGACCATTGTTTCGAGGATGGTTATGTGGGAAAGCAGCCAGTGGCTTGGAAAGAATATTGTGCAGAGTACTGGTAAAAGAAACTCCAGGAACGCATGGATAGGTGCACTGGCCACCTTGATATAACTGAAATAATGTTGAGTGTTAAACATCATACAATCGATCAATCAACCAAAATTTAGTTGCTTGGTAAATAGTTAAACTTAATTTTTCTGTAAGGTAATCAAACTTTCTACACTTAACTCTTTCCATACCATAGATGACACCAGAAGCTTTCATGAATAGTGTAGATCAAGATCAGACTGCACATTCTGTGCAGTCTGATCTCTGATCTACACTGTCCACTACTTTATTCTTGTATATGACCAAAATGTCTCTGTGTCTTGCAGTGGAAGTGCATTCACAGCCACTGAGAAAATGCATTTTGTTTAAATATTTGGTAGTGTCAGAGTAAATGCCAAAGGTATAAATGTCTTCCATCCCTGTCCATATTACATCAGGACTGGTGTCTTCATGCTTTGTGTCAAAATGAATGAAATAACAAATACCAGAAAATCTCTGCATAATGAACTTAAGTTCATTTCTAAATTCAAAATTGTTTTTGTTTGTACATTTTTTCATGCTTATTTCAAACTTCTGCAGAGGTTTTATGGACAGTGCTATCACCACATTGATAACCTAGGTACCGGCCTGCAAAAATGTACCTGATATGGCCAATGTACGGAAAAGTATGTAGGGCCTTATGCCTTTTCTGTTACAAAGTATTTTGTAGGTTAAGATGGTACTGTCATGGAGTGTGTTTGCAACCCTGGTGCAGAGATCATCTATAGAGACTAGAGTATCTCTGCCAAGTCTGATTCAAAACCTCACCCCCAAATATTTCAATTTTATACCTGTCTCTTTCATGGAAGACTGTCAGGCCAAGGCATGTCTGAAAGCATTGTAATCGTGACTCCAAAGTGATATCAGGATGGCCATTGATATGCTGAAACCCAAATTGTATTGAGCAGATAAGAAAATGGCCATTGACATGCCTAGAAAAACTGCTCCTCTCTAAATTGGCCACACCATGCTAGGTGGACAGTCTTGTCTGATGTCTGGAGTGTTGAAAAATATGCTAGATAGTGTGTCAGCATATTACAAGGTAATGGGTTCTACTTACTACCATACAGGCTCTCTTTTCATCTACGTGATAAAGGGACATTGTGGAGAACATTTATAGAAAGGAAATTAGTCTTTTTCAACAAAAAGGAAAACTTAAGGAGAAAGGTAGTAATTATTTTGTAAATTGCAAATACTAACTTTCTCCATAATTCTGTTTCTGCTGGAGCTTAACAAGTAGTATCTGTATGGTATTGAGTAATATTTTAAAAAGACTGTCAGGCCACGGCATGTTTGAAGACATCTGATTGTGATCCCAAAATGACAGTAGAAAGGTCATTATAAAGCTGACACAAAAATAAGCACTTTTAGAAAATGACCATCAACATGCCTGTGATATGTTCCATTAATTATTGGCCACACCATGCTAGGTGAACAGTCTTGTCTGGTTAATTAACCCTTTACCAAACGACAGAATTTTAGACTGGTCGAAATTGACAGCATTTGCAGACTACAAAGAAATTTTCACTGAAAAATGGAAGTTTGTACTGGGAAGGACAGAAAACATTGTGAGAAAAGGAGAAAATGCTGGTTACCAGCATTTTCTCCTTTTTCCACAATGTTTTCAAAAAGCTTCTTTCTCAGGGTCATTAAAAGTTGGGATTGTGTGGCAAAGAGTTAAATGTTTGGTGAGTGATGCAGAATGCATTATTGTGTCAGCGTATAGGAAAGTATGTAAATGATTTCTACTTAAATGAATGTAAAATGTTCAAAACTTGTAATTCTGTAAAAGCAATAAGCCCAATGAAGTGATTACTTTGGCCTACTTGGGGATGTGGAAGTTAATTGTTCCTTACCTCTGTTTTCGTTTTATTTTTAGGTCAAGTACAGAACTCGAACATTTACAGAATATGGCAAAGCCAAGATGAATCATCATTTTTGAAAATGGAACAGTTGATGATATACTGTATATCGGTTTTTTTTCGTGTCCCAAAATTTTCGCAAGTTCGGTCAAAATCAATTTTCACGTTTCTTATTTTCACGAATGCATTGGTATATTTCTATTTTTCGCGAAATCGTATATATATGATGGCATCAAACCCTACAAAAATACTTTTTAGTATATCTGATATTACATACCGGACGTATTAGTGCACTGCAAAATGGGGGGAAAAGCTATAGAATCACAAGATTTACCTTGATAGTCGTGTATTTCAAAATCGCAAAATTACTCCTATTCTTAGTGATACCAATGGTATATTATATACATAAATAAGAAAAAAGATTTATTCAAATCTTAGACTAAGGAATTTCCTAGTCGGTTTATTTATTCACAAGTCATGGTACTGACATTTGACTACAAATGGACACTAGGAAACAAGGGAATCAACTTTGCTCTAACTTCAGAATAATGATTACCGGTACCTAATGACAACTCTCCCTATACAAGTATAGATCGTTGTGTCAAGTCTGTCTATTTTTTTTCAGTGTTTCAAGATACCAGCATTTTCAAAGCCATTTCTTGCAATGTCAGGCTTTTCCTTTAAATGATTGTAAAGATCTGTTAGCCACTATGCATCGAGAGGAACATTATTACTCGTCTATTCCGTTGACAATAAACAAGTGTGTCTAAGCGAAGAAATTTTTTCTCATGATGTTTGTATATAAGGAAGGATTTTTAGACTGTATGGAATATTTAGCGAATATAATTTTCGCGAGAATGACCCTCTCGCGAAAATAGCGAAAATTTCATTCCCGCGAAAAAAAACTCGATATACGGTACATTATAGTGGTGTAAACAGTTTAGTTCTACTTGTTACCATAGTTACTTTTTACTTTTAAGATTCCTGCAATGGACAGTTTTTGAACATATAAGAAGGGAAAGGCACCGTTTTCTCCAGAATGGATTATGTGCATCTAGCTACATATCACAGAAATGACATTCATTGCAACCAGATTTTTGAGCAGGGTTATTCACTGGTTTCATCTCGGCTGATTCCATATATACACATCATTCTAACCCTGTCCATATCAACGAGGTTTCCGTTTTTAGCAAATATAAGGGTGACATGATCATAAACATGGAGATGCCCAAGAAAATTGTTTAGCAACATCAACAATCATTTTGAAGTTATTCACATCTAACAATCTGTTGGTGAAAACTGCCAACAAAATTGATAAACCACGTTAAAAAATGACTTTACAAAAAATTAAACTTGAATTCCTTTTGTTCCTAAGTTTGTCGAAATGGGAAGGGATCCATTATTTTTTTGTATCGCAGACAACAAAATTAGCTCAAAGACCTAATAAATTACTAGAGATTTGTCCATGGAAATGAGGAAACATTGCGGGAAAGGAAAAAAATGCTGATTACCAGCTTCTATTGCTCTGCTCACAATATATTTAAGCATAGTTTGTATGGGATTGCTTTAACTCTTTACAAAACAACAAAACTTTATAGACTTTTCCAAATTAAAAGCAAATGCAGAACAAAGTAAATGTGATTCAAAAATATAAAATTTGCTTTTGGAAGGGTAGAAAACACTGGGGGAAAAGGAGAAAGTGCTGGCTACCATCATTTTCTCCTTTTTAGTGGATTTATATAGCAAATCCACTTACTGTGATCATTTTGACTGGAACCAAATACATCATGTGTAACGACGCATGTGCGCTCACACTGCACTATGATATCCGTTTGACCTAAACTAAATATACTGTCATTCGCGCTTTCGCCTATACTATTTTCAGTTTTGGCTGATACACCTCAACTTCGCATTTGTCACTACTATATATACTGTTCAGCATGTGTATAGCTATAGTCCAAAATCTAATACCAGCAAAAAACTTGTAAGACCAATTGACTGATCAAATTACCAATCCTTAAGCAGTAATAGAATAACAGTTACTGCACGGCCAGCTCGTCAGAATAGTTTTGACTTTCCCTGACTTTGCTAACTCCATTTTAAAATGACTGCGCATGTGTTGCATGTGATGTTACTTTTTAATAACAGCATTTTACAGCTTTATGCTACTCCACAAATCCGCTTTCCAGGACTTTGAGTCCTTTGATTCTACGTTGTTTTCAAAAAGTTTCTTTCTCAGGATTGTTGAAAGTTGGGATTATATGGTGAATGCATAAGGTTTAATTCATCCCCTTACTATACAAGAACATTTATATTTGTCCAAATTGAAAGCAGAAGACAAATTCCTTGTGGCCCAATTTATTGGGATATTAATTTTAATTGATAGAAAACATTGAGGGACTGGGAAAATATGCTGATTATTAGCTTCAGGGTTGTTAAATGTTGAATTTTTTAGTAAAGAGTTATGCTTTTGGCCAGGCGCTGGTAGCTCAGTGGTAATGTGTAGGGCTTGTAATTTAGGAGCCAGAAATTTGATTAAAGGCCATGCCAAAATTCTGTTAAAAAATACTGATTTTAACTCTTTACCAAACAACAAAATTGTAGACTGGTCCAGATTTAAAGCATTTGTAGATGGCAAATTGATTGTAGCTCAAATGGTTATTTCTGTCTTTAATATTGTAGAAAAATAATATTGCAGAAAATATAGTAGGAAAAGGAGAAAATGTTGGTTACCAGCATTTTCTCCTTTCTTACAATGTTTACAAGTGCCTTGTTTTCCACAGTCTTCATAATTTCAGGTTGTGTGGTAAAGGATTTGATAATTTCTCTATTTATTGATGTGGTAAAACAACTATACTGAACCAAATGAGAAACTTCCGATTTCATATACATACTTTTTTAATGTAATGAAACAAAATCATATTAATATCTGCCCAAACTGTAAGCAATTGTCTGTGTGAAGGTGGTCTACGTAGACGTCGTTCTTAAGTTGGCTGTGTATTGATGCGACATCAGTGTGTAAATCTTGTTAAATGGGCACGTACACACCATCGCTGGATAAGGCAACAACGGAATAGTCTTCTTTTCTATGACGGGTCGAGATTTTCCATTCGTCGAAGTGATGGCAGGGTTCATTTATACCTAAAGAAATGAACATTATGCCGACTGTTGTGTACCTGAACAAGATCGTTTTAGGAGCGCAGGTTCTGTCTTGGTCTGGACAGGCATTGCGCATGGTTATCGCACACCACTTGTTGTGATCGATGGGAATTTGAATGCCCAACCCTACCGAGATGAAATCCTTGTAAGGCACATCATTCCACTGTTTCAAAATGATGCCAATGTCACTCTATTTCAACATGATAATGCCACAAACCATACAGCTAGATACTGTGAATTTCCTCAGGACGAATAATATTGCATTCATTAATGATTGGCCCGCCAAAGTCCAGATCTGAATCCCATCGAACACCTGTGGGATAACTTGGACCAGCGTGTTGGAGGTCACCTATATTCCACCGTCTAACATCAATGAACTAACACAAGCCTTAATCCAGGAGTGGAATAACATTCCACAGGCAGAAATTAACCCACTTGTCCGTTCTATGCGCCAACAATGCCAGGCAGTACTCGGGTGGTCACACCCGGTACTAATGTGTGATTTTGGTCTACGACCCCTACATTTAATCAACTATTTCATCAGTTTTCCATGAATGTAGAGCGATAAAATTTTACACACAAATTCACATTGAAATACTCTTTGAATACAAGTAAAAATAATTTAACCCTTCTTTCCACATTTATGTATATCTGCACTTAAACACAGCGGAAGTTACTTATTTTTTTCAGTATATTTACCTGGAAAAATTGTTAAAAATAATTGTTAACTTGTTTTTGTAATTCCAAGGTACACAAAAAAATTTGTACTGTCCATGTTGATCTGATTCAAATACTGTTAAAAATAGCATTAGACACTGTGAAGATGCTTCTGCCTGTGATACACGTCCATTAACCCATAGAGCACTGGAACTGACTTATGTTGTTTTTGTGGACAGTGAAGATCAAGATCAGACTGCACAGAATGCAGTCTGATCTTGGATCTGCACTATTTGCTAATTTGTTACATATTCTTGCAAAGCAACCTTGAAATGACAATATATCAAATGATATTTCCTGTTTGAAAAGACCCATTTTATCAATTCAGCACTCTAAGAGTTAAATCTTTAATTTTGTTTCATTGATTTTTGAATGTATTGGTTAATTTGAAGTACTGACAAACAGCATGTCTTTCGTAACATAATGTACCAGCAGTGTTGCTTTATAATGGTTACAGCTTAACTTTTAAACATAACGACAACATTTTAGGCTGGTCTGAAGTGAAATGATTTGCAGACAACAAATTAAATGTGGCTCAAAATGATGATTTCTGTTTTTCATAAGGTAAAAAACATTGTGGAAAAGGAGAAAATGCTGGTTACCAGCATTTTCTCCTTTTCCCACAACACTTTCAAAAGCTCTTTCTTTCAGAGTCATTAAAACTTGGGGTTCTTTAGTAAAGGTTAGGCCTTTAATTATACACCAAATAGTCATTTCTTACCTCTTAGAGCATCTTTGTTCATTGTCCTTATCAAATTAGTCAGTTTCTATCTGTATGAAGCACTAACAGTACATAGTTTGAGCTCAGACTGGGTTGAGCAGGAATTAACCCTTTCCCAAACAAGCCGTGGTTTTCACGTGTCTGCAGTACAAGTCTTTTGAAAACACTGTGGGAAAAGGAGAAATTGCTCGTAATGAGCAATTTCTCCTTTTCCCGCAGTGTTTTCTACCCTTTTTGAGACCTTTCTGCCATTTTCATCAAATTTAAAATTGTCGTCTGCAAACTCTTTGAATTTGGACCAGTCCAAAATTTGTCTTCTGAGAAAGGGTTAAGCTTTTATAAGCATGAGCCTTGATCTCGACGATCTGCACTATCCACTTCAACTCTTTACCAAACGAAAAAAATTTATAGACTTTATAAATGTGTAACAGAAATTCAAATTTGTTTGGGAAGGTTGGAAAACATTGTGGGAAAAGGAGAAAATGCTGGTTATCAGCATTTTCTCCTTTTCCCACAATGTTTTCAAAAGGTGTTTTCTTAAGGGTCATTAAAACCTGTGATTGTGTGGCAAAGAGTTAATCAAACATTCTGGAGAAGGGTTACCCTGAAAGTGCAACTATTTTGGTTATGATTCGCTTGGCTGTTTCGAAGAAAAAGTTGAGTTACTGTCGTAGCACTGACGTTGTCTACGTTGTCGTGGTGCAAAACCTTTGACATTTTGTGATATCTCTTGTATTCTGGAAGATATTTACTACAAACTTGAACAAGCTTTTATCTATCAAAAGAGGAACCCTTACAACAAGTGCAGATAGCCATCAAAGTATTTTTGAAAGTCAGTTACGCTTGTTTTTCGACTTACAATTATACCCCCGCAAACGAAGTTTGTGGGGGGTATACTGGAATCAGCCTGTCGGTCGGTCGGTCATGCGGTTGGTCGGTCGGTCCGTCCGCAAAATCTTGTCCGGACAACTCCTCCCACAGTTTCAATCCAATTCCCTTGCTACTTGGCAGAAGTGTTCATTAGGAGCTGTAGATGCGCAAGACACACATTTTGTAAAAATTCCATCAAGAATTACTGAGTTATTGCCCCAGATTTGACTTAAAAATGCTTGTCTGGACAACTCCTCCTACAGTTTCTGTCTGATTCACTTTAAACTTGGCATAAGTGTTCATCAGGAGTTGTAGATGTGCAAGACGCAACTTTCGTGAAAATTCTATGAAGAATTAATGAGTTATTGCCCCCGATTCACATTTAAAATGCTTGTCCGGACAACTCCTCCTACAATTTCATTCTGATTCGCTTTATACTTGGCAGAAGTGTCCATTTGGAGTTGTAGATGTGCAAGACGCAAATTTTGTGAAAATTCCATCAAGAATTACTGAGTTATTGCCCCTGATTTGACTTAAAAATGCTTGTCCGGACAACTCCTCCTACAGTTTCTGTCTGATTCACTTTAAACTTGGCAGAAGTGTTCATTAGGAGCTGTAGATGTGCAAGACACACATTTTGTAAAAATTCTATCAAGAATCACTGAGTTATTGCCCCTGATTTGACTTAAAAATGCTTGTCCGGACAACTCCTCCTACAGTTTGTCTGATTCACTTTAAGGAGGTCTTTTCTGTCATATGTATAGTTGGCCAACATTATGCGAAAAGGCACCTTTGGACATTTGCAACAAGTGTGGATCCAGACCAGCCGCTGTGTCTCAGACATATTGTCAGATCATGGTCTACACTTTTTTACACTCATTTAGTTTTGTGTCCAATTAAATTGATACTTTGCATAAATATTCACCAGGAGCAGTAGAGGTTCAAGATGCATTTTTCTCAAATGTTTGCCAAATTAATTACCTCTGAATTTACTCAAAACTTGTTGTCCAGAGAACTATTCCTTCAGTTTAAGTCTTATTCGCTTGATATTTGTCATGATATTCACCAGGAGCAGTAGATGTGCAAAGCACAAATTTCATGAGTGTTGGCCTAATGATTACGGAGTTATTGCCCTGCCCCTAAATTGACATAGCAGAGTTATTGCCCTTGTGACATGAAATATAGGGGCGGGGGTATTTATCACCTTTAGTGATAGTTATTCTAGTTTTCGCTGGAAAACCAAGCAACTGCAGCCAAGCCTTGGCACCTGTATGTGGTGCTGTTGTTTTAGTAAGTTTTTCCCAGTCAAAGTCTAAGCTGGTACTCTGCAGCAACTTACAGTCCCTTAACCCTTTACCACAAAATTGCCGCCTTTTAACAACCCTGAGAAAGAGGCCTTTTGAAAGCATTGTGGGAAAAGGAGAAAATACTTGTAACCAGCATTTTCATCATTTATTGTGCTGGCTGGTATTGTACCCCCACTCGTTATTTGGGGAAATCTGAAACACCCCCCCCCCCCCCGCCCCCAAAAAAACAAGAGGACCATGATGGTCTTATATCGCTCACCTTAGTACTAAGCAGTACAGGTTAACAATGAAGATAAATACCAAATACTGAAGTTCAAGGCCAAATGATTATGAAAGAGAGCCAACTCACAACTTTAACAGAGGTCTAGGCCTTTGGTTACCCAGAAAATTTTCTTATAATTGCACGAAAGATAACCTAAGTACAAACATCTAAGCCCCGCGGCTGGACCTGTAATGATCCCAGGGGCATCTTGTGTGCAAAATTTCTTGAGGTCCACAAGGTGATGCTTCATGCAAAGTATCATAGCTCTAGGCATTTTGGGTTTAAACAGATTTTTCAGTTTGCATTATATATACATGTAGATGCTACAGAGTAAACCAAGTCAAATACAGCAACTCTAATTGAAGGGCAAATAACTCGTGTTGTTTGGGTCTAATAAGACCCATAATCAAAACCCATCCAAGATCTTATGGTCATATAAATTTTTACCAAGTTTGGTACTGATTGGTATATATTTGTAGATGCTAGAGTGTAAACAAAGTCAAATATGGAAATTTTGTCCAATTCAAGGGCAAATAACTCTGGATGTTCTGGTTCAATTTGACCCATAACTGAACTCTTCCGAGACCTTATGGGAATATATATTTTGACCAAGTTTGGTACTGATTGGTCAATATTTGCAGATGCTAGAGTGTAAACAAAGTCAAATATGGCAAATTTTCTAATTCAAGGGCAGACAACTCGGACAGTTCTGGTCCGATTAGATCCATAATTGAACTAATCTGAGATCTTATGATCACACACACTTTGACAATGTTTGGTGCTGATTGAGTAATATTTGTAGATGCTAGAGTGTAAACAAAGTCGGATTCAGTAATTTTTGCAAATTCAAGGGCAAATAACTCCTGATGTTCTGATTGGATTTGATCCAAAATCGAACTCATCCGAGACCTTATGGGCATATACATTGTGGCCAAGTTTGGTACTGATAGGTCAATATTTGTAGATGCTAGAGTGTAAACAAGAAGATTTTTAAAGATTTCCCTCTTTATCTCTATGTGAAATCCGAGAACCCACAACATAGGGCCATTTTCAACAACAGCGCCATAATTTGAAGTATTTTGGTAGAGGGCTATTAGATGGTGCTACATGCCAAATATGAAAGCTCCAGCCCTTACGGTTTGGGACAAGAAGATTTTTAAAGTTTTTTCTCTCGGTTGCCATGGCAACCAGAGTTCTTCATGGAATTCAAATCTTTGAAGTATTCTGAAAGTGCATCACCTAAGGATCATTTCTGTGAAGTTTCATTGAAATCTGTTGGGCGGTTTCAGAGGAGAAGATTTTTTAAGTAATTGTTCACGGACGGACGCCGGACAACGATCGATCACAATAGCTCACCCTGAGCACTATGTGCTCAGGTGAGCTAAAAAAATGGGGAAAATAACCTAGGCCCTCATATTGTCCCTCTGCTTCGACTGGGTAGCGCCGTAATTGCATCACTGACAGTTGCCCAATAATTGAAGAATATTTTGATGATGATTTATTTCAATAACAAAGTGAACAATAATCCAGATTCACAATAATAGCCCGGTCTTCGTGCTTACAGCGGCAATCAGATTTTGATATTTACTTTTTTCATTAATTGCAATCAAGAGGAAGATTATTCAAAAGAAAAAAAAAAACAATGTAGGTTTTACTTCTGCTTGAATTTTTTCTATTTTTTTTTTTGTTCTATTTCGTTTCACTGGGTTTGGTTCCGTTTCATTCAGTTCTGTTAGGTTTCACTCTGTTTTGTTGCATTTCGCTTCAATTCTGTTTCGAAGTTTATAGGGACCCAAAAGTTTCTTTAACCCTTTCCCAAACAAGCCCTGGTTTTCACGTGTCTGCAATACAAGTCTTTTGAAAACACTGTGGGAAAAGGAGAAATTGCTTGTAACAAGCAATTTCTCCTTTTCCCACAGTGTTTTCTACCCTTTTTGAGACCTTTCTGTCATTTTCATCAAATTTAAAATTGTCGTCTGCAAACTCTTTCAATTTGGACCAGTCCAAAATTTGTCGTTTGGGAAAGGTTTAAAAAGAATCCCCACCTACAGCATTTCGGACTGAAACCCTAAACACTGATATTTTTTAGGCCTCATAAAAATGAATGTAGGAGAAGAGAAGCATGGATCTTCGATGAAATGTGTATCTGCTGATTCGCCAAGCCCCATAGCTCAGTCATTAGCGTACAAGACTTGAGAACAGGAGCTCGCTGGTTCGATCCCCGGCTCGGCCAATTTCTTTCCAAGGATTGAAGATAGTCATTGCGACAGGATTCATTCCTCTGTCACCACTGGCCATTGTTTTGACAATGGCTATGTGGGAAAGCATCCAGTGGCTTGGAAAGAATATTGTGCAAAGTACTGGTAAAAGAATCCCCAGGAAAGCACGGATAGGTGCACTGGCCGCTGCGATATAACTGAAATAATGTTGAAAACAGCCGTAAACACCATACAATCAATCAATCAATCAGTGTCTGCTTTAGGACTATATGTGAATGAAAAAATAAAAAAACAGTTTGACAAGGAAAAACATTTTGTGCAGGAATTATGAGATTCTGGGATATAACATCCACAGATATAATGCAGATCAGTGGACACAAAAGTATCCAATCGGTTTAATCCTTTCCCACACAATCCCTAGTTTTAACAACCCAGAGAAAGAGGGCTTTGAAAACACATTCTGGGAAAAGGAGAAAATGGTGGTAACCAGCATTTTCTTCTCTTCTCTCGATGTTTTCTACCCGTTCACAGCCAAAAAGTATAATCCCAGCCACATCTGAATTTCGTTTGCAAGTGCTTTCACTTTGAAAGATTCTAATTTTTTGGTGTTTGGTAAAGAGTTAAACTATTCTACAGTGTCCTAAAACAAGCAAAAAGAATGCTCCAGGGTCCGTATTCACCAACCATTCTTAAGAATATTCTTGGTCTTGTTCTCCAAAATTTTCCAAATTTGAAAGTAACACACCCTCTGATTGGCTAAACCATTTGGTTTAGCCAATCAGAAGTTGTGTTACTTTCAAACTTGGAAAATCTTCAAGAATAAGTCTAAGAACGTTCTTAAGAATGGTTGGTGAATATGGACCCACAGAATCCTTTTAACATGTAGACATGTAGCAGCAGCACTCATCATTTTATCCCTTGATGTACCACAGAGAGATCATCAACCTGAACATTCTAGGCATGCAGCCAGGAAGGCCAGGCTTCAACATTAACCCTGTTTCACACTTGTGTAAGCCCGAGTTTTCATGACCCAGAGAAACAAAGCTTTTGAAAGCGTTGTGGGAAAAGAAAATGTTGGTAACTAGCATTTTCTCCTTTTTTCCACAACTTTTTGTAAAGTTTTTTCCAGTCTATGAGTTGCATTTGAACTGTTGTCTGCAAATTCTTGCAATTTTGACCAGTCTGAAATTTTGGTAATGAGTAGCCTAAAAACCATCAAATAAACAAATGCCAGCTTTCTCAATCGAGAAAAGGGACCAAACCATCTCAATTTCAAAATTCCTTTTGCCAGAGAATAAAGCAAATTTGATCTCGCAGTGTAGATCAAAGATCAGACTACACGTTTTGAGCAGTCTGATCTTGTTCTACATTTTCTGCAAAATGCGGTCTTTTCAGCTTGAAAAACACAAACGACACGATCAATGTTGGTAGAAATGAAAAAGTAACTTTACGTAGATCTACAGGTGATTACAGTAGTGTTGGAATTTAATATAACCTTGCATTCTGACAGTATGGGTCCACTTGCACGCGCATTCCAGCCACATCAGGACTTGAGTAAAGAAGATCTAGATCTATCAAAAAATCCAGTTTAGATCAGTATCAAAAATCGTATTTTAACTTTAGAACGCCTTTCACAACTTATGTTGCTTCTGTGGCCATTGTAGATCAGGGTCAGACTGCACAGAACACTCGGTTTGATCTTTGAGAGACCTGCATTATTAGCTATTTACATGACGTCATGTGAAATGTGACGGTTGTGTCTTTAATCAGTAGCAAAAGTAGGCAAAAATAGGCGGGAAATCGCTTCAAGATTGGCATTACAAGGAGGAGTTAATGACCACCTCGCACTGCTTAGACGCACCCAAGTCACACCCACCTCCTCTCACTAGTTGTGATTTAGGCAAAACCAAGTAACTCTCGTAATATAAACAAATAGCTGTCAACATTCACAAAAAATATAATATTTAACATCTGTAAAGGTTCCTCCGTTAAGAGATACAAAGAATTCATCACAAGGTAAATATCTGGCTTGAGCAGTCTTGTTGACGTTGCTTAAATTACACATTTAAAAGTTAGAATTTTGTGTCCATTATTGAAAATTGCATTGATTTAAATCGAAGTCTACAAAGTGACATTTGTACAGTATACAGTACAAAGTCACACTGGAATACAGTACAAAGACTGAAAGAGATTCGAACACCCGACATCTGAAAACTTGGCTCATTATTTGACCGTTTTAAACGGTTACCAAACAACCCCGAATTTGGAAATATTGTGGGAAATGGAGAAAAGGCTGGTAACTAGCATTTTCTCCTATTCTCACATTGTTTTCTTGCAATGACAAATGCCTCAATTGAGTCACATTTAAATTGTAGGCTGCAAATCCTTTCACAACAGGAACCTGCAATACTTTTTTCATCTGATAAAGAGTTAAAGGCCCACTGGTGGCCAAAAATAAACAATTTAGGAGTCGAAATGAGGGTTGTTTAATTCATACCATGTAAAGGTACAGATATTATAATACATCTGACAATGTGCGATAAACATAATTAACTGAATCTGTATTCTTAAGAACATCTTTATGAAGGTAAAATAGATAGAAGTATGGGGAAGAAAGATGCAACGGGCACCAGATCAGCACCTGTAGAACAGTATCGAAAACAAATAGGTGAGTACATGATCCATAGTCAGTGGTTTGTTCAAGGTAAAGATTCTGTGACATTGTCCCATCTCATAAGAAAAGTGTCCCACCATAGTGGACAGAGTGTGTATATATAAGTTATATAAGTAAAATATTTTTCTAATGCTACAGATATCTAAGTTCACAGACAAGATGAAAACCTAGGTGAAGAAATGCAATCCTGCATCAATTCAAAAGTTTTGTCATTTCTAAGTATTTTCAGTTTCATCCTAAAATCAATCCAAATTTTTGGGGTCAATCTAACAACTGTCTGAGGTAGAATGGTCCTTTGACATGCAGAAAATTTACTAATAGCAAAAAGTTTCAGCCCAGGTCAGCCTTTGGGAACTGCACAAGCCGACCTGGGTCAGTACTTTTTGCAGATGCATTAAGCCCCCTTGTCATCGGGCACTGCTCATATTTTTTTTCTATTCCCCATCTAACGGTAAACAGTCACCTCCTTATGGTTTTTCCTTGTAAAATATCAACTTTTACCCTCCCCCCACCTCCAAAAAGAACTTGCGATTAAAATCTTGTTTAATCCTGATTATCAGCATTTTCTCCTTTACCTGTAAGGTTTTCAAAAGCCCACGGTGTCGAAAACTTGAGATTGTGTGATAAAGGGTTGATGCCCCTTCAACAGACAACCACCTCTCTGACCTGCAGATGACTATTAATTGTCTTGCAGCAAACTACTTAAACCCTGTGCCGCACGATACCGCCTTTTAACGACCCTTGGAAAGAAGCCTTTTGAAAACATTGTGGGAAAAGGAGAAAATGTTGGTAACCAGCATTTTCTCCTTTTTCAAAGAAAAATTGCATCTCTTGAGCCACAGTGAAATTGTCTGCAAATGCTTTCGGTTTGGACAAGTCTAAAATTTTGTTGTCTGGGAAAGGGTTAAAACATTTAATAAAAGTTTGTGAGTATTAAATTCTCATTTTGCCACAATGTTTTCACATTTAGCCATTTACTCAACCTTAATTCAAGCATGTTAATCCATATTTTACAAAGATGTTTTACAAGTTGTTTGCTGTAAATTGGTTTAAGGAAGTTATGAATTAACCTGAAAGATTTTCTCTAACTACAGACTTGTAAGCACCACTAGCTGAAGACCATGTAGCTTGTGTCATGGCCCTGTGTCCATCATGTGTCTGTAAAAGTGTGCATGCATCCTTCCATCTGTATGTGCATTATTTTAAAAAATATTCTTTTCTTAAACTACCCATCCTCTTTTTACAAACTTCATAGAAATGATCCTGTGATGGCCCTCTATAGAATTTTTTCAAAGAATTTGTTTCCAATAAAAAAAAAAAACTCTGTTGCCATGGCAACAAAAAAAAATATTAAAAATCTTTTGAGATCGTCTTTGCTGAAACCATAAGGCTTAGGGCTACTAAATTCCACAGGTAATTTCATTAAAGGGACCTCTTTTAAGATTGGTGAATTTAAAGCCCAGGGGCCAAAATTGGCTTTGTCCTGCGGGTCACATGTTTTACATGGGCATAAAAAACTTTGTAAATAAAAACTTAAAGAATCTTCTTGTTCTGAATCATAAAGCAAGGAGCTACCAAATTTTGCATGTAGCGTTATCTAGTGGAATGTTCAAATTATAGGGATCAAAATTGGCCCTACCCCTGGGGTCCCAAGTTTTGGTCAACTGAAAACTTCACCAACGTTGTTCCTAATTGTAATTCCAAGGGCTACACAATTTAGCATGTAGCTTCATCTAACAGAGTTCTACCATTATGTTGTCCCATTTATAGCCCTTGGGTGAAAAACTGACTTCCCTCGGGGTAACAAGTTTTACATGGGCTTATAAGCTGAAAACTAAAAAATCTTCTGGTTCCTAACCTTAAAGGTCTAGTCTCCCAGATTTTTGCATGTAATCATACAATTGATCGTCTAGAATGTTAAAATTATAAAGCTAGGGGTAACATATTGTATAACATATATAGTGAAAACTTAAAAAAATCATCATGTAATACATAAAGCTATTAGGTTGTAATGCTGGTCCAGGGAAATAAGTCCTGTTTATTCATAACGGATACATATAGCTTGTTTCCATTTACTTTTTTTTTTATTATAATTCCAGGTAAACAAGATTACAAGAAAAGCAAAAAGGAAATAAAATCTATGAAATCCAAGGCAGATGCTCAGAAATCAGCTTCACCCGTAAAGGTTTGTAGTTTGTCTCACCTTACCTTAACCCTTTCCCAAACAAGACTCTTCCAAACTGGAAGTAATTGCAGATTACGGATATGAAATTGATGCAAATGAGCTGTAGCTCTCAGACAGGGTGGAAAACATTGTGTGGAAGGGAAACAATGCTGGTGATCAGCATTTTTCTTGGTTTCCAACAATCTTTCCAAGAGTTCTTCCATGGAATTGTTAAAAACAAAATTGGTTTGTAATGACATTGGATTTACACTAGCTATGCTGTCAACAGTGGCAAAGCTTTAACCCATTACCAGACGACAAAATTTTACCTTTGTCCAAATTGAAAGCATTTGCAGACGACAATTTCAGTGTGGCTCAATTGGTGCAACTTTTCTTTGATAAGGAAGAAAACATTGTGGGAAAAGGAGAAAATGCTGGTTTCCAGCATTTTCTCCTTTTCCCACAATGTTTTCAAAAGGCTTCTTTCCCTGGGGCGTCAAAAGGCGTCATTGTGCAGTAAAGGGTTAAGTGCCACAGTTACACGGAGGCTGGTAGACGAATGTTTTACTCTTCAAATTCTGGCTTGGTAAAAGTGTAATATAAGCTGTCCTCTGTGGAAAAGGAGTTTAATGCATCTGCAAAAAGTTTTGACTCGGGTCAGCCATGGCACTCCGAGCAGGTTAAAGGTTAGCTACCTGATAATAATCTTGGACCAAAATCGGCTTCAAAAGCAACAATAATACAGTAAAACCCCTCTATTAAGACCACCCGTGGTACTTTTGAAAATTGGTCTTATTAGCAGGGTAGTCTGATTTCCGGGTTTCACCCACTTAGATTTTGAATCAAACCCAGACTATGTGTAGACTTATGTGGATTTAAATTAGGTTCCAAGTAATGTATACATATTTTAGTCGGGGAAGCCTATGCCCACACATTTAAATGACAACAAGAAAATTTTCATGTTTATTGTAAAGTTAATATGTGCTTGAATTTTTATGAATAAATTCACATGGCAGTGAATTCCCATTCATAATTGCCTATTTAAACTCTTACAGCAAGATATGTACATTAATCAAGAATCTGAACTTAAAGACTACATAATTAAATGTTACTGATAGAACTTGTCATATTCCCTGTTTTAATCTGCTTTTTTTTTTATCTTGTGTAGTCTCAAGAACTCCTACTCCACGCGCTCATTTTCATTTTTAAACAAAGAATTTCGAATATTATTAAAGAGCCTGACGTTATTTTTTCCCCCATTTTGATTCGAGTTGAATGTTTGAACAGTCCTCCTAATCGTCAATCGCAAAGTTGAAGTGTTCGCCAGTTCAAAAATCGCATATTCTCAACGATATTAGTATGGCTTTAATGTGTAACAAAAACCAAATAATTATCCCATCCCGATCGCTAGATATTAACCCAAGCATCTCAAATTCAATTCAACATTTTATTGCATTAAACAAGTACATGTTTATGGCAAATAGAACAAAATACTGAGAGAACATGGATTTACATGAAGAGCATAAATTATGTGGAAATAAGCAAAAATTAATACAAATATGAAGAGATAACAGTAATATTAAACTAGAAGAACTGATATAGGTATATGTTTTAAGCACAAGCTAATTTCTTAATAACGTGGCATAGTAGATAAATTTACTTAGGTTATTGATAACTGTTGATGAAGTGTCTGTTAAAAGGCTACTGAATTTGTATTCATTTGGCCATGTATAATAGTAACGTTTAAGATATTGTTGTCGTAGATGAGTATATTTTGGGCAAATTAACAAGAAATGGAATTCATTTTCAATAATGTTTTGATTACAATTTTCACAGATGCGTAGATTCCTAGGTTGTTCAATATATCGTCCGTGTTCTATGGCTAGATTATGTGCAGAAATTCTAAATCGTGTTAAAGCTATTCTGAATTTTGGGACTTTTATTATGTTAAGATATTGTTCAAATTCAAAAGAGTGTTTAAAAACAGAATAGCACTCGAGTCGCGGGGAGTTATTAATCGAATGATACCAACGCTTGTAATATAATTGTAGAATGTGAAACTTTATAGGCTCTAGTTTGATACGTATATTTGTTTGATGTTCCCAAATAAATGAAAGATCGTGTTCGATTAGAATTTGCTTTATATTGTGTGCCCAATTATTTCCATTATAAATTAGTTCATTATCAGCGTCGTTTTTTAACATGATGTAAGTTTTATGTAAGAGACTATTTTCATTTTGATTTAATATTTTTATCCAGTATTTTATCATTGTTATTTTTCTGTGAATATACATTGGAACTCGTCCCAATTCTCCAAATAGTGCGTCACGGTTGGTTGATTGCTTAACGTTTAGTATTTTTCTACAAAATTTGGTGTGAATCAGTTCTATATCTGGGGCTACATGTGTGCCCCATACTTCGCTTGAATAATTTAATATTGAAGAAACTAAAGAATCAAATAATTGGAGTTTTTGCTGAAATGGTAATTCTGTTTGATTGAATATAGTAAAAAGATTGTGAAGGGCCAATGATGCATGTTGAGCTAAGCGTTTTTGCGTTACAAAAGCTAGATGTACAAAACAAATCGTAATTACCCGGATGTCGACATGTTTTTCACCCGTGTCAGCAATGTGTGATGAACGCCTGATTAACGAATAAAAGCCAACTTAATTATCACTAATTCATTGGTCATTCGATTATGTAAGGTAACACCTTGATCACTTAACACGACTGTGTTACTGTAGTCAACAGATAAACAAAAGATCGCTAATTGATTGTCTACTCCATCGGACCCAAGAATATTCGTACATGAAGCACGGCCTCCAGTTCGCGATTATGGACGCGTGAAAATTAGCTGGTCGTAAAAAAATGTGAAAATTAGTGAAAATTAGTGGTTGTTTCACGGGGTTAAAATCTATTGGTAATTACTCATTGGTACTGAAAATGGTGGTCGTAATTTCGGAATAGCGGGGTGCCCATATTTCCGGGGTCGTGGTCATTGATTATGAAGAAGGAAAAATTCCGTTCTGACAAAAATCGTTCGTAATAGCGGGTTGCTCGTATTACCGGGGTGGTCGTTAGGAGAGGTTTTACTGTATACTTTTAAACCTTAAGAAATGTCGTATCCATTTATTAGGCAGCGAAAGAGTTAACTTCTTTGCCTCATAATCGGTACTTTGGCTGTTTCATGTTGACCTCATTTATCTCCAGCTGATGACTTTTGATAACATTGTGAAAAAAGGTGCACTGAATGTCAAGAAAAAAATATGGAACAATTGGGAACTACTCATTCTGAATAATTTCTTCATTTGCCACAATATTTTCAAACATATTTTTTTGATACATTAAAAATTTTTCTTTGAAATAAAATGTCATTATCACATTTTCTTTGAACTCTTTGGAGATGGCAGTGCACCTATCCATGCATTCCTACTGTTTTTGTATTGGTACTACACAGTCGTCATTTCAAGCCACTGCCTGCATTGAAAAAAAAGTTTAGTATATGCATACTTTAACTCATTACCATGAGACAAAATTGAAACCATTTGCAGATGACAAATTAAATATGGCTCAATAAAGATGGAGTTTGATTTTTGTAGGGATAAAAACATTGTAGGAAAAGGTGAAAATGCTCGTTTCCAGCATTTTCTTATTTTCCCACAATTTTTCAAAAGGCCTTCTTCATTTGGGTTGTTAAAACTTAGGATTGTTTGTTAAAGGGTTAAGCATTGGAATAGGCAGTGACTTTCAGGAAACGTTTCTGCTATTCTGAAGTCAGCCTTGCTATCCTAAGACTTCAAGACCTTTGCAGTATTAAATGAGTTAATGGAGTTTAGTTCCAAATTCATCTTGACATTCAATGAAGAGTTATAAATATGTCAGTACATAGGCAACAGAATTTTAGAAATAGTTTGTCCGTAATTGAAAACAATTTCAAAATACAAATTAAAGTCACTCACTGGAGTGATGTTTTATTGAAAGGGTAGAAAACAATGTGGAAATATTTTCACATGTAATTATTTGGTGTTGAGCAAACGTGCGATCATCAGTGCTGATGATTTTGTAATGAGTGTCACAAAATCAAAACTCTAAAGGTACATGTAACTCTAATGACAATTTATTTTACTCTAGACATCTCAAGTTTATGTCATAATACCTTTTTAATAAGTTATCACATCATGAAAAGTGTTCAAATATGAATGCATCTGAGCACCTAAAACCTGATTCTTCATAGGTTTTACAGAAATTTTTGTTTTGTTCCCTCAAAGTATTCACCTCAACAGATATACAGAGTTTCATTCTCCGGATCCGATCTTTGAAAACGTTTGCATAGTCTTTTTTAGGTATACATGTACTACGAAGACACTGGAATTCATTTTCTGTCAACTCAGTTTCAACACGTGTAAACCATCAGTTTCAGTCATTGTCTTTTGTACGAGGTGCATGACTTTCTGAAGCAGGAAAAAGTCGTTGTGCTCCCTCACCCTCCGTATTCACCTGACCTTGCCCCTTGTGACTTCTTTTTGTTTCCAAAGCTGAAAAAATGTCTTTCAGGTTGACAGTTTGTTAAACACAAACATCTTGGTTATGCTATATTCCAGTGTCTTCATAGTATACCTAATAAAAGACTACGAAAGTGCCTTCAAAGATTGAATCTGGAGACTGAGACTTTGTTTATCAGTTGGAGGTGAATACTTTGAGGGAACAAAATACAAATTTCAGTGAAACCTATGAAGAATAAAATTATAGGTGCTTAGATGCATTCATATTTGAACACTCCTCGTATTTCAAATTATATTCTAGGTTAATGCACACTTATATTACTGAGCCTCTTTAAAAGGTGGAGTACTGCAAGAGGAGATGTTTTTCACCAGTATTTTTGCGTTAAATTCAATCTCTAACTCCATTGTAGTTAAGCTCAAAATTTCAACTTTGAACAGTGAAACATTGTGAATTAAAACATAAGATAAGACCCTTTTTCATGAAATTGATCAGGTATATTAAAAAAAAGAAAAGGTGGGAGTACTACAAGGGGAGATTCTATCACGAGCGTTTTTTTTTTTTTTTTTTTTAATGATAAATCTCATCTTTATTTTTTTTTAATTTTTAGGATTATTTCAGAACTTTGAAGTTGAAAGAAACCAGTTATTTTGAAAACTCTCAAGCTACATGTAGGTGATTCATACTGATATGATTTTTTTTGACTGATTGGATACGCTTGGGCGAATTACGTCTAGAAGTTGTTCAAGTTTATCCATAAAATAATCATAGTGATATTTGATGTAATCATCTGATACATGAGAATCATACAATAAAGAGACTAAGCAGTATGTCAGTAAAGAAAACATGTAAAAAATATGTAAAGTATATAGACAGTACATGTGGGGTCTAACTTGGACTTTAGCAAAAGATTTATCTTAATAAATCCCCATTGAATGCTTTCCATGATACCTTGCTTAATCATGGTAAAGTCAAAATCCTTTTTAAAAACAATCAATCAAGTATCAAAATGAGCTGACCGAGATCAGAATGTGCAGACATGCAGGCTAATCTTGACCCTTTTTTGAAACAGACATCAGACAAAGAGATTCATGAATACAGGGTACATTTCAAATAACTGACATGTTTCATTTTGTGTGATAGGAATTACAGATAAGAAAAGTCGTTTGATCAGGGTTTAACGCTGCTTTCAACAGTGCACAAGATGAGATACGAATTCCTCGAACACGCAGGGCTGGTTATCCACAGACGTGCGGAGTTTAAATCCCGACTTGGTGATATCAAGAGCAGAGTAAAACAACATCCAAACAACAACAACAAAAAAAAAAAAATACATGCAAACAAATAAAACAATGAACTTACCTCAAAAGCCCGTCTGATTTCTCCGGATATCCACAACAGTGCGAAAGAAGAATATATAAACACGCAATTCCAAAAGAATGAATTTACAAAACAACAATCAACACATAGATAACTCCATCTCTGAAACATAATTTTGACGAAACTCAATTACATAGGGCCATTGGTCTGTTACGAGTAGTTCCCGTCCATGATCAATCATGGACAGCTCGTGCAAAGAACGTTTTTTTTTTCCAAATGTACTTTTAGTTTATGTAAATATCTGGTATATCTTGATGTGTTACTGTCCTTGGGCGAGGCACTTCATAGCAGAGCCCTAGTATAGTACCGGTGAAATCCAGGAAAGGGAAACAAGTAAAGTTTCGCAGTGATACGACTGAAATATTACTAAGAGAAGTTTAACTCTTTACCAGACGACAAAATTTTAGCCGTGTCCAAATTGAAAGCATTTGCAGACGACAAATTAAATATTACTAAAAATCTGACTTTCATGGAATAGAAAACATTCTGGGAATAGGAGAAAATGCTGGTTAACAACATTTTGTCCTTTTCCCACAATGTTTTCAAAGCCTTCTGTCTCCGGGTCGTTAGAAGTCGGCATTGTGCGGTTGTTTTATCGTCTTGTAGTCGTACGGAGAGTATTGGGTTCGACCCCTATCTTGGTCATACTTAATTAAATCTTTACCACACGACAAAATCAGCCCACAGTGTTTTCACAAGCCTTCTTTCTCAGGATAAATAAAGAAAGTGATCGTTTGGTAAAGTGTTAAATTCCCGGTCAGATCATACCACAAACTTCAAAACAGTATTTGCAATTGCTTTCCTCCGCATCACTCAAAGGTTTGGAACATGCCCATACGAATATTGCGTCAGTGTCGGTGTTATGTGCCGGTTAAAAATAGTCCAGAACAATAAATAATTATTTGAACTTTGGCATTTGAAAAACTTAACTTATATTGTCATACAGAGTAAAGCATACTAGATGCATTTTACACTTTGCACTTGTTGGGTACATGTGTACGTGGAATTTCGGTATTGAGATTCTTGTGTAAATATTTACTTGTTTCATTGTTGTTGATCATTGTGCCCGTTTACTTGCTATAGTTTTCCCTGCATAATTTCTTCCAAAAAATCACGTTGGGCAGCTCTAAGGTAACGAATGAAAATAAAATGAATAGTTTTTATGGAAAGAACTTCCTTTGCCATGACTGGTACATTAGATTATTAAGGGAGGTAACTCTTAAGACTGAGTGACAGTATTTAGTATTAGTTATTCCTATGATGTAGAATTTCGCTGACCATTCCAAATTTCCATCAGTTTAGTTTAAACCATGTGAATTTTAAATCAGAACTAATGTTAGAAAACTTTTCAAATGTCGCCTTTATAGCACTTTGAATGAGTAGCTGTGGTTATAGTTGTTTAATAACCCTTTATCAAACAGCCCGTTTTCAACGACCCTGGTGTAAAAAAAAAACTCTGAAAACATTTGAGAAAAAGGACAAAATGCTGGTAACCAGCATTTTCTCAATTTTCACACAATGTTTTCTACTCTTTCTGAAAACTTCAGTTCATTTGCACCAGTTCGGAATTTGTAATCTGCAGAATGCTTTCAACTTAGAAGAGTCTAAAAGTATATATATATTTTTTTTAAGGAAAAGTTTATTAGTCTATTTACTGGCAAATTGATAGCAAATTTGACTTTTGATAGCTATGTTTTTCAGGACACTCTACTTATTGTAACAAGTGGCTTGTTCATGGTTGTTGGACTCTATGTATTCCTATACTGGTACCTGAACAAAGACAAGTTGTCATGATGAGTTACAGCGAGGAACCAGCTGTAGGAAGAGATTCAGGTGGTGGAAATGGGAAGGGAATAACAGTTTATCCTATTGGAAAGTAAACGTATATCGATTTGTGACTTGATTAACCTATGCAAATTAGCATAATGGTTTAATTTAGGGTTAAGGTATGTGATATAGTGCAATAAAAGTAAGTGATTTTAGTTGGGCTGTTTTTGAAGAGAGCATATTGGGAAAAGAAGAAATTGCTGGTTATTAGCATTTTCTCCTTTTTGCATAATGTTTTCGAAAGCATTTTTCTTCAGGGTCATAATATACAGATTTTTTGGGATGAGGGGTCAAAGTTGATGTTCCTTACTTGAATATTGTAGCCAAAGAAATGTCTTGTAATGATCTCTGTTATTTTGACTTTTTATTTACTTTTAACACCTTAGAATACCTTGATTCAAAGTTTGAAGAACTATCTCGGATATTTTGAAAAGAGGCCCTTTAGGGAATTGTATTACAAATACAATGTACATGTATGTATACACTCCTTTAGTAGATGACCTTTTGAAACCATTGTTCGAAAGGAGCAGTAACTGCTTCTTTTTCCAAAATGTTTTTCATATCTGTATGAAAAATGTACTTTTTTCCCTCAAAATATGTTACCTCTTTACCATATGACAAAATTTTAGACCAGTCTAAATTGAAAGCTTTTGCAGACAACAAAATAAATGTGAATCAAAAGTTGAATTTGTTTTTGGAAAGGGTAGAAAACATTGTGGGAAAAGGAGAAAATGCTGGCTACCAGCATTTTCTCCTTTTCCCACAATGTTTTCAAAAGGCTTCTTTCCCAGGGTCGTTGAAAGTCGTGATTGTGTGGTAAAGAGTTAAACAAGTCAGCCTTTAGATTGTAATAAATTGACCATTGTTCTGACAGAAAATATCGTTTCCTTTGTTTTGCTAGCTAGAAAGTTGGTCTCGGCAATTAAATCTTTACTACACGACACAATTTTAGACTACTTCAAATCCAAAGCATTTCCAAACAACATATCAATGATGGTTCATCGTGTGAAATATGACTCTGGAAGGGTTGAAAACATTGTGGGAATAGGAGAAAATGTTGAATACTAGCATTTTCTCCTTTTCCAAAAACATTTTCAAAAACCATCTTCCTCAAGGTCTTCAAAACAAGGGATTGTGTGGTAAAGGGTTAAAAACTTAACCCTTTATTGAAAACATTTACAGATGATAAATTAGGTGTAGCTCAATGGGTGAGATTTGTCTATGCAAGGGTAAAAAACATTATATGAAAAGGAGAAAACGCTGGTTACCAGCATTTTCCCCTACAACGTTCTCAAAAGTTTTCTTTTTCAAAGTTGTTCACACATGGGATTGGGTGGTAAAGGGTTAATTCATCCATTGTAACCCTTATCCTGCTAAATAACTTAAACTTTCAAGTCACTATTAAAAATCCAAATGATGTTACTTAGACCTTTTTTTTTTTTGAGAAAATCATCTTCTTATCAGACTGTAGATCCAAGATCAGACTGCACATTCTGTGCAGTCCTATCTTGATCTACACTGTATGCATAAGGTCATTAAGTTGCTCATAGCAGCCTAAGGGTTAATTATCACTTATGCAGATGCATGAAGAAACATGAGTATGTAGAACTTGTTACAGTATTTATTTACACAAAAAAAAGTGATTGTCTGCCATTTACTTGTACATGTATAATGCTAGCTCATAGAAACTATGCAAATAAGAAATACATTTATATTTTATATTGGCTTCTTCATGCCAGATATATTTATAAGCATATCATTTAAAAACTTGAAGGGAAAAAAAAAAATTGGAAGCACTCTCACAAAAGGGGGTTTCATGCATCTCTGGGATGCATAATACCAAGCAAGTCATCACATAATCAGGGATCCATAAAACCCATTTAGTCAGACAACTGACTGAATCTGGAGGTAGAATAGCCCTTGGGTATGCATGAAATTTACAAATAGCAATTTTTTTTTTTTTAAATCTATGTCAGCCAGTGCAGACTGCGCAGGATAACAATAGTTGATACTTTGTTGCAGATGCATTAGCCCCCTTTTCACAAAGTATTACTCATGTTATTTAACCCTCTACCACACAATCCCGACTTTTAACGATCCTGAGAAAAAGGCCTTTTGAGAACATTGTGGGAAAAGGAGAAAATGCTGGTAACCAGCATTTTCTCCTTTTCCCACAATGTTTTCTTACCTATCAATGACAAATTTCATCACTTGGTACATCTTTAATTTGTTGTCTGCAAATGCTTTCAATTTGGACCAGTCTAAAATTTTGTCGTTTGGTAAAGGGTTAATACACACACAGTATAAAAGTAGTTAGGGATCAATGAAATCCATTTAGTCTGGCAATTGGCTGAATCAAGAGGTAGAATGGTCCTTTGGCATGCATAAAATTTACATAGAGCAAAACATTTCAACTCATGTCAGCTTGCTCAAACTGGGCAGGCCAGCATGAGTCAATACTTGTTTGCAGATGCATCAAGCCCCGTTTTCCTCAGAGTATGACCCACATGTCATTGAAAGCACACACTATAAAAGTAGTGACAAACTTACCTATATTGAAATGGCTAGAATACATTGTTTTGGGGTTGTTAATTTGTTTTTCTATAATTATGAGTATTTTAGTTGTGAATTAAAGACTCATCATGGTAACCAGCATTTTCTACTTTCCTCACGATGTTTTCAAAAACCTTTTTCATCAGTTTGTTAAAAGACAGGGTTATTTTAAGGGTTAAATTAAGACATTTACTCTAGAAAAGGTAACAGTGACCTTTCACCCCACAGTGAATCAAAAATAGTAACCATTATGACGGACGCTACCATATTCAAGCAGGTGATGGGCTACCCCCTTCATTCCTGGAGCTTTTCATTATCTTGAAATTTGAGAAGTGTTGGGGTCAATTAAAAGAGGGGCGACCGATTGATAATTTATAGAGGTTGTATCTCAATTATACTTGTAACGGTGTGAAATCTATATTTGATCCCACCTGCCTATTTTCAGACTCTACATTCCCCCATTTTTGATCATGAAATTCTAATCAAGCCATTTGTATTGTAAATACAAAAAGTTCAGAGAAATGGTTTTTCCAGTATCAATTTATTTTTATCAATCAGAAAGGTCTTTGAAACTTCTGAACGTTTTGCAGGGCGACAAAAGTTTACAGTTGTCCAAATCAAGCATTTGCAGATGACAAACAAGGTGGAAATGATAGAAGATGTCCTTGAAAATGCAGAAAGCAAAGTGGGAAAAGGAGAAAATGCTGGTTTCCATCAAATTCTCTTTTTCTAACGATTTTTTTCTTAACCCTTCACCTACTAAATGACTAAAATGAAACTTTCTAGTTGATTGTGAAATCCCAATTGTTGCTACTTCAAAGTTATTGTAGGGGAGGATATCTCCATATCGAACAGTGTAGATCCAAGATCAGACAGCACATTCTTTGCAGTCTGATCTTGATCTACACTGTCTGCAAAAGGTCCTGGAGTCGCGCTTAGCAGGCTAAGGGTTAAAAGCCATCTTGCAAAGGATCGTTGAAATAAGGAATTATTTAGTGAATGGTTAAATGTCTTTTTTTTATAAGGTTGTTATTTAAGTAACCACGCAAAATGATCATAGATTTACACACTCTGATATGACAAGATTTTTTGTCAAAATCTTGAAATGATGATAGTTGAGAATTTTTTTTTTTTTTTCAGAAAATTTCCAACTTTTAAGCACTCTAAGGGTTACTTCGTAGAAACATCATTAGACAAAACAATGTGCTTTTTACCTGAAATTGTAGAGAAAATTAGACTACAGACTTCTGTCAAATCTTGGATCCACCTATTTCATATTTTGCAGGAATCTCTAGCTATGAAATTGTGGCAATTGCAATAAATGAACCATGCTCAGGCAAAAAGGGGCATAATGCATCTCCTTGATCCATGATACCAACCAAGCCATCACATAATTATGGATTCAGAATAGCAACATTTTTAAACAGCTGACTTAATCAGGAAGTAGACTGGTCCTTGGACATACAGAAAATTGACCACTGGCGAAAAGTTTCGGCCCAGGTCAGCCTGCGCAGTCCGCGCAGGCTGACCTGAGTCGATACTTTTCGCAGATGCATTAAACCCCCATTTCACAGTGCATTGCCCACATGTATATTGGTCTTTTCCCTTAACCCTCCACCAAACACTCCCAAGCTTCCAGAATGTTTCCTACCCTATCAAAGGACTTGAGCTCATTCAAACC
The DNA here is from genome assembly GCA_945859785.2 of Tridacna gigas. Classification (NCBI taxonomy): domain Eukaryota; kingdom Metazoa; phylum Mollusca; class Bivalvia; order Cardiida; family Cardiidae; genus Tridacna; species Tridacna gigas. Next base: position 62,322,307 of record OX244034.2, on the reverse strand, counting down.
AATTTCTTTTTTGTCGTCAACAGATGTTTTCAGCTGGAAGAGCTTTAAAGTTGTCGTTTGGGCAAGGGTTAACTTAAAAGTGTCCTTTTCATTTAGTTTATCATCCTTGTGGTTCACTCAACCCGTTTAACAAACATTACCAAATTTTTACCATTCTACGGAAGAAAGTCTCTGAAAACATTTTTGGGAAAAAAGGAAGATGGTGGTTACCATTGTTGGAAAAATTTACCAGCATTTTCTTCTTTTCCCGCTGTGTTTCCTACCCTTTCAAAGACGAGTCCAATAATTTGAACCCCATTTAATTTGTTATCTGCCATTCCTGGTTTTTCCACGTGTCTAAAATTTTGTCGTATGATAAAGAATTTATTGTGATGAGACTAAATAAGACATTCATTTCAGTAATGCATGTAGATTCGATCTCAGGTGAGCAATATAGGGCCGTTAGGGTCCTAATGTTTTTATCATATGCTTGTGATTATTAAGCCCTGTATCCTAAAAATACAATGTTTTGTAAATAAAAGTATTTTTCCAAGTCTGCTTTAGCTTCATGTTTTTTCCCCCATTGTGTCACAAGCTAACCTGCATTGTGGGTTTCTATAATCAAATGAGCTACTCGGAGAACAACGCTAAGAAGAAGTTGGATGGAAGTTTCCGTCGACTGAGCTAAGAGAGAGAAAGTTGGATGGAAGTTTCCGTCAACTGAACTGAGAGAGAGAGAGAGTTGGATGAAAGTTTCCGTCGACTGAGCTGAGATATGAGGAGAAAGTCAACATGAATGTTCAAATAAAAAACAAATTTGAATCTGTTTTAATGAGATGTGTTGATTTAACCATTTTGGGTTCTAGTATGAGGCCCGATGAGAAAGAAGGGCATGTTTTGAACTACTCTTACAAGTAAAGACGGTTGAAAAAAGACAAAAGAATCAGTCGACCATTGAATTAAATATATCGAGTAAAAACGTTTTCCTTCCCACGTGAAAAATGCCATGGGAGAAACTGACAAAAAAAGGGGGGGTGGTGTACGCTTCACAAAATATTCCTCCCAGGTCATGAATTACGAAAACATGTAGGTGCGCCACGTTACGATTTCGAAAGAGATGTAGTGCGAAATATCTTCTAGTTTATTTGACAATTAATCGACGCTTCCTTTTACTGGGCAAAATTATGAATTTCAGGTTCATTTATGATTCAGTCTTGGTTGAAATAAAATTGCAGGTTAAGCTCTTGCAAAAATAATGTAATTAATAGGGAAGGTTGCTTAATGTTGAGGAATTTCACAATTTGTCCTAATGTTTTAGAAAGCTTGTAGGAATGTGCTTACTTGCGTGTGAGAAATCATAGGCAACAGCTAGCGTTTTTACCCTGTACTAAGCAGTCCCTAGTTTTTTATGACTCTGAAGAATATTTAAAAAAAAAAAAAAAAAACATTGCTGGAAAAAGAAAAAGTACTGGAAACCAGCATTTTGTCCTTTTTTCGCAATGTTTTCCACCATTTCAAGGACAGGACCTATCATTTTAGTTAGATAATATCGAATTTGTTGTGTGAAAATAATATCAGTGTGGACAAAACTTTAATTATGCCGTCTAGGAAAGCGTTGAAGTTGTGTGAATCCACTTGATTTCCAACTGTTCACACGATTTCTGACTTGATGAGACAAATTTAGATTTCAAATCTTCCCTCCGTCAGGTGGGCCGGACTAATTTGCGTACTTAATGGCGCGTGCATCGCACGTGCGACATAAACGACTCCTCTGGCGTAGTAATTTGTGAAATCGACTCGAAATTTCACCCTTCTATCTTATCTTCAAGCACTGTCAAATGATTTCCAAAGCATGTTATCGCTTCAGAAATATTACAGATTATGAAGTAAGAAGTAAACAAAAATTTTGGTCAAATACGATTTTGATGTGTTTTTTTTTTTTAATCTTGTCGCAAGAAGAGTCATCGTGGTCACTCGTTGCTTTTCCAGCACCAGCAATATAACTAGTTGAGCGCAAGAGGTGTAAAGGATCTGAAAGAGGCGAAACTATTGAAAAGGAAGAGGTAAATGCGTTTGGGCATAACGTCTGAAAAGGAACGATTTACGCTGATATTCAAATCTCTCCCCCGTAGGTAAAATCAGTCGCTCCACGTCCACGTTTGCTAAAAGATGAGTGTTCTTTGTTTTTCAAGGAACAACAATTCTCAAGCAAGCAATGATGGATGTTTGGGTGAGTGCTGGGAACATTTCTTTAGAACCTGACAGGAAATATATAAACTATACTTTGCTATTCTTTTGTTTTTAAACCCTTTAGCTGCTAAATGCAACTGAATACGTTTTCATAGACTCTATAGATCAAGACCAGAATGCACAGAATATGCTGTCTGAACTTGATCTGCACTGTCCGTGTGAGATTTTCACGGGGGTTGGGGGAATGAAGATCTTCGAGATCCTTTTCTGTATCTATGAAGGCACTTTTCGATTAATATACATCAGAAACACGGCCTAGACGATCACAGAACGTAGACCTTTTTAAAACTATGTAAAGAATACGAGAACACTAGTACTAAGGACGTACAACCGCACAGACCAATACCTGGCGATGAATTTAGTTAAAAAGATATTCATTCAATATTTTTTGAGCCATTCTCTGGCAAAACATGCATCTTCGTAATGCATCGAACTAAGCAAGCCATTACATAATCATGGATGCATAAGATTCATTTTGTCTAACAACTGACAGGTCCTTTTATATGCAGAAAAGTGACCAAGGGCAAAAAGTATCGATCCAGGTATACCTGCACGGACTGCGCAGGTTGACCTGAATCGATACTATTTGCAGATGAATTAATCCCCCTTTTTACAAAGCATGGCGTATTTTGTATTACATAAAATACAACAAAACAATTTGAAAAGGATTGCAACGGAAGCATAAAAACTTATATAGGTTTAGTTCCTCTTCCTAAGTTTAACCTTAATTAGTCATTATTGCATCCACTGAAAAAAGAAACATGGAGGCGGGGCTGCCAAAAAAACAGTCAACCCACACTCGAAACTTATTTAGTTTTGTTCTTACAAATATAATTTGGGGACCAATCTTATTTTTTTCCAGTGCAATGTCTGCTCGATGAAGGGTAACAGTTACCGACGCGTAATGTTTACATCATAGACCGTAATATTATAAGCTGATAAAGAAATGTTTAGAAATGGGGGGAAAAATGCTGTGCCGCACACATTCGAGTACTAACAGTAAAAATTAAGTTGTAAAACAACTGGCTTAAATTGTAAATGCTCATATTTCAATGGATCGGTTTCACTTGACACAAAAGCTTTCGACACATATAGAAATACAAAAGGAGATTTATTTCCGATTTTGTATCTGAGCCTTGATTTCGTCTCAACTTTGCGTCACGCGATATCTCGTAAAGTCTCATGTGGCCATATGGCCCATTTATTGGTCGTGATTTATGCTACTGGTAAAGTTACTTCCCCTCCCCGTTTTTAAAACAGTAACTTGTAAATTACGCTGTCACACCCTTCCCCCAAACAGTTAGGGCCAAGCCCCCGTAGCTCAGTCGGTAGTGTACAGGACTTGAGAACAAGAGGTCGCTGGTTCGATCCCCGGCTTGGCCAATTTCTTTCCGAGGATTGATGATAGTCATCGCGACAGGATTCATTCCTCTCTCACTGCTGACCATTGTTTCGACGATGGTTATGAGGGAAAGCAGCCACTGGCCTGGAAAGAATATTGTGCGGAGTAATGGTAAATGAAACTCCAGGAAAGCATGGATAGGTGCACTGGCCGCCGTGATATACCTGAAATAATGTTGAAAACGGCGTTAAACACCATACAATCAATCAACCAAACATTTGGGAAGATTACAGTGGCAATAATGTTAAAAGAGATGAGGAGAAAGAAAGATTTACAAAGAGATCTTTCATCCCTGCATGCATGTAACCATTTATCCAGATCTCAAGCCGTCGAAATATCATATCGAAGCCCGTATTCACCTATCGTTATAAATTGAATATCTTTTCTAATTCTCCGGAATTTTCGAAATTACAAAGCAGCGCAATTTCTGATATGCCAAACTGTTTAGTTTAGACAATTATAAATTGTATTACTTTCCAAAATCAAAGTTAAAAGTACCGTTCATTTCATGAAAAAGCATAGCTTTCTATATGGTCTGTAAAAAATCCAGAAAGGTTTTCGAAATTCAGGATCAGAGGTGACTGATTGGTTAGTGAATACCACCTCTAATCTTGAGTTGAGAAAACCTACATGGGATTCTTACAGAGCATATTGAAGGCTACGTGTGTTTTTTTTTTTTTTTTTTAATGAAAAGTTAAGTTTAACTTAAGAAGCACAATTTCATATGAACTCTAGAAGAAAGATTAGTCAATGGAAACAACTAAAATAACTGAAATAGATAAGTAAATCGTCTCACATCGTTGAGATATTGTTAAGTTTATTTACATCTAGTGGGGCATTGTATGAAAGAAACCTTTCATTAAAAATCACAGAGTATAGTCCAAGACCAGACTGTACATTATCCATCATATAGACATGTATAGCAACAAAGGGATTAGAGTGTGCTATCAGACCTCCGAGAAAGAAAGCTGTGAGCCAAGCTCATAGGTCGATACTTTTTGGCAGATGCATTAAGCCCCGTTTTCAGTTGGTTTCATAGCAATTTCAAGACTATTTAAACAAAAATATCTTTAAAGATATCGGGCAGGGAAGATCAATGATCAAACTGCCCATTCTGTGCAGCTTGGTCTTATCAGTCTACACTCTTAAAAGAAGACCCAATCTATTGCTCTTAGCTCGCTAAAGATCCATGCTTTCAACGCGACCTTCTGTCTGTAATATATCTTTATCCCGCTGACACGCCCACTTTCAATATTTAAGAACCTGTGACATTATTAATTGCCATGGTCACGTCCAGTTGACCCTTTCACTTTTAAGATCCCTGTAAACAAATCTAGAAACATCAACCCCCTTTAAATAGATATTGGCCGATGAAAAACGATAATAAATCATTGCACTGAATGCCATATTAGAATCTTATAGAAAAAAAAAAATATTTAGGCTGAAACTTTTACACTCAAGGGGAAAAAGGTGCAAACTTTCACCAAACAAGCCCGAATCCTGCACCAAACACGTCTGTTTTCACGACTGCGAGGGAGAATTCTTTCGGAACATAGTCGAAAAAGGAGGAATTCCTGGTAAACAATTTTTTTTTTTCTAATCTTTCACGAAGAAATCTCATCATTTGGGCCACATTTAATCTTTCGTCTTCGTGCGGATCATGCTTGTCTAAGAGGGGGGTTTAGATCTAATGCATCTCTCGTTATTCGTGTTACCAAGCAAATCATTACATACCTATGGATCCTTAGCCCTTAGGCTGCTAATCGCGACCCACTGACCTTTTGCGGACAGTGTAGATAAAGATCAGACTGCACAGAACGTGCAGTCTGATCTTTGATCTACACTGTCCGATACGGTATTTTTTTCCCAGTGAAATCAGATTCGAAACCGCAATGTTTGGCCTTTCAGTATTGAGGAGAAATTTGCGTTTCATTTATTCAGCAGCTTAAGTGTTAAAATCCTTTTTTGCCAAACAACCAACTGAATCATTAGGTAAACTGTTTCTTTGACAAGAAGAAAATCGACTAATAGCAAAAAGTTTCGACTCGGGTCAGTCTGCGCGTACAGCGCAGGCTGACCTGAGTCGATACTTTTTGCAGAATCATTAAGCCCTTTTCACAGAGTATAAGTTAAATGTTTTCATTTTGAGAAGGCTATGTTAGAACCTCTTTTGTAATAAAACGGCTAACACGGCTATATTTTGTCCGTCAGAGGTACAGAGCTTTAACATCAACAAAACAACCATGTCAATGAACTGTAAGAAGTTTCAAAGTAAAGCCTAGGGGTAGAACTAAATGCAACATTCCGTCCCATTTTAGGCACATTACGGGGAACAAAAAGGAAAGTCGAACGTGAGAAACACAAGTCATCATAAATGTTCTGGGAAATTAATACTGGGGAATCAATTGTCCTCGAATCAAGCGAGGCGCACTTATCTTTTAACTCTTATCCTGCAAAATAAAAGAGGGAAACTTTTAAGCCGATAGTAAAAATACAAAGTTTGCTATTTCAAACGTATTTTGGGGGGAAAAGATATCTCCTTATCGGACAGTGTAGATCCAAGATCAGACTGCACGTTCTGTGCAGTCTGATCTTGATCTTCACTGTCCGCAAAAGGTCTGCGAGTCGCACTTAGCAGGGGTTAATCCATAGCGCACCACAGAAAGTTCTTCGACATTTTAGTCAGGAAAAATATACCAATTGTCCGTGTTCCATATCTATTTTATCGGTTGAAAATCTTAAAATAGCGGACAGCATAGATGTAAGATCGGACTGGTTTTTTTTTTATACAGACCGATCTTGTTCTAAACTGACCGAAGGGTGACAAAAGTTGCAAAAGGCACACTGAAGATTAACTCTGTCATTGTTGAACAGATGTACAATTTCACTGCATATGAACATAATCTTTTGTCATGGTTCAGTATAAAGTAGCTAACGATGTAGATCGAAGATCAGAGTGCACGTTCTGTGCATTCTGGTCTTGACGTACTCCACCCCGAAAGCTTCACGACTACACCATCAATAGCACGGACAAGAGTTAACTTCTTTAGCTACAAATATATATGAGCCATGCTCTGTGAAAAGGGGGCTTAACGCATCTGCGAAAAGTATCGATCCAGGTCAGCCTGCGCAGTCCGCGCAGGCTGACCTGGACCGAAACATTTCGCTATTGGCCAATTTTCTGTATGTCCAAGGACCATTGTACCCAATGATTAAGTCGATTGTTAACTGAAAAGTGGCTATTATGGATCCATAATTATGTGATGGCTTGATAGGTATAATGCATCGCGGAGATGCATTTAGCTCCCTTTTGCCAGAGCATGACTCTACTAAAAACTCGATTTCTTTCGACGACTCAAAACACAATCCGCCGAAATCAGAAAGGTTTTTTACCCATAGGTTTGACTATAAGGATATCTTGGCAGTAAAGATCCAATATCAAACAGTACGTTCAGATCCAAGATCAGACAGCACGTTCTGTGCAGCCTGATCTTTATCTCTGCAGTCCCCAAAAGACCATGTTTTCGCTGATGACACGGAAAAGGGTTTTAAGTCTGTTTTTCCATCTCGTCCTGCGACGAATCGTTCAAAAAAAAAACTAGCGAAACATGCTCCCTTGGGACCAAGTCAACACGTTGTAAGATCTCGTTCTGAACAGCAAAACCTACAATTAACGAAATCCAACTTGACGCTGATTAAAACTTATGTGTCGAGTTTCTTTTACAACTTGTTCCACGGCGCAACAATAACTCTGCGCTAGGAAAGACAAAATTTCGCTGTCTGATTATCTAATTTTCACTTCGACACGTACTAGTCAGGTTTGTTAGAATGGTGTTTTACGCAGCTCCAACAACATTAAGTCGAGTCATGCTCTGGCAAAAGGGAGCTTAATGCATCTCGGTAATGCATTGCGCCAAGCAAGACGTCACATAATAAGGGATCCATAAAATCAACTTTGACTAATATCCGACTAAATCATGAGGTAGACTGGTCCTTGGACATACAAAAAATAGCCAAAAGTTTAGGCCAAGGTCAGCCTGCGAAGACTGCGCAGGCTAATCTCCATGGATACTTTTCGCAGATGCATTAAGCCCCCGTGTTTTTTTGGGTATCAACAGTAGTAGGCACTGGCATTGCAGTGCTTTGCTATTGACACCTCCTTCTGAACAACTGCAAGGCGGCAACCGAAACGAAAGCCGACATCCCACCGACTAAGCCGTATAGGACTCCGCGGGAAATTTGAATTTAGACTGATTGAAAATAGGGATAGAATATGTGCACCGAAATGCTTAATGGAAAAAAAAAACTTCTGTAGAGAAACAGCAGCAGATGCAGGGCAAGAAGTAAGGTGGGGAAATCCACCATGAACATATTCCGCACTTCTTGATCCTGAAAGAGACAGAGACAGACAGAAAGATAGTATGAATATACTCATAGCCGTATCTACCTGTCTCCTTTAATCCTTAACCTGCTAAATAAGTTAAATGAAACTTAAAGCACGATAGAAAAAAAAAAAAAATCTTGCTATTTCAAAGCTATTTTTCGGGAAAAATATCTCCTTAACGGATAGTGTAGTCCCAAGAGCAGACTGCACGTTCTATACAGTCTGATCTTGATCTACAGTGTCCGCAAATGGTCCTTGAGTCGCGGGTAGCAGCCTAAATGTTAAAGTCTATCACAAATAATTAAAGAAGGTAATCAAGGCCTATATACTTACCTTCTTCTTCTCATGCAATCCCATAATAATGTTACATAGACAAAGTGGTCCGATTGCTTCAAGAAATAACTACAAGTGTGTTTTGAATAATGAGTCACATTTACTGTCTTCTTGCAGTAAAAACAGCAATCATGTGAAATGCGTTTGTTGTGCTATTTAACCCTTTCCCAAACAAGCCCTGGTTTTCACGCGTCGGCAATACAAGTCTTTTGAAAACACTGTGGGAAAAGGAGAAATTGCTCGTAACGAGCAATTTCTCCTTTTCCCACAGTGTTTTCTACCCTTTTTGAGAACTTTCTGCCATTTTTATCAAATTTAAAATTGTCATCTGCAAACTCTTTCAGTTTGGAAGGGTCTAAAATTTGTCGTTTGGGAAAGGTTTAATACACGTGCAATTGTTTGGTTATTCCTGCGGATCGACAAGCTTGTCAATGGTCCGTCTCCACGCTTTTTATAGAAGATGAAATTTTTAACTTCCTTTCAAGTGCTTATACCCGTACTTAGATTCTGGGTCCGCATACTCCAACCATTACGTAAAAACTTCTTAGACTTTATCTCAAGAATTCTCTAAATTTGAAAGAAACATTACTTGAATACGTTTCCTTATCTGCATAATCCTCAGTAAAAATTGCTAGACGCTATTTTAGAATTAGTTGGTAGTCACACACAATCTTATATTTTGATTTTCATAGGAACACGTTAGAAGGTTCATACAGCACACGCCTTTTATCTAAAGAAGTTTGATTGATTGCTTGATTGATTGATTGATTGATTGATTACATGGTTTTTAACGCCGTTTTCAACATTATTTCAGATATACCGCGGTGGCCAGTGCACCTATCCGTGCTTTCCTTGAATTTCCTTTACCAGTACTATGCACAATAGTTTTCCAAGCCACTGGCTGCTTTCATGCATAATCAAATGTTTAACTCTTTAGCAATCAATTCCGAGTTTTAACGACCCTGACAGAGAAGGCATTTGAAAACATCGTGGGAAAAGGAGAAAATGCTGGTAACCAGCATTTTCCCCTTTTCCCACAATGTTTTCTACTAAATCATAGAAAAAAAATGAACATTTGAGATATGTTTAATTTGTCGTCTGCAAATGCTTTCAATTTGGCCCGGTCAAGAATTTTGTCGTTTGGTAAAGGGTTAAAAGCTTGCCATAAGTAAAACCTGCAAATGTTCGTTTTCTTCGGTGCACTGACCTGTACTTTTTTTTTTTACAGAAGAATGTTGTGTATATACATCACAAAAACTATGTTACATGCATTTTCAATGACTAATATACGGGTTTTTTCCTCAATTTTATTTTCATTACAATAATTTGAAAAGTATTTGTATGAATTGTGTTAGTAATAGATACGTCTCTGTCTATGAATTAAAGTTCTTCATGTTGTGAACCCTTACCAAAACACTGGGTTTTAACTACCCAAATAAAAAAGTATTTGAAAACAGTAGTCTTCTTTTCCCATTGCTTTTAATCCTTTCAAAGAAAAATCCTATCGTTTGATACAAAATTGATTGTTATCTGCAAATGGTTCCAAAACTGGCAAGTCTACACGTTTGTCGTCTGATAAAGATTTAAATGTTTAATTACCGTCAGCCTTTAACTCTTTACCAAACGACAAAATTTTAGAGTGGTCCAAATTGAAAGCATTTGAAGACGGCAATATAAATGTGAATGAAAAATTGAAATTTGTTTTGGGAAGGTTAAAAAACATCGTGGGAAAAGGAGAAAATGCTGGTTGCCAGCATTTTCTCCATTTCCCACAATGTTTTCAAGAGGCTTTTTCTTCAGGGTCGTTAAAAGTACGGATTGTGTGGTAAAGAGTTAAAGGATTTTTTGTACAGTTTCTGTGAGTTTGTTCCTCTGTTTTTGTTACTTTTATTTGTGTCTTGCCTTTCGATCCATATCATATTGCTCGGATCTATATTGTACCAATATTCCCCGATATATTCCTTGTTTTTCTTCAGCTAAATATTTTATTTTCGATTATTTTGCGAGAAGGTTTTTCTTTCTTTCTTTCTCTCTCTCTCTCTTTAGCCCAAATGGTTCTATTTCAAGGTTTTCAAGCATTACTTAGAATGAAATTTTCGTTTGTTTGTCGTGACATGATTAACCCTTTCCCAAATGATAAATTTTAGACTGGTCCAAATTGAAAGAGTTTGCAGACGACAATTTTAAATTTGATGAAAATGAGAGAAAGTTCTCAAAAAGGGTAGAAAACATTGTGGGAAAAGGAGAAATTGCTCGTTACGAGTGTTTTCAAAAGACTTGTACTGCAGACACGTGAAAACCTGGCCTTGTTTGGGAAAGGGTTAAGCTTAGATTTCATACGACCATCTGATATTTCGTGAGACTGTATCACTACTCAAACGATCAAAAGAGGGCGTGGTCTTGTTGGGAAGTATTCAATGGAGTGAAAAACCCGACAGATGCGCGCATTTCCTTGGCTCGGGGGTCGAGATTATTATAACAAAACGTTCTCATAGCAACCGGTCCGACATTTCTGTACCCTCTGGTAATATATCATAAATAAGTTCAAATTAGAATCAACGAATTTTGGAATGTAGACAGAAAACTTTTCTTGTATAGGTTGAGATAGTGACACGTAAGGTTGTTTGAAAAAAAATATCCAAGTTTTATTTGCAGTTTATGTCAATAATCACTAACGGCTCATTCCAGCCAAGTCAAACTGACAATTTAGGATAAAGCATCACGAAGAGTGAAGGGAAACCCATGATTTGTGAAATCAACAACTGGAAAGGTCAGTCGGGGCTATTGGGGTCATCTGGGGTCAGTGACGCTCAAATAAGGATACATTTTAATGAGGAATTGTTTGGTCGCTTACACGTTTCTATTTTCACATAACGGGGCGTTCTTTGTTTGTAATTCTGCCCTTAAAGAACACAGGATGGAGCACTTCTGAGAAATGCTTTGAAAATTGGGGGAAAAAGCACCTCTGAGAACTGCTTTGAAAATTGGAGAAAAATCTCGTCTATCTATCCAACCATGGAGAATAACGCTAAAAACCTTAAAATTTCTGTTCTTGTATGTCAAAATAAATACGTAGTCTTAATGGGAAACCTAGATTCAAAACTCTAATAAATAATAACATCTGTTGGCAAACTTGGAGCAATGTGACGTCATCCATTTCTATGCTTAAAGGAATACTACGAGGGGTGTTCAAATATGAATGCATCTAAGCACCTAAAAATTGATTCTTCATAGGTTTCACTGAAATTTTTATTTTGTTCCCTCAAAGTATTCACCTCCAACAGATATACAAAATTTCAATCTTCGGATCCAATCTTTGAAGGCATTTTCATAGTCTTTTTAGGTATACATGTACTATGAAGACACTGGAATATTGCAGAACCGAGGTGTTTGCGCTCCACAAATTTTCGAACTGAAAGGTATTTTTTTTTTTAGCTCTAGAAACAAAAAGAAGTCACAAGGGGCAAGGTCAGGTGGGTGAGCACAACGACTTTTTCCTGCTTCAGAAAGTCTTGCACCTCGTACAAAAGCCAGTGACTGAAACTGATGGTTTACACACATTGGAATAGAGTTGACAGAAAATGAATTCCAATGTCTTTATAATATACCTGAATAAGACTATGAAAATGCCTCGTATATATAATTCAGCCATGGTCTGTGAAAAGGGGGCTTAATCCATCTCCGTGATGATACCAATCAAGCCATCATATAATTATGGATCCAAAATAGCCACGTTTTAACAACAGACCTTATCATGTGGTAGACTGATCCTTGGACATACAGAAATCTGATCAACAGCGAAATGTTTCGGGCAATGCCAGCCTGCGCAGACTGCGCAGGCTGACCTGAGTCGACATTTTTCGCAGATGCACGAAGCCCCTTTTCACAAAGCATCATGGCTTAAATACATACATGTATCGAAAACTTTCATCCAAGTGTAGTAAAACGTACATGTATGCATGCATGGCGGTACTGCTAAATAGTTTTTGTTGGTTGAGGCTTGTTTGAATATTTTGTCCTTAAATGGGTATAGCAATAACAAGGCAGACATTTCCAAATAATTGATAAATTACATTATGCGAGTAACCTATTTGTTCTAACTTGGGACCCAGCCGTCAGGTTGACTGCGGTGCCATGTCTCGGACAAAATGGTGACTAGAATTGGAATTCTGATTAAAGAAATAATAATAAGGTTACAGTGATAGTCAGTATGCGGACTATGACAAACTGGGATCGTATTCACAAATCATTGTACAGTACATGTTCTGATGTACAATCTGAAGCCTATGTATCTGATTTGTCGAGACTTTTTTGTGTCTCCGCAAATGTTCCAGCTAGTCTTCAAATGTACAAATGGGTTGATTTTATTTAAAGATACATCCCTACGGCTAGAGAGAGAGAGAGAGAGAGAGAGATAAAAACACTGTTGTTAAAACTTGAAATTGTGTAGAATGCCTTAGCTTTGTAAACCTACATAAATTACCATTTTTCTATCTCTTACACCGTATATAAATGGTAATTTATGTAGGTTTACAAAGCTAAGGCATTCTACACAATTTCAAGTTTTAACAACGGTTTATTCCCAGTTTGCCCAATCCCATTTCGCCCATTCCCATTTCGCCAGAATTTTTCCCGTTTCGCCCATTCTTTTTTCGCCCTTTCCAACAGAAGGGATTTGTCCTCATTTAAAACCGGAAACAACAACAACAATTGCTTTGAAGGCCTCGAAAACATGAAACGCATTTTCTATCCGTCGAAATCTCTGCAACCTTGCAGCCATCCGGGCCAACATTTTGCATGAAGATATAAAAATAATTATATATAATTATAGTTTCGTAAAATAACTATACAAAAGGTTAAAAACTGGTTAAAAACTGCCTAAACATGAGTATAGATGCACCGTGTATCTTTTACCCTTTATCAAACAATCCAGTGTTTTAACAACGCTGAGGAGGGCGGCTTTTCAAAGCATAGTAGCTGTTGAAAAAAGACAAGTGCTGGTAACCAGCATATTCTCTTTTCCCCCACGATGTTTTATATACATTCAAAAAAAATTTATACCTCTCCAGCTTGAATTAATTTCTCGTCTATGTATTTTCAGTCTGGACCAGTCTTCCCCCCTTAAGCTGCTAAGCACGACTCACTGACCTTTTTCGGACAGTGTAGATTAAGATCAGACTGCACAGAACGTGCGGTCTGATCTTGAATCTACACTGTCCGATAAAGAGATATTATTCTCCAAAACATAAGTTTGAAATAACATGATTCGGGTTTTTACTACTGTCTTCAGGACAGTTTTATTTAACTTATTTAGCAGGATAAGGGTTAAATTTTGTCATCTCGTAAAGAGCTAGAATGATTGCTGAATATGGCCCGGGCGATTTCAAGGTAGGCTGAATGATGTTTTGGGAAAGCATACAAAAACTCAGAATGGTTGCTGAATATGGCCCGGGCGATTTCAAGGTAGGCTGAATGATGTTTTGGGAAAGCATACAAAAACTCAAACTCACTGACATTTCTAACTACAAGTTTTATTTGATGACAAAAATATCATCTTAATTCTTTGAAAAATACTACATGCGCATCTATGTCAATAATCAAATCATTTGATTGAGTGTTTTAGGGTAAAAGGTGAAAGAACGTAGCAAAAGCTATTTTGTGCATAGGTACTCGTTTTTTGCTCTGGCAAAATATTAACCATTTTAGTTTTAACAGACAGCACTTTTTTCAATGTAATATGGCTTGGAAGTCATTTTTCTCTGTGGTAAATTTACCAACATGAAGTTCCCTCAAAAATAACTTTCAAGTTTCAATTAATTTACAGACACGGTTTCTAACGACGCTTGTATTCAAACATTTACTGGATCTTTCAAAATTAACCCTTAAGCTGCTTAGTGCGACTTACCGACCTTTTGCGAACAGTGTAGATCAAGATCAGACTGCACAGAACGTGCAGTCTGATCTTTGATCTACACTGTCCGATACGGTATTTTCTTTCCGGTGAAATCAACTTTGAAACCTCAATGTTTGGGCTTTTAGTATTGAATAGGGATTTGTGTTTCATTTATTCAGCAGTTTAAGTGTTAATATCTACCTTAGTGTAGTTACCTTTTACGTCTAGTTTACCAGCAGTTTATGCAAACGCTTGAGGTTTTACCAAACAATCTGATAATAGGTTATTAAGCTTCAAATGATCCAATGTTGTAACGAGAAAACCCACTGTAATAAAACTACGAGTACCTTACACATGACACAAATAATAAAGGGCACTTCTTTGAAATAACTGTTCTATATACATCAATGTATGAGGCACGTTTTGGGGAATGACAAAATTCGTAAATATTGCACAACCTAAAAAAATGGTGAAGGAAAAAGTGCGTAAGTTAGCAAAGACACAAATACACATAGATAAATTTGAAAAATGCGATGAATCAAATTTTATTATGGATGAAAACGATGAAATTTATCATAACGGTCATTTGGTTGATGGCCCATTGGAATGATATATGCATGAGACCAAAAAGCTCATTTATGGATTTCCTTGCATGACTGGTGCAGAATTTGCTAAAAACTGGTATTCGAAAAAGTTCTAATCATCATGTCTAATGTTGTAGTAAGGTTTCCTGTCTTTTAATGGTAAAATGGTCAAGTTTTCACAAATAACAAATTAAAATGATCGTACAAAAATTGAGCATGCGAGCAGTCTGTTGGAATATCATTCATGATGAAAAATGTTGGTCTTGTTGGGTAAGTTCCTACAATCGTGACAACAGAACTTGTCAACAATGAAAAGCAGCCTTGATGCAGTTGAATTTCCGTAAAAGTGAATATCAGTAAAAAAAGAAGTTTAACTCTACCAAACGACAAAGTTTTTAGACCTGTCTAAATTGAAAGTGTTTGCAGATGACAAATTAAATGTGACTCAAAATTGAAATTTATGCTGGGAAGGGTAGAAAACAGTGTGGGAAAAGCAGAAAATGCTGGTAACCAGCATTTTCTACTTTTCCCTCAATGTTTTCAAAAGGCTTTATTCTCAGTGTCGTTAAAAGTCGGGATTGTGTGGCAAAAGTTTAATGAGAATGGTTAAACCTAAAAAAAAATCAATAACAATGACTGCATCAAAGATCTAAACGCTTTCGTTGTACACGCATTAAAATACATACTATAATGAAAGAAGATATGACATGAAATGGGAAGCAATTTCGAAATAAAAAGTTGATATGAATAATATGTACAAACAAAATAATACAATGGTATATACATAAAAAAATGGCAAAATTGTCTAACAATGTAAAGTTGTAAAATAAAAATCAGAAGATGCAATTGCTACCAAAAGACAAGCAGCGTGAAAAAAGCAAACATTGCACAAATCAAAGTAAATGGCAAAAGAAAATCAAGCAAATAAAATTACATAAACAAATAAAGAAAAAAGCTATTGCTCGTTAATTGCACATAAATTTTTTATTGCAAGTATTGTAAAACTAGTATAAGAAAATGGAGGAAAAAGATACATTTTTGAACGCGTATCCAAAAAATAATACAATTTGAATTGAATCTTTATTGCACCCCTTTAGCCCTTTACCAAACGACAAAATTTTAGACTGGTCCAGATTGAAAGCATTTGCAGACGACAAAATTAATGTTATCAAAAAATTGAAGTTTGTTTTGGGAAGGGCAGAAAACATTGTGGGAAGAGGAGAAAATGCTGGTTACCAGCATTTTCTCCTTCTTCCACAATGATTTCATAAGCTTTCTTTCTCAGGGTCGTTAAAAGTTAGGATTGTGTGGTAAAGAGTTAAACCGTCAGCCGGTTTACATTTTCATGAAGCTATAGTCACACAATGTCATCTCTATTTTGTCTAAATTTAGAACTGTGACTTTTGTCAGTGCGTGTATTCACCAGCCCCTTACAATTCAATTCTAAGACTAGTCATTTGATTGGCTGAGACAGAAATTATAAATAAACAAAGAATTTGAAAAATTCCAACATATTTATGCACAATACTGGTAGCTTTGAAGCAAAAAAATATCCCAAGAATAATGCTAACAATTCTAAAATGGAATGTCGTTGATAGAAAAAGGTGCTTCTTTTGAATATCTGAACAAACAATTTATGACGTTTTTCGGGTACTGCAAAATAAGGTTCAGTTCGAACATAAAGTGCTGTCAAAACATTATCCTGCTATAGTTTTTTCCGTCTATTTTAAAGATAAAAAGAACTTGGAATACAACCTTTGCAACTCGCTTAACCACTCGACAAAAACTGTAATATCATAATGGAAGCTTCATAATACAGTATAATATAATTATTATTATCTAATCATAATCTTCACTTTCGTAGCCACAGCAGAAAATGGTGTAATCAAAATACGTCACCTCGGAAAAAATATGGCATAATTATTACAAACAACAAAATAATAAGATTGTTAAGTTGCTTAACTCTTTACCAAACGACAAAGATTTGGACCAAATTGAAAGCATTTGCAGATGATAAAATAAATGTAGTTCAAATGATGTTTTCTATCTTTGATAGGATAGAAAACATTGTGGGAAAAGGAGAAAATGCTGGTTACCAGCATTTTCTCCATTTCCCACAATGTTTTCAAAAGCCTTCTTCTTTAGGGTCCTTAAAACTCGGGATTGTGTGGTAAAGGGTTAACTCGTAAATGTCAGTTGACTTTTTGTCCTACTGTAGCTCGGAATGTTGACTACAACTTGAGATCCTCTGAACAGATAGAAAATAAATGTGTGAGCAATTATACATGGCTGACAACTTTGATTGTCGTAAAAAAAAAAAAGTTTTAAAAAATCATTGGGCAATTTAATGAAAAAGACAAAATGGAAAATAGGTATATACATATAAGTTCGTTGATGTCGAAACACAACCTTAGACAAGCTTACATCTGTGGTAGCCTATCTTTCATAACAAAAAGCATCAAGTATTTTATTGTATTACAAAGTGATTATCTAATCTATACAGGACAAAAAAGTTGAAGTCTTCAATACGATTTTATTCGTATCTTTATAGTCTAGTCACAAATTTTGACGACTCCAGGGTTGAAATGTCACCACTTTTCAAAATTAAGTCAAATTTGGTTTTAAAATAACACTTACTCTGACATCAAAGACTTTGATGTCAGAGTGAGTATTATTCTAAAACCAAATTTGACTAAATAATCAAAATCACAATTATGAATCGGGTGACCATTAAAAGCATACAAAAAAAAACCCCACCTTATCACAAAGCCAATTGACCCTTTACCAGACGACAAAATTTTAGCCTTGTCCAAATTGAAAGCATTTGCAGATGACAATTTCAATGTGGCTCAAATGGTGCAATTTTTATTTGATATGACAGAAAACATTGTGGGAAAAGGAGAAAATGCTGGTTACCAGCATTTTCTCCTTTTTCAACAACGTTTTCGAAAGACCGCTTTCCCAGAGGCGTTAGAAGGCGTCATTGTGCGGTAAAGGGTTAACATTTTTCACTCTACATCTCGTAAAATCACAAAATGTGAATCATCTCATAATTTCGATCCCTAACTTTTTTTGCCAAGTATAATAATGCTGAAAAATCCGATAAGTGTATTTTGTGTCTCTACCGCATACATGTATTTTGTTTATGCAGGTTTTTATTAACCATTCGACTTTGCATATTCATTAAAATCCTTTAGGGTTTTTTTTTCAAATTTCAAAGTACTGCAACTTCTGGCTGGTTAGACCAAATAGTTCAGCGAAACAGACATTGTGCTACTTTCTAAATTTAGAAGTTGACAGTGCAAATATATGACCCCAATGCCTCAATGTCTCAAAGAGTAAAAAAAAAAAACATTGTGGGAAAAAGAGAAAATGCTAGTCACCAGCATTTTCTCCTTTTCCCTTAAATATTTTCGAAAGCCTTTTTTTAGGGTCGTTAACACTCGGGATTGTGTGGTAAAGGTTTAGAGGGCTGAAAACATTGTGGGAAAAGGAGAAAATGCTGGTCACCAGCAATGTTTTCAAAAGCCTTTCTCGAGGTCGGATAAATATCGGGGTTGTGTGGTAAAGGGTAAATATGTTACACAGTTTTGAAAAACGATTTTTAACTTTACCCGTCGGCTTCTAAGCTCGATTCAATGCTTTTTTCTGAACTATGTAGATCAACGTGCAGTCTGATCTTGAATCTACATGGTCCAGTGAAAAGAGACTCCTTTTTTTAAAAGTCTATAATGATACCACAATAGCTGCAACTCTCATGCTGGTATGGTTAGAGCAAATCAAATAAATTTTAGAAAGTGTAAATCAAGGATTGGAGTGCATATTCGGTACAGTCTGACCGATGCCTACTTATCTGTCAGTAAAAGTAGATGAGCCATGCTCTGTGAAAAGGGGGTTTAAGGGTTCTGCAAAAAGTATCGACCCAGGTCAGCCTGCGCAGTCTGCGCAGGCTGACCTGGGTTGAAACTTTTTGATTTTGGTAAATTTTCTGCATGTCTAAGGACCATTCCACCTCAGGATTCAGTCGTTTATTAGACAAACTGGATTTTAAGGATCTTAAATTATATGTTGACTTGCTTCGTATTATGCATCACAGAGATGCGTTAAAGCCTTTTTTGCCAGAGCAGAGCTCAGATGTACTAGCGCTCTGCGCCTTGTACCTTAATATACCCTTTACCAAGCAATCCCGAGATATATCCGACTCGGAGAAAGAAGGCTTTTGTAGACATTGTGGGAAAAGAAAAAAATGCTAATTGCCAACATTTTCACCGCAATGTTTCCTACCCTTTCAAAGACTGTTCCTTTTAACAACATTTTATCAAAGCTTCCAGATCGGACAAGTATAAAATTGTGATTTTTGTTAAAAAAGTAAGGAATTCATATTACTTGTATAATGACAAGTATAAGCACTGAATTTAAATCAATATTGTTAAGAACAGTGCAGAAAAAATGTAAAATACAACAAACTGTACACTAAAAAATACACCATTGAGTACAGAACTTTATTTTGGCACACTGGGAAATATGCATTTAACTCTTTCAGCGCCGTAGGTGCAAACAGGGGCTCTTGTGGACGGCAGAGATCAAGATCAGACTGCACAGAACGTACAGTCTGACCTTGGATCTATACCGACCACTTGTGTAGTCAAGCCTAGAATTGATGCTTCGGAGTTTCAGTAGATTATATTTTTGGCGGATCGAAAGAGGTCAAGTTTATACGAGCCATACTCAGTGAAAAGGGGGCTTAATGCATCTGCGAAAAAAGTATCGACCTAGGTCAGCCTGCGTAGTCTGCGCAGGCTGACCTGAGCCGAAACTTTTTGCTTTTTGCTATTGGTTAATTTTCTGCATGTCCAAAGACCATTCTACCTCATGATTCAGCGGGTCGTTGGACAAAATACAATTTATGGACCTATAATTATCCCTTTACCACACAATCCCGCCCTTTAACGACCCTGAGAAAGAAATCTTTAGAAAACATTGTGGGAAAGGGAGAAAATGCTGGTAACCAGCATTTTCTCCCTTTCCCACAATGTTTTCTACCCGATCCAACACAAATATTAATTTTTAGGTCACATTTATTTTGTAGTCTGCGAATGCTTTCAATTTGGACTGGTCTAAAATTTTGTCGTTTGGTAAAGAGATAATTGTGTGATGACTTGCTTGGTATCATGTATCACGGAGATGTATTTAAACCCGTTTTACTAGAGCAGAGCCCACATATTTTGCGCTGAAAGAACTAATTACAAGAAAGATAACAGTATCGTATCCCTGAACTCTCCTTAACTCTTGACCAGACGACAAAATTTTAGACCAGTCCAAATTGAAAGCTTTTGCAGACGACAAAATAAATGTGAATCAAAAATTGAAATTTGTTTTTGGAAGGGTAGAAAACATTGTGGGAAAAGGAGAAAATGCTGGTTACCAGCATTTTCTTCTTTTCCCACAATGTTTTCAAAAGGCTTCTTCCTTGGGGTCGTTAAATCCTTTCGCCATGAAATAGTAGTAAGTACACTCACGTTACAAAGGCAAAACTTACATTTCACTGCTTATGAGGTTTTTTTTTAACTCACAGCTTATTACAAAATGGGCTGTAAGATTCTGTGTATTATCACCTTGGTATACAATATACGGGAAAAAAAAACTCAACTAAAAGCTCCTTTGGTCTCGGAAGGAATAAACATGAAGTCGGTGCTTTCTTTTTACATAATTCGGCTAAGAAATGTGAATGCAGAACCTTAAAGTATCTACAGGGTATCGAAGAGGGTTGGCTAAGATCAGACTGCACAGATGTGCAGGCTGGTCTTCATCTACACTCTTCTTAAAAGTTGCGAGAAAAAGTCATCAGAAGTCATGAAACGCAAGGTATCCATGGTGAAAGCGTCTTAACCCTTTCCCAAACGACAGGTTTTTGACTGGTCCAAATTGAAAGACTTTGCAGACAACAGTTTTAAATTTGATGAAAATGGCAGAAAGTTCTCAAAAAGGGTAGAAAACACTGTTGGAAAAGGAGAAATTGCTCGTTATGAGCAATTTCTCCTTTTCCAACAGTGTTTTCAAAAGACTTGTACTGCAGACACGTGAAAACCAGGGCTTGTTTGGGAAAGGGTTAAAGTCCGTATAAACGCTTTCATAATGCCGGCTATCATATCATTGTATCCATGGCTGTTCCAGGGGAAATTGCTTTATTCAAATTTTCTTTGTTGGGAAAAACTATCGTCTGAACATAGAGAATCGCAGTCGTCCTTAATGCAAGCCGACTCGTAGTGTTTGTTTAGATACGATTTCAGTGCGAACGATTTATTACAACGTTTACAATTATAACTCTTATAAGCGGAATGCGTTTGCATATGCGCCCGTAGGTTGCTCCTATCCGCGAACGCCTTCCCACAATGTGCGCAGCCGTACGGTTTCTCCCCGGTATGCGACCGGAAATGCCCTTGCAGCAACCACGGCCGGGAGAAACATTTCCCGCAGACTTCACATTTGTGTTTCAAATCGTGCGTTAATAGGTGCATCGAAAGCGCTGGCATACTTACGTAAGTTTTACCGCAATGGTGGCATTTTTTGGCTAACTTGCTATCAAGGCTCCTATGCGTTTGCTTGTGACGTGATAAGTTGCTGGAAGTGGCGTAATCTTTCCCGCATTCGTTGCATGTATACCTCGGCTTGCCGTTCTTTTCTCCGAAATGCTTACCACGTGATCGACCGTCGCTGACGAAAAAGGCGTCATAAGTGTATCCAATGGTAACAGAACTGGTGAACTTTGACTTTTGAAGACTTCTGAAGATATCGACGGCGAGTTCTTCCGTATGACGCCTGTCTTCTTCTTCTTGGCCTTTTGCCATTTCATGAACTTCCTGTGCTGTGTCGTGTGGTATGGATGGGCTGACTACGTCATGAATGTACCCTGGGAATAGATTAATGAATTGATTAATAAATTGGTGATCGGATTAGAAGAGGAGGATGGCGGAGATAGTGGAAGAAAGAAAGAGAGGGAAAATAAAGATGAGAGAGAAAAATCACTTCACTCTGACCATAAGAAAGCGGGCTTTCGGAAACATTGTGGGGAAACGTCAAAAAAAAAAAAAATGTTGGAACCACCAATTCTACCTGCTATGACTATTTTGATTGAGACTTAAATTCTCTGTAGTAGCGGAGGTACCAGCTCAGGGTTCTTTTTCTTTTCTCCTCTATTTTTCTTTAATCTTTACCATTTGGCAAATTTTCAGACGCCACCATTTTGGGAGCATTTGTAGATTTGCACATTAGATACGGCTCAAATGGCGCTATTTGTTTTTGAAAGGGTAGAAAACGTTGTAGGAAAAAAAGAAAATGCTGGTAACCAGCATTTTCTCTTTTACCCAACAATGACTTTAAAAGCCCTTTTCTGCAAAGTAGTTCCCAAATATTTACGTGACCGTTGAGGCAACGTTCTTCCACGGGGTACTTAAACATGAGCATTCCTGGGTAAAAGGTCTAAAGAAAAAAAAAAGCATCATTCCCCCCCACATCAGACTGCGAAATTCAATAAATGAAATGAACAGTTACAGAATCTATTCCTTGAATCAGGATGAGTCAAAAATACTAAATACCGAATATCTAGTGCTCTAACCTAATTACAGCTCGGCAAATTATACTATTAAACGCGAACAAGACCGAGTAAATCGAATTAATATCTTCAAATATGGCTGCCGGATCCATTCATAGCGTTCATTTTATATGGTAAAGAGAAAATACTGGATGCAACAGAATATTTATACTTTTCTAAACCACTTTCTAAAATCCAGTGGCCTCCAAAGTTGGAACAAATAAATGGAGCCATGTTCTAGCTAAAAGGAGGATGAACGCATCTCCGTAATCCATTATTCCGTGCACGTCATCATATAATTATGGATCCATAAAATCCATTTTGTCCAACAACCTACTAAATCATGAGGTAAAAACGGACTGCGCAGGCTGACGTGGGCAGATACTTTTTGCAGATGAATTAACTCTTTACCACACAATCCCGACTTTTAACTACCCTGAGAAAGAAGCCTTTTGAAAACATTGTGGGAAAAGGAGAAAATGCTGGTAAACACAATGTTTTCTACCCTTCCCAAAACAAAATTCAAATTTTCAGTCACATTTATTTTGTCGTCAGCAACTGCTTTCAATTTAGGCCGGTCTAAAATTTTGTTGTTTGGTAATGATTTAAACTATCTTTTCATAGAGCATGTCTCCTGCGTAGGAAAAAAGATAGAAATAGAAATTTAAAAAAAAAAAAGCGTAAAAATTCTTCAATGAGCCTATTCAAATACGTAGTACAAAACCTCAAACAAAAACATGAATAAATTTTGAACACGCGACCTCCGGAATACAAGTCCGTTACATTATAAACTGAGCAACGGACCGGCATTTAGAAATCTGAACTGATTTATTGCTTTTGTGAGCGAAGTCCGCTGAAATAGATACCGTGCTTTCATAAGCGACACAGTTCGTTTCAAATCCAAGCCATGTTACTGCGCTAACCCCGATTTACACACAAAAAATATCATTAAATATTTTCTTTTTATGTACCGTCATTGTTGAATTATATCGGACCCGATGGACTGCTATTTTCGAGTTCCATGAATGAACATTCTATTTTGTTCTGTATTCGAATTATTGTAACTATGTTTGTGTAATCAATAATTCACGAATTTCCCCTTTACTATTCTTTCGAAAACATGTGTCAACAGGTTAAAGTTCAACTTGTTTGGAACAATTCATGTAACTCTTTCGCTTAGAACTTAATAAATCAGGCTTTTTTTGATGTCTAAAATGAAAATTCCAATACAAGTAAAGAGGAATTTGGTCATAGTTTAGTGTCTGGCAGCGGACAGTATAGATCCAAGATCAGACTGCACTTTCTGTGCAGTCTGATCTTGATCCACACCGTCCGCAAAAGCTGTCTAAGTTGAAACTAGCAGTGAAAGAGCTTAAGTAGCGTGTTAAATAAAGCGGGAAATTTCGGGATCAATGTCAAACTCCCGTTAAACCGTTAACTTTACAAACATCTGCCACCGTTATGATAATGGGTTTAAAAAATGTCCCGCCAATTTTGAATATAATGACATCTGCAACAGTTACTATACGGTTTTACCATTTCTCTTTGAAATAAAAGGCGGGCGAGTTTTTTTTTTCAGACAAAATAAAAGGTTTTGGGTGGATAGTTACCCTGTTGCTTGAAGTGCCAGTTTATTTTTTTTTTCAAACATATCTGAGGTAATTCTTTCATTTGCTTGTTTTGCTGAATAGTATCGTTTTTTACATGAAATACATTTTATTTCATATCAGGCAGTGCACCTATGCAGGCAATCCTACCGTTTCCTTAACAAGGAATGCAAGACACGCATAGCAAGCATTTCATTGCTTTTCCACATAAAACAAAGAAAAAGAAGAACTGTTTTCTCAATTATTTCGATTACAAAGTAGAACGAAATTTCAACGTTCCTACTTGAGCCCTCGAATTCACCGACCTCACCTCACCGATCAGCCAAAAACATGTGAGCGGTAAAGTAGTCCCAAAATATCAAGAACCGGGGACCGTATAGGGTATTCATCCGACTGCTAATTATTCTTTTTATGCCGTTCCTGTTCATATTGTGCCAATTGTTGCTCGCAAAATAATAAAGCACTAAACGAATATTTAAAACACAATTGATGACAAAGTTAGGCATTTTCTTAACCCTTAAGCTGCTAAGCTCGACTCAGGAACCTATTACGGACGGTGTAGATCAAGATTAGACTGAACAGAACGTGCAGTCTGATCTTTGATATATACTGTCCGATAAGGAGATAGTTTTCCGAGAAAAAATAAGTTTGAAATAGCAATATCTGGGTTTTTAGTATGGACTTGAAAGTTTCATTTTATTTATTTAGCAGCTTAACCCTTTACCAATTACCACACAATCCCGAGTTTTAACGACCCTGAGGAAAAGGCCCTTTAAAAACGTGGGAAAAGGAGAAAATGCTGGTAAACAGCATTTTCTCCTTTTCCCACAATGTTTCCACCCTTTCATAGATTGAAATCATCATTTCTGTGATTTTTAGTTTGTGTTCTGCAAATGCTTTCAATTTGGACAAGTCTAAAATTTTGTCGTTTGGTAAAGGGTTAACGATTAACAAAACAACAGTTTTTCAGAACAGCAGCTGACTGTACAAATCGAGAGCATGGTCATAAATGCATTCTGCTTCCGCGTTCTCCATTTCTTTTTCCTTTCTTCTTTTTTGCCTTAATAATCCTGCCCCAAATAATTGCGAGGTTTCACGATACTACGGAAAGACACGTGTGAAAACATTGTGGGAAAAGGAGAAAATGCTGGTAACCAGCATTTTCTCCTTTTTCCACACTGCTTTCTACTTTATGAAAGAAAGATTGCACCATTTGGGTCACATTGAAATTGTCGTCTGCAAATGCTTTCAATTCGGACGAGGTTGAAATGTTGTCATCTGGTAAAGGATTAAATTACGACTAGTCTATTTTTTCAGCTTTGTTTGGAAAAGAGATAGTAAATGCGTTCACAAATTATTATTTACACTGCTTATATATACGGTTTTACGATTCAGTGAGACACCCTGCCTCTCAGGATTGAAACAGTCTAATAAAATGAAATGGATATAAAATAAAAAGGAACAAATCGTTTCCTAGCTCAGCCGAAACCTGTTTCTAGAATCATGACAATGATTATGCTGGAAAACAAACAGTGGCTTGGCAAAAGTGATGCGCAAAGTAATAGATAAAGAAACACCCTTACAGCCAGAGAGAGAGAGAGAAAAAAAAAAAAAAAAAAAACCGCTGTTAAAACTCGAAAAAAGTATGTAGAATGGCTCAGAATTTGGTAAGCTGTGTAAACGTAGATAAATTACCAATTTACATTTATATGGTGTCAGGGATAGAGAAACTGAGAAACTCAAGGCATTTGCCTCATTTAAAACCGAAAACGACAACAGTAATTTCTTTGAAGGTTGTTCTTCCCCCCCCCCCCTCAAAACTGAAAAATGCATTTTCTATCCGTCGTAAATCTGTACAACCTTGCAGCTGACAGGGGCAACAATTTGCATGAAGTAAGTATGATTATAGTTTCATGAAATAAAGATGAAATGGGTAAAAAACTGCGATGAAATGATTTAGAAACAGGCTGAAAACGAGTATAGATGTATCTTAACATAAAAAACTGGGAATACATGGATAGGTGAATCAATCACGGTGATATGACTGAAATATTACCTGAACATGGATTTACCACCAGCCAACCAACCAACCAACCAACGGAAGAACGAGCGAACGAACGAACAGAAGAGGATATCTAAGCTTGCAACGTCTGAATTTTATCTTAAAATCTACGTCACACCCCATTTTGGTGCGTAAACAACGATTGAAGTGTGCTCTGTGAAAAGGGAACTAAATGCATCTGCGAAAAGTATCGACCAAGGTCAGCCTGCGCAGTCCGCGCAGGCTGACCTTGGCCGAAACTTTTCGCTATTGGTCAAATTTCTGTATGTCCAAGGACCAGTCTACTTCATGACTCAGTCGGTTATTTAAAAAGAAAAAAAAAAGTGGCTATCATTTGATCCGTAATTATATGATTATGCTTGATTGGTATAATGCATCACAGATACGCATTAAGTCCCCTTTTACCAGAGCACGGCTCAATTACATCGCTTAATGACGCGATAAACAACCGATTGTATCTTTTTTCTCTGTTCATTTCTACCCTTCTTTTCTCTTTTGTGCCAGTTGTTGCTTGCAAAAGAGTACAGTCTTAATTTTGGAATTCCAGAGAAGGATTGACAACAAAGAGCGGTATTTTCATGAGAAAACTGTACATCCACAGTAGATACAGACAAAGAATTAATGCACATAATCCAAGTTCAAAGGGGCATTCAAATGGCGAGTGTATTAAACAAATATATTTCAATAATTCTTCCACCGCCGAGGGGACTTAAAACTCTTGAGCAGACAGCGTGGATCTAGATCAGACTGCATAGAACGTGCAGTCTGATCTTTGATCCACACTGTCCGCCACCTGATCATCTTCTGTTGCAGTGAAATCTTCTATTAGGCCTCGATAAAAAGTCGGACATATTTAGCTGGCAACAGCAGAGTTAAACGAATTCTGCATTAACTGCCAAATACACGGTAATTTGCAATCAACAAGAAAGATCCAAAATTGCTAATTTCAACCAGTGTTGATCAGTGTATCTCAGACAATATCTTACAATGTAGATCCAATATTAGATAGCACAGAACGCCAAAATCGTGCACGAAGCTCTGACACCTGCCGACGCCTCCACAGCAATTTCGATTTTTTTTAAAGATGCGGTATAATCGTTATGAACGCAGACAACGCTACCCAGTTTGGTGAGATTATTATGCAGTTAACCCTTAAACTGCGTAAGAAAACAGATGGATATTCCTAGCCAATTGTAAAAGCCAAGACATTGCGATTTCAATGTCTTTTTTATCAGGAAAAATCTCAGCGTATCGGATAGTGTAGACCCACGAGCTACACCGTCCGTTACTTGCTACTAAACTTTGACCGAAATCTTCTCCACTTACGGTGGAAATCTGCTGTTAGACCTCAATTAAATGTCGAAATTATTTTGTTGGCAGCGAAAGAGTAACTGATTTTCGTAACTTCCGTTGGCGGTTTACATTTTGTCGCGGTAGTGCATATTAATGACGGTTATGAACCTTTTAGTTCCGGTTAAATGCTGCTATAGAACGTGTTAGAATAAGAATCACAGTTATGCCCAGATAACAGGTTGAAAAAGAAGCTCTATACCAAGGTAATCATTTTTGTGGTGCCAATTTTTATGTCCGTTCTCTATGTAAATGTTGAGAAGTATAACGCCATAAAACTGACAGTTAAAGCGAAAAGTAAATGAAGTTAACGGTTTAACCCTTATCCTGCTAAAAAAAAGAGATGACACTTTCAAACCGACAGTATAAACCCGAATTCTCCTAGATCAAAGCTATTTTTGGAGAAAATATATCTCCTTATCGGACAGTGTAGATCCAAGATCAGACTGCACGTTCTGTGCAGTCTGATCTTAATCTACGCTGTTCGCAAAAGGTCAATAAATCGCGCTTAGCAGCCTAAGGGTTAAAAAAAACTGTTGAATATTGCTTCAACCAGATTATCTAAAAAATACCGGAAATTGTACAACAAAGTCCACATTGAAATTCTGTGCAGTCTGATCTTGATCTACGGAAACAAAACAATTGAAGCACACACCTTTCCTTTTCCATGATCAATGATAATTTCGAAAGGGTTTTGGAACTTGATGAAATGAGATCAGAAAGAATATGCCCCCAAAACTCGACGTGTTTTAACATCTTGGGGTGTTTTAATCAGTTTAAATTCTAGTTCGGCGTGTTAATTCACTTAAATAGTAAAACTGGTGTAAAATTCGATCCTTTCAGCAAGTCAAATATGACGTTAATTGATGGTTAGTTCGAAAGACGACTGTTACACAAGTGAGGATGTGTTTGACAGGGGTTTTTGTCATATTCCTGATACTTTCTGAGAGCTTTGTTTCAACAGCAAGTTCTAGATATGGTTTCACACAACCGCTCTTTTGTTGCTACATTTAAAAAATAGACTGAAAATCTTTCATTCTTTCATCCACTGTTGTACTTTATTGGTAAACCAAGAGCTTTTCTCATATATGTCCAGTGGGCTAAACAAGGATTTAAAAATGATGTCTATATAGGTTGGGTTTTTTTTTTTTTTATTATTCTACCTCAAACACAACTACCCTCGAAATACCACAGTGATAAAGAACTTCCTTGGCTGCACATTATGCTCCTTAATACGGTCGCACGCACAAAATGGTTTCCCAAGAAATGAAAATTTTCCTCCGAATTTCCACAGAAATCAGCAAATGAGACCTAGACACACATTTTAGTCATGTAGTTCCATTTGCTATAATAAAACAGTGGAGCAGCAATTCTGAGTGTCAAATTTTTCAATTAGATTCATTTTGACTTCGACAAGGAAGTATTAGTGTGTCTTTATATTGTTCTAATTCTAACTTCCGGCCATACATCTGATTAATTATCAACATGTATTTTTTTTTTTTGTTCTCTTTCCGGAAATATCTCAAATGATTATAACTTGAGAAGTTCATTTTATTTTCATTCCTTCCAAACTGATAAATGTGTGTTCTTGGTTTTGATTGACAAAATAGTGTTGATGTCACAAGATTCACGTTTCATTTTGTGCATTCTATACAGAGATCCATATTATTGTGTTTTTCAAACACCTTTTTATTGAAGAGTTGTTCCACATCTTCATGCAGGAAAGACTATATATCGTTCAAATAGAGATAAAGAGGTTTTATTTCTTCATTGTCTACCAAGCTTACAGAAATTGAATTAGCAACAGGGAAAAATAAGCTTGTTAAACTTAATCAGATAAAAAAAAAAAAACGGTAATTAAGTTGTGCTTCCTTTTTCCCTAACTCGGTTTTTAACTATTGGCTAAACAAACAGAAGTTTGTTTGTTTTTACCGGCAACTGCTCCTTTCTCCGCCCTGTTTTTCTTTAAATCTGTGTAGTGCATGAAGTACATATGGACAGTGTAGATTAGATCAGAATGCACAGAATGCGCAGTCTAATCTTTGATATACATTGTCCGCGTCTGTGCCAGATATTCTTACAAAAACAGCTTTGAAATAACGTTAGCTGCATCTTCAGTACTGACTGAGAACGTTCATTTCATTTACCCAGCGTTAAAAGGGCACAGATTCAGGCTTTCGATTAATGTTGATTCTTTCACAAGTTAATGGCACGTGATTTGCGGGCAGTGTTCATCAAGATCAGACTGCAAAGAACGTGCAGCCTGATCTTGGATCTACAATGTAAGCTTCTTGGTCAAATATTTACAAAAACCATTCTGAACTTGCAGTACCTGCATATTTAGTACTGACAGAATGTCCATTTCATCATTTAGCATTATAATTGTAAAGATACATTTTTGTTCATCCGTTCGAGCGCCGAATGAACCTAACAAATAATTCCAGTCTAGAAATAAACTTCCAAATGATTGCAAGTTTCACGGTTGCTTTTGTGTAGATTGTCTCAGCAAAGCGGACAGTGCAGGTCAAAGATCAGACTGCCCGTTTTGTGCAGTCTGATCTTTGATCTACACTGGCCGCAAGGGCAACCACAGTTTCAAAATGCGCTTGAAGGGATTATGTTTGCTCTTTCACAAGTCAATTGTTTTGACTATCCTGAAATCCCTGGTACAGCAAATATTCAACAAGTCGAGGACAATAGACGACGGGCTTTGAACAAACAGTGCAGCGGTTTCTTTCTTTTACCCCCTCAATACTTCTGCGATAGCGTAACGGAGTAAAATCGCGATTTG
Organism: Tridacna gigas; assembly: GCA_945859785.2. Taxonomy (NCBI): domain Eukaryota; kingdom Metazoa; phylum Mollusca; class Bivalvia; order Cardiida; family Cardiidae; genus Tridacna; species Tridacna gigas. The sequence goes on along the minus strand of OX244034.2, from coordinate 62,292,081 downwards.
TCGAGCTCTCAATAGTTTGAACAGATGGCTTAAATCAGTAAATTAGAAATGATTAACAAGAGCTATCGTGAAACACGGTAAAATCGCAATTTTTTGAGCACTCTATAATTCGAACAAGTGGCCTAACTCACAAGCTCATTTGCATCAGACGACTTTGAAAAATATACCCGTAATAGGGATAATTAATATGAATTTGGATTTTATACATTTAACTGAAAATACCGTGGTAATGAATTTATTTTGTAGCCACAATTATTTCAAAAGTGGTTTGTTGCAAGACGGTAAAAGGTCACTGCAGCATATGCAACTATTTTGTGACAAACTTCGCCATCTAGATAATGTTATACATATTATTACATGGTGGGCGAAGTTTGTCACAAAACAATCGCCTGTGGACTGCGGGTAGTAGTGTGCTAAGTCGAAGTATTTGGTGGAACAATTATCTTGGATGTGTTACAGTCAAAACTGTTGCTGCAATGTTAGAGCAAATATTCCATTACCAGCGACCACGGGGAGTCGCTTGTTCAAGTGCCGAATTGACCACTTTTTTTTTTGCTGGAACTAGTTATTGTCTTCCCGCTCAATTCAACCGTTGGGTTCATAGTTATGAAAATAAACAATCTTGGGACTAATTCACTTGTCATTGTGAATTCTCAACGCTGACAGGCTAAATATAGACTCTACAAGTTGCAATCGACAAAATAACGGATGTTAGACGTTATAACGGCGGGAAAATTCGCGAGGGCAATTTAACCCTTTACAAAACGATCCCGTAAATTTACCAAACGGAGAAAAAAAGGCTTTTGAAAACGTCCGGAGAATATGGAAAAATACTGGAAACAAGCAATGTCCCCACTTCCTAGAATGATTTCAGCCCTTTCAAAGACAAACTATATCATTCTAGCGACAATCAACTTGTTATCTGCAAATCCTTTCAAAATTGTTCTGTCTAACACTTTGTCTTCCGGTGAAGATTTAACGATTGGAAAATTGGTAGGTTTGTCTGCTGTTAGTGATTAATGGTTTCCCGAATCTTGGTAGTTCTTATATACAAACGTGTAGTTTATCTTCCTGTAATTTGGGGAGTTGAGTAAGAAACCGCACAATGTTAGAAATACCCAGGATTCCATCAGATTTAACAAATAGGGCTCGTAAGAACCGGGATCGCATTATGTCTTTACATAAACGGCTCGTAATATCCGGGATTGCACGAATTTTACAAACAGAACTAAAACTAACCGGTATCGTATCGGGTTTTTACCATTAGGATTCGTAATACACGTGATTATATAGCTTTTACAAACTAGGTCCGTTTTCAGCAACCATTCTTAAGAACATTCTTAGTCTTAGTCTCAAGAATTTGAAAGTAACATAAGTTCTGATTGGCTAAACCAAATGGTTTAGCCAATCAGAACTTGCGTTACTTTCTAAATTTAGAATGAGACAAAGAATATTCTTAGGAGTAGTTTGTGAATATACGGGCCAAGGACTTAAATGCCAGGATTGTCACAAACAGGGTCCATACTACTCAGAATTGCATTTCTTTTACATACAAATATCTGGAATTGAATGAATTTTTCAAAAAGGGCTCGCAGATTCCTAGGATTCGATGGATTCTTTTTTTTTTTTTTTTTTTCGAACAGGGTATTTCTTTTTACATAAATAAGGCTCCTATTGTTTGGGATTGCAAGGAGTTTCAATAGAACTTGTCATAATCGGGATTGCACTGACTTTTTAAAAACAGGGCTCGTAAAGGCAAACTGCATCCATAGATCATTTTCAATTCAATTCTAATTCCCAATTTCGAGGCTAGCCATCTGACTGGTTGTACCAGAGCGTCTCAAACCTCAAATGTTCCGTGTTTGAACAACTCTAGAAAGGCTTTAAAAACCTTGTGAGAATAGGCAGAAAATGCCGATAACCAGCATTTTCTCCTTTTCTCACAAAGTTTTCTATTCCTTCTTTGTCAAATCCCATCATGTGAGCTACTTTTGATTTTTCGTCTTTAAATGCTTTCAATTTAGATCGCCCTAGAAGTTTTTTGTCTGGTAAAGAGTCAACGAAGCAGATGGCCGGTCTTGGAAATAAGAATAAGAACAACGGTTATAACTGTTGGCGAGAACGCGCTCTGCCGGTGAACAATGTCTAAAGACGACCAAGTTTTTAACTTGCCCAAACTGAAAGCATTTGCAGACGACAAAATATGCTGAAATGATGGGCTGTGTCTTTTCAATGGTTGGAAATTAAGGGAAAAATGAGAATATATTGCGTAGCAGCACTTTTTCATTTTCTCCGCTTTGGTTTTAAAACCCCGTTTCCCCAATGTCGTTAAAAACATGAAAATGAGCAAAACTCTGTGAAAAGAGGGTTTAATGCATTTGCAAAAAAAGTATTGACTCAGATCAGCCTGCGCAGTCCGAGCAAACTGACCTGGATCGAACCTTTGGCTTTCGGTCAATTTTCTGCGTCTGAAATGACCATTTTAACCCATCATTCAGTCAGTCCTAAAACAAAATGGAATTTTATGTATCCATAATGATATGATGACTTGCCTAGTATGGTGCATCACGGAGATGCATTAAACCCCCTTTTACCAGAGCATGGCCAGGTAAAGGGTTCACACTTTCGCTGCTGGATAGAACAATTCCCTTGATTTTTATTTTGATCTGATTTGACAGTTCCATTGAAAGGAAAGGGTATTCTCCAAGTATAGTTTATAGTCAAGTAACGTACTCTGTAGAAACAAGATCAGACTGCACGTTCTGTTCAACATCCCGAACAGTTCACTCTACCGCAGGAAATATATGAAAATGTGAGCTGTCGCCGTGATTTGATCGAAATAATGTTGAAAGCTGCGTAAAACACTCTACCGCACGGCAAATATTAGGCCGTGTCCAAATTAAAAGCTTTTGAAGACGACAAATTTAGTGTGTCTCAAATGATATTTGTCCTCAAAACTCAGGTATAAACTGTGGGAAAAAGAGAAAATGCTGGTTATCTGATTATCAGCATTTTCTCCTTTTCCCACCATGTTTTTCAGACTTTTTCGTGTGGTTAAAACTGGGGATTGTGTGGTAAAGTGTTAATTCAGCCCCTAGAGTTTTTTGTCAAATCAGGATTAGAACCGACAACCCTAGGATTATAAGCGCGTTGTTACTTAAGTATCGTGACATGCTAGTCTTAATTCTACACTACCCAGGCCTTTATGAACGATATTTGAAAACGATGGTATAAAAGAAGCAGTTATTATATGACGCACTTGCTCTTTTTTGCACAACATTTTAAAAGAAGTGCCGATTGTAGAAGTACAAAAAGTAGTAGTAATATATAAAATGAACACAGAACAAAAAGAAACAAAATCAAAACTTACCATTGTTTACTTTGACTGAAAGAGGCTGTAAACAGGGCGTATACGGCGTTACTGCATGAATGCTATCTGGCAGTATAACGTCATCAGCGTTCACGTCACGTGATTTGTAACTGTAAAACGTTTTGGAGTCGTCGTTTTTCTTCACAAGGAAAGATCGTGGCATTTTGACTACGTGAGAGTGCTTCTGAGATGGCTAAAGTGATAACTGTTTGTAAAAAACTTTAAAATAATGTATATAACTGCATACATATGACAGAAATAATTCATGGATTTTTGGCACAACTTTGGAAATAAAGCATTAAGTTTTAGAACTCTCTAAAAAGGAAACAAATTCATCAACATCATGTAGAAAAAATATCTGAACGTCAACAAGTTTGTAGTTTTCTCCTCTTAAATCCTTTTCAATCTCTGTTAATGTGCACGAATTAGGGAATTTATCATCATATTGTTTTCTTTTCTATGAGAGATTCCTCTTGTCGAAAATCCGTTTAATTCCATACAGACTAGGCAGTTCCAGCAACAGAAGCTCTAACTTGTTGGATATTGGGAATTTTTGCCCCCAAAGACAGTGTGAAAAGATGGATTTCTCCTGTCTTAATTGTTTATAAGTAATAGAGACGTCTAGCGAAGCGTTTAATCTAATCACTGAAATATAGTCCACTCCGTCCGGGATAATATCCTGTAAATGTTCGGAGTACCTCGGTAATAAATGTCAAATGACTATTCCCTGTTGAATCGTAGAAAAGGCAAACGATTGTCCAAATGTCACTGTTGTGTCACCATAGTTGTTCTTCATTTCTTCATGAAAACTCTGTATATTAATTTTTTCTAAAGAGTTCGCCGATCTTTTTTTTTTCCAAGAAAACTCTGACTCGATGGAGTTGATCGAATGATCGATAAGGTTAATAACACTATGTCCGAAAACTGTTGCTATTTTATTTCACGAGAAGATAAAACGAAAAAGGATTTGAAGAATTGTGTCATGAAAAGACGGTAGTGCGAAAAAAAAAAAATAAGTGAAGGAAGAAAATAATATAATTCGTTCAGCACACCGTTGGTGTAAGCATCCTGTTCAACAACAGCTTTAAGCAAATAATGGCATGAGTCGTCTAAGACTTCCAAAAAAAGGAGGCAAAACTTGACGTAGTTGGCGTATCGAGGGAGGCAGGTGGCGGACCTGTGGACCAGTCGTTCACCATCGATACTTGTACACACCCTCTGTTACGGCAGGTGAACCCGGGAATTCTAAACCGCAAAGTTCTGCTTCAGTGACTTTTGTTAAATACCGCCGCTACATTGCTTCACAGTCCGTTCGCCATTTCATGGTTGCAGGCTGTTGCTTGTTTTATGTAAAGTTATGCCTGTTGAAAGGAAAAAAAAAAATGCTAAGATGAAATAATAATATTGATTTTGGGCCTTATTCACCAGCCATTCTACATTTAATTCTAACACTTAATTCTAAGACTTGCCATTTGATTGATCGATACAGAATACATTGCCCTATCGTGTGGATAGTCCTGGAAATTAGAGGTAGATGGTCAGAGAATTTTTCAACCATTAACTCTTTACCAGACGACAAAATCTTAGACTTGTTTAAATTGAAAGGATTTGCAGACGACAAATCAAATATGGCTACATGGTGGGATTGATCAACGATAGGTCAGAAAACATTGTGGGAATAGGAGAAGATGCTGGTTACCAGCATTTTCTCCTTTTCCCCCGATATTTTCAGAAGGCTTCTTACTCACGGTAGTTTAAAGTCGGGATTGTTTGGTAAAGGGTTAACCCTTTCCCAAACGACAAATTTTGGACTGATCCAAATTGAAAGAGTTTGCAGACGACAATTTTAAATTTGATGAAAATGGCAGGAAGTTCTCAAAAAAAGGGTAGAAAACACTGTGGGAAAAGGAGAAATTGCTCGTTACGAGCAATTTCTCCTTTTCCCACAGTGTTTTCAAAAGACTTGTACTGCAGACACGTGAAAACCTGGGCTTGTTTGGGAAAGGGTTAATTAATCTCAGAATACGTATTCACCTATTTACGATGAACAACTGCATACCATCTTTTTTAGCCCTCTACCACACAATCCCGAGTTTTTACGACCTTGAAAAGGAAGGCTTTAGAAAACATTCAAAGGAGAATATGATGGTAACCATAATTTTTTTCCTTTTTCCACAATGTGTTCGACCCTTCCAGAGACAATTCCACGATTTAAACCATATTTAATATGTCATCTGCAAACCCTTTGGAAATGGACAAGTCCGATACTACTACTACTACTGCTACTATTACTACTACTACCACTACACAATTGTTAAAACAAAAAGTGTACTGCCAATGCATAAAAAAAAAAAAAATCTAAAACCCCGTTGCTGATAATGTCTCAACATTATTCAGTTGTTGCTTTGAGACTTTTTTGTTCCATTTTTTATCGATTTTCTTTTATCGAAATTCGATATTAACGGTGTAAAAAGCTTTGTGTTCCCTAAACACCGATTTTTTTTAAAAAATAAACTTAAATATCTGAATTTTCTAAAGGTTGTTTGATCTAAGCAAATAGTTATTACTCATTTACCCTTTAAGTGATCTGCTCAACATCGCTGTTGCGGCCAGTGTAGATCCAAGACCAGACTGCACATTCTGTGCAGTCTGATCTTGGATCTACACTGTCCGATCTCTGAGAGAGAGAAAGGCAAACGAACATTGAAGGAGTGATACCTCTATCCCAGTGACTTTGATATCTGTTTATGAATCTATTAAGCAGACGACGAAATTCCAGATTAGTCCATATTAAACGTTTTGCAGACGAGATATTAAACATTCTTCAGATTATGAAATTTGTTCCTGAAAGTTTAGGAGCAGGAGAACATCTTATCTACAACAAACATTTCGTCTTTTTACGACAATGTTTTCCTAGCGTCTCCCTTTCCAAGTTGTTCAAACACGTGATTGTGTAAAATAGGACTGACGGTTTAACCCTTTACCAAACGACAAAATTTTAGCCGTGTCCAAACTGAAAGCATTTGCAGACGACAATTTCAGTGTGGCTCAAATGGTGCAATTTTTCTTTGATAGGGTAGAAAACATTGTGGGAAAAGGAGAAAATGCTGGTTACCAGCATTTTCTCCTTTTCCCACAATGTTTTCAATAGGCTTTTTTTTTTTCCAGAGGCGTCAAAAGGCGGCATTGTGCAGTAAAGGGTTAAAGAAGTCCTCTCAACCCTTAAGTCGAAAAAAAAAATCATGGCGTCGAAGCTTCCAAGAAAACATTGCAACAAAAAGAAAAACTGCTCCTTTCGAGTAACTTCTCGTTTTGTCACGTTTTTTTTCCCCAAATGTCGTCTGGCTCACTTCGTTCAACAAGATGTAGAATGGAAAGTGTCAAAGAAGTTCACAAATAAATAAAACGGCGCAAGATGATAGTATTCCACTTAATAAAGCAACTCGCCTCTCTCAAATAAATCCAAACACGATCGCCAGAATGCAGACACCCTTCTTTAAACACTCATCAGCTTTTTGTCCAATATTTTAGGACAATTCGGTATTCCAGTGCCTTCTGCTGATTTTTATAGCATCCCGCCAAAGAAATTGGTAAGGCGCGCGACACTCTTCCAGATTTCAAAGAGAAGGGGCGTGGTTTTCCCCGTTAGAAAGACCCATATTCGGATATAAAAGGACCCGGAGAAGACATTTTGGAAAAATCTGTTATGGTTCATGTTTCACAAGGTCTATACCTTTTGTTAACGGAATCTGGCGCGTGGCTTTGACCACGTGATCATGGGAAAAATGTTGTGGGATGAATTGTTAATGCCACCAATTTCGGCAATTTTTCAACGCTTCACTTCGTACTTAATTTTTACATTACCGTAATGATGATGATAATAATAACAATAATAATAATAAATTTATATCCCTATTTTGATATTTTTTTTTTATTGTTATCAAGCGCCATGTGCTTGTGCCTTGCCCATAAGGGCAGCAGTGAAAATCCTGAAATCCGAGGTATAAATCAAATACCTTTATCAGCAGAGCAAGACTTTTACCCAGTGTAAAGAAATAATGCAAACATTTCGAAATTCTAGTTTTTATCAACAAAATACTATCCATTATCATGCAGTTTAGTTTAACCTATAGGCCGCTAAGCGCGACACAAAGACCTTTTGCGGACAGTGTAGATCAAGATCAGACTGCACAGAACGTGCAGTCTGATCTTGGATCTACACTGTCCGATATGCATATATCTTTTCCCCAAAATACCTTTGAAATAGCAAAATTTCGGTTTTTACTATCGGCTTGAAAGTTTGATTTCACTTATTTAGAAGGATAAGGATTAAAACATCCCTCTCAGTGCTGTAAGGGCTGGTAATTCAGGGGCCCTAAAAATCTATGATTAGTTTTTTTTTTTAGCTCAATGCCCAGTTAAAATTAAAACGACGATTTATTATATTCATTGCGATAGGATTCAGTCCTATATCATAATTTTGCATTGTTTCGTCAATGTTAATGTGGGAAAGCAGCCAGTGGCTTGAAAAGTGTTGCACAAAGTACCGGTAAAAAGAAACAAAGGGACGCGTGGATATTGATGTGACTGAAACAATGTTGAAAATGGGGTCAAACCAAAACAAACAGAAAGTTAGCATACCAAGTTCTAGTGCAACTGACGAATAGAAAAAAATACAGTATGCAAAAACAAACATTCAGATGTGCCCTTTTCCCAGGATACAATATGACTCTTTAATGCTAGGTATCAAAATCTAAGATTCATCCACTTTGACTGCTTTTGCAGATAATAAATAAAAAAAAAAAAAAACGCTATAGTTTGGAAATGGGTTAAAAAGCAAAACACGTCCGGCCTAAAGCTTTCGAAACACTAAGCAAAAAATGCTTGTAACAAGCATTTTCCACAAAACAAGTAACTGCTCATTTTCAAACAAATGCAGACACGTATTTTCCTTTCCTTCAGCGTTTAACCTTTCGTCTTTTGAATTTTTTTTTTAAGTAGATTCATAGCAAAGGGTTACACCAGTTCTTTACAAGTCCCACATTTACATGAAATCAAAGGCCAGTAGCTGGGGTTCCAGTCCGATCATTTCTTCGTCTTTTATATATATATATATATATTTTTTTTTTGACAAAGTAAAGTCCGAATTTAAAAAAGGAAAAAAGGATCGGACTTGAACCCAGGCTAAAGGACCAATCATATTGTACCCCTATGCCCCTGGGCATCAAGGAGTATGTCTCCATTAATAACAATGCTTTTGTAATCTCGGTAAATATCGAGGAACCGAAAGGCGTCTGCTTAACTCTCTACCAAACGTCAAATTTTAGACTCGACGAAATTGAAAGCATTTGCAGACGACAAATCAAACGTTGCTCAAATGATGAGATTTGTCTTTGAAAGGGAAGTAAACATTATGGAAAACGGAGAAAATACTGGTTTCCAGCACTTTCTCCTTTTTCCATGACGTTTTCAAAAGTCTTCCACATCAGGGTCGCAAAATGTAGGGATTGTGCGATAATGGGTTAATAGAAAGGATTTTAAGAGAGGACAAAAAAGGCTGCCATTAATTTTCATTATCCCATTACGATCTCGATTACCATACAGTTTTGAGAAGAAATTAATTTTCCCCTGATTTAAACATCAGTTATGAAAAAAGGAAAGACTGCTTAATATTGTTCAACACGTGGAACATAAGTCCAGACGTTAATATTGAAGAGATAATGAAGATGCATCCAGTACGTTAAACTGGTACCCGTTGTATCTCCCGTCGCCGTCCGATAGACAACAGGCAACACCCGATTTATCGACGGCAGGTATTGGTCTTCATATGTACCAAATCCACCAATCAGAGAGCTCGTAGCAGAATGCCTTATTTTGTTTTAAAATAACCGAGCAATATTCTATCTTTGGCTAAGATTTTCATGATAGACAAGGATTTTCCTGACCACAATCAATTTATCAAAATCGTTAAGGAAATTTAATCTTTATCGATAATGTCTATTTCTGTGCATAAATAAGATTATGATTTGAATTTCCAAGTCTCGCGTTATCTCATGAAATCTCGAACCGGGCAGAAACTCGACTTGTAAGCATTGGGTGTTACTTGTTGTTGATACGAAGATCGATAACAGGCTGCCAGTTTACCAGTACGTAGAACGAGTTTCGGAACACAATAAACCGTGAATCCGATGTCCAGTCGTAGCCATAAAATGACTGTTAACTCTTAACCTGCTAAATAATGTAAAGTGAAATTTTCAAGTCGATAGAAAAACTGCAAATGTTGCTATTTCAGATTTTTTTTTTTTTTGGGGGGGGGGGGGGGTATCTCTTAATCGGACTGTGTAGATCCAAGATCAGACTGCACTTTACAGTGCAGTCTGATCTTGGATCTACACTGTCCGCAAAAGGCCCTTGAGTCGTACTTGGCAGTTTAACAAACGCATTTGCAGTCATGCAAACATTTGCACTCATGTAACGGCCAGAGATCATGTACTCATGTCTTTCACGGGTTTCACACGTACTAGTTTGGATTCTGCCACCAGCCGGAATCGATCTCAAGATTTTCCGATTACCAATCCAAGGCGTTAACTACTGAGGGATAGAGGTCCTCCTAAAACTGATGAAAGGTTTGACGAAACAAGGTAATTTGATCGATGGTTGCAACACTTTTGTCTTAATTCAACAATAAAGTATCATCCAACAAATGTATGTCATTAGAATCAGGCTACCAGGGGTACCATTCACTAAACTGCGTAGATTTAAGCAATATTTCTGGGACTGATTGTACACATATGATGTCTGCTTTACTCGAAAGTATGAGCTGGCGTAGAGTTATGCAAACATATACTCAGATCGTAAAGTTATGCAGTTGAGAGAAACTTGTGTTCAGACCTGATGCTTGCCTACCTAAAATGCAAATTTCGTGCTCACACAATTTAGAGAAAGGTACCAAGAACCTTGGAGCATTACAGTGGTTTACACCTTGCATATTGAAAATTATAATCTTGTTAGTAAGTACCAAAGTTAGGTGGACAGGGGTGTTGGCACCAAAAAAGAAAAACAATGAGCCGAGACACCAAGTACTTGTCTATACAATAAAAGTTAGGCACCGAATTTTAGGGAACATGCTATCCAGAGACAAGAACCGGAGCACCAAAAGTATGGTATCATAAATAATACATTCTACATGCATTCGACATATTAAATATCCGATTTTAGAGAAGAGGCACCAAATTAGCGTGTTTCTTGTGCAGTGTATTAGATAAATTGCTTCTCGCTCAGCATATTTGGTTCGTCGTCGCTTTAATTTTATATTTGTTGCATCAAGTATCTATTACTGTATATTAGATCTTTACCAGACAATGAATGTTTTGACTTCACCATATTTAAAGTATTTAAAGACGACATATTGAACGTGGCTTCGTGATGGAATTTGTCACTTACAGGTAGAAAACATTTTTGCAGAAAAAAAGGGTGTTTACGATCATTTTCAAGTTGCGCCATATACATGTATAGCTAGAGTGTTGGCATCCAGTATGCTGACATCATCGGCTTACCGATTGGTGTCAGTCAAAACAAGTTTCAAACCATCATGTATGTCAGAATTGAAGTGAAAGCACGAAACCGCGTGGAGCCTTCAAATATCTGGAATCTTTGTTCACGTCATAAATATATTTTACTGAATATTTTGTCAGAATATTTTGAAGTTATTTAACATCAAGAGTCCTGTACAATACAAATAACATACTTATACACGTTAAAAAAGAAAAACAAGAGAAAGCATGAAGCTTGTTTGAGGTACGGCAGACACATTTCAGCCACCAGGAGCGCTCTCTTCACCGACTATACTGTATTTAGAACGTTACTCTACTCTTACATTTGAGTCATGCTCTGTGAAAAGGGGTTTATTGTATCTTCGTGACGCATTACACCGGGCAAGTCGTCGTTACAGATCCATAAAGTACATTGTGTCTAAAACCCGACTTTATCATGATGTAGACTGGTCCGTTGACATGCAGAAAACTGACCAATAACAAAAAGTTTCGATCAAGAGAGCCTGCGCGGAATGCACAGGGTCGATACTTTTAGCAGACGCATTATACCTCCTTTTCACAGAGCATGGCTCATTTTGATTCTAGACATTTTAATGGCCTAGATAGTAAGTGTCACCTGAAACCAGATGGAGTCTTGGAGTTTGGAGCTGAACACATGACTTTAACCCTTATCCTGCTACGCAAGTTAAACGAAACTTTCAAACCGATGGTGAAAGCCCAAATAATGCTATTTCAATCTTATTTTTTTTTAGAAAAATATCTCCTTATCGGACAGCGTAGATCCAAGATCAGACTGCACGTTCTGTGCAGTCTGATCTTGATCTACACTGTCTGCAAAAGGTCAGCGCTTAGCAGCCAAAGGGTTGAAATAGTGAGTCACAGCAATGTTCACAGTCGTGATTATATGATTAAAGTGAATAAAGAGTAAAAAAAAAACGTTTATAGGAGTTACTATATTTTTTCGTATTAAAAGCCTTAGAAGGCTTAACACCAACAATTTTGCAACGTCTCACCGATTCGCTTTTATATTTTTTCCCGAAAATTTATCGGGATATTGGTGTAATGGACGCAAGCACGAGAAGGAAAAAAGCGGGGAGGAACTCTGATTAGTCATTAATTTTCATTATTCTATTAAGATCTCAATTACCGTTGCGTTTGGGCGGAGATGATTTCTCCCAGAGTTACCCAACAGTTTAAATGACAAAAAGATAAATGGATCAACATGTGGGGGTAGACTTAAACAGCGATAAATCAATATGGAATTCGTTGATTTCTTTCTTTGTTATTTCATGTGGTGTTTTACGACGTATTTCAACATTATTTCGGTCATCTCGTGGCGATAGCCCTGTCTAGGCTGAAGGAGGTACCCATACGAATTAAAAGTATTCTTCTCAGTTATGTTGTTAGCCCCCTCCCAATCCCCCACATATTATATATGCCACATGGTTTCATATCAACGACCCTAGATATTGTTATAGAAGTCCAACAACACGCACCTGATCGGTCGAGAAGTTGTGATGCAAACTAGCAGCCTGCAAAGACGGAACCGTACCAACCTCCGTTCTAAACTATGAAAAGGAGAAATGGAGAGAGAGAGAGACGATATTTTGAGAAATTCCCGTTTGCTTTTTTGGGGGGAGTGTGTATGCTTTTCCATTGGCCACCGTGAATGCTTTCTTCATGTACATGTATTAAGTATCATGTGATATGAACCGACAAGTTTACTGGTATAGTGAGATTAGAAGCATACGCTTCGATAATGGGATTGAGGTAGTGAGTTCAGTTCAAATTTGACTTGGAGCAAGCTCTGATATTTGAATGTTCAAAGTCAGAAACCTAAACGCTGGATTTCAAAATTTTATAAAGTATGATCACCAAAATACGCAAATTATTCATTTATTATTTATTATGCGAAATGCCCGTGACAATAAAAAACAAGATACCAACCATCGAACTAAAAAAAAAAACACCATTCATAAATTGTCTTCTATCTATCTCGAGAACGTCTCATTACAATCAATCTGCTGCCTGAAGGGGGGCGGGGACTCTCATTCGGACATACCTCGTAAATATTCGCCCAAAACCCTCGAATTTTCTCGAAGATTACGCTGATTATACCATTACACCATTATTTTATTCCGGCATTTGTGACGAAGAGGGAAAAAAAAAGACCGCACAAGTTTCGATTACAAAGGATGCTCATTCAACAAGACAGCATTTATTTCAGTCAAGACCCCGTACAGCGGTGGGTGATGCAACCGGCTTCTCATACTAGGATTTTAGGTAATGAATCACGGCTAAACCAACACTTTTTCGAACGGATCATGGATCCGTCCAATTATCACTGAACTCGCAGACTTTAACTGTCTCGAATGGGCACGAAAAGCCATCCATTGGTTTTGAAAGACTGATGTACCTAGAACCAGAATAGAAACACCAGAAATGCATAAATAAGTACACTGGGCTAAATGACAGCTGAAATATAGCTGAAAATGGCATTAAACACTGAAAAAAAAGCTCTACAATATCTTCACTTTTAAGGAAGCAACTTCATCTGTCGCTCTTGACCTCATACTGCAAAGTAAGCGGAAGAAGTAGAATGTTATGATGGCTGTACTAGTTATATTGAAGTATTTAATAATTTACTCTATCCGAGGGCGCACCTAATGTTGCCCTTCCCATTGTAAGGTTTCCAACTGCTACAAGGGGAAATATTTCTACAAGATTATGATATTTTGAGAAATTTCCGTTTGCTTCTTTTTTGGGGGAGTGTGTGTGCTTCTTCATTGGCAACAATGCTTTCTTCATGGACATGTATTAACTCTTTACCACACAATCCCGACTTCTAACGACCCTGAAAAAGAAACTTTTTCAAAACACCGTGGGAAAAGGAGAAAATGCTGGTTACCAGCATTTTCTCCTTTTCCCACAGTGTTTTCTACCCATCCCAAAACAAATTTCAATTTTTCAGTCACATTTATTTTGTCGTCTGCAACTGCTTTCAATTTGGACCAGTCTAAAATTTTGCCGTTTGGTAAAGAGTTAAGTATCATGTGATATGAACGGACATGTTTACTGGTATAGTGAGATTAGAAGCATACGCTTCGATAATGGGACTGAGGTAGTGAGTTCAGTCAAATTTGACCTGGACCGTATTCACCAACCATTCTACATTGCTCTTTTTAAAAGTATTTCAGCCATGCTCTGTGATAAAAAAGGGGTGGGGGTTTACAACTTCTGCAAAAAGTATCGACCCATCTCAGCCTGAGCAGTCCGCGCAAGCTGACATGGGTCGAACTTTTTGCTATTTGTAACATTTATGCATGGCAAGAGATCTTTTTACCTCCTGATTCAGCCTATTGTTAGCCTCAATGGATTTCGTGGATCCATAATCATGCGATGACTTACTTGGTATAATGCATCACAGAAATGGAGCAAACTCCCCTTTCAGAGGTTACGTTACTTTCAATTTAGAAAACTCTTTGAGAAATAGACTAGAAATACTGTCAAGAAAGGGTGGTTAACATGGGCCCTTGTTATACCAGTGAAAGACCATAAAACAACGGTAAATATCACAGTTGCACTTTCATCGCCAGTGATTTCTGAGAAGTAAATTTCTTGCCATACAACAAAATTTTAGACTTGTCAAATTCGAAAGCATTTGCAGACAACATACTATACTGAATGTGGCTAAAATGATGGAATGTATCTTTGAAAGGGCGTAAATATTGTGGGAAAAGAAGAAAATGCTGGTAACCAGCATTTTCTCCTTTTCCAACAATGGTTTTTATTCTTTTATAGCCAAATTCCATTATTTCAGCAACACATAATTTGTCGACTGTAAATGCTTTTTATTTTTTCTAGTCGATTTTTATAATATTATGTACAGATTTGTAAATTTCGTCAAAAACTTACTTGGCAATAAAATATATTTAAGCGAAAAGAAAATGCTGGCCACCAGCATTTTCTTCCTTTTCCCACAATATTTTCAAGAAGCTCTTTTTCTCAGGGTCGGTAAAACATGCGGAAGTTCGGTATAAACTTATACTACCGGTGGTGTTACGGTTTGGAAAAAAAGATAGATGACGTAAAATACCCCCTTATGGTTTTAACGAAATAGGCAACGGTAATTAGTCAGGCAACACATTAATTATCGTTATTTATTCTTTCTCGAATTATTTTATCCATTAATATTAGGAGAAAAATTGTTGCTCGCCCCAGGTTGCCTTTTGGAAATCATCCTTCAACATTTTGGGAAAAGAACGTTAGACCTCTTGATAAATGAACTTTGCATTTAGTTTTTCATTAAAAAGGAAAGATTACCGAGTAAATTGCTTATTCATGGCTGTGTTGCAAAGATTATTCCACGGATTTTCGGACAGTTCAGATCAAAACTGAATGAAACAGGCTGATCAAGAATGCCATTTTTAACGTAAGTTAACTAAAAACCGATCTGAATACTGAAGGAGGATTTTTGGTCACCAAAAATGTACTAATATGCTGCAAAAGCTTGGAGAGTTCTCGAAACATGCTCGACTGCTTAAGTTCTAGGCACATAAGTGTCTCAGTTTATTTCCAAATTTCTGCTTGTCCAAGGACCAGTTTACCCAGTGATTCAGGCGGTTTTTATATGACATGGACTTTCTGGACCCATGCTGTGATGACTTACTTTTTGTTATCATGCTTCACGGAGATGAATCAAGTTTCCTTTTGCCAGAGCATGACTCAAATGGTTTTAACCAATCAGAAGTTGTGTTACTTTCTAAAACCTAGAACTGGACTAAGAATATTCTTAAAAATGGTTGGTGAATACGACGCAGGACCAAAGCTGTCGAAAAGGGAAAGCCACGTTAGCTGTTGGCTTTTCAATTCTTATGCTTTATAACCGTATCGGAAAACAAACCTAAACTACCCATTTAGCCATTTAGATCCCCATCACTTGGCCCCCCCCCCCCCCCCCAAAAAAAAAAAAATCATACTATACCAGGGTTTAGTTTATAACGAAAAAAAAATGAATATCATCCATCGACTACAGCCTCCAACAAAGAACGTCCTTTACTTATTTCACTATTCATCAAGTACTACCTGCTTATTACAATCCGTCTACTCCTATGTGGGCGTGGCTTCTCATTCGGACAGACCTCGTAAATATTCCCCAAAACTCAATGAATTTCCCGATGATTAGGCACATTATGGCATTATTTCATTTTTCTTCTCACTGATTCTAGACACTGGAAAAAGTGATCACTTATCTCGTTTATTCTCCATTAGAATAGCTCCTCATCACCAAACGGTCTTTTATTGTTTATACTTGATTTAAAATGATTTTTTTTAAAAGTTTAAGTCAACAGATTATGTTCAATCATTTTATTCAAGTGGATCAATACTGAAATATTTCTTTAGAAACTTTAAACCTGTCGGCGTTATGGTTATTGTACTGAGAAATGACAGTATAATTCCAAATGGAGTATTTCTTTGGAAAAAAAAGGTTTCCTTGTTTCAATCATCATCACCATCATCATCAGCAGCAGCAGAATGCACGATGAAAAGATTAAGTTTCCAGTAGATCGTATGAAAAGTGAGCTATCAACATTATATGACTGAAATAGTGCCAGAATCGTTGATCATTGGAATACTACTACTACTACTACTACTGCTAATAATAATAATAATAATGACAATAATAACGATAAACATTCAGACTAATAAACTAAATCCGAGTGTTTTCCAAAAGGAACTTGTACTATCAGAAACCATGAACGACAATCCCCCAAAACAGCTTTGAAGAGTCAGGGTCAATTTATGGTCATATCGTTTGATAAACAACATCTTTGGATGGACAGTTTTGTTCCGCATCTGTTGACGGATTGTTCGGGGTAGCCATATATACCAATTACTTGTCATGTGATCGGTCATTTTGTTGAAGTCAAAAGTATTAATCAAAACAGAATGATTTTCACACTCTTACTTTATCAAGTTTAAGCTATCATTCTTTCAGGGAAAAATAAATAAAGTAGAATAATGCCTTAAATAATCAATAGTACTTCTTTAACTAAAATTCATTCTTTAATTTTTACCAAACATTCGCATGTTTTCAAGACCCCGAAGAAAAATAATTTTGAAAACATATAGGAAATGAGAGAAATTGATGGTAAGCAGCACTTTCTCTATTTTCCACGTTTTCAAAGGAATTTTCCTCAGTGCCTTTAAAAAACTGCATTATTTGGTAAGGTTTGATAACCACGCAGCCAAAGAAGACCTCATATCAACTAGATTTTTTCACTATGTTGCCTCTACTTTCCTCTTTATTCCATATTTTCTCTCCGAATTTTTTATTGCCTATTTTGGCAACAGAAATGTCAGTATAGACATATCCAACCACGTATATGGATATTTTACGAGGAGTATGATTACGTTTTGCCAGTAATATCAACCATACATCATGAATATAGGCTCATTTTCTCCCTACAATCTCAGCAAGAGCAACAATTCTTTACCGCTGGACCAACTGTTCTTGTACCTTTAAAGGAGAATGAGATAATGAAAACTAATGAGTGAGTCGGACTAATTACTATTTCTTGATTTATGTTGGATCGAAAACTTCACCCTTTACTCGTATCCTGCTAAATAAGTAAAATGAAACTTTCAAGCCGATAGTAAAAACCCAAATGTTGCCAGTTCAAAGTTATTATTATTAGTATTATTTTTTGTGGGGGGATATCTCCTTATCGGATAGTATAGATCCAAGATCAGACTGCACGTTTGTGCAGTCTGATTTTGATCTACACTGTCCCTGCAAAAGGTCCGTGAGTTGCGCTTAGCAAGGGTTAACTCTGTCAGCGCCAAACCAAAAATACCGACTCGACCTGTGTTGACGGTTATTATCCAGTTACAACCTACTGAAACTAAAAAAAGATTTGAGCCATGCTCTGTGAAAAGGGGGGTTAATGCATCTGCAAAAAGTATCAATTCAGGTCAGCCTGCTCAGTCCACGTAGGCAGGCCTGGGTCGAAACTATTTGCTTTAACCCTTTACCACACAATCCCGACTTTTAACGACCCTGAGAAAGAAGACTTTTGAAAACATTATGGGAAAAGGAGAAAATGCTGGTAACCAGCATTTTCTCCTTTTCCCACGATGTTTTCTACCCTTCCCAAAACAAACTTCAATTTTTGAATCACCTTTATTTTGTCGTCTGCAAAAGCTTTCAAATTGGACGCGTCTAAAATTTTGTCGTTTGGTAATGAGTTAAGTAAATTTTTATCATGTCCGTGGACCATTGTCTCACAGATCAGTTGGTTGTTAGACATAATGGGTTTTATGGATACGTCATTATGTGATGACTTGCTCGGTATAATGTCGCATGGAAATGCATGAGATCCCCTTTTGCCAGAGCATGACTCGTTGTTATAAAGATAGACATGCGTAAATGCGTAAATGGTATAGATCTAGATCCATTCTGTTAAGTCTGGTCTTGATCTATGCCGTCTGAAATATCTTTCTTTTTTTCGCGAATGTCGCTATAATTTAGTTTAAAAATATTTATTTTATTACATCAATTTGCAAACAAGTTCTTGCAACTTATATTAATCTCTCTCGACTCTGCTTACTGGTAACTACTCCAGTACTCGTGCCGATTGTGTGGGCCATTGAACAGTCCTGAAGTTGTCACCCACTGCCGGGAATCGAACTCGAGACCTTATGGTTACGAGACCGATGCTCTACCTCACGACCACGGACACCGGAATAGACTCAAAAATTTGACTGAATAAAATTGTAATTCGTGCGAAATTATGAATAGTGTAGGTATAGATCAGTCAGCACCGTAAAGCAGTCTGATCCTTATCTCTACTTTTCGTGTCCCAGTGAATTCACACTGATTGGGTGTTAATTGAATGTGTAGGCTTCGTTCCATGTATAATGCGCTTCGTTTCATTGCATAAAAAACGGCTCCTGTCCTTGTTTACGCCGTCTACGTTTCCATGAATTTCATATACTTCACAAGATTTATTATCCGGACAGGGTATGTAAAGCACGTGTAAACCAAAATTAGGCAGAGAGGGAAAATTCGGAAATTAGGACAGGAGAATACAACAATAATGTTTTCTTTAGCTGGATAGTGATTAGGATGAAATGAAGAGGATTGTTTTAGAGGTAACATTTATTCATTATTCTTCTGAGAAAACTTCACTCCCTGTCACCGATTATGTCCGTTCTACACCAAAGCTGATAAAATTCACGACCATTGTTTGGCGCCGGAACCTGTTGCTCAAAATGGCGAACGTTTCGTAACGTGATGTAGTCTCTAAACACTCTCGCTTGGGAAACAGACAAGGCACAAAACATTCCGCAAGAAGGCGTTGTTGGATATGATAGGGATGAGCTTTCTGAGACAGGAAAAATGTGTTTAAAATTGTTAAATAGATATTGCGCAAAATTAGAAAGTGTATCGAAAGAATCAGTGAATGTAATAGATGGAAGTGATTCGGACCTTGTCCAACAGTTGAAGATGAAGACTGTCAGTTGATTCTTGATGTGGAAGAAACTGTGTATAACTTTGAAAGAAATTCTGTCTAATTTAGCTAAAGCCAATGAGGAAAAAG
This sequence comes from Tridacna gigas, assembly GCA_945859785.2. Taxonomy (NCBI): domain Eukaryota; kingdom Metazoa; phylum Mollusca; class Bivalvia; order Cardiida; family Cardiidae; genus Tridacna; species Tridacna gigas. Next base: position 62,272,555 of record OX244034.2, on the reverse strand, counting down.
CAACAAAACCCAGTGCTGAAATGCATCAAGTTACGGAAACACAGGAACATGCCCAAGAATTTATGGTGGAGCAGATGAGAAAACAAAGGGAATTATATCATCGCTACGAGAATAAAGAAAAATAGAGTATTTGTGTGTATTTTAATTGTAATAAACTAAAGTTAAGTGGGCAGAATTCTGGGATGCATTTGAGTGTACTGTGCATGGCAAGCGAAAACTAACAAATATTGAAAAGTTCAGATACCTTAAGCAAATTGCGTGACGATGCAAAGCTTGCAGCGGCAAGTATATCATTACCAAATGAAATATAAGATGTTTCTATCCATACCCTAAAAATGGTTCGGAAACAATCTAAGACAGACAGACGGACGAACGGACAGACTTGAGTCAAGGGGCAAAATATCCGATTTTGATGCATGGTAAAGAAAAGCTCACTTACATGATCGTTAAGAGAACTCATAGATGGAGTTTACACAGCGGCGTGTCTCAGACATTTGCTCTTAGAGGAAATTAGATCAAAATATTGGATTGCCAAAGGTCGATCAGTGATAAAACGATCCTACATATGTGCAAGGTATGGACGCGGTTCTTACAAAATGCCTTCTATAGTACCTTTACCTCCTGCTCTTGTGCAAGAAGCTTCTCCGTTTGCAAGAAAAAGCTCTACTATTTTGGTCCACTTTACATTAAGCCAACACAAGGTCCAAGAAAAACATTTGTGTGTCTATTTACTTGTACGCTGATACGAGCCGTTCACTTAGAACTTATGCAAGATATGACAACAGAGGAGTTTCACTTGGGATGTAGAAGATTTCTACTTAAAAGAGGTACTCCGGTGGAAATTTTGAGTGACAACCTAGCTAACTTAAAGCAGCTAGTGAGTTAAAGCAGGTTAGAAGATGGAGCCCAGTGGTAATGTACAGTCATACAGGGTGTTTCATAATATCTGCCACCATTACAAAGTTTTATATCTTTTTAGTTAATTAGGATAAAACAATGATATGTACACCCTTTGAAAGCTTATATATTAAAATTTTATTTGACTAATAAAGTATGGGAAAACATCAATGTCATAACGTCATTTATGACGTCATTTCCTGTGGTCAGTTTTCCAAGATGGCGCCAACTAAGGATCACTGCAAAGAAATTGTTAAATTATATTATGAAACTAAATCACCTATTACAGTGATTAGAACTATGCAGAAAAGGTATCCAGATGTAGGTAAACTTGATAAAAAACAGATACATAGAATTGTAAAGCGATTTGAAGTTATGGGCTCAATTGAAAATGGGAGACACAATAATCTGGGTCGCCCTAAGTCCGTGCGGAATGAAGCGACAATTGAACAGGTTAAAGCGGTGATCACAGAAACACCAAGAAAATCTGTTAGAATGGTATTTGGAGATATTACTAACATTGCCAGCCATTCAAGTGTTTACAGAATGCTAAAATATGATTTAAAACTGACTCCATATAAAATTTCTATTATGCAACACCTCAAACCAACAGATATCGAAAGCAGGTTGTCATTTGCAAGATGGGTAAAGGAAAATGATGATATCGTGGGACAGATATGGTTCTCGGATGAAGCCCACTTTTATCTAAATGCACAAGTGAATAAGAAGAATTCCATATTTTGGGGAACTGAAAAGTCAGAATTTTATATTGAAAAACCTCTCCACTCTGAGAAGGTTACAGTGTGGGCGGCATTAAGTTCTGAGGGCATAATTGGCCCTTTTTTTTTTTGAGGATGAGGATGGAACTGTGGAGACTGTAAATCAAGACCGCTATTTAAATATTCTTAAAAACAAATTTCTACCAGCTTTGAGACGTAAGGGAATTGATATAAACACCACATGGTTCCAGCAGGATGGTGCAACTCCTCATACAGCTAGAAATGTGATTGACTGGATACAAAAGACCTTTGGTGATAACTTCATTTCATTGAAAACAGATATTGAGTGGCCACCACACTCCCCGGATTTAAGCCCACTTGATTTTTTCCTCTGGGGATACCTTAAAGACAGGGTCTATAAGCACTCCCCACAGACCACAACTGAACTTAAAACTGCAATCAAGAGAGAAATGAAGATCATAAGCAGTGAGACATGTGCATGTGTAATCCGAAATTTCCGGCACAGAGTCGACGTCGTTATTGGCCAGAATGGACGTCATTTAGAACACATTCTATAAAATTGACATTTTAAAGAATTTTGAAACTGCGTGTATTTACAAGGGTAATACCTACATGTTATATATCAAATAAAACTTTATTCTATGTACAATAACATGGTTAAATGTAAAAACACAATTTCTTTTTTATGTTAAAGTTTTTGATGTATAAAATGGTGGCAGATATTATGAAACACCCTGTACATGGCTGCGCTTGGTATTAGATATAAGTTCATAATTCTCCGTGAATGAGTGACTTTTATGACAGGCTTGTTGGTATTGTGAAGATGTCACTAAGAAAAACAATCGAAATGCGAATGTTCACACTCGTTCAACTTCAAACTATAATGAAACAAGCAGAAGAAATAGTTAATTCAAGTTCACTTGCATACATCGACAATGACATCAGTTCGTGTATCCCACTAACGTCGAATCATTTGCTGACGTTAAATCAATCCACATATCGGGTGAAATAAATGACGATGATCCAGAGTTCAATCCCTACAAAGATTGCGAGTGATCGCATAATGAAGAAATGGAAAAATGTCCAAAAGCTTTTGAGAGACTTTCGGAGAATTTGGAGATTATCTTATTTATCAAAGAGAAAGGACCCAAAGCGAGCTAAAAACCAGGCGTATTTAGTCAAAATTTATTCCATAGGTATACGATGTCGTTTTGGTAAAGGATTCAAGACCACGTGGGACCTGGAGAATGGGAAGATTGATTCAGTTGAACGACGTGACTGGAATATACGATCAGCAAAAGTAAAACTGTATTCTGGATGTGTCATCAAGAGTTTTTAAACTATTATAATAAATAGAATGCTCATCGGGGTCAACAGGCAATCAAGCGACCTGCCCTCAGACAATTCTTATTTGCGCCCTGCCCGACAGGCAAAGAAAAGAGATTAACACAATATGGAACAAAATTTTGTGGAAAACGGAGCAAATGCCACACTATAATTTTAGCAATATATTTCAACGGAGCATCACCTTTATCACGTGCTCTATCTACTACACAGGGCAGTGTGTATACTAGTAAGACGGAGATGGTTTCTCATTTGTCTGCTCGCGCAAGTTATGCTATTGCTTCTGTAAACCTTACAGGTGTTTTGTGGCTCCACTCATTTAGCGACTGTTTGTAGAGCTCTTAACAATTGACCAAGATGCCGTTGTACAAGTGTGATACATGCTGAAAGGAATATGGTTACAAACAGAATTTAAGCAGGCACAATAAAGAAAACCAAACAAAAGTGGATAGTTATCTGTGCCCGAAGTGTGATGCCAAATTCATCAGCCGTAGTAACATTACAAAGCATGCTATGACGATTCATCAAATTACCTTAAGTGACGCAAAAGCATTAGTTCTACATGCCATTAAACAAAAGGTAGATGCTGACATTGAGGATGACGATAGTGATGATTTCATTACTGTAGATGGTACTTCTGGTGGTGGATCGAATGAAATAATTGATACAGTTGATGAAACAAGAGATTCGGATAATGAGATGAACTCAGAATGTTTAGCTATAGACACGAGTGATAAGGGCCTAAAACGAAAAATAAAGGTATTTACTGTTAGTGTAAAAGTCGCGGGAAAAGATGGTGAAGTGATTTAATCCTTCTTCACTATTGAACAGGACTGCAGTGGAGTTCGATAAATAAGCGTCGTATTGGAATAAATTACAAATTGGTCATAGCGAGGAGCTAAACGACATGTATGTTAGAAACATGTTTTTGATGTTTGTATTTTTATTGGTCAGAGTGTTGCGAATTTCGCTGTAAAATGATTGAATAAAATTGCAATTCACGTAAAATTACGAATAGTGTAGGTACAGATCAGCCTGCATGGCAAAGCTATCTGATCCTTATCTCTATTTTTCATGTTATAGTAATCCGTTTCAATAAATTCACTCTGAGGGCTTATTTGAAGGTGTACGCCCCGTTCTCTGTATAACGCGCTCCGTTTGATTGCATAAACAATGGCTACATTCCTTGTTTACGTCAACTCAGCTGCATGTTTTGTCTGTTTCCATATACTTCACAACACAGAATATTGTGCTAAACACTGGTAACAGAAAGTCTGGAAAGCATAGACGGGCGTACTGACAACCGAATTATACATGCAACTGAGCTAGTGTTGAAAACGGTATTAGACATCATACAATTATTATCAGTTAAACAGACACTTGAGATCATCTGTAATCGTATATAAACAGTGGCGATTCAAATTCAAAGATTTCATTCCACAATGTACATGGAGGCCACTGGCCTAACATATAAAATACATCATGCCAAATTAAACAAATTGAGTTGTCAGTAATTATGAAGACAAAAACATTATTGAGTCGCCTGGTTGCGTAGCAACCAGGCTCTCATTGTTATCATCCTGATCTATGGGGTGACGTAGGCATACCTCCGGCCTTGTACTGCTTCCTGGCCGAGTTCCGGTTTACGAGATAAAACATAGTTTTCTAATTATTCGGTAAACAACCCAGTTTCTGTCGTAAATAACTTACAATTGTGCCTTTGTGATGATGAATATGTCTACAAAGACTTAGCTTTTTAACGGTTTAAACCTTTGAAACAATCTTTTCGTCCACATGGGTACACGATATCCTATCGCTTACACAGACGTCATCTCTAAATATAGCGCATTATGTATATATCTAAAAATAGCCGTCGTGACCTAAACAAGTTTGCGGACACGCTGAAAAATACTCTCCGACGACAAGCGTCTTAACTACGACACGCTTTTATTTGTGGACAGTTCTCAGTGAAAATGGTTCGATAATTACCCATTAGAAGTACATTCTAAATCTCACAATCTGTCCTTAATTGTTAAAAGTCTCATTACAATTCAACACTCAACTTATGGTCGGAAAGAGAAAGGCGATACCGAGTTGACATTGAAGATTTCAATGGAGATTTTTCCCAACAGTTGGCTATTTTTTTAAAACAAATTTATAACGACTTGGAATGGTTGCATCGCCTTCTTAAACATTTTTACACGTTGCTTCTTCAGAGCTTTTTATTCTAGACTTTAAATACTTTGCACACCAATATTCTAGGTGCACAGAGATCGTACATAGCGTATGTAATGCGCACGGTTCTAGGCTGTACCAAGTCATCGCTTAGCAGGTGCTTTCTGGAATGTAACTGTGCGACAAATATAGATCTTATAATCACGTGACGTGTAACGTCATTTGCACCACGGAATTCTTTATAAATTTACATATTTATGAATCAGTCGCTGTTCAAAGCGGCCCTTATTTTCAGCGTACACCGACCTAACGCTTTACTGATCCATGCAGAGAGAGTGTTTAAAGTATGCCTGCTGTTTTTTTTTTAATGTACGATTAACCTAGATCTAGTATTTATGAAACAACAATTTATTAGTGCGGGTGTCAGAATGCAAGGTGCTTTCGTAACTGCCAAAATCTGAATTCACACGGGAATTCGACTTGAAACTACGCAGTTCTAACAACCAGCAATCTGAGAACTTGACTTTTTACTCCTCTATATTTCAAATATAATAGAACATATTAATGTTAACCCACTCGAACAAGTTCTTTATTGGCGTGTTTGTAATCTTGTAAAGGGTTGTTGTACAGGGTAATTTAGAGCGAACCGCAAACATTTAGTTTAAGCCAAAGCAGTATGCATGTAGATCTCTAAAATTTTCAGTTGGTGTAGAAGCAGTACTAATTCCTGGGACGTTATAAAACAAAGACAAAGTTAAAAGGCAGACGATCATGCCATTGGGTTATATTGCTTTTCTTGAGCTGTAGCAACCACATTCTTAGAGTCCACTGTGGACAAAAATTGAACCCAGATAGCAACAAATACAAATTATTTCCAAAGGACAAGTAGATTACTGACTCAAATATTTGTGTGTGCTCCAGAGACATTTCAGTCCAATGATCATGAAATTGCCAGGCTGTTTGTCTTAATAATAATTTTTGACAAAACTGAAAGTAGGTCACCAGGGGTTAAAAGAAAAAGGTTGTCACCAGGTCAAATCAGACAGAACCGTAATAGATCTAGTACTGTAGAATCCATTTATGTTCAGTCCCATACTCGCGGAACTTGTCAGGCTTAGATTAGATATGGGTGAGTTGCAAAAGAGCATTTTTGGTCTAAAAGTATTGGATCACTAGATCCAATACCAGAAGACAAAGTTCAATTGAGTTCCATACTAATGTTGCCTAAATGGTCCTCTTGTAAACTTGCAAAACTGAGTAGTAACATTTCAAAATAACCGCCTCTGAAACTGTATAAGAAATTATACCAAAATTTCATATCTAGCATCCTGTATTTGGAAAGGACAATTATTGAAATTAAACGATATATGTATAACCATGTTGTCCAATTCTAGAAAATTTGTGTCCTATAAAAACAACTTGCTCTAAATCTGGGGAGAAAATGTATTCCCTATTCTACTGAAATTATTTAGAATGCTTGTTTTAGCAAAATGTGTAAGAATGAAGATATACATGTTAGTTAAGTCACCCAGATTCTGCGCTAGAGAAACATTTTTATCAAACTAGAACCATAATTTTTGTCCACATTCTTTACAGGCATTATCAAGCTAGGGAGGAACTGTAAATATTGATTTAACTTAGACAGTTATTACGCCCCGTTGAATTTCGGGGTGGGTGAGGGGAGATATGGTTTTCATGTTGTCTGTCCGTCCGTCTGTTCGTCCGTCCGATCTTCCGTCCATTCAGACAGATATGTTCTAAAATCATTGACGAAAATTAATGAAACTTCATACATGTGGTCCTCATGATAGTCCGCCGATACACTTTTTTTTTTAAATGTAATGCCTTGTCATGGAAAAAGGGCGCTTGATGTCTTTCGGTTGTATTTTGTTTTTGTTTTTAAAGCGGTGTCATAGCAAAAGGGGGTTTGATGTATATTTCTATTCTGGACCAATCTCTTTAACTACTGGACAAAATTTTATGAAAATTCATATTTTATCGTTTATCATAAGCCACAGACAATCAGTATTTGTTTTAATTTAATGAAATTCCCTATCATGGAAAAAGGGGGCTTAATGTATATTTTCACCAAAAAAGGTCATTTACATGCAAAACAAAATACCTCTTATAATTATGTTTCTATAAAAAAAAAAAAAAGTTTTTTTCCGGAGGTGGATATCATTTCAACGAAATGACTTGTTCTGCATTGATTGTACCTTTTTAAAACAATTTTTTAAATGAAGTCGCCTGGGGTAAGAGACTTTGAACTTTTTAAACCTTTCCTTGTGCCTAAATTTTAATTTTCACCACATATATTTGTTTTAATGTAAATTTTAATATGTTTGTAATTTTAGGATGACAACTTAGAAATATGCTTGCATATAATACTGTCTTATAGTTGAGTTATTTTGTATCTCGAATGCGTTTAATAGATTTGAACAAAAAAGGGTGAAAACTTCTAACCCATTACCATCCAGGCGACTCTCAGGACTATCAGTCCTTTGATTAATATGGGTATGTAATATGAAATAATGAAGTGCAAGACTCATCCTATTTCGCGTTATACACATTCCAAATTTTGGACTCTTTCATTTTCATGATACTATCAACAGGTTGTTTAACTTACGGTCTTGATTTATACTTTAAGTCAGTGCATGGCAACCAAGATTTATTACATTGCCCGGGATTTTAAGGTCCGGATCTGCGACGGAAAGCATTAGCATTGCAACGGCATCGTTTCGAAAAACACGAAAATTAGTCTGTCTGGATATCCTGACCGCTGATTCCAGTCCAACCTTTGTGTTTACAAACACTTCAAAGGAGTCGGGACTGCGGGGTCGGGGTGGGATTTCTGGATTACTGATCCATGTCCACTGAGCCGCCGAGGAGGACTCTAACACCGTACAACATAATTTGTGTAACCAATAAATTATTTTGCATACATCATCAAAAAAGCCAAATATGTATTCAGAGTAATTATTGACTCGAACAAAAAAGCGTAGATTATTTTGTAACTACATGTCATTTCCTATTTAGTGCAAACAATACCCTCCTTTATGACCGCCAAAAGATTGGTTTTGCATTATTAGTTGTCAACGGTTCCTCTAATATTCTATAAATGTAGCGGACTTGTGACCTACTCGTAAGATAGACTCCGTAGACACACATTGTAGTCACTTGTATTTTCTATAATAGGATAAATGAAGTTTTATAGGTGACTTAATGATGACATAAAATAGGTGAATTGCTGATGACATAAAATGTTTAAAGGTTTCTAATCAAAGAGAGAGAGAGAGAGAGAGAGAGATTTCTTTTCCTGGCTTTCTTTCTATATCACTTATTTTAACTACCCCCTTTACTTGGGTTTGATTAGTTAAAGTTCAACTTGCAGGTTTATCGGTAAAATTAAAAAAAAAGTAACTACAAGGATGCGGATACCATGTCCCCATGTTTGGTAATTAGCTACCTTGACACAAGCGCTATCACGACCTTAATGGCCGTATCGTAAGATATAGCCTAATTAGATGCCATAGTGGCTTCTTCCAATAAGAAATAACATACATCCTTCTAAAAATTAATCTTACGGGTTATATTAGTACATTTAAAAGTGCTTTTTAACAGTCGGTTCTCATCAGCAATGATTGAATTAAGTTCGTCATGTCAAGATTACATTCAGTTATAATAATTTAACTACATCATTATTATAATATTACTAATAGAATTACAGTTTCTTTTACTACCATTATTATATTAACCTGACCATCTTTTCATTGTAAAACATTTCTTAGAACCTCGAGATTTAAGATCTAGACCTAAGCATTAGTTGTGAAGCCCTGCTGACGACATACCGATCATTACAAATGAACTATTTGTGACATGCGCTAGTATACTGCTGACATGTAAAACATATAACATCCTTAGTAGCCATGATTATTTCATAAGTTATTGCACGAAATACATGGTTTGTGTATTTACATGTAACGATTTGATTTCCCCTGGTCTTTCGCATGTTTGATGTATACATACTTAATGTTTTAAAAAAAGAAAAGTGCAAATGCGATGAAAACACATTTGTTCACTTCCCAGTGATCTTTCGATGCATGCTATCATAATAAAAGTGTCGAAGAACAGCTTAAAGTTAAATATATCCCTACATTTTATTGTTTTCGCTGCAAGCTATGACTATAAATCAAGTAACTTTCTCGGAGATTGGGGTAAGACATTTCTTTAAAGAAATTTATCTCGTGAAGGATTCTTCTGAACACTGTTAGGACCCTAGGTCTTCCAAGAAAATTTATTCTGGATTTTATACTTCCCTCGTAGTAAATTTCATTTTGAGATAAATGATGAATTTACGTAAAATAAACCGATTTCATGAAACATTCTTTAATACATGTAGTCTTAACACTCAGTAAATCCCAGAAAATATCTGTGTGCATGCTCTAGCCAGTGCGGGAGTTTTTGTTTCTTTGTTTTCACTGAATATCAAGCCGGCTTTATTTTGTTTGTTACATTCGAGATCGTCTCCTTAAATTTTGTTTCAACTCTCATTGCAAGTATTGTTTATAGATTTAATGATTTACAGGTACATGTGACTAAGGAAGCAATAAGCCAAAACTTACTGCCTGAAACCTTCCAAGATCATCCTCAAGTGGCTTTTATGTATATCACAGGAAAACGCATTGCTATTATTTCTTTCAAAGTCGACTTTTTACCTGTTTATCTTTGTTCTCCGTTTTTGCGACTCATTATTGCGAACTAAACACCCGTAAAGTTTATTACATACGTCAGTTATCCATTGTGTAGAAATCACCATGTAGCTAAACAAAGTTGCATTGAGAAACTGGGTGTAAATCAAATTTGGAATAGTGCGGATCTAACGTAAAGAAACAGGAATAGTTTTCTGTGGGTATATCGTTTAAATTCTCCGTCATTCTGTGCTTATCTGACGCTTTTAAGAAAACAAATACATTCTACACGAATCAGAGTCACTTAAAAACAAACTGTAGGTCAAGATAGCACAACTTTACAATCCATGTATTTAGGATATTTTTTTTTCCTTGAAATTTTCATAAAAAAACAGTTCATGTCCTTTTCTTTGACCATCTTTTCAAACTACATGTAGTCCTATGCAATTAATTCAGACCATTACTCAATATACGGGGGGAAATTTAGGAAAGCAGAGGTAAATGTGAAATATCTTGTACCAATTATTTTGCGCCTTGCAACTCACAGCATTTCAAAGAAAACGTGTATTTGTCCTAGGCAAAAGCTGGGCTTCTGCTAACCGTACCTCACCGAGTATCTTTATAAACTCGACTCTGCTAATTTGAAATGATTAATAATGATAAAAAAAAAAAAAAAAAATCCAACCCTTTCATAGTTCGCCCGATCCAACCATATTACCGTAACAACCGGTATTTTTCGTGTGAAAAGTAAGAGAAAACAGTAGATATTTCATTTCAGAGCTGTAAGTAGCGGCTACTTGGCTGTGTTTTTTTTTTTTAACGCATATGCTCAGTAAATACCCACGGTACATGTATAAAGGTGTTTTTAATAATGACTCATGCACAGTACATGTAACCATAAAAAGTCGCTCAGAGTTGTATCAGCTGCGTATACTATGGCCTCGCTGCAAGCTACAGTCATAGTACAGAAGAATAATATTACCGGGAAACTTAAAAATTACATATGCCATGATATAGCATTTGTAGTTTTTTGAAGCAGCAGGACATATCGAAGATAGGGCCTTTGACCTTTAGTGGTATGTAATATTCATTTCTTTCACTCCAAAATGAAAAATTTCTTGTTGACAATTTATTTCAGAGTTAGATAAAGCTATATATTTTACATCCTGCAGCACCTTACCTTGTAAAGTTATTGCAACTATCATGGGATGTTCTGCTTACAAGAAAGATATGTAATGTAATTTGTAATTTGTAATACATGTATCAATTTTTTCGCAGCACACGGAACCTCTAGGTAGTGTCTCCTTGTGAGGGTCAGTATGCATATCTTACCGTCACGAATTCCGAGTTTGAAATTTAGTTGGAATCGTAGACATAATCACAAAGGTGTTGAACAATAATTTGAAAAGGGGGTACTGAGATCCCACACAATCCCCTCCCATGGAGACAATTTTAAAATCCTGTTCCCTTCTTGTTTAAACATAATTATATGGTGCGTTCTTTTGAAAAAAAAAAAAAAAAACAACAAAAAACAAACAAACAAACAAACAAACAAACAAACAAAAACAAAAAAAAAAAAAAAAAACATCACGCTCCCATACTCAACAAATATTTAGAAAATAATAATAATTAATATATGTATACACACAAAATTGTATGATTCATGTTCTGACAAAAAAAGGTGAATGCATCTCGGTGATGCATGATACCAAGCAAGTCTTCATATAATTATGGATCCATAAGATCCATTTTGTTTTAAAACAAACTGTATCATATGGTAGGCTGGCCCTTTTATTAAGAAAATTGACCAATAGCAAAACGTTTCGTTTTGAACTGCGCAGGTTGACCTGGGTCGATACTTATTGCACATGCATGAAGCCACACTTCAGGGTATGGGTCTTATATGAAATAAAAGTTACCTCTGAATTTGAGCCGAGACTTCATGCTATTTTAGTAACAAAGGCATAGATGGCCCTACCTTTTATGTACCTTACTATTACCGTTGTATATGAGCTATGCGCTTTGAGAAGGTGGTTTAATGCATCTGCAAAAACTGTCGACCATGCCAGCCTGCGCGAACAGCGCGGCTGACATGGGTCCGAAACGTTTTGTCAATTTTCTGCATCTGCAAGGACCTTTCTGTCAAATGATTCAGTCAGCTGTTAGACAAAATGGATTTTATTGATCCATTATTATTTTGATAATGTATGTAATTCATTCAATGACAGAGATGCACGAAACCCTCTTTTTCCAGAGCGCCGCTCATATAAATTTGCTGTTTCCAAGAACCTAGCTTGCACTCTTAACTCTTCACCTCCTGAAAGAAGTATGCAGTGACCGACTTAGAAAAAAAAAATCCACGTGATTTAAACTTATAAATAAACGCTATAAATTATGATTAAATACATGAATGAAGGTAAATACATTATTGCTGTTAATGGTGTTAACATACAAGACATCTTTCTACCAATGAAGTTATGGAATTCTCAGACAATCCAGATGCATGCTAAGTCAAAAATCAAGACTTTCGCGTATTGCACGTAAACACCAATTATGCCTGTGGATAGGACGCGGTAATGTTGCTCAATTTTTCACAAATGATAGACCATTGTAGATTGAATCTAGCGGAAAGGGACTTTTACGAATTCCGTTTTGGTTAATACGTATACTTAGTGGTAATTAAGTACATTGTCGTTATTACTGGAAAAACAATTTAAGTAAAAATTATAATGCAAATAGGCACAGCTAAGTATAGGCTGGAACCAATAATTAAGATACAAATGTTTTGCAATTAGAATTAAATTTTCGTAATTTTCCACTTAAATAATATTATTTTCAGACAAAGTTTGTTTTTCCCGTACCTATGGGCTAATAGCACTTTTGTTAGGGCTTCTAATATCAAAGCATGGATAATTTTCATTTTCTGAAAATGTTATGCACTAAAATAGTGTAGTTGATTTTGCAGAGAGCGTAGGGTCGAGATCGGTGAGATATCGACGCTCCTCTCTACACCACTGTCTCCCACATTTTTTTTTTTTTTCAACCCATTGATTAAACTGGTCCCCGTTGTAGATATACATATTACAACAGGCACAGGCTATTGTGTTGCTTCTTTTCATTGCATTACATGTATATCACAGAACAGCCAATAAGAGCAGTATACACATTTGCAGTTTGGCTGTAGAGGTTACATTGCGATTTTTTGCACAATTTGAAATGGATAATCAAAACTAAAAGAATATTAGCAGACATAAACATAAAAAGCGATACCAAAAATACACTTCACTTATTCGTGAGGTCAAAAATATCACAAAATCTGCTGCCCCGAAAGTGAGAATGACCTCCTCTTAATCTCTATTTTAGTCGAGCGTCATGGCTGTTCTAAAAATAGACGGGCAGAATTTCGCCCGTTTTTAGTAGCCTGTACCGACTTATATATGCCTTCTTGCGCCATGGCGATTGCAAAATTGTTGTTGGTAGAAAAGAATTCATCGTATCAGACAGTGTAGATCCAAGAATAGACTGCAAGTTCTGTGCAGTCTGATCTTTATCAACACTATCCGCAAAAGAGCATCGAGTTGCGCTTAGAAGGGTTAAATATCCCGTATTGACAGCTTAGATCAAGATCAGATTGCACAGAGTAATAAGTCTGATCTTCGATACAAAACGCCTACCACCTGATGCTTAACTGTCAAGCAATTTATTATCGATAAGTAGCGGAGGAGATCAAGAATCAAGATCAGATAGCACTTAATAGGAAGTCTGATCTTTGATACAGCACGCCCGCCATTTAGGTCTTCTTAACTGGTTGTCCATGGCTCATATTACACAGTTTTATACCCTGTGTAACGTTACATATTCGATTTTGTGTGCCGAGTTTGTAATGCCCAAAATGGGTCGAAATTGTCATGGTCCGAGATGTCATACGATGTCGGGACAACTCTGACAGGAAGAAATAAGGCATCGTACATACTGGGCCAATCAAAACATATTTATACCTTTAGATATGAGAAGCAAAGTAATTTTGCGAAAATAAATCTTACCGAGGTTTTGAAATGTTCAGCTGTTTTGGGGAAAGAGCACATCGTCTACGTTTTGTCATGCACATTGTGTCGAAAGATGGGAAAGACGAAAGAATCCGAGTAGTGTTCGGCGACATCACTCAGCCGATTCCGTAACTACATCTAAAGATTTGGCAATGTTTCTTTCAGTGTTACAGCGCACTAATTTCCACTTGTAAATAAGATCATTAGGGCTCGAAATCCTTAGTCAAATACTTTCGTACGATTAACATCGCGCATCTCTCATAGTTCTTTGTGAACTTAAACCTAACTATGGTGTTCAAACCAAATATTTTTATTATTTTTGGGGGTCGTTTCTTTCCGCGTAGTGAGATGGATTGCAAGTGGTACTTTTTTCACTTTTACTCGGACTTTTCCGTAACTGCTCGGATCATGTGGATGAGGTTGAGATTTTGGTATACGATTACTATGGCCTTTGGCAAGCCAAGCCCAGGCAAAAAAAAAAATGCTGGTAACATGCATTTTCCCATTCCCACAGTGTTCCAGCCCGTGCTTCCTGGGGTTTGTCTGTTACTGCCTGGGGTCGGTTAACATTTCCTTTGATGACAACGTCAACCAAAAACAGCGACACGTTTTTTTATGTCTTCGTCTTATATTGTCACTATAATACGGGTTGTTTTCTTCCACGTTACTGAACTCTTAGTCTGATTATCGTTTCTTTGCCTCTGGAAGCAAGCTTTTCATATGCTCGCTCATAATTTAACAGTTTTGTGTACACTTTCAATAATCTGCCACTGCTTTATTTTATCTTTTTGCCCTACACGAGTGCGCATGCGCAGTTTTCTGGTCTCATTACCAGGAAGTGCTCAGAGACTAAAAGGGTCTATACACTATACACTTGTTGTATCAGGGGAGGCAATCAATCTACCCATTGATATACTTTCCTATAATAAAATAAATTGTATTTCATTATATGACTTGACTCTCAGAAAGCGTGATGGTAAATAGTACTATTTGGAAGTGATATATCATCGGAAAATAAGTATTAGATTAGAAGTTTTGACCGTGCTTGAGAGCAGTTAAAACTGTTGCTACACGGTTCTACAACAATTCACCAGCATTTGTACGAAAAGAATAATGGACCAATAATTGTGGTGCCTTTTTAACGCATATTTAGATATTTAGGTATCGCATAATATTTCCAATATACCTATCTACCGATGTTTTAAATTAATTTTTCGATGTTACTTAAATTGAAACTTTTGAGGTATTATTGCTCTACACGTAGATCTATTTTGCAAAAAGGAGACCCCAAGGGGTCCGAATCGCTCACCTATCCTAAACAAAACAGTCTTATCCTTCACCATAGATGTGCGTATATGAGAGTGGCAGATTATAGGTTGGTCTTCCTTAGACAGTTGCTGAAACTTCATCCAGTGACATTTTCCTTTTTACCGAAATGATATGCTTAAAAGTATTCTTATCCATGCTTCCTCATTGTTAATTTTCCAGCAGTAAGGAGTGTATTTACTGTCACTTTTAAACCTTGTTTTAATTCTTTACAACAATACCAGACATCTAATTGGCTGAGAAAGCTTGTAAGCTGTCTACGCTTGGAATTTATACATGTATTCCGAATTCAAGTATTCTTTTTGTTTGTATTGCAAACTTTCCCTGAGAAATCAACAACCTCAGAATGGGAACCACTGACAAAAGTTTGGCTTGTATAACAATAGTTTGAACCAAAGTGAATGGGATAGGAACAGATGTTTTTTAGCAGATCCATATCACGCAACTTGGACTAATCTATGCAATTAAATGAATATTAGTAGTCATAAAAATGACCAAGAAATTGCAATTCAATAGTTATGTTTTGGTTAGAACAGTTGAAAAATGTACATTCAAAATCAGACTTTATTTTTTCTGCACTCTGCCTTTGATCTAGTTTTGATTTAAACTATCGGCAAAAACGTTGTTATATGTGGTGTCCTATGAGTTAAAAATCTCTAAGAAATCAACTTTTCTACAATAAAAAGGTTACTATCTTCCTAAACTGTCAAGGTTTATTTAGGACTCTATCAGATTTCTGATAGTTATTGTGGCAAATACTACTTATCTGTTGACCTAAAAGCGGGCAATAAACTATTTCTATCACCGTTAGGGGAATTAAAGCAGCTGAAAATCAACTGTTGTGTCATATACTTTCTAGATACTTTGGTGAATATTATTTTCTATTTCATTCCCTTTCTTTAACCCTTTACCAGACAACAAAATTTTAGCCTTGTCCAAATTGACAGCATTTGCAGAAGACAATTCTAATGTGGCTCAAATGGTGCAATATTTCTTTGATAGGGTAGAAAACATTGTGGGAAAAGGAGAAAATGCTGGTTACCGGCATTTTCTCCTTTTCCCACCATGTTTTCAAAAGGCTTCTTTCCTAGGGGCATCAAAAGGCGGCATTGTGCCATAAAGGGTTAAAAACTACACTAAGAAATTATCTCTTTACCTCTTCATCTGACAAGAAATCTGAGACGAGTCATACTGAAAGTACTTGCATATCACAAACGATATTTAGATCAAGTAACTGTGTTTGTCTTTGAATGCACTTTTTGATAACTAAAACATTCATTACTGTACATGTTACAAACTACATGTAAATCCTACAGATGAATTTGTGGCAAGCAGCACACCACTTTTGAAAATACATGTATTGTGGCGGAAAGAGGAATTCTTTCTTACAAGTCATGTATTTTACTTGAAATTATATTGACAATCCACATGAGCAGTGCTCTGGGAAAGGTGCAGGCCTCTAATGCATCTCTGTGATACTTTATACCACAAAGGCGATCACATAATTATGGAGCCATAAATTCTATTTTATCTTTTCTAAGTGCCACCTGAATCATGAAGTACGTAGAATGGTACATGTACTTGGTTGAATGGTGTTTTACACCGCTTTCAACATTATTTCAGTCATATCATGGTGAAAGCTCACATATTCATGTGCTTCCTGGGTTTCACCAGTACTAGGCTAGGGCTCTGATGTCTCTTGCCCAAGGACACTTCCATGAAAAATCCAGTGGATGCAGAGAGGCTCGAACCTGGGGCCTCCAGGTCACGAGTCATACACTTTACCACTGATTCATGCATGACCCCTAAATGTACATGTACTTGGACATGTAGAAAATTTACAAATAGCAAAACGTTTTGACCCATGTCAGCCTATGTAGACTGCACAGGCTGACATGGTTCAATACTTTTTTCAGATGCACTGAACTCTCTTTTCACAGAAAATTGCTCATATCTTAGTTTGCTACAATGTGTCCAGCTGGAATGGGGTAATTTTAGTTCTAAGGGCAGAAAAGGATATCAACAACAAAATAACAAAAACTATGTACATTGTATGTTATGTCTTTACTGAACCACTTTTGAATGGATTTATACATCAAAGTGCTGAGAAAAAAAAAAATGACAAAATGACACGAATTTACAAAATGATACAGCAACACATTCCAGAATGGCATAACTCTTTACCATACAACAATATTTCAGACAGGTCAGATTTGAAAGCATGCGCAGACAAAACACTAAATGTGGCTCAATTGATTGGATTAGAAAATGGTTAGAAAACACTGTGGGAAAAGGAGAAAATGCTGGTTACCAGCATTTTCTCCTTTTCCCACAATGTTTTCAAAAGTCTAAACTCCCAGAGTCGTTACAACTCGGGATCATGTGGTAATGGGTTAACCCTGTATCATAGATCAGAATTTCACCCTGGTCCAAATTGAAAGTATTTGCAGATGAAAAATTAAGAGTGACTCAAAAAATGGAATTTATCTTTAAAAAGGTAGAAAACATTGGGAAAAAACGAGAAAAAGCTGTTTACCAGCAGTTTCTGCTTTTCCCACAATGATTTCAAAAGTCTCTTTCCTTAAAACTCTGGACTGTTTTGTAAAAGGTTAAAATGTTTGAAAGTTTTTGACACATTACAAGAGAACATGACTTTATGGACCCATGAAAAAGAAAGCTTCAGAAAATTTGTTTTGAAATTTATTTAAAACCACTATCAAAATTATTTCTACTGTATCAAAGCTACAGCTGACTCACTCATTTATCTCCTGAGTTTCAACAGTACTAGGCCGGGGCTCTGAAGGGCTTTTCCCAATGATCCCCCCCCCCCCCCCCCCCCCCCCCCCCGTAATAATTAAAAAAGGTGGCTCAGGTTGGAACTGAACCCAGATCTCTTGATTACTGATTCAACACCTTAACACTTTTCTTTTTACACTGCTTGGAAGTATTCCGACATTTTCTTTCACCAATTATTTTCAAGACACTTGCCCTTTTTTCAGTTTAGATGCAAAGTTTCTTCCAACACAACTTTGTAACTTGCTTTTCTGACACTCAGGTCATGGCCAAAAACCTAAAAAGTACAGAATACTCTAAGAAAGATGCCACTGGTTTTCTTTATCTTTTAAGAGATCTTCTAAACTCCCTTTTCTTCAACCTTTTCATTAGTTGTACTTGAAGTTGAACCTGCAAATATAAAATCAAACCAGTTAATATTCACAAAGATTTCAACTGATACCTTGTGTTTAATTTTGTTCAATATACTATATTCTGTTCTGCAAATTATTTTTTATGCAGTTGACCACTATTGAAAACACTGTGTAAAATGGATAATTACAGGGGGCGGGGGGGGGGGATATGTCTCTTCTTATCACATTGATTTCACCTGAATTCATGTATTAACCCTTACTATACAAAACTGAATTTTAAGAACCCTGGTAGAAACAAGTTTTGAAAACATCGTTGGAAAAGGAGAAATGCTGGTTACCAGCATTTTCTCCTTTTACCACAATGTCTCCTATCCTGACACAGACATTGACTTTTGAAAACATTTGTGGAAAAGAAGAAAATGCTGGTGACCTGCAGTTTTCTCCTTTCTCCACAATATTTTCTATTCTATCAAATACAAATTCAATTGTAATGTGTGAAGTTGTGTTACTTTCTAAATCTAGAATTGGTCATAGAATGAAATAAAGAGTGGTTGTTGAATAAGGACCCAGGTTTTACATGTATACATCATTCATGATGGTCTCCTCCATTTCAGAAGAAATTATGGCCAATAGACTGCCAGATAAAAGAAGTGGGCCACTCTTATTGTGTACATCTTTCACAACGCTAAGATTAAGTATTCTTGCAGTGAAAATGGATAAAGAGCAAAGTTTCATACATATTTTTTTCTAACTTTTTATAGTTCTGCAATTTACTGTAGGGTATTGCAGCCCTTAACAAATGCACGTACAGAATACTGCAATCCATTTCAGAATAACTCGTTCCTTGAATGAGCAGAACAAAGAATTGGGAAAAAGGAGAAAACGCTAACCAGCATTTTACCTTTTTCCCACAACGTTTTCAGAAAGTCATCTTTCTCAGGGTTGTTTAACTCTGATAAACAATCCCCACTTTTAACAACCCTAAGAAAGAACACTTTTGAAAACATTTTGAGCAAAAGAGAAAATCAGCATTTTCTCCTTCTCCCATAATGTTTTCTATCCTTCCCAGAATGAATTTCAATTTTTGAGTCACATTTATTTTGTCACCTGCTATTTTTTTTTTTAATTTGGACAAGTCTAATATTTTGTTATTTGGTAAAGAGTTAAATTCCAATTTATTTAGTAAATGGATAATCAAAAACTGAATACGATCAACTCAGGTCTGCAAGAAACGGTCTATTTTGAGAAACTTTTCTGTATTCATGCAGTGAAAATGGATAAAGCACGATGTATCCACAGGGTGTTTTAAAATTTATTCGTTTTTCTCTTTCCTAATAAAACTTGTATATTTATGTTGCCGATGAATTTTTAATAAGTAACTGTTCCTTTCAACAAATCATTCGGAATACAGGCAAACCTTGCATCATGGGGGTATTAGGTAATATATATCAGACAGTGGGAGAATCATATTAATCCTTTACCACACAATCCCGAGTTTTAACGACCCTGAAGAAGAAAGCTTTTGAAAACATTGTGGGGAAAGGAGAAAATGCTGGTAACCAGCATTTTCTCCTTTTCCCACAATGTTTTCTACCTATCTAGGAACACATACTATCAATTAATAAACAGTTGAATTGTGGTCTGTAAATTCCTTCAATATGGACGAGTCTAAAATTTTGCTGTGTGGTAAAGGGTTAAATCTTTCCCAGTTCACTTATCTTTTTACTCTTTTGACTCTACAAAATGACAAAAATGTATGTCACTTGTCCAGATGGAAAGCACTTGCAGATTACAAATAAAATGGTAGGATTTTTCTTTGAACAAACATTTTGGAAAATAATGCATAAAAGAAGAAAATACTAGTGGCCAGTGTTTTCTCCTTTTTCAATGATGTTTTAAACAGGCATCTTTTTAAGATTTGTTAAGACAGGTGACTGACTGGTAAAATTCAACATATAAAGTTCTGAAAAAACTGCTATTGAACACATTTGCAATGAAAAAATATAACTATATGGACCTTAAAAATTAAATGATACATGAAGTCAGGGAAATTTGGCTACATTCAGTTGACAAAACTAGAATTTGAGCATTATTTTGAATGGCTGATACTATGAATCCAGGTTTCATTTCATAATCAATGCAGTTTAACCCTTTACCACACAATCCCGGGTTTTAACGACCCTGAGGAAGACGCCTTTTGAAAACTTCGTGGGAAAAGGAGAAAATGCTGGTAACCAGCATTTTTTCCTTTGTCCACAATGTTTCCTTCCCTACCAAAGACAAGTTCCACAATTTGAGTCACATACAAGTTGTTGTCTGCAAATGCTTTTAATTTGGAAAAGTCTACATTTTTGTCGTTTGGTAAAGAGTTAACCCTTTAGTGGCTTTACCAAAGAAATGCAAGTCTCAACAACCTTGAGGAAAAATTTGAGGCTTTTTATGTAAATATCTTTCCTTCATATGTTTAGCAAGTTTTATCAAGTCTGAAACAAACCTGTAACCCCTTACCACATAATAATAACCTTTAGCGACCTGAGAAAAAAGCTTCAGGGAACATTTTGGGGGAAAAAGGAGAAAATGCTAGTTATCAGTATTTCCTCCTTTTCCTTTAATGTTTTCTACCATTCCTAAAACAAATTCCAATTTTTCAGTCACATTTATGTTGTCATCTGCAAAATTAATGCTTCAAAGTTTTGAAGAAGTCTAAAATAATGTTGTTTGCTAAGAATTACATGTAGTTAACCTTTGGGCTGCTAATCGCAACTCACTGACCTTTTGTGGAACATGCAGTCTGATCTTGGATCTACATTGTTTGATAAACAGGTATTTTTCCCTGAAAAAATAGTTTTGAAATTGCAATATTTAGGTTTTTACTATCGACCTGAAAGTTTTATTTAAGTTATTTAGCAGGATAAGGGTTAAATTTAAGCCTTTGTAGTTAACTCTTTACCAAACGACAAAATTTTAGACGCATCCAATTTGAAAGCATTTGCAGACGACAAAATAAAGGTGATTCAAAAATTGAAGTTTGTTTTGGGAAGGGTAGAAAACATTGTGGGAAAAGGGGAAAAGGAGAAAATGCTGGTTACCAGCATTTTCTCATTTTCCCACAATGTTTTCAAAAGGCTTCTTTCTCATGGTCGTTAAAAGTCGGGACTGTGTGGTAAAGGGTTAAGTAGATTTTACCTTGAATCCCCTAAAAACCTACAAGATGTCCACATGAGGAGTAGTGTACTTTTCATTAATTCTCAAAACATCTTTTCACCTATATTGTGGGCACTTATTAACCCTTTACTGCACAATGCCACCTTTTAACGACCCTTGGAAAGAAGCCTTTTGAAAACATTGTGGGAAAAGGAGAAAATGCTGGTAACCAGCATTTTCTCCTTTTCCCACAATATTTTCTACCCTATCAAAGAAAAAATTGCACCATTTGAACCACACAGAAATTGTCGTCTGCGAATGCTTTTAATTTGGGCAAGGCGAAAATCTTAATGTCTGGTAAAGAGTCAAGTTTTTCTCAATGAGTTTCTCCTAACTATCAACATGTAAAGACATTATTACAAGGGCTATTTTGTAAACTAATAATACTCTAATCTTTACCAAGTCTACTGTTTACAAAAAAATCTATGGAGGGCTTGAAGCAGCAGCCTCATGACATTGTGCTCATGCATATTTTTGATAAAATAAAGATTATTTCAGAATAAGGAGACTTCACAAACCCTTAACCCTTTATTGAAAAAATTCCGAGTTTTAATGACCCAGTAGCAGAAAGCTTCTGAAAACACTGAGGGAAAAGGAGAAAATGCTTGTAATCAGCATTTTCTCCTTTTTCAACAATGTTTTCTATTCTGTCTGAGAACTTCAGTAAGTTTGTACCAATTTTGAATTTGTCATCTACAGAAATTTTGAATTTGGATAAGTCCAAAATTTGTCTCTTGGGAAAGGGTTAAACAAAGTGCTTTTCACAACTTTCCTGGTCAGTGAAAATTAACATCAGACTGCACAAAATGTGCAGTCAGATCTTTGGTCTGTCTATCTGCTTTGCCGAGATATTCTCGACATGAACGACCTTGAACTTGCAATCATATTTCTAGACTGAAAATGTTAGGTACTCTAGGAGTTATCTCTTTTCCAAACAAATTTAAACCCTTAACCCTTTCCCAAACAACAAATTTTGGACTGGTCCAAATTGAAAGAGTTTGTAGACAACAATTTTAAATTTGATGAAAATGGCAGAAAGTTCTCAAAAAGGGTAGAAAACACTGTGGGAAAAGGAGAAATTGCTGGTTATGAGCAATTTCTCCTTTTCCCACAGTGTTTTCAAAAGACTTGTACTGCAGACACGTGAAAACCAGGGCTTGTTTGGGAAAGGGTTATAGTACCTTTCAAGACTATAGTTGCCTCTGTGACCAGTGCAGATCAAGAACTGATTGCACATAATGTATAGTCTCACCTTTGACCTACACTGTCCATATTGCTGAGACATTCTCGACAAGAGCAACCTTGAACTTGATATTTTTTCGGGTTTTATTTCAAGATTGAAAATGTTTGGCACTCTTGGAGTTATCCCTTTTCCAGACAAGTTTTAACCCTTTACCAGACGACAAAATTACAGCCTTCTGCAAATTGAAAGCATTTGCAAACGACAATTTCAATGTGGCTCAAATGGTACAACTTTTCTTTGATAAGGTAGAAAACATTGTGGGAAAAGGAGAAAATGCTGGTTACCAGCATTTTCTCCTTTTCCCACAATGTTTTCAAAAGGCTTCTTTTCCAGGGTCGTCAAAAGGCGTCATTGTGCAGTAAAGGGTTAATTATGACTTGTCCATACTGACTGCATAACAGTTTACTGACATCATATCAAATCATTCAAGTATGGCAAAAAAGAAATGATTTGCCTTAAAAATAAAGTAGAAAACAGTGTTAGAAAAGGAAAGGAGGCTGGTTCCAGCATTTCTCCCCTTCCCCAGTCACCTAAAATGCATTTTCAGAACTCACTTCCACAGGCTGTATAAACATTATGATTGTTAAGTAAAGGGTTAATGCTTTACCACACAAAGACCTTTCAGACTTGTCCAAATGAAAGTTTTCAAAGATGACAAATTAAATTATGAAATTTTTTTGTTGAAAGGACAGAAAATATCATTGTAAAAGGAGAAAATGCTGGTTACCAGCATCAAATTTTATCTCCAAAATTAATAATGTTTTTAAAAGTATTTTTTCTTAGGGTTATTACAACTCATTTTTTTGTAGTAAAAGGTTAAAGCCCAAAAAATGAATCAACACGCTCACAGACTATCATCTGTGAAGCGCAAAATGGTCATTAATATTCCGATCACAAAATACCCCGATTCATTAATCTAATTTGAACAAAAGCATGAAAATTTTTCACAAAGGCGTGAGCCTTCCGTTATTTACACTTGTTAGGCTTCCACTTGGCAAAAAAATCTGATTAACCCTTTACCAAAAGATCCAGTGTTTTACGACTCTGGGGAAGAGAGCTTTTGTAAACATTGTGGGAAAACAAGAAAATGTTGGTAAATAATGTTTTTTCTCCGATTTCCAACATTCGCTCATACCCTAGCTTGCATTGACAAATACCATCATTCAAGCTGTTGGCAACTACTTTGTCCTCTGCTTAACCCTTTACCACACAATGCGACCTTTTAACGACCCTGATAAAGAAGGTATTTGAAAACAGTGTGGGAAATGGAGAAAATGCTGGTAACCAGCATTTTCTCCTTTTCCAGCAAATTGTCTTCTATCCTTCCAAAATCAATATCAATTTCTGAGTCATGTTTATTTTGTTGTCTGCAAATGCTTTCAATTTGGAAATGTCTAAAATATTGCCATTTGGTAAAAGGATTAAATGCTTTCAATTTGAACAGGTCTACAATTTAGTAGTTTGGTAAAGGGTTTAGCCTTTCCAAGCCCAACAAACAAAATGGACAAGCTCTGTCAGATCAAGATTGAAAAAGAACCTAAATGGTACAATACAACAACTGTCTCTTATATAAAGCATCATAGAATCAAAATCAGAAAGCACATTTAATTTGATTTTGCACTGTCTTTTCTTGATCGTCCTAGTCTATAGAAGGAATTATTTACAGAAATTCTTGTCCAGTGCCCTGAAAGTTAACCCTAAGAGCATTATACTGTAAATGAAATGGGCATTTTTTCAGTTTGTAGAAAAAAAAAATCACCAAAATAATTACCCTAAATTTTACCCCTGAATCTGCAAGCATATCTCACAAAAAAAAAAAACACGATGGATCAAAGATCAGACTGCACTTTTCTTGCAGTCTAATCTTAGTCTTTATAGTCTTCAAAGAAAAAAAAAAAAGTTGTCCATGCGACCCCTATGAGTAAATCCAGTAAATTACCTTTGAAAGCTCTACGTACATGGCTAAAAGTTTCATATAATTTTTGCTAATAAAATTTCATTGTACTAAGATTTGGGAAAACGGTACAAAAAGATGGTTGAAAATTTTAAAATACCCTTTCAATATAACTCATCATTTTTCATAAAGTACAGAAGTGTCAATATTAGCAAGATGCAAGATGGAAAGTGTTGAGAAAAACTGATACTGTTGTAAGGTCATGAGAAGGGGTCAAATAGCCTCTTGGCCATCAATATTAAGCCCTGTACCAAACAAATCATTGTTTGCAAAACCCCCTGTGGAAGACTAATTTTGAAGACATTGTGTAGAAAGGAGAAAATGCTTGCAATCATATTTTCTCCTTTTTCCCCAATGTTTTCTACTCCTTTAAAAATCCTTTCATTTGTGTAATATTTAATTTGTTGGCTGCAAATTTAATGATGTCAGTTTGGAAGAGTCTAATATTTTTTGTCTAGTATAGAATTTATAACAGGCAGATGACTTTTTCTTCTTGTTGCAGACCACATTTAAAATATTACAGCAAAAGAAGAAATTGCTTGTAACAAAGTTTCTCCAAATGCAACAATGCTCTTCGACTTGTATTTGAGACATGCTCTGGTATAGGACAGTTTAACTCTTCACCACATAATCCCGACTTTTAACAACCCTGTGAAAGAAGCCTTTTGAAAACATTGTGGGAAAAGGAGAAAATGCTGGTCACCAGCATTTTCTCCTTTTCCCACAATGTTTTCTACCCTTCCAATAACAAATTTCAATTTTTCAGTCACATTTATTTTGTTGTCTGCAAATACTTTCAATGTGGACCAGTCTAAAATTTTGTTGTTTGGTAAATGGTTAACTCTTTAGCAAACAACAACATTTTAGACTGGTCCAATTGAAACCATTTGCAGATGACAAAATGAATATGACTTTAAAATTGAAATTTGTTTTGGTAAGGGTAGAAAACATTGTAGGAAAAGGAGAAAATGCTGGTCATCAGCATTTTCTCCTTTCCCCACAATGTTTTCAAAAGGCTTCTTTTTCAGGGTCGTTACAATAATAAAAGTCGGGATTGTGTGGTAAACGGTTAATGCATTTCTGTGATGCATTATAGCCAGCAAGTCTTTATAACTAACCATAATATAACTATGGATCCATAAAATCCATTGTCTAACATCCCACTGAATCGTTATGTAGAATTCATCCTTGGACATGCGGAAAATTTACAAATACGGTAGCAAAAAGTCTATTCGGGCTGACACTGATCAATACTTTTTGCAGATGCATTAAGCTCCCATTTCACAGAGAATGGCTCATTCACATTTTATCACTTCAACAAAAATTCTATGTTTTTAACAATGTTGGGGAATAAAGTTTTGGAAATGAAGTGGCAAAAAGCAAGAAATGTTTCTGGAGTATTGTCTTTTAACCTTTTGTGCACCAAACAATCACTAGTTTTCATAACCATAAGAACTGGCTTTTGAAAATGTTGTGGGAAAAGGAGAAAACATTAATTTTGTAAATAGTGTTTTCTCTTTTTCCCAGTGATTTCTATCCTATCAACCAAGACAAGAAAAAATTCAACCACTGCAAACACTCTGAAAATGGACAGTCCAAAAACTTCAAATTTTGTTTGGTAAAGTGTTAACCCTTTCCCAAACAAGCCCTGGTTTTCATGTGTCTGCAGTACAAGTCTTTTGAAAACACTGTGGGAAAAGGAGAAATTGCTCATAACCAGCAATTTCTCCTTTTCCCACAGTGTTTTCTACCCTTTTTGATAACTTTCTGCTATTTTCATCAAACTTGAAATTGTCATCTGCAAACTCTTTCAATTTGGACCAGTCCAAAATTTGTCGTTTGGGAAAGAGTTATAGAAAAGTTCTGATAGTGGACATGGAGTCTTCTTTGGATCTCCTCTCTTTGTTTTCAGAATTGTCTCCAAATTTCAGCTGCACATCACAAAGTAAAATGCAAATAAGGTAAAAAAAGAAGATTGATTTGCTCTAAATCCATTAAATCTTAACTGGCATTGAAAAGAAGAACTTTAAGCATGTATCATATAATATCAGACAACAGACAAAAATGGGCTATAATAATTCATTTTAATGTCTGCCAGAATCTAATAATTTCTATCTGGGTTATCAGAAATATTTCTATTTTAAGGACAGACAGAACTGAACTCCTATTATTGTGCAATTTTCTGACTATTTCAAATATATTATCAAAACTTCCAATCAAATGAGTCTGAGTAAAATCTTGATCACTGAAATGTTTCCTATTTGTCAAGCCCCTGTTGGACTGGATACAAAGACAAATTATTTTGGGTCCCTTGGGTGCTCTACTGTTTTGTTCTACCAATAAATGAGAATTCACTGTTTTTGTCATCAGGCTCTCTTTATAAAATTGACCATCTGTTGCCTTATAAAAGCTGAGGAACTTGTTTTAATCATGGAGTCTGGTTTTTATGTCTAATTCAATTTGATATTATTTGCTTAACACCCCCAGCATCCAACTATGGGTCCCCTCTTTCCAACTACAAGCATTTTTTTTAGGAAGGCCTTTTTTTTTTTTTTAAATAAAAAAGATATGTTAACTGTGTCTGGTGACCTTTACCAATCACATTTTCTTTCTATTTTATTATCATCAACACAACAGTACAAAGCATATAAAAAAGAACTGATGATGTTCTGTCTTATTACATGTAAACATTTACAAGCATTTCAATCATTTTTAAATCTCAACATAAAAAAAAAAGACTCAGTCTATACAATAACGATTTACACAATACTAGAGCTACGGTTCTCTAAAAGATTTACAAAAAAGCTGGGAAATTAATCTGCAATAAAGTTTCATCATTTTCAAAACCTGACAGAACCAGTCAATACAATAATCAGTGTTCATTGAATATCCTGTTGCAGTCTACTGAGTAAGGTCAATCTTTCAACTGTAATGCTACACACCTGAATTACCTAGTACTCCAGAGCAAGCAGTTACTGATTCACTCAGACCGATGACTACTGTTCTGTATACCAACTGCAAATGGTCAATTGCCAAACTCCAATGATAAGCTAAACATGTTTTAAATACAATGACAAGTTTGTATTTAGATCAAATTTTCCTAACAATACTGATATAATCACATTATTTTCTACTCTTCCAAACACAGGACTTCGATGGAAAAAGGTCAGGGGTGAGAGTATGCAGATAAGGTGTATAAACAATTTTACTCTTCACAAGGGGTCCATATTCACAACCATTCTTAACCCTTATCCTACTAAATAAAAGAAGTGAAACTTTACAGGCCTAGAGTAAAAAACCCAATTTTCCTGTTTCAAATATATTTTTGGAGGAAAGATATCCCCATATTGGACAGTGCATGTTCTGTGCAGTCTGATCTTAATCTACACTGTCCGCAAAAGGTCTGTGAGTCACACAACATTCTTAGTCTAATTCTAGATTTTAAAAGTGAACACAACTTATGACTGAGGAAACCATATGGTTTAGACAATCAGAAGTTGTGTTACTTTCAAATTTAGAAAATTCTTGAGAACAGGACTATTTAGAATGTTCCAAAGAATGGTTGGTAAACTGTACACAGACCCAGATGATAGAATTTTAGACTAAATGTCCAAATTCAGCTGGCTAGGGGTAGAACGACAGCATATTCATGGTCAATTCATAGAACAATAGTTGCTTGGCAGATGTGAGAACCATATTTAGAACCTTTTATTATTTACAGGTCATTGCCAATAATCCTTTCTCTTTCAATCTACCGATAATTCTTGGTCTTCAAAGGCTCTACAGTTGACAGTTTCAGACTTTTATTACTTTAAATCATTAATACTTTCAACTCACATGCAGCAGATCTTTTTTGAAAACATCAAATCAAAAGGAGACAATGCTCATAAGAAGCAGGATCTCTTTTTGCCACATTTTTCTCAGCATTATCTGATGCCATTTAACCTTTAGACATCCAAGCAACACACAAGTTGGATGTGCTTCCCATTAAAGTGTAAACAAAAATGGGAAATGAATTAAGTGATATAATTTTGAACTCTTGATTTGAAAATTTGGAACAACAAGTCAGCTGCTACTGCTATGACAGAATCTTGAACTAAGCTGAGGTCATGGTATGTTGACCAGTGCTCATTTAAGTACAGGTTGACCTGAGGTCATTGAGGTTCTGAATGACCAATGGTCATCTAAGGTCAAAATTAAATCTTTATCTAAATACTAGTACACTCTCTTACTACAATTCTTCTTTGTTGGATCATTGCTTCATTACATTCTTATCCTTGACCCTTTACCAAAAATTCGTTTTCTACTCAATGAAACACAAAACCTTTTTCTGAGCCACATAAGTATGTTGTCTGCAAATGCTTTCAGTTTGGACATGTCTAAAAGTTTGTTGTTTGGTAAAGAGTTAAACTGTTAAATTAATAACATGTATATAGACATTTCCAAACAATAGCAAAAATCCAGTAGTCTGGTTTCGAATTTGTTTTTGTCAGTAAAATCTCGTTGTAACCACAGGGATTTTTAGCGTTTTTTATGTTTTACATGTATATATAATACGAGGGATGCAACTGACATTATCTGCAAAGTCTACTTGTCATCACAAAAATACAACTTACTTCGTCAATTTTACAGATAATCACACAAGGTCTACTTTATCTAGCTCATTACACATTTTTCTAGTGAAAAATAACGTGGTTTCATGACTAAATGTTCAATGATTTGTGCTACAGAAGCCGGTTTCTCGACAAATAGGTCGAAATTGTTTGGTCCGACACGGGTTCGTTCAGTGCGCTTGTCAGAGTAAATCTACTATTCTGTACAAGATCATGGCCAAAATACTTATCGGTTTGATAAAACAAGTAAATATCGTTAACCAACCTTCGTTGTTTAATAATAACACGAAGAATACAGCTCCAAATCGTCTGATGTTTGATCGATTCACTCAAATTTCAAGGAAGCAGCCATAATTGTTGTCACGTGATCAAAATGTATCAAGGCATTTCATTGGTCGGATTTTTGGTTCCTTATGTGATTATCTGTAATATTGACAAAGTAACTTGTGTTTTTGTGATGACAAGTAGACTTTGCCGATAATGTCAGTTGCATCCCTTGTATTATATATACATGTAAAACATAAAAAACGCTAAAAATCCCTGTGGTTGTAACTGACAGTATAGATCCAATATCAGACTGTGTAGTCTGTGCAGTCTGATCTTGATCTAAACTGTCAGTAAATGACCATCAACGTCTGCTTGGCAGCCAAAAGATTTGACATTTCAGTTTTGTGATGCTGCTTTAATAGTGTTCCTGGGTCCATTTTCACCAACCATTGTTACACACCAGGGAATATCTTCCATGGTGCTCCATGGTGAGAGAGGTGAGTCTTATCTAATTTCACCAAACTTTTGAAAGAATTAATGCCGAATCCACCTGGTCCGTATTCACCAATCATTCTTAGAGGAACATTCTTAGTCTTGTTCTCCAACATTTTCTAATTCAAAAGTAACACAACCCCTGATTGGCTAAACCAAATAGTATAGCCAATCAGGATTTGGTTCAGCCAATCAGGAGTTGCGCTACTTTCAACTTTAGAAAATTCCATCTTGCATCCCCTAGAACATGTGCAATGCTCATTGCCAATGGCATGATGCATTAGTAGCTCATAATTTCATTTCCTCACTTGTTGCACTGTATTTCTAAGCCTTCCAAACCCAGATCAGGAAAGGTCCATTTTACGTCTTTCATATATTGGCTCAGTCTGGGATACAACCCAGAGACTGTTTCAGATATATCACATTTGCAAAGCACTCCTATTGATGCTTTCTCCGTGCTTCTTTATACCAACAAAGTGCACATTACTTGACATTGGCCACTTTTGCACAAAATAAAAACCAATATAAATTTGTGTAGGGAAAGATGAATTAAACTTGTTGCAGTGACTTTCATCATACATAGAACAAACTCTTGACCAAGCCAGAGTTCAAAGTCATGACTATAACAACCTCAAACAAACAGAACAAAGAGAAATCGGTAAGCATGAAGCTGATATGGAAGCAGTATCACATGGTCAAACTTGTAAGACAGCAATTAAAACAGGCCAATTTCAATAGCAGATCATTATCAGCCTCAAATACCCTCTTCTCGACACTCATGCTTTGTTGAGTCTCCTGAAAACAAAAGTGTCAAAAAATATTTCATTATCGAGGGCCATTCAGATTAAGTGACAAATGGCTCACAAATCTAGTAATTCTAGGGAGAGAGAGAAAAGGGGATTCTTAATTTGGACAGAAGACACACATGTCATGCCGTCTTTGCCAGTCTTCGATATTTAATGGCCCCCGAAAGATTAACAATGGGAATCCAAAAAGAACAATTTATAGTGTCTTTAATTGTTATCATTCCTTTTTTTGAACAATTTTTTCTAATTATAGAGATGGCGTATGCATTCACCCTGTTGGGTGTGCCCCGCTTTTCTATTGTGTTGCAAATTTTGGCCAGAACCCCTTGGATCAGACAAAGCAGTCCCTGATTGTGACTAATAAAGAGCCGTTATCGTTCATCATTAAGCCTTTCCCTCATAAACCTTTTACCAGACTGCAAAATTTAAGACCTGTCCATCCATATTCAAGAAATATATGAATGACAATTCGAATGTTTCTCAAATGTTAGTATTTGTCTCTAATAGTCAGAAAACACTGTGGGAAATGGAGAAAATACTGGTAACCAAAACCCTCCTTTCTCTTAAAACTCGTGATTGTGTGGTAAAGTCTGGTTAAAATACTTTTTTATACATTTTGGTAAGCCAATTAACAAGTTTGAAAATATATCCAGAAAGTAAGCAGATCTCACTATGTGGTTTTTCTAACCCATTGTATACAAAATAAAGTAGAATGATTCAAAATATACCATGTATTCTTCACTGTTCTGGAAATCATCTTTCGAGCTTAACTAACTGCTTTGAAGTTGTACAAGTCCAAAATGTTGTTGTTTGGTAAAGTTAAGACAGTGGTTTAAGAGGACAGCCTTGGCCTCTCACTTCTCTAACACCACAGTTTCTGTGTTCAAAAGCACAATCCCATGTTTTATCCACCCTGGGAAAAGCTTTTGAAAATGTTATTGGAAAAAGAGAAAATGCTGGTAATCAGCTTTAATTCTCATTTTCCAACAATGTTTTCTACCATTTCTGAGACAAATTTGAACATTTGTGCAAGACTTAGTTTGTTGTTTACAAATGCTTTCAAATTGTACCTGTCTAAATATTTGTAATTTGCCAAAGTCACTTCTTGGTAAAGAAACAGACTTCCAAGGGCGGCTGAAGGATGGCAGAAATTTATCAACCTTTTGTGACCCTTTAAGAGAAGAATAAAGGTTGAATTAAAGCTTTAAATTTTTTTCTTTTTATGACCTTTTCTTTTATTTCCATCATAAAATCAGAATTACCCGTACAAACTCAACATGAGTGTTTCAATCTCTTTTCAATTAGCCTTGACAATTACTCCGAGACATCAGGAGACCTGTAGCCTATAATATTTTGATATCGAATCATTGAAATAATTTTCAGCGAGATATTCTGACTAAAATCAGCCTTGAAAAAAACAGAATGACTTTTCCAAAGTTTATGATTTTTACTTTTCCAAGTTGAAAGCATCAGTGCTTTCAAATGAACCCTTCACCACAAAGATTCAGACTTGCCTAAATAAAATGCATTTTACAGTGCAAAATTAACTCTTTACCACACAATCCCGACTTTCAACGACCCTGAGAAAGAAGCCTTTTGAAAACATAGTGGGAAAAGGAGGAAATGCTGGTAACCAGCATTTTCTCCTTTTCCCACAATGGTTTCTACCTTTCCCAAAACAAATTTTAAACTTTCATTCACATTTATTTTATTGTCTGCAAATGCCTTCAATTTGGACTAGTCTAATATTTTGCTGTGTGGTAAAGAGTTAATGATTCAAATAAATGGATATTTATCTTTAAATAGATATAGATCATTCTGGGAAAAGGAGAAAAATCTGGGTACAAACATCTCCACTGATAATGTCCCAGGTATCAAACAACACATGGGGTCAAGATTCAGTGCTCTGCAATTTGCTCGCTTTAGGACATTATGTTTTGACTCTTTACCAAACGACAAAATTTTAGACTGGTCCAAATTAAAAGCATTTGCAGACAACAAAATAAATGTGACTGAAAAATAGAAATTTGTTTTGGAAAGGGTAGAAAACATTGCGGGAAAAGGAGAAAATGATGCTTACCAGCATTTTCTCCTTTTCCCACAATGTTTTCTAAAGGCCTTTCTCTCAGAGTTGTTAAAAGTCGGGATTGTGTGGTAAAGGGTTAACTCTTTACAAACTAATGAAACTTTAGACTTGCCCAAACAAAAAACTGTTGCAGATGACAAATTAAATGTGGCTCTAATGTTCGAGTTTGTCTCTGAAATGGTAGAAAATATTCTATTGGGAAAAGAGAAGATGATGATTTAACCAGCATTTTCTCCGTTTCTTACAATGATACATGTACATAAAAGTTTTCCCAGAATAAAAATGACCGCCCATTCCCTTTACCATCCAATCCTGACTTTTAATGATCCTAAGAAAACAGCTTTTGAAAACATAGTGGGAACAAGCGTTTTCTCCTTTTCTAACAATGTTTTCTATCCTTCCCAAAATAAATTCCAGTTTTTGAGTCAAATTTAATTTGTTGTCTGCAACTGCTTTCAATTTGGACTAGTCTGAAAGTTTGTCATTTGGTAAAGAGTTATCTTGAGTTGTCATTTGGTCAAGAAATTTGCCTCAATTTCATTTGTAGCATCTAACCCATGTCAGGTTAAACAATAGTTTTCTTAAAGTTCTGATGAGGATGAAAATAAAATTTTTTCATTCTTTCATCATGCCTGGCTTGCCATGGCTGATCTGGTTTAACAGTATCTGTCATAAACCACTTAACCCCTTACCAAACGACAATATTCTAGACCAGTCCAAATTGAAAGCATTTGCAGATGACAAAATAAATGTGGCGGAAAAACTGAAATTTGTTTTGGGAAGTGTAGAAAACATTGTGGGAAAAGGAGAAAATGCTGGTTACCAGCATTTTCTCCTTTTTCCACAATGTTTTCAAAGGCTTCTTTTTCAGGGTCGTTACAAGTCGGGATTGTGTGGTAAAGGGTTAAATAAATATACATTGCTGAGTTAACTCAGCAGACAACAAAATTCTTGTAGACAAAATTCTAGTAATTGTACAAATGTGTTTCCAGACGACAAATTAAATGCAACTCAAATGATGTAATTTTTCCACGGAAGAAGAGAAAACATTATGGGTTAAGGAGAAAATGATGGCATTTTCTCATTTTCATGCAGTGTTTAAAAATGCCCTCTTTGTCAGGGTCATTAAAGTTGGTTGTATGGTGTTTAACGCCGTTTTCAACATTATTTCAGTTATATCGCGGCGGCCAGTGCACCTATCCATGCTTTCCTGGAGTTTCTTTTTACCAGTAATCCGCACAATATTCTTTCCAAGCCACTGGCTGCTTTCTCACATAACCATCATCGAAACAATGGTCAGCGGTGAGAGAGGAATGAATCTTGTCACAATGAGTATCATCAATCCTCGGAAAGAAATTGGCCAAGCCAGGGATTGAACCAGCGACCTCCTGTTCTCAAGTCCTGTACGCTACCGACTGAGCTACGGGGCTTGGCCAGGGTCATTAAAACTTCGCATTGTTTGATGAAGGGTTATTAAATCCTTGATAGAAATACAGTTACTAATTTATCGGATAATGGATTTTAGATATGATACAGAATTATCATCATCAAATTTTGTTATATATGAACAGGTTAAGAAAAGCATTGAAGACAGGGAGACAAGGAAATCAAAAGTATCCCATGAACCAATCATAACAAGGAATTACAACAACCAATCAGAACAGTATCAACAGACTGGCAGACCAATTGAAAATACACATCTATCAAACAAGTGTGTTTCATCCAATGACAGAGGCCTACTATGAGATCTTTTAATGATGCTACTGGTTGACCACTCGATCTGTCAGCATGACAATGTCCATTATGGTCAGCTCATTTCTATTACAATACAAAGAGGATGTGCCTGTTGAAAATTGGAGATGAGAAGGTATCCTGTATAAACCATTTCTGTATCATTTCTGTATTAACCCTTTACCAAACGACAAGATTTTAGACTGGTCCAAATTCAAAGCATTTGCAGACGACAAATTAAAGGTAGCCCAAATCATGAAATCCCCCCTTGATCGATTAGAAAACATTGTGGGAAAAAGAGAAAATGCTGGTTACCAGCATTTTCTCCTTTTCCCACAATGTTTTCAAAAGCCTTCTTCCTCCTGGGTTGTTAAAAGTCAGGATTGTGTGGTAAAGAGTTAACTAAAGTTTGAAGTAACCCATTGACACCACAAATTAATAGATCAAAGGTTTGATCTGTGAGTTTGATTATAATCTGAACGATACAAAGTCCCAGTCGACAGGAAATGTAGACTTCAGCATGCCAAGTTAAACAAGAGGGCCATGATGGCCCTGGGTCGCTCACCTTAGTAGAGTGCCTTAAAGGTTTTTCTTTGATTTGACCATGTGACCTAGTTTTTGACCGCATGTGACCCAATTTCAAACTCATATTTCATGAAGACAAACATTCTGACCAATTTTCAAGTCAATTGAGCAAAAAATGTGGCCTAGAGTGCCCTAAAGATATTTCTTTAATTTGACCTAGTGACCTAGATTATGACCCCAGGTGACCCAAATTTGAACTGGTCTTTGACTGTATCAAAAGAAACATTTTAACCAATTTTCAAATCAAATGAATAATAAATGTGGCCTCTAGAGTGCCCACTAGCTATTTCTTTAATTTGACCAAGCGAACTAGTTTATGACCCCAGTTGACCCAAATTCAGACTCATGTGAGATTTTACAAAGACAAACATCTAGTGACCTAGTTTATGGTTCAAGGTGACCCAAATCCAAACTCATCTGGTATTTCATCAAGACAAACATTCTTGCCAAATTTCAGGTCATTTGAGCAATAAATATGGCCTCCACAGTGCAAACAAGGTATTGCTTTAATTTGACCCAGTGAACTAGTTTATGACCCAAGTTGACCCAAATTAATCTTATGTGAGACTTTATAAAGACAAACTTTATAACTAACTTTCAAGGCAATTGAGCAAATAATGTGGCCTCGAGAGTGCCAACAAGGTATTTCTTTAATTTGACCTAGTGACCTAGTTTATGACCCAAGATGACCCAATTTTGAACTCAATGAACTTATTGCGCTTAGATGGGCAAACAAACTTAGAAGAGAATCACTACATACCAAATATCAAAGCTCTACGCCTTCCAGTTTTAAAGAAGAATTTTAAAGTTTTCCTTCTTTGTTCCTATGTTCGAACTTGTGACCCCCGGGGCTGGGCCAGTTTTGACCCAGGGGCATCATATGAACAAACTTGGTAGAGGTCCACTAGGAAATGCTACATACCAAATATCAAAGCTCTAAACCTTCCCGTTTAAGAGAAAAAGAAATTTAAAGTTTTCCTTCTTTGTTCCTATCTTCGAACTTGTGACCCCTTGGGCGGGGCCAGTTTTGACCCAGGGGCATCATATGAACAAGCTTGGTAGAGGTCCACTAGGAAATGCTACATACCAAATATCAAAGCTCTACACCTTCCTGTTTAAGAGAAAAAGAAATTTAAAGTTTTCCTTCTTTGTTCCTATCTTCGAACTTGTGACCCCCGGGGCGGGGCCAGTTTTGACCCAGGGGCATCATATGAACAAATTTGGTAGAGGTCCACTCTGAGATGCAAAATACCAAATATCAAAGCTCCACACCTTTCGGTTTCCGAAAAGAAGAATTTTAAAGTTTTCCTTCTTTGTTCCTATGTTCGAACTTGTGACCCCAGGGGCTGGGCCAGTTTTGACCCAAGCAGCATCATTGGAACAAACTTGGTAGAAGTCCACTAGGAGATGCTACATACCAAATATCAAAGCTCTATGCCTTCCCATTTAAGAGAAAAAAAAAATTAAAGTTTTCCTTATTTGTTCCTATGTTTGAATTTGTGACCCCCGGGGCAGGGCCAATTTTGACCCCAAGGGCATCATATGCACAAACTTGATAGAGATCCACTAGAAGATGCTACATACCAAATATCAAAGCTCCATGCCTTCCTGTTTCAGAGAAGAAGATTTTTAAAGTTTTCCTTCTTTGTTCCTGTGTTGGAAATTGGTAGAGGTCCACTAGGAGATGCTACATGCCAAATATCAAAGCTCTACGCCTTCAAGTTTCAGAGAACAAGATTTTTAAAGTTTTCCTTCTTTGTTACTATGCTCAAACTTGTGACCTCCGGGGCGGGGCCAGTTTTGACCCCAGGGGCATCATATGAACAAACTTGTTAGAGGTCCACTAGGCAATGCTACATACCAAATATCAAAGCTCTACGCCTTCCAGTTTCAGAGAAGATGATTTTTAAACTTTCCCCTCTTTGTTCCTATGTTTGAACTTGTGACCTCCGGGGCAGGGCCAGTTTTGACCCCAAGGGCATCATATGAACAAATTGGTAGAGGTCCACTAGGAGATGCTTCATGCCGAATATCAAAGCTCTATGCCTTCTAGTTTTAGAGAAGAAGATTTTTAAAGTTTTCCTTCTTTGTTCCTATGTTGGAAATTGTGACCCCCGGGGCGGGGCCAGTTTGGACCCCAGGGGCATCATATGAACAAACTTGGTAGAGGTCCACCAGGAGATGCTACATGCCAAATATCAAAGCTCTACGCCTTCAAGTTTTAGAGAAGAAGATTTTTAAAGTTTTCCTTCTTTATGACCATGCTCAAACTTGTGACCCCCGGGGCAGGGCCAGTTTTGACCCCAGGGGCATCAAATGAACAAACTTGGTAGAGGTCCACTAGGAGATGCTACATACCAAATATCAAAGCTCTGCGCCTTCTAGTTTCAGAGAAGAAGATTTTCAAAGATTTTGCCTTTTTTTCCTTTTTGTTGCCATGGCAACCAGAGTTGTGGGTGGAATTCAATTCTTTGAACAATTTTGGTAGAGCTTCACCCAAGGAACATCCCTGCCAAGTTTCATCAAGATTGGCCCAGTGGTTTAGGAGAAGAAGATGTTTAAAGAAATTGTTGACGGACGACGGACGACAGACGACGGACGACGGACGACAGACGACGGACGACGGACATAGGGCGATCACAATAGCTCACCTTTAGCACGTTGTGCTAAGGTGAGCTAAAAATGTCTTCTTTTTTTCATCCGTGATGGTGTTTAAAAAAGTCCAAGTCAAAATGGTATCCAGCCTTAGAGAAAGTTCAATATCACTCCTTTGAGTGCTAAAGCACTAGAGGCTAAGCAAACAGGGTTGATCAAGATCAGACTGCAAAACTGCATGACTAACAATGCTACATGAAACTTAATCTATCTGACAAATAAACCTTTAACCCAACAATCCTAAATGTTTTGACGCCCCTGAAGAAAACAGCATATGAAAAATTTGTTGGAAATGAAGAAAATACTGGTTACCAGCATTTTCTCCTTTTCCTACAATGTTCTCCAAAGATAAATTCTATCATTAGAGCCATGTCTGCAAATGCTTAACGTCTAAAATCTATTTGTCTGGTATAAACTTCATAATAAAATTATTGAATCAATTGCATGAGGGACAAAGTCACAACACATGAAGATCAGTATCAACTTTCAAAAACTGATATTTTTTTGATGTTTTTGACTCAATTTCAGCTTGACTAAATTACAGCTCTGGCCTAGCGTAACAAAAGATAATTATTGATGAGCACAAGCCATCTGAGGATGTGGAAACGATACCTCCAAGGCTTCACCCTTTCAGGGATCTGGAATGGTTGGATAGTTTAGGAGTTGTTCATCCAATGACCTATTCCATCATCTGCCCTTCTGTCTATCTATTCAACCACTTAGTATTTCATTTATCCATGAACTACATATCTAACCATTCATTCATCAAGGGATATTTTCAGTTATCCAACCTGGAGAGGACATCCATCCATCCAATTCCATCCATCCGTACAATGCCAAATCATCTGATCAGGTAATAATATGTAATTATTATTTATCCATTTGTTCATGATCCTGAGTTTACAGTTCATTTAAACAACAAGAGGGCCAAGATGGCCGTAGGATCGCTCACCTGAGCCTTTTTGAAATTTCCAATCTCTTCCAAGATATCAAGACAAACATTCTAACTCATTCATGAGTATTAGACCGAAAATGTGGCCTCTAGAGTGTACACAAGCTGTCTGTAGAATATGTATCAGTTATATATTTTTGGACACAACATGACCCATTTTAAAACTCATCGGAGATATCATCAATACAAAGATTCTGAACAACTTTCATGAGTATTGGACAAAAAAAATGCGGCCATTAGAGTGTGCACAAGGTTTCTTAAGATCTGACCCGGTGACATAGTTTTTGACCTGATGTGAGACATTTCCCTACTCATCTGAGATATCATCTAGACAACAAAAAATATTCTGACCAACTTTATATGTATTGGGCTGAAAACGTGACCCCTACAGCGCGCACAAGGTTTTTTTTTTTTTTTTTTAAATTCACCTGGTGACCTAGTTTACAACCTGACTTGACCCATTTTCAAACTCATCCGAAATATTAGCAAGACAAATATTCTAACCAACTTTCATAAGAACTGGACTGAAAATGTAGCCTCTTGAATATACACATGGTAAAAGTTGACGATGCATGGTGGACGATGGACACTGCATGATCAAAAAAGCTCATCTTGTGGACTCAATGCTTAGTTGAGGTAAAAATACAAGAACCATTTGATTAATTTCTATAAATAATGAATTTCATTTTTGTCTGCAGCGTAAGTACAGAACATTATAGGCAGAAAGAAAATTAGCCCTTGACATTTAACCCTTTACCGTACAATGCCGCCTTTTGACGCCCCTGGGAAAGAAGCCTTCTGAAAACATTGTGGGAAAAGGAGAAAATGCTGGTAACCAGCATTTTCTCCTTTTCCCACAAAGTTTTCTACCCTATCAAAGAAAAATTGCTCCATTTGAGCCACAGTGAAATTGTCGTCTGCATTAATGCTTTCAATTTGGGCACGGCTAAAATTTTGTTGTCTGGTAAAGGGTTAAGAGCTGAAACCAGCTTTAGCTGCCTTTGCAGACATTATGGATCCAAGAACTTGCACAAAACTTGCAATTTAATCTTGGTTCTACATGGTCTATTACTATACTAAATATTCTGACCAAAATAAGCTATAGAAATTGCTCCAATTTAGTTTTTTCCCACATGAAAAAGCC
This sequence comes from Tridacna gigas, assembly GCA_945859785.2. Taxonomy (NCBI): domain Eukaryota; kingdom Metazoa; phylum Mollusca; class Bivalvia; order Cardiida; family Cardiidae; genus Tridacna; species Tridacna gigas. Next base: position 62,232,461 of record OX244034.2, on the reverse strand, counting down.
CATTTCATTAATTCTGTGCTTTGAGGGTACACAGCATCAAATACAACCCATGTTGCCAATAGGAGAACAATGTAGATTAAGATCATACTATACAGAATACTATACAGAATATGCAGCCAGATCTTGGATTTACACAATTGGCACTTTTGTGACACTGTCTGATCAAAGTAATCTTGGAACTACAATAGGCATTTTCTTTTTACTGTACAAGTATATCCATTCCATTTATTTGGCCTTGGTAACTATTTAATCCTTTACCAAACAATCCCGAGTTTTAACGGCCCTGAGAAATAGGGCTTTAGGAAACATTGGGGGAAAAAGAGGAAATAGTGGTAACCAGCATTTTCTCCTTTTCCCACAATGTTTTCTACCCTATCAAGGACAAACTTAGTCATTTGGGCCACCTTTGATTTGTCGTCTGCAAATTCTTTCAATTTGGGCCAGTCTAAATGTTGTCCTTTGGTAAAGAGTTAACAGATATAGTAACTTTAGACTCACCCATACTGAAAGCCTTTGCCAATAACAAGATTAACGTAGTTCAAAATTCAAAAAAACTGATGCTGTCGTTCAGGAGGGAAGAAACAACTTGTAAGATAGAAGAAAATTCTGGTTACCAGCATTTTCTTTTCTCAAATGTTTTCAAAAGCTCTCAGTACTTCTAAGGGTTGTTATAATATGTTATTGCCTTGTATAGGACTGAGCCTGATGAACTAACACCTGTTACCCATATCTACAGGGTTTCAAAATACACACCCTAACTCATCAGGTATTTATGAAAACCTGGTAGTTTCATGCCTTAGAAGCCACTCCAGTCAAATTAATCCCCTTCCAGCCAAAAATTGAAACAATTTAGCCCCTTGAGAACCAAATAAATCGACAACTTAACTCTTAGGGTGCCAAATAAAATCAACAAACACATAAGACCAAAATACTTGCAACATTATTGTTGGTTTTGTCCAAACAGAGTTTAGAGCAAAGTGGACAGAGTAGATCAAAGATCATACTGCCCATTTTGTGCAGTCTGATCTTGATCTACACTACCCATAAATTCAACAATAGTTGTGAAAGGCATTTTAAGGGTTACATCTCAAACTAGACAATAAAGTTTTAGACTTGCCTATACTGATAGCATTTGCAGCCGACAAATTCAGTGTCCATCAAATAATCTTCCTTGAATAGGTTGAAATTATTGAAACATGAAACATATAACATGATCAATGTTGTAGGGGTAGTGAATTTGGACTGTTTAACCCTTTCCCAAACAAGCCCTGGTTTTCACGTGTCTGCAGTACAAGTCTTTTGAAAACACTGTGGGAAAAGGAGAAATTGCTCGTAACGAGCAATTTCTCCTTTTCCCACGGTGTTTTCTACCCTTTTTGACAACTTTCTGTCATTTTCATCGAATTTAAAACTGTCGTCTGCAAACTCTTTGAATTTGAACCAGTCCAAAATTTGTCGTTTGGGAAAGGGTTAAATGACCATTTGTAAGTTTTTGCATAAGAATCATTGTAACTTTAAATCTACATTTAGATTTATGACATTTATAAATTCATTTGAATAAAATTTGTTAACTAGAGAATTTCTTAACTTTCAGATGAAGGCAGAAACAGTAGCTCCTGTACACTTCTTACCTTAGAGGTAAACAGCACATGCCATTTAATAGGAGAGGAGTATGATGCAATTCATGCGCATTTACTCTGTACATATTTCTCATGCTTTATGTCATCTCACAAGTCAGCCCTTTCTGTCAAGTATGGATACTGTAGAGTATTCATCAGACATGAATCTGATTACTGCGGATAATTGTGATGATGATAATGATGTTTTCATCTCAAATCTGTTCCTTTTTGATGATACAATTCACAAATATTTCCATTTGGCCTATGTTCTCACTTGTGAACAATATTTTTGTAAAAAAAAAAAAACTGTGCATTCAAATTTAGCTGCGCAAATTAGAGAAAATGATAACACTTTGGTGATACACAAAAACTTAGGAAATTTTTCAATTATAGTTGCATAAGTTCTTTAGTAAGACCGGTTCATGCTATTCATGATATAACCCCTGCGCAAAATGTTCAAGGACAAGTGGTGAGTTCATGAACATTCAAGAATCTTTCATGAACCTTAACCCTTTCCCAAACAAGCCCTGGTTTTCACGTGTCTGCAGTACAAGTCTTTTGAAAACACTGTGGGAAAAGGAGAAATTGCTCGTAACGAGCAATTTCTCCTTTTCCCACAGTGTTTTCTACTCTTTTTGAGACCTTTCTGCCATTTTCATCAAATTTGAAATTGTCGCCTGCAAACTCTTTCAGTTTGGACCAGTCCAAAATTTGTTGTCTGGGAAAGGGTTAAGAACTGTTTTTGAACTAATAAAACAATTCCTGAACTGTGGTTCTAGAACCCTAACGGTTCTTGAAGGCCGATTCAAAAATCATGAAAGTGAAGAACATTAATTCTAGAACACAACCAGTTCTTGAACTGATGGCCTGAAATAGAAATAGTTCTAGAACATTGGTTTTATTACAATGACCAAATTTCACAAAACCTGGTTCTAGAACTGTACCAGTTCTTGAACAGTTGGAAATCTAGAAACAGGTATGTATGTTTTGAGTTCTGTACTGCAAATTTGTGTGATGGCAAAAATTGTCTTATCTTCAACTTGCATAGAATTGGGTTCAAATGCATGTTTACATTTCAGATGAATACAAGTGTAAATTTTCAGAAACATTAGTTCTAAGCCATGAGGTCTAGTGTATTTAAGCATGGATCATGTTATGTGTTTACATTTTTGAAGTCAATAATCAGATAATTCGAAACTTTTTCTGCAACAATGTTTTGAAAATTGTCACTTCATCCCCGCTCACACACACACACACACACACACACACTATGTTCTAGGAGGCTATGGTAAAAACCTTGTCGACCTAGGTAATCAATAAGAAAATTATGGGTACTATATTACACTCAGAAGTCCTTTGTTAAACTTTGCTAAAATAAAGATAAGACTTATAAATCCTATTTCTAGTACCTCCAGAAATATGTAAAAGATTAGTTTTTTTGGGCCTGAATTTTTGGGTTACATCATCATCAGTAAGTGCAACGAAAGAAATTGTATGACTTACACAGGGGAACCCGCACTTGAAGACAAGTTTGGAGAACGAAACCAAAGGTAGATCTACTTAAATTATTTACACCTATCAACTTCGTTCATATTAATCTCAATATATTAATAGATAAAGATCTAGATGTATTAAGTGTCATGCTGGTTGTCAAAATTGCAAATTTGTGGTTTTCTGAAAAAGAAGCATAGAGAATATGGAGGAACAACTTTACGTTTACTTTGATGCGGAAAATCTTGGATGATCTGTTGTTCTACATTACCTTCCGCTAGGTGGCCTTTTTCATGCACTTATTGAATCAACCGAGCGTTTCTTGGCCTTTTGCGATTGGATGTCAATTTCTTCTCGTTCGTTTTCATTGGCTAGTTCTGTAAAGCGCCATCAGACCTGGATGATGACATCATAGGGAAGAAATATGGGCGACGCTTGAAAGTCAGGTAAAAATCATTTGAACTTTTGTGTTCTTTTCTGTGTGTGTCTTCTGCAGAAGCCGGCAAAAGAATAAGTATTTCGACTGAAGAACATCAATTCATTGAGAAAATCTTTAAATAGATCTAAGCTTTCCATTATCGTCATCGACCATTGTTTTTTATTTTGCTTCGGCCGTTGCTCCTTTGTTCCCAAATAAGTTCATCCTGGAGTTTTTCGTGCTTGTGACTCCAGTTTGGCAATTTTACTAAAAGTGACATACAGTAGAACTTTGTTAGTTTGCACATCGCTTGTTTGAAGCTATGTGTTAGTTTGTATGCTATCTCCGGTCCCAAACTTTATCCTTCTTTATCATGGTTAAATTCCTCAGAGTACTTCGAACATAGGTGATCCGTAGTTCGTAGTGTATTTCATGCCCCAAAAGTAGTTTTTGAACACAAACTCCTACCTTTAATTGGTATATAATTAATCCGCTTGCAAACATGCGAAGGTGTGAAAAACTGTAACCAACCTTGATTATCACACCTCTTGACTGACGATCTCGACTGGTATCATTCAGTCATTAACAGCAAGGGAATGTAATTAAAGGCATTATAAGGTTTGTCACATCAATAAATCAGTCAAAACGACAATTAATAATTCCGAAATTCCTTAAAGCACCTGACATGGTATAAACGGATAACGGTCTGAAGCAATTACTAGAAAGACTGGAAAACACTTTATGACCAGAAAATGCAGGAAAACGTCCATAAACATCAGATAACACCCAAAATATAGCAAAATACATATCGAAAGGTGGAGGGGGTCGAAAGGATAGGCATGTATGTTAAATAGGGGTATTGGGGAAAGAAGTTATTAACCTATACCTGCCGAAAAATACCAAGGATATTTCCTCATCCTTTTCCATTTTTATCACCAAAATCATCGCGTAGCGCCAAAAATTTGGGAAAAAAAAATCATAATTATACTGTAGGTGGAGGTGTTTTGTTTATTAGGGTTATCTGGTAAATAGGGATATGGGGGCAGGATAGCACGTTTTACTCGCCTAAACCACCTAAATATGCCGGAAAACAACATTAGGTGTTTTCCGGTGTTTCTACTTGTGACCCGGTCTCAAGTCCTCTGATTGGTTTGATCTCGGATACGAGAACGAGGCTGAATGGTGCAGGCGTGTTTTTGAGAAAGAGAGAAGAAAAATAGATTTTTATATCCTTTATCATCGTTATTTGTCATAATTTTCCATCATATTATTTTATAAATATTTTATCTGTATTGGCTGTATATTTACGGATTCAATATAGTCTGTGATTTACTTGTATTCTGGTGAAAGATTTCTGTCGGATGGTCTCTGCATTGCGACGAGGACGCCGCCATCTTGAAATTTTGCTAGAGATCAGCCTTGAGAACTCAACTATTTTTTTTTTAGGCAAAAACGGTGTCTGTGACAAGTGTTCTTATTACTATTATTATTATTATTTTTTTTATTATTATTTATCACATTCACCATATATTATTTAACAAAACCTGTTAATATCTAATATCTCGCCTTAGGCTGGAGACAAAATTCCCGATCTGGAACTCTTCATACGCCAGAGAAGAGGAGAACCAGACATTGTGAGGACAAAGAAACCCATTCTAGTATCGGATAGCAAAGGTTATACATTAAAAAACAATTGTCCAAGTTTCCCAATTGAACTCTGGTGCAAATCTGGTGCAACGTCTAGGCAGCTAGTAGATCTGGTAGAGGATCGGCTGAGAAATTTACAAAGCAACAAAGGGCCTATATTGCTATACTTCTGGGCAGGCACCTGTGACGTTACTAAGAAAGAAGGAAGACAGATTAGTAGAAGATACTCAGAAGCCAGCACCTGTCTGAAAATTGTAACTGACCAATATAAAAGATTATTCGATATTGTATCAAACTATCCGGAAGTGACTCTGAAAATCCTAGAACTACCATATATATCTGTTGCTCAGTGGAATAGTAAGAGAGATACCGAATCGTTACTTATTGATAGAAGTATAATAAACCAGATAAGATCTATTAATCTCGCAATCCGAGAACTAAACAAAGAAAAGGGACAAAATACTATACATTTCAGTGCAGAGTGTACAAGGTGCCGAAAAAGCAAAAATAAAAGACCCCGCTATTCTCCAACAACAAATTGTCTGACTGACGGTGTACACCCGAATAAGATAACTAGCTTAATTTGGACGAAGAAACTACTACTAGATTCATACAAGTACTGCTACCAAGAACCGGACATACTAGACATCTCTGTGTTATCTGGGGATATCAACGACCTTAATAACGACATTGAATAAGCTAAGTGTCACCTGTATTTATAAATTCGTGGTATTTAGTCTCCAGCCATAGCCCTTTATCACTTTATAGCTCTTTATCACTTTAGTGTCAGGTATAGGTGTACCCCTACAGCACTTGAGAAAACTCGTCTATACCAAAATATATTTATCTGTCAATATTAAGATAAATACATGTACTAGTTAATATCAGATATCTCTCCTTAGGCTAGAGAAACAAAATTCCTGATTTGGAACTCTTCATACACCAGAGAAGTGGTGAACCAGACACTGTGAGGATAAAATAATCTGTCCAGAGAGCTTCCCAATTAAACTCTGGATGCAAATCTATATTAATTAATAAAAATGGCTACTTTATCTCTACATAGAAGCCTAAGGACCTCAAGTTCAAATCTGTTAGCAACCAATACAGAGCAAAATGACAACGTTCAGTCAGATGCAAAACCATATACTCTTAATAAGGTTAATTCCCTGTTGAAAAAAATAGACTCCTGTGGGAAAAATGATATAACATATATTCTGAAATCTGGCAACAATCTGATCTTAAATTTTAGTACTTCTGCGTATGAATTGGCAAAAGGTGTAATTCTGCAAAATACAAAAACACAAAATTTTCTAGAGAAATATAATGTGCAAATTGAAAATTCAAAAGACAAAAATGGCTATCAGGTTGACAATCGGTTTAAAATCTTTGGGAAGAAAAAAGACGATAACCAAAAAAGCTATTTAAAATGTACTATAAACTGTTATAACACCAAGTCATCTATGCTGGTAAATGGAAGAAATCTAGACATTTTTGAAGTAGAATTCTTTCAAGATATACAAGAGAGAATTATGGCCTGGAAAGCAGACATAGGAAAAACAAATAAAAGAATACAAAGAATACTAGGTCAGACCGTATCGGAACTATCTGGTCAAACTAAATTTCATCAACACACGGATTGTCATGGAAGCCCAAAATTAGACCAATCTAATCAAAATCAAGAAAAGCTTAGAACAGATTTTAGAGAAATAAAGCAAATATCTATACAGTCAAACATGACAGAAAATTTGTCTAGTCCTATACTGGAAAATTTGCAAAAAGACAATGAAAATCCATATGTCTGCCCAAAATGCCAGAACCCTGTATTTGACAATTGCATAGCGTGCGATTCCTGTGACGAATGGTTTCACTTCGACTGCCTTAACATAGAAAAGGGAAATCGACAAAATATGGAAGATATCCCATTCATCTGCAATTTGTGTAACAACCAAAGCTTATACATTAGTCAGCTTACTCCCACAAGAAAGCAACCTTCAACAAGGGAACACCTTACAGTACCAGAACAAGACATTTTAATAAGTGAGTATTCCAGACAAGACAAAGCGAAAAGAGAACATCTCTCCAATAAGCAGCAAATGAGTCAAAATGTTTCTGAGGTTAATCATGTAAATGTCGTAACAGAGAAGCAAGTAATATTAAATGACTCAGTCGTGATATCACAATCCATGCAACAAGAACAATCTACTCCAGATGCAGAGATGGAAGATGGAGAGGAGGTGATTAATTTAATCACCGATAAGAGTACCAGTAAACCGCCAAAAAAAGCGAGGAATGATTTAGTAAAAAGTACCTCATCAAGAAACAACAACTCAAATCTGAATGTAATACATCAACCAATAGAAATAGTCAAACTGATCGAAAATGATGGCACCAGCAGTAAGCCGGACTACGATGGAGGTACAAACAACAATAATATCGATGGTGATAATAACAACAGTAACAACAATAAAAGTAAAACTAAAAAAAAGGCAGAAGCTGATCAAAGACAATACACCTTAAGCTTAGAAAAAACAATACAGGAACAGCAGAAGACTATAGACGTTCTCCAAAAGAACTTGGACACTATTATGCGAATGGAAAACACCAATCCTAGCCATCAAGTGAGGGTAAATTCCCAACAAAATCAAGACCCATATCTGCTCCACCTAGAAAATAGAATGAAAATTATCGAAAATCAAATGATACAAAACATGAGTATCTTCTCGGCACTAACAACCAACATGGCCATACAACAAATAGATGTGAAGAAAAATGAGAGATTACAGCCAGTTTGTTGCCAACATGCCTGTACTTTAGGATACCCAAATTATAACTATAACTGTCAACCATGGGGACCACAGGCAGGCCATCAGATGAACCACTTCTCAGTACCAATTCCGTCAATGTTTCCAGTCCCTCCACCAAGATACCCACAACCCCCTCCATTCAATCTGAATGGATTGTTGACTAGGCCACCATCCGGCCCAAACGTAACTAGTTTACCACAAATGTATCCAAACTGGCAGAACCAACAGGACAATACCTTGCAAATTAACACTAAGAATCAAGCCAGTCAACCTCAACATATTCAGACTCACCCAATTGATAATATTGGAGGTAACTATGCATCACCAAATACGAACCAGAGGGAAAAGACCGACTACTATGACAATAAGACTAGCAACAAGTCTAACCGAACAGAACAAATTCTACAGAATAAAAAAGTGAACCCGCCTACCAAAAAGAAGAAAGAAAACGAACAAGCCCAAATAAAAAACTCAACTTCAGAAACAAGTATTCAAATGTGTGACTATAATGTCGCCATGAATCAAAATCAAAATCAAAATCCTACCGAAATTTTACAGGAAATTGAAGAAGATAAAGAGAAAAAAAACCCTAACAAAACCCAACATTTTTTGGAGATTCCCAGGTATCGACCGCGTCCGCCAGAAAAGAACCAAAGTCCAACAAGAAGACAATGCTGAAAATAATGACCCTTAACACTGAAGGAATTAAAGGTAATACTGTTTATTTAACCCTTTCCCAAACAAGCCCTGGTTTTCACGTGTCTGCAGTACAAGTCTTTTGAAAACACTGTGGGAAAAGGAGAAATTGCTCGTTATGAGCAATTTCTCCTTTTCCCACAGTGTTTTCTACCCTTTTGGAGAACTTTCTGTCATTTTCATCAAATTTAAAATTGTCGTCTGCAAACTCTTTCAATTTGAACCAGTCTAAAATTTATCGTTTGGGAAAGGCTTAAAAGAAATAACAGACAAAAAGTCTAAAATTATCTGTATGCAAGAGCACTGGCTATGGGACTGCCAAAAGCACGAGATCAAAAATATCTGTCCCTCATATGATAGTCATATAATATCTCAAGACACAAATAACCCTATCTCTATAAATAGAATGCCAAGAGGTAAAGGTGGAGTCTGTATTTTATGGCCAAAGAACCTCCCTCATGAAGTTAAGAGAGTAGACCCTATAAATGAAAGAATAATAGCCATCCAGTTAGTTTCTGATGTCACGCAAATCCTAATAATTAATGTGTATATGCCCTCAATGGGAATGTCATCGAAAAAAGAATACCAAGAATGCATAGATATTATATCAAATCTGCTGTTAGAAAATTCAAGGGACGTCTGCATATTATGTGGCGATTTTAATGCAACTTTAAGTGAAAAAAGGAATAACATACACGACAAAATTTTTAAAAAATTTGTAAAGGAATTCAACCTTTTTCATTCTATGGAATCCCTTGATAAACCAACTTTTATCCAACATAGTGGTAATGGCAGCTCGCAAATAGATTACATACTGTCAAATACCTCTGATATTCTCGAAAAAAGATCAAAAATACTAGATAGTCATCTAAACACATCTGCTCATGCTGCTGTTGAATTAGAAATCAGTATAAAGTTAACAAACAAAACATCTAATCACGGAAATCAGACAAAATCAATACAAAATAGAATACTTTGGCAGAAAAGAGATCACAATAGATATAACTCTCACATTACACTTCTTGTAGATAAGAGTAAATTAATTGAGACTGAAGACTTGAGCCCAGATTCAAAATTTTTAGAAATTTCGAAGATAATACAGGATAGTGCAAACAAACACATACTACAGAAAAGAATTAAGCTACAGGGTCCTCGAAAAAGAATCTCATCGTGCACAAAACGGCTTATTGCTGACAGTAAAAAAGCACTTAGGGAGTGGCATATCGGAGGTTGTCCTGGAAGTGACAGCTCTCTCTTCAAACGTAAAAAAGCAGCAAAGCTAGCGATAAGAAGACAAACAAGACGTGAAAACGCAGAAGACAGGAGTAGATTCTATGAAAAATTAATGAAAAACCCAAACCAATCATTTTTCTTTAAACTTATAAAAAGGAATAAAGGGCAGAATATTACATCAAGCCAAAATTGTCTCAAGATAAATGGTCTGGATTCAGAAGACTGTAATGAACAAAGGAAGGCATTTGCTCTATACTATGAAGATCTGGCAGCTCCAAAAACATCGGAAATCTTTGAAGACAAATACTTAGAAAATTGCAGACATAGATGCAACCTAATAGAAAATTTGGCTGTCTTGAAGAAGCAATACATTCAACCGTTTAGCGTAGAAGAAATATCTGAAGCAATTAAAACCCTTAACACTAATAAGGCTGCAGATGAGTACGGCATAAATGCTGAGCATATCAAGTATGGACAAGATGCCCTGCTTACCACCCTATTGTACCTGTACAATTGTATTCTGGAAAGAGGCATTATACCTGAAATTTTCAAAACAGGATACATAACTCCTGTCCATAAAAAGGGAAAAGACGAAAAATTGATGGAAAACTACAGAGGGATATCTGTTGCCTCGATCTTTGGGAAAATATTTGAAAAGCTCCTACTAATGCGTCTAAAAAACATTGACTCAAACCAATCAAGTCTTCAATTTGGATTCACAAAAAATACATCCCCAGTTATGGCAGCTCTGATGGTATCCGAAGCAAGCATCGATGCAAAGGAAACAAAAACGCCACTTTTCCTAGCAACCCTTGATAGCCAGAAAGCGTTTGATGTAGTAAATCATGAGATCCTACTAGATAAGTTATACCATGCTGGATCAAACCTTAGTGTATGGAAACTCATTAAAGAAATGTATCAAGGGCTCTCAGCCAAAGTAAAATGGAAAGGAAAGTACAGCGAATTCTTTCAAATTAAACAAGGTGTCCGTCAGGGCGGCATATTATCAACTCATCTCTATAAAATATATATAAATGATCTGGTGGATTTAGAAAAAAACCATCTAGGAAAGTGTATTGGAAATATATACATTGGATGTCCGACGTGCGCAGACGATATCTCACTGTTATCAGAAAACTCTGAAGAATTTAGTGACATGCTTAGTGTAACCTATAAGTATGCATGCCTGCATAGATATATAATACATCCTGAGAAAAGTGTAGCTATATGTAAACAGAAAAAGTCAAAAGCAGTAACAGACAGTTGGAAGCTTGGTCATAGGATCATCTCCAACGAAATTCAGACAACTCATCTAGGTATAATTAGATCAAGCTCCAAAGAAACAGACCTGAACGTGACCAACAGGATATCAACAGCTAGAAAAACACTATATGCTCTTATGAATACAGGCTGTCATGGTGAAAGTGGAATAAATCCGATCACGGCAACAAAAATTTACCAAGTGTATGTAGTGCCAAGACTTCTTTCAGGACTAGAAGTTCTAAATCTCACGAACTCGAACATTGCTGATCTTGAAATCTTTCATAGGAAAACTCTCCGCGCTCTTCAATCACTACCGAAATGTACCGCTAATTGCGCAGTGTATCTCTTGTTAGGAATACTACCAATCGAAGCAGAGCTTCATAGAAAACAACTAAGTCTCCTTCACTCAATTCTACGCGGAGAAAACAGGACGCTTTTAGATATCTTGGAGAGAAGACTTCTACCAATGAACTATAATCAGGAAAGTTTCTTTTGCAAAAGTCAAAATCTACTGAATTTATACAATCTTCCAAACGTAGAAACGCTCAAAATAGTGATGCCAACTAGGCTGGAATGGAAAAGGTATGTAAAACAAGCTATTAATCAAAAATGGTATAAATCTCTTCAAGATGAAGCAGCATCAAAGAGCTCAATGATCTACTGTAATACAAACGATCTTAAGCCAAGTACACCACATCAAGTATGGAGAACATTAGATACCAGTATGTCAGAAATTAAGAAAGCAGTAACAAAAGTGAGAATGCTTACAGGGTCGTATATATTGTATGGCAGACAGTGGCAAACTGAAGAACAGAATCTATGTAAACTATGCTTTTTAGAGCAAGAAGATGTAAAACACATCCTCACTAGATGCACTCTCCTGAGTGATATCAGAAACAAATATGTTAAAGAGCTCAAATCTATTATAGATTCAGATTTAGGTACTTTATTTTGGAAAACTAATATAAAAACAAAAACTGACATAACGAAATTAATTCTTGATTGCTCATTTTTCATTATTGATATTCATAAAAATGAGAAACACAAGCTTTTGTCAAAAATAGAAGCAACAACTAGAAAACTTTGTCACTACGTACACTCGCGTAGAATAGACATTATTAAGGATAAGCTCAGTGCTGAATAGGGTCACCATTACTCACAGGGTAAAGTTCTCAACAACAAATCCTTTCTCTTGGTCGTAAAAATGGGCAAAATAACTGTGTTTCCAATAGAGTAACCGGTCTGGCTTGCCCTTTTAACAATACTATTAAAAAGTGTGTGATGTACATGTGGATGCCATAGTGTCTATAAAGTCACATGGTGACCACTTGATGCGTCATTCTAGGAATCATTGAAGACAAAAACTTTTTTCAGAAATTAAACATAATGCTTACTTGGTTCGGATAAAATCCTTACCTACTTTGGCAAACATTTTTGACTTATATGTTGAAAAGAAAATATTTATTTTCCATAAGATAAGAAACAAGAGAAGGGAGCATGTTCTTGTTTTATTATATTTTCATTGCATACATCCTTATTTCTTATTCTTAAACAATAATTAGCACATTATTAAGAATATCTTATAATAAGTTGTAAATTAGTTTTATAAGCACAAATAGGTATCTTAGTTTGTAAAACCATCTTTTAAAAGTTCGAAATCTAGAACTAACCAGCAATAAAACCAAAACTAAATATTTTATCATCAAATTTTATCTATTTCTTATAATACAGCGAACTTAATACTAACTCTTTTAAGCGAATTGAATATTAATCATATAATACAATGACTTTTATCACTTATTTGTAAATACATGTTTTTTACTTAGTGCCTTGCAGTGGGTATTCTTTTTACAGGTTTTTATAAAGACATCTCCAACCAAAGGGAGAGTGCTCCCAGAGAGGGAGGGACATACTAAGAAAGAAGAAGAAGAAGATCTCTAGAAAGGGAAATCAATCAGACGGAATTCAATAAATGCAAAAACAGTGGATGAATTTGTTCCATGTGGTTATTATGATAAACATGTATTTATAGATGGATGAAAAATAGAGATAAGTAAACTTTCTTGTTTTGGGCAGTCACGTGAGATTACTTGTGATTTGGAATGTTTTTTTTTTAAACTATGTCTTCGCTAGTTAAGCAGAGAAACAATCACAAAAATAATATCAGATCAAGCCTTCAAGTTGAAGGAACGAGAGATATACATGTATAATCGGTACTAGTTCAGGGTAGTGCAAGATATGCTGCCTAAATCTGATAGTCTATTTCCGTACATATACAGCACTGAAAACCCCCGAACACAGTCACACTTTCTTGTTCGAATTACGCTTAGTTTGAATAAAATACCCCTGTCTCATGCGCTACGAACTACCGAGATTTTACTGTATCTTGAGGTATCAAGTAGATCTATGCAATAATTTTAATCAGACCTTAATCTCATTAGATTTACATCTTTTTTTTTTAAAATCTGTTTAAAGATCAAGATATAAGATACAATTATGGGATACTACCACATCGACACAATGTGTTAATTCTCAGGGACCTGTTTCATTACAGTCCTTACATTCGCTTTTGAATACAGAAAGAAAGACAGAAAATGGTGCTGGCGTTTCTTGTTTTCACACATTTGTCCTACTTTCAATGAAAAAATCATTTGAGTGGCATTTAATTTGATGTCTGAAAGTCTTTTAGTATGGGTGAGGATAACATAATTGTCATTTGATAAAGAGATGACAGTACAGAATAACAATTCTAAATTGTTTGTGTATTGTTAGTTGTCTTGATTGTCGTTCCTTTGTTGTAACTCACCAGGAAAAAAGACTACAGCAGCTTGAATTTCGAAATGCCAAGTCCATACCTCCAGATATGGAGGAGTAACAAGGATCCCACAGATTTAGTTTTGAACACCAAATTGCTGTTCTAGATCAGTCCTTTAAACCAATTCTAGAATTGTTCATGAATTTGTTTTAGAATGTGTTTAAGGACATTTTTTTTTAAAGTTCTTGAGTTAAATTCTTGAACATTAGTATTGTTGAATGGCCATTTAATGTTCATGAACTTTTCAAGAACTAGATTCAAGGATTTTTCTAGAACTGTTTCTTGAATTCCTCACAGGAAGTTCTTGATTTAGTTCTTGAACATCAGTTCTAGAATGGCCATTTTATGATCATGAACTTCTCAAAAACTAAATTCAAGAATTGTTCTTGAACTGTTTCATGGATTCCTCACAGGAAGTTCTAGATTTAGTTATTGAACATCATTTCTAGAATGGCCATTTAATGTTCATAAACTATTCAAGAACTTGATTCAAAAACCATTCTTGAATTCCTCGCAGGGGAAAGAAACTGTACAAACAGACAGACAGACAGCTGAAAGAAATCACGCCAAGGCATTAGCTGTGCTGGCCTTCGGCCAGTAGAGCTAAAAAAGGGACTTTTTAACCCATTAGAGCACAGAATAAACCCAGTGGAATTTTCACTCTAGAAAAAAAGACCTAAAGATTTATCGCAGTTTCAGGTTTGCTTTTGTCCATGATGTCTCCGCAAAGCAGACAGTGTAGAGCAAAGATCAGACTGCACATTTAATCTACACAGGCCACAAAACCCAACTTTAGTTGAAAAAGGCCCTTTTAACATTTATAAATTTTCCTATGAAGAGTCTTTGGAAGGTGGTGAGTGTTTTGGGACTGGGCCTCTATTATGGACAATGCAGTAGATTTAAATGTGTCTGTTGAACTATCATTTCCTCTAACGCATAATTGTCTTTGTCTAGCAGGAATAAATCTTCATCAAACCAATTTTGGCTTTCTGAGTTGGTTTCAGCATTTTACCAGATCAAAACAAAATTTTAAACTTTGTCCATTATAAAAATGTTTGCAGCCAGAAAATTTAATGTGGTTCAAAATATAGAGCTCATTTTTTGAAAATGTATAAAATGTTTTTGGGGATGGTGTGAATGCTGGTGACTGCCATTTCCTCTTTTTTCCGCACTTTTGTCAAAAAACCATCTGCCTCAAAGTTGAAAGTATTTGAATACAATACAATACAATGGAAAGCATTGTGAGACTAGATCTATTTAAAGATTTTCTCAATAAATTGGTGTTCTTCATTCGAAATATCTATTCTGTTGTGCGGGGTGTCTGCAGAAGACACACACAGTAAAGAACACGAAAGTTCAAATGATTTTTACCTACCGGACTTTCAAGCTTCGTCCACATTTCTTCCCTTTGATGTCATCATCCGGGTCTGATGGCGCTTCGCAGAACTTGCCAATGAAAACGAACAAGAAGAAATCGACATCCAATCGCACAAGGCTGAGAAGAGCTTGGCTGATTCCATAACTGCATCTTAGGGATTTAAATTGAAAAACCGTTGATTGCGCATGTCATGTATTTGAAAAATGCCAACTAGCAGACGGTATTGTTCAACAAGCGATCACCCGAGATTTTCAAAATGAGAGTATACATAAACATGTTCCTCCATAAATTATTTTCTATGCTTCTTTTTTCAGAAAACCGCAAATCTGCGATTTTGTCAACCAGCATGGCACTTAAAACGGTTAGTAAACTAGTACAGTGTACAAGATTACTACAAATGAAGTTGATAGACATAAATAATTTATGTCGATATCAACTTTCGATTTCATTCTCCAAACTTGTCCTCAAGTGTAGGTTCCCCTTTATATGTCACACAATTTCTGCTTTTCGTTGCACTAATTGATGTTGTTATCAATAATGCTTATGTGATAAAATCCAGAAAGAAAAATATTTGCAATAATATGGTCCAGTGATGATGTAACCCAAAAATTCAGGCCCAAGAAAATTAACACTATACATATTTCTGGATGGTACTAGAAATCAGATAAACAAGTCTTATCTTTATTTCAGCAAAGTTTAACATTAAAGGACTTCTGAGTGGAATTTATTATGCATAATTTTCTTATTGAGTACCTAGGTTGACAAGGTTTTAACCTTAAAATCCTTGAACATAATGTGAGTGTGAGGGGGGATAAAGTGGGGGGGGGGACCTCTTTGAATTGTGAAATTTTACGAATTAATTATTCACTTTACATCTTTATTGCAATACAAATAATAAGTCCAACAACAACAAAAAGTTTACTATAAACTCCTAAATTTTCCATTTTGACTTGTGTGGTTTTTTTTGACTCTTGAAAAATTAGATTTGACCCCTAAAACATTAGGGTCATTGGGTCATAGACTCCTGGTTTTCAGAGGCTAGCTAGAGCCCTGCACATTCACCAACTCAACTTATCCAGTTTTGGACTTGACTTTACCATTATGTTGCAATCCCACTTAGATAGAGTAGAAACTAAAATGGCAATTTTCAAAACATTGTTACAGAAAAAAATTCAAATTATCTGATTATTGACTTCAAAAATGTAAATCAGTCAGCAACATTTGTAGTACTGCCGGCCATTTCACATATATTGGGATCATTTAACTCTTTACCAAACGACAAAATTTTAGACTAGTCCGAATTGAAAGCTTTTGCAGATGACAAATAAATGTGACTCAAAAATTGACCTTTGATTTGGAAAGGGTAGAAAACATTGAGGGAAAAGGAGAAAATGCTGGTCACCAGTATTTTCTCCTTTTCCCACAATGTTTTCAAAAGCTTTCTTTCTCAGGGTCCTTAAAACTCGGGATTGTGTAGTAAAGAGTTAACCCTTTGCAAGACGACAAAATTTTAACCTTGTCCAAATTGAAAGCATTTGCAGACGACAATTTCTATGTAGCTCAAATAGTGCAAATTTTCTTTGATAGAGCAGAAAACATGTGGGAAAAGGAGAAAATGCTGGTTACCAGCATTTTCTCCTTTTCCCACAATGTTTGCAAAAGTTTTTTTTTCCCAGGGTTGTTAAAAGGCCGCATTGTGTGGTAAAATGTTAAACACATATATGATCCCAGCATAAATACACTGCACCTCTTGGCTTCTTATGCTTCTTAACCCTTTACCGCACAATGCCACTTTTTGACGCCCCTTTGAAGCCTTTTGAAAACATGGTGGGGAAAGGAGAAAATGCTGGTAACCAGCATTTTCTTCTTTTCCTACAATGTTTTCTACCCTATCAAAGAAAAGTTGCACCATTTGAGCCACACTGAAATTGTCATCTGCAGATGCTTTCAATTAGGACAAGGCTAAAATTTTGTCATCTGGTAAAGGGTTAAAGTTTGCACATGTATGCATCTGAAATGTAAACAAGCATCTGAGCCCAATTCTATGCAGGTTGAAGGAAAGACAATTTTTGCCATCACTCAAATTTGCAGAACAGAACTCAAAACATATTTAATAAATTCTAACTGTTCAAGAACTAGTACAGTTATAGAACCACTGTTTGTGAAATTTGGTCATTGTAATGAAACCAATGTTCTAGAACCATATGTATTTTAGGCCAACTGTTCAAGAACTGGTTGTGTTCTAGACCGGGCCCTGCAAGTTCTGGGCTGAAAATTTTTAGCAGATGCATTAAGCCCCCTTTTCGTAAAGCATGTCTAATCTAACCTCAACAACTGGTCACTGTGTTGCACCATTAGCAAAATCTGCAGTTGGCAATAGTGTTGTTACACATAAATGCCTGTAGCACTGAACCTGTACTTAACCCTTTACCACATGAAAAAAAAAAAATTGACTTGTCCAAACTGAAAGCATTTGCAGATGACAATTTCAATATAGCTCAACTGATGAAACTGGCATTCAATTGAGGAGAAAACATTGTGGGAAAATGAGAAAATGCTGGTTACCAGCATTTTCTACTTTTCTAATGATGTTTTCAAAAGCTTTGTGTTTCAGGGCCATTAAATTCGGAATTTGTGTGGTAAAGGGTAAATAGCTTATGCTGACAGTATAAAGGATTAGAGTGCACAGAGTGGTCTGATCTTGGATCTACACTGCCCTCTACTTTTTCAGATTCTGACAAAAACAGCATTGAAAATAGCAATTATCTGCATCTTTTAAGCACTGACCAATAATGTGCATTATTATCTGAATATTCAGAACAAGGTGTTAAAAGGAGATAAAAACATCAACAGATATCAACTTGTTACTGCATGTTGACATCTGCTTATCAGCCGGAAAAACTCCAATATAAATGTCATCCTCTGGATGAGTCAATCACAGTAAGCCTGCTTTATTTAGTCCTATCTCTCCTTCAACTGGAAACTGTTAACTCTTTACCACAAGATCCCAAATTTTAACGACCCTGAAGAAGGCGGCTTTTAAAAACATTATGGGAAAAGAAGAAAATGCTGGTAACCAGCATTTTCTTCTTTTCCCATAATGTTTTAAACGTTCTCAAAGACGGATACTGTCATTTGTGCCCAACTTTATTTGTCATCTGCAAACGCTTTCAAATTGGACTGTTGGAAATTTCGAGTTGGAACGAGTTAATCCGTTACCAAATGATCCTCAGCTATAATGACTGATAAAAGAAAAAAAATTAACACATTGTGGGAAAAGGAGAAAATGCTGTTAACCAGCATTTTCTCTTTTCCCCACAATATGATTTCTACCATGTCAAAGACAAATTCATTCACTTGATCCTCATTTAACTCTTTACCAAACAACAAAATTTTAGACTGGTCCAAATTAAAAGCATTTGCAGACGACAAAATAAATGTGACTCAGAAACTGAAATTTATGTTGGGAAGGGTAGAAAACATTGTGGGAAAAGGAGAAAATGCTGGTTACCAGCATTTTCTCCTTTTCCCACAATGTTTTCAAAAGGCTTCTTTTTCAGGGTCGTTAAAAGTCGGGATTGTGTGGTAAAGGGTTAACTCTTTGTCTGCAACTGTTTTCGATTTGGACTTGTCCAAAATTTTGTCCTTTACTAAAGAGTTAGAGAGAATACTGGTAACTTTTTTATACATTTAATGTATGGAAATCCTTGTTGAGGGAAAAAGAGCAATTGCTTGTTGAAACAACTGACCCCTTTCCCTAATAACTGTAATAATTTAAGGAAACACTTTCATTTCCATCCATTTTGTATCATATTGCATTGGCCAAAAAGGTTTCCTTGTAAAACAAGGGTATACATTACAGCCCATTGAAATTCATGCCATCAATATTGTCATGCCCTTTTGCTATCATGATTTTAACACTTGACTAAACAATTCCACATTTCAAAAATCCTTAGAAAGAAGGCTTTTGAAAACATTGTGGGAAAATGAGAAAATGCTGGTAACCAGCATTTCCCCCCTTTTCTATGATTTTTTTCTTCCCTAATAATGAGAAATCCCATTGTTAGGGCCATTGTTGATTTGTTTTCTGTAACTGTCATCAGTTTTGACCAGCCTAAAGTTTTGTTGTCTGAAAAAGAGTTTAAATCCTTCTCCACAGAATCCCTTCAAATGACCCTAAGAAAGAAGGCTTTACTGTGAAAAGATCTTGAGAAAAGAAATGATTGCTGGTAACCAGCATTTTCTCCTTTTCCTTCAATGTTTTCTACCCTTCCCAAAACAAATTTTAACTTTAAGTCACATTTGTCATTTGGAACTGGACCAGTCTTAAAATTTTGTTGTCTGGTAAAGAGTCAAATGAGTGCCACTGATGTCTGGTGTTGATTTGTCAGGAAGTTCTGCACAATCATCAACATTAATCACACTGTGCTTTGGTGGATGATATAGATCAAGATCAGACTGCAGAGAATAAAGCACTCAATTTGCTGGTCTTTCGATATTAGAAAATACCATCAGTGGGCTGCAAAGTCTTAATTTTAACCCATACGATGATGGGTTTTCTCTTTTTTCCACAATGTTTTCAAAAGGCCTCTTTCTCAGGATTGTTAAAACTCGAGACTATGTGGTAAAAAGTTAACTGATGAATGTGGAATTTATATAGTCACACAAAGTGTCTACTTCTTTGGTATTTTTGGCCCTTTTATTACTCAGCACCAGTTATCAAGTTCATATTGAATGGGTACAGAAAAGATTGGAAAAATCTGATCTGGATTTCTTTGTAAAAGTACATGTAACTTGTCCTCTTCGTAATCAATCCTTAACCCTCTAACAGAATGACAAGATTTCATATTCAGTGCAGACAACAATTCAATATGGCTCAAATGATGGTCTTTGTCTTTGAAAGGGTAGAAAAGACTGCTGGAAAAGGAAAAAATTCTGGTTATCAGCATTTTCTCCCTTTTTCCACCATGTTTTCAAAATCCTTCTCCCTTGAGGTCGTAAAAACACATGTTTGTTTGGCAAAGCCCACGAAGGATCTTAATAATACCAAATAAAAGCTGCACAAAATTATGCAAATGATCCATCACCAGAACTGTCTCCTGCATCAAATTGCAGTCTGGCACTGCATTTTTCTGCAAACTTAATACCATTATACAATTCTCAAAAGCATCTAAAACTGACAGTTATGCTTGCGATGATTCTTTTGGCCCCTTTGCATCCCTTTTTTCATACCCTTTTTGTAGATTAGCCAATAACCCTCTACCAATATAGGTTTGGGCTCAACCAAATTAACCCTTTACCAGACAACAAAATTATAGCTTTGTCCAAATTGAAAGCATTTGCAGACGACAATTTCAATGTGGCTCAAATGGTGCAATTTTTCTTTGATAAGGTAGAAAACATTGTGGGAAAAGGAGAAAATGCTGGTTACCAGCATTTTCTCCTTTTCCAACAATGTTTTCAAAAGGCTTCGTTCTCAGGGTCGTTAAAAGGCATCATTGTGCGGTAAAGGGTTAAACAAGAAAGTAAAGTATGGTGTCTGCGGTTGTTACGTAGAGCGTCTGCCTCACAACAGTAAGGTCCCTCGGAGTTTGATACCTGTGAGCTGGTGTCAATTTTGGGGCTGTTCACTGGCCCACACATTCGGCACAGGTACTGGTGTAGTTTCAAGGAAGCAGAATCAAGACAGATTAGTATAAATTAGAAAAATCTTGTTTCACAATCAATGTAAAATAAATATGTTTAAACTACACAAGTTAAATGTAGCTCAAATAATAATTTCTGTCTTAGGGCAGAATACATTGTGGGAAAAGAAGAAAATGCTGGTTACCAGCATTTTCTCCTTTCCCACCAATGTTTTCAAAAGTCTTCTTTCTAAGGATCATTACAAGATGTCATTAGTCATTTATCTCTTTACAAGCCAACCATACATTTCTATGACCTAAAAAAGGGGGACTTTTGAAAACATTTAACAAAAAGGAGAAAATGCTGGAAACATGAAATCTCTTCTTTTTCCCCCACAGCATTTCCTCCTCTTTCAAAGATATTTAATATCATTTAAGCAACCAACTTTTTCAATGTTGTCAACAAAATTAATGCTATTAATATGGATTGAGTCCATAATTTTGTTGTCTCTGGTAAAGATTCAATCATCATTTCATGTGCCACTTTCATGACTGCTTTGTACATCTAATGTTTGTTCCAGGTTTTGAGCTTTTTCTAGCACAGTCTAAGGTGGCTAAATATTTTGCCACCCATCTAAATAGTAATTTTGTGATTGTTCAAGAATGTGGACATTTTAGTTCTGATGGCCAGACTTCAGGCCTTTTTGCCAACCTATTAATCCTTTGCCACACAATCCGGAGTTTTAACGACCCTGAGAAAGAGGCCTTTGGAAAACATTGTGGGAAAAGGAGAAAATGCTGGTAACCAGAATTTTCTCCTTTTCCCACCATGTTTTTTACCCTATCAATGACAATTTCCATCATTTGAGTAACTTTTAAATTGTTGTCTGAAAATGCTTTCAATATGGACAAGTCGACATTTCTGTTGTTTGGTAACGAGTTAAGTATTTGAGGGCACATTTATGATACCAATTACAAGGGTTACTACCATTAATCGACACCTTATGGGGATTATCCACAACTTATCAAATGGATATGATTGGGGATAATCCTCTCTTGTACTAGTTGGTAATTTAATACTTTTTGATGAGTTACCCTAAAACCCATTTCTGTGCAGTCTACATGTAATTTCAGACACACTATTTTTTGCAGCATTCTACCTCTTATTGGGCAACAAAGAGTTGGAGTAATACCTAATCCAGAAAAATATATGCAATTAAAACTTTCACTTCAAAGCTATACAAAACAATGGGTAAAAATTGCTTACTTTTTGCTATTGCTCCTCAAAGGCATTTCAGTATTCATATTCCATACCATTTATCTATTTTTTTTTTAAACTCTATACCAGAGGACAAAATTTTCGACTTGTTCAAGTCCAAAGTATTTGCAGATGACAAATAAGGCTCAACCTTTGGGATATATCTATGAAGGAGTTGAAAACAATTCAGGAAATGAAGAAAATGCTACTGACCAGCATTGCATTTTCTCCTTTTCTCAAACTGTTTTAAATAGTCTTCTTTGTCCGGGTTGTTAAAAAATGTGATTGTATGGCAAACAGTTACAAGATCTTTTTTGTTCCAGTATAATTATCAGGGCAACAAGTACAGCTATCCTCTAGTTTTTGATGTTTTCTGTAAGTAGTATTGCTCATAACAACCTACTGGCTGCTTTCCCAAATAAATAAAAATTCAAAACAGTAATAAAGTTTTAAAGAATTGTTGATATAGTAATAAAATGAATAAAGATGGATTAGTTTAGAACAAAGATGAAAATTTAAGAAGCCTTTCCGAAAACTTCATGCCATATGGTGCATGTCAAATTAAATTATGTACCACACTTTAAATCGGGGATTGGTTTTAAAAATTTTGCGACCAATTTCAATAATCAGTTCTATTTTTACTGCTGACAGTGGAGGGTCTTAGTTACCAAGAAGGGGTACAAGAAGCAGGGTTGGTGGCACATTCATCTTTCTTTTAGAAATCTCTTTAGCCCTTTACAAGATGACAAAAGTTTTGGTATGTCCAACTTGAATTTGCATTAAATTTTGAAGATCTATGAAAAACAAAATGTGACTCAAACAATGGAATCTGTAGGAGAAAAGAAAGAAACATTTATGGAAGAGAAGAATATGGTAAACAGCATTTTCTTCATTTCCCACAGTGTTTATAAAAGTCTCCAGTCTCAAAGTCTTTTAACTCTTTACCAAACGGCAATATTTTAGACTTGTCCAAATTCAAAGCTGTTGCAGACGACAAAGTAAATGTGGCTTAAGTGATAAAACCCGATTCTAATAGGGTAGAAAACATGGTGGGAAAAGGAGAAAATGCTGGCTACCAGCATTTTCTCCTTTTCCCACAATGTTTTCAAAAGGCTTTCTTTCCAGGGTCGTGAAAACCCGGGATTGTTTGGTAAAGGGTTAAACTTGGTGATTGTGTGAACTAACAGCTAAACTCAAAAACTGCTGGAACAACTTCTAGCAGATGACTTTGAAATTGTTCTTGTAAAACACTGTATACCACCCTAAATCTTTTACAACATAATTAGTGTTTTAAGGACCCAAAGAAGAAGCATTTTGAAAACATTGTGGGAGAGGAGAAAATGCTGATAACCAGCGTTTTCTCCTTTTTCCACAATGTTTTCCATCATTTCAAAGAAAGAAATGTTCTTTGGGACCTGGCCATATTCCATTTGTAGTCTGCAAATGCTTTGAATGTGATGGAGTGGAAAATAGATTTTACTTAATGTACACAATGTGCAAAACAAGTAGCGGATGAAAAATTTAATGAGACCCAAAAATCGCTATTTGTCTTTGGAAGGTTTAACCCTTTTCCAAACAATTTGGTGTTTTAAAGACCCTGAAGAAGAAACATTTGAAAACATTGTGGGAAAAGGAGAAAGTGATGGTGTTACCAGCATTTTCTCCCTTTCCCACAATGTTTTCTATCCTTTCATAGATAGAAACCATTACTTGGGTTACATTTAATTTGTTGTCTGCAAAAACTTTCAATTTGGACAAGTTAAGAATTTTGTCATTTGAAAAAGACTTAACCCTTTACCACAAAATGACGAGTTTTAATGACCCTAAGAAAGAAGCCTTTGGAAAACATTGTGGGAAAAGGAGGTAACCAGCATTTTCTCCTTTTCCCAAAATGTTTTCTACCCTATCAAAGACAAATTCCATCTTTTGAGCTACATTTAAATTGTTGTCTGCAATGCTTTCAATCTGGACATGTCTATATTTTGCTTGTGTGGTAAATAGTAAAGTCATGTGGATAATTCCAATATCAAATGGATGTTTTAAAAGTTATCAACTGAAAATTTGTCTCCAGGGTTTAAAAGTACACCAAAAATATGGGGTTATGGGAAGAAGAAGACACCTGCAATTGGTTCATTTAAACCAGTACAAATTAAAGTTTACAAAATAACCTCCTATCAAACAGTTAAATTCCCAATAATAAGATTACAGATAATTTGTATCAGAAATTCTGCAGAAAATGTACCAAATATTTGCAATTATGGCACAGGAAACTTTTCGAAATGGTTACCATATTTTTCGTTAACTGCCCTGAAACCTTGTCATTTCGTTGCAACATTTCCCATCCCCCAAGTTTTTTTTTAACCATTCAAGGTATGTTTGAAGTCATTAGTGTAAAATTAAATTTTCTTAAGTCAATTACAATTTCTGGTAAGTTTATGTAAATGATATAGATCTCTTTTCTTCTTGGGTACTGAATCCTGCAAATCTTTGCCATACAACTAAATCTTAAACCCATCGATACAGAAAATGATTACTGACAAAAAATTCAATGTGGCACAATTGAATAGAATTTGTCTTTGAGAGGGTAGAAAACATGGCGGAAAAAGGAAAAAAATCCTGGTTAACCCTTTACCACACAATCCCGACTTTTAACGACCCTGAGAAAGATGCCTTTTGAAAACATTGAGGGAAAAGGAGAAAATGCTGGTAACCAGCATTTTCTCCTTTTCCCACAATGTTTTCTGCCTTTCCAAAAACAAATTTCAAATTTTCAGTCAAATTTTTTTGTCGTCTGTAAATGCTTTCAATTTGGACCAGTCTAAAATTTTGTCGTTTGGTAAAGAGTTAACAGCATTTTTCCAGACTATTTTCTTACTAAAGATGGTAAAATATACTGGATCTTTTGGCATGACATTTGACCCTTTTACCACATAATCCCGATTTTTAACAAACCTTAAAAAAAAGGCTTTTGAAAACATTGTGGGAAAAGGAGAAAATGCTGGTAACCAGCATTTTCTCCTTTTCCCACAATATTTTCTACCCTTTTAAAGACAATCCCTATTTTTAACAAACCTTAAGAAAAAGGCTTTTGAAAACATTGCGGGAAAAGGAGAAAATGCTGGTAACCAGCATTTTCTCCTTTTCCCACATTATTTTCTACCCTTTTAAAGACAAATTTCACTATTCTGACAAGTGTAGAATTTTGTTGTTGGTAAAGAGTTAACTCTTTACCAAACCACAAAATTCCAGACTGGTCCAAATTGAAAGCATTTACAGACGACAAATCAAATGTGGCTCAAAAATTGAAATTTCATTTGGGAATTATAGAAAATGTTGTGGGAAAATGAGAAAATGCTGGTTACCAGCATTTTTTCCTTTTCCCACAATGTTTTCAAAAGGTTTCTTCTTCAGTGTCGTTAAAAGTCGGGATTGTGTGATAAAGAGTTAAAGAGTCACATCAACACAACTCTGTCTAAAACTTGTGGGGTCTGAGCAAAGAAACAATTATGAAAAGAGAACTAAATATTGCAATTTTCAACTGTCCAGAATACATCATTAAGTAGCAGACAGTGTAGATCTAAGATTAGACTGTAAAGCTTGTCAAATCTGATTTTGATATACACTGTCAGTAAATGCAACTTAACCCTTTACCAGATGACAAAATTTTAGACAGGTGCAATTTGAAAGCACTAGCAAACAACAAATTTTATGCCGCACAAATGATAGTCAAATGTATCAGAGAGGGTAGAAAATAGTGTGGGGGAAAAAGAGAAAATGCCGGTAACCATCATTTCCTCCTTTTGACACAATGTTTGTAAAATCCTGCAAATGTGTTCTTTGGGGTCAGGATTGTTTGATAAACAGCTAGATGGACATTTTCAGTGTGGGAAAAAAAGAACTAAATATTGCAATATTAAGTTATCAATGCCCTAACATCACACATTAGGAACATTATGAAATGTATATCTTGAAGATCTGTGAGCACATTCTTTGCTGTCTGATCTTGATCTATAATACTGTGAAGTGCTCTGCATTCTGGTGGACAAATAACTAGTACACAATATAATGTACATAACCATTCACCAAATGACAAAATGTATGATCAGTCCAAGATAAAAGTTTGCAGACAACAAATAAAATGTAGTTCAAATGATGAGATTTAGCAACAGTTTTAACATCCTTTTATAAATGAACCATGCCATGTGAAAAGGGGGCTTAATGCATCTATAAAAAGGTACTGATCCATTACAGACTGCACAGTCCGTGCAGGCTGATATGAGTCGAAACTTTCTGCTCTTGGTCAATTTTCTACATGTCCAAGCGCCATAATTTCCCTCCAGATTCAGTCAATCGTTAGGACTAAATGGATTTTATCGATCCCTAATTAGGTGATGAATTGCTTGGTATAATGCATCATGGGAGGTGCATTAAGCCCCCTTTTGTGACAGCATGGCTCAAATATAAAGTTGGTTATACAAATTAAATGCGTACTTACAAAAAAGAAAAGGAACACATCAATATATGTGTAGTTTCAACTTATCATAAACGAACGGCAAATTCTTGACCCTTCCAAATTGAAAGCATTTGAAACGAATTCAAAAAGGAAATAATGTGAACCAAAGTTTGATAGATAACAAAATTTTAGACTCCAACGGATCAAGCCATTTCAAGACAGCAATTTAGAAATGTCTCAAATGATGGGATTTGTCTTTGGCAGGTAAGAAAACATTTGAAAACATTGCTGTAAAAGGAGAAAATGCTGGTAGCCAACTTTTTTTTCTTTTCCCAAGTTTGTTCCAACGTCTCAGACACTATTCCAATTATTTTGAATCCCATTAATGTGAAAAATGCTTTCAATTTGGTCAAGTCCAAATTTTGTCATCTGGTGTAAGGGTTAAGCCTTAAAGTGCTGGAACCGACTTAAGTTGTTATTGCGGACAGTGTAGATCAAGATCAGACTGCACAGAATGTGCAGTCTGATCTTGGATCTACACTGTCCGCTACTTCATTACATGTTCTGGCCAAAACTATATTGAAGTAACAATATTTTTGTGTAGTTTTCCTGACTGAAAAGGTGCATTTCATTAATTCAGCACTGTATTAGCGTTATAGGCTACTTGGTACCTGTGTTTTAAGGATTAGGTCTGTTGGAGGACCACCTTTTACTGTCCACATTGTTGACACTGTTACACACTGCTAGTCTTAAATCTTTTCTTGCTTTCTTGCGACAGAAAATATAATGATCACTGAGATAAATGAAGATATCATTCTACAGGAAAACAGACAAATTGTTCATATTTGGCACTGTAATTTTCGCAACACAAAATGCATATTATCTAAGACAATAATTTTCCTTCCCCGTGGTACATTTTATCAAGTGTGGGTTTGTTCATTACTCTATTGGCTAGTTAAAGACACAACCCTAAAAAAAAATCAAGTGAGAAAGACTGGATAAAACCGTTATTTCGAAGGAGAGAAAAACCTTTTTTTCACAAGAAAACATTGTGGGAAAAGGAGCAATTGCTTGTTACAAGCAATTGCTCCTTTCCCAACTATGTTTTCAAAATCCGTTGACTGTAGAGGCCTAAAAAGTCTTATTTGTACTGTGAAGGGTTATCCAAGATTTCAGGGATACGTAATTATTAACAGTGCAATCATCAGTAGAGAGATAATTAGTGAGCTTGGGGGTTATCAATTCCGCGATGAATCAAACTTTATTAAAGTCACCCACTGAGCCCATGCATTTTTAATGATTCTTCATTTCGTAAGTGATAAATTTTCAATATAAAAACACATAAACGTACGGTTTTATGAGAAACAATCGGGAGTTTTTAAGAAAAACTTGTCAGAGGCAGCGTTGTTGTTATTTTCTCATTTCTTCGAGACATACTCACCTATTGATTCTGCTGCTGATATAAGTCTGGGCAAAAGGTGGGTTGTTCTGATGTTAGAGATGAAACACAGAAAATACTTGAGAGTTTTAAACTAACTAATGCTGTTAGACAGTGGCTTAATGAACAGTCAAAGTATTTAAGTGCAAAAGGTACATATACACAGTAAAAAAATTGTTGCATCCCCCATACTTTTTACCAGGTTTGATTTTCTGACATGAAAAATATGAAATGGGGTAGAAATTAGAATCTGGAGGCTGCATACACCAACAAACCAGTCTTTCACCTAGAAATGAACCAAAATGAGGTATCCCTTGATCTCATGATGGTAAGAAGGAATTTTTTGCTTAGACATTGCATTTGAACTCTAGAAAAACGAGGTTTTAAGTTTGGTAAACACTTTGAATTAAATGTCAATATAGAAGGTGTGACAGGTTGAAAAGTGACCTGCAGAGAATGGGCACACGCAATCAGTCATTACTGCATACTTCCACTCAATGCTTGGATAACAGCTTGCAATCTGTCTCATACCTTTCATCTGGGTCCGTATTCACCAACCATTCTTAAGAATATTCTGGCTCTTGTTCTTCAAAATTTTCCAAATTTGAAAGTAACACGCCTTCTGATTGGCTAAACCATATGGTTTAGCCAATCAGAAGTTGTGTTACTTTCAAACTTGGAAAATCTTGAAGAATAAGTCTAAGAACGTTCTTAAGAATGGTTGGTGAATACGGACCCAGAGGTTGAAACAGCTGGATTGGTAGCCGCTGCCACAAGGTCAAGGTATACCTCAGTTCAGTTCATTTCAGAGGCAAAATCCTGGTTTGTAGGTGTATGCAGCAGCTGGATTCCAATTTCTACCCAATTTCATGTTGTTCATGCAAGAAAATCAAACCCGGTAAAAGCCCAGGTGTTGCAATACTTTTTTTACTCTGTTTATGTGGCAATCAGTTCTCTTTCAACAACATCTCTGCTAATACCATAATCAACTGCAGAGCTAAATATAGTGTTCAATCTCTCTGATACAGAAAAATTTGTTTTAGTAATTAAATGTTAAAACAGAAGCATTTACTCCCATTCTATTTGTAGCTCCCCTTGCTGTGTGTCTAAAAGTAATGCCTGCATGGAAATGGGCTAATGTTCATTCAAATATCTGTTCTGTACACCAGTTCACTTAAGACATGGCCTCAATTTTTTTTGTCTATAAATAGCAGGCAATTTCCATTACTAGTTCTGAAACAAAACTCTCTTTCCAAGTCAGTCCAACTGCCAGTAGCTTTGAAAAAAACAAACAACTAAAGATACTTGTTATCTGCACAAATTTTTCACAATCTGTGCTTTCATTGAGTAGATGCAGATAGAATATACGGCCTGAAAGTTTCCAAAACATGTGAAAAAAAAAGACTGGACACTAATATTTTGAAAATCCTGACTTTTACAAAAATGTCCACTAATTCATACTCCGACATAAATCATTGGTTATGGGTCACAAAATTAAAGGTTTAATCACCTGGTATCAGTATAGCTATGTAACTATTGACTCTGATACCCCATCATTTGAGACATACACTTTGTCACCCCAAGTTATGAGATATTATAAATCCAATCTCCTTGACAACCAGTTACAACGGCAGAAAAGGGGTAAAGGCAGATTGTGGGACATAGTTAACCCTTATCCTGCTGAATAAGTGAAATGAAACTTTCAAGCCTATAGTAAAAACACAAATTTACCTATTTCAAAGGTATTTTTGGAGGAAAGATATCTCCTTATTGGACAATGTAGATCCAAGATCAGACTGCACGTTCTGTGCAGTCTGATCTTGATCTACGCTGTCCGCAAAAGGTCAGTGAGTCATGCTTAGCAGCCTAAAGGTTAAGTTTGTACCAGCATGAAAAACAATGACACACCTCTGGTGATTAATTGCCAATGACAATCATTTTCAAACTGTATGGTGTAAAAATATAGAGCCAAGTTTCCTCTCCACAATTATGTTTTCACTGGACTTTTTCAAGACGACATTAGATCTACCAATCAGAAATTAATGATTTTCATATCTGTTTGTCAAAACTGACAAAAAAAATTTCTTTTAAATGAATAACGAAATAAAAAAAACACGGAACACTCGTATGTAAATGGGCAAATGAAATCTACGTGGCTGCACTGGTTTGAAATGAGCCATAAAAACTTAGAGCTTGATATAGTGGAGCCGACTCGGACAACCTCTAAGACCCTAAATGGCACAGAATAAAACTGGCCATCTTCCAGGGCTTTGGAACAAGAAGACCTGATAGGACCTAGATGACAACTGGGCCAAGTGATCATCCAAAGGCCATGATAGGTTAATCCGAAACAGCTTACCCAAAGGACCTGGGGTGCAGGAGGCTAAGTGACCCACATAGGGGGCCTATAAAACAGGGGGGAATGTGGTAAAATACCCCTGCAGGTATGTTTGTTTTGATAAATTATGTAAGAGCGGCATTTATTGGTTGATTGGTGTGGTTGGGTTCACTGTGAAAACATCATGCGACTAATCCGGCAGACAAAGAACGACAGTAGAAGTGAACAGACGTGTTTTGGGACTAACAAAGAGTTCGGAAAGCCAAAGAGTTGTTAGAGGAACACCTTGTAGTTGGTTATTGGAGAGAATAACTAGACAGGTAAGCCCTCGGTTGAGACTATAAAAACAAATATCCTCTATGTTTTCAATTCATTTCACCTTCAGTACCCAGAAAAGAGAAGTATTAACTTACGGCACCTCTGTACTGGGGTTAACCATTTGTTGTTAATATTTGATGAAATTGTCTCATTCTGATAATCCTAGTGAGTACCCACAACACAGGGTTTTGGGAGGATTGTGGAATGATTCAATTGCTGTAGTCAATATGGACCGTTGATAAAGTGGGAGTAACAATAGGTTTGTCATGTAATCCGCTAAAACTTGCTGAAAAAGATTCCTAAAATTCAGATATGGAAGTTCCAAATTCCTGAAATTAGCCCTCAATCAGAGCACTGTAAAATTTTGGAGTGGTATCATTTATGAAAGAAACCAGATGGTGATTCTTGTCCCAGCCATCAACTTATCCCTTTACCACACAATCCCGAGTTTTCACCCTGAGGAAAAAACCCTTTTGAAAACATTGTGGGAAAAGAGAAAATGCTGGTAACCAGCATTTTCTCACTTTCTCGCAATGTCTCCCCCCCCCCCTCAAAAAACATAATTCAGTTTTTGAGTCACATTTATTTTATTGTCTGCAAATGCCTTCAATTTGGACTTGCCCAAAATTTTGTCATTTGGTAAAGAGTTATCTTATGTCCCTCAGCACGCCACATGAAGTACTAGTAATTATCAGGTACAAGTTAGGTAAACTGTCCTTGTGATATGGATACCGTAAAATTGTTAAAGTTTTGGAAATTTTTGTTCGCTAGTGGTCAATACAGCCAAGTGTCTAAGGTGGCTCGGCAGTTATTGAAGGGTGACAACCAGCATTTCCTCTTTTTCAAACAATTTTTTTGACCCTTTCAAAGACAAATTTCCATGGTATGGTCTACATTTCATTTGTATATTATGCAAATGATTTTGACATATCTAAAATTTTGTCACCTGGTTATTAGTCAACTCCTTACAATCCAACAAAATTTTAGACTCGTCTGAATTGAATGACAAATTAAATGTTAATATTTCATTATTAATTTTTATCATTATTTTATTTTAGCATGAATATACAGAATACAGAAAATAGCACACAACATATTCAAATAAAAAGTTAAATACGACGGATATGCACTGAAGCATTATCGGGCACATCAGCACCACGGATATTACAAAAAGAACAAGAAAGAGTCCCTTATTTCCGTTTTTTTGAAATGTTGACCAAATATCAGGATTTTTCTTTAATATGGTAGAAAACATTTCAGGAAATGGATAAAATGCTGGTTACTTAGCATTTTCTCCTTTTCGCACATTGTTTGCTAAAACCATTTTCTCACTGTCAGTAAAACTCGTGATTCTTTTGGTAAAAGGCTACAAAATAAACTTTAAAATACTCTCCCTATCTGTACTTCTTGACAGTTTGCGTGTGTGTTTGGGGGGGAAGCCTATTAAAACCATGCAGATGTAAATGAATGACAGCTTAATAAAGTTTAACAGCTTATCCTATATTTATGGTGCAAAAGTTATTAAATATGACTATCAAAAATGCTTCATGCTAGTTTCTGAGAAGTTTGGATGACATCTTCAAAGTGCTAGATAATTTTAGGCCTCAACAAAGTATCATTAATAATTCACATCATTAAGGATTTTCAAAATCAATTTCCTCCAAAAATGTAAGAAGCTACTTAAATTTTGATGGAACTACAAACAAAAGAAAATGAAATCTCATCTCAAATGACTGGGAACAGGAAGGACTGTTGCCTTTGTTAGGCTTAAGAAATTAAATTGGGGACACAGTCTGCCCTTGACAAGTGTAAATGTCAACTTCCTGTCTTTTGGGCTGGCACAAGTCTGGTTATTTTTTTTTCTCTGCCTCCAAGTCAGAAGAGTAGTTCCTGTCTGAACAATGCATTGTGGCCCATCCAGTAGAATGCCTTTAGAGATTTATTTGTGATCGTATTATGAATCACAAGTGTAATAAATGAGACATGTCTAAGACATTTTACATGTTTTTTTTGTCTTCGTCGTAATCTTTCAGGCAAAATAAAAAAAGGGGTTTGAATCATGCCTTTGTTCTAAAATGACCTGAATTTGACAGGGCTCAATGCTCTTATAAGCTTTATGGTTTCTTTTGATTGATAAATCTGTTCAGCCAATTACTTTATACCAAGGATTTTACATACATGTGTATTTGCAGTCCCTGTTTATAAGCAATTTTGGTTCCAGCAAATTTAACCTTTCAGTAGCAACAGAGGAAGTGAAAAACAAGAATTTTGAAAAAAAAAATCAACATTTTCTAAAAAAACAAGGGAAACATTGCTTTCAAATATAATAAAGATAAAATGCCATTTACGTGGATTTCATCCATCACTTAATGGTATCAAGACATGGTATGAATCCACTTGAAAACACAATGCATATTTCGGTAAAATTATCAGTATCACAATTTTCAGTAAATCAAAACTGTATAAGCTAAGCAAAATTTAATAGTGGATATTTGTTTATTTTTGGTGAAAGATCAAAATTTATTTCATCAAGTGAACATCATCGGTAATATTTTCACGAGTGGCGCAGCTACTTGTGAAATTATTACTGATGATGTTCACTTGATAAAATAAATTTCGATCTTTCACCAAAAAAATTAAATATTCTATATATTTCATGCTTCTAACCCCTATATTGTTGGAATTTTCATCAAAATCCAGTACAGTTGTTTTTGGTAATTCCCCCTGGCTTACACACCTCACATAACACATTACAGTATTACGTTGAGCGTGTGAAATATAGCGTAAATTACATCATATTTCCCTCCATTTGAATGACATTCGCTGATTCCCTAGGTAACAAGTGTGCGGAAACTACTGTTTCTGTCTTCAATTGAAGAATTAGAAAATATAAAATTGGTATTTTCACTGGTTGTAACCATGAAATATCAAACCGTTATAAATCCACCACTATTTCTCGATAAACTACCGAAAAGCATAAAATAGTTATCCATCTTTATCAAATCAGTTGTTAAGAGTTTCTTGATATTCTGTGTATTCTAATTCATTGTTCATCTATAGTCAGCTGTCAGGTATATTGTCAATAATCATATAGTCAAGGAAGTAGAAGTTTGAATCTAATTTAGCCACAATGCAGATTTTGTAAGCGCACAAAAGTCTCTTATAGTCTTTAAGATTTCATATTTTGAATTGGGCAAGTTTCAATTAAACCCTTACAGAGCATTTCACAACTTTAGTTGCCTATGTGGCCAGTAAAGATCAAGATCAGTTCGCAAAGAACATGCAGCCTGATCTTTGATCTACACTGCTTTGTTGAGCCATTCTGGACAAAAGTTTAGTAATAAATTGCTTTTTTTAACCTATTTCAGGAACGCAAATTTTTGTTTATTTTGGCACTGTCATGTTTGTATTCTGTAGGTAGGCGTAACTCATTACCAAACGACAAAATTCCAGTCAGTTCCAAATTGAAAGGATTTGCAGACAACAAATAAATAAATCTGACTGAAAAATTGGAATTTGATTTCGGTATGGTAGAAAACATTGTGGGAAGAGGAGAAAATGCTGGCTACCAGCATTTTCTCCTTTTCCTGCAATGTTTTCAAAAGGCTTCTTTCTCTGGGTCGTTAAAAGTCGGGATTGTGTGGTAAACAGTTAACCCTTTCCCAAACAAGCCCTGGTTTTCACGTGTCTGCAGTACAAGTCTTTTGAAAACACTGTGGGAAAAGGAGAAATTACTCGTAACGAGCAATTTCTCCTTTTCCCACAGTGTTTTCTACCCTTTTTGATAACTTTCTGCCATTTTCATCAAATTCAAAATTGTCGTCTGCAAACTCTTTCAATTTGGACCAGTCCAAAATTTGTTGTTTGGGAAAGGGTTAAGGCAATGTTTATATTATGAACAGACACTTGCTTGAACAAATAATCACGAAAGCTCAGAAACATTATGGACATTAAACCTCTTTCAACTCTTTACCAAATGACAAAATTGCAGACTTGTCCATTCTGAAAGCTCTTTTTCTGAAAATGTTTTTTAAAGGCCACGAACCTAAGGGTCACAAAACATGTGATCATTTGGTAAAGAAATAGAGTTTTATAGCCAATTTTTAAAAGTATTCAGCTGCAAATGTGTAGAAAGGAAGAATAATTAGGTTTATGAAAACCTTGCAGCTTCTTCATTTCTGTCTTGATCATAGACACTTTAGGGACAGATAACTAACAGATTTCAGCTGTATTTAATCTTAACCAGACAAAAACTTGCTAGACTTACCCAAATTTAAATTACACAGAGACAATAAATTCAATGTGGCTACAACCATGGGATAAAAGGTAGAAAAAATTGTGCAGGAAGGATAAAACGCTAGTTACCAGCATTTTCTCCTGTTCCAACAATGTTTTAAAAAGCCTACTAGGTCCTCAATTTGTCATGAAAATGAGATTGTGTGGCAAAGGATTAACACTTTACCAAACAACAGAATTGTAGACTTGTCCAAATTGAAAGCATTTGCAGACGACAAATTAAGTGTTGCTAAAATGATGATTTCTCGTTTTGATAGGGTAGAAAACATTGTGGGAAAAGGAGAAAATGCTGGGTACTAGCATTTTCTCCTTTTCCCACAATGTTTTCAAAACCCTTTTCTCTTAGGGTCCTTAAAAGTTGGGATTGTGTGGTAAAGAGTTAAACTAACATTAGACTAAAAGCATTTTATGACAGTTTGACCTTTTAATAAACAATTCTGTATTTTAACAACCCTAAAAACAGCCATTGAAAACACTGTGGGGAAAAAGAGAAGAAGCTAGTAACCAGCATTTTCTCCCTTTCCCACATTGTTTTCTTAAATTTTATTTCGTTTCATTAAAACTTGTAATTGTTCAATACAGGGTTCCTTTATTTGGGTTAAAGTCAATTTATTTCTATGTGTTTTCCCTTTTTATATTAGTGCCGAAAAGAAAGTGGCTG
The DNA here is from genome assembly GCA_945859785.2 of Tridacna gigas. NCBI lineage: Eukaryota > Metazoa > Mollusca > Bivalvia > Cardiida > Cardiidae > Tridacna > Tridacna gigas. The sequence goes on along the minus strand of OX244034.2, from coordinate 62,196,711 downwards.
TCTAATCATGTGAATGCAGTTGAAAAGACATGATTCTGACATTAGAAAAATCTGCTTATAAAATCAACCAACCAAGTGTGAAACATAGGTTTGGTGTTAAACTTTGTTTTCAAGAGTGTTTCTTTGTTACAGTTGTGAGGTGCCTGTTCATGCATTCTGGAGTTTTTTTTGGCAAATGGCAAAATGCCATACACTGAATTCTTCCTAAGGCGCTCATTGCATTCCCACCTTTACAAGGTCAAGACCATGTCTAATAGTGAGAAAGGAATGGATAATGTCACAATGACTATCACCAACTTTTAAATTGCTTTCAACTAACAATTAATTGCTTTTATCCAACAGCTTTGCAAAATGAAAAAATAAAAATCAAGTAGACAGTTAAATATTGCAATTTTACGACTATTGACCGGATGGTTTATCAATCTAACATGGTATCAGACATGGCTGGTCTTCAGTAAGACAACAGCCAATCTGTGCTTGTGATCTTGATGATCATAAGCAAAGGTGAAGAAAAATTCCAGCCCACAGCACATAAAATAAATGAAATTCACATTTATAGTTAGTAAGCTGTTTTCATGGCTGTTTTCCCCTACATATCTAAAACAATAGATCACAATGTAATCCAAACACTGCTACCTGTTCTTAATCAACAAAGTATGTGAAAACAGCTTAAGTTGTTCTGAATACATGAAAAGCTGAAAATGTACAGACAGCTAACATTTCCTATGGAAAAGGTTCACTCTTTATCAGACAATAAAATTTCAGACTTGCCTAAATTGAAAGTATTTCCTAACATCTGTTTTCCAGATGAAAGAATTTGTCTTAGAAAGGATAAAAACATTGTAGGAAAAAGGAGAAAATGCTGGTAACCTGCATTTTCTCCTTTTCCAACAATGTTTTCAGAAGCCTCTTTCCTCAGGATCATTTAAACTGGAATTGTGTGGTAAAGGGTTGAAAACACCAGTTACACTCCAAATTAGAATCTTGGGTTGACATATATAGTGTGAAAACACAGGAATTGTCAGATAAGATTTACTACTTAAAAACAAAATGAACAACACAACCTGTAGTTTTGTCAAAGTTTATTGAGTTGCTTCCACAAGTCACAGGAAGGGAGGGCTCTTCAAAATGTTTACAGAGGAAATGAGGGTTTCTCAACATGTCTGAATTTAACATTTTCCATCAACTGTCAGAGTTTTGACCCCTTAACTCTCTACCAAACGACAAAATTTTAGACCAGTCCAAATTGAAAGCATTTGCAGACAACAAAATAAATGTGACCCAAAAATTGAAATTTGTTTTTGGAAGGACAGAAAACATTGTGGGAAAAGGAGAAAATGCTGGTTATCAGCATTTTCTCCTTTTCCCACAATGTTTTCAAAAGACCTCTTTCTCAGGGTCATTAAAACTCGTGATTGTGTGGTAAAGCGTTAAATCTTTACCACACAATCACAGGTTTTAACAACCCTGAAGAAGGAGCCTTTTGAAAACATTGTGGGAAAATGGTTACCAGCATTTTCTCCTTTCCCCACAATGTTTTCTAACCTTTCCAAAACAAATTTCTATTTTCAAGTCACATTTATTTTGTCGTGTGCAAATGCTTTCAATTTGGACAAGCCTAAAATTTTGTCGTTTGGTAAAGGGTTAAAAAAATATGTTTAGCGATCAAATTTGGTTATCCAAGTAAACAGAGGTATACTGTGGAACAAGTAACAGGATTAGACAAAAAAAGCACTGACATACAGAAAAACTGCTCTTAACTCTTTACCAAACATTCCTGGGTTAAAATACCCAGGGGTAGAAGGCTTTTGAAAACACTTTGGGAAAAGGAAAAAATACTGGCAACCAGACAGTTCCAAAAATGTTTTCTACCCTGTCTACGACAAATTATATCATTTGAGCCACATTTAAAATGTCATCTGCAAAGGCTCTCAGTGTGGAGGGTTCAAAATTCTATTGTTTTGTAAAGAGTTAAAGAAAACTCCATTGGTAAGATTATACACTATCCTGATAATTCTATGTACATGTATAAACAAATAACTGTGACTATACCTATGACATTTAACACAAGCTTTGTTGTTGCAAGACATCAAAAATTACTGTTTGTGAATAAAAGCTTCAGATGCACAAATGATTTTCTTGTTAAACCTTTATCAAACGATCCCTATTCTTCATGACTGAACCCTTTACCACACAATCCCGAGTTTTAACGACACTGAAAAAGAAAGCTTATGAAAATATTCTGAGAAGAGGAAAAAATGCTGGTAAGCAGCATTTTCTCCATTTCTTACAATGTTTTCTATCCTATCAATGACAGAAATCATTATTTTTGGCTGAATTTATTCTGTCGTCTGCAAATGCTTTCAATTTGGTCGAGTTCAAAGGCTTGCTGTTTGGTAATGAGCTAAGGGGGAAGATTTTTGGAACTTTTAAAAACATGGAGGGAAAAGGATAAAATGCTGGAAACTAGCATTTTCTCTATTTTCAAAAAATTTTCCTACCCCTTCTGAGGAAAATTTCATCACTTGAACCATGTCTGATTACTTGTCTGCATATATATATATATATATATATACAGTAAAACCCCTCTATTAAGACCACCCATGGTACTTTTGAAAATTGGTCTTATTAGCGGGGTGGTCTGATTTCCGGGTTTCACCCACCTAGAATTTGAATCAAACCCAGACTATGTGTAGACTTATGTAGATTTAAATTATGTTCCAAGTAATGTATACATATTTTAGTCGGGGAAGCCTATGCCAACACATTTAAATGACAACAAGAAAATTTTCATGTTTATTGAAAAGTTAATATGTGCTTGAATTTTTATGAATAAATTCACAGTGAATGTCCATTCATAATTGCATATTTAAACCCTTACAGCAAGATATGTACATTAATCAAGAATCTGAACTTAAAGACTACATAATTTAATGTTACTGATAGAACTTGTCATATTCCCAGTTTTGATCTGCTTTTTTTTTTTTTTTTTTATCTTGCGTAGTCTCAAGAACTCCTACTCCACGTGGTCATTTTCATTTTTAAACAAAGAATTTCGAATATTATTGAAGCGCCCGACCCTTTTTTTTTTCCCCATTTTGATTCGAGTTGAATGTTCGAACAGTCCTATTAATCGTCGATCGCAAAGTTGAAGTGTTCACCAGTTCAAAAGTCGCATATTCTCTACGATATAAGAATGGCTTTAATGTGTAACAAAAACCAAATAATTATCCCATCCTGGTCGCTAGATATTAACCCAAGCATCTCAAATTACAAAAGCTAGATGTACAAAACAAATCGTAATTACCCGGATGTCGACATGTTTTTCACCCGGGTCAGCAATGTGTGACAAACGCCTGATTACCGAATAAAAGCCGAATTAATTATAATCAATTCATTGGTCATTTGATTATGTAAGGTAACACCTTGATCACTTAACACGTTTGTGTTCCTGTAGTCAACAGATAAACAAAAGATCGCAAATTGATTGTCTACTCCATCGGACCCAAGAATATTCATACATGAAGCACGGCCTCCAGTTCGCAATTATGGACGCGTGAAAATTAGCTGGTTGTAAAGAAATTGTGAAAATAAGTGGTCGTTTCACGGGGTTAAAATCTATTGTTAATTACTCATTGGTACTGAAAATGGTGGTCGTAATTTCGGAATAGCGGGGTGCCCGTATTTCCGGGGTCGTGGTCATTGATTATGAAGAAGGAAAAATTCCGTTCTGACAAAAATCGTTCGTAAAAGTGGGTTGCTCGTATTGCCGGGGTGGTCGTGAGGAGAGGTTTTACTGTATATATTTGAGCAATGCTCTGGCAAAAGGGGGCTTAATGCATCTCCATGCTGCATGGTACCAAACAAGTCATCACATGATTAAGGATCCATAAAGTCTAGTTTGTCTATCTACCAACTGAATCCTGAAGTAGTTTGGTCCTTGGACATGCAGAAAATTGACAAACAGCAAACAGTTTCGGCCCAAGTCAGCCTGTGCAGATTATGCAGGCTGACCTGGGTAGATAGTTTTTGCAGATGCATTAAGCCCCTTTACACAGAACATGTTTTTTTTTGTAAGTTTTCTGTTTCAAACAATGTCTTTTTTAAAACATTACTTTGTCTACGTTTTTTTCCAGGTTTTGGTCATTCCCTGGAAAATTATCGAGTCATTCTTTGTTAAAACTCCAGATTGTGGGGTATGGACTTGATAAACTCTAGCCTTTTACCAAACAATCCTGCTTTATACAGACCCGCAGGAGGAAGATTTGTGTTTCTGCGTTTTATTTTTGTTTTAAAGCGTAATTATTAGTAATACTTTCATACAATACAGGGTGGAATTCTCTTAAAGTCAATAAACTTTTGATTAAACACCTTTAATCAGAAAACAGATGAGGGTAAGAATTCATAGCAGCTATTGCAAGATATGCAAAATCATACACTTGTGAAATGGCTGAAATTTTCAAATTAGTGAAATGATGAAAAAGTTGACCAAAGAAGATAAAATATGGAAAATCTTATCACCAAGTCTGAATTTCGAGATAGTTTAACAGAGGAAAGAGAACAGTGTGTATGGAGTGCAACTGAGTGGGGTGCAACTTCAACAGAGGTTGCCCACACCGACTAATAAAGTGAAATAAAAATTATGTCAGAACCTACAAGCTTAAAAAGCATGTGATCAGATGATATAATTAACCTTTTGCCAAAGGATCCCCTGTTTATAGCACCAGAACGAGTGTTTTTGAAACATTATGGAAAAAGGAGACAATCCTGGTAATTTGTTGTCTACAAAATCTAATTCTTTCATTATTGATGCTTTTAACCCTTTACCAAATAATCCTGAGCTTTAACAACCCCTAGAAAGAGGGCTTTTGAAAACACTGTGAGAAAAGGAGAAAATGCTGGTAACCAACATTTTCTCCTTTTCCCACAAGGTTTTGTACCCTTTCCTAGACAACAACTACATTTTGGCAACTTTAAATTAAATTTTGATGTATCAACTGCTTCCAATTCTGACAAGGCTGAATATTTGCCCTCTGGTAAAGAGGTAAAGTTTTGTTGTCTGGAAAAGAATTACGAAGGTCAGCATTACAGACTGTCCGCTTTTTTCCGTTTTTGACATGTAATATGAAAGGCTGATGCAAGAGAATTAATAAATCGCGTCTTTGTTCATGCAAAATAAATAAAAAAAAATAAATCCAAACTAAAAAGTCACAGCAAAAATTGATTCAATTAATATATCTTACAAAATTATCAAGTCAAACTGCAGAATCATATCGAATCCGCTTTCTACCACTTAAACTGGCAGCCTGTTATAAGGATTGTCATATCAATGGTTACTGAAGAAACAACGGGAACTATTTTGTGTAAAAGTGTACCAGTTTACAGTTTATCTACCACTGAATAATTTTTTTCCGGTTTGCACTATATAGGTCTAAAACGTGACATTATTCTGTGTCACATCGCTATCATCTCACCTGTATTGCCGTATGGAATCGGTAGTTTAAACTTTTTGTCCGTGTTTTAGACATGGTCACTGACTTGCTGGAGAAATTGGGATGACAGACGACACAGTTTCTATGAGGTCATTGTTTTCAACTTTAACCTTTAACACCACACTGTCAGATAAAACTTTAAGCATTATTGGACATTTACAAAGGGGCAAAGACAAAGAACAATTAAAAAGAATGTTTAAAAGACCATGACACCTAAAATATCTGAATGACCTGCAAAATTCCAAACAGGGAGTCACAGATGACCCCCAAAATTTATAGGCTAGCAGAAACACTGCATAAGTTACACTTATTTGACTCCCAATAGATTTCTCAAGAGCTCATTATTCTGTCAATGACTGTCAGTGATTATGGTCAACTACAGAATATGCTGAGAGAAGTCTACCATGCCTACTCAAGCATATGGAATATGCTTAGAGCAGAAAATAGAGAATGCCTGAATTTAGGATTCATTTATACCTTAGCAACATATATGAAACTGAATACAATCTACAATCTAATTACAGTTTAAGAATATGTAGCAATCTTTACAAGAGCACCACATGCGGGTGCCAATGCTCTGCTGAAGTTGCTTTTAGAAATATATTGATTTTCAGTGAAAATTTTAAGTTAAAAAAATGGCATAACTAAGTTAAAAATATCTTGATGGTTACTTGTTTCTGTGGCACAGGTCCCCCTTTTGATAGTTAAAGACTATTCTTGGTGTGAAGTAAATATTTTGAGTAATGACCGAGATATTATAAAAAGTCTAAGTTTTAGCACCATGACGACCATGTGGACGACACGGCGCAGATGACAAGGCTATGACAATACCTCAACTTTTTCTTAGAAAACAGCCGAGCTAAAAATAGCACAACATTTGTGTACCAACACTTCCATGTTAGGTTTTTGATTGAAATTCCAAGTTGAAAAGGGGCATAACTGTTAAATATTATTATGAAGGTTACCTACTTTTCTATGGGTAACCTTACTCATAGTGAACAACTAGCCTGAGTTTGAAGTAACTATCCTCAGTAGTTACACAAAAATTTAAAAAAAAAATATGTCAAAGTTTTTGCATGTTGCCACTATGACAGGGCTAAAAATGCTAGACCATATGCTGTAGCAATGCTGTAGCAAATTAATCAAGCACTTGCTCATAGAAAAGCTTTTGACTGGATTGCTTTTGCCACACAAAATACTGTTAACCCTGTACTGCATAATGACGTCTTTTAGTGACCCAGGTAAAGAAGCCTTGTGAAAACACTGGGAAGAGGAGAAAATGATGGTTACCAACATTTTCTCCTTTTCCCACAATATTTTCTATCCTATCTAGAGAAAATTGCACCATTTAAGCCACACTGAAAATGTCGTATGCAAATGCTTCAAATTTGGACGAGGCTAAAATTTTGTCGTCTGGTAAAGGGTTAAGAAAATTCTTTTTCATTAATTAACATGCATTTAATCCATTCAGCTTAACACTGCATGTATATAATTGACTTGTCAAAGATAGATTTGAAGGACTGTGCTATTAGAAAATACATTTGAGCCATGCTCTGTGAAAAGGGGGCTTAATACATCTGCAAAAAAAGTATTGACCTGGTCAGCCTGTGCAGTCAGCATTGGTCAATTTTCTGCATGTCAAAGGTCTAGTGTACCTCACTATTCAGTAGTTTGTCAGACCAAATGGATTTTATGTGATGTCTTGCTTGGTCTAATGCATCACAGAGATCACAGTCCCCTTTTGCCAGAGCATGGCTCATTTGTATGAGCAGAGGTGATCTACTTACCGACTGAGTGCTTGAGGCAAGCTTGATATGATTGGACCATATCCAGACGAATTATCATAGAGTTCAAACAGAGGAGCTGCGACTAATTTGTAATTTCGTGGGACTGCAAACAAAGCTGAAATCATACAAAACATACCACTGCGGTTTTATGTAATATTAACGATATAAATTTTTGCTGATTGTTTAAGTTCAGCAACTTTGTTAGACTGTAAATTCATTGATTTTCTATTTCCATATGGTATTTACATGGGTAACTTATAAAAAAAGACACACAACCCAATCCTACGACCAAAGTTGTAGGACGGGAATATTCATTGACAAGTGCGTAGGAATCGTACCAAGTGCAAAGGCTGAAAAGGGTATGACACTTATCTGATACTCTGATTGACAATATATCAAGTTACACATGTATAATTATTTACAAGCTACACTGTACATGCTTGAAATCCTGAAACCTAAGATCACCCAAAAAATTTTCAAAATTGCCTTCATGAAATTGCATTTTGTCCTCTTACAAGCCCTTTAGAGTGATTTCCCTTTCCTATAGTTTTATGTCCCAGTGAAACTGGTGCTTATGAAAACAAGAGTGCTAATTATTGTTGAGATTGAGAGAGAGAGCTTTCTGGGGAAAAAAAATGGCATTACAACTAGATCTTCTGTCTTTGTAATGCCATTTTTTTCCCCAGAAATTTCAGTGAGAAACATGAAAATTGAGCCAGATGGTCAAATTAACCCATAACAGTAAGGTTAAATGCAATTTCAGCATCAGAACAGGCATAAATATGCATTCATATGCTTTTTTAATGAATAGTTTTATGCTGTCATAGCCAGAATTGCATTAACAGAAATGAAGACAAAACAATAAAAAATATCAACATATTTATTCAGTAATGTGAACCTTCATGTGAACAATTAGCCTTAGGTGTAAGTTTCTGTTCATTATAGAGTGAGTACATATGAACCCCACTAAGCTGTGGGTCACTGATTGATCTTTTGCTCAGACCTTGAATTCGTGGACTTGGCTACCCTAAAAATCAGCAAAAATTAGTACCAAAGGAATATTAGTTTCACAATATATGTTGCAGAGAATTACAATTGTGCTTTGTTAATCAGTTTTTTGTATAGATGAATATTCTGTGAATCTAAAAAATTCTACATTCAATTCCAATATGTGAACAATCTTGGGTAAATACCAGAGAAGTGCTGATATACAAAAAAACAATCAATTTCATATCCATTGTATTAGAATTACTTTGATGGCATGAACAGAAAAACAAGGTATAAATGCAGGGAGAATAACAAAAATATTAAAATGTTTAACTAATCTCAGAATTACCTCCCTTACAATTACTTAATTTCCACAAACAAAGCCTTCTCTTTGTACAATTTTCACAAACAAAGCCTTCTCTTTGTACATGTATCTTATAAAAGTAATCCTTTAGAACATTCCTCAATATAAAGACCCGAAATTCAAAACATCTTGACTCATAATCAAACAACAAAATTTTAGAGTTGTCAACATTGAAAGGATATGCAAACAACAACCTATTAATTGTGGCTCAAATGGTGAATTTTGTTTTTCAAAAGAGTAGTAAACAATGTAGGAAAAGGACTAAATGCTTTCCAGCATTTCTTCTTTTCTCACTATTTTACAATGTACTTTCTCTGGTGTTATTAATATCCCAGATCATTTGATAAAAGGTTAAGCAGCACATTAATTAAGGTGATTCTTGGTCATATCTTTTGCACACCAAACAAAATTCTGACAAGAATCATTTTAAAAATCAAAGCTGCTTAACATATCTATACATACAGGATATGTAAGATTTTTAGACTTACCTTTCTCTGGTAATTGCACTAAAAAAAGTCTTTTGTGTTCTTTTGGTCGGGTAATATGAGCTGGTATGTAAGGATACTGAAAATAAAATATAATAATATTTATTTCATACCTGAAAATTTTCCGGCTGAAATACATGTGTTGCATGTGAATAAATAAGAAAAGGTTCTGTAACTACTTGTATATACTGTGAAATACGGTTCCAAATATTTAATGATGAAATACCTCATGCGCTGAAAACGTGTGTATTGATTTGCAATTTGATTGGTCAAAATGTTACTCTATAATATTCATCCACCATTCATAAAACGAAGTTACAGGCCACTTTACCATTATTTCTTTTGTTCTGTTTACCGTTTTCAAATATAATGTCAATAATTGCAAAACAGTTGTCTGAAAGTGATAGGTAGGTAATAAAGGGAATATTATGTTGTAGTAACTTTCCTGGGTCCGTATTCACCAACCATTCTTAAGAATATTCTTAGTCTTATTCTTCAAGATTTTCTACATTTGAAAGTAACATAACTTCTGATTGGCTAAACCATTTGGTTTAGCCAATCAGAAGTTGTGTTACTTTCAAATGTAGAAAATTTTGAAGAATAAGGCTAAGAAAGTTGTTAAGAATGGTTGGTTAATACGGACCCTGGTGCTTCTCTTTGCTTCCCACTGTGTAAGAAAATTTTGAAATCTCGCACGAACACGAACTTGGGTGTCACGAAAAATCAATTTTCTCATTAAACACAAGGACCAGGAAAGTTACTACATAATATTCCGTATGTTATAAACTTCCCAATGGCATTAATTACAATTTTCTGTGCTGAGACCAGTAGGCTAGGTACAGGGCTTGAAACCATGAACCCTCTGGAGAGAATTCGGGGGCCACAATTCCCTTTCTGAGGATTGATCATAGTGATTGAAACAGGGTAAATGCTTCTCTTACCACTGATCATTGTTTAGACAATGGTTATGCAGGGTTTTCCCTTGGCAACAAAAACAGGTGGTCGTTGTGACACCCTAGTCATAAATAATGTGGGTCATTCTGGACTTCTTGGGGGTCACAACAAAATGTAATTAGGTTTGATGTTAAAAAATACTATTTATGAAACAATGTGTGTTTTTGTGTTTCTTATTCACCCCAAAGCTTTATATAACCTATCTATATATTAGTGCAATATGTTAGATACATTGTAACACCAGGGATTCTCTATATGGGGGGCTTACAGTCTTGATGGCATCCTTTTTCATACCAAGTATCTAGAGCATGCATTATTAAAAGCATGTTCCCAACAGGCAAAAATGCTCCAGCTGCAGACAAGCTGTCATACCTTTACATAATTTTAACCTTTCAAAGGCATCAACATGACAGCTAGTGTTTTGGTGATGCACAAGCGTTGAATTGCACAAGTTTGTGCAGCCATACTTTGTAGTAAAATGGTTATTGCATTTTGTTTTTATCACAAGAACCAACCCTTTAATCGATACAAATAGCTTGTTGTCGGCCGGAGTTGATAACATCCGTTTGTTTAGACAAAGAGGATCCATCCAACAACAAATTATTTTCTCCAATTAAACGGCCAATTCGTGTGTCTTGATACACTGGTCGCATTTATACCGCTGTTTTTGACGAATAATTAAGCACATGTCGTTCACCATTTTTTAGTAAACCCTCAGGGCCTTGAAATGTTTTTCTCGGTGCTCGTACCAGGTGATCATCGTCTGATGGTTATTGAAGGCCTCTTTTCCTTGCAGACAGCGAGAATTACATCAATTTCAACCGAACCATATTGTTTTCGCTAGAGATCGACTTGTTTACTTTAGACAAGTTTAAAAACCGATAGTATTCTAGTAAAACTGATACACAGTCCAGTGTTTCGTCCCATTTTCTCCTTGTACTTCAGCTTTATTATGTACTCGGGATGTAACATTGTCAGTCGCATATAGACGATCTTAAGTAACCCTTATTGTATTTGTGCGTCCATAATGACACATTATCAAAAAATATACGGGTTATTTTCCTTACAAGTGCGTCAAAACGCACAAAATCATGCATCAAGGAAAACCCTGGATATGCAGGAAAAAATGTTAAGATGATGTTTATGCAGGTAAGCACAGATAGGTCAACTGGCCGCAGGGATTTAACTGAAATAATGTTTAAAATGACGTTAAAACACCATAAATCAATTATTCATTTCTTCAGAGACCAAAAGGTTATGTCGCTACACAAAAAATCCTTTACTCTATGTGTCCCTACCTGTGGGGGTTCAAAGTTGGGTCGCCACCAATTACCAATGATATCTTCAACAAGCCATTCCATTGGTGCTCCATCTTGTCTGCCTAGGGTCTGTCAAATAACAAACAAGATGATCATATTACCTAGTTTCTCCAGGGGTCCAAAAGGATCAAAGGTTAAGGCATAAAATTTTTAAGCCAGAGGTTCTGAGTTTGATTCTTACTAGCAGCCTGGTTGCACAGGAGTGACCCTTTGCAAGGCATTGCAAGGCAAGTCTCCAGCCTAGTAATGGCTAAAGCCCCTCAAAACAATCCTGTGTTTACCAAAAAATGATGTGTTTAATGGTCTTTAAAATCATTGTGGGGAAAAAAGAGAATTCATTGGAAAACTGCATTTCTTTCCAAAGGCGAATTTCGTCACCTGAACCACATCAAATTTCTTGTCTGTAAATACTTAGAATTAGGAAGTCTAAATTTTTGTTGTGTGGTATATTTTAAGCAAACACATATGGAATTCCAACATAAGGAATATAATGTTGAAATGTACCTTCATTAATCAAGTACCTGTCTCGTGCAACCACATCTTGAGTTCCCTAAGGTGCTTACGTAATATAGACTGAAGTGTAGTATGACAATTTATATGCCTCTGTAAAGCATGTGCTGTCTGAGAAGGGACAGCTTTTGTTCCTAGTAACATTATCTTACAGCCTTTTCTTGTTTTTTTTTTTTTTCTTTTTTTTTTTTTTTTTTTTAGGGCCGAGCCCTGTAGCTCAGTCGGTAGCGTACAAGACTTGAGAATAGGAGGTCACTGGTTCGATCCCCGTATCATCCAATTTCTTTCCGAGGACTGATGATAGTCAATGCGACAGGATTCATTCCTCTCTCACTGCTGACCATTGTTTCAACGATGGTTATGTGGGAAAGCAGCCAAGGGCTTGGAAAGAATATTGTACTGGTAAGAGAAACTCCAGGAAAGCATGGATAGGTGCACTGGCTGCAGCAATATAACTGAAATAATGTTGAAAACGGCATTAAACACCATACAATCAATCAATCAATCAACTTGACTTTTAGCATATAAAAGTGCTTTAGGTTTTGTAGAATTTCTCCAGTTTTAGTGTGTAAAGGTTCTCTAATTAGATTTTGTAGATTCAAATCAGACTTAACAGAAAATAACAACATTGGATCAACAACATCTGATATTTTGCAAGACAGTATGGTAATACTAAAAAGATCCTTAACCCTTAAATTACCAGACAACTAAGTTTTAGACTTGTCTGAAAAGAAGGCAAAATATACAAAGTATTGGGTTTATCTATCATATATAAGGGTAGGAAAAATTGCGGGAAAAGGAGAAAGACTGTTACTTTCTAGATCAAGAACTAGACTAAGAATTCAGATTAGAATGGTTGGTGAATATGAACCTGATAAGCTACAATAATAAACCACCTACTTCTGTGAGAAGTCGCTTCAGTCCTTCCACCTGATCTTCTGACGGATTCAACTCTCCACCGGGTCTACAATATTATAAAGTGAAGGTCATTTTAACCCTTTACCACACAATCCCGAGTTTTAACGACCCTGAGAAAGAGGCCTTTTGAAAACATTGTGGGAATAGGAGAAAATGCTGGTAACCAGCATTTTCTCCTTTTCCCACAATGTTTTCTACTCATCCCAAAACAAATTTCAAATTTTCAGACGCATCTTTTTTGTTGTATGCAAATGCTTTCAATTTGGACCAGTCTGAAGTAGTGTCGTTTGGTAAATAGTTAAACAAAATAAGCCTTGCTCTGGCAAGAGGGGGTTTAATGCATCTCTATGATGCATTGTACCAAGCAAGTCATCACATAATAGTTGATCCATAAAATTCATTAATTTGTCTAACAAATAAATTATATCATAAGGTATCATGGTCTTTTGAGACACAGAAAATTGACCAATAGCAAAAAAGAAAAAATTCAACCCAGATCAGCCTGTGCGGATTGACCAATAGCAAAAAAAAAAATTCAACCCAGGTCAGCCTGTGCGGATTGCACAGGCTGACCCAACATGATAGTTTCTACAGATGCGACGTACTGAATCCCCTTTTCATGTAGCATGACACATATAAATTGGTAGGGGCAAAGTATTCTAAATTCTGATGATAAAAAATTAACCTGTTTTGCAACTGCAGTCAACAAAGATCAAGATCAGATTTGCAGTCAGGTCTTTGAGATCTACACTATCTATTATTTTGTAATATATTCTTGCAAAAACAATCTTTTTAATTGCAAATATTTTAGCTCCTATTCCAAGTTGAAAATACCCATTTCCTTCATTCAACACTCTACACTGTATGATTTCAAAACTATTGCTGTCATGATTATGACAGAGACAGTTCACCTTTTTCTGTATTTCCTAGGTGTGTTTCAAGTGACAGGCTGGGATGTTCAGTCATTGTTAGACAAAAAAGATTTTATGGACCTATAACAATGTGATGACTTGTTTGGTATCATGTGTTAACAAAGATGCATTAACCCTTTACCGCACAATGCCGCCTTTTGACGCCCCTGGGAAAGAAGCCTTTAGAAAACATTGTGGGAAAAGGAGAAAATGCTGGCAACCAGCATTTTCTCCTTTTCCCACAATGTTTTCTACCCTGTCAAAGAAAAATGTACCATTTGAGCCACACTGAAATTGTCATCTGCAAATGCTTTCAATTTGGACAAGGCTAAAATTTTGGCGTCTGGTAAAGGGTTAAACACCCTGTGCCAAAGCATATACATTAACCACAACTGGTATTCGCTAACAACTTTGAAATTAACAGTTCCAGTCTATATTTAAGACATCTGACTGCTTAACTCATTACCAAACGACAAATTTTTAGACTGGTCCAAATTGAAAGCATTTGCAGACGACAAAATAAATGTGATTGAATAATTGAAATTTGTTTTGGGAACGGTAGAAAACATTGTGGGAAAAGGAGAAAATGCTGGTTACCAGCATTTTCTGTGCTGGTTACCAACATTTTCTCCTTTTCCCACAATGTTTTCAAGAGGCTTCTTTTTTAGGGTCCTTAAAAGTCAGGATTGTGTGATAAAGGGTTAAGATGTTGTGTATCAGCTAACCAGATTCAAGTAGTTTTCAAAATAAAAATAGAATTTCTAACTTGGCATGGTGAAAGAGAACAGATAGATGCTGTCTTACATCAGGAAAGTTTATCAAGCAAGACCATAGGAATTTTATCCAGAGACCTGTAGACGAATCAGATAAAATTCTGAAGTCAAGCCAAATAAACTATGCCAGTCCCTTTGCTGCAATGCCCTTTGCCATAATGTTTTCAAAACTTGTCCACTAGAAGATGAAAAACTGAATGAAGCAAATCATTTGTTAACTCTTTATCCAATGACAAAATTTTAGACCTGTCCAAATTGAAAGCATTTGCAGACGAAAAATAAATGTGGCTCAAATATTCAAACTTGTTTTGGAAAGGCCTTAATGGTAGAAAACATTGTGGGAAAAGGAGAAAATGCTGATTACCAGCATTTTCTCCATTTCTCAAATGTTTTTTTTAGGATTGTGTGGTAAAGGGTTTGAACACAGAGTACATTTTTGGAAGCTTCTAGATCAAACATCAGACATACAAAAAACCTTCAACTTAAATTTCCAAACTCAAATTATCCATTTTTTTTTTTTGTGAGATATTCTGGCATAACTCTTTGCCAAACGACAAAATTTTAAAAAGTTCAAATTGAAAGCATTTGCAGACGACAATTAAATGTAACTCAAAAATTGAAAATTGTTTAGAGCAGGGTAGAAAACATTGCAGGAAAAGGAGAAAATGCTGGTTGCCAGCATTTTCTCCTTTTCCCGCAATTTTTTCAAAGGCTTTCTTTCTAAGGGTCATTAAAAGTAGGGACTGTGTGGTATAGGGTTAAGAATATCAACTATTTCTGAATGCACCCAATTTTCTCTTTGGCGCTCAAATGTCGTATCATGAATAAGCTTCACTTGACCCTTTACCACACAATCCCAAGTTTTAACAACCCTGAAGATGAAAGCTTTTGAAAACATTGTGTGAAAAGAAGAAAATGCTGGTAACCAGCATTTTCTCCTTTTTCCAAAATGTTTTCTACTCTATCAAAAACCGAAATCATCCTTTGAGCTACATTCAATTTGTCACTTGCAAATGCTTTCAAAATATTGTTATTTGTTAAAGAGTAAATAATTAAACATTATCCTATGAGAAACAATTCAAGTACAGAATTCATCATTAATTTCGAGCTTAATTCTACTTATCACTTGCAAATGCTTTCAAAATATTGTTTTTTGGTAAAGAGTTAAAACAATTAATCATTACGGTATGAGAAAGAATTCATGCACGTAAGCAATTAGTACATTTATCCAACTTACAGTTTAAAAAATGTTGTGCCCAGCTGCAACAATAGAACATGAGGCAGTCCATGCTCGTGTACAATAAGAACACCTTCCACGGATCGTCTCATCCCGTACTTTTCAAATTCATCTTTCATTCGCTGAAATCTTGCGGGCACTGAAGCATCTTTTTCATAAAGAGGATCTTTTGTACCGAATGTGTAGTTTGTAAGAGGGTACCTAGAAATGGAATTTAACCTTCTATGAAACAATCCCTTGAGAAAGAAATTCTTTGAAAATATTGTGGAAGAGAGAAACTGCTGCTAACTAGCATTTTCTCCTTGTTCCACAATGGTTTCCAACCTTTTCAAGGCAAATCTCAACATTAAGAGTTATTTTTATCATCCACAAATACTTTCACACACCGAAAGACAAGTCCAACAAGAGGGCCATGATGGCCCTGTATCGCTCCACTGGCTTATAAATATAAACCATAAATACTAAACATTTCAATTCTGAGCCAAATGGTTTCAAAATGAAGAATTACAAAGTTTTCTCTGTAAAAGCCCATGTGAAAGTTGAGACCCACAGGGCAAAGCCATTTTTGATCCCAGAGCTATAATTACTTGAACCCTGGTAGAGGTCCACAAGATAAAGCCACATGCCAAAATAATACAAGTCTACGCTGTATGTTTATAAATATGGTGATTTTCAAGTTTTGTCCATATGAAGCCTTTGTAAAACATAAGACCCCAGATGCAAGGCTAATTTCAAAAAAAAAAAAAAAAAAAACCATTAAAACAGGAAGATTTCTTAAGCTGTCACTATGTAAGCCCATGTAAAACTTGTGACCCCTGCAGTGGGGCCAATTTTGACCCCAGGGCTAAAATTTTGGCCCGCTTGGTAGAGGCCCACTAGATATAGCTACATGCAAAATTTGGTAGCTCTAGGCCTTATGGCTAGGTACAGGAAGGTTTTTAAAGTTTTCTCTATATAAGCCTATGTAAAACTTGTGACCCCTGGGGCAGAGCCAATTTGGCAACCAGAGTTTTTGAAGGAATCAAATTCTTTCAAGAAATTCTGAAGAGGACCATGGCAGGATCATTTCTGTGAAGTTTCATGAAAATTGGATGGGTAGTTTCAGAGAAGATGATGTTTGAAATAAAAGTTAACGCACGGACGGACGGATGCATGACGGACACCGGGCCATGACATAAGCCCGCTGGCCTTCGGCCAGTGGAGCTAAAAATTGGTTGTCTCAAATAGATTTAATGAATTTGAGGTCTTGCACTGCATATATCAAAACTTGTTAGAACTCAGTGTGTCCACTGAATTTTTCAAATGGAGGTTTTTGTACTCTTGAGTTGCAACATTGGGGGAACAGAAAATGAAATGGGGGTACAATAACTTTCTACAGTTTGATTTATTTTTCAATAAATGGTCAGTTAAATTTATCAAGGCTTCTCCTGCAAAGTCTTATTTGTGTGCCATCTGATTTGGGGAGTGTGTAATGTATAATTTGATTTTCTTTGGAAAAATGAACCTTCCATACCTTTTTCTCTAACACTTGTTCCAGTGCTATCACTGTAAGACAAGGTGGCATGATCCCCACCTTCCCCTGTCTGATTTGTAGTTTGCTTTTTCATTTCATAAAATCATACTGGTTTTTCTCATTATTAGACAGATATTTTTGCACCCACTTCTTGTATTATACTGATATTTATGCAAAGTTACTCATTAAATTCATTAATAAAGATGAAAAGACAGTCATAAGTGCCTCTGATTGGACAATGTCCAACTAACATTTAGTTGTGTCATGGGTTTTCGTGGTTTTTTTTTTGCAGCAATCTATTTTCCGTGTCAGTTTATTTATTGATAGGAATTTCCACATGATTTGATATGAATTTGTCAATAAAAGTAACATGTAGAATGATTGTTTTCCTTGCAGGACTTTTTGAAATAGTTGAAAGACGACAAGGTCGGTTGTTGCTTTGCTATTAGGCAGTCAAAATTTTGCTACGTAGATCTACAGATAAACTGGCCTCAATACATCTAGACATCTAGACTGGGCCCCATTCTCAATCTGATAAATGAGCATATTGATATCTCAACAGTGGTCCACTTTAAAATTCTTGAGGATTCCAGTCTACAAATACTATCCTTTTGCATAGATCATTTCTGATAGAATTCAAGATTTTGGCATCCATTTTGTATTTGTTCTAGCACATATATGGCTGTAAAGCTGTACGTGATTATTTCCAAATTTACGTGATTCACGTACATTTATACGTGATCGCACACTGAGAACTATTCACAGTCTTGTATTGGGGTAGATTAACTATTAGGAGCATAATGTATGATAAGTGAAAAAATCTTTCTACATTTATTAACATTTTACAACACAAACCTTGAGGGAGAAAAGATGCATTTACTTCTTTATGTTCTCTAATGTTGTCTACCCTTTTAAAGACAGAAATCATTATTCCAGAGTTACACATAAATTGTTGTCTGCAAATTCTGTCAATTTGGTAAAATACATGTATATAAGCCATGCTCTGTGAAAAGGGGGCTTAATGTATCTGCGAAAACTATCGACCCAGCTCAGCCTGCACAGTCCATGCAGGCTGACCTGGGCCAAAACTTTTCGCTATTGTTCAATTTTCCATATATCCAAGGACCAGTCTACCTCATGATTCAGTTGATTGTTAAGAAAAGTGGCTACTATGGATCCATAATTACGTGATGGCTTGATTGGTAATATGCATCATGACAGCATGCCCACTGGGTTTTCAATTTGGGGGTACATGCACCCTCCAGGTTTTGAATTGGGGGTACAAAGAAAAAATTGGGGGTACACTGTACCCCCTAGGTTTTTAATTGGGGGTACAAAGAAAAATTTGGGGGGTACATTGTAACTTTTGGCTGTTTCGGTTTTATTAATGAATTTTAACACCCTAGCTCGTTTACCATAATGCATGGGATCTTAATTAAATTACTAAATTGTGCATTTGGTGATTAAGTGGATGTATCATATGTCTCCATGGCATGCACATACTTAGATATCATAGCAACGGCAGTCAGGGTTTAAAAACCAAACAAGGCCATGACTTTTGATAATCTCCCACCTTAACAGATGAATTTTCAGCTTTATTCCTTTCTTTAAGTTGCAAAGTACATTAGGAAGCACAGACAGATTGAAGCTTGTTGTCCAAGATGATGCTCATAGATCCGGTTATTTTAAAATCACAGAGGAGCAGGTTGATCGGCTCAATGAAAGCTCAAACCCTGTCAAATAAAGGCCATGCCATGTTACGGCAAAATAAAACAAAATGTCTAACGGTAGAATCAATTGTGTCAACTACCTTTCTCAGATCTTGACAATGTAAAAAATTTTAACAGCTTTTGTTGTGATGATGTTTTTTTTTTGCAGCAGACACTATACATACGAAAATACCGGTAACATGTTTAATTTGTGGCTCGATTTTTCAGCATTCATTTGACAAGAAAAGGAGTTTTTAACAATAAATGCACGTCATAATGTTATTACTGACTTTAATTTCCCAATGAAACTTAATTACCAGATTTCTTGTACATGTGGCAGATTTTAACACCTCAAAAAATCGTAGCAAAAAATATTCAGACGGACGAGGAAGCTGCAAAATATATACTGTGAAAATATTTGGTAACCCACTCTATGTTGAGGACAAAGTGTGGTACCGACTTACAAGGGAAACTACCTTTGTTTCATTTATTTGGCATGCAATACGAAATGGTATCTAATTTGTATGTGCAGTATACGTAATTACTTTCCTTTTTGTACGTGCATACTTTTGACAGTGTGTGCATGCACGTAAGCACTAAAAATTTGTACACGCAGAGTAGAATTCATATGTGAATTACGTACTGCAGTATGTAATTGGGCACCCTGATCACAGAGAAGCATTAAGCATTAATGTGTAAAACTGGACGATAGTAACAATCACAAATTTCTAACTACACATTATGATTACTTTCTTTTTTCAGTAGGAAGAGAGAGATTGAAAGATTGATTGAACTGTATTTTACATGGCTTTCAATACCATTTCAGTAATGTAACTGCAACAGCTCAAATATTCATATATGTTGTGGGTTTCACAGTACTAGGCTAGGGCTCTGAAGTATTTTGCTCAAAGACACTTCTTCAAAATATCAAGTGCTTCCAGTGTGGCTGGAACCCATGTTATGAGTCCAACATTTACCACTGAGTCATGCATCACCCCATGAGAGAGAGAGAGAGAGAGCTGCAAAAGTGCAGTTCACCTTTGTTCTCATACAAAAATATTCACAATGATTGCAAGTCAGAGGCTTTGTCTAGGTTTTGATTTATTTGTAATGATTTACGGATGTTTCGGTAACAGACAAGTTCGGTAAATTGGACTTATAGAGTAAATCGATTGGATGTTTCGGTAACAAGGTTTCGGTAACAAGGCAATAACATAGTGCCTTGACGTTTTTTCGTTTGTACAAACGTTTTTTTTTTTTTTTTTAATTTGCAATTGCCACTCGTTTTCTGACATAATTATATTTGTTATGTTGTTCCTTGCATGCTGTATACATAAATACTGCTGTATACATAAATACCTGAAATTAGTAAATTTTTATCACCATATCGTATTTATGTAATGAATGATATCAAACCCTAAGCTTGTACCCGTAGTACTTAGTCGTCCTACAGATAACAGACTCCAACTGTAAGCCAATTCTCAAGTTTTATAAAAATGTTTTATCAAAAATGACATGTTTTCTGTGTGAAAATAATTTCTTTCGGAAACAAATTGGTCAACTTCCAAACCAGCCATTTACCCTCAGAGCACCTTTTACTCTTGTTGCCCTTGCAGCCGATTCAGACAAAAATCAAACTGCACAAGACACAGAGTCCGATCGTTGATTTACGCTGCCAGCTTTTCTAAGACATTATGATGAAGGACAACCTTGAAATGGCTTATATTAGATCATGGATCGTATATATATTGTAATATACGATCCCTGTTTAGATGTTCTGTTTCTAAAATGAAAATAGCCTTTAGTTTATTCGGTGCTCTAAGGGTTAGAATTATGGATAATTAACTTGAATTCAGAAATAAAGATAATACATTTGAAACATTGTGGCAAATGAAGAGAGGGAGTGAAAGATAGAGAGAGAGGCCTTGACAATGCTTTGGTGCATACTTCTTGTGATTTTGACCATGTACATTTGTGCCCATCTTAAAAAAAAAGAAAAAAAAGATATCTGTTCTGTATTGTTCCTCTGCTCTTTCCATAATGTTTTCAAATCTGGTCTGATGCACAAAAATAGTCGTCTGCTGGTTTTAAAGTGCCTTCATCAATACAACACTGCATTAAAAATCATCTACGCAGTATGTGAGAGCGAAGGGAGTACTGTATATTGTATATTATATAGACGCGTTTCCAGCCCGTTTTCACACCTCCCATTGCCAACATGATAAAGAAGTTCCCCATAAATCTTAAAGATTAACCTTGGTTTATGAAAAACCTGAAACACTAATGGACAAGAAGAACCTCGCAGATCAGGCTGCACACGTAAAAGTTAAGGGGCTAGGGCATGGTTAGATCACACACTGCTTGTGCAGTTTGAAAAAAAAAAAATATATGTCAAAAAAGTATTTGTTACTATCTATCTCTCGCGCTCACTCTCTTCTTTCGCCATAATACTTTCTACCTGTATTACCTGTGTTTCTGAACTCAATTTAACTATCCATAATTTTAAATCTAAGGCCTCGAATAAACCCAAAGGTCATTTTCACTCTAGAAATAAAACCCTAATTTGAGCAATGTCAAGGTTTTTCTTGTTCAGAATGTCTTAAGAAAGTGACAAATGAAGATCAAAGATTAAACTCCGTGGTTGGTGTAGTCTTATCTGGATCTGCACCGGCCGCAATGGCAACAAAAGTAATGACAGATGCTCTAAGGGTTAATGGCTGGTTTGGAAGTCTTTCAGTAAGAAAATATTTTCACGCTGAAATAGTCATAAAACATTGACTTAAAAGGAGATACAACAGGTTTCAAGTTTAGGAATGGGTGTTATTCATTACCTCAACTTTGGTTGAAATGATCAAAAATCAGACAAAGTGATTTTAGGTATTACTTAACGTACAGCATGACAGTAGCAACATAAAAAAATATTACGGGAAAAGCCGTTTCACGGTTTTTCCCGCTTTTAGGTAACGCGAAAAATATAAGTAAATATATACCCGTGAAAGTCAAATTTCAGTTCCCATTTCATGGAGCCATCTTGGATTTCACTATACTTCTGGCGATGGTACCCTTTTCAAGTCATTCAGGTTAATCGTTTAAATCGAAAACAGGTTGTCAGTAGCGGTGTTACTGTTAGAATCGATGCGGTGTTTCCGTCAGAATAGATAAATCGTATAAAAATCACCTAGCGGGAAAAATCATACTCCATGCGAACTTTGACGTCATCCTGACGTCATACAACATTCTAAGAATGATAACTCTTTTAAATTATAGTGTTTGTATTGACAGAGTTTTTTTGTTTTTTAACGGCTCGAGAACTAAATAGCTGTTTAGCAAAATTTATTGAAATGAAAATAGAAATGGTGGATTTTGATTGCAAGCAGAAAAATGAATAAATAAAACAATATATATATAAATAGGGCCCTACAGTAAAATTATTTTTGGAAGTGTGCATTTGCCGAATTTCTTTGTGTCGAGTTAAAGGGCTTCGGAGTGCCACAGTGTAGAGCAAGATCAAACTAAATAGAACCTTCATTGTTATCGTAGGACTACACTACCAACATGAGGATATTTTTCTGTAAAGAAATGATCATCCAAATTGCAATAATTGGGTAGATCTGTATTATTTCAATACTGGCAGATTAATTCTATCGTTTGTTGATGTTGATATTAAGATTTCAAAAGTATGTTTCATAAACTACCTATATAAGGTCTCGAAACCAGATCAGGCTCCTTTTCTGAAGGTTTTAAAGAACGTTTCTGTCATGTAACGGTCTAAACTAGCATTCTGTTTGTTTGCATAGTGTTTATCCTGCTTTCAACAGTTTTTAATAAACATCATGGTGATAATTCATTAGATCTAGTCACAAATTACCAATGTTTCACTGGTTCTAGGCTTGATCTGATACTGAAATACCATTTGGACAAGTACATGTAAATCAAGATGTGGAAAAATGTTACGGGATATACATGTCCAGTATTTGCTTATCTGTGATTTTCTAAACAGTTGTACATGCTCTGTGTAAAGAGGGCTTAATGCATCTGTAAAAAGTATCGACCATGTCAGCCTGCGCAGTCCACAGGCTGACATATATCCACACCTTTTTTTGGTTGCAAGCTTTCTGTGTGTTCAAGGACCATTCTTAAGCCAAAATGGATTTTATGTATCCACAATTATGTGATGACATGCTTGGTATAATGCATCACGGAGATGCATTAAGCCCTATTCTGCCAGAGCGTGGCTTGTTAATAAATGAGTTATGCTCTGTGAAAGGGGACTTAATGTATCCACAAATAATTTTGACCCAGGTCAGCCCGCGCAGTTCACGCAGCCTGACCTGGGTCGAAATTTTTTTATTATTCCTCCATGCCAAGGGACAAGTCTACCTCATGATTGAGCTGGTTGTTAGATTAAATAAATTTTTAGTAACCATAATCACGTGACCACTTACTTGGTGCAATGGATCACGGAGATGCATTAAGCTCCTTTTGCCAGAGCATGACTCAAATTTTATGTATTTGATCATCAAGGTCAATACATCCTAGACAGTACATGAAATTATATCAATATCTTTTTAAATGGGCAAGAACTTATGTAACATATAATTATATACGGTAGTTCGAAATGTCAGTCATAGTGAAGCTTATAGGATTGGTACTTTCTCTCTTAAGAAACAAAAGTGTTGACACTCAACAGGTAGCTCTATCCGAACATTAGATTGCAGGCAAGTTTACAGGTAAGAGAGGTGCGAATCTACTTGAGAGTAGGGCAGTTGCACAGTAAATAAAATGATTGTTTTTAAGAGTCGAACCTTTGAACAGTCCAGTCCCTATAGACATATTCATGATCACAAAATTCACCATTTGTGACTTATAAATTTTACAACGGAAAAAACTTCCTTGTTCACCGAACAAATGTCTGATAATCCATTCTGAAACAATGATAAACATTTTTGAAAATAACAAATTGTCAAACTGAATAGCAGGTTACTTTCAATGCACATGACAGAACTTATTGTAATGAATGAACTTTGAATATTAAAACCTACAGATTGAAAAAGTTCTAATCTGTGTAGCTTTCAAAGCAATTATTTAAAAAAAAAAAGTAAATGTCATCCAGTTTTACAAATGATGTCTGTTGCCTTAAATATTTTACGCACAATGCACTCTCACGCCTAGTCCTTTCAACCACTACATTTTAAACAAATTAGTTTGACATTAGATTTTTTTCTCATTTATCAATGAAATAAAATGGGGATAGAAAAGAAAATGTAACAATATATTCATCCACTGTTTTTGCCATGAAAGTGTATTATCTGTAACCCCTTCAGAGATTCATTCACTCATTTTGTTCCCCTGTCTAACTGTAGATAGATAACAATTATAAATGATCACATCATCAGTCTAGAGTACTAAGGGTCAGCTATGCCAAATAGGGCAGTGGTCTGATGGCCCAAAGCTGTCTTTTTCTCTGATATAATACATCTGGAAGAATCGAAAAAGGCTCCACGGTCTGCAATATTACAGAATATACATGTAAAGTAACTAGTAGCATGTAAACACATCTCTTGGCTGCACCTTAGAGAACATTCTGTTCTCAGTTTATTGGGATTGACAGAAAACGTAGATCTAACAAGTGATGAAAAAATCCTTTTTTCCTGAGTGTTCTGCAGAAGTAGCGAGATCTACACTGGTTTACTTCTGAATATAAAGTAAGGAAAAGTTTTTCATTTCATGGTAGAAAGCTTTTTCATTTACAACAAATGGTTGACTTTTTGGGTAATCAACAGCAATACTTAATTGGTAAATGGTATTATGCTTTTCCCGTTCATAGGTAGCACCTATAATTATATTATGTCTTATAGTGTGTGGGGAAAGAAAGAAACATTGAATGAATCAGAACTAAGACTTTATTTGGTGTGAAAAATGTCAAGGTGCATTACCATTATTTAATTACCTTGTTACCGAAACATCCCTTAGATTTACTGTATAAGTCCAATTTACCGAACTCGTCTGTTACCGAAACATCTGTCACCCTTTGTAATTACCCGATAAACAAACTCTACTCTGCTAAAAAATATTACAGCAACTTAAAGAAGGCGAAATAATCATTCCGATTCATTATCAAACTTATTTTATGAGTTTCTCTGGCCAAACTTACCCTCCTTTCGAAAAATAAACATAAACGTGTGACCTGAACGACAATATTATGGGTTTTCGCGGCAGCAACATATCACATAACAATATACGCCTTTTAAAATTTCCTTCATCTTTTTTAAACTTGCGCAAAAGTTGAAATACTTACAGCTGGATAGGCTTTTCTAATGTTATAGAAGGCATTATTTTTGGCTTCAGTGAGTCCGAACTGGAGGAAATAGACCTTTTCGGCCATCCACGATTGTGTGCCGCCATCATTGGAACGAAGGGTTTGTACTATAAATTCGTCCAAGCCTAGTTCGTTCCTGACCTTTTCGTAACACTGCTTGTTCGACTTGAATTTTCGTTCCTACTTCGACCCCACAAATCCAGTCTGTACTCCTGAAGTGTATTAAGTGTTTTTCTCCCCAAGACTTTCATTTTGATTGAAAATGTTCATTTTATGGTTTTGATTTCATGGAAAGAGGCCTTTTCACTGTTGAGACAAGTTATTAATTAGGGTCCTCTTTCTCCCCCTCAAAAAAAAAAAACATGCTAAATTTAGAGCAGTTTTAATTGTGCTGAATTGTTCACCTGAAAAAAAAAAAAAACCTGTAAGTTGCAAGACCCCTTTGTCCTACTAATTTGGAAAAAAAAATCCTTTATTTTCTGCAATGTATTGAAAAGCTGTGCAAAAGGTGCAAAAGAAACGTATTTGGACCCTTAGAGTGCTTATCCCTTTACCAAACATTACCTGGACTTAATGACCATGAGGAAGGAAGCTTTTCTCCATACCCACAATGCTTGATTTGTTACTTTTTGAAGAGAAGTTTACTCTGTTTATGTCATATCTAGTTTGTCATCTGCAAGTGTATCAAATTTTGTCGTTTGGTACATTGTATATGTTATAGATAGGACATTTTCGTTTAGTGAAATAAATTGTATAAATATGATTTGATTGATGGATATTTTTTCAGAAAAACCTTACAAAATATTGGGCAGTGTTAGTCCAAGATTAGGCCGCTCATGCTATCCATGGAATGTACAGTCTGATCTTGATCTGTACTGTTGCCAAACCTTTAAGCTGCTCTAATAGATTACTTTGAAATAGTGAAGTTCATAGACTGAAAAAAATATTTAAGTACAATTCAACAGATTTTTTTACGGAAAATTCTCACTGTATCGAACAATGCATTGCAAAGATCAGTATGCACTTTCTGTGCGGTCTCCGACTCTCATTTTGACAACACAGTCTGCAAAAGCACACCAAGCCATGCCTATCAGCCTAAGGATTGTAGGTGTGTACTGTGTGTATAAGCACACACTTTTAGGGATAAAAGAAACACTTAAATAGACATTTTGACATCATATTCATTTAGATCTTCTGTTTGTTTTATGCAGTTACATAATATTATGTCTGATCTTGCAAATGATTACACTGATGAATAAAGCAACTAAAGTTGTGCATTACACTTTAAGCCTTTACCACACAATCCTGACTTTAAACGACTATGAGAAAGAAAGCTTTTGAAATAAAATGTTAGAAAATGAGAAAATGCTGGTAGGTAACCAGCATTTCCTCCTTTTCCAAAAATGTTTTCCACTCAATAATGGTCAGAAAGAGTCATTTGAGTAGCATATAATCTGTCATCTGTAAATGCTCTCAATTTGGATGAGTCCAAAATTTTGTCATTTTGTAAAGAGGTGAGGGTTAATGGGTTGATTGGTTATTGCAGATAACGATCCAAGATTCAACCACATAAAATGCATGTTGATCTTAGTCTATCATCACTGCTAACTTTTTTAAAGGCTTCTGTGTTCCAGTCTAATCTTGATCACTGCCATCCAGAAAAGCTCTTTCTTCTGTTTGTGGTGCTTAACCCTATACCAGACAATCTGTTTTTACAGTTTTAATGACCCAAAAGAAAAAAGCTTTTGAAAACATTTTGGAAAAAGGAGAAAATGCTGGTAACCAGCATTTTCTCCTTTTTCCACAATGTTTTCTATCCTTTCAGAGAAGAAAACCATCATTTAAGCCACAATTGGTTTGTCGCCTGCAAATTTAATGCTTTCCAATTGGAATTGTCCAAATTTTTGTCGTTTGGTAAAGAGTTAACCCTTTCCCACACAGTCCTGAGTTTTAATGACCCTGAGAAAGAGGCCTCTTGAAAACATTGTAGGAAAAGGAGAAAATGCTGGTAACCAGCATTTTCTCCTTTTCCCACAATGTTTTCTATCCTTCCCAACACAAATTTCAACTTTTGAGTCACATATATTTTGTCGTCTGCAAAAGCTTTCAATTTGGACTGGTCTAAAATTTTGTCGTGTGGTAAAGAGTTAAATGAATTAAATACACTTTCATTTTCAATTTTTGTATTGTTTGTTTCAAATCAAGATAAATAAGACAAGCTCAAGACTCAGAGAAATGAACAAGAATTTTATTTCCTTTTTAATCATTTATGTGTTATGACAATTACTAGTACAGCTGTATACTTATGTTTGTCCCTTTGTCATGCAAATATGCACTCGTTCCCCCCCCCCCCACAGCCATGCATCCATTTACTCAGTTGTCTGTTCCATCCAAATCCTGTATGCATCCATCTATCTGTTCATTTTTTCTTTTCATATTCCCATCCTTTTGTAACAAACAACAATATTTGCATCCATTCATGGTAGAATCAGGGATACGCTCTTTGGATTGTCTGTTGTCCTGGGGACAGTGTCTGGAGATTTGCATATGTGTTAAATCTTCCAATCTCCTTTTCACAACGAGGACAATAGTGGATGGTATCCTTGTCAAACTCAAGGCAGAAAAGAAGGCACCATGTACATCTATGGTAAAAGAGGAAGAAAACTGTATTTTATGGACAGTCATTTTGCACAAAAAAAAATGACAATATATATCAATTTGTTAAAAATGAATCAATTGTATTGCCAGAGATTCAGATCTTGGAAAGAACAATCATGCTGGCTGCAGAGTCATTTAAAAAGTATGTAATGAACAGAGAAGGAAAAAAATAATTGCACAGGCAGACAGACAGACAGACATATGGATAGGCATGTAGTAGGGCCGGATGACAGACAGACAGGCACAATACGTAGTTGGTTGGGTGACAGATTCAAACATAGATATCAGTAGGTGGAAAGATTTGTGGGTTAAATGGATGGATTATAGATATGAACAGACTTTTAGTAAGAGAGACAAATTTGTACATAAAATAGACATATTTAGACAGTCATATTTTTAAGAGAGACAAATTTGTACATAAAATAGACATATTTAGAGAGTCATATTTTTAGGTTAGAAATGAGAAACTGTGGTTACCAAGGATGACAGGTGGGTAGGCAGACAGATGGTTGAAATCCAACCAAAATCCATCTGACAGATTTGTAGGTTAGATAGAAAGCCATGTAAACATCCTTGGTGAGCCAAGTCCACATCTGGACCATATTTGCCAGTGCTGCGATTCACATGTTACATTAAAAGTTCAACATAATTTTTCAAGACTTACAGAATTTACTGAAGATGGCAGATAAGCAGGCAGTCATTTAGTAGAAGAGATTTGAAATGCTTCTAACAGATGAAGAAGTTTGCATTAACCTGTCAAGTGCTGGAACCAACTTAATTATGTTGTTTTTTCAGGACAATGTAGATCAAGATCAGACTGCACAGAAAGCACAGTCTGATCTTGGATCTGCACTGTCTGCTACTTTGTTACATATTCTGGCCAAAACAACCTTGAAGTGACAATACTTTGGATGTTTTTCCTGTCCATTTCATTAATTCAGCCCCCTAAGGGTTAACGATGAAGAAAAACATGTGAAATATTTTCATTTCACTGTTGTTTTAGCCAGAAGATGTACTGAAGTAACTGAAAGTGTAGATCATAGATCAAACTGCACATTCTGTGCAGTCTGAGCTTTAACTATGCTGTCAGCTAGCAAAAACAACTTAAGTTGGTTCCAGTGCTTTAAGGGTTAAGTAAACATTTTCTGTACATATCACTTATTTACAAGTATTTACCTGTCTCTATGTATACACCAAGGTATTGTTTACCACACATTTCCGAGTTTTGACGACCTTGGAGTAGAATCCATTTGAAAACATTGTGGGAAAAGGAGAAAATACTGGTAACCAGCATTTTCTCCTTTTCCTACAATCTATTCTACCCATTTAAAGACATATCCAACCAGGTGAGCCATATTTAATTTATCAACTGCAATTGCCTTGGATTTGGAACAGTCCAAAATTTTCCTTGTTCAGTAAAGGGTTAACCTTTTACCAGTCGACAAAATTTTAGCCTTGTCCAGATTGAAAGCATTTGCAGACAACAATTTCAGTGTGGCTCAAATAATGCAATTTTCCTTTGATAGGGTAGAAAACATCGTGGGAAAAGGAGAAAATGCTGGTTACCAGCATTTTCTCCTTTTCCCACAATGTTTTCAAAAGACTTCCTTCCTAGGGTCGTTAAAAGGCTGCATTGCACGGTAAAGGGTTAAGCTAGCGGGAACAATAAAAACTTACAGACATTAGAATAAACGTACGTGAAAATAAGAAAGCACCATGCTTTTTTCCCGTTTGCTGATAGCTTGTCTTGGGTCTTTGTTGTGACGATTTCCTGACACTTAAAACAAGTCGTCTGGAAGGGGTGAGGTGGGAAGTTTCCCGTGGACTGTCCTATCCCTGGCACAGTGTTTCTGTATGTAAAGTCTGAAATATTTCACCATGAAATCATCTATTTGAGGTTAAAAGAGATAATTTAAATTTAATAGTGATAAGAAAAATTCCAGCAATTGAAATCTGTCGGCACTGAATAAAATTTAAGACTTTAACCCTTTACCGAACAGTCGTAGAATTTAACGACAATGAAAAAAAAAAAAGAAAATGTTAACGGTGTGGTACCAGCATTTTCTTCTTTCCCCACAATGTTTTGATATGCAAGAGGAACAGTTACGTCCTTCATGGGCTGACATCTCTTTACTTTAAGTAAATGGAGGTCTAGGTCTATCTACTCCCCCACTGCTCCTATTTCAGAGTTGTACCTCCAGTACAGCAGTGAAGATTACCTCCAAACATGGCATTGTGAAAGAAAGAGACGGAGTGTTTTTTTCTGCCATCTGCCAAGCCCCTTTGGCACTGATTGGGTTAGGTTCAATGCAGTTCAAAATGATATGAACCATGGTCTGTGAAAAAGAGGTTTAATGCATCTGCAAACAATATCGACCCAGGTCCGCGGTCAGCCTGAGCAGTCCGCACAGGCTGACCTGGGCCAAAAGTTTTGGCTATTGGTCATTGCATTTTTTTGTATGTCCAGGGACCAGTCTACCCTCATGATTAAGTTGGTTGTTAAAAAAAATCCATAATTATGTGATGCCTTGATTGGTATGATGCCTTACGGAGGTGCATTAAGTCCCCTTTTGCCAGAGCATGGCTCATATTGTATTTCCTTCGATGATCTCACTTCTTATTAACTTACACTTTATCAAGTAGGTTGAAAAATTAGCTCATGTGTTAAAAGATTGCACTCACTGCTTATCCTAGGCGCGTTGTAAGTTGGAGGACCCACATATGTATCTGAATGTAAAGTAGATAACAGAATTAACCCTCAAAGTGCCTTTCACAACTATTGTTGCCATTGCAGCCAGTAGAGATCAAGATCGGGCTGCACAAAACATGCAGCCTGATCTTTGATCTATACTGTCCGCTTAGCTGAAGCACTTTACACAAAAGCAGTCTTAAAATTGTGATAATTTGGGTCTTATTTCTAGACAGATTATGTCTGTTGGGTTTATTCGGTGCTCTAATGCGTTATAAGTTGAACCATTTAGTGGCCATGATTGAAACAGTATTACAAACAGATCACAGAATTTTAGACTTGTCCAAATTCAAAGCATTTGCAGATGACAAATTGCATCTGGCTCAAGTGATTGGACTTGTTGTAGAAAAGGTAGCAAACATTGTTGAAAAAGGAGAAAAATGGTGGTTACCAAAATACTGGTCTCATTTTTCCACAATGTTGTCACTGACCATTCTCTTTATGGTCGTAAAACATGCAAATTTTTGGTGAAGGGTTAAGCTAAACTTACTTGTAATACAACAGAGCTCCAGATAAGAGGGAGTGATGGTATTCTAAATCCATTATTTCTCTTCCAAACCCTATGTTGTGGGTAACACATTAGAATCGTCTCAATGAGACAACTCTAATGAGTGTTCATGACATAGGGTTTAGTGCAGAATAATTAATATTTTCAATTTTGAAATCAAAATCACTCCTTCTGTCTGGAGCTCTGAGATAATACCAGTATAAAGGTAACTTCTGTGGTTGAATGGGTGGTTTGATCTACAGGTAATTAAGAGATCTAGGTTCAGTCCCCACTGGCATAACTGATGGCGGGTACCTAGTATCCTTTGGCAATATTGTAAAAAACTTGAATGAGAGAGCTTTCCCTGTAATTTGACTGAGAAACTTTTGAATGTTACGTAAAATGCCATGTGAACACACCTATCCAATGCAACTGATATTGTAAATAAACTAACACTCCCTATTTTTATAATGTCATAGACACTTTGACCAGGTTTCATTCATGCACCCATTATTCCAAATTGCATTCTTATTGAAAAATTAGGAGAGTAACACATTTTCTGATTGGTTAAATTTGATGAAGCTGAACAGAAACTGTATTCCATCGCAAATTAGAAATACTGGAGATTTAGAATGCAATTTTAATAGTTGGTGACTATGTAATTGACTCACAGTTGTAACTAGAATGGTCACAGTGCCTCCCTACCCTTCACTACTTGCTTTGTCACCGAGTCAGGAAAAAAATCAAAGGGTTTCCAACAAAATGTTAGACTTGACCAAATTGAAAGTATTTGCAGACAACAAAATAAATGTTACTCAAAGACTGAAATTTGTCCAGGGAAGGGTAGAAAACATTGCATGGGAAAAGGACAAAATGCTGGTTATTAGCATTTTCTCCTTTTTCTACAATGTTTTCAAAAGCTTTCTTTTTCAGGGTCGTTTAAAGATGGGATTGTGTGGTAGAGGGTTAAAGAACATTGACAGGGATCAAACTATACTCACTGTTGTTCCAAGGGTCAGCTGGCATGGCCGGTAAAGGTGGTGCTGAGGGCACAGGATGCACTGAAATATAAAGAAACAGCATTAACTCTTTACCAAACGACAAAAATGTAGACTGGTCCAAATTGAAAGCATTTGCAGAAGACAATTGAAATATGAATCAAATGATGTAAATTGTCTTTGATAGGGTAGAAAATATTATGGGAAAAGGAGAAAATGCTAGTTACCAGCATTTTCTCCTTTTCCCACAATGTTCTCAAAAGGTTTCTTCCTCCGGGTCGTTAAAACTCGGGATTGTGTGGTAAAGGGTTAACCCTTTCCCAAACAAGCCCTGGTTTTCACGTGTCTGCAGTACAAGTCTTTCGAAAACACTGTGGGAAAAGGAGAAATTGCTGTTATGAGCAATTTCTCCTATTTCCACAGTGTTTTCTACCCTTTTTGAGACCTTTCTGCCATTTTCATCAAATTTAAAATTGTCGTCTGCAAACTCTTTCAATTTGGACCAGTCCAAAATTTGTCATTTGGGAAAGGGTTAAAACACCTCATGCTAATCAGAGCTCCAGATTGAGGGCATGATTTTGAGTTCAAAATTGAAAATATTAATTATTCGCTACTAAAGCCTATGTTATGGGTACTCATTGGAATCAATCTCATCAAGACGATTCTAATGAGTACCCACAACATAGGGTTTGGAAGAGAAATAATGGCTTTAGAATACCATCACTCCATCTTATCTGGAGCTCTGCTAATTAATGTATTTTAATGTATGTATGTTGTTAAAGAAAATAGAGGATTTTTTTTCATTGCAATTGAAAATCTTGGAAACTTGTTGATTTTTATCTTTATATGATATTTATAGAAACAACTGAGATGCATTAATCAACACCTAGGTCCATACTCAGTGTACAGCGTTGCTTTAACCCTTGCAGTGCTGAATTCATAAAATGGACCTTTTCAATGAAGTAAAACATCCAAAATATTGTCATTTCAGGGTTGTTTTTAGCTAGAAGATGTAATGAAGTAGCTGACAGTGTACATCAAAGATCAGACTGCACGATCTGTGCAGTCTGATCTTGATCTACGCTGTCAGCAAAAACAACTGAAGTTGGTTCCGGTGCTCTAAGGGTTAAATTAAATCACCATTTACAAATATGATACAACATAAATTTTCGCATGTAGTCAGTAAGCCTACCTGACTTGTTTTTTCAAATCTGTTGCAACACATGTGCTAGAACACATCGTGTAAACCTTCTTTTAATGGGAGAATTGCTAGCAAAATTGTAAAGCAGAGCAAATAGGACATGTTCTATTTTCCCTGTTTTTTCAGAAAGAACGGACCAATCAGTGCTCAGTATGGCAATTTCACGTCCTTTATCTTGATATTAATTATATTGTTAGTACCATCCGAATGATTACTTTTGTTTTACATAACGACCATGAAAGAGAAGACCTTTGAAAACATTGTGGGAAAAGGAGAAAATGCTGGTAACCAGCATTTTCTCCAATACCCACAATGTTTTCTAGAAAATGCTGGTAACCAGCATTTTCTCCTATACCCACAATGTTTTCTACCCTGTCAAATACAGAAATTATCCTTCGAACTACATTTATTTTGTCGTCTGCACATCCTTTCAATTTGATCCAGTCCAGAAATTTTTATCGTTTGGTAAAGAGTTCAATCCCTTTATGTTAGCGCGCCGCTCATATATAAACGGCAGACAATAACTGAGCATTCTCACACTTACAAGTTGTAGAGTATTCTGTCTGATACTGGCTGAGTCTTCGGAACCCAACGACCTCGTCATAAGACGGAGGATCAGACTCGGGTCCAATCCTGTTATTCATTTTGATGGTTATCGATACTTGGCAGATAGTTCCAAAGGCTCCTTTTACCCTGAAATGATTATTTGTGGGAAAAGCAGCATGAATAGCAAAACAGGGGAAATTTGGAAAGGAGACAGGTCTAGTTTATAGGAAAGGACATAGGTCTGGTACAGAAACAATGGATGAAAATGGATGAGAAGGAACAATTTATTTCAACTGTTTTATCAA
Source organism: Tridacna gigas (assembly GCA_945859785.2). NCBI lineage: Eukaryota > Metazoa > Mollusca > Bivalvia > Cardiida > Cardiidae > Tridacna > Tridacna gigas. The sequence continues at coordinate 62,162,489 of OX244034.2, read as the reverse complement.
TAATTGCTCTTTTTCGAACGATACGCCTACTAGCTGTTTCCTGACAAATCTGCATTTTTTATTTTTTCAGTTAGTAAGATACTCTGATTAATACACAAAGCTGCGATACTAGTATTCTGATCAGATCAGACTGTGCAGAATATGCTGTCTGGTGTTGATTTTTTCTGTGTCTGTAGTTTTGACAAAAAGCCGTGAGATTTATATGTTGACAAAATCAGGCTGAATAAAACATGAAGACTGATCTTGAATTCAAGCGCCTTAAGTAATTTTGATATTCTCTTCCCCGCCTCCCCCCCTCCCCCCTCCCCCAAAAAAATAGAAAGTGCGGAACTGGTATTCTGATAAGATCAGACTGTACATTATGCAGTCTGATCTCGAATCAAAATGCCATAGTTAATCATGTATTCTGAGCAAACAAGCAGCCATATTTCTTTTTTACTTCATCTGGCACTCGAAGGATTAACTTTCATATAGAAGACGTTTCGAAAACTGAATTTTTACACAAGAAAGTATATCGTCACTGAATTTCTGAATGTAAAGTAAATTACAACAGTGCACAGTCTTCGCTGTCTATTCTACTTAGAAAAAGAAGAAGAAGAAGGAGGAGAGGAGGAGGAGGAGGAGGAGAAGAAGACAAACCACATATCTACGCCATGTTTTTTTTTTCAGAAGTGTTTACACATTCTTTACTGTCTTTATAATAATCCTGCATAACGGAATAATTAGAGCAAAATAAAATTCAATAGACATAATTTGATATCGGTGGGTCTCTTCGTTCCCATATTTATCGTACACTGGAACTTTTCCAAGTTTATAACTTTTTCAGCGCTTAATGATTCGTTGATTCGTGCTCTGTGAAAACGGGTGGTTCAATGTATCTGCAAAAAAATATTGACGTATGTCAGCCTTCGCTGTCTACGCAGGCTGACATGGATCGAAATGTTCTGCTTTTGGTAACTTTACTGCATTTTCCTAATGATTTAACCAGTTTTTTTGGACAAAACACATGTAGATCTATATTTAGCGAAGACTTGCTTGTTGTAATATAAATGGGCCATGCTCTGGCAAAAGGGGGCTTAATACATCTCCGTGATGCATGATACCAAGCAAGTCATCACATGATCATGGATCCATAAATTCCATTTTGTCGAAAAGACTGACTGAATCATAAGGTAGAACGGTCCTTTGACATACAGAAAAGTGACCGTAGCGAAAGGTTTCGGCCCAGGTCAGCCTGCGCGGACTGCGCAGGCTGGCCTGGTCGATACCTTTCGCAGATGCATTAGGCCCCTTTTCATAGAGTATGGCTCAATGTATTTTCTAATAACACAGTCCTTCAGGTCTTTCTTTGACAAGTTATATACATGCGATCATAAAGCTGAATGATGCATGATGCCAAGCAAGCAACCACATAATTATGGATCCATAATAGCCACTTGTTTTAAACAATCTACTGATTTATGGTGTAGCGTGGTCCTTTGACACGTAGAAAATTGACGAATAGCGAGAAGTTTCGGCCCAGGTCAGCCTGCGCGGACTGAGCAGGCTGGCCTGGGTCGATACTTTTCGCAGATGCATTAAGCCCCATTTTCAGAAAGCATGATTCAAATGTATTTGGAAAATGTGTTAAACCCCCTTTCTACCGAGCACCGGTCACAATCATACAATGTATGCTCTGCCTCTTTCGACGGCTGAAAATATTATCCTTTGAAACTTAAGAAAATCATTATCCAACAGGCTTGACGAAACAATAGGAAGGCTCAGATCCAAGATCAGACGGCACACTCTTTGCAGTTTATACAAGTTTCGTATTAGCCTTCTAAGCGCTTTAGGACCCAAACCCAAACTTCATAAGATCATTATCGAACAGGCTTGACGAAACAGCTTAGATCCAAGATCAGACAGCACACTCTGCAAATTATACAAGTTTGCTATTACTGAGCGCTTTAGGACCGAAACCCTCGGTACAGAAGGCTGCCAACATTGTCATGCAAAATTTAGTCGATTAGCCAATGCCAGAATGACGCGACAAGTACAGCAATGGTACATTGTTGACCTTCTACATGGAAACCGGCGGCGGCATTAATTTTTCTTTCTTCAAGGGAGGTAAACAATGCAATTGTTGGTATCATTATGACAGAGTTGCCTTTCTTAGTGTATAAATAGCACATTCTGGAACAGACCAGCGAATTCAGTGCGAGGCACAAAAATAAGATGTTATACAGTAAACAACTCATTATCAATCTGCAGAATATTCCACGTGGGTATAAAAATAGAGAAATTAACAATAAAATATCAGTTTGAAACAAAACGATAATCACTATATCTATGACGAAGAAAAGGAAGACAATTAATTCGCAGTTAAAGATGGCTTAGTTACCGAGAGGATTTTTTTCCGATTGGTCGAGTGACTTCGACAATACTTGGAGGCTTCTGCACGTCCCGGAGGAGACTCGAACACGAGTTTAAACAAATTCAGAAGCACCCCACATGCTGGAATATGAAAATCCATACGTCACGGATGAGGCTGGTAACCGACGGTTGCAAGTTCGATTTGACGTGCAGGCATACAGATCGGATGGAATTCACGGTGAAAACTGTGGACAACAAACTTGTGGTACACGCCAAACATGTGGAAGAAGGGCCTGGAAGGAAAAACTGTTTAGAGTTTACCCGAGTGCTTGGGCTACCCCAGGGGATGGACCTTAAACAGCTGAAATCCACGCTGACGAAAGAGGGCGTGTTACGGATAGAAGGACCGGCACCGCCAGCGATAGAACAGCCGAAGGAAAGTATTGTGCCCATTGAACATGTGTAATTGTTTGAACTTTGAAATATGACTTCTTTATTCAGTCAGTCTAGCTTTTGAATAAAATTCAAAAACAATTATTTCCGTAATGATTGTTCACTTTTCATATCAGATCATTTTCGAAGAGTAGGTGTATAGTGAATTATCATTAAGGACTTGAGCCATGCACTGAGAAAAGGGACCTTAATGCATCTGCAAAAAGTGTCGACTCAGGTCAGCCTGCGCAGTTCGCGCAGACTGACCTGGTTCGAAACTTTTTTGCCTTTGGTCAATTTTCTGTATGTCAAAGGACCAGTTTATTTCATGATTCAGTCGGTCGTTTGACAAAATAGACTTTATGGATCCATGATCATCTAAAGACTTGCTCATTATTATGAATCACGGAGATGCACTAAGCCCCCTTTTGCTAGAGCATGGCTCACTTAGTCAATCAACATCATACGCTGCATGATATTGTTTTAAATTTAAATCATTGTCATTATTGTAACGTTAATTTTCTTTTAGTGTTGATTTGCTTTAATAAACGTGTGTAAAATCTTAGTTTCGTATTTGTTATTATTTTACTTTGTTTATTTTCGCACTAGAGAGAGAGAGAGAGAGAGAGAGAGAGAGAGAGAGTAGTGTACAGGACAATTAGAAGTGTGCGACGTAAGAAGACGGTTAAACTGAAAGAAAGAAAGAAAGTGGGTTGTTCCAAGGTTGACCCTGCTTATCACGGGATTCGACCTTTGCCATCCAAGACAACGAAAGAAAGAAACAAATCTCGTAAGAAATTAAAACTAAGCGAAAAGTCGAACCAGGACTTCGTACAAGAAAGATAATCATATTCAATTTTCTGTTTTCACGTCATTTTCAACAATATTTCAGTTATATTACGACGGCCAATTCAACCATCAGTGCATTCAGAACTGTTCCTGTAGTTCACCCGTTATCGAACAGTCCCTAGTTTTAACGACCATAAAGGAGAATGCTTTATAAAACATTGCAAGTTAACGATCATAAAGGTTTGATTGTATGGTGTTTAACGCCGTTTTCAACATTATTTCAGTCATATCACGGCGGTCAGTGCACCTATCCATGCTTTCCTGGAGTTTCTTTTACCAGTACTCCGCACAATATTCTTTCCAGGCCACTGGCTGCTTTCCCACATAACTATCATCGAAACAATGGTCAGTGGTGAGAGAGGAATGAATCCTGTCGCAATGACTATCATCAATCCTCGGAAAGAAATTGGTCCAGCCGGGGATCGAACCAGCGACCTCCTGTTCTCAAGTCCTGAACGCTACCGACTGAGCTACGGGGGCTTGGGACGACCATAAAGGAGAATGCTTTATAAAACATTGTAAGAACAGGAGAAAAATAGTGGTAACCAGCATTTTCACCTTTTCCCACCATGTTTTCTACCCTGTTAAACACAAATACTATCAACTTTTTTTTTTCATTTTTCTTCTGCAAATACTTCCAATATGGAAGAGCAATTTTCTCGTCTTGTAAAGAGTAAATCTAATTTCAAGACGAGGGTTTCTTGCTTATACAACTTTTCTTGATGCTCAGCTAAGGTAGGCACGAAATCTTAAAGTCACATCCTTATAACAAAATCATATTCGGGGAGGGCACCAGTCCTGGACACAATCGAACGATGTGATTGATTGATTGAATGATTGATTAATTGATTGATTGATTGATTGATTGAAGTAATGTAACGACGATCATATGAACATTGAAGCTGCTACTAACATTGATAGAAGCGATAGTTCTGTATTCTCTCCGCGCACAAGCACGCACTCACGCACGCGAGTGCACACACACATACACACGCGCACGCACGCACGCGCTCGCACATACGTGCGTGCGTGTGTGTGTGTGTATACCATGGTCTGTGAAAAAGAGGCTTAATGCATTTCCGTTCCGAAAAGTATCGACCATGTCAGCCTGCGCAGTCCCTGGATAACAGCACCCTGACATTGCTCTTGTTCAAAAGCACTTTTTTTCCAGGATGGAAATATCTGTTAGGTTTATTTGGAACTCTAAGGATTATTGGTTACATCACAGGAGCATCAATGACAAATAAATCATCAGTCAGGTAGATTTCCAAGTGGGATGGGGATTGGGATGGGGCCGGGGCATAGGTTACCAAACAGTAACAGACTTCTTCTAAATTCTGTCATTGCGCAATATTTTTCGATAGGAAAGTTATTATTTTCAATACTACCTCTCTACTTTGATTTTATTCAGTGAGCAACCAGTGAATTACCAAGATAAACACATGCACAGCAATAGTGTATAGAACAGCAAGTGGTGTGTCCGATATCAGCCTGTATAGTTAACCCTTTATCAAACAATCCCGTGTTTGTATGACCCTGATGAAGAAGACTTTTAAAACAATGTGGAAAAAAGGAGAAAATGCTGGTAACGAGCATGCTCTGGCAAAAGGTGACTTAATGCATCTCCATAATTCACTATAGCCAGCAAGTCATTACATGATTAGGGATCCATAAAATCCATTTTGTCTTACAACCAACTCTATCATACAGAGTGGTTCTTTGACGTACAGAAAATTGACCGATGGCTAAAGGATCGGCCCAGGTCAGCCTGCGGACTGCGCAGGCTGAACTGGTTCGAAACGTTTCGCCGATGCATTAAGCCCCCTTTTCACAGAGCATGGCTCAAATGGTTTAGTCAGTCAGAAGTTATGTTGCTTCCTAAATCTAGAATATGACTAGGAATACAATTAACCCTTAAGCTGCTAACCACGAATCACCGACCTTTTGCGGACAGTGTAGATCAAAATCAGACTGCACAGAACGTGCAGTCTAATCTTTGATCTACCCAGTCCGATACGGTGTTTTCTTTCCGGTGACATCAACTTTGAAATCGCAATATTTGGTTTTCTACTATTGAGTGCAAAATTTCTTTTTATTTCATCAGCACTTTAAGTGCATGATTGGTGAATACGGACCCTGATCGTTACGAGCACTAATTATCTCGTTGTGCAACATGTCTACAGTTGTCAACATGTAAGTCTTGGTGATTTTCTTTACATTGCACAGGAGCGTTCTCAATGACGAGGGCTGCATGTCCAATTCATAGGATTGCCTCTTTACCACACGACAAAATTTTGGACTTAACCAAATTGAAGGAATTTGCAGACGACAAATTAAATATAGCTTAAATGATGATTTATGTATTGGATAGGGTAGAAAACATTGTGGGAAAAGGAGAAAATGCTGATTACCAGCATTTTCTCCTTTTCTCACAATGTTTTCAAAAGCCTTCTCTTTTAGGGTCGTTAAAACCCGAGATTGTGTGGTAAAGGGTTTAAAAAAAAGAAAATGACTCCAGGATTAACAAGAAAAAATGAAACAATTATGAATGCAGGAAAATTTACTGAGAAGAGTGATTATACTTATAAAAAAAGATTTTCAACCGTACAGACACACACGCAAGAATCAGCTACCAAAAGAAAGCCCTTGATTGTCTTTTTCATATCACTCTGCATGCTTCCCATGCATTTTTACTTTCGTCGTCGTCGGAGAAAAAAGAAAAGCTCTCTGTCGGTAGCATAGATAAAGATTAGAATGCACAGGACGTGATCTGCTTTCAGCTGTCTTCCTTTGTAATGAAAATGAATTTATAAACCACAAAAAAATTCAACTGATCCGAGCGTGACTTTTAGACATTATGCAAAGATCGTAGATCAAATTCAGACTGGATAGAACGTGCAGTCAGATCTTGGATCTGCCCTCTCCGATACGTTGAGTGAATTAATTAGAAATCAGCTTAAAATCGCTGTATGTACTTTGGTTAACTGCTGACTGCAAAAGTTTAATTGAACCTTTTCGCAGCCCTGTAGTTAATTCATATAGAGACGACAGAGCTAAAATGATTAAAAAAAAAAAGAAAAAAAAAACAGGTATTACCATAATTGTTAATTTTCATACTTGTAATTGTAAGTCAGAACTAGAATGGGCTTGGGTACAAAGAAATAGAATATGCCAAAAATAAGACAGCTTTGTGAAAAGAGTGTTTAATGCTTCTGCAAAAAATGTCGATTCAGGTCAGTCTGAGCAGTCGGCGCAGGCTGACCTAGATCGAAATCTTTTGCTATTGATAAATTTTCTTCATGTCAGAGGACCATTTGGCACTCAGATTCAGCCGGTCGTTAGACAAACTTCATTTTATGTGCCAACAAGTATCTGATGACTTGCTTGGTACAATGTATCGCGGAGACGCATTTAACACCCTTTTGCCAGAGCATGTCTCAAATACAGACAAAAAAGTATAGCCACGCTCCCTCGCTGATACACTGAAAAAAGAGTTCAAATTTTTGGTTCGTCAGAAATCGTTTCAGGGGTCGTAGCCATTGTTGCGTCAGCCTATTGAGTCAGGTCCTGAAACAGACAACCACAATAATGAAAATATCGCAATTATGTTTGCTTTCTTTGTTTTTAATGGAGTTTAACGCCGTTTTAACAGCTACGTTAATATCACGGCGGTCAATGCACCTACGCATATGTTTTCTGGCTTTCTCACAACAGCACTGACACAGCTTTCTTTCCAAGCCACTGACTACTTTTCTCACATGCATCAGAGACACGAGGCGAAAAATCGCGGGAAAGAAAGTTTACCTCAACCGGGTATCGATCCAGCAAGTAATAATGAAAACAATAACAATAAAACGTGGTTTCTATAACACCCGTCAAAGACAAATATTATCATTCTATCATTTATACTATTCATTTTGTCGTCTGCAAATTCTTTCAACGTGAGCAAGGCTATAATTCCATCCTTTGACCAGTATAGGTTTACAAATAGAACAAATTAGCCCTTCACCACACAATTCCGACTTTTAACAACCCTGACGAAGACAACTTTTGAAAACATTGTGGTAAAAGAAGAAAATGCTAGTGACAGTCTACCACGATAATTCGTGTAATTCTAAACCCGTTGTCACCACTACTATATTCAATATCAGTTCCCAGTTCTAACACTAGAACCGTAATAAGCTGATAACAAGCACTTCAGCCAAGGGTCCGTTTTTCACCAACCATTCTCAAGATCTTTCTTAGTCTTATTCCCAAGAATTTTCTGAATTTGAAAGTAAAATGACTTCTGATTGGCTAAACCATTCGGTTTAGCCAATCAGAAGCTTTGTTACTTTTAAATTTAGAAAATCTTGGAGAATAAGACTAAGAATGTTCTTAAGAATGGTTGGTGAATATAGATCCAGATCGCTGGCTAGCCATGGAATTCAGAATTGGAATTCGCTTCAGAGGGGTTGGTGAGTAGTTTACCTTTTATGCGTGGACACACGTTAGGAGGGACTGAGACCACTTTGTACCGGCTGGGCAATCAAAATGGTACGTCACTTTATTCACACATCTATAAAAACTTTTGCAGCAGGCTGGATCAGCGTAAAACCCATCACAACGGCAATTGCAGAAGCAGTGGTCATAGCCTGTGTATAGACGAATATTTAAAGTCAGAAAAAAGGTCAATACTGGGCAATTTAGAGGGATAATCAAACAAGACTAATATAATACTGATAGGGTGGAGTACAGAACCTAACACACAACTCAAACAACACGAGTTTTGCTTTCTAGAAATAAAAATTATGCATCAGCGGCGTTTTGTACAGACACAATAGTCCAAAACAAAAACACGGGCGGGATACCATATAATTCGGAACAGTTGCACATGAATATGAGCCACGCTCTGGCAAAAAAGGGGCTTAATGCATCTCCGTAATTCATTGTACTAAGCACGACATCACATAATTATGGTTCCAAAAATCCATTTTGTCTAACAACCGACTGAATCCTGAGACAGATTGGTCCTTTGACATGCAGAAAATTGACCAACGGCGAAAAGTTTCGGCCCAGGTCAGCCTGCGCCGATGCATCAAGCCCCTTTTAACAAAGCACAGCTCATTTAGTTTAACCCTTTCCCAAACGACAAATTTTTGACTGGTCCAAATTGAAAGAGTTTGCAGACGACAATTTTAAATTCAATGGAAATGGCAGAAAGGTCTAAAAAGGTAGAAAACACTGTGGGAAAAGGAGAAATTGCTCGTTACGAGCAATTTCTCTTATTCCCTTAGTGTTTTCAAAAGACTTGTAATGCAGACACGTGAAAACCAGGGCTTGAAAGGGTTAACAATCGACTAGATCTGGAGATAGTATGGTCCTTTGCCGTGCAGAAAATTTACAAATAGCAAACGGTTTCGATCCATGTCAGTCTTGGCGAAATGCTCACGGTGACATGGGTCGATACTTTTTGCAGATGCATTAAGTCCCCTTTTCAGAGAGCATGGCTCATATATGAAAATGTCCAAATTATATATACTGTATATTATAAATTCTGTGTTTAGTCCTATAGCTCGACTTTCAAACAATATAGTTTACGACAATGATACAGTAATCTATTCAACAGCAAAAGCCTCTGGGCCATAATATATTATAGATAGAAATATCAAAAACACTAATTGGTAAATTTTGCATTAGATAAATATAGTGATAAAGACATTTGTAAGTATGTTTTTTTTTCTCCAAGATTCGTGTTTGTTATTAAAATAATTCCGCATGCGCTTTCAGGGCCAATTAAAAGATCAACAGTTTCCAACATTTTGTTTCAAAATAATTTGTTCATAATAGCAAAACATTAAAAAAAAAAAAAAAAAAAATCAAGGTTTTCTCGACTATAAAATCACTCATGGATCTTGTTTAAGCGCAGAGACAGTTCCAAACATTTCTTCTTAATAACTGTTGAAAAAACAACACTTTTTGAAATCAAGGCGAATCTTTTGTCTTTATTCTTTGCTCTGTTATCTGCATTAACGTTTTGCGGAATTCAAAGACATACACGAATTCAGTGGGAATGAACAAACTGGTGAGAACAGTCATAACGGGTTGCAACAGAATTAAGAGCAAAGGCTTCTGGCCAATAATAGAGTACAAATAGAAACAGCAAAAACATTTTGAGTGACATATTAAATAAATTTTGCATAAACTATACGAACAAAAGCAATCATGAGTGGTTGAAGCCACACGTAGATAATTTAACCCTTAACCCTTACTCTGCTAAATAAACGAGCCGCGCTGAGTGAAAAGATGCTTTAACATGTATGCAAAAAAGTCGCTCCATGTCAGCCTGCGAAGCATGACATTGGTCGAAATCTTTGCCTGTATTTCGCCGAGCCCCCGTAGCTCAGTCGGTAGCGTACAGGACTTGAGAACAGGAGGTCGCTGGTTCGATCCCTGGCTTGGCCAATTTCTTCCCAAGGACTGGTGATAGTTATTGCGATGGGATTCATTCCTCTCTCACCGCTGACCATCGTTTCGACGATGGTTATGTGGGAAAGCAGCCAGTAGCTTGGAAAGAATATTGTGCGTAGTACTGGTAAAAGAAACTCCAGGAAAGCATGGATAGGTGCACTGGCCACCGCAATATAACTGAAATAATGTTGAAAACGGCGTTAAACACCATACAATACAATTTCCTGTATTTCAGATAAAGAGCAAGTAACAACATATATTTCTGAGTCTACAGTAGTTGTGTACCTTGTTTATTGGAATGACTCAAATGCAGGGCCTGAATGCCAGGCTAGAGTTAAACCCCGATATGTAACAGAATATCGGCCAGCGCAGATCACAGATCCAAAATCAGACTATTTACAATACTGACCATTACACATCTAACCCCAGTAAAATCTCATAGAACTGGTCTTCATGGAAAACTGACAAAGAATGTGTCGCCTTAGAATTCGAAATACGACCGTATAAATATAAGATCTGACATGAATTGGCGTTTGAGATAAAATTTTATCAACTCTTATCCTGCCATATAAGTTCAATCTTTCAAGCCGATGGTAAAAACAAAGATCTTGATATTTCAAACGTTATTTTCAAAAGGTATTTTCGGGAGGAAAGATATTACCATATCTGACGAAGTAGATCAAAGATTAGACTGCATGTTCTGTACAGTCTGATCTTGATCTGCACTGTCAACAAAAGGTCCCTGAGTCGAGCTTAGCAGTCTAAGGGTTGAACGAGTCTAGGAAAAAAATGTTATTAAGCAAGCCTTTGTTGAGCTGAATAATATTTTTTTTTGTGGACGAGTTTAATAAAATTCTAACTCAGAAAAGACAACGAATTTCAGATACTTTTTATCACATAACTCTATCTGAAGAATTCGAATTCATGATGTATTAGAACTTAGGTCTACATATACATATGTATTGAAATTTACATGAAGCCCGTTCGCTTCTTTGACAGGTATGTACATTACGGGCGAAAATAGTTCCAAAGAAACTTGCATATAATGATTTTAATTTGTTTTTAGTTTAAAAATGATAAAATTCGCAGCTTTTTCACGATCATCAGTATTCAGTTAATTTCACAGCGAAATCTGTGTCAGCAATGTTTCAGACGGGAAGTGTAATATTAAAGAGCTTTCATCAAATATGGCACTGTTTGCTTATCTCGAACCCGTGAAAAAATTGGAAAATTCCTAGTGGCTGTATTGCACTGAAAATAAGGATAGTTATGTGATAAAAAGACTTACCATAAGCATCCGCAATGACCAACGCAGTCAGGAAAAGTATCAGAAGCTTATACATCTTGGTTGCGTTCGGGTATCTGGTATCGACGGTAGCTGTCAGCAACAAACTGCAGATATCCAGTCACCGAGTTTCATATTTATAGATTTCAAAGTCCTTTAACTTTTGCGATTACATCTGTCTAAGTGGTTGACGCTTTTCCTGCACTTGCACGCGAATTTCGATCCACCTGCATAATTATGTCTCCTTGAAAGCATTTGAAAACGTGCATAAATTGTTTCAGTAAGCAAATCCAAACCACTACAGTTGAAACCTAGGAAACAGATGAATAAGTCAACTGTTGCCGTGATATAACTGAAATTTTCTTAAAAGTGTCTTAAAACACCACTCCACTCCGCGATATCATTGACCAATGAAGTTCATGTAACTGCCTTTGACAAGCTGCGCCATGTAGCGCAGTCGGTTACGTACTTGTGGCTTTAGACCAGTGGGCCGTAAGTTCGAATCGCAAGCTCGGCCAATTTCTTTCCGAGGATTGATGATAGACATTGCGACAGGATTCATTCCTCTACCACTGCGATCAATGTTTCGACGATGGTTATGTTGCCAGTTGCCTGAGAAGAACAACGTGCGAATAGTGGTAATAAGAAACTCCAGGAAACCATGAATAGGTGTACGGCCCTCCACCATGTAGCTGTAATAGTGTTAAAAACGGCGTTAAAATCAAACCAAACCAAAACAAGCACCTGACCTCTTAATTAAATAGGCCACCTTTTAGACTTGTCCAAATAAAAGGCATTTAATAATGTCAAAAAGAGTGGCTTAAATGATGTCATAAGTCTTTAACATGGTAGAAAAAAACGAGGGAAAAGGAGCTATTATCAGATCAGAGATCAGACTGCAAGTTTGTTTTTTGTATGTACCGTCAGATCTTGGACTTACACACTAGGTACAGTTGTGTCTTTGACCCACACTTTGTATGATTTGATCTTTGACCCACATTATGTACAGTCACGTCCACATATACGTACAGTTGGATCTTGGACACTATGTACCTTTAGTTACATTTTTAACTAACACTATGTACATTATGATCTCGGACCTCCACTTTGTAAGGTTGAATCTTGGACCTACACTGTGTACTTAAGGATCTTAGAAATACACTTTGTACAGTTGGATCTTGGACTTAAACTATGCATAGTTTGATCTTGGACCTACGCTATGTACAGTCGGATCTGGGACAGCCTGTACAGTCGGATCTTGGAAATACGCTATGTACAATTAGATCTTGGATCTAAACTGAGTATGGTTCGATCTTGGACCTCCGCTCTGTACATATTGATCTTGGACCTAAACTATGTATGGTTTGATCTTGGACCTCAGCTATGTACAGTTGAGAGAGTATATATAGGAGTTCAATCGTATTTTTTTCTTATTTTGATTTATATATTTGTTGTAATAAACGGGGCCTCACCCAAAATTTCGATTACTAGTTTTCGACTACCCACAAAACAACCTTAAAAATACAAACATACCACAAATATGGATATGTTTGTATTTTGAGTTGCACCGCATCGCATTGCTTTGTTTTGTTTTGTTTTGCTTTGCTTTGTTTTGTTTGCATTATACCAACCACCACACCCCACCAACTGACTAACTGACTAACTGAATGACTTGTTTACAATTGACTCGAATGGCTTGGCTAACTGACTAACTGACTAACTGAATGACTTGTTTACAATTGACTCGAATGGCTTGGCTAACTAACTGACTAACCCCCTGACTCGAATGACTCGATTCCCTCCCTTAGCCAGGTTAGCCGGCAAAGCCGGCTAACCCGGTTAGCCTGCTACGCAGGCTAACCCTTTGAGGGGGAAGGGGGAGGAGGAAAAGGCTATCCAGTTCCTCAGTTTCTCAGCTGTCTCAGATGTTGAAAAGATGGGCTTGCCAGCGTTTGCCAGCGTTTGCCGGGTGGGTGGGTTAGCCGGTGGGTGGGCTGAAAAGACTGAAACGCTGAAAGGAGCGCAAATCGGTCAAGCCGGGTAGGTGAGTGAGGGGGATAAATAGGCAAAAAAAAGGAAAAATATTTAAACATTTTTTCTATATTTAAAAACAATTCAAAAGAAAGGCATCCCTTTCTTCTCCATGGTAGAGATGTGTATATTATTACAACAAATATATACATAAAAAAAAAAAAAAAAAAAATACGATTGAACTCCTATATATACTCTCTTAACTACTCGCTTTTTAAAGCATAGTGACCAGTTGCCAGAGTATTCTTTTTGTCTCCCAAAACATGCCTTACGTCTTGAGTGGGAGCCAAAGCTATTTTTTTAATGGATTCAGAGTAAACTTCATGGTTGTGGCTCCGTATGCTGCTAAATTCTATATTTTTCCCTTTTCCTTCAAATATACAGTCAATGTAATCCTTTAAAGTAATTTCCTTTGATTCTTCAGCCAGTACAATGCCTTTACATTTCACATTTTCAGCATCACTGCCTTCAACTGTGAAACAATACGATTTGGCACATGTTGCAGCAAATTCACGCACTGGTTTGCCTTTGGCTTCATCTTTGAAAAACCCTAATCTTTTTTTGTTGTTTGCCCTATACAAAGGGTGGTTTTCTGGGTAGTTGCTTGTATCAAAATGTGTATCAAGTTCGCTTTTCATTTCTTCATATAGGTCCTCGCTCTTGATTTGCAGAAACAGACTATCAGTATCAGTATACAACATTTTTAACCGATCACCAAACTTAGGAATGAAATAGTCATAGTATAGCTGATACATTTTTAATTTTGATATCTCCAAAACCACGAAACCTATGTAAATCGGTTTGTTACATGAAACCACTGTTTTTTTTTCTATGAACTGCTACAAGATTTTCTTCAAAAGTGGTACAGTTTGTATATTCGGGACTTCTAAGCAATTTTTCAGCCCTTTCACAACTGTTTACAATTTCTACGTTAGACCTTTTTCTCGGTTTTTCTATTGTTTTGCCGTATATGCTATTGATTGCTTTCTTGAAAAAAATTTGTTTACTTTTCTCTGTTGTGCTCGCTCTCTTCGTTGTATTGTTTGTAATATATGGTTCCAATCATTTGGACATTTTAAAAATATATCCTCTGTGGATTTTTGTAACCTTCACTCCCATTTTCTCGTAAAACTTTAAAAGTTCGCCATAGCATAGGTATCCTGTTTTGTCTTGTAAATTAGGAACAAGTTTTTTTACTCCTGAAATAGTGAGGTGTTCAGGTGCTGGAGGGAAACTATTCCATTCATCATTTTTTTCTTTTGGTATTTCAAGGTCAACAACAAGAGCACAAGGGAGGTTACGCCAGTCAGAAAATTCGGATTTTTTCATTTTTCTCTCAATAGCATACGGCATTTCACTCATTGCACTACCGTAAAGATTGTTTTCATCAATATAGAACAAAAACGTGCTTTCTTCCTTTGGATTGTAATCAGAAAGATATTTGTTGTTGGCTTTTGCGTATCTTGTTACACACATTGAAATACCTCCCCTAATGCCCCTTTCAAAATCTTCATATGTGTCTCTATCTGTCACTAATTCTATTTCTTGCTGTGTGTAATGGAGCATATTGTTCCATGAAACACCGGGAAGAGTATACCCCCCAACAACAGGATCAATATGGTATTCTTTGATATTAGTTTTTCTGAAATCTTCAAATATGTCAGCAAGAAGCAAAACATCCATTTCACAATATACTCTCTGATAGTCATCCATTGTTTTACAACCGAATGCTTTCCACGCTTTTCCTGCTCGTTCATATTCTTTTTCTGAAATGCCCTTTTTCTTGAGAGTAGAATAGAAACATTCACGAGGAGGGAGGCGAGTGGCTCGGGTTTTCTCCAGGCAGTCCATCCATTCATATGGATATATTTCTTTCCCTTGTAGTATTTCCATCGGAACATTTGGGAAATATTCCTTAAGAATATGTATATCTTTCGGGTCAAAATCTTCTGCAAGTTTGTCAATGCTTGCCCCCCAAAATTTGTAACTATCGAGAAAACGAATTTCATGCCTTGCTCCACCTATATAGCAATATTTTGAAAAAGATATGTATTTTTGTTCATTTGATGGCAAAACTTGTAATTTTCCTTCACCGTGTTTAGCTAGTTGAATTACAAACAGATGCGAATCATAGCCGCTTAAATTGTGAAAGAAAACGGGAGTATGGGAGGGAATGGTTCCCATGTATTGCCTATATTTTTCGTTAGCCTTTTGAATTTTAGAAAGTAGTGATGTTACAAAAATCTGCCCAACATCTTCTTTTTCACTTTTCTTAGAATATGTTACCTTTCTTGACTCGTAAATTCTTTCATCCCTTGATTTTACAAAAAAGCAAAAACAGCTAGGGATATGTTTGTTGTATCTTCCCTCAGTCTGTTCACTTTCTCCAACGTATGGAGTTAGAAAACTTTCAAAATCAGCATATACAACTATGGTCGGAGGGGTTGTATTTTTCTCAACATATTTTAAAATGTTGTTTGGTTCTTCAGGAAGTTGCAAAAGAGTGGTATCATTACATTCCTTCTCATGTTTCTGACATTTGTAACAAAAATATATTTTTCCGTGATGTTCTGAAAATTGAGAAGATAGCAATCTGGAAAGATCGGCAATTAGATAGTAATGCTCCCCATAGTATAGCAAAGATATCCGCGTTCCATTTTCACTATATTCCTTCCCATCATATATTACAGGCGTTCGTTTTGTTTTCAGATCAACCCCATATATTACTATATGAAGATTTGGGTTTTCCTTTTGAAATTTTTCAATCCCTTCGCCGGTCACCGGATACGTCACATTGTCAAAGTTTGCGTATTTGATTGGGTTTTTCTTCCATTTGTTTTTTAATTCTTTCGTAACTCTTCCTTTGTCCTTTTCCCTCGGATTGAAATGACGCAATATACTCCAATAGAAACATTTCTGATCTCCGCAAATCATACTCACCAGTGCTTTTTTACCCATCAGCCAATCAGGAAGCTTTAAAGTAGAACACCCACCCTTCCAAGGGTTGTATTTTCCATAGTTTAACGAAACTTGAACGAGACCAATGAGAGACCAACCACTTCCTTCAAAGTCTTTTCCAAAAAATTCTTTTAGCAATTGTTTGTATAGAGTACCAAATAGTTTTCTTTTGCCATTCCAAGCATATACAACATGCGGGCGAGTATTGAAATACATGTTTTGAACTTTTTCCCCATTTCTCATATTTGCAGTTAGTGAAAGTATTACCTTTGTTCCAGTATTTTTTTCACGCGATTGTATTGCATGTGGTTGAATTCTTCTTAAATAGTTTTCTGCTGTTAGGTCTTTTCCATTTGGAATTTCTATATCTATCTGTTTGAAATATCCATTCAATGCCGATTTTTTCAAAACAGGCTCTATTTTTTTCATTTCTGGTTTTTCTGTAACAAATTGAACAGATGGGTTTTTTTGACTAATTTAAAAGTATTGTTTTTACCATTGAATACAGTATACTGACTCATTTTTTTTTTTTTTTTTTTTAATTTAAGAAATTTTTCCTAAATTAAAAAATGAAACTTTCAAAAAATGAAGATACAAAAGCAAAAACATCTACAAAAAATTTAACTCTTGGTGCTGAAAATGTAATTAGGGGTGAGAGAAGAACAGACAAAATACTTTTTACTGATATTCGTCAAAATGGAAAAAGTGGAGTTTACACAAATATAGTATCAAGAACTCCCGAAGGAAAACCAGCATTACAAAGTTACAACCAAAAAACTACATATATCAATATTGAATACAATGAAATGTTTAAATGTTTTTTGGAAAGCATATATGAAAGAATAGATGAAGAGTTTTTTGACAAGACTGAAGGGGAATATCTGCTACGTGGAATTTTAGAATCATTTGAAACCAATGGATGCGTTAGGGCAAAAGTTGATATGGAAAAATTTGACAAAACATTTTTTTCTAAACGAAATGAAAAAGATGATAGTGGCATTGTCCAACAAAGCCTTTAAAAAATTGTGATTTTTACTATGATTCAATTTTACAAGGTGTCTATACTATCAAAGTGGCGGGTCTATGGAGAAAAGAAGAGTTGGAATATGGCAAAGCAATTACAATCAATTCAGGCATCACCATCAAGGTGCTGGGTGTTTTGGTAAATGAGTTTTCAACTAATGAGGATGATGATGAAGACCATGAAGATGAAATTCTTACACAATTAAAAGAGGATAGGCTTGAATTGCTAGACTCTTAAAAATATTTTCTAATATCTAAAAAAAAAAGAAATCGCGGCGTGAAATTCGAACTGTATTGTTCTACCCAAATATTTGTAATGTTACTCAATATCATATCACCAAACACATTAATGATATGATAGTATTTATTCACTTTCAGCAGGTATATAGAAATTTTCAAACCCGCTTCTATATCTCCCTTCATCCCTTCGACTTGTTGTATCAATTACAACAAAGCCAAAAGGTTCAGCCCAACATTTTCTACAAAATTTTCTAAATTCTTGTATATCCATATCTTGAGTTACATAGTCTAAATATATGTGTGTTAGATTTTTTTCAGTTTGAGGAAAAAACACAATGAAATTAGTATTTTCTCGTATCGTTTGTTTTGGTAGAGTGAAAAAATTTGGAGACAAATAGAAACAATCAACATTGCTATGTCTTCCATGTGTGTAATATCCTTCGGTCTTGTTTTGTTTTTCTAATATCAGATCATCAAATATCATTAAATTTTTGTGCTGCGGCGACAAATCTCGAGGGTCAGGAACATCAATAGCTTTTTCATGAAAACTAGGTGTAATCACAGTGCCATTTTTACAATTTTTAGGAGGTGAACTAAACAACTCAGTAGGGTTTACACCTTTTGCCTGCAATTCCTTTTTTTCCTGAAAAAGTGCGCATACGGCTTCTTTTGGTAGTCCGTATTCTAATCCTTCTTTCAGTAATTTGTATTCAGGTTGAAACAAACTTTTACCAAATACGTAAAGTTTGTCATAGTCCAACCAATTAGGCCTCAGTAGCAGATTTAGTAGAAGTGTCGTTTTTCCACATCCTGATTTCCCAATTAGCAACCCACGTATACTTTTAGGTAGCAGAGGGTTGTTTTTTCTATTGTTTGTAACAGTATTCCACGAAAAATCTTGAACATCCATTGTATATTTTTAAATACATATAAAAATACTATGAGCAACGAAGAAATATATTGCGTAAAATGTCGTAAAAAGACAAATACTAATTTTCTCAAAGAGGAAATTACTGCAAATGGGAGAAGAATACTTTGTGCTGTATGTGGAAAGAAAAAAGCACAATTTCGAAAGGGAACAACGGAAGGGGGTGCAATGTTGAACAAAATGATACAAAATATGCCTTTTGAAATGCATCTACCTGGTCACAATTTTACAGGGCCAGGCACAAACCCGAAGAAAAGGCTAAATCCTGACCTAACGCCCAAGGCTTGGAGCAAACCAGTGAATAGAATAGATGAGGCTGCATATCATCACGACATATGTTACTTAAAAAATACGGATGTCAAAACAAGAAATGCAGTATGTGACAAAAATATGTTACAAGAAATGGAAGGAATATACAACCCTTCATTAAAAGAAAAAATGGAAAGGGGGTTGGTTTCCACTTTGATAGGAACAAAAGCTAAATTTGGTATGGGTGTCAATCAAAAAAAAAAAAAAAAAAAAAAAAAAAAAGCAGAAAAAACGTTAGCTGATGAAATTCACAAACCTGTAAGAAGGCATTTTGCGACAAAAAAGGTTTCAGTCCCTTCAATAGACCACACTTGGACCGCTGACCTGATGTGTATACCTGAGAAATACAAGGAAGAAAACGATGGGATAGATACCTTTCTAGTTGTGTTGGATGTGTTTAGTAAATTTGCTTAGGTGAAACCATTGCGTGACAAAAAAGTGGATTCAGTTGCCAAAGCTTTCCTTCAAATATTCAAAGAATCAGGAAGAAAACCGAGGAAACTCTGGACTGATAGAGGGGGTGAATTTGTTGGCCTGCTGAAAGATGATACTCAAAATGAAAAAAAATGACTTTGTTTGTCCTCATTGTGGGAAGTATTTAAAAAACAAAAGTGGGCTAACTCAGCACGTAAATAGACAGTGTCCTATTCTTTTCCCAGACAAAGCAAAAGAAGGAACAACTAAATTAGAGGGTATCGAACTATATCATACAGAAGGAAGAAACAAAGCATCGATCGCGGAAAGATTTGTAAAAACAATCAAGGGGAAGATATGGAAATATATGACAAACAACAAAACAACTAAAGTAATAGACAAGCTTCAAACCCTTGTAGATGAATACAACAATACAGAACACAGAACTATCAAGATGACACCAACGCAAGCAAGCAAAAAAGAAAATGAGGATGAGGTTTTTAAAACCGCTTTTGAGAAAAAGAAAAAACCCGTTTTTGAAATAGAAAACATCATAGAAAAAACTGGGATTGAAGAAGATGACAGGGTTAGGATAGTCAAGAGAAAAAAAGAAGGAGCAAAAGGATACGAACCGAATTGGTCAAAAGAAATTTTCACTGTTTCCAAAGTATCAAGAACAAACCCACCTACTTACTTTCTCAAGGACGCAAAGAATTACAAGATTTACGGAGCATTCTACAAACAAGAAATTCAAAAAACAGAATTTCCTTTTGAGGATTGGATGGGCTACCGAGAACCAAGGACAAAGGAAAACACCATGATAGGAATGGAGGATGTTGCCAAGGAAGCAGAAAGGCAGAAAGGAAAGAAACAACGGGCTGCAGCCAGGAAAAAAGAACAAAAGGGGGGAGTCAGAGAAGAGGGTAAATTGATTGAAAGCTTGCCAAACAAAACACTGTCTAACTATGACCTATCAAAAGTATGTAAAAACTTGCCCGGATGGAGGTGAATATTTTCGAGGGATGCCCTCCCCAAAAAACCACGTAAAAAAGAATGTGGGATATTAAACCTTGATGATTCTGATGGGGGTGGAACGCATTGGGTAGCATGGTACCGGAACAAGGATACCAAATACTATTTTGACAGCTACGGCGTTCAACCTCCTTTAGAAATTCAAAAATATTTAAAATCTCCTATATTCTATTCATCAGACCAAATACAGGAGCCAAATACTCACACATGTGGCCATCTTTGTGTGGAAGTTTTAGAACATTTAACAAAAGGATATGATTTACAACCCATTGTTTCGCATCTAATGGAAATCAAAGAAAAGGCCATATAGATATATGGGGAAAAACATATATTTCTATTTTGGAAAAAATATATATTTTTAAAAATGAGTGTTTCCAAATCTGGAAGAAGAGAAAGGGAAATAGATGATGATGAAGGTGGAGGTGTTTCACTTTCATACATCAACGACAATTACGTAAAAATAGATTGGAGGAGTACAATGCTCGGAAAATTAAACATGGGAGGGAGTGCAATTGAAAATTTAAATGATCCAACTAATCCTCAAGATGCTGCAACAAAAAACTACGTGGATGCTGCGGGTGGTCATACTTTTTTTACTAGGGATATGGATGGGAACTATGTGGCTGGGGAAAAATTTAAATTTAAATGGAAAAAAATTAGAAAATTTACCTCTTCCTGTTGATGAAAATGATGCAGCTAGTAAAAAATATGTTGATGAGGGTAACTCTTTCGAACATAGAAACGGGGGTTTTACAGCTATGGAGCATATATATTTAGGGGGTAAAAAGCTTGGTGGGTTGCGTGAGCCAGCAAGAGACAGGGAAGCAACAACTAAAAAATATGTGGATGATACTAGACAAGAAATTGAAGAACAAATAGCAGAAGTTGAAGGTAAAGTAAATGATGTCACTGCTGAACTGACAAAACAAAACGCATTCACCTCAAGAGATGGGAAAACCTTCAAAGTGAAAGGAACTATAGATATGGAAAACAATGTTTTAAAAAATATTGCTGAGGCCACCAGGGAAAAACGAAGCAGTGAGTAAAGGATATGTTGACAGAATGAAGGATTTTTTTGAAGAGAAGATTATAGAACTTGAAAAAGCGGATGGGGGCAATGGTGCCGTAAATGGATATATTGTACATAGAGATAGTGATATGAGGAATTTTAGGATTATTAACATGAAGGACCCAGAACAACCACAAGACGCAGCCACTAAGAAATATGTGGATGAAAAGGCGACAACTGTCGACCCTGGTCCGTTTTTGAAGGAAAACGGGAACTATTTAGCCACTTCTTCTTTAAACATGGGGTTTAAAAATATTCACAATGTTGCTAACCCTTCTGAAGAAAGTGATGTTGCCCCTAAAAAATATGTTGATGATGTAATTGCCTCCACAGAAAATACAGTTACAAAATACATAGATGATGTTACAAAAGATGTTGAAACAACAAAAAATAATTTTAGAATTTTAAAAGAAGCAGTGGAAAACAATATTTTAGTTTTAAACAATGCACAAGTTGACAATACTGAAACTTTAAAAAAAAAGAATAGTTGAATTTGCAAGCCAACAAATAGTTATGCTTCATGCTGAAGCAAAAGGCCCGATTAACAAGCAAACTTTTCCTTTTTATTTTGGTGGTGTTGGAAGAAAAAGAGATGATGGTGTTTATACTGATTAAAACTATCAGACATAGGTGGCTATGTTTTTCCTTACAAAGGGAAACTATTAAAATATGGTATATCTGTATTCTGCGGTGAACCATATCCAATTTCTTTAATAGAAACAAAAATTTTTAAAATGGAAGTTTTTTTTGTTGGTCCAGTAGATTCATTTTTAAATCTTTCTTTTCCGAAAGAAAAAAGATTGTATATAGAATGTGAAGAAAACAAAACCATATGTAAAAACATAGAACCTTTTTCATTTGATGAATGTTACTCAATTATATTTATGCCTTTGACAGACCACCCAGACATTAAAAAAATAGTGGTTACACTTGCTGTTCAATTAGATTTTGATGTTAACTTTTAAATTTGAAATATTTAACCTTGTTGAAGGGTTAAATATTCTATATTTTCCTTTTGATTTCGCTTTTCACCCCTGCAATTAGAACACGCTTTTGCTTTGTATAACTTGTAACATCTTACACAAAAAAGCATAAGATTTAGATTTTGCACCTTCATCAAGACATCAAATTTTTCCGATTGAAAAAGTTTTTCCAATATTTATTTTTAGATGGTTCAAGAATAAAGTTACTAATGGGTGAATAACCACATTCTTCTTCAATCATTTCAGCCGTTCCCAATACACGCAAAAGGTCAGGAAATTCGCTAAGACATGAAGGAGAGAGCTGCCCATCTCTATCTCTAAAGTCATAGTTTACATATACAAAAGGTACTATATGCATTTTTCTTAAACCTACAGGTTCAAATGCTTCATAATTTTTTCATAGGCGTATTACCTTTGAATTTTTTTTAAAAACTTCTGTTTGCTTATGCAATTCAATATCAGGTGATGAATGGCTATGTAAAAAGCAAATAGTTCGAGGTGTCGTATTCCTTGTAACATTGTGATCCTCACCAAGAATGAATATTGAAAAATACAAATCAAAGTTATTAGTTTGTTTTTTAGCTTTACTCCATTCGAAATATACAATTTTTTTAAGTTCTGCTATTACCCGGTATTTAAATTCTTCATACGTACAACGTTTCCCAGAAAATAGGGTAATGCCTTGTAAATCTTGTCGTTGAGTTCCCTCGCATGAAAGTCTTTCTAAAATATGCTTTTCTAACATTTCTTTTTTTTCTGCTACATTCATTTTTCTTACGTATTTTTTTTTACATATGTAAAAAATGCGTTCACTTCAAATAGTTGTATCTGACGACAAAACAACATTCACGACGCAATTCAGCCCACCTATCAAACTCGATACACCTTGTGAAATGTCTCTGGTCAATCTTGAGACATATTACAGCTTTCCAAATATTCACCCTGGAAACAATGTTTTCAAATATTCGAGTGACAACGGAGCCACGTGGCACAAATTAAAAATTCCAAAAGGGAGCTATGATCTGATAGATATCAGCAATGCCCTCAGTGTTTTCATGAGAGAAAACGGACATGATGAAAGAAATGATGAATATCCTATTACAATACAAGCAAATTTTAACACCCTTCAAACATTGCTTCATATTCAAAATGGCTATATTGTTGATTTTGGAGGAAGGACATCGCTAGCAACTGTTTTAGGTTTTAGGTCAAAAGAATACAAAGCCGGATATTACAAAAGTGAAAATGTTGTAAATATACTTTCAATCAATTCAATACTCGTAAATGTTGATGTAATTGAAGGAAGTTACGTAAATGGAACAAGAGCAAATACAATATATAGTTTTTTCCCAAATGTAAACCCCGGTCACAAGATTATAGAAAGGCCAACATTTCCCATATATCTACCTTTGCTATTAGAAAATATACACAATATGACAGTTTCACTAACTGATGAAGAAGGTAACCCTTTGAATTTGAGGGGAGAAAATGTAACTATTCGTTTTCATCTCCGTGAAATAGTGTAAATCATATATGAAAAAAGTATTACATATATAAAATGACAAAGACCGATTACGAAATCAGAAAAGTTACTCTTTCAGAGGGACAAAAAGAAAAAATAGCAGCAACTGCCAAAAACAAATGTAAAACAAGTATTCGTTTTACTGCTTCAAATATGGGAGGTATTGATACATTCTATTTTACAAATAGCAAACTTTTAAGAATGGAGAAAACTTTTTCAAAAAACAAAGGGGTAGACCTTCTTCTTTCATTTGCTCAAGTTCGACACAATGCAAAACACGGGGGATTTTTACCTGGCTTAGCTGCTAGAGCTTTGCCTATGCTAGCTAAAACAATACTACCCTCTTTAGGTGTAGGCGCCCTTTCTGGTTTAGCCTCTTCAGGAGTTCAAAAAGCAATAGGCAACGGGTTGTATTTAAAAAAGGGTGGCATTGTCACTCAGGTGGAAACTGATGGGGAAGGACTATATCTAAAATCACATCAAGGAAATGGCTTTTCTCAATATGGTGACGGTTTGTATCTTGTTCATGGTAATGCTGTACAGGATGGGAGTGGGTTGGTGCTAGGACCTAACTCGCCATTTAAAAATATCCCTATTCTTGGGGCACTCTTGTTAATTGAATAGTATGAAAGATTGATATTAAAAAATGAACAAATTCGTATTTAAAATGGAAAGTAGACAACCGAAAACTATACATTGGATGCCTCACGAAAATTTAAAATATCCTTCAAAGAAACAAAGTAATACGAAATGGATGATATTTACACAGGTTGCAATGAAAATAGAACCAAAAGAAGGAAAAAGGATATCTCTCGGTTTTGGGTATGTGATGTCTAAGGGTGTAATATGCATTTCATCCTCACCACAGTTAAAACTTTCTCTGGGTGTAGTGAATGGGGTGTATAGTGATTCTGAGACGAATGATATAGTAATATATCTTTACAACTTTTCACAAAATGTTGTTTCCATCCCTGAAAATTCTCTCCTCTGTTTTGTTCAATATTTAAGATCTTAAATTACTATATTTAAAAAGATGACTGATTTAGACGTTCAACCATCCAAGAAAATATACCCTTCTCTCCCAAGAGAAAGGTCACAACCATCAGCACCACCTTCATCCATTGAAATGAGTGTTCTCGAAAATGACAATGGTCACTCCTTTCGTCTTCAAAAGATATCAGATATTCAAACTTTTCTCGAGAATGAAGCGCGTATTAGGGAACAATTGAGCAAGAAGTATTTAAAAATATCAAAAGTGGTAGACAATGTTGAAGTAGGATTGACAGTAATATGCATCGGTGCAGGAGCAGGAGGCGTTACATTGCTTTCAACTGTGGTAGCAATACCAGCAGCTATAGCAATTGAGGGCTGTGCTTTAGGTGCGGGTCTCGCTACTTTGATAGGTAAATTTCTCGTCCGAAGAACCAGAACAAAATCAGAAAAACATTTAAAAATCAAAATATTGGCTGAATCAAAATTGAATACGTTACATACACATATATCGAAGGCCATCGCTGACAATGAAATAGATCATTCAGAGTTTAGCCTAATCCTGGGGGAATTAGAAAAATACAAGACTATGAAAGAAGAAATTAGAACAAATTCAAAGAAAAAGATTACAGCGGAAGAACAAGAGAGCCTAATTGAAAAAGGGAGGCAAGAGGTTCGCGAATCCTTTCGGAGGTCGGTGGAAAAAAATCATGGGAGCACCCTTCCGTATTAAATGTCCTAAATTTAAATTTTCGTGTGCTTGTGAAATAGGAAACGCTGAATAGAGCAATATGTAATATATCTTGCAATATATTACATATTGTAGCATGATTAAAATGAGAAAATATTTACACATTAGAAAATGTCGTTTTTAAACATATCGAACCCTCAAATGAGGGAATCACTTGTAAAAGATTACCTAGCCACTATGGGAAGAATACGTTCAAGGGACAGGGCTGAACTAATGGGTGAAATGCATAGGGAAAAAGAACTATCCAAATTTTTTAAACCTGTCACGGCAACTACTACGCAGCTTGAGGAAAAGCTGACAAAAAAATAGAAGAAATTCCTAGGAGCCTTGAGGCACTACCTGGAAGACTAGCCCAGGCTTTGCCAGCTCCTCCAATTGTGGTACCTCCACCTTTGGAAACAGTTGAGGGAGCAGTTGGAGGGGTAGAACCTGGTTTTAAAATTAAAACTGAAGGTAAAATAGATGAAGAATTAACGGCATTTCTCACCACTTTCCACATTGAAAAAGAAAAAATGAGACCATTGCTTAGAATGGAAGAAGAGGGATATCTATCTATAGGAGGTAAACCCTTAAATATTGGATTGAACAAAATTAAATATGATGGTGAAGAATATGAAAAAACACCCCAACTATTGGATTTGATTTTTTCAGTAAATCCTACAGAAGAAAGTATTTACAATATACAAGCAAGACAAGATTATGGAGAAATTATAGAGAATTCGAAGGTGCTCTATCAGGAGGGAAGTGAAACAAAGTCAAATAAAAAAATTATACAAGGTCCATTAAAAGAAAAATGGAAAAATATCCTTAATTCAATATGGGAAACTATCAAAGAAAAAAAGAAAACAAAAACAAAAACACCAATATCAACACCAACCAAAGAAACAGGTGCAATTCCAAAAACAACAAAAGAAAAAGGTGGTGATGGGGTGAAAGGTAAAGGTGTCGGTGGTTGTCACAAGAAAAAAACTATATTTCTTTCACGTGATCCGATTGCTTTGGCTGATAGGCTTACCCTTCTTTGTGGAAGTAAGCAAGCTGGTAACACTGGGGTTCAAAATGAAATCGTTGCAATCTGTGATGAATTGATTAGGCAGAAGGTGATGAACAGAAAAGAACGTGACCAAATTCTTCACACTATCTAAAAAATATTTTTAATATTAAAAATGATTGTTTCAACAAAACAACAAGGATACAAAAGACAATATGTCTACGGTGGTGCTAATTTGTTTACACCAGTTTCACAAATGATAGGAAAAATATTTTCAAGTGCTGCTGCAAAAACTGCGCAAAATGTTGCAACGGAGACAGCAAAGAAGGCAGCTTCTGATATTGGGAAAATGGCTTTACAGAAAGGAACAGAGAAGGCTGTAGAAGTGGCTAAAGGAAAAATTAGCAAGTTGCTATCTGCTAAACCAGCGCAAGTAGCTGCGAGTTCTCCGGTTCCATCTATTGTAGTTGACACTCCTAGTCTCGGAAAAGTTCCACAACCTTACACGGATGGACTGACAAGGGGTTTAGGAATTAAAGTAATATGAAAGTTTTTAAACATATATTAAAATGGCATCTGCAGAGATATTACATTGGTCACCCAGTGTTCTCGTTGATGAGAGCATTGAAAAATATCAATATCATGAATATCCTCCTGATATAGGAGTTGCTCAATTAAATACACCTGGAGAAATTAGGCTAATCATTGAATCACAGGATATTTTTACTCATCCTAGTCAGAGTTACTTACATATTGTTGGAGAACTCGTAAAAGCTGATGGAACCACATATGCTGCTGATGCAGCGGCAGCTATTGCAAACAATGGTATACTCAATCTTTTTTCACAAATTAAGTACACACTTTCAGGGCAAGAAATAGAACACATATTGTTCCCTGGACAAGCTTCCACAATGTTAGGTCTGTTGAAATACCCGGATGACTTTAGTCAATCGAGGGGGTTGAATCAATGTTGGTTTAAAGATAGTGGTAATGGTGGTGCAAACAATGACAACAAGGGGTTTACAACAAGACAAAAATTAATCGTAAATACAAGCCTTCCCAGAGGAAGTGTTTCTTTTAGCATACCATTGTCTCACATTTTTGGATTTTGTGAAGACTATGACAAAGTACTATACGGGTTGAAACAAACACTCTCTCTAATACGAAAAGGCGACAATGAAGCAATTCATAGGTCTAATGCTGTTGGTGTTGATGCAGGAAAAATTAACCTTTTGAAAGTATCCTGGTATGTTCCTCATGTTCTTCCTTTTGATGAAGTAAAATATGCTCTATACAAACAAATAGAAAGCAAGACAGAAACAAAAGTTGGTTTTAAAAGTAGACATTGTGGTTCTATGGATGTGCCACAAACTACCGGTTTTACATGGAGATTAGCAGTAAAAACAGCTGCAGAAAAACCCAGGCTTTTGGTTCTTGGGTTTCAAACAGGAAATAGAGATATTCAAACTGAAAATTCAGCAATTTTCAATCATGTAAATTTAAAAAATGCTCATGTGTTTCTAAATTCGGAGAGATATCCTGAAATAGATTTTTCTGTAAATTTTCCTGCAAATGAATATTCTCGGGCATATCTTGCAACTTCTAATTTTAGAAATATTGCTGATGGAATACCTGAATTAGCTTCAAACTTTGGCATCAATCCTATAGATTTCAAAAGCCTTTTTCCACTGTTTGTTTTTGACCTTTCAAAACAAAGCGCAAGGTTGAGGGCTAGCGTTGTAGATGTTCAAGTAAGGGCTGAGTTTTCAGAAAATGTACCAGCCAATACAAAAGCGTACGCTGTATTGATATCAGACAAGATTTTTTCACTTGATTCTGATGGCAAAAAAATGAATGTAATGTTTTAAGTCTATATATATTGAAAAATATATATAGACTTTACTCTGAAACGAAAGTATAACCTAATGTAACATTTCTACATTTCTTTTTTTGTTTAGTTATTTTTTCCTTTCCAAATCTTACGTACATAGGTGATTGTATTTTTTTTTTAAATCTTTGTTGATTTCTTTGATTTTGTTGATTTCATCCTGAAGAAAAGAACCGTGAACTGCAAAAGGTTCTTTTCCATCTTTTGAAACATATAGCAGTGTTCGCGTATTTCCACGAAATGAATCTTCAGAAAATGATTTACATATATATTCACCTTCTTCAATGTCCTTAGCTTTTTTGTGGTTTTTGTCAAAATCTATTACTTGAAGCGTTGGTATTTTGTTTGCTTCCTCTTTAAGAGAGTTTTCATATTCTTCCTTGATTTTTTTCAATTGCTGATTTACAGTTTTTAATTTGTGTTTTTCTACAAATGAATCTAAATTTAAATCTGGTACAAGCTTTGTATTTTCTGAATTGCCAAGAACTTTAAGAAAACCATATTTCATATAGTATACAGGGCAATTAGGCTTAAATTTTGTTGTTCTTTTTGGAGACGAACAAACGCATAATTTTTTTTTTCTTCCCTTCTTTTCAAAACGTTTAGAATATATCTGTTTGCAAAACATACACCTTTTTTTCCTTCTGAGTCAAGATATGCTAAAAGTACACATTTTCCGTAATCTTTGTAACCATATATTCTAATAGTATAGTTAGATTTTTTTAATCTTTCTTTAAATTCATCTGTTGATTCATATGTTTTAAAATCCCCATCTATTTCTTTTTTTCTTTTTTCTGATTCTTTTACTTTTTTGAAGTTTTTAGCAGCTGTTGCGATTTCTTTTTTTCGAGCTTCTTGTTTTGCAATATATTCAATTCGGTCTTTCTCCACTATTTCCAATATCCTCTTTTTCCATTCCTCGCTAATATATTGTTCCTGAATATGGAAAAAAAGTATTTCGCGTTCTCTTGTTGATTTTGTTGATATATTTCTTTCTGTAGGTATTTCATGTATTTCATTTTCTATTTTTTTGTTCCTAATCTATGCTTTTCTTTTTTTTTGTCTCCAAATCCATTTTTTATTTTCCGTATCTGGAAGTATATTACTTGGGGTGACTGTTTTTAAAATTTCATCTTTTTGCTGTTGTGTAGGTTTGTTGGTTGAAACCAATATTGTGGGGCCTTCTTTCATCCAACACGTCAGTTTTTTCATGATGATTCTTTTTTTTTTTTTTCTTCTTCTTCTTCTGTATCAAACTCAACTAAAAAAATCGGGAGTCCACTAAAACCAAATTCTGATATGCTCCATTTTTTTAGCATTTTCCCAATCATGATTGCATTCTTTTTCATATTCTTCTTTTTTGCTTTCTGCCATTTCTTTCGTGTTTTCTTCTTTGTTTTTGATTTTGCTGACAGAACATTTTACTCCTGCGTATCGTTTTGTCAAAGATGAACCATACCAAACATGAGTAATATCACCAGTTGCTCTATTTGCTAAAACGCAACTTCTTGTAATTTCTGAAGCCAAAAGTTTCCACTGTTCTGCACCTGGTTGAATATGAAATATTTTTAAATTTTTGACTAAATCAAACTCTTTTTCTAAAATGTTTAAATAGTTCTTTCTGTAATCAAAGCCAAAAACTGAAACTTCTAAACGCGTCATTCCTCTTTCCAAAACATCAGGATGTCTAAAAGTTTTTTCTAGGTGTTCATCTGGAGAATGTACATACTCGCACAAATGCGAACCTTCTTTTTTTTTTTTAACATCACCTGCTTTAAAGTTTGAAACGATTTTGTTGTAATATTTTACTGCAACATCAATACCATTAGGGAGGGTTTTCCTATATTTTACAATATTTCTACCAGATGTATATATAGTATCTTCGAGAATTGGACATTAGTAAAACTCACCCTTTTCTTCTATTGTTGTGTAATCAGGAACGGTTTCTTTTTTTCGCGAAAACCTAATTTTTTAAAATATTCATATAGTGTTTTTCTTTCTAAAGTTCCAGAAAAATCCCTAGTATAGTCAATAGAATGCAAACTATAGCCTCAATCATTTAACTGCATTTCCAGATTTTTTAAATTTTTTAAAACTACATCTAATGGAAGTTCAGATGTATCAATTTTGTATTTAAATGCTGCAACTGGTTCGCGATTCTCATGTTTTTTTAAAAAATGCTTTTTTCACTTTAAAATCACTTCTTTTTCCCAACTCGTTGACTGCTTTCATAATGCCACCTTTTGAATGTATGCTGGTAGTAAAAGCTATTTTTTGATTTTTACATTCTTGTCCAAATGCACACATAGTATAGGATTTGATTAAACCCAGAATAATTTTAGCTGAGCCGGTTTCTTTCCCATCTTTAGAGTTGCCTTTACACTTGATTCCATTCTTTGTTTTCTCAGTTTCATCGGCACTAAGATACCCAAAAACATATAAGTCATCTATGAAATGAGGAATTCCTTCTAAAGGTTGAAGGCATGTTTTTCCTTTAGAATTTTGTATAGTCTACTTTTGATATATCTGAAACCAGATTAGAATCATATGTATTTTCAACTGCTAAATGATATATTACGGATTTTTTTTACCTGAGTCCTAATTTACGTAAATTAATTCCTCCGATATTTGTAATGTTACTCATTTTTCTAATGTGTTAAAATTACTTAAATTAAAATATTTTTGCAATAGTATTACGTATTTTCCTTTGTTTTGCCTATTTGTCCCCCTCACTCACCTACCCGGCTTGACCGATTTGCGCTCCTTTCAGCCTTTTCAGCCCACCCACCGGCTAACCCACCCACCCGGCAAACGCTGACAAGCCCATCTTTTCAACATCTGAGACAGCTGAGAAACTGAGGAACTGGATAGCCTTTTCCTCCTCCCCCTTCCACCTCAAAGGGTTAGCCTGCGTAGCAGGCTAACCGGGTTAGCCGGCTTTGCCGCCTAACCTGGCTAAGGGAGGGAATCGAGTCATTCGAGTCAGGGGGTTAGTCAGTTAGTTAGTTAGCCAAGCCATTCGAGTCAATTGTAAACAAGTCATTCAGTTAGTCAGTTAGTCAGTTAGCCAAGCCATTCGAGTCAATTGTAAACAAGTCATTCAGTTAGTCAGTTAGTCAGTTGGTGGGGTGTGGTGGTTGGTATAATGCAAACAAAACAAAACAAAACAAAACAAAACAAAGCAAAGCAAAACAAAACAAAACAAAACAAAGCAAAGCGATACAAACATATCCATATTTGTGGTATGTTTGTATTTTTAAGGTTGTTTTGTGGGTAGTCGAAAACTAGTAGTCGAAATTTTGGGTGAGGCCCCGTTTATTACAACAAATATATAAATCAAAATAAGAAAAAAATACGATTGAACTCCTATATATACTCTCTCAGTTGGATCTCGGACCTCCTCTAGGTAAAATCTATGTACATTTATTCTTTGACCTACACTATGTACAGTTGGATCTTGGACCTCCTCTAGGTAAAATCTATGTACATTTATTCTTTGACCTACACTATGTACAGTTGGATCTTGGACCTCCTCTAGGTAAAATCTATGTACATTTATTCTTTGACCTACACTATGTACAGTTGGATCTTGGACCTCCTCTAGGTAAAATCTATGTACATTTATTCTTTGACCTAAACTATGTATGGTTCGATCTTGGACCTCCGCTACGACAGTGGGATTTTGAACCTACAGTGTGTACAGTCGAATCTTGGATACACACTATGTACAGCTAATCTTAAACCTACGCCCCATACAGTCGGATCTTCAGTCTACGCTTTGAACAGTCAGATCTTGGAGCTACACAATGCATAGTTGGATCCTTTTCCTAGGTAATATACAATTTGATCTTAGACTTACATTATGTTCAGTTGAAGAAGTTTTTACCTACACTTCGTACATATGGATTTTGGACCTCCGCTTTTTATAGATGGATCTTGGACATACAGTATGTACGACTGATCTTTGACCTACACCATGCATAGGCGGATCTTGGAACTAACTACACCGTGTTTAGTTGGATCTTGGATTTATACAGTGTACAGTCGGATTTTTGTCTACATTTTGCACAGTTATCAACCCTTATCCTGCTATATAAGTAGTAAAAAATCTTAAACCTACACAATGTACAGTCAGATCTTGAATCTATACGATGTGCAGTCAGATCTTGAATCTACACAATGTGCAGTCAGATATTGGACCTACACTATGTTTGGTTGGATCTTGGTCCTGTACTGTGTACAGTCGGACCTTGAAATTGCACTTTGTACTGTCGAATGCTCATGATCCCAGACAATGTACAGTTGGATCTCGTTCCTGCACTTTGTACGGTCGAATCTTGGTCCTACATTATGTATATTGAATTTTGAGACCGCACATGGTTCCAGACAATGTACAGATGGGGCTTGGCCGTACACTATGTACAGTCGGATATTGGTAATACACATTGTTCATCGTATCTTGGATCTACACAGTGTACAGTCGGATCTTTAACCTACACGCTGCACAGTTGGATCTTGGATCTATACTATGTACAGTTTGATCTTGGTCCTAAACAGTATATAGTCAGATATTAGCCCTACATAATGTGCAGTCGGATTTTTGTTCGAGATTACATGTATATACAATTGGATCTTGGACTTATATTATGAACAGTTGTATTTTTTACCTTTACTGCAGACATTAGGATCTTAGATCTCCACTATGTACAGTTGGATGTTGGACCTTCACAACATACAGTTAGATATAAGACCTACACCCTGCGCAGTTAGATAATGGATGTACACAATGTAAGCCGGATTTCGAAACTACGCCAATTTCACTCGGATCTTGGACCTACACAACGCACAGTCATATCTTGGGCCTACACTATGTACAGTTGGTTGTAAGACCCTTACAATGTGCTGGGACACAGTATATGTTCTTATCTCAGATGTTTACTGGGCATGGTAGTGAGAACAACTGCATTTCTTTTTTTTTTTTTTGGGGGGGGGGGGGCGGAAACAAGGGTAGCAAGCAATATTTTTTTTTTAACTTTCCGGAGAAAGAAGGCATTTTAAAACATTGCTTGAAGTGAAATAAAATGCTGGTCACCAGTTCTCTCTCCGTTTTCCAAATGTTTTCTTTCCTTATAAAGACATTTATTTCATCATCTGAGCCACATTTGTCGTCTGTCAAAGCCTTTACTACTAATAAGGGTAAATCTTAAACTTAGGTAAAAAGTTAAGTGGTAATATGTGAAATTCGGGTATTCTGGACAAGTTTAACCCTTTCCGAAACCACAAATTTTAGACCCTTCCAAACTGAAAGCATCTGCAGACGACAAATTTAAAAGTGGTACAAATGAACTTAAGGTTTTTGACAGGGTAGAAAACATTGTGGGAAAAAGAGAAAATGCTTGTTACCAGCATTTTCTCCTTTTCCCACTATATTTTCTAAAGGCTTCTTCCTCATGGTCGTGGAAACAATGGGTTGTTTTGTAAAGGGTTAATCCGATTAGAAAGTTTATGTTTCACCAACCATTCTTAAGAACATTCTTGGTCTTATTCTCAAGAATTTTCTAAATGGTTTAGCCAATCAGGAATTGTATTATTTTCTAAATATAGAATTAGACTAGACTGAAATTATGAAAGTGGTCAATATGGACCTGGTCTTTGCTAAGACAAGAGCTATTAGGTCGATTTAATCATTTTATTACTTTCTGGCAAAATCGACAGCAGACGACTGCGGAAAATGTTCTCCTAAAATATCGTTGGTTAGCTTTTTATCAAACGAAACATTTTTAGACTCGTCTAAATGGAAAGCATTTGCAGACGACAAAAGAAATACGGTATGGCTAAAATAATTGGTTTTGTCTCTGAAAGCTTCGAAAATGTTATGAGAAAAAGAGAAAATGATGAATACCAGTTTTTAAATGCATTTTTCTTCAAGGTCGTTAAAAACTTGGGATTGCTTAGTCAACCAGATTTAATGTTTTATCCGTACATACGTGCAGAAAACATTGTAGCAGTGCTTTCAAAAGTGCAAGTTCGGCGCAGTATGATCCCTATTTTTGTAGTCAAAAAGCTCCTTTTGACAGCAAATAACAATGATGGGGTCAAAAGAGAAAGACACTTTATCAGATGACAAAATTTCAGACAGTTGAAAGCATTTGCAGACGATAAATTAAGTGTGGATCAAATGATGGGATTGTCAAATGATGAGAGTAGAAAGTATTGTGGGGAAAGGAGAAAACGCTTGTCATCAGCACTCTCTTCTTTTCCCACAATGTTTTCAGGAATTTCTTTCTCAGGGTCGTTAAAACTCGGTATTGTATGGTAAAGGCTTAACCGTTTACCAAAAATCCATTGTTTTAATGACCCTGAGATAAAAGGCTTTTTAAAACATTGCGAGAAAAGGACAAAATTCTGGTTACCGCCATTTTCTTCATTTCCCACAATATTTTCTACCCTTTCAGAGTTAAATGTCATAATTTGGGCCACACTTCATTTGTCGTCTGCAACAGATTTGAATTTACCCTTATCCTGCTAAATAAAAGAAACGAAACTTCCAAACCGACAATATAAACCCAAATTTTCCTATTTCAAAAGTATTTTTGGGGCAAAGATATCTCCTTATCGGACAGCGTAGATCCAAGATCAGACTGCACGTTCTGTGCAGTCTGATCTTGAACTACACTGTCCGCAAGAGGTCAGTGAGTCGCGTTTAGCAGCCTAAGGGTAAAATTTTGTTGCTTGTTAAAGAGTAAAAGAGTGAGAAACTCTGAAAATGAGGGATTCTGCCTTTTGCATGCAAAAAATTGACTCCTTTGAGTTCATTTCTGTCAAACAAAGCTATATTTTAACCCTTTACCAAACAACGAAATTTTGGACCTGTC
Source organism: Tridacna gigas (assembly GCA_945859785.2). Lineage (NCBI taxonomy): Eukaryota > Metazoa > Mollusca > Bivalvia > Cardiida > Cardiidae > Tridacna > Tridacna gigas. The sequence continues at coordinate 62,127,117 of OX244034.2, read as the reverse complement.
CAATCGCAAAGTATTTGCAGACATCAAATCAAATGTGGATAGTGTGGCTCAAATGATGGAATTTGTGAGTGAAAGAGCACAAAACACTATGGGAAAAGGAGGGAATACTAGTAACCAGGTGATGAAGGAATTTGCGAGTGAAAGGGCAGAAAACATTGTTGGGAAAGGAAACAATGTTGGTAGCCAGCGCTTTTCTACTCTTCCCGCAATGTTTCCTAAGCCTGAGAACTGCCTTTGGGTTGTTAAAACTCGGGATTGTGTAGTAAAGGGTAAAAAGGTACTTCAAGGCCTTTGTACACCCAAGTTAACCCTGCCCCCCTCACCCCCGATATTTATTTCTAAGCCTGTTAGATTTTCAAGCTGAATAATCTACAATAATAAAACTTGTATAGAATATACGAGTCATGCTCTGTGGAAAGGGGCCTTAAAGCATCTGCAAAAAGTATCGACCCAGGTCAGCCTGCGCAGTCCGCGCAGGCTGACCCGGGCCGAAACTTTTCGCTATTGGTCAATTTTCTGTATGTCAAAGGACCAGTCCACCTCATGATTCTGTTGGTTGCTAGACAAAATGATTTCTATGGATCCATGATAATTTGATTACTTGCTTGGTATCATATATTATGGAGATGCATTAAACCCCCTTTTGCCAGAGCATGGCTCATATCTTTATGAAGGTATCTCACTTAAAGCCTCTTATGCGACGTGTCGGGTGTGCTCCTGTTTGGTGACAAGGCGGTCTGACAGCAAGCCGATACGAACTTTATAATTAGTAACAACCGGTCCATCTGTTATCAAAATCATTCAGCTACCAAAGCCACTAAGTATTAGTGTTGCCTCAATCCTCAATTTCCTATATTCTCGATAGGGTCACAAGGCTTGATCCTTTACTGATTTAGTGTCTTTACGACACGTAAGGCTGACTTTTGTAAATATTGTAGGAAAAAAGAGTGAATACTGGTGACCACCATCTTCTCCTTTTCCAACTATGTTTTTCTTCCCCTTTTTCACGGACAAGCCCCATAATGTGCGCAAATTTGAATTGCCGTCTGCAAACGCTTCTATTATGGACTCAACTAAAATCTTATATTTAGATAAAAGGTTATGGGTAAATTTCGAAAGTGTGCGTAGAATGTCCTTGGAGGTAACTTGAAATAGGACTTAAACAAAGTCAGGCTGACATGGGTCGAAAAGTTTTGCTTTGGTAGCTCCTCTGCATGTTTAACTCTCTACCACACAATCCCGGGTTTTCACGACCCTGGATAAGAAGTGCTTTTAAAAAAACATTGTGGGAAAAGGAGAAAATGCTGGTAACCAGCATTTTCTCCTTTTCCCACAATGTTTTCTTCCCTATCATGGACAAATTTTGTCATTTGGGCCACTTTTTATTTGTCGTCTGCAAATGCTTTCAATTTGAACCAGTCTAAAATTTTGTCGTTTGGTAAAGAGTTAAAAACCATTCTAGTTCATGATTCAGTCAGTTTTTTTTAACCCTTAGACTGCTAAGCGTGACTCAAGGACCTTTTGCGGACAGTGTAGATCAAGATCAGACAGCAGTCTGATGTTGGATCTACACTGTCCGATAAGGAGATATCATTCCTCCAGAAATACCATTGAAACAAAAAAATCTTGGTTTTTACAATGGACTTGAAAGTTTCATTTCACTTATTTAGCAGGATAAGGGTCAAAAATGGGATTCGTATTGTGCTTCGGCTTGCTTGGTGTAATGTATTCGGATCATGCATTCCATCTGTTTCTAACAGAGCGCTGCTTAATTATACAATTTATATTCTGCCTCTTTCCACGAATGAAAGTACAATTTACCGAGATTATGATTATAATGATCCCTATCCCATGGGCTTGGCGAAATAAGAGGACGGTTTCGGTCAAAGATCAGACAGCACGTCCTGCGCAGTTTATACAAATTCCCCATCACTGAGCGCCTCAGGGCCAAAACATTCGATGCAGACGGCTGGTAACCTCGGTATAGACAGATAAGTCGATTTGTCAATGTCAGAATGAAGAGACAAATAAAACGCTGGTTCAAAGTTGGAACTACAAGTTTGCAACTCGGAGGGGATTGCGTGGGGAGAAGGGGGTGTTCAAGGGAGATAAACACTACTTTAGGTGTCACACCACTGGTTTTTTGCCATATTGAAAATAGAATGAAATTGACCATCTTTGAAGCTTCACAAATCGCTTAATGGCAAAACTTTGGCTTTACCGTCTCTTGATCTCAAAAGTATAGTCATAGTCCTTCAAAAAATGCATACAAAACAATATGTCAACCGATTGCGTTTTTCGCTAAATCCCAATCAATAAAGGCACCCTAGAAATTGTCCTCTCAAAAATGCCTGTTCACCGCCATGACCCCAAGTTTTTGGCCCTCCACTGGCATAAAATCACATCTAAATGGTCCCCCACTACCTAAATTTGAAGCAAATCTAAATTGTATACCACCAAGCCCTCTCAGCTCCACGAAACAGTGCAACAAATGTGCTACTGCAAAATTTCACATCGGACTACTTTTGACTGCTACGACCCGGAAGCAAACTCGCAGTGGTGCGACACCTTTATAGTTTATCGTTCTGACAGACCTGCCTTTCTTAGTTTACTTAGTTTATAAATAGCACCTTCTAGAAAAGTCCAGCGTATTCGGTGTGAAGCACAAACACGATGAAAGTAAACAACTTTTCAATCTCCAGAATGTTGGCCGTGGCTATAAGATAAAGAGAAATCAGCAATGACATATCAGTTAGTAACAAAACAACAATCACTGAATCTAAGACGAAGGAAAGGAAAACAAATAATTCGCAGTTAACGATGGCTCTGTTTCCGAGAGGATTTTTCTCCGACTGGTCCAGTGACTTCGATAACACTTGGAGGCTTCTGCATGTCCCGGTTCAGCCTCCGAGGAGACTCGAACGCGAGTTTAAAGACATAAAGAAGCAAGTGTCAGGCGATCACATGTTGGAGTACGAAAACCCATACGTCAAGGACGAGGCTGGTAACCGACGGTTGCAAGTTCGATTCGACGTGCAGGCATACAAATCGGATGAAATCACGGTGAAAACGGTGGACAACAAACTTGTGGTACACGCTAAACATGTGGAAGAAGGACCCGGAAGGAGAAACTGTTCCGAGTTTACCCGAGTCCTAGGACTGCCCGAAGGTATGGACCTTAAACAGCTGAAATCCACGTTGACAAAAGAGGGTGTGTTGCAGATAGAAGGACCGGCACCGCCAGCGATAGAACAGCCGAAAGAGAGTATTGTGCCCATTGAACATTTGTGATTGTTTGAACTTTGAAACAGACCTTATTCAGTCAGTCTAGTTTTTTAATATAATTCAAAAACATTTGAACCATGCTCTGTGAAAAGGGGGCTAAATGCATGGAGAGGGGGGGGGGGGGGGAGTATCGACCCAGGTCAATCTTCGCAGTCCGCGAGGGCTAACCTTTTCGCTATTGTTAAATTTTCTTTATGTCCAAGGACCAGTCTACTTCATGATTAATTCGGTTGTTAAAAAGTGGCTATACTGGATCCATAATAATGTCCTTGCTTGATTGGCATCATGCATCACGGAGGTGTAGTAAGCCCAGTTTTGCCAGAGCATGGGTTATTTATTTACCTAATGATTGTTCATTTTTTATATCAGGTCATTTTTGAAGAATAGGTCTATGGTGAATTGATGTCAAGGGCATGGTTAATCAACATCACACGCTGTATGATATTCAAAGTTTTTTTTTTCTTCTATCTTTTTGTACAATCACTTCACAAATGGCAAGTTCGAAAAATAAAAACATTGCATTCAAACTGCTTTAAATCTAAAATCATTGTCATTATTGTAACGTTAATTTTCTTTCAATGTTGATTTGCTTAAAATCTTAGTTCCGTATTTGTTATTTTACTTTGTTTCATTTTCGCACGAGAGAGAGAGAGAGAGAGAGAGAGAGAGAGCACAGGACAATTAAAAATGTGCTGTGCGGTTTCAGAGAAGTGTTAAACTGAGAGAAAGAAAGAAAGAAAAGAGAAAGGCAGAATGTGGGTTGTTCCAAAGTTGAGCCTGCTAATCACGAGATTCAACCTCAAACCTTTCCTGCGAGAAACCTATGCTCAATCCCTACACCACTCTCTTCAAAGATAAAGACAGAATCTTGAAAGAAATTAAAACATAATCAAAAGTCGAAGCAGGACTTCGCAAAAAAAAGCAAAAGACTATTAAATTCACCTTTTTTTTCACGTCCTTTTCAGCAACACTTCAGTAATATTACGACGGCCAATGATTCAGGACTATATTTCCTTTTCCCACAGTTGTTTCTACCCTGTTAATCACAGATACTATCATCTGAAACTTAAAGTTGTTTTTGCTTCTGCAAATGCTTTCAATGTGGAAGAGTTTAAAATTTTCTCGTCTGGTAAAGAGTTCATCTAAATTCAAGACTAGGGTTCTTGCTTATAAAACTTTTCTGGGTACTCAGTCCAGATAAGCACGGAATCTTAAAATAATTTCATTGCAATAACAAAATGTGATTCGGAAAGGCCACCAGCATCGAACGAAATCGGACTATTTGTTTGGTTGACTGATGTAAATAAAGTACGACGATCATGTGAACAGTGAAGCTGCCACTAATGTTGACAGACGCCACCGTTCTGTAGTCCCTCAAACCTACTGTAACGTGTCTTATGCCCATTTCTATTTGAGCTGTGCTCCATGAAAAGGGAGCTAAATGCATCTGCGAAAAGTATCGACCCAGGTCAGCCTGCGCAGTCGCGCACCCTGACCTGTGTCGAAACTTTTTGCTATTCGTCAATTTTCTACATGTCAAAGGACCGGTGTACCTCATGATTTAGTCCGGTGTTATATACAAAATGGATTGTATGGATCCATAATTATGTGATAACTTGCTTGGTACAATGCATCACCGATATGCATTCCCCCCCTTTTGCCACAGCGTGGCTCATTTACTTTTGGAAAATTGTCTGGAGGGAACATCCCATTGCCAATCCCCCATCTCCTTTTCTATGAACTTACTAGACCTCATACAGATTTAGTTCCTATAGTACCCTATGGTACCAGTCTTCGTGTATCATTGAAAAAAAAAAAAAAAAATCAAATGAAGAGATGGTAGAGTCAAATTGTCAAAAGCAAAATGCAGAACTTTACTATATCAGCCATGCTCTGTGCAAAAGGAGTCTAATGTATCTGCAAAAAGTATCGACCCAGGTCAGCCTGTGCAGTCCACGCAGGCTGACCTGTGTCAAGACTTTTTGCTATCGGAAAATCTAGCCTATTTTCTGCATTTTAAAGGTCAATTCTACCTCATGATTCAGTCGATTGTTTGAAAAAATGGATTTTACGGATACATGATTATGTGATGGTTTTCTTGGTAAAATGCATCATAACGGCGAAGCATTAAACCCCGTTTTGCCAGTTCGTTGCTCCAGTACATATGAGCATACACCGGCAAAAGGGGGCTTAATGCATCGCCGTTATGCATTGTACCAATCAAGCCATCACATACTAGTAATTATGGATCCATAATTGCCACCTTTTTTAGCAACCGACTCAATCATGAGGTAGACTGGTCTTTGGACATGCAAGAAAACTGACCAATAGCGAAAAGTTTCGTCCCAGGTCAGCCTGCGCGGACTGCGCAGGCTGACCTGAGTCGATACTTTTCGCAAATGCATTCAGCCCCCTTTTCACAGAGCATGGTTCATATATGCCACATTTTTCAGTAAATACTGACACAGAATACGAGTATATGTCAGTAGTGATCACACTTGTCTCCTATCGTGTTGGTAGATAGATCTAGGCCTAGAACCACAATACTGAGTCAAGCATGGCAAATACCATCTTCGCTAGCCAAGGGTAACGACCAGTTTCCAGTTGAGCAGTTAGAAGCAGGACTTGAAACCAGGGGCTTGCTTGTTCGAGTCTTTAGTTCTGCCAATTTCTTTCGGAGGAGTAATGATAGTCATTGCGACAGGACTCCTGTCACTATCACTGCTGATCATTGTTTCGAGTATGGTTATGTGGGAAAGCAGCCAGTAGCTTGGGAGTACTATATGTTGTGGGAAGTACTGGTAAAAGAAACTCCAGGAAAGCATGGATTGGTGTACTGTCTGGCACTATATAACTGAAACAATGTTTAATATGGCGTTAAACACAATACAAACAAACATTCCACAGATTTATTACATGTCTGTAGCTACGTTTACCCGCAGTGCGCCTATCACTACTACAGGTGCATCTGCAGCCAGTGTAAATCAAGATCCGAGAACAGTAAATGTAAAGTCTGATCTTTGGTCTTTTATCAACCCTGTCCGTGCTTTGCAGAGACATTCTGGATAACAGCACCCTCACATTGCTCTTGCTCAAAAGCTCCTTTACTTCTAAGATGGAAATGTCCGCTAGGTTTATTTGTAACTCTAAGGATTATTGATTACATCACAGGTGCAACAATGGCAAATAAACCATCAGGTAGATTTCCAAGTGGGATGGGGGTTTGAATGGGGGCGAGGAGGCGAGGAAGAGGTGATCAAAATTTAATAGTAACAGATTTCGTCCAAATTTTGTTATTGGGCTACATTGCGTAAAAGGAGAAAATGCTGGTTACCACCATTTCTTCTTTTCCCACAATGCTTTCAAAGGCTTTTTACCGTAGGGTCATCACTAATCTGACTCATTTACCAATGAATATTTAGCCCAAAATTGAAAGGTTTGTTTGTTTAAGGCAGGGATCATATATACGTGTATATAAGATCCCTGTTTAAGGGAATGTGGAGATCAAGGACAAGACTTCTTGTTGACATGAAACCCCATTTTTTAAAGCATGTTTTTGCCGATACTATTACCATTTTACCTTATTGAAATAATATTGACGATGGTGATTATAATTCTTATCAACATTGGCCCTTTATTTCACGATGACATAGAATAGAAAGTATTCCGAGAAAGACATTACAGCACACAAAGCATTAAGGTAGCGGTCCTCTGCCGCCCTATACTCATGCACTATTGGTAAGTTCCCTTTTTCTTAACCGTCATATTGTCAAACCCGAATTTAATGGCTTCTGCGGACATTGCAGATCAAGATCAGACTGCACAGATCGTGTAGTTTGATCTTGGATCCACAAACCCACTTCTTTGGCAGATATTGCAACAAAATCAGGTTTGCAATTGCAAAATCTGACGTAATGACTCAGAATTTCTATTGCATTGATGTAGCAGGATTAATTTCATTTATTGCTGTTATTTTCCACGGTCTAATGCCAATGATTTGTATTTGTCGTTTCGACAAGTATGCCTGGGAAGACCTTCCTTTACTAGCAATATGCACAATATTCTTTCTAAGTCGACAGCTTTTCCACAAAACAAGTTCAGCGATAAGAAAGGGATAAACCTCCTTGGATGGACTTTCATCAACCTGCGACTTGTAATTTCTATCGAGGGAAAATTCAAACCTGGATCCGCTCGATTTCAAGGCCAGAGCTCCTTGGCCTGGTTTCGTAAAGCGTTTTAGTTTCAAATAAAAAAAACCTCGCAACAATAATGTCTTAACATTAACCCTTCACCAAACAATTCCCGAGTTTCAACGACTCCAAGATGAAAGACCTTTGAAAACATTGTGAGAAAAATGCTGGTAACCATCATTTTCTTCTTTTCCAACGATGTTTTCTACCCTTTGAAAGTCAACTGTCATGTTTTGAATACCATATGATTTGTCGTCTGCAAAATGATGCTCTCAATTTGTTCCAGTCTAAAATTTATTATCTGGCAAAGGGTTACAGCTATCTTCGTCTGTAGGCGTGTATATTCCGCATCCTAAATCGGCTATATTAGCTGGCTGCTTTGAACGATACCGTGATCAGAACATCATTGGTTTGGAGATCAGGAAATAATGTGACTATTGCATCAAAGTTTACATTTACCTTCGAAATAATTATGAGCCATGCTCTGTGAAAAGGGGGCTTAATGCATCTACAAACAAAAAGCATCGATCGAGGTCAGTCTGCGCAGTTTGCGCAGGCTGACCTCGGTCGAAACTTTTTGCTTTTGGTCATTTTTCTGCATGTCAAAGGACTATTGTCCCTATGGATTTGGTCATTTGTCTGAGAAAATGGATTCAATGGATCCAAAATTATATGATGACTTGCATGGTAAAATGCATGACGAAGATGCATTAAGTCCCCTTTTGTCATAGCATAGCTCTTATATAAGTCTCTACGCCATTATCCGCCCATCTTCGCAAGCCAAGGTGACGATCACTAGATGGATCTTATCAATAGTGATTGCCGTCACAACGTTTCCCGCAAATAGTAAGGGAGATAACTACTGCTAAAAATGACAATTGTTCGACACAGTTGTCTTTCTTTAATCTATAAATAGCGCATTCTAGATTATTCCTGTTCGTTATCGAATTTAAATAGCTGATATACAAGTTGTTTGTAAACAACTTTTTGTCGCATTTTCTCGAAAATTCTATGAGTCCATATAAATACTGAAATTCCAGCGAGTTATTCAGATTGAAACAAAGCGACGATTCGACAAACATCTCAGCAAAAGGAAAACAGGATTAATTAATTCTACGCAGTTAACGATGGCTCTGTTTCCGAGAGGATTTTTCTCCGACTGGTCGAGTGACTTCGACAATACTTGGAGGCTTTTGCACGTCCCAGTTCAGCCTCTGAGGAGACTCGAACGCGAGTTTGAAGACATACAGAAGCAACTGGCAGGCGATCACATGCTGGAATACGAAAATCCATACGTCACGGATGAGGCTGGTAACCGGCGGTTGCAAGTTCGATTCGACGTGCAGGCATACAAACCGGAGGAAATCTCAGTGAAAACAGTGGACAACAAACTTGTGGTACAGGCAAAACATGTGGAAGAGGGACCCGGAAGGAGAAACTGTTCCGAGTTTACCCGAGTGCTTGGGCTACCCGAGGGGATGGACCTTAAACAGCTGAAATCCAAGCTGACGAAAGAGGGCGTGTTACAGATAGAAGGACCGGCACCGCCTGCGATAGAACAGCCGAAGGAGAGTATTGTGCCCATTGAACATTTGTGATTGTTTGGACATTGGAAAAAGGGACAATTTCCCATACATGTATTAGTTTGAATGTGATTCAAGAACATTTCATTCAGTGTAAACATGTAGTTTATTTGATAAAACTGGACATGGTCTGAATTGTCAAGAAACAAGTATCTAATATCTTTCAAAGATATTTTTATTTTCGCATATAATGTGTAGTTTACTTTCATTTTCATTTCAGTAGTAATTTGTCAAAATAAACTTGATAAAAACATAACTTTTTCTCTCTATTATTTCTTTTTTTTTTTCTTTCCATTTGTCTAAATGAAACTCGGAGCGAGAAAACGGAATATGTGTGTTCCGTAAAAATCATGATAACTAAAAGCTAGAATCTCCAGTGTGCGTAGATCATAGAGATAACATCACGCATAGCCCCTGTATGTTTTACAAGGATAAATACTGAAATTTCTTGGGCTGTCGATCTTTGTAACAACAGTTCCGATTGGCCTTAGGCTGTTGACCTTTTCAGCGCTTTGTACGAACAGGTCCGATTAGCCTTAGGCTGTTGACCCTTTCAGCAATTATGCGGACGACATAGATCAAGATCAGGCTGCACAGAACGTGCAGTCTGATCTTTGATCTATACCGTCCGCTTGTTTATTCAAGCCAGTAAGATAAAAGTCTTTCTGAGTTTAAGAGGATTGTATTTTCAGCCGTCGAGAGAGGCTAAATTTATATGAGTCATGCTCTGTGAAAAGGGAACTTATTACATCTGCAAAAAGTATCGACCCAGGTCAGCCTGCGCAGTCCGCGCAGGCTGACCTGGGACGAAACTTTTTGCTTTTGGTCAATTTTCGGCACGTCAAAGGACCAGTCTACCTCATGATTCAGTCGGTTGTTGGACAAAACGGACTTTATGGATCCTTGATCATGTAATGACTTGCTTGGTATCATGCATTACGGAGATGCATTAAACTCCCTTTTGCCAGAGCGTGACTCATATATTTGACGCTGAAGGAATCAGTCTTCGTACCAGTAGTTCTGATTGGTTTAAGATTTCTGAATAAGTGAAACGGACGTTTTTTTTTTTTGTCAATAAAAATGTGAAACCCTTTACCAAATGACCAGTGTACAAGTTTTCGACTTTTGCAAACCGGAACAATTTTCAGACGACAAAATGAATGTACCCAACATGACAGGGATTTTGCCTTTGAATTAAATCTCACCCCAGGGAACACCTCCGTACACACGACCACCGACATCTCCATTAGATGCCAACGAAACAGGAAAGATCTCATCACGAAGAGTCTGCCCACTTTGTTTCCTATTTCTGTGTGTCTGTGTGTGTGTGAATGTGTGTGTGTGTCTGTGTGTCTGTCTGTGTGTGTATCTGTCTGTCTGTCGTTCTGTCTGTCTATTTTTCCGTACGTCTGTCCGTCGGTCTGTCCGTCCGTCCGTCTGTCCCTCTCTTTGCCTTTCTTATTATATTAATCTATCTCTATGTTATAGAACGGCCACCCCCTTTCGTGTATTTTTTTTTAAGTGAGAGGCCTAATTAATGTGATGGGAAAAAGTCAGTAGACGTAAGCGACGTGGATAAAGGAAAACGGATTCGTTTCTGGTCGAACTTCAGTTTTACTTCACTTTCAACAGTATTTCAGTAATACCACGGCGACAGTTCACTTCTCCATATTTTTCCAGGGTTCGCCGGTAAAAGGCCGGTAATCTGTAGTGCCTGGCCAAGGACATTTTCACACACCGGCGCAGTCAGCAGGAATTGAACACGGCAAGATTTCCTGATTACAAATCCTCTGCCATATCCGCTGACATACGGTTGGCCCCTTTAGTAAGCGGATAATAGTGACACTCAGCGAACTATCTATCATACATCTATATGGGCCATGCTCTGGCAAAAGGGGGCTTAAGGCATCTCCGTGATTCTTGATACCTATCAAGCCATCACATTATTATTATTATTGAACCGTTAAACAATCGACTGAATCATGAGGTAGTCTGGTCCTTGGATATACAGAAAATTGACCAATAGCGAAAAGTTTCGGCCCAGGTCAGCCTGCGCGCGTTGCGCAGGCTGTCCTGGTCGATACTTTTCGCAGATGCATTAAGCCCCCTTTACACAGAGAATGGCTCATATACGTTTTCAGCCAGTTTTTATCCCATTTCAATGTTATTTTATGAAATTATAATCGTTCTTGTATCTTCATGCCATATGTTGCCCCTGACGATTGCAAGGTTGCACAGATTACGATGGACAGAAAACGCATTTTATTTTCTGGAGGCCTTTCGAAGAAATCACTGTAGTCTTTTCTGGTATTAAATGAGGACAAATCCCTTAAATTTCTCTATCCCGTACACCGTAGTATGTATATATTGTTAATTTATCTATGTTTACACATCTGACTTAATTTGTGCCATTCTAAAGACTTTCAAGTTTTAACAGCGTTTTTTTCTCTCTGGATGTATTTTTGAAACATATATACATACAAACATTCGAGTGCGTCGCTTCATGGAAAGCAAAACTGGCAAATTTAGTACGCATTGAGAAAAGAGTCTTGTAATTGTTCTTGGTTGGTACTTAACAAGCATTGTTCGTCTAATAGCCGAATTCTCAAGAGCTTTCAACGTAAAGTGATACAGTTGCATTTTAAATTTGAAATTAGAATGCAGTGCACTGGTAGAATGGCTGGTGAATACACACTCGTTTTTTTTTTTCATATAAATATGAGAGAGCGGATATTGCACTTATTTAAAACAAAATAATAAAACTTTGTTAGACTTCAGTCTCTGTTACAGTATGTATATAGAAGCACTAGCAGCCGCGATAACTGAAATAATATTGAAAGTGGCATAAGACACATTACAAACAAACAAACAAAAATACCCTGGCTTTACATGGTAAAAACTTTAAAAATCTTTTTTTTTTCCCTTCGAAAAGTGTCATAAGTAGCATTCTTGGTTCTTTTCGTATTCTATATAGTTACAGAGTTTTAACAATATTTTAATTGGCCCTCGTTTTTACAAGTCCAGCTGAATTAAACATCTCTTCCACCACGTGCAAGAGCTGGGTGTGCCTCAAATTAAAAATATCTAGAAGCACACTGAAGAAGTTTACATTCAAATATGGATATAAATGTGTATACGTATTCTTTTTAATTAACGCATTTTTAAATTCTGCAACTTTTTTTTTTTTGCGAGTTGCGGAACATCGCGCTTGAAAATATTGTCGGAAAAAGAGAAATTGCTCATGATGAGCAATTTCTACTTTACCCATAATGTTTTCCGTCATATCCATGTATTAAATCTTAGTTCATTTGATTTCCCGTATTCTGCTTATTTTGTTTTCACTTTATACTAGCCGGTCATTTAGAATTTGCAGGTGCTAATAGCAAAAGGAATTTCAATAAAATCTGAATGTTTCAACCCTTACGTTAATCCAAATATAGTTGTGTCAAGTGATAAGTCTTTCTCGTGCTAGACCTATTGAGGTTTTACTATGATTTGCTGTGTCCTGGGGCAAGCATTGCACAGGCCTAGACTAGTACTGGTGAAATCCAGGAAACACATGAGTAAGTGAGTTATCGCTGTGATTAAACAGATGGAACACGCTTCTTCACACTGCCGGTCACTGTCGCGGTGATATGACCCGTCAATATAATGTTGAAAGTGGCGTAAAACTTCGTTACACCATTCAACCATTTATTGTGACGACAGAAATGTGTCCTGGCTCTTTTTATGAGTGTTTTAAATATGTGATTGGAATATATTAGCTTTCATTCAACAACAAAGTGAACATCTGAAAGGGAGAGTGATCTTTACCAGAAATTCTTTTGTTTTTTAAAGAAAAAGATGTTCAGAACATCCCTTCGACGTGAGAGGTAGTGAGTACACCTTTTTAATCACCCCACCCTTGTTTAGCTACTAATCAACATTGTTAGCTAACATTTGGGGAGCCAGACAAATGCAAAAAAAAAACCCCTAAAATTGTAAGATAGAAAAAAAAAGCACTTTGTAGTTTCAGGGCTGTTTTAGTCAGAGAAAATCACAAAATACCGAAATGTGTATATCTAAGGTCAGACTGCACCTCCTGTGCATTCTGATCTTGATCTACAATGTCCGAAAAAAGAACGTAAACTATGCTTACCGCTCCAAGGGTTAACCTTTATTCTGTTCGAGTTGAAATAATTAACAAACAACTGAGCCATGCTCTGGCATAAGTGGGTTTTATCACAGGCCTTTGAAGCTCTATTGGTCTGTTACGGGACACTAACATTTTTCTTGGTTGATCATCGAATACTTGCGAATTGGTGCATCGCCTGTATATCAGGGAATACTCAAATTTTCATCTACATCGTTACTATAAATAGCACATTGGCGACTGCCTCTATGGCTCCTGATCACAGTTCTTGGCTAACCTTCTGTCGACCAAGCACACGACAAACACAATTCCTTCAATAAGAGGTCTGAAGTATCAGCCTGAAATGATAAAGAGCAATTAAATGCAACAGCATAATCCTAATTCTTAAGATTTTATCAAGAAATCATGTTCATCTTGTGAAATAGTGAAATTACTGACCTATACAGGCAAGTGGCATGGTCGGAAAAAAAAAACTGCCAAAAATAAGCCATTTTAGCCTATTTTCGAAAATTCACAAAATCCAAACCCCTGAGGCTAGCCTGAAAATGCTAAGCTAAATTGAAACTCAAAACAATACATAATTTGGGGGTAGAATAAAAAATAGCACGTTACCATGCCGATTTTTCGCAATCTTTCACGGTATCAGTCCACCATTATTTTTGCGGCTAAAGCTAGCCACTAATTCCATGAAGCCTCACTTTCGCATTTTGGGTCAAAACTAATGGAACAAAGAAGGAAAGTCATGACCTCCTGTTTTGAAGACAAACTAAATGCTTTTTTTCAATAGTCTTACACAATTCATGGGTGTAATGAGTACTCTTCTTATCAAAATTGCATTCAAAACTAACCTTTCTCCATTATTTCTAATTTTGACCATGGCCAATTCGAAACAAACTGTTTACATGTGCCTTAAGGCAATGATGAAATTGTTCACACATGCCAAAAAACACTTTAAACAAGTAACATACCTTGATACTGACTGATCTAAACCATCCAAATGAGGCTCAATTGTACAGAACCCATTTTACATGGATTGTTAACCCTTATGCAAATAAGCATATTTCACCCTATTTTCCTGGCAATTTAAGCTCACAGACAAGTCTAAGGAGAATCACTTGAACTTCACTTTTACAAAGTCAGGCTAGTTTTCTGTTCCCTTTCTGGACTTAAATCTTACCTCAGGTACTTGTTCAGTTGCAAAAGCACTGTTTTGCCTGTCTCAGGTTCCATTTCTGTTCAAAATGTCACATTTGTCACAATTTTTAACATTCCATGCCAAATTGCCTGTCTGTTACACAGAAAATTCTAAAAATTAGAATTTTTAGAAACTTCTGCATCAAATTTAAGATATGAGCACTTTACAACATATGTAAGAAGCAAAAAGAACACATAAACTGAACCCTTTCCAAACTTTTTGACAGAAATTTCCCCTTAGCATTCAAATTCAATCAAATAAAAGGGAGGTAATCCAAATGTCACAGTCAGAATTGAAGGCTTTTAAATATCATGAGCCAATTGCTAATGCTCCTATTATGGTGAAAGAATGTGTTTGTGAAATCTGATACCATTTCTGATAATTCCACATTCTTGAGAGCCTAAGTGGTCAGTTTATCCTTTATTCTAGCTAGAAGACAAAGAAATATGCACAGTCTCCCACTTTCTGAGTTGACTTTTTCAAGAAAGGAAGATCTTTATCACAAATCATGGTAAAATCTCAGTGATAACTAACAAAATGCCTGTAAATTACAGGAAAACCTTGGATTAGTTGCAACAAATCCACCAAAAAGAGAGCTACTGAGTTTAAAAAAGGTCATCAGGCACACTGTTATGGGAGTTCCCAAAACATCATAATGATGTCATGCCGACAACATGCGGCACACCAGTCGATCCCTATTTAGCAATTATCTGAACAGTGTCGGAAATGCCGCTTCTGTATCAGCTCTGGAGCATAATCAAGGCCCCTCTTCATAACAGAAAATTAACAATCTCCATAACAGCCAAACACCCATCCTCCCCCCCCCCCTCCCCCCCCCCACACCTTTACTATGTGAGAAGAACTATCATGATAAAACAACAAAAGCAAACAGCAACATGGTTTGAAGAAAATGGTTTCAATGTACCAGAATTGCCTAAATCTAATCTGTTTCAAACAAAAAGTGACCGGTAAAGTCCGAAAATGGCGAAATATGGCAGCATGGCTTCGAGCGCCAAATTCGCCAAATTCACAAAATTCGACTTTTCTCAATAATGTATGCAAGTCGATGAACCAGCAGTTTCAACCGTTTACCATCAACTAAGACTCGGCATACACCATAGCCAAATATATCGGTTGGGCCAGTCCAACCTACACATTCGTTGCTGGCCACAGACTTGTCGGATAAAGCATTTCGGAACTTGACGACTCTTTCCGGACACAATGGAGAATTGAAGAATGCACTGGCCATATAGGTATGTGGATTTGTTGCTGTAATATCAGAAGTGGGTTTAAATTTACCAGAACTGCCTAAATTAAACTGGTTTTAAGCAAAAAGTCACCAGTAAAGTCCAAAAATAACAAAATAAGGCAGCATGACCTCAAGCGCCAAATTTGCAAAATTTGCCTTTTTCCGCACTTTGAGTTACCTCCCTTCTTTAAATCAATTTCAGCCAAAATTCACAGTCTCAGGATCACCTTAAGTACTATTTCCAGACTAGAAATTGATGGAATTACTAGACTGAATGCAATTGAAGGCCAAATTACAAACTTCATAAAATGCTAAATTACCTTAAGGCTCCTGATCACAGTTCTTGGCTAACCTTCTGTCGACCAAGCACACGACAGACACAATTCCTTCAATAAGAGGTCTGAAGTATCAGCCTGAAATGATAAAGAGTAATTAATTGCAACAGCATAATCCTAATTCTTAAGATTTTATCAAGAAATCATGTTCATCTTGTGAAATAGTGAAATTACTGACCTATACAGGCAAGTGGCATGGTCGGAAAAAAACTGCCAAAATAAGCCATTTTAGCCTATTTTCGAAAATTCACAAAATCCAAACCCCTGAGGCTAGCCTGAAAATGCTAAGCTAAATTGAAACACAAAACAATACATAATTTGAGGGTAGAATCAAAAATAGCACGTTACCATGCCGATTTTTCGCAATCTTTCACGGTATCAGTCCACCATTATTTTTGCGGCTAAAGCAAGCCACTAATTCCATGAAGCCTCACTTTCGCATTTTGGGTCAAAACTAATGGAACAAAGAAGGAAAGTCATGACCTCCTGTTTTGAAGACAAACTAAATGCTTTTTTTCAATAATCTTACACAATTCATGGGTGTAATGAGTACTCTTCTTATCAAAATTGCATTCAAAACTAACCTTTCTCCATTATTTCTAATTTTGACCATGGCCAATTCGAAACAAACTGTTTACATGTGCCTATGTTGTATATAATAAGACAATATAGGTGTCGCACCACTGCGAGATTGCTTCCTGGTCGTAGTAGTCCAAAGTAGTCCGATGTGAAATTTTGCAGTAGCACTTTTGTTGCACTGTTTCATGGAGCTGAGAGGGCTTGGTGGTATATAATTTAGACTTGCTTCAAATTTAGGTAGTGGGGGACCATTTAGATGTGATTTTAATATCATATATTGATTGGACTATTTTATGTCAGTGGAGGACCAAACAATTGGGGTCATGGCCGTGAACAGGCATTTTTGAGAGGACAATTTCTAGGGTGCCTGTATTGATTGGGATTTAGCAAAAAACGCAATCGGTTGACAGGTTGTTTTTTATGCATTTTTTTGAAGGACTATGACTGTACTTTTGAGAGCAAGAGACGGTAAAGCCAAAGTTTTGCCATTAAGCGATTTGTGAAGCTTCAAAAATGGTCAATTTCACTCTATTTTCAATATGGCAAAAACCCAGTGGTGTGACACCCATAGAGGCAGTTGCCATTGTGCTATATATAGTAACGGTGTCC
Source organism: Tridacna gigas (assembly GCA_945859785.2). Classification (NCBI taxonomy): domain Eukaryota; kingdom Metazoa; phylum Mollusca; class Bivalvia; order Cardiida; family Cardiidae; genus Tridacna; species Tridacna gigas. The sequence continues at coordinate 62,109,960 of OX244034.2, read as the reverse complement.
GATAAGGAAAATTTCGTTGTCCGGTAATAGACCAATGGAGTTTCAGTGGCCTATGGTTTTATGCATTGATCACTGTAGCATTTTACAAAGCGAATCGTCACTTAATTATGGATCCATAAGATCCAGTTTGTCTAACAACCGGCTAAATCATGAGGCAGAATGATTTTTGAATACGTAGAAATTTTACCAAAAGCAAAAGAGTTTCTACTGTGGTCAGCCTGATCGAATGTGCCGCGTGCGCAGGCTGACCGTGGTCGATATTGTTGTTTGCAGATACATTCAACCTCCTTTTCACATAGCACGGCTCAATTGTTCTGCATCAAATTTACACAGTCCAGTCAAATCTAGTGCAGCTTCTACTTCAAAAAGGCTTATTTAGTGAGCCATACTCTGTGAAAAGGGAGCTTAATGCATCTGCGAAAAGTATCGACCCAGGTCAGCCTGCGCACTCCGCGCAGGCTGACCTAGGCCGAAACTTTTCGCTATGGGTCAAATTTCTGTATGTCCAAGGACTAGTCTACCTCATGATTCAGTCGGTTGTTACAAAAAGTGGGTATTAATGATCCATAATCATGTGATGGCTTAATTGGTATCATGGATCATAGAGATGCATCAAGCCCCATTTTGCTAGAGCGTGACTCATTTATCTTTTTCAGTGAACTGTTCTTTTTTTTCGTACAACACTGATAGATGATACGAATTTTTTTCCTGCAAGTACTGAGAAACTGGACCACACACAGTGAAAAGGCACAATTTAAGCGCTTGAATAATGGGAGGGACATTTACATGTTTATACAATGTAGCAATCTGAAACTTTGTCTATTTTTATGACATCAGATATGACGTCATTCCAAAACAGGTGTTCATATTTACGAAGGCTGAAATGATGGAATGTGCCTTAGATGGATAGTTCTCAAACATTTTTCGAAAAAGGAGAAAGTGCCTGCTGCCAGCATTTTCCGCCTTTCCCACGATATTTTCAAAAGTCGTCCATCTCAGGGTCATCATAACTCGGTATTTTGGTTTAAGGTTAAAATGAAGACGACCCTTCTGCAGATAAGATTCCGGGTCCGTATGCACCAATCTTTTCAAAGACAATTCTTTGTTTTATTTTTCTAAGATAGATTTTTTTTAATTGGAAAATAACACAAGTTTTGATCACAGATTATTCAGCCAATCAGAAGTTGCGTTACTTTCTAAATCTAGAATAAGAATAAGACTGAAACTAAGAATGGTTGGTGAATACGGGCCCTGCCAGCCTAATTTGCATTTGAGTCCTGAAATATCCTATAGACATTTAATATATTTCATATATGGTCTTAATTTAGGGGGGGAGGGGTCGAGATCATACTTAGGGAATTTATATTCTTAAGTTTTTCTTTTTCAGCAAAAAGATACCTGCCTCTCCCTCTCTCCCTCTCCCCCCTCTCCTCTCTCTCTCTCTCTCTCTCTCTCTCACTCTCTCTCTCTCTCTCTGCCCCTCTCTCAGTTTTTTTTACAGATTTAGCTGTGATAGAGAATATTCCTGATAATCAATGTAACCTGAAATAATTAACTGATGACGAAAATCACAGTGTTTTATATAGTTAACCTTCGCAAAAAAAGAAGAAAGAGACCTTTTTATTATTTTGGCTCTTTTAGCATACTTTGCCAAAATTCAAAATGCCGCAAAAAAAGAAGAAAGAGACCTTTTTTATCATTTTGACTCTTTTAGCATACTTTGCCAAAATCCAAAATGCCGTTGGTATGCAGTAGCTTTACAGAGAAGTTCTTTAACAGCATTTGCCGGACAAGTCCTTAAACGGACGTTAAATCTAATGTTTTAAATAATTATACAAAACTTTAAATTGGCGTACTTGATTTAAAAAGAAACTTTGACAATTTCTGTTAACCTACCTGCAAGAGATGTTTCAAGTGTCGGATTTTGACGTTTTGAAACAGTGGATACCGGCATGGTAACCTGCGGCAATGGTATATGGATTGACTGATGTAGAAGAAAAATTAACGAATGGATTCATTTTTGATAGATTAGTCGGTTGATTACATTATTTTCAATCGTTCCTAAACAACTGAGGAGTGAAAGAGTAAAGCAATGGCTGTGGGTGATTTGTCTCTGTACTGAGGCGCATTCAAATCGACGGCAAATGCTGTACAAACATAAGCGACCACCACGAAAGAGTGCAGCTGGAGGTTGTTTGAGACAGTCTTAGAAGTGTTAGTCGAAAGAAAAGTAGCGGAAGGTCCTTACCGTTCAAGCAAATCTGGCCAACTGAATTCTTTCGGAGAAAAAGAAAAGGGCTGAAAATATGAAAACAGAGCTGCGGACATAGAGAAAACGTTATGACAAAACATTTGTGCATAGTTAATAATTTCCGTTTATTCAAAGAAAAGTATATAATGAATACTTTTACTTTACTGAAGAACGCTTGAGAGTCTTACCATCTAGGATAGAGATTCTGAGAATGCCCCTGGACTATACCAAATGTTCTGTCAAGATACAGGGTCGCGTTCGCCGTTTGTCGCCCCCACAAACGAAGAAATCTGTGAGTACATAATTATGAGCCATGCTCTGTGAAAAGGGGGCTTTATGCAGCTGCGAAAAGTATCGACCCAGGTCAGCCTGCGCCGTCGGCGCAGGCTGACCTGGGCCGAAACTTTTCGCTATCGGTCAGTTTTCTACGTGTCAAAGGACCATTTTACCTCATGATTCAGTTGTTAATTAAAAAAAAAAAAAAAAAAAGAAATGTGGTTATTATGGATTCATAATTATGTGACGTTTTGCTTGGTATCATGCATCAAGGAGATGCATTAAACCCCCTTTTCACAGAGCATATCTAATATTTCTATTCTCCACAAACTCACTCTGTTTTGTTACTAACAAATCAGTTTATTCTTGTTATCTTATCAACATTTTTAAAGGTATCAGAGCCATAAATATTCTTTATAACCACCTGAAAGATATCAATTTTTTCACACCCTTACAGTCCGGTTTCATGCCTGGCGACTCCACAGTTAATCAAGTAACTAGTCTCTATAATGATATATGCAAAACCCTAGACGATGAACTTGAATTCAGAGCTGTATCTTTTGACATAAGTAAAGCCTTTGACAAAGTTTGGCATAAAGGTTTACTTTTCAAGTTGAACAGGGCCGGGATCCGTGGTAAACTATTATCTTGGTTTTCTAATTATCTTTCAAACCGTTTTCAAAGAGTTATTTTACCGGGGGGAGGGGGAGTTTCATCTTTGTGTCATGTGCAAGCCGGTGTCCCTCAAGGATCTATTCTAGGACCTCTTTTATTTTTAGTTTATATCAATGATATCGTTGAAGATATTCAGGCAAATGTAAAGCTTTTCGCAGATGACACAAGTTTATCAATGATTGTAGATGATCCAGCTGGTGTAGGAAGTATTTTACAATGTGATACTGATAAAATTACGAATTGGGCACAGAAGTGGTTGGTCAAGTTCAACCCTGCAAAGTCTGAATCGCTGGTTATATCCCGGAAACGTCTTAAGCCTAATCACCCGAATCTTTACATGTCAAATACTGAAATTCCGTCAGTTACAAATCACAAGCATTTTGGTATTTTTCTTTCTAATGACGGATCTTGGGATATCCATATAAATAAATCAATTGAAAAAGCATGGAAAAGAATTGGAGTTATGCGGCATCTGAAAATTCGGCTCGATCGATTGTCACTTCAAACCATTTACTTTTCATTTATAAGACCAATTTTGGAGTAGGGTGATGTTATATGGGATAATCTTTCTCAGGGTTTAAAGGATCAACTAGACAAAGTTCAAAATGAAGCTGCACGCATAGTTACAGGTTGTACTAAACTTGTAGCTATTGCTGACCTAAATCAGGAAACTTGTTGGGAAACTTTAAGTGAAAGAAGGCGAAAACATAAGCTGATTCAATTCTACAAAATGGTAAATGGACTTTCTCCAAATTACCTTAATGTTCTTGTCCCCCAAACGGTTGGTAATTCATCAACTTATGATCTGCGTAGACCAAATAATTTGCGAACCATTGCTTGCAGAACTAGCTTGTATAATAATTCGTTTCTGCCGTCTGTAATTAATGATTGGAATTCCCTACCGGATGAGATTAAGAACGCAGAATCACTGGCATCTTTTAAGCATCATTTGAACCTTTCCAAACCCACTTCAAGACAACTTTATTTCTTCGGTGAAAGAAAAATTCAGATAGTCCATGCTAGGTTGCGCAACAGATGTAGTTCTCTTAATCATCACTTATACTTGAAAAATTTAGTGCAATCGCCACTGTGTAGATGTGGCTCAGTTGAATCAACTGAACATTTCTTTCTAAAGTGTTCAACTTATAATCACTTAAGAAATATTTTATTCTCAGGTATAAACGATATTGCAAGAGTCTCGCTTCGAATCATCCTTTATGGAGATGAAAGTCTTATCCTGCATGATAATGAACGAATATTTGCTGCAGTGCATACTTATATCCGGGCAAGCGGAAGATTTACTCCTTAGCGTATTGATCCTTTTGTCTTCTCAGTGACAATACAGTATTCTCAGGGAGAAACTAGATGAAAACATTCAGTGTTCTCACTCCTTCTTTTGAATGTAATATGGTTGGTATTGATCAATTGCATAATACCTAAATATTTTTATCTAGTGTATTACTTATCCAATCATTCTTAACAAACATTACTAGCTTCATTTTTATAAGCTGCACTAGCAAACAATTATATAGTACTGACGGTCAGGTTGTAAGTTTTTATTGTCTCTATATATGGTTTCTTCAAAGGGGACATCTTCACCAGTAGATCCCTCACTCCACACCCATCTGTTCCCCTTTATTTTTCTCTATCTCTTTTTTCTATGTGCCTTCTTAGACTTTTTCCGTATATTGTACTTTATACATGCAATAACCGGAAATTGGAGAGGAACTTTATAAGTTCTGCTTTCGTTCCAATCCATTTCTGCAGAATCATATTTGTAAACCTGTAGTATTGTATTGTTTATGTATATTGTACTTCTGTGGAATAAAATATGTTTAAATTAAATATTCTTAAACTTCCGCACGGTTTTAGGGTCCCACAGTTAAAGCACACAAACTGCCAAAATAAACAAAACGGGGGTCAAAATGCAGGTAAATTTAGCTCATAGCATTTAATGGTATGGATAATAACGAGTCTCCGGATAATGGATAATGTGTTAAAGAACAATCTGTCAAAGATCCTCTGACGGGCAGAAAAACGAATCTTAAAACTAGACTTAAAGTTGACAACTTTTGCTATTGTTTGAAAGTTTGACCCCGGAATTGTTTACATTTGGGAGCTAGTGGGCCTTTAAAAATAAAATCTGAATAAATCTGAACATTTTTCAAAATCTATTTCAGGTTTTGATACCTTTCAGATTAGCACAAGTACCGAGTACTCTCAAGAATTTAATTTGGTATTCTATAGATGTGCAGTTTTCTTGTGTTGTCCCATTTTGGGAAACGGAGACTTGTTGTGCCGAGAAAAGTGTAGCATTTAAAATGCTTGAAAGAGCCTTAGAGAGAGAGCCTTAGAGAGAGAGAGAGAGAGAGAGAGAGAGAGAGAGAGGGATTAAATGAAAGCATGAACTTGTGTAATGACAAGATTTTGCAATACAACAAATGAAATGATTGCATGTAATTAAAGATTTAAAGAAAGATAACTCAGATAAAGAGCTATATTTGTTGTTTTGTTATAGTTATCTCCCTTCACAAACTTCACATTTTATCGATATCTTTAATTTATTGAAGTAAAACGAACACAACTCATGTATATGACTTTCAGCCAAATAGTAAATACATTTTTTTAATTCGTTTTTCCTTGGAATCTTAACATTTACATTACATGTACTCGTAAATGATTTTTATACGTTTAACCTCTCTTCTCTTTCTGCATAGCGGTATATTAACAATTTTGCATCCAAGTCACTACATTTAGCTTTATTTCAAAAACTATATGAGCCATGCTCTGTGAAGAGGGGGCTAAATGCATCTGAAAAACGTATCGACCCAGGTTAGCCTGCCCACTCCTCGCAGGCTGACCCGTGTCGAAACTTTTTGCTGTTTTATTTGTGTTAATGGACAAGTCTACCTCATGATTCAGCCGGTTGTTATACAAAAGGATTCTTTTGCATCCATATTTATTTAATGACTTGCTTCGTACAATGCATCAAGGAGATGCATTAAACATCCCTTTTCCAGAGCATACTCATATGTACATAAAAGACAATCTTTAAAAGATACAGAGGTACTTTGATCAGAGGTAAGGCGCAAGTGGTTCCAATGTAGATTCAAGATGAGGCCATATGATGTAGTCTGGGTCCGTATTTACCATTCTTAAGAATACTGAGTTTCTTGGTCTTGTTATCAAGAATTTTATAAATCTGAAAGTAACACAGCATCTCATTGGCTGAACCAAATGATTTAACAAATCAGATGTTGTGTTACTTCAAAATTTAGAAAATCTTGGAGAATAACATTAAGAATTTTCTAGAGAATTCATCAAGGGTTGGTAAATACGGACCCTAATCTTGATCTACGCTGTTTGCTAAAACAGCAATTAGAGTCCGTATTCACCAACCATTCTGAAGACCGTTCTTAGTCTTAATCTACATGATTTTCTAAATTCGAATGTTACAAAACTTGTGATTGCTTAAACCATTTGGTTCAGCCAATCAGAAGTTGAGTTACTTTCAAATTTAGAAAATCTTGCAGAATAAGACTAAGACCGTTCTTAAGAATTGTTAGTGAATACGGACCCAGGAGATGATAACGAATAAGACAGATGTGGATTTAAACATAGAAATGAGCCATGCTCTGTGGAAAGGGGCATAATGTATCTCTGTGATGCATTGTACCAATCAAGCCATCACATAATTATAGATCCATAATAGCCACTTTTTTTAACAACCCACTGAATCACGAGGTAGACTGGTGCTTGGACATACAGGAAATTGACCAATTGCGAAAAGTTTCGGCCCAGGTCAGCCTGCGCGAACTGCGCAGGCTGACCTGGATCGATACTTTTCGCAGATGCATTAAGCCCTCTTTTCACAGAGCATGGTTTAAATAATAGATACAAATATCTTATATTTTATTTAACGCTGTACGAGTACCAAAAAATCTTGGGCTTTAACGACTCTGAAGAAAAACTTTCACACACACACACACATATATATATGTGTCTCTCTGTGTGTGTGTGTGTGTGTGTGTGTGTGTGTGTAATGTGTGAAAATGACAAATTGTTGGTTACCTACATTTTCTCCTTTTCCTATATTGTTTTCTAGCCTTTAAAAGACAGTTACTCTATTTTGGATTTGTCGTCTGCAGATGCTTTCAATTTGTCCGAAACTTTTGTCGTTTGGTAAAGTGTTAACTTTTCACCCCCTGAATCAGATCTGCAGCAGACGAACCTGAAGACATCTGTGTGGAATGTGGATAATGAAAAAAAATCAAGGTTTAACGCAAAAATACAAGCACAAACATTGTGGGAAAATGAAAATTCGCAATTAGTCCTTTTGGTCTTGAAAGCGATCATGTGCAGAAGGTAATGAATTAAATCCAACAGACTCTGAACCTATTACGTGTTGTATATTAACCCTTTCCCAGACGACAAATTTTGGACTGGTCCAAATTGAAAGGGTTTGCAGACGACAATTTTAAATTTGATGAAAATGGCAGAAAGTTCTCAAAAAAGGGTAGAAAACACTGTGGGAAAAGGAGAAATTGCTCGTTACGAGCAATTTCTCCTTTTCCCACAGTGTCTCAAAATACTTGTGCTGCAGACACGTGAAAACCAGGGCTTGTTTGGGAAAGGATTAAAGGTCTTGTTACTCTTTAACAAGTAAAAGACGCATTTATAATTGCCCTTGGAACGCCTATTACAACAGTAGAAGTCAGGGAAGATCAAGGTTAGACTTCACAGAACGTGCAGTCTGATTTTGATCTACACTGTCCGCTTGAAGAAAAAAAAAAAGTGTTGTTTTTTTATCACAAAATTGTGGTTTATTTTGGTGGTTAATACTTGTAACTAGAGACAATGAAGTAAGACATTGTGGGAAAAGGAGAAAATGCTGGTTACCAGCATTTTCTCCTTTTCCCAAAATGTTTTCAGAAAGGACACTTTTTCAGTGTCGTTAAAACTCGGGATTTTGTGGCAAAGGGTTAAATGAACAGTATACGGCACACAAAGGCCAATTGGGGTTCCTCGAATTTTCTCGGCAGTGTTTATTGAAACAATAAGTCCAAGTCGCATTAACTCGAATTAGTGTGTAAAAGACCCACTAATGAATAAATTGAAGCCGGGAGACGATATTGGATGGATATTGAGATGTTTTTACTCGCATTATCAACCGGTTATGAGGAAAATCACATTCTTCCGTCCTTCCCTTCTCCCTTTTGGAATGAAACCTAGAGATGCCAGCTGAAATGTGAAAATTATGCTGCAAATTCGATTTTTTATACGTTTTCCTTATTTTACGTCCTCATGAGTTTTGCTATTTTGAATGTATCTGCATGTATATCTATTTGAAACATTAGAATGTATTCTTTTCCACACTATATGATAAAATGAATGAAATATTCGATGTAAAACATTTTAGCGACATGTTGTAAAGATTCCATTCTTTACCTCTTTTCAGTTTTTCTAAGAAGTTTGATTTCGAATACCTTAGGCGTAAGAAATGACACAATATGGATTTGTTTGCAAATTAAATCGAACGTATTAAAATACTGTATTCATTCATGAGAAGAAACATATGGAAAAAAGTGGAGATATATGTGTTTTGAATATATCTGTGTGTGCAATCTGCAGATCACTGGCAATTCAGAATAAGAAAAGGTAGCTCGAATCTAATAAACTTCGACTTAATGGGTCGCAAATTCGAGTTGATATATGCGAAAGCGCTGAAATAGCAGTGAAATGAAATTGTAGAGAAGTGCTTGCTTGCAAATGGATTTACTTATTTTTTAAAGTTGGGCTTGTTTTAGCTAAAACTTTACAAGGGAACAAAATTTTAGACCTGTCCAAAGTGAAAGCATTCGCAAGCAAGAAAGTAAACAATGTGTTTGTCTTAGAAAGGGCAGAACACATTGTAGGAGATGGAGAAATTTCTGTTTGATGTTGGCAACATTTATTCTGATTTTAACATTCATTGTTCTGCTAGTAACTGAAACCTTGACCAATCGCACAACTTTTCTTTCAGCGCCAAATATATAAGCCATGCTCTGTGAAAAGGGGCCTTAGTGCAAAACTGCGAAAACTGGGTATTGACCAAGGCCAGCCTGCGCAGTCCACGCAGGCTGACCTGGGCCGAAACATTTCGCTATTGTTCAATTTGCTGTATGTCACAGGACCAGTCTACCTTATGATACAGTTGGTTGTTAGACAAAATGGCTTTCATGGATCCATAATTGTGAGATGACTTCCTTGGTATAATCTATGGCGGAGATGCATTAAGCCCCGTTTTGCCAGAGAGTGGCTCATATAAACTCGACTACTTTCAACGGCTGAAAAGACATCCCAGTGAAACCCAGAAAGGTATCTATCCGATAGTCTTGACTGAAGAAGCAGACGGTATAGACCAAGATCAGACTTCACGTTCTGTGCAGTGTGATCTTGATCTATGCCGTCCGCAAAACTCCCTGTTTTCGGCTATGGCGCCTAAAGGGCTAATAATAAGAGATTGCAAACTTATGATAAATTACATAATTTCAAATGGTATAAATAAAATTAAATAAGCCATGCTCTGGCAAAGGGGGTTTAATTTATTTCCGTGAAAGATTTAACCCAGCCAGTCATCGCTTGATTTTGTATCCAAAAATTCCATTTTGTCTCACAACCGGACGAATTCTGAGGTAGAATGGTCCTTGGACATGCGGAATAATTACCAAAAGCAAAACGTTTCGACACAGGTCAACCTGTGCGGAACTTTGTCGATACTTTTTGCCAAAAAAAACCCAAACCTTTTTTCACAGAGCATTGCTTAAATGCATTTTATACACAGAACTGTTGGCAGCTGGCTGCTAATGAACCTTTAACTCTTTACGAAAAGATAAAATTTTAGACTCGTCAAAATTCAAAGCATTTGCAGACAAAAAAAAAAAATGTGACTCAAAAATTGAAATTTGTTTTTCAAAAGGGTAGAAAACATTGTGGGAAAAGGAGAAAATGCTGGTTACCAGCATTTTCTCCTTTTCCCACAATGTTTTCAAAAGACTTTTTCTGTAGGGTCGTAAAAACAAGGGGCTGTGTGGTAAAGGGTTAAAAGAGAATTTGCCGGGAGATACAAGTAATCACATGGTATATTTTTTTGACTGATAAATTTAGACGAAACGCTCGGGTGCATGTAAATGTGTGTGTGTATTTTATTTTATCTTTGCATCATTATTCAAGCAAATTTATATCCGGATTTATTGATACCATGATGTTGTCAAAAATTCATACTCTTTCCAAGCTCTTTGTCATAAAATTTGACTCTCTGCGATAAGTATTGAAACAGTGAATCTCACGATATTCATCGCTATAGATTTTTGTGCATTCTTCACACAGGTTTGACCTCATTTGTTCTTTGCTACTTTGTAGGTGAACATTAGCTTCGGTAATAAAGAAAAAGATTCGAAATTAAACCGTTTCACACTAGTTCAGGAAACATGAATAGATGAACTTTTGACGTGAGGTAAATTGGGTTACACTAAAACAAAACAATGAATGTTAGATAAAAGCAGGGGTTAAAAAACGCCATTCAAGTTAATCAAAAACCGACGGCGACTAGTCTATGGATATAATAGCTTCGACATTTGATTCTGCACACTGCACTTCTCGCCGCAAGCGATCTTATCGCGAGAATTCCCGAGAACTGTGGCACGTGACTTGTAGTTTAATGAAAGATTCAAACAGCGCTGCATTTCGCCCATATCATGAACGCACTCATTAAGATTAGAGTTCAATAATGGGAGATTTTAAAATGATAAAACGCGCATTATTGGAGGATAAATCACCATCACTGGGTGTCTAATTACGGAGTTTATCGTCAATGGGTTATTCCACTTTTCTTTTGTGAGACACTTGCATAAAATATCAAATATATATATATACATTTAAATATGGCTCCTCTGAAAATGTAGATGAATGATAGAAATGAAGATCAGAAGCAAAAATGCGGATTTTATCCCGACTCAAGTATGGAAGAAGTCTAACGCAGATTGATTGATTGATTGATTGATTGGTTGGTTGGTTGGTTGGTCGGTCGGTCGGTCGGTCGGTCGGTCGGTCGGTTGTTGGTTGGTTGGTTGATTGATTGATTGATTGATTGATTGATTGATCCACTTTCAACAGAATTTCAGTCTGTACAGGTTTTTACACGGATTCTTAACTATATCAGCGCCAGATACATAAATTTGATCCCTTTTCACGGCTGAAAAGACAAGCCACTGATTCTCTGACAGATTTGCAAGTACATGTATATCATATAGGCTCAACTAAATAAACGGATGACATATATTCAAGTTCAAACGTTTTGTTCCATCTCATCTTGATCTATGCCGTCAGCAAAAGTTCCTGTTTTTACACTGAAAAAGTTAAGCAGTGTACACGTAATTGACTAAAAGGATGAAGTAAAAATACCATCCATGAATGATTTAAGAAACATAAGAGAAAAGGGAGAAATGTTTTTTACAACCCACAAGTTTTCCCCACAATGTTGTTTATTGTAGAAGAGCAGAATAAGGCAGAAGAAAACCTGTTTTTATCGTAGGGGCTACGGAGAATGTGTCGTCCAATACTAAAAACATTCACTTAAACCTATGTTGTGGGCTCCCATTAGAATTGTCTCATCGAGACAATTGTAATGAGTGCCCACAACATAGGTTGTAGAAGGGAACTAAAGTGACATTACTCCTTTTAACCAAAGTACACCCATTGACTTTATACTTGGACTTCTGATACATGTATTTCTTTGAAAAAAAATTGAGTCACTTTTTCTCTCTTTTTTTATTACTCATGTACAGAACAAGATGTTGATCTGACTTTATCCTGAAGCCATTGGTCCGCCAATGTTCAAAAAGTCACACACCTGACGAAAATCTGCTGAAATCGAACCCCCATAAATGCAGTATGCACTCGATTGATTCTTCACCATCTCCACGCGACCCGTATCTTTCGCACCTTTTTTTCTCACGTATATTTCCAGTATTTTTCTGTGAGAAAATTCTCAGGTGAACGAACGAACGCACGTTCGTTTCAATAGATAACAAATTCTTAATTCTATGAATTATGAGAAAAAAACATGATTAATTGTTTCATCATCTGTCAAAAGGTAGGATTACCCGATTAAGTCATGGCAAAGCACAGTAAAAACAAAGCTATTCCGCATAGTGGTCACGTGATTCAGATACACGTGCCTCGTTCTGATCTAAAGAAAAAGCGTCCGGTTGACTTTGAGTTGGAATAATGGCGGATCGTTTTCTGATTTTCACGGAATCAATGCGCTTTATTTAGTCTTTTATCTTACTATTGACTTATCTTGGTTTGGGAAAATCGCTTTCTGTTTTTTCCCAGGACGGTGTAGTGATTTTTCCCATCGAATTTTGCCGAGGAAAAAAAAGAATAATGATCGATTTCACGATATTGTTAATTTTAGTGTGGGATTTCTTAATTTCATCTCACATGATAGGAGAGAGAGAGAGAGAGAAAGAGAGGGAGGGAGGGGACTATAAATATACATGTATATCCTGGTCTAACGTTTAGTATTGTATCACATCGAATTGTGTCACATCGACAATAAGGAGAACCGTTAGGATTTCTATTCCAACCTTGACGTAAATGTCCTTGTATTACAGTATACAGCAAAATTTTTTTGAACCATGCTCTGTAAAAAGGAGGTATAATGCGCCTAAAAAAGTACCTACCCATGTCAGCCTGCTCAGTCCACGACGGTTTACCTGAATCGAAACTTTTTGCTATTGGTCAAATTTCTGTATCTCACAGGACCATTCTACGTCATGATTCAGTAGGTTGTTAGACAAAATGGATTTTATGGATCCATTTTACATCTATATAATGACTTGCGTGATAAAATGCATCACGCAAATGTATATAATGACTTGCTTGATACATTCATTCATTCATTTATTCGGCAAATCAGCACATATAATGCTTTTGGCCATAACAATACATAATGAAAAATATGGCAAGAACATGTAAATTGAATGAAATACAGAAATATCATTCAAAGGACCTAGAAAAGAAAGTGCTTAACGCATCATAATATTTAAAACAGTGATGAAACATTCATTTCATAGCATGCAATGAAAAGGAAAATGCAAGTAACATTCAATGCTGAAGGTACACTGGAGTTTATGTTTATGCTTAAATATATCATCAAATGTTTAATCAATAAGGTGAGTTTGATGGTTTCAAAATTTTAAAAAGATAATTCAACCAATAAATTTGTTATAATAATTGGCTGTTACGAAGTTTGAAAGCATCTCTTAAAAACCTAGCTGTATTTAGCACAGTATTTAAACTATTTGGTGATAGTATATTGATACAATGCATCACAGAGGTCCATTAAAACTCCTACTGCCAAAGCATGAAATTTAGAGATCGATTGTTCTTCTGTTTTCTTCACTCGTGCCCTTTAGTTTGCTTACTTGTCTTTCTAATGCAGACTGCGCAGATTGACATGGATCGAAGCATTTTACAGATGCATTAAACCCCCTTTTCACAGACTGAATGAATTTATTTGACTTAAATAAAGTTTTTCGTCATACAACATAATGATACAAAGAATGTAAATGACACGTGACACACTCACAATCTCTGACGTACATCTTACAAAAAAATAACTTATCACACTATCAGTTGGATGTAAGAATAGTTGAACCCTTTATCAGCATAGTTAATGTAAAATTTTAATTTTTTTATCAAACGAATCTGACATTTAAGGTAACGTTTGCAGTTGGGGAGAAATACTGAAATTATATATTGCATGAAAAATTGAAATTAAAACGTTAGACAGAAGTAACGTTAGAGGATGGGTAAAATATTAACGACTTAATTTACGAAAGCGTAAGTAACAAAAGTTAACAACTTTCTTTTAGGCCGCTAAATGCAACTCATATTGATGCTCTTCTGTGGAAAACCTCTTTTAAAAAATAGAGACAGATTGAACAATGTTCTATGGTTATTTATAATAGAGCCATGCTCTGTTAAAAGGGGACTTAATGCAGCTGCGAAAAGTATCGATCCAGGCCAGCCTGCGCAATCCGCGCAGGCTGACCTGGGCCGAAACTTTTCGCCATTAGTCAATTTTCTGTATGTCAAAGAACCAGTCTAACTCGGGATTCAGTCGATTGTTAGTCAAAACAAACTATATGGATCCATGATCATGTGATGACTTGCTTCGTGTCCATACGTCATGGCGATGCATTAATCCCCTTTTTGCCAGAGCATGGCTCAAACATATTTTCACAGTATATGGCGTAAATATACACACTAACTCTTTCAGCGCCATATTTACAGTCGACCTCTTTGAACGGCTAAAAATACAATCCACTGAAACTCAGTAATAATTTAAACTTGTAGACATGACTGAACAAGCGGGCGGTATAGATTCAAGATCAGGCTGCACGTTCTGTTCAGTCTGACCTTGATCTATGCTAACCGCAAAAGCTCTGCTTTTGTCTATGGTGCTGGAGGGGATAAAGTTAAAAAAAAAGTAGTATATTTGAGTCATGCTCTGTGAAAAGGGGGATTAATGCATCTGCAAAAAAAGTATCGATGCAGGTCAGCCTGCGCAGTCTGCGCAGGCTGACTTGGGCCGCAACTTTTTGCTATCTGTCAAATTTCTGCATGGTAAAGAACCAGTCTACCTTATGATTCAGTCGGTTGTAAGACAAAGTGGATTTTAAGGATCCCTAATTATACGATGACTTGCTTGGCACAAAGCGTTACGGAGATGCAATAAGCCCTCTTTTGTCAGGGCATGGCTCATTTCTATTACGTTTACATGCTAAGAGAATTATTGTAAGTATTAACGCTTGTTATGGGTTAGTCTGTCTTTTTTTGCGGCAGCTATGTACAGATGTTAAAGAACCATTAGCGGCCAAAAACAATGCACTTGTTGAAATGCATTTAACTTTAAATCATACCATTCAAAAGCATGAAAAATACATGTACTGTGAAGATAGACGACTACCTGTTTTTGTTGTGGTCAATCCAAGTGTTAGTCTCTAACAGATAAATGGATTTTCAAAATCAGCTTAGAAGTAAACGAAGGATAGAGTGACCTGGCAACTTTTAACCTAGTTTTGAAATTAATTTTTCTGCCAGCAACTAACACTTCGACCAATCGTTTAATACCAGATTGTCATCTTCACAATAATTTCCTAACCTTTGAATGGTATGATTTAAATCAATCTGCATTTTAACGTCAGCTTTGTTTACGTTTGGCAGCTACTGTTACTTTAAGTATTCATTCCAAAATAAAGCAAACATCCCAAGTCTCTGTCAGTTCACGATAAAGCCCAGTTTGCAGGCTTCTTTTCTGCTCTTACTTTTACAGCTGTTGTAAGTAGTCAGCCTTGAAAAAAAAGGTAAATTTGTCAAAGTGGTTGGTTTGTATAATTGATTGAGTCTTGCAGAAACTTAGTAGTAAAAAAAATGCTTTCTTCAGTTGACTGTGTTTGTGCAGTTTTCCCTTTCTTTTCTACCTTTACTGCCTGACTGTCAACCTGCTTGTCTGTGCGTTTCTGTTTGTCATTTGGCCCGTTCTCCTTTAATGCATCCCATCCTATCTTTCTTTGTCTGTCTTGCCCTGTCTCTTATGTTCTACGTTTTTGCTGTTTTGTGTCGCACGTTTTTCTACTATCATCGACCCATAAGATGGCACTAAGAATGTAGTAATAACTCCGATATGCCTCAAATTAAGGCTTGAGGAAACGCACAGCTTCTTAATGTCAAGAAAGAAGTTCCATACTTAAGTCGACGCGCATGAATACATCCTGTCAAATGACGTTTTGTCACACGAGAGAAATTAGTTCGCTTCATTGCGTTGCTATTTTGTCCGAGTCTAATTAACCCTCGACTGTATTCAGACAGCACTTACTCGATGACGGCGCGTGCATTGGTCACGTGCTCCTCTGATTATACGTCGGGACTGTCCATTTGCTCTTGTCCATGCGGATATATTGACCAAACATTTCATTTTTTGATGATTTATTTTTCCTTGTTGACGATTACTGTTTATGAGAAACGCCAGTTATGTGCACCTGATAAACTTAGAATGGTTTTCCAACACGCTATTTTGTGGAAAATAGGCGGATGGAAACCATTTTTGACGGCTTTCTTCTGCTATTTAATTTTTCTACTCTGGACTTAAAATTTTGATAGCTTTTTTTTTTGGGGGGGGGGGGCGGATTAGACTAACTTATTTTCCAAAGCATCATTTATATAAGAATTAGTTTTTTTTTTTTCCGTTTTCACGACTGCAATTTTCTTTATTTTGTTTGCTAGAAGTATTTGTATTTACTTATAACAATAAAATTCTGTTCTTTTCTTTTTATACTATTAGCTTTGCTTAACCCTTTACCAAACAATCTCGTGTTTTAACGATCCAGAGGAAAAATGCTTCTGAAAACATAGTTTGAAAAGTAGAAAATGCTGTTAACCGGCATTTTCTCGTTTTCCAACTATGTTTTTTTTTGACAGTTTCAATGGCAAATCTCCTCATTTTCACCGCATCCATTATGTCGTCTGAAAGTGCTGTCCGTGGTCCGTATTCACCAAGCATTCTTAAAAACACTTTATGACTTATTCTCCTTTCCGAATTTGAAAGTAAGACAACTTTTGCCAATCAAAAGTTCTAGTAGCTTCTAAATCTAGAGTAAGACTAAGAATAAAACTGAAAATGATTGGTGAATGCAGGCCCTGACGGTCTACAATTTTGTCCCTCACCACTTAACATTGCTCCGATAGTATTTATGTGGGAAAGCAGCCAGATGATTGGAAGTTATATTGTGCGAAGGAATGGTAAAAATATTTCAAGGAAATATGTAAGTATATACATGTACTTGTACTGGAAGCCGCAATATAACTGAAGTAATGTAAAAAACGGTCACATACCATGCAAACAGACATGCAAGCCATTTTTCAGAAATTTAAGCGGCTGGAACTCTTTTTTGCATCTTCCTTCTGCTATTTTTACTACTACCTTTAAAAAATCCATGGCTACAAGAACTAACCTATCAGACACTACAACAGCACCTAGATGGAGCAGCGAATGTAGATTAACCCTTTCCCAAACAACAAATTTTGGACTGGTCCAAATTGAAAGAGTTTGCAGACGACAATTTTAAATTTTTTGAAAATGGCAGAAAGTTATCAAAATGGGTAGAAAACACTGTGGGAAAAGGAGGAACTGCTCGTTACGAGCAATTTCTCCTTTTCCCACAGTGTTTTCAAAAGACTTGTACTGCAGACACGTGAAAACCAGGGCTTGTTTGGGAAAGGGTTAAACGCTGCAACATAGGTTTCGTGAAGCTAACAGAGCTCCAGATAGAGATAGTGATTTTTATTTCAAAATTGAAAATATTAATCACTCCACTAAACCCTATGCTATGGGTATTCATTAGAATTGTCTCATCGAGACGATTCTTATGAGTACCCACAACATAGGATTTGGAAGAGGAAATAACGGATTTAGAATACTATCACTCCCTCTTATCTGCAGGTCTGGAGCATGTTGATGACGATGAATTTGTAGGATTTATATTCCAGCGTGCTCTTGTCATCTTTGGTATGGATCGTTGGTAAGCTTGAATGCGTCTTGAGTGAAAGGTTCGGATACAAGGAAATCGGGGTATAAAGCCAGAACCATTCTTCGAATAGACGCCCCTTGGTTCTTTAACGTGCCCAATGTAAAGCACAGATACACCAATAGCTACCTCTGGGTTTCTCATCAGTTCACATCTCGTTTGAGAGAAAACAAGAAATGTCTGGGAAAAAAAAGGCCTTGCCCAGACCGGCACTCGAACCTGCGACCTTTGGGTTGTTAGTTCTGTGTTTTACCACCAGTCCTCTCCTCCTCAGAAGATTTAACTCAAGCCAATTTCTACATCTGAATATTGCAACACTTTTTAATTGTTTATCGAAACTGCATAGCGCAAAGTTATGCATTAGATCGACCTGTCTATCATATTGTTAATTAGCATCTTCTCCCTTTTCCTACAGTGTTTTCTACCTTCTCACTGACAAGTTCCATCATATGAGCCACATTTCAATTTTCGTCTGCTAATGCTGTCAATATGGATGAATCCATAATTTTGTCGTCTGGCAAAGATTTTAACCCTTTACCAGACGACAAAATTTTAGCCTTGTCCAATCCAAATTAAAATTATTTGCAGAAAACAATTTCACTGTGGTTCAATTGGTGCAATATTTTCTTTGATAGGGCAGAAAACATTGTGGGAAAAGGAGAAAATGCTGGTTACCAGCATTTTCTCCTTTTCCCGCAATGTTTTCAAAAGTCTTCTTTCCCAGGGTCGTTAAAAGGCGGCATTGTGCGGTAAAAGGTTAACTCTTTCAGCGGCAACTATACGAATTCTTTCGACGACTCGAAATACAGTCCACTGAAATTCGGACAGCCTTTTACCCTATAGGACTGAACAAGCAAACGGCATAGATCCAAGATCAGACTGCACGTTCTGTGCAGTCTGATCTTGATCTATGCCGTCTGTAAAAGTCATTTTTTTTCCCAAATGACCCTGAAATGGGTTAATGTTTCATTAAGAACACCAACATGATAATGTATCCGCGAGGCTGTCAAATATTTGAGTTCTTGTATAAACTTAGTGACAAGGTCTGCAAACAATATATTGTAGGGAATCAATACATGAAACATGGATGGTGAATGTGTACAGAGCATGGCGAAACCTCGGTTATTCAAACCATACGAAAAATCGAACAGTTCACGGTATAATTCGAACTATCGCAAGCATGCATTATATTTTTGGAACAGTGTGTGGCTGTAGTCCAGTTGCTCTTGTGAGAAATCGGTATTTAAAGTAACAATAGCTGCCAAAAGTAAACAAAGCGGATGTTAAATGCATTTCAATTTAAATCATACCATTTAGAAGAGTATGTGAGTTATTGTGAAGATGACAATCTGTTTTTGTGCAGCCGGTCCCAGTGTTAGTTGCTGGAAGAGAAATTAACTTCAAAACTGGGTTTAAACCTGCTAGTTCACTCTATCTTTCGTGTACTTTTTGCCTGATTTCAAAATCTATTTCTCTGCCAGACACTAACAACTGGACCGATCATACAATAACAGAATGTCATCTTCACAATATTTTCAATACTTTTAAATGGTATGATTTAAATTCAAATGCATTTTGATACTTGCTTTGATTATTTGGCCGATATTGGGCCTTTAAGAATCACTGTAGTACTATTTTTGTGAACAAAAAATATGTTCCTTTGAAAAATTGTATGCACCTTTGGGTCCTATGATGCAGACGAGACTAAATCTACCATAATTGCTACACATATTCTAGAAATATTAGCTATAGAACTTCACAGAAAAAAAAATGGAGAAGTCAGAATGAGCCACGCTCTGGCGAAAGGGGGCTTAATGCGTCTGTGCGATCCCTGATACCAGCCAAGCCATCACATAATTATGGATCCATAATAACCCTTTTTTTAACACTGGTCCTTGGACATACAGAGAATTGACCAATAGCGAAAAGTTTCGGCTCAGGTCAGCCTGCGCGGATTGCGCAGGCTGACCTGGGTCGATACTTGTAGCAGATGCATTAAGCCCCTTTTCACAGAACATGTCTTTCAGCGTCAGATGAATAAATCTGACCTTTTTTGACGACTTAGTTATAAAATCCAGAGCGGTTTATATCCAAGATCAGATTGCACCTTGTGTGGAGCTTGATCTTGATCATTACCGTCCGCAAAATCCCTATTTTCGCCTATTTGACTGATTTCTTTACCATACAATCCCGTGCTTTCACGACTCTGAGGAAAAGGCATAAAAAACATTGTGGAAATAAGAGAAAATGCCGGTAACAAGCATTTTCTCCTTTGTTTACAATGTTTTCTGCTCTTTCAAAGACAAATTCCATAATTTGAAATACATTTATTTTATCCCGTTCAAATGCTTTTGATTTTGGCAAAACCGAATTTTTGTCAGATATGGTAAAGACTTAAGCAAGATACTTATTCTGTTGTAGAACTAGGTTCTATTTGCAATGTTTGATTGGGTACAATGAGCAATTTATACATTTCCCACAGTGCATTCAAAGTGGTTCTTTGAAAGACAGAAAAAAAGTCAGTTAGAAGCTAATGTTTAAAACAACTTGGCTGAGCTCGAAAATGACAGCAGAAGATTGAAATTTCACAGTATAAAAAGGGTATCTTTAAAAAAAAATTACAGGAAATGGTTCCAGGAAATCAAAGCTTTTGATTATTGTCCGAAATGACGGAAGGCAGGAAGGAAGGAGGAAAAGATAGACACGTCGATTTGTTGTTTTGTTGACTTTATTCATCCTTTCCTCTGACAGGAGAAATCGTAATATTTTTTCATGACTCAGATTACTTCGGTTTCTTTAAATGTGAACCCTTAAATTGACGTTCGTTAGTATTTTACAATGTAAAGTGTGAAGAAACGATTAAAAAAAAAAAAGAATCCGTCATTTTTTTAAAAAAGTTTACAACAAAACCTTTTTATTTTTCATTTTTTCTTCTATTAATATTTTCTTTTTTTATATATATTTTTCAAAGAGAGATTTATGAATAACGATTAAAGGTTTTCCATGACGTAAATGCTCTAAGTGGCTCCCATTAGCTTGGCCATGACAGATCAAATATTGGCACGCTGACTTCAGAGCTACTAATCGATAGCTGATCGATTGTGAGATTTGTCGTTCCGAAAATATTTGTAATATTGAAAAATATTTACCGTATTCCGACCAAGGGCCTTATACACCTCAACGAAGTTGAAATTTCAATCCAATGAATAGGAATCTGATTGGCTGAGATATTCTGTCCCAGCCAATCATATGGCTTGTCTTGGAATTTAGAATAATAATAAAAAAGGAAACATAATTAAGAATGTTTGGTTATAACCGCCCCTGCGGTTCTCGAGAATGAAGTGAGAGATTCTGTCATTGTCATGTATTTTATGAAAGGCAGAACTTCAGGCAAGTTTAGGGACACTATAGATCTAGACCAGTCTGCACAGAGCGTGCCGTCTGGTCATGAAATCTACATGGACCAGTATTCAACCTGGTTACTGGAATTTTCTCCATTTCCCACAATGTTTTCTATCCTTTCAAAGATTATTTTTGTGAAATCTGGGCATAAAGCGGCCTCAAAATGTCATTAATTATTTCTTCTCTCAGAGTGTTAAACGTATTTTCACCTGCAATCTGGGGTCCTTCGTGGCTCAGTGGTATAGTGTAGGACTCGTAGCCTGGAGGCTCCGGGTTCGAGCCCTTGGAAGGACTGGGCTTTTCGTAGGAGTGTCCTTTGGTAAGACACTTCAGAGCCCTAGCCTGGTACTAATGAAACCCGGGACACACATAAATGATAAGACTGAAAGAATGTTGAATGAGGCGTAAAACACTATGTTATCAATCAAAAACTTGCACCGTCGAAGATGCTATATACAATGAAAGTGGAAAACTAAAGAGGTGTCAATAGAAGGCGTCCTGACGAAAGATTTCAGTATATTGGGTCCCAAGTACGTGTAACTTAATATGTGAATGGTTTTCAGTGACTACATTTTAACAAAAAACCAGTTAATACCATATCAAGGGCTTGTCTGATCACAAATATTTCATGAAGTATCTGACAACGTAAAAAAGGTCAGACTTCATGTATATGCTCCTGATCTATACTGTAAGCGAAAATCACCATCGGTGCGGAGAATTACTAGAAATGTTAAATTCCACAGCAAAATATAAACTCGTTCTTTCGCGGTTGGAAAAGACAAGTCCATTGCATCTTTATCATTGTTTTTCTTTTCCTTGAAACACACCAAGTAGCGGACGGTGTAGATAAAGACCAGACTGCACTTTCTGTCCAGTCTGGTCTTGACCTACACCGTCCGCCAGAGCCTATCTCTTGTCTATGTCATAACGGTGAAAGGATTAATGGGTCGAAGCAGAGAAAGAGACGAGCAGTAATGGCGTATCATAGCGGGAATTTTCTAATTAAAATGCGGACAGTTGCGATACAATAAATTTGCCCACTTTTGCTTTTCACGGCAAATCAGTCAGGGTTTCGGTTTTCTAAATCGAATCGCATTGTCCATTTTTAATTACGTTAGGTCTACACAGTTGCATGCCTAGTTTTTTCGATTTGTCCCTCCTGAGATCGCAAGGTGTTTGAAACAATAGTGTCTATTTTGTGAAAAAAAAAAAACTTCCCTTTTTCCTGTCACTCTATACGTGTACCATCGCCTTTGTAACTCCCCGTATAATGGTTGTTGTAGTTATTTTTTTTATTCTGTTAGGTGAATAACATGGCGCACCGCTATCACCGTTTCCGGCAATTGCGCGATTCACATGGTCACGTGACCCGGCCACATCGTAGGATAGGAACTCCATGGTACATCGATGTCTGTAATGTAATACTATATTTTTGTTTTTTTGCTGTTATAGTCTGGATAATATAACTTGACTCTTTACCAAACGACACAATTTTCGACATGTCCAAATTGAAAGCATATGCAGACGACAAAATAACCGTGAATCAAAAATTAAAATTTGTATATGGAAAAGTTTAAAACATTGTGGGAAAAAGAGAAAATGCTGGTTACCAGCATTTTCTCCTTTTCCCACAATGTTTTCAAAAAGCTTCTTCCTCAGGGTCGTTATTAAGTCGGCATCGTGTGGTACAAGGTTAAGGAAATAAACCTTAGATGGTTATGAAGCATGGACATAATATTATTTCCGTTGCACTGGATAAAGATCCTAAAGGCATACTTGTGTCACCGTCAAAAACGCTTATTTGATTAAATACTGATAAAGATTAGTTAGGGTAGGCACAGGCGCTAGTTAGGGTAGGCACGGGAAGGTATTTTAGTATGGTTGCTGGGAACATCTTGTATCTGCTACATTAATATAACGCATACAAATTTATTTGTTATATTCTTGTCATCCTGTATTGTATTAGTTGTATTGTACGTTTGTAACCGTTTTGTTTCTCTCTCATTCTCTCTCTGTCCCTCTGTATTTCTCTCACACACGCACGCACACACGCACGCAAACACAAGTTCTAAAACACGATTTTCGCCGAATTTCGCATTATGATTGTTTTGCTTGTACAGTATTTTGTTCCTGTATGTTGTATTGTAAACTCTTCAATAATGGAGGAAATGAAGGGGAAAAAAAAGTGGCCTGACGTACCCAATAAACTATGTGAATAGGTAAGAGAGAGAGAGAGATCAGGAAGAAATGAATGAATGAGAGTGTAAGAAATTCTTTGAAAACTCGTCTGAGACGGTCACTAATTTTGGTAGCTAGTAATATAGCTAATTTTCGCCGAAGAGCTAGCTATTATATCGCAATTTGGCTTCCGGCACAATATCCTCAGTTTACTTTCAAATTCGTCCAACTCTTTTTCGTGCTTCTCTTTACCTCCTTACATGTGTCAACCAAAAGAGATTGGTTCAGATTAAACAAAACGTGCAGTCTTATCTTAGGTCTACACTGAACAATATTTTAGATATCCTGATCAATGCACTCTTGAAATTGCTTGAAGCTGGTTTTTTGTAATAACTAAAACATGTTAAGCCCTTTAACGGACGACGATAGGATTGTTATGTTTTATACAAAAAAAAAGAAAGCATTTACAGACGACAAACTAAATGAGGCAAAAATGTTGGAACTAATTTTTGAAAGGATAGAAAATAGTAAACATTGTGAGAAAAGGAGAAAATGTTGGTAACCAGTATTTTCTGCTTTTCCCACAATGTTTTCAAAAGCCTCCCTCTTCAGAGTATGTCAAAACAAGGGCATCGTCTTGTAAACGATTAATTTACACAAAAGTCTAAAAGGTACGGTTCATAACAAGAAGATGTATTGGTCAAGAGTAGATTCTGGCCCTGGGGGACAAATTTGCTTTAATAGCAATGTCCTTTTATTCTGTCATAAAAGATCTTTTACACTGTCTCGTCCTTGGAATGAAAACAAAAACCGAGACACGGTAAAATAAGCTAGGTTTGAACAAAATGAAACCCTTTTTTTGCAACATGGCTTTACAAAAAGATATGTTTAATAAACGGTATACAAAATCATAGTGCGTTCTCCATTAATTTGAGCCTGCCAGGGTAGCTCAGTGGTTAGCGTATCTGACTCGTGACCTGGTGGTTGTGAGTTCGATACCCGGTTGAGGCAAACTTTCTTTCCCGCGATTTTTCGCCTCTCACCTTTGATTCATGTTTGAAAAGTAGTAAGTGACTTGGCAAAAAATGTTGTGTCAGTACTGGTGTGAGAAAGCCATGAAACACATAGTTACGTAGGTACACTGACGCCGTAATATGACCTAAGCTGTTAAAACGGCCTTAACTCCAATTCAAACAAACAAACAAACCATTGATTTGAACATATACATGTAATACAGATAATTCTACTGAATTGCATTCATTGAAATGACGTATTGGCTCAACGCTTTACCACACGATCCTCATTTTTAATAACCGTGAGGGAGAAGCCTTTGGAAACATTGTTGGAAAAGAAGAAAATACTGGTAATAAGCATTTTCTCCCTTTCCACAATGTTTTCTACCCTTTATATGAGATATTTCAAGACCCAAACTATGGTATTTTCTTGAATTATTCCCATTACCCGGTTCGATGCTACTTGTTAACTCCATCTTTGTTTAATTCCTACAAGCATATCTCTTCGCCTCTTCTTCTACTTTTTGACTGGGCCTTTTTTACGAAGGAATCTCCGTAAACAAAAATGTGCCTTATCAGTGTGCTATTGCCGATTTCTTGATTTTTTTTTTTTTGTTCGCTTAATCGTGGTGATTATTCGGGGTAGCTGAATGCGCTGGCTCTCGACTTACTTCTTGGTATTGATATCTTCTAATGAATAAATAGAAATTTCTGATTGGTCAAATATTTGGAAATGTTTATTCTGCAGGCCCCTACACGTATGTACGTCTGCAAACCTCGTTGTCTAACAAAGAGACGTAGTTACTGAATCCGCCGGGTTGTGACGAGTGCGCAGGCTGACCTGGGTCGAAACTTTTTGCTATTAGTCAATTTTCTGCGTGTCAAAGGACCATTCTGCTTCAGGATTTAGTCAGATTTAGACAAAATGTATGTGATGACTTGCTAGCTATATGTAGATGCATTTAGCCCTCTTTTGCCAGAGCATGGCTCATTTCTTCTTTTGCCAAAATGTCTTAAGAAGGTGGTCCGCTACAAGATGTAAACAGTCGTCTGTAGGAGGAATAGTGATAAACAATAAATAGTGTTCATACTGTTTAGTTGGAAAAAGGTAGTAGAAAAATTTGAACAATTAAACAAACTTTGAAGAGAATTTGCTCAGACTATCAGTGCACTGTTCTGATGGGCATACTGGGTGCGTATTCACCAACCATTCTTAAGGATGTTCACAGTCTTAGTCTCCAGAATTTTCTAAATTTGAAAGTAACGCAACCTCTGATTGGGTAAGCAATTTGGTTTAGCCAATCAAAAGTTATGTTACATCCAAATTTAGAAAATCTTAGAGAATTAGACTAAAAATGTTCTTAAGGATAGTTGGTGAATACGCACTCTGGTCTTTCTAAACTGTGATGGCAATGATCAGAGGGGTTAAAAACTAGGAAAAACGTATTATTGCATAAAATGTACATTTCCGGGCTGTTATAATAGACCTTTGTCACCTACGCTGACTGCGGACCGCGGACACCTGACCGCGGACTTTTAAGAGGGGTTGTCTCGAAGTAGTAAAATGAAAAAAAAAAGGAGGGAAATAACGTCTCTCAAACATTTATTTTCATGTACCAAATTATGCATTTTCTGCTGCATTGTCTGAGCTTATTCCGAGTTCATGTAAAATATTTGGACCTTTCTTTTCATGAATTCCTGGACGGATCTGATAATGTCCGCCAGAGATCACATTCTGGATATCAATGTGCCGTGAGAAGAGTATTGTAGTTGTAGTATCGTACCTCAGTTTGCACGAAAAGTATCGATCTTAATTCTCTTCTTTCCTTAAAGGGGAATGATATTGAAATAAACGTGATTTTGTGATTAAATCTGTTTATTTTTTTTAACACAGTGGGAAATGGAGAAGTTACTTGTTTTGAGTAATTACTCCATTTTCTTCAAACAGCCATTTCCGTGGTCGTGTCACCCGGCACACCAACACCCTCAAACTCATAATTTTTCCTTTCCCCATTCTTCCCTTCCCCCCCCCCCCCCCCCCACAACGACAACAACAACAGCAGCATTGACCAAGCGGTTAGAGAACAGGTCTCGTGAGGGGGAAGACGTGTGTTCGAATCCTGCCTGGTCATTGCGAAAACATAGTTTGCAAATAGAAAGAAAATAGATGTAATGACTTCCCCCCTCCCCCGGCCTTGGCCCTGGCCGTCAGGATTACGGAGACAGCACTAGGTCTGGCCTTCCAGTATCAGGATAATGGACTGGGCAAATCCTGTTTAAAAAGTCCAGGAAAACACACGGATAGGTAAATTGTGGCCGTATATAACTGAAAAAGTGTTGAAAAGGGCGTACAACTTTAATTACAACAATACCAAAATCGTTGCGCTATGTTTTAAAGCTAGTTTCATGGTTTGTATGATTTGTTAGATTTTAATCCTGAAGAAAAGATTTGAACTTTATCCATGAAGATTCGTTGTTTATTCCACAAAATATGCGCCCAACAGGAAAAAGACCTTTGCTTTCCATAGTGCCGGTGCTGTATCAAGCACAACTAACCATGTATGATTTTTTTTTTCAATTGCTTATTTTTTTTCATCTGCTTTCGCAACCCCTACCATATACTCTATAAGATTCAGTGTTGCCGACAGGAACAACATGTAAAAGACGTATTTTCCTTGTTTCCAGAGGATAATTATATTATCAAATAGGGGAAACAAATTAGACATTCATTCAGTTAATCAACATTCTTAACGGCCGTGATATACAAAACAACAGACATGCATAAAAACTGTCAGTTCTTAATGTTCAGGGTTCTTTTATTTCTAGTAAGGTTGCGACAACTTCCTAGCTTGTGTTTCCTTTCTAGCATACTTAGCGTTAGTGTTTACTCAGTTAAAGGAACTTTTACTCCATGTTTCAACTTTTATATTGCTTTTTTCATACGCTGGCTCTCTAGATCTATTTGGGAAATTACAAAAAAATCCCCTCAGCAGTCGCAACGAATAAACATGTCTGCGATAGAACCACAGAAACAGTACTATTCAGATCATCAGAGCTGCCATGTTATGCATTCAAAGATAATGACAAACAGTAACGGAAATAACTGTATATTGAAAGCAGATTTCGCACAAACGCACAACAGCTCGCCGTTTTGACAAAGATTGGCCCTTAAGAAATACTTGATTTCCCTGCTGACTGCATTTACCTGCGGATGAAATCTAATCCTGATTGATATCCTATACTTACAGCTTTCACAGCAAAAAAAAAAACAAGAAAGGGGAATGCGGAAATTTGAAGAACGTTTAATCGACATTTAAAAGCATACAGTGTGACAGTCGAACAAACATTAGCAAGTCTAAGGTCATACAAGGCAACTGGCGCAGTTTGGAGACACGCTAGGCAACTTCTAGACAGAACAGTCAAGATTTGTGGAGATCTTGTCTGTCGATGTAAAGAAATTGGGTTGAACCATTGAAATAGCAAGTTAAACTTACTAACTTATGATTCGTTATAGTTCTCCTTTAAATTCAGCCCATTATTGCATTATTTCGTTTGAGACATCCCCTTTGAAAAGTCCGCAGTCTGCGGTCCGTAGTCCGTAGTACGCGACGGTGACAAAGGTCTAGTAACTAGCATGTATTAACGGGGGAAACCCGGGCGTTAATGTGAGGAAATGTATATTAATCAGTAAATTCACGCGTCGTTAATGCCTGGCCTTGTACTTTCAATATCCTCGATCCGGGCCTACCTTGTAACCATTATACGCTGAACGTTTGTTTTTGTCATACATCACAGACTCCAACCAAGAATGCTGTAGGAACTTGTACCATATCAGATCCTTATTATGGCTTGTCTTTGATGATTTTAGTACACCACAAACGAAATCTCAGTAATTATCGAGACCTGAGCAAAACATCAATCGTGAAGCACTCGGGCGTTAAACCATTTTTCGGACGTCTGCGAACGTTAACGACCTCAAAAACGTGAATTAACCCTATATTAAGGTGGGATTAAACCAGATTTGGACCCATTTTTGGGGCGGGCTGGTGGTGGTAGTGGGCGTGGTTTGATGTTTTGTAAGCAAGTGGGGGGGGGGGATGCTTTAAAAAAAAAAAAATTCTTCCAGTCGGAGTCGAACCAATGACTTTCAAAACCATAATCGCCGACTCCAATCATTGAGCTGTGGAGCCATTTAAAATATTTACGAGTACGTATTAAAAATGGGTTTATCCCTGGTTATGCAATAACTACTATAGGAATAGGAAATTTAATGCAAAAATCTCGGTGACTCTTCATGTTTTCTACATGTATGTTTGTCCATGTCCTTCTTTCAAAAGCTATTAGCAGTATTTGTAAAAATTATAGAAGGAAAAACAAAAAACAAAAAACTTGCGGTAAAAAAAATACGGATAATGTCTGTCCCTTTCAGAAATCACCCCATTTTTACGTGACATCATGTTTTGAACTGATATGGTATTATGTCCAGAGACAAGGTCGCAGTTATTTTTTTCTGTCTAATTGGCACATTGATAGGTCTTGTCCAAAGGCGTCATGAATTGACCGGGTTTTTAGACAAACATTAAAAGTTAATATAAACTCAAAACATAGAACATTTTGTGCGTTTGTTTTTATCAAAGCCATGTTCGTTACCGTCATTCTCTTTATCTGCATCAGCATTTTTTGGTTTACATACTGTATCCGATACGGTAGTGAACTGTACATAACAAATGGTTTTTAAAAGCTAATCGGAAATTGTCTTACTTGGCGAATTCCTTATAAATTTGTACAGCAGTTTTGAACGGTTGGTAAATACGGGTCCTGGTTTTCGGTAGTACTAGACCGGGGCTTTGTGGTGCCTTGTTGAAGGACATTCCCATATGACGACCTCCGACAACAAGGATCAAAACAGGATTTCAAGGACTACAAATCTAAAGCATTGAACACGGAGATGTTCACCAAGGAATGTATAAATGGGTCATGCTCTGTGAAAAGGGGGTTCAATGCATCTGCAGAAAAGTATCTACACAGGTTAGCCTGCGCAGTCCGCGCAGGGTGACCTTGGCCGAAACAGTTTGTTATTGGTAAATTTCCCGCATGCTTAAGGACCATTCTACCTCCAAATTCAGATGGTTGTTAATCAAAATGTATTTTGCGGGTCCTTAATTATGACTTGCATGGTATATTGCGTCACGGAGACGCATTTAATAAATCCTCTCTTACCGGAGCATAGCTCATGTATTAGCCCTTAACCCTCAGGCTAGTTATCGCGACCCACTGACCTTTTGCGGACAGCGTAGATCAAGATCAGACTGCACAGAACGTACAGTCTGATCTTTGATCTACACTGTCCGATAAGGAGATTTTTTTTCCTTCAACAATACCTTTGAAACAGGAAAGTTTTGGGCTTATACTATCGGTTTGAAAGTTTCATTTCTTTTATTCAGCAGGATAAGAGTTAATTGTCACACCGGTAACTTTTGTCATATTTAGACAACGGTGAAAATCACTCT
Source organism: Tridacna gigas (assembly GCA_945859785.2). Lineage (NCBI taxonomy): Eukaryota > Metazoa > Mollusca > Bivalvia > Cardiida > Cardiidae > Tridacna > Tridacna gigas. The sequence goes on along the minus strand of OX244034.2, from coordinate 62,080,022 downwards.
CTTTGACCTTTGACCCTCTGCTGCTTTTACCCTGACAAAGCAAGAGCTATGTTGTTTATTCCTCTGAAAAGTATGCCCGATGGCTTTTATCAAAATAAAAGTAGAGAAAGTGGCGTCATGAGGAATGGACCTTTTTGGTATTGGTATTCCTCCTCAAACACAGCTACCTTCGAAAGATCGGAGTAAAAGAGGCCCTCCCAGTTGTAGACCATATTTCCTGATAAGTAAGGTCACAAACACCAATGAACCATGCTCTGGCAAAATGGAGCTTAATGCATCTCTGTGATCCATGATACCAAGCAAGTCGTCAAATAACTATTGATTAATAAATTCCACTTAGTCAAACAACCGACGGAATCATGAGATATAACCGGTTCTTTGACAAGCAGAAAATTTACCGAAAGCAAAAAGTTTCGGCCCAGGTCAGCCTGCGCGGACTGCGCAGGCTGACCAGGTTGAAACTTTTTGCAGATGCATTAAGTCCCATTTTCACAGAGCGCGGTTTACTCGATATTTGACTCAGATAAAGCAAAGTTACGCTATCTTTCTAGCTCTTACAGCGCCACAGGCGAAAACAGCTTATTTTTCGGATGGCATAAATCAAGATCAGACTACACAGAACATTCAGCCTGATCTTGGATCTATACCATCCGCTTGTTTAGTCAAGCCAATAATATGAATATAACATCTCTCGTGGGTTCAGTGCATAGTATTGTCATAATGCGCCGAGTCTGTATATTTGTGCGCCGAAAGAGCTAAAGAAATGATCATTTTCAAGAATATCACACACACATTGAGCAAAGTACCATTGTCAACTCTGCTGCTAGTGTGTATCAAAATTGGACTGCGCAAAACGCGGTTTGATCTATGATTTACACGGTTCTCTTTGCTTAAAAACTATATGCACAAGCTATCGTCATACTTGCGATTATTTGGGGCTTGTTTTCAGCCAATTTTTAACCCATTTCATCCTTATTGTGTCAAAGTATAATCATTCTTGTGTCTTCATGCCAAATGTTGCCCCTGACGGTTGCAAGGTTGCATAGATTACAAGAAAGAAAAATGAATTTCATTTTCTGGAAGCCATCAAAGAAATCACTGTTGTAACGTTTCCGGTTTTAAATCAAAGATTCCCAATATAGGTAATTATCCCTGACACCATATATTTCAGTAATTTGTCTTTGTTTACACAGCTGTCTAAATTCTGAGCCATCCTGCAGTCTATAAATGTTTCACAGTGTCTTTTCTCTCTTGCTGTAAGGATGTGTCTTTAACTGAAAATGTTTGTTGGGTTTATGTGGTGCTCTGTGGGTTAACCGTTTACCACACAATCCCGACTTTTAACGACCTTGCAAGAGAAGGCCTTTGAAAACATTGTGGGAAAAGGAGAAAATGCTGGTAACCAGCATTTTCTCCTTTTCCCACAATGTTTTCTTCCCTGTCAAGAACTATTTTTTTTTTTCATTTGAGCCACCGTTAATTTGTCGTCTGCAAATGCTTTCAATTTGCACCAGTCTAAAATTTTGTCGTTTGGTAAAGAATTAAGACATGTTCTTCCTTCTTTTCTGTGTTGGACGGGTACTTGATATCAAAAGTTCAAGTGGGACTTCTTTTCACTTGTACGCCCTGGTAGTAATTCTACGAAATAGTGTGGTGAATTTGAGATGATTTGGCATTATTTCTGCCACGGTGTATTGTCCACAGTGTATGTCTTTGTCTATATGTAGATACAAGAACGTGAAGTAACTTAAAAAATTTCTCTTTTTTTTTTCAAATTTCATTTAATTTTTTTTTTTCTATTTTCTTTTCATTTCTTGGGGAAGGAAAAAAAAAAAATCACAGTACAAAGTTCTTGAGTCGTTTCCATAGTGACGAAATGGCTATAGGGCTAAATTTGAATAAAGATGTATTTTTCCTCTGCGGACAGGACCAATTATGCACCTGTCTTAGGCGAAGTGGAAAATAACGCAATACGCATGTCACCAGAGGTCGCCCTAGTCACGTGAGCGACTCGCGCTCTCTCATTCTCGTGGCCGGCGAGACTTTGAAAGGGATGTATTAAGTGTAGAATTCAACATTAGTAATTCGCCATATCTGTCAGCTTCAATGAATTTGTTATTGATTTTCCTTTTTAAAATTGATCCTTGGTGCGCGAAGCACATATCAAAAAGATTTTGCAGACAGTGTATGTCCAAGATCAGACAGCACTTTATGTGCAGTCTGATCTTGGATATACAGTGTCCGACATTTTGTGAAATATTCTGGTCTTACACTGCCTCGAGTTTGGAATATTTTAATTGCTTTCCCCTGTAAAAATATTCATTTATTATTTTTTTTTCAGTGCTCAAAGGGTGCAACGTCGTTAGCTCATTAACCGAATGCATGCAAGAACAAAATTTACTGAAAATGATACCTATGATCGAGAGAAACAAGACAACGTTGTTGTAAATTTTGGGTTTTTTAACTGTGGTATTTTCAGGATTTGCCCGCTCTGCTAGAATTTTGATCTCATTTTCGCCGAGTTTATCAACTGTAGTTTCGCCTTCGACACAGTGCAGGGCAAGATAAAACTGCACCAAATGGTTAGTCGGATTTCAGCTTGTCACTTTAATACCGAGGTTTTCGCACAAAAGTAGCTTTGAAACTGCAATAAATTTTTGAGCCATGCTCTATGAAAAGGGGGCTTGATGTATTTGCGAAAAGCATCGACCCATGTCAGCCTGCGCAGTCCGCGCAGGCTGACATGGGCCGAAACTTTTCGCTATCTTTAAATTTTCTGCATGTCAAAGGATAATTCTATCTTATGATTCCGTCGGTTGTAGGTCAAAGTGGATTTTTTGGATCCATAATTGGATGATGTCTTACTTGGTATAATGCATTACGGAGATACATTAAGCCCCTTTTTGCCAGAGCACGGCTCATTTGTTTAACTAATTTGCCTGTAACGATTTTAATGTTGAGAAATTCGAATGGTTGAACTCTTTCAACGCCAATATGAATCAAAATGGACCTCTATCGATAGCTGGAATTACAATCCTGTAAAACTCAGAAATGAGCCATGCTCTGTGAAAAGGGGGCTAAATGCATCTGCGAAAAATGTATCGACCCAGGTCAGCCTGCGCAGTTCTCTGTATGTCCACGGATCAGTCTACCTCATGATTAAGTCGGTTGTTAAAAAAGTAACGTTTATGGGTGCATGTGATGGCTTTCTTGGTACCATGGATCAAGAGGATGCATTGCGCCCCTTTTTGCCAGAGCGTGACTCAAATATTTTCATCTTGTTCGCTTGACTAATCAGGCGGATGGTGTAGATCCAAGATCAGACTCCACGCTCTGTGGAGTCTGATCTTGATCTATGCACATCCGCAAAAAACCCCTGTTTTCGTTTTTGGCGCTGAATAGATTAAAGGAGCGGATTCATAGAGAGTTTAGAACCAAAATTTTTGATCATCCAGGCTTTGTACTACATTGTTTTAAGGCTGCGATCACATAGAACTATACTGTATACGGTATTCGGTATACGGTATACGCTATTCGGTATACGCTATACGCTATACGGGCACGGCGAGTCATATAGGTAGCACGCGCGCCCTACTCGGTCTTTGGCGCCGATCCTATGGACACGTCCGACGAAGAAGATTTGGCCCTGCTTCTGCTAGCCGATGCTGAGGAGGAGGCCCCGGATCCAATAGGAGGGCCATCAGTCGAACCTTTTCTATGATAGCATACTTGAAATCATCCATGGCTACCTGTTAAAAATCATTTGTTTGATGTTGTAACATGTATATATGAAGGCATGTGCAATGAAATTGCAATAAAGTGAGTACAAATGAAACCTATTGTTTCTAAATTATTGTATTGTACGCAATAAGTCGTGATAGGGGAAATTCAGAATGCCTGTACTCACGAAATCCAGCTGACACATCCGAACAGGACGGTATACGCTGCACGAAAATCGAACCCGAACGATTCCCACTATTCTATACTATACGCAGGTATACGGCTGTTTAGAATAGTGCCCTCTTATGTGACCCGGTATTATGAGATAACCTTGTTCGATTCAAACTATTCGCGTGCCCTGCATAAACGTGCACCGTATACCCGAATAGTATAGTTCTATGTGATCGCAGCCTAAGTGTACTGCTTGACAAAATTAAACCGAGACATTTGCATATTCAATGACCTTACCACGGCATACAGATTACAAACCCATACATTGCACGAGAATTTGCAAATACGATATCCGTAAACTAATTAAGTGTCGGGTTAATGTTACCATATAATACAAGACTACTGGTGGGGATACAACAAACGTGTTAACGAGAAGGAGTTTGGGATTAACAAGTAAAGGGTAAAAGAAAAGCAAGCTGGCCCTGAAGGGATGATAATTATTCGCCAGAGATTTTGATGTAAAAGTTTCAATTAAACAAGTGGCGTAATGCCTCTATCCTTTACCAAGACGACAGAATTTTAGACTTGTCCAAATCGAAAGCATTTGCAGACAACAATGTAAACGTGGCTTAAATAAAGGGATGCATGTCTGAAGGGGTAGTATACATCGTCGAAAAAGAAGAAAATCTGGTCACCAGCATTTTCGTCGTTTCCTACATTTTTTTTTCAAAAGTTTTCATTCTTAATGTCATTAAAACTCGGTATTGTCATTGTGGTAGAGGAATAATAAGCGTTTCTTTGACTCCGAAACCTCAAAATTTGAACGGAAAAAAAAGAGAGATCTAATTGATCAACACTTGTACTGATGAAACTGAGGAGACATCGATATAATCTCTATCAGTGGTGTTTAATGCAACTTTCAACAATATTTAGATCATTACAAGGCGATATCTCATTTATTCTATTCTTACTTGGGCTTGTATGGTACTAGGCTGGGGACCTTTGTTACCTTGACAGAGCAAACGTCCACGTACTAAGCTCTTACAAATCTATACCCTGACTAGTGAGCCGCGGAGTGAATGAGCCGTCGCCCTGATGTAACCGACACACTGGCAGTTGAAATCGGCGTTACACACGTTTTTACCCCTTTGCCACACAATCCGATCGAGTTTTATCGACCCTGAGGAAGAAGGTGTTTGAAAACACTGTGGGAAAAAGAGAAAATGCCCACAATATTTTCTACCCTTTGAAAAATTCAATCATTTGAGCCACGCTGGATTTTATGTATGTAAATGCTTTCAGTATGTACGAGTCTTGATTGATTGGTTGTATGGTGTTTAATGCCGTTTTCAACATTATTTCAGTTATATCACGGCGGCCAGTGCACCTATCCATGCTTTCCTGAAGTTTCTTTTACCAGTACTCCGCACAATATTCTTTCCAAGCCACTGGCTGCCTTCTCATATAACCATCGTCGAAACAATGGTCAGCGGTGAGAGAGGAATGAATCCTGTAGCGATAACAATCATCAATCGGAAAGAAATTGGCCAAGCCGGGGATCGTACCAGCGACCTTGTTCTCAAGTCCTGTACGCTACCGACAGAGCTAGGGGAGCTTGGCGAGTCTAAATTTGAGCCCGTGATCGAGATAAACAGAGTTGAGGGGGTCCTGCGTGGCTCAGTGGTAAAGTGCAGGACTCGTAACCTGGAGGCCCTGGGTTCGAGCCTCACTGGATTCACTTGGTATTTCGTGGGAGTGTCCTTGGGCAAGACACTTCAGAGCCCTAGTACTGGTGAAACCCAGGAAATACAATCAATAAACAGACTTGAAACACATTTGTACAACGGAAGATTTCCTTCTTGTACCTGTTATTGTTCTTCTTCTTTTAAATCTGTTTCAAAAGTATCGATTGCAGAGTAGAAATATACGAGTCATGCTCTCTGGAAAAGGGGTTTTAATCCATCTGCAAAAAGTATTGACCCATGTCAGTCAGCGCGGTCTTCCACCAAAATATCCCTTTTACAGACTTGTGGTACAAGACCTGTCCTTTTCTGCTGTGTTCTCTACCTTACCAGAGACAATTGGCATTATTTGAATCACATTTAATATGTCTGCAAATGTTTTCAATGTGGACAAGTCTAGAAGTTTGCACATTACTACGGAGTGAAATTCACGTATTGATGGAAAATGCAAAACTGTTGTCATGATTTGTTAGGACAATTTTTTTTAATTTGTTTTGTTAATATTTGCAGGCTTGTGCAAAAGATATCAAAAGATTTCAAAATCTAGTTACAAATGTAGAATGACAGTTGCTTTCTACAGCTGACATCTGCAGCTTTCATTTCAAAGTATTATACAGAAGTAGTTTCAATGATAGTTATTGACCCTCGTGCAAGCGAACGAAATCAATTTGACTTCTTCTTTAAGTCTGCAAATACGATTCTACATCAAACCAGGAGCTTTGAGTCTTCTTTTAGAATTAAAATCAATCAGAGGGTGGTTTAATATCTAAGATCAGACTGTACGTTCTGTGCAACCTGATTGAATCTGCATCAATTTCCACGGATATCCATTGGTCCTATGACGGGAAAATAAAAAACATACAATGCCGATTTGTCTGTCGGCTTATCTGAGCAACAAACTTATTTCACACACGAAAACACCCTTTAGACCGAAGTTACATGTCTGTTTTTTCTCAAGAAATTTAGATTTATCACAGATTTATTGCAGTCCATTTAATGTGGGAAAGAATAAAAGATTGTAATATTGATATTTTAAAACAAACATTTGCACACGGGAGAATCGGCGTTAGGATTTTAGTCTAGATTCATTCCTTTCAAATTCCTTTCATTTCTGATCGATTATACTCTCATTTTTTTCTTATTCAGTTTAATAGAAATCGACAGATGAATGAAAAGTCAAGACCATTTATTTGATTAATCCTTTACAAAACACTCCTTTGTTTTAATTTTCAACCAGCGTGAGGAAAAGGGTTTTTGAAAACATTGTGGAAAAGGAGAACCAGCATTTTCTTCTATTTGCATAATGTTTTCCACTCTTTCTAAATCAAATCTTATCATTTCTGCCACATTTGTAGTATGTTTTCGTTTGCAAATGCTTACAATCATGTTACGGCAGAGTTCAAAATTTTGTGGGCGTCTGCGTGGCTCAGTGGGAAAAAGTAGGACTCGTAACCAGGAGGCCCCGGGTTCGAGCCTCACTGGATCCTTCGGGTCTTTCATAGGAGTGTCCTTGGGCAAGACACTTCAGAGCCCTAGCCTAGTACTAGTGAAATCCAGGAAATACATGAATATGTGAGCTGTCGCCGTGATATGACTGAAATAATGCTGAAAGCGGCGTAAAACACCATTCAATCAATAAAAAAATTGTCGCCTGATAGATAGTAAAGGTATTGGATTGTTCCACGAAATCCTGGATTGATCCCTTCCAGCGGCGCTTTTCACGTAGGAGTGTCCTTGGGCAAGATATTGCAGAGGCCCTGCCAGGTACCAATGAAACTTTCGGAAAGACAGGTTGGCTGTCTTTTTGATACATGTCTAGACAGCTAGATTTTTAGACTTTTTCGGAGTTTTGCACTTTCAACTGTAGGCCTGAAAAACACCCTCAGCCTATCTGAGTCTCTGAAAAAGTTTCAACTGAACGTTTATTCTCATAATTAGTTTTGCGAAATGTTGGGCTTTTTTTTTTAACTTGAAAAAGTACTCTTGGTCCAGGCGCTAGATATTTCTTAACCCTTGGGCTGCTAAGGGCGACTCACTGACCTTTTGCGGACAGCATAGATCAACATCAGACTGCACAGAACGTGCAGCCTGATCTTGGATCTACGCTGTCCGTTAAGGAGATATTGTTCTACAAAATATAAGTTTGAAATAACACTATTCGGGTTATTACTATCGTCTTGAAAGTTTTATTTAACTTATTTAGCAGGATGAGGGTTAATTACTCCCCATCGCGGACCCCTTACCGTGGTCAATGTAGATCTTTGGCAATAATCTGTAACCTGTTCCATAATTAGTTATACTTACTGTCATTTTTGACAAAAGTCATAACATACGTATACGTATACAGTGGTATATACACGTATACACGTATAACACAACATGTGATATTATGTTATACTGTATTATCTTATGTCCACAATTGAAAAATCACCATCTCTAGTTTTGTACCGTCAGTTAAAGGAAACTTGTAACTACAAAAACTATCTTGATGTTGTGCCCTACCTATTAAGAATAATATCTGCAGAATCAGGACATCTTCGCACTCGTTGCGAATTCAGACTGATCGATTTAGCCGAACTAGAATTCCAAGAAATGAGAGAATTTGCAGAGTATGTAACGTAGGAGAAATAGAGGATGAATATCACTTTATTTTGAAATGTCCGCACTATGACTTTCTTCGTTAAAAGTTATTTGAAAAAAATATATTACTTACGACCAAATATGATTAAATTGGTCGAACTATTGAATTCTAACAAAAAAAGTGAGTTTTTTAATTTAGCGTTATACTTAAAGCTAGCATTAATAGAGAGAACAAATTTTTTTCACACAGAGAATGCAGTTGATCGTTAGTTCATCTACACCTCTAGGAAACTACAATTCTCCTTTTATTGAAATAACAACCTTCTTTTCTTCTTCTTCCTTCCCCTTTCAAGATTTCCAGAAACTATTATTTTTACTTATGTACTTCTCAGATACATTCATATTTCATGGTTAGTTTAAAATGACCTTGATATTGTATTATATATGTTTTGTGACGTTTGTGACTATGTACATTGTACTTGTCAATAAAGAATCTATCTATCTATGTTATGTTATGTTATGTTATGTTATGTTATAACTGATCAGACTGATCAGACTGGCAACTTGTAAGGAACCGGGTGCTTCACCCGTTAGCGAATAAACGTCAATTTTAACCGATATATCCTGCTAAATAAGTTAAATAAAACTTTCAATCGGATAGTAGAAACCCGAATAACGTTATTTCAAACTTATTATTATTATTATTTTTTTTTTTTGAGAATAATATCTCCTTATCGGACAGTGTAGATTCAAGATCAGACTGGACCCTCTGTGCAGTCTGATCTTAATCTACACTGTCCGCAGAAGGTCAGCGAGTCGCCTTTAGCAGCCTAAGGGTTAAAAAGGACTTGTAGACAGGTACCAAGGATGAGGGAATAATAAATAACCAACCCGACCAATAATAAAATGGAAATGTTCCATCCCAGCCACTCATAGTTCCATTACAAATTCCTTATTTAACGCAGCGGGTGTATTTGTCAATTAAGTTGATATTTTTCTCATTTCACGATCTATTACTCCGCGAGTGTGTAATTTTACCTGTAAAGTACCCTTTGAAAAGGACACGCCTACCCGGCACGTGACCGTTGCTACGTGACCGCGCATGCTCGGTCATCCATTAACTTTCTCCCGCGGTTAATAATATTGACACGGTAATTGGGTGATACTTTGAAGCGATCCCCATTTTTTATTCTGTCACAGATTTTTTTATGCCTTTTAATGTCTCAATTATGCGACACTGTTTCGTGAAATGTTTTGCCTTTTTCTCGGAAATGTACCAGAAGGGCACGGAGGCGTGATAATATGATACAATAAAAGTAATATAAGATATATATGGAATTTTATGTTGTTGTAAATTTTCTGATGCTTGTATTTGATTCGAGCAGCATGAGAAAATATGATATCGCGCTAGACCAAAGGTTGAGCGAGATGTCAAAATTTTCTTACGCAGCGAAAAGTAAACTATAACATAATATTCCTTTTATCATATACCTACAACTTTCAACGACAAAAGTTTGCAGTTCTTGACATTTTAGTCGTAAATGGGTAAACAAAGTAAAGCAAACAATGGTATAGTAGCTAGTAACGCCATTTCAATGGATGGCGGATAAATATCATAGCGTAAATTTTGACCAGTCAAATCGCAAATCTATACATATGTTTTCCACGCGTGATTTACGTCATCATACCAGTTTTGGAACCGTATATCACAGTGTATAGATACTTTTTTTTTGTCGTGTATGTTATTTTATCTGCGTTTGACCGATGTACATCATCTTCCGCTAGATGGATTTTTTCAAATACATTACCTATCTGATATGGGCATTCTGGATACAGAACCGGACTATTTTTCAAGGTAGGGAATCAATGCAACGAATTTCAAAATAAAATAAACATTTACTCTCTAAAAACTACCTTGTGCGATTCATCCAGTCATGGTTAGCTAGCATATAACCTATGCACCAGCCATTTACAAACATGGGCCCCTATAGGCGAAGGAAACAGCCCTGGTATAAGCCAAGCAATATGTGGACGTTATTTTGTTGTCAGTCTGTTGCACAAATCCCGGTTTTCCCCATGTCTATATTTAGAAACTGTCTACAGAGATTTGCAGTAAGCAGTTGGTATTCTATAAAAATACTTTACCCGTTTGAAATACTTTTGTCTTGTAAGAAATTTGTAGCGAAAAACTGGCTTAATTTTTCCACAGGCGTATTATTTATTGCCATTTTCACCTGCACTTTTTAAGCGGCGATTTACGCACCGCGTATCAATATATGTCCATTTTTAGCAAGTGATACGTCATAGCAGACAAGTCACATCTTCGAAGAAATATGACATACGTGGACAACGGACCCACGTATTTAAGCCGGAAAATTTTCAGGTATACAATAAACATGAGTATCGGCAAAAAGTATCGATTCATGTCAGCCTGCGTAGTTCTCGCAGGTTAACCTGTGTTGAAACCATTTGGTATGGGTAAATTTTCTGCATATCGAAGGACCATTTTACCAATGTATCTGAGCCATGCTCTGTGAAAAGGGGGCTTAATGCATCTGCGAAAAGTGTCGATCCAGGTTAGCCTGCGCAGTCCGCGCAGGCTGACCTGGGCCGACACTTTTCGCTACAGGTCAATTTTCTTTATGCTAAAGGACCATTCTACCTTATGATACAGTCGGTTGTTAGACATAATGAATATCAAGATCCCTATGTGATGTCTTGCATGGTAGGATGCATCACGGAAATACGTTAAGCCCCCTTTTGCCAGAGCATGGCTCATTTACTTTTTACCACAATATAATCACTTTCTATATTTGCGACTTAAATTTTTGTCGTCCGGTAAAGAATTAAGGAATTACAAAAGACTCTTGAAGAAGGAAAGAAATATGCAAATATCTATATTAATAATAATAATATCACATTTTACCTCGTGATTTAGCCCATTTTGAGACAAACTGGATCCACAATATGCAACGACACGCTTGATATAATGCACCATAGAGATGAATTTAAAGCCCATTATCCCAGACGCCCCTTATCCCTTTACCACACAGTCCCGACTTTTAACGACCCCGAGAAAGGAGCCTTATGAAAACTTTGTGAAAAAAAGGAGAAAATGCTGGTAACCAGCATTTTCTCCTTTTCCCACAATGTTTTCTACCTTTCCCAAAAACAAATTTGAATTTTAAGTCACTTTTATTTTGTCGTCTGCAAATGCTTTCAGTTGCAACCAGTCTAATATTTTGTCGTTTGGTAAAGAGATTTATAGATTAGATTAGATTTTATTAATTACTTATGCATACACATGCATTTCGTAATATACACTTATATAATACAAATTAAAGGTCACTACAAGTGTTGAAATAGATAATGAAATGACGTAAAAAAAAAAGGGTATGAAAGATGTCAGTGATGATAATGTATAATTGAGCCGTACTCTCGCAAAAGGGGGCTTAATGCGTCGCGGTGATGCATTGTCACAAACAAGTCATCACATGGTCATAGATCCATAACAGCCACTTTTTTAACAGCCGACTGAATCATGCGGTAGACTGGGCCTTAGACATACAGAAAATTGACCTATAGCGAAAAGTTTCGGCCCAGGTCAGGCTGCGCCGACTGCGCAGCCTGACCTGGGTCGATACTTTTCGCAAAGTCATTAAGTCGCCTTTTCACAGAACATGGCTCATATCTTTCGTCATCCGTTTTTCGTAAAATGCCTTGCGTTCCATTAGGTGATTTTGTGGACAGTGTAGATAACGATCAGACTGCTGAGAACATGTTTGTTTTCGGATCTAAACATGAGCTATCATGTCAGGCCGTTACAAGGATTCAAGCTAAGACAGTCGAAAACGTTAATCTTCAACCGATAAATAAAACGAAGCTTCCCAGCAAATACATATAGCTTGTTTGATTGTTTGTATTTAACGCCATTTTTAACAAATAAATCAGTTTTATCGCGGCGACCAGTGCACCTTTCCATGGTTTCCCCGATTTTCTCTTACCATCACTTCGCACAATAGTTTTCCTAAGCCACCGTCCGCTATTCACAATGAATAACATCAAGCCTCGGAAAGAAAATGGTCAAGTGGTGATTCGATTCTGCGACTCTTTTGTCCTGTCTCAAGTCCTGTGCCCTACCGACTGAGCTACCGTGATCGGCCGAGCTAGGAGTAAAAAGCCGAGTATTGCGTCTTTACAGTTCTTTGCGCCGGAGAAAACTAACTGCATCGGACAGTGTAGATTTAAGATCAGACTGCATGTTATGATCAATCTGATCCAAATACTCACTGTCTACACAAGTGCAAAGCAGTCTAAAGGTGAAAGCTTTACCAAACAATTTCCCACGTTTTTGACGACCCTGAGGGAGGAAGCTTTTGAAGACATCCTTGGAAAAGGAGAAAATGCTGGTAACCAGCATTTTCTCCTTTTCCCACGATCTTTTATACCCTTTTAAAGACAAATGGCAATATTTTAGCTGTTTAGGATTTTTCGTCTGCAAATGAACCCCGCTCTGGGAAAAGGGTCTGTAATGCATCTTCGCGATCCAAAACTAAAAAATGTCGGTATTTCAAAGTTATGGGGGTTCGGGAAATATCTCCTTATCGGACAATTTAGATCCAAGATCAGGCTACACGTCCTGTACAGTCTGATCTTGATCTACCCTGTCCGCAAAATGTGCGTGTGACTCGCGCTTAGCAGCACAAGGATTAACATTTAATTGCATTTTATTTCAGTTTAATGGGAACTGCTTTTGATTGACAGAATTTAACTTCGATTACAGCAGTAGTTCATTCATAGGGTGATGATGATGTTCTTTATTCCTCGTATACAGAAGATTTTTCCAAGAACTTTATATTACAGACATTATTTTCATAAACAACATTATTGATGAACAAACAAACAATTACAAACAGATAATATAACATAACATTTTTCATGTAATCTTGCATTGCGAGAGAGACAGAGACAGACAAAGAACCAGAGTGACTAAGAGAGAGAGAGAGAGAGAGAGAGAGAGAGGTTATCCCTTTCCCAAGCGACAAATTTTGGACTGGTCCAAATTGAAAGAGTTTGCAGACGACAATTTTAAATTTGATGAAAATGGCAGAAAGTTCTCAAAAAGGGTAGAAAACACTGTGGAAAAAGGAGAAATTGCTCGTTACGAGCAATTTTTCCTTTTCCCACAGTGTTTTCAAAAGACTTGTACTGCAGACACGTGAAAACCAGGGCTTGTTTGGGAAAGGGTTAAATGGAATGGACAATCTCTGTTGTCCATTCATTTATACAAGATTCGTAGGAATAATGAAAATAAGTAAGACCAGAGGCAAAGATGGTGTGTGTGTGGGGGGGGGGGGGGGGTTAATTACAATTATAATATTTACTCGCCAAATCTTTGTCAAAATTTCGCATGAGAACGATACTGTTTATTTTCCTACTGGTGTCTCTAAAAGACTTACTCTTATCCGCAGTCGTTACCCTTTACCACATTGTCTCAGGTTTTAATGACACTGAGGAAGAGGTCTTTTGAAAACATTGTAGGAATAGGAGAAATAGCTGGTAACCAGAATTTTGTCCTTTTCTTACAATGTTCTTCATCCTGTCAAAGACATTTCCAATCATTTAATTTGTCGCCTGCAGATGCTTTCAATTTACGCAAATTACTAATATCGTGTCGGTTGGTTAAGAGTTAAAACTCTTGTAGGTCAAAAAGAGATACAGGAAGAAATGGATAAATGTGCAGAATGAGATTCTATTGCAGGAATATGGAAAAAGTCTGACGAAAGGAGAAGTAATGCTTATAATATAATATTTCATTTTATGTCACAATGCTTCAATGAATAAACATTTTACACTGGTCGATGTCTTCACTTAGGGAGTAAAGGGTTTTAGAATATTTTGTTGTAACAATCTTTAAAACGTAATGGACCTAAATTAAGTAAATATTTGAGTAAATTAGTGACTTTTTAAATACACCTGGGAAAAACATACCTTGACGACATTGTGATTTCTTTTATGTACTGCGAGTCCTGTCTGACCAAGTAGTTCAGGTCGGAGATTAGTAATACGGGGTTCCTGCGTTTGATCCTCAGCCAGAATCGGTCGTCTATTGTTCGGATTGTCAACTCATTGCAAAGACCTACCCGTTTGTTCAATACAGGTACCGCACAAATATGTAAGCTGTCGCCCTCATTTAACTAGATATTGTTTCAAGAGTTTTGAAATTATTATTTTAGCCGTGCTTTGGTAAAAGGAGGTCTAATATATCTTCGTGATGCGTTAAACAAGCAAGTCATCACATAATTATGGATCCATAAAAAAATCCCATTTGTCTAACAAGCGACTGAATCATGGAATAGAATGCTACTTGAACATACAGAAAATTTACCAAAAGCAAAAAGTTTCGACCCAGGTCAGCCTGCGCGGATTGCGCAGGCTGACCTGTTCGATACATTTTGCAGATGCATTTAAAGCCCCCTTTTCAAAGAGCTTGGCTCATTTTATTCAGAAATCTGAATTTGTAGGCTGACCATTGACTTCAATTAGTAATACATTCTGTCCCAGCCAATCTGATATTTGTCCTAGGTATTTTGTATCAGATTTAAGTTTAGAATCGGAGGGACCCAGCGAGTCCGTAAATGTCCTTGGGTCGTGTTTCCAAACCGTTTTAACTCTTTACCAAACTACAAAATTTTGGGCTAGTCCAATTGAAAGCTGTTGCAGACGACCAATGAAATGTGGCTCAAGTTATTAAAAATTGGTCTCTGAAAGAATAGACTACTAGCATTTTCTCCTTTCCCCACAATATTTTCTAAAGCCATAGGAACATCTCAGCCAATGGGAATACTAGGCATTGAATTCATGTTTTCTATTACCTCAAACTCAAGTTTCATTAATTGAACCATACAATGTATTTGAGCCATGCTCTGTGAAAAGTGTCGACCCAGGTCAGCCTGCGCAGTCCGCGCAGGCTGACCTGGGCCGACACTTTTCGCTACAGGTCAATTTTCTTTATGCTGAAGGACCATTCTACCTTATGATACAGTCGGTTGTTAGACATAATGAATATCAAGATCCTAATGTGATGTCTTGCATGGTAGGATGCATCACGGAAATATGTTAAGCCCCCTTTTTGCCAGAGCATGGCTCATTTACTTTTCACCACAGTTTAATCACTTTCTATATTTGCGACTTAAATTTTTGTCGTCCGGTAAAGAATTAAGGAATTACAAAAGACTCTTTAAGAAGAAAATAAATATGCAAATATCTATATTAATAATAATAATAAAATATGTACCCTCGATTAAGTAAAACATATAAATACAACTAATCTCGGCGTAAATATACTGGCTAAAACACTAAAATTTACAAAGAAACGCGAAAGCGTGACCGGCAAACTACATCTGAAAAAATTATAACCTCTCTAATCAGATTGGAGAGGACCTGATAATCTACTGCCACATTTTTGTTATGTTCACTAGTAGTTTCTACTTTTCCCACGATGTTTTCAAGAACCTTCTGTCACATGTTCGTAGAAGATGGGAGTGTAGGTACAGAGTCAGATATTGCCCCGACTTACTTTGAATAAATACTTTGATAATGCCAAAGGCTGAAAATGAAGAAAACCTTACGAAAAGCAACAAGGTTATCCGACTATGTTTTCGTAATGATTACGTAAAGAAGCTCCAGGGAATAAAAGTTACAGAATGAAAGATCATGAATTCCCCCAGTCTATTGACGGGCTAGATTTAAAGCAGAAAATATAGAGAAAATCTGATCGGAATACGCGCTGATCAAATACTGAAACACGCCGGTAAATTCTTTTGACCATATTGGTTCTTCCAGCGTATTGGGCGACCCATATTGATTAATCGAACACGCCTTGTTCGGCTAGATTCCCGCCTTGTTTAGATTCTCGTGATTTTATTGGCCGAGACGGGTTCTGAGACTGGGCGCTATATTCCAACTTTGGAAGGCAATAAATAATGTATTAGCATAATCAATTGATATTTGTTCTTCCAATTGCGTCGGGGAATCGGAACTGGTTCTAAAATCACCGTATCCGAACTTCCTTCCCCAAATTTTGAAAGGAACTTGTAACCGGCAGTTGGCTGTTCCGTGACGGAAATTGCCGACTTGCAAATCGGAAATTCAGTCGGCGAGCAAGATAATAGTGAAACTACCCCAACAAAATCAACATAGGAAAAGAGAAGTGGGGAAAATTGAGTGGAAACGGAAAACTTAACGTCAGGAACTAGCAACAGGAAGTTGAGAGGAAGAAGATAGATAAATATAATTTTGCAAACAATGCAGGGACTGAAGCAACAGGACTATTATAGAACGTGCAGTTTTCCCGGGTTTTCCGGGATGATGTTTCCGGGTAAGTGAAAGTGTATATTACCGTTTTATATATATTCTTATTTTTTTTCCCGGAGAAAGTTGGCAAAAGAATCGTCAGTGATTGTAAAGGTTTTATTACCCATTTCGGTTTTTGGCGTAGGTTTTTATTTTTGCTTATTTCTGGACCTTTTTCTTTCCTATTTGAAAGATAAGGCACTTTTACGATTACAGCCACAATTCTTTTTGTGGTACCACAAAAAATATGTTCTACATTTTAAAGTTTTGTTTCTTTTATGGACAGTGACGATCGAGATTATACAACACAGAATGTGCAGTCTGATCATGGATCTACAGTATATGACACTGCAGAGAAATTTTGGTCCGTTTTGTTTTGCCCGATGACTTAAAATATAAATATCATTTACTTAATAGCATCAGAGTTTATGTTTGAATAAGATGTACATGTAAATTGCATACCGTGCCCTTTAACGAATAGCGACCCTGAGGGAGAAGACTTTTGAAAACATTTTGGAAAAAAGGAGAAAATGCTGGTCACCAGCATTTTCTCCTTTTTCCACAATGTTTCCTGTCTTTTCATAGACATTTTTTATCATATGAGTGACATCGAATTTGTCGTCTGCATATGCTTTGAATTTGGACATGGTTGAAATACTGTGGGTTGGTTAAGAGTTCAGTTAGAGCTTCGTATGTGAGATATGAAACACACACGATATGTAATACAAAGCTCAGCCATCTAGTAAAGTGTTGCTAGCTTTGTTTTTGAGATTCGCTTTGACACCGTAAACTTTAAAACCATTCTAATAGAATGAGAAATCTGTCAAAACAGACAATTAATCTTTTTGTCATGCTGTTTTCCACTTTGTCTTACCTTAATTAATTTTCGCTCATCTACGATCGCCTTTCCTTCAACAGCCCCAAAAGAAGAGAAGTATAAACTTGACATCAGAATATGTCTGTAAACTTTTTAAATCGGATTATAATTTGAAATATGGTTAAATCTTTTTTTCCCTTCTATCGCTGGAACCAGATGGATTTTAATGTCCAAAAACAAGTTAGACGTTTATTAACCTTTAAAAAAAAAAAAAAAAAACGATTCAGAAGTTTGAAGTTTGTTTTTCCCCTGTGTTTTAAGCCATACTATACATGCTTCGGTAAAATCACATTTACACATGATATTGAATTTCCTGATTTTTAATTTTCAATTTTTTTCTCATAAAATTCATCTCTTGTGATTTAAAACGACTGGAAACTTAGATATTTCATTTCGAAAATTTAGAAAATGAATCTCTACGAAAACTTGTAACTGACTTTAAAGTAGCCTAGAATATAGAAAAATGTACTGGGCTATACTCTGTAAAAAAGGGGGTTAAATGCTTCAGCGAAAAGTATCGACCCATGTCAGCCTGCGCACTCCGCCCGGCCTAACATGGGTTTTTTTTTGTTGTTGTTGGTGAATTTTCTGTATGTCAAAGGATCATTCTTACTCATTTTCAGTCGGTTCTTTGACAAAAGAGACCCATATTATAGGACGGCTTCTTTGCCATAATGCATTACAAGGATACATCTAACCCCTTTTCACAGAGCGCTGCTTCCTTATTACCATGTTGCAAACATGGCGAATGTCTCAATATTAGCTCTGCTGATTTGGAAGAAAACGTCGAGGTAATATCTTAGCCCTGTTGCCGTCTGGATCGTCGGTGACATTTTCGGGACTCCCTAAAACGCTGACCTGTCTGCTAAATTCAGCAACTTGTTGATCAGCATGCCGAATTTCGGATGAAATGATTTTTTGATCTAAATGTTTTATTATACATAAACAGCCAAGCCCCCGTAGCTCAGTCGGTAGCGTACAGGACTTGAGAACAGGGGGTCTCTGGTTCGATCCACGGTTTGGCCAGTTTCTTCCCGAGGAATGATGATAGTCATCGCGACAGGATTCATTCCTCTCTCACCGCTGACCGCATTGTTTCGACAATGGTTATGTGGGAAAGAAGCGAGTGGCTTGGAAAAAATAATGTGCGGAGTACTGGTAAAAGAAACTCCAGGAAAGCATGGACAGGTGCACTGGCCGCCGTGGTATAACAGATATAATGTTAAAAACGGCGTTAAACACCATACAATCAATCAATCATTATACATAAACATATTACTATTCTATGTTTGATATGTTTAAACATATACATACGAGCCAAGCTCTGTGAAAAAGGGAGCTTAGTGCATCTGCAAAAAGTATCGACCGATGTCAGCCTGCGCAGTCAGCGCAGACTGACATCGGTCCAAACTTTTTTGCTATTGGTCATTTTTTTCTGCATGCCGAAGGACCAGGGTACCTCAGGATTCAGTCCATTGTTAGACAAACTGGATTTATGGATTCAAAATTCATGATGACTTGCTTGTCGGAGATGCATTAAGCCCCTTTTTGCCAGAGCACGGTTCATATATATTTTGTTTTATAATTAATTCTTGAGCCATGTCACGAGAAAACAAAGTTTTAAGTAAGTGATTTGTAGCGTGCGGTGACCATAGAACTTTACAAGCAGCCAAAGTGTTATCTGGTCTAACTAAATATAGATCTTTTGTGAAAATCGATTTTGATGTTTTTATGTACACAAGTCGCGATGATTTAGAATACTAAGAACTATAGTTAAAAGTCGATATTATGTGACTTGTATATGTCAAACAAATAAAAACAATAACACAGAACGGGTATAATGATTTCCGAAATCATCGTATCTGTATCTGTAGGGTTGAAGTTTATCATTTATAAGATTTATTTAAGTTTTATATTATATGTATATATTCCTACCGAAGAACTATTTGGTTTAACCCTTGTCAAGTGACTTAAGATGGCCGTTATACTATAATTATGATCGGATTACAATATATGCATTTTTTACCAACGACAACAAAGTTCACTTGCTTTAACCGCGTGACAAGAACAGCAAAATGATAAGTACGCCTATCGAAGACTAGGATCAGTATGGGCATCCGTCTAGTCTGATCAGGGTCCGTATTCACCAAACGTTCTTAAGAATATTCTTAGTCTTTTTCCTCCAAATTTTCTAAATTTTAAAGTAACACAACTTCTGATTGGCTAAACCAAATGGTTTAGCCAACTGAATGTTGCGTTACTTTCAAATTTAGAAAATACTGGAGAATAAAACCAAAAACATTCTTAAGAATGCTTGGTGAATACGGGCCCAGGCTTCGTTGTAAATTCGAAGAATGCTAGGATCATAAGCTACTCAAATCAATTTCAATTCAAAATACTTTATTAAGCTCAAATCCTTACGTCAAAAGATATATCAACCCTTATCCTGCTAAATAAAAGAAATGAAACTTTCAAGCCCATCGTAGAAACCCAAATTTTCCTCTTTCAAAAGCATTTTTGGAGGAAAAAAATTCTCATCGGACAGTGTAGATCTAAGATCAGACTGCACGTTCTGTGCACTCTGATCTTGATCTACGCTGTCTGCAAAAGGTCTGTGAGTCGCGTTTAGCAGCCTAAGCGTTAGTATTTCCAACATCCTCATTAAGTACAAGTAGCAAAGACTGCAGGCGGCATAGTTATGTCCAGTCTGATCCGAATCCTCGCTGTGCAATCATGCCACTTTGTTGGTATAGTCATACTGGGCGTATGCGTGTGCACACATACATTCAAGCATTTACATGCCTTACCAAAATGCATTCGTCTGTATGTCAGTCAGCGTCTTCAGTAAGTAAGTCTGTTATAGTAATGATAACTGTCACTTGGACAATACCCTCAAAAGTACGAGGTATGTCCGTAAAGTTCGTGTACAATCCCCGGGAATTCTTCCGTAGTTTTACAATCTTCAGTGTTTTTTTTTTTATTTTTCTATCATAAATAATACTCTGTTTGTAAAATTTGCGGAATTGTTACGTCAAAAATAAGCAAGTTGTGGGTGTACTATGAGTAACAGCACCCGTGGCAGTTTGAAATAGCACTCAGATGCAGTGATTGCAGGTTTCTGTTTATAACTTGTCTTATGAGTCTCAAATCTAAATGAAATTTTAACCCGCGAATGATTATGACGTCGACATCATTTCCGGAAATCATCAATGTTGACGTCGAAGCCGTTCAAATTTTATGCACGGAATCTAAAAAAACACTTTCATTCGGCTCTGCTAAAAAATGGCGATCATCAAACTGTGCGCTACTTCAGGAAAATCTCCAGTAGATACTATGAAAATATTATCAGATGCTACAGGAAAGCCATCCGTGTGCCGAACACTTGTTTACAAGTGGCACAAAAGATTTTCAGCTGGCAGAACTTCGACAGAAGCCGACGAAATAATTTTCAGTTCTGTATGTGATTTTTCTATTTTCTATTTTAAGTTGGTTTGAAGGACTAAGCGATACTGATGTAACAAAATCTTTAACTGAAGCTTTATAATTTCAGTCCATATTATTCATATGCTTACGGTAGCACTTTTATATGAGCCCTAGTTTAGTTTAAACATATTTATTTTACATCGATTGAGAAACAAGTTCTTATAACTTATACTAATCTCTCTCGATTCTGCTTCCTGGAAACTACACCAGTACTCGCGCCGATTGTATGGGCCAATGAAAAGTCCCAAAGTTGACATCCGCTCCCAGGTATCGAACTCAGGACCTTTTGATTACGAGGCCGACGCTCTACCTCACAACCACGGACACCACAAATATATAAACCCTACTCTGGCAAAAGAGGGTTTAACGCATCCCGGCGTGTATGCATTATACACAGCAAGTCATCATATAATTATGGATCCATAAAATTCATTTTCTTCAACAACCGGCTGAATCTAGAGGTAGAATGGCCTTGGACATACAGAAAATTTACTAAAAGCAAAACAATTCAACACAGGTCAGCCCTCGTGGACCGGGTAGTCTGACCTGGGTTGATACTTTTTTGCAGATGCATTAAACCCCCTTATCATAGAACATGGCTCATATATACTCGTATGTGACGTTATCACGTGCGTCGGAATAATGCATTTGTTTTCGGTAGGGAGATCAGTCATATTTTGCCTTTAAGATGACTTAAGATGATAAGAATGTGTAAATACCTTGCGAGGGAAATAAATTCAGGAAAGCTTGTGATAACGTGGTCAGCCCTGTCAGCGCCACAGACGAAAACATGCGCTTTTTCAGACGGCATAGAACATGATAAGGCTGCATAGAACTTGCAGTCTGATCTTTGTCCTATTTTGTCTACTTTTTTAGTCAAGCATGTAGGATAAAAGAAAAAAAAAAACTCTCTGAGGTTAAGTTGATCGTATTTTCAGCCGCCGAAAGAGGACGATTTTA
Source organism: Tridacna gigas (assembly GCA_945859785.2). Classification (NCBI taxonomy): domain Eukaryota; kingdom Metazoa; phylum Mollusca; class Bivalvia; order Cardiida; family Cardiidae; genus Tridacna; species Tridacna gigas. The sequence continues at coordinate 62,058,134 of OX244034.2, read as the reverse complement.
TAAAAGTACAGAGACTGTATTCTGTTTACATTCTGTTCTGCGTTATTCTATTGAATTAAGTTTTCTGAAAAATGTATTGCTTTTAAACTGGACGCTTCTACGAAAAACAAAAACCTTTGCGAAAGAAGAATGAATATTTGTTTCTGCGTGATTTTTTTGTAACATCGCGATCCAGATTTCAATTGTAGTTGTCGCATGTTTCCGTAAACCCTTTACAACACAATCCCGAGTTTTAACGACCCTGAGGAAGAAGCCTTTTGAAAACATTGTGGGAAAAGGAGAAAATGCTGGTAACCAGCATTAATGCTGGTAACCAGCATTTTCTCCTTTTCCTACAATGTTTTCTATCCAATCATAGACAGATTCCATCATTTCAGCTATATTTAGATTGTCGTCTGCAAATTCTTCCAGTTTGGACAAGACTAAATCTTTGTCGTTTGGTAAAGAGTTAATGGAACAATGCATGTGTGCCAAATACTACATGAGCCTTGCTTTGTTATAAAGGGGGGTTTAAATCTTTACCAAACGACAAAATTTTAGACCTGTCCAAATTGAAAGCATTTGCAGACGATAAAATGAATGTGACTGAAAAACTGATATCTGTATCAGAAAGGGTAGAAAACATTGTGGGAAAAGGAGAAAATGCTGATTACCAGCATTTTCTCCCTTTTCCACAATGTTTTCTACCCAATCAAAGACAGATTCCATTATTTCAGCTATATTTAGATTGGGTTTAAATCTTTACCAAACGACAAAATTTAAGACCTGTCCAAATTGAAAGCATTTGCAGACAATAAAATGAATGTGACTGAAAAACTGATATCTGTTTCAGAAAGGGTAGAAAACATTGTGGGAAAAGGAGAAAATGCTGGTTACCAGCATTTTCTCCTTTTCCCACAATGTTTTTACAAGCCTTCTTGCACAGGGTCGTTAAAAATGAATGTGACTGAAAATTGAAATTTGTTTTGGGAAGGGTAGAAAACATCGTGGGAAAAGGAGAAAATGCTGGTTACTAGCATCTTCTCCGTTTCCCACCATGTTTTCAAGGCTTTATTTTTCAGAATCATTAAAAGTCGGGATTAAGTGGTAAAGGGTTAATGTATCTGCAAATTGTATTGAGCCATGTTAGCCTGCACAGTCGACGCAAGGTGATCTTGGTCGATAGTGTTTGCTATTGTCAATTTTTTGCCTGTCAAAGGCTATAGAACATCGTTATTCGGTCGTTCGTTATACAAAACGGATTTTATGGATCCACAAATATGTGATGACTTGCTTGAGGTCAAATATGTGATGACATGCATCACCTTAACTCTCTACCAAACAACAAAATTTAAGACTTTTCTAAATTAAAAGCATTTGCAGACGACAAAATAAATGTGACTGAAAAAATGATACATGTATCAGAAAAGGTAGAAAAAGGTGTGGAAAAAGGAGAAAATGCTGGTTACCAGCATTTTCTCCTTTTCCCACAATGTTTTCAAAAGCCTTCTTCCACAGGGTCGTTAAAAGTCGGGATTATGTGGTAAAGGGTTAAATTAAAGCCAGAGCATAGCTCGCATGTATTAACACAAATCAAGTTTTCAGACATGAAATTGTTTATCCTTGCTTCGGAGATATAGATTCTTAAACCATTTGGCTTAGAAATTGATCGATAACCTGTACCGACTTTAATTTGATTTTGCTTTTATGCAGATCCGTCCTACGGTAAAACAGCATGGACCCCGCAACCTCCCAGTTCACAAGGTATGGAAGTAATCGATGTCATAGTTCGTCTCTGATTTTGTCTCTATCCTCTCTATCTGTCCCTATCTGTGTTTCTGTCTGTCCATCTATCCTTCCCTTCTTCTCCTCTCCCTTTCTCTGTCTCTATCTTTCTCTATCTGTGTCTCTGTCTCTCTCCCTCGCTCGCTCTATCTCACTCCTCTGTACTGTATCGATGTTTTTTTTTTTCTATCTCTGTCCACCACTTTGTCTTCTAGATTGCGGTTTCTCTTTCATTTTTATTGAATATAAGTAATTATGAAAGGTTAACTTCCGACGTCTTTAGGCGAGCAATGCATGAAAAGAGAAATCTGAGTTATCATAGTAATAATGCTAGGCAGCTAAAATAATTCTGATAATAATAATAATAATAATAATAATTTCATCGTGGAAAGGGCTCTTCATATTCCACAGTTCATTATAACTTGCATTTAACCGTTTACACGCTTTTACCGACAGTGTTGGCCAAGATCTGTCTGCAAAGAAACGATACGGAGAGATTTTTTCCATCGGAAAGAACTTTGAAAACTCGCAGTATTTTTTGCTTTTACTATTGGCTGGAAATTTTTTATGAATTAATACGGAAGAGAAGGGTTAATTGATTTTCAATACACTGATTTTTCGTAATAAATTGTAATAGCTTTTAGTCCCGTGTTGCGCATGTATACATATATCATGTGGGCAAAAAAAAAAAGCGTTCTATTCTGTAAAAGAAACTTAAAGGTGAAAATACCCATCTTAAAACATTAGCAAAAAGTATCAACCTAGGTCAGCCTGCGCAGGACTGCGCAGGCTGACCTGAGTCGAAACTATTTGCTTTTGGTAAATTTTCTGTATGCCCGAGGACCATTTCATTTCATGCTTCAATCAATTGATAAACGAACTGAATTTTATTGATCCATAATTATGTGATGACTTGTTGGTAGGCCTATAATGCATCACGGATAAGCATTAAACTCCTTGTGCCAGAACATTTTTGGATAAAAAAAAAAAAAAAAAAATGGAGATGTGACAAATGGGGATTTCACTCTAAGAACTCGAAATTATCATTTTTTTCCATTTGTTCAAATATTTCTGATAGTATTTCTAAACAATGATATAAAAATGCTGCTTTCATGAGGACAGCCTTATTGTTAAAATTGTGGGTGAAAAGCGAATTTAAATAATGGCCTGTAATCAGAAAGTGTCGCGTGACTAAATTGACGATGATCACGTGATTAGCTTGTAGCTAAACATGTCGGCCCTGGCTAACCGGCAATTTGGCCAACGCATTTCAGGAAAAATGACCCCATTTCGCTTTTAACCGCGTCTTATCTACGAAATGAAGAATGTAGTAGGGAAAAGGCAAACATTGGCTTCAACCGATTTGTGGAAATACGGCTTGAACACAATTGAATGAACAAATGATTTTATCTGTAAATGAATCAATCACGAAATAAAGTCACGTACATGAATAAGAACATGGGTAAATAAAATTGATAAACAAACGAATGAATGAATGATAATTATCTAAAGAGAGAGGAATTCGACATACATTTTGTTACCGAATGATACTGGTATGTGTATACATTGTTCACGTCATTTTGTTTATTCAGTAAAGTATCCTAGCCAAGTCACGTTTCTGTTTTAATTTTCTCAAGTAATAATAGAACAGAAACTTTATTCACAATACCAACTTGAACACACAGGGTTCATCGTCGAAAACATAAATATAAACTGTAAATACATGCATGTTTATGGGACACACAAAAAAAAAAAATAGTACACCTTATTACCATATCGGTATCCTGAAATAAATTAGTGCATGCAGAAATAATGAATAACGATCCACCCCATCCTGGAAAAAAAAAAAAAATGTACATAACACATTTAGATATGAAAAGTATTGGGTAACAGAGATGTCAGGCATAAACTTACAGACTTACATAGTAGAAATTTAGTACATAAACGAATATCATACTGAAACTGTACAAATAAATACTATTAACAATGGAAAGCGTTTTGGCAAAAGGAGAAAATGCTCCCTCCAAAAGAGCCTCAAATAAATATTGAATACTGTGCATGCATTAGGAATCGTATATCACAACACCAAAATATTGCCGAAACCGTCGTCGATCATGATTCAAAGCAATTAGATCATAATGCATTGTATTCATGTATATTGCTATTTTTTTTAACCCTGAGCCTGCTAAGCGCGACTCGGTCCGCTTTTGCGGACAGTGAAGATCAAGATCAGACTGCACAAAACGTACAGTATGATCTTTGATCTTAACAGTCCCATACAGTGTTTTCTTTCCGACGAAATCAACTTTGAAATACCAGTATTTGGATTTTTACTATTGAGTGGAAATTATCTTTTTAACAGTTTAAGGGTTAACTGTACATCATAATGGGCATTTTCATGGGGTCATTCAGAAGAGGTAATCCCTTTTAAAGTTCAAAATCGTTTCAGTGGAATCATGTACGAGCGACGCTCTAGGAAAAGAGAGCTTAATGCCATCTCATAACACATCATACAAAGGAAACAGTCGCATGATCTGGGTCCATTTTTTCGAAACATTTTACTTTCGGCTAAACCCTGAGGTAGAATAGTCCTTTAACAGGTAGAAAATTGACCGACTACAAAAGGTATTGAGCCAGGTCAGTTTGCGGACTGCGCAGCCCGACCTCGGTCGATACTTTTTGCAAATGCATTTTTTGCAGATGCATTAAAGGACCTTTTCACAGAGCATAACTCACATCGATTTCGACCTTAGTTGCCCTGGTTTCTGAATACAGGGTCCGTAATCACTCATCATTCTTAAGAACATTCTTGGTTTTGTTCTCCAAAATTTTTCAAATTTGAAAGTAACACACCTTCTGATTGGCTAAACTATTTGGTTTAACCAATCATGTTTTGTTACTTTCAATCTTGGAAAACCTTGAAGAATACGTCCAGGAACGTTCTTATAAATGGTTGGTGAATATGGACCCAGGTAGCCGTTATTCTAGAATACAATTGGTCATAAAAGCACAACCGATTAATTCATAGGCATAATAACTCGACATGAATATCATAAATACAGATATTTCATCTATTCCATACTAAAAAGCGAATCACATTTTCCCCATTACTTTATCGTTGATGATGCGACAATTCTTTGAGTGCAAAACTAGTTTTTTTTCTTTTAATCTAATCTCATGAAATAATTTGTCTTTCCATAGGATACGCTGCTCATCCACACAGTCCGATAACAGCCATTGGAAAACCTTCGCTAGATTCGAACCACACACCCTGGCGACCACAAGGTAAATAAACAATACAGTACAATTTTATAACATGAAACACCATATACATGTACGTACAAAGTTTATAGTAGAAGGACAAACTCACTAGTAACAGAAAATATGGAGTTGCTGAAGAACAGAGCATTATGTGAACACACATGTATATAGAAGTTAAATAAAAATAAAGTTCAAATCATTGAGTCTTGAACTATAAGTTTTGAACTTTAAGTGTTATTTTTTTTTTTAAACTTAAAGCTTTAAGATGGTAACGTTCTGAAAAGTTCTGTCAACATCCTGAAGAAGGCGAAAGCCGAAACGATGATTAAGAATTTTGAAGAAAACTCATACGTGTTGTAATTGACTTTTTTTTTTTCCACAAATAGAAGTTAGTTCAATTTCTATGAAGAGACGAAAAAAAAAAAAAATGTTTTTAGAAATTACAGATACTAAAAAAAAAAAAAAAAAAAATCTCGGTTTTATTTTTAACATTAGATAGTAAAGTTTTGAATTGTTGGCCAAGTATGGTAGTAAAGTGTGATGTTTTTGTTTCTGTGGTGTCTGTATTTTAGACATATTAGTAAAAAGTGATATTCGTTTTCAATAATATTTGAATTACTGTTTCTACAAATTCTATCCTATTTTTAGAAAACTGGAATTTTTTATCAAATCTGCTGAAAATGTGATTTTAGGCCTTGAAAAAAATCTAATTCGTCGAAAATATGTTCATCATGTATTGACTCCGTCATTTTTAAGAGCAGAAATGAAAGAATGAATTATTAGAATGATATCAATGTTAACGCATTACATGTATTAGATCAAGAGGTTTTAGGTCTGTTGAAATTGAAAACATTCGTAGACGAGAAAAACAAAAACAACAACAAAAACAACAACAACAACAACAACAACAAAAAAAAAAAAAAAAAAAAAAACCAAAAAAAAAAAAAAAAACAAAACAAAAAAAAAAAAAAAAAAAAAAAAAAAAAAAAACTACGGCTCAAATGATACTTTTGTCTTCAGGAGGATTGAAAACACTGTGTGTAAGTGAATACTGGTCACCAGTATTTTCTCCTTTTCCCAAAAAGTTTTCAAATACCTTTTACCTCAGCGTTGTTAAAACACGGAGTTGTTTAGTAAAGTGAGAAACGGTGGAGCATCGAATTGAAATGGCCACTTTTAGTCAGTTTAATAGATGCAGATGAGGCAATTTTATGTCCGTTTTCGCAAGTATATCTAGCACAAGACCAAACAGTGAAGACCATAGCAGAAACTGAAGTTTCAAAAATGGACAGTCTGATCTTGCGGATCTAGACTTGTTTGTGTTATGCCATGATCGAAAATTGCCACAAAACTGTAATATCTGGGGCCGTTTTCTGCCTTTCACCAACTATTCTGACTTGTGTTCTAATTCTAAAGTATTTTGTTGCTTTTAAAAGGAAATATCTTTTTTTGCTGGCTAAACCAAAGGATTTTAACCATTCGGGAATTGAGTTACTTGAAAAATTTTGAAATGGCAAAGGATGCTTTTTGACATGGTGAATGCAAGCTCTGGAGTCTATGTTACTGACGTTAGCTACTAAAACTATTTTCAACACTTGTTTTTGCACACAGTACGTGGAATGAAAAAAGCTAATAACAGACAAAACGTGACTTGCCTACAATATTTCTAATATATCTATTGATTAAATCAAGCCTAATATCGGCTGAAAATACAATATTTCTTTATTATCATCTTTATTATCATTTATGTCTTTCATTCCCCAATATGCTTGTAATAAGCGTTGCAGTCTCTCATGGCAATCATTCCATTTATTTATTTATTTATTTATTTATTTATTTTATACAATTCTTTGTTTATTTTTCTGATTCTTGTTTTTTTTTGTTTTTTTTTTTAATTTATCTTTATATGTTCTTTCATTCAAATTCAAGACAGTGTATGCTCAAAGCGTTTCTTTTACAGAAACTATGTTCTATCATCTGAGGTCTATATTTCATTCACTGATAGTAAAACGTTCTCAAAGAATCGCTGACTTACAAGTCACAGTTTCCCAGAGATTTTCTTCTGAAATGAATTTGACAGTAAACTACATTGTACTTTTTAAGGGGTCCTGCTTGGCTCAGTGGTAAAGTGTAGGCCTCGTAACCTGGAGGCCCCTGGTTCGAGCCTCACTGGATCCGCTGGGCTTTTCGTAGGAGTGTCCTTGTCGTCGTGATATGACTGAAATATTGTTGAAAGCTGCGTAAAACACCATTCAATTAATCAATGTACTTTTTAAGATACTAAATAAAAGCACATAATAAGATAAACATGTCCATACAGCATCAAGAAGAACAGGGGAGTGATGTGGTGTTTGGTTTACTTCGTCTTCAACTCTTTGTATGCCAACTAACCAAGCACATTCTCATTCGATAAAAAGGATCCAAAATATTGCACACTGCACTCTAATTTTCATTTACGCTTTCCTGAAACACACACACACACACACACACACACACATCAAGTTACATGTGCATTCAACACTGAAAGGTGGATGTATTTGTCAACGATGTGTCAGTCCTTTGATGGTGGCCAGTCAATATACATGTGCGCTTGTCAGTGTTTATTTCACCTACACTATGCCCTTTCCATGCCATTGACTGCTTTCCCTAAAATGCTCATGTAAAGCCAGTGCTATTTTCAGTGTAGAAAGAAAAGAAATCTTGTTGCAGTGACCATTACCAAACTCTGGAAAGGAAATGCTTGGACTCAGATCACCATAATTACAAGTCCAGTCAGTGCACAGTCGACTGGGCTTCCGGTGCTCGGTAGTGATAATAGAGATACTACACACTATCGTTCAGTCTGGCTTCTATTTTTGTTTCAGAGCCCGTATTCACCAATCATTCTTAATGACATTCGTAGTCTAGTTCTCGATACTTTTTAACTTTTAAAGTAACGCAATTTATGATAGGCTGAACCAAATGGTTTAACCAATCAGAAACTGTGTTACTTTCTAAATACAGAATACGACGAAGAATGCAATTTAGAATGGTCGGTGAATACGGACCGGTATATTGTTATATTTCATTTCTATTAATACCACAATATTGTTTTGTGACTGTGTTTGTAGAACTATGCTCTTTTTCCCACAATAAAAATATTTAGATCTACCTTCTGTCACGAGAATAAGAAACTAAAATGTAACAAAGATTATGATACAGCAAATAAAAGGGAAAAGCCGAAGGATAATTCTCGCAAAGGATCTTCTCCGTATTTGATATTCCATTTTAGGCAATCATTTCAAGCATGCGTCAAGTATGCCATTAGTCAATCGTGAATTATGTTCTTTCTTTGGAAATTTACACTCAATTATATTGACGGAATAATCACAAAGATTATTCAGGACGGCTATTAATTCTTGGGGAACCCTTTTCCTTCCAGTTTTCTAGTCGTTTGGCGTGGCACCGCACAATTTTAATTCTGAACATCTCGGTGGATAAAAAGTAGTCGTATCTTAAAAAAAAAATATTGAACACTTTGTTAAGTTCAGGTTAGTAGAGATAATCATGCTTTTGACTGTGGTAATATGCAATTGATTTTGTGCCAATGTGATTCAAGGTATTTAAAATAAAAAAAAATAGTGGAGGCATGTTCGGAACACTGAATTACCGGAAGTGATCGACGTGACGCCATATTGAATGTCGCATATTGAAGTAGTTGGTCTTAATGGGATAGAGATAGGAAGAAAAAATGGCTGATTTCGCAATGAAAATATTGGCAATCTGGAATTTTCTTGCCGTAAGAATAACTTGGTTTTATTAGGAGAAGAGATCTTTGTTTTTATCTCAGAAAATATGCATTTTATAATCGAGTTTGGATTTCTAGCCGTGAAAAAGAGCAAATTAAAGACAATAAAAATGTTTATCTTGTGTCCGTATTCACCCCCTTCTTGATAGCATTTTTAGTCTAACTCTGAAGAATTTTCTAAATATGAAAGTGCGCAAATTCTGAAGCCAATCAGAAAAATCAGAAATTACGTCACTGCTTAAATCCTTTTCCCAGAGCATAACTCACATCGATTTGGACCTCAGTTGCATTGTTTTCTGAATACAGCGGGCTCCATATTTACCAACCATTCTTAAAAACATTCTTGGTCTTGTTCTCCAAAATTTTCCAAATTTGAAAGTAACACACCTTCTGATTGGCTAAACCAAATGGTTTAGCCAATCAGAAGTTGTGTTACTTTCAAACTAGGAAAATCTTGAAGAATACGTCTAAGAACGTAAATCTAAAACTAGACTAAGAATGCAAATTAGAATGGTTGGTTATTGCTGCCGCTGAAACAAACAATTCAATGTTTTCGTTTCACAAGTGTGTTAAACAGATATTGTTCACAGGCCGGAATTAGTAAAAAGGATTTCCGTATATTTTTTTCATCATTCCTGATTTTTTAGGATATATGCTAATTCATTTTATATCACAACCAATCAGTGATTTAAAAAAATGGAGTTTGTTATGTAAAAATAAAAACTAGAAGATGACAAAATTATTGATTGTAAAACATAGTTGGATAACTCACTGTCACTGAGGCTCAGATGGACATGTTCTATGTTTAATCGACTCGTCCAAATTTAAGGAGTGTAACACATAAGTATGATGGGTCACAAATGGCTGTTTCGTGTAATCTTTAGTACAGGAGTATTGTTTATTCTGTTACCCTCATTCGAACGGAATACCTGGATGAAATTTTAAGTCGTATGATTGAATTAGACTTCTCTTTAGGCAATTCAAGAAATATGTAATACGCTCTTTACTTAGACATGTAGGTTCAGTCTTTTTGGTTTATTTATAGTATAGATACCGTTGACTATCAACGTAACTACATCGTGATATATCTCTATCCACATAATATTTTCTTGTTTAAATAAAACTCGTTTCTCTGTGTGATTTTCAGGTAGCGGACAGATACAACTGTGGCAATTCTTACTGGAACTACTTTCAGATAGTAGTAACATAAACTGTATATTATGGGAGGGAACGAACGGTGAATTCAAACTAGTTGACCCAGACGAAGTTGCCCGGCGGTGGGGTGAAAGAAAAAGTAAACCGAATATGAACTACGATAAACTTAGTCGTGCGTTGAGATATTACTACGACAAGAATATTATGACAAAAGTTCACGGGAAACGCTACGCCTACAAATTTGACTTTGCTGGTCTTGCACAAGCAATGCAACCGAGCGCACCTGATCCAACGGCGTATAAATACCAACAGGATATCTTAATGTCTAGTTACCATCATAATTCAAAGTTCAATTATTTAAATCCCCACACACCTATATCATCATCAACTGGGCTTTTTGGTGCACCATCCAGCTACTGGTCCCCGGCGAACGGAAGTTGTTCATTTTATCAGAACATTTCTAACCATCACATGCCCCACCACTCCGGACAGTTTCCTTCCGTCCCCCCACCCCCATCTCACCATATCAGTTCATATTACTATCAAACGGGCACGGACTTTTTAAAACACACAGACATTCACGATACGTCGTTTTAGTTTATTGAAAGCTCGATTTGTGTTTTTGGCTGAAATAAATATAACTTGCGTACGTTGTGTTTGCGTAGGGTTGAAAGATGAGTTATAAAAATAGTGCCTGTGATTCTTGGAAGAATTCATGCGCGCCGATCACTGTGGAAAAATAGTGCCTGTTGATGGTTTTTGATGCTTTCTCAAACCTGGATAATCGTGACGAAAAAAGTGCCTGTGGTGTTCAAAAGTACATGTATTATAACGCTTCAAAGATCATCATGATGTCTCTGCTCAACATCGCAGATTCAACCTTAGAAAAGGATTACTTTTTGTGAGAAAAAATAAACTTGAATTACAATGAATTAACAATGAAACGGATCTTATTACGAACACCAGAAAGTGTACCTTGTACTCGTGTTTTGCAGTTTTCTAAATAGCAAAGTTAGGCTTTGATTGATAATGATAATAGAACCGTAATTTTATTGACTTTCAACTCTCAAAAACGATGCACATGATTAGAAGAAAATATAAAGAAAAACAACCGATGACATAAAACTAATGAAAATAATCTAGGGGACAATATCAGAGATGTAGAAAAAGGTGGAAGAGAAATATCGGGTTCAAACAGTAATACATGTATCTCTTTAATTCTTTACCCCCGGGGTCCATTTATTTAACTGTTTACCAAATAATAAAATTTTAGAATAGTCCAAATTGAAAGCATCTGCAGACGACAAATCAAATGTGCCTCAAAAATTGAAATTTGTTTTGGGAGTGTAGAAATCATGGTGGGAAAATGAGAAAATGCTGGTTACCTGCATTTTCTCCGTTTCCCACAATGTTTTCAAAAGGCTTTTTCTTTAGGGTCTTTAAAGTCGGGATTGTGTGGCAAAGGGTCAAAACTTTACCGCATAACTACCCTTGTTTTGCCATTGCGAATTTTGTTTTCTCACACCAATGTTTGAACTACGCAAGATGTGACGTCAGAGATAAAAGCACTGTACACATATCCTCTTACCAGCTTTCCAGTATGTGGTTTTACCTACCTTTCCCTGCCGATTGCATTTTCGAAACTGATGATCATGGAAAAGCTGAATTTTGATTTACACCTACACTTCAGATCAAAAAGTTATTCGTAGAATTATTTCGAACTTTTTTTTCCCGGAAGAACACTATTGTCAAAAAAAAAGTTGGCTATTTTATCACCTTTTTGTTGCAGATTTGCACGATTATCTTATCCCTTTACCAAACATTTCCATGTTTTAAGGACTACGAGGAGGGAGGCCGTTTGTGAACATTGAGGGAAAAGGAGAAAATTCTCCTTTTTCCACAACGTTTTCCACCCTGTCAAAGAACTCTAGCGCATATGGGACACTTTTTAATTTGTCGTCGGCAAATTCTTCGATTTGAAAGAGTCAACATTTTTTGGTTTCGGAAAAGGCTTAAGATGGTTACGTGTCACAAATCAATGAAGGAAGCTTGTTGCATATTTAGGTCTATCCATGACTTAAGGGAAGAATCGAGTGGATGTACAGTCAGTGGCCTGAAAAACATCATCAAATTCAGAATCCCCATTGACTCACTTGTATTTTTCAGCGTGCAAAAAAATTAGTTACGCTACTTCCTATCACGTATTAGCATAAGGAAAGCTTACTGATAGAAACTGAGCTTATTAGAGCTGTTTCCACTTATACGCCATTTTTTGTTCCACTTCTGACATCAAATTGTAGCTCTCAAAGACATCACGTGGTATTTTCCCGTTGAATTTAGTGATTGTAACGTAATTTTAACGTTTTCGGAAATGTTGATCACTTTTTGAACAGCTACATTTCTATCGTATTACATCTTATCGAGTCTGAAAATATGTATTTCAATGTAGAATTTAGTTTGCTTTATTTTCGTATGATTTTCATAGCTATAGTTTCATTTTTAAGCCATAATAAATTACAAAGTAAAGTTGGAAATACATGTAAGTCAATGGGGACTCGTACTTTGGTGAACTATTTATGGCTACTGACTGTTCATGTATGTAATCTACTATCTTTCATTTTCAATATCATGTTCTTCAAAAGACTTGACTTATTCTATATGCTTTTTCATTTTTTTTTCTTAATTAGGCATTCTATATTGACAATGAAGCAGCTTTATTTCAAATGTGCAATTATTACCTGATGATTAGATTATTATTATTATTATTATTATTATTCATTGTTTTCATTATCATCATTCAGGTATACACTTCCAAGTACCAAATTATTTTTTAAACAAATAAACAAAAATAATGAAGCCCAGACTCACATTAGCCGCTTTATTACCATCCTAATTGGAGGGAACTATCTTTTACTTGTATGCCTTTCATCCGATTTCAACACTCTATTGTTTTTCTCTCTTTTAATGTTTTTTTTTTTACATGGTAATGATAGTGGTCGGGATAATGACGGTGATGATAATAGCATAATAATCAGTTAAAGTGCATATAAGGGGATTGAATGATCTTTTTAAGTGTACATGTAATTGTCAAAGGGAGTTTAATGCTTCTCAGTGATGCGTTGTACCAATCAAGTCATTACATAATCATGGATCCATAATAGCTACTTTTTTTTAAAACAACCGACTGAAGCATGAGGTAGACTAGTCCTTGGACATAAAGAAAATTGAACAATAGCGAAAAGTTTCGGCCCAGGTCAGCCTGCGCGGACTGCGCAGGCTGACCTGGTTCGATACTTTTCGCAGATGCATTAAGCCCCCTTTTCAAAGAGCGTGGCTCATATATAAGTGTCTAAGAGATTGTTAATTGATATTTATATGTAGAGAATAATTTACAAAATAAATATTTTCAAACCTGATTGAATTAGTCTTCTGCTTTGTCGACGCAAATCATTAATTTAAATCATTGTATTATAATCAGCTCTCTCTCTCTCTCCCTCTGTCTCCTTCTCTCTTCCCATATGTTTGTATTATGTTTGCCTCTCTGAGCAGAATGTGATGTTTTTTCTAATGACTTGTCTCTGAATTTGGAATGTTCTGTCTGAACTTTTGTAAAATACGATTTGGCATTTTACCATTTGATACTATTTAACTTTGAAATTGATAGCTCTACATGTCTTTTCCTACAGATCGAAAACACCCGTTTCATTTACTTAGCAGGCTGATGTTTGATTCATAAATGGCTTTGTAATTTAAAAAAAAATTGACAGTGGATGGTTCTGTGTTTTCGGATCTTGATCTACATTGTCCGAAAAACTGCCTTGAGTTGCGCTTAACAGCCAATTAATAGTTAGACGCTGTGAAGAAAAAAATAAACGATTTAAACAGCCAAAAGGAGGGAGCGTCTAACTATTACTTAGTCTTTGTCCTGCGTGGCTCAGTGGTAAAGTGTGGGACTCGTAACCTGGAGGCCCGGGTTTGAGCACCACCTGATCTGCTGGGTTTTTCATGGGTATGCCCTTGGGCAAGACACTTCAGAGCCCTAGCCTAGTACTGGTAAAACCCAGGAAATACATGAATATGTGAGCTGTCTCCGTGATATGACTGAAATGTTGAAAGCGGCGTAAAACATCATTCAATCAATCAGTTGAAGTACATAGTGGAAAATAGCTTTATGGGAGACATTTACCCATTTGTCGCCAGAAGTAAAAAGTAATTAAGACAAGTTCTCTGTTTGAACCATAGAATATAAAAGAGGAGGTGTTGGTCAATATAAAATTGTTCAGACATTGCAGTCTGTTCTTGATCTATACCATCTGCAAAAAAGCTGCTTGTGCCACTCACGCCAGCAACAACAGGGTTTAGCGAGTGTAATCATTTCCTACTATAGGCTTGATTCTTGTAATTGTGTTTGGGCTAACTTTGAGGGAAAAACAAAACTAACCTATTGTTCTTGTGCCATTGTTTTTCACGTTTCAGTGATGTGGCCAACTCTAAAACGTGGAGGAAATGTCAACACGATCAATAGGTAGGTAAAATTTTATAGAACACAAAAACAGAGCATCCACATTGTTGAGGAAACAGCATAAGATGGTCGTAGATAGTGATATTCACTCTGTTTTCAACTTACTAAGAAGTTACCGATGTGACACCGAAAGGGTTGGATTGCTGAAAAACACAGGAAACGTTATTACATATGCAATTCTTATTTACCAGTCTAGAATCGATCCGTGTCAGCCAGAAGCAATAAAGCAAAAATCACTTGGACGTTTGCCGGTCTATATTCCGAACAATCGTCTACGGAAGGAAGAAATTCTTGTTTATCAACATGTTCAATTTCTCAGCTTAACGTTGGCTGGTACACGAAAAGGAGAGTTTTGACAGTTAGAAAATTGGATTTCATATCAGATGGCCTGTGCACCAGTCACAGTTTACAGCGGAAGGATACTCTCTCGACTGTTAATAATGATATTTCTACGCATCAAGAAGTAGCACTTTCTCATCCGTTATTGGCAGGAACTGTCTTATCGTCCCGTCGTTTGGTCGTTAAGTTAACTAAATTGGCTCTGCTTTGATCCTTTCCTTTCAATCATTAGACCACGAGGTAAGTCAAATGAAATTTCTAAATTTGAATGTCAAAACAAAATATTGCAAAAACTGTGGTTTGGAAGATGTGAAAATATAGGTAGTGTAGCTTAGTATTTTTACTAGCCTCTGCACAGCATGGTCTTTGAATTACCATTCAGGTGAAAGAATGCCCCCATCGCTTGTCAACTGTCAAACCATTGAAGTAGTAGTTTTAAGCTATTCCAAATAGGGTTGAAGCAGTGACTTGTTTTTGGTCCTGGGACAGAATTTTGGCCGAGCTGGAATCTGAGTTGATATCCTCTGAATTATCAGTCCTAAACTCTACTGACTGAACCGCAGGAGCTTAGCAATATAAATTATTGTTACTTCAGTACTGTTTAAATGGCATCCAATATATATATATATATACATGTAAACCTCCTCTCTTCCACCCAAAACATCACTTGGTTCATCCCCAAATACTGCAGAAAAAAGTCACTAGTCTTATTAGGTCATATACATTAACAAATACACCGGAAGTGAAAAGACGACTTTATTTACAGTTGATGTAATCAAATTCAGTGCGACACAATGTGCTTTGTGGGCAGTGTTGACAAAGGTCATACTGTACAAAAAGTGCCGCGATTGGATCCATGGTTTAAAGTGTGAGACTTTCTGGCAAATACGGTCTTGGACACTTTCAGCAGTTAGGCATATTCAACGAAATAAAATGTTTAGTTCATTTTATTTTGCTGTCAAAGGATTAATGAGATAAGCGGCCCTAATAAATGACATTGGCAATGACAAAAAGAAATGATGTCTCCCCAAGGAGGGCTAGAGAAACCGCAGTATTTGGAAGAAAAAAGAAAGTATGGAGGCTTAACAGGGTCTCTTTTGATGCGTATTGCGAGCGACGGAAACCGAATAGACCTTGAAAGGCTTGCAAAACCACCATCACTTATCTGGACAGTGTAGATCAAGATCAGACTGAACAGAATATGCAGTCTGATCTTAGATTTACACTACTCCAATATTTGACGAGACATTAATATTCTTGCCTTAGCTTTGCAACAGTTACAACCCACTAAATATATGTCATGTACTTTAATTTATTTAGCAGTGTAAGCATTAATGTGATAAGCGGCCGTAATAAAGGACATTAACAATGATAATAGGAAACAAAGACTTCTCCCTAGGGAGGATTAAAAAAAACGCAGTATTTGGAAGAAAGCAAGTATGGTAGCTCTTCAGGGTATTTTTTGATGTGCTTTACAAGCAACGGCACTCGAATGAACCTAGAAAGACTAGCAGAACTACTTAAGCTCATATGGACAATGTAGATCAAATCAGACTGCACCGAACGTGCGGTCTGATCTTGGATTTACACTATCCGATATTTGACGAGACATTCTAGCCCTGAGTTTACAACAGTTTCACATTTTCAACCGACTGAATTTAGATGAGCCATGCTTTGGCAAAAGGGGACTTAATGCATTTCCGTGATGCATTATACCAAGCAAGACATCTCATAGTAGACACAAGGTAGACTGGTCCTTTGACATACAGAAATTGACCAATAGTGAAAAGTTTCGGCCCAGGTCTGCCTGCACGGACTTAGTTGTTGTTACTACATGTAGTACCCTTTTTTGTCATTGGTCTGGCTCGGCCGGGATTGGACTTACGCCCTCCCAAACCTGTGAAGAAGGCCTCTTGATAAATAGGTTTTTAAAATGGAGGTGTTTACTAACATAATTATTTGATGAAAGGCTCAAATTACAACTGATCGGTAACATTCGTATAATACTGGTAACTATTGTTATCAACAAACTCTTTTACAACTATATTATAAAAAGGGTCCGTGTCATTCCAAATGAAAAACTCGGCTTATATCAGCAAAATCGGCCAATACGAGAAAACTCCGCCAATATCAAAAAGGACAGGGCCAATATGACAAGGTCAATATACGAGTTAGATCCAAAATGGACGACAAATCTAGGCTGTTAATTAATAAAACTGTCAATAATCAACTATTTTCGTACCGGCCGAGTTACAGGTTCGAGGTCTGCAGTATTAGCTCTAGGCCTTTGGCCAATACGAAACTACTTGATTTATAACATTAACGAAAACAGTCCGGGAAGCAACAATATTACCGACAGCTGTTATCTCTTTTCTGTACCTGCAGACGACGTTAGAAGCCTGGAATCACACTGCTATTCAACATATTGCTGGTAAAACTTGGAATCATTTTCATAACTCTCGTAACGTGTTTCAGGACTATTTTTTTCTCAAAACTCGTCCACTGCAAATTTGTTTCAGGAGGCAATATTAAAAAAGAAGAGATGAAAAGAAGAGATGAAACTTAATAACGTATAAGTAAAGTAAGGAAACCTTCAGTTCTCTTGTACTCTAAGAAAGGAATAATTGGGAGCACAGTTGGGCAACCGTTAACTCTTTCAGGGTATTTAAATCAAAGTCGGCATACCGTTTCTATGCTGTTCTATATTTAGCGTAATATTCATGGAAAATCAGCTTCGTGTTTTTTTTTTTTTTTTTTTTATATTTAAGTCATTTATATTTTCTGAAAATTTTTAATTTCAATTGTATAGTCCGATGATTAACAAACCATACGTAATGTAATTTTGGTTTATCTTTGTTTGTCTGGAGTAAACTCACGGCGACCAGTACACATGTAGACGCAGACCTGTTTTTTCTTTCTGTCAGAGCCACGTACAACCAGTATCACTGTTCCCGTTTTGACAAAGTCGCAAAAGTTTTAAGAACCGATTTGCAGATAATCACGATTTAACGACTTCTATGGAACAGATTCTTTTTAAAAGGGTCTTTGAACTAAGATTTTCATTTCTTAAAGTTACTCAATATGTAACAATGAAAAAAAAAAAGTTCGAAGACGTTGACAAGCCCTCGCAGGGCATTGGACTGAAAGGGGAAATTTTCAAAAACGTGAAGTCGCTACTGAGCTTCCGTAGACAGAAAACGATCGTCGTTGCCCTATCGAGAGCGGTGCTTTATCGAGGGTGGTGATCGCGGAGGCACGCGAGGATATTCAAATTGAATTTTTTGGACAGATAATCACTGTGATAATGAGCGTAAGGAGGAAAGAAAAAAGAAAATCGGGTCCGCGAACACCTGCATTGACTCTTTCTCTGGTTTAGGCTTGTGCAAATTAACAGCAGTTACACGCTACAAAGTCTGTGGCTTAAATGATGCAAATCCTCTTCAAAAAGGGTAAGAAACGTTTAGGGAAGAAGAGAAAATGCTGTTAATCAGTATTTTCTCCTTTTCCAACAATGTTATCAAGGGCTTGCTTCCAGACAGTCGTTAAAGATAGTATCGTTTTGTTAAGGGTAAAAATATTGAAGAATCTGACAAAATACTCCAATAAATTGTCATATTGTCATTTGTAATGAATGGTCAAGCAGCTATTAGATTTGATAGAACCTTATAATCGTTATGCAAAGCATTTTCGTCTTTCTTTTCAATTGGATTATTCGGCACGCGCATGCCGCATGCCGGCGCACGCGACGGGCAAAGAGTCTTGGCATGAGAATAAAACATATTGTGCCAGAAAAGATTCCTTTCTCTGTCTTTCTGTGATTTCCAGGTATTTTACAGTGCTGTCTGCCATTTTCTTCTTCTGTCTGCTATTTTCTTCTTCTGTATGTTCAACTGTTTATTAACCTGTCTGCCTGTCTATCTTTCCGTGCATTGTTAATCCGTCAAACGACTGTTCATTGGCTTGTTGTCAGTGTGTCTGCTCCGCAAAAGTTTGTATTAACCCGTAGCGTGTCTTTTCAAGACTACAGATGCTTTTTTGGGACCAGTGTAGTAAAAAAAAACGTGCAGACTTATTTTGGTTCTTCATTGTCAGCCATGTCCAGACTTACACGTCTATTCGCTTATTCGGCACTCTAGGGATTCATGAAAAATTTGGTGGTTGTGTTTTGTATTAAGGTAATGTCCACTATGAGCAAATAGCGTAAACTTACATACATGTACATATATAGATTTTGTGGACATTATCATTAATTTTCTGGTACAGTTGCTATTATCATTATCATTACCACCCTTATTTTGGAACTATTACTCATCAAACAAGAATGTGATGTATCAATTGTCCAAATTTCCATGATGAATGTTGACCCTTATGACAATGAAGTCTCGGAAAAGATCTTAATCTACAACTTTTACCTAAAAAATCTATTTTCCGGGATTTTATCTATATTAATACAAGTATTTGTCTATTATTGATTTACAATCCTTGATTTTTGATACCAATTATAATGTCTAACTTTTCCCGTGATGCTTGTAACATGTCATCCGTTCTTATTCAAATTTTGACGCATGTGTAGAAGATCAAATTTCACGCGCCGACCATGGCCCTGCTCTTCCTATCGTCCCATTATATTATGACTTATAACAAAGTTTCGCTGTTTTCAATAGGGGAACCTGACAAGTTTTTTGGTGAAAAATGGCACGGAGTACATTCAACTCAGAGGAAATAATTTTCCCTATTTTTCTGTAATGCGCGTGCGCCGAGATGAGATACCGAGATCTCGCGTGAATTCACTCAGCACGTGCGCAATAATGGCGTACAGTTTTCTGTGATCACCTGGGGCTCAAGCCAAGTCTGATATAATTATTTTGCGCTCATCCATTATAACGGTAATTACAACACAGAGCTAGAAACTGAATAAAGACCCGGAAACGACACGAGGTGAAATTGTCCGGAATAAAGAATATATACTATAATTAAAGAAAGGAATTCGTAGGAGAATGTAAAGCAGGGGTAGAGTGTCGGTCTCTTACTTCAAGGGTATTCGGTTCGAGTCCTGAGATAAACAGGGCCAACTGTTGGAAAAAAACATACGTTAGCTCCACTGCCATTTCAGTTCCAAAGAAGACAAAATCGATAGTGATTGATATCAGCTGTAGAACTTGTTTCGCAATCGATGTTATAATAAATGGGTTTAACTCTGTCAGTGCCAAATATATCGTTCCCAAAAAGTTGAGGATATTTCATTTTAAAGAGAAAGAAACTGTAAAAAATGTTGAAAATTCACCGCTTGTCTTAAAATAATACTAGTAGTAATACTTGAAATGCATCGAAAGATACAAAAGTCAGTTTTCAACGTAGTGTTAAGTTAAATCACCATTTACGAACATGTTGCATCAACGTCAGGTTTTACATGCATTCAGTACCGGTAGAACCATGCTCCCTGTTAGACGTCTGATAGTGTGCTTTGGGGTCTGTTGCCTCTTGTAATGCTGTACTAAATACGGAATATTATGTTGTAGTGTGTTTCCTGGGGCTTGTATTTACTTCTCGCTGCGTGGGAAAATTTGATATCGCGCGAGACCGAAGGTCGAGCGCGATATCAAATTTTCCCACGCAGCGAGAAGTAAATACAAGCCCCAGGAAACACACTACAACATAATATTCCATTTATTATATACCTAAACTACCAAAAACCAAAATATATGCATCTAGTGACAATTTTATTCGAAAACGAAGCATAGTTATAAGAAAAATTGGTTTAGTAGGCGTTAACATCTTTTTTTCATGAATGGCGGATGAATTTTATTTAGTATTATTTCCACCACGCCCATTGTGTTAACATATAAAACAATCAAAATGGCTGCCGTGTTCACGTGGATACAGTGTGACGTCATCATACCATATTTGGAACCGTATTCCACTGAGTGGAATACGGATTTTTTCTCCGTCGTGTGTGATTTTGGCCGCGTGCGATGCATGTATTTAACCCGGAAAACTTACAGGTATATAATAAGCTCATTTAACGTCTGTGGAGGTGGCATAGAACCACAAAGGCCGGAATACAGATTTGCATGTGTCCCAAAGTAGAGTTACTGAACAGTTGGCCTACTATCACGATAACATCTTGGTTCCTTGCGTTGTCCCTTTTACTCCAAGACATGGGCCCAAGTTCATCTTCCATTATGATAATGCAAAGGCTCACCGTGCAATGGTTGAAAGAGAAAATCTTCAGGATTGAAATATCTGACATTTTCCATTAGCGATAAGCCCGGAGCTGTCACCTAGCATTGAGCATCTATGGGACGTCATGGAAAACGTGTAAGCAGGCGTCATCCACCTTCATAGACGTTGAGTAAGCTCGGTACAGCAATACAAAAGTAATGGCAACAGACTGCACAGAACAATATCAGACGTCTCACTGGGAGAATGAGACGCCGCTGTGTTGCTTGCTGTGACGGTCGAGGTGGTCGTACCCGGTACTTACTTCATGTGAAAATTGAAGTTGGTAGGACATATTCGTAAATAGTGATTTGACTTCGTAGCAGTGCACCGTGTATGGATTTATGTGTCTACCGATTACATATAAATGAGCCTAGTCTGGATTACCGACCCCTACCACTACGTTACAGGGTCAGGCAAAGCGCAATAATGGCGGCCTCCATGGCGACCCCAAGCTTAGCATTAAATGCTTTCCTGTTTTTCTCAATTTCATGTGATCCAGTTTGATCAGTGAATAAAATGAGATCAATTTTGTACAAAATATACATTACCGAATCTAAAACATGCTTTTGGGACATGGTTTAAATATAATTTGACTATGAATCATTTTAAAAGTAGCCCTGTTTTCGGACGTTATGTCGGTCCATTGAAATTTCGGATACTTTAAGCATTCCCGATACGCAGTTTTTCTCGCTAAATAAGAACGACAATTAAAAAAAACTAACTGCCATTACTTTTTTGCAACCGATCTGTTTTCAGTTCAGTCTCTTGTAGGATTTGATCAAGTGAAATAACAATAATCTGTTACTTCTGCATATTACAAACGGGGGCCTCCATTATTGCGCTTTGCCTGACGTACTTTTGAAGTACGGCGGGGTACCAGACCAAAATGAGCCATGCTCTGTGAAAAGAGGGCTTTATGCATCTCCTTGATGCATCATACCAAGCAATACATCACATAATTATGAGTCCATAATTACCGATTTTTTTTAACAACCGACTTAATCATGAAGTAGACTGGTCCTTGGACATACAGAAAACTGACATTGACCAGTAGCGAAAAATTTCGGCCCAGGTTAGCCTGCGCGGACTGCGCAGGCTGACCTGAGTCGATACTTTTCGCATATGCATCAAGCCCCCTTTCCACATGGCTCAAAAAATTGTTCCTTTGTAATAAAATATCCCCTACTTTTTGTGAACAATATATTATATACTCGACATCTTTTCGACAATTTCAGACAGCGGTTTCTGTTCAGTCTGATCTCTAACAGAAGTACACGAGCAATGCTCTTTGAAAAGGGGATTTAATGCATCTGCAAAAAGTATCGACCCAGGTCAGCCTGCGCAGTCCGCGCAGGCTGACATGGGTCGAAACTTTTTGCAGTTTGTCAATTTTCTGTCTACATCATGCTTCGTTCGGTTATTAGAAAAAAATGGAATTTATTGATCAAGAATGATGGGATGACTTGCTTGGTATAAAGCGTTAGGGAGACGCATTAAGCCGCCTTTTGCCGAAGCAGGCTCACACTTATTGATGAAAATGGCGAGAAACACCAGCATTAACTTGAGTCAGGCAAAAGAAAACTACATTCTCCTTGTAGAAACGAGTATATCTTTGTTTTACTTCTGAATCTCAACCAAGCATCCACAGCGTGCTCAGTAATCATTGTTTTCGAAAGAAAATATGGCATAGGGAGCAATAATTTGTTACCGTCAATTAACCATTTACCACACAATCCCGTGTTTGTTTCGACGACCCTGAAGAAGGCTTTTAAAAACATCGTGGGAAAGGGAGAAAATGCTGGTAACCAGCATTTTCTAATTTTCCGATGATGTTTTCTACTCTATCAAAGACAGAAGTCATCACTTGGGCTACATTTAATATATGGTCTGCCAGTGCTTTCTATTTGGTCCAAAGTTATGTCGGTTGGTAACGGGTTAATTGCGACAGTGTATTATATGTGGTTTATCAAAACTTATTTTTTTTTCCACACACAGGCCTACCTATTAATTAGGTAATAAAATGGGCTACATTTACCTGTAATATATGGTCAGCAAATGCTTTCTTATTTGGTCCAAAGTTATGTCGGTTGGTAAAGGATTAATAGTGTATTATATGTAGTTCATGAAAACTTATTTGTTCCAAACATAGGCCTACCTATTTATTAGTTATGTGATAGCATGTGTATAATAACCGGTTATAGCTTATGGGCTATTCTATTCAATTCTAAGGCTCGAGTCTAGTTCACACAGAAATCAATAATAGATATTATTGTTAAACACGGCATTGCAAGTTTCATTGCGGTTCCGCTAAATTAAACATGAACATCGTTTCTCTTTTAACTGCCATGACACACGGTTGGATTCAAATCGTAGTCATAATTATAAAATCATAATTTCGATTGCAATTGATAAAAGAAACCAAAAATGGAGATTATAAATATATCATTTTACGTATGCCGATGTTTTTGTAGAAAATTGTATAGGCACGTGCTCTTTCTCTCTAGCTCGACATTTCAACATAAGTGAGCATGCGTTGTCAACTTCCGGTAGGTCCGTAAAATGACGATGATTAACGAGACTCGCTTCGAAACAACGTTATCTTTCCACTCGGCGATTTGTCAACATGGCGTCGCTGTTTGCCATTTTTCTTATCTATATAAAATATCAGAAAACGCGAAATGTCGGACTGTAATTGGGCCTGTTATCAATTATACCATTAGAAATCAACGCATTTTTAATCATATCATAAGCTTGTTTCTACGATACATTGCACTTTCACAAGCATTGTATCTCCCTCACACTATTAAAAAAAATGGCCAAAACGTTGAGATTTACACTACATATATCAAATTGAAAAATCATCACAATAATGGAATTGTTGAAAAAAGAAAATAAGCTATAACACGACTTAAACTTTTACAAAACTATCCCGAGCTGTAACGATCCCATGGAAGAAGACTTTCTAAAATGGTGTAGAAAAAGAAGGATATGTTGGTAATCAGCTGCCAAAAGCATATTCGGTTAGGTTCGGGTGTTTTCGTAATTTATATTTGGTAGGACCAAAACAGACAAAAAGGAGAGTTCTTTATAAGCCTCCAGGCGCAAAAGAGAAAAAGACTATCTGACCGTTTGAGCCAGGATCAGATTCCATGCACAGAGTGTACTGTCACAAAGTTGATCTTGGATTTGGGATGTCCGTCTTTTGAGAGAAATCGAAGCCAAATATGGAAGCTTGTGGTCTTTTTGGTACCGGGGTTGATGCGTTGGTTTCAGTGTGGAACTCTGCAGAGACACGAGCAACAAACGCGAACCCGTCAGAATAATTCTGGAAGCTTGGGTTCCAAAAGTACCCCCGCCCATCCTCTGACCCATCAACCACGAAAAAAAAAGATCAAGCTCACCGAGTCTTTCCTACAAATAGCTGGGATTACTTACATTATACATTGATTGTAAGTAGAATGTAAGGTTGTCTTTCGATTTTTAAGAACTTATTTTAAATGCGAAAACGTTGAATGTCTCTCATTCAGAAAAGGGGTAAATTAGTAAACAGTAATGCGTTTTTTTTTAATTTTTATTTTTTAATAAGAGTCCACTTTCAAGGACAAAAAAATTAAACTGCCACTGGATTTTGATTGTTTATGCCTATAAATTTTCCGGCTAAAATACGTGACCCATGCCCATGTCAGTCTGCGCGGACTGACTACTTTCTCACATAACCGTCATTGAGACAAGGCTTGCACTTAGTATTTTTAGATATGAACTTTTCCCACGTTTCTCAGAGCACATACCAGCCTTATGAAAGTTACAACAAATAATGTTTCCCATTTGTTAGTTCAAGGCACAGTAGTATCTCACTGAAAAATAACTCTCTTTCATGCAGTTAAATCTTCATTACATCAAAACCGTTTCTTCCGGGCAGAACTTCCTTTCGTGTTTAATCGGGTCTTTCCGTAACAGGCGTTCTGTGACGCAGATTTGACAGCTGACCTTCTCGATTAGATATCGACGACAACAGGGAATTTTAAGTGTAACTAAATTGCATCAACAAGTGGATCATCTGTTCCGACCGCTGTTAAACACCGCGCCATATCAACTCTGTACCAGATGACAAAATTTAATACCCGCTCGATTTGAAGGCATTTCCAGTCGACAAACTGAATATAGTTCAAGTAACGGTATTTTACTTTGAAAAGGTAGAGAACTTTGTGGGTATAGGAGAAACTGCTGGTTAACATTGGTTACAGCATTTTTTTTCACCAGCAATTTTCCTAAATGCCCTTTTCCAAAGGGTCGTTGAGATTGTTTTGTATTATGTATCAATCTTCAGAATTTTATATCCGATTGAATTGCTGGTCTTTTTCAACCTACGTCTGCCACAGCCTCTCTCTCTCTCTCTTTCTCTCTCTTTCTCTA
This sequence comes from Tridacna gigas, assembly GCA_945859785.2. NCBI lineage: Eukaryota > Metazoa > Mollusca > Bivalvia > Cardiida > Cardiidae > Tridacna > Tridacna gigas. The sequence continues at coordinate 62,032,671 of OX244034.2, read as the reverse complement.
CTTACCAACCTACCATGTTTTTTTTGAGAGAACGAGCAAGTCAAAATAAATCATCCTTGATATAAACGCGTTTATGGTTTTAGAATAAATGCTGTGCATGATAAAGTATGTAGATCTCCGCAGACTACATACTGCAAGTTTGTCTTCGTTACCAAGATTAGCTGAAAACAATTGCTGTGATGAAATTGAAACAATGTTAAAGCGGAGTTTAAAATAAAACTATCGTTTTATACATGCGATATAACTCGAACAAGAAATGAAGCAGGATCTCAATTCTTCGAAACTCAGAGCTAGCAATAGGTCGGTTAAAAATAATGGTGTTTTTAACGGCCGTGAGGAAGAAGACTTCAGAAAACATTTGTAGTAACCAGCATTTTCTCCTTTTTTATAACGTTTTTTATCCTTTGAAATACAATTCCTATCATTTAAGCCGCATTTCATGTTTCGTCTGCAAATGCTTCCAATTTAGAAAAGTGTAAATTTTTATCGGCTGGTAAAAGATTTAACCCTTTACCAGACGACAAAATTTTAGCCTTGTCCAAATTGAAAGCATTTGCAGACGACAATTTTAACGCATATCAAATAGTGCAATTTTTCTTTGATATGGTAGCAAACCACATTGTCGAAAACATTGTGGGAATAGGAGAAAATGCTGGTTACCAGCATTTTCTCCTTTTCTCACAATGTTTTCAAAAGGGTTCTTTCCCAGGGTCGTTGAAAGGCGGCTTTGTGAAGTAAAGGGTTTAAACGAACCCCCTTTCAAGACGACCCGTCTGGTCCACTCGATAAACTTACGGGAACTGAGGATAATCTCCGTAAAATGACAATAAAAAGGATCGGAAAATTGACCAATAAAAATCTGAATTCGATAAAAATTTAGAGTCGACAACAATTTTTTCAGGGAAAACCCATTACCGCGTATGCATTTTTATGGTATTTTTGAAGCTCGAAACCTGCAGATAGACTGAAATGTATAACGTGCTCGTAAACAGTCTGGACACATTTCAGAGTGCGAAAAGAACAATGTGACAAATGGAGAAAAGTGGCATTTCTAAGCTTTTCTCCATTTGCTCATTTCTCTAACCCTTTACCTGAGAATTCCATCTTTTAATTCTTTCGGCGCCAAATAAACAAACTTTGCTTCTTTTGATGGTTGTAAATACAATTCACTGAGTCTCCAGAAGACTTTTATCATATAGGCATGACCAAACAAGCGGAAGGCATAGATCAAAGATCAGACTGCACGTTCTGTGCAGTCTGATCTTGATCTATGCCGTCCGCAAAAGTCCCTGTTTTCGCCTATGGCGCTGAAAGGGTTAACGACGACGAAGTAGAAGGCTCTTAAAAACAGCATGAGAAAAGGTAGAACATGCTGGTAACCAATATTTTCTCCTTTTCCAAGCAAAGCTTTTCTACAATACTAAAACTAGAAATCATCTTTAGTGTTACATCTTTGTAATTTGTCTTCTGCAAATGCTTTCAATGTTTTGTCGAGTCTAAAATATTATCGCTTAGTAAGGAGTACAAGAGCTGTGCTCCCAGTTTCGTGCAAGTAGGGACAAGGGTTAATCCATTCTTAAAAACCAATTTGTCATACAAGTGGATTAAGCAGACATTGATTTTCTTTATTTTTCTCACTCAAAATGTTTGGACAATAGTTTGTCCATTCCAGGCTTTTTGCCTGCTAGATATCAACGGGTTTATCCCTTTAATGAACAATCCTTTGTTTTAACGACCCTGAATCCTAAAGATTAATGAGCCATGCTTTGAGAAAAGGGAGCTTAATGCATCTGCGAAAAGTATCGACTCAGGTCAGCCTGCGCAGTCCGCGCAGGCTGACCTGGGCCGAAACTTTTCGTTGTGGGTCAATATTCTGTATGTCCAAGGACCAGTCTACCTCATGATCTAGTCGGTTGTTAAAGAAGTGGCTATCATGGATCCGTAATTATAATATGACCTACGGTGTGGGAGTGTTGAAAACCCATTCAATATTATTGCGTATGACATGGACCAATAATAAACTAGTGTAAGAACTATGCAAATGAGCCGAATTGTATTTATACGCGCTGTCAAAAATAAAAACAAAAACAATGGCGTCGAACGACATATCTATCAACGAAACGGTTCAAATCGATGGACAAGGCTTGCGTCATTCTTTTGGCATTCCTATATAGGTCAGTAAGGCCAGACAATTTAAATTTTGTGGTTTTCTCGGAAAGATTCTTGTCATATTATAAATAGAATCTTACATTCATGTTCATGAAATACCAAATTTATTAAACTCGTCATCTAAATACAGATAAAAACTCGGCAAGGCCTCGTTTTTATCTGTATTTAGATGACTCGTTTAATAAATTTGGTATTTCATGACCATTCATATAAGATCCTCTATTTATGTGATGGCTTGATTGATACACTGCATCACGGAGATGTATCAAGCCCCCATTTTCCAGAGCATGGTTCATTTAAAGATGAATCTGATCATTTAAGCCTGGTTTATTTCATCGCCTGCTAATGCTTTCTATATTGACAAGTTTAAAATTGTGTCACCTGGTTAAGAGTCGAAGGAAGATGTCTGTATTTTGGCATAAATTTTGAGTTGTAAAATTCCAAGTTTTATGGTGTTTACAAGGAAACTTACAGGGATACGTGTCATGCTCGATAACAGTCGATAACTTACAAAGTTTGATACCAGGGGTCGCTGGTTCAAATCTCCAGTTGCCATTTTTTTCCTCGGGTTGATGATAGTCATTGCGGCAGAATCTATTCCTCTGCCATCTCTGATTATTGTTTCGACGATGGTTATGTGGGAAGGCAACCAGTGGCTTGGAAAAAATATTATATGTGCAAAGTACTTGTAAGAGAAACTGCAGGAAAGCAAATCATAACTGCAGGGGTGACATCTGAATGAAGGTATCTGAGTGTTAGAATAATAAATAAATTCATACTTTGACTTGTCTTAAATATATAAAGAAAATAATACGTAATGTTTTTATATAGAATGTACATGTTGAAAATTAAAATTAACCCTTAACCTGCTAAATAAGTTAAATGAAACTTTTAAGCCGATAGTGAAAAGGAAAATGTTACCATTTTCAAAGTTTTTAAGTGAAAATAGCTCCTCGTCGGTCAGTGTAGATACAAGATCAGACTGCACGGTCTCTGCAGTCTGATCTTGATCTACATTGTCCGCATAAGGTACTTGAGTCGCACTCAGTAGCCTTAGAGTTAATATGCAATTTCTGTACTTGTCATTTTGTTGTCGATTGGAATTAGAATCAGGGCCTTGTTTCACGTAAAAAGCCTACGTCTCTTATTTTGCTTAAATTCGCTAACAGACTTTTCTTACTTAGTTTGAGATCGTTATTTCAGTCGCATTTCACTAACATTAACGGAATTTAGTAACGTCCTGATATCCTTAGTTGACACAAAGTTTCAGACTCAAGTCAGCAAAATAAATGGACTTAATTCGGTTACCAGACTTGAGTACATTATTTTGCTGAGTTGAGTATGAAACGTTGTGTCAACTCTGGATTTGAGAATGTTTGGTCTGTTTGGTTTGTTAATGTTAGTGACATACGTCTCAAATAACACAATAAACATAAGCCAGAAAACGACTTTCTCTGTCTCTCCTCCGCTCTGTGACACATCCACATACACAAACAAACTTACATACAGAGGGCAGCTTAATTTTGTAAACCAATCAAAAGGCAAGCTATTGTGGACTACGTGTAAACGCGTCATTCAATAGATTTGTTTTAGAATCTCGATGTAGCGTCATCATGGTGGAATGGGGTAAAGTAAGGGACATGCACTTATAGTTCTTTTCGAACTGGACGAAATCGACGGGGGTCACGTGAGCAAGGGGGCGTCTTACGCGATGAATTCCGTATTACGAATGCATAGCCGCGTATGAATATCGCTAACAAATGAAGTTCTTCTACTAAACAACCCTATAAACCGTTAAATCCATTTGTGGACGAAGTCCGTTTTGTCATAAAATGTTTGTTTTATGTAACTGGAATTATGCATTAAACGCGACTTCATTATAATTGGCTAGGAGTCAGATTCCCCATCGTGGACTAATTTTCATGTCACCGCGCAATGATATATTCAAATGACCCGTGTTTCGCACGCGCGCGCTATCTTAAATTTTCGCGGAGGGATATTTTGATATTTCCATCCACAAAGAGAACGCGGGAATGATCGCATTTCGTGGAATAATGGCTAAAGAGTAAATGGGGCTCGTTATAAATGAATGCTTTCCGTTCTACAACTACATTTTCAACCAAGCACACGTTTTATTACTACAATCAAAGCCTGGATATTTCTTAGATCTCAGTTCCTGTTATCTCCGGTTTTGATTGCGCGGAATGATACTAATGTAGTTCAGCTCAACGCACGTGACCATCGGCAAATGGCTTTTTATGACTATGTACAAGTAAGTGATTGTTCCGTGAACAATTCACTTTGGATTTTTTTTCCTACTGTGAAAAGTCAAATTCATTAGTCAAGCATTCTTATTCTTCAAAGTTAAATTAGTAACAACAACAACAACAACAACGACAATAATGATAATAATAATGAAAATAATAATAACAATAATAATAATACCTGAAAAAGAGGATGAGGATGATCTTCAGTAACTGTTGTCTAATAAAAAAAAAAAAAAACGAAACCTAAACTTTTTCCTCCTTGCTATTTATGAAATAATTATGAGCATACTGATTTTCTAGGTATTGTAAAAGAGAACCCTCCGGAAAGACATGGCTCACTGAGCCGTTGAGGTAACACAAGTGAAATATTATTAACCCATAACCAAATTTTGAAGGCCCTGTAAAAGAGGGCTTTTGAAAACACTTGTGGAAAAAGGAGAACAAGGCTGGTAACCTGCATTTTCTCCTTTTCCCACATGTGTTCTACCTTGTCAGAGACAAAGGTCATCCTTTTGGGCAACATTTAGTCATTCGTCTGCAAATGCTTTCAGTTTGGTTGAGACCAAAATTTTGTCGTTTGGCAAAGAGTTAAAGGCGAGTTGGAACCCAATTTTGAAAGATAAAACGCTATGCATTTTTCTCGGTGACGTGAGCTAAAGTAAACACGGTAAACAACAATATGAATTGCTGCTTGAAGAGATTAATTTCCTGGCAAATCTTGGTAGATTGTCGATCTCTCTCATCAGAGGTTGCATGTTTGAATCCCGAGGTAAGGGAGATAAACCTTTCAAACGTTTATTTTCAGGGCGCCAGTGCTAGTAAAAATTTCCAGGAACCAATCATTGAGAATGCTTTCCTGGAGTTTCTTATACCAGTACCACGTACAAAATTCTTTCCAAGCCATTGGCTGCTTTCCCACATAACCATCGTCGAAACAATGGTCAGCGGTGAGAGAGGGATGAATCCTGTCGCAATGACTATCAGCAATCCTCAGAAAGAAATTGGCGGGGCCGGGGATCGAACCAGCGACCCCCTGTTCTAGAGTCCTGCAGGCTACCGACTGGGCTACCGGGGCTCAGCTTAGCTCAAAATAGAAACCTCTGATATAAGGGTTTTTTCTTTACTCAAACGTCTCGCTAGAGGTTCCTTGGAAACTTGTTATAACTGTGTACAAATGGCTCAGCGATTGAGGCTGGTTCGATTAGACACGCACGGTCTTGATTTACACTTATGCACAACATCACTTGACCTTAACGCTGTTGAAGTAAACTTTGTGACAATCAACGTAACAAGCCGTTGTACATGTATCAAATGGGTCATGCTCTGTGAAAAGGGGGCTTAATGCATCTGCAAAAAGTATCGATCCAGGTCAGCCTGCACAGTCCGCGCAGGCTGACCTGGACCGAAACTGTTCGCTATTGGTCAATTTTCTGTATGTCCAAGGGCCAGTCTACATCATGATTCAGTCGGTTGTTAAAAAAAAGCGGCTATTGTGGATCCATAGATATGTGATAACTTGCTTGGTATCATGCGTCACGGGGATGCATCAAGCCCCTTTTGCCAGAGCATGGCTCATTTATAAAATCATATAAAGCTTTCAAAGGCTAACACATTAACTAGACACCGAATGCAAAAGGCTAACACATTTAACTGGACAAGGAACGCAAAAGATCAGATCAGGATGATACTGCCCGCCCGGTAGCTCAGCGGTTTGCGTGTCTGACTCGTGACCCGGTTGAGGCAAACTTTCTTTCCGGCGATTTTTCGCCTCTCACCTCTGATGTATGTGAGAAAAGCAGTCAGTTACTTTGGAAAGAAAGTTTTGATTTCGTCACTGACCGCCATGATATGAGCTGAGCTGTTAAAATGGCGTTAAACTCCAATACAAACAAACATGATGATGATGATGATGGAGAGGATGATGATGATATTGATGATGATCCTCATCATTATCATCATCATCACCATTATCATAATGCAAAAAGACATATAAACTTTGTTACTGATGGAAGTAAACATCGTGGTCTGGGCGATAAACGAAGAGTATCATTCAGTTTTGTAAAATGAACCATTTAAACAATTTACAAATATTGCAAAGAAATTTAAAAAAGCGAGGTAATGTCCACAATATCTTCCAAAAATGAAAAAAAAAAAAAACCCGAAAACAAAAAAAAAGATATGGAAATGGGGACCAAATGAAAATATACCATTACCACATTAAGGACTCACGGCATAAACCAACCAATCACGGCGCCATTTTCTCCCAGCCGTGTCATGAAGCTGGTCACGTGACAGTCATTTCCGGTTGTTGGTTTCAAATATCGGCCATTTTCCTCGAGTTTTGTCATAAATCGTGCTCTACTCCATTAACTTGTCGTTTGCAGACAAATATTTAGACGAGAAGCTTTCTGACTTTGGAAATTGCAGCGATGTGTTCGTTTCCCGTATTGCAAGACTTATTACCTCGATTACGTTGCCAAGATTTCACAAAACAGGGACCTAGTTACCTAATTGTAAGCACTTGTTTCTTTGATATTTTTTTTTTTATGTCTCAAATTGGTGAAATGAACACTGGGCGAGTTGTATACGCCTTTTAACCTCTCTTTAGCGGTATCGCTGTCTCTAAATGGGACACCGAGGAGAAATGTTTGAAGGCAAGGTTAAAGTACAAACTATGACTGAATTTTCCCCCCACAATGTTTTTAAAGGTTTTTACTGAGGGAGTACCAGCATGCGAGTAAAATTCGGGGCTGAGGTTGCTTTATAAGTGAAAATTCCTGTTAAAAACAGGGTCGGACTGTGTCAAAAATTGTTTCATGAGGTTACATTCCCATCTAGTATGCTGGTCGGAAGACCTGGTTCCAAGTAAATATATTTGGTAATCAAAGATATTAGGTAATTTTGAAGTTTGAGCTCGACGGCGACAAAGCAAACTCTGTCGAAGCAGACGGCGACAGAGCTATGGCAGTATGTAGATAAACAGTCAAATTATGAATAATACTCTTAAACCATTTGCCAGATATATTTATATATGAATTAATACATGCATTTGTCACATAACCTCCCTTCTTTTCAGTGTAATATTGCGATTTTGATTTTTCTTATTTTACAAACGATAAGATTTTAGGACGTCATCATAGGAGCGATATGTGACGCCATTTGCTAAAACATTTCATTATGTACCTGAAAATTTTCAGTCTCGAATACATGCGTCGGACGCAGATGAAATAACACACACGACGGGGGAAAAAACTCCATATCTACACATTGTGAAATACGGTTCCAAATATGGTATGATGTCGTATATCACGTGCAGAATACGTATGTATTGATTGCTGATTTGATTGGTCAAAATTTTACTCCATAAAATTCATCCGCCATTCATAAAAACGAACTTACTAGCCACTTTACCATTATTTCTTTTATTCCGTTTACCGTTATCGAATAGAATGCGAATTAGTTCAAAATTTTGTCTATGAAAGTGGTAGGTGTATGATAAAAGGAACATGATGTTGTAGTAACTTTCTTGGTGTTTGTATTTACTTCTCGCTGCGTAAGAAAGTTTAGACATCTTGCTCAACCTTCGATCTCGCGCGACATCAAGTTTTCTCACGCCGCTACTAGCATCAGAAACGTTACTACAACATAATATTCCGTATGTATTCCTGTCCGTTATTTCCTCAAACAACGCCTGACACAAATTTCTTAGTCAATTGAACTATGATACCGATACTGATGATTCTGATGATTGTGGTAAAGCTAAGATTTCTATTATTTTCAGATTTATGATTAAGTAAATTTAATACCAGTTTGTTTGGAATATTTTAAGCTCCGAACGTGCACTTATGTCAAAGAAGGGAGTCGGACTAATACACGCATATGTATGTTTCCAATATAGATCAAATAATTTTTCAAGTAGCTCTTAAGATACGTTTACGTGTATGTGGTAAAAAAAATCTGATATTCGTTGGCGTTTGAGATCAAATTTCATTAAACGCGCAAGAAAAGTGTTATGGAGCTGTTCAATGGCTCGCTTAGTAACATTTTATCCAAGACTCGTTTAATAATTTTTTTTATCTGAAACGCCAACTTATGTGACATCATGTTATTGTGTACATATAGTATTTTTGTTCTTACATGTATTTCCATTCTCTTTAATGTATACGAACTGACAAAATTTTAGCAAAGTCTATTCAAAGCATTTTCGAACAACAAATCAAATATTTTAATCCATTTCTTCAAGATTATCTTTGTTAAATGATTGTACTGATTACTCTGTATGTTTCATTACTGTTGAATAAAACATGTTTAACCTAAACGTGCTTCAAATGATCTGGTTTGTCTTTAAAATGGTAGAGCATTGTGGGTAAAGTAGAAAGTGCACAGAAAAAAAAAATGAAACAGCTGATCTTTTTTGGCAGGATCTCTCAAAATATTTAGCTGTAGCTTGGAAGTTGTAGGACCAATTTCGTAATAGCTTTCGTCCTCGTCTGTATCACAAGTGGCGTAGTAGTATATATTATACCATTTTGAAAATATTTTTGTCTAAAAGTAGATTACAACCGTTTCATTCCATTTTATTCTCAAACCGATCCATCTCTCATCATCCCATAACTAAATGTTCTCTAAAAAAGGTTCCTATCATAACTAAAATATTCTCAAACCGATCCACATTATCATTACATCATCGCTTCATTTACTAAGTTGCTCAAGACAATCACTTACATCAGTTAATCGCTTAACCCCCCCATCAACCAACGCATCATGCAATGGCAAGCCGGTTTATCATTCACTGAGTCACTCAACGAACTAACGACCTTATGAACTAACGAACTGATGAACTAGTAGGTGGCTTAAGATTTTGATTAAAAAAAAAAAAAAAAAAAAAAAAAAAAGGTTCCTCTCTTAACTAAAATATCCTCAAACCGATTCGCTATCATCCGCTTCACTTCCCACTTCCCACTTCCCCCTTCCCTTTCGTAGATCGCCGAGAATCGCTCTAATCAATCCGAGTCCCCCATCATCTCATTCAACCGAGTCACTGATTCACTAAATCACTCAATCAACCGAGATACCGAGACACTAAGTCACATAACCACAGCCAACCGTTTCGTGGTCCTTTGGTCTTTAAAAAAAAAAAAAAAAAAAATTTATAAATACAATAATTTTTGATTTTAAGTTTAAAAATACCAGGAATCTATAAGTACATAAGATATGTATGCATCACCAAAAGCAGTTGGATTAACAAAATCAAAATGTGGCGTTGTCATTCAACCCGGGAAAACCTGTGACAGACAAACCCCCATACCACACTATAAAACCATTGCTAGAGACGTCTTAGAGGCAGTAAGAGAATACCTTTACAACAACGATAATCATTTTTCAAACTCTAGATTATATATGACATTACAGTTTCTTAATGAAAAAACGGTAAAAGGAGAAGACAGAAACGAGAGAATGAAAATTATGATACTTACAAAAGCCGAAAAACTTTGTAATGAAATTGAAAACCTGATTACAACCCACGAAGATAAAATAAAACACAATAAACGAAAAGGAATCATTTCTTTAAGACAACAAATATACAACAAAGTTGATATTATACGAGGAGTTAATGATCTTCTTAGGGCAAGACTTGAGGTTGCAAATAACTTATAAGCTTATAAAATCTTTTAAAATAGATTTTATAAACACTACATGTGTGATATAGTAATAAAAGTTAAATAAAAAAATAATAAAAAAAATATGACTAGTGAAAACGAAATAATGAGTGATGAGTTTTTAAAAGAAATCTTCGAGCAAAAAGAAGACATGATACAATCTATAGTAATAGAACAAGCAGAGGAAGTTTTAAAAAGAAAAGTTTATGAATGGTTTAAACAGGATATATTCGAAATAGTGGAAAATAGAAGTAAAAGGTATGGGTTGAATTTGGGGAGAAAAAATATTTATGAAATGGAAAAAGAAGATATCAGAGCATTGTTTAGTAAATGTTTAATATATAGTATAGCATGTTTTGGGACGAAACATATGTTTGATGGAGAACCGTTGGTATTGCTTTAAAAAAAAATTTTTAAAAAATTTTTAATTTTTTATTCCTTTGATAGAAATAAAAAATTGATTTTTACTTAAAAAGTCTCAACAACATAATAGGTTTAAGAACCAGAGATATAAAAATATGGAAAAAATAAAGGAAGATATAGAAGCAAGTAAAACTGTAGAAAATAAATGGGAAATAGACCGTTTCCAATCAAGAGCATCTTTTGATATGGATCAAAATTATGAGTTATTTAAAGAATTAACAAACAGAGGATGTGTAACATTTTCCAAAGAGGATGAAGAATATGAACACGTGGTAGATGTGGCAAAAAAATATAGAGAACTAGAAAAGTTTTATGAAGAAATAAATTGTTATACTTACTACCTAACCCATAGTATACACGGTGGTGTAAAGCAAGAATGGTTTGATAAGAACTGTGAATTTGGAGACGAGTGCTTCTATCTAGATCATCTAATATCAAAAAGAGAAGAACTAGAAAACGGTTTAATAAACAATAATAGCAGCGATAACGAAGATGAAGACAATAATCAACTTTCAGCAAGTGAAATGGAAGATAAGTTTAATGATGCTTTTGATTATTTTGAAGAAGAAATCCTAGGCAGTATAAGTTTTCTTTTAAAAAAGAAAGGAGAAGAAATTTGGAAAAAAGTACAAAATCTTTTGTCAAAAAAGAATGAGAAAGAAATAAAGAAAGAGAAAATCACAGTATTAGAACAACAAGAATTAGAACAACAGTTGAAAGCCTTTGCGAAAGAAGAAAGTGAGAAAATTATAGAAGATATTATATATAAAATAGAAGATTTAAAAATAGATTATTAAACAAAATAAATATTTAACCCAGTAAAGGGTTATATATTTTTACAAGTCCAATTCTATTAATATTGTTAAATATGCATTTCTAGCGTTTGGATTGTTTCTCTTTGTTATAAAGTTAATAACATCACACTGCTCCACCTCTAAAGGTTTAGGAAAAACTGTACAACTACAACCTTCTCCTTTCTTTTTTATTATGGAGTAGTTAGGTTGTTCAACTCCATTTACGACAATATTAACTTTTGACTCTTCTTTTAGAACGCCAGTTCCTTTAACAACCATTAAGGTTCCTCTTAAAATTCTACCAGGAGCAGACATACAATAACCACCCAACCCATGACTTTCTCCACTGCCCCCATTACCAAAAGCAAACTCATAACTACCACTTGATAATGGACCTTGTTCCTCAGCATGCACGCTTATAATAGGTTTAGGGCCTATGAGAGAAGGAAGTGATACTTTTCCATCCACGTAAGATTTTGTTGCTAAGTCTCTTTCTTCTACAGGAGCCCCAGCATTTTTTATAGTAAAACCTTGAAAATCTACATCAGATATTGCCGTAAAACTTCCATCAGGATTTTTTACAATGGCCCCTCCATTATCAACATAATTTTTATTAGCGGCAGCATCACGATCTGTAGGATTCGGCAATCCAGTAAGTGGATGAGTGTTCATATCTATTTTACCAGCTGCTAAGAAAGTTCCATATTGGTTTTTTGTTAAGGCATTATTACCTGCAGTTATTGCCTCAATAGCGGTATCAACATAAAACTTATTTGCAACTTGCTGAGTTTCTATAGGTGAACCAACATTGTTAATCCTAAATCCATCCATAGAAATATCTCCTCTTGCTGTACCATCTGCCCCCAAAACAAAAGCACTTTCAACAGCATCTACATATTTTTTATTAGCAGCCTCACTCAGTTCCTCAGGGTCTGCTATATTTTTTATTTTATTAAAACCCATATTTAAATATCCAGTCATATGATATCCTCCATTTTCATCTAACAGCCCAGCGTTTGCATCAACATAACTCTTAGTAGCAACATCCTGTGGATTTACTGGATTACTAACCCTCGTTAGTGTGTTTCCATTCATATTTATAGAACCAGCAGCGGGGGTAGTTCCATCTTTACGTAAAAAATTATTTGAGATGTAAGCAAGTGATACACCATCACCGCTTGTTTTAACTTCATCCATTCTTCCAAATTTATCAACAGGCATTTTTTAAAAGTCTAATTCTATTAATAGAGAAATATTAACAAATTGAACATAAGGATTATTAGTTTTTACTAAAAAATTTATTCTATCTTCTTCTTCTAATATTAAATATTTACTTCTATGATACCAAGTAGTGCTTGAATGTTCAGAACTAATATGATATATATTTTTTCCAGTTCCAATATCATTAACTAAAATTTCTATTTCAAATCTAGTATTTGTAAGATTTGATACGTAAATAGATGATTTTAATATTTGACCATTTGAAGGAACTACATAGCCAATAGGGTTATTAGTATTACATCCAAAAGTAAAAGGTTTTTCACCTGAAACTAATCCTCCTTTACATTCAGCATATGCTATAGTTGCTGGTTTTCGTAATGTTCTATCTACATAATCTTTTGTTGCTGCATCATAAAGATCAACAGGTAAAGGTAAATTATAAATTTTGTTTTGAGACATATTAAGTTCACCAAACCATTCATAAATATTTCCGGTTTTAACAAAAGGTAATAGATTACGAATAAGTTCTATTTTCTCATCTAACTGTGTTTTTGTTATAATATCTGATATAATATCTGATATAAGTAAATCTACATATTTTTTAGTAGCTGCTTCACTCAGTTCCTCAGGGTCTGCTATATTTTTTATTTTTTTAAAACCCATGTTTAGATACCCCTCTATATGATATCCTCCGTTTTCTTTTATCAACCCTGAGCTACTACCATCAACATAACTCTTAGTAGCAACATCCTGTGGATTTACTGGATTACTAACTCTAGTTAGTGTGTTTCCATTCATATTTATAGAACCAGCGGCGGGGGTAGTTCCATCTTTACGTAAAAAATTATTTGAGATGTAAGCAAGTGATACACCATCACCGCTTGTTTTAACTTCATCCATTCTTCCAAATTTATCAACAGGCATTTTTAATATTTTTAAAAAAGTTTATTTAAAATATCTTGAAATTTATTACCCAAGCACAACTCTTTAAGAATGTACAAACATAAATGACCACAAAATACTTCACCTGCTTGTTGTATTTGATCCGTATTGTAATGTAATGGACTTTTTAAATAATCTATAATTTCAAGAGGCGGTTGAATACCATAACTATCAAAATAAATTTTTTTCTTTCCATCTTTAAACCAAGCAACCCAATGAGTACCAGGTCCGCCCGCGTCATCAAGATTAAATATACCACATTCTTTATTTCTTACTTTTTTAGGTAGGGTATCTCTTAAAAATATTCCTCTAAAATTTTTTATTTTTAATTTTTTTGCTGCATCCTCAAGCTCAAAATTACTTAAAGGTTTATTTGGTAAAGTTATATTATCAATTAAAATATTCTTCATTTTTTATATAGTTAAATATTTACAATAGCACTATTATCAACCCATGAATTAAACTCATCAGAATAACCTTTCCACTTTACAAGAGATTTCTTTTTTCCTTTTTTAATAACCTTTTCTATCCTATACACCTCTTGACTCGTTTTTTGTAGTTCTGGTTCATAAAAAGAACCTTTTATTTCTTCACCATTTAAATCTTCAATCTTATACGTTATAGGCGTTGTATGTTTTACTTCTGTAACTGTAAAAACCTCTTCAGTCCATCTCGTAGTATAACCTTTTTCAAAAGTCTTTTTCTTTTTACTTATCCTTACTTTGTCTCCAACAGAAAACTTTGGTTTGATATCCTCCCTTACTTGATCATAATCAGGATACAATGTTGTCCAAACTTTATTTTTATTCTTCTTCTTACTTGCTTCAATTGGTGTCATCTTAATAGAAGAATGCCTCGTGTTGTTGTATTCTTTAACAAGATTTTGTAATACATCAATATATACATTTGTTGAGTGAGCAGAAAAATACTTCCACATTTTTTCTTTCATTGTTCTAATCCATCTCTCAACAACGCTTGATTTTTCTTCATTTTCAGTAGAATACAATTCAACCAAATCTTTAACATCTTTGTTATAAAACTCTTTACCTTTATCTACCCACATTTTTTCAGGCTTTCTTTCCTTAAAAATACTCTTCAGTGCAGCAGAAACAGATTTCCCTGTTTTATCCTTTAAGGGGACCAGCCATCCATATTTTGAAAAGATGTCAATGACAGCAAGAAGAAATTTTACTCCACGATTAAGTTTAGAAAATGCTTGCATATCTACTAAATCTGCTGCCCATATCCTATCGATACCATTTACTCTAACTCTCCTTTTCTTAAATTTTCTTTTTACAGGTTTATGTAATTCTTCTGCTAGCGAATTTTTTTTTTACTTACACCCATACCAAATCTTTTCTTGGTTCCTATCAATGTGGAAACCAATCCTCTTTCCATTCTTTCTTTAATAGTTGGATTATAGATACCTTTTAACTCTTTAAGCATATTAGCATCACACACATCATTACGTGTTTTAGTATCATCATGTTTAAGATAGCAAATATCATGATGATATGCTGCTTTATCAACACGATTTACAGGCTTTGACCATTCTTTAGGTGTTAAATTAGGCTTTAATCGTTTATTTAACTTAGTACCAGGACCAGTAAAATTATGTCCAGGTAAATGCATTTCAAAAGGTAAGTTATTAATTGCCTTGTTTAACAATGAACCACCTTCTTTTTGTTTAACAAATTGTGTTTTAGTTGTTCCACATTCAACACATTTACCCCTTTTCATATTTCTACCATTTTTACTTACACCATAACTTAAATCATTTGTTTCTGTTTGTTTTTTACACTTAACACAATACATTTTTATATTAAAATAAATTTTTTAATATAAAATGGATATTGCTAATTTATCATGGAATGAAGCTTTAGCAAAAAGATTTAATCACCCCCTTTTACCAAGAAGTATTAGAGGTTTAATAGTAGGTAAATCAGGATGTGGTAAAACTACACTTTTACTTAACCTTTTATTAAGACCTGATTGGTTAGATTATAATAACTTAAACGTTTTTGGTAAAAGCTTGTTTCAACCAGAATATCGCATATTAAAAAAAGCTTTTGAAAAAGAAATACCAAAAGAATATATATTAAGGCTGTTTTCATTTAAGGATGAAGTACAAAAAAATGATATTTCTCCTTTAACATTGGTTGAAGAATGGGCTAAAACAATTAAGGAAAAATCTGATATTAGCTGTGAATTTTTTGAAAATGCTTGTGATGTACCCGACCCAAGAGATTTAAACGGGCAAAACAAAAATTTAATGATTTTTGATGATTTACTCTTGGAAAGGCAAAACAAATGTGAAAACTATTATGTTCGTGGAAGACATAGTAACGCTGACTGTTTTTATCTATCACAAAATTATTTTAGATTACCTCGTCAAACTATTAGAGAGAATGCAAATTTTATTTGCTTGTTTAGACAAGACTTGAAAAATCTTAATCATATTTATAGTGATCATGTGGGGGATGATATGACAAAAACTGAGTTTGTTAATTTTTGTAAAAAATGTTGGGAAAAACCTCATGGTTTTGTTGTAATTGACTTAACCAACAACAAAAACAATGGAAAGTATAGAAGTGGTTTTGATAACTTTTATATTCCACAAAATTACAGCGACTATTATTAAATTTTTTATAAAAAATATATTTTTTTAAAATATATTTTTAGTAAATATAAAATGGAAGAAGAATTACTAAAACAAATAGTAAAAAACACTGATCATAAAACATCATTTCAAATTATAGTAAGTGACAACAAAACAAAGTTTAGAACAAGATTTACTCCACCACTTCAATTAGAACGAGATAAAAAATATGAAATAGCTTTAGTCAATCTTGAAACATATTATTCATTTCCAAATATTGATGAAAGAAATAACACTTTTGTTTATTCACCAGACGATGGTAATACATGGGTTAAGTTAAAAATACCTGAAGGTAGCTATGATTTAGTTGATATTAATGATTATATACAATTAGAAATGATGAAAAAGGGTCATTATGATTTAATTAATGAAGAATATTATTTAAACATATCCGCTAACACTAATACATTAAAATCTGTTCTTAATGTTGAAAATAATTATCAGGTTGATTTTAACCAACAAAATTCTATTGGCAAAGTATTAGGGTTCTCTAGTGCTAAATATGAACAAGGATTTCACGAATCAGAAAAAGTAGTAAATATCTTAAGTATTAATAGCATACTTGTTAATATTGACTTAATTTCAGGTAGTTATGTTAATGGTTCTCAAAGAAACACAATTTATAGCTTTTTTCCAGATGTGGCACCGGGTTATAAAATAATAGAGTCTCCAGTTAATCTGGTATACCTGCCTTTAACATTAGATGAAATACATGATTTAAACGTAACGCTAACTGACCAAGATGGAAACGTATTAAATCTAAGGGGTGAAACACTAACGATTAGATTTCACATAAGAGAATCGCGTTAAATATAAAATGACAAATTACATTACAGTTAAAGTAAATATTACAGAAGGACAAAAGAAAAAGATACAGCATGCTGTTAAATCTAGTTGTCCTGTAAGTATTAGATTAAATCATGATGACCTAACAGGCGAAGATTTAATGGCGGTAACCGAGTCACAACTAAACAAATTAAATAAAGCATTAGAGGGAGGTAAAGGGGTAACCATTAGAATGAATATTAAACAACTTAAGCATAATATGAAAGTAGAAGGTGGATTTCTTGGAATGTTGGCAGGATTAGCTTCATCAGTTCTACCTACATTAGCAAGGACCGTTTTACCTGCTTTGGGAGTTGGTGCACTATCTGGGCTGGCATCAACTGGTGTTCAAAAAGCAATGGGCAATGGATTATATCTTAAGAAAGGCGGTTGCGTCTGTCGAGTAGAAACTGATGGTAAAGGGTTATTTCTTGGTCCAGCCAAAGGTAAAGGATTGAGTTCCGTTGGTAATGGACTGTATTTAAAACAAGGTGGTAAAATTTATAATGGAAAAGGTCTTCTTTTAGGGCCTAATAGTCCATTTGCTAATATTCCTATATTAGGTGCAATATTATAAATTAAAAAATATGAATATACATAAATTTGGAAATGGAAAACATAAAATAGTTCAACCAAAAACTATTTTTTGGAAACCTGTAGAAGTTAAGTATTCAGCTAAAAAAGTTAATCCTGTTACATGGGATATTTTTACTCAACAACCGTTAGTAATAGAAGGAGGACAAACGAAGACGATAGCCTTAGGTATGGGCTTCAATATGAGTAAAGGTTTTGTTTTAGCTTCTCTATCTTATAATCTTAAACTTGATCAATTATCTATTACAAATGAAGTTACGTTAGAAGAAGTGGATGACATGGTTGCAACAATTACAAACAACTCTGGTAAAATAAAAAAAATACAAGAAAACACCTTTTTGTGTCGTCTTTATTATTCTATTTAAAAATAAGTTGCTGTTAATAAAATGGAACTAAAAGAAAAGATTTATCCAGAGCTACCAGAAGCACGAAATATACCAAATGCACCATCATTAGAGCCAGTAATATCCTCAAGAGACAATGGTCAATCATTCAGGTTACAAAAGATATCAGAAATTCAGACTTTTCTAGAAAATGAAGTTAGGGAAAGAGAGCAGCTAAGTAAAAAATACATGAAGATTAGTAAGAATGTGGACAATGTAGAAGCTGGACTAACCGTTATAGCACTAGGTGCGGGAGCAGGGGGAATCGCTTTACTATCAACCGTAGTAGCGATACCTGCAACTATGGTTCTAGAAGGCTGTGCCTTAGTTGTTGGGTTGGCCGCTTTAGTGGGTAAGTTTGTGGTTAGAAGAAGCAGAACAAAATCTGAAAAACATCTTCAGATTAAAATGTTGGCTGATTCAAAGCTAAACACACTACTTACACATATATCAAAAGCAATAACAGACAATGAAATTGATCATTCAGAATTTACTTTAATTATGGAAGAATTGGAAAAATACAAACAAATGAAGGAAGAAATTAGAAGTAAGTCAAAGAAAAAAAGCAAGCTAGAGGAGACGGAGAGTTTAATAGAAAAGGGACGAATAGAAGCACGGGAGGAATTCAGGAGGCTTGTAGAAAGGCATTCAAATTAAAAATAAAACCGCCAAAATTTAAATGTTCTTGTGTATGTGAGATAGGTAATAGTGATTAAATTAATTAAAAAAAGATTTTTTTACTTAAAAAATGCCTTTTATAAATGTTGATTATAAAACAAGAGATAAGATGGTAAAAGATTATCTTGTAAGAAAAAAACAGGTTCGTGATAGGTTACTTGCAGAAAGAGTAGGTGATATTGAATTGCAACAAGACTTAACTAAGTTTTTTAAACCCTTAACTAAATCACAAAAGGAGATACAAGAAGAAGCAACTAAAAATATTGGTGCGTATCAACTAGAAGCAGCTAGAAGAATCACTCAGGGATTGACACCCATTAGGGAGGGGATTGAACAATTACCAGGAAAAATTACAGAGGGATTAGAACCCATTAGTGAGAGGATTATTCAATTACCTGCTGTACTTTCTAAAGAACTTAAACCTGGTCTATTACCAACTGCGGAACTTCCTTCTTATCTTGATGTTGAGAAAGAAAAAAATAAAGAAGAAATTGAGCATTTTATTAAAGTTTTTAATGAAGAACTTGCAAAAAGAAAATATGATTTTGATAGCACCTATAGAATAGTTTTTGATAAAAATTCTAGTATATTTAAATTTGGTAATAAAGAAATTTTTTTAGACCCAAAAGATAAAAATTTTTATTTTGATGAACTTAGTTTTCCTGCTACTGATGGGTTGTGGGAATTGATTTTATCAAATAATCCAAAAAATTATACCCAATCAGATTTTAATACTTATCAAAATTTAATTTATTTAAGTGATATTATGTTTGTGGATAATGATCGAAAAAGCAATAAATTAAAATTTTATAATGTAGATACTCCAAAATGGAAAAACATAATTGAACCTGTTTATGATTACATTCTTAAAGAAAAAGAAAAAACTGGTAAAGGATTAACCACGGTAATACCATCTGACCCCAACGCATTATTAGAAAGGTTTGACCTTTTAATGTCTAGTAAAATTGCTGGTCATACAGGTGTAAAAAATGAGATGATAAGTATTTGTGATGAATTAAAAAGACAAAAAGTATTAAATACAAAAAACTATAAAAAGTTAATGTCTATAATATAAAATGATTACATCACAAAAGAGAGGAGTTAAAAGAACTTATGCTTATGGTGGAGCAGGTATATTTGATACCTTAGCTAATTTTTTAAGTAGGTTATTTACAAGCGGTGCAGTTAAGCAAATAGCAAGTTCTGCAGTTGATGTTGGTAAAAGTGTGGCTAAAGAAGGAGCAAAGAAAGCTTTAGAGGCAGGTAAGGCAGCCGCAGTTGATGCTGGAACAAGATTAGTTAAAAAGGCTTTAACACCTAAATCTAAAAAGATTATTGAAAAATATAGTCAAGTTCCAACCATACCAACAATACAACCTGTTGAACAAAATGTAAGTTCATTGATTGATGGTGGTGCCGTTAATATACAAACAATGGTTAAGAAGTTAAACAAAAAAAGAGGTAAAGGGATAAAAACAATATAATTTTAATTTAGCTTAAGTAATTATTACATTAAATAAAAAAGAATGTCAAAGCTAAAATTTAATTTAACACATTATGAAAAATACAATACAAAAAGGGTTAGTATCCTTTATGCAAATTTTAAACTTGATGAAGATTGTGAAGTATTAGATTGCAGTGATACAAATTATGATTATAAAAAGGTTGTTTTAAAATTGTCGCCTGAAAAAGCTGATATCATTAGGGAATTTGAAGAAGATGTAAATCAATATCTAAAAGAAAATAATATACCTAAGGTAACCATTCTTTACGGAAATAGAATTTATCTAAAAATGAAAAAAAACCTTACAGTAGAAAAAATTAAAAATATTAAACTAAAGGGTGTGTATGTAAATGATGAAAACAGGTCATCCCCTCAACTATGGGCAAATTAATATAACAATTATAATTTTAACTTAAAAAATTATAAATGTATATATAAAAATGGACATTTTAAATGTTAAAGCACCAATTCTAAAAGATGATAGTATTGATGAATATGAATACTTTGAGTATGAACCTACCATAGGAACCAATTTAAACAACTCAGGGGGTAATATTAGGATTGATATAGGAAACAAGGATGTTTTTCTTCATCCTTCTGAATCATACTTAAGTTTTGAGGGTGAATTGTTAAGAGATAATAATGCTCGTTATGATAATAATATTGCACAAGTTAATAATAATTTGGTAGCGCTAACAAATAATGCAATAATGTACTTGTTTAAAAGTATCAGATATCAACTTGAAGAGCAAGATGTTGAGTATATTAATTATCCTGGTTATGTTAGCACGATGTTGGGGCTGTTAAAATATCCTGATGATTTTTCTAAATCACAAGGTTTAAATCAACTTTGGTATAAGGATACCGGACTTAGAGCAAGTCGTGATACTAATAGCGGATTTAGAGTAAGAAGAGATTGGATTTTTAGTTCAGATCCGGTTGGTTCATTTAATGTTTGCATACCATTAAAACATATATTTGGCTTTTGTGAAGATTACAACAAAGTAGTATATGGTATGAAGCATAGTTTAACCTTAACAAGAACAGGTGATGATAACGCAATTTTTAAAGCTGCTTCAGACTTAGATGGTGGTGGAAATCCAACTAATAATTTTAGAGGAAAAGTTGTTTTAAGTAAAATAACTTGGTTTATGCCACACGTAACACCCGAACTTGGTAATAGATCAGAACTTTTAAAATTTATTGAGAAGAAAGAAAGATTTCCTGTTGGGTATAGGATGATTCAATCAGATACAATAGCTGTACCAAACAATACTAACTTTGCTTGGAGACTAGCAACTAAATCTTCACCAGAGGTGCCACGTTTTATCATTGTTGGTTTTCAATCAAATAAACGTGATAACCAGGAGCAAAACCCAGCCATATTTGACCACTTAAATGTAAGAAATATTAAAGCTGTGTTATCCACAAAACAATATCCACATAATGAACATAATATAAACTTTGATACTAACCTAATTGGAAGAATATATGAGGAAGCCGCTTCGTTTAGAAAAAAGTTTTACAACATGGATGAACTAGTATCAAATCCAAATATTAATCCTGATGATTATAAAAAGCTTTTTCCCTTGTTTGTATTTGATGTATCAAAGCAAAGTGAAAAAATTAAGTATTCTGTAACTGATATTCATATTAGAGCTAGCTTTACAGCTAATCCGGGAGCAAATGTTGAAGCATATGCTGTTTTGCTTAGCGATAGGTTAATTAACTTTCAGAGTGATGGGAATAAAATGAGTGTAGTATATTAAGTAAATTTTTACTTAAATAAAATGAAAAAGATTGCTGATTTAAAGAAAATATTAACAGATAACAATATTAAGTGGTATTCCTATTGGACCAAGAAAAAGTATATTGATGTTTTAAAAAAGCATGGTTTGTATCCAGAAGAGGAAGAAAAAAAAATTCCTAATTATGAAAGATTAAAGTATATTGCTAAAAACCCAAAGAGGGTTACCTTAAAGGATGTTGAAACTGAAGAGGTGAAAGAGTTTCCATCAATTTATAATGCTAGTAAGTATATTGATAGATGTCCACAAACGATTGAAAATTGGAATGGTAGAGTATGGAATGGTAAATATAGAATTGATATTCTTCAGTGAGTAATTTTATTATTTATGAAAAAATAATAAAATTTGACTTAAGTAAATTTTATTAATTTAAAAACTATAGCGATGAATTTTTTTCCACGAAGATTTATCAATAGACTAGTAGATGCTAGTCAGTCAATTGCATCTAATTTATATAGTGGTGCACAAAGGGTTGTCTCAGCAGCAATTCCTCAGAGTGTTAGAAGAAGAGTGACTAATTTTACTAATTGGATGACTGGTAATGTTCCAGAAGAGCAAATTCCACAAGTTATAAACGAGGTTTTAGAAAATGTAGAAGAAGACTTGCCAAGAAGAGAAATGCCAAACTTTGTATTAAGACAAGAAGCGTCTGCATTAAGAGAATTTGCAACACAGCATGTTATAGATGGAGTAAGAGGATGGGGAGCAAATGATTTTTTAGAAGTATGTAGAGAAAGCATAACTAATTTTTTAAGAAACAATAGAAATACAAAGGTAAAGCTAGAACTAGTATGTTTATTTTCAAGGACAAAATCTGATGGTGATATTGAATATAAACAAGCTAAACTTTCTTCAAATAGTGAAACTATAACAAGGGAGAGTGATGTAAATGAGGTTTATGATGATATGGTAGAACGAATTATGGAAAATTTTGCGTCTTTTGTACAATCAGGAAGTGGATGGAAATTTGAGAGGGTTATAAGCTTAACATTACATGCTGTAGAAAATAGGCCGTTATGGGAGGGGCTTGCAGGTTCATGGATGCCTTTACCAGCAGGATTAAAAAGAGCAAATAACAGAAATGGACTTGTTAATATTAAAAATGAAGATGATCATAATTGTTTTTTATACTGTTGTATGAGGGTGGTTTATCCAAAAAAAGAAAATCCACAAATAGTTGATAAAAAATTAAAAGAGCAAATCAAAGAATTAAATATGAAGGGAATAGAATGTCCCGTTAAGTTGTGTGATATTAATAAATTTGAAAATCAAAATCCAAATTTTTCTATCGTTGTTATAGGTTATGATGAGAAAGATGGGTTATATCCTCTTAGAAGGCAAAGAAAAGAAACTTTTGATAGAAAACATTTAGTAATTCTTTTGTTAATAAAAGGTGAAGATGAAAATAGCCATTATGTTTGGGTAAAAAATCCAAGTGCACTATTAGCATCAAAAATATCCAAAGATAAACATAAACTTTCTTTTTGTTGGAGTTGTTTAGGACATTTTACGAGTGAAAGAGTCTTAGAAGATCATAGGGTGTTTTGCTATGAAGAAGATGCTGTAAGAATTAAAATGCCATCAAAAAAACAGTGTACCATAATGTTTAAAAACTGGGTTAAAACACAGTGGCATCCTTTTGTTGTTTATGGTGATTTTGAAACGATGCTTGTACCAATACAACATACAAAACCAGACCCAAGTAAAAGTTCAACAACAAAAACTCATATGCATGTACCAACAGGTTATGCTTTCTTTTTAAAAAGTTTTGATGAAAATGTTTTTAAGTCTAGATTGTTACTATATCGAGGAGAAAAAGCGGAGGAAAAGTTTGTTGAAGAAATAGAAAGTCTGACTAAAGAGATTTTTAAATTGCCAAAAAAGAAAATGATATTTGAACCGGAGGATGTAAAAAAATTTAATAAGGCGGATACTTGTTATCTTTGTAATATAAAGTTTGGGGAGGAAGAAAAAAGGGATGAAGAAGATGAAAGCGATGAAGAAGATGGGGTGAAAAAAGAGGAAGAAAAAGAAGAAAAAAAGGAAAAAGATGAAGATAGATGGAAAAAAGTAAGAGACCACTGTCATTTTAGTGGCATATATAGAGGAGCCGCACATAATAAATGTAATCTTAAATTTAATAAACCAAACTTTCTTCCTGTTTTCTTTCATAATTTGTCTGGATATGATACTCATTTGTTTGTTAAAAATCTTGGTGTTAGTGAGGGGGAAATTAATGTAATTCCAAATAATGAAGAAAAATATATAAGCTTTACAAAAAAGACTTTAGTAGGTCAGTATAAAAGTAAAGATATTTATAAGGATATTAGGTTTTTAGATAGTTTTAAATTTATGAGTAGCAGTTTAGCAAAACTAGCAAAAAATTTAAAAGATTATCAATTCAAAAACTTAAAAAGTGAATTTCCAAAAGAAGAAGAGTTTAAACTTCTTCGTAAAAAGGGCGTTTATCCATATGAATATATTGATTCATTAGAAAGACTTAATGAAACACAATTACCACCTATAGAAGCATTTTATTCAAAACTTGATGGGAAAGGAATTACAGAAGAAGATTATGAACATGCAAAAAAGGTATGGAAAACATTTAAAATTAAAACTCTTGGTGAATATCATGATTTATATTTAAAAACAGATGTTCTTCTTTTAGCTGATGTATTTGAAAGTTTTAGAGAAGTTTGTTTTAACGTTTATAAATTAGACCCTGCTTGGTATTTTACTGCGCCTGGTTTAGCTTGGGATGCTGCATTAAAGTTAACTGGTGTTAAGTTAAAACTGCTTAGAGATGAAAATAAAATCCAATTTATTGAAAGGGGGATCCGAGGCGGAATTTCAATGATTGTTAAAAGGCATATAAAAGCTAATAATAAATATTTAGGTAAAAAGTACAATTCAAATATGCCTTCAGTATTTTGTAAATATTTAGATGCGAATAACTTGTATGGTTGGGCAATGAGTCAGAAGCTTCCAATTGGCGGATTTAAATGGATGACGGAAAAGGAATTAAACAACTGGGAACGTCATCCCTGTTTTTTAGAAGTTGATTTAGATGTTCCTAAAGAACTGCATGATTATTTTAATGAGCTTCCTCTTGCTGCAGAGAGAAAAAAAGTAAATAAAGTTGAAAAGCTGGTACCAAATTTACATGATAAAAAGAAATATATTATACATTATAAAAGTTTAAAACAGTGTTTAAGTCTTGGTTTAAAATTGAGGAAGATACATAGGGGGATTAAGTTTAAGGAGAGCGATTGGTTAAAACAATACATAGATTTAAACACACAGTTAAGAACAAAAGCAAAAAATGATTTTGAAAAAGAATTTTATAAGTTAATGAACAATGCAGTATTTGGCAAAACTATGGAAAATATAAGAAAAAGGGTAAATGTTAGGCTTGTTAGAAGTAGGAAAACAGCAAGACGATTTGTAAACAAACCAAACTTTAAGCATTTAGAAATATTTAATGAAAATTTGATAAGCATTCATATGGGAAAAACACAAATAACATTTAACAAGCCAATATATTTAGGGTTTTCCATTCTTGAGTTAAGTAAAACATTGATGTATGATTTTCACTATAACTATATTAAAGCAAAATATGGAGATAGAGCAACTTTAGGACTTACTGATACAGATAGTTTATTGTATGAAATTAAAACAGAAGATTTTTATAAAGATATTTCGGATGATGTTAAAGAAAAGTTTGATACAAGTGACTATCCAAAAGAGGGTCATCCTTCAGGTATTCCAGTTGGTATAAATAAAAAGGTGATTGGTATGTTTAAGGATGAAACAAGTGGGAGGGAAATAGAAGAAACTATTGGATTAAAACCAAAAATGTACAGTATTAAAATAAATGATGAAGAGTATTGTGTTGAATGTGGAAAGATAACAAGTGCCATTAAAAATAGTAGAACATGTGATGAATGTGAAAGAGTTAATAAGAATGAAAATAGAAAATGTAAGGGGATTAAGAAAAATATAATTAAGAAAACTATAACGCATCAGGATTATCTGAATTGTTTAGAAAAAAATAATATACAGCATAGAACAATGACAAATTTAAGAAGTTATAAGCATCAAATTTATACGGAAGAAATTAATAAAATAGCATTAAGTGCAAATGATGATAAAAGGTTTATTTTACCTGATAGAATTCATACACTTGCCTGGGGACATCATAGGATAGAGGAGTACAAAAAATAAATTTTTATTTGTGATAAGAACAAATAAAAATTATAAATTTTTAATTTTACCACATGTTATACATTCTAAAACATAGTTTTCATCAATATTTCTTCCTGTAATATAATTCATTATATCATTAAATGATATGTTTTCATTTAGTTTTCTTTCAAATCTGCCTAAACAATTATTTTCATGATGAAGATTATCATAACATTCTTTAAAAAGACCATATTTTTTATTTTCAAAAATTGTATATTCTCTCCAATTTGTTAATTCCTGCATTTTCTTACATAGTCCACTTCTTTTTTCATTATAATCTGATATTAAGTTATTAATGATGACTACTTCTTCATTTATCTTTTCAATTGTCTCTAAATCTTCTTTTTTTAAAGTATCTCTATATTTTTCTTTTGTGTTAAGTAAAAGAACATGATTCTTTAATTTTTGTAAAAGTTTAATATAAGTTTCTTTTCCATATTGTATTTTTTTCCCCGTATTATAGTTTATTCCGTTTTTTAATTTTTCATATTTTTCTTTTAAAGTAATATCTTTTGCTAAATCATAATATAAATTAAAATCATCTATACTATATTCTACGCGTCTTAATGAATATGGTATAAAATTTCTCGGATAAAATGAAACTGGATATTTTATTGGGGGTAGATACCTTTTTATTTTATCTTGTAAGTCTGTCATCTTACCTACTTTTACCCTGGATTTTTAAATCTTAAATTCAATTTTTTATTTCACCCATGACCGCGTTACAAAAGGATGATTAATCAATCATATTATCTTGTGGATAAAGATAACATGATTTTGTGAAGCAATTAGCGACGTGAGAATAGGCGTCTGTTGGCGATTCGAGAAAATATTTCGTTTGCAGTTTTCAGATTTTTTAAATTATATTTTCTTTGTAGAAGTTGAAGCGATAGTTCGAAATCTTTATCAGGAATATAATTATAAAGGATCTTTATCATTTCACTGAGATGATGATCTCTAGAAATACTTAAACTATGTTTATTTAATATTATCAACATATACTGTATCAAGAAGAAACCAAAATATTCATTAACAAAATCAACATTTATTAAAGCTCCTCCTGGGGTGGGGTTATTTCTAATATATTTTGTTATAACATCAGAAGTCAATTTAATTATCACACCAAAACATCTTATATCTTCCGAAAGACGTATTATATATGTTTCTAAATTAAATATTTCTTCTGGTATTGTGGGGTGATTTATTTCCCTGGGTATATCTACCATAGTATTCACAAACTCTAGAAGGTTGAATAAAGATTTTTTCATTTGTGGTGTTATAACTCCGTTTCGTTGAAGTTTTTCTACAAGAGGATTTGATAAGGGTCTATATAAATTTTTGTTTCGGATATTATCTTCATAATATCTCATTTCGTCCATTTCTACTGTTGCATACATATTTGATATCTTGTGTACCTTATGTACTTATAGATTCCTGGTATTTTTAAACTTAAAATAAAAAATTATTGTATTTATAAATTTTTTTTTTTTTTTTTTTTTAAAGACCAAAGGACCACGAAACGGTTGGCTGTGGTTATGTGACTTAGTGTCTCGGTATCTCGGTTGATTGAGTGATTTAGTGAATCAGTGACTCGGTTGAATGAGATGATGGGGGACTCGGATTGATTAGAGCGATTCTCGGCGATCTACGAAAGGGAAGGGGGAAGTGGGAAGTGGGAAGTGAAGCGGATGATAGCGAATCGGTTTGAGGATATTTTAGTTAAGAGAGGAACCTTTTTTTTTTTTTTTTTTTTTTTTTTTTTAATCAAAATCTTAAGCCACCTACTAGTTCATCAGTTCGTTAGTTCATAAGGTCGTTAGTTCGTTGAGTGACTCAGTGAATGATAAACCGGCTTGCCATTGCATGATGCGTTGGTTGATGGGGGGGTTAAGCGATTAACTGATGTAAGTGATTGTCTTGAGCAACTTAGTAAATGAAGCGATGATGTAATGATAATGTGGATCGGTTTGAGAATATTTTAGTTATGATAGGAACCTTTTTTAGAGAACATTTAGTTATGGGATGATGAGAGATGGATCGGTTTGAGAATAAAATGGAATGAAACGGTTGTAATCTACTTTTAGACAAAAATATTTTCAAAATGGTATAATATATACTACTTGGCGTGCAACACACGAAAAGGGGCCTTCGGACCTATGCGTAAAAGTGTGTAGTCCCAGATCAGCCTGTGCAGTCTGTGACTAATCCGAGACGATACTTTCCGTTTTTGTGCGATTTTCTGTTTCACGAAAGTGTACTGTATGAAAAAATTTTATGTAGGTGTAAAGTGCCGTCACGGATTAGCATGCACAGACTGCGCAGGCTAATCCGGAACGACGCTTTACGCAAATGTCCGAAGGTCTTATTTCGAATGTTGCGGGCCAAGTAATGTTGTTGTGACTGTGCTCTAAATGTACATGCATACTCTTTATAGTTTTTCGTCAACCAAGCTAAAATTGGAAAGGTCGAGTTTAACTTCGAACAATTCTATTTAAATAATAAGAAGAATAAAAAAGCGTTGAGAAAGGAGAAAATGTTTGCAACCAGCAATTGTCCTTTTTCCACAATGTTTTCCAGCCTTACATTGACAATTTGTAATATCTTGGCTACACTTGATTTGTCTTCTGAAAATGCTTTCAACTTGGACAAGTCTGAAATTATGTCGCTTGTACAAAGTTAGGCTTGTAAAGTACTTCTTGACCTTCTACTACGAGTCACAAACAAAATTAAAATTCGTTATGAGACCAAACATGATATGAACATCCGCGCACACACGCACGAACCCATACACACATTCATCTACCTTTTTAAAAGATGAACTGTTCCTCAGTTGACCTTCCCTACCACCTTTAATTCAAATTGGAAGACGGTGGACCCTATCTATTGTACTTCACATTGTGTCGATCATATTATTTGTGACAGATATTTCTGTTTTGGGAAGGATTAAAGTAAACAAGCGTCTGTATGAAAAATTCATTTATCACCACGGCGTTATACTACGGGAAAGTCCGTATCAAATAAACGATTGACACTAGTGTAATAACGTGGACTAAACGCGCTTTTGATTGGCTCTTTATTGGCTTTTCTCTCACGTGACAATGACATTTACATCATCTATTGTGATTGGTCAATACGTGTGTAAACAGCTTTGTTTGCGTTTCTCGCGAGCGTTGTTGGTTTGTTTGTGCTATAATGATGACATGAAATCCATTTTCTGGTCAAATTAAACAACACCAAGATTTAGCAAACAGACACACACGTCGTAGAGGGAAAAAGAGAAATAAAAATGGGCTTAAACAGATAAAATATGACCACGCGCCTGAGACATGGAGTATAGCTCAATAATGGGTAGGGAGTGGGGCGAGATTGATCCATAAATCCGTTACTTTTATTATTAAGCTTTTCTCATCTTTGAATTCATTAATTCTACTGTTACACATTAACAATCTTTAATTCAACTGCTCCGCAGACCAGCAATTTTAGAACTGTCCAAACTGAAAGTATCTGTGGGCAGCTTAATAAAAACGACAATGGGGTCCGTCTTCAAAAGGTGTAAAACATGCTGGGAAATGGAGAAAAATGCAAGTTACCAAGGAAATTATATATATTTAGGTTGTTTCATGCTAATTACAGTTTTATACATGACGATTGGACCCTGGATTAAAACAAAATGTTTGTCTGTTTTGTTTGGTGTTTCACGCCGTTCTCAGCATTATTTCAGTTATATCGCAGCGGCCAGTGCACCTATCCATGTTTTCCTAGAGTTTCTTTTACCAGTAGTATATTTCGCACAATATTCTCCGAAGCCACTGGCTGCTTTACAACATGACCATTTACGAACCAATAATTGCCATGACTATCATCAATCCTCCGGGAAGAAATTGGTCGAGCAGCCACTCATGGTTTCAAGCCCTATACGCAACCGACTGAGTAATCGGCCTCGGCATAGAAACAAAAAAAAAAAATAGAAAGAGTATAACAGGTTTACTCCCTTTGGATTCTAAGGGCAACTCAATGTCACTTTTGGGGATAATTCGGATCAAGATCCGACTATGTATACCATGATGCATTCTGATCATGGGTCTACAGTTACCGAAACGGTGAGATTTTTGCCTTCCGGAGCTTCAAGAAATTAGTTTTTGGGTTTAAACCATTGACTGGAATGCCCATTTCATCCATTCAATAGTTTTTACACCCTTTATCACACGATCCCGAGTTTCAACAATCCTGATGGCAAAGGCTTATGAAAACTTTGTTCGGAAAAGGAGAAAATGATGGTAACCAGCGTTTCCTCCTTTTCCCACAATGTTTTCCGTCCTTTAATAGACAAATCTCACCATTTGAGTCACAATTATTTGGCGTCTGGGCAAGTCGAAAATCTTGTCGCCGATCAATGTGCGTTTGCGGACTATGTAATCGTGATCAGAGTGCACAAAACGCGCAGTCTGGCCTAAAATGTACAGTCCGAAACAGTATTTATCTTAAGTGGAAAAAAAAAAATTAGGCTTTACTTTTGTTTGCAAGGGAAAAAAAAAAATAAAAAATGAAAAGAGTGTACACTCTATTCTGTTGTAATATTGTATATCAACATTTCAAAGCCGCGATATAACTGGAATAATGTTGAACACGGCTTGGCTTCAATCAACCGACCGACCGACCGACCGACCGATCCATCCATCCATCCATCCATCAATCAATCAATCAAAGCTAATCCGTTAACTGTTATAATTGTCATTTTGTAAACAAAAACGTTTTTTAAAGTTTTTTTTGAATGTCTTCGATCAAGTAGGTCACAAAAAAAGAAAGCCTTAGGGAAAAAAGATATAATTAATAATGGAGGGTGCTCTGTGAAATAGGGGTTTAATGTATCTGCAAAAAGCATCGACCTATGTAAGCCTGTGCAGTGCGTGCAGGGTGAAATGAATGGAAACTGTTTTGCTTTTGCTAGTTGTAAATTTTCTGCATGTCTATGGACCATTCTATCACCAGATTCAGTGGGTTGTTAAATAAAATGGATTTTTTTATCCAAAATTATGTGATGACTTGTCTGATAGTGGATCACGCAGATGCAATAACCCTTAGACTGCTAATTAAGCTCAAAGACCTTTTGCGGACAGTGTAAATCAAGATCAGACTGCACAGAACGTGCAGTCTGATCTTGGATTTACACTGTCCGATAAGGAGATATCTCCCCCCCCCCAAAAAAAAAATACCTTTGAAATGGCAAAAGTTGTTTTTTTTTTACTATCGGCTTCAACATTTCATTTCAGTTATTTGGCAGAATAAGACTTAGTGTTACACCCAAATTTGCCAGAACGCCGCTTATATGTAGCTGGATCATCGCCAAATAAACAGGTGTCTTCTTTACAGCAAACACATAAAAGAGAGAGAGAGAGAGAGAGAGAGAGAGACTTATCGAAAATATGTCAATTGCATGGCACTAACTTTGTAAACATTGACACAAGTTTGTAGCTAAGTTGTCAGAGCATAAAGGCCACTTAAGTTTCGAAATTAAAATCGACCAATGGTTATTGTTTGTTCAAAGGCTTCGTGAATAGATTACACAAAATCTTGATTGAATTCACTCAAATGTCCATTATTCCACAGAGAAAAACTTTTTTCAATAAGCTTGATCTGATTTCAGCATCTAGAGTGTTCTAGGACCAGAAGCAAAAAGGATATTTTTCTTAGTTCGAAAGCCTTTTACTCTACTAAAGGCCCAGTAGCGGCCAAATATAAACAATGCCGGTGTTAAAATGCATTTAGATTTAAATCATACCATTTAAACGTATGGAAATTATAGTCCAGATGACAACCTGTTATTGTATAAGACTCAAGTGTTCATCGCTGCAGAAAAATGAATTCTAAGATTAGGTTAAAATTTGCCAGAGACTAACACCTGGACCGACCGCACAAAAACAAATTGTCATCTTCACAATATTTTCCATTTTTAAAGGGTATAGTTTAAGTTTAAATGCATTGTAACAACCGCACTGTTTGCTTTTGGCCGCTATTGTGCCTTTTAAACAAAAATTTAGTTATATCACGGTAAAAGATCGCTTACTCATATGCTTGCTGAGTCACCAGCAGTCGAGCGTGTAGCAAAGAACAGAAGGGACGAGTGTACCAGGAATGAGACTCAGGGATAAAAAAAATTAGGAAGAAAATGAAAGAAAAGAACGAACATGAAGGAACGAACTATGAACTGTAACGAAATGGAAAAGGAAGAAAATTTAAGGAAGGAAGGGAATAAAAAACAGAAAGCAAGCAAAGAAATGACCGGAAAGAAAGGGAAAAGGGCGGGAAGAACAAGAAGAGAAGGGCAGTTTGATTGTATAAATTGGTGTTTAACGCCATTTCCAGTATTGTTTCAGTCATATCACGGCGACGGCTTGCTTATTAATGGGTTTCCAAAATTTCATCAGAGCTTGGCTGTCCCCTCCCTCAAAGTGCCTTTCAAAAGAGCCCGTTGCCTCGGGTGAGGATCTAACCAACGGCCCTTAGATTACGAGTCGCACGCTTTAACCACAGTTCTACGCCTCCTATGAAGGAAAGGCAGTCAGATAATAATGATAGAACAAAAAGATGCGGATAAAAACTAGTTTCAACAAACCATGAATTTCAATGCTAGGGAAAAAATAAAAAGTAAGAATGAGAGAGAGCGATAGAGACGGAGAGAGACTCATTGGGAACCATCTTATCATCTCATTCTTTTGATTCAGGCAAAACAGCATACTTTTGGATTGATCTGTTTTTGTGTCCAAGCAGGTCGATATCAAATCACAACAAAACGCTTTCGTGACAAATTCAGGTTGAAAAGTTAATCACCAAAACATCATTTATCTTCAACCTTATAATCGGCGTCCGTTACACGCCAGGTCACGTGACTAGTATCCCATGACGTACCGAGTCACGTGACCCTGGTGACGGTAATCCGGGATAGTTAAATACAGTCGATGAGCGCACTCTATAGTCCTGACTGACTCAAAATCGTTAATAATTAGCCAATAATTCTCATTGAACTTCTTACCCAGAATTTTTTAGACTGACGAAGACATGTCGCAACAATAAATTGGAAAATCTAAAAGGGTGACTTTGGCTCCAAAGAGAGTACATGTTCCATCAAACATTTAAAACTGACGGTTTATATATAACGCTGCTCCATCAACCATTAAACAAGCCTGGGTTCGACCAGTCCATCGCGACCTTCAACAACACTTTCTACAGCATTCTTTTCAAAGATTTCAGTCAAACAGCATAAAGGATTAGAAGCTTTTGTTATTCTCCAAAGTTGTTGTCAATATTTTCAAAGATGCTCACAAACAGGAACTGATCAAACCAAGGCTATTGGAATTTCGGTATCTATTTTCAGTCATTTACATTCGAAAACCGATTGCAACGACATCTAGTTTACCCCACTGTGAGATGGGTTAAGCAAGATGTCGCTGCGATTGAATTTCGAATGTTCCCAGGCCGTTAATTTTGACAAAGTAACCTCATAATGATAGAAAAGAAAAAAATTAATAGACTGGAAACCAGGCCACCATTAACCCCGTCAGCGCTATAAGCCCCCGAAAACGGGGACTTTTTCAGACGGCATAGATCAACATCAAAATGCTCAGAACGTACTGTCTTGTCTTCGATCTATCACATCTGCTTATTCAATCAAGACTGTAAAATGAAACTCTTTCTGAACTTCAGTGTGTTGTATTTTTAGATGTCGACATTTGCAGTGCATTTTGACATGTTTTCAATTGTGCAATCTTTTTATTTCGCTGTTTAAAGATTCTATGGCCTTTGCGTTCAGTTCTTATTTTCTTGATGCCCGGGTAGCTCAGTGGTTAGCGTATCTGACTCGTGACCTGGTGGTTGTGAGTTCGATACCCGGTTGAGGCAAACTTTCTTTCCGGCGATTTTTCGCCTGTCACCTCTGATGCATGTGAGGAAAGTAGTCAGTGGCTTTGGAAAGAAAGTTGTGTCAGTACTAGTGTGAGAAATCCAGGAAACACATGGATGCGTCACTGATCGCCATGATATTACCTGAGCTGTTAAAATGGCGTTAAACTCCAGTACAAACAAATATATTTTCTTGACATTGTTTTGTCAATTAAATAATGACTTCTTCAGATTCCATTTAAACACGTATGACAAGCCAAAAACTTATTTTCAGTGCTTCCATAACATTGTTACATTCTGTCCCATGTATACGAGCCATGCTCTGTGAAAAGGGGGCTTCGTGCATTTGCAAAAAGTATCGACCCATGTGGGCTTGTGCAGTCCGCGCAGACTGACATGGGCCGAAACTTTTCGCTTTGTTTAAATTTTCTGCATGACAAACGATAATTCTACCTCATGATTGAGTTGGCTGTGTTTCAAAATGGATTTTATGGATCCATAATTAGATGATGTCTTGCTTAATGTAATGCTTTACGGAGATGCATTAAGCCCGCTTTTGCCAGAGAACGCCTCATATCATGGACCAATCCGCTTTCCAGGACTTTGGGCCTCTGCAATTTTACTTTCTCGTATCAGTAAAATGTCTAACATAGTCGCCCGCGAATCTTTCATTGGTTCGGAAGGGATTCGCTTTTTGTTTAAGAATGTGACATTTTTACATTAATTGTTTTCGATCTTATCGCTGACAATAAATGCACTTAATCCAGCCATCGGCCATAGGCGGATCGGCATCTGACCCTTGTCATTCCCACCAATAGTTTTCCCGCATTCGGTTTTTGACAGATTTAATATCTAATGAATAACGGTACTAAATAACAACACAATCTTTTTTCTCAAAGATATTTCAATGTTCAATACATTCATGTTTTAATTATTTTTGAAAGATGGTTTAGATTAAAGATTGAATTACAGTACGTCTTGTTCTCCGAAACCCATAAAAGGTAGTCGCTATAATATCCGTAATTATCTGCCCTTTTTGTCACGTGTCCACATTATCTTCTGAAGTCAAACAGCGCCGTGCTTTGTAGACTGTACCCGATTTATTGTGCTAATTGCAACGTATTTCATGTAGAAAGCACGATATGGTTTAATTTAAACATATTTTATTGCCATAATTTACATACATATACATATATAGGTTGAGTCACAAGTTCAAAAACTTAGTTACGGCTCTCCCCTGTGATCATTGATTGAAATAACACACTTTACTACATGGCAGAGAAATATTTGTTGGCAATGTATCTAAATGGAAAATATAAATAAATATTTGTTAAGTCTAAGGAAGAACAGAGTGTAAAAAAAAAAAAATGCAAAAGGGTCAAACATGCTGCAGAAAGCACGATATCTGTCTTACTATGTGTATTGTATGAGAATCCTAAGATTGTTAGTTTCGCTGCGCAAGTTCTTGTATTCCTCGGCCAACCAACCATACTAAGTGACATTCTTGGTTTAAATCTCTTGAAGGTTCTAATACTCAATGTAACATCGTTTCTGACTGGCTAAACCGAATTCTGGTTGACCTAACCGTTCAGTTCAGCCAATCAGAAAATGGGTTACTTTCAAAATCTAAAATTGGACCAAGACTGTAATTTGAATTGGCTGGTAAATATGAACGCAGAACAACGTGCACATGCTGATCTGAATGGTTCACCTGCGGTACTGTGCGCTCAGGTGAGCCAAAAACAATGGTGATTTAGGCGAAGCGTACGAGCACTTACGTTTGACTAGTGCAGTAGCAATGAAGAAGGACAATTATGGAGTAACTGTGATTAATTCGACAGAGTTAACAATGTCGCAATCAGTAAATCAAATTTCCTGAAACAATACTTATGACCTGAAAAACGAATAAAATCCATGTCGAGGAGGTAACATCAGACAAGAATTCTCGTTCAAAGTCACGTGACCATCGAGTCTCGCGAGACTTTTTCCTGTGTTTAAAAGAACAACACACTGAAGGCCCCTTGTTATGTGATTATTGTCTTCCATTTCACGTGTGACACGTGACCTGCATGTGACTTGAAGTAAACGAAAACGATTTTTCGCCAATGTCTATATCCGATTGCAAACATAAACAACGGTTATAACACGTGGCCCTATTGTTTTTATTCAGAATACAAATATTGAGAACTTGAATGGGCAAAAAATTCTAGATTACGCTTGCCCGTATTCGATAAAAGGAACTTTAAAGAAACGAAACTAATGGCTCTAGATTATATACGAGCATTGTACATGTGAAGAAAGATGGAAGACACAAAACGCTTTGAATCGCCTGCTATATCAAACCCTGTCCATTCTTCGTAATTTTTACCCAATAGCTATACATAGACCAGGAGCATCTTTTAGCCGACTAAATTTCAAAGAAACATTTGTCATGGGCTATCTCATTCGACAAACAGCGTACTTTTCAAGAGTTTCATTTCAAAAATTAAGTTATAGTGCTAAATATGCCAGCGATCTCGTTTGACAGCAAATCAATGCTTGGTGATACAAAGTAAACATGTTGTGTCGAGGACATGGCATCAGTTTCACATTGTATTTGTGAGATTCAAAGTCACCCAAGATTAGAAATAGAATTAAGGCATATAAATCTATTGCAGCTCTTGGTAAAGTCAGCCGAGAAAGTTATGGATTGATACACTATATGGAGAAATACAACACAATTTCAAATATACCAAGTCATACCAAGTCATGGTGCCTCGAGAGCTCCAGGTTTATATTTAAAACTCTACTAATCAGTTTAGAACCACTTTTGTAATAAAACAGCTTTTGAAATAAAAAGGTGAGATTGTCTATGAAAAGGTAGATAGCATTTTCTCCTTTTCTCACATGCTATCTACCTTTTCATAGACAATCTCACCATTTTTGTCACATTTGATATACCGTCTGAAAAGAGTTTTTGGAACAATTCATCCTCTATGCTCTAATGATATTCCAAGGTTTGAAAATTATTGCACTGACATCCCAGAAAACGGCTAGTTTGATGCAAAATCGAAGGATCGTGAAAGCAGTTGTGAAAGATCGTGATTAATCTTCATATATATTTTTTATTTTCATTCTTTCTTTTATGGAAATTTAGACTAATTTTGCTGACCAGCCATAAGTATTTGTATATTTTGAAGAATTTTAGACTAACAGTCGACCAACCATAATATATGAACCGCGCTCTGTGGAAAGGGGCTTAATGCATCTGCGAAAAGTATCGACCGCGCAATCCGCGCAGGCTGATCTGGACCCAAACTTTTCGCTATAGGTCAATTTTCTGTATGTCAAAGGACCAGTCTACCTTATGATACAGTCAGTTGTTTGACAAAATGGATTTTATGGATCTTTAATTAGGTAATGTCTTGTTTGGTATAATGCATTACGGAGATGCATTAAGCCCCTTTTGCCAGAGAATGGCTCATATTTTTTTCCTTTGAGGGGGTTGTAGTGGTAGAATTTTATACTCATATAGTCAACCAACCATAGATATTTATTATCCATTTTGTATCATGAATTTAGAGTAACATCATCAACTAACTAATTATCATTTGATTACGTCCAAAACATGTTTTCTATCAGTTAAAGAAATCTTGAGTAACTGGCGGTAAAAGTGTAGCAATTTATTACATGTTTAATATCAGCTACAGCATGACTTACAAGTTGGGCCTGTATATTTTGGTTTAAGTGATCCGAAATGTCAAAGTAACTTCTTCTACATTTTTTCCCGTCGAAGAGAAATAAATAGCTATTTTGGAAGTAGGGTAACGTGCGAGACGACGGCATCTTTTGAGAACAGCCCCTTAAACATTATGCAATTTGTCGTCAATCCGGGGACTGCTACAAAATAAGAGCATTTCCTTTCCTGAACAGAGACTTAATTACGTCGCAAATACTCCCAATTTTTTGTTCTAGGAAACAATAAACAACAATTCCTCTTCTCTCTACGAAAAACACCATGACGTTGCCACGCAATTCCGCCATCTTTGATAGTGGTTCCCTGTTTTACGACTTCCGGTCGGAAAGTGTTTTGTCCAGGGCAGGAAACCGTATGGAAGTTTTCAATTACGCACACATTTCACCAGGGCCGCTTTTTTTTTTTTTCGTTTCTCAGAACTCTCTCAGTAATTTTGGGTTGGTAAATATATATTCTGATGCGAAAATAAAGGTACACGATAGAAAGAAACACGGAGAAAAATCCAATTCGTTTATCTATCATACCTGCAATTATAGGTACTTGTTGTAGAATGGTGCTGACAGGTTTCACGTTGTAGATATTTGTATGATTGATTGTATAGTGTTTAACGCCGTTTTCAACCTTATTTCAGTTATATCGCGGCGACCAGTGCACCTATCCATGCTTTCCTGGAGATTCTTTTACCAGTACTCCGAACAATATTCTTTCCAAGCCACTGGCTACTTTTCCACATAATCATCGTCGAAACAATGGACAGCGGTGAGAGAGGAATGAATCCTGTCGCAATGACTATCATCAATCCTCGGAAAGAAACCGGCCAAACCGGGGATCGAACCAGCGACCTCCTGTTCTCAAGTCCTGTGCGCTACCGACTGAGCTACGCGGGCTTGGCCAGATATTTGTATGAGTGTGTAGAATTAATGCCTTTATGATCGATGACAATTTCTAAAATTTTTAGGCACTACAAGATACATTTATTCCCCCCCCCCTTTTTTTTTAACCTTTTCTCTCTTTTCGTGATTTCTAGAATCGACGTTATTACAGTAACTATATTTCCTTCTACTGGAGTCATTGATTGAAAAAAAGTGACTGTATCTAACGGCGCTCCGTCATGCGTTATGCCAACCAAGTCATCACCTAATTATGGACTCACAATATCCGTTTTATCTAACAACCGACTGAAACATGATGTAGAATAGTCCTTGGGCATTTTAAAAAAAAGATGCAAAAAATTTACAAATAGCAAAACGTTTCGACCCATGCGGGGACAGTGCAGCTGTCATTGGTCGAAACTTTTTGAGATGCATTCAACCCCCTTTTCACAGAGCATGGCTCATATTCCCAGTCGTTTGCCGCTTTCATATAGAGGCAAGAAATTCATACGTCACACTCTTTGCATTCATCTACAATAGACAATAGATTCTATCTCAACGCAGTCCTGCAAGCAGTACGAGGAAACAGAAACAACATTTTCACTTCCACTTGTCTTTAGGAGATCAGATATATAGGAGAAAGAAGGCTTCTGTCCGTCCGTCCATTCGTCCGTCCCCATTCTCTCTCTCTCTCTCTCTCTCTCTCTCTCTCCCCACGCATTTTGTTATCTTATCAAAGTTTCAGACAAAAGCGACTTATCAGCCGTGAATCTTCACTAAGTGCTTTTCGCCGTAAACAGCTTTCTTAACGAGAAAAATGTTCAGAGTTGAGACGGTGATTTCCAATTAGCGGCGAACATTCGTTGACTCTGTCACGCAATACTGGTATTAAAGAGGCTTGATTCTGTCAGCAGAAATTTGTCTTCTTTCAAAGATCACCCATTCGACCCTTTTTACTCCCATGATTTGTTTGATTGTTTGTTTGGTGTTTAACGCTGTTTTCAACACTATTTCAGTTACCGCGGTGGCCAGTGCACCTATCCATGGTATCCTGGAGTTTATCTTACGAATACTTGACACTATTTATTTTCTTTCCAAGCTTCTGTCTGCTTTCCCACATAACCATCGTCGAAACGATGAAATGCAATCAATGTTGAGAGAGGAATGGATGCTGTCACAATGACTATCATCAAACCTTCGTAAAAAGAAAAATTGGCCGTGCTGGAGATTCGAACCATCTATCCCCTAGTTTCAAGCCCAGTACGGTGCCGA
Source organism: Tridacna gigas (assembly GCA_945859785.2). Taxonomy (NCBI): domain Eukaryota; kingdom Metazoa; phylum Mollusca; class Bivalvia; order Cardiida; family Cardiidae; genus Tridacna; species Tridacna gigas. Next base: position 61,992,723 of record OX244034.2, on the reverse strand, counting down.
TTGCGATACCGGGCTAGGCTGACTACTGTGAACAAGTTTGGAATGCATGTATTTTTGTTAACTTGAAATGAGAATCGGGTAACCCTTATGCAGCTAATACAGACTAAAGTGACCTTTTCTGGACATTGCAGATGAAGATCAGACGGCGCAGAACGTGCAGTCTGATCTTGATTGTACACTGTCCAATACAGTGAGATTTTTCCGTCAAAATGGACTTTGAAATCGCAAAATTTTGGTTTTAACTATTTGCTGGGAATTTTCTTTCCTTTCTTAGCTATTTATCTCTTTACCACACAATCCAGAGTTTTAACGGCACCCGAAGAAAGGACTTTTGAAAACATTGAGGGAAAAGGAGAAAATGCTGGTAACCAGCATTTTCTCCTTTTCCCACAATGATTTCTAAGCTTTCAAAGAAATATTCCCTAAAATTTTGTCGTTTGCAAATGGTTTCGAATTGGACCAGTCTAAAGTTTTATCGTTTGGTAAAGAGTTAAGGGTTAAACTCTTAACAAGAGGATAAAATTCTAGACTTGACGAAAACGAACGCCATTGCATATTCTACAGGTGGCACCAACGATGGAACCTATATTTGATAAGGTAGGAAACATTGTGGGAAAACGAAAAAAGTTATGATAACCAGAAGACAAAAAAAAAAAAAAAAAAAATACATCTATACTCGTTTTCAGCTAGTTTTTGAACCATTTCATTTTTATTTTATCAAACTATAAACCCCCTTGTATTTTCATGGCAATTGTTGCATCTGACGGTTGCAATGTTGCATAGATTAAGACCGATAGAAAATGCATTTCATGTTTTCGAGGCTTCAAAGAAATCAGTGTTGTGACGTTTCCGGTTTTAAATCGAAGATTTCCGATATATGTGTTTATCACATAAACCTCCTCCAGCAGTGTGTTAAACCCATGACTTATTTTCGATAATACACTAGTGTATTATCGTTTTTGGGGTCCCGTTTCTGATCAGTTTTTAGTCATGAACGCATGAAGCCGAAGAAACCAGCCACAGCACGTGCCGGAATTTATACTACTACGCCGTTTCGCGGAAAAATGACGTCGTTGTTGCTAAGGCGTATACGTGTAATGAAGTTTTTCAAAAATCAACAAAATGGGTGGAATTATCCCCTCTAGAAACTGTTTCATTCTATTTTCGGTGTGAATGTCAAAGAGCTATCTACTTGTGTATGTACACATTTGAAACCGAACTACAACTGTAAACATGGACCCGTGAACGGTATAAAGGCTGAAGGTTATGATGCAGGATACGTATTTGTCTGTCATTCGTTTTATGTGATAAATAGAATCTCACATTCGTGTTTATGTATTATCATTTTTATCAAACTCGTCGACTAAAATGTATATGACGCTCGCCAAGGCTCGCGACATATAATTTTTGTCAACTCGTTTGATAAAAATGATAATACATAAACACTCATGTAAGATCCTATATTTATCCCTTACACCATACATATCGATAATTTATCTGTGGTTACACACCTGACTAAATTCTGAACCAATCTACAGACTATCAAATTTTAATAGCGATTTCTCTCTCTGGCTGTCGGGATGTATCTTTAAAGGGGGCACAAGCGATTAAATTTGTCTAAAAATCAATATGGGAAAAGCATCTTTCGGGTTTAATGATGTTCTTTTCTTCACGCATCTGAGAAGATTTAATAAATGTTTACCTCAAAAGCCAACGAATATCACATTCTTTTAACTGTTTAACTCTTTACCACACAATCCCGAGTTTTAACGACCCTAGGAAAAGAGGCCTTTTGAAAACATTGTGGGAAAAGGAGAAAATGCTGGTAACCAGCATTTTCTCCTTTTCCCACAATGTTTTCTAACCTATCAAAAACAAATCGCATAATTTGAGTCACATTGAAATTGTCGTCTGCAAATACTTTCTAATTGGGCCAGTCTAAAATTTTGTCGTTTGGTAAAGGGTTAAATGCCTCTCAAGAATGATGGTTCAGTATCTGGGAATGCATTGGCCTGTATTTAAACGTGTATTAAAATTCACGAAAATGAAACCTGTTCGCTTCTTTGACAGGTGTGTGTATCCCGTACAAAAATATTACCCAGGATAAAGAGTTCCAAAGACAATTACATGTAACTTTTTAATGGGAACTCTAAATGTTTAGAAAACGACTCTCACGGTTATCAACTTCGATGAATAAACATGGAAAACTAAGTCATTAATGTCGTACATGTATATATGGCGTATGATTATGGCGCTTTGACCAATGGCGCCACTATTTCTCTATTCCAAATGCATGTAAGATAAGAACATTTGTAATAGCTACGTTACGGGGAATACAAGGGTAGTTATGTGATAAACTCCAATTCTAGGGTTTCTCACTTGGGACATCCTTAAAAAATGGAGTTGAAGCATGGAGATCTAAAGATCAGACTGCATGTTTTGTATTCTGATCTTGATCAAAATTGTTGGTAAAAGCAACTAAAATTTGAACAGGCTAAACGGCAAGAAAAAAAAAAAAACGTCTCCATGTACTTCAAAAGTTTTGACTCCTCCAAGTAAAAAATATTTGAGCCATGCCCTGGCATAAGATGGTATAATGCCCCTCCACACGTATTATATCAATCAAGCCATCACAAAATAGTGGATCCATAATAGTCATTCTTTTTTTTTTTTTTTTAACAACCGAGTTAAAAAACCTTTCCCAAACAAGCCCTGGTTTTTACGGGTCTGCAGTACAAATCTTTTGAAAACACTGTGGGAAAAGGAGAAATTGCTCGTAACGAGCAATTTCTCCTTTTCCCACAGTGTTTTCGACCCTTTTGGAGAACTTTCCACCATTTTCATCAAATTTAAAATATTCGTCTGCAAACTCTTTCAGTTTGGAAGGGTCTAAAATTTGTCGTCTGGGAAAGGGTTAATCATGAGGTAGACTGGTCCTTAGACAAACAGAAAATTGACCACACTGCACAGGCTGATCTGAGTCGATACTTTTCGCAGATGCATTAGGCCCCTTTTCACAGAGAATGGCTCATTTGTACATGACAGACCAAATAAGTCTCAAAGGATATGATTCGTCTTTGATAGGGTAAAAACTATTTTGGGAAAAGGAGGAAATGCGGGTTATAAGCATTTTCTCCTTTTTTTCATAATGTTTTTAAAAAAAATTCTCATTGTCATTAAAACTCGGTATTGTTTGGTTTACATATTTTTCATAATCCCAGTTTTTCATGAATATGCTGCTCTCTCTCTCTCTCTCTCTCTCTTTCTCTCTCTTGCTTTCTCAAGAAAGAAAGAAAGAAAGAAAGAAAGAAAGAAAGAAGGCATTTATCTTTCTTCTTCTAATAACTTACACAAGATGTAAGACAGATCAACACCGGAATTGAATATTGGTGGATGTCTGAGTTGATGTTGCCAACATTTGTGTTCAAATGCACAAAATGTGCAGAAATTATTATCATTATGATTTTTTCTTGCTGTTAGTATGTAAACTTAGATTATTCAATTTATGGTATAGCACCCGTCAGTATTCAGCCCTTTAGGCACAAACTAGATGGAACTGATGTGTTCGAAATGTGAAAAAGACGTGACATTTTCCAAATAACGACAAAGCTTCTTTCCTCGGAACATGTTACACAATATCAATCATTGTAGACCCAAAGCAGATTGCTAGGTCACTTTGATTAGAGTCACGTTTGGATTGTGTAGATAAAGATCAAGCCGCAAAGAGCGTTTAAAATGCTTCTTTTCTAGGAATATATCACACATTTATCTAACTGTAGATCCAAGAACAGACCGGACGGTGACTTCAATTTAAGTTGCTTTTGTGGAAAGTATAGCTCAAGATCTAGCTGCAAAAAAACGTCCATTCTGATAACAGATCCACAATGCCTGATAGTATGTGTTGTTCTGGGCATAAAAGGAACGCATGCGATTCGAATGCCAGTACCTTATTTTTTCATTTTCAAGGAGATTAGAGATCGATACTTTTTGCAGGTGTATTAAACTCCATTTTCACAAAGTACGACTCATCTATTAAATTTTGTTTATTCAAGTATTTATTTACTATCGTTTAAAGTCCAAGCTGACAAAACCTATTTCGAGAGAAATTTCAGAAGATTATACCACACTTCCTTTTTCGATAGAAATAAACTTTCCAGACCATATCATGACTCAGAAATCTCCACAGACAAGCTCACGAAAAAAAGAAAATTCTATCCTAAATCTACTTTATCATGGTAAATAATTACAAAACCTCGTATAAAGGTGTTTTTAGCCATATATGGAGATAGGTAATCGATCACGGCAAACCGTAGCGCGCTTACCGGTAATCAAACAGGATCTGTAGAAAATGTTACCGACATCATAGGAAAATCAGAATTTCCTGACAGCTTCCTTTACCGTATATACTCAAATAAGCTCCTACAATGCTATCTGGTTTTTTCGTGACAGCGTAGGCAATAATGAATTTAAGGAAGAAATATGGGAGGAGGAACTCTGAATCTATAGCAAAACTGATGTTTTTTGTGCGTCGAAACGATTCATATCAGTACCAACAATGAAGCCTCGTTAAAAAAATGAAATAAAATAAAAATAAATAAATAAATAAATAAATAAAAGCAATAGAATGATGATTGCTGTTTTTAATCTTATATTACTGCTTTCACTCTGCTCCTAAATTTCAGCCAATAACGCACAGGACAAACAGTTCAGGGTTGTAAGTTCGAATTCCGGGTTGGGTAAATTCTTTCCGAAGATTGTTAAGAGTCTTTTTTTTTTTTTTTTTTCTGCTGATCTTTGTTCTCACTCTGTTTTTTTTTTTAATGTTAAAACGGCGTTAAACTCCAATCCAAAGAAACTGTTTATTTTTGAAAAGCATTCGCTTGCACCTGCAGACAGCGTCAATCTAAGATCAGCTTGTACAACACGTCAAGATTTAATTTTAGCAATATTGTTCAATTCTTTGTAAGATGCAGTGAACAACAAGCCTTGAAATCGAATCATATATATAATATATCAGTTTCTATTATTTAGGGCTTAAGAGTTCAAGCTTAAAATTAAATTTCAAAAGCTGTTCAATGATAATAATAATGATGACGACCATGATGATAATAATAATAATAATAATGATAATAGTACACACAAACAAACATTTTGAAAGTACAACACTTACTGCTTTAGGGCATATAAAATTTCATGACACCGTCAAGGGGAGGGGGGACTGAAGTAGCTCATAAGACCATCAACAAGTATAAGAAGCTCATGACCATGACCATCAACTAGGGCCGAGTAGCTCATTGGACCATGAACTAGTTCATGAGACCATAAACTAGGACCGAGTAGCTCATGAGACTATCAAACTATGGCAGAGTAGCTCATAAGACCATCAATTTGGGCTGAGTAGCTGACGAGACCATCAGCTAGGGCCAAACAGGACAACGAGACCATTAAATAGGGCCGATTAGCTCATGACACCATCAGTTAAGGCGGAGTAGGTCATGAGACCGTAAATTTTCGCCAAGTAGGTCATGAAACCATCGACTAGGGCCAAGTAGGTCATGAGACCGTAAATTTTCGCCAAGTAGGTCATGAGACAATCAGCTTCCTTTTCGCACATGTTAACCCGTTTGGCGCTGAAAGGCGAAAACATATATTTTATTTTGTTTAAGCTCAGACTGCACAGAACTATAGCTCCCGCTTGCTTGGTCAAACTCCCTCTCTCTCTATCGGAGTTTCAGTGGGTTGTCCTTTGACCGTCCAAAGAGGTCGACCCAGGTCAGCCTTCGCTGTCCGCGTAGGCTGACCTGGACCGAACATTTTGCTTTTGGTCAGTTGTCTGCCTGTTAAAGGACAAGTGTACCGCGTGATTCAGTGGGCTGTTGTACAAAACGGACTTAAGGGATGTATAATACTGTGACTTACTTTGTAAGGTGCATCACGGAGATGCATTAACCCTTTTGCCAGAGCATGACTCATAATATATATTTGGCGTTGAAAGAGTTGTGTCAAAGATGGGTGCAATGTTTTAGTTTTTAGCTCTACTGGCTGTAAGCCAGCAGAGCTTATGTCATGGTATGGTTTCCGTCTTCCGTCCGTCTGTCTGTCCGTCTGTCTGTCCGTCCGTCCGTTAGTCTTGTTCTTGTTTACGCGATAAAGTCAGATTTTGGTGAAACTTGCACAGTTTGTTTATCCCACCAATAGCTCGAACCCCATTGATTTTGAAAAAAAAAAAAAAAAAAAAAAAATCTGACAATCAGTGCTTGAAAAGTAGCCATTTAAAGTTCAAAATGTCAATTTCTTGTACGCGATAAAGTCTGTATTTGTGGTCGGATTTTCATGAAACTTGCACAGTTTATTTATCTCATCTATAGCTTGAACCCTATTGATTTAAAAAAAAAAAAAACTGACAAAAAGTGTGGGAAAAGTAGCCATTTGAAGTTTAAAATTTCAATTTCTTGTTTATACGATAAAGTCTGCATTTGTAGTCGGATTTTCATGTAACTTGCACAGTTTGTTTATCTCATCAATAGCTTGAACCCTATTGATTTTAAAAAAATCTGACAATCACTGTGGGAAAAGTAGCCACTTAAAGTTCAAAATGTCAATTTCTTGTTTACGCGATAGAGTCTTTATTTGTGGTCGGATTTTCGTGAAACTTGCACAGTCTGTTTATCTGATCAATAGCTTGAATCCTATTGATTTAAAAAAAAAATCTGACAATCAGTGTAGGAAAAGTATCCACTTAAATTTCAAAATATCAATTTCTTGATTAAACAATACAGTCTGCATTTGTGGTCGGTTTTTCTTGAAACTTGCAGATTGTTTATCTGATCAATAGCTAGAACCCTATTATTTTCAAAAAAAAAATCTGACAGTCAGTGCTGGAAAAGTAGCCATGTAAAGTTCAAAATTTCAATCTCTTGTTTACACGATTTAGTCTGCATTTGTGGTCGGATTTTCGTGAAACTTGCACAGTTTGTTTATCTCATCAATAGCTTGAAGCCTATTGATTTTGAAAAAAAAATCTAACAATTAGTATGGGAAAAGTAGCCATTTGAAGTTAAAAATTTCGATTTCTTGTTTACGCAAATTTGGGTGCATTTGTAGTTGGATTTTCATGAAACTTGCACAGTTACTTTGTGTCATCCAGAGAAAAAAAAAAAAAAAAAAAAATTAATTCGATAATCAGTATGGGAAAAGTAGCCAATTCAATTTGAAAATTTACAATTCTGGATTACACGATAACGTCGGCAGTTGTGGTTGTATTTTCATAAAATGTGCACAATTGCTTTATATTATTAATAGCTTGAATTCTATTGATTTAAAAAAAAGACAGTCAGTATGGGGAGAGGAGCCACTTAAATTTGATAGTTTACATTTCTTGTTTACGCAATTAAGTCACATTTTTGATTAAATTCTTTTGAAACTTGCAAAGATTACTTGTATCATCAAGGGATTGAACTCTATTAAAAAATAAAGAAAATCTAGCAACTAATTTAGAAAAAACAGCCATTTGATGACTTAGTATTGTTTACACAACACAGTCCACATTATTAGTCACATTTCTTTGAAACTTGCAGGGATTGTATAAAGCAATGTATACTGATACCCTATTAATTTCAGCTTGATTCCAAACAATCGGTTTTGAGAAATTGTACTTCAATTTCTTTCACTATTTGTTCGATTCACCATGCCTACTTATGCTGTCTTATTAGGTTCAAGCCCAGTTGCAACAACCCCTCCCCCTCCATTTTTTTTGTGTGTTTCCCTTTTTCCTTTTTGCATCATGAATTAATTGTGTATGCTAGGAAAAAAAATAAAATGCCAATAGAGCAATTCAGGCTCTCAAGGGCCTCTAATTTTATAAAATGGAGTTGCACATGTAGATCATGTAGATGAAAGTCAGTCAGAACATGGTGATTCTAATCTTAGAATAGAATGACCCTTTGCGTATCAATTAATTTCAGACTGATAAGGATAGATTTAACCGTTTACCATTATATCTCGAGTTTTAACGACCAACAACAAGAATGGTTTTGAAAACATCTTCGCAAAAGAAGAAGACTCATGTTACTAGCATTTTCTCCTTTTCCCACATTATTTTTATATTCCTTTAAAACTCAATTTAGACCATTTTAGCCACTTTTGATTAGTCGTCTGCCAGTACCTTTAGATTGGACGAGACCATAATTTTGTCGTTTCTTAAAGAGTAAAACATTCCAAGAAATAATTCACAGAGTAAGCCGAAATCCTACACCACAAAATTTGCTTCGACTTACAGTCTGATATATACGGCATTCCTCTGGCGATGCATTTATCTACTCAAATTTTCAGGAAAATGTGGAAATACAGTTCAATATGTAACAAGCGTGTACTCTAATTTCTGTCAATAGAAAACTTTCATTAAGGACGAGAGACCGTGGGTTGTCATGACGACTGATGGCGTACCGGAAGTTAAGACAAACCCGACAGAAAAGTTCGTTAGGCGTATCAAACCTCATCAAACAACGTTGCGTGCTTAGAAATCGAAAAACTTTTGCATTAATGTCGGCAGAGGATGTCTGAATACATTTCCCGGGCTCGTTCTATATTCCACTTCCGGTTTTATAGACGGGTTCTCCATAACAACTTGCAGACGACATGAATATTCCATTTCTATTCTTTTGCCGGCAAAGCTAATATCGACTGAGTATGGAATGAAAAAAAAAAGATCAATTCATTTATACTATGTTTCTATCCACCGCCGTTAAAACCCAATAAGTGTCATGTTTTATGTTTGATCTCGGGGAAAAGTATTTGCATATCAGCGCGATTATAAATGGACGTCAAAATGGCAAGGTGATCGCTAGACTGGTTAATTAAAACTCTGTGATTCACTAGAACGGGAATAACTTCACACGAATTGTTGCGACACAGTCTATTATCTTCGGATTTCCTCTGAATTTACGGTGTTTGCGCATGAAACAATGGACATTAGAAGTTGAAAATTAATGCAGCTTAGTGGATATGGATTCAAGTTTAAGCCAATTTTGCGGGAAAGATTTATTTCTAAACAGCAAATGTCAGATAAAGACCTTTTGATCTGAAAGATGCGCCCATTGAACATATCTTTAGTAGCCTAATATAAGCAAGCCATGCTAAAAACGATGGGGAAAATAAAACGGAAAGACTAATAGATGTGTACCTTTTTTTGAGGAGGGGGAAATCCGACCTATTTCATCTTTTTTTTATGTCAAATTACGTGTACACATGCATGTATTTAGCAGTAATAACTTATCTTTAACTTGTTTTTAAGTCATTTTCTGTCCATTTTTTTTTTTTTATCTTATTATGCCAGATATTCTAACATCTTTTCTGTAAGGATCTGTTTACCGCAAGCCGCTTTCTTTTTTTTTTTTTTTTCATTTTTCACTTTCCTTAGAGAGAGAGAGAGAGAGAGAGAGAGATCATAATTATCAATAGAAATCATGAAAACATTTGGAATTACGGATTTAAATAAAGTATACAAGAGTTTTTAGCGTTGTCATCTGAAAATAATGTACAGGTAAAGAGAGGAAACACGTGCACTTTTAAAAAAGTACTTTTTATGCCGTGGTTTCCTTTCGACTTTGATTACTTTTGATTATACATGTGCATGAAATTCTATATATTTAAAAAAAAAAAGAGAAAATTTTGCTAACTGTACACAGTCCGTATATGACAGCAAATGATTGTATTAAGCAAACTGGGTCGTAATTGATCGCTGTACCGATGACTTTGAGTGACATCTGAGAAAAAGATGTTATCAATTGAGTCTAGAAAAATGTAATCAAACGAGTCTTTAGCGAAAGTGATAACTTTTTTTTTTTTCTCATCGGGTGTGATAAAATTTCATCTGAAAGACTAAGAGTCAGCTTCTTAATAATCACAGCTCATAATCTGTACAAAAGAACCCAAACCATGAGCATACTCAATTGTTTTACAGGAGTGTGCATCCGGACTGAAAAAAAAAACTTACACGTAACGACTTCATTTAGATCTTTAGATAATACAATTAACTCTTGGACAAACGACAAAATTTAGGACTGGACCAAATTGAAAGCATTTGTAGACGACAATTTAAATCTCGCTTAACTGACGATTTCTGTCTTTGAAAGGGTAGAAAACATTGTGGGGAAAAGGAGAAAATGCTCTTTCTCCTTTTCCCATAATGTTTTCAAAAGCTGTCTGTCTCAGGGTCGTTAAAAATCGGAATTGTGTGGATATGGGTTAATAATAGCTGTGTCACGATGATAAATTTTGACAGTTTAATTGACATGGAAATCTACCTGAACTACGTTTTCAAAAATAAGGCGTAAGTATATCGGGTGTTAACCAATCAAATTGCATTCTGCTTACCCTTTACATGTACATGTGTAAGATAAAGAAACCCGTAATGGGTACGTAACACTAAGTAATAATAGTTATGTGAGAAATTACCTTCCTCTATAAAATCATACGACGGTTTTTATCACATGTAACTGCTCATGTTTCCAGAGTAATATAGAGATTACGAATTTTCTTATCTTATATATAAGTTGAAAATAAACACGACACTCGTATACAGCGTCATTGGTCAAAGCGTCTTATTTCTAAAGCATGGCTGATCGGTACTTTCCCTGGTCAATTAGCTTTCAAAATCGATGATCGTTGCGATGCAAAGATCTTCTTTATTATTTCATTTAAAAGTCGTTATATGTTACCGTGTTTGGAACTATTTTTCCTCATACAGGATTTTCACTCCTGTCAAAGAGTGAGTCGGTCTTATTCATGTAAGTTTCAACACGTACCTATACACAAAGGCCTGTGCTTTCACATGTTTTGTAAAATAACTTTCAAGATACAGTTATGTGATAAAAAGAACCTGTCATCCGTGAGCTTTGTGGATACAATTTTATTAAACTCGTCTAGAAATGTTATTTAGCTCACGATAAAGCTCGTTTGATAACATACCTCCACACTCGTTAATGAAATCTTTTTATTTCATGCTCTTCGGTAATTTATCGAGAAATAACGGTGGGTTATAAGGTTTGATAATTCATGGTTACGACCAGTGAAATTTATTGTAAATGTTTCTTTAACTCTTCAGTAGTTCCAGCGCACTTGTTACCTAGGTAAACAGTGCGTGCCATTCAGCCAGACGGAAATATGACGTAATTTACTCGCATTTACCCTACATTTCTAGCGCTTTACTTAAAGTAACAATAGCTGCCAAAAATAAACAAATCAGACATTGAAATGTATCTAAATTTAAATCATACCATTCAAAAGTATGGAAATTATTGTGAAAATGGCAATCTAATCTTGTACGTTTGGTCCCAGTGTTAGTAACTGACAAAGAAATTAATTTCAAAACTAGGTTTAAACCTGCCAGGTAACTCTGTCTTCAGTTTAATTTTTGTCTGATTTTAATGAATGTTTTCTGCCGGCGACTAACACTGGACCGACCACACAATAACAGATTGTCATATTCACAATATTTTCCATACTTTTAAATGTTTCGGTTTAAATGTAAAATCCATTTAAACACCTGCATTGATTTTTTTTGGCCGCTATTGGGTCTTTAATATTGTAATTTATTGTTATGTGTGTGTTGCGGGGGTACGCCACGGGGAACTACAGTAACAACTGTACTGGATTTTGATGTAAGTCCCAACAAAAAAGGGGTTAGACGAATGACATAGCTAGAATTTTTTTTTTTTTTGTGCAAAGATCGAAATTTATTTCATCGAGTGAACATCATCGGTAACATTTTCACGAGTGCACGAGTGGCTGCGCCACTCGTGAAAATATTACCGATGATATTCACTGGAGGAAATAAATTTCGATCTTGCACCGAAAAAAAAAAAGATGCAAGACGCAAAAAGTTGTTTGCAGGTGCCAATGGGCTAAAGAATTTCTGATCTTCCACATTTTTTTTTTCCGAAGCAGATTTTTCTTTAATTTCAATACAAAGCACTACTAAATAATCAACGGCTGAAATATTAGATAGAGAGGTCGTCACGCAGTTTCAATACCTGTCGTGTTTTGATCCGTAATCAGGCGGGGTAATCAATACGGACTATTTGATATTACAACACCGGTTATATCTCTTGCCTGAATTCCCATTGAAAGAAATATTTGTTATAGCAGGGAAACCCGAAAATGAAACACTTGAAAGTGAGTACATAGAACTATTTAGTGTAATTTCAACCTTTCAACTTTGATGTTTAAATGACGTAAAAAGAAGGAGGGGGAGGAGAAGGGGGAGGAGAGGAGGATAGAAGAAGAACAGTTCAACTGCACACAACGATACATTCATGTCATTGATTATATTGAGAATGCAGACGATGTGGATCTGAGATCTGATTGCACAAAACGTGCAGTCTGGTCTTAGACCAACGAAATCTACGAACACTCTCCATGTCGCCTATGTAATTGAAGTTTTAAAATAATTCTTACAGAGATGTTAAGCAACGAAAAAATAGAATAAAGGTAAAATTTGGAGGGAATCTTCGACTAGATGTCGGCGCCATGAATACCGCCAAATTGTCCGGATCTATTGCGTGTGTTTTTATTAGCTTGGCTGTTTTCGGAGAAAACGTCGAGGTATTGTCATAGCCCTGGCTTCATCGTCGTCATCGTGCAAAAATGTTCGACATTTCATAACCTCTCTGTTATTATTGAAGATACGTACTTCAAACTTCGACAAGTTGTTAAATCTTCTCCTGCTAAATAAGTGACATCGTAAATGTTTGACATTTCATAACCTCTCTTACTTCAAACTTCGACAAGTTGTTAAATCTTCTCCTGCTAAATAATTGAAATGAAATCTTCAAGCCGACAGCAAAAACCCTCATGTTGTTATTTCAAAGATATATTTTTGGGTGAAAAATATCTCCTGATCGTAAAGTTTAGATCCAAGATCAGACTGCGCGTTCTGTGCGGTCTGATCTTGATCTACACTGTCCACAAAAGGTCAGTGAGTCGCACGCGCTTAGCAGCCTAAGGGTTAGCTATTAAAAGGGGAACCTATACAGCAAGGGCAGCAAACTATCAAAGTATTTTTGGCACAGTTAATCCCCTTTTTCGACTTAAAATTTTCACTGAAAATCAAGCAACCGCAGCCAAGCGTTGGCACCTGCATGCTATGCTTTTGTTATAATCTGAAATCGACTCTTTAGATTCCAACAGTTTACGAAATGCAAAGCAATGTTTAAAAAGTTCTACCTACTTCGATTCAGTTTCCTTTTCCGTTCAAAGGCTTTTAATTTGCGTAGATGGTTTGGAGTTGGATAAAACAAGTGAGCCATGATCTGTGAAAAAGGGCCTCAATGCATTTGCAAAAAGCATCGACCCAGGTCAGTCTGCGCAGTCCGCGCAGGCTGACCTGGGCGGAAGCTTTTTGCTTTTAGTCATTTTTTTTTTGCATGTCAAAGGACCATTCTACCTCCAGATCCAGTTGAATGTTAGGGAGGAGAAAGGGGATTTTATGGATCCACAATTGTTTCTTGACTTGCATGGTACATGTATCATGCATCACGGAGATGCATTAAGCCCCTTTTTACCAGAGCATGGCTCAAGTAATCTGGTCACTGGCTAGCATACAACTGCTCTATGCTAGACTTTTCCGCAGTAAAAGAATACCCAGACGACAAATTAAATGTTCAAATGGTTTCTAAGAGACGTGTCGGGAAAAGGGAAAATGGTGGTAACCACTATTTTCTCCTTTTCCCAAAATCTTTTCAAACGCTTTCTTCCTCTGGGTTGTTAAAACGCGGGACTGACAGGTAAAGTTGGAAATGTGAAAAGACTTATTTGCTTGCCGGCCGACCGGAAGTATGGAAAGATAGGATTTAGGTTGGATGGATAGATTGCTTCGTGGAAGAAAAGACACTCAGACGAGTCGGGTTTTGGGTTCTGGATGGGGATGGTTTTGTCATGTCTTGCCATTCCTTAAAAATGAGTCATGCTCTGGCAAAAGGGGGCTTATTGCATCTCCGTGATGCATTATACCAAGCAAGACATCACATAATTAGGGATCCATAATAGCTACTTTTTTAACAACCGACTTAATCCTGAGGTATACTTGTCCTTAGACATACAGAAAATTAACCAATAGCGAAAAGTTTCGGCCCAGGTCAGCCTGCGCGGACTGCGCAGGCTGACCTGGGTCGATACTTTTCGCAGATGCATTAAGCCCTCTTTTCACAGAGCATGGCTCAAATATTTTTGCACAGCGATTTCGTCAAGATAAAGTGCCAGTGAGTACATGTTTGTAATTGCCATGCGGAAGGAACAGTAGCCTTGAGAGTTTGCAGTTCTGGGTTCAATAGATGTAGCTGTCGGTTCATGCCTACTATTATAAACAATGGTTTCCAAATTATGAACGGCTTAGTGGTAAATGCGATGATGATTAATTCGGAGGTTCTGGGTCTCATCCCAGACTAAGGCGCTGGTCACGTGGGTGTTTTTGGGGCGAACCTAATACTAGAAATGAAACATTGATAACTGAGGTACCGCCGTGATAAAACTTAAATACTGTTGGTTTTGTTTGTTAGGTGTTGATCCATACGCCCCTCAGCTTTTTTTTCGGGCAATGTAGATCAAGGTCAGACTTTACAGAACACGCAGTCTGTTCTCTGATCTAAATTGTGCTATATTTTGTGAGATAGTCATTCTGCACGAAAGCAGCTCTGAAATGAACACCGCTGAACTTTTCTTGCTCACTTAAAGGGACTTTAAACAATACTTCTTTTTTTTTTGCATTTTTTTTTTTAGAAAATCTTTACAAAGACTTCTCTTTTCATTCACGTGCAAAAATGGCTTTGAAATTAAAACACAGGTAGAAAGACACGAAGAAAACACTAAAAATTACCAAGTTTTTTTTTAATTTTAACTCTGAGGTTTCTTATTCCGTTTGTAATACGTAACAAGGGACAAATACATTTGAATCCTGCTCTATGAAAAGTGGGCTTAATGCATCTCTGTGATGCATGATACCAAGCAAGTCGTCACATAATGATAGATCCATAAAATCTATTTAGTCTAACAATTGACGAAATCTGGAGGTAGAATGGTCCTTAACATGCAGAAAATTTAAAGATAGCAAAAAGTATCGACCCATGTCAGCCTGCGCGGACTGCGCAGGCTGACATGGGTCGATACTTTTTGCAGGTGCACGAAGCCCCCTTTTCACAGAGCACAGTTCATTTCTAAAATAGTGGCAAGGTAGCCCAGTAGCTCAGTTGGAAGAGTGACTGACTATGATTTTAAAGGTCGTGGGTTCGAATCCATCAGGAGGATCTTTTTCAGCGTTCCTGTTTTGCTTTTCCCTAAGTAAGGGTAACAGTCACGTCCTTATGACATTTTCTTGCAAAATATCAACTTTTTCACCCCAAGAAATCTTGTGGACAAAATCTTGTGGAATGTCTCTTGAAAGCATCCGATGCATGTGTACAATTATTTTGCATTCTTAGTTTACTATAAGATCGCTAAGCAAAACTCGAGTTCATTAAAACGCGGATTTGAATGGAAGCGATCAGACTGCATATAGGGTACGGTCTGATCTTTTGGTGTCCAGCGTGGTCCAGTGGTTAAGTATAAGATTTGCAACCTGGAGGCCCTCGGTTCGATCCCCACTTGAAGCACTGGGTTTTCCGTGGGAGTGTCCTTGGGCAAGACAAATCAGAGATCTAGCCTAGTAGGTCTACTGATGAAGCCCAGACTCAGCTGTCGCCGTGATAAAACTGAAATAATGTTGAAAGCGGCGTAAAATACCATTCAATCAATCATTTTGAGATTTTTCTTACACATAGGCAAAATGAACGATGGTATGCCCATTTTTTAAAGTAATCCATTAATAATGGTACAAGAAAGAACCTGCAACCGATGATAAAACGCACACCAGGGCATTTTTAATGACCAATGTCCTTGGCGGACAGTGTAGATCAAGATCAGACTGCACAGAACGTGCAGTCTGATCTTTGATCGACTCTGTCCGATACGGTAAGATTACCTGGTGGAAAGACTGTTGATTTGCAATGTTTGTTGGCTTGCTATTGGCTGGAAATTTTGATAAGATTTATTTAGCAGTTTAACCCTTTACCAAACGATTCGGGATTTAAACGACCCTGAGGAGGAAAGCCTTTGAAAAATTCTATCAGAAGGGGAAAAAAACTGTTTCTTACCGACATTTGAGCGGCGCTCTGGCAAAAGTGATTTTAATGCATCTCAGTAATGTGTTATACCAAGAAAGACTTTACATAAATTGTGGATCCATAAAATTCATTTTGTCTTACAACCGACTGAATCATGAGGTAGAATGGTCTTTCGACATGCAGAAAATGGACCAATAGCAAAAGGTTTCAAGTCTGGTCCGCCTGCGTCGATACTTTTTGCAAATGCAATAAACCCCCTTTTTCACAGAATATGGCTCATTTCCTTCATAGGCAACTCCCGTTACTTGAGATACATAAAATTTGTCGTGTACAAGTGTTTTTAACTTGGACAGATCTACTTGAGCCATGCTCTTGCAAAAGGGGGCTAAATGCATCTCCGTGATGCATGATACCAAGCAAGTCATCACATAATTATGGATCCATAAAATCTGTGATGTCCAATAACCGACTGTATCATAGGGTGGACTGGTCCTTTGACATACAGAAAATTGACCAATAGCGAACAGTATCGGTCCAGGTCAGCCTGCGCGGACTGCGCAGGCTGACTGGCCTGAACCGATACTTTTCGCAGATGTATTAAGCCCTCTTTTCACAAAGCATGGCTTTTTTTCTTTTGGCACAGAGTTAAAGGTAAAGACAGATGGCAGATTTGTGCGAACCTGTATCTGAGAGAATGTGGGATATGAATAAATTTAAACATTATATAGAGTATAAAAAACATGTTGCAGAATCAATACTACTGTTTAAAAGTGTTTTATATTTCAATACAAAAGTCATTTCCACATGTTAGAAATTACAGGTACACATTGTTAAAAACCTATTTCTGTCTAAAATTGCTATTGTACTGATATCGACGTTCTAAATGGAATCGTAATGGTTTCATTCAGAGTAATTAATGCGGAAAAAGTATGAGGGGAATAAAAAGCAAGTTTCTATTTGAACTACAATACAATGGCACACATACAAAATCACACAATCAGTTGTTGGAGTCAAGCCTTATGCCTGTGCCTGCAGTGGCACCATAATTGAATATCACTATAACACAATTAGTCACAGAAGTTTCTCTAACATTCGATTAATTTTTGTTGAATGTAAAATTATCTCTGCTGGCGGCAGTACAGTAGCGGTTAGAACGTCTTACATCAAAAGTTTCGGGTTCGAATCTCGTGACGAGCTGTGCTGGGCCTAATCTTTGGAATTACGAGAGTTTAGGTTTCTAGGAAGCAACCGTCGACGGTTATTAATATAGGTTGTCAGAACGTCTTTCGCAGTAGATGTGAAAGAAATGGGTCTAAATAAAACTAAATGTACATGTACACAGTCAAAAAAAGGTGTTGCATCCCCTTTCTTTTCTACACGGAATGATGTTTTTGGCACGGTTAACCCTTAGGCTGCTAAGCGCAACTCACTGACCTTTTGTGGACAGTGTAGATCAAGATCAGACTGCACAGAACGTGCAGTCTGATCTTGGATCTACACTGTCCGATAAGGAGATATTTTTCTCCAAAAAAATCAGTGTGAAATTGCATTATTCTGGTTTTTATTATCGACTTGAAAATTTCATTTCACTTATTTAGTAGGATAAGGAGTAGAAGATAACGGAATGACAGTTGGAAACTGCCTGATGCATACATCAATAACCCAGTCTTTTGACTAAAATATGAGCTGTTTCCACTGATTTTACTCTTTGTAAGAATCTTGCTCTCAAGTTATGTCTTCAAATCTACTTATAAACGAGAACATTTAAAAGAAACAAAAATGTGCAAACAAAACTACCGATACCTTGGACGTAACATACAGAGACTTTACAGACACAAACAGTTATTAGCGTGAATTTCCACGCAATGCTTGGATCACAGCTTACAGTCATCGTGTCATACCCCTCACAAGACATCGAAACCGCTCTAGGAGCAGCTGCTGCAACCCTTCTTGCAATTCTGCTACCAGTTCCTGAAAGCGTTGTGGAGAAAGATTCCTCCTGGATCATCAGGCGGACTAAAATGTCCCAAATGTGTTCCAGGTGATTTAGATTTGGACTCATTGGTGACCATTCTTGATTTAGGGGTTGTAACACTTTTTCGACTATGTATATCTTTGTAAGTTGTATCTGCATAATTTAATCGATAGAAATTCTGTGAACCTTCGATTTCTTAAACATTTTTTAACTAAAACGTGTATTTGGCATTTTAAACTTAGGGTAAAAAAACGCAGACAACGTCACATAGTCTAAATGGCGTGCTAATTTGATACTATCCCGCGGGGACACGTACGGTCGAACGACTCAAGTTTCTGTGAGTCATTTTATTCCTTAACCAAACAAATCCGTGTTTTAACGACCCTGCAGAAAAGAAAACCTGAAAACATAGTGGGGGATGAATAAAATGCTGGTAACTAGGATTTTCTCCTTTTCTAACAAGGTTTTATACCCTTTCATCCTTTTCCAACAATGTTTTCTACCCTTTCAAAGACGAATTCCATCATTTGAGGCGCATTTAATTTATTTGTCTTGAGCACACGAAAGTTCAACTTGGATAATTCTGAATATATTATGTCGTTTGCAAAAGAATTTAAAGTCTATTTATAGAGCAATATAAAACGGTAACACAGAGATGACATGACATTCTTTTGAAGTATCTTTCTAGTACTTTTCAGGTTGTTCTCTTGTTTTTTTTCTTTTTTTTTTTAATATTTAGCTATGCGTATATGAGTAAAGCTCTGTGAAAAGGGGCTTAATACATCTGCGAAAAGTAGCGACCCAGGTCAGCCTGCGCATTCCGCGCAGGCTGACCTGGCCCGAAACTTTTCGCTATTGGCCAATTTCCCAATTTCCTGTATGTCTAAGTCTACCTCATGATTCAGTCGCTTATTAAAACAAGTAGCTATTATGGATCCATAACTTTTCGATGGCTTGATTCGTACAATGTATCATGGAGATGCATTAAGCCCCCTTTTGCCAGAGCATGGCTCATATCAAAGGAGGTTATGTTTCTACGAAATTTTGGCGCTGTATTAAACCTTTACCAAACAATTCCAAAATTTCATGACCGTGAGAATGAGGCTTTTGAAAATATTGTGGGAAATAGAGAGTATGCTGATTCTCCTTTGCCACAGTATTTTCAAAATCATTTTCCCACAGGACAAATTTAGAACCTCGTCTGCAAGTGCTTTCAGGTAAAACGTTCAAGCAACTTAAAAAGTTAAGAATATATTCATAAATAGATAATTTCTTATATATTACCAATAAAGACAAATCAAGCACATTATAAAAACAAAATAAAACAATCGCTCAGATGTCAGCACTAGTAATATGACGGCATATGCGCTGACAGGTGCCCATGAGACATCACGTGGTTTGGAATATTTGGCGGGAAAAGTCCTGAAGTAGTTGCCGGCCATGGATATGGATTACCTGACGCAAAAAGTCCTGGAGATGACGTGGTCGTCATTGGCGCATGCGCAGGGGACATAAAGTTTAATTTCGGTGATGAATACGCAGCTGACATAAGCATGTCCTGTTGATATTTATACGCGGAATGCTCCGGCGTCGATGGCTGAATAGATTGAGCAAGACCTGGAAAGTCAAACTTGTAAGCGTATCGTTTTCCGTGAACTTTTGTCATAATGTTTTTGTCATAATAATATCTCAAAGCACGGCTCAGTTTGTCATAGTTCATATTCGGTTTACTTTTTCGTTCGCCCCATTTTCTCGCCACTTCGTCCGGGTCTGCCAGTTTGAACTCCCCGTTGGTACCTTCCCATGTGATGATATGTGCATTTCGACTGTCGGAGAGAAGTTCGAGTAAAAATTGCCACAACTGTATTTGGCCGCTACCTGTTAAGGAAAAAAAACAAGAAAATTTAAAATGAAATTCAGAAGACAACAGGAGGAAAGGTGAAGCAAGATTAAATTTCCGGGGTACCGGTGAAGAAACTAAATGTATTACATGGCTTTAAACCATCGGTTCTTTAAGTAGGTCCGCGCAGGCTGAACTGTGCCGAAACTTTTCACTATTGGTCCATTCTCTGTATGACCAAGGACTAGTCTACCTCATGATTCTATCGGTTGCTAATTATGTGATGGCTTGATTGGTATCATGCATCACGGAGATGCATCAAACCCCTTTTGCTGGAGCATGGCTCAATTACTTGTCAGCTTCTCTAGAACTATTTTTAATTAATTTACAAACATACAATTTTACTATTAAAGCAGTGAGTCGGTATCATTCATGAATAGGTAGGTTTCTAATATAGATCTAATGATATTTCAAGTAATTCTGGAGATACCTTTATGTGATGAAATGAGTCTGATGTTCGTTGGTGTTTTGACATATTTTTTTTTATTAAACTCATCAAGGAAAAATCTTATCCAGCCTCATCAAAGGCTCGCTTTATAACAGTTTTCCTAGACTCGTTTCATAAAATTCTATCTCAAACGCCAACTTATGTCATACGCTTTGTGTCTTTTTTTAAAAGATCTATTAAAATTTTTACATAGTCATGTCCTCTCAAATACAATGTAGGGGTTTCTTTACTCCACCTAAAATAGTGGCAATAAAACATGGATTAAATTTTCTGATATCCATAAGTATCACTGCCTGGTTAAATTACCGCTCATTTGTAACTAGCAATTAGAGCGATACAAGGCCATCATAGTCCTCTAGTTATATGTTGTTGTTTTTTTTTTTCTTTCAGAAACGAGCCTTTATAGGTTGCTGTTTTCCTCAGTTAAGTAGGAAAAACTATTCAGAAAAAAAAAAACCCGGCTGCTATCAACAATCCTATATATAACCAGAGTTCGAGCTCGGCTCTCTATACATGTAAATCTGTGAACTATCGTGAAAATGTATGTCCGTCTGTCTTTTCATCGATCTGTATAGCTTTTGTATTGCTTATCTGACTGTCTACCTGCCTATCCAATTTTCTGTTAGAGACGTTTTCCGTAATATTTCTGTCTGTTTTCTTTAAAGGAACTAGAGTTACCTCAGGCCTTTGCCTTGTCAGTGTACCAGCAAACACATCCCAGTGGTAGAAAGGCCTTCATTAACCCTTATCCTGCTCAATAGGTGAAATGGAACTTTCAAGTCGGTAGTAGATGTTGCCAAATGTTGCTAGTTATTTTGGGAGAAAAAATATCTCCTAATCGGACAGTGTAGATCCAAGATCAGACTGATCTTGATCTACACTGTCCGCAAAAGGTCCTGCATTTGCGCTTACGGTTAAAATTTCGTTCAAATAGGTTGAAAACAGAAGGAAGGGGGAAGGAGACAAACCTTACTTCAAAACACAAACAAGCGGACAGACAGACAACCTGATTCCAGTTTACCCCCAAAATTTCGTTATAGGGGTATGATATTAATCCTTAAGCGGCTAATCGCGACCCACTGACCTTTTGCGGACAGTGTAGATCAAGATCAAGATCAGACTGCACAGAACGTGCAGTCTGATCTTTGATCTACACTGTCCGATACGGTATTTTCTTTCCGGTGAAATCAACTTTGAAAACGCAATGTTTGGGCTTTTAGTATTGAGTAGAAATTTGTTTCATTTATTCAGAAGCTAAAGTGTTAATAAAAAAGGTAAATAAAAAAAAAACATATACACACCTGAGGATGAAAACCGAGCTGATAAAGGGCCAAGGACTTGATATGCATCTGAAACGAAAATATGAAACTTTATGACATGTTGAAGCAAATTAATGTTGTTCAGTTGATTTTTAAGGAAAGAAAACACTGTTGGAAAAGGAGAAAATTGTGGTTAACAGCATTTGCTCCTTTTCCAACAACGTTTTCAAAAGTTTTCGTCTTCCGGGTTATAAAAACACGCGGTTTTTTTTTTTTTTTTTTTGTGGGGGGGGGGTATTAACCCTTTCCCAAACGACAAGTTTCGGACTGGTCCAAATTGAAAGAGTTTGCAGACGACAATTTTAAACTTGATGAAAATGGCAGAAAGTTCTCAAAAGGGTAGAAAACACTGTGGGAAAAGGAGAAATTGCTCGTTATGAGCAATTTCTCCATTTCCCACAGTGTTTTCAAAAGACTTGTACTGCAGACACGTGAAAACCAGGGCTTGTTTGGGAAAGGGTTAAAAGAGATAAATTCCAAACTACTGACAAATATCGTTAGTCTTGAAGCTAACCGCTGAAAATATTGTGGCAAAATGGTATCGTCAAACGGTATATAAGCTAACGTTATTCCATTGCTCAGTAACATTCTCTTGCTCAGAATTTCTAGAACAATCTACCAAACTTGATTTCTATTACCTTCCCATAATTATTCCTTAACCCTTTACTAGACAACAAAGTTTTTAGACTTGTCCAAGCTGAAAGCATTTGCAGACAGCAAATTTAAAGTTACTCAAATAATTGGATTTGACTAAAAAGATATATATATAAAACATTGTGTGAAATAGAGAAAATGCTAGTAACCGAAATTTCTTCCTTTCCCCTACATTGTTTTCAAAATCCTTTTCATCTGGTTTGTTAACAGTCGAAACTGTTTGGTAAAGGGTCAGTCACTTCTATGATTCGGACCCCTCTGTGGTTGTTGTACTTTAACTTTTGTCTCTGGGTAATCCGAAATATTGTTCAATCAAGCGATGAAAGATAGCCAGTAATAGGAATTTCTTCGGCAAGATCATCTCTAATTCTCGCTAATTAAGTTTAAAGTCTCGCGTGCACCACGAGATGTGATTTCGAGAATAATGATTTCGTAAATCCGTTTACAATACAGTAATAGAGGAGCGGTATGGAAGGGTTAATTTTAATTTGGCCATCTCGCGAAATCTCGTAGGACCGTCACGTGATGTAGCTAGCAGACGACTGTGTTTAGTGTCTTTCCAATTCGAAGTTTGTTAAAGATTTTCACCGATTTGTACCGTTTGCACATAATGTGCATGTAATCTATATATATAGCGTATGCCTTTATTATCTGGCTGGGTGGATAGAATCGAAACTTCAAGTTAAAAAAGGGGGGGGGGGGGAGATCAAAGCGGTGAAAGTACGAAAACAGGCTTTTCGTTTTAACGTGTATCACAGATAACCATAAGTCCAGAAAAATACGCTAAAATTCTTAACTTGATTTCCGTTCGGTTTCTAACATAGCGTCACGGTTACTTTCTCCATTCTGGCTCTATCTTTTATAGTTTCCATTTACATGTAGATACATTGCCAACAAATATTTCTCTGCCATGTAGTAAAGTATGTTATTTCAATGACCAGTGGGGAGAGCCGTAACGAAGTTTTTGAACTTACTATTACATGTATCAGTTTTCCTTTACACACCCATACCCTATAACTCATTTAACCACCATGGGTGAGGTTAGGATTTTTAGCGGAAGGCTTAGCTTCACACCGGATTCCCAAGAATGTGCAGTCTGATCTTGGCTCCATTCCCAACGATTCTTGATTATTAGAATCATACGTGTTGCATCCACAAAGACACAATTTCTCAATCGTGGGGAGAGAGAGTTACAGAAACGCACATTTAACCCTTAGGCTGCTAATCGCGACTCACTGACCTTTTGCGGACAGTGTAGATCAAGATCAGACTGCACAGAACGTGCAGTCTGATCTTTGATATACTTTGTCCGATAAGGAGATATCTTTACCCCAAGGATACCTTTGAAATGACGAAATTTGTTTTTTTACTTATTTTAAACATATTTTATTGCCAAAATAAAATACAGGTACTTCATGATACATGTTTTTTTACTATAGGTTGAAAAGTTTCATTTCGCTTATTTAGCAGGACAAGGGCGAAGAAAAGTATCTCATAAGTCAATAATTAATCAACAAAATGTTGAAATCGAACAGACTACCCTGGAGAAGCCAATTTTTCCCCCTCTGACATGAGTTTCATTACTTTCCCTCGCGGTTGAGTGGACAGCGTCACTATAATTTGATGGTCAATTTACGGACAAATGACCACTTCGAAATGGCTTCATCATCCGTTCGGAGACTGACCGTTGGTCATTTATTGAAAGTTGGGTCCCATTATCGAGTCAACTGGCCATCATTATGTTTTGACTGAACGCGTGTTTGGAAAATAATTATTCGGGGAATTATTCTTTTAAATTTTCAGCGCGATATATTATCTTTTGTAATATAATTTCCTTATATAATTTCCTTTGTTTGTTTGTCTGTCACTCTGTCTTTATCCCCCACCAAATCATGCTCATGCAAAAGGGGGCTTAATGCATCTTCGTTATGCATTATAACAATCAAGCCATCATAAAAAATATGGATCCATAATAGCCACTTTTTAAAACAACCGACAGAATCATGAGTTCGAGTGGTCCTTAGACATACAGAAAATTGACCAATAGCGAAAAGTTTCGGCCTAGGTCAGCCTGCGCGGACTGCGCAGGCTGATCTGGGTCGATACTTTTCGCAGATGCATTAAGCCCCCTTTTCACATGGCTCGAATAAAAATGAAAATCATCAGCTAATTGAAAACACCCAAAAACTGCGACTTCATAGCTCTTTTCTCCAGGTTACTCTCACCGCATCGGACTGCGTAGACTTAGGATCTGACTGCAAGTTCTGTGCAGTCTGATCTTGGTTTACAATATCAACAAAAAGCGTCTTGAGTTCCACACACCAGCCTAAGGGCAATAAAAATTCTGTTCGTCTTTTGTTTTTCTCTTGAACATTTTTCAAGGTGTCATAATATTTTTTTCAAATTATTCTCCCATAAAAACTGAAATTATAATTCATAAATCAGCCGATATCTGAATGGGATATCTAAATTTACCAGTTTTTCCATTGACAGCAACAAAACGTTTTATTACTCTACAATTATTGCTGGTGCGCTACTCTGACATTTTATCAATTCTTTGTTCTCTTCCCCCCCCCCCCGCCACACACACACACACTCACACTTTCTCGTCTGATGACAGATCACGGTCCGTATTTACGAACCATTCTTAAGAACATTCATAGTCATATTCTCGAAGATTTTTTTTTTTTCATTTGAAAGTAACGCAACTTCTGATTGGCTAAGCTAAACGGTTTAGCCAATTAGAACTTGTTTTACTTTCTAAATTTATAATTAGACAAAGAATGTTTTGTGAATACGATCTCAGGTAGTAGCAGAAAGGGCTTTGTAATGGCATCACAGAATAATCTATCTGAACTTGGATCCACACCGCTCAGTTCTTGATTATTTTGTATGACAAACAATTGGAGCTATATTTTCAAATCTTCAAAAAAAAAGTCTAGTGCAATTTTTGCAGCGATAATATCATTTCGGAAATCGTTAATGTCACGTTCTGTGCTGTCTGATCTTGATCTACACTGGCTACAAAAAGGTTCTTTAGTCGCACTTAGCAGTTTAATGGGTTAAAATGTGTACAAATTAAGGAATTTCAATTTGGCCACAAAAACTGGAGAAAGAAAACGTTGTTCAGATGACGATATTGAGGACTGACGAACACCATTCTTTTATATACTATTTGATAGAACCCTTAACTCTTTCCAAACAATCCCGAGTTTTAACGACCCTGAAGAAAAAGACGAATGAAAACATTTTGGACAATGGAGAAAATGGTGATAACCAGCATTTTGTCTTTTTTCCACAATGTTTTCTATCCTTCCGAATAATAATAATACAATAAATTTCGAGTTTTGCGTCATATTTATTTTGTTGTCTGAAAAAAACTTTCGATTTGGTGATGTCTATCATTTTTTTTGTGTGGTAAAGAGTTTTAATATGTGAATCTAAATAAAACATAATTTAATCAGTCATTTAATCACGTGGCGTCAGCCCCTAGAGACTAGAATAAACGAAACGGACATTAAATATTTCCAACAGTAATATCACTCGCGTGTAGCAAGTTATTTGCTGTTTTTCCAGAATACTTACAAAAATTGGACAGTGCAGGTCAAAGGTTAGACTGCGTGTTTTTTTGCAGTTATATATAATAGAGAGAGAGAGAGAGAGAAAGAAAGAGAGAGAGAGAGAGAGAGAGATGTGAAAAGAGGGTTTAATGCATCTGCAAAAAGTACAGGTTGATCTCGGTCGATACTTTTTACTTTTGGTAAATTTTCTGCATGTCCATTCTTCCATAGAATTCAGCCGGTTCTCAAACAAAATGGCTTTTATGGATTCCTAATTATGCTATGATTCGCATTGTATAATGTATCACGGGGATGCATTGAGCCCCCTTTTGCTAGAGCATGGGGAAAAAGACATATTCGCGCTCGGTCCCGTAGTGGTTGCGAAAAGCATGTACATGCATTCTTTTTTAATTCGCGTTAATGCCAGGAGAAGGGAGCAAAATGACCGATCTAAATTCAGGCAGTTTTAATCATTCTGTTTCAAATTCATTGTTTTGCCCTAAACAACCGTAAAATGCAAAGCGTAATTTTAGCTGTCAACTCTGAAATTTACAAGTGACAGATTTCACGAGCTGAAATGAGCAAGTCAGCTTCTTTGCGCATGTTTATTCGGACTTGGGTCAGAGGTTATTTACAGCCCACGACCACGCACGGGTGGACATTGGCCAGGCTATAATCGAGAGGACATAAAATAGCAGGAGTTATGACAGAAATTTTAGTTTAGGGCGGCTGGTCAGGTGCAGTACTGGCAAAATGCCTAGATTTCAAGTTTTGTAACAATCTGTCTGTCACCATGATTTCCTTTGTTTGTTTGTCTGTCACTCTGTCTTTATCCCCAACCAAATATTTCCAGTTAAGTACTTCTATGGAAAAAGAAGAACCAAACAGTTTAAAGCCATGAACTAATAATGAGTTCAAATTGGTATTTTAGTAGTATTTTTGGGGACACCTTTTTTTTTATTGTCATTACATGCTGCATTTTCTACATACTAACCCAAAAGTTGGGCATAGTCTCGGGACGTTTTTTGTTCTATTTACAACGTCATTGAATACCCGTGCAAGTAACGAAGAGCATTTAATGAAACGAAAACAGCTAAGTTTACTTGCGTGCGACCACAAAATATCGAATACGCGACATTTTGGTAAAAGGTTTAGAGAGACTTGCCAAAATGAAGACCGTCAAGTCCTGAGTACGTCAAAGCCAGTTCTCTTCAATAATTGCACGTCACAGAACGGAAACCGTAAACAATAGAGTGATTCCGAATGAAAATCATCTTTTTGTGATTTCCTGGTATTAGAGAGCTTCCTTTCATGAGGCGGAGTAATGTCTATCGAGCCGAAAGTGGAGAAATGACAAGTCAAAGCTTTTCGGCATGTTGTCGATATAGTGTTCGGCTGTCAAATTCTAGAAGGAAAATTGTGGACGACTTTCCTCTCTGTTATATACAGAAAAGTAACAGTAAATCTAATATTTTAGGACCTAGCACATCAGTTTATTCAGTAAATACTAAACAGCGAAACATTCTAGCAACAACGGGTATTAGAAAAGTACAAAATATCTGATTTGATCAATTAACCCTTTACCACACAATCCCGAGTTTTAACGACCCTAGGGAAGAGGCCCTTTGAAAACATTGTGGGAAATGGAGAAAATGCTGATAAAAATCATTTCCTCCTTTTCCAACATTGTTTTCTACACTTATAGATTCAGGTTTAAATAATTAAGCCATATTTAATTTTGTCGTCTGCAACAGCTTTGAATTTGGATGAGTGTAAAATTTTGTCGTTTGGAAAAGAGTTAAGTGTAGGTACAAAAATTAAACATATTTCTCCCTGGGGAAAAAAAATAAGAGGGAGGCTGCAACTCGTATTGCAGGCATGAGACAGCCAGATACAGGTAGACACAGAGACTTACTAACAGAAACAGCGGTACAGACAGTTACAGATAAAGATTCAGACAGCCGGATACAGGTAGACACAGACTTACTTACAAAAACAGAGGTGCAGACAATTACAGATAAAGATTCAGACAGCCGAATACAGGTAGACACAGAGACTTACTAACAGAAACAGGGGTGCAGACAGTTACAGATAAAGATTCAGACAGCCGGATACAGGTAGACACAGAGACTTACTAACAGAAACAGCGGTACAGACAGTTACAGATAAAGATTCAGACAGCCGAATACAGGTAGACACAGAGACTTACTTACAGAAACAGGGGTGCAGACAATTACAGATAAATATTCAGACAGCCGGATACAGGTAGACACAGAGACTTACTAACAGAAACAGAGGTGCAGACAGTTACAGATAAAGATACAGACAGCCAGATACAGGTAGACACAGAGACTTACTAACAGAAACAGGGGTGCAGACAGTTACAGATAAAGATTCAGACAGCCGAATACAGGTAGACACAGAGACTTACTAACAGAAACAGCGGTACAGACAGTTACAGATAAAGATTCAGACAGCCGAATACAGGTAGACACAGAGACTTACTTACAGAAACAGAGGTGCAGACAATTACAGATAAAGATTCAGACAGCCGAATACAGGTAGACACAGAGACTTACTAACAGAAACAGAGGTGCAGACAGTTACAGATAAAGATACAGACAACCAGATACAGGTAGACACAGAGACTTACTAACAGAAACAGAGGTGCAGACAGTTACAGATAAAGATACAGACAGCCAGATACAGGTAGACACAGAGACTTACTAACAGAAACAGAGGTGCAGACAGTTACAGATAAAGATACAGACAGCCAGATACAGGTAGACACAGAGACTTACTAACAGAAACAGGGGTGCAGACAGTTACAGATAAAGTTTCAGACAGCCGGATACAGGTAGACACAGAGACTTACTAACAGAAACAGGGGTGCAGACAGTTACAGATAAAGATTCAGACAGCCGGATACAGGCAGACACAGAGACTTAGAAACAGAGGTGGAGACAGTTATAGATAAAGATTCAGACAGAGTCTGGTATAGGCAGAGACAAGATAAAAACAGACAGAGACAGCTACAAATGAAAATATACGGAGACAGACAATGACAATGCAGATAGAGACAGATACAAACCAAGACGGTAGATGGAGACAGTGATTGTTGGATAGAGACAGGGATAGGAAAAGACGGATAACGATAGGGACAAACATGGACAGACACAGAAAGGTTAGGAACAGACGGAGAACGATTCGGACAAAGAGAAACATGTACATCAGCCCAGTTCTGTGAAAACGGGATTCAATATGCGTCTGCAAAAAGTATCGACCCATGTCAGCCTGCGCTGTCCGCGCAGGCTGACATGGGTCGAAACTTTTTGCTATTTGTAATTTTTCTACATGTACCAGGGACCAGTCTACCTCGTGATTCGGTTGGTTCTTAAACAAAATGGATTTTTATAGAGTAATTATGTGATTACATGTATTTGGTTGGTATATTGCATTACAGAGATGCATTTAACCCATTTTTACAGTGCATGGCCCACATAAAGCTACAGACACAGAGAAAGACGAATAGAGACAGACACAAAAAAATCATACATATACAGACAGGGCAAGATACCGAGAGATACATATAGAGATGATATAGAGACAGATATGGACAATGTCAGATAGAGAACGGACACGGACTGGGAAAGGTACAGACAGACAGATTCAGTCGGAGACAGACACAGATTTCATTTATTTTATGGTACTTTACGCTGCATTTAACATAATTTTAGTCATATCACGTCGACAGCTCGTCTATTCATGTGTGTCCGTGGTTTAATCAGTACCAGTCGAGGGTTCTGAAGTGTCTTGCTCAAGGACATTCCCGCAAAGAACCCAGCGATTCGACTGAGGATCGAACGAGGGGCATCCCGATTGAGAATCCGCCGTCACCCTCACCATGTATAATTAACTAAGCCACATAGAAAGAGAATAATACGTGTTCACACAGACAATGGTACGGGCAAGCAGAGGAGAAGCGAAGAGGGCTGTTACCTTGTGTGGCTTTCCATTGCGAATGTGGAGATTCAAACCCGGACTTTCCGACTATACTTGACATAGATGTGTGGTGCCCATAACCTGAAAGGAGAATGTTTCTGTTACATTTACCTCAACCCATTACCAAACAATTCCAAGTTTTATCGACATCGAGGCTTGAAGACTTTTGAACACATGGTGGGAACCACGCCCTAGTTTCTTTCCTAGAACAGAAAAAATCTCATAATTTGAGTCATATTTGATTTGTCGTCTGCAAAATCTTTCAATTTGGACAACTTTAAAACCATGTCATCTGGTAGAGAGTTAGTCGATGTGACACTGTAATGTGAAGTGTAGATCAGAGGGGTTCATGTCATTTTACTTTAGATATCTTTAAGTTACTGTGACTTCCTATTTGACCAATCAGATGGCCAAACATTTATATCATGCGCAAAGACGGGATGGGAATCCACACTGTTTGAATGAAAAGATGCATGATTTGCTTTCTGTTTCCAAAGTAAGACGAGAGAAAACCACGCAATACTACCTGAAATACTAGAAATAAGTCTGGAAAATTCAAATGATTTGTAGAGGCCACTTGGCGTAATTAGTCCCGGCCATAAACCATCCAATGGCAGCTCGAAATTGGTGACAGAGAGCACCTGCTGAGCATGCGCATTTTTGCTCTTTTTAACCCTGTACAAATGATCCCAAATCTTTCCAATACTGAGGGGAAGGGGAAGCTTTTAAAATAATGCGGATAAAAGGTAAAATACTAGTAACCAGAATATTCTCCCATTTCCTGAATGGTTCTACCCTTTCAAATATATATCAGTTCATTTTAGACACTTTTAATTTATCGCCTGCAAATGCCTCAACATTGTCGTATCCTGAATTTCGTCTGGTAAAGAGTTCATCGTGTTCATTATTTCAATTAATAACAATCAAACATTGGAAAGCTTGATGGTCGTGTATATCGGTCGATTTCGTGTCCTAATTTAGACAATAAAAACTAATATCAAGTTCATGTAAGTTATTTATCGCAGTCGAATCGCTTGAAATGGTTTGAAATAGTAGTGTATAGGTAAAGCGTAAACCTACGGCTTTACAGGTTCTTGGTTCAAACGGAGTGATAAGCGGTGTCAACCTTTGGTCCTACCCGAGTTCATTCGACAAACCTCAGGTGATCTGGTGATCAAGTTAGATGTAGGTACGGAATCGGCCGAGTTGTGACGAGTGTACCCGAGTTGTGGAGCGAGTACTGCTTTGGATTTCAGGAGGCAATCGTCGAGAGCGAGTGATCAATGTTATATTGACTTGTTTTGTAAATGATGTAAAAGACGTATATTGTAGCCATGCTCTGTGAAAAGAGGGTTTGATGCATCTGCAAAAAGTATCGACCAGGGTCCGTATTCACCAACCATTCTTAAGAACGTTCTTAGACTTATTCTTCAAGATTTTCCAAGTTTGAAAGTAACACAACTTCTGATTGGCTAAACCAAACGGTTTAGCCAATCAGAAAGTGTGTTACTTTCAAATTTGGAAAATTTTGGAGAACAAGACCAAGAATATTCTTAAGAATGGTTGGTGAATACGGACCCTGGTCAGCCTGCGCAGAAAATGTTTGCTATAAGTCAATTTTCCACATGCCAAAGGACCAGTTAACCTCGGGATTCAGTCGGTTGTTAGACAATATAGACTTTATGAATCCATAATTATGAGATGACTTGCGTGATATAATACATCAAGGAAATACATTAAACTTCTTTTTGCCGTAGTGCTGCGAATTTTATTATTTTAAGCAGTAAAAATATATACAAATGAAAATACATGTAGTAATAGTTATAATAATGATTTAAATTTTGAAAATCAATGCCTCATTATTCGAACGTGCATTAAGGTGATTTTTTTTATTAAGTGTTGATGTAATCAGTGATTTTGCGAGCTATCAAAACTTTTGTTGCACTGTTAGAATTTATATTCTAAGTTGATAGTTGCTAAATAGTTCTTATCATTAATGTGTAGTTACAGACCTGTTTATGTACTGACTTTTGCAGAAAAAATTTTCCGACTAAAATACAAACATCAGATAACATCAGACAAGACGTAAAGGAAAATTTGTATTTACACAGTGTCAGATTCGGTCCGATAATATGGAATGATATGGAATACGTAACCCGCGCGCGGACTACTTTCAGCTTGGTTTCACATTATTTTGATTGGTCAAAATGCTACGTCATAACATTCATCCACCATTTATTAAAAGTTGTTAGGGGTCATGCGTGGCTTGTTGGTAAAGCGTAGGACTCGTAGCCTGGAAGCTCGACCCTCACTGGAAGCAATGGGCAAGACACTTCAGAGCCATAGTCTATTACTGGTGAAACCCATACACATATATGTGCATGAATATGTGAGCTGTCGCCGTGATGTGACTGAAATAATGTTGAAAGCGGCGTAAAGCACCATTCAATCAATCAATCAGTCATTCATAACAAGCAATTAATACCCACTACAACACTATTTTACTATCTGATAAAGCGAATGCACGGATATTCGATCTAATGTCTTAAATCTATGAGGTATTCGGTCCAGATGGGTTTAGTTTACATCCCAATTTGGATTACATTTCCTGTAACATGAAAGTTCTTATATTTCCATGATGCCTTTAAAACCCGTCAACTGCAGGGACCTTAAACCTCGCTACGGGGAGAAACCGTTGAGTATAAAATAAATCTTTTCAACCTACTTTTTTTTTTTTCACAATCCGTCAAAATACACATTATCGACTTTCCACAATGAACTAATGGAAAAGAAAACAAAAATGGTTTTAATGTACATTTCATGTTTGCTTTTGTCTTATACAAAGTTTATTTCAAAAATAGTTCATTAATTCTATTTCCAGTGATGACGAACGTTTTTTTTTTTTAACTCCATTTTCTAGTATAATAGAATCATGTCTCTTTTTGTTGCATTTACATCATAGTAAACGGCTTTATGGGAGTTTGCTTTTCAAGTCGAGTTTTGAAACGTGTGTGATCATTTTTATGGTCTCAATTAACCCTTTACCGGGCAACGAAACTTTAGACTGGTCAAAATTGAAAGCTGTTGCAGACGACAAATAAACTGTGGCCCAAAAATTGAAATTTGATTTGGGAAGAGTTGAAAACATTGTGGGAAAAGGTGAAAATTCTGTTTACCAGCATTTTCTCCTTTTCCCACAATGTTTACACAAGGCATTTTCTACAGGGTGGTTAAAAGTCAGGATTGTGTGGTAAAAGATTGAGCCTTTACCAGACAACGAAATTTTAGACTGGTTCAAATTTAAAGCCTTTGCAGACGATAATTTAGATGTTTCTCCAAACAAGCAATTTGTATTTCAAAGGTCACAAGCATTTTCTCCTTTTCCTACAATAGTTTCAAAAGGCTTCTTTCTCAAGGTCTTCAGAGCTCGGAATTGTTTGGTAAATGGCCTGAAAGAATCTATTTGGGTGAATAAACGGGCTATCTCTAGATTTATAGATATTCAACGTACGTTCAAGGTAATTCTATTTGAATAATGGGTCTGGTAAAAGTGTGTGTGTGTGTGGGGGGGGGGAAGCGTAATGCATCTCCGTAATGCATGATACCAACCGAGCCATCACCTAATTATGGGTCCATGAAAGCCACTTTTTAAATAATAGACTTAATCATGAGGTAAACTGGTCCTTGGACATACAGAAAATTGATCTATTGCGAATAGTTTCAGCCCATATCAGCCTGCACGGACTGCGTAGGCTGACCTGGGTCGATATTTTTCGCAGATGCAATAAGCCCCCTTTGGCTCATTTAAAGGCGAATAAAACTAACATTTGGTCCAATTGTTTTTTTAGAAGAAAGTCAATAATTATTTTGTTAGGAAAGAGGTAAGGACGTGACTGTTTACACTTAGCTGGTTAAAAAAAATAAACTTAAAAAAAATGCCTTTGCTTAGATTCGAACCCATGACTTCCAAAACCGTCAGTCGGCGACTCTACCTATACATCCGAGCAGGTGCTATCCACCCAAGTGAAAAAAAGTGTGCACACTTTGTTACGCAATAATTTCTACCCCGGTACTAACGGAATCATGAAGAAATTTTACAGGACAAATACCAACAACCTGGGTAATTCCTTGTGTTTTCCACAAGTACTTCTATCCTTATTTCTGTTAAAAATCAATCTTTGTATGCCAATCAAAAATTACCTGTCTTATATAACATTTTCTGGAAAAAAATTAAACAGAATCTGGTTCAATGACTCTTTAAAGGTACTGCTTCATTTTATTAAACAATTGACCAATAATAATAATAATAATAAGGATGATGGTCAGGATATTTCTGCGTGTTTTGCTTTGAAGGGAATTTGGATACACGATTATTTCGCCCTTTTTTTTCTTTATTCTTTTTTTCCTATACTATTCAAGTTTGAATGTTTCAATGTGAAAAGAAACCTAAATATTCAAGTAGTAACCTTTTACCAAATAATTTCGTGTTTTACACGACCCTGAAAAAAAGTAGCGATTAAAATATTGTGGGAAAAGGAGAAAATGCTGGTAACCAGCATTTTCTCCATTTTCCGTATGTTTTCCACACTTTATAAGACAAAACTCCATCCTTTTATTATAATTTGTCTGCAAATGCTTTCAATTTGGTCAAGTCAAAAATTTCAGAATTGTCTGCTGCAATTTTTTTCGAATGTTATCTTTCAAAGAACTAGAATCGTTGTAATCTGCTTGTGCGAACAGTGTAGATCCAAGATTAGACTGCACAGAACGTGCAGTCTAATCTTAGATATGCACTCTTCGTCACTTTGCTACATTTGCTGTTTAATATAACCCCTGAGATAGAAATATTTCGGCTTTTTCTCCTGATTGGAAAGATCCATTCAATAATTTCAGAGCTCAAAGAGTTCATGAGATGAGTTAACTATGTACCAAACGACAAAAATTTTAGACAGGTCCAATTTCAAAGCATTTGCAGAAGACAAATCAAACGAGGCTAAAATGATTGGATTTGTTTCTGAAAGGTTAGAAAACATTGTGGGAAAAGGCATTTTCTCCTTTTTTTCAAAAGTCTTCTTCTTTAGGACCGTTAAAACTCGGGATTGTGTGGCAAAGGCTTACCTCTTTACTAAAAGACAAAAACTTAGCTTTGTTCAATTGATAGCATTTGCGGACGACAAAATAAAAGACTCAAAAATTAAAATTTACTTTTGGAAGGGTTAAAAATATTGTTGGAAAAGGAGAAAATGCTGGTTACCAGCATTTTCTTCTTTGCCAACAATGTTTTCAAAAGTCTTTTTCTGTAGGGTCAACAAAACTCGGGATTGTTTGGTAGAGGGTCAAAGTAGACATGGCACTTACTTTGTGGTGAACCCTGTTGCGCTGACCAAGCCTTGCTGAAACTTGCTTCTGAAATAAGACAGGGAAAAGTAGTATCAGGGCGAGTTTTCTTCTTTTCTTTATAACAATGATTAAAAAGAAAATAATAATAATGATAATAATGATAATAATAATAATAATAATAATAATAATGAAGATGATGATGATGATGATGATGATGATGTGTCTCCCATGTTTACTTTTTTGTTTTCATTTTGAATTATGGTGTGAGTTGACAAATAATGAAATAAGTAAATGTTGTTAAAAATACACCCTTACAGCCAGAGAGTAAAAGAAAAACATTGTTAATACTTGGAATTGGGTAGAATGGCTCGGAATGTGGTCAGCTGTGTAAACATAGATAAATTACCGATATGTATGGTGTAAGGGATAGAGAAACTGAAGAGTCCTCATTTAAAACCGGAAACGACAATAGTGATTTCTTTGAAGGCTGCTAAAAAATGAAATGCGTTTTCTTTCTGTCTTAATCTGCGCAACCTTGCAACCGTCAGGGGTATAGGGCTAACATTTGGCATGAAGAGTACAATAATGATTATACAAGTAGTTTCATAACATATTATGAAACTGGGTAAAAACCGGCTGAAAACGAGTATAGATGTATCTTGAAGGCAAAATGAAGACTAACTTAAGGTATTTATTCTACCAATTTTTGGTTAAGGGAAAGAGAATATAGTTAACAAATTAAACTATATATAAAGTCCGCACTCCATCCTTAACCCTTTACCACACAATCCCGACTTTTAACGAGCCTAGAAAAGAAGCCTTTTGAAAACATTGTGGGAAAAGGAGAAAATGCTGTTAACCAGCATTTTCTCCTTTTCTCACAGTGTTTTCTTCCCCTTCCAAAACAAATTTCAATTTTTTAGTCACAGTTATTTTGTCGTCTGCAAATGCTTTCAATTTGGACCAGTCTTTAATTTTGTCGTTTGGTAAAGAGTTAAGGTAAATCATTATTAGCATTCATTTCCCTTAAAATACAGATTGTCTGGTACAAGGTTAACCCTTGTCCTGCTAAATAAGTTAAATAAAACTTTCAAGCCGATAGTTAAAACCCGAATAATGTTATTTTTCACTTATTTTTTGGAGAGTAAAATGTCCATATCGGACGGTGTAGATCCAAGATCAGATTGCACGTTTTGTGCAGTCTGATCTTGATCTGCACAGTCCGCAAAAGGTCAGTGAGCCGTACGTAGCAGCTTCAATGTTAGAAGACGTTCTCAAACAAAGGGTAGTATAAAGCTATGATCAAACTGAATAGTGCAATTTTCAAGAATTTGTCAGTTTTTTTTTTTTAATCTGTTCGTTAAATGTCAAATAATGAAAAAGAAATTATTCTGTTAGAAAACAAAAAGACTTATCATTGCAATTGTCATAGCGTTTAAGTTAGATTAGCTCACATAAAGCGGGCTGTGTTCACATAAGATCAGACTGAACATAATGAAATTATGTGCTGTCGGATCTCTATTGATGCTAAAAGCAATGTAATTTCTGAATCGCACTTGAGTGGTCAGACATCTACCTCTTTCAGCCAATTAGGCGTAGGCGAACGTCATACATTGTTGACTTTTTCAGCCCCACGGGCGAAAACGGGCCTTTGTAAACGAAAAAGATTTAAATCAGACTGCACAGAACGTGGAGAGTCTGATCTTGGGTCTACATCGTCCAAGCAGTGGATTGTATTTTCAGCCATCAAAACGTTGAGTTTATGATTGAACCACGCTCTAGCAAAAGGGGGCTTAATGCATCTTCGTGTTAATTATACCAAGCAAGTCATTACATAATGTTAATACTCAGTTTTCTTTCTTCATTTACTCAAACTCTTTCAGCGTGGCGGGGGGGGGGGGACTGAGCCATGCTGTGTGAAAAGGGGGCTTAATGCATCTGCGGTGGCCTGTAGACCCATAAAATCCATTTTGTAGAACAACCGGCTGAATCCTGAGGCAGAATGGTCCTTGGACACACAGAAAATTGACCGATAGCGAAAAGTTTCGGCCCAGGTCAGCCTGCGCGGACTGCGCAGGCTGACCTGGGTCGATACTTTTCGCAAATACGTTAAGCCCCCTTTTTACAGAGCATGGCTCAGTTTTTTTTTTTTTTTTTTTTTTTTTTTTCCCTTTCGCTGAAAGAGTTTGAGTAAATGAAGAAAGAAAACTAAGTATTAAAAACATATGAACCATGCTCTGGGGAAAACGGGGTTTAATGCATCTCCGCAATGCGTTATACAAAGCAAGTCATCGCATGAATATGGATCCATAAAATTAATTTAGTCTAACAAATGGCTAAATCTAGACATAGAAAAATCCTTGGACAAGCAGAAAATTAACAAAACTAATAGCCAATGTAAATCCAGGACTGCAGAGGCTGACACGGTTCGATACTTTTTGCAAATGCATTCAACGCCCTTTTTCACAGAACATGACTCATGGAGATTTCCGTTTCATCCATTTCATTCTATGGACGACCGTGTCGCAGCAGCCGGTTTTTAAAAGAACGTGAGAAATAGAGAAAAAGCAAAAATATAGTTTGTGATCATTTCGGTAGTCTAAGCACACGAGGGGATAAATTCACGGGATTGGATCAGACCAGAACGGGCCGGATCCGATTTCATAGTGTTTTACTCTATCGTTTGTATCATTATTAGTGGTAATAATGTGCACTCAACCAGTTTTTTTTTTACATAATAAATTGAGTTTCTAAGGTCCAATCCAGTTTTAATACAAGACCCGGTCCGATTCACAAACGCATTTTTATGTACAGCGGAACTGTGACTTAACCCTTATCCTGCTAAATCGTTTGAATCATCATTAAGAGTAATAATAATGTACATTCAAAACCAGCCTTTTTTTTACATAATGAACTGGGTTTCGAAGGTCAGGTCCAGTTTTCAAACCAGACCCGGTCCGATCCAGTGAATTTACCATACTGTCAATTTTGGCGAAATCAGTGCTACGCACCTCTTGCCTTTAACGATAGATAGACAACTCTTTCAGTGCCATTGGCGACTTAACCCTTTCCCAAATAAGCTCTGGTTTTCACGTGTCTGCAGTACAAGTCTTTTGAAAACACCTTGGGAAAAGGAGAAATTGCTCGTAATGAGCAATTTCTCCTTTTCCCACAGTTTCTGCCATTTTCATCAAATTTAAAATTGTCGTCTGCAAACTCTTTCAATTTGGACCAGTCCAAAATTTATCGTTTGGTAAAGGGTTAAGTAGCTTTCGCGGACGGTTTAGATCAAGATCTGACTGCAGAGAACGTACAGCCTGATATTGGATCTGCATCGTCCTCTACATGATGCCTAATTTTGGTCAAAAACGCATCTTTTATGTGCAGCGGAACTGTTACTTCAGATCTCGAAAAATAGATTCGGATTTGTTAAGCTAACAACGAACGAGTTACTAATAACGAAAGATTAACTAATAAAGCATACAGGCTCTGCTCTGGCAAAATGGCGTTAAATGCATCTCCGTGATGCATGATACCAAGCAAGTCATCATATAATCAGGGATCCATAAAATCTATTTTTTTCTAACAACCTTCTGAATCTTGAGGTAGGATAGTGTTTGAACATCCAGAAATTTACCGAAAGCAAAATGTTTCGACGTTGGTCAGCCTCTGCGGACTGCGCAGACTGACCTGGGTCGATACTTTTTAACAGAAGCTTTAAACCGTCTTTGCACAGAGCGTAGCTCATTTACATCTTCACTACCTGGAAACATGAACCCGGAAAATCCGGTATAGGAGCACTGCCGGAAGTACTCTGACTGCTTCAGCGCATGAAATTGTAAATTATCCTCATACGTCCTCTCGTAAAACTTAAGCGTCATGTTGAATACTGTTTGATATTATTATTACTAATATGATAATATCATTTTCATTCAAACGTTTTAAGTTTAATGCATATAGAACGACTCTCAAACTCTGACTTTAAATGTTTACAACATTTCGATACATATTGCTTTTATAGTCACTAAATAGTTATTCAGAGGGCTGTAGATTTTCCAGCTTTAGTAATTTGTTTTTGATGTGTAAGTTGCCACTATAAAGAGGTTATAATGTATGTTGTTAAGCTTTGAGAACCATACAAATGCAAAAAAAAAACAAACGGTAAATCACTTTTCCACAAGAACCATTTTTTGTTCTATTTTTAGTTTAGTGAAGCACTGACAGACAAAAAGTGTGCCAATATCCATGATAATAAAACACAAGCTTCAGAATCGTTTCTTCATATTCCGATTTTGAATTTCGTCATTCAAAATAAGTCACTTTTCCAATGCTGTCTCATGTAAATTATAATACACCCAATCTTTCAACGCGAGACGATAGTTACACCGGAATTCTGTATTCGTATGAGGTTTTATGCCAACCCGCGCCTCTCTGAAAATTAACCAATCACGGAAAAGGAAGCGTTTATCGTTCCCCAATATTTATTCGCTGAGTCGATTAACCCATTATGTTGCCTATTTTTACAGCTTCACTGCGTAAAACAAATGTGACTGAAACAAGTAACGTTAATATAATGAAAATGTGGTCCAAATATGCTGTAAATACTAAACCTATTGTTGAAAAATCATTCTATTGTCCAGAGTTAATGTTCATTTAAAGTCAAACTTAAATACACGTAGCTTCAGAAATAAAAAATTGTAAAAGAAAGATTCAGAACAAATTTCAGAATGAGGCAAAGGGACAAAAAAAAAATAAAAAGATTCTTTCGTGTGATTTTAGTACCAGAATTATTTGTTTTACCACAAAAGAAAAATTGACGAAAGAGATGGGGGCTGTCTGACGCAGTAGAATGGCAACGCCCCTTTGCATCTCTTGACTTCTTACTTAAAACATCACATAGTGTTGTTACAAATAACAAAAAAAAAAAAAAAAAAATCATCATGAATTGTAATCATTGTGGATCATTATCATGGATCATCATCATCATCAGTATCATCACCGCCATCATCATTGTCGTCCTCGTTCTCGTCATTCGTTCGTTAAGACTTTGTTCGTTCCTAAATTAAATCAGTTGCCATTCATTCATTCATTTATTCATTCATCTAATAAGCTCTCTTTTGTCCTTTATTTAAAATTTCAATAATATGAGGGTAAATCTGACGGTATGTCGATTTCAGGTCGTTGGTTCGAATCCCTAGCTCGGTCATTCGTCGAAATTTTTTTGTCATTTTTAAATTTTCTGCAAATGACAGGACCATTCTACCTCAAGACCCAGTCTTATGTTAGACTAAATGGTTTTAATGGATCCATCATCATGTGATGACTTCGTATAATGCATCACAGAGATGCATTTAAACCCCTTTTGCCAGAGCATGGCTCATATTGTATGGCTATCCAAGAATTAAAAAAACAAAAAAAAACCTAGCCCTAAGGTTCTAGTGAGTCAAATTTTAGGTCCTTTGCGGACAGTGTAAATCACGATCAGCTAGAGATTCGAATCATCGACCAGTTCCTTCTCAGTCCTGTACGTTGTTGACTGAGCTCCCGGGCTCGGAAACTTTTCCCTCGGACGGAAAATGTCCTTCGTATGCTTTACCTATATTTCATTTTTTTTTTTTTTTTTTGTTAAATTCTTTACAAGTTGAAAATTAGCCTACACAGTAATAGGTTAACTTGTTTTTTAACCATTGGATAATTTTTTCCATTTCGAGCGTTAAATTCTAATCTATCGATAAAAAGCTTATCAGTACCTCTAAAAGCTACGAGGCGCGACCTCAAAACATTATGTGATAAAATTAATGATTCGTTTTCACACGGAGACTGGACCACAAAATTTTAATTCCTTAATGCCACTATAACTCGGCACCAGACGAGAAAAGTTTAGACTTGTCCAAATTGAAAGCATTTGCAGACGATCAATTTAATGTCCCTTCAATCATGGGATTTCGGCTTTGAAATAACAAAAAAAAAAAAACATCGTGGGAAAAGGAGAAAATGCTGGTTACCAGCATTTTCTCTTTTTTTCTCCTTTTTACCACAATGCTTTCAAAAGTCACTTTTCCCAGAGTCGTCAAAATTTAAAAAACCATCATGCCACTATAACTCGGTACCAGATGAGAAAATTTTACATTTGTCCAAACTGAAAGCATTTGCAGACGATCAATTAAATGTGGCTCCAATGATTGAATTTCGGCTATGAAATAGACAAAAACATTATGGGAAAAGGAGAAAATGTTGGTTTTTCTTTCTTTTCCCACAATGTTTTCCAAAGTCACTTTTTCCAGGGTCGCTTTTCTTCTCCTCCCCCCCCCCCCCCCCCCATGTTTTAAATGGTTCGTTTGCTAAAGATCGTTTGTTTAAAGGTCAGCTCATTACTTTCTTAAACAACTTAAACGGCACGATTTTGGATTCAGCATTATGCAGATATGGTATAAGCACAATGAGTGGTAGTAAATTAGATGAAAAATTGTAAATATAGCTATTTCTCTCCATTTGTCCTCATGTTTTCAAAAGCGGTTTTCACCCAGACATAAAAGTCGTCTGCTTCAGAAAATTGTCAGTTGCATTCTTCTGAAATCAAATTCCCTAAGCTTCTAAGCAAATAATGTTCCTAAATGTGCCTTGTGATATTTATAGCCTTTAAACAAATCTTGTTAGAGAGAGAGAGAGTAGTAAAGTTTGGCAAATGCATAATATTTACGTGCAAAGACATGAGAATTTGGAGCACCTAGACAAGGTGAATTGGCGAGGGAGAAGGAGAGAGTTGGGCGGAACATGAGCGACTTTAAAACACAGACTTGCTGATAGAAAACTAGAAGGACGGAGATATGGTGGGAGAAGCGACAGGCCGTTATAAACATTCTAGAATAATTTATTGCTCATTTGAACGCAAGAAAAAAATAAACGAGATACTTTAAAAGAGGAAATGTTTACGGGAGCATGGCATTTGCTCGTTTATCGATCATCATAATCAATCTCGGTCGATAGAGACTAAAATCTAACACGTAAAATGCTTTACCTCCTCTCAAAGAAATCCCTTCACAGCACCGGAAATGAATTTTGTCAAACCGGAAATATGTTCGGAAACCGGAAGTTAGGAACTATGGGAATGAAAATGGCGGACGCTACAAATTATTGGTTGAGGTATATGACCACGCGATGCTGTGTGAGTGTACATATCAAACAGTCAGACTTTTTCTCTCACCCCTTGAAAAAACCGAGAATAGATTTCTTGTAAGCTATTGGCTAGATATTTCGATAGACATTTCAAAATAGGTAGGATTTAATTGTGTGCCAAATACCGGTAGACAAAAAGAAACCGAATGGACAAAGATCCACAGTCCAATAGTTTACCCTCTCTGTTCTAATCTGCTCCTTATAGTGAGCTGTTTTTTACCAGCCATAGTGTAAATCAATAATTAGCCCTAAAAGCACTTTTGCGATCAATGTAGATTAAGGTCAGCCTACACTCAAAAAAAAAAAAGGTGTAGTTTGATTTTTGATCTACAGTGATTGCTTTACTGAGAACTCTAAAAGAAAAAGCGACATCGAAAATTAACTTATCTAGTCTAAATCCCCTCAAGCGCCTTTAAAAACTATAGCTGCCTTTGCGGCCAGTATAGATCAAGATCAGTCTGCGCAAAACATACCGTT
Organism: Tridacna gigas; assembly: GCA_945859785.2. Lineage (NCBI taxonomy): Eukaryota > Metazoa > Mollusca > Bivalvia > Cardiida > Cardiidae > Tridacna > Tridacna gigas. The sequence continues at coordinate 61,949,718 of OX244034.2, read as the reverse complement.
AGATCCTTAGTCTACACTACTGGTTTGCTGAGACATTTATGGATAAAATCAACATTGAAATAACTTGTCTTATTACTAGACTCAAAATGTCTGTTGGGTTTTTTTGGCGCCCTAAGAGTAAGTATCGGAACATAGAAGCAGACTTCAATTTGAGCCTGGCTCTGGCAAAAGGGCGCTTAATGCATCTCCGTGATGTATTGTACCAATCAAATCATTACATAATTATGGATCCATGCACCTTTCAATCACGAGGTATACTGGTCCTTGAACATACAGAAAATTGACAAATAGCGAAAAGTTTCGGCACGGGCCAGCCTGCGCAGGCTGACCTGGGTCGATACTTTTAGCAGATGCATTAAGCCCCTTTAGACAGAGCATGGCTCATTCACATGAATACGTCCTCTTTTCAGTCCGTATACATGTGCAGTTAGAATTGCTGTTTCACAGTTGTCTTCAGTAGTAGGTGCTTCGGCACAGTCTCAAATTATTCGATAAGTTCGAGTTTCTACATTGTATTGCAGTCGATTTCCCCTCTGTGTGTGTGTGTGTGTGTGTGTGTGTGTGAAAACAGATTAAGCAACCCGGGCGTCAAAAAAATCTTTTACGGTATTTCAGATGCCATTTGCTCTAACCATTCCAGATGCAGTTCTAATTCTAAATTCGACGACTAACCTTCTGATTGGCTACGATAAAACTTCTCAACCAGTCAGATGTCTACTGTTGGAATTTCGAAATGAAGTTAATCAAGAATGGTCAGTGAATGCGGTCCCGGGTCTTTCGACCACCCGGTAAAACTTCAAACAAATAGAAATCATACTTTGAAGTCTTTACCAGACGACGGCAAAATATTAGAAATGTCCAAACTGAGAGCATTGGCAGACGACAAATTAATGCGAATCCGAAAATTGGATATGATTTTATAGGGTTTGAAAACCTTGTTTGAAAAGAAGAAAATGCTGGTAATCACCAGCAGTTTCTCTTTTTTCTTTCCACAATGTTTTCAAAATATTTCAACCCCCCCCCCCCCCCCCCCAGTTTTAAAATACGGGTCTGTTTTGTAAAGGGTTAACAGTTTCCAATTTCCGAACCAAAGAATTACAGAAAAAAGGCATCGTCTTCCGTTGGCAAATTTAGTTTTCACTTTTGTTTGGATACTTTATGGGAAAGCACAACTTTGTTGTCAAAAAAAACAAAAACATTCTAAAAAGAAGAAAGAGAAAATAGCATTCTCATGTGAGCCATGCTCTGGCAAAAAGAGGGCTTAATGCATCTCCGTGATGCATTATACAATGCAAGTCATCAATAATTATATCTCCAACAAATGACCCAATCTTGAGGTAGACTGGTCCTTGGACCTGCAAGAAATTGATTAAAAGCAAAAAGTTTCGGCACAGGTCAGCCTGCGCGGACTGCGCAGGCTGACCTGGGTCGATACTTTTTGCAGATGCATTAAGTCCCCTTTTCGCAGAGCATGACCCATATATTTGCATTCAAAACAAAAAACAAACAAACTGTTAGCCCCTATTATATATTGACACAGTCGCCGAATGCAAACAAAGATGTTAAATATCTAGCCAGCCACCTGTTCATGTATGCAACACTTTGGTAGAAATGTAAATAACAAAACAAATACGAAAAAGTAGTGCTTTTTCTCTTCTTTAAACGGTTACAAACACTGGTATTGTACAAAGACGCACCAGTTTGCTTTCATTTATTCTCCAGTCTTTGGTTTCATTTTCGTTTGATGTTTTTCCTATGCAAATTTTCCAGAAGAAAGATATGGCGGAATTTCGTGAGCGATTATTTCATTAGTAAATAAACGCTATGATACATTTCAATAATAAAACCGATAATATTTAAAGAAAAACGGTAAAAATCAAAGCGGTATTGATCTTTTTCTCTAGCTCGATACTCTTAGCACAATTTGAACAACGTAATGTAAGTTTTACAGACAGTGTAAGACAAGATCAGAATGCAAAAAACTGCAGTCTAAGTATTGATATAATTCGTCTGTTTTTATATAGATATTCGGGCCAAAACAGTTAAGAACCGTGTCTTGTGTACTGACAGGAAATATTTCATTTACCGAGGAGTCAAAGACATATTTTATGGTAGATGACTTAATTCTGGACAGGTCCAAATTGGAAGTATCGGCAGACCAGCAGACGACAAATTAAATGTGGCCCGATTGATTGTATTTGTCTAATAAAGGGTTAAAAACGTTGTGGGAAAAGAACTCAGGCCTGTTAAAACACGGGATTGTGTGTAAAGGGTTAATTCATTACCAAAGGACATTTTTGTAGGTTTGTCCAAATTGAAATCATTTGCAGACAACTAATCAAATGTGACTCAAATGATGAGATTTGTCCGTAGTAGATGACGAAAAACATTGTGGGAAAAGGAGAAAATGCCACCATGTTTTCAATAGCCCTTTTCTAAGGGCCAATTTTTTTTTTTAGAATTTCTGGTCGTCATTGCAGCAGGATTCATTGTTCTCTTATTGCAGATCGTTTTGCCTATAATGGCTATTTGTGAAAGCCGCCAGTGGCTTTGGAAGACTTTTCCGTGAAGCACTCTGAACCCTTCTGCTGAATATGTGAAATGAAACTTTCAAGCCGATAGTAAATACCAAGATTTTACTATTTCAAGGGTATTTTTTTTTTTTTTTTTTTTTTGCGGGGGGGGGGGGGGGTGGGTGAGATATCTCCTAATCGGACAGTGTAGGTCCAAGATCAGACTGCACGTTCTGTGCAGTCTGATCTTAATCTACACTGGAGGCACTAGGTCAGTGAGTCGCGCTTAGCAACCTAAGGGTTAGAGCGAGCATCAAGGAAGCATGTATGGATAGGTACACTGATTAAGGGGCGTTAAATCACGGGACTGTTTGGTAAAAAGGTTAATAATCCATTTATACCAGCAAGTTCACTTACTTCAAAATAAAGACATCCCTTAACCCGTTCACCGCCATACGCGAAAACAGGGACTTTTGCGAACGGCATAGATCAAGATCAGACTGCACAGAACGTGCAGTCTGATCTTTGATCTATGCCCTCCGCTTGTTTTGTCAAGCCTATATGATAAAAATCTTCCGGAGACTCAGTGGATTGTATTTACAGCCATCATAAGAGGCCGAATTAGTTTATTTGGCGCCGAAAGAGTTAAAATCCTTACTTCTTTTTTTTTTTTCGACACAAATGGCAAACTGGGAATGCTTTAAATCTTTTGATAAATCAATAACTCTGCTTTACTCTCACAAAAAATAATATCACAAATTGTGTCAAGGATATTGAGAGAAAATTTTATTGTAGAAAAGTTTTTTTTTTTCAAAAGTTTTGAAGCATCTCGGTATTTGAACAATTGCTTGCTACAAGCAATTGTCCTTTTGCATGAAATGTTCTCCAAGGTTTAAACTTATAAGGCAGTAGTACTACGGCGATGGGTTAATCTAGTATCGAAGACATACGACCCGTGCTCTCTGAAAGGGAGTTTAATGCATCTGCAACAGTATCGATTCAGGTCAGCAAGCACAGTCCGCGCAGGATGAACTGGGTCGGAACCTTTCGCTATCGACCAATTTTCTGCATGTCAAACGACCAGTCTACCTGATGATTAACGATTCAGTTTGTTGTTGGACAAATTGGATTTTTTTTATGAATCCATAATTATATGGCGATTTGCTTGGTATAATGTATCGGAGAGATGCAGTAAGCACCCTTTTTCCAAAGCATGGCTCAAACGTATTCTGCTGAATTTGAAATAAGACGCCTGGGTCCGTATTCACCAACAATTCTTAAGAATATTCTTGGTCTTGTTCTCCAACATTTTCTGGATTTGAAAGTAACACACCTTCTGATTGGCTAAACCATTTGGTTTAGCCAATCAGAAGTTGTGTTACTTTCAAACTTGGAAAATCTTGAAGAATAAGTCTAAGAACGTTCTTAAGAATGGTTGGTGAATACGGACGCCTGTATGTGTCTTGTAGCAGCGACCATTAGTAAAACAGTATGATTGTCCGACAAAACGGATGTATGGATCTATAATTATATGACTACTTGTTTGATGCTATACATCAGAGAGATGCAACCCCTCTTTTGCCAGAGCATGGCCCAAACGTTTTCAAAACCAACGCTTTTATAGCTGCATTTCTAGTTTCTCCTACCATGAAAAATATACGAATATACAAATGAGCCTTGCTCTGGCAAAAGGGGGCTTAATGCATCTCCATGATGGATTATAACACACAAGCCATCATATAATTATTTCCTAATAGCCACTTTTTTTCATAACAGACTTAATCATGATGTAGACTGGTCCCTGTATATAAAGAAAATTCACTAATATCGAAAGGTTTCGGCCCAGGTTAGGCTGCGCGGACTGCGCAGGCTGACCTGGGTCGATACTTGTCGCATTTGCAATAAGCCCCCTGTTCACAGAACATGGCGCAAATACAAGTTCTTACCGTTTTTGACGGAACCCTCATGTATAATCTGTTGATACTGGGTAACGGCTTCATGATTGTCGGCCACATCTACGTCTGTGCTTGAACTGCATGCTGGGGAAAAAAAGAAATATTTGATCAACAAATTCGCGTTTCCATGTTTCAGAAAACAGTGCGCATGCTTCAAACATCAGGTAAATGTTTTATCTCTTGCAGAAAATGTGGAAAAATACTATTTAGCAAAGAACTGAGGAAGTTCTGAAAGCTAGTTGAACCTGCAACAGTCATAGTGACATTAGTATGTTCACCCAGTTTGGCTATAAGTTCAATGGCAGCCATAAGGTGTTCTGAACCTGCAACAGTCATATATAGTGATATGTTCAGCCAGTTTGGCAGCCATATTAAGGTTTTGTGAACCTGTAACAGTCATAGGGATATTTTCAACTAATGCGGCTGAAAATTCAATGGCAGCCATTGGGTTTTGTGAACTTGCAACAGTCATAGTGATATTTTCGGCCAATTCGGCTAAAAATTCAATGGCAGTTATGTGTCATGAGGCTTTGTGAACCTGAAACAGTCGTGGTGAATGATCAACAATTATATTGGCACTTGGATTTTTTTGGTAAAGTTCCTCTGACAAGGCAGGCGATGCGGGTGTCCGTCGGGGTATGACAGTTCTCGCAGCGGCCAGTGCACTTATCCATGTTTTCCTGGGGTTTCCTAAACAGTACTATGCACACTGATCTTCCTAAGCCACTCGCTACTTTCCCACATAACTGTCGTTAAAACGATGATCAGCGGTGTGAAAGGAAGAATCCTGTCACAATGACTCTTTCCAATCCTCGGAAAGGAATAGACCGAGCTGGGGATTCGAACCAGAGACACCTTGTTCTCAGGTCCTCTACGTTCGCCACCGACTGCGCTACAGATGAAAAAAAAAACAAAAAAAACAAAAGCAAAAAAAAAAAAAATATATATATTACCCCATTATAGTTAGATGGCGAAAAAGTTGTTGATTCGATGTACATTTCTAACTCACCTTCCTTTATTTTCGATAAATGCTGAAAAAGAGTATCGACAACTTGGATATGTCCAATATATCTGAAGAAACTGTCACGTGACATTTCACAAAGTTCCCTCCCATTTACATCAGGGAACTTATCCACGTCAATAACCTCACTCAACTGAAGCTGGTTGACGACCGATTCTATCCAGAGTTTTACTTGGGTTGTACTCCAGTGGTGGGGATCTGAGAAATGGCAAACAAAGGCAGAAATAAGGGTGTATTGAAGTGAATGAAAAATTAACGCAACTAATTAAAGCAGATTTATCGATTTATCGTTTGTTGATTGAATGGATGGATGGTGGCTCCTCTACGCTGTCAGATAATTTGAGGAATATTCTAATAAGATCTAATTAAAGAATCTTTAGTTGCGACATTTGGGTATTCTATGGTGACCTCGAAGTGTCCACTGCGTTTGCGTACAACATTTAAAGTGTTAGAGACAGTCAAAGATACAAAAATTCAAAACTAACATAGCTACGGAAAGACGGAAGAGTTGCTTATTACCTTGTGGGATGGATTTTCTTTTTGAAGTGGAAGATTTCGTCAAAATTGAATCCGAAGATATTCTAGAAATGGAAGCGATTCCTGCGCGTGCTTGTATAACTTGGTGCGCCGTCTCTTTTGAACTTTCCTGGTACCCCGTATAAGCATACGAAGTCCCTGGATACGCTTGCTCTTCATAATTCTGTAGGTCCTCCAGATCTGTTGGACGTGGCAGCATGGGATCTGTGTGGGTCCTGTTAGGGTCCTGATAAGCTCTGTTAATATCATATTGTCTGTTGTATTCGAAGTAAGAAGGGCATGGATAGTCCGGATAACTAGAATTTTGAGTATAGGTATTCCAGGATCCGTCTGTGACAGCAGTTGATTCTGAGGATACCGTTGAACTTGTCGAAACGGCAGTTTGGTATTCTGACGGCTCAGGCTTGACAGATTCGGACTGTGTTCGGCAGGGAACCCGTGTTTGTATGGGACTTTGGGTTTGACTTGAGGATTGGAATTCCTTTCTCATCTGACTTTGTTCCTGACCATAATCTGGTTCAATGTAACGAGACGTTTGGGCGATTACGCTCGTTCCTTGGAATATATGTTGCCCATAATACGGGGGATCCCGATAGCTGGAAAGTTCTGTCTGGCTGTCGTCTGTATGTGTAGCTTCCTGAGCATGTATAGTCTGTTTGTACTCTTGTATATCCTCATTAACGAAGCGTCTTGCGGTTATCGGGATGGTTTTTAACGAAGACTCCTGAGAAGTCAAACTGGGAGAATTCGAATGAGTTTCGTACAATTCGTCTTTCTGTTTTAACTCTTCGTTGACTTGTTCGCCGTCAGAATAACACTCAGCGTTGTGCGTCGAGTTTTGTATTATCATTCGGTCGATGGTTTCCTTGGTAACAGTTTCACGTGACTGATTCCATGTAGTCTTGGGTGCAAGGGCAGAAATGACACCAACATCGGGGTCATTTACGTTGGAATTATTGGAATCAGTATCAGCATTTGTATTTGAAATGGCGGCTCTAGACGACCGCTGGGTACGTTGAGATGCGATTTTTACATCTGTTTCAATGTGGGACCTTTGGAGAGCCTTTCCTTGCCTTTGATCATTGACTTTCAGTTCGGTACACAAAGCACGTGGTTCTTGACTGACTTCCTGTTCTTCATCAGACTGCAAATCAGGATTTGGTTGTCCCTGAATTTTAAAGTAGGCAACAAATTATCAAATACTCGCAAAAAGGACGTTTTCAGACATGATACTAGAATCAATCTGTGCGTTTATTTCATCTTTGGCAAGCATATAGGTCTATCTATTATCTGGTTTGCTGCTGCCAATGTATTGAAACTTCAAGTATGGACTTTAATATGTGCAATATTCTATTTTCGGATATCTATTGTTAAAAAGACAGAATTATCTCCATTTGCCTTTGGACAGTTTTATGCATAATGTCCGCCATAGGTTTGAATATCTATCTTCTGTTAAACTTTTACCAAACGACAAGATTTTGGGCCATCCCAAATTGAAAGCATTTGCAGACGACAAAATAAATGTGACTCTAAAACTAAAATTTGTTTTGGGAAAGGTAGAAAACATTGTGGGAAAAGGAGAAGATGCTGGTTACCAGCATTTTCTCCTTTTCCCACAATGTTTTCAAAAGGCTTTTTCCTCGGGGTCGTTAAAAGTCGGGATTGTGTGGTAAAGGCTTAAACCTTTACCAAGCAATCCCGACATTGAATTACTCTGAGGAAGACTGCTTTTGTAATCCTTGTGGGAAAAGAATAAAATGCTAGTAACCAGTGTGTTCTCCTTTTCCCACAATGCTTTCAGCTCTTTCAAAGGCAGCTCTAATCATTTGGCGCCATTTACTGTTTGCAAATGCTTTCTATTTGAAGATGTCAAAACTGTGTCGTTCTGTAAAGGGTTAAGTGACCGGCGGGTTATTAGACACATTTGCTGATGTTTCTTGTTCTAATTATCATGTAATTTATTGAATGGACACTATCATGCTTACATCTGAACTCTTGCCGTTTTTTTCTTAAGTCATTAATTCAAAAAAAAAAAAAAAAATGCATGCAGTTATGATAGAGGCTGTTAAACATGATGATGATAATGATGATGATCATCATCATCATCAGCGTCGTCGACATTTTTTCATCATTATCATCTTCATTATTATCATCATCAGTTAGTCTTTTAGACTCTTTTTTCTGTAAGTGGGGTGGAAGTAGCCTCGGGAAAAAAAAAAATCTTGTGCAGAAGTCACAGATGAAAAATTTCAGGAAAAATCATGAGAACTGCCGCAGTAATATGTTTGAAAAAGGTGCTGAATACTGCTAAACCTTCTATTGAATCGAATCAATTTAAGCACTGACACCAGGCTAGAATAGGAAGTATATGTTGGATAAACCGGAACCAAGGATGGTCTTCGCTCATGTTATCTGATCACACGGTCCTTTATAAATATGGCGAGCGAAATTACACTCATCGAAACCGATAGATAAGAAATAATCGTTTTCCGTTCAGAAAATCGTTTGGGGACGAGCCTCCATATAATTCTTATGCTACAAGAAGAGCTTTTACACCGACGTAGATCAAGATCAGACCGCCAGAGTTCACTTACATCTGAGTAGTACTCTGGGGAAGGGGAGCATAATGTATCTCCGTGATGCATTATACCAAGCAAGTCATCACATAATTATGGACCAATAAAATCCATTTTGTCTTTCAACCTACTGGATCATGAGGTCAGTGGACATGCAGAAAATTGACCAAAAGCAAAACGTTTCGACCCAGGTCATCCGGCGGGGACTGCGGGGACTGCGCAGGCTGACAGGGGGTCAATACTCTTTTTATATTCATTAGGCCCTCTTTCGGTAGAGCATGGTTTGTATGTGTATATAGGAGGTAGAATATTTGCCACAAGAGTTTCACTTTGACTCGAACTCCGCAAACGTGTACAGGCCACACTTTAAACGGTTCTCGACTGCGGCGGTTACAAACAAGTGAGTCACGCTGTGAAAGACTGACCTTCACCGAAACTTTTTGCTATTGGTCAATTTTCTCCAACTTCAAGGACCAGTTTACCTCAGTTGGTTGTGGTAAAAAATGGACTTTATGGATCCATGATTATGTAATGACTTACTTGGTATTAATGCTTCACGGGGATGCATTAAGCCCCATTTTGCCAGAGCATTTAAATCAACGCAATGCCTTCAAATTGTTTTCAATATTAATAACAGTGACAGTTCGATATTCCGAATACATGAATCGCTTAAACACCGTGCTCTATCAAAAGGGGGTTTACTGCATCTGCAAAAGGTATCTCAAGGTGAACCTGGATCGAAACGTTTGCTATTGTTCAATTTTTTGCGTGTCGAAGGAACATCAACTTCATGATTCAGTCAGTTGGTAGATAAAGCGGATTTTGCTGATCCCTAGTTATATTATGACTTGCTTGGTAATAATGGATCACGGAGGTGCATTTAGTTCTTTTTTTTGTGAGAGCATGGCTCATCTATTGAACCTCTTTAGGATTACGTTATGTATAACGTACACAGCTGTGTTATGTAGGTATTGTGTATGTAAAGTCTGTACTATGGGTCGAAAGCCTCAAATAAACTGTTTGTTATTCTTTTTCAAAAAATCGGCTGTTTGCAAATTTGTTTCCATAGAGAGTCAATGAGTGAACAAATGTTTTTTTTTTTTCTATCTTATAGAATCTTTCCTTCCAAAAAAAGAAAGATGTATTTCTAGGTACTCGTACATAAAAGTCTCCTTTTGCCGGTTTTTTTTTTTTTTTTTTTCATTTTCATTTGACAGTATTCATGTTATGAATTATTATTTTACAAGGATGTTTTCAAACTCGTCTGCTCCAGATATGCTACAGCTGGTTAAAGTGTAAACCTGTAACAAACAAGCACGTGATTACAAAAAAGAAATAGTCGGAGATGGAAAAGGAAGGGAATGGGAGAAAATGCAGTTAACCAGCATTTTCCTCCTTTCCCACAATGTTTTACCCAGCAAATTCTATCACTTTTTATGACGGGTTTAAAACTTAGTAGTATGGTAAAAGATTTAATCTTTACTAGAAGGTAAAAATATTGTCCATATGCAAATTTAACAATTGAAGTTTGAAATGAAATTGAAATGCTGGTTACCAACATTTCCTCCCTTTTCCGTATTGTTTTCAAAAGTCTTCTTTAAGTTTCGTTAAAAACTGGGGTTTATTTGGTATTAAATAAGAGACCTTTCCCTTACACGTTTTCGCTTTACTTATCAAACGAATAACCCGAGAGAGATATTCTAGGTTTGTTTTGTAAGATTTTGTCTGTGGGCTGTGTGTGTTTTTGTCGCTTTTAATAATATTTCGTTTATAGAGAGGCGGTCGGTGCACCTTTCCATGGATTCCTAGCGGTTCCTTATATCGTTACATCTCGTAACACTCATTCGGCAGGATTCATTCCTCTCTGACATTGTTTCAGTAATGTTTATCTTCGAAATCAGCGAGTTGCTTGGACAGAATTTTGTGCGAAATACAATATTCTAACAAGAGGGCCATGATGGCCCTTGATCGCTCACCTGAGTCAATAGGCGAAATTTCACTCCAGTGTCATAATTGAAAGTACTACATGCCAAATAAATATGATGTTAGGCCCAATTTCAAACTCATCCAATATTTTATCAAGACAAACATTCTGACCAATTTTCAAGTCAATTGACCAAGACATGTGGCCTCAAGAGTGACCACAAGGTATTTCTTTAATTTGACCTAGTGACCTCGATTATGACCCAGGTGACCCAATTCTAAAACTCATCCTAGATTTTTTTCAAGAGATTTTATGAAGACAAGCATTCTGAACAATCTTCAAGTCAATTGAGCAAAAGATATGGCCTCTAGAGTGCCCACAAGGTATTTCTTTAATTTGACCTAGTGACCTAGTTTATGATCCCAGTTGACCCAAATTCGGACTCATCTGAGATGTTATCAAGACAAATATTCTGACCAATTTTCAAGTCAATTAAGCAAAAATGTAGCCTCTAGAGTGCCCTCAAAGTATTTCTTTAATATGACCTAGTGACCTAGATTATGACCCCAGGTGACCCAATTTTGAACGCATCCTAGATTTCATCAAGACAAACATGTTAACCAATTTTCAAATCAATTGAACAATAAATGTGGCCTCTAGAGTGCACACAAGGTATTTCTTTAATTTGACCTAGTGACCTAGTTTATGATCCCAGTTGACCCAAATTCGAATTGATGTGAGATTTTATCAAGACAAATATTCTGACCAAATTTCAGGTCATTTGAGCAATAATTGTTGCCTCTAGAGTGCCCACAAGGTATTACTTTAATTTGACCTAGTGACCTAGTTTATGACCCCAGGTGACCCTATTTCGAATTGACTGAACACGTTGTGCTCAGGTGGGCTAACAAACTTAGAACAGGTTCACTGCATACCAAACAACAAAGCTCTATGCCTTCCAGGTTTAGAAAAGAAGAATTTTAAAATTTTCCTTCTTTGTTCCTTTGTTCGAACTTGTGACCCCCGGGGCAGGGCCAGTGTTTACCCCAGCGGCATCATTTGAACAAATTTGGTAGAGGTCTACTAGGAGATGCTACATACCAAATATCAAAGCTCTACACCTTCCAGTTTTAGAGAAGAAAAAATTTAAACTTTTCCTTCTTTGTTCCTATGTTAGAACTTGTGACCCCCGGAGCAGGGCCAGTTTTGACCTCAGGGGCATCGTATGAACAAACTTGGTAGAGGTCCACTAGGAGATGCTACATACCAAATATCAAAGCTCTACGCCTTCTAGTTTCAGAGAAGAAGAATTTTAAAGTTTTCCTTCTTTGTTCCTATGTTCGAACTTGTGACCACATCCCCCCCCGGCAGCGCCAGTTTTGACCCTAGGGGGATCATGTGAAAAAATTTGGTAGAGGTTCACTAGGAGATGCTAGATGCCAAATATCAAAGCTCTACGCCTTCCAGTTTCAGAGAAGAAGAATTTTAAAATTTTCCTTCTTTGTTCCTATGTTCGAAACTTGTGACCCCAAGGGCGGGACCAGTTTTGACCCCAGGGGCATCATATGAACAAACTTGGTAGAGGTCCACTAGGAGATGATAGATGCCAAATATCAAAGCTCCACGCCTTCCAGTTTCAGAGAAGAAGAATTCTAAAGTTTCCCGTCTTTGTTCCTATGTTCGAACTTGTGACCGCGGGGCGGGGCCAGTTTTGACCCCAGGGGCATCATATGTACAAACTGGGTAGAGGTCCACTAGGAGATGCTACATGCCAAATATCAAAGCTCTACGCCTTCTAGAATCAGAGAAGAAGATTTTCAAAAATTCTGCTATTTTTTTTTTTTTTTTTTCCTTTCTGTTGCCATGGCAACCAGAGTTATGGGTGGAATTCAATCTCTTGAGCAAGTTTGGTAGAGCTTTACCCAAGGGACAATCCTGCCAAGTGTCATCAAGATTGGCCCAGCGGTTTAGGAGGGGAAGATGTTTAAAGGAATTGTGGACAGACGGACGGACGGACGGACAGACGGACAGATGGACGCCGGACAACGACCGATCACAATACCTCACCTGAGCACTTCGTGCTCAGGTGAGCTAATAAAAGAAACTCTAGAAAAGCATTGATATGAGCATCTGAAGCCGTAATATGACACAAATAATGTTGAAAACGGCATTGAGACCCTAACAGACACACTTCCATAATGGTTCTCATACTGTTGAAAAAATCAGCTGTCTTTATATCTTTACCATACAATCCTGAGTTTTAATGAACTTGGAAAAGAAAGCCTTTAAAAACATCGTGAAAAAAGGAAAAAAATGCTGATAACCATTATTTTTCTTTTTCCCACATTTTTTCTCTACCATTTCCTCGACAAATCTCATCAGTCGAGCCTCATTTGATTTGTCGTCTGCAAATGCTTCCAATTTCAACAAGTCTAAAATTTTGTCGTCTGAAGTTATATATACATTACTTAGTGGAGTTTCGCTAGTTTTCAGCAGGTCCTAAACTAAAGTGTCTAGTCAATTTGTAATTGTAAAAATACGTCTTTTAATATACTATCACACAATCCCGATTATTAACGACCCGACTAAGAAGCCTTTTTAAAACATTGCTGGAAAAGGAGAAAATGCTGGTAGCCAGCATTTTCTCCTTTTCCCGCAATGTTTTCTAATCTATCATAAACAAATTCCTCCATTTAATTCGCATTTGGTTTATCGTCTGCAACTGTTTGGACAAGTCTAAGATTTTGTCCTTTAAGAAAGCGTTAAGCCGCTCTCAGTTGACAGGTTAACCCTTTACCACACAATCCCAAATTTTAACTATCCTGTGAAAGAAACCTTTTGAAACCATTGTTAACAAAGGAGAAAATGCTGTTAACCAGCATTTTCTCCTTTTCCCACAATGTTTTCTACCCTTCCCAAAACAAATTTTAGTTTTTCATTCATGTTTACTTTGTCGTCTGCAAATGCTTTCAATTTGAAGCAGTCTGAAATTAGGTCGTTTGGTAAAGAGTTAAGAAGACAATTTTGGAAAATGAGCTATTGCTTCTTTTACTCTCAAGGTTATGCACAGAGTTTAAAAACAGAACTTCCCTCACATCTTTCACACAATTTCCCTTCATTCACAGGATTTAGCCTTTATGAATTGTTTTTCACTCTTATCCTGCTCAATAAAAAATGAAACTTTCAAGCCGATGGCAAAAACGCAAATTTTCTCATTTCAAAAGTGCATTTGGAGAAAAGATATCTCCTTATCGGACAGAGTAGATCCAAGATCAGACTGCACGTTCTGTGCAGTCTGATCTTGATCTACACTGTCCGCAAAATGCGGATTAAAGATCAGACGGTAATTAAAGATCAAGACTGATCCTCGTCAACATAAGCCGCAAAGGCAATTAAAGTTTTTTTCTTTTTTTAAAGCGCTTTAAGAGTAAAGCTACAGAAAGATGTCAGAGACAAACTTATCAGCTTAACGGCTCTTCATTAAGTTAGTCCTGGAAACTGAGAGTAGGTGAAAGGTCAGATAGATAGACAGACGGACGGTGGGTGGACGGACGGACGGACAGAATCATTTGAAAAAGACAAGAATACCCACAGAAACCAATGACTGAACAGAGTCACAAATACAATGCAAACGTGATTGATGCTTTTATTCAACTATTTGTATCCGGTTTATAAGGACAGATCTTAATCCTCACAAACACGGAAAGTATCTGTTCGTCTTCACAATTCGTGTTAGGCCCTTTAGGAGCCAAGAAAGATTTGAGTTACTTTTGAGGGTAGTTTGGATGAAGATCAGACTGTACAAGACAAATAGACAAATTTTAAGTGTACACAACCCTTTATTTTGTGACATATTTAAATTCAAAAGTTTTCTTTTTTTTTTTCAATTGAATTATCGTGGGATTCTTGACCAATTAAATTTTTATTCAATTCACTTATCGGGCGCTCGAAATGTAACAAAGTACACAGAGATGAGTTTCTAAATAGACGTACAGACCCAAATATAGCTCACTGTTAGACTTGTAATTAACCTAGGAAAAACACACTGTAGCCTGGGTCAAAGATTAGACTAGCTGTTTTGTGTCATCTGATCTTTTATTCACAGTTTTTGCCCCTATTTAGACCCTTATATATGAGCCACCCTCTGTGAAAAGGGGACTTAATGCTTCTGCGAAAAGTATCGCCCCGGGTCAGCCTGAGCAGTCTGCGCAGGCTGACCCGGGCCGAACCTTTTCGCTATTGGTCAATTTTCTGTATGTCAAAGTACCGGTGTACCTCATGAATCAGTCGGTTGCTATACAAAATAGATTTTATTGATCCATAAATATGTGATGACTTGCTTGGTATCATTGATCGTGGAGATGCATTAAGCTCCCTTTTCCCAGAGCACAGCTCGTATGTATGCACAATGGTAATTCACATCCGTAATGGAAAAAGAATAGTGCTGTATTTAGAGAGAGTAACGTTATTGATATCCCCAGCAAAAACAGGATATGAATCGGGATCATTTTGTCATGGGGCAAGATGTCAACATATCACCGATACAGTGCTGTGGGTCTGTTTGTTTGCCTGCCTGTTTGTCGCAATGAATACCTTAACTCTTTGCCAAACGACTAAATATTAGAGTAGTCCAAATTAAAACCATTTGCTGACGACAACATGATTGTGACTGAAAAAAATGAAGTTTGATCTGGGCAGAGTAGAAAACATCGTGGGAAAAGGAGAAAATGCTGGTTACCAGCATTTTCTCCTTTTCCCACAATGTTTTCAAAAGGCTCCCTTCTCAGGGTCGTTAAAAGTCGGGATTGTTTGATAAAGAGTTAAACCCTCTGAAAGAAACTTGCTGATTTAGGAACAGGCAAACCCTTGGGTTTCGAGCCCTGTAATTTAGTCGGTGTTTCGAGCCCATAAAGGGAGAGATTTACTTTTTGTTACAAAATTTTTCCCACGGTATTTTTCAACCCTCTCAAAGACAGGTACAGTCATTTGAGTCACAAGTAAATTGTCGTAATTTCTTTTCAAGTTAGACAAGACTTAAATTGTATCTTCTTTTAGAGAGTTCAGCCCGAGTTTTCCCTCAACGCTTAGGCTGATAAGCGCGGCTCAAGGCGCTTTTGCCGCCAATGTAGATCAACATCAGATTGCACAGAAAGTGCAGTCTGATATTAGACGCCTCTCACCTCCAATGCATGTGAGAAAAGTAGTGAGTGGCTTTGGACCGCCATGATATGACCTGAGCTGTTAAAATGGCGTTTAACTCCAATACAAACCAAATCAAACCTGATCTTGGCTCTACGCTGTCTGTTATGGAGGTATTTCTTCAAAAATAACTTTGAAAATGCAGTATTTTTTTTTTTACTATTGGCTGGAAGGTTTCATTCCACTTACATAGCAGGTTAAGGGTTAACTGTTAGTGAGCCATGCTCTACGAAAAGGAGGCTTAATGCATTTTCCAAAAAGTATCGACTCAGGTCAGCCTGCGCAGTCCGCGCAGGCTGACCTGGGCCGAAACCTTTTGCTATTTGGTCTATTTTCTGCATGTTCAAGGACCAGCTTACCTCACGATTCAGTCGACTGTGAAACAATATGGATTTTATGGGTCCGTGACCATGACTTGTGATGACTTGCTCCGTATTATACATCGCCGAGATGCATTTAGCCCCCTTTTGCCAGAGCATGACTCAAGTCTTTTGCGGGCCTTGTTCAGGCTTTTGAGAGGTTCTGAAAATAGCCTACACGATAGTTCCATTTCTCCTTAATTAAGAAAAGAAGAAGGGAAAAGACATAGTTTGATGCAAGAATTTGAAACGCCATTTGAAAATGTCAAAAAAAAAAAACTAGTAAACCTTAATCCATTTTTGTAATCATTCTGGTACTTAGAGAAATGAGCCATGTCTCCATTTTTCCCGGACATGCTTTTACATATGTCACTATATTCAAGAGGTTTGTCTATATTTATTAAATATATTATTTACAATATCAGCAAGTCCTAAAAAATATGGTATCGATTGAAAACGGTCCCTAAGAAGAGAACATAATGATTATAAAAACAAATAAACATCATTTTGTATTTGAAAATGACTCACTATTTACAATACGATGTAAGGAAATGGATTATTTCAAGCAATTACCGGTGTTTTAAAGAACCGGGAATGAGGGGAAGTCAGTCTACTAAAGGCAAGATCTTGTATTATTGTCGTTTTTCAATGTACAATTTCCTAAACGGTAAAAGTTTTGTCCGAATTGCTTCCAGGTCGCTCTTACAAAAACCCGGCAATGGGAAATAGCGACTTGACTGTAAAACGTATTATTTTCCTGTTACTCAACACTTTGTTTTTCATGACTAATTGTTTCAGACAAATGACACAGGATTTCCCTCTCTACATGCAGAATCTTGATAAAGAAAGAAAACTGTATTTTGAAAAATGATTTTCCTACCGTTTCTCCGTCAGTCTTTCCATTCTCCATTGTTTCAAAAAAGCCCCAGACTTCAGGACACGAAGTTATATTCCTCTTCTGATATGAGTGTAATCGTGTGTATATTGTAACACGAATAAGTTTGTCTCATTTCTCATAAACCAAACATGTACAAAAATGCATCAGCGCGGTTGATCTTAGTGTCGCAGAGTGATAAAGGCTCTTTTCTCCGTCTTAAGTGGTTGAAACCGAGTGAGAGCTTGAGAGGTTAAGAAGGCCGGAAACTAATACTTATAATGGTGAAACTTGCTTACATCCTTTCTTTTTCTGATATATAATTGAAGATCACCACGCTCTCAAATGACATTAGTACATGAAAAGTAGCCATCGTCTTTCAAACTGATTTAAGGCCTTTTATTTGAATGTTTTTTTTAATTGTTGTCGTTGTTTTGCATTTAGATTTGGTTCATAAATGGTGGCCATAATATTTATGGCAAATTTTTATATTCGACTGTCTTTTTGACATTAAAAGATATTCAGTTCACAAAGAAAACCCTTTTTAGATGGTCTCGATAGTTGAAAATAAACAAGGAAATGAATTAGAAAAAAAGAGAGAAAATGGCTTCTTGATTAATGTAAAACGAGGCTTAGCACCAGAAAAGAAAAATATATATAGGCCTACATATTGTGTATACACAGATTTACGACGTATCTTTGTTTTACGCTGTCACACATTTGGGGAAATGAAAAGTTTACAAATGTACAGCACCTGATGCTATTTCCTTTTTATAATAACTCTTTACAAAAATACAGAATTTTAGACTGGTCCAAATTGAAAGCATTTGCAGACGACAAATTGAATGTGACTTCAATTATGAAATTTGTCGTTGAAAGGTAAGAAGACATTGTGGAAAAAGGAGAAAATGCTGGTTCCAGCATTTTCTCCTTTTCCCACAATGTTTTCGAAAGTTTTTTCTGTTGGGGGTCGTTAAAACTCGGGATTGTGTGGTAAAGGGATAAGGTATAAAAAAAAGAAGAGAAAACATACAGCAAAAGCAGACTGGCGAACAGTTAAAGGAGAGGCAATGTTGCTCTAACCCCTTTGCTGTCATGAATGTAATAAATTGATTTTGCGGATGGCCTATGTCAATATCATACTGGTAATGACGTGTTGCCCGGCCTTGGACCTTCACCATTCGTTTCTTTAATCTAAAACTATGGTCAAAGCCTCTTCATTTAGTTGTGGGGTCATATCTGTTGAAACCCGAACTATAGAATGATTGAAAGTTCAAATGTTTCATTACTTTAATGCATAGCAAAACTTTGTTCTATAGGCCATTTTAGGCCTGTACCAAAATGTAGTATTGGTTAGCAAGATTTAACTGAAATGTCGCCATTATCCGTGAAATCTACTTCGGTAAGGCTCGTCTTCCGTTCTTAATAATTTACTGCACCTAACACTGGTAAACCCTTTCCGTACAGATCTTCACGGAAACGGACGAAGAGCATGCCGAAGTATGATTCATCCCCGTTAAACAATGCCACATTAGACAATATAACACAAATGATAAACATTGATGAAAATGAAAATGTCGGCTGTTTAAACAAGATGGAAAACGTTGCAGGAAAGGAAGCGACTGCTTGTGACAAGCAGTATCTTCTTTTCCCGTAGTGTCTGTCACAGCTGCTGGCTTGAAGGGGGGAGTAGAAAAGATGTGTTTGTAGAGCATTTTAAGAATTTTGATGATCAACCTGTGGCTAAGATCAGTTTATTTCTAAATCCTTTACCAAACAAGTGTTTGTTTAAACAACCCTGAGAGGGATAGCTTTTGAAAAAATTGCCGGAGAGGGAGAAAATGCTGATAACCAGCATTTTCTTCTTCTCCCACAATGTTTTCTACCCTTCCGTGAACAGATGTCAATTTTTGAGTCCCATTTATTTTGTGGTCTGCAAATGCTTTCAATTTCGACTAGCCTAGAACTTCGTAGTTTGGTTAGGAGTTACACAACCCTTAGAAGGATGAATTTTGAAAACACTGCGAGGAGAAAATGATGATTATCAGCATCATCTCCTTTTCTCACGATGTTTCCTCTCTGTTGTAATATAATCTTTTTAGCTTCATTTAATTTGCCGTCTGCAAACACTTATAATCTGGGTGAGTCAACGATTTGGCCGTCTCGTATAGAATTAACTCTGACTACACAATACATTCCGTATTTTCACGGCCCTGATGAAAAGGATTTCTGAAAACATTGTGAAAAAGGGGAAAATTCTGGAAGCCAGTACTTTCGTCGTACTCTAGTTTACGCACTGTCCTTTCAAAAACAAAGCCATTTATTTGAGCCACATTAGAATTTGTCGGCAAATGCTTTCCTTTTGGACGGATCTAAATCCTTGTCGTTTGGTAAAGAGTCAAGTATATTCTCCGTATATATACACTACACCAGACGACAAATTTTTAGACTTGTCTAAAATGAAAGCATTTGCAGATGAAAAATCAAATTTTTCTCTACATGATGAAATATGATTATATGAACCATGCTGTGGCAAAAAAGGGACTTTATGCATCTGATGCATTATACAATGCAAGCCATCATATAATCAAACAGAGCTCCAGATAAGAGGGAGTGATGGTATTCTAAATCCATTATTTCTCTTCCAAACCCTATGTTGCGGGTACTCATTAGAATCGTCTCGACGAGACGATTCTAATGAGTACCCATAACATAGGGTTTAGTGGAGAATAACTAATATTTTCAATTTTGAAATCAAAATCACTCCCTCTATCTGAACTCTGATCAAAGATCCATTATATATCCATTTTCTCCAACAAATGACTGAATCCTGGGGTAGAATGGTCCTTGGACAAGCAGGAAATTGACAAAAAGCAAAAACTCCTGGATCTATAATTTTTGCACATGCATTAAGCCCCCTTTTCACAGAGCATGGCTCATATGTAAAAAGATAGGGGAAACATTATGGGAAAAGAAGAAAATGCTGGGTACCAATGTTTCAAAAGCCTTCCTCCTCAGGAAGGTTGGTTAAAAAAAACGGGATTGTACGGTGAAAGTGCCAGATGATGTTCTATTTGTTGATTTTCCAGTTTTGGGTGTAGGTACCAAATTAAAGAAGCTTTGCACAAAATAGGGTCATGCTCTGTCTAAATGGAAGTCAACCGGAAAAATCTTATGCGCACCTAAGAGGCCATACTTTTAGTCCAATACTCATGAAAGCTTGTCGGAATAGTTATCTTGATGATGTCTATTACAGGTTTGAAATTGGGTTTCATGGGATCTAAAAGTAGGTCACTGGGTCAAATACTGGAGAAATTAGATCAATACTGTTAGGAGAAAAAAAAACCTAATGTGCACTCTAGAAGTCATTTTGTCAGTCCAATATCCTTGAACCTTTGTCAGAATGTTTTTCTTGATTCTTGCAAAAATTTCAATCTTGACTGTCCTCAAGACAAACATCTGACCAAGTATCATGGGTACAGGACCGAAAACGAGGCCTCTAGAGTACGTACAAGGTTTTTCTAAGGTTTGTCCCAATGAACTACTTTTTGACCTGTCGTGACCTGATTTTGAACTTGTGAGATGTTATCAAGACAAACATTCTGACCAAGTTTCAAGGGTATTTAAAATTTTTTTCTAAGATTTGTCCCAGTGTCAATCTTTAAGACCCGACATGAGCCAGTTTCAAACTTGTAATAGATATCGTCAAGACAAACATTCTGACCGATTTTCATGAGCACTGGACTAAAATATGGCATCTAGAGTGCACTATAGGGTTTTCCCAGTGACCTTTTACACCCGACGTGACCCCACGTCGAACTTGTACTAGATATCATTGAGACAAACATTCTGACCGACTTTCATGAGTGTCAGACTGAAAATGTAACCTCTAGACTGCACACAAAATTATTCCAAGATTTGTCACAGTGACCTACTCTTTGATCTGATGTGACCCAATTTCATACTTGTACTAGATATCATCAAGACAAACACACTGACCAGGTTTAATGAGTATTGGACTGAAAATATGGCCTCTATAATGCACACAAGATTTTCCTAAGATTTGTACCAGTGACCTACTTGTTGACCCGTGACCTTATTTCAATCTTCTCTGAGATGTCATCAAGACAAACATTCTGACGAAGTTTCTTGGGTTTTGGACTGAAAATGTGGCCTCTAGAGTGCAGGCAAGGTTATTTTTATATTTGTTCTGGTGACATATTTTTTGACCAGGTGTACAAGATATCATCAAGTGAAATATTCTAACAAGTTTTCATAATTTTTAGACTGAAATTGTGGCCCCTAGATTGCAAACATTTTTTTTTCTAACATTTGACTTAGTGACCTACTTTTTGAACCGACATGTCACAATTTCAAATTTTTCCGAGGTACTTTCTTCAAGACAAAAATCTTGATTTGGACTGAAAATATGGCTTCTAGATTGCATACTGGGTTTTTCAAAGATTTGTATCAGCGACCTACTTTTTGACTGAACATGGTCCTATTTGTACAAGATTTCATCAAGACAAATATTCTGAACAAGTTTCATGAGTATTTGATTGAAAATGTGGTCTCTAGAGTGCACATGCTTTGCTAAGATTTTTCCAAGTGACCTAATCTTTGACCCAACATGATGTGATTTCGAACATGTTGGAACGGACTAACAAAGTGGCAGCTATATGTTCTGTTGAAATTCTTTAAAAAGATCAAAGAGCCAGAAAGCCTAATAACCGCCTTAGATTTTACTTTCAGCAACTAGTTACATTCAATATAATCAGGCCTGTAATTGATTAAAAACATGAGAAGGGAGGAAAATCCACCCCCCCCCCCCATTCTACAGTTAACTACCATTTCTGAGCAGATCCTCATGAGCTGAGACAGTTTAAAATTTTCCAGTTTAGCTTCAAAGGGAGGAAAGGAAAGGAGGAAAAATAACACACTTATACAATACAATTTATATTCAGATACCTCTGTATTCAGAGACAAACAAAAAAGTAGAAAAAAAATGGTCCCTTACACCAGATTGTCTTATAAAGCAAGTATGTTCAACTTCAATCCTTTGAGGGGATGTTACATAAAAACTGGCATTTAATTATTATGTGAAAAGCGGAAAATGCTGGTAATCAGCATTTTCACCTTTTTCTACAATATTCTCTGCTATTTTTTCATACAAATGCTATCATTAGTTTCACATTCAATATATCATCCACAAAATTCATGTGCGGGAAGAAATTTGTCTTCAGCAAAAAGCTCTCTATTCAGATCTGTCAAAAATTTCGTCGACTCATAAAGAGATAAGAAGAGATGTTAAAACAGCAGTCCCTCTCTGCAATCGGTTGCTAAAGACAGATGGCCTTTATGACAGGTTTGACTGATTTTAATCTATCCTACCATATGATAGATAAGTTTGATAATTGTAGATTACCTTCTGTTTATACAGAAAAACAGACATTTGCATAAGACTATTAACATGTACTTCCTTCAAACAACTTTTACCTTCTTGTTGCAGACATCTGAAAACTTTGTGGAAAGAGCAGATATTGAATAATTTTTTGTTATGAGTGATTACCTTTTTAGCCACAATGTTTCCACAAGTAATCATTCATTAAACTTTGTCATTTTTCATTTTGATAATCGATACTTTACAGGGTCCTCTAAGTTTTTTGAGCTTCAGTGAGCTAAAAAAATGTTCAGCCAAAGATATTTTACATTTGTACAATTTTGCAAGGCAAATACTTCTTACATCAATTCTGTTTTTGCAATGAACTGCTGGCAAACAATTTAGAAGCATATTTTTTATTAATTAAAATAAAAAGACAATATGTTCCACTTACTACATTAAGAGGAAGAGTGATTCAAATGGGAAATATTTGAAACAATGGAAACCATCCTGTGTAAATTCCAATTATGGAAAACCTTGATGGGAAAGGAGATATTGCTTGTCACAAGTAATCGCTCCTTTTCTAACAAGGTTTCAAAAGCGTTCTAAAACTCAAACCCAATCATAAAATTAATTCTTAAAAGGAAATTGATTAAATAAATTGATGCTAAAAATCAGTGATACAAGAAGAAAATATTACGATCTAACTCGTTACCAAACAGCAAAATTTTAGACTTGTCCAAATTGAAAGGACTTGCAGAACAAATTAAAAGGTGACACAAACCAGAGGAATTGTCTTTAAAAGGGTGGGAAACATTGTGAGAAAAGAAGAAAATGCTGGTAACCAGCATTTTCTTCTTTCTCCACAATGTTTTCAAAAGCTATCTTTCTTTGGGTCATTAAAAGTCCAGATTATGTGGTAAAGGGTTAAGCAGGAAAAAAAAAAAAGAAACAGCCTAATTCTATTTCCTGTTTTTCCTAGGAGAGGTCCTTGTTGGTTTACTACCAAGTTCTTTTAAAACTCCTCTCTGCCTAATTGATGTATTTGACTGGTTTGGATTTGTCTCTTTAACACCCCGACTCTCGCTCAATGATTTGTTTGTGCCGTCAGTATCTTTTTTTGCCTTGCTAAGAAGGAAGTAGTTTCTTGCCCGAGTTGGTACACAGGTTAGATGTTTGGGTAATGGTATAGAAGTGTAACCATGTTCAGCGAGGTTGCGTAATCCCTCCAGGACATTGGATCCTCTGAACACAACTTTACTCATGAACAACTCACTGCTATTCTTCAGTTCTTCAGCAACATCTCGACCCCTGTATGGTAGTTCAACCTGTCAGTTTGGAAGGTAAAAAGCAATGAAGTAAAATTTTCGATGAAAAAAAAAAAATCTAAGGAATTGGTACACAATTTTAGAATTTACACTTTATCACATTACAAATCTTTAGACTTGTCCATGACAAAAGCATTTGCAAAAGACAGATTAAATGTGGTTCAAGTGATATAATGCCCATTTTGAAAACATTGTAGAAAAAGAAGAAAATGCTGATTACCCAGCTTTTTCTCATTTCCCCACAGTGTTTTCAAAAGCCTTCTTCATCAGGATCTTTCAATCTTGGGGTTGTTTGGTAAAGGTTTAACAGGTCATTGGCAAAACTTCAAAGTTCAGTGTGCATTACATATTATTATCTACCTTGTCATTAAGTCTTAACCCCTTTAGAACTCAAACCCATGTTGTAATGACCCTGTGGAAGAAGGCTATAGAAAACGTGGGGAAAGAACATGCTGGCTTGTTGATACTGATAATATACACAGGAAAAAAGTATTGCAACACCGAAAATATGTAGCTATAAAAGTACTTCCAATAAAGCCTTAAAATTTTTGTTGAATAAAATAGTAAATATGGTATGTACAGAGAATCATGCAAAAATAACACTGTCTCAATGCTTCTAGTGCCAGCACGAAATGTACATGAAGCAAGGTACCCGCTCATGCAAATCATTTCAGTATCTTAAGACGCACAATATAAGCAGAATAAAATTTGATTTGAGTGTCAAATCACATTGCAAACAAACATTGTATGGTTATACTGAGCTATCGATACGTTTTTGCGTATAATGGGACCACGACAAGTATCCAAAACCAAACAATGGCAGATTATCGGAATGAGGAATGCAGGCCTGTCATACCGTGAAATTGCACGAAGAATTGGACACCATTTTAGCACTGTGTGTCGCATAGTGAAGAAGCATCAACAAACAAATGCCGTCAAAGACCTGAAACGTACAGGACGACCCCGTTGCACATCCAGAAGAGAAGATGCAGCCCTTTTAAGGCATGTAAGGCGATCCCCATTTAACAACAGTACTCAACTGCGACATGTTTGGTTACCAAATCGACCCATATCCACCAAGACAGTTTGCAATCGTCTCAAAGCAGCTGGATACCGGGCACGACGACCCATCAAGAGACCTCTGTTAACACCTACACACAAAGCAGCTTGTTTGGCTTGGTGTTGCGAACGTCAGAATTGGAACTTGGCGTCATGGAGACGGATCCATTGGTCTGACGAGAGCCGCTTCCTTTTGCACGTCACTGATGGTCGGTCAAGGGTTTGGGGACAGCCAGGGATAGCATATGCTCAAAGGAACATACAGGAAGTTGTGCCATTTGGGGGTGGATCCATTATGGTGTGGGGGTGCGTGTCTTCTGACTGTAAAATGGAACTACAGACAGTAGCAGGAAACCTTACAGGGCCTCGGTATCAACAGGAAATTCTGGACAGGGTTGTTGTTCCACATTTTGACAATCACCCGCTTCTGACAAGACCAGTTTACATGGATGATAATGCCCGGCCACACAGATCTCGAGCTGTCATTGACTTTTTGAGACGAAGTGCCATCACTACCCTTCCTTGGCCCGCTCGTAGCCCAGATATGAACCCCATCGAGCATGTGTGGGACATTCTTGGCCGTAGAGTACGTGAAAGGGTACCTCCTTTTCAAACTCTGGCACAGTTGGAACAGGCGCTGCACAAGGAATGGCCACGTTTACTGCAACGTCATATCCAACGTCTGATCCAGGGTATGAGGAGAAGGATGAATGCCGTAATTGCTGTCGCTGGTGGATACACAAGATACTGACTGTGCAGGAACTGTGATGATTACCCTTGGATTAGAGACAATTTGCAGTTTGAAATCCCACCTAGCATTTTCGCTACAGCCATAGTTAATTGTGTAGCAATATTGGTGAAAAATAGCCTTGTTTTGTTACAGAGATAAAATGCATTAAATGTCTCAACTGGAAAAATTTTACTTGGTTTTCAGTTTCATTGAAGATGGTAAGGTTCACTGAAAAGATTTTCTCTGGTCTTTCATGCTCGAAATAACCACACTTCGACTTTACACAGGACTACTATGTTGAAAATCGGGTGTTGCAATACTTTTTTCTTTGTGTATATAATACTCATGCTCTTCAGTATGCAGAACACTAAGGTCAGAGAGGGTGAGTTATTATGATTTTTTTCTTTAATAGTTAAATGTTTCAGACAATTATTACTGTTGCATCAATCTCGAAATAATTGGACAGTATAGAGTCTGATCTTGACCCACACAATACCAGAATAATCTAAAGTGTCACTGCACATGCTACAGCCATTATGAAATACCAAACAGTTAATCCATCAAAATTTAAACTTAAAAGGCCATGCATTTCAAATCAATAGCACAGACAATATACTAAAAAGCATGTGTGGAACAGCAATCCAAAGTAAATGTGACCTTTAACTTTTTACCACTACATTTACATGTATATTAAACTCATCTGAAATGAAAGCAATTGCAGAAAGAAAGTCTAATGTGTCAGTCAAATGAATGAATTTGTTTTAGAAAGGATAGAAAATGTTGTTAACCTTCTTTACAAAATAATCCTGTATTTTTAAAATCCTACAGATTCCTTTGTTTATTTGTAAAGCTGTTTAACATTGTGTTCAACATCTATTTCACTTATATTGTGGCTACACCTACCCATGCTTCCCTGGACTTTCTTTTAAAAGTACTTTTTGCAATATTCTTCCAAAGTCACAGGCTGCATTCCCAAATAATAATTGTCAAAACAAGAATCAGCAGTGAAAGAGGAAGCAATGACCATCACCAGTCCACTGAAAGAAATTTACCTACCTGAGGATTTGAAACAGCAACCGCCATGGTTTCAAGCCCTGTTTGTTATCATCTGAGCTTTAGGGCCCAGCATGACCCTCAGAAAGATGACTTTTGCAAACATTGTGATTTTCTTTTGTCAGGTTTTGGCATCATAGGGACTTCGACCTGTGGGTAAGTGTCACAAAAATTCAAAAAGAAAACTAACCCTATATTCAATTTTTTCAATTGTGGGTTGGACATTTTCCCCAAATGCCTGTTCCAGTTTCTCAAGCCTTAATCTTTTTTCCACACTACTTTCATCAACTATTCGGTCATCTAGAATTTCTTCTGGTGCTGGAAAGAAAAAGGCAAAATATTCGACAAAACATGTACTATACAACAAATACTGACAAAGTATGATACACTTCCCCTAATCTTAATTCCACATTATAAAACATTTGAAAACAGTTTGAGATATCAAGAGTAGTGTCAAGGGAAAAGTAATAGATAAATAAAGCATTTCAAACTATGTCTGAATACCTTTGTCCATCACATTATTTATATGGCAGATATCTTAAAATTAGTATACACAATAGAAATGGTTAGCGGCAAAACCAGAAATTATTCCTCAGTAGCTGCATTCATTCTAACAATGTTCAAAGTCTTAATTCCAACAAACAATTGGTACACAGGAAAGAAGTTTACATGGAAAAGCTGCTGTCTAAAAGGTTCAAACTTAACTCTATCTCATCAAATGTCAAATCTACATCAACTCTTTACCAGACAACAATATTTTAGCCTTGTTCAAAAAGCAAAGCATTTCAGATGAAAAATTAAACATTGCTCAAAGAATACGATTTAGTGAAAGGTTAAGAGATGGGAGCTGTTGCAATATATTTGTCAGACTCTGCAGATAACTGCATAGACAGAAGCTATATGAACCTGCAGTCTGCACCTGAATCTAAATTTTCCACAATCTCATCCTACATACAGTTAAGCATCGGTAGTTCGTAGTTCAAGGGACACTTTTTTTAAATCAAAAACAGAAAATCGGATTTACGCAGCATGTATTGCAGTACCTTCTAAATTTTTGGGGCTTGCATTTCGTAAATATCTTTAAATGAGCCATGCTCTGTGAAAAGGGGGCTTAATGCATCTGTGAAAGGTATCGACCTAGGTCAGCCTGTGCAGTCCGCGCACGCTGACCTGGACCGGAACTTTTGGATATTGGTCAATTTTCTGTATGTCCAAAGACCATTCTAACTCATGATTAAGTTGATTGTTAAAAAAAGTGGCTATTATGGATCCATGATTATGTGACTTGCTTGGTATCATGTATCACGGAGATGCATTTGGCCCCCTTTTGCCAGAACATGGCTCAAATATTATTGGAGCTAAGTCCCAAATATAGTGCAGTAGATACATAAATGATATAAAGGAAATGAAATATGGAAATCTCCTTTTTTCAACCCATCTATAGATTTGTGTATACGTATCATCATAAACACATGAAACAAATATATCCATTGTTTTGGGGTTTGTTGAATTCTGTCGGAGTGGTTTTCCCTTCTGGAGATCAAATCACTCGGAGGACTTCAGACTTTTATCATTTGTGTATAATTTGGGGTGAAAATAGAACCATGCTGATATAACAGTTCTACTGGTTTTGTAAAAATACATGAAACAGGCTTCTTCCATTGACATTGTGGGGCGGAGACAGTACCTGCAATCAACATCTTCCCCTCTTGGCATGATGTGTATTACTTTATGGTGACACAACCTTTTATGTTGGCTATGTACAGTTGATTTATTGCGTTGGAATGCCTTCACTTCAACAAGCCAGAATTTTTGGACTCAATTTTTGACGTCTGTTATACGTAGGAGTTCGCCATTTGAAAGCAAAAAACAGGAAACACCACAGGCGTTTGGGACCATGATCAGACTGCTCAGAAGGTGCGGTCTGATCTTGGACCTATACTAACTGCTGGTCCTAAAGAAGCCCTAAAGATGACAGTATTTCCTTTCTCTTTTTTTTTTCCCTCTCATTCTTCACAAGAATTCAGTAAAAATTTATAAATATCAGTGCTCCATATATAGTCTACTAGACATACGTAATAAAGCCTCACTTTCTCTAAGACGTGTTGCATGTTTAATCTATCATGCACTGTAACAGAACATGAGGTGATTATTGTGTACACACGCCCGCTGTCAGATTAATAATTTTATGCATTTTACACAGTGGAATTTTCCCTTTTTCAGCTTGAAACTGATATATATTACACACTTTTTTTTTCTTAACCCTTTCCCATACAAGCCCTGGTTTTCACGTGTCTGCAGTACAAGTCTTTTGAAAACACTGTGGGAAAAAGAGAAATTGCTGGTAACGAGCAATTTCTCCTTTTCCCGCAGTGTTTTCCACCCTGTTTGAGACCTTTCTGCCATTTTCATCAAATTTAAAATTGTCGTCTGCAAACTCTTTCAATTTGGACCGGTCCAAAATTTGTCATTTGGGAAAGGGTTAATTCTTCCATTTCCTCTGTATCACTGGAATTTCCTTCGCCAGAATTACGGACGTTTCGTACCATAACCATTTCGTACCAGTCACTTCATACCATAATTTTACCATTTCGTACCATAATTTTTACCATTTCGTACCATAATTTTTCCAATTCGTACCATAGTCATACCATTTCGTACCATGTTTTTTTGAGACCAATGACAAAGTTTTGACTAAGAAAAACTTTCACTATGAAGATATTAGAAGAAGAAGACAAAAAAATGCTATTTGTTCAAGTTAGATATTTATTCAAGAAGTTATGCACAATAACACTTTTTGATTATCTCCTTTTCCCAAGATGATTTCATAGCAGTTTCTCCAAGAGTCGTTGAACTGCTTTTGTAAAGTGTGTAATTTAAGTAAATAAATATTGTGCAAAATGATGTATTTACAAGAAAAAAAAAATCGTCATATTGACCTTGACGTTTGACCCTGTCCCTGTCGCGGCATCATACAAGGCCAACCTAATCTCAAAACATACCCATAAACAAACATACAAAAAAGAAGACAAAAGGGAAATAGACAATTTACAATCAAGGGTAATCAAACAATTATAATTCTTAGATTAATTGTTCAATTTAATGTGATCAGTTTGTTCCTAATTCTGATTATCCAACTTGCGACAAGCATTACAGACAAACAGACCAAACACCTATCTTCTCAATACTGATTCTTTAAATTGATTTATGATAATATCCCGTAAATAATATAAGGTCGAAAGCATTGGTCTATACCAAGTAAATATATTAAATACCACTTTCTGTCACATTAAATTACATGTTTGCTCATAGTATGAGAAGGTTCTACCCTGGTACGAAATGGTAACGCTATGGTACGAAATGGTAAATTTATGGTACGAAATGGTAAATCTATGGTACGAAATGGTTATGGTACGAAGTGACTGCATACCCCTTCGCCATTATATGTAAACCAGTTTTTTCTTTTTCAATGACCACCTAAATCTCATATTGTACATTAATGTAACTGAGAGAATAAAGTGTACTGTATTGTATTGTATTGTATTGTATTGAATTGTATACCTTTGATTTTCGGATTTGTTAATTGTCACTCTGATCAATTAATTGACATTTCAAACCAAACAATGCCTTAATAAGCAGTTAACCACTGATTGGTACCAAATGACATCGTCAATCAACAGGTGTGAAAATCAAGGTTGATCACAAGCTGTAACACCTCTGTAAGTTTGCAAGCGGATTAATTTATCTATCAACTAACATAACATAATAACATAATATCTCTTTATTACACCCAAGTATTTGTACAATACAATATGGGGAACTAATACAGATAGGATTGTGAAATAAAAACTAATGGCTTTCCGGGAAAAAAAAAGATGAGTCATATATAGGGAGTAAGATAGAGAAAAAGAAAAGTGAAGATTTGATATCAGAGCAGAGCACACAGTAAAAAAGGTGGTCTGTCGGGGCATAGCATTGTGGGGGATAGAGAGAAAGTGGCGTTAATTGACGAACTATAGATGGGAGGAGAAATAAGTGAACAAATTGGGCAGCAGCATTACAAAAAAGAAGGAATTAAAAATGTACATATATGTTATAATCGAAGATCGATGTATAGAGCATTAGGATAAAGAGCACTGTGGGGGACAGAGAGTTAGTGACAATAACAGGCGTACTATAGACTTAGGGAGAGGAAAAAAATAGTCAAACTGGAACCGCAATATTACAAAAAAGTAGGAATTAAAAATATACATACATATTACAGACAAGGAATGGTGGATAGAACATGAGGATATAGGGAGACAGAACGGTGATAAAATGGGAAAGGAAAGAAAATGACAGCAATAGGTATAGGCCCTATAGACACAATTAGTATGTATGTATGGTTTACAGCAAAATGGAGGAATAGGAAGGGGGGAGCAATCAGATAGATAAAGTAGAGATAGTAGCATATGAGCATGTAGATACAATTTGAAACAATTTTATGCATAAAATATTTTTAAGATAAATATTGTGGGAATCGAAAAGATAGGAAATAGTCATACGACCAAAATCGAGAAAACACTGACACAACTGGAGGAGTTGCATACTGCAAAAAGAAAGCCCCTGTCCGCTGCTACAGTGTTTTAGGAACTAGCCAAAAGGATGCCTTGTTGAGACTGTTTTCCCGTGTCTGTGAATACGATAAACAAACATGCATTGATAAAAAAGAGAGAAGGGCGAGAGGTCAATTCATCCTATAAGTTTTCCTAAAAAGGAAGATAGACAAAGCGTGTATGTTTTCGCGAAACAAGAGCATTTGAAAAACCTTGTAGGTATGCAGTATTTTACAGATACAATAATATTTATAACAAAAATAACGACGTGAAACAGATTTGCATATAACAACATAAACAAATCCTTACAAATAATAGATAGCTGACTGGGGAATGTTGAGTGGCAGATGGATTCCCGGTGGCAAATGAAGAGCCCGCTCGTCAAGGACAGACTCCCCATCCGCCACGTATTAATAACGGTCGTCAGCTGTGCGAAGGAAATAGTCATCAACTGAAAGTTATTAGCAAATACGAATATTATAAATATACACCGTCAACATATATATAGGATATAGAAATAGAACGAAGGCATTTAAAGCACGAAAATAATATGGCAAAAGTAAAGGTTGCTACAGTTATAAACAATCTGTGTCAACTTAGTGTATGCTGTGACCGTACTCGACAGTAACCGGGAACGAAAGCACGCTTAGCACGTGCTAGCCCTCGCAGCTACTCGATGCGTACGTAGTAGATCTGTGGTCAGTGGGATTCGTTATGTAAACACAACCCATGAGACTCTTGCAAACAGACGGGACAAGATGTCTTATTTACCAATCTGATTTACAGAAAATCAATGTATGAGAGAAAAAAAAAAAAGAATTCAAGGAGAAAATTGCCAGGATCGTAGCAGAGGTAAGTAGATCTATGCGTTTAATGCATAAATTTAAGAGGAATTTAACAACAATGATAAAGAAGGATAAATATCGGGACCAGAAAGAGCATATGGACCAACACATACCTGCGAACCAGCGCTGTACAAACTAATGAGATTCTATTGTACTAACAGTCTTGACTTATGCCAGTTTTCAACACTTTAAAAAAGTTAAAGCTGTCCGACAATAAAAATCTATAAAAGAAAAAAAAAAAATTATTAAAAAAAAAAAAAAATATATATATATATATATATATATATATAAAAAAAAAAGACTTGATTTTTGTATATATTACCTTTCCTCTTCCTAGAGGATGTTTCTTCTAAAGGTCCACTTCTTCTTCTTTCTCTCTGGAAACGTGTAAAACCTCCCTTCAAAGATAATAAAGGAAAAAAATTTACAATAGAAATGTCTATTTAGTGTGCCTCATATATATTTGTTCTGCAGAGGCGCAAAACCAACTGTTCAAGTTTTACGAGTTGTAAAATTACTGCTCTTGGCACAAGACAATCTGTTTCTTATCCATGGACAAGTACATTAAACAATTCTGAAAAATAATTGACATGATAAGTAAGGTTAACCTTTGCAGCTTTGGCAAATCAAGACTTAATACACTTGCAATGTGATTTGGTAAAACAGACACATGTCTCAAGTTGCAATCCAAGCATTTTGAAAAAAAAAAAAAAAAAAAAGAATGTATGTTCAAAGGGAGATAACTCTTTTACATTTAACAAAGCAGACTGCTGAAAAATTGTTTTGCATCTAGAATCTCTGTTGCTTGGTTGTAGAAAGTTTCAATACAATGACAGAAAAATTGAAGAGGGGCTGTTTGTTTGTTCATGTGATGTTTAATGTTGTTTTCAACATTATTTCCATTTTATTGGGCATCCATTTCTATCCATGCCTTCATGGAGTTTCTTTTACCAGCAATTCACACAATATTCTTCCCAAGGCATGTCTGCTTTCCCACATAACCATCATCAAAACAACAATCAGTGGTAAGATTTGGTTTGCTATGGTTTGTATTGGAGTTTAATGCCACTTAACAGCTAAGGTCATATCATGGCTGTCAGTGTGTTTTCTGGCTTTCTCACATCAGTACTGACACAAATTTCTTTTTCAAAGCCACTGACTACTTTTCTCACAGGCATCAGGGGTGAGAGGCGAAAAATCGCCGGAAAGAAAGTTTGCCTCAACCAGGTATCGAACGCACAACCACCAGGTCACAAGTCAGATATGTTAACTACTGAGCTACCCAGGCGGGCGATCAGTGGTAAGAGAAAAATGAATCTTGCTATCATCAATCCTAGGAAAGAAATTGGCCAGCAAACCCCTGTTTTCAAGCCCTGTTCATTACTGCCTATGCTTCAGGGCTTGCCAGACTGAAGAAGTCTGGAATAGAAATATAGCAATGGGTATTTCACAAGTGGACAGTTAAGCTGGTTCAAGTACTACTTCTCAGAGACATGTTTTAAAAGGACATAATAAATATCATCTGCAAGTGGCTATGTGTTGACATTAGTGCCCTTTAACCAAACAATCCCAAATTTCAATGACACTGAGCCCCCTCTCCCAAGAATACCCCACCCCAAGGAACACTAATGTTTATAAGCTCTTGTGCAAATTCTAGATAGAAAAAGTGGCATAACTGTGGCAGAAATATTTTGAAGGTTACACACCATTCAAGCATGGTTTACTCTTTTGACACATAACATCTGAGTTTGAACATCTTCCAGAACGACAGAGATAATCAGAAAACATAAGTTTTCACACAATGAAGACATATAAAATCCCATCAGGGTACAATCTTACTCAGAAATCAATCATTCTTCATCAAAATCTATGTCGAGGGCATACATTCAGTTTGTCCAATTGTGACATCTTACTAGTACCAACATTTTTTGTTTTTCAGTGGAACAGAAAATAACAGATATTAGAATACTGTAAAACTTCCATTGTGTACAACCATTAGAGGGGCCGTTCTAAACCAACAATTTTAAATTACATTCTTGTTATCTAGCATTTTTGAAATTGCACAGGAATGCAATATCTGTATGGCTACACCATTTGTATCTTACCCAAATGATTTCACTATTTACCAATCAACAAAATTTTACTCCCAACTGGGTTGGATGCAAATAAAAAGTAGTCCAAGAAATAATTTGTCTTTGAAAGGAAGAAAACATTGTGGGAAAATGCTGGTTACCAGCACTTTCTCCTTTTCCCACAATGTTTTCAAAAGCTTTCTTCTTTACAGTCGTTAAAACTCAGGACTGTGTGGTAAAGGCTTAACCAATCATGAAAAGAGTTACTTTCTGTCCACATTGCCAAGACCTTTAACTTGCTTTGATTAGAGTCTTACCTCTAAAATGAAAATGCCTGTTAGTTTGTTTTGGTGCTCTAGGGGTTAAATACTCAAGCAAAAACAAAACTTACCTCCGAATGTTTATTGATTGCGAGCTCTGCCAAGGATTCCTGGTGATGCCCTGTCAAACTCATATCTGTGATGTCCTTGAAGCCAAAAGCTCCAACAAAACACTGGAAGAAAAAGAAAAGAGCTCCAGGTTACGTTAGAAATTAAATGATTAATCTATCAGCTATTTAATTTACTTACCATGTATCATCCACTCGTCTCTTTTCGAGTAGTATAAGAATTTTGTGCAAACTATCCTGTGAATAAGGCCACAGATTTGTCTGAGGTAAAGACAACTGTCTCCCTGCAGTTAATTTACAAAATGCCACAAAAACAAGAGAGTACTTGTTTTAAACTTATTTTTTTTTTTTTAATGGAATGATTGCATTAAGTACTATTCACTGACAAATTTCTTAAGCCTCCTTTAGGCAGAGCCTGGCTCATATAAATGGCCCTGAAAATGTTTAGTCATTTACCGCTTAAAACTATTTTGCAGCAGATGATCTTGAAATAGACAAATGAAAATAATAAATCTTTAGATTGTAACAAAAGAGGTAGTTTCTCTTTAGGAAAATTTTTCTTTCGCTAAAAGCATTTGAAAAGTGGTCATCTGCAAAACAAGGAGTCCTTCCCAGCATGTTCTCTTTTTTCCACCATGTTTCTCCTTCAAAAAACAAATCCAATCATTTGAACCACATTTAATTTGTTGTTTGCAAATGCTTTCAATCTGGACTAGACTAAATGTTTAAAACCTAGTAAAGAGTTAAGTCTGACAGCATATAGCTACTTCCAGTGAAGTTGGAAGATGACAGTTTTTTATCATGTGGACTAATTACATATACCTGAAAAAAATCGAAACAAACTGGAATAATGCAATTCAATGACATGGACAGATTCTTATTAACTCCCTTGAACAATTTTCCTGATATTTAGTTGAACCCTTTACCAAACGACAAAATTTCAGACACGTCGAAATTGAAAGCATTTCCAGACGACAAAATAAATGTGATTGAAAAATTGAAATTTGTTTTGGGAAGGGTCGAAAACATTGTGGGAAAAGGAGAAAATGCTGGTTACCAGCATTTTCTCCTTTTCCTATAAGGTTTTCAAAAGGCTTCTTGCACAGGGTCATTAAAAGTCAGGATTGTGTGGTAAAGAGTTAAATGTGAATCAATCCTGGCATACCTGTTTGATAAACTGGCTGTATGCAGATTTCATCCCATTGATGATGATGACTTGTGTTTGTGGATAGTGGATAAAGTACAGACAGTGGGTTGACTGGTACTTCTTCACACCCTTCTGTGGTAAGTAAACCCTTCCCCAGAGTAAACCATTGTGTAGCATAGTTGTCACACAGCAGTCCTGAAATATTAAAAATTCTTTGACTGCATCGAGTTTTGCAGACAAATCTTTAGATAAGTTACACTTAATTCTTTAACAAAATTTGAAACTTGTCCAAATCCAAATCATTGCCAGATGACAAATTATATGTGGCTAAAATTATTGGATTTGTCTTTGAAGAGTAGTGAACACTTGGGACAAAAGGAGAAAATGCTGGTTACCAGCATTTTCTCCTTTTCCAACAATGTTTTCAAAATCCCTATCATTAAGGGTTGTTAACCCTTTACTACACAGTCCTGACTTTTAACGACCCTGAGCAAGAAGCCTTTTGAAAACATTCTGGGAAGAGGAGAAAATGCTGGTAACCAACATTTACTCCTTTTCCCAAAATTTTTTCTTCCCTGTTGATAGGGAAATTCAATTATCCCTTTCCCAAACGACAAATTTTGGACTGGTCCAAATTGAAAGAGTTTGCAGACGACAATTTTAAATTTGATAAAAATGGCAGAAAGGTCTCAAAAAGGGTAGAAAACACTGTGGGAAAAGGAGAAATTGCTCGTTACGAGCAATTTCTCCTTTTCCCACAGTGTTTTCAAAAGACTTGTACTGCAGACACGTGAAAACCAGGGCTTGTTTGGGAAAGGGTTATTTGAGCCACGTCGAGTTAGTCATCTACAACTGATATCTATATAGATATGTCTAAAACTGTGTTATGTCGTAAAGGGTTAAAGGATGGATTTGTGTGGTAATGGGTTAAAACAATCTGATCTGCAAGTTTAACTTGAAGGGACTGATGTTTGAAATAAATATGAGCTGCTACTGACTAATCAGTTTTGTTTAGCAGATTCCAGGGTTCATACAGAATTTCTCGGGGAAAATTTAAGGGTTTTTCAAGGACTTTTTAAGGCTTCTGAAATAGAAATTAAGGTCTTTTTACAGACAAGGCTATATTCAAAAACGATCCGTATTTTACCTTGATCATGTTGGCAGATCGGCAGATGGGATCCGCTAACCGATTTCTGTTAAATATACATTTTCCCATTTCTCTAACTCAATACAGACGACCTTTTTACAAATGGCTGACGCATATAATAATGATCGCTGTGAACAGACGCTCTTAGCGATAAGGTAAGAGTAAACCGGTAATGGTACCCGACTTTCGACTAAGATTGAAGTAGAAGGTCAGCCACCAGTCTAAAAACCAAGTGCGATGTGACGCAATATCAAATTATGTCATCAAAATATGTGTAGACAGTGCTCTTCCTTGTTACCGTACATACTCACTTGTAAGAAGATATGAAGGAACACTGGTTTCTTTGCAAACTTTCTTCAATCACGTCACCTGGATATTCGGTGCATTGTGCCTTACGATTTATTAGATTTAAGGGTTTTTCAAGGACTTTCTATACTTTCTATGGGTTTTTTAAGGCTTCTTGTCATTTTCAAGGGTTTTTCAAGACTGAGGTCAAATTTAAGGGTTTTTCAAGACCTGTGCGAACCATGGATTCACTGCTGTAATAAATATTCCACAGAGTCCTGGTAGCTCAATCAGTAGCGTACAGGACTTGAGAACAGGAGGTCGCTGGTTTGATCCCTTGCTCGGCCAATTTTTTTTCCAAGGATTGATGATAGCCATTCCGACAGGATTCAATCCTCTCTCACACTGCCGACCATTGTTTCGACCATGGCCATGAGGGAAAGCAGCCAGTAGCTTGGCAAGAATATTGTGTGCAGTACTGATTAAAGAAACTCCAGGAAAGCATGGATAGGTGCACTGGCCGCCGCAATATAACTGAAATATTGTTGAAAATGGTGTTAAACACCATAGAATCAATCAATCAATAATTAAACATTGGATTTCATAATAGGTACAAGAAAACTTTGTGCACATCTGAAGTTTCGATCTCTATAACTGTCGTCAGAATACTTACTCATTTATTCTGTTCTGTGTTCAAGATAAATACTGACAAAATACAACTAAAACATAAGGTGCAACTTTTTTCATTCAGTCGACAAAATAAAAAATGGATAGGTGCACTGGCTGCCAAAATATCACTGAAAATGTTAGAAAAGGTGTCAAACACCATTATACAAACAAAACAAAACAAACACAGTCCTAAGGTTTAACATTCTTCAGACTGAAGACTTTCGAAAAAATTGTTGGAAAAGAAGAAAATCCACTCACCAGCATTTTCTCTATTTCCCATAACATTTTCTTCCCTTATATAGACAATTTCCATTACTTCAGCTACATGTAGATTGTTGTTGGCAAACGGTTTGGAATTGGACAAGTCCAAAATTTGTTGTTTGATAAAGAATACTCTAATGAAAAAGAATAACGACTAACCTTGTGAAAGTATAATCGTAGATATTTTGTCATTTTCCTTTTAATATTAGCAGGTGTCTTACACAGAGATCTCTGTTCACATGGGTCTACAAAAGAGATAAATGGATAAAGATGGTAATGGTAGGAATGATTAATGCTTCTCTGTTCTTTTTGTTGTATGGCTAATTTCAGGGGTCATTTTGCTGTTGGCAAACAAACCGAACCAGACCTCCGGATAAAAAGGAAAGATAGTATTCTAAATCCATTATTTCTCTTCCAA
The DNA here is from genome assembly GCA_945859785.2 of Tridacna gigas. NCBI lineage: Eukaryota > Metazoa > Mollusca > Bivalvia > Cardiida > Cardiidae > Tridacna > Tridacna gigas. The sequence goes on along the minus strand of OX244034.2, from coordinate 61,911,383 downwards.
ACCCCATGTTTTGGATACTCATTAGAATCGTCCCGATGCAACGATTCTAATGATTACCCATCAGTGTCTGATCTAGAGCGCGCAATTGCGGGAATCGCCGATACTTTTTGTGAATCATGCATATTTTCAAACCAACTGCGGGATAATCCCGCATTCAAATTTTGGAGAGAATAGTCAGATTTCCTACCTATTTTTCACCGATTTATGTGTTTATGAAGAAAGATAGACAGATCGAGCACATCACTGTTGTATAGAGTAGCTTCCCTTTTTGTTTACGGTTGAGTTACCAATTCAACTTAATGGAATTTTTTTTAAACAAAAGATTAAACCGCATTTTTATCTAAGCAAGCCTGGTAAAAAATAATTTCGTTGTATTTACAGCAATGTTAGTATTTTTGACGTTTTTTTCTGAATATGAATTTATTTCATCAACAATAATATAAAAGGAGGGCAGGAAAAAGTAAATTAATTTTTTTGTAAATTTTTTCCAAAGCCGATTCTATAATTCGGGTTGTTTTCCTATCTACTTTTTTCCTATCCCTCATACTTTTAAGAAATCCCCCATCTTTTTTTCAAAGTAATGGGGGATTTTCACCCTCATTTTTCAAATCCTGGATCAGACACTACCCATAACATACGGTTTAGTGGAGAGTGGTTACTATTTTCGATTTTGAAATCAAAATCACTCCCTCTATCTGGAGCTCTGCCATCTATGGTAATATTCTAACTTTCCAATCACAAAAAGAACTAACATTTAGCAAAAATGAAAATATTGTTTTCTTTTTCAGCTCTTTATGAAAAACATTACTGGGAAAGGAGAAATTGCTTGTACCAAGCCACTGCTCCTTTTCCCACAATTTTTTCTCAAATAAGTAACATACCATAGTGTACATGAATGGGTTAAAGCAATTTGCTATATGTTAGGATATAGCGACTGAGATTTCAGTCTAGCCATCCTACTTCAGACCGAATAATTAAAATTTCCTATGGAATCCATAAATGTCATAACCATTACTCCATAAGGCTATACTAGTACATGTATATGCTGTTAGAATACAATGAAAATTTACAGAAAACTTTGAAAAAAACAGATGTATACAGTTAAAAGTATTTACTACCCAACAAATCCTAAACTCTTCGAAACAGAAAGGATCTGCACACAACAAATCAGAAAGTATCAAAAATGTTTTCAAAAGTTTTTTTTCCAGGGTTGTTAAAACTCCAGCTCGTTTGATAAAGGGTTAAAATACAGTGTGAGCAAATCTGAAGCAGATACCTTTTTGAATTTCCAAAGTCAGGCTGAATCAAGGATACATGTATATCCCTAAATGGCGTGCAACACACGAAAAAGGGCCTTCGAACATTTGCGTAAAGTGTCGTCTCGGATTAGCCTGAGCAGTCCTCACAGGCTAATCCGAGACGGCACTTTACAACTACATAGGGTTTTTTCATACAGTAGGCTTTCATGAAACAAAAAATCGTACAAAAACGGGAAGTGTCGTCTCGGATTAGTCACAGACTGCACTGGCTGATCTGGGACGACACACTTTTACGCATATGTCCGAAGTCTCCTTTTCATGTGTTGCACCCCAAATAATGTCATCATGGGGGGAGGGGGGGATATTGTAAATGTTAAGCTTTAAGCCTGTATCACCCAACCACAGTTTATAACAACCCTGAAAAAGAAAGCTTTTGAAAACATTGTGGCCAAAGGAGAAAATGCTGGTCACCAGCATTTTCTGCTTTTTCCACAATGTTTTCTATCCTTTCAAGGACATTTCTCACAATTTGCACCTCATTTTTTTTTTTTTTTTTGTCTATATAAATGCTTTTAATTTGGGCCTTTGGGACTGTTAAAATTTTTTCTGAGCTGCAAAGGGTTAAACCGGCCTTCACAGCTTTACTTGTCTTTGAAGCCAGAGCATAATCAGACAAAATGTGCAGTCTAATCTTTGATCTACACGGTCCATTTTGCAGAGGAATTAAAAATGGACAAGAGCAACCTTGAAAATACCAATATTTGGGCTCTATTTATTTCTAGACTGAAAACATCTGTTAGGTTTATTCAGAGCTCTAAGGGTTATGAAAACACCATGAAAAATGAATATGTTATTTATATGATAAAAAGCTTGAATAAACCCATTAGTTTATAAAAAGCTGTTCTTTACAAACGTATATTGAGGCAGTGCAAGGGAGACAAAAATGTCAAAACCTGTGAATACGTAAGCATTCCAAATCTTCTTGGTCGAAGTTTGTTGAACATCTGAAAAAAAAAAAAAAAATACAAGAATTTTAAAAAAATCCTGGCAGCTGGGTCTATCGTTAATTACAGTAAAATTTAGAATTGTCTTAACTTTTACCACACAATCCCGACTTTTAACGACCGTGTGAAAGAAGCCTTTTGAAAACCTTGTGGGAAAAGGACAAAATGCTGGTAACCAGCATTTTCTTCTTTTTTCCACAATGTTTTCTACCCATCCCAAAACAAATTTCGATTTTTCCATTACATTTATTTTGTGGTCTGCAAATGCTTTCAATTTGGACCAGTCTAAAATTTTGTCATTTGGTAAAGAGTTAATTGAAAAGGTTTGCAGATAACAAATAAATTTTTTCAGAAATTATGAACTTGTCTCTGAAATGGTAGAAAACATTGTTGGAAACAAAGAGAATGCTGGTACATGTAGTTAGCTTTTTCTCCCTTTCTCATTATGTTTTTGAAAGCCTTTCTCCTTAGGGTTATGAAAAAGGGTTTTAACACACAGAAAACCAACAATGTCAGTAACTTTTAAAACTGTCTGACATCACATGATACATTCTGTCTCAAAACAATCCTTGAAGTAGCAATATTAACCGTATGCAACACATTCCTAAGCTTTAATAAACCTGGAAGAGAAAAACAACACAGAAAAGAAGAAAATGCTGGCAACCAGCATTTTTTCCTTTTCCCACAATGTTTTGTACCCTTTCACTAACAAATTCCATCCAATTTTCATTTGATGATTGTCTGAAAATGCTTTCCATATGGTCAAGTCTAAATTTTGTTGTGTGGTAAAGGTATATCGTCTTTGTACATGAAAATGTGCATTTCATTTAACATACATGTATACAGTATGCCTATAGGTTGATATCCATGCAAAAAGCATGCAACTTTCTTGGCAAACAAAATAGAGCAATATCAAGCTGCACCAAATATGTCAGTTACAAGTAATAGTACATACTGTAAACTGAATCTATCAAAGCTTTTGGATGAAAAAAATCTACAAAAAAATTTGAGACTTACATATCAGATCTAACTCCCCTGTACATTCTGGTGTTAGGCCACCTTTTTCCTGAAAAGATAAATAAGTTCAATGATCTATATTCAACTGCTGATAAACAACTACCACAATTGTGAACTTAAACATATCAAAATAGAAATTAATAACTCTTTAACAAACAATCCTGTATGTTTACATTTCTGAAAAATGTCTTTGTTAATATTGTGGAAAAGAAAAAATGTTCAATACCACTAACCAGCATAACAATTTTCCATAATATTTTCGATGCTTCCAAAGATAATTCTCAAAACTTGGGCTGCATTCAATTTTCTGCAAATGCTTTCAATCTGGACGAATTTAAATCTTAACCAAAGGAAAAAAAAAAAAAAAAAAATTGGCGTCACTGAAACAGAAAGCAATTGCAGATGACATTTCAAATGTGATTAGAATAATGTGATTTGGATGTGAAAGAGAAGAGAGGATTGTTTCTTTCTCAGGGTTGTTAAAACTCAGGATTGTGTGGTAAAGGATTAAAGTTCATCATCTGTTAAAAGTTAGTCAGCCTATTTAGCAGGGCTCATGTTAAAGTTAGTCAGCTTATTTATCTGGGCTCACTCTGCCCAGGGTTTATCCCTCAGCATTAAAAATTGGGAAGAGGGGGGTGTCATTGTGACCCCTTGTGTCCTTAGTTGAGGGTCATTTCTTTAAATTTGGGGGTCAAAATACATGAGTTTGTATAAACCGTGTTTTGTAAATAAAATGAAAGTACAATATTTACTGTTGTTTGCTTCTATGTGGCCCTCACGTTTTCATACAATTCTACAGTAGACAAGCCAAAGTTTGTAAAACCGCTTGAAACGAGGTTCAGTTTCTTGGTCTTCAGTACATTTCACCTTCTTTAAACTCTAAGTAAAATCTTAAAGCCATTTCTGATGGAAAGCTTGACTTCGTTTAATGGCAGACGGTACATTCTCGTCCAAATTACTGCTTGATGTGGCATGATTGGCAGTGCTACTCAAAGCAGACACTGAATATGCTGCAGTTTACTATGATGTGACATTTTTTTTCAGCAAACAGAACAATCTAGTAATGTGTACTTTTATCTACCGAAAGCCACATTAAATTACGTGCAAAATACAGACAACCGCACTAAGAACTTGACGAGACCTATATTTATGACAACTGTTTGCAGTGCTTTACTCTAATAATGTGTGAAGCATTCATATTCTATAATTAAATTACTGGAAAACCACTTTTATCTAAAATAAACCCTGTAGTGGAAAAAAAAACAACTCTGTTTGTCTGATATTGATACTGCTTGTAGCTAGAACAGACTTTGATTAACAACAATTCATTTAATTTCCTAGATGAATTAGATTTAGGGAAGTTGCGTAACTGATGGCACAATGTTATTTATTTGGGGGGTCATTTGAAATAAAATTACGTCATTGACACAGGATTTGTGCATCATGGAAAAGCCTGCTCTGCCATTAGCAAAGTTTTAGGCATCCTTTATTTTCATCTATTGTTAAATTCACATCAGAATCCTCCATTGTACAAAACTCTAGTGTATCAGCATGGTCACCCCTTTCCAGTGTCAACTAAGTTACATCTTTTCCGATACCTTAAATCAAAATCCACTTTCCTAGTATCTGATAAAAAAATGTCGGTGAAAAATCTGAATGATTAATTTAACTGGTTTCCTAATGAGATTTCAACTGGTCTGAACCGACTTAGCTTCTCTTCAAGTGTCAAAGAACCATTGACTATTCCTCAACATATAAATTAACAATATTGTCGGCACCAAAGGAGCAATAACTTTTGACGTTTTCAGCACCAAAAGCAAACAAGCTGGGCTTGAAAGTAAATCTGAAAAAGAGTCATGTCATGTCAACATTCCATAGTACGGAATCTCGACAATTTACATGGCATAAACTATCTTCCATACTGAACAAATGATGACTTGACTGAATTTTAATAATTATTAACGCTTCTCATTTTCCACAGTAAGTAACAAAGTTCATAGTTTGTTTTACTGAACATTTTTGGTGATGTCAATAAAACACATACAAAGAATGCTGAAAAAAAATTCATCATTTACTTGAAAAATCACACAAAGAAATTTGTACCCCAGTTTTGACCCCTTAATTTCTGGATAGGGGATCAAAAATGACATGCAAAATTTTACATCTGGAGAAATCACCGAAATAGTAATTGATCCTCTTGTTCCTTGGGTATGACTTCCCCACCGAATCTGTAACTTGTTTAATTTGTATGGTGGCCTTACCAGTTTTCCTGGGACTAAATTGACAATTTTAGCTTATGCATACCTAAATGCATACCTAAATGAAAGTACTGATTACCAAAAACATTTTTTAAACAAGTAAATCAAATTTAAATGCAAATAAAACCTTAAATTCAGACCGAATCATGCATATTCAATGGAAACAAGGTACTTCACCCTTCAATTTTGTGCCGGAAGCTGAAATGAGGCATGGAAAAACATGCCCTCATTTTATGGCTTTCAATATCAGCTCTTAAATAGAGAACTAAAATCATCATGTACACCAAAACCAGTGTTCCCACTCACATCTTTTGGGAGTGCATGCGCTCTCTGGGGTACAAGTTTAGGAGTGCAAGAGAAATTCTAGGAGTGCACTTAATAATGACAATTTCAAAGCATCTATGGAGAAAAGTAAGGGTCTGTTGTATTGAAAATTTGTATTGGTGAGTCTCAATCTGCGGTCGGCTGCTCTTGAAAACAATATGGGTAATTTAAAAAATGAATAGATACTTATTATGTTGCCTTACTCATGGGACCAGTTTCAGAGGGACAACTTACAACCTGATGGCCAATACAGGGTTTTCATTTAAAGCCGATTGCCGATCAAAAACATCGGTTGAAATCGGCCTTTAATCAGTTGTTTTTGCTGGATCTTTGAAAAATCGATCGCGTTGTTTATATCGAAAATATTTCACATGTTGGTAACTGTACTGCGACACCGGTTCAATTTTACCGCGAAACCAGAAACAATTGGTTTATGAATGTTAAGCGGTCATTCATTGGATACTTGCATCCAACTATCCAATCGTAGGCGACGGTACGTTTCTCTGATCTCCATTTGGTAATCATGGACGCCAAAGCCTAGGCGGCCCCCTTGACCCTCGGCCTGTTGTTTTTGTCAATCAATCGGTTGCTTCATTTCAAAATGAAAACCCTGCAATAGAATTTTCCATTTCACTGTCAATTTCAGACACTGATTAGCTTTCACTCATTGTTTATAGAGATATTTATGTAAATTTACTGTTTTGAGTCAATGATAAAGCTGAATAGACAGTTTGAAATGCCTATGATCGGACGACGTCAGACCGATTTTTGTTGTGTCATGGGTTTTCGCCTTTTTTTTCATGCCTGTTAAGTTTTGGAGTAGTATTTCCGCATGATTTGACATAGATTTGTCAATAAGGGTAGCATGTAACTTCAAAACCTGTAATTTTTCCCTAGAAAAGCGGATTGATACCATCAATACTTTTAAACAAATGACAAGTTTGATATGCGGTAACAAACGATGACGTTCACACTTGATACCTATTGTACGGTAAAACTGATCTTTCCTTTAGAAACATGCATACTGTTTTGTTTTTGTTGCATTTCACAAATGAGCAGCCGTGAGACTGTTGTTTACATTTAAATTAGCACTTCACACAAAACGGTGACGTCACTGATTGATTGATTGACTTCACAAGAAAACTCGGATATCATTTTGGGTTCGAAAACGGGTACCCCACGAAAACAGGTAAGTCGAATATGCGAAATCTTCCAGGTACGAAATGTTCTGGGTACGAACTTTGCGATCAGTTCCTAGTAGCCACTGATTCGTGATTCTTGCCCTACGTCATATCCGGCGAATTCGGAATACCACGGATTCTATTTCTGCTTAGTAACGCCTTAGCAACGCATTACTCGGTGGACGCTACCCGAAATGGACAATTTGCTACTGTAAAAAAAGAAGCTGCATTCGACAGCAAATCGTTATTTGCGCGTCAAAATTTTATTTGAACATGATGTACGATTATCATGGCCGTCTTCCGGATGTAGTTCAAGCGCGGTGTAATTGAATCTGATGATTGTTAATGAATAACTCTATTGTCTACCCTCTGAATAATCAAAGGTTTCACAGATATTTCTCTAATCTGTTTCAGATTTATATCAAAGCCAAAACCATAGAAATTGTTACAAGAGCAACGTCGGGCATCCGAGTATTTTCGAGAATCATTTTTGGGGGTCATAATCAAGTAAATCGACACTGAATTGGTAGATCTACGGAGAATAAGAACGAACATACCTCTGTGACTCGTGTAAAATTCCAAATCCTATCCACAAATAATCAACATAGGGGTGAATTAAGATCAAGAACTGATAAGAAGTAACAATTTAAAGTGACTCGTGTGCGTTAAATTGTGTGAATCAGTCAACCACATTACAGCTGTAAGGTCTGCCACCCAGCTGTGCGATACCGAGATCAAAGGAGCACCGAGCTAACCCTTCATCCAATTTTCATGAAAAATAATATGACACATGTTTCCTTTATACATGTTTCTGAAAAATATAGATAGAATATAAATATCTTGGAATGGAAGGTTTAAAATTTGAGCTCAAGCTTCTTTTCTAATGTTCATGATCTAGATTCTATTACAGCTATTCGTCTGTAGGAACATGACTAAAGTTGCAACAAAGAAGGTTCTTTTTTTTTAGATCGGAATTTTCTTAAAGGCCAAATTAGGACTCGTCCATATCCAAAGAATGTGGGTGAAATGGTGGAAATTGTTATAATATGCATATAGTGCTGTAAGTTTAGTTGAGAAGCTAAACAGTCCCGAGTTTTAATGACCCTGAGAAAGAAGGTGTTAAAAAATATTGGAAAAAGAGGAAATGTTTGTAACTAGAGTTTTTACCTTTTCCCACAATACTTTCTACTTTTTCAAAGACAATTGCCTCCATTTCACCCCCATTTAATCTGTCGGCTTAACATTCTTTGGATTTGGACGAGTCCTAATTTGGCCATTTGGTAAAAGGTTTTAATCGAATAAGCTCTCACTTTTACTGTTTAACTTATGAAGGTCCAATGTCGTGAAAAAAGGGCGAACCTGGTAGCTAAGTCGGTAACGCACCTGTAGGTCTTGATACCATGGGATCGTTGGTTCAATTTATTTAGGCCTATATAAAGCTATCGATATGATGATTTTTTTTTTTATTAAAAATGTCAGTGTCTGCAAAAAGACGGACAGTCCATTTACAAAAAAAAAAACCCCCCAAAACTTTAACACCATATTATTGTGAAAATCCCTACCCAAAAAATATCTTTTTTGTCACGTTTCTGTTTAAACTACCTTAAGATGACGATCGTAAAAAAAAAAAAATGAAGGTCAGGACAAATTAAAAACCTTCCTGTCATCCTCCAAAAAATGTAATTTCAGCTTCATTTTGAGTCGGGAAATATCTTCTATAGTTGTTTTCGTTGAAAAGCTGATAAAGGGTTAGCCGAGTGTTCTTTTGATCTCGGTATTTCACTGCCAAAGTGGGCGACATGTAGAAGCGCTGCACATGATGTACTTGCTAGGGGCAGATTAATACACACGTGTCATGGTAAAGTTTCTATCCTGTTCAATCGAATTATGATCATTTGCAAAAATAGGGTCTGGAATTATTAAAATCTGTTACTGAGGGTAAGTCCATTTTAATTTCAGACCCGAAAAGATGCATTTCTTTTTTTTTTTTGTCCGAACACTTTTTTCTTTCAAATGCAAAGGTATGGATAACTGGGTTTTTTAAATTTTTCTCTATTCTTGCCATGTATAACCAAGGCAGTATGCCGTGATGTTTAATGCTTCTATCTGGATGCTTCATTTTGACTCCATAATAATGTAGTCTGCACACGAAAACTTTTATCATACCGCCCAACAGGAGACAGGGATTGTCTTAAACTTGTATATGACTCCTCTTTCTGTAGGCTATACCGTGATATTGATAATATGACATTTCTTTTTTGTCTCTCCAAAAGTGATAGTATTCATAACTGGAAAAGGTTTTAGAAATCTTTATCACAATTGCCCGAGAAATCCAAAAGAACTTTACTGAAAAAATATGACGCTGACAGTGTCCGATTACATGCAGTGTCCGATTATATGTGTACACAGTAAGTTTATCACCGAGTAAAAATTTCTGAGTGCGAGATATTGCGATTTAGTGAAAGTACCCGGATGACAAGAATCACGAATATGCAAAATCTGATCGGTAAACACAGAAGAAAATGAAGCAGGCAATATCCTGCTCGACAGCGATAATTAAAATTCAGAAAATGCACTTTTAACGCATATTACTTGACAATGTTTGAGGATCTGAATGGCAAGGTATCGTTTGGCCTTTTTGAAGCACAGCTTTTCTTCCAGTTGTTTCAGGTCTCTAAGGTCAAGATAAGACCATCTACTGATAGTGGGGAATATTTCCGCTGATTTTAGTCTTAAAACACATTGTTTAAGGATGGATTCTGCCATAACGAATCCAAAACAATAACAAAATCTACTTTCGACCCTCTCAACCCTAGCGCCAATTTATTTTCTGTGTGTGTACACACGAACTGATGACGTGCGTTAGATATAAACATTTCGTAACTACAATTTTCGATACAACGAACCTGTACAAAAATTCAAAATGCTAAAACCCTCAAAAAACTTTTCAAATTTCTGTTATACCAGTAGAATTACCATTATTTATTTATTTATTTATTTATTTATTTGGCACAGATTCTACCACCGGATATTTAGTACACACGGGCATCTTGCACTATAAAATGAAGACGACGACAACGACGAGGACGATAATGATAGTGATAATGATGATACATCAGTTGATGCTGATGTTGTTGCTGCTGATGATGGTGATTGCAACTGCGACAACGATACTGTTTGTGATGATGATGATGATGATGATCATCATCATCATCATCATCATCGTCGTAATCATCATCATCAACGTCATTATGTATTTTTATTACATAAATTCTTCATCGTCTGCATCTTTTCTCTCTGTATGAAGTCCATGACATACATGAATATGTGAGCCGACGCCATGATATGACTGAAATAGAGCGTCTTTCACAACTAGGCCTATAGTAGTCAGCAAAGATCAAGATTAGACTATTTTTATTTCTTATCTCTAGATTTACCATGTTTGTTGGGTTTATCAGGCGCTCCAAGGGTTAAAAGCACCGTAAAACTCCAGTTCAGCTAAAGATTCAAATTCTTTCTCCTGCTCTTATTAGGCTACTCTAGGTTGAATGTGTCAGGACTAACAATTGGCCGATGGTAGCCTGTTCATACATGAATCATGTTGTGAAGGGGCTGTTTCACTTTTGATACGAAGTGCAACATCTGGAAGACATTCGACACATTTGACCTTAAATAGTAGTAGTAGTAGTAATATTAACAGTAAAAGGTAATAATAAGAATAGATTATGTTAATAATAATAATAATAATATCGTAGATATATATAGACACGTTCTTGATTCAAAGATCGCTAAGCACAGCTTTGAAAGTGTGGATGAAGGTCAGACTGCACAAAAGTTAACGTCTAATACATGGCGACAGTTTAAGATCGGGTATGTCTTAAATACGTACATTGGCCTAATCAAAGTAACTGAACGACTTAAAACACCGCTGAACACTTGATAAGCAGTTGGACTAAAATAAACGAATGCATGACCTACATATAATATTGCAGTCGTTTCGCAATCGACCCTAAATTGTCCAATGAAATTGTTGAGTTTTAAATGTAAGATGAGATTAAATTAAGGCTATGTATGACTTTTAAAGCCGTTTTCTTTGAAGAGATTTAATTAACCCTTAAGCTGCTAAGCGCGACTCACTGACCTTTAGCGGACAGTGTAGATCAAGATCAGACTACACAGAACGTGCAGTCTGATCTTTGATCTACACTGTCCGATAAGGAGATATTTTCCCCCAAAAATAACTTTGAAAAAGCAATATTTGAGTTTTTACTATCGACTTGGAAGTTTCATTTTAATTATATAGCAGGACAAGGGTTAAATTGTATCATCGTTACAGCTTGTTTTTTCATGTCCTCTCCGGGTTCTGCCAGTAACTCCTTATCATTACTGCGTTTTGACTGACGTACTTTTGAAGTAAAGCGGGGTACCAGACTAGTCCTCCCTGGGTTCTGCCAGTAACTCCTTATCATTACTGCATTTTAACTGAGGTACTTTTGAAGTAAAGCGGGGTACCAGACTAGTCCTCCCTGGGTTCTGCCAGTAACTTCTTATCATTACTGCGTTTTGACTGACGTAATTTTGAAGTACGGCGGGGTATCAGACTAATCTTCCCTGGGTTCTGCCAGTAACTCCTTATCATAACTGCGTTTTGACTGAGGTACTTTTGAAGTAAAGCGGGGTACCAGACTAGTCCTCCCTGGGTTCTGCCAGTAAGTCCTTATCATAACTGCGTTTTGACTGAGGTAATTTTGAAGTACGGCGGGGTACCAGACTAGTCCTCCCCGGGTTCTGCCAATAACTCCTTATCATTACTGCGTTTTGACCGACGTAATTTTGAAGTACAGCGGGGTACCAGACTAGTCCTCCCTGGGTTCTCCCAGTAACTCCTTATCAGACGACAGAATTTTAGACCTGTCCAATTTGAGAGCATTTACAGACGGCGTTTTAACTGTTGCTCAAATGTTTGAAGAAATGTTTCTGAAAGGATAGAAAACCTTACAGCTAGAGGAGAAATACTGGTTACCAGCATTTTCTCCACTTCCCACAGTGTTTTCAAAAGATAAGACTCGTCCAAATTGAAAGCATTTGCAGACGACAAATCACAAGTGGCTAAAAACAAGAGTTTTGTCTTTGAAAGGTAGAAAACATTATGCTAAAAGGTTACCAGCGTTCTTCTCTTTTTTCCACAATGTTTTCATAAGCCTTCTTTCTCAAGTCGTTAAAACTTGGGATTGTATGGTAATTTAAGAGTTAACAGAGTACTTAAAACACGATTTAGTGTGGTAGAAGGTTAACTACTACAGGTTTGGGCTTAAGGTATGTTGCGGTGTCCAAGTCTAAAACACTTTTATCTACTCAACAAAAACCTTACTTGAGCACTTTCATAAAAGTAGAATGGTTCTCAATTACTGACATCTCAAAGTTGTCAAATATTGTCTGTCTATATTTGCATTATTATAACTGGAAAATGATTCCTTTACACTTAATCGAACTTTCCGGAGTTTTAGCGACCCCGAGGAACAAGGCCTATTGACACATTGTGGTTTTTCCACAATATCTTCTGTCCTCCCAAAGATAATTCCTATCGTTTTAGTCAATTCATATTTGTCATCTTCAAATTTGGAGAATTTTGTCTTGTAAAAAGTTAAATCCATTACTGCGCATGCTTACTTTAAAACTCAAAATATTACAAATTAGAGAGAGAGAGAGAGAGAGAGAGAGAAGTGGAAATTATCCATTTTAAATCGAATGGACACACTGTTGGAAGAAGGATCAACTGCTTGTGACAAGTGATTGCTCTTTTTCCCACACTGTTTTCAGCTGGTGTTAGCTGCACAGGGACGTAAAAAGTTGTATTTGTTCAGAAATTGGTTTATGTGCTGTTTATAAGGGATATCCATGAAGTAGAACTACATTAGACAATCATGCTCCATGACCAATCTTGTTCATTGAATTTGGGGGTTCATCATCGTATTCAGGAAATAATACATTTGAGCCATGCTCTCACAAAAAAGGGGTTTAGTGCATCTCCGTTATTCATAATATCAAGCAAGTGATCACATAATTATGGATCAATAAAATCCATTCTGGGCTCGTATTCACCAAATGTTCTTAAGAATGTTCTCCGTCTTATTCTCCAAGATTTTCCAAATTTGAAAGTAACACACCTTCTGATTGGCTAAACCAAATGGTTTAGCCAATCAGAAGAAGTGTTACTTTCAAATTTGGAAAATTCTGGAGAAAAAGACAAAGAACGGTCTTAAGAATGATTGGTGAATACGGACCCTGTCTGACAACCGACTAAATCATGAGGAAGACTTGTCCTTTGATGAGCAGAAAATTAACCAGTAGCGAAAAGTTTCGACCCAGGTCAGCCTGCACGGACTGCGCAGGCTGCTCTGAATCGATACTTTCTGCAGATATATCAAACCCCCTTTTCACAGAGCATGAGTCTTTTTTGTGCAATTGCCTTTTACTCAGCAGTCCTATCCAGGGTCCGTATTCACCAATCATTCTTAGGACCGTTCTTTGTCTTTATCTCCAGAATTTTCCAAATTTGAAAGTAACACACCTTCTGATTGGCTAAACCATTTGGTTTAGCCAATCAGAAGGTGTGTTACTTTCAAATTTGGAAAATCTTGGAGAATAAGACAGAGAACATTCTTAAGAACGTTTGGTGAATACGAACCCAGGTCTCTTTCTCAACCATTGACTGATTTATTAAAGAAACAAGACTAGCTTTAAATGTAACGAGGAAATGGACGAACTCCTTACCTAGCAAATACGAGTTATATAGACCTTACATTTATAGCCATCGAAAATATTGTGAGCAAAGGAGTAATTTATTTCTACAAGCACATATGTAATTGCTCTTATAACCACAACGTTTTTCAGTTATTTAGGAGGCATCCACCTTTGCTTAAAAAAATCCCTTTTTTAACATTTTTACAAGTTTGATGAGTTTCACATTTGTCTGTGCGAGGATCAACGTCAGTGCACTCTTAAAGTACGAGGCTTTGCATAAGCACAGAAGGATAAAAACAAGATATCCCCCCCCCAAAAAAAAAACCGTTTTTTCTTTACTGTTTTACTTTGCTCTATCGTTTACCGACAGCACCGTGTTCTAACTGTTCTGAAGAGTATTGCTTTTGAAAACATTGTTGGACGAGGAAAAAATGCTGAAGTTTTCTATTTATTCAAAGATTTTTTTTTTTTTTTTTTATTTGTACCATATTTTATTGCCATCAGATAGGCACATGTTTTCAATTTGGACATCTTAAAATCGTGTTGCATGGTAAAGAGTTAACTAATTTCCTTACCGAAACAAGTTTGAAGCGCACATTTATAGAGAAAACCCTTAAAAAATGGACAATCAGCATATATTAAAGACATAATACCTAAATAAATGTGAAATAATGTTAAAATAAGGAGAAAGAGCAATTTTCTCTCTTGCCACATTGTTTCAAAAAGTCGCCCCCCTGTAAGACGATAAGAGTATTCTGTCTACAGGCGATAATGTGTCAAGTTTGTACAAGACAAGGGTCGAATTTCTGCAGATTTAAGCCATGCTCTGGGAAAAGGGGGCTCAATGCATCTCCGTGATGCATTACACCAAGCAAATCATTACATGATTATGGATCCATTAAAACCTACTGAGTCATGAGGTAGAATGGTCCTTGGACATGCGGAAAATTGCAAATAGCAATACAATACAGTATTTTATTTGCGTAATTAGGCCTCTGGCCCACAATACATATATACATATAATACATCTGTAGACTTTTGTAATGTGCAAATCAAATTAGTTCTCTCAGCTTTGTCACATATAAGGCTAAGTTTTTTATTGTTAAGGTGTTTTGTTTTAAAAAAAATGGCACGCAGATTTTCCCTACTAGGTTGTCCTGTAGACCAGGAATACAAATATATCTCTCGTATCTCTTTAAATTTATCATAAATAAAAAAGGCATGATATTCATCCTCCAAAATTAAGTCAGTATTATGTAAAAAACAATAAGCACACACTCTGTCTTCTCTATTGGTATTGAAATAGCGACCATATTCTATAATAAGTTTATGATTTGAGCATCTAAAACGAGATAATGAGCGTTTATGATACGGTAAGATGTCAATCGTAAGATATTTTTCAACATTCAATAGACTCTTAAATTTTTTATAAAAATAACACCTAGGAGAGCCATTGATATCACTGTGCCAGGCTTGAAAACCGCAATCCTTCAGTCGTTGCTTAAAAATGCTGATAAACTGGGCGGTGTTGCCCACTTCCTGTGAAATCCAAACAATACCAAAACCATAAGTAAACAGAAATTCTCTTACTTTAGAAACCCAATTTGTTCTACCAATATCATCATATCGTTTCAGCATGTCATAACAGTTTTTTGGGTATCTTCTTTGGTCCATATTGATGAGTCTTAATTAACCAGTATTTTATCAATTTTACATTATAGTGATATGCGAATGGTAGTCTTCCACATTCACCTAGTGCCATTGTGTTATTGACTGAAGAACCGATGCCTAAAAAGTCTGTACAAAATTTAAATTGTATCTGTTCAAAAACATCTGAATAATCATATCCCCAAATCTTTGCCCCATAAGTAAGAACTGTAATAATCATAGAGTCAAAAATCTTAAAATATTCTTTATGTGGAAATTTACCGAGGGTTTCTGAAATTTATAAATTTGGAACATAGATTTACGCGCTTGAGCTGCTACTTTTCTTTTCGCCGTGTGCCATGACAATTTTGGTGTAAATAATAAACCCATATATTTGTAAACTGAAGTAACCCGAACATATTTGACCCTAAAAAGACATTTTTCACTTTTTTCGCAAAGGCCCCCCGTTTCTAAAGACAATAATTTCTGATTTTTCTAAGTCAACTTACATGCCTGTTTTTGAACAAAAAACATCTATTACAACTAACTGGTTTTGTAAATTTGCAACTGTATCTGCACAATTCGCCACGCCATCTGCAAACATTATACACAGTACATCCGGGATATCATTTGTAATGAAAATACCTCTTTTACATTTTTCTTTAAGGTCTATATAAAGTTCGTTTATATAGATATTGAAAATTGCTGTGGATGTTGAATCACCTTGCTTCAATCCAGCGTTATAGGAGATAGGTGGGCTTATTTTTGCCATTAATTTTAATACATGTATTTAAATTCGAATACATCGAGAGAAGCGTTTGAAACATTTTACCCTGAACTCCTTTTTTATTTAGACAAGCAAAAACTTTATTGTGGTGGAGAGAATCAAACGCCTTTTTAAAATCAATATACAAAACACCAGTTTGACATAAATATTTCTGTATCATACTTTGTAAACAAAAAATATTATCGATAGCTGAATATCCGGATCGGAAACCTGATTGCATTTCATCAATAATCTCAAATTGGTCTGTCCATTTAATGAGACGGTCGTTTATAATGATAGAAAATATTTTATATAAGACATTTAAAAGGAATATATGTACCTCTGTAGTTACTTGGATTACATTTGGTGGACTGGGACCAATACTGTTTCCGGCCATGAAGACGGAAATTCTCCCGATGCAAAAATTTTATTAAAAAGTAAAACAAGTATCGGAGATATCAGATTAAGCGTAGATTTATAAAATTCGGCCTGAATTCCATCAGTATCGTATGCTTTATTCGATTTTAATTTCAATATGCTTTTTTGCACTTCATCTAACGTAATTTCCGAGTTTAACACTTTGTCCATTTCTTGGTTGAAATATAAAGGATTGTCTTCTACATTAAGAGCAGTAGGTACTTGACTATCAAATAACAGTGTTGTAAAATACTTAACCCATTCATGCACAGGGATGGGATTTGTTAATGACTGGCGGGACATATCAAAACTCCCTTTTAAAATTGACCAAAACGACCTCTGGTCATTACATGCTTGAGACAAAGACTTTCGTTTATTTAATTGAAACAATTACTTTTTCCTGCGACAAATTGCTTTAAACTGGTTTCTAGTGACCTTGTAATTAATAAAATCTGACTGATCATTCGTAAAACGATATCTCCGTAACAAAAGAAATTTTTTGCTTTTAATAGTTTCACACTGTGAATCCCACCATTCTGGTTGAGATAATCTTCTTGGAACCATTGCCCCCGTACATAAATACATATTTACAGCAGGTTCTTTATATAACTGAAGAACTGTACGAACACACTCATCTACACCAGACTGTAAACTGTTCTTTAAAGATTCTTTAACCTCACCAAACTTAGTGTTGAAGGTATTGATGAAACCTTCTTTCAAATGTTCCCTCCATTTATAATGTCCAAAATCAGAAAGAATGACATTACAAGGCAAGGGAATATTAGTAATAGCTAGCCGTTTGTAAACTACAACCATTGTTAGAAAAACAAGTGTAATGTCCGGCCGTGTTATCACAGAGTCGGCCGTTTACAATGTGAATACTATATGTACAGCAGAGATCTATCAATGATCTCCCACCTGAATTAAGTTTATCTTTATCACAAGTATTACGGGGGCAAATCAAAATTATCAGAACTATAATCAGTATCTTGAATGAACACAAATCGAGTGAGTCTAGCAAAAAGTTTCGACCCACGTCAGTCTGCGGGGACTGCAAGGGTTGACAGGAGATGATACTTTTTGCAAATTCATTAAACCCCTTTTTCATAGAGCATGACACATCTATAAGTAGATACTGTGATTGTTAGATGGGATACACGTACATGTACATGTAGTTTCTACTTGTAAAAAGGAAATTTTAATAAGATATTCGCTACAAATATACTAAGCAACTTTAAAAAACGCAACACTAAATCAAATTAGCAGAGGAAGATTACGTACACATTGCTTCAGAATATAAAAAATGTACATATATATTCTGAAAGGTAAACAATTAAGCTTTTTACTGGCAACAATTCCATTTGAAAACAATTCATTTCTTCGGGATAATCGAACAAAGTTAGCGCAACCCATCAAAAACATTTCTTCAATATCCCACTGTGACGATAATTCAAGAGTTTCCTTTGGATCGAACATGAGTCCACAGAGAAGTCAAAATTCAGTCCAATGAATCGAACAGCTGAGCACAGCATAGATACTGTGTATGACCGTATTCTTGCTCCACTAACTGCTTCGCAACGTTGTCTCATTGACAAGACAAGACAGCGAATAAAGGTCTGTGGAATTGCAGCCCATTCTTGGTGGAGAGCGATCTCAATTTGATAGGGTGTGCGTGGCACTACCCTACGAGAATAAATCCTCCTTAACTCGTCGCAGGCGTGCTAAAAAAGGCTGAGGTTCGGGTTTAAGGATGGTCACGGTAGGACGTTTAGGGCTTATCTTGACTAAGGAAGTCGACAGTAACTCGTGCTGTGTGGGGTGTTGCATTGTCATGTTGAAAAACATTGAGGGCACTTTACGAATAAAAGGGATAACGATTGGTCCCCAGTATGTTATCTCTGTACGCCAGAGCGTTTACTTGGCGGCGGAAAAGCGTCTTATCGTTGGCACTTATGCGTGCCTATACCATCACTCCACCACCGCCCCATCTGTCAGCTTCCTGAGCACAACACTGAGCAAAGCGTTCACATCTGTGCCACAGCACAGTTCGCCATTGCGGCAAGATCCATTGTTTGTGCGTAGTTGCCCACCGAAATCGTGCTTGCCTATGCTTAGCCGTAAGAATAGTACCAAAGTACGGCTGCCGCGCCCGGAGATTGTTCGCGAGAACTTGTCTCCTGACGGTATGTTCATTTATGGGTCTGTTTTTAGTGCCTCTGGCTTCTGCAGCTGTACGACTGGCTGGTCGAAACATGTCCTGAAGATGTTGCATCACTACAAATCGGTCCAAGTTTGGCGCTGTTTCTCTGGATTGTCCTGGTCGAGGCAAATCGTGAACGCATCCAGTTTAACGCTAACGCCGTTGCGGTCTAACTATCGTTGAGCACTGACTAAACATGCGTGAAACTGCCGCAAATGACGACCCGGCTCTAAGCAGTCCTATTTTCTGGTTACGTTGGTCATTTAAGAGCCCGGCATTTCAAAGTAGATTAGGTGATTTCAAATTTTTAACCTGCTTTCAGTGGGGCCCTTGTCCAACAGATGTTATACATGTAACCAAATGATTCCAACTAACGCTGACGTTGGCGTGAACCATTCCTAATGCCCGATTCTTTTCATTTTCGCTCAGTCTTTGCATCTTGTGACACACAACACGACGTAATATTAAAAAAAAAAAAAAAAAATGGAATTTAGTGTGCGTCTCAAAAGCAAGAGCCATTTTTCTTAAACCAAATTTTGTGCAATTGGCGTTACGCTTCACTGAGTAAGGAGGCAAAACTAGTTTTACACACGAAACATTGTTGCGTTTTTAAAGTCGCTCAGTATAATGCAGTCACACAAAAAATAGACAACTTTAAAGCTTGAGACTATGAAAGGCCAGTAATGCCTTTTACTTATATAGCATATCATCCATATCACTAGTCCCTTTGTTCATATTTGTTTCTATCTTTATTTACTAGTGAGTATACCTACCAGATTGTGGCGTTCTATCAAGGTCTAACGCAGTGGTTTTAATAGGATGTTTTAATGCCAAAACACTCTAGAGGCTAGACCGCGATTTTGAATCAGTTTACCTGTTGCGATTTCAGTGGATCGTTTTGTCTGGGCATAAAGTTCTTTTCTTGTAGTGCTTTCACAGGATAGTCATTTCAAAAGACACATTCACGGTGTACACAGGACGATGTAAAATATAGGATAATTGCTTTCGGAGTTTTGACATAACAATCTGGTAAAATCACTTCAGCATATACATGTACTGATTGCAGAACACGATGCAGCGACAAATACACGATGTAGAAATTTCAAAACTACACGATCAAGGAAAAAAACTCAATAACAACAATGTTACAAAAATAAAAAGCTGCACGGTGCACCGAATTTACACCGCGATATAAAAACAAAACCTTATCAGATTGTACGATATAGGATAATGCTTGCACACAAAGATCCAGAAAAAACCTATATAGAGACAATAAAAACTTACATCCTGCCCGTCACAACCATGTACGTGCTTGTTGACGCAGGTTGTAATGAAAAATGCTTAATAGGAATGATATGATATGTATCAGTGAAATGGCATGAGTCTGTGTTTTGACACAACGACACTAAAAAGTCACGATGTATTAACTGGATAGTTTTACATAACAATTAAATAAAATCTGACCTTAAGTAACGGTTCTTTGACAGAAATAACCATTGAGGGGAAACAAGATAGCACATATTTTTAACAAGATACCATGGTGCATTGACAAGATAAAGCGGGGGTTAAGAAGTTAACATTGACATAAGTATTGACATAATAATGTCGCCAAATAACATGTTGACAAGATACGACGTGAAATTGCCATAGCACACTGATGTATAGACATTATGGTATGCTCTTCCAGCAGAATGTCTTTTTTAACAAGACAGCTGTACCGTTAGACAGGATAACATGGCAGGTAAAGAAGATAACGCGAAACTTTAATAAGACAACATGATCTTTTGCCAAATTAACATATTGGTATAGAAGTTAACCGTATGTTTTAACACAATTGAATAGGTTTAATACGATACACTGGTCGAATGTGAAGACTTTCGTACGATACCCAAAATAGAAAAGACAGCATGCTTGTGGAGAAGATTAGACGAGCTAGTGAAATAATAGCATTGTAATTTGAGAAGATAGAACTGTGTTCAGACATAATAGAGTACAGCATTTAGAAGATAACATGAACCACAGCGTCGTAAGACGGTCGTGTCCTTAGATATGAATCGTTTAAAAGTTACGATATTGGTACAGGACGTCACGACGTAATTTTTGATATTAAAAATCCGGGACAGCACCCCACAATATACTGATGCACATCAAGGACTTTCTACTTGTATAAAACAATACAAAAAGGTACTTAGCGACTACAAATCGCGATACCATACCTAGGACGCGAGTATAAGGCATTTCTTGTGTTCCATACTCGACAAGAACACCGTTTATCTGTGACATGCACACTGGTTATGATCAAGATTTTTCAGCTTTGTGCAAGCGCAAAAGCCAACTTTCAAAGAGATTTCGCACAGATAGGAAAAGGACATATATTGTATAATAACAAAGGTAGGACAATTACATTTTTTTACGCATTTTGTTTGTTTTTAAGACAAATGATTTCTAAAATAGATTCATTTAAGTTCATATCTTTAGATTTCATTTGGCCCACTGCCTTAACTCTTTACCAAACGACAAAAATTTAAACTTGTGCAAATTGAAAGCATTTACAGACGACAATTTATTGTGGGCCAAATGATAGAATATATCTTTGATAGGGTAGGAAATATTGCGGGAAAAGGAGAAAATGCTGGTTACCAGCATTTTCTCTTTTTCCTAAAATGTTTTCTAAAGGCTTCTTTCTCAGGGTCGTTAAAATTCGGGATTGTGTGGTAAAGGGTTAACCTGCTATGCGCTAAGTAAATGAAAAAGACACTTTCATTCAAATGGAAATGCCTTTTGACTTGTCGCTCTTTCAACGTCACCGAATATTTCACAGAATCGAACACCAGACTGCACTGTTTGCAACAACACAACAGGTCGTAAACGGAAGTTGACATACTTTTACTTTCTAGATTCGTAAGATGGGCGCCATTACAACTGTTTTGCAGCAATCAGGCTATATAAATTGTGTATGGGGCATTGACGATTTTTGAGGATTAAATTTATCAATTATCACATAAAAAGTATATACATGTATACTGCATTAACTCTTTACCAAACGACAAATTTAACTGGTCCAAATTGAATGCATTTGTCGACAACTAATTAAATGTGACTCGGAATCTTAAATTTGCCTTTAGAAAGTTAGAAAACGTTTTCAGAAAAGGAGAAAATACTGGTTAGGCCTACTAGCGTCTCGTCTTTTTCCCACAGTGTTTTCAAAAGCCTTATATCCTCAGGGTCGTTTAAACTCGAGATTGTGCGGTAAAGCGTTAAAACCATTACAGTGCAAATACGACTTGTTTACATCCAAAAAGTTTACATCTTTGCAATACAAATGTAGGTAAAGAAACATCTGTTCCTAACAATAATATTTCCTTCCCAAAATGTTTTTCCTTGTTGAAAAACAGTGTTTTCTTTTCTATAAATATTTTTTTTCTTTGAAATAGAGGAAAGGCCTGAAATAGCATGCACAGTGATTGGTTAAACTATATTAAAGGTCGCCCTTCAGAATTTTGGACGAAAATTTGAAAAAAATACATAAAAATCATTTTTATGCTCCTAGAGCCTTCTTATTTACATTTGTAAAAACCAAAACGTCGAAAACCGTCCCGTAACAAGTGAATTTTGAGATTTAATACGGCCGAGGTCAACATCGACGGGAAACACCGTCTATTTTTACTTGACCGGATTTGAGAGGCAACATGCTCATTTGCATACCGGAAAAAACACAGGCGATGATTCAAACATGGCGTCAGCAGAAGAAAAGTATGGTAAATAATTACAGTTTTGTTCAACTTTCGCTCAAATAAAGAAATATAACGAAAAACGAACGCCACTGTTTGATTTTTTCTTAAGAAGAATAAATAAACATTACATTTTAAGCTACAGTTCACATCGAAATGCGCCGTTATTCCGTACGCGATGTGTTGAAAGGGTGTAGAGGGGTTTGTTCAAAAGGCTCGAAGAAAATGAAACAAATGAAATACAGCTGCAATGTCCACCGATTTTTGCTTGCATACGTTACGACGCTGATAGGTGAATTACTCATGACATGCAGTTTTAGATTCGTGTTTCGGACTAATAATCAAGGATTATTCCTCTTTGTAATCGCTGTGCCACCATTGGTTTATCATGGATCGTTTTATTAAAGTCTACGTAGGAGAGGCCTCTCTGCGTTCATTTGGCATTTCGATCACTTTTAGTTAGACAGCCTTAGCTTCACCATTGAAAGTTATTTCAAAGTTGAAGGACTTGTGATGCATGAAGGAAAAATCCTCTTTCAGACTTGAGATATCTGTATTAGCAGACAATAAAAAAACCTAAATTTGAAAGTGTCATATATGACATACCAACAGATAAGCGATAGCATCACCCAGTATTCTTCAAACATATTTGTATTTCCATAATTGTATATTTTAGATTTCATCAGAGTCCCTCCCCTTCATCCTTGTCTGAATATTTAGCTACCAGAAAAAGATTGTAAGCAGAGGTAGAGGAATAGGAGCCTCCAGAGGAAGGGGAACTTCTAAAAAGCCATGAGGAGATGGATCCAAAGAGATAGGAATGGGTACCAGTAGAGCGGAAGATGAAAAAAAAAAGTGGTGTATTGAATTGACAGAAGACAAAATGCAGCAACTTGAGAGCCAAATATTGAATAAAAAGAGTCGAGCCAGTGTATGTTTTATGTAATTGATTTTGAAATGAACCCTTTACTTTGCTTAAATCCCTAGTAGACTAAAAGTAAACAATGCAGGTATTAATACAGAATATGCATTTAAATTTTAGACTTGTCCAAATTGAAAGCTTTTGCAGACGACAAAATAAATATGACTCGGAAATTGAAATTTACATTTGAAAGGTTAGAAAACATTGTGGGAAAAGGAGAAAATGCTGGTTACCAGCATTTTCTCCTCTTCCCACAATGTTTTCAAAAGGCTTCTTCCTCAGGGTCGTTAGGTCGGGACTGTGTGGTAAAGGGTTAAATGCTTGTTAACCCTAAGGCGTCGAAAAAACCTGCCAGACATTTTAATCCTAGAAAAATGACCCAAATAATTGCCATTTCATGTTTGCTTTTGTCAACTGGTTCATCAAAGTGAACAGTGTTACTGTGTAGATCAAAGATCAGGCTGCATGTTTTGTACAGACTGATCATAATCTACACTGTCTGCAAATGCAACTATAGTCGTGAAAGGCGCTTTAAGGGTTAAAATCTGCATTGTTTATTTTTGGCTGCTTTTGGCTTTTTGTTATGAAAGAAAATCTGGGAATTAGATCAATAGTAAGAATGAACGCATCCATCATTTAACCCTTTCACTACTAGCTCAAGAAATTCCACTTTTATCTGAGGTCTGAAAGAAGATTCCCTCTGCTATTGAAGATAAATCATGTCATAGTCTAGCATCAGGTAGCGGATGGTGTAGAGCAAAGATCAGACTGCATGTTCTGTGCAGTCTGATCTTGATCTATACCACCAGCAAAAGCTATTTCAGCCGTCATTAGCAGTGAAAGAGTTGATGAAAAGATTACCATGTATTACTTAGAGCTATATTTGTTTCTGTCATTTACCTTTTATCTTGTGTGAAAATTTTATTTGGGTCCAAAAAATGAAAGCATTTGCAGACAAAAAAATGGTTACCAGCATTTTCTCCTGTTCCCACGATGTTTCAAAAGGCTTTTTTTCCCCCAAGGGTTGTTTTAAGTCTGAACTGTTTGGTAAAGGGTTAAACAATGATGACACTTCATAAATTTTATACCAGTTATGTGAAATGACTTTAGAAACTAGCATTGATATCAACACGAAACATTATAAATGCCCTTGTGTTAGTGAATGTTACAGGCAAAATGTCAAAGGAGTTATTTGTGATTTTGAGCATGTCATTTTTTTCCCTTTGGATCTTGTTCAGAATTTGCCACAGACTATTAACTAGACAACTAAATTAAGACTTTATACTTTGCAGACAATAAGTAAACAAATGTATTTTGTTATTAAAGGAGAAGAAAATATGGGAAGACCAAAATAATATGTTCAAACAATAGTTTTCCCTTTTTTCCACAATGTTTTCATAAGCTTTCAAACTTAAGGTTTTTTGATGAAAAAAACACAAAGCAAAATCCTTCTTCAGGTGAAAACATTGGATATGGCAAACACTTGGTGGAGATGCTCAAACAATGTATACTCAAAATGTGATTCTGTTACTTCACACTTCGAAAAGTTACAAAGACTGAGCTATCATGTGGAAATCTGTCATTTATAGTATTATTTATCATTTCAAAGTAAATTGGCTAACCACAAGTTATCTTTTCCCCAAAAGGAAATGTTCCAAGGATTGCCTGAGAATGCAGTTAAAGAAGTGGTGCTGAGGCAATGCCAGACTTTATACTTGTGGTTTCTGGCCAGACTGATGTCAGAGCATCATTCCTGTAAGGATTCATTTATTTTTTGCTAATGTAAAAAGCTTAAGAACACATACCTAGGCGTAACAGAGGGCTGGGGAGCGCATTTAAGATTCTTATTGTCATACCAAACTTCGAACATGTTAATCAGTCGTTTAGGAAGGGGGCGGTATTCAGATTATTATCAAACAATATTAATCACTGAATTGATAGTAAGGTAATCATTTGCAAACTTCAGGTAAATAAGAAGTAAAAGTTAACTGTTTACCCCAAAATCCTGAGTTTTAACGACCCAGAAGAATACTTTTGATTGATTGATTGTATGGTGTTTAACACCATTCTCAGCATTATTTCAATTATATCACGGTGGCCAGTGCACCAATCCATGCTTTACTGGAGTTTCTTTTACCAGTAGTTCAATATTCTTTCCACGCCGCTGGCTGCTTTCCAACAGAACCACCAACGAAACAACGGTCAGCAATGAGAGAGGAATGAATCCTGTCACCATGACTATCATCAATCCTTGGAAAGAAATTGGTCAAGCCGGGATAAAACCAGTGACCCCCTGTTCTCAAGTCCTGTACGTTTCTGCCCAAGCTACCAGGGCTCGACAGAACACTTTTGAAACATTATGATAAAAGGAAAAATGCTGGTACCCATCATTTCCTCTTCCACAATATTTTCTACCCATTGAGAGAAAAAATTCATCGTAAAGGCCTCACTTAATTTGTCGTCTGCAACAGCTTTGAATTTGGATGAGTCTGAATTTTTGTTGCTTGGTAAAGAGTTGACTTTGAAATAAAAAAGTCGGTGGTATTTCCTGAAACAAAAACCTCTAACATATCCTTATATTTTGACTGGAGTTTGACGAAGCAAATTGCACTTGCAAATTACTTAGGATCATGTTCAGATGTGGTGCTGATACTGTTGGTTTCATAAAGATATGTGGATTTCCTAAGGATCTACCCTATTAGTTTTATCATGCTTGCAAAGAAAAATGTATTACTAGTATGTATTCCTAATTAACTCTTTACCATACATTCCCGGGTTTTAACGACCCTGAGAAAGAAGCCTTTTGAAAACATTGTGGGAAAAGGAGAAAATGCTGGTAACCAGCATTTTCTCCTTTTCCCACAATGTTTTTTACCCTTCCTAAGACGAATTTCAAGTTTTAGTCACATATATATTGTCGTCTGCAAATGCTTTCAATTTGGATGAATCTAAAATTTTGCCATTTGGTAAAGGGTTAGTAGGGTTTTCAAAGGAATATTTTATTTGTGACAAAAAAGTGAATATACCCCTAGTCGATTTCAAATTTTTGGTTAAATATAGATTGTTAAATTAACTTCACATGTTTTATGATAGTAGCATGTTGCTTTCCAGCAAGAAGAGTATTTGGCATCTAGGCTCCTACTCAAAGTGAAATCTGAAAGGTCTGTGGCTACCTTCTAAAGTTCAAGAGTAATTTTTTTTAATGTTACAGTAATTTTTTTAGCTGAAACTGCAACATCAGCACAGGAAAGAAATTTGCTTTTCCTCTGATTTGAATCTCAAAATCACTTAACTGCTTCTGTTTATGAATTGTATCTAAACTATAGATGCACAGTTTATTGTCATGAACCAATGAACTGTACACATATTGTCATGGGTAGAAAATTAAGCATTCTTGTACGATTTTTCAGGAAATTCACCTTATCACCGACATCAGTGGTTAAGAAATGCAGAGAATGTGTAGGCCCAGTGACACCTTTGCCTGACATAATGCCACAGAGGAAGAATAAAGCAAGGCAACCTTGTGCTGTTTGGGTTATCATGCACAATTTCCACCTGCCCTTCGGACACTATCTACCACATATATCCTCCTTGTTGAAATGTTACATTTCAACAAACAGTAAATTGTTTATTCTTTACCAAACCATTATTTTGGACTAGAAAAAATTAAAAATATTCACAGATAACAAATTGTGATGCATTTAGTTGTATATTTCATTGAAAGGATAGAAAACATTGTGGGAAAGGTGAAAATGCTGGAAATAGCATTTTTATCATTCTTCCACAATGTTTTCAGAAGCTTCTTCCTTAGAATCATAATTGTGTGGAGTAGTCAGATTAGAGGGCAAATTCGTTACCTTTTGAAAAAAATGCATGAGGAAATTATAAGATCCTTGCAACATAATTGTTAAGTCTTTGGCTAAAATAGTTTGATGTGTCTTAACCCTTTACCACACAATCCCAAGTAATGACCCTGAAGACCAAGCCTTGGGAAAACAATGTGGTAAAAGTTGAAAATGCTGGTAACCAGCATTTTCACCTTTTCCCATAATGATTACCACCCTATCAGATAAAAATTGCATTGTTTTTGACCACATAATTGAAATTGCCATCTGAAAATAATTTCAATTTGGACAAGTCTAAACTTCTGTTGTGTGTTAAAGAGTTAACTCATCACCACAAGAGAAAATGTAGACTTGTCCAAATTGAAAGCATTTTCAGAATTAAATATGAATGTGGCTCAAATAATGGTATTTGTCTTTGAAAGGATAGAAAACATTGTGGGAAAAGAAGAAAATGCATTTTATCCTTTTCCTACAATGTTTTCTTAAGGCTTTGTCTTCAGGATTGTTAATACTTGTGATTGTGTTGTAAATGGTTAAAGGATAAAGAACATTGTGAAAAGAGAAACTAGCTGGTTACCAGCAATTTTATCTTTTCCTTAAACTCAAAAGGTTTCTTACCTAGGTCTTTATCCCTTTCACTATTGACAAAATTTAGACCGTTTCAAATTCAAAACTTTTGGAGATGACAAGTTCAAAATGAGTCAGAAATGAGCTTGAGCTCTGTGATAGGGTAGAGAACATTGTGGGAATAGGAGAAAATGCTAGTTACCAGCATTTGCTCCTTTCTCGCAATGTTTTCAAAAGCCTCCTTCCTCAGGGTTGTGAAAGCCTGGGATTATTTGGTAAAGGGTTAGATAACATGGTTTGGTAAAGGTTTAAATTGAAATATACATATGTGTACTGTGTGCCAATAAGAGGAATGCCTTCTAGAAATATCTCTGTTCGGCCACAATGATATCAAAATTTGCTTGAAGCCAAGTTGAAGGTGAAATTTATGTTGTCTACATAAGCCAGTAAAGCTATAATTTGTTAGTTCTCCACGTAGGCAAGTGTTGCATTTAAATGCTGTTAAGTACAAATCAATCTTAGCATATCTGGCTGTTCATCTTTATTTTTCTCATACATTTAAAACAATGTGAAAAAAGTACAAGAAACAATTTTTTACCGACTAGGTCTATAAGTGATTAGTAAATTAGTGCAAAAAAAAAAAAAAAAAAAAGAGAAATAACAAAAGCAGAAAGGAAATGGACAAAACAACCTTCAGTTCTATGAACAACACTCTCAATTCTAAGATCCCTGATGCTGACAAACAGCTTTTTCTCTTTTGCAAATATGGCTTTCTACCCTGTAACAGGTAAATCCCTTGAGTCATATGTTGTCTGCAAATGCTTTCAATTAGGAATGGTCTATATTTTGGTCCTCTCCTAGAGGTTAAACAAGTTTTGAAGTAAACCATACAAAATCAACATTACACTGAACTTGCAATAGTACCAACTGATACAGAATGTTGATTTAACCCTTTCAGCGCCATAGGCGAAAACAGGGACTTTTTTGGGCGGCATAGATCAAGATCAGACTGCACAAAACATGCAGTCTGATCTTGGATCTATACCATCCACTTGTTAAGTCAAGCCTTTGAGATAAAAATCTGTTTGACTTTCAGTGGATTTTTTATTTCTGCCGTCGAAAGAGTTCAAGATTATTTATTTGGCAATGAAAAGGTTATATTCTTGATTAGATTAATGTGAACTTGACTATACATTCTTTCATTTACATGCGATTGCACATTATTTGTCAACGCCATTTGAGGACTAGAAAGGCTTTACCAGCAAAATTCTGTGTTTTGACGTCCTCCTGACATGAAGGCCTCTAAAAGCATTATGAGAAAAAAGGATAAATGAATGGCTACAGTAACGATCATTTTTTTCTTCTTTCTCAAAATTTTATACACAAAGTGCTGTCTTTAGATAATTTCAAAATGGGTTAAGCTGGTTTTTGTCTTCTTAGACTATAGACAGTTTTGCCAATACGGGACCTCGCTCCAAAATGAGTAAATATGGATCTTTGATTGGTTCTTATTTCTCAATAAGTTCATTGTTGTTGGTGATGTTCAGGTGCATTAGTTAGCAAATAATGTTTTAGTGTTTTTGTAGTTATTTGGTTCTTTCTTGGGTTCGACAGATCGGTGATTTTGCGGCTTTGGAATGGACAGTGGTGTAACTGAAAATATATACATATTTTTTTTAAATTTTCTGTAAAAAAATTGTGAAATCAATCCGTTACCCTCTGAAAATTAAAGTTTATTAAGAAGACATCAACTCTGCACTGTTTATCAGTGGGCATGTGATAATTTTCAATACATAACACAATTTTTGACATGGATGACATGGTTATTTTCAATATTTTTTACGCCAGCATATTTTACTTAAAATAAGAAAATACTTATCCTAAGTATCAAACATTGAGGCACTTACTGTATTTGCTTCCAAAATTTTTGCTCGTGGTAGTACAAATGTTCAGGTTTAGGGTTAGCCAGTACCTGTGATGGGTTTTGTTCAATCAAGATCAAAAGTTTCTTTCAAACTGCAAGAGTCTGTCTCAATAATGTGTAAGTCAAGTTAACCTTTAAAGCGCCTTTCACTAATATAGTTGCCTTTGCAGCCAGTGTAGATCAAGATCAGGCTGCACAAAATGTGCAGCCTGATCTTTGATCTACACTGTCTGCTATGTTAAAACACTACACGCAAAAGTAGCCATGAATTTGCAATTACATTGGCTTTATTACAGAGTGAAAATAACCATTTGGTTTATTCGGCGCTTTAAGGGTTAACAAGAAAACAAGTCATGTGGGCTCTAAAAGGAGGTCATTCAAATAATTTTATCACTAGGATATGCACTTTCGAAACTTTATCAGTTCGAAGTTAACCCTTTACCAAACGTCAAAATTTTAGTCTAGTCCAAATTGAAAAAATTTGCACACTACAAATTAAATGTGACTCAAAACATGAAATTTGAACTAAAAAGAAAAAGAAAAAAAAAAAAAAAAAAAAAAAAAAATACTGGTTACCAGCATTGTCTCCTTTTCCCTCAATGTTTTCGAAAGCATTCTTTCTCAGGGTCATTAAAAATAGGGATTGTGTGGTAGAGGCTAAAGATGATTTTTATCACAAACCCATCTTAGTTATAATTATTTTTTGTAACTTACCAATATTCTCCCTGTCTGCTTTTTTTGTATGATCTATTCAGATGTTCCATGTAGTCAACTGCAGCAAGCTGACATCTAGACTTATATACTGTATACCTGTAATTTTTTATATGTAATTTTTTATCTTCAGCTCACCTGAGCACAAAGTGCTCAAGGTGAGCTTTTGTCATCGTGCTGTATCCGTCATCCGTCGTGCGGTTGTCAACATTTACCTTGTGTGCACTCTAGAGGCCACATTTTCAGCCAGATCCTCATGAAACTTAGTCAGGATGTTTGTCATGATTAAATCTTGGACAAGTAGAAATTGGGTCACATGGGGTCAAAAAGGTAGGTCACAGAGCCAGATCTAAGAAAAACCTTGTGTGTACTCCAGAGGCCACATTTTAAGCCTGATACTCATGAAACTTATTCAGAATGTTTGTCTGGATAAAATCGTGGACAAGTTTGAAATCAGGTCACGTAAGGTCAAAAAGTTGTAATGGGGCCAAAAATCTTAGAAAAACCTTGTGTGTACTCTAACAGCCTTATTTTCAGCCTAATGAAACTTGGTTAGAATGTTTGTCTGGATGAAATCTTGGAAAAGAATGATGGTGAGTTATGTAACGTAGATCACGGGGCCAAATCTTAGACAAACCTTGTGTGACTCTATAGGCTACATTTTGAGCCGGATTAGAAATTGAAAAATAGGCTGAACCAGTCAAAAAGTAGATCACTTATACTCGTGTGTTTTACATCATCACGACCAGGATCTTTTCAGCCTTATCAATCATAGATGACCTTACTCAGGTGAGCACTTTAGTGCCAATGGCCTTCTTGTTATATTTGTTTTCATTTTTATGATCAAGTTGTTGAAAAGTTAATAAAAGAAGCAAACAATTTAACTTTCAAGTATTTACTTTTTTCCTGTTTTCAGTGTTATTGTTACTTGAGCAATCAGTTGATTCAATGGTGTTTTATGCCGCTTTTAACATTATTTCAGTCATATCATGGCAACAGCTCACATATTCATGTATTACCTAGGTTTCACCAGTACTAGGCTGGGGCTCTGAATTGTCTTGTCCAAGGATATTCCCACTAAAAACCAAATGCTTCCAGCAATGCTCAAACCCATGGTCTCCAGATTATAAGTCATACACTTTACAACTGTGCCATGAAGGACATACCCAACTTCAGCCACTTATTTGACAAATCACTTGAGTCCTAAGACAAACCATTAGAAACCTCAGTAACTTACAAAGGAAAATCCTTCAACAATTGTCAAAAACTTAATATTTTATGAGACGACAAACTTTTACACTGATCCAAATTGAAAGCATTTGCAGTCGACAATTTAAATGTACATGTAGGTCAAACAGTGATTGCTGTCTTTGAAAGGGTAGAAAACATTATTGGAAAAGGAGAAAATGCTGGTAGCATTTTCTCCTTTTCCCACGATGTTTTCAAATGCCTTCTTCAGAGGCGTTAAAACTTAGTATTGTGTGGTAAAGAGTTAATTGAAGAAAAGTGACCCATCAAAATGAGTATTGTTGAAGATCCTGAGTGCCTGTTATTCTAATTCTTTCTTTTATTATTTGGTGTCTCAAAGATTGATAATTACTTGCATTCAGGATAATTTAGCAGAGTCAGAAGGCATACATTGATTAACAAATCAACAGGTTTGCCAAAATTGAATGCTCTTATACATTGCTTTCAACATCATTTTATTCATATTGCAACAGCTCGTGTAGTCACTTATGTCCTGGCTTTCACCACTAGAAAGCAAGGGCTGCATGCCTTTAAAGAGGATCAAACAAAGAATGTAAAGAATCCTACAAGGACATAGATTTATACTTAAATATTTATTGTATGTACTCTCTTACCGCATAAAGTTTCTTTCCAAGGTTCTTTGTCCCATACCAAATATTCCAACTGTGGCTGATATTGTGAAAATTTCTTCCTACAAAGAAAGACATGTACACATATATGAAGGCCACATTAGATTATCAAAATGCCACTGAAATATGTGGATTTTGCCTTATGGCTCATTTTATCCAGAAATATGCAGTCGCTATCCATATTTTCGTAAATATAATGAAAAAAAAAAAAAAAAAAATATATATATATATATATAAAAAAAAAAAAAAAAATAAAAAATAAAAAAAGTGAGCCATGATGGCCCTGGATCATGTTCTGATCTAGTTCCATGAAATGTATGCAATAACACTTTTTAACTCTTTCACCACACAATCCCACATTCAACAACCCTTGGAAACAAGCCTTTGTGGGAAAACATTGCGCAAAAAGGACAAATTCCTGGTTACCGTAATTTTCCATTATTCCCACTATGCTTATTACTCTTTCAGAGAACACTTTTTCATTTGTATAAACTTCTGAGTTACTTCTGCAGATGGTTTTGGCTGTGAAGAGAGTAAAATATGTCATTGGGTAAAGAATTAACCCTTTACTACATAGTGCGGCCTTTTAACGACCCTGGGAGAGTAGCCTTTTGAAAAAAATGTGGGAAAAAGAAAATGCTGGTAACAAGCATTTTCTCCTTTTCCCACAATGTTTTCTGCTCTACCAAAAAAAAAAAAAAAAGCACCATTTGAGCCACACTGAAATTGTCGTCTGCAAATGCTTGTATTATGTACTCTTCAGTCTTTCATTCTATTTTTTCTTGTTTTTATGTTGTTTCTTTTTTTCATCTTTCTTCCGTTATCTAATTTGTGTGGAGTGTATCTCGATTTTGATTGGATTGTGTTACAGTAAAGCTATGAGTGGCGATGTATTTTGTAGACTTAGTCACGTGTTGTGCTGCTACATATTGTTCCTATACTTATTATGTTCGGTAACATGATTTGTAGTTTCTACAGGTATAAATGTAGCCAGCTAACACGTTGTCAAAAACTTCACTTCCAGTTGACTGTCATTCTGTTTTTTATTCTCCCAGTTTTTGATGCTGTCTTCCAGTCATATTCACTTCTAATTGATATAAGACAGTCAGGGTTACTGTCAAAACATGTCAAACATCACAATAAAAGAAGGTTATTGATAACTGGGCGCTTTGAGGACAACGTTAAATTTTGCAGCTTGATATTTCACCTCTTTTTTTACAACTTGTTACTTTTGTCATCAGTGATTCTTCTATTAATATTACGGGCAGGCGATGTTCATCCGAATCCAGGTCCGCAATCTAACGAGTCTTCTTGTAGTGCTTCCACTACATCTGATATTTACAATTTTCTAAATCTCCCCAATCACCTGTCCACCGTACATTACAACGTTCAAAGTATAGCGAATAAGCTCGATACCTTGTTCGCAGAGTTTTCGTTCTTTGATATCCTGTCATTTTCTGAGACTTGGTTGCATAATGAATATTTATCAGATGACCTGATTTTCCCATCTTTTCATCCGCCTGAACGGAAAGATAGGATCGGCGACAGATATGGAGGTGTTATTCTATATGTTAAAAATACCCTTTCATATATACGTAGACATGATCTTGAACCTAATAGACTTGAGTGTATTTGGATACAAATCAAGTCTTGCAATAACAGAAATATTTTATACGGTGTATTCTATAGACCACCAAACTCGGACTCTGCATATAATTCACTCATTGAGGATTCCATTGGCCTTGCCATGGATTCTAATATCACTGATGTTATTATTACTGGTGATTTTAATCTGAATGTAATGAAGGAAAGCCAATTCCGTAAGGTTGAATCCCTATGTAATGAATTTAACATGATTCAACGTATTGACGAACCCACTCATTTCACAAAAAATTCCATATCTACTATTGACCTTCTCTTCGTTACAAATAAAGAATTAATCCTAACAACTGGCGTAGGGGAACCTTGTCTCGGTCTTACCATGCGATATCACTGCCGTTTTTGGCGTTTTTAATTTTCTAAAGCCCAGGTTTAAAAATATTAAGCGAACTGTTTGGAAATATGATCAAGGAAATTATAATGAGCTCAGAGCTAGTCTTACCCATTTTGATTGGAGCTCTACACATGATAGTAACATTAATACTTACGCTGAAAAAATTGCGGATGTCATTACTGACAACGCAAGTAAGTTCGTTCCCTGGAAGACGGTTAACATTAATCCACAAGAACCACCCTGGATGAACTGTGTCATTAAAAAGGAAATTCGTCGCCGTAAAAGACTTTATAGAAAAGCAAAATTATCAAACAATATCAATCACTGGTCAAAATTCAAATCTGTAAGAAACAATGTGATCTCTTTAATTCGACAGAGCAAATCAAACTATTATGAACAATTGTCTTTGAAACTAAAATCTGGTTCGCTGTCTCCGCGTGACTGGTGGAGAACCCTCAAGTCAATGATGTCCTCACAATCTTCAACATCTATTCCCCCTCTTTTTGATATCTTTAAAGATTCGTTGATTACCGACGAACATGAAAAAGCAAATACATTAAATAATTACTTTGCTAATCAATCATGTATAGATGATTCATTCAGTACCCTCCCCGACGAGCATTTCCGAGTCATACACGAAACTTTAGATCCAATTCATGTCATGCCATCTGAAGTACTGGATGTTCTTAAAACACTTAAAAAGGGCAAAGCCTCTGGCCCTGACGGCATAAATAACAGGATTCTTATCGAATCAGCTGGTCAGCTGGCACCACATTTATGCGATCTATCTAATTACTCACTAATTACCGGCTCTGTTCCATCATCATGGAAAATATCCAATGTATGTCCCATTTTTAAGTCTGGTGACCCTTCTCTTCCTTCTAACTACAGACCTGTTTCATTATTAAATAATATTGAAAAGGTCTTGGAACGAATTATATTCAAACATGTCTACAACTATCTAAAGGACACCAACTTCTTTACTCCCTGCCAGTCAGGTTTTATGCCAGGTGATTCCACCGTCAATCAAGTAACATTGTTGTATAATAACATATGTAAAGCACTGGATGATGGACTGGAATTTAGGGCAATATTCTTTGATATAAGTAAAGCATTTGACAAAGTCTGGCATAAAGGTTTGTTGTTCAAGTTGAGCAGAGCAGGTATCAGAGGTAATTTATTGTGCTGGTTTTCAGATTATCTTTCTAATCGTTTTCAACGAGTTAATATACCCGGTGGTATCTCAAACTTATGTCACGTACAGGCAGGTGTGCCCCAAGGATCAATTTTAGGACCTCTTTTGTTTTTAATATATATCAATGATATTGTTGATGATATTCAGGCAAACATTAATCTCTTTGCAGACGATACCAGTCTCTCATTGGTTGTATCTGATCCAGCTGCCGCTGGAACTGTTTTACAAATAGATATCGATAAAATTACTCGTTGGGCGCAGAAGTGGTTGGTCACGTTCAATCCAACAAAATCTGAATCTTTACTTATATCTCGTAAACGTATTACGATTAACCATCCGGGTCTGTTTATGTCAAATACTGAAGTTCCTTCTGTCACCAGTCATAAACATTTAGGTATAATTCTTTCTAATGACGGGTCTTGGGACCTTCACATTGGTAAATCTATCGAAAAGGCTTGGAAAAGAATCGGAGTTTTGCGACTTCTTAAAACCCGTCTTGATCGTCTTTCTCTCCAGATAATTTATTTCTCTTTTATCAGACCCATTCTCGAATACGGTGATGTTATATGGGACAATTTTCCTCAAGGGTTGAAAGATCAACTTGATAAAGTTCAAAATGAGGCTACCCGAATAGTAACCGGTTGTACTAAACTTGTTGCCATCGCTGATCTATATCATGAGTCAGGGTGGGAAACTTTAAGTCAACGACGGTGCAAGCATAAACTTATTCTTTTCTATAAAATGGTAAACGGACTTGCTCCAAACTATCTTAATACTCTTGTTCCACCTACCATTGGCAATTCTTCGTCTTATAACCTACGCAGGCCAAACAATTTGAGAAACATTGCTTGTAGAACTCGATTGTACAGCTCTTCATTTTTGCCAGCTGTGATTAACGATTGGAATTCTCTGCCGGATGAAATAAAGAATGCTGAATCATTGTCAGCCTTTAAATACCGTCTAAACGTAGATAAACCTTGTCCGCGAAAGCTTTATTTTTTTGGCGACAGAAAAATTCAAAACTTACATGCTAGATTACGTAACAGGTGCAGCTTTCTCAATGAGCACTTATACTTAAAAAAATTGGTCCAATCACCACTTTGTAGATGTGGTACGGTTGAATCGACCCAACACTACTTTTTAGAATGTCCTATTTATAATACCCAGAGAAATAGTCTATGTCAGTTTATTAGTGGTATAACAAGATTTACACTCCAAACCGTTTTATTTGGAGATGAAAACCTTAATCTTTTTGATAACCAAAGAATATTTGCTGCCGTACATACATATATCCGTGAGAGTTGAAGATTTTCTTCGTAATATCTTATTCCTACGTATTCTTATTAATTTAATCAAGTCATTTCTTTTCTAAGTTGACTGATACCTTAATACCATCAAGTTTTTTTTAATTGTAAACATGCGCCTGTTTAATCAATTGTGATGGTCCAGTTGGAAGGTTCCTTAGTCATTAAAGATGCGCTTCTTCATTTCTAACTGTAACCAATAACACTCCACACAACTCTGTTTTTTTCCCTACCGTTTTAACCTAAGTTTACTATAACTTATAATGATATGATCATTTAATAACCTTGTTAACCGTTACCTGAAATTTGGAGAAGAACTTTATAAGCCTATGCTTTCGTTCTAATCCTTTTCTTCAGTTTGCTTGTCATAGATTGTATTTCATTTCTCTTGTAAATTTGTACTGTTGAATAAAATATGTTTAAACTAAATGCTTTCAATTTGGACAGGGCTAACATTTTGTCTGGTAAAGACTATTCTGGTCCATCATTGTGTAAGTACAATAGCTTGCAGAGTGGCTGGAGCTGTCTATTTTACCATCCCCTAAATATATAAAATTTTTATCATTTTAAGTATATAGGCCTTCATGTATAGGCAATGATGAAATCTAAAAATAGATCTACATGTATTTTTCATATCACCATACCATTGAAATTATCAAATCTTAAGAGGTTTAATAGGCTATTTATGCTGTAAATCAAAATTTCTTGTAAAACACCAATAAATGGAACTAGATATGTTTTTCTCCGCAATCATATAGAAACTGTGCAGTTACAACTTACACTCAGTAAAGAGAAGCTATTTTGGGCACTTAACCCTTTATCAAACAATCCTGTGTTTTAACGGCCCTGCGCCAGAATGCATGAAAACATTGTGGGAATAGGAGAAAATGCTGGTAACCACCATTTTCTCCTTTCCCCACAATGTTTCCTACTGTCCAAAGACAGAATCATCATTTATGCTATGATTTGACGTCTGCAAATGTTTTGAACTTGGTTGAGTCCAAATTATTGTTGTTGGGTAAAATGTTAACCCTGTAACACACAGTGCTGACATTTAAAGACAATGAAGAAGAAAACTTCAAAAAACATTGTGGGTAAAGGAGAAAATGCTGGTCACCCGCATTTTCTCCTTTTTCCAGAATGTTAATTATGTTTCTCATCCCATCAAAGACAAAAATAATTTGTTGTCTGCAAATGCTTTCAATTTGAAACAAAATAAAAGATTGCTGTAAAGAGTTAAATAACGGTATTTTCGTTAAGCAATGGGGAAGACTACGATCAGGCTGCACCGGTGTAATTCAGTCTTTTGTTGTACATCGATAGGACAACGTCATCTACTTGATTCAAAACTGAAGCCAAAGACTAACGGTTTTAAATAGCGGCAGCAGCATACCACAACTACGGTAGGCTTACCTTCGATCTGAAGGAAAGCTCCGGTGTTATTTGTGGAGAAATAACATCGGAGCTCCCCTTCGGATCGAAGGTACGGTAAGAAATATGCTCGATAAAAATGTCAGAAATGCTGTCGAAAGCAGTAAAGTGACGGTCGACACTGACCGAGTTTGATTTGCAGATTTCAAAATAGCTTACTGGGTAAAGAGTGTTACCGACATGGTTTTCAACACGAAATACAACAAAAACGAAACTGAGAGCACTAGAAATCTGTCAAAAAACAGCGACACTCATATAGTTTAAGACGGTCCCTTACCACTCGATCTAAATTTTCGCCACTCGTCTGTCGTGCTCACAGTTGTTCCCTACCGTTATTTCTGTCCACCTAACAATCTGGTCACGTAATTTACCGTTTACTGTGTAGTTTTACGAGCTTCTGCTGATCTGTGTCTTTTAACGGCTAACTGCGTCGTTCACTTCAGGCGAGACGCCATTTTTGTTATGGAATTTAAGGTCAACCTAAGGTCAAAAAGTCACGTGACATTCCCACGATGCTTTTTTGAATTCTGGCGCGAAATCTTTAAATACCTTAAGGGGCTACGTAGCCTTTTAAGGGAATACCATATAAAAATTTTTTTTTAGTAATTTTATTATTCTTATTTATTGATGATTTGCATTGTTTTTTATTGGAATTTCAGTGGTATAAATATTTTTTAATTCGGTAACATGTTAAAAATCTAAAGGGCCACCTTTAAACTATATGAGTGTCGCTGTTTTTTGACAGATTTCTAGTGCTCTCAGTTTCGTTTTTGTTGTATTTCGTGTTGAAAACCATGTCGGTAACACTCTTTACCCAGTAAGCTATTTTGAAATCTGCAAATCAAACTCGGTCAGTGTCGACCGTCACTTTACTGCTTTCGACAGCATTTCTGACATTTTTATCGAGCATATTTCTTACCGTACCTTCGATCCGAAGGGGAGCTCCGATGTTATTTCTCCACAAATAACACCGGAGCTTTCCTTCAGATCGAAGGTAAGCCTACCGTAGTTGTGGTATGCTGCTGCCGCTATTTAAAACCGTTAGTCTTTGGCTTCAGTTTTGAATCAAGTAGATGACGTTGTCCTATCGATGTACAACAAAAGACTGAATTACACCGGTGCAGCCTGATCGTAGTCTTCCCCATTGCTTAACGAAAATACCGTTATTTAACTCTTTACAGCAATCTTTTATTTTGTTTCAAATTGAAAGCATTTGCAGACAACAAATTATTTTTGTCTTTGATGGGATGAGAAACATAATTAACATTCTGGAAAAAGGAGAAAATGCGGGTGACCAGCATTTTCTCCTTTACCCACAATGTTTTTTGAAGTTTTCTTCTTCATTGTCTTTAAATGTCAGCATTGTGTGTTAAAGGGTTAACATTTTACCCAACAACAATAATTTGGACTCAACCAAGTTCAAAACATTTGCAGACGTCAAATCATAGCATAAATGATGATTCTGTCTTTGGACAGTAGGAAACATTGTGGGGAAAGGAGAAAATGGTGGTTACCAGCATTTTCTCCTATTCCCACAATGTTTTCATGCATTCTGGCGCAGGGCCGTTAAAACACAGGATTGTTTGATAAAGGGTTAAGTGCCCAAAATAGCTCCTCTTTACTGAGTGTAAGTTGTAACTGCACAGTTTCTATATGATTGCGGAGAAAAACATATCTAGTTTCATTTATTGGTGTTTTACAAGAAATTTTGATTTACAGCATAAATAGCCTATTAAACCTCTTAAGATTTGATAATTTCAACGGTATGGTGATATGAAAAATACATGTAGATCTATTTTTAGATTTCATCATTGCCTATACATGAAGGCCTATATACTTAAAATGATAAAAATTTTATATATTTAGGGAATGGTAAAATAGACAGCTCCAGCCACTCTGCAAGCTATTGTACTTACACAATGATGGACCAGAATAGTCTTTACCAGACAAAATGTTAGCCCTGTCCAAATTGAAAGCATTTGCAGACGACAATTTCAGTGTGGCTCAAATGGTGTCTTTTTTTTTTTGGTATAGCAGAAAACATTGTGGGAAAAGGAGAAAATGCTTGTTACCAGCATTTTCTTTTTCCCACATTTTTTTCAAAAGGCTACTCTCCCAGGGTCGTTAAAAGGCCGCACTATGTAGTAAAGGGTTAATTCTTTACCCAATGACATATTTTACTCTCTTCACAGCCAAAACCATCTGCAGAAGTGACTCAGAAGTTTATACAAATGAAAAAGTGTTCTCTGAAAGAGTAATAAGCATAGTGGGAATAGTGGAAAATTACGGTAACCAGGAATTTGTCCTTTTTGCGCAATGTTTTCCCACAAAGGCTTGTTTCCAAGGGTTGTTGAATGTGGGATTGTGTGGTGAACGAGTTAAAAAGTGTTATTGCATACATTTCATGGAACTAGATCAGAACATGATCCAGGGCCATTATGGCTCACTTTTTTTTTTTTTTTTTTTCATTATATTTACGAAAATATGGATAGCGACTGCATATTTCTGGATAAAATGAGCCATAAGGCAAAATCCACATATTTCAGTGGCATTTTGATAATCTAATGTGGCCTTCATATATGTGTACATGTCTTTCTTTGTAGGAAGAAATTTTCACAATATCAGCCACAGTTGGAATATTTGGTATGGGACAAAGAACCTTGGAAAGAAACTTTATGCGGTAAGAGAGTACATACAATAAATATTTAAGTATAAATCTATGTCCTTGTAGGATTCTTTACATTCTTTGTTTGATCCTCTTTAAAGGCATGCAGCCCTTGCTTTCTAGTGGTGAAAGCCAGGACATAAGTGACTACAAGAGCTGTTGCAATATGAATAAAATGATGTTGAAAGCAATGTATAAGAGCATTCAATTTTGGCAAACCTGTTGATTTGTTAATCAATGTATGCCTTTTGACTCTGCTAAATTATCCTGAATGCAAGTAATTATCAATCTTTGAGACACCAAATGATAAAAGAAAGAATTAGAATAAACAGGCACTCAGGATCTTCAACAATACTCATTTTGATGGGTCACTTTTCTTCAATTAACTCTTTACCACACAATACTAAGTTTTAACACCTCTGAAGAAGGCATTTGAAAACATCGTGGGAAAAGGAGAAAATGCTACCAGCATTTTCTCCTTTTCCAATAATGTTTTCTACCCTTTCAAAGACAGCAATCACTGTTTGACCTACATGTACATTTAAATTGTCGACTGCAAATGCTTTCAATTTGGATCAGTGTAAAAGTTTGTCGTCTCATAAAATATTAAGTTTTTGACAATTGTTGAAGGATTTTCCTTTGTAAGTTACTGAGGTTTCTAATGGTTTGTCTTAGGACTCAAGTTATTTGTCAAATAAGTGGCTGAAGTTGGGTATGTCCTTCATGGCACAGTTGTAAAGTGTATGACTTATAATCTGGAGACCATGGGTTTGAGCATTGCTGGAAGCATTTGGTTTTTAGTGGGAATGTCCTTGGACAAGACAATTCAGAGCCCCAGCCTAGTACTGGTGAAACCTAGGTAATACATGAATATGTGAGCTGTTGTCATGATATGACTGAAATAATGTTAAAAGCGGCATAAAACACCATTGAATCAACTGATTGCTCAAGTAACAATAACACTGAAAACAGGAAAAAAGTAAATACTTGAAAGTTAAACTGTTTGCTTCTTTTATTAACTTTTCAACAATTTGATCATAAAAATGAAAACAAATATAACAAGAAGGCCATTGGCTCTAAAGTGCTCACCTGAGTAAGGTCATCTATGATTGATAAGGCTGAAAAGATCCTGGTCGTGATGATGTAAAACACACGAGTATAAGTGATCTACTTTTTGACTGGTTCAGCCTATTTTTCAATTTCTAATCCGGCTCAAAATGTAGCCTATAGAGTCACACAAGGTTTGTCTAAGATTTGGCCCCGTGATCTACGTTACATAACTCACCATCATTCTTTTCCAAGATTTCATCCAGACAAACATTCTAACCAAGTTTCATTAGGCTGAAAATAAGGCTGTTAGAGTACACACAAGGTTTTTCTAAGATTTTTGGCCCCATTACAACTTTTTGACCTTACGTGACCTGATTTCAAACTTGTCCACGATTTTATCCAGACAAACATTCTGAATAAGTTTCATGAGTATCAGTCTTAAAATGTGGCCTCTGGAGTACACACAAGGTTTTTCTTAGATCTGGCTCTGTGACCTACCTTTTTGACCCCATGTGACCCAATTTCTACTTGTCCAAGATTTAATCATGACAAACATCCTGACTAAGTTTCATGAGGATCTGGCTGAAAATGTGGCCTCTAGAGTGCACACAAGGTAAATATTGACAACCGCACGACGGATGACGGATACAGCACGATGACAAAAGCTCACCTTGAGCACTTTGTGCTCAGGTGAGCTGAAGATAAAAAATTTCATATAAAAAATTACAGGTATACAGTATGTAAGTCTAGATGTCAGCTTGCTGCAGTTGACTACATGGAACATCTGAATAGATCATACAAAAAAAGCAGACAGGGAGAATATTGGTAAGTTACAAAAAATAATTATAACTAAGATGGGTTTGTGATAAAAATCATCTTTAGCCTCTACCACACAATCCCTATTTTTAATGACCCTGAGAAAGAATGCTTTCGAAAACATTGAGGGAAAAGGAGACAATGCTGGTAACCAGTATTTTTTCTTTTTTTTTCTATCCTTCTTAGTTCAAATTTCATGTTTTGAGTCACATTTAATTTGTAGTGTGCAAATTTTTTCAATTTGGACTAGACTAAAATTTTGACGTTTGGTAAAGGGTTAACTTCGAACTGATAAAGTTTCGAAAGTGCATATCCTAGCGATAAAATTATTTGAATGACCTCCTTTTAGAGCCCACATGACTTGTTTTATTGTTAACCCTTAAAGCGCCGAATAAACCAAATGGTTATTTTCACTCTGTAATAAAGCCAATGTAATTGCAAATTCATGGCTACTTTTGCGTGTAGTGTTTTAACATAGCAGACAGTGTAGATCAAAGATCAGGCTGCACATTTTGTGCAGCCTGATCTTGATCTACACTGGCTGCAAAGGCAACTATATTTGTGAAAGGCGCTTTAAAGGTTAACTTGACTTACACATTATTGAGACAGACTCTTGCAGTTTGAAAGAAACTTTTGATCTTGATTGAACAAAACCCATCACAGGTACTGGCTAACCCTAAACCTGAACATTTGTACTACCACGAGCAAAAATTTTGGAAGCAAATACAGTAAGTGCCTCAATGTTTGATACTTAGGATAAGTATTTCCTTATTTTGAGTAAAATATGCTAGCGTAAAAAATATTGAAAATAACCATGTCATCCATGTCAAAAATTGTGTTATGTATTGAAAATTATCACATGCCCACTGATAAACAGTGCAGAGTTGATGTCTTCTTAATAAACTTTAATTTTCAGAGGGTAACGGATTGATTTCACAATTTTTTTACAGAAAATTTAAAAAAAATATGTATATATTTTCAGTTACACCACTGTCCATTCCAAAGCCGCAAAATCACCGATCTGTCGAACCCAAGAAAGAACCAAATAACTACAAAAACACTAAAACATTATTTGCTAACTAATGCACCTGAACATCACCAACAACAATGAACTTATTGAGAAATAAGAACCAATCAAAGATCCATATTTACTCATTTTGGAGCGAGGTCCCGTATTGGCAAAACTGTCTATAGTCTAAGAAGACAAAAACCAGCTTAACCCATTTTGAAATTATCTAAAGACAGCACTTTGTGTATAAAATTTTGAGAAAGAAGAAAAAAATGATCGTTACTGTAGCCATTCATTTATCCTTTTTTCTCATAATGCTTTTAGAGGCCTTCATGTCAGGAGGACGTCAAAACACAGAATTTTGCTGGTAAAGCCTTTCTAGTCCTCAAATGGCGTTGACAAATAATGTGCAATCGCATGTAAATGAAAGAATGTATAGTCAAGTTCATATTAATCTAATCAAGAATATAACCTTTTCATTGCCAAATAAATAA
Organism: Tridacna gigas; assembly: GCA_945859785.2. Lineage (NCBI taxonomy): Eukaryota > Metazoa > Mollusca > Bivalvia > Cardiida > Cardiidae > Tridacna > Tridacna gigas. The sequence continues at coordinate 61,867,029 of OX244034.2, read as the reverse complement.
TCTTGACCTCTTTCGACGGCAGAAAAAAAAATCCACTGAAAGTCAAACAGATTTTTATCTCAAAGGCTTGACTTAACAAGTGGATGGTTATAGATCCAAGATCAGACTGCATGTTTTGTGCAGTCTGATCTTGATCTATGCCACCCACAAAAGTCCCTGTTTTCGCCTATGGCGCTGAAAGGGTTAAATCAACATTCTGTATCAGTTGGTACTATTGCAAGTTCAGTGTAATGTTGATTTTGTATGGTTTACTTCAAAACTTGTTTAACCTCTAGGAGAGGACCAAAATATAGACCATTCCTAATTGAAAGCATTTGCAGACAACATATGACTCAAGGGATTTACCTGTTACAGGGTAGAAAGCCATATTTGCAAAAGAGAAAAAGCTGTTTGTCAGCATCAGGGATCTTAGAATTGAGAGTGTTGTTCATAGAACTGAAGGTTGTTTTGTCCATTTCCTTTCTGCTTTTGTTATTTCTCTTTTTTTTTTTTTTTTTTTTGCACTAATTTACTAATCACTTATAGACCTAGTCGGTAAAAAATTGTTTCTTGTACTTTTTTCACATTGTTTTAAATGTATGAGAAAAATAAAGATGAACAGCCAGATATGCTAAGATTGATTTGTACTTAACAGCATTTAAATGCAACACTTGCCTACGTGGAGAACTAACAAATGCCAAAACCTGTAGGGAGCAAATTATAGCTTTACTGGCTTATGTAGACAACATAAATTTCACCTTCAACTTGGCTTCAAGCAAATTTTGATATCATTGTGGCCGAACAGAGATATTTCTAGAAGGCATTCCTCTTATTGGCACACAGTACACATATGTATATTTCAATTTAAACCTTTACCAAACCATGTTATCTAACCCTTTACCAAATAATCCCAGGCTTTCACAACCCTGAGGAAGGAGGCTTTTGAAAACATTGCGAGAAAGGAGCAAATGCTGGTAACTAGCATTTTCTCCTATTCCCACAATGTTCTCTACCCTATCATAGAGCTCAAGCTCATTTCTGACTCATTTTGAACTTGTCATCTCCAAAAGTTTTGAATTTGAAACGGTCTAAATTTTGTCAATAGTGAAAGGGATAAAGACCTAGGTAAGAAACCTTTTGAGTTTAAGGAAAAGATAAAATTGCTGGTAACCAGCTAGTTTCTCTTTTCACAATGTTCTTTATCCTTTAACCATTTACAACACAATCACAAGTATTAACAACCCTGAAGACAAAGCCTTAAGAAAACATTGTAGGAAAAGGATAAAATGCATTTTCTTCTTTTCCCACAATGTTTTCTATCCTTTCAAAGACAAATACCATTATTTGAGCCACATTCATATTTAATTCTGAAAATGCTTTCAATTTGGACAAGTCTACATTTTCTCTTGTGGTGATGAGTTAACTCTTTAACACACAACAGAAGTTTAGACTTGTCCAAATTGAAATTATTTTCAGATGGCAATTTCAATTATGTGGTCAAAAACAATGCAATTTTTATCTGATAGGGTGGTAATCATTATGGGAAAAGGTGAAAATGCTGGTTACCAGCATTTTCAACTTTTACCACATTGTTTTCCAAAGGCTTGGTCTTCAGGGTCATTACTTGGGATTGTGTGGTAAAGGGTTAAGACACATCAAACTATTTTAGCCAAAGACTTAACAATTATGTTGCAAGGATCTTATAATTTCCTCATGCATTTTTTTCAAAAGGTAACGAATTTGCCCTCTAGTCTGACTACTCCACACAATTATGATTCTAAGGAAGAAGCTTCTGAAAACATTGTGGAAGAATGATAAAAATGCTATTTCCAGCATTTTCACCTTTCCCACAATGTTTTCTATCCTTTCAATGAAATATACAACTAAATGCATCACAATTTGTTATCTGTGAATATTTTTAATTTTTTCTAGTCCAAAATAATGGTTTGGTAAAGAATGAACAATTTACTGTTTGTTGAAGTGTAACATTTCAACAAGGAGGATATATGCGGTAGATAGTGTCCGAAGGGCAGGTGGAAATTGTGCATGATAACCCAAACAGCACAAGGTTGCCTTGCTTTATTCTTCCTCTGTGGCATTATGTCAGGCAAAGGTGTCACTGGGCCTACACATTCTCTGCATTTCTTAACCACTGATGTCGGTGATAAGGTGAATTTCCTGAAAAATCGTACAAGAATGCTTAATTTTCTACCCATGACAATATGTGTACAGTTCATTGGTTCATGACAATAAACTGTGCATCTATAGTTTAGATACAATTCATAAACAGAAGCAGTTAAGTGATTTTGAGATTCAAATCAGAGGAAAAGCAAATTTCTTTCCTGTGCTGATGTTGCAGTTTCAGCTAAAAAAATTACTGTAACATTAAAAAAAATTACTCTTGAACTTTAGAAGGTAGCCAAAGACCTTTCAGATTTCACTTTGAGTAGGAGCCTAGATGCCAAATACTCTTCTTGCTGGAAAGCAACATGCTACTATCATAAAACATGTGAAGTTAATTTAACAATCTATATTTAACCAAAAATTTGAAATCGACTAGGGGTATATTCACTTTTTTGTCACAAATAAAATATTCCTTCGAAAACCCTATTAACCCTTTACCAAATGACAAAATTTTAGATTCATCCAAATTGAAAGCATTTGCAGACGACAATATATATGTGACTAAAACTTGAAATTCGTCTTGGGAAGGGTAAAAAACATTGTGGGAAAAGGAGAAAATGCTGGTTACCAGCATTTTCTCCTTTTCCCACAATGTTTTCAAAAGGCTTCTTTCTCAGGGTCGTTAAAACCCGGGATTGTATGGTAAAGAGTTAATTAGGAATACATACTAGTAATACATTTTTCTTTGCAAGCATGATAAAACTAATAGGGTAGATCCTTAGGAAATCCACATATCTTTATGAAACCAACAGTATCAGCACCACATCTGAACATGATCCTAAGGAATTTGCAAGTGCAATTTGCTTCGTCAAACTCCAGTCAAAATATAAGGATATGTTAGAGGTTTTTGTTTCAGGAAATACCACTGACTTTTTTTTTTATTTCAAAGTCAACTCTTTACCAAGCAACAAAAATTCAGACTCATCCAAATTCAAAGCTGTTGCAGACGACAAATTAAGTGAGGCCTTTACGATGAAATTTTTCTCTCAATGGGTAGAAAATATTGTGGAAGAGGAAATGATGGGTACCAGCATTTTTCCTTTTATCATAATGTTTCAAAAGTGTTCTGTCGAGCCCTGGTAGCTTGGGCAGAAACGTACAGGACTTGAGAACAGGGGGTCACTGGTTTTATCCCGGCTTGACCAATTTCTTTCCAAGGATTGATGATAGTGATGGTGACAGGATTCATTCCTCTCTCATTGCTGACCGTTGTTTCGTTGGTGGTTATGTTGGAAAGCAGCCAGCGGCGTGGAAAGAATATTGTGAGCACTACTGGTAAAAGAAACTCCAGTAAAGCATGGATTGGTGCACTGGCCACCGTGATATAACTGAAATAATGCTGAGAATGGTGTTAAACACCATACAATCAATCAATCAAAAGTATTCTTCTGGGTCGTTAAAACTCAGGATTTTGGGGTAAACAGTTAACTTTTACTTCTTATTTACCTGAAGTTTGCAAATGATTACCTTACTATCAATTCAGTGATTAATATTGTTTGATAATAATCTGAATACCGCCCCCTTCCTAAATGACTGATTAACATGTTCGAAGTTTGGTATGACAATAAGAATCTTAAATGCGTTCCCCAGTCCTCTGTTACGCCTAGGTATGTGTTCTTAAGCTTTTTACATTAGCAAAAAATAAATGAATCCTTACAGGAATGATGCTCTGACATCAGTCTGGCCAGAAACCACAAGTATAAAGGCTGGCATTGCCTCAGCACCACTTCTTTAACTGCATTCTCAGGCAATCCTTGGAACATTTCCTTTTGGGGAAAAGATAACTTGTGGTTAGCCAATTTACTTTGAAATGATAAATAATACTATAAATGACAGATTTCCACATGATAGCTCAGTCTTTGTAACTTTTCGAAGTGTGAAGTAACAGAATCACATTTTGAGTATACATTGTTTGAGCATCTCCACCAAGTGTTTGCCATATCCAATGTTTTCACCTGAAGAAGGATTTTGCTTTGTCTTTTTTTCATCAAAAAACCTTAAGTTTGAAAGCTTATGAAAACATTGTGGAAAAAAGGGAAAACTATTGTTTGAACATATTATTTTGGTCTTCCCATATTTTCTTCTCCTTTAATAACAAAATACATTTGTTTACTTATTGTCTGCAAAGTATAAAGTCTTAATTTAGCTGTCTAGTTAATAGTCTGTGGCAAATTCTGAACAAGATCCAAAGGGAAAAAAATGACATGCTCAAAATCACAAATAACTCCTTTGACATTTTGCCTATAACATTCACTAACACAAGGGCATTTATAATGTTTCGTGTTGATATCAATGCTAGTTTCTAAAGTCATTTCACATAACTGGTATAAAATTTATGAAGTGTCATCATTGTTTAACCCTTTACCAAACAGTTCAGACTTAAAACAACCCTTGGGGGAAAAAAAGCCTTTTGAAACATCGTGGGAACAGGAGAAAATGCTGGTAACCATTTTTTTGTCTGCAAATGCTTTCATTTTTTGGACCCAAATAAAATTTTCACACAAGATAAAAGGTAAATGACAGAAACAAATATAGCTCTAAGTAATACATGGTAATCTTTTCATCAACTCTTTCTCTGCTAATGACGGCTGAAATAGCTTTTGCTGGTGGTATAGATCAAGATCAGACTGCACAGAACATGCAGTCTGATCTTTGCTCTACACCATCCGCTACCTGATGCTAGACTATGACATGATTTATCTTCAATAGCAGAGGGAATCTTCTTTCAGACCTCAGATAAAAGTGGAATTTCTTGAGCTAGTAGTGAAAGGGTTAAATGATGGATGCGTTCATTCTTACTATTGATCTAATTCCCAGATTTTCTTTCATAACAAAAAGCCAAAAGCAGCCAAAAATAAACAATGCAGATTTTAACCCTTAAAGCGCCTTTCACGACTATAGTTGCATTTGCAGACAGTGTAGATTATGATCAGGCTGCACAAAACATGCAGACTGATCATAGATCTACACAGTAACACTGTTCACTTTGATGAACCAGTTGACAAAAGCAAACATGAAATGGCAATTATTTGGGTCATTTTTCTAGGATTAAAATGTCTGGCAGGTTTTTTCGACGCCTTAGGGTTAACAAGCATTTAACCCTTTACCACACAGTCCCGACCTAACGACCCTGAGGAAGAAGCCTTTTGAAAACATTGTGGGAAGAGGAGAAAATGCTGGTAACCAATGTTTTCTAACCTTTCAAATGTAAATTTCAATTTCTGAGTCATATTTATTTTGTCGTCTGCAAAAGCTTTCAATTTGGACAAGTTTAAAATTTAAATGCATATTCTGTATTAACACCTGCATCGTTTACTTTTAGTCTACTAGGGATTTAAGCAAAGTAAATGGTTCATTTCAAAATCAATTACATAAAACATACACTGGCTCGACTCTCTTTATTCAATATTTGGCTCTCAAGTTGCTGCATTTTGTCTTCTGTCAATTCAATACACCACTTTTTTTTTTCATCTTCCGCTCTACTGGTACCCATTCCTATCTCTTTGGATCCATCTCCTCATGGCTTTTTAGAAGTTCCCCTTCCTCTGGAGGCTCCTATTCCTCTACCTCTGCTTACAATCTTTTTCTGGTAGCTAAATATTCAGACAAGGATGAAGGGGAGGGACTCTGATGAAATCTAAAATATACAATTATGGAAATACAAATACGTTTGAAGAATACTGGGTGATGCTATCGCTTATCTGTTGGTATGTCATATATGACACTTTCAAATTCAGGTTTTTTTTATTGTCTGCTAATACAGATATCTCAAGTCTGAAAGAGGATTTTTCCTTCATGCATCAAAAGTCCTTCAACTTTTAAATAACTTTCAAAGGTGAAGCTAAGGCTGTCTAACTAAAAGTGATCGAAATGCCAAATGAACGCAGAGAGGCCTCTCCTACGCAGACTTTAATAAAACGATCCATGATAAACCAATGGTGGCACAGCGATTACAAAGAGGAATAATCCTTGATTATTAGTCCGAAACACGAATCTAAAACTGCATGTCATGAGTAATTCACCTATCAGCGTCGTAACGTATGCAAGCAAAAATCGGTGGACATTGCAGCTCTATTTCATTTGTTTCATTTTCTTCGAGCCTTTTGAACAAACCCCTCTACACCCTTTCAACACATCGCGTACGGAATAACGGCGCATTTCGATGTGAACTGTAGCTTAAAATGTAATGTTTGTTCATTCTTCTTAAGAAAAAATCAAACAGCGGCGTTCGTTTTTCGTTATATTTCTTTATTTGAGCGAACGTTGAACAAAACTGTAATTATTTACCATACTTTTCTTCTGCTGACGCCATGTTTGAATCATCGCCTGTGTTTTTTCCGGTATGCAAATGAGCATGTTGCCTCTCAAATCCGGTCAAGTAAAAATAGACGGTGTTTCCCGTCGATGTTGACCTCGGCCGTATTAAATCTCAAAATTCACTTGTTACGGGACGGTTTTCGACGTTTTGGTTTTTACAAATGTAAATAAGAAGGCTCTAGGAGCATAAAAATGATTTTTATGTATTTTTTTCAAATTTTCGTCCAAAATTCTGAAGGGCCACCTTTAAGGTTTAAAAACAGGTGTTAAAATGCATTTAAGTTTAAATCATACCATTTAAAATTATGGATGATATTGTGAAGATGACAATCTTATTGTGTGGTCGGTCCAGGTGTAAGTCGCTAGCATAAAATTGAATGTTTAAATCAGGCAAAATGTTAACAAAAGATAGAGTGACCTAGCAACTATTCACCTAGCTTTGAAATTAATTTGTCTGGATGATATTGTGAAGATGGCAATCTTTTATTGTGTGGTCGGTCCAGGTGTAAGTCGCTAGCATAAAATTGAATGTTTAAATCAGGCAAAATGTTAACAAAAGATAGAGTGACCTAGCAACTATTCACCTAGCTTTGAAATTAATTTGTCTGGATGATATTGTGAAGATGGCAATCTTTTATTGTGTGGTCGGTCCAGGTGTAAGTCGCTAGCATAAAATTGAATGTTTAAATCAGGCAAAATGTTAACAAAAGATAGAGTGACTTGGCAACTAATTAACCTAGTTTTGAAATTAATTCGTCTGCCAGCGACTAGCACTTGGACCGACCGTGCAAAAACAAAATGTCATTATCACAATAATTTCCATACTTTTAGATGATATGATTTAAATTTAAATGCATTTTAACACCTACTTTGTTTACTTTTGGCTGCTATTGTTACTTTTATTGTGCAGGTGCCCAACATAGAAAAGGGACGTGAATTAAAAAAAAAAAAAAAAAAGAAAAAAAATGAATGAAAACAATCTTTCCTTTCTGTTCATCATCATCATCATCATAATTATTATTATTATTATTATTATTGTTGTTGTCTTGGCCTAGGTTTATTTGGGAAAGATATACATGTACTTTTTTCGTTACAGTTATTCGTCCGTCCGTTTATTTTCATTTTCGCTCCAGGTCTCTTGAACCCGTTGACTGTATCAAAAATATTTGACAAACATGTTTACATTGGTGAGACGGTGTACAAAGAGGAGGTTTCACGTGCCGGGTTCCTAAGGTCAAGGTTACAGGAGTGGATCGGAAGTTCATATGTCACTCGAACTAGCATCATGTGCGCTTCACATCTATTGAACCCCTTGACCTGTTTTGATATTTCACATGTATACCGATCTTGATGAGCTGAAACGTAAGGCAGAAGTTTCAAACAGCAAAGTCATGGTCTTAGCATGAGTTAAATGATAAAATGTACCCGAATCATGTCAGCGCCATATCTCCTGAATCTACATTTTTTGGTTTTATAAACATTTTACATACTAGTATGTGTCCACCGTACTGAAACCATAGCTAGATTCCTATGGTCTCGTATGCTTCAAGTTTGCCCGCTTCATATCTCTTGACCCCCCCCCCCCACCTCCCAAACACACACACACACACACGGGGCCGATTTTCTCTTGATAAGGTGACCTGCAGAGTGGAGGTTTGAATTGTCATTATAGTCTTCAGAAAAAAATGTAATTATTTGGTAAATGAATACCATTGTATGATGAACCAGAGCGGAAGTTTTATAAGTACCGAAGATTTCCTATCTTCCGAAATAAAACAAAACGCAGTAGGCAGGTTTCACAATACCAGTCGCCAAGGTCAGACTTTAAGGGGTGGAAAGGTCACAATTACTTTGATAGTATTAGCCCCATATCCCCTAAACCCCATGTCTGGTTGTACAGATATTTCACACGTGTGTACATCTTTAAGATATTGCACAAAGTTGCATGGCCAAGATAACATTGAAGAGTTTAGCGTCACGTGCGATTGATCTTATTTGGTAGACTGACAAAAATGTGGGGAAAAAACTGTTTTCAACGAAAAAAAGCAAATATCCTTAATTATTATTACTACTATTATTATTGGTCGAGAGACAGACAGAAAGACAGTCTTAATATTCGATACCGTAAATTTACTTTTGCTACATCATCGGCTAATTTATCAAATTACCAGACGGCAAAGTTATTGGCTTGTAAAATTGAAAGCATTTACAGACGACAAAGTAAAATATGGCTAAAATGACTGAATTGTAGAAAAAGTAGGAAACAATGTAGGAAAAGGAGAAAATGCTGGTTTGCAGCATTTTCCCCCTTTTCCTCAATGTTTTCAAAAGATTTCTCTATCAGAGTTGTTAAAAGTCGGGATTGTGTGGTATAGGGTTGATTAATTTTTGGTTACCAGCATATGTTATTTTCAGCATGGCTACTGGCATGAGAACTTCAGTCTTGAAGACATCTGATGAAATACCATTTTGCGATCCCTGTCGCCAGATAGATAACATTGAGACAGAAGCTCAGTGCCTCTGTGAAATCTGCGACCATCATCTATGCGATGAATGCTTAGAACACCATCGTAAAACACTTGTAACTCGAAACCACAACATTGTAAAACTCCCAGACGTTCAATATGGAAAAGCCGGATTTAAAGTAAGTGGACGTCGATCTAAAAATACATCTCTCACAGAATCAGAAGCAATTCATAAGGATGCGAGCTCTGATGTATCGAAAGGTGTAGGAGACCAGCTGTTGACGGAAAATAAAAATAGTCATGTCTATCGAAAGGCCGATTTTACAAGGGGACCGAACGTGTCGTTAGAGAATGACGATGTTGCATGTGAGATTAAGGGAATGGCTATTTTACGTGACAAAACCATTGTATCAGATGAAGAAAACTCCAAATTAAAAGTATTCAACAGTACATATGAATTTCTGTTTGAACACAAATGTAACAACCAACCGATCGATATTGACAAGTTTGATGATACAAGAGTTGCTGTAACTTCCTATGGTGGTAACTTGACACTTTATACTGTTGGTAATGACGACTTAAAGGAAATTATAAACATTAACAACGGTAACAGAGTTTTAGGTGTTTGTTGTTATGATGGAAAGATTTACTGTGTCGCCCGTTGTACCATTGGTTCAGAGAATGTTTCTGAGATCTGGGTGTACACACCTGACGGGAAATTAAGACGGAGATTTCAGTATTTATCTGATGGTAAGACAGATTTTAACTATCTTCAGTATATAACTGTCAATCCAAACACTGGTATCTTGTACGTGACTGACTGGCACAAAGGTATAGTAGCTCTGACTACCAAAGGAGAGGTCCTTACTAGCATGTTACCGACAAAGTTAAAGATCCCACAGGGAATCGCTATTGATGATCATGGCCAGATTTATGTGTGTGGATGTAATTCTAACAACCTTCTACAAATATCTGCAGATGGAAGGGACACCATAGAACTCTTGTCCTCTAATTCGAGGTGCTATCAAGCGCAGTGTGTGAAAGTTTGCGGAAACAAACTGTTTCTGGCTCGTCGTAAAAGTGACGTTATTTCAATATACAAGCTATCGTGATTCAGCTCTAACGGGCACACTGAGGAACCTTTTCGTAATAAATCAACATTTGAAGTATTAGAGAAAGTTCGTTAATATCTTGACACCTCGTCATAAAACTGATGTAAATTTATATACTATCTATCATGGTACAGCTATAACAAACACTGTGTTACTCTGTCGTGTAAAATCTACAGTATTCGAAATCGGAGATACTGATTCAAAATTTTGCTATTTCAAAAAACAAATAAAACCACAACAACTCCGAGCTGAGAATAAAAAAAAAAAAAAAAAATAGTGGTAAAATTGTGTTATCATCCGGCAGGGGATTTTTAGATTTTCGCAGCAGACTTCTTTACAAAACATCGTGGCAAAATAAGAAATTGCTCGTGACGAGCAATTTCTATTTTTGCCACAATATTTTCATTTGCATACATGTATAAAACTTTAATTCGTGTTGTTGTTCATCCCCATTTTCAAGAACAATTTCAGAAATGTCTGCTAAAAATTTATTTCCGGAGAGAGTGAGGTAAGTGTGATAAAAATGAGCGGCGTATTTCTAGACATTTATGTGTTCCAAACCATACATAGAAGTAACGGGTTTGAAATATAGAATCTTCGCTATATGCAAAAATACGTCAGCACTTCCAAACTATATATCGAAATAACATGTTTGAGTCATTATGTTTGCCATTCACAAAAGTGTAGGGGCAGTTCTGATCGCATCCATTAATTACTAGTATCAGAAAACTTCGAAACCATTTTCAAATGTTTGCTCATCGAAAAACCATGTTTGAATTATAAACAGGTTGTTGAAATTTCATTTTTACCGTATATCTTAGTTTTGCAAAAATTTTATTCACAGGAAACTATTTTTATGGTGCAAAAAGTGACTGTTACTATATCGTTAGAGCTACACACTCAAAGTCAGTTAACTTGGAATTTTCGTCTTTTCTCTATAGCAATTGTTTTTCTGGGTCTTCTTTCATTAACCCCACGATTCTAGTCGTTAGGATACAGCCTGATTCCATGGCGGACCAGATTCCGCCGATATCTGAATGGAACGATGGACTTCGATGGTCACAAAATACAGATGAGCGCTAGAAAACGATGAAAACATACCTATCGCAAAATGGACTGGGAAATACTTGCTGTTTCGTGTAAGATAAAATTCAGCACATAACCCTAAACTTTGTCAGGTTTTTGAAGCTAAGATGATATAACAACATTAGACACGTTACTGCCATATGGTCTACTTACATGTATACCTAGAGTTCATCAATTGGTACAATATTAACCATTGTCATGCTGAATAAATGAAACGAAACTTTCAAGCCGATAGTAAAAACCCAAATATTGTTGTTTCAAAGGTACATTTTGGGGAAAAAATTTCCGTATCGGACAATGTAGATCAAAGATCAGACTGCAGGTTCCGTGCAGTCTGATCTCGATCTGCACAGTCCGCAAAAGGTCGCGCTTAGCAGCCTAAGGGTTAACTCTTTAACCAAGCAACCTCGTGCTTCTTGACGACCATGAGAGAGACCGCTTATGAAAACGTCTTGAGAAAAAGATAAAATGCTGGTAACAAGCATGTTCTCCTTTTTCCACAATGTTTTCAATGCACGAATCCAATCATTTGAGGCAAATATGTCGTCTGTAAATGCTTTCAATTTGGGCAAGTCTGAATTTTGTCGTGGGTTAAAGGGTTAATGGGACCTTTAATACACGACTTAGGTTGTCGCATGTGTGTCCACTAAAAAACAAACGAATGCATTGGGTTAAGATCGAACCCAGGACCTTTTAAATTTACGAACGTCTAATCTACTCAGCCACGCCGAAGGAATCGTCCTTGATAAGCAATAGCTTACAGCGCTCGCCATGAGAGGGATCGTTGGTTGTAGCAGTATTTTAAAGTCGAAACAATTTTATGTTGATCGAGTGTTTTCTTTTCTAGCGCTGGGATTTATATAGTTACATTTCGACAGGTCCTTAAAGATGATGTGACTTGACGATCAAGGTCCGTATTCACCAACCATTCTTAAGAACGTTCTTTGCCTTGTTCTCCAGAATTGTCTACATTTGAAAGTAACACAGCTCTTGATTAGCTAAACCAAACGGTTTAGCCAATCAGGAGTTGTGTTACTTTCAAATGTAGAAAATCTTGGAGAATAAGACTAAGAATATCATTAAGGGACCCCTGTTTGAAAGGAAATAGTCAAGAAAAGTTGTCTTTGAGAACTGTCTCCCTCTTTTAACTGAAATACGACACAGACAAGAAAATTGAGACAAAAATGTTTCCAACATGTATGTCGTTATTTGCATCATAAGAATGATTACTGCAACTTGGATATGCTTGTTCGTTTCTACCTTATTATGTATAGGCCAAATTTTCTTCATTGTACATTACATGCTGCAAAAGTTGATGATTTTCAAAAATTCAGTGAAATGATAAGTTGACCTACATGCACTGTGCGTGTTGATTAAGTTGATTTAGAAGCACTGTACTTGTTGATTTGCATAAGATCTCACTACAGCCTTGCGTTGTATTTATGAAATGAAATGAGTCAAATGATTTAAGCAATACAATAATACAATACAATACAATATTTTTATTCGCTTTAATGTGAACAATGCACATTACGCAAAATAACAACTATATACAAAACAGTCGACGTGATGGTATTATTTTATTTATTTATTTATTTATTTTTTTTTAAATAAATGGTCTACTTGAAAGAAGACTTGAGAGTAAATTGTTTAAGAGTGAAGAAGCTGTTATGTAAATGGAAGGTAAATTTGAGTTGTTTTTCAATTAAAGACTTTAGACATTTTTTACCCTACTTCAGTATAATTCCATTACTGATTTTCAATATTACGCCAGTTATATCACTGGCCAATGCACTCATTCATGTTTTCTAGCATTTCTTTCACCATTACGTTGCACAATAATCTTTCCAAGATACTGGCTGCTCTCCATATACAAATTGCCAAACATTGTTCATCTCAAACCTTTTAAAAACATTGTGACATAATACAAAAGAACATACCAACTAGCAACCTTATATACCGATAAAATATTAAGATTTTCCAGTTTGTCCTAAATTAACGTATTGAGCAACATTTTTGACAATTATAAGCATGAAAAATAATATCAATCGTCATGTTGATCATGGTACTTATGTATAGTCTATATCTTTTGAAATCAATGTAGGAAAATGAGAAAATGCTGTTGACCAGCATTTTTTCCTTTACCCGCAATGATTTGTCCCATTGAAAGAAAATTTTCAACCTTCTACCTTCAATGGATTTGTGGTTTTCAAATCCTTTCAAAGTGGACAAATCTTAAATTTTGTGACGCTGTAATGGATTATCCCGGGGCCATTTTGCACCAGGTTTTGGCAGGTCTCAATTAAAGCTTTATGGTAATAGGCCAAACTCTAAAGTGTTTGTACATATAACTCTTTCTGTCTTTTGTATAATCAAAAATATAATATTTGCTTGGAAATGTGCCTTTTTGTTATTATTCATCCTACTTGGTTTGCAAATAAATGTAGCCTAATGTATACAACTAAGTCATGCATCTGCAAAAGGTATCGACCTACATTAGCCTGCCAACTCCGAATAGGCTGACCTAGGTCGAAACCTTTAGCATTGTTAAAGAAAGGTTTTGCGTGTTTAAGGGTCACACAGCCTCCATCTTCGCAAACCAAGGTGACGATCACTACGTGGATCTTACCCCTTGGCTGATCGTGTCGAAATTTGTTAGGCTCGCGATACGAGTAATCATTGGTTGCAGTCAGGACTGAAAGTACCAATCCAATAGTGCGTAACATTTGCTATCCAACAACAGCAGAACGTAAATAAAATGATTACAGGAGAAAGTTATCGGATATGCTGGGAATTATAACCAACAAAATACAGACGAAAAATATTTTCTTCAACATTCACTGTCACACATCAATTAAATGAACTTTTAGGATACATCCCAACACCAGATGATGGACTGTCAAAGTAAGTGTGTGGCTTTTGCTTTGCGAAACTTAAGATTTCGAAAATAGATCTTGACTTATTAAATCGTCTGTCAAGTTTGCGATATGAAAAGCAGTCAATTGTTGGCGAATTACGGAGAAAGCATGCTGAACAAACTATAATTGAACCAAACCTTAGTGGCCAATTGTCAAGGACCCCCCGTTAAAACAACAACACCAAAGCCCTTATCAGATCATAGCCCAACACCTAGAAAGGTAAATAAGTCTTTGGCCAAAAGAGTTATGTTACGCGACGTTTGATTGGTTTTCGATGACGTAAATCTAGGGGTGATAAAAAACAAAATCCAGTAGGTGGCGCGTTGCCGTGCTAAAAAATTTCGACACGATCAGCCAAGGGGTAAGATCCACGTAGTGATCGTCACCTTGGCTTGCGAAGATGCACAACCTCGTGATTCAGTCGGTTTTTAGACAAACTAGATCGAAAGTATGCACTGACTTGTTTGATATACTGCATTACGAAGATGCAGTAAACCCCCTTTTTTCAGTGCAGAACTCATAATTTAGCCATGCTTTGGCAAAATGGAGCTTAATGCATCTCCGTGATGCTTTGTACCAATCAAGTCATCACATAATTATGTATCCATAGCCATTTTTTATAACAACCGACCGAATCATGAGGTAGACCGGTCCTTATTCATACAGAACATTGACCAAAAGCGAAAAGTTTCGGCCCAGGTCAGCCTGCGCGGATTGCGCAGGCTGACCTGGGTCGATACTTTTCGCAGATGCATTAAATTAAGCCCCCTTTTCACAAAGGATGGCTCATATTTATACGTCCGTATGTCTTAACGCGTTACCAAACGACTAAGTGCTTTACGACATTGAGGACAAAGGTTTTGATAACATTGTGGGAACAAGAGAAAATGGTGAGGCTTTGATAACATTGTGGGAACAAGAGAAAATGGTGATCTAACCAGTAATTTTTCATTTTCCTAATATATTTGTTAACATGTCAAAGACACATCCCATCATTTGAGCTAAACGAAAGCTGTTGTCTTGTCATTGCTTCGAAATTGGACTAGTCTACAATTTTAATATTTGGCCGAAAGTTAAGTAACAACACGTGACGATATCGTGTCAAGTTGTACACTGGTCGTCTCGTTTTCAGCCCTTGGGTAGAATATACGTTTTAAATCTGCACGAAAGTCATCCCCAATAACACAGTACAAGAGCACATTCACAGCACTGTTCAAGTACGCCAGAGAATTAAAGGCAAGCAATAGTTCGTGGTAGAAACGACCATCGACGCAACCGAATTCCCCACAAGCAGCAAGTACAGACCATGGTCCCGTAGAAATACAGTGAAAAACACTGATTGCAATGATTTGGTAGATGGCGTTCCGATATCTCACTTGTCTCTTTCCTTGAACTTTCTGGCTCCCTGTTCTCATTGAAAAGTGACTCTGGCGGCGAAACTGGACTAGTATCAGACTATTGCAGCCAACCAGAATGATTAACGGTAGCATAAATTTGGTGACGCCGTCAATGATAATTTCTGCTGACGTAAAACTGGACGCGCAATGCAGGGTTTGCTCTGTTCCATTTACCTTTAATGTTAAATTTTGAGACGTGATATTTGGGATTGAGTTCAATTTCATATCACGTGGTTTCAGTTCACTTCGAATGAAAATGGGTAGATCCATTAGTACGGATACGATAATTAGAAAGGCTGTTATTGTGAGAGTTCTGTTCGAGTTTTGAACCACTCGAAATCTGGTGGGAAAGTAGATATATAACGTCCTCTCGATGGTAAAGCTTGAAATGATCCAAGAGGAAACTCGAACACTGCTTGACGTCAAGCCGGGATAAAGTTTACACGTCACACTTGACAAATTACGTAAAATGATGTTGAAGGGTGACACATAGAGTAACAGTTCGACGCCCGGTACAAGTAGTATGAAGGTGTCCGTTGCGGCCAAGATTCGAAAGTACAAAGCTATTGGTAAAGTATGACAAACCTTGCCTTTGAACCACACAAGAAATGAAATCAGGTTGCTGATCGTCCCTAGAGTCACAATAATTGTTTGAATCACGAAAATTGAAAAATGCACATTCTGTATCGCCATTGCTTTTCACATTTGTACCTTACAATATCAGTCGATTAAAATCCAGTTTTGAATGCTCCCTCTGAACGGTCCAAAAGTATTTTCCCTGTATTGTCATTGACTCAGTGACAGAATAAACACATTAACTTCTGAAAAAAAAAAATGCAACAGACGACTTTGAAATTTTCTTCATAAAATACAAAAAAATGGTCGATATAATGTAAGATTCGGTACAAGAATACACAACATAATTATGAAAGCATCTGTAGCAAAAGAAGAAAATTCTGGCCGAAAACAATTTCTCCGTTGCTCACAAAAGTGGTCTGTTAAAAAAGAAAAGGATTTATAAAAAAGGTGGTTCAGGTGAAAATGTTTTAATGATAGCCGATTAAAACCTGCTTTAGAGTCCTAGTGTTGAACAATCCAATGGTTCCCCCTCTTTTATCAGTAAAACTATTACAGATATTAACTGCGACCTACGCTTGATAATGGGATAGAATAATAATCAATCAAGCTATGTGCCATGAGGCATTCACAAAAATAGTAATAAATCATAGTAACTTAAAACTTTGCAAATCTGTGGCAAATGTAGAAGTGCTTTTACAAGAGTATTTCTCTGTTTGCAGAAATTTTCTGTTGAATGAATGTCCTTGTCAGTTATAATAATAATGGTAATATTGCAATCTCAAGACTGGTGTGGTCAAAATATCTACCAAAATATCGGTTGATTAACTAATTGGTTGACTGATGTTTATGCCGCTTTCAACATTGATTCGGTCACTTCCAAAGCCTGCTCATTCATATTTTTTCTGCTTTTGGCTGGTCCTAAGCCAGGGCTTTGAAGTGTCTTGACTAGGGATAAGCAAAAATCGAACAGTAGTATAGCTTCAATATGCTTTCAACACTTTCTTTGGTTAGAAGCAATAGGCGGTTGGAGCAACTTTTCATATTGTTATTTTAAGGCGATTGGGGCGCCTTTTGATACTGTTAAGTTTAAGTGGTTGGTGCTCTTTTTGATATTGTTAGTTTTAGGCAGTTGGTGCACCGTTTGATATTACGATTATTTCAGGCAGTCGGTGTACATTTTCATATTGTTAGTTTTATGGTTCTATATTCTACATTTCAGGCCTTTGGTGCACCTTTCCATATTGTTTATTTCAGGTAGTTGGTGTTCCTTTTCATATTGTTAGTTTTAGGCATTTGGAGTAACTTTCGATATTGATAATTTTCGGCCATTGGTGCACCTTTTGACATTGTTGGTTTTAGACCGTTGGAACACATTTTCATATTGTTAAGTTAAGCCAGTTGGTGCACCTTTTCAAATCAATAGTTTTAGGCAGTTGGTTCACTTTTTCATACTGTTAATATTGGGTGGTCATTAGGTGGGTGGAGCACCTTTTGATGTTGTTTCAGAGTTGATGTAACTTTTTTTGTGGTTAGTTTTATGGTTCTAGATTGTAAATTTAAGCCGGTTGGTTCACCTTTTCGTACTGTAAATGCCGAGCCTCGGTAGCGTAGTCAGTAGCGTACAGGACTTGAGAACAGGGGATCGCTGGTTCGATCCCCGGCTCGGCCAATTTCTTTCCGAGGATTGATGATAGTCATTGCAACAGGATTCATTCCTCTCTCACCGCTGACCATTGTTTCGACAAAGGCTCTATGGGAAAGCAGCCAGTGGCTTGGAAAGAATACTGTGCGTAGCGCTGGTTAAGACAATCTCCGGGAAGGCATGGATAGGTGCACTGGCCGCCGCCATATAACTGAAATAATGTTGAAAACGGCGTTAAACAACATACAATTAATCAATCTATCGT
Source organism: Tridacna gigas (assembly GCA_945859785.2). Classification (NCBI taxonomy): domain Eukaryota; kingdom Metazoa; phylum Mollusca; class Bivalvia; order Cardiida; family Cardiidae; genus Tridacna; species Tridacna gigas. Next base: position 61,849,085 of record OX244034.2, on the reverse strand, counting down.
GCTGTAAATTTAAGGCGGTTCGTGTACCTATCCATTTTGTAAATTTTAAGCGATTTTAATACTTTTACTTATTGTTTATTTCAGGCAGTTGGAGCAACTCCAATGTTGTTAATTGTATGTGTTTTTGTTATATTTTCATATCCTTAATTTTTGGCAGTTGGAACACCTTTACTTATCTTTAATTTTACACTATTGCAACACATTTTCATATTGTCGATTTTAGGTGGTTTGGTGCACCTGACAGTGTATTCCTAATGTTTCATGTGGTTCCCAAGATTCTCTAGGGGTCCTGCGAGGCTCAATGGTAAAGTGTAGGACTTGTGACCTGGAGGCCCCGGGTTTAAGCCTCAATGGATCCACTGGGTCTTTCATGGAAGTGTCAGTAGTAGGTATTTTACCAATTTGCCGGCAAAAACCGTTAAAAGTAGATCTTACTTTTTTTTTTGTTCTACAAAACGCTAAAAAGTAGATCTTACCTGTTTTTTTTGTTCTACAAAACGCTTAAAAGTAGATCTTACTTTTTTTTTTGTTCTACAAAACGCTAAAAAGTAGATCTTACCTGTTTTTGCCTTCTAAGAGCGTTAATGTGTTAGATGATGCAATATCATAATTAAGCGATATTCGTTTAACTGTGGTAATGGATTAACAAGACCTGACAACCCCATTTAAAGGATCAACTAGGGAAGGGGGAACCATGACAAGTTCAAATCAAATTTTTTTGTTCGATGGAAAAAATTTTTAAAAAAATTTTTTTTAAAAAAATTTTTTTCCCCATTGATTAATCGATCGTTCTAAAATATAGATTTTGTTCGATGGAAAAAATTTTTAAAAAAATTTTTTTTTGCAAAAAATTTTTTTTCGTATGAAAATAAAAATTGAATTTTTCTTAACAAAATCTTAAAATAAATATGTAAAGAAGATGGAAAACTTTACAGAAAACCCTATAGACAAAACTATGGAACCAGAACCACCTTTAGAAAGAGCTAAAGACTACGTAAAATCCAGATTTAACTGCCACGGAGATAAAATAGTTACAATGGCTGAACAATATTTAACAGACGCCTATAATGATGATGCTTTATACACAACCATAGAAACATACACGGACGAAAACTTAAAAACTATAAAGGATATAGAAGAGGCTAGTTATGATCTTATAGAAGTAAAATTTAAACTATTCTATAAAAAAGTTATGGAAAAGATAAAAAATAGAGAACTTTCATAATTCAGATATATATTTTTATATAAAATATATATCCATTACATGATGGAACCAAATATGAAAAATACACAAGATTTTAAACAAAAATTTGTTCATGAAGAACGAATAAAAAATTTCTTTATAGAGGATAAGTTACAAAAAATTGAAGAAAAAAATTATAAAAAATCTAAGAAAGAAATTATAAATTTGCTTGAAGAAAAAAGAGATAAACTTTTAAAACAATTAGAAAAATGTTTAAACAATGCAATTGAAACAGATTTAGCCTGGAGGTTAAATGATCTAGAAGTTGAAGATATTGTAGAGGAAGACTTTGTTTCCTGTTTTGCAGAAAACTTTTGGGAAGATATAAAGCATCATATCAAAGAAAAATTTTTAAAGAATGAAAATTAAAAAATTTTTTTGCAAAAAATTTTTTTCGTATGAAAATAAAAAATGAATTTTTATAACATAAATCTTAACATTTTATAATATGAGATTTATAAATTATATAACTAGTTTAAAAGAATATTTATTTCCAAAGAAAAAATTAACTTAAGTAAAAAAAATTTATTTATCAAAAATAATAATGGAAGATAAAATAAAAAGGTATCTACCCCCAATAAAATATCCAGTTTCATTTTATCCAAGAAATTTTATACCATATTCATTATCACGCATAAAAAGTAGTGTTGATGATTTTAATTTATATTATGATTTAGAAAAAGCTATTACTTTAAAAGAAAAATATGAAAAATTAAAAAACGGAATAAACTATAATACAAAGAAAAAAATACAATATGGAAAAGAAACTTATATTAAACTTTTACAAAAATTAAAGAATCATGTTCTTTTACTTAACACTAAAGAAAAATATAGAGATACTTTAACAAAAGAAGATTTAGAGACAATTGAAAAAATAAATGAAGAAGTAGTCATCATTAATATCTTAATATCAGATTATAATGAAAAAAGAAGTGTGCTATGTAAAAAAATGCTGGAATTAACAAATTGGAGAGAATATACAATTTTTGAAAATAAAAAATATGGACTTTTTAAAGAATATTACAACTTTCTTCATCTTGAAAATGAATGCTATGGCGTATTTAAAATTATACACAAAGAAGGTTTATTTTATAAAATAATAAATTATCTAACAGGCTCTAATTATAAAAACAGTGTCAAAGAATGTATAACATGTGGTAAAATTAAAAATTTATAATTTTTATTTGTTTTTAACACAAATAAAAATTTATTTTTTGTATTCCTCTATCCTATGATGCCCCCAAGCAAGTGTATGAATTCCATCAGGTAAAATAAACCTTTTATCATCATTTGCACTTAAAGCTATTTTATTAATTTCTTCTGTATAAAGTTGATGCTTATAACTTCTTATATTTGTCATAGTTCTATGTTGAATATTATTTTTTTCTAAACAATTCAGATAATCCTGATGTGTTATAGTTTTCTTAATTATATTTTTCTTAATCCCCTTACATTTTCTATTTTCCACCCCATCATCCATTTTAATACTATACATTTTTGGTTTTAATCCAATACATTCTTCTATTTCCTTCCCATTTGTTTCATCCTTAAACATTCCAATTACCTTTTTATTTATACCAACTGGAATTCCAGAAGGATGTCCCTCTTTTGGATAGTCGCTTGTATCAAACTTTTCTTTAACATCACCCGAAATATCTTTATAAAAATCTTCCGTTTTAATTTCATATAATAAACTATCAGTATCAGTAAGTCCTAAAGTTGCTCTATCCCCATATTTTGTTTTAATATAGTTATAGTGAAAATCATACATCAAAGTTTTACTTAACTCAAGAATAGAAAACCCTAAATAAATAGGTTTGTCAAATTTTATCTGTGTTTTTCCCATATGAATGCTTATCAAATTTTCATTAAATATTTCTAAATGCTTAAAGTTTGGTTTGTTTACAAATTTCCTTGCTGTTTTCCTACTTCTAACAAGCTTAACATTTACCCTTTTTCTTATATTTTCCATTGTTTTACCAAATACTGAATTATTCATTAACTTATAAAAATCCTTTTCAAAATCATTTTTTGCTTTTGTTCTTAGTTGTGTGTTTAAATCTATGTATTGTTTTAACCAATCACTCTCTTTAAACTTAATCCCTCTATGTATCTTCTTTAATTTTAAACCAAGACTTAAACACTGTTTTAAACTTTTATAATGTATAATATATTTCTTTTTATTATGTAAATTTGGTACTAGCTTTTCAACTTTATTTACTTTTTTTCTCTCTGCAGCAAGAGGAAGCTCATTAAAATAATCATGCAGTTCTTTAGGAACATCTAAATCAACTTCTAAAAAACAGGGGTGTCGTTCCCAGCTGTTTAATTCCTTTTCTGTCATCCATTTAAATCCGTCAGTTGGAAGCTTCTGACTCATTGCCCAACCATACAAGTTATTTGCATCTAAATATTTACAAAATACTGAAGGCATATTTGAATTGTACTTTTTACCTAAATATTTATTATTTGCTTTTATATGCCTTTTAACAATCATCGAAATTCCACCTCGGATCCCCCTTTCAATAAATTGGATTTTATTTTTATCTCTAATCAGTTTTAACTTAACACCGGTTAACTTTAATGCAGCATCCCAAGCTAAACCAGGTGCAGTAAAATACCAAGCAGGGTCTAATTTATAAACGTTAAAACAAACTTCTCTAAAACTTTCAAACACATCAGCTAAAAGAAGAACATCCGTTTTTAAATATAAATCATGATATTCACCAAGAGTTTTAATTTTAAATGTTTTCCATACCTTTTTTGCATGTTTATAATCTTCTTCTGTAATTCCTTCCCCAGCAAGTTTTGAATAAAATGCTTCTATAGGTGGTAATTGTGTTTCATTTAACCTTTCTAATGAATCAATATATTCATATGGATAAACACCCTTTCTACGAAGAAGTTTAAACTCTTCTTCTTTTGGAAATTCACTTTTTAAGTTTTTGAATTGATAATCTTTTAAATTTTCTGTTAGTTTTGCTAAACTACTACCCATAAATTTAAAACTATCTAAAAACCTAATATCCTTATAAATATCTTTACTTTTATACTGATCTACTGAAGTCTTTTTTGTAAAGCTTATATATTTTTCCTCATTATTTGGAATTACATTAATTTCACCCTCACTAACACCAAGATTTTTAACAAACAAATGAGTATCATATCCAGACAAATTATGAAAGAAAACAGGAAGAAAGTTTGGTTTACAAAAGTTAAGATTACATTTATTATGTGCGGCTCCTCTATATCTACCACTAAAATGACAGTGGTCTCTTACTTTTTTCCATCTATCTTCATCTTTTTCCTTTTTTTCTTCTTTTTCTTTCTCTTCTTCTACTCCATCTTCTTCATCGCTTTCCTCTTCTTCATCACTTTTTTCTTCCTCTCCAAACTTCTTATTACAAAAATAGCAAGTATCCGTCTTATTAAAATCTTTTACATCCTCTGCGGTAAGTATCATATCTTTTTTTGGTAATTTAAAAATCTCCCTGGTTAGGTTTTCTATTTCTTCCACAAACTTTTCCTCTGCTTTTTCCCCTCGATATAGTAACAATCTAGACTTAAAAACATTTTCATCAAAACTTTTTAAAAAGAAAGAATAACCTGTTGGTACATGCATATGAGTTTTTGTTGTTGAACTTTTACTTAGTTCTGGTTTTGCATGTTGTATTGGTACAAGCATCGTTTCAAAATCACCATAAACAACAAAGGGATGCCATTGTGTTTTAACCCAGTTTTTAAACATAACTGTACTTTCTTTTTTTGAAGGCATTTTAATTCTTACAGCATCTTCTTCATAGCAATACTCTCGATGATTTTTTAAAACGCTTTCACTCGTAAAATGCCCTAAACAACTCCAACAAAAAGAAAGTTTATGCCCATCTTTGGATATTTTTGATGCTAATAGTGCACTTGGGTCTTTTACCCAAACATAATGACTATTTTCATCTTCATCTTTTATTAACAAAAGAACCACTAAATGTTTTCTATCAAAAGTTTCTTTTCTTTGCCTTCTAAGAGGATATAGTCCATCTTTCTCATCATAACCTATAACAACAATAGAAAAATCTGGATTTTGATTTTCAAATTTATTAATATCACATAACTTAACAGGACATTCTATTCCCTTCATATTTAATTCTTTGATTTGTTCTTTTAATTTTTTATCGACTCTTTCTGGATTTTCTTTTTTTGGATAAACCACTCTCATAACACAGTATAAAAAACAGTTATGATCTTCTTTGTTTTTAATATTAACAAGACCATTTCTGTTATTTGATCTTTTTAATCCTGCTGGTAAAGGCATCCATGAACCTGCTAGCCCTTCCCATAACGGTCTATTTTCTACAACATATAATTTTAAGTTTATAACCCTTTCAAAAACCCATCCACTTCCTGATCGTAAAAAAGTTGCAAAATTTTCCATAATTTGTTCTAACATTCCATCATACATTTCATTTACATCACTTTCCCTTGCAATAATTTCATGATGTGAAGAAAGTTTAACTTCCGCATATTTAATACCTTCTGATGTTTCCTTTGAAAATAAACATAAAAGTTCTAGCTTTACCTTTATATTTCTATGGTTTCTTAAAAAACTTGTAATGCTTTCTTTACATACTTCTAAAAAATCATCCGGCCCCCATCCCCTTACTCCATCTATAACATGTTGTGTTGCAAATTCTCTTAATGCTGATGCTTCTTGCCTTAATTCAGTGTTTGGCATTTCTCTTCTTGGTAAGTCTTCTTCTACATTTTCTAAAACTTGGTTAAAAACTTGTGGAATCTGCTCTTCTGGAACATTACCAGTTATCCAATTAGTAAAATTAGTTACTCTTCTTCTAACACTCTGAGGAATTACCGCCGAGGTAACCCTTTGAGCACCACTATATAAATTAGATGCTAGTTGTTGACTAACATCTGTTAATCTATTGATAAATCTTCTTGAAAAAGTATTCATCTCTATAATATTTTTAAATAATAAAATTAGCTTAACTCAAGTTTTTTTAATTTATTATTTTTTAAAAAATAATAAATTATTGAATGTCAATTTTATATTTACCATTCCATACTCTACCATTCCAATTTTCAATCGTTTGAGGGCAACGGTCAATAAACTTACTAGCCTTGTAAATTGATGGAAATGTTGTTTCTTCTTCAGTCTCAACATCTTTTAATATTACTGTTTTTGGATTTTTACTAATATCCTTTAGTCTATCATAATTAGGTTCTTTTTTAAGTGGTATAGCTTCTTCAGGATACAATCCATGCTCTTTTAAAACATCAATATATTTTTTCTTATTCCAATATGAATAAAACTTAATATTGTTATCTGTTAATATCTTTTTAAAATCAGCAATCTTTTGCATATTTTTTATTTTATTTTAAATAAAAATTTACTTAATACACTACACTCATCTTATTCCCATCACTCTGAAAGTTAATCATCCTATCACTAAGTAAAACCGCAAATGCTTCAGTATTTGGGCCAGGAGCTGCTCCAAATGTTGCTTTAACGTGAATATCAGTAACAGAATACTTAAGCCTTTCACTTTGTTTAGATAAATCAAACACAAACAAAGGATAAATATACCTATAATCAGAAGGAGTAATATTAGGATTTGATACTAATTCATCCATGTTAAAAAACTTTTTTCTAAAAGAGGAAGCCTCATTATATATTCTTGCAATTTTATTAGTTGTAAAATCTATATCATGTTCATAGTTAGGATATTTTTTTGAACCTAACATTACAAAAATATTTCTAACATCTATATCATTAAATATAGCAGGATTTTCTAATTGATTATTGCTTTTAGCAGTTTGAAAACTAACAATTAAAAAACGTGGCACTTCTGGAGATGATTTGGCTGATAACCTCCAAGTAAAACCTGTTGTCTGCGGAACAGCAATAGAGTCACATTGAATCATTCTATAACCAACTGGAAATCTTTCTTTCTTCTCAATAAATTTAAAAAGTTCCAACTTGTTGCCATCTTCAGGCGTTACATGAGGCATAAACCAAGATACTTTACTTAATACAACCCTACCAGGTTCATGCCTTTGATTTCCACCCACTGCCACTTCAGCAAGTCTATAAATTGCATCATTGTTATTATTTCTTGTTAAGGTTAAAGTTTGTTTCATTCCATAAATAACTTTGTTGTAATCTTCGCAAAAACCAAATATATGCTTTAAGGGTATCTTAAAACTAAATACTCCAGAAGGTCGTGAACTAAAAAGATAATTCTTTCTTACAGTAAAACCAATATTATCTGCATGTGCGTCAATTCTAGTATCCTTGTACCATAGTTGGTTTAATCCTTGAGATTTAGAAAAATCATCAGGATATTTTAACAATCCAAGCATTGTTGTAGCTTGACCAGGATAATTAATTGATTCTATTTCATTTCCACTGAGTTGATATCTAAAATTTTTAAACAAATACATAATTCCATTATTTATTAAGGAAACCATATCTTCATTGTGACGAACACCTCCTGCATCCATATTATAATTAGGATTAGCAACAACAAGAGATTCTTTAAGCAAACTTCCTTCAAATAGTAGATATGACTCAGACGGATGATAAAAAATATCTTGAGTTTCAATATCAATCCTAATATTTCCTCCTGGGTTGTTTAGATTAGTTCCTGTAATAGGTAGATATTCATAATATACATATTCACTAATACTATCATCTTTTAAAATCGGTGCTTTAATGTTTAAAATATCCATTTTATTATATGCAATTATAATTTTTAACTTAAAATTATAATTGAGTTTTGTTTTTAGTGTTCAAACCATAGTTGAGGAAATGATTTGTTTTCATCATTTACAAAAACACCCTTAAGTTTAATATTTTTAAGTTTTTCAGCAGAAAACTTTTTTCTCATTTTAGGATAAATTCTATTTCCGTAAAGAATGGTTACCTTAGGTATATCATTTTTTTCTAAATATTGATTCACATTTTCTTCAAATTCCTTAATGATATCAGCTTTTTCAGGTGATAATTTTAAAACAACCTTTTTATAATCATAACTTGTATTGGTAACTTCAAGAATTTTACAATCTTCATTTATCTTAAAGTTAGCAAAAAGGATACTAACCCTTTTAGTATTGTATTTTTCATATTTTGTTATTTTAAATTTAAGATTTGACATTCTTTTTTTATTTAATGCAATAATTTGCTTAACTTAAATTTATTATTTTCATAATACTTTAACTCCGGAACCCTTACTATTTAATTTCTTAACTAAATCTTGTATAGCAATGGCACCACCATCTATTAAAGTGTTAATATTTTGTGTTGCAGGTTGAGTTGTTGTAGTAGGCTTTTGAGTATATTTTTCTAAAATCTTTTTAGATTTTGGTGTTAAAACCTTTTCAACTAACTTTTTACCTGCATCAACCGCGGCACTCTTTCCAACCTCTAACGCTTTCTTTGCTCCTTCCTTAGCTACGCTCTTACCAACATCAACTGCTGAAGATGCAATTTGTTTAGCTGCGCTGCTTGTAAAAAACCTTGTAAGAAAATTAGCTAAGGTATCAAATATTCCTGCTCCTCCATAAGCATAATTTCTTTTAAATCCTCTCTTTTGTGATGTAATCATTTTATATTATAGTCATTAATTTTTTATAATGCTTCGAATTTAATACACGTTGCCTTTTTAATTCATCACAAATACTTACCAACTCATTTCTTACACCTGTATTACCAGCTTCTTTACTTGCCATCAAAAGGTCTAATCTTTCTAATAGTGAGTTAGGGTTAGATGGGATAATGGTAATTCCTTTTCCATTTCTTTGTGCTAGAGATGATAAACTAGATAATCTTTCTTTAGATGATGTAGCTATTCTAGGTAATCTAGTTTTTTTTTCTTTCCAAATAGGTTTAACAAATTTCCATTTATCCCCCTTGTTAGCTTTGGGGTAAGGGTTGGCAGGGTCATTATCGCGGTGTAGGGCACTAGTTTGTTTCAAGATTTTAACATAATTTGAATAATCTTCATCAGAATAGGCATCTTTTTTTGGGTTGTTCGATGTAATAAGTTCCCATAATCCATCTGTTGCTTTATATGGTTCTTCACCAACCCAAATATGTTTGTCATCATAATCAAATCTCTTATTACCAATATATTTTTTTCCTCTATTTTCATAAATACCAAATGTACTATCAGTATCTTTTCTTAATGATATAAACTCCATTTCCTCAAGTTCTTCAGAATCTTCAAGTTCACTAGGTTCTTTAAGTTCTCCAAGGATTGATAGTGATGGATGAGGCAACTCTTTAGGCAACTGTTTAATCCCCTCTTTAATAGGTTTAAGTTCTTCTGTAATTTTCGTTGCTGCTTCCTTTTGTGTTTCTGTAATAGGTTTAAAAAACTTGGAAAGGTCTGTTTGTAATTCAATTTCACCTGTTTTCTCTGCAAGCTGACTATCACGAATTCTTTTTTTTGTTGCGAGATATTCTTTTACCATTTGATCTCTTTTCACAGGGTCTTTTATCTTTAAAAATGACATATTTTTTAAGTAAAAAAATTTTTTTATCTTATTATTTTTAATCAGTATTACCTATCTCACAAGCGCAAGAACATTTAAACTTAGGTGGTTTTAGTTTTAATGGGATCCATTGTTTCTTTCTACTAACCTCCTGAGTTCCTCCCGTGCTTCTATTCGTCCCTTCTCTATTAAACTTTCTTGATCCTCCAGCTTGCTTTTTTTCCTTGACTTACTTCTGATTTCTTCCTTCATTGTTTTATATTTTTCTATTTCCTCCAAAATAAGGTTAAATTCTAAATGATCTACTTTGTTGTCACTGATAGCTTTAGATATATGTGTAAATAGTGTATTTAACTTTGCATCAGCTAACATTTTAATTTGAACGTGTTTTTCAGATTTTGTTCTGGTTCTTCTAACCACAAATTTACTAACAATTGCAGCAAGACCAACAGCTAAGGCACAACCTTCTAAAGCTATCGTTGCTGGAATTGCTACAACGGTACTTAGTAAAGCTATTCCACCTCCTCCTGTTCCTAAAGCTACCACAGTTAACCCTGTTTCAACGTTATCAACTGATTTACTAATCTTCAAATACTTTTTACATAACTGCTCTCTAACCTTAACTTCATTTTCAAGAAATGTTTGAATTTCTGATATTTTTTGTAGTCTAAAGGATTGACCATTGTCTTCTGCTGATAGTATTGGTTGTAATGATGGTGCATTTGGTATATTTCGTGCTTCTGGTAATACTGGATAAATCTTTTCTTTTAGTTCCATTTTATTAATTACAACTATTTTTTTTAAATAGAATAGTAAAGGCGGCACAAAAATTCACCTTCATTAATTTTTAATAGATTACCAGAGTTGTTTGTAATTGTGGTAACCACATCTGGGGTTTCCTCCAATACTACCTCATTTGTAATACTTAATTGTTTAATTTTTAAGTTGAATGATAGAGAAATTAAAACGGCACCCCTACTCATCATGAAACCAAAACCTAAAACAATGGTTTTAGTTTCACCAGCTTTTAATATTAGGGGTTGTTGAGTAAAAACATCCCAAGTAACAGGATTAACTTTTTTAGCTGGATGCTTAACTTCTACAGGCTTCCAAAAAATAGTTTTTGGTTGAACCATTTTAGGTATATTTCCAAATTTATGCACATTCATATTTTTGATATTATAATATTGCACCTAATATAGGAATATTAGCAAATGGACTATTAGGTCCTAAAAGAAGACCTTTTCCATCGTAAATTTTTCCACCTTGTTTTAAATACAATCCTTCACCATTATTTTTTAACCCTTTACCTTTGTATGGTTTAAGATATAAACCTTCACCATCAGTTTCAACTTGACAAATATTACTACCTTTCTTAAGATACAATCCGTTACCCAATGCTTTTTGAACTCCTGTTGATGCTAAACCACTTAAGGCACCCACACCTAAAGCAGGTAACACAGTTCTTGCTAATACGGGTAACGCAGCTGATGCCAATCCAGCTAACAAAGGTAAAAATCCTCCTTCTACTTTCATGTTGTGTTTAAGTTGTTTAGTTGACATTCTAAACGTGGTTCCCTTACCAGCTTTATAAGCTTTAGTAAGTTTATTTACTTGAGACTTAGTTAATGCTACTACATCTTTACCATGCAAATCTTCATGTTTTAAACGAATACTTGCTGGGTTTTTATTTCTAAAAGAATGTAAAATTTTTTCCTTTTGCCCTTCTGATATATTTATTTTTGCGTTAATGTAGTTTGACATTTTATATTTATCTTGCTTCTCTTATATGAAATCTAATAGTTAATGTTTCTCCTCTTAAATTTAATATATTTCCATCTTGATCAGTTAGCGTAACGTTTAAATCATGTATTTCATTCAACGTTAAAGGTAGGTATACCAGATTAACTGGATTTTCTATTATTTTATAACCTGGAGCAACATTTGGAAAAAAACTATAAATTGTGTTTCTTTGTGAACCATTAACAAAACTACCTGAGATTAAATCAATATTAACTAATTAGCTATTAATACTTAAAATATTTACTATTTTTTCAGATTCATGAAATCCTCGAACATATTTTGCTTTGTTAAATCCAAATACCTTTCCAATACTTCTATTTTGGTTAAAATCCACCTGATATTCATTTTCAATAATTAAAACTGATTTTAAGGTGCTAGTGTTTGCGGAGATACTAATATAATATTCTTCATTAACCACGTCATAATGACCTTTTTTCCTCATTTCTTGATGTATAAAATCATTAATATCAACTAAATCATAGGATCCTTCAGGTATTTTTATTTTTACCCACGTTGCACCATTGTCAGGTGAATAAACAAAAGTATTATTACTTTTATCAATATTAGGAAATGAATAGTAAGTTTCAAGATTAACCAATGCTATTTCATATTCTTTTTCTTTTTCTAATTGAAGAGGTGGAATAAATCTTGTTCTAAACTCTGTTTTGTTGTCACTTACTATAATTTGAAATGATGTTTTATGGTTAGTGTTTTTTACTATTTTTTCAAGTAATTCTGCTTCCATTTTATATTTAGTAAAAAATATATTTAACAAAAATATATTTTTAATAGTAATCTCTATAATCTCTTGGTATATAAAAGTTATCAAAACCACATCTATATTTTCCATCATTACGGTTCTTAGTTAAATCAATCACAACAAAACCATGTGGTTTTTCCCAACAGTTTTTACAAAAATTGATAAACTCTGTTTTAGTCATATCATCACCCACATGATCACTATAAATATGATTAAGATTTTTTAAGTCTTGTCTAAACAAGCATATTAAGTTAGCATTCTCTCTAATAGTTTGACGAGGTAATCTAAAATAATTTTGTGCTAGATAAAAACAATCAGCATTACTATGTCTTCCTCTTACATAATAGTTTTCACACTTGTTTTGCTTTTCTAAAAGTAAGTCATCAAATATCATTAAGTTTTTATTTGATGCATTTAAATCTCTAGGATCGGGTACATCACTTGCATTTTCAAAAAATTCACAGTTAATATTAGATTTTTCCTTAATTGTTTTTGCCCATTCTTCAACTAATGCTGTAGGTGAAATGTCACGGTTTTGTACTTCATCTTTAAGTGAAAACAACCTTAGTATATATTCTTTTGGTATTTTTTCTTCAAAAGCTTTTTTAAGTATGCGATATTCTGGTTGAAACAAACTTTTACCAAAAACACATAAGTTATCGTAATCTAACCAATCGGAACGTAACAAAAGATTAAGTAATAGTGTAGTTTTACCACATCCTGATTTACCTACTATTAGTCCTCTAATACTTCTTGGTAAAAGGGGATGGTTAAATCTTTTTGCTAACGCTTCATTCCATGATAAATTAACAATATCCATATTTTATATTAAAAAATTTAATTTAATATAAAATGTACTGTGTTAAGTGTAAAAAACAAACTGATACTATTGAAAAAGAGTGTTACATAAGTAAAAATGGTAAAAATATGATGCGTGGAAAATGTAAAGAATGTGGAACAACCAAAACACAATTTATTAAACAACAAAAAGGAGGATCATTGTTAAACAAGGTTATCAATAATTTACCTGTTGAAATGCACTTACCTGGTCATAATTTTACTGGCCCTGGTACCAAGTTAAAGAAAAGATTAAATCCTGATTTAACACCTAAAGAATGGTCAAAGCCTGTAAATCGTGTTGATAAAGCAGCATATCATCATGATATATGTTATCTTAAACATGATGACACAGCAACAAGAAATTCTGTTTGTGATGCTAATATGCTTAAAGAGTTAAAAGGTATCTATAATCCAACAATTAAGGAAAAAATGGAAAGAGGATTGGTTTCCTCATTGATAGGAACCAAGAAAAGATTTGGAATGGGTAATAAAAAAAAAATTTAGAAAATATAACGCTAGCAGAAGAATTACATAAACCAGTAAAAAGAAAATTTAAGAAAAGAAGAGTTAGAGTAGGGGGTGTCGATAGGATATGGGCTGCAGATTTAGTAGATATGCAAGCATTTTCTAAATTTAATCGTGGTGTAAAATATCTTCTTGCTGTTATTGATATCTTTTCAAAATATGGTTGGTTGATACCATTAAAAGATAAAACAGGAAAATCTGTTTCTATAGCATTGAAGAGTATTTTTAAAGAAAGAAAACCTGAGAAAATGTGGGTTGATAAAGGTAAAGAGTTTTATAACAAAGATGTTAAAGACTCGATTGAATTATATTCCACTGAAAACGAGGAAAAATCAAGTGTTGTTGAGAGATGGATAAGAACAATGAAAGAAAAAATGTGGAAGTATTTCTCTGCTCACTCAACAAATGTTTATATTAACGTGTTACCAAATCTTGTTAAAGAATATAATAACACAAAGCATTCTTCTATTATGATGACACCAACTGAAGCAAGTAAGAAGAAGAATGAAAATAAAGTTTGGAAAACATTGTATCCTGATTATAATCAAGTAAAAGAAGACATCAAACCAAAGTTTTCTGTTGGAGATAAAGTAAGGATAAGTAAAAAGAAAAAGACTTTTGAAAAAGGTTATACCACAAGATGGACTGAAGAGGTTTTTACAGTTTCAGAAGTAAAACGTACATCACCTGTAACATATAAAATTAAAGATTTAAATGGTGAAGAAATAAAAGGAGCCTTTTATGAACCTGAACTACAAAAAACGAGTCAAGAGTTGTATAGGATAGAAAAGGTTATTAAAAAAGGAAAAAAGAAATCTCTTGTAAAGTGGAAGGGTTATTCTGATGAGTTTAATTCATGGGTTGATAATAGTGCTATTGTAAATATTTAATTATATAAAAAATGCAAGATATTACAATTGATAATATAACTTTAAAAAATAAACCTTTAAGTAATTTTGAACTTGAGGATGCCGCAAAAAAATTAAAAATAAAAAATTTTAGAGGAATATTTTTAAGAGATAACCTACCTAAAAAAGTAAAAAATAAAGAATGTGGTATATTAAACCTTGATGATAGCAAAGGACCTGGCACGCATTGGGTTGCATGGTTTAAGAATGGAAAAATAAAAATTTATTTTGATAGTTATGGTATCCAACCACCTATTGAAGTTATAGACTATTTAAAAACACCAATATACTACAATACAGACCAATTACAACATACTGGTGATGTATTTTGTGGTCATTTATGTTTGTATATTCTTAAAGAGTTGAGTTTAGGTAATAAATTTCAAAATGTTTTAAATAAACTTTTTTAATGATATAAAAATGCCTGTTGATAAATTTGGAAGAATGGATAAGGCTGAAACAAGCGGTGATGGTGTGTCACTCGCTTACATAAGTAATAATTTTTTACGTAAAGATGGAACAACTCCCGTTGCTGGTTCTATAAATATGAATGGAAACACGCTAACGAGGGTTAGTAATCCAGTAAATCCGCAGGATGTTGCTACTAAGAGTTACGTTGATGCAAACTCGGGGTTACTAGATGAAAATGGAGGATACCATATGACTGGGTATTTAAACATGGGTTTTAATAAAATAAAAAATATATATGAACCTGAGGAACCGAGTGAAGCTGCTACAAAAAAATATGTAGATAAAACTAATAATGCTTTTGTTTTAGGAGCAGCAGGTGAAGCAAGTGGAGACATTTCTATGAATGGATTTAGGATTAACAATGTTGGTACACCTATAGAAACTCAGCAAGTAGCAAATAAGTTTTATGTGGATACCGCTGTTGAAGCAATAACTGCAGGTGATAATGCTTTTACAAAAAACCGATATGGAACTTTCTTAGCAACTGGTAAAATAAATATGAACACTCACCCACTTACTGGAATACCAAATCCTACAGATCGTGATGCAGCTGCTAATAAAAATTATGTTGATAATGGAGGAGCCATTGTAAAAAATCCTAATGGAAGTTTTAAGGCAATATCCGATATAGATTTTAAAGGTTTTTCTATAAAAAATGCTGGGGAGCCTGTAGAAGGAAGAGATTTAGCAACAAAATCTTATGTGGATGGAAAAGTATCACTTCCTTCTCTCATAGGTTCTAAACCTATTATAAGCGTGCATGCGGAGGAACAAGGTCCATTAACAAGTGGTAGTTTTGAGTTTTCTTTTGGTAATGGAAGCAGTGGAGGAAGTCATGGGTTAGGAGGTTATTGTATGTCTGCTTCTGGTAGAATTTTAAGAGGAACTTTAATGGTTGTTAGGGAGAATAATATTCTAATAGAAGATGTAAAAGTTAATATTGTCATAAATGGAATTGAACAACCTAGTTACTACTCCATAATAAAAAAGAAAGGAGAAGGTTGTAGTTGTACAGTTTTTCCTAAACCTTTAGAGGTAAAGCAATGTGATGTTATTAACTTTAAAACAAAGAAAAACATTCCAAATGCTAAAAATTCATATTTAACAATATTGATAGAATTGGACTTGTAGAAAAAAAATTTTTTGCAAAAAAAAATTTTTTTAAAAATTTTTTCCATCGAACAAAATCTATATTTTAGAACGATCGATTAATCAATGGGGAAAAAAATTTTTTTAAAAAAAATTTTTTTAAAAATTTTTTCCATCGAACAAAAAAATTTGATTTGAACTTGTCATGGTTCCCCCTTCCCTAGTTGATCCTTTAAATGGGGTTGTCAGGTCTTGTTAATCCATTACCACAGTTAAACGAATATCGCTTAATTATGATATTGCATCATCTAACACATTAACGCTCTTAGAAGGCAAAAACAGGTAAGATCTACTTTTTAGCGTTTTGTAGAACAAAAAAAAAAAGTAAGATCTACTTTTAAGCGTTTTGTAGAACAAAAAAAACAGGTAAGATCTACTTTTTAGCGTTTTGTAGAACAAAAAAAAAAGTAAGATCTACTTTAAACGGTTTTTGCCGGCAAATTGGTAAAATACCTACTACTAGTGTCCTTGGACAAGACACTTTAGAGCCCTAGCCTAGTAGTGGTGGAATCCAGGAAATATATAAATATGCGAGCCGTCGCCATGATATGACTGAAATAATGTTAAAAGCGGCGTAAAACACCATTCAGTCAACCCAAGATTCTCTTTCCAAGCTACTGGAAGAGTTTTCATGAACACACTCACCGTTAATGAAAATGTTGAGGGATTGATGCAACTACTTAAAAAAAACAAGTTTCAGAAAGCTTTGTAAAAAAGTGTTGCCTTCCTGGTAGGACTTCAATATTTTCTTCTGAAGTGAAGACAATTTAAAGGACTGTAACCAGCAATTTCTCCCTTTGCGATTTTGTTTTCAAAAGTAATATGCTACCAAACGAAACTAGTTGTCTGTAGGTGGAAATAAGTTAGTACAAGCCAAGAGCAGCGTCATGAATAAACTATTGTAAATAATTAATCATTAATAGAATTATCCATCATTGGATTAAAGGTTAGGCCTAGTGTATATAACTTTGACTGAAGACTGTTCCAGAGGGCACAAGTGCGATAATTGTTGAACGATTCATTTGGAGACTCGTAACATTTTACCAAATATTACGGTTTTGGTTTTGAACCATATCAGCCTGCTCGGACAAGGCCGGTAAGGAAGGGTCGGTACTTCTGGCAGATGCATTAACCCTTCGCCAGACAATCCCAGGATTGAACGACCCAGGGAAAGAAGCCTTTTGAAAACATTGTGGGAAAAGGAGAAAATGCCAGCATTTTCTCCTTTTCCCACAATGTTTTCTGCTCTATCATGAACAAAATTCCACCATTTGAGCCATCTTGAATTTGTCGTCTGCAAATGCTTTCAATTTGGACCAGGTTTAAATTTTGTCGTTTGGTAGAGTTAAGCCCCCTTTTCACCAAGCATGGCTCATTTATGTATTCATCCTTAATTCAGTATGATTATCCATTTTATTTAAGGCTGTATTTAGAGTCATCTGCTGCAAATTTGCTGCAAGGGATTTGCAATGAGTCAAACTGTTATGACAGCGTCCTTTGGCACTGCTGCAGTGTAGTCCAAGGGCAAGTTTAAAACGAGAGCTGTAGCAGTGATATGGCAAAAAATTGGTGGTTTTAAACGATGAAAAGTGTCATTCAAATTAAAGTCATTTCAATCACATCCCTACAAAGCAAAATAAACTAGAACTGTCGTAAAGCGGCTAACCCCTCCTCCCAGCACCTTGTCACTGAAGCAGCACAATCAGAGAAAACAATGTTAACAAAGTTCACCTGTGACCTTGACCTTTGACCTATGTGACCCAAAAACAATAAAGCACTCCTTGGGTCATGAGGATCACTTGTATAACCTTTCAGGGTTCTAGGTCAAACAACTTTTGAGTTAGAGCATGGAAATGAAACAAGAGGGGCATACACAGTGAAACCAGTATACCGCCTCTACGTCGTAGGAGGAGGTATGAAAGAAATACTGAGTATTTTGGGATTTAGATAAAGCAAAAAACAATACATCAATACATAACCGAAAAAGGTTTTATTTCCTGTAAAAATTCATCATACGGAATCTTCTCTTAATTTCATTCTTTTTTTTCTTCAATAAATCTATTACTTCAATTCACAAAAACGATTCTAAATTATCCTACTTTTCAGCATATGTTTCTATGCCCATGTACTAAACAGACTTCGAAAAAGACTGGGAAAAGGAGCAGTCACTGTTGCTTCTTTAAAGCTATGACTTTTCTACACCCAACGTTTTCCATATCATCAAAGCAAAGATATTTTTCTTTTCCTTAAAGGCCCAGTAGCTGCCAAAAAACCAATGCAGGTGTTAAAGTGCATTTGAATTTAAATCATACCATCTAAAAGTATGGAAAATATTGTGAAGATAATTTTCTTTTCCTTAAAAGGCCCAATAGCTGTCAAAAACAAATGCAGGTGTTAAAGTGCATTTGAATTTAGATCATACCATTTAAAAGTATGGAAAATATTGTGAAGATGACAGTCTGTAATTGTGTGGTTTGTCAGTGTTAGTTGCTGGCAGAAAAAAAAAATTAAAATCAGGCAAAATATAAAGAAAAGATGGAGTTACCTGGCAACTTTTAACTTAATTTTGAAATTAGTTTCTCTGTCAGCTATTAACACTTGGACTGACTGTACAAAAACAGATTGTCATCTTCAAAATAATTTCTGTTCTTTTGAATGGTATGATTTATATGAAAATGCATTTTAACCCTTTCCCAAACGACAAATTTTGGACTGGTTCAAATTGAAAGAGTTTGCAGACGACAATTTTAAATTTGATGAAAATGGCAGAAAGTTATCAAAAAGGGGAGAAAACACTGTGGGAAAAGGAGAAATTGCTCGTTACGAGCAATTTCTCCGTTTCCCACAGTGTTTTCAAAAGACTTGTACTGCAGACACGTGAAAACCACGGCTTGTGTGGGAAAGGGTTAAAATCCGCTTTATTTATTAGCATTTGTTAGATTTAACAAAATTTGCTTTCCGTCAACTTTACTCTTTCATTGGAGTGTCTTTGGGCAAGCCAATTCATAGCTGGAGCCGGGTAATTGCTGTATCATGAGCGAGCTGTTGCTAACCATGTCCATTCAATCAACTGATTGATCCGTAATCATTCAATCGACCAACTGACCGACCAACCAACCAGTCAATCAATCAATTAATCAATCAATCTGTCTATCACACTGCACATGCTCCTTCCTAAGAAAGATTTTGATATCCTTAAAACTGACATCCTTCATAAAAAAGATTTAGATATCCTTAAAAGTGTCCATAGATTTGCTTTGTGAAAGCAGGAGAGTGCAATTCTTTAATCTTTACTGGATGACAAAATTTTAGACTAGAACATATTAAAAGCATTTTAAGATGACATGACTGTGAAATGTGCCTCAAATAATAGTGATTTGTCTTCGAATTGAATGAAAGGGTAGAAAAGATTGTGAGAGAAGGAGAATAAGCTGCCTACCAGCATTTTGTCTTTTTCCCACAACAGTTTCAAAAGCCTCTGTCATTGGAGTCATTAAAACTCTGGCTTGTTTGGCAAAGAATCAACTCTTAACAGACGACAAAATTTTAGACTGGTCCAAATTGAAAGCATTTGCAGACAACAAAATAAATGTGACAAAAAAATTGAAATTTATTTTGGGATGGGTAGAAAACATTGTGGGAAAAGGAGAAAATGCTGGTTACCAGCATTTTCTCCTTTTCCCACAATGTTTTTTAAAAAGGCTTCTTTCTTAGGGTTGTTAGAAGTCTGGATTGTGTGGTAAAGAGTTAAAAAGAGTTTGTCCGCTGCATGACCACAAAAAAAAATTCCCATTTAGTCATCTGTAATCCTTTTATCATAAAATTTCATGTTCAAATGACCTAAGGAAGAAAGCTTTTGAAAACATTGAGAGTAATAGTGAAAATGCTGGTGGCAAGCATTATTCTTCATTTCTGACAATGTTTTTTACCTTATCAAAGAACGTCAGCGTTTAAGTGCCAGTGTCGATTATCTTAACCCTTTACCACACAATTCTGACTTTTAACAACCCCGAGAAAAAAGCCTTTTGAAAACATTGTGGGTAAAAAAGAAAATGCTGGGAACCAGCATTTTCTTCTTTTCTCACAATGCTTTCTACCCTTTCCATACCAAATTTCGATTTTTCAGTCACATTTATTTTGTCATCTGCAATTGCTTTCAATTTGGACTAGTCTAAAATTTTGTCGTTTGGTACAGAGTTAAGCATGTGTCAGGCCTAGACAAAGCCTACACATTAAAGGAAATTACACACTTAAAGATGTTGTGGTAAGTTGTTGAGTTTTTCTTTCCTCTTACTCCAATTTAATGTGGTAATGTGAAAAGATTTACAAAACACAACTTCTTTGTAGATTACCTAACAATTAGAAAATTATATACACTGTAATACACAGGGCAATCTAATCATCTGTTATCTTCCAATATAAATGTTCTATATGGATAGTCATTAAGCTGCACCAGTAGATATCTGTAGTTGTATTTACCAGACTCATCCTGAAATAAGACAATTATATATGAGCCATGCTCTAGCAAAAAGGGGTTTACTGAATCTCCAATATGCATTACACCAAAAACGTTATCACAGAAGTTATTTTGTTGAAATGATATTCCCCACCAAAAAAGACCTTTTTTGATGGAAACTTATCAGAGGTACTGTGTTTTGCATGTACATGCTGCCTTTCTGTTATTGGTCAATAAAGATATTATACATTAAGCCCCCTTTCTCCATGACATGGCATTTCACTGAATAAAAACAGGTAATGATTGTCTGTGGCTTATGATCATCAATATGAATATGAAGTTTCATAAAATTTTGTCCAGTGGTAAAAGAGATATTGGTCGATAATGGAAATATGCATCAAGCCTTTTTCCATGACCTGGCATTGAATAGAAAACAAAAACAAAAACACTTTATTGGCTGACTATCACAAGAAACATATGTATGAAGTTTCATCACTTTTCTTCAAGGATTTTAGAAGATATCTAGACGAACCAACGAACTAACGAACAGACGGACAAAAGGACAGACGAACAACATAAAAACTATATCCCTCTGCCTTTGGCAACTGGCTGAATCATGAGGTGAAATGGCCCTATGGTGTGTTGAAAATTGTTCAACAGCAAAATGTTCGATCCAGGTCAGCCTGTGTGGACTGTACAGGCTGAGCTTGGTTGATACATTTTGCAGATGCATTAGACACCCTTTTTTGAGAGCATGGCTCTAATACAGAATTGGGTGCTGTAAACAAGACAATGTCTACTACTTGAAAAATTTTTAGACTTGTCTATATTTAAAGCATTTGCCGACAAGTAAACAGAGCTCAATGATAGCATCTGTCTTTTGAAGGGTCGAAAACAGTAGAGAAAAAGGACTCATCAACAGAAAAGACTTGGAGCCCAGGTTAGCTGTATGCAAGTACAGTGTTGTGTATCCATACTTAACTTTACTAGCTTTAACCCTCATCCTGCTAAAAAAATGACATGAAATTTTTCAAACAGAAAGTAAAACCCCAAATTCTGCTATTTCAAATGGATTTTTTTCGGGAAAGATATCTCCTTATCGGACAGTGTATATCCAAGATCAGACTGTCGTGCTTAGCATCCAAAGGGTTAACTGTATCCATCCCTCATTTCAGGCATGGGTGATGGCTATCGTACCTACCTCTACCATTTCCAACTGCCCACATTCCTGCCTTCCAGGTTTGACTACCACACGTTTACCATCTCGACCTGTACCCAACCCTCCATTTCATGTATTGCTACCACACCTTTTCCATCTCTTAACTGCTCAAAACCCAGCCTTCCAGGTGAGGCTACCATCACTGACTGCCCACATCCCTCCATTTCAGGTATGGTACCACACTTACATTTCCCATTTTTAACTGGCAAAACCCCTCCCTTTCAGGTGAGGCTACCGTCACTGACTGCCCACATCCCTTCCTTCCAAGTTTAATTGCCACATTGTTACCAGCTCTAGCGATACCCATCCCTCCATTTCAGGCATTGCTAGTACCACACTTAGCTTTTCCATCTCTATCTGCCCACACACCACCTTTCTAGTCATGACTATCACACTTGCCTCTCCTTTGCCATCTGTCCACAAACCTCCTTTCCAGATGTGGCTAACATCTCTAACAGCCTACATCCCTCCCATCCAGGTTTGACTAGCACACTTCTACCATCTGTTACTAGTTTGTATACCTATCCCACCCTTCCAATATTCCCTAATAAAAGGTGACAAACACTATCTTGCTCAATTCACCCTTAGCTGATCAGTCAAAATTTGTAATCCCCAAGATATGCGTAATCATTGGTTGCAGTCTGTTCTAAAAGCAGCAATCACATAGCGTGTTACATTTGCTATCCATCATCAGCAAATCGTCAATAAAAAAAGCATTCATAAGAGAGAATTATTGGATATGCTAGGAATCATTGCCTAAAAGATATAAATTAAACAATATTTACATTAACATTTACTGTAACAAATCTGTCAATAAAGTTTTAGGATACATTCCAACACCAAATGATGGACTTTCAAAATATGAGTATAGATTTTTCCAAAGCTGTTATGCTATGTGACATTTGACGGGTTTTCCATGATGTAATATTGGGGGTGATAACTATCAAAATCCTGTAGGTGTTATATCTAGAGGTTTACAGATCTTGGCTTGATCAGCTAAGGGTAAATAAAGCAATGTAGAGACTGTCACCCTTGGCTAGCAAAGACGCACCCTTCGAAGTATGACTAACATGCTTACCTTTACCATCTCTAACTGAACTGTACCTTTCTTTTCTGAACCTTCAACATAGAACTGCATTCTCATTCTCTGTTGATCGTTTATAGTGTACAGCGAGTGACTACAAAGAAATATATCAAGTTTTAGCCCATTACTGTACAAGAGAATTTTACATCAACAAAAGCTACCATGATTCACACAAAGGAGAAATAGTGGAAGATAGTTTGCATTATACTGAAACCCCTGAGGGAAAGGAGATATCACTTTTAGGAACAGTATTTTCAAAGAGTAATCAACTTTAACCATTTACGAAACAACACTTTAGACTTGTCTAGCTGAAAAACATTTGCAGATGACATTTTCAGACTTGGCTCGATAAATCAAATTCGTCTTTGAAAGTGCAGAATTTCTTTAGAACAGGATGAAATACTGCTTTTCTCCTTTTCCTCACAATGCTTTAAGAAGGCTTCTTCCTCAGGATCATTAAAACATTGGACTGTGTGTGAAACATTAAAGGTGCCAAAAGACGCCTAACTATAGATCCATAACAGTCTTGAACCTTCACCATCTAAATTTGTCAAATCTTATCCTTAATTTTTCGGACAAACATGCAGGCAATAAGGTAAAACATATTATTTTGACCACCTTTTTTTTTTTTTCAGAATGATATTATCTAGAACATTCAGACATTAAAGATAACGATTAATTTTATTTCTGTCTGAATATGTTAGCAAATTACAGTATCCGACCTACCTGACATGTCGTCGTCTTCCCCGTCTAGTTGTTTCACCATAGCCTTTGATTGGTTCTCCTAAAGCAGCTGATAACTGAAGGACAGAATAGAAATTTAACACAGAACCATTACAAATTTGCTTATTTTACACATATTTGGGTTAATCCTTTACCAAACAACAAAATTTTGGATTAGTTCAAATTATAAGCATTTCCAGACAACAAATTAATTGTGGCTCAAATGATGATTTCTGTCTTTAATCGGGTTGAAAACATCGTGGGATCAGGCGAAAATGCTGGTTACCAGCATTTTCTCCTTTTTCCACAATGTTTTCAGAAGACTTCTGCATCAAAGTTGTTAAAAGTCAGGATTGTGTGGTAAAGGGTTAAGACTTTTTAATGTCATTGAAGCATAATGCGAGGTCATTTGTTACAATTTTGTATTCATGACCGTTATTTCCAAAACGCATCAAACAAAAAATAGTATTTATTAACCCTTTACCAAACAATCCGGACATTTAATGACTCTAAGGAAAGTGTTTTGAAAAAATTTGTTGGAAAAGGAGAAAATGCTGTTAACCAGCATTTTCTCTTTTTCCCCCAGTGTTTTTCAACCTCTCAGAGACTAATCCCATCATTACAATCACATTTAATTGGTTGTCTGCAAATGCTTTCAATTTGGGTGAGTGTGAATTTTGTTGCTTGGTAAAGAGTTAAACTGGTCATGTTATTTATCTTGCCAAAGGCTAGCATAATGACATTTTCCTAGACAGTCTTGGTTAACTCTTTACCAAACAATCCCGACCTTTTAATGTCCCTGAATAAGAAGGCTTTGATAACATTGTAGGAAAAGGCAAAAATGCTGGCAACCAGCAGTTCTCCTTTTCCCGCAATGTTTTCTATCATTTCTGGCACAATTCTCATCATTTGGCTATCATTTTATGTTGTCTGCAAATGATTTGAAATTGGACCAGTCAAAAATTTTGTTGTTTGGTAAAGAGTGTATAAAATTTGTCTGTAGTTGCTTTCAAAGGGTTGAAGAGAATCAAACATATATTGAGAACAGTGTAAAAAAAAAAAACCATTCCATTGGAACAGCACTAGTTGTTAACTCTTTAGCAGACAACAAAAGCCGGGACTTGTCACAATCATAAACATTTGCAGACAACAAAATAAATTTTACTCAAAATCATAATTCATTTTGAGAAAGGTAGAAAACATTGTGGACAAAGAAGAAAATGCTGGTGACCAGCATTCTCTCCTTTTCCCACAATGTTTTCAAAAGCCTTTTTCTGCTAGGTTGTTAAAACTCGGCATTGAGTGGTAAAGGGTTAAATCACTTTAACCCTTAAAGCCCCTATTCACAACTATAGTTGCTTTTGCGGCCAGTGTAGATCAAGATCAGACTGCACAAAACATGCAGTCTGATCTTTGATCTACACTGTCCACTATACTAATACATACAGAATTTCTCAGGGAAAATTTAAGGGTTTTTCAAGGGCTTTTTAAGGCTTTTGGAATAGAAATTAAGGTCTTTTTACGGACATGGCTATATACAATAATGATCCAAATTTTACCTTGATTATGTTGGCACATTATTTTGTATAAAGAATCTATGACTGACTGATGCATAGGATAAGTAACAAATGCTTTATTATTTGGAAAAAGTAAATTCTTAGCAACTGTCAAATCTGTAACGGGTTTAATCTTTAACTCTTTCTCTACTAACTCTGGAAATTCCACTTTTTTCTGAGTTCTAAAAATCCATTTCCACTGCTTTTGAAAAAAACTTTTGTCATAGTTTAAAAACAGGGTAGCGGACGATGTAGATCCAAGATCAGACTGCACGTTCTGTGCAGTCTGATCTTGATCTACACTGTCCGCAAAAGCTACTGAAGTCATCATAAGTAGTGAAAGAGTTAACCTTATTTTATTGCTTAAGAGTGTCCACCGTTTATGCCCTTTAATTTCTCATACCCAGTGTTTGTACATGGGATCCGCAAACTAATTTCTGTTAAATATACATTTCCCAATTTCTGCAACTCGATACTGACGACCTTTTTACAAATGGCTGACACATATGATAACAATCACTGTGAACAGACGCTCTTAGAGATAAGGTGCGAGTAAACCGGTAATGGTACCCGACTTTCTACTAAAATTGAAGTATAAGGTCAGCCACCAGTCTGAAAAACCTAGTGTGATATGACGCAATATCAAATTATGTCATCAAAATATGTGTAGACAGTGCTCTTCCTTGTTACCGTATATACTCACTTGTAAGAAGATCTGAAGGAATACGGGTTCCTTTGCAAACTTTCTTCGATCACGTCACCTGGATATTCGGTGCATTGTGCTTTACGATTTTTAGATTTAAGGGTTTTTCAAGGACTTTCTATACTTTTTAAGGGTTTTTTAAGGCTTCTCATCATTTTCAAGGGTTTTTCAAGACTGAAGTCAAATTTAAGGGTTTTTCAAGACCTGTGCAAACCATGTAGGCAAAACTGACCTCTATAATGCATCTAATTGTGTCTTTTTGCTTCTTGTTTCTGTATCTAAGATGTCTGTTGGGTTTATTCGGTTCTCTAAGGGTTACGAAACAGAATAATTTTTACACCCCTGGTATATACTGTGTTACCTCCAGCAAGTGTAAACAACAACAAATGAAAGGAGCCCGACAAATATGGGGAAAGCAGCAGTAAAGAAGCCAACAAATACAGGGAAGGCCCTTACTGGGGATCTTGGTTTTGTTTTGGTTTGTATTGGAGTTCAACGCCATTTTAACAGCTCTTGTCATATCATGGTGGTCAGTTGAGCATCCATGTATTTCCTGGCTTTCTCACACCAGTCAGTCTTTCCAAAGTCACTGACTACTTTTCTCACATGCATTAGAGGTAAGAAGCGAAAAATTGCAGGAAATAAAGTTTGCCTCAACAAGTCAGATACACTAACTACTGAGCTACCCGGGCGGGCCCCTAGGGAACTTAACACAGACAATACATGTTGGATGTATGTTTACAAATGTCAATGAGGCAGAAGCATTTGTGTTGAAATGTCAGATGAGGTCTGTTTGTCTGCATTCAGTTGGTCTGTTTGACTGGGGTACTTAATGGAGACAAACAGACCTCATCTGATGCTCCAATAGAAATGCTTCTGCCTCATTGACATACCTAAACATATATCCAACAGTTTGCCAAGACCATCCCATTTGAATTCATTAAATGAAGCAGTTATACCAGCCAAAACAACAGCACAAACCTCTGTGTCATTAATGCATCTTTTAAAGGCATGGTCATAGATTACATTTGGACTGTTGCTAGAAAATAGTTCTCTTAGAATGGCATAAATCATCGTCCCTGAAACAGAGAGAGTTTAAAGAGTTTAAATCAATCCACTGTCTTTTTTACTGTTGTACTTAGATTCAGGGATTGAATCTTCCTTGACCCTGCTTTCAACAATGGCAGGAAAGCATGGAAAGGTGTACTGGCTGCTATAATATAACTGATATAATTTTGAAAATGGCATTTTACATCATACATTAATCAATCTTTGACCCTGCTACATGTAGTAAGTATAGGAGCTTAACACTGTTTTAACAGCTTAGGTCATATCATGCCAGTCAGTGCACCTACTGATGTGGCAAATTGTGTCCAAAGTGTTACAGCTAGCATCATAAGCTTCCTTGAAATGAGATCTAGGCAATGTGTTGGGGTGCTCTTTGTAAATATGAGTATGTAACTGCAGAGGCTCAAGAATTTTTACACAATGTAGCATTTCAAAATGTCTGATGCCTTAGCCTATTTGTCTGTATAAAATGCACAAGCTGGGTGTGTTCACCGTATCTGTCCGGTTTGTCTCAATGTGCTTTGTTGTGACTTGCTTGACATAACAAAATGGTTTAACCCTTTACCAGATGACAAAAATTTAGACTTGTCTAAATTGAAGGCATTTTTAGATGACAAAAAAATGTGACTCAAAATTTGAAATTTGTGTCGGGAAGGGACTTGTGTCTGGAAGGTTACCAGTATTTTCTCCTTTTCTCACAATGTTTTCAAAAGGCTTCTTTCTCAGGGTTGTTAAAAGTCGGCATTGTGTGGTAAAGGGTTAAATAAATACAGGTCTGGACAAATTTAACCCTTTATCACACAAATCCAAGTTTTAACAACCCTGTACAAGAAGGCTCTTGAAAACATTGAGAAAAGAAAATTCTGGTTGACCAGCATTTTGTCCTTTTCCGACCATATCATATACCCTATCAAAGATAGAAATCTTCATTTGGGCCACATTTAATTGTCTGCAAATGGTTTCAATTTGGTCTGGTAAAAAAATTTGTCGATTGGTAAAGGGATAATGCTGATTTGTGCAAGCTGAGAGGCAAAACACAGAGCTGGTAATCAAGAGATTGAAACTTTTATCCCTTTGCCACACGACAAAAATTTATACCAGTCCAAATTGAAAGCATTTGCAGACGACAATTTCAATGAGGTTCTCCATTTCCCATGATGTCCTTTACCCTTTCAAACGAAAATTCCATTTTTGACCCACATTTAATTGGTCATCTAGAAATGCTTTCAATTTGGATAACCCAAGATTTCTGTCTTGTATCCTGTAAAAGGGTAATCTTAGAATTCTTTACTGGGATCAAGGCTACTCTGTTCACTTCTGCAGTCTAATGTCACAATCACTAGAATGAAAATTAGAGGAAAATTACCGAGAACTCCAACAGCAGCTATAATTATGCCAATGTATGTGGCATCTTTTCCAACTTCCACAACTGAAAATATACGTAAACAAGAGTATTGTATGCTGGTGCCAAGCTTGGCTGTAGTTGCTTGATTTTCAGTGAAAAATCTTACGTCAAAAAGGGGCATAACCGTGTCAAAAATATTTTGATTGTTACCTTCCCGTGTCTTTTCGATTCCCCTTTCGATAGTTAACAGCTAGTCCAAGTTTGAAGTAAATACCTTCAGCAATGACAGAGATGTTATAAAATGTTAAAGTTTTTGCACGACACAGACAACAACAATACCACTGCTGCCAGGACTATGACAATAACTAGACACTTTCTTCGAAAACAGCTGAGCTAAAAATTAACTTTACCCTACATCAATTCTGTTGTTTTCCAAACGCGTTTTGTCATATAATATCCCAGTCCAAATTTTGTCGTTTGGGAAAGGGTTAACTTTCTGCATGTCAAAGGACCATTCTACCTCTGGATTCAGCCGGTTATTACAGAAAATGGATTTCATGGAGCCATAACTATGTGATGACTGTATTGTTAACCCTTTCCCAAACGATAAATTTTAGACTGGTCCAAATTGAAAGAGTTTGCAGACGATAATTTCAAATTTGATGAAAATGACAGAAAGTTCTCCAAAAGGGTAGAAAACACTGTGGGAAAAGGAGAAATTGCTCATTACAAGCAATTTCTTCTTTTCCCACAGAGTTTTCAAAAGACTTGTACTGCAGACACGTGAAAACCAGGGCTTGTTTGGGAAAGGGTTAAGATGCATCACAGAGATGCATCAAACCCTCTTTTGCCACAGCATGGCACGGTTTTCTTTTTCTAACAGGCAGTAAACGAGTTTTCAGAGAACATTGTTTTGTAGTTTAACTCTTTACCATGACATGAATTTGGTCGTGTCCATATTGGAAGCATATGCAGACAACAAATCAAATTTGGCTTTTGAAAGCATAGAAAACATTGTGGAAAAAGGAGAAAATGCTGGTAAGCAGCATTTTCTCCTTTCCTCCTGATATTTCCCAAAGCTTCATTTCTTAATAATGGAAAGTTAATAAAAAGTCTGCCAGCCACGAGTCTTCATACTGGATGAGATATGAACTTCACTTTTACCTTTCTGACCCATTGAGAGGCCAGCATATGGGCTTTCCCTAGCAACATCAATCTCTTTGCTTGTGTGCTCTTTGTGTGTTTCAGTGTCTTTCTTATCTGCATGAGGTTTCTCAGCTTCTGTTGAGTATAGCTGTTTTCTGATCAAAGTACTTGAACATCTTTGGTAGAGCTGCAATCTACATCTACAAACTTTGATGGAGAGCTGTACCCTTTGTACAGTTTGGGTGATTCCACTGCAAGAAAGTCTAGAGACACTTATAACTGGAGCCAAATGTGCTGTAATACCCATGTGTGACCCTGTGCTATGCTTTTACTTCATATCTTGTGTGGTACGGTAACTGAAATTAAAGATGTATAACTGGGTCATAGACAACTAATGCTGTTTGGTTTTGAAGTTTCATTCAAAGAAAATCAATACGAGAAGACAGCCAAGAAGATAGCATAAAAGATTAGCAAAGTAAAGAACAGTAATCAGTGCTAACAATATCTTAATTTTGCTGCATATTGATCCACATATCTTCCTGATGAGAAGGTAAACCCAGGCACAATAACGAAGGGAAAAAAGGAGTTTGCATTCACAGACAGTGAAAATTAGTATGTGCAAACATAAACATGTGTTCTTGCTGATGCCTCTCTCAATTATCTCAACAACAGAAAAGTACAAGAAATAACCTGTATTTCAGCTGAGAGACTGCATAAAATATTTAAGCCATGCTCTGTGAAAAGGGGGCTTAATGAATCCGCAAAAATATCGATCAAGGTCAGCCTGCGCAATCCGCACAGGCTGACCAGGCCTGAAGCTTTTCACTCTTGGTCAATTCTCTACGTGTCAAAGGACCATTCAACCTCATAATTCAGTTGGTTGTTAAAAAAAGTGGCTACTATGGATACATAATTATGTGATGGCTTGCTTGATATCATGCATCATGGAGATGCACTGAGTTCCCTTTTGCCAGAGCATGGCTCATTTGGATATGGACTGACTAAGAAAATATTCAGAATATGCACAATTTATACCAAAGTAATGTACAAAACGGCAGTAACTGAAAATATGCAACTATCTGTTTATTGGCCAATCCTATTCTTTACCACCCTGGTGAACCTGAAGAAGTTTTTCAAAACATTGTGGGGAAAGGAGAAAATGGTGGCTACTATTCGTCATATTCTCTTCTCTTTCAAAGACAACCATCATTTAACCCTTTATCACACAATCCCATGTTTTAATGACTGTGATGATTGAAAAGAGCTTTTGACAAAATTGTGAGAAAACCAGAAAATGCTGGTAACAAGCATCTTTTTTTCCTTTTCCCACAAAGTTTACTACCCTTTCGAGAAACAAATTTCAATTTTTGAATCATATTGATTTTTTTGTCTGAAAACTAATGCTTTCAGTTTTTCATTCCAGAAGCATTAGAAGAATGGCTGCCACATAGAGCAGAGAACTGCAGAGAAACATTTTTATGTCATACTTTTCAGTAGTTTATTCGGAAATAATGGTAGATTATGGTTTGATATTTCTTTCAACATTTCCACCCTTGAATTTATCGATGTATAAACTCACTGGTATGGAAATAGCATGAGCTTCCCTGCACTTCGCAAGTCCCAACAAAAAAGGGAATAAAAGCATGAAATAAATATTTTTGTTTCTATGAAAGACTGAAATTTATTTTGTCTCATGAACATCATACAGTAATATTTTCACTTGTGACTGTGCCACTAGTGCAAATATTACTGATGATGTTCACTCGATGAAGTAAATTTCAATCTTTCACCGAAAGAAAAAATATCCTCTATGTAAAATAACATTGGAGCTTTCCTCCGCATAGCTGTTAAAGTAGCCTCTGTTACATCTATGTATACATATAGTCCTTTGAGAAGGTGATGCCCGATGGATTGAATTGTATGTAACTGACCTTTGACTTGTCTATGTAGTGTTCTTCTATCGGGTGTACAGTATCTCATACCAAAACTCTTTACCAAACAACAGTTTCAACACCAGTCAAAAAGTATCAAAGCAGTTGTAGCTGAAAGTTAAAATAGAACCTGAATGGTGGTAAGGGTGGAAAAAATCGTGGGAAAAGATAAAATGCGGGTCACTGGCATTTCCTCCTTTTTCCCACAATGTTTTCTTGAAAAAAGCCTTTTTCCCTCAGACACAGTTCTGATAACTTTGTAGCCTATTTTCTTCATGTTCATCAATTTTTTACATTACCACTAATATTGAGACAGACCTGTCCATTTTGAAAACATTTGCAGATGATCATAAAATTTAATGTGGTTAAACTCTATCAAAAATCACAGTTTTAGACTTGTCTAAATTGAAATGCCAATCATACAGTGCTTTGTTTTGCAATGAAATAGAATGCACATGCTCAGTTAACTCTTTACCAAATGACAAAATTTTAGACTAGTCCAAATTGAGAGCATTTGCAGACGACAAAATAAATGTGACTGAAAAAGTTTGAATTTGTTATGGGAAGGTAGAAAACATTGTGGGAAAAGGAGAAAATGCTGGTTACCAGCATTTTTTCTTTTTCCCACAATGTTTTCAAAAGGCCTCTTTCTTAGGGTCATTAAAAGTCGGGATTGTGTGGTAAAGAGTTATTTGAATTCAAAATGAGTGTTTGTTTATAAACTAAACACATGTCTTTATGTCAAACTAAATGTAAAATACAAAAAGATTTATGAAAACCTTGTACTAAACTTGGTGTCAAGTCAACTAAGTTAATATTGACTGTCCTTGGATCGTGCCTGTCATTGATTGATTGAATCTTGCCCTCTAGCATTTCAGCAATACCGATAATCGGGTTAGAAGATGGCGTCATTAAGTATGTCGCCAGCTTTCGACTTCCTTCCAGAAGCTACATTACCGAAAATCGCATCAAAATGCACTTTAAAACAGCATATGTAGGGTTTATTCGAGACATGTCTCTAAAATAACACAATTTGCTTATTCCCATTTTTTCAAATACATTTTTTCTGTCC
The DNA here is from genome assembly GCA_945859785.2 of Tridacna gigas. Taxonomy (NCBI): domain Eukaryota; kingdom Metazoa; phylum Mollusca; class Bivalvia; order Cardiida; family Cardiidae; genus Tridacna; species Tridacna gigas. The sequence goes on along the minus strand of OX244034.2, from coordinate 61,816,578 downwards.
AAAAACACCTGAAGTATTTTTCAAACATGTTGGTATTTTCGTATGGCATTTCTCAATATTTCTTTTTTACAATAATCCCATCCACTTTTTTGACAGTAAGGCCAAATTATCTATGTTTTACAAAGAGGCTTCCATATAAATATTCAGTCCTGTAATAATGCAATTATCAACTGTGACATAAAAAACATGTCAGTTCTAGTAAGAAAAGAATTCCGAACTTAATTCTGTGTAAATACGCAAGTATCCTGTAAAATTTAATTCCTTAGTCAACATAATAATGACAAACGACGACTGACATTAGGTTGACCTGTAAAGGAAGTGTGTATGACATCATTTATCAAGGCAAGATTCAAGGACATAACCTCCAGAGATAGAATGCAGTCAAGATTGGTTTTAAACATAAACAGTTAAAATAATTAGAAGCTATGAGACATAAAACAACAACACACATATGAAGCACATCATGCAGAAAGTTATTTCCCCCAACGTAGTTTTTATTACTAAAGAAATCTTCATAGATTGACAGCTGGTTCTCGCTTATAGGCACGAATCATGGAATGTTGAGAATAAATCATTTATCTATCGATCCACTTTCATTTTATAATAGATGACAAGCAGACATAAGACACATACACCTGGCTGAAAGATGACAAGCAAGATTTGAATTTTGAGAAGCATTAAAAGAATGGCTGCCAAGAACGTGAGCGTAGTAACAATCACCAAAATAATATATCGGAGCCAAATGGCTTCTGATCGAAGCCGAAGGCATGGCTACTTGTGATGGAACTTTGGGGAAATGCACTAGATGAATGCGTGTAATCTTATTTATTCTCCATTTCTGTTTAGTTTGAATTAAATCGTCACCTTCCAACGAATCATGAAATCTGATATTTTCAGAAGATGATGAGAACGTCAAAAGCATGAATATCCGAAATATTTTTATATCCGAGTACTTATACAATACGACTACTTCGCTTCGGTAAAAAACTTTCGTGTTGTTTTAAAACTTTGATAGCTCAACATGAGAATCCAACATGCAACGTTGATATTTGTAAAGGAATAATTACAGTTCAAAGAGATTCAACTTGAAATATGTATTTAATCAGTAAAACATACAAAACCACCTTACCCCCTTTTCGGTCGGTCATACCGGTAAGTTTAACGTGCGGGCCCTGTGCTGTGCTGGTCTGCAGAAAAATAACCCAGTCCCTCCCCCAGAATTTGCAGCAAGCGTCTTTGAAAACGTTCCTTGTTAAGCACGGATTATCAGGTCGACGAAGGGTTTGACACGTAAATATGTGTGTGAAAACTTTGTGATAAAAGAATAAATTACTCGCATTGAGAAATGTTTCCAAAATAATCTGCTACAAGATACGAAAAAGTGACGTTTTGCCTGTGCAGTGGGACGTTTTAACCGGATACCCGCAAAAAGTAGTCTTGAACTACTTAATGTATTGTTAGCGAAATGCAGATTCTCGATTATGGACTCGTTAACTTTTTCTCTCTCTTGGTCCGCAGTCAGTAAGATTTTGTTTTTTCTGACAGTTCACTGCTATGGAGCAGAATATTTTTAAGCGTAGCTGAATGCACTAGCTTTTTTCATATTTCTTGGTACTGATAAAGAATGAATAGATGGTAATTTGCGATTGGTCAAAAATGTGCACATGTTTATTCGGTGGGCCCGTGCTGGCATATTTGCTCACACATTTATGAAGCCACTACTATCAAGCATTGCTACTTCTAATCGATACCCCGGGGCCTTGGTTCTTACTATAGCAAAATATTGTTGTAAAGATTGGTTCTCTTCTTGTGCTGTTAAATTTTGGACATTTAATATTTTCATAAGAGTTGTCCAATAACCAAATACTTTCAACAAAATGAAAAACAGTGAGGAAAAAAAGGCAATTGCTCGTGAGGTTACCTTTCATTATTTTACTTCATATTGAGCCACAAAAGAATTTCAATATTCAGGCATATTCCAGCATCTCTTACGCTGTCCATCTTTTTTTAAAGATATTTCTTGTTTTCTTTTTACACTTGTTCACGTTCTGCTACTGTTCTTCTTCTTCCTCTTCTTCCTCTTCTTCGTCTTTGCGGTCTTCTTCTCATCCAAAGAATCGGGCTTTAACGACCCAAGGGAAGAGGGGCTTTTGAAAACATTATGAGAGAAGAAGCAAATGTTGATATCAGCATTTTCTCCTTTTCTTACAATATTTTTAGATCTTTCAAAACAACCCCCTTTATTTAAGCAGCGATGAAATGGCTGTTTGCAAATGCTTTGAATTACAATTAGTGTGACATGTTGTCGTCTAGTCAAGAATTAACTCTTTACCCAACGACAAGATTTTAGAATGGTCGAAATTGAAAGTATTTGCAGACGACATTCTAAAGATGGCCTAAATGACGAAATTTGGCATTGATAGGGTAGAAAACGTCATCGGAAAATGAGAAATGCGGTTTACCAGCAATTTCTCCTTTTCCTACAATATTTTCAAACGCCTTCTTCTTTAGGGTCGATAAAAGTTGGGATTGAGTTGAAAAAAAAGAAAATACTTGCTACAGTTTTCTATCGAAATCTTTCTAAATGCATTAATATCACCATTCTCAATACAGCCGAGGGATTTGATCAACGGATCACCCGAGCTTTGCCGAAAGGTGTATGATGATTCGCTGTCTTAATTCAGCCGTCCTCCCCACAAAAAAAAAAATTGCGAAACGAAGTCAGGTTTAATATCCATTTAATATCTAAAATAACAAGTTCATATCTTTACTTTCTGCTTATTTCTCGCACAGCAAAACCTACCAGTCCAATCAACCCAACCACAACAACGGCTTTCACAAGCGTCTTTGCTAATGGAACGACTGCCGCTTTCAAAACATAAAAATACGATCTGCTAAATTCTTGCTCTATTTTTTTAAAGGATTGTCTCTTTTGTAGTCGTAAGTAATACGCGTAAACTTGCGGACGCTTTTCCTCCGTGAAATATCTGATATCCATACCAATGAACCACATCCGAAACAGAAGAACTGCTGTCGTGATATCTGCCGCTGTCAAATCCTTTCCTGTTAGCCAGTATTCATCCTGATCAGCGTTTTCTGTAAAATAAAATACACTGTGACAAAGACATACTCACGAACAATCAATTTAATGTGCATGCTTTACTTAACGTCGACATTGTGGCACTTGTACACAAACTATGCTCTGTGAAAAGGGGTTTCTTTAAAATGCATCTGCAAAAAGTATCGATCCTGGTCAGCCTGCGCAGTCTACGCAGGCTGATTTGGGTCGAAACCCTTTGCTATTGGTTAGTTTTCTACATATCAAGGGACCATTCTACCTCGTGATGCATTCCGTGTTAGTCATTAACCCCCTTTTGCCAGGCATGGCTCATATATACACAAATAATCAAAACAGCAACATGGAACGGCTAGCTATAAATTATGAATTTCGGAATTCTTGTATAACTATCGTATTTAAAAAAAAGAACCTGGTACAAGTGATTAACTCTTTTTATCACAAGACCTCCACTGTTTTCAAGGTAATACAAACAATACGAATTTTTTCTCTAAGACACACGCTTTAGATAAGTATTTTGTGACGTCATATATGACTCATTTTATATTACTTTTAGAGGAATTTACTTATAGACACTCCCATGTGTGCGTCAATGATTGAGCATATTCTGACCTTACATTCCTAAGATATCATTACGTGATTAAAAGAATCTGACATTCGTTTGCTTTTTAGATAACAGTTTTATTATACTCGTCTATAAAAATGTTATCAAGTTCGCCAGAGGCTCGCTTAATACTTGTTTAATAAATGTTTGTCTAAAATGCCAAGTTATGTGAGATCGTAGCCAATATATCAGCCAACACAATGGTAAGGTTGTTTGAAACCATTATTTTAAACCAAATTAGGCATGCCGGGTGACAATAATCTGGTGCAAAACAACAATATCACGTTTGACTTATTTCAAAACCATTGACTTTGTTTTTATCGATATGTAAGCAGAATGTCACCAGATTGTTGTATAGTAATAGCTGTGAATTAATGAACAGAACAAAACAGTTTAATAAACCTTTTTTAGACTGTTCAAGATTGCGTTCAAGCCTGTCAAATATCGGCTCTAAGCCATCCAGCGCCATTGAGGTTTTCTCCTCGCTCAAGACAACGTCCCTCTTCTCCTCCAAATCCTTGATCTTCCATTTCAACTCTGACGCAATATCCGGTCTTTGTTCTAACTTCTCGGTTAGTTCCTTGATGGAGGCATTGTACTCTTTAGCTAAGAAATAAAAGTCGAAGTAGATCTAGAGGCAAGAAACATAAAACATTATTTTACAATAAACGGTGGGTCAGAACAAACGAGCGGCGCTCTGAGACAAGGCAGTTTAATGCATCTCCGTGATGCATGTTACCAAAGTAGCCATCAGATAATTATGGATCCATAAAATCCACTTTATATAATAACCCACTAAATCATGAGGTAGAATGGTCCTTGGAAATGAATAAAATTTACAAATAGCAAAACCTTTCGACACATGTCAGCCTGCGCAGGCTGACATGGGTTGATACGTTTTGCAAATGCATTAAATCACCTTTTCACAGAGCATGACTGTATAAGCATTTTAAAAGTCAACGTTAACGAATAAGACGGCAAAAGAGAAGACTGAAGTCAAGACTGAAATACATCCAAGTATGTTGGAAAATGTTTATATGTAAAGGGCGTCCACGAAGTCCCGCACCATTCTGGTTACTGACTACGTGACTAGACCTTTTCAAACAAATGGATTGGCCATGAGAGGTGTCGTGAAATGGCACCCTCGATCACCAGTCTAATTCTTTCGGAGGGGCATCTCAGATCTGTTGTGTATCATTGTCCACGTATTCGTGATGATTTAAAAAATGCAAAAACAACTAACAGTTTCATGAAGAGAGTTGATAGTTACCTTATTGCAGATGGTGCTTAATTTGAGCATTTATTATGACTATTATATAGTAGACGATAAGTCTCATTAGTTTCTTCTGTGTTTTTTAATTTTTAATCAGGATGGTTCGCGGCTTCTGAGACACCCTGTATACCTGTAGCAGTGCTTAGCGGCTGGCAATCTGTTTCTGATAAGTTTTGCAGCGCGAGTTAATCCCTTACTAAACAATCCCGTGATTATATGACCTCCGTGGGAAGCATGCTTGGGAAAACATCGTTGAAAAAGGAAAACAATGCAGGTAACTAACATTGTCTCCTTTTCTCACAACGTTTTCAACCCTTTCAAAGACGATTACTAAAATCCAATCAGTTGAGGTATATCTTATTCAAATCTGCAAATGCCTACAGAATGAATATGTCTAATATTTTGTTGTCTGGTTAATTAATTTACTGAATTGTATTTTACGCTGCTTTCATCGTTATTTCAGTCATAGCACGGCAATAGCTCATATATTCATGTACGTCCTGGGTTTCACCTGTACTAGACTAGGACCCTGAGGTCTCTTGCCAGAAAAAAAAAAACTCCCGCAAAAAAAAAACATCCAGCGAGCCTTGAACCGGGGCCTCCTGGTTACGACTCCTACTCTTTCGTCTGGTAAAAGGCAGAAGCTGCGTTTACATCCATTACCTAAAGCATCCTTTGAGACGGTTCTAAGTAATTTTTTGACCCAACCAGGTACTTTGATCTCTCCAACACGGAGGTTCTCGTTTGCAAATACACCGTATGTGATGTGGTCTATCTTAATTCCATTCAACAAAGTCCGCAGCTCCGCCACTTCGTTCCAAATCGGTGACGTCACATCTGGTACAAGCTTGGGGTCTGTCAGAAAAATTGCAAGAAACAGAGACATAAAAAAAGGAATCAAGATGGGCCAGCCTCCTCGTGTAATTGGCAAGTTGGATATATATTAATTTCTCCTGCACTATTTAAATGAGCCATTCTCTATGAAAAGGGGCTTAATTCATTTGCGAAAAGTATCGACCCATGTCAGCCTGCGCATTCCGCGCAGGCTGACATTGGTCGAAGCTTTTGCCATTTGTAAATTTTCTGCGTGTCCAAGGATTAAGCTACCTCATGATTTAGCCGGTTGTTAGAGAAAATGGATTTTATGGATCCATAATTATGCGATGGCTTACTTGGAATAATGCATCACGGAGATATATTGAATCCCCTTTTCACAGAGCAAGGCTCATTAATGTACATGTATTTGAACTTTACGGCGTTGCTGAAGTCGGCTTTTGACCTACGAGTAGGCCTACTTCTTAGTGTTGATATACTTGAATGAGTAAACAGTAATTTGCGATTGGTCAAAATTGTGGATATGTTTATTCGGCGGGCCCCTGCAAGCCTATTTGCGGGTAAATCTATGACACAAATTCTCATTCTTTTCATATTAGACCACAAAAGAATTTCAGTATTCATTTTGCCTCCCCTCCCGTTTTCTTTTTTCACAGATACTCCTTGTTGTTTTTATTTTGTACCCACACATTAACAGCGTTCCTTTTTTGCTCGCAAAAGGGAGCCTTGAAAGGACTCAATATTGCAAACTTCCGAAGCCTAACAGTATTTTTGTTTCAATATATTTGTTATACCGACTTAGTTTTTGTAAGACTTTAACGACGAAAAAAAAAAATCCTTTTTTAAATGTACATTATTCGCACAGAATAATACAAGTAAAAGTACATATACGAGGAGTATTTGGTGTTAAAAAAGTAATACCTTATTAGTACTTTGCTAAAATCTGTGTTATGGATACTCATTAGCATTGTCGCATCGAGAAAATCTAATGTGTGCCTACAACATAGGTTTAAGAGAAGAAATCTGAGGATTAGATTAAACAAACTTATCCTTTTTGGTGCTGGGGGTCAAAACACAAGCGCCTGTGATGGTAATCAGTACCTTTGGAAAATTCCTTATCGACATAATCAATGATTCTTTCCGAATCAATGATGACTTTATCCCCATGCACCAGTGCTGGGACCTCTCCTCTAGGGTTCACCTTTAAAAACCAATCAGACCTTTGTTCACCGCCTCGGATGTTTACAAAAACTTCGTCAAATTTGAGACCCTTTTCATACAGGGCCAGCAATGCCTGAAAAGAGTACATTCATACGATACCATGTTCTGTTGATATTGCAAAACAGAAACATATGAGCAATGCTCTGTGGAAGAGAGGGTTCAAGGCATTTCTAAAGAATATCGACCCAGGTCAGCCTGCGCATTCAGCGCAGGCTGACCTGGGTCGAAACATTTTGCTTTTGGTCAATTTTATACATGTCAAAGGACCATTCTACCCCATGATACAGTCAGTTGGTTAGACAAAATAAATTTTACGGATCCATAATTGCACGATGATTCGCTTGGTATGATGCATAATGGAGAGACAGTAAACCCTCTTTTGTCAGAGCTCGTCCCGTATTCGCACGTATATGAACAAGACATCCTTAGACGATTGCAAATTTAATTCACTGAAACCCAGACATTTTTAATCTTTCATGATTGACTATACAAGCGGAGGCAAAGATACAAGATCAGACTGCGCGTACAGTGCAATCTGATTTTCATCAATACCGTCGCAGAAGTCCCCGTTTTCCCTTACAGATGATCAACGTGACACGGTCGCGTGCGCATTGATACTTATGCAGGCGTACGCTAAAAAGTGTCCTTCCGGCATTCACACAAGCACCTGATGTTGAATCCGTAGCGCTTGCGTCGATAATCTAAATAAAGAGCAATCTGACAATTGCTTCGCTGGACTCTTGTAGCGTGGAAAAGATTCCTCGAGCTTGGGCTCGAGTTGTACTGCTTCCCATATAGAAGTTTGCCGTTTCCATGGTTCTGCTAGCGTTGCCAGAGTCTTCTTACGACCCTTTGTAAAAGTCAAGTATGCAGGCAACCTCTCTTTTGAAAGATATTGCTTCTAGCGTTGGGAACAGTGGTATTGTGGTAGAGCGTCGGCCTCTTACACCAAAGGTTCCGGGTTCGAGCCCTGTGATGGGCGGAGTCAACCTTTGGAACCACCAACATTATGGTGCGAGTATTGGTTAGGGTTTCTGGGAAGCAATCATCGAGACAGAATTATACAAGTTGTAATAACTTTCTTTGACAGTCGATTTAAAATAAGATTAATGACTTCTTATGCCTTGGTTAACTTCTTCTAAAATAAGGCGTACTCTAAAAAGATCGTTCGTCTACTTTACGTGTAGTCTTAACTCTTTTCCAAAGTACAAAATTGTAGACAAGTCCAAATTGAAAGCTTTTTACAGACAATCAATAAATTTATGAGAATTTCCTTTGGAAAGGTAGAAAACATTGTGAGAAAAGGAGAAAATGCTGGTTACCAGCATTTTCTCCCTTTCTCACATTGTTTTTAAAAGCCTTCCTTCTCAGAGACGTTAAAAGACTGGACTGTTTGCTAAAGAATTAAACACGAGAATGACTAATAGAAGCCCAATGTGCAGTTTCTTAACAACACGTCATACGTTCAACCACCTGCATTTCATAGGCTGAATGTTGTATAAACCTTATATTCTTTGCGGCGTACCTGAATGTGCTGGCTTTTGACCTACTTTTTGGTACTGGTAACAAATGAATAAATAGAAATTTGTGATTCGTCAAAAATGTAGACATGTTTATTAAAAGGGTCTATGTAGCAAAAAATGTAGACATGTTTATTCTAAGGGCCCATGCCTATTTGCTGGCATATATACGTCGTCCATCTTTTTAGCTCACCTGAGCACGAAGTGCTGAAGGTGAGCTTTTGTGATCGTGCTGTGTCCGTCGTCCGTCGTGCTTCGATCGTCGTCCGTCGTCATGTTTTACCTTGTGTACGCTCTAGAGGCCACATTTTCAGCTGGATACTCATGAAACTTGGTCAGAATGTTTGTCTTGACGATATCTCGGACGAATCTTAGTAAAACCTTGTGTACGCATAGAGGCCACATCTTCGGCCCAATACTCTTGAAACTTGGTCAGAAAGTTTGTCTTGATAATATCTCGGACGAGTTTGAAAGTGGGTCATGTTGGGTCAAAAACTAGGACCCTGGGTCAAATCTTTGAAAAACATTGTGCACGCTCGAGAGGCTACATTTTCAGTTAGATACTCATGGACCTTGGTCAGCATGTTTTCTTGATAATATCTCGGACGATTCGAAAATGGGTCATATGGAGTCAAAAACTAGGTCACTTGGTCCAATATTTGATGAACCTAGTGTACGCTCTAGAGGCCACATTTTCAGTCCAATACTCATGAAAATAAGTCAGGATGCTTGGCTCGATAATATCTTGGGTCACATTGGGTCAAAAACTAGGTCACAGAGACACATCTTTGAAAAACCCTGTGTAACCTTTAGAGGCCATAATTTCAGTGCAATACTCATAAAAGTTTGTTAGAATGGTTATCATGTTACCTCAGAAGAGATTGAAAATGGGTCATGTTTGGTCAAAAGGCTCAGGTGAGCGACTTCAGGACCATCATGGCCCTCTTGTTTAAAGATATTTCTTGTTTGATATATACCGAGAGGATGTTGCCTTGTCTTTCTTAACGATAATAAATGTACTGTAAACCCGAATTTTATGTCTTTAAGAATACATGTACTTTCACGGATAATACCCCAAAGTATCCGAAAGTGTAAACCTGTTATCACACTGAACTTTGAGTGCGGCCTGATCTTCACCTACACTGTCCGCAATACTATAAAAGCGCACTCTGACGCGTTTCGCAGCCAGGGGACTTACATAATTATCTTGTCTCTTTTTCTATCATGGTTCGACTATTTTGTCATCTCTCAATCTACATTGTCTCTCTTCATACATATTTTTTTCTTGTTGTCTGCTTTTCTTTTTAATAATGTCTATCATTTCTGGGTCTGATTGGTAACTATAGGTGAACACTATTTTCTTAAAATTGTGTTACTTCATTTTTGATAATTTATTTAGTATTCACATGTGACATCATTCACAAAAAAAAAACCTTATATTTTGACAAGCCAATATACTATACATGTGTCTGAAAAAAATGTCTGTTCTGTTCTGTTATTGTGCTCCAATGTAGGTCACAGTGGCTTTGGGCAATTTAGATGACATGTAGTCATGCGTATACTGACAGCAATAAAATTTGATACATGACCAGTACTATCAACAGAGAAAGTATGATCACAATGTTGGTCAGTTGTAACTTTTGAGTAGTATATTTGTACCTGTGAGTGTATATGTGTAGATCTACACGTTAAGCATTTATGTCAGTCTCCCCCTCTACATCTCTGTCTACCTGTCAGTATTTCGGTGTCTCTCTTCCGATATCTATCTGTCCCTCTGTTTGTCTATCTGTCTGTCTGTCGAGCTAGCTGGCTGTCTCCGTAGAACATACATACACAAGCTAATAACATTAATGTAGCACATACTTAACATGAAAAGCAGCACCCTACGAAACAGTACGGCATTAATTTTCTGTCGATGTTGACTTTATGCTAAAATATGGTCACATACTGATGATCGGTAGAAAACCTTGAGTGGTATATATCCACCTATGTTATACATTTTAGGTCTAGTGTTGATAACTGTGTCAATCTCTCCCTGTACAACTCTGGCTGGCTGTCAGTGTCTCTGCCTCTCCCTCTATCTGATGATCTCTCTCTCTGTTCCAAAACCATTCCTCCACAACAAACAAACGTTAATGCACCACTTACTTTACAAGAAAAGTAGGACCCAGGGAAATAGTACAGCGTTAATTTCTTGTCCATGTCGAATTCATGGTATATACAGCAAAATCCCACGTTATTTGCAACAGGATATACCGGTATGTAAACATTGATTTATATTTTTAATGACTCATATCACCTTTCACCTTCTGTGGGGGTACACACACAGAGGTCATGAACTACGGGCACAGTGTCAAAGTTCGGCAAAGTCCGGAAATGTGCGATCTGCATAAACTCTTATTGGAGAGGTCATCAGTGGTGAGTTTAAAAGGCAGACTGCCTCAGATATTGCAGTCTAAATCCACATTTTTTTTTTGCGAAATTATTCTGATACACAGTCTGTTTGGTCATGATTTTATAAACAAACCGAAATTAAAAAACTGAAATAGGAAATAGACGTGTTTTGTTTTTATGTGACGGATTTAAAAAAATAGAATTGTACTGATTTGATAGCAAATGTGTTACGACTCTCGATACAAAAACTAAGATTATTTTCGATATTTTCTTCTTTTATTTTCTATTCCGTCATTCATCTGTTCGAAACCCGGAAATTTAAACTAAGGGAGCAAATTCTTGCTTAACCTCAAAGGATAGTTTCAATTATATATCATTTCTATTCAAAGGATAGTGTCAATCACAGTCATTATCCTTAGAAGAAAATGACCTCTCCAATAGTTGTATTTTTTCATTAAACTAATAAATCTAAGCGGGAAGAAAAAAGAATTTCAGTAGAAAAGAGAAAGAACACTGCAGGAAAAGATTACGCGACTTTAAAACGCGGGAAGATCAGTCATGTCTGTCATGTAATGCATAAGAGGTTTCTTTGCAGCGACAGTCATATAATGCCTTAGTTGATTGTTCACAAGTTGTAAAATATATTGAAATTTAAAGCCAATAAACTATTTCAAAGCTATTTCATGCTGACCTCTCCTGGCTTCTTTTTTAAAGAAGTCAACTTGTTTATAAATGTTAGAACTATATTCTATAAACAAGGTCTGTCTTCAATAGATGAGTACAAGATTAGTATTTATAAAACTGGAAGTTTCACAATTTTAAATGTCCGTTCGAATAGGACATGAAAACTGAACTCTATTTCGTCTGGTATTTGATAGGATCGGCAAGCCTATGGCGACATGGAACTCCCAATAAAATAATGACGGATTTCGTGCGTTTTATAAACGTGGTTATAACCAGACTCTGAAAAGGTGGTTTAACGCATTTGCAAAGAGTATCGACCCATGTCAGCCTCCACGATCCGTACAGGCTTACCAAGGTCGAATTGTTTTGTTATTTGTAAATTTTTCTGCACGTCAAAAGACAGTTCTACCTCATGATTTTGTCGATTTTAGACAAAATGGATTTTATGGATCCATATCATGCAATGACTTGCCTGGTATAATGCACTACTAGGAAATATTAAACCCCTTTTACCCAGAGCGCCGATTATATTGTGAGCCGCGCTCTGGAAAAAGGAGGCTTAATGCATCTCCGTAATGCATTATACCAAGTAGGCATCACCTTATTATGGATCTATAAAATCCATTTTGACAGACAATCGACTGAATCATGAGGTAGAATTATCCTTTGAAATGCAGAAAATTTAAAAATAGCGAAAAGTTTCGGTCCGTGTCGAACTACGCAGGCTGACATGAGTCGATACATTTTGCAAATTCATTAAGCCGCCTTTTTACAGAGTACAGCTCATTTATTTTTATCTGTATCTCATATCTGTTTGATCTAATCTCAATTTTTCAACATGGCGCACTTAAAGGGAGCTATTCAAATATTTAAGTAATCTCATCAAACCTAAAAAAAAAAAAAAAAAATGATTCCGCACTGAATTAAGTAAGGCGATAACTGGCAAGTCATTAGTAAAGAAGAATGACAGAAGTAAGAAAACTGTTTTTAAATGGTATTTCCTGAATGACCTCTTCAGGTATTTTTAGATTTTGCGCCAGATGTTCCACTTAGACTTGTTAGAATATCACATGATCAATAAAGTGCGTCGATTACGAGGATTTGTATTCAAATCAGTATGATGACGTCACATCTGATGCACTAAAATAGACGGATTTACCGATTGCAAAGAGACCGCCCCTTTATTTAAACCCCCAAATTTCACTTAATATACCAGTTTTGTTTATACGATTGTAAAGGAAAAAGAGCCGCGCTCTGGCAAAAGGGGGCTTAATGCATCTCCGTAATGCATTGTACCGAAAAAGACGACACATACTTAGGGACCCATAAAATCCACTTTGTCTAACAACTGACCGATCATGAGGTAGACTGGTCCTTTGACTTGCAGAAATTTGACCCATAGCAAAAAGTTTCGGCTCAGGTCAGCCTGCGCTGACTACGCAGGCTGACCTGGGTCGAAAATTTTTGCAGGTGCTTTAAGCCACCTTTTCACAGAGCATGACTCAAATATATCTGGTTGTATATACGGTGTCTTACTCGAAATTTTGATTTAGGGCAAAAAAAAAGAAAGTTTTCCTATAAGTATCATGCGTTATAATTGGCGTTACGTCCTTGTGGTATCAAGAAACGTGTTCCATCTATGACAACGATACATGGCACACTGAATCCTTTACGTAGTTTCTCCTAAACTCTTTACCCAACGACAAATTTCTCGACTGGCACTAATTGAAAGCATTTGCAGGCGACAAAAATAATTGAGCCATTTTCTGGCAAATGGGGGCTTAATGCATCTCCGTGATGCATTATTCCTATGAAGCCATCACATAATCATGGATCCATAATGGCCACTTTCTTAAAAACCGACTGAATCATGTCCCTGGACATGTAAAAAAAATGACCAAAGGCGAACTGCGCAGGCTGACCTTGGTCGATACTTTTGCAGATGCGTTAAGCCCCTTTATCATAGAGCACGGCTCAATTGTAGCTCAAACGGTGATTTCTGTCTTTGATAGGCTTGAGTACAATGCAGGAAAAGGAAAAAAAATGCTTTTCCAGTATGAATATGACTTTAAGTACCAAATGTAAATCAATGAGGTTAAAGATCGATTTGAAACATATACATGTATGCATTAAACAATATACCGTATGGCGAACCTACTATTGCACGAAGAGAGAGAGAGAGATCATACCACAAAAAAAAGGCCATACAGGCTCCTTGTAGACATACCAAGTACTCCAAAGACACCCACCCACACACAACCCCACCCATTCCGCCACACACACCATGAAAAGCATTTTAAAGAAAGAAAATTGTTTTTCGACGCTATAGAAAACATCCTTTGCTGCAAGAAAGTACTCCCTTTGCAACTTTTTTTTTCAATATATGACAACTACTTGGGGTGCTTAACGCTTTACCAAACAATTCTGTCTTTACACGACCCTGACGGAGAAGACTTTTTAAAAAAAAAAACTGTACGAAAAGGAGAAAATGCTGGTAACCAGCATTCTTTTCTTTTTTCAACAGTGTTTTCTGTCCGCCCATGGAAAATAAAACTTTGAATAACATATATTTTATCGTTTACAAAGGCTTTGATTTTTGGACAAGTCTGTACGGTAATGTTTAGGATAAATGATACTAGTAATAAAAAAACACACACACACAAAAAAAAACAGTTTCGCTGCCAATTAATATAACCCAACTTTTTTTCGAAGATTGCTTTGATAGTACGTTAACGTCAGGTGGCAGATGGTGTAGATCTAAGATCAGACTGTTTTTATTGATGTGAAAAAGTTGTACAATAGTTAGGTATATGTGATAGTACGTTAGCGCCAGGTTGCATATGGTGTAGATCTAAGATAAGACTGTTTTTATTGATGTGAAGAAGTTGTACAATAGTTAGGTATATGTGATAGTACGTTAGCGCCAGGTGGCATATGGTGTAGATCTAAGGTCAGACTGTTTTTATTGTAGTGAAAAAGTTGTACCATAGTTAGGTATATGTGATAGTACGTTAGCGCCAGGTGGCAGATGGTGTAGATCTAAGGTCAGACTGTTTTTATTGTAGTGAAAAAGTTGTACCATAGTTAGGTATATGTGATAGTACGTTAGCGCCAGGTGGCATATGGTGTAGATCTAAGGTCAGACTGTTTTTATTGTAGTGAAAAAGTTGTACCATAGTTAGGTATATGTGATAGTACGTTATCGTCATGCAGGTGGCAGATGGTGTAAATCTAAGATCAGACTGTTTTCATTGTAGTGAAAAAGTTGTACCGTAGTTAGGTATATGTGATAGTACGTTAGCGCCAGGCCAGTGGCAGATAGTGTAGATTTAAGGTCAGACTTTTTTTATTGTAGAGAAAGTTGTACCATAGTTAGGTATATGTGATAGTACGTTAGCGCCAGGTGGCAGATAGTGTAGATTTAAGGTCAGACTGTTTTTATTGTAGTGAAAGTTGTACCTGTATATGTGATAGTACGTTAGCGCCATGTGGCAGATGGTGTAGATCTAAGGTCAGACTGTTTTTATTGTAGTGAAAAAGTTGTACCACAGTTAGGTATATCAGTTTTTATTTGGGTTTATTTGTTTCAATTGTGAACCTTTTTTATACTATAAACACTATAAAAATACCAAAAACCGATTCGTAAAGGACTTGGATTAAATACATAAAATTTTATGCATTTATTACATAACGGACTATATTTTCGGTGCAATACAGCCATTACGAAAATCTCATCTTAAATATATGTACGTTTGGGATAAGCAAACAGTCCCGTATTTGGTCAAAGCTCAGTAATCATAAGCCTTGAAAGCACATTGCTCCCCGAGATTTCCTGTGAATTAGCTGTCAAAATTGATGATCGTGAAAAAGCTGCGAATTTTATCATTTGTAGATTCAAAACAATATCATATATACATATTTCTTTGGAGCTATTTTTTTCTATCCGTAATGTACACACCTCTCAAAGAAACGAACAGGCTTCATGCAAATTTCAATACACATGTACATGCAGGCCTTTATTTTAACACGCCAGCAACTAAATCCTTGAGATACAGCTATGTGATAGAAAAAATATAACACTCATTGGCGTTTGTGGTAAACTTCCATTAAACTCTTCGACAAAAATGTTACCAAGCTCGACTTTATAAAGCTGGCTTTGTAACATTTTACCTAGACTCATTTATCAAAATTTTTATCTCAAATTCCCAACTCACGTAAGATCCTTTATATAAAACAACGTAAGACAGTTTGCGTCAAAACCAATTATTTCATGAAAATGCACATGGTTTGATAGTCTGGTACCCCGCCGTACCCTAACAATACATCAGGCAAAGCACATTAATGGCGATCCCCGTTTGTAATATGCAGAAGTAACGAATTATTGTTATTTCACTTGATCAAATCCTACTGTAGTCTGAATTGAAAACATATCGGTTGCAAAAAAGTAATGGCAGTTAGTTTTTGAATTGTCGTTCTTACTTAGCGAGAAAAACTACATATCAGAAATGCTTTAAGTATCCGAAATGTCACTGGGACGATATGAGGTCCGAAAACAGGGCTAGTTTTAAAATGATTCATAGTTAAAATTATATGTAAACCATATCCCAAAAGCATGTTTTAGATTCTGTAACGTATATTTTGTACGAATTGATCTCATTTTATTCACTGATCAAACTGGATCACATGAAATTGAGAAAAACAGGAAAACATATAGGTCTAACCTTCAGGTCGCCATGGAGGCCGCCATTATTGCGCTTTGCCTGACCCCATAAAGTAGTGATAGCGGCACGTAATCCAGACTAATGATTTGAATGAAAAGAAAATTCCCAGTAAAACATTTTGAAAACAGTATGTGCAGGCTGACCTGGGTCGAAACGTTTTGCTATTGGACAATTGTCTGTATGTCTAAGGACTATTATACCTCAGTGTTCAGCCGACTGTCAAACAAAATTGATTTTAATGTATCCATAATTCTGTGATGACTTGTTTGGTACAATGCATCGAAGAGATGCACTAAACGCCCTTTTGCCAATGCATGGCTCATATCTGTAAACTCTTTCAGATCCTTCTTAGTCCTCTTCTACCTATATACACTTCACGGGCAGCGAAAAGCCCAAGTACCACAGCTCCCACCACGAGTCCTGCTTTCACCATCTTCCAGGCAAAAGCCTTTGCAAAAACTCTACCTGCTGTTTCTGCTATAGCAACAGTTTTTTTCATCGCCGGTCGCTGTAGAAGACGATCGAAATAGTTCCTGACTATGACACGCTTAGTGTCCGAAAAGTAGCGGTTATCGATACCCAGTAAATGAAGCCTATACATAAAGATGGCGGCTGTTATATCGGCGCCAGTTAAAGACTTCCCAACGAGCCAGAATGTCTCATCTCCCATTGCTTCTGAAATTGGAATAATGCACCAAATATTGACATAATTATTATTGTTAGTATCTTTATATTTTGGAACCTTTTCTAGCAGTTAGCTCATTCGGCTGCAAGACGTTTTTGGTGAAGGTTGTTGAAATAGAGGCTGTTTAAGCCAATTTTAAAGACGCACGGGGAATGCCATCGTGGATTTATCCTGTTAAAGCCGCGCTTCAGGTAATGGAAATCAAAATTCAAACTGATAAATTTAGCTTATTTCTGAATGACAGAAAATTATCTGCGCCTTTCATACGAGAACAAATGAAACATTTTCTTAACAATCGCATTTATTAAGAAACCCTTTTGCCCGCGAACTTAACATCAGAAAAATTCAAGTATGGCAACAAACGAAGTCATCGAAATGAGCCATGCTCTGTTAAAACGGGGCTGAATGCATCATCCTGATCCATGATATCGATTACGTGGAAGAAGTGTCAGACTTTTAAAGCTATGCGAGATGGCAATGTCTTATACTTACCAAACTTGAAACTGATAGCGGATGAAATAAACATATGAATAAAAAAATAATGATGGAATTGTCTTTAAAAGGGCTTACTAGCATTTTCTCCTTTTCCACTATTTTTTCAAAATACGTTATCCTCCAGATCGTAAAAAAAACAAAGGACTGTTTGTTAAAGGGTTAAAGGCAAAGAAATAAATTATAGGAATTCAGTAAGACCTGCACATGCACGAATTAGCCTTGCTCTGTAAAACGGGGGCTTAATGCATCTGCAAAAAGTATCCATCCAAGTCAACCTGCGCCTGGGCCGAAACTTTTCGCTATTGGTCAATTTTCTGTATGTCCAAGGACCAGTCAATCTCATGATTAAGTCGGTTGTTAAAAATGTGACGACGTATTATGACCTATAATTACGTGATAGTTTGCTTGGTGTCAAAGATCACGGAGATACATTAAGCCCTCTTTTGCCAGAGCATGACTCTCTTACATTTTCGACAAACTTCGACCTCTGTAGCCTACGATATACGACAAGGTGTCTTATTTCTCATCCCATTTATGAACTGGAATTCTTAATACCACGGTTACTATGTTGAAGGAATCTGATTGGTCAGTTAAACTTAGCATTTTCAGACAACGAGCTAGGTATGTCTCAAATTATGGTATTTGTCTTCGAAAAGGTGGAAAACATCGCGGGAAAGGGAGAAACTTATGGTTACCAGCATTTTCTAGATTTGTCACAATGTTTTCAAAAGCTTTCTTATCAAGAGTCTTAAAAAACCTCGAGCGTATCTGGTTAAAAGAGGGCCCCTTTTTTTTCATTGTTGCCACTTCTTTTTCCCGCTACATATCAAAATACCATTGTTATTTTTCTTTTGTAGCCATGTCATTATAAATATCATTACAATTAACTGTGTACCTGGAATTTGGAGAAGAACTATATAAGCTTTTGCTTTCGTTCTGATCCATTCCATCAGTTGTTTTCTATGTGATTGTCTGTAAAACGGTGTATTTAACTGATGAATAAAATATGTTTAAACCAAAAGGGTGAAAAAATTGAAGAATGAAAGAGCGTCCATTTTTGCATACCTTTTCTAGATTTCTCAAGTTGGTCTTCTATCTTGTCAAAGGTTTTTTCTAAGTTGTCCAGTAAAGCAAGGACGCTTTCTTCGTTAGTAATTGTTGCTAGGAATTTAGACGAAGATTCAATCTTGGCATCAAACTCTGCCCTGGCTTGTCCAGACACTTTCTCCCTTGCCTCTTTCATCGACTCTGTGTTTCTTTGAAATCTGGTAACTAATAACAAGGAAGATATTTTGAAAAAAAAAATGCACGATACATCTGCGAAAAGTATCGACTCAGGTCAGCCTGCGCTGACCTGGGCCGAAACTTTTCGCTACTGGTCAATTTTATGTATGTCAAAGGACCAGCCTACCTCATGATTCAGTTGGTTATTAGACAAGATGGACTTTATGGATCCATGATCATTTGAGAACCTGCTTGGTATCATGCATCACGGAGATGCATTAAGCCCCTTTTGCCAGAGCATGGCTCAAATAGATTGACGACATAAGAGGTACTGGAATATGGGGAATGAGAATACTGAAACTCTTTTGTGATTCAGTATGAAGAGAAATACTGATATAATGCATTTGCGTGATGCATGATACCAAGCAAGTCATCACATAATTATGGGTCCACAAAATACAAATGTCTAACAGCCAACTCAAACATGAGGCAGAATGGTCCTTGGCCATGCAGAAAATTGGCAAATTTGTTTCGATTCATGTCAGCCTGCGCAGACTGTGCAGGCTGACATGGGTAGATACTTTTTTGCAGATGCATTAAATCCCCTTTTCACAGAGCATAACTCATGTAAATGCAAATATAATAATAAAGTGCAGAATTTATAAAGATGATTTATTACTCTGCGTCGTTCTTTTTTTTTCCTTTTTTATACCCCCACCTACGTAGTAGAGAGGGGGTATATTCGTTTCATCATATATGTCTGTCTGTCTGTTTGTCCGTCAGTCCGTCCGTCCGTCAATACGTCCATCTTTTCGTTTTCGTGCTCTAACTAAAAAGCCGTTTGACCTAGGATCCTGAAACTTTATGCAAGTGTTCCCCATGATCCAAGGAGGTGCCCTTATGTTTTTGGGTCACATGGGTCAAAGGTCAAGGTCACAGGTGAACTTTGTTTTCTCTGATTGTGTTGCTTGGGCGACGAGGTGCCGGTAGGGGTATCTATCCGCTTTGCGACAGTTCTAGGTTTTTCAAGCCTTTTTAGGTGTCAGGCACAAAAAGTCAAGGACAAAACTTGGCGAATAAACATGTATTTCGTCTATATTTAAATATGAATTTATTTGTAAAACACTTAAACGAGGAAAAAAAGACCAGGGAAAGTTACTACAACGTAATGTTTCTTATTATATACCTACGTATTCTAACAAAAAAAAATCAATAATTAACAAGTTCACTCGAAAACGACAGGAAATTAAAACAAATCATAGTTATGTAGTTGGTCAATTTTTTAATAAATGGAGAATGGATATTATGACGTACTGGTTCGTTTTGTCCAATACAATCGAGAACAGACCTGAAAGTAGTCCGCACGTGGGTTACGTCATATACACTATTAGGACCGTGTTTGATTCTGTGGACCATCAGCAAGGGCATGGCTCATTATCAATATGTAAATGCATTCTCGACTCACCAATATAATCCCTATTAACCATCTTTGCCATTCTTTCCGGAAATCGAATCTCGCTGGAACACAATTTCCGATTGGCTAAAACCCCAAACGTAATAGGACCTATTGGGACCTCGTTTAACAACTGTCTCAGTGCATGCATTTCCTGACCAATAGCTGTCTCAACGTCTGGAACCAACCTGGGTCCTTGAAGGGGTAAAACAAAGTACGCAGATACATTAACCCTTATTCTTCTAAAAAGAAGTTAAATAAAAACCTTCAGACCGACAGTAAAAATCCGAATGATGATTTTCCTAATTCATTTTTGAAGAAAACATATCTCCTTATCGGCCAGTGTAGATCAAGATCAGACTGCACAGAACGTGCAGTCTGATCTTGATCTGCACTGTCCGCAAAAGGTCAGTGAGTCGCGATTAGCAGCTTAAGGGTTAAACTAAATGAAAAAAAAAAAAAAAAAATCTAGGGACTTAGAATTGATTTCAGAAAGGTGTCTTTAATTGTTTGCCTTGTGCTTAACGCCGTTTTCAACATTATTTCAGATATATCGCGGTGCACCTTCCCGTGCTTTCCTGGAGTTTTCTTTTACCAGTACTTCGCATAATATTTTTCCAGTCAAACTGCTTTAAAAATCGTCAAAATAATGATCAGCGATTACAGAGGAATGAACCCTGTCGCCATGACCATCATCAGTCGTCGGAGAGAAATTGTCCAAGCTGGGGATTCAAACTAGCGACCTTCCCGTTTCTAGTGCTGTACTTTACCGACTGAGATACCGGGCTCGCCGACTTAAGAACGGCTGATGAATACGTGCGTTCATTTAATTATCAATGTCGAACCTAAAAAACAGACATTTTCACGGTTTAACCTTTTCAGTCCCATAGGTGAAAGCATAGGCTTTGCGAATGGTATAGATAAAGATCAGACTGCACAGAACGAACAGTCTGACCTTTGATCCATAAAGTCCGCTTGATTAGCCAAACCTTAAGATAAAAATTCTCTCCTATAGTTGTATGGCTATTCTTTCTTTGGAGTCGAAAAACGCCCAGCCTATGGATTTAAACGCTTAGAGGGTTAAATCAATGACATAGGCCTTTTTGTAGATTTTCTTAGAAGCCATAATCGCTTGAAACGTTTAAAATACGTTTTAATCCTTTACCTTACAATTCGTATTTCAACAACCCTAAAGCTGACTTGAAAACATTGTGGGAAAATGAGAAAATGCTGATTTCAAACTTTTTCTCCTTTTCCATCAATGTTTTCTACATTTTCCAATACAAATTCAATTATTTGAGGCACTTCTTATCTGTCGTCTGCAAATGCTTTCAATTTGGACAAGTCTAAATGTTTTTTCTTTTTGTAAAAAGTTAAACTCTCTCGGCTGTTGCACAGGGTTGTGGCCTATTAGAGAAATGCTTTGACTCATAAGTGAGAGTTAGAATTCCCGCGCTTATCTGTATGGTTTGGTGGTATGTTACCATATGTCCCAGCCTCTAAGACGACAGATTGTTACATTACCAAAATCTCTTTCAAAACAGTTTTTGTCAAAATCTAACTGTATATTTAAGTCGCCTTAGATACAAGATCGGATACAAGTATTAAACAGCATGATCTTGTTCTAAACTCTATGACGTTGTATGCAGTCTGATCTTGATCTGCATTATCCACAAGAGTATCTGTTTGTTTAGTGCGTAGAGATTTTTTGTAAGATTATCGTTATACCGCGGCGTCCAGTCTATACATCTACGTCCTCCAGGAGTTTCTTTAATAGTGTTTCGTATAGCAATCTTTCCAAGCCACTGGCTTTCCCACACAAACATTGACGAAAAAGTCTTCAGAGTTAAGAGAAGAATGAATCTGATAGTAAAAACGATCCACAGTTCTTTGAAAATGTATGGCCGAGTTCAGATTCGAATTCAGGACCCCCTTGAATACTCGCCCTGGGCCTCACCGACTTAACATTGGGGCTTGGCAACCAAAGCATCCACTTAATCATTAGTGGTCAAATACTAAACCTTTAAAATGCCTTTCAATACTTTAGTTGTATTTATGGCCAGTGCACATCAAGACCAGACTGCATAAAACGTGCAGTATGGTCTTTGATCAACACTGTCCGCTTTCTTTAGTCATTATGGACAAGGACCATCTTGAAATTGCTCTTTTTAGGGTTTTATTTTAGGCCTAAAACTGCCCGCTTGGTTTAATCGGCGCTCTAAGGGTTAAAAATAAGATGTGTATACCCGAGTCCCAGTGAAGATCTACATAGTCAATTATGGTCTCGGAGTCCGGTATCGCCCGGTCGCCATGTTGAAGCACCGGTACCTGTCCTTTTGGGTTCAATTTCAGGTACCAGCTGGCGTGCTGTTCCCCATTGTAGATATTGACAATGCTGTCTTTGAATGGAATGCCTTTCTCGTGTAAGGTTAACACCGCCTGGGAAAATAATATTCAGAGAAATTTGGATGATTCAAACTTTCAATACTACAAATATCGAATAATACAAAAAATCAGAAGCTTTTGCGGGCGACTTCGATCAGGACAGTATTCACCTACCACTTTCTAGATAAGGTTATAATCTCAGTAAAGTTCAAAAACAAGAAATATCTTTAAAAGAGATAGACGACGTATGAGATACTGGAATATGCATATTGACACTCTTTTGTGTCTCAATATGAAGTAAAACAATGAAAAAGTAACCTCACGAGCAATTGCCTCTTTTTCCTTATTATTATTATTATTATTTTTTTTTTCATTCTGTTGAAAAGTAGTATTGCGCTTTTGGATGACGCATATAAATATATTAAATTTCCTAAAAGCACAATAAAAGAATCACTCTCTACTACATTATTTTGCTATGGTATGAATCAAGGCCCCGGGGTATCGATTAGTAGTAGCAATGCTTGCTACAAGTGGTCTCATAATGGTGTGAGCAAGAACTACCAAGAAGTAGGTCAAAAGTCAGCGCATTCAGCTACGCCGAATAATTCACCACTGAATTATGTAAGGTGATAGCTGGAACACTAACAGTAAAGATGAAAGAGTGGTTAAGAAGGAGCATGAAAACTAGATTTGCTGGCAACATTAGTTCCAGCTTAAATATTCATAGTCCTGCCAGTGACTGGAGCTTTGACCAATCGTCCTTCAACACTTTACACTTTAAGACTTATGATAATCACCGTATCTTATGACAGTATGAATGAAATTTACCTGTATTTTACACATAGATTTGTTTACGTTTGGCCGCTATAACGGGCTTTTCAACACCAAATATATTGTGCCTTGCTCTGTGAAAAGGGAGTTTAATGCATCTGAAAAACGTAACGGCCCAGGTCAGACTGGGCAATTCGTGCAGGCTGACCTGGGTCGAAACTTTTCGTTATTGATCAAATTTCCAATTTGTCAAAGGACCATTTTACCTCGGGATTCAGCCGCTTGTTGGACAAAATGGATTCTAAGGATCAATAATGTCCGGTATGTGATGACTTGCTTGGTATAATGTATCTCAGACATTCATTAAACTGTCTATTGCCAGAGCATGGCTCATACATAAATGAGTCGTGCTCTGTGAGAAGGGGGTTTAATGAATCTGCGAAAAGTATCGACCCAGGTCAGCCTGCGCAGTCCGCGCAGGCTGACCTGGGCCGAAACTTTTCGCTACTGGTCAATTTTCTGTTTGTCCACGGACCAGTCTACCTCATGAGTAAGTCGGTTGTTAAAAAACGTGGCTTTTATGGATCCATAATTATGTGATGGCTTCATTGGTATCATAGATCACGGAGATGGATTAAGCCCCCTTTTGCCAGGGCTTGGCTCAAATCGTTTTTTTTTTTTTTTGTTTACGGCTGAAAATACAACCAACTGAATTTAGGAACTATTTTTGTCGTAATAGCTTGACTAAACAAGCGGATGGTATGGATCAAAGATCGGACTACACGTTTTTAAGCCGCCTGATCTTGATCTATGCCGTCCGCAAGAGCCTTTTTCTTTTCGCTTATGGTGGTGAAAGGGTTAATTATTCGCTGAAAAGGCTATTTGAAAAGAGGAAAGTCTGCTTGTTTTTAACTGCTATAGAATTGAATGTATGTATTTTTTGCACACATTTAGAAGTCACCGCTGTACATAAAGGTCACTTTCCCATGCGTATTACTACTCATCAAGGTATTGGTACACCTGTATAATTCAACGTCGGTATGGTGTCACTCGTTTATAAATAAACATTAAAAAAACAACAACACAGAACGGAAAGTATTAATTTCGGAATTAATACACACTTAGGAATGTAACTTATCGTTGAAATCTATAAATTTATCTGAATTTAATTTACATGTTTTTTTTTTTTTTAACCGAAAGACCATTTTGTTTTATACACTTACCTAGTGACGCACTATCGCCGTGATACTATACACCTTATCGATAAAACGATTTTTCACAGCCTGTAAAGTTCATTTTTATGCGTCTATTTCACCTACGATACTGATAAGTTTTAATCTTTAAGCTACTAAGCGCCACTCACTGACCTTTTGCGGACAGTGTTGATCAAGATCAGACTGCACAGAACGTGCAGTCTGATTTTTGATCTACACTGTCCGGTAAGGGGATATTTTTCTCCAAACAATAAGTTTATAACAAAATTATTCGGGTTTTTACTATCGGCTTGAAAGTTTTATTTAAGTTGTTTAGCAGGAAAAGGGTTAATTATATTTATGTACACCAAACAAGCAACTGTAAAGCAAGTCTTACCTTTAATGAATAATACGATCCAGGAAAGTAATGCAGTGTGCAGTCCTTCGCCATATTTGCGATTCTTTGTCGCGTCCCAAAACTTGACCAGCTTAATCTTACAGCTGTCTACACAGCGTAGTATGTACAGTAGCTTAATCGTGCCACCACGAGGGGCGTTACCAGGCTTACAATACGCTTATACCCCACCCTAGCCCATTTTTAGGAAGTGTGGCAGAGAAAGGGAAAAACAGCACGAAATAAAGAAATAACTCTTTGAAACAGACAAAATTGTACACAGCTCCAAACTGAAAGCATTTGCAAACGACAAATTGATGTTTCGTAAATGATGGGATTTTAAAAGGTTACGAAACGTTGTTTGAAAGGGAGAAAACGATGTTTACCAACAATTTCTCCTTTTCCCACAATGTTTTCCAAACCCTCTACTTATGAATAAGACATGCTCTGTGAAAAGGGCTTTAATGTATCTGCAAAAAGTATCGACCAAGGTCAGCCTGCACAGTTCGCGCAAGCTGACCTGAGTCGAAACTTTTTGCTATTGGTCAATTTTCTGCATGTCAAAGGACCAGTGTTACATACGCTTCAATCGTTTGTTAGACAAAATGGATTTTATAGATCCATAATTCTGTGATGACTTGCTTGGTATCAAATGTAGGGCGTTCTAAAGTTTCAGCGTTGAAAAGCTAATGATTTTGGTATATCAGTTCAAGGCACAGTTGGTTGCAAGCCGTTATTTGGGTATGATGATCTGGGGCGGTATTCACAAAACCATTCTACAATGATCGACCGATTTTACATCCGAATTGATCTATCATTTAACTAGTTAATCAAGGCCTCGTCTTTGGACTATCAGAGTCCAAAAATGGTTGTTTATGCCCTATTTACGTTATAAATGTAGACCGTATTTGAATAAGGTAAACTGAATTTCAGACCTTTTGACAAGTACTGAGTCATATGCAGCAACCATTCTTAATCAAAGCACTGAAAGGACTCTAAGTTGGAGTGGGTTTAAAATCCAACAAAGTTGAAATCCAACTGTCATACCAAATAATAAGCGTGTAGTGCTACACTGTATGCAAGAAAGAAGCCTGGTTGTTCTGTTCTATGTATTTTATAAAATCTATAGACACCTGATTCAGCTGAATGTCGGTTCAGAACATAACTTTTTCATTTTGACTCTCTTATTTCCTTAATCCTTGAGTAGACCTCTCTTGTAATAAGTAATGTCTTTGCCTGTAAAGAATGACCTTTTTTTGGGGGGGGGGGGGGAAAGAGAGGTGCTTTGCTTCTTTTCTCGATGAAGTTTTATAGCAATACAGGCTTCTTAGAGATAAGTGTTCTATCAAGGCCAATCATAATATCTCATTTATCTATAAGGAAGTGGAGCAATACAAGCCCACAGGACTTTTTTGTTTAATTTTGTTGTTGTTGCTGCTGTTCTCTCTCTCTCTCTCTCTCTCTCTCTCTCTCTCCACTTTTGTTTCGTTTCATTTATGAAAAATAGTGCCGTTTTCTCATGGGACAGCTCCAAAATCGGAAGAATTGTTTTCATTAATTCGCACAAAATTGAAAAAAAAAAAAAAAAAAAAATGAAATAAAATAAAATAAATTGACAACTATTCAATGATACCATTTTTGGCAAAACACATTTGACAACTTATACACTTGCATCAAAATTATCATAGTACATGTACATGTATTTTTACCAATATACAACAGATCATTCATACTATGAATATGGACCAGACAAAAGTTTAACTCTTCTCCCACCCTTTGCAACCATGAATGTATTTTGCGGAGCATGTGAAGCAAGATCAGCCTGCATGTACTTGGAGTCTGATCTTACACGAGACAATCTGCTGCTCTGTTAGTAGTTTTAGTTATATTAACCCAATCAAATGTCAATAAACTTAACAAAATATACGTTTGAAACAATCAAGAAGTTATATTAGGTGGATAAGTGTTAAAGCTTTCATTACCTCTGTCACAGGTAGATATTTATAAAGAACTAGAAAAGAACTGAGTAACATTTTGCCAAACAATTTTTAGTTTTAACGACCCGATGGAGTGTTAAATTTAAACAGAAGATACTTCAAGGATTCTATACAGAGAAAAATGGATACAATCTATGGAGGGGTATTTGAGATAACTCAGTTTTACTAGTAAAATTTTTAAGTTTTCGGCATTTTTGTGAATACGAAATTACCCTTTCTACAAAAATGTAAATGAAAATCAAATTTTCTAAATGTTAGATGAAGATATACAAACATGTATCTCCGGTTTTATATAAATTATGGAACCAACGCTGTCTGAAAACGTTATTATCATTTTCAATCAAGTCACAATTTCTTTTACCATGGACTATAAGGCATTTACCAATAAAAAGAATACGTCCAAATATATATTTTTTTAATATGTGAAAACAGTTCATTTCTATGGAGGAATTAAAACTATAGAAATCGTCCTTAACGAAATTATTATTATATATCAAAGCCATTTGACGAATGTCAAATTCTTCCTATCATATTATAAAAGGAGCACATCAAAGAGACAAATATATGGCCAAAAAATACTTTCCTTCGCAGAAAAATATGAGGCTGGGTAGAACAAAAAAAAAAAACATTCTTCTGCCTATAGGTGAAACCTACTCAAACAAATATGTCTGTTCCACCTTCTTGCCCAGCGGTTCGCCCTGTATGTAAGAATATACTTCAAACTGGTCATTGTTGTACATTATACAAAAATACGCCTAAGTGTATTAGGAGAGGTAACCAGTACAGGTATTCTCTAGTTCCTCTTAGCACACTTGAAATTAACCCTTTTCGAAACGACACTTTTCTGTTTGACATTTTTTACTTTTGACGCGCAGGCTAACTCGGGTTGAAACTTTTCGCTACTTGTCAATTTCCTGCATGTCAAAGGATCAGCCTACCTCATGATTCAGTCGGTTTTTAGAAAAATGGATTTTATAGATCCATAATCATACGTTGACTTGTCTAGTACGATGCATCATGGAGATGCATTAAACTTTTTTTTTTTTTGCCATAGCACGGCCCATTATTATGTCAGACCAGTGGAAATAGCTCAAGAGGTTAGACTTAAGACAGAAGCTACAAGTCAAGCTACAAGTCCAGGCACACTTGAGGTGGCAAGCTCTATTCCGTTGGCTGGCCAACTGATAAAAAAAAACAAAAACCTTTCGGATGAGACGCTAAACATGGGTACCAAATACACTTGCAATCGAGGTTTAAGTGACACTGACCACCAGCCACAAAAAAAAATCGATGATTAAATTATAAAAATATGATTTCTCCACTGAACCTATGTTGTGAGAATACATTAGAACTTTCTGGAAGAGAAAATACTGATGAATATCAGTAACATAGGTTTAAGTAACGAAATGAGAAGCCCCTACTTTTTCGACAAAAACGTGAGTACCACATAATATTGCCTCTATTGAAATAATTATATTGTAAAGTAGGGGAACCAATCGAAGCAGAAACGCTGCATAAATCTTCAGTGCTATTTAAACCAGAATGATTGTCTCCCTTTGGCTCAAGACGAATGAACAGTAAACATTTTCGCTGTCAGGTCATAGGAATCAAGCCCTCAGTACATTCAGGTATTGTAACAGTTTTCCTGACATAATGCCTTTCCTGTGATGCTTTTCCCCGCAGATTGTATAAAGGCATTAGCGGCACTCTGGCAAAAATGTGATTTAACACATCTCCGTGATGCAGTATATCAAGCATGTCATCATATAATTATGGATCCACCGAAACCATTTTATCACGCAGAGAATTTACAAATATCGAAAACGAGCGATCGAGACAATTTCCTTGTTTGGTGTAAGGTTTGCTGAAAGTTTGAAGAAAAAAGGAAGTTGGCTAATTTATTCTCCTATCTTGTAACTCGACACGAAAAGAACAGAGAAGAAATCCAGAGCAGTACCAGTTGCTCATTTGTCTTGCAAGAGCCCACTAGTCCTTAGGTTTGCGAGTTCTAGTCTTCGGTGAAGCCAAAAATCTTTTCGAGCAATAATAGAGGTCATAGCGACATACCCCTCTCACTGGTGATTACTGGTTCGGTTTTGTCTATGGGTTATAATGAGTAATATACAAAGCATCAATAAAAGAACTCTTGGAGAGAATTAATATGTACACCGTGCGCCGTGATGCAACGCAAAACGGTAAAAACCTAGTGTTGAACACAAACAAAACACAAAGAACAACTAAAACTTTCAAAATTCACACTGAAAATTAGTCTGTGAATTTTTCGTCCCTTTTGGGTCCTCCAGAGCTCAGTAGTAAAAGTGTGCAGTTCGTTACCTGGAAGTCCGGGTCTGGATTCCTATCCTAAGCTCAGGTGTTTTTTTTTTGAAGTGTCCTAGAGTGAGACACTTCAGAGCCCTGGCCTATCACTGGAGACCTCAAGTACACGCATGATTAAGCAAGTTTTTGCCGTGAGATGACTGAAATAATTTTGAAAATGGTGTAAAACACCATATAAAAGTATCTTGCCTTTTACTCTTTCACTGGAAATGGCTACTTAAATAACTTATTCAGATTGCGTAGAACAAGATCCCACAGCACGGCACGTACCGTCTCATCTTGGATCTTTTTCATCCGCTACCTGAAACTGAATTTTAACGGAATTCGTTTTCAATTGCTGTAGTAACCTACTTCGAGACCTCGCCAGAAAATCGAATTAACTTCGTTGCCAGTGAAAGAGTGAATACTGGGCCTTTGAAAATAAAAGACAGTTTCATTAGGTCTGATTGATGATTCGTGAAAAGTGCAGTTTGATAATCGATACATGTTTAGCTTATAAACCCACTCTGGAAGTATTTTCCATCTTTGAGGCGATTACTATTGAAGAAATCCTGGCAAGATGAGAAAAAGGGATATAGCAAAATAGATATTACATTTATTCTGTATTCACCGATCGATCACCAATTTATAAATAAATGAGCCATGCCCTGTGAAAATGAGGTTTATTGTGTCTGGAAAAAGTATCGACTCATGTCAGCCTGCGCAGCCCGCGCAGGCTGACCTGAGTCGAAACTTTTTGCTTTTGGCCAATTTGTGCATGTCCAAGAAGCATTCTACTTCGGGATTCAGTCGGTTGTTAGACAAAATGGATTGTATGGATGTATGATTATCACTCGTCACAACTCGGCCGATTCCGTACCTACATCTAACCTCGTCCGTATGAAGGAGGCTTCCATTTTGAACTACCAATCACATGATCTTAAACATGGCGGCGCCCCTGTAGATCGCTTAGCAACGACATGAACAACCACGGTGAAGTTATTCACTTCTATCGATCCGTCGATGAAAGCTCCTAACGGAATTGATAAACCACGCTAAAAATTGAATATACGAACTGTTTGCCGACTGAAATATTCTTAGAAAGATAACGATAAAAAATTTACTCATGTTTTCTTTTTTAAGAGGAGCCTTACAATTTCAATAACGGTAAAGCGGTGTGCTTCCGGAGATGTGCGAAATGTACCGTGTAGGTGCATATCAAGCTACGTGATACAGCCGAGGGATCACCCGAGGTATGCCGAATGGTATGATTATGTGATGCCTTGCTTGGTATTGTACATCACAGAGATGCATTAAACTTGTTCTGTCAGAGCATGGCTCAAATAAATGTAAACATTGTGCGTGTTAACTATAGTGAAACAAAGTAATGCTTAATTAGCAGAAAAAAAAAAAAAAAAAAAATACAGAAAACACCGTTGTTCAGTTTGTAAACGAGCTTGGTATTCATATTTTACGACATTCAGCGGATATCTCTTTCGCGTGTCAATTTGATATTTCAGATCGGAGATCAAACTGTACGATCTCTGCAGTCTGCTCTTGATCTAATCTGTTCTCAACCCTGTCAGCAAAAATGATTAAGAATTTCCCAATACTGTTGGTTTTAAAAGTGATATTGTGAAGTGTTTGGATTAACACTGATGTAGAAAGTTCTTTAATTTAGAATTATGGTGCATTCATACTCGGCTGTCGAAATAAACATGCATGTAGCAATCAATGTTCATTAATGCTATATAACCATTTTGTCTAGAGGACATATCCGGATGCATCGTTTGGCATTTTTACGTCCCATCTATCACCACAGTATCATAGGTCAATTATTATCATCGTTTACTGCTTTACTGCGCAAGAATACAAAGTTGCCAAAATAGACATGGCTGAAGTAGTTCCCCGGAGACAGAATTTTTGACATCCGATTTTTTTACCTGAAAGTTTTTGTTACACCTCACTGTGCAGCGTTTATTATCATTAGGCCCATAGTGGTCTTATAATTCTAAAATAAAATGTTATGTAACGTTTTGCTATTTATTTGGTCTTGCTATTTATAGTTCAATCCCCACTGTACAATAGGTAAGCATTCAGCATTACGCGAAAGAAATAGCTTTCCATCTTATCGTAGTGCTCGCATTTAATTTAAACGTAACGATCCCGTAGGACTCAAACTTTAACCCTGATGAACCATCAAAAACCTCACGAAAGCATGAATGTACGAGTGTAACTGGGAAAAGCAAAGTTAAAACATGTGTAACTGACCAGGTAGCGAAAACTGTCGGCTCAACAAGGGTGTGCAGGCTAATCTTTGCCTACACTTTTCACATGGGGCTTTAGAAATCACGGTACGATGAAAACGAGTTCTTTATAAAGGATTAATATTCGATCTAAATTGATATTTGACAAATGGAAACTTTAATGTCCTATCCACGTTGCATTGAGATGCACGTAATGATCGTTTCTATTAATCCTTATTTCTTAGGTGTGGGACCATGGATTTATTTGCGGATGGTATAGACCAAAATCAGACTGCACATACGTGCAGTCTGATCTTGGTCTATACCATCAGCAATTTTATTAAAGATTCCAATCATACCATTTCAATAAGTACCTTTATACTTACAAAATATAATATTGTAATGATGCTTATACAGCATTAATTTAACATGTTTAGTATTAAGGGATTTACGATTGCTTCTATTCGTCGCTGAGGTAACGACGTATGAAATTTTCTTAATAATAAATTGGAGAATTTGCTTCGGAACCATGAGCCCATTGAGCGAACCCATTTGTCGATGGTAATCTCTGATTTTAACATGATTGATCACAAGTTTAGTGCTTTCAATGAGCAAATATAACGGGAAAGGCTTTTTTCAGTTTGAGAAGAAAAATGAATTGCATTGCACAAGTTCTTCTTTAATATTTCATTAACAGAAAGAAATATGCGATGGCGACTCACACTTCTGATTTTCTTATTCGACCTTAAACGGCTAAGAAAAAAAATCAAATGAAACTTTCGGGCAAAACTGAAAATTGAAATACGGGAATTTCGAAGCTCTTTTTGCCGGAAAAATGTCACCATTTCAAACAGTTTACATTCAAGATCAGAGTACGCGTTTTGTGTAGTCATGATCTTTGTCTAAACTGAACGCAAAAGCGTAATGAGTTATGCTATATCTTTACCAGCAGTAAGCAATAAGTTCCTGTGATAACTTAGCACCTATTCATGTTTTCCTGGAGGTTCTTTGCCAGTCATATGCAAAACACTCAGCTTCGAACAACTTAATGCTTTCCCAACCATGTGTTCTGTCGACATAATGGCTGATCCACCGTTGTTAACCCTTTCCCAAACAAGCCTTGGTTTTCACGTGTCTGCAGTTCAAGTCTTTTTGAAAACACTGTGGAAAAAGGAGAAATTGCTCGTAACGAGCAATTTCTCCTTTTCCCAAAGTGTTTTCTACCCTTTTTGGAGAACTATGCACCATTTTCATCAAATTTAAAATTGTCGTCTGCAAACTCTTTCAGTTTGGAAGAGTCTAAAATTTGTCGTTTGGGAAAGGGTTAAAGGCATTGAAAGTGCCAATTTTGGTTTTATAATTGTTGTGGTTGACGTAAAATGATGTAAATCAAACTAATAAATATGGACCATGCTTTGTCAATGCGATGCATTAAGCCCTCTTTTGCCAGAGTATGGCTCAAATGTATTTGTTTTCTTTGCAACAATAAAGAAATTGCACATGTACACGCTGTAAAAAGGTGCAATGTTTGGTTTTTAAATAATGGGAAGATCGTTTGCAGTCCGTGACTCCTTCTTTTATAATTACATCAGATATGACGTCACCGTACTGATTGGAATACGAATCCTCGTTATCTATCATATGACATTCCCACAAATCTTGGCGAAACTCTCGCGCGAAGTATAGAAATATCTTAAGAGGCTGCGTAGCCCATTAAGGAAATACCGTTGGATGCTTTTTCTTACTTTTGTCTGTCTTCTTTTTCGATGATTTGCCACCATCGCTTTATTTGATTCAGTGATAAATCAATTTTGAACTTTGGTGAGATAGTGAAAGCTTGAATAGCTCCCTTTAACCCTTTCAGCGCCATAGGCGAAAACATGGAATTTTGCGGACGGCATAGATCAAGATCAGACTGCACAGAACCTGCAGTCTGATCTTTGATCTATGCCCTCCGCTTGTTTGGTCATGCCTATATGATAAAAATCTTCCGGAGACTCAGTGGACTGTATTTACAGCCGTCAAAAGAAGCAAAGTTTGTTCATTTGGCGCCGAAAGAGTTAAGTACATGTACCAACCAATTCATTTTAAGTGTTTGGCAGACGACAAAAACTTAGGCTAGTCCTAATTAAAAGCATTTACAGACAACAAATTAGACGTGGCTCGAAGAACGAGATTTGAGGGTAAAGCAGAAGTTGCTGTTTTCCAGTAGTTTCTACTTTTCCCCAATTTTTTCATAAGCATATGTGAGAAAATGTTTGGTGAAGGGTTAAAACTTACCAACTTTCCTGGTGCACCATTTTTTAGATTTAGAATTCTGATTTCAGTCTTAAATGGCTGTTATCTGCGGCCCATGTCTTTCTCTTTGAAGCACAATGAGGTCCTGGAATCACTTACTGTTGTATATTAAGTTCTAAGTCTTATTCTTGAAAATTTTCTAAATGTCAAAGTGACGCAATTTCTAACTGGCTAAACCAAATGGTTTGGCCAAACCAAATGGTGTTGCCAATCAAAACTTGCGTTACTTTCTGAATTTAGGATAAGACGTGGAATGCAAATAAGAATTGATGGTGAATACGGACCCCAGTATCTCTATGCGATTACAAGAAGTCGTCGATCGATGTTTTGAAAACAGAAGTTTGAAGGCGTTTTGGCCGGCAAATGATTTGCATTTATATTTCTTTTGGCAACGTTGTATTACCATTTCATCTCGGCTGACGCCTGTCTCGTTAACCCATTACCCCAGAAGTACGAAGATTTACGAGATTTTACAAGTACCGTCTCTCGGTAATTTTTTGAAATCTTAAATGGCGGTTGCGCATTGTTTCGAAACCGAGACAATGTGGCAGTATTATTTGTAACAAGACAATTTGTTATCGCACCTTGACAATTGGTACCAGGGGGACAATGAGAATTATTGGTACCTACATGTGGTACCCAGAGTAACTCGCACCTTGGATAATCTGTACTCAGGGCAACCCTTTTTTTTTTACATGGAACAATTTGTATCAGGACAATCGGTACCTGGGACAATGTGTATCCAGGACAACTCATATTTAGGACAAGTTGTATCATGGAGAACTGGTATTTAGAACAATTTGCACCAAGGAAAATTCGTAACCAAAATCTTTTGTACTGGCAACCGCCATCATCAATCGAGGATTCCTTCATCCTTAGGCTGCCAAGCGCGACCCAGGGCGCTTCGCAGACAGTGTACATCACGATCAGACTGCACAAAACGTGAAGTCTGACCTTTGATCTACGCTATCCGATACGCTATTTTCTTTCTGGTGTAATCAACTTTGAAACGCAATATTTGGGTTTTTTTCTTATTGAATGGAAATGTTCGTTTCACTTACATGTATTTAGCAGTTTAAGGGTTACAGGGGTATATCACCATCGGCATGATTGTCTGAGGCATGAGTAGTTCTACGTGCATTATGTCTCTCGGTGCAAATTGCCTTGTTACAATATTTCCGAAGTACGAATTGTCTTGGTACAAATTATCCAGGTACGATTTTTTCTATAATCAATGTGAGGATGGAATTCACAATTTCGTATGAAATCAGCACCAAACGTTGGTCCACAGCTGCTCAACAGCCGAAGTAAGTTTGATGACAGCAGGATGTAAGACGATTGCTTAACTATTTACTGAACGACTAAATTTCAGACTTGTCTGGTTTTGATGCACCTACAGACGACAACTTAATTATCGCTCAAATGGTGCAATTTGTTTGAAATAAGACAAAAATTGCTGTGGGAAACGAGAAAATGCTGTTCGCCAGCATTCCCGTTTTTCACACAATGCTTTTGTGGGATCAAAGTGTTTTAGTAGAGTTTTGTGGGTCTGTGAGATCATTCACCAGGTTAATTAGGATAACTAACGGGAATTGTCTTTAAAAGGATATCAGTTGTTTTTCTTTTTCTCACAACCTTTGCATAATATGACAATGTTTACGTAGGGTTTTCAGAGTCGTACAAACAAGGGTCCACTAACAAGTATCAAGTATGAAATCAAGGTTTCGTACTGAGCTATGCAAATGACACTGTGCTTTGATACTTTCATAGGGAGGACCGTACATTAACTTATGTGCTTCATTTTCTATTTTTTCTTTAAAACGAAGCTCGTCCACAAAACGCGATCCCTGCTATCGTCTGTTTCTGACAATGGCAATAAATGTTGCCACAGATTGCTCTTTACAGGCATTTGCTTCTGTTCTCATAATCTTTTAAATACCATTTTTAAAGAATGACAATTTCTTTTCATCTCACATGTTTTCTTCAAGAAATTCTTTAAGGGTTTTTGTTTCATTTAAACTGACGTATGTGGATTTTTTTCATATCAAATCACATTGACAATAGTATAGTGCTGAAAAGAAAACCAGTACTAGTGAAATAAATAAATAAATAAATTGATTTTTAAAAAAGCAGGAAAAAAGATGAATTCGGGAAAAAAGGAAAAAAAAAAAAAAAAAATGTGGAAAAAAAAACGTAGATCTATTTCCTATAAACATATAAGACACGTATTAAGTTGTCGCAAGGTCTATGTAAAGGTCGCATGATAACTAACATGAGTCGATCATGTGAGGCCATATGCAAATAAATGCGGAGATATCATATCCGGTGCCATAAATATAGATGGAGTTTCCAATTTTGGAACGACTCTGTCCTTTTTACATCCCAGTTCCATGATGTACGAGGAACTGCTCATTACTGTCAAAAACAACGAATGTTTGATTATGTAAAGCAAAATACACTAGAAATTTTCAACAGAAAGTTTCATTCTAGAGAACTTCCAAAAAATGTTTAAAGCACACTGCTAAATCTCACTACCACCCTTTGGCTCTTTATCAAACGATAACATTTTGTATCAAATTAAAAATATTCACAGACAACTAAATAAATGCAGCTCAGCTGATGGTGATTGTCTTTGAAAGGGTAAAAAACATTGTGGGAAAAGGAGAAAATGCTGGTTACTATTTTCTCCTTTTCCAACGATGTTTTCAAAAGCCTTTTTCCCCATTTGGTAAAACTCGGGATTGCTTGTTACAGTATTAAAACTAGCCCGTATAACAATAATTGGTTAAAGCGCTATCGGCGAATCTAAGCAAAACAATTTGCCACAACGCTCGGGATTTGACTCCGGCAAGATGTCATCGATCAAACCGCGGTGAAAGGTTGATTAGAAGAAGAAATCTGTCTCTTCTGTCTGTATCAATGCCATTGGTTTTTGAAAATCCCTATTTTGTTCTATAAGTACATGTATTCATACGCAAGACAATTATGTTTTTGTCTTACGGAATACTGTACAAGAGAGTTTCACCAAAGAGAATTATTTTGCGATTGTTTTTTTTTTTTTGAAAATGTCTATTTATTTCTAAAGTACATGTACATGGCTCTATTCATAAACCAGAGAAATATGTGTGTTTTTATGATTTACATGTAGCAGAGAGTTTCACTAAGAAAGAATTATTTCGTAATTTGTTTTTGAAAATGTCTACTTCTAAAAGTGCATGTATTCATACGCCAGAAAACTTTGTGTCTTATAAACCAAATGAAGCAAACAGTTTTATTAAAAATGATTATTTGTAATTAAGTGTATATGTTAGCGTAGAGAGGTTTTTCACTGAGGTGCAAAATGAGCCATGCTCTATGGAAAGGGGCCTGCAGTTTGCGCAGGCTGAGATGGGTCGAAACTTTTGACTATTTGTAAAATATCCTCGAGGCAATGGGCAATTCTACCTGAAGGTCACGTTGATTGTGGGGCTTCATGGGTTTTATGGATCGATAATCATGACATGATTTGCTTGGTATAATGCATTACGATGATGCATCAAGCCCACTTTTGCCAGAACATGACTCAAATGTTGATTGATTATTACTACCAATGAAGATAAAAATCACTACCTTTTGTCTTCTTCTGGAACTCATAGCTCTGTTTAATATGATCTTGATTTATGCATTCGCTAAAGTGTTAAGACCTTCCTTGAATTACGAAGAAAAAAAAAAGGAAATGATAAAGGTACACGCTTAACTATATAAAATATTGGTGGAGGGCGGTTGGTATAGATCCTCACTCTTTTTCAAAATAAATAAGTCATGCTCTAGCAAAAGGCTCTTAAATGAAATTCCCAAATGTACTATACCAAGCATGTTATCAGAGTATTATGAATCCATAAAATCCACTTTGTATGACAACCGATGGTATAATGAGGTAAACTGGTCCTTTGGCATGCAGAAAATTTACCAAAAAGCAAAACTTTTCGACCCAGGTCAGCCTGCGTTGACTCCACAGGCTGACACCTGGGTCGATACTTTTTTGCCGATGCATTATGCTCTCCTTTTCACAAAGCATGGCTCAATGGATTTAGCTCCATGTAGATCCCTCTGGATCCACGCAAGATAAAGACCACTAAGAAAAGGAACTTGTCCAAGAGTTTTTCATCTTTTTCATCATTCCACAAATGTTTTGCATTGAGACAAGTCTAAAATTTTGTAGTTGAGTGAAACAGTGAAATTCGTAACATGACGCCACTTAATTATTTCTTTTTCATTTCTCTGAATTTCAATTCAATATCAGGACCTCCTGTTTTTCAACATTTTTTCTTGTTTGGATTGATTTGCATCAGGTCATTTTAAACTAAAATAAACATATCTCCCATTTTAAGCATATTGATGCACTGCAATTGATAGCGGTTTCTCCTTTCACACGCAAACTCGATTTCTTTGGAAGGATATGCAAAAAAGGTAGTCTCTAGCTCAGGAAAAAACAACGTTAGAAGGCACTTGCTGTGATAAATGATTTGCATATATATTTCCAAGACACACTGTAATTATCGTTGCAATTTAAAGGACGCTTTTCTCGTAAATCACAGTTTAATCGTCTTGCACCGCATCTTTTTCCTGTTGGGAATGAGACGAAGTCACCGACCCTTTCACTGCAAATTGCGAATGGGATAGCTTTTGCAGACGGCGTAGATCGACGGTCAGAATGACTGCACAGAACGGGCAGTCTGATCTTGGATCAACGCTGTCCGCTCCCTGATGCAAAGTCATGACCAAAAGCATTTTAATTACAAAGGAAATATACTTTTAAAGCTCGAAAAAGTGGAATTGGTTATAGCAAGTGTTAACCCTTATCCTGCTAAATAAAAGAAATGAAACTTTCAAGTCAATATTAAAAACCCAAATTTCAACATTCAAAGGTATTCTTGGAGGAGAGATATCCCCTTATCCCGTTATCGGACAATGGAGAGCCAAGATCAGACTGCACGTTCTGTGCAGTCTGATCTTGATCTATGTTGTCCGCAAAAGGTCATTGAGTCGAGCTTAGCAGCCTAAAGGTTAAAGGGACGACACACAATTTAAAATGTCTTTGCATGCACAGTAAATGTATCAGTAGACACCAATATGCAGCGTTACTTAACGACAAAATTGTAAATTGTTCAATACTGAAAGCTTTTGCAGACGACAAATTAGATATGGCTCAAAGGATAAGAGTTACATGTGACAGAACACATTAAAGGTGAAAATGTTCGTTCCCAGCATTTTCTACTTATTCTACTAGGTTTTCCCAAAAGTCTTTCTATAGGTCCGTAAAAAAACACGGAACTGTTTGGTAAAAGT
Organism: Tridacna gigas; assembly: GCA_945859785.2. Lineage (NCBI taxonomy): Eukaryota > Metazoa > Mollusca > Bivalvia > Cardiida > Cardiidae > Tridacna > Tridacna gigas. Next base: position 61,777,466 of record OX244034.2, on the reverse strand, counting down.
TTCATCGCTTTGCATTGCATTGTCCTTTCCCTATAACAAGTACAACAACTCGCAACTTGGAGGTACATGTATCTTTATTCTAACGCAACTATTCACAGTGGACGTTTATAGTCGATAGAAAAGCTACAGTGTCTTTCAAAGATACCCTTGTTCACACTGTAATAAACTGTAATAAACTGCTTGCGATAAGTATTATACACATAATGTTGTAAAGCATTGTATGGCATAAATTATGTGTCAAAGATATTGGTGTGTTTCTATTATAAAGCATTGTGTGATATTATGTCAAAGATATTGATTTTTTTTAATATAAAACATTGTATGACATTATGTGCCGAAGACGTTGATGCGTTTTTCATTTCTTCCGAAACTTGACTTACATACGCACATATACATATTCAACCGTCAAAATCGGTCACTATGGCAAATCTTGGCTTTATAATATACTGAAAGGAAAAAGAAACGCATAGGTATTAATTTGGAAAACCTACATATGACAAACAAAGTCAGTTTTTGCTCATCGACTAACATTACGGACAACAGTTATATAAACATGTCAAACTCACTGAAGCCACACAATCACGCACGTGCATTGTTGATGAGCACTTTTCCTATTCCGCACGTTCAATTCGCCAGCCGTGGACTAAACACAGTAAACAGTCATATTACACGGAGCCTTGATATGATTTGGATCAAATCCATTAAACATTGTTCGGATATGTAACGTTGTAAAAATGCCACGGCTACGTGAAAGAGACAGAGGACATGCAATTGACTTGTTAACGCAAGGCCTTTCACAGTCCAGGGTCGCCAGACAGTTTGGTGTTGCCCAGTCAACTGTGAGCCGACTTCTGCAATGTTTACTTCAAACAGGAAGGTTAGTGGACAGGCCTCGAAGTGGACGTCCCCGTGAGACGAACAGACGTCAGAATTGTGCCATACGTTTGGCACATCTGCGGGACCGCTTCAGGATGGCGGTTGAAACAGCGGCAAACACACACCAGAACGACGCATTAGAAGAATAGATCCCAAAACTGTGAGAAACCGATTGAAGGAAACAGGCTTGTACGCGAGACGACCCTACGTTGGACCCCAGCTCACGCAAAGAAGACGTCAGATCAGGATGAACTGTTTGCGACGACAGAGTCTTCGTCAGTTTCCTATGCACCGTTGGAGACAAATCCTGTTTAGTGATGAGTCGCGCTTCTCTCTATACCGTGCTGATGGACGTAAACGTGTGCATAGACGTCGAGGCGAAAGATTCACGGACGCGTGCGTCACGGAAACAGACAGATTTTGGTGGTGGTTCAGTAATGGTGTAGGGTGGCATTGTTTATGGACTCAACGCCTCTAATTGTGCTGCACGGAAATTTAAACGCAGTTCAGTACAGAGACCGAATTCTTCGTCAGTGCCTTGTTCTGTTTGTGAGGCAGCAGGACAATCTGACTTTCCAACAAGATAACGCCAGGCCGCATGTTGCATGTTAACCAAGAACAATGTGATTCCGATGGAATGGCCATCATGTAGTCCAGATTTATCCCCATAGAGCATCTGTGGGACGAGCTTGACAGACATGTAAGGTCACGACGTTACATTCTCAATAACGTCCAACAACTGACGGTTGCCTAACAAGAGCAATGGAACAACGAGCCAGTAAGAAAGATCAACAGCCTGATCAACTCCATGGCCGATAGGTTACGAGAAGCAATGCGCGCAAATGGGGGCCACACCCATTATTGACATTGAACTATTATTTTGATTTCAACAACTCATACCTCCAAACACTTAAACAGCTATTTGGCGTATGCTAAGCATTATGTGACATTGAAATTTTAAGATTTTCTTTAAAGATGAATTTGAAATAAAATGAAATCAACAAACGGAATTGAAACACTATACTTCATGAAATGTATTTAAATGAATTTAGATATGCATTTCTTTTTCCTTTCAGTACAGTTAATTTCGACATTAACCCTTAGGATGCTAAGCGCGACTGACTGACCTTTTGCGGACAGTGCAGATCAAGACCAGACTGCAGAGAGCAGTCTGATTTGGATCTTCACTGTCCGACAAGGAGATATTTTTTCTCCAAAAAGTAAGTTTGAAGTAGCATTATTTGAGTTTTTTACTATCGGCTTGAAAGTTTTATTAAACTTATTTAGCAGCTAAAGGGTTACTGTGTTGACCAACATCTAGGACAAACTCCGAAGGCTCGTATTCACCACTTATGCTTAATTTCATTCTTGGTCTTACTCTAGATTAAGAGAGTACCGCGTATCGCATCTTCTGATCGGCTAAACCAGATTCTGATTGGCTAAACCATTTGGTTAAGCCAGTCAGATCTTGCGTTATCTCCAAAATTAGAAAAGCTTTAAATAAATACTACGTATGTTCTTAAGAATAGTTGGTGAATAAGGAACCACAGACTACCAAAGAAGTCGACCCTGTAATCTTCATGGAATTTTTCACATGCACAGGCGTAATGATTTTTTTTTTTTTTCCTTCTTAAACAGCTAAACGATAACAAGAAATATCTTTAAGAAAGATAAACGGCGTAAATTTGCCAGCAAATATGCAGGGGGTCGTAAAGTAAACATGTCTGCATTTTTGACCAATGACAAATTTCTACTCATTCATTTGCTACCAGTACCAAATGATAAGGTCAAAATCCAGCACATTCAGCTACACCGAACAAGAATCTGATACTCGTCTGCATTGTGACACAATCTCGATTAAATTTGTCGCGAAATGCTGTTTTGACTAACATTGTTTACTATACTTCTCTATCTAAAGCAGGATACCATTCGATTGCCTATAAATTACTGGCTTGGTGATTCCATCTGTATTAGTCAACATGCTATCCTGAAATTAATTAAAATCAGAAACGCCCGAAATAGAATTCCAATTTCGGTCAAAAGCAAAACAAAACCAAACACTTTTCATCCGTGAGTCGAAGCTGATTCTGTTATGGAAATAGAGCTGGCCTGCCTTGCACCCCTATTTGTCACACGATCAAAAGTGCGTCACCGGCTTTTATCTCGTGCTCCTATCTATTCGAAACCACTGCACTTCAGCTATTACTGGTTAACATGTTGCACCACTCTGAAGAGGTCATGACGGTCAAAAATATATATGTAGTCTAATTCGAAAATTTGACGCCAAGCATTTTACAACACCATTTAATCAGAGACAGGAAGGTCAGGTTTAGAATGTGTTTCTGGTGTTGATTGGATGATGTCTGTGCAGAGATATATTCGAAAAGCCTAGTCTGTTGAGGGGCCTTTTTTTAATCATTTTGTGTAGGGCATCGGACGTAATATTATTTGATGGAAACAAACAGCAGAGCCTTGGGATTGCCGAGAACGGTCAGCAGAAGGTCGAATAAAAAAAAAAAAAATTATTCTGCTGTCAATGTACTAAAAACAGCAGTTCATCAGTATGACTGTGATATTCTGTATAACAAATTTGTGATGTAATATCAATATGAGCCATGCTCTGGCAAAAGAGGGGCTTAATGCATCTTTGTGATGCATCATACCAAACAAGACATCACATAGTTAGGGATCCATAAAATCCACTATGTCTAACAACCAATAGTATCATGAGGTAGACTGGTCCTTCGACAAACAGAGAATTGGCCAATAGCGAAAAGTTTCGGCTCAGGTCAGCCTGCTCGGACTGACCCCTTTTCACCGAGCATATCCCATATATTGTTTACTTTGGCAATCCTACTACTTTTCAGTCAATTATAAATCATTTTGCGCTGAATTTATCAAGCTAATGTCATTCTTGTGGCTTCATGCCAAATGAAATACCACTAGCGGGTCTTTGGTCATACCCACCAAATAATTCAAAATTGAATTCGGATTCTAAGATTTGAGACTAGCTATCTGAATGTCTGGAACAGAATATCTTTGAGGAAATCCACTTATCACATAACTCCCCTTGTTGTCAATGTAATGTAGTCATTACGAATTTTCTTGTTTCACACGCGGTTTAGATAAAAAAAATAATGCCGTATCTGGTCAACACTGTAATTATACACTTCATTTCCAAAACATTGCTGACCTAGATGCCTCTGTGATATTAACGGTAAAAACTGGCAATCGTGATAAAGTTGCGAATTTAATCGCTTTTAGTTCCCAAACAAAATCAAGATATATGCATGTTTCTTTGGAAGTATTTTTCGTTCGTAATGTACCTTTCAAAGAAGCCAATAGGCTTCATGTAAATTTCATTACACGTTGTACATATATGCATATGTTTTAACACAGCTTGGACTATAATTGTTACACAGTTATGTGATAAAAAGAATCTGACATTCGTTGGCTTTTGAGGAAAAAATTATTAAACGCGTCCACAAAAAAAAAATTACTAGGCTTAACAAAGACTCGCTTGATAACACATTTTTGTAGACTCGTTTGATAAAATTTTAGCTCAAACACAAACTCATGCCAGATACTATAAATCATTTACATACGTGCAGCTTGTTTACCCCGTAGCCAGCTTACTGCGAGCTCGGGGCTATATTCACCGACTATTCAAAATTGAATTCTTGGTCTAATTCAAGATTAAGAAAGTAACGCATTTTCTGATTGCCTAAACCATTTGGTTTAGCCAATCAGAAATTTCGTTACTTTCAAATTTAAAAGTTCTTGGGAATTAGACAAAGAATATTATCTAAGGTGTCCTTTGCGAAGAGTGCAGATCAACATCGGCTTGGAAGTCCGTACAGTCTGATCTGTTTCCAATCCTTTAAATATTTACTGCTCTTTCAATGATGTACTCACTTACAATCTGTTGCATTGTGAAGCCTCACCAAAACTCATTCGATCAACAATTGCATCCAAAAGGGTGGCTTGTTCTTCTGTGTGTGTGTGTGTGTGTGTGTGTGTGTTTTATACTCAGCCGGATGATGGTCAAGGTCAAAGGAATAAAAGCAAATGACCTTTATCTTGCGTCGATCAATAGAACTAATGAGGTTTTTTCGACCTAGAAAATCAGCGACCGACCCTGAAGTTTATTGAATAACAAAACTTGATATGTCTTCACGTTTTAATGAACTGTATTTATCCGAGACGTGTTTTACGTCTCCGCTTATAGTCTCTTAACTCTTCACCAAACGGCAAGTTTCTCTACTCTTCCAAATTGAGAGGAACTTGTAGACAAAAAACTGAAAGTAGTCCAGGGCATGAAGACATGAAGTCGCTGGTTCGAATCCCTAGCTCGGCCTATTCGTGTCCGAAGGTTGATGTGACATTCGTGGAAACAGGATTTCATTCCTTTCTCACCGCTGGACATTGTTTCAACAATGATCATGTGTAAAAGCAGCAAGTAGTTTTAAAAGAATATTGTTCTAAGTACTCCAGGAAGGTATGGATAGCTGAACTGGCCGTCGCTGAATAATTGACGAATAATGCAAAAAACTGTATTTTACCGTTCAAGCAAAAACAGTCTGATAGCAAAAGACTCTGGTATCATTCTAGTATAAAATATGGACGAGAAACATCAACTACCGTTTAATGCTTGAGCATAAGGCAATACATTGGTACAAGTGGAATCGATCCTTGCGGGAATTCTCACCTTTTGCCACAAGGTTTTTCAAAAGTGGTCTGCTTCAAGTTAAAATGAGTCGTTTATCCATGGAAATGTGTTAAACTGTCTGTCTCTATGTAGGCATTTATCTAAATGGAACGTATTTTCCATTATTGAAAAATCGAATTGTTTCAGTTGGGGAAAAACATTGTCTCCTTTGAATACGTTGCAACATGTATATAGGTCAGTGTAGCTCCAGGACCACACTGCCTGCAATTTGCTGCCAGATCTTGACATACACTGTCAAAAAAATCTTGAAATTCGCTCTGATCAGTCTAATGGCTCAACAATTTTACCAGACGTTAACATTTTAGAGTTGTCCAAATTCAAAGCAATAGGAGACGACAAATGTAATTGGCTGAAATGATAAGATATGCCTTTTAGATGGTAGAAAACATTGTGGGAAAAGGAGAAAATGCTGGTTACCTTCTAATCGTTAAAATACATGATTGTTAGGTAAATACTATCGCTAAGAGAGGAATATCAATTAACCCTTATCCTGCTGAATAAGTTAAATATAACTTTCAGGACGATAGTAAAAACCTGAATAATGTTATTTCAGACTTATATTTTGGAGAACAGTACCTCCTTATCGGACAGTGTAGATTCAAGATGCACTTCCTGTGCAGTCTGATATTGATCTACACTCTTTGCAAAAGGTCAGTGGGTCGCGCTTAGCTGCTTAAGGGTTAATAAACAGCTATTAAGCGAACCATAACCACTGATTAATCTTTTACCGAGAAAACCCATGTTTTAGCAGCCCTCAACACAGGAGGTTTTTGAAAAACAGTGTGGAAAAGCCAGCTATATCTTCTTTTATCACAGTGTTTTTAAAGCTCCTTTCTAAGGATAGTTAAGACACGAAGGTGTTGCGTAAAGAGTTCATATAGCCAAGATAGGAATATCAATTAATGAACAACTATAAACGAACCATAAACACTGATTTACCATTTACCGAAAGATTCCATAATTCAGCAACCTTCACACAGGAGGATTTTGAAAAAAAAGATTGCAATTTCTCCATTTCCCATAATGTTTTGCAAAGGTCCTCTTTCTCAGGGCCTTTCAAACACAAAATAAGATAAAGAGTTTATCCCGCCAAGATAGGAATATCAATTAATGAACAGCTATTAAACGAACCATAAACACTGATTAACAATATAACAATTTAACCAATAACTGTTACCGACTAACCCGTGTTTTAGCGGCCTTAAGGCGGCAGGCTTCTCATAACATTGGGGGAAAGGGAGGAAATACTGGTGACCAGCCTTTTTTGTTTGGCCCAATTTCCGACAAAAGTTTTAACTGTTACAAGGACAAGTGTTGTCATCTGAGCCACACTTAATTTGTCTTCTTCAAATACTATCTTTATAAACAAGTCTGAAAGTTTGTCATCTGGTAAAGAGTTACCAGGAGAGATGGTCCGTAGTTTATTGCGTTTCTTTTGTCTGGGAACTGCGAGATAAGAATAGGAGAAGTGAAATAAAACTATGTGAATTTCTTTTTTTACCACAAAATTATGGCAAACATATTGGATACTTTTGTCGCCTCCCCTACACATATTCCCTAAATATTCTCTATTGCATTCTTATTCTGATTTTCAACAACTTTCAGAATTTCAAACTATTGTAAATTCTGATTGGCTGAGCGAAATGAGCCATGCTCTATGAAAAAGGAGCTTCATGCATCTGCAAATAGTATTGACTCATGTCAGTCTGCGCTGACCGAGCAGGCTGACATGAGTCAAAACCTTTTGCAACCGGTCAGTTTTCTATATGTCAAAGGACCAGTGTACGAGGGTCATCCAGAAATGAATGAGAATTAGTTTGCAACTTTTGATTGAAAAAACATAAGGCCACAAATCTTGGCACGTAACTAAATTAACTCCTTGCGCGTACACCGTTAATTAGCATCGTGACGTCACGTCATTTTTGATGACGTCATCTCAAACAACGTAATGGCGGACGATACGTTCCTTATTATTCAATCGGTTGTTAGACAAAATGGATTTTATGGATCCAGAATTATTTGAAGACTCGCTTGATATAATGCAGCACGGCGATGGTTATTTCGAGAGCATGGCTCAAATAGTTTTACCTCTTAAGAAATGATGTTTCTTTTTTGTTAGACTAAATTTGCTATCTACAATGGTAGGTGGATTAGCGCCGAAGCTATGCTGAATGCTAATATTTAGTACCTTATTATCCCCCACCGAAAGGTGGAGAGATATTGTTTTAGCTTTACTCGTCCGACTGTGCGCCAGTCCGTCTGACTATCCATTCATTTGTTTTTTCGAATGTTTTTTCGTCCGACCTTCTTAAAACAGCTCCTGCTTCTAGACACATTCTCCAATCTATTTGTAAAGTTAGCTAAGAAAAAATGTTTCAAAATTCAAACAGTATTAAATTAGGTCTTTACCGAGTGACCTAAAGTTACACTGAGGCAGAAGGCTTTTACGACCATTGTTGAAAAAGATCACTAACGAACGTTTTGAAAATCAAAGCGCATACATGAATGCAATTTGAGATGCATTTCGACATACAACCTATATATCATCAAGTTTTACTTTCCTCGTAATTTGTTTAGCTCTTTACCAAATAATGCCGAGTTTTTACGACCCTGGTAAAACTTGGCTTTGGAAAACATTGCAGAAAAAGGAGCAAATGCTGGTGACCAGCATTTCATCCCTTTCTCACAATGTTTCCCATTCTTCCAAAGAGAACTGATATGGCCAGCAACATGCGAAATGAGATCTTCGGACATTTGCGTAAAGTGTCGTCCCGGATTAGCCTGCGCAGTCTGCGCGGGCTAATCCGAGAAGGCACTTCACGACTACATAAGATTTTTTCATGCAGTAGACTTTCTTGAAACATAAAATCTCACAAAAACGGGAAGTGTCGTCTCAGATTAGTCACAGACTGCACAGGCTGATCTGGGACGACACTCTTTTACGCATATGTCCGAAGGCCCCTTTTCGTGTGTTGCACGCCATATTGTTTGAGTCATATGATTTGATTTGTTTTCCACAAATGCTTTTCCAAGCGGACCAGTCTGCAATCTTGACGTCTGTCAGATATGAGCCATGCTCTTTTAAAAGAGGGCTTAATGCATCTGCGAAAAGTATCGATCCTGGTCAGCCTGCTCAGTCCGCGAAACTTTTCGCTATTGGTCAATTTTCTACGTGTCAAAGGACCATTCTAGCTCATAATTTGGTTGGTTGTTGAAAATAGTGGGTAGTATGGATCCATATTTATATGATTGCTTGCTTGGTATCATGAATCACGGAGATGCATTCTGCCTCGTTTTCACAGAGTGTGACTCAAATAATTCTAACAGAAGTTCAAACGATATTGGACGGTGTTGGTGGTTCTTTGCAGCCTGATCTTGATCCACATTGTCTACAAAACCAACTCAGAGTCGACTATAGCGGTTGACAGATGCTGGGCAAAATTTACAAAGTGGATTTCTATACTCAGCGAGAAGTGATACACAGTTCCGTAGGATAGAATTTCCGAAGAAATTGAAATGATAACGAATGTTGAGAACTAGCTAATCTCGCATTTTATTGATGTATTCCCAGTAGGTTTGAATCTAGGAAGAAATACAAAAACTTGTACAATTGAAGATTTCCGACCACTAAATTAGTTTTGCTTTTGCATGATGTTTATATCTGATCTGGGCATTCTGGGTACAGGCCCGGACTACTTTTCAAGACGGCAATCAATACAGCGAATTTCAAAATAAAATAAACGTTTACTCAATAAAACGCTACCTCGTACCTACTCATAGTTAGCTAGCATATAGCCTATGCACCAGCCATTCATAAACATAGGCTCGGGAAATAGCCCTGGTACATTTTTTGTTGATAAGTCTGAAAAAAAAAAAACCCCAGATGTACACAACCTGGGCTTCGTTAAATCTATACTTAGAAACTCTATAAAAAGGTTTGCAGTAAACAATGTTTTTTCTTTAAACTACTTTCACCGTTTGAAACAATTAATCTAAAAAAAGAAAATGAAGCCAAAAACAAGCTAGATTTTTTCGCAGAAGTATTGTTTATAGCCATTTTCTCCACTACTACTTTTTTAGCGACAGGGTTTTAGTTTACGCACCGCGTATTAATATTTATCCTGTATAGAATAGTGATGCGTCATAGTAGACGGGTTCAATTTTCGAAGAATATTGACTTGCCCAGACAACGAGGATGTCATTAAGTATGGTTGCTGGTGAATAGGGACTCTGATCTGGACAGGCCTTAAAAGCTCGATATCCTGAGTTTTAATCATAATTCATTAAAGTATCTTCGTAATTATCCTTCAACACAAAGTTCAAAAGAGCGTAATGAAGATTTACGCACACATTTAATTCCTCTATCCTTTTTCATAGCCATATGCGAAATTATGTGCTTTTGCGGATGGCATAGATCCAAGATCAGACTGCACAGAACGTGCAGTCTGATCTTGGATCTATACCGTCCGATTGTTATTAGTTTATGCAAGCCCATAAGATTAAAAAAATATCTCTGAGTTTCAGTGGATTGTATTTTCAGCCGTGGAAAGAGATGTCGACTTTATATAACTGGGTAATAAAGGCTTAATGAGTCTCATTATATCTTTGACATAACGCCAACACATCGCAAAATGCAAACGATTTTTGCGCCAAGCAGCAGATTAATTCCAGAAACACTTTGGTAAAAAGAGAAATTTGTCCGAAAGGAGGATTTTTTTCTCTTGTCACAATAATTTTATAGGTATTTATGAACAAAACCTAAATGCCACCCGATTTTCCATATTTTTAAAGCCGTCTACTTCACAACTGTTACATAGCGTAAGGAGTTTATTTCATCAGTAGCTTCAGGCACGATCATACATTATTTGATCAATAAGTATTCTTCATTAACTCTTCACCACACGACAGTGTTTAAGATCAGCCCAAAATGAAAGCATTTGCAGAAGACACAATAAATGAGGCAACTATATTGGGATGTGTGTCTGTGAAAGTGAGAAAAACATTGTGGTAAAAGGAGAAAATGCTGGTTACAAGCATTTTGTTCTGTTCCCTAAATGTTTGAAAATAGCTGTTTTTGTCTGGGGTGTTAAACCTCCGGACTGTGTGGTAAATGGTTAATGCCTTTATTTCATCCTTTACATGACTGATTGATTTTTCCGTTTGTTTATCGTTGCTACTGGTCGCCCATATGGGTGCTAGTGATGTTACAAGGCTGCTAGTGATGTTAAAGCGGATAGTGCAAGTAACAGGACGAAAACCTCTCTAAGTTCATTGATTGAATGGTGTTGCGCCGCTTTCAACATTATTTCAGTCATATCACCAAGTCGACAGCTCACATATTCATGTATTTCCTGGGTTTCATCAGAACTAGTCAAGGGCTCTGAAGTGTCTTGCCCAAGGACACTCCAACATAACACCCGGTGGATCCTGTGAGGCTCAAACCCGGAGCCTCCAGGTTGAGGGTCCTACACTTTACCACTGAGCCACGCAGGATCCCTTCTCACCCTAAGTTACGCCTGGTTCTTTAACGTAATCGGTGTATAACACCGTCACATGGACCTCTGTCTAACGTCTCTTACGAAAGGCCCGCCCGGGTAGCCCAATCTTTAGTGTATCTAACTCGTGACCTGGTGGTTGCGAGCTCGATTCCCGGTTGAGAAAAACTTTCCTTCCGGCGATTTTTCGCCTCTCACCTCTGATGCCAATACAAACAAAACAAGCTCTTACGAAAGATTATTAGTAATTTTTTAGCTGGCCAGCCTCTTGGCTAATAAGTCTCACGGCCTACCACTTAAGCTATTCGAGCTGATTCCTTTATGTGGTGCCGGCATATATCAATGGGCCATACTCATGCAAAAAGGGGCTTAATGCATCTCTGTGATTCATTGTAACAAGCAAGTCATAATATAATAATGGATCGTAAAAATCCTCTTGGTCTTACAACTGACTAAACCTGAAGGTAAAATGATCTTTTCGGATAATAACAAAAGAAAATAAAAATTGACCCAGGTCAGCCTGCGCGGACTGCGCAGGCTGACCTTGGGTCAATTTTTTTCTCCAACGCATTAAGCCTCCTTTTCACAGGGAACGCTCCATTTATTACACGATGTCCAGAGGCGCAGATGTGAATAGCAACGGTTGTATAACGTGTGTTATATTCCTCCAGTAATACACTATCTCATGAATATTCAAAGAAAAAAGTCCCGTTTAAAGCAAAATTTGCTGTCGAGATAAAAAAAAAAACTGTTTTGTGAAGAAATGAGTATTTCTTGACAATATTAGGTTTCTAAAGGTTCACAGATGCTGAAAATGACAAATCCAGTTAATATTTCGAAATCGGACGACTCAGCACAGTTTAAGATCTACATTTCATGAAATAATTTTGGGCTTGTCCAAATCGAAAGCACTTGTAGACGAGAATTAATTCTGGCTCAAAGGGTCGGATTTGTCTTTGAAATAGTTAAAAAAACATCATGGGAAGAGTATATAGAAAGCTGGTCAACACGAACGCAGAGATGTGGGCACTGGTTGTAGCTGAAATGTTATTCGCTCTTTCCTAGTCATAGACGATACCAGAAGCTTTTGTGGACAATATAGATCAAGATCAGATGCACAGACCGTGCAGTCTGCCCTCTGATCTACACTGTTCAGTGTTTTATTGTAGATTATGACTGTCGCTTCATCCAGCAACAGTAATATATTTGTAGACCTTGAACAGATGTCATTTATATGAGCCATGCTCTGTGAAAAGGGGGCTTAATGTATTTGCGAAAAGTATCGACCCAGGTCAGCCTGCACAGTCCGCGCAGGCTGACCTAGGCCGAAACTTTTCGCTATTGGTCAATTTTCTGTATACTAAAGGACCAGTCTACCTCATGATTCAGTCGGTTGTTTAAAAACAGTGGCTATTATGGATCCATAATTATGCGATGTCTTGATTGGTATCATGCATTAAACCCCTTTTGCCAGAGCATGGCTCATTTATTAGGTAGTGAAAGAGTTAAGCAACGTAACTATAATGTAAAGGGAGTAAAGAAACCAATTAGACCCAAATAAAAAAACCCACGACTAATTTCTCTATTTCTCACAATGTATTCAGAACGAATCTTAGATACACCACAATACGCATACATGTACTTAAACTTAAGACTAAAGGAAGATCTTGTCTCATCTGTTTGTAACGATCCTCTAGTATTTTTATGCAACAAGACTAGCAATCGTACTTCAATGAGTAGAGCATTTTGATCCAGACAGAACCAGCAAAATGAAGCCTTATGCATCTTTAAGTCCATTAGGTAAAACTCCTATATAATTAGCTGCTTTATAAAACAGACACGTTAGGTTTCATTCTAGGGAAAAAAGAACATAATTTACGACTGTATTTAGGTCATTAGTACCTAAATCTATTTTTAACGAGTCCCGGTAGGTCAAAAGTCATGCCAAGGGCTCGTAACCCAGAGGTTATGGATTCGGATCTCGAATTGGTCAAAATTCTTTTGGATGATTGATTGACTTTTTTAGAGCCAAGTAAAGGAAATAATTATGGCGCGGGGGGGGGGGGGGGGGGGGGAGGGAGTTGGGGGGGGGGGAGGCATTCCAATTGTTCTGTAAAGAGACAAATAATCGGGTTCGTATCAGTATTTTCCCAACTGAAAAGAGTAATGCTGCAATCCGAGTCATTTTATTGCCTTTAGATGTCCATTTTCTCTCTTTTTCACTCTTAAACACTTTAAACTCCATAGGCGAAAACAAAGGCTTTTGCGGACGGCATAGATCAAGATCATACTGCGCAGAATGTGCAGTCTGATCTTGGATCTATTTCGTCCGCTAGTTTAATCAAGCTGAGAAAATGACAATCTTGCTGAGTTTCATTGGTTTGTATTTCTAGCTTTCGAAAAGGGTCAAGTTTATATGAGCCGTGCTCTGCCAAAAAGGGGTTGAATATATCTCCAAGATGCATTATACCAATCAAGCCATCACATAATTATGGATCCATAATAGCAACTTCTTTTTAACATTCGACTTAATCACAAGGTAAACTGGTCCTTGGTTATACAGAAAATTCACCGAGAGCGAAAAGTTTCGGTCCAGGTCAGCCTGTGCGGACTGCACAGGCTGTCCTGGATCGATACTATTCGCAGATGCATTAAGCCCCCTTTTTTCACAGAATATGGCTCATATATTTGGCGCCAAGGGAGTTAAATTTGATATCTGTGAACGCGAAACTTGAGTCGTATTTTTCACGGAGTAGTTCCTATAAATAGCATGCCAAATCCAATTTATGGCCGGGGATCTGCATGCCGAAACGCGATTCCGACCTGGAAAAATATCTCTGTATGCAAATGACGTGCATTGTTTTGCAACGAAAACCGATGTCTAAATGCATGTATCACGTTCGTTTCTTTTTTGCGGAATGAAAATTCAATTATTATCATACATCCTTGGCGTTTCTTCAGCAATGCACTAAGCAGGTTTTTGTGCAAGCTACTTCCTGATTTTGTTGTCAACACTCTGTCTATTTACGACGTTGAAGGGCGGACAGCCTTCGTATTATCACGCCTGTCTGTCCGTTCGTGTGTCTGTATAGAGCTAAAATGTTCTGGTGCTGAGCAACATTTTTGTAGGCTACCACAGACTTTGTGGTAGCCGAGTTGTTACTGCCTTTTTCAACGACCTCTCCGAAGAAAGAAGTTCTAAAGAGGTTATATACCGTCTGCACCTTGTTCGTGTGTTCATCTAACTGTCCCTGGACAATGTGATTTCTTCTCTCTGTATAAAAAAAAACCACCTTTGTCATTAAATGATATACTCAGTGAGACAATTTTACGAAAATGTCCGGCTCGTAACCATTCCTAGCGTTAAGGCGTCTTTCGCAACTATGGTTGCCTTTGGGGGTTAGTGTAGGTCAAAGTCAGACTGCACAAAACGTGCAGTCTGGTATTCGATCTATAGTGTCCGTTTTGATGAGGCATTTTGGGAATAAGCAACCTTGACATTGCATTCATTTGGGTCGTATCTCTAGACTGAAAATGTAGGTTGTGTTAACCCTGCTCTCAATGCGATACATGTAGGATCGCAGCAAGGTCACCTCTACCGTTACAACTAGAAAACATAAATGATAGCAGATTATTTGATTACGCCTTTCTTTTTTTTTTTCGCTGGCACCTTTACTCCCAGAAATTATCTGAAATTATATAAAGATCTTGAAGAAAGGTCTGTCTAGACATTGAATTATCAAAATGCCAAGATAATTGTTTTTCCCCCACTATCTTTTATAATTTCTGCCTTAGCTGTAGCGAATGTGGCATACCCTTCACCTGTCTGTCTCTGGCTGTTCTGGGATCAGCGGATAAAGCTGCATACTTTCTTTAATACAAAGAAATCATCAAAGAAATGAGCCGTGCTTTGGCAAAAGGGGGCTTAATGCATCTCCGTAATGCATCAAACCAAGCAAGACATAACCTAATTATGGATCCATAAAATCCATTTTGTCAAACAACCGCTTTAGTCATGAAGTAGAATTATCCCTTGATATGCAGAAAATTCAAAGATAGCGAAAAGTTTCGGCTCATGTCAGCCTGCTCAGACTTCACAGGCTAACATGGATAGATAATTTTTGCGAATACTTTAAGCCCCTTTTTCACAGAGAATGGCTCATATTTAAGAGTAAGCCGTTGAATAGACAATAGTTTCAGAAAAGATACCAGAGAGTGCTTTACATTACTGTACATAGCTTTAGTAGATAGGATAACTGCGGAAACCGCCCCTTCATCCATACTTAGAGCTAAGACCCAAAATATGTTGACGATGTGTATGGTAATTTGCATACTGCACGGATGTCTTGAAAAAATAATAATAACCAACTTTTTTCCCTGAAAATGCTTTGAGTCTGATAAATCTACAATTGTGTCATCTGACAAAGGGTTAGAGACTTTACGCTCTAACTTCGACCATGCCACTTCCTTACCGATGCGGACCCATCTACGATCAAAATGCAAACATGACTTACTCTATCATAATTTCGAGTACAATGATAAATGCCATCTTTCGTCAACAGAGCTACCTACGACCGGAAAGGGTATAGCGCGATTTTAATGGCTGTAACACGGTATACCCCTTCTGCGCTCTAACTTCGTCTTCACCGGATTCAGTCCGCGCAGGCTAATCCGAGACGGCACTTTACGACTACATAAGACTTTTTTATACAGTAGACTTTTGTGAAACGGAAAATCGCACAAAAAAGGGAAGTGTCGGATTAGTCTTAGACTGCACAGGCTGATCTGGGACGACACACTTTTGCGCATATGTCCGAAGGCCCCTTTTCGTGTGTTGCACGCCATTATTATAGTGCGACTGTAGTTCGACAACGAGGACCTAACTGCGATCACGCTACGACCTTACTACAACCCGACACCATATCGACCTCATTCCGACACGTTTGATTATATGTTGAAAGGTTCACGAATTTGTGATGTAGAAAACCTTAGTAATTCACGGAAGACCTACCCGCGGCTTTGATCTCTTTATGCTCTTTACCGCATTCCACGTTTGTACGCCCGCAAGGGCGTTTTATATTATGTTCCTGGTCGCCCGTCCGTCCATGCATCTGTAAATTAGCATGAATGGTCTGATTTTAATGATACTTCATACTCAAGCCTATATCCACCTGGATGAGAAAACGTTCTGGACAAAGGTTTCAAAGCCAAGGCTCAAAGGTCAAGATCACGGCAGAAGGGATCAAATGGTCATATGCTCTTAAGTCATGTCCGCTCCATATCTCTTGAACCAACGGTCTGATTTCCATAATATTTCACACACGTTTGGACCTTGATGAGAAGACCTGCTGTACTGAGGTTTCGATTCAGACGCCAAGGTCTATGGTCAAAGTCCCCGCAGGGTTGAAATGTCACAGGATCTTGATAGCTTCCTTCGTGCGTATATTGCGTGACCTATCTTCTATCTGGGAACATCAAACAAATATACAGATTGAGTTACAGCTGATAGAATTTCGTATCTTACAAATGTATCACGAGCGTTGGTATCATTCGATTAACAACTCACCGCGATTCGGGTGCCATTCTCTTTTTAAACACTCTTTTGGATTTGAGAAATATCTGAGCATAATAAAAGTTCCTAAATTCAGAATAGTCTCAACACGATTTAGAATTTCTGCTCATAATCTAGCCTTAGAACAAGGACTATATATTGAACAACCTAGAAATCTAAGCATCTGTGAAAATTGCAATCAACACGTAACTGAAAATGAATTTCACTTCTTGTTAGTTTGCCCGAAATATACCCATCTACGACAAAAGTATTTTAAACGATATTATAATTATTGGCCAACCGAACAAAAATTCATTAACCTTCTAACAGAATCATCAACGACAGTCATTAACAACTTTAGTAAATTTATCTCTTATGCAACTTCATTAATAAATTAGGTTATACTTAACAGTTTTTTCCAGTCGTTTATTTCTGCTACTTCTACATATGTGTATTATTCTTTATTTCCACTTATGGTTATATTGCCATGGAGCTTTTTATATAGTATCGTTTACAACCATTGAAACTGAATTTCAAGAGAAATAATCCCGATATTAGGTTACTGCGGATAATTCAATTTCTTAAACTTATTTCGACAATAATGTCGCTAAACAAGGTTTGCATGTATCAAAATAATCTTTACAACGATTGGAACGTAAAAGTTAAAAAAGTCTGGGCTGTTGTCAATTTAGGCTGCTGGCAGTCTAGCAGCCTAGCAGCATGAAGTTGGCAGCCCGGCAGCCTAGCAGCCTAATTTTCTTTATTTCTTTGTGATTGTTATATTGACCTGAACTTTTATATAGGACCGTTTACAACCATTGAAAGTAAATTTCAAGAGATATTATCCCGATATTAGGTTACCTCGGATATAGCATATAGCATATAACAATCACTAAGAAATAAAAAAAGATTTAGGCTGCTGGGCTGCCAACTTCACGCTGCTAGGCTGCTAGGCTGCTAGACTGCCAGCAGCCTAAATTGACAACAACCCAGACTTTTTTAACTTTTACGTTCCAATCGTTGTAAAGATTATTTTGATACATGCAAACCTTGTTTAGCGACATTATTGTCGAAATAAGTTTAAGAAATTGAATTATCCGAGGCAACCTAATATCGGGATAATATCTCTTGAAATTTAGTTTCAATGGTTGTAAACGGTCCTATATAAAAGTTCAGGTCAATGTAACGATCATTATGAAATAAAAAAAAAAAAAAAAAAAATAGGCTGCTAGGCTGCTAGGCTGCTGGGCTGCCAATTTCACGCTGCTAGGCTGATAGGCTGCTAGGCTGCCAGCAGCCTAAACTGTAGATTTGAGTTAATGACGGTGCAACCTGCACTTTGTTCCCTGTCAGCGTTATATTCTATGTACATTTCTTTTAGAATCGATGGGTGAAATATTGACTTAGGGCAAAACCCTTTTAAACGATACTCGAAGTTTTACCTAAACTGACAACAACCCAAATTTCTTTAACTTTTACGTTCCAATCGTTGTAAAGATTATTTTGATACATGCAAACCTTGTTTAGCGACATTATTGTCGAAATAAGTTTAAGAAATTGAATTATCCGAGGCAACTTAATATTGGGATAATATCTCTTGAAATTTAGTTTCAATGGTTATAAACGGTCCTATATAAAAATCAGGTCAATATAACAATCATTAAGAAATTAAAAAAAAAAAAAAAAAAACTAGGCTGCTGGGCTGCCAACTTCACGCTGCTAGGCTGCCAACTTCACGAACCTTGTTCTCTGTTCTCTCAGTACATTATATTTGCCATAAATATATAATTGTTTGTTTAAAGCAATAAAATGTTGAAATGAATTTCGATAATAATTTAGACACGTGTGCAACTTGAGGAGAAGACCTGTAGTGGAGAGGTTTCGTTTCGGACGCCAAGATCTATGGTCAAAGTCCTTGTAGTGGGTCAAATGTCATATGCCCTTAATAGCTTCCTTGCAGCTTTTGTATGAAATTACAACTCTGGTCACGTAAGTCCCAATGAGGGAGGCAATAATCGACAGAGTAAAGACTTGTGCTGATGAAGGAACTAATGAATGAGTTAGCTGTCACTGTATTATAGATGGGGTACTGTTGAAAGCTCACTAAGTACCGTTAAACCCAAATCAAACAATTCCGTGGTTTAACGACCCTTTGGAAAGGTAGAACACTTTTGACAATTTTGTGCCCGCCCGCGTAGCTCAGTGGTTAGCGTATCTGACTTGTGATCTGGTGGTTGCCAGTTCGATACCCGGTTGAGGCAAACTTTCTTTCCGGTGATTTTTCGCCCTTCACCTCATATGCATGTGAGAAAAGTAGTCAGTGGCTTTAGAAAGAATATTGTGTCAGTACTTGTGTGACAAAGCCAGGAAACACAGGGGCGCGTCACTGACCGCTATGATAATTATGACCTAAACTGTTAAAATGGCCATAAACACTACTACAAACAAACAAACATACAATTTTGTGGGAAAAGGAGAAAATGCTGGTTACGTTTTCAAACCTTTCAAAGCCAATTCAAATTATCAAAGGCACGGTTAATTTTTCGTCTGCAAATGCTTTCAATTTGGACAAGCCTAAGATTCTGTCATCTTGGACTGAGTTAAACAAATCCTTCTATACACTCAAAAGGACTAAAAGAGGCAGTAAACTATTTATCAATTTCAAAGAGAGAATATATTCGCAAGCATGAGCGATGGTTTCCGCAAACACCCCTCTTGACAACGTCTGTGTGGTTTGGCGCCTTTTTCTGACTTTGATTAACCTGCCTATATATGTGGTGGCACAGAGCAATTTATTATCAAGTTCGTCTTCTGCCTTATCAGTAGAATACTTTGTGTACATTTCTTTTAGAGACTATGGGTGAAAAATGGGCCAGGGCTAAACCTTTCGTAACATGAATTCATACCAGCTTTTGATCCTCTTAGGTTAAAAGCCATGGAAAAGAAGCAGAAATTGCTTGTAAATTTGAGCGTAAAACGATGTAAACTTTTAACTTGCGTATCGGCGTTATACCCTGCGTATATTACTTTTAGCGACAATGGCTGAAAAATGGGCTAGGGCTAGACCCTTCACAGGATAAATAACAGCTTTTTCTACATCCCTAGAATAAAAGAGTCTAGAAAGGGAAGAAGCACATTTTTGTATGCTGCTTAGTAGATTTGAGTTTATGAGGTCGCAAACCTTGTTTTCTTTCATATCGGCGTTTCCTTTGTGAACATTTCTTGTAGAGACGATAGGTGAAAAAAGGACTACAGTAAAATCTTTACAATATATATGCAAGCCTTTACATCCCTTAACCCTTATCCTGCTGAGTTAGTTAAATAAAACTTTCAAGCCGATAGTAAAAACCCGAATAATGTTATTTCAAATTTATTTTTTGAGGACAATATCTCCTAATCGGACACTGTAGATCCAAGATCGGACTGCACGTTCTGTGCAGTCTGATCTTGATCTACACAGTCCGCAAAACATCAGTGAGTCACGCTTAGCAGCTTAAGGGTTAATTAAAACAGTTTAGGGTAAAAGAGCAGCCATTGCTGGTATGTTGCTGGAACATTTTGAATTTATGATGGTGCAAACTTTATCTTCTCCATGTCAGCGTTTATATTTTGTGTACATTTCCTTTAGTGACGAGGAATGAAAAATAGGCCCCAAGCTAATCCCTTTTCAATATGAATACAAGCTTGTACACCCCTTAGATAAATAGCAAGGGAAAAGGAACTGTCACTACAGTCAGTTGATTAGAAACTTTGGGTTTATGATGGTACAAACATTGTTTTCTTTTAGGTCGGCTTTATACGTTGCGTACACTTCTTTTGGAGACGATGAGTGAAAACGGGCCTGGACTAAACCTTCGAGATATATATGCCAGCTTTTATGTCCCTAAAGTAAAGCAGTTATGGAAAAGAACCAGCCATTGCTTGAATGCTGCTAGTAGATTTGAGTTTATGACGGTGCAACCTGCACTTTGTTCACTGTCAGCGTTATATTCTATGTACATTTCTTTTAGAGTCGATGGGTGAAATATTGACTCAGGGCAAAACCCTTTAAAACGATACTCGAAGTTTTACCTCCCTCAAGTAAAACCGCCAAGGAAAAGGAAAATCCATTGCTTGTCTGTTGGTAATGAATTAGAGATTATGGTGATGGGATTTTTTTTTTTCATTTAAATACACTTGACTTTGTGTAGGCCTACATTTCATTCAGAGATGATGCGTAGAAATAGGTCATGACAAAACTATGTACAATGTAAGTACCAGCTTTTACGTCCCTTAAGTAAAACAGTTATGGTTAAGGAGCAGCCACTACTGGAAGTCCCTGAAGTAAATCAGTCAGGGTGAATGAACAACTCTTGCTTGTATTTTCCTGAAAATGGTCAAGTGCTTAACCTCAAGTACAGCAGTTATGGTAAAGAGCTTGGTATTGTTTGTATGCTAAAATTGTGTTCAGATTGAAAGCATTTACAAACAACAAATCAAATCAAAAGTGACTCACGTGATAGGATTTGCCTTCGGTAGGATAGGAAACGTAGTAGGAAAAGGAGAAAATGCTTGTTACCTGCATTTTCTCCTTTTCAAACATTGTTTTGTAAAGCTTTTCTGCTAAGCACCTTAACGGGATTGTGTAACAAAGTCTCAGTATAGGGCGGGTGGGAGGAATCCAGCGATTTCCACACAGCTACAGTTTCCACGGCTTTAAAGTCGACAATTTGAAAAAGAAAATCTATCGAAAATTCCTTTGTAATTTCAATTCCTCATTTGTTTGTTTGTACGGTTCAAGGAGGACATCTTGGCTTCATATACGTACTTCTAATTCTAGCGATGCACGAGTATTATCTACACGTGTGTCCACATCCAAAGGTTTAACTCTTTACCAAACGACAAAATTTTGAACTTGCCAAAATTGAAAGCAGTTGCAGACGACAAAATAAGTGCGACTGAAAAATTAAAATTAGTTTTGGGAAGGGTAGAAAACATTGTGGGAAAAGGAGAAAATGCTGGTTACCAGCATTTTCTCCTTTTCCCACAATGTTTTCAAAAGGCTTCTGTATCAGTGTCGTTAAAACTCAGGATTGTGTGGTAAAGGGTTAGAGTACACAATTATAGTCTCGTAACTTTGTCGATTTAATAGAAGCCTTACGTTGAGTAAATCATCATCTATAAAATAGGTAATTAGGTGATTAGGTTAGCGTCACTGTCGATACTCTTACGAAGACACAGTGTATGTGCTTCTATAAGAATGAACATTTAAAACACGATGAACCATTCCGGTGAAATTTCAGTTATTTATTGTACATGTGCCGAAGTTTAATATGAATTTATCATAGGAATAGATTAAAAATTACGAGAGATATCAAGAAAGTCTCATTGCTTACGAACTGCCCTCATACAGGAGGCCAATTGGGTCTCCATCAAAGTTTGACACTGCAGTAAATTGAGACGTTGAAACTAGATATTTTTTTGTGGTTATATCGTTTCAATTTTATCGAAATGGTAAGACCTTTCCAACAAACTGGATAATAATTGTTTCGGATAGACAGAACGTCGTCTAAGTCGCAAATTGTCCCATCGGCTAAATCGGTTAATTTTCACTTCGACCTATATATTTTTCCTTATAATGAACAAATGTGATTGTATAGCGTCTACAGATCTCTCCTTAATTTCCTACATGGATGCTTTTACTTCTACAGCATCTTATTTTTTTTGACATAGGGAAAAAAAATGTCAGTTCGTTTATAGCTTTATCAACAATAATTCTTGCTGTAACCAAAATGTGAGATTGTCGAGAAAAGACTACAAGAAATGACACAAGGTTTTTCTGTGCAATTAACTAATATCAAAATGTATAATTTTTCAATAAAGCCACTTGAAAAGTTTCAGGCTTGGTAACCGGATGGTCGGGCGCGATAACCAAGTGTTATACATATCCAGTCGTGTCAGGTACAAATGTTTGGAGATTTAACTGAGACACTTTGTCTGTGAAACACAAAACGAAATGATAGAAGTTATTTGTCTTCAAAAAAAAAAAAAAGTCCCAATGATCGAATAAGATAATATTTTGCTAGATATTTAATTCGACATGACCACGAAGATTTCGATATCTAGTCTTGATCTACTCTGCTTGCCAAAAGGTTTGCTCCAGATGGCCGTGTCGAGCTTCCGTAGTTAAGATATGGTCTTAAAATGGCCTTCATCTGTAAATCGGAGAATGCTTGTATATTAACTATTTCAGCAAAATATTCAAAAACAGAGTTTTTGTGCTTTTAATTTAGAAGTCTTTCATTCTGCCATCGGGTGAAGAGTTAAACTAGATTTCTTTTTTATTTCAAAATCACCCTTGGTATTTGCTATTATCGAATCCTCGCCAGATGATTGTCTGCATCTTTCATATGACATTACAATCCGGTTTATGAGGCAATCTCTTTTGATCTTGTGATTTCCGGTTATGCAATATGTAGGTCCGACATAGGGGTGCGAACTCGCAAAGTAAATGATGTTGTTATCCTAAATTTCAAAACATAAATGTGGGTCTTCCGACGGGCTTAAATACTTTGAACTTGTTTTTCAAACGTCTAACAATTCTTCTTGATACATAATTTGATATCACACGGGTGCAAGTTAACTGTTCTGTATATATCTTTGGTTAAAGTCTTTTCTCCGGTGCCAGGCCACAATAGCTCTCCTATTGTCCAAAACACTTCTCTGCTCCAAATCTTATTAAAACAAATGAGCCATGCTCTGGCAAAAAGAGGCTTAACCCTTTCCCAAACGACAAATTTTGGACTGGTCCAAATTGAAAGGCTTTGCAGACGACAATTTTAAATTTGATGAAAATGGCAGAAAGTTATCAAAAAGGGTAGAAAACACTGTGGGAAAAGGAGAAATTGCTCGTTACGAGCAATTTCTCCTTTTCCCACAGTGTTTTCAAAAGACTTGTACTGCAGACACGTGAAAACCAGGGCTTGTTTGGGAAAGGGTTAATGCATCTTCGTGATGCATGATACCAAGCCAGTCATCACATAATTTTGGATCCACAAAGTCCACTTTGTCTAACAACCGACTGAATCATGAGATAAAATGGTTCATGGACTTGTAGAAAATTTACCGATAGCGAAAAAAAAAAGTCTCGGCCCAGGTCAGCCTGCGCGGACTGCGCAGGCTGACCTGGGTCGATGCTTTTTTGCAAGTGCATTAAGTCCCCTTTTCACAGAGCGAAGCTCAAATGTTAGTAGACGTAAAAAACATTGATTTGGCCAAGCCCAACATCATTCTTCTAATTTGATATAGAATTGTTAACCTTTGCCCTGTAGCGCTATAGAAAGTTCAATTTGTATTGTATTGCATTGTATTGAATACTCTTGATCTGCCCGATAAATGCTGAAAAACTGTCTCTGTCTCTGACTTAATTTGGAAACAGTGCGTAAGATTACGTCATACCTTTGATATTGTTTACCACTCTGCATGAATCTTGCGAATAATAAACATAAACTAAGATCAGCCTGCACATGTGTGCAGTCTAATCTAAATCTACACTCTCAGCTTCTCTTTCAGCGGCGTTAGTCATACGATCATTAATAAAAATGATGAAATAAAAACTATGAAAGTTGTGTAATAATCAAAAAAAAAAAAATGTAGTGGCAACTGAAAAAAAAAAAGAACAAAATTTTGGACTCTTCCAAAATTAAGGCATTTACAGCCGTCAAATCAAATGTAGTTTAAATAAGGGAATTTGTCTTCGACAAGTTGATGGAAACGAAGAACATTCCGGTCACCAGCATTTCTCATTTATCCACAATGTTTTTATAAACCTTTTCACCAGCGTGATTAAACTACGAGATTTTGTAAAATTGTTAACCCTTAGGCTGCTCAGCGCGACTCACTGACCTTTTGCGGGCAGTGTAGATAAAGATCAGACTGCACAGAACATGCAGTCTGATCTTTGATCTGCACTGTCCGATCCGGTTTTTTCTTTCCGGTGAAATCAACTTTGAAAATTGCACTATTTGGATTTTTACTATTGAGTGGAAATTTTCGTTTCGTTTATTTAACAGCTTAAGGGTTAATATCATATGAGAGAAAAAAGCCCACGCTCCTATTAATAACTGTTGTATGTTTTCCGTGGGCTTACATAAGTAATTGTGTAGGGCTTCGATAAAAACCAAAAATAAATATTTCGCAGCCAACTACATAAATTAGACTTTTTTTTTAGCAATTTAGCCCTTTACCACAGAATCCCGAGTTTCAAGAACCCTGAAAAAGGGTGCATTTGAAAACACTGTAAGAAATGGAGAAAAGGCTGGTATCAAGATTGTCTCCTTTTCCCACAATGTTTTCTAGCCTACCAAGACAGCAATCGTCATTTGAGCCACATTTGATTTGTCGTCTGCAAATGCTTTCAATTTGTACTGGTGCACAATTTGGTTGTTTGCTATAGGGTTAACGCTTCACCAAAACGACAAACTTTTCAGACACCTTTATTCTGAAGACACTGGCAGACGCCACAATAAATGTGACTCAAATTACTGGATCTGTATGTGAAAAGGTTTAGAACAATGTGGGAAAAGGAGAAAATACTATTTACCAATTCACTTCAAAATACTTTATTAATCTCAAATCTTAACAACAAAGGATACATAAGGATTACCAACACCTCATATTAATCATGTGACGAGGAGGGTTTCTTTTCTACAGTATAGGGAAAGTCTGAATAAGCAAACTAAGGTTTTTTTTTTTTCATGAGACATCATAATATGAAGCTATTTGAAGACCCCCCATGTGAAAAAGCAAATCACTTGAAAAATCTATACAAGGCTTGGATTTTACGTTTTAACTCTTTACCAACCGACAAAATTCTGGACCAGGCGAAATTGAAAGCATTTGCAGACGACAAAATACGTGTTACTCAAAAACTGAAGTGTGTTTTACGACGGGTAGAAAACATTTAGGGAAAAGGAGAAAATGCTGGTAACCAGCATTTTCTCCTTTTCCCACAATGTTTTCAAAAGCCTTCTTTCTAAGGTTCGTTAAAAGTCGGGAGTGTGTGGAAAAGAGTTAAAGGAGAGAAGAAAATGTCTTATAAAAATCGGAATCACCTTCGAAATCTAAATAAAATGACTTTTATATTTCATTGCATGCTAGTATCATGGTAACTGACTCCCAAATTTTAGTATTGCTGTGTACTGGGTACGCATGCCGTCATTTAACTACATCAGTTCCTTAACCAAGATAGTCATCGCGACAGGATTCATTCCTCTCTCACCGCTGACCATTGTTTCGACGATGGTTATGTGGGAAAGCAGCCAGTGGCTTAGAAAGAATATTGTGCGGAGTACTGGTAAATGAAACTCCAGGAAAGCATGGATAGGTGCACTGGCCGCCGTGATATAACTGAAATAATGTTGAAAACGGAGTTAAACACCATACAATCAATCAAAGTTCCTTAACCCTTAACCTGTTAAATAAATGAATTGATACTTTCAAGCCGATAGTAAAATCCCAAATGTTGCTATTTCAAAGGTTTATATTGGGGAACAATATCTCCGTATCGGACAGTATAGATCCAGGATCAGACTGCACGTTCTGTGCAGTCTGATCTTTTCCTATACTGTCTGCAAGAGGTCAGTGAGTCGCGCTTAGCAACCTAAGGGTTAAAAAAAAAAACACTCATGGTATGGCGTGCGTAGGCAGATATTTTCAGCACGGAAATCTCATTTCGGATGTAAAAAATGTTATCAATGAAATTGAGGAGGGGAAAAAGCGACGCAAAAAGGGTGATTTAATGAAAGTTGACAGAAAATCATTGTTCTTGATAGAAATACGAGAGGAGGTCTTAAATTTTCAAGGTCATGGAGAAAGAAAACTGTACTTAACTTGCATTTCCACAGTTTTCTTGATATGGTAAATGGATGATGCTTCAGCTTTGCCGTAAGGTAAAAAGATTATGGTCAAATAGAGTGCACGCATCGTGCTTCATGGTTCAGAAAGTCGCAAGAATGGCCTTTGAACAAAGCATGTCGGGTGGATTTTCAAGCGGGGGAGGAGTTACCTTTTTAATAAAAAGCTTTGTGTAGAAAAAGGATTATGCTCCTAGATCCTTCATAATTCTAGACTCTTGCTCTTATATCTGAGCCATACTCTGGCAAAAGGGGACTTGATGCACTTCCTTGATGCATTATACCAAGAAAGTCGTCACATGATTTGGGATCCATAAAATCCATTAATTTTTGTCCAACAAACCACTGGATATGGAAGCAGAATGGTCCTTTGAAATGCAGAAAATTGACAAGAAGCAAAAAGTTTCGGCCCTGGTCAGCCTGCACGGATTGCGCAGGCTGACCTGATTCGATACTTTTTTGCAAATGCATTAAGCCCTTTTTTTCAAAGAGCGAATTTCTAATGCTGGTGTCAAGCATTTTCTCAGGACTTTGCCCACAGCGTTTGCTCACCTCTCGGAGACAAACTTCATCATCTGCGCGATCATGAAATTGTTGCGTGTAATTCAGTGCTTACTATATGGTAAAGTCTAAAACTTTGTTGTCAGTTAATCAGTTATATCACATAACCTATCTTGTTTTCAGCGTTATATATAGCGATTACTTATTTTCATAATTTACAGCCGTTTGCATTATCTTCCGCTAGGTGGCATTTTTCAAACACATCACCTATCTGATATAGGTATTCTAGGTAGAGAGACGGATTATTTTTTAAGGCGGGAATTAATGAAACGAATTTGAAAATAAAGTATAAGTTTACTCGCTAAAATCTACTTTCTACGATTCATCCAGCCATGGTTGGCTAGCATTAAACTATGCACCAGCCATTTATAAATATAAGCTCCTATAGACCCTTTTAGTCTCTGACCACTTCCTGGTAACGAGACTGGAAAACTGCGCATTCGCACTCGTGTAGGGCAAAAAGACAAAATAAAACAGTAGCAGACTATTGAAAGTGTACATAAAATTGTTAAATTATGTGCGATTATATGAAAAAGAAACGATAACCAGACTTATTTGCTAACGGTTCAGTAACGTGGAAGAAAAAAAAAACGTGTCGCTAGTGTGGGTTGACGTTATCATCAAAGGAAATGTTAACCGACCCAGGCAGTAACAGACAAACCCCGTGAAGCATGGGCTGTAACACTGCGGGAATGGGAAAAATGCATGTTACCAGCATTTTTTACCTTTTGCCGTAGTGTT
Organism: Tridacna gigas; assembly: GCA_945859785.2. NCBI lineage: Eukaryota > Metazoa > Mollusca > Bivalvia > Cardiida > Cardiidae > Tridacna > Tridacna gigas. The sequence continues at coordinate 61,749,620 of OX244034.2, read as the reverse complement.
TCCAGAAGCCCATTGATATAGGGTCGTTAATTAACTCTTTACCAAACGACAAAATTCTGTGCTTTACCAAACTGAAAGCATTTGCAGACGACAAAACAAATGTGACTGAAAAATTGAAATTTGTTTTCGGAAGGGTAGAAAACATTGTGGGAAAAGGAAAAAATGCTAATTACCAGCATTTTCTCCTTTTTCCACAATGTTTTCAAAAGGCTTCTTTCTGAGGGTCGTTAAAAGACGGGATTGTGTGGTAAAGAGTTAAGACGAGGTTGAGATAGGTAAAGGGTTTATAAAGGGTAGCCATCTGATATATCACATACTTGTTAGTTTAATCGACAATACAGTGGATATTTTAGTTTAACTTTGATGGCGGAGGGTGTCGGTTGAGATCGGCATAACATGCTGTTACCTCTAATAGTTTAGAGAGTGTATTGTGAACAATTTCATCATGAAACAAATTTTGGCGCAGACGTATTTGAAAACATATGAATGAATGAATGAATGAATGAATGAGCGTGCCAGCGAGCGAGCAGATAGATAGATGGATTAACTAACGCGCGAACGAAGAGCGAACGAACAACTATAATGCCTTGTTGTCGTCTGTGGCTGCTCTTTTCCATAATTGCTTTCCACCAGGGATCGTATATAACATGTAATGTAAAAGCATTCCTTTTCCGAAAACAGTGTTGGAAAAGGTTGAAATAATGTTTACCAGTATATTCTCATTTTCTCACAATGTTTGAAAAGCTTTCCTTTCTCTTGGTCGTTAAGACTTGTGATTGTTGGGTAAAGGGTTAAATAAAAATTGTAACAGTAATTAGTTGAGCCCATCGTATACGGGGAGGCATTTTAGGGTGTCATACATGATAATGTAGGGAAACAATATGGACCTTAACCTTAACCCTTAACCTCCGTTATGTGACGGTGATCTTGAATTTACTTTGCGAAAAGCATAATGAGAGATCTGTTTGCACATGGGGATAGCGTGGTCTTGAAATACTGTATACTGTTACAAATCTTAATTATGGTTTAAGTAATACCAATTAAGATTTATGACATAAACTTAACGCGAATTCCTCTTGTCCTGGTCAAAAATATAAGTACGGCAGGATATGGGTTAAAAATCAATAACATTAAATGACGATGGTGAATAAAAAACAAAACATTAACGGTGAAAAATCTCTTTAAAAAACATAAGAGATCAAACAAATAGTTTGAATAAAACATACGGGGACGTTTTAGGGGGACGTTTTAACCAAAAGTAGGGCGTTTTGACTGTGGGACATTTAAGCCAGATGCTAATTTACTAATCTGTTTGTACATCCCGGTGTACAGCATGATAACGGCATCCTGTAACACAATTAATCTTCACAGTCTTATCAATAAAATCATGCGACAAGTCCCAAACATTGCGTGTGAAAATAGCTTTCAACAGTGGTGATATTGAACTTTTTGCCCTACAAACAGTGCGCATGCGCGGAAAGTGGAATTCTGGGATCGTATTTCCTTGGCAACGAACGGCGTTGTAAAAGGGTCTATAAGGTTGGGAAAAAGCCCCGGTATAAGCCCAGCAAGGTTGGGACGTTATTTTTGTTGTCAGTCTGTTGCACAAATCCCGGTTTTCTCCATGTCTATATTTAGAAACTGTTGACAGAGATTTGCAGTAAACAGTTGGTATTCTAAAAAAAAAAAATCCCCGATTGAAATTATTTCGTCATCTAATAAATTTGTAGCGAAAAACTGGCTTCATTTTTCCACAGACATATTATTTATTGCCATTTTCGCCTGCACTTTTTAAGCGGCATATTTACGCACTGCGTATTGATACATGTCCTTTTTTTTTATCAAGTGATGCACCATAGCAGACAGGTCAATCTTCGAAGATTATGACATGCGCAGACAACGCATCCGTTTGAGATAAGATTTTGTGACGCCATAGAACATTACGCCTATGTGACATTATTTGTTAAAGCACTGTATTCTTGCTCGTCATTTCCCAAAACAACGCCTGGCTTTTCTCTCGCAATTTAACCCTTAGGCTGCTAAGCACGACTCACAGACCTTTTGCGGACAGTGTAGATCAAGATCAGACTGCACAGAAACTGCAGTCTGATCTTGGATCTACACTGCCCGATAAGGAGATATTTCCCCAACCCCAAATACCTTTGAAATAACAAAATTTGGGTTTTTAGCATCGGCCTGAAAGTTTCATTCAAGTGATTTAGCAGGATAAGGGTTAACCGTGAAGTTGATTATTCTGGTATCTTCATCTAGGGCTCTTTAAAGGTCTGAGTCATTTTCAGATTTGAAAACAAGTAAATAGTAAGTCAGCTAGAAGTCTGAACTATTTGAACGGCGGACATATACAAAAACTAAAAGAGCTTACGGCTGAGAGAAGACATGGGTGTTAAAAATCACATTTTATTTTGACGTCCGAACTGTGAATTGATGACATTTGCTGGTGTCTAACTTTTGTTCCATTATAACATTTTCCGTCTGATCTTAATCTACACTGTCCTCAAGAGCACCTAAAATTGTAACTGGTGTCAACAAACGGGATTGCTTGAGAAAAGGCAGAGCTTGTTTCAAATTAAAACATTTTGACGTCCGAACGGTGAACTGGACATTTACTCTGGCTGAGGTCACATTCCTTTTTCCCTATTTTCCTTTGTCATTCCGTTTTCCGTTTTTGTAGATCTACAATGTTGTCAAAAGCAAATAGGCTTGTCAGTGCAGACACAAAAGGTTCGCGGATGAATGAAGACAGAGATGTTTCACGTCAAAACTTTACTTGTCCCAACGGTGAATTAGGAACATTTGCTGACGTCTAACTTTGGTACCATCATTACATTTCCGTTTGATCTTGATCTACACTGTCATCAGTATCAACTGAACTTGACATTGGGGGCTATAACGGTTCACGGTTGAGACTGGACAATATTTGAGCCACGCTCTGACGAAAGAGGGTTTAACCCTTTACCGCACAATCCCGCCTTTTAACGCCCCTGGGAAAGAAGCCTTTTGAAAACATTGTGGGAAAAGGAGAAAATGCTGGTAACCAGCATTTTCTCCTTTTCCCACAATGTTTGTTACCCAATCAAAGAAAAATTGCACCATTTGAGCCAAACTGAAATTGTCGCCTGCAAATGCTTTCAATTTGGACAAGGCTAAAGTTTTGTCGTCTGGTAAAGGGTTAATGCATCCCCGTAAAGCATTTTACCAGTCAAGCCATTACATAATTATGGATCCATAATAGTCATTTTTTTAACAACCCACTTAATCACGAGGTACACTAGTACATGGACTTACAGACAAAATTGTCCAATAGCGAAAAGTTTGGGCCTGGTCAACCTGCGCGGATCGCGCAGGCTGACCTGGATCGATACTTTTCGCTACTGGACAATTGGTCAATACTTTTGGCAGATGCATTAAACCCCCTTTTCACAGAGCATGGCACATTTATCTTTTTTTTTTTCATAAAACTTTGTTTTGATACCCAAACGGTGAACTGGACGTGAACAATTGCTGAAGTCTAACATCTGTTCCATAATCATCTTATTTTTTCGTTTGGTCTTGACCTTAACAATTAAACTTGTGGTTGGTGTCGAAAAGGGCTAACGGTTGAGTTTTCGTTTCAGATTCTAATATTATTTTGATGTCCGAACGGTGAACTGGAGCTGAACGTTGCCAGATGTCACACTTCTCCTCTTCATGATCATTACATTCTCCGTCTGTACCTCGCTGTAGATCGGTGTATGCATGTCGGATTTCGCCTTCCCTGGAAATAATAATAATAATAATAATATCGTCATCATCATCATTATCATCGTCGTCATTATTATGATCATCATCATCATTATCATCATCATCATCATCATTACAACGACAAACAGTGCGACTAAGACAAAAACAGAATGGAAAAAAAATATTATCCCTTTCAGGGTCTAATATTCAACCTCAAACTTTTTTTAATTAACGGGATAAAAACAATTTACCGACGCTCAGGAAGAGTTTTATCTAACATGGGTAACATAACAATAGATCTAAGAACATTTTATGCTGATGTTGATAGTTTTCAAAACAGCTGTCTTTAATCATAGGATATAAATAATCTTACATTATTACACTACAATCGATTAATCCTTCAAAATAGCTGTCTTTAATCATAGGATATAAATAATCTTACACTATTACACTATAATCGATTAATCCTTCAAAGCTGGTCTTTTTAGCCAAAAACTATGACGTAATCAAATAATAACATGGATTATCTAACACCTGTCAAGTTTGATTAAAATTGATCGGTGCTCCGAAAGAAGAACGGAAATTAAGAAATCACAAAAACTCGAATTTCTGCAAACATGCTCAGTGCTTAGTCTGCATCTTATTGAATTACAATAATCAAAAGGGCCAACTATGTTTGTCTCTTTGTTTCTTTCTTTGCTTAGTGTTTAATGCTGTTTTCAACACTATTTCAGTTATGCCACGGCGCCTAATGCACTAACCCATGCTTTGCTGGAGGTTCTTTAACCAGAACCTAGAACAGTATTCTTCACAAGCCACTCACAGGCTGTTTTTCCTACATAAACTTTGTAGAAAACGATGATAAGCGGTGAAAAAGTCATGAGCTCTCGGTAAGAAATTTGAAGAGCGTGGAATTTAAACTTTCTTACGATACCGACTGAGTTACCGGACTCTGCTAGAATCCCTTTGGGCGTCATTATCATTGATGTTGCCAGATTAAGTTTAGAACAAGATCAGACGTGAAAAACGTGTAGTCTAATCTTTGATCTACACTATCCGCTTTTCTGATACATGCTGGACAAAAGTAAATCGAAATTTGCAATTATTCGGGGTTTATTCTTGATTGAAAACGCTCATTTTGTTCCTTTGTCACAAAAGGTAGAAAATCCTGGTTCATGTGCAATACAGATGAAAATTTTTTTTAGATAGGCCATGCTCTGTGAAAAGGGGGGCTAAATGCATTTGCAAAAAGTATCGACTCATGTCAGCCTGCGCAGTCCGCGCAGGCTGACCTGAGTCGAAACTTTTTGATACTGGTCAATTTTCTGCAAGTCAAAGGATCATTATGACCCATAATTCAGTCGATTGTTATTCTAATTCGACTTTATGGATCCATAATTAGGTGATGACTTGCTTGCTAATAACGCATCACGATGATGCATTTAACCCCTTTTTCCCAGAACGCCGATGAAATCAGTGTAGGGATTAAAAAAAACTTTGTAGTCTTCTTGTCAAAGCCTGTTTTCCTCAGCATATCTTTCAAATTATAAATTAGAGTAGTTTTAAAATCACACATGTTTTGGCCAATGTGATCTCAATCCTCACAGTCCGCAAAAGAAAGTTCAGTTTTTTTTTTTAAGAATAAGAAAGCCATGGGGGCTGAACATACAACAAAGAAGAAGAAGAAAAAAGGAACAGCTATTTCATCTAATAGACGGGTACTAGAAAGCCGGTAATTATTCTTGTATTAACAGAAAATTTGATACCGCTATCTTCTCCTCAGAGAATAAGAATTTTCATCAATTTAGATCCCATGAGTATTGAATTTCACAATTAATAAGTTTCACGGAAAATCCCCATAAACGTGAGCATAGCAGTGTTACCCGACACTTCTGGACTATGTTTAGAAGTATACAGACATGGTTTACGATCTTTCTTTCACAGATGACCTTTATATTGCTGAGCTCCAGTATCACAGTGGTTTTGTCTGGTTCTATGGTGTTAATCCTTAACCACATGATGCCAAGTTTCAACGCCGCTGAGAAAGAAAGCTTTTAAAAACTTTGTTGGAAAGGGAGAAAATGCTGTTAACCAGCAGTTTCTCATTTTCTCAAAATGGTTTCTACTCGACATTTCAATTTTTGAATCACACCCATTTTGTTGCCTGCTAGTGATTTCAAATGGTTAACCCGTCAGCTGCTAAATAAGTGAACTGCAACTCTCAGACTAGTGGTAAGAACCCCAATTTTGTTATTTCAAACATATTTATAAGAGGATAAATATATTCTTAACGGACCGTGTAGATCAAAGATCAGACTGCACGTTCTGTGCAGTCTGATCTTGATCTACATTGTCCGCAAAAGGTCCTCGAGTCGCAGCCGAAGGGTTAAAAAATCATTTCAGTTAAATTCTTACGAACCAAGTAGCTAGTGCGAAGAAAACCCCGGAAAGCACGAAAAGTTCCTTTTTCTGTATTAATTTTGATGGTCAGGTACGTGAAGAAGTATTTGTCCTGTGAAAACGACAAGTCGTAAAATGACCCCATTTACGTTTTCAATTGGAGTTGAGGTTAGTTAACGTTAAAATAAAGTTAAAAATGTAGCAACTGGACTTTAATTTTCGATCATTTTTCTATCATGGAAATGCTCTTTTAACTGACTTTCAATGAGGTTCACTTGCACTGGAATGATGTTGAAATCAGCGTTAAACACCATAAAATCAATCAGTTTCATCGCAGTGGCCAGTGCTTATCGATAATTATCGATGCTTCCTTTTTCTTTTTTTTTATTTTTCATTTTCACAAATACTTCGCAACTTATTCTTTCCAAGCCACCTGCTCCTCTCCAGTATGGACATTGTCAAAATGCAATGCTCAGCTGTGAGAGATGAATGAATTCTGTCGTAATGACTATCATAAGTCCTCGGAAAGAAATTTGCTGATTAAGAATCAAACCAGCAACCTCTGAGCTTGAGGTCCTGCAGGTTACCGACTGAGCTACCGTGCCTGACTGTAGCAGAACGGTACTGTAATATTTCAGCCATGTTCTTTGAAAAGAGGGCCTAATGCATTCGCAAAAACTATCGACTAAAGTCAGCCTGCGCTGCCCGCGCAGGCTGACCTGGGTCGAAACTTTTTGCTATTGATAAATTTTCTGCTTTTCAAAGGACCATTGTACCTCATAATTCAGTCGATTGCTAGACAAGGTTGATTTTATGCGTTCATAATTTATATGATGACTTGCTAGGTATAATGCATTCCGATAGCATGACTCACATATTGCAGTGTGTATCAATACCCACATCAGTTTAGTTGTGCCACGACGGTAGCGAGTGTGGAGAGGCACATAAGAAACATACATCATTTTATATCATTATATTTAATGGTATTTAAAACCTTAAATGTTACGCATAATTCTTTGTGTCTGCGTATTTCTTAAAAATCATGCTTAACCAAACTTTGAGTTCACTTTCTATGGTTTTATGCTTCTTCTAGTAGTGTTTCTTTCAACTCCAGAGGAGAGCTCACTTATTCATGTTTTTCCGCGGAAGGTCAACTGGGCCAAATGACTTCACAGTGTGTTCCTACAGAACACTACACAACCAATGCCATCAGCGTGGACTTGAACCATTGCCAGGGACTAATTGAAAAGAATCGAAGGCGGGAGGGGGACAGAAGCTGTAAAAATTATCGATTAAGCGAAGGAATATTTTTAGGCACCCTCCGTTTTTTTGTTTGTTTTTCAAAGATAACTCATTGCCAGTCGACAACATTTTAGACTTGTCCAAATTGAAAGCTTTTGCAGACGACAAATTACAGCTTGCTCAAATGATATGACTTATCTTTAACTGGGATGAAAAAAATGTGGGAAATGGGGGAGAAGCTGGTTGCCAGCATTTTCACCTTTTTTTTTTTTTCAGAATCTTTTTAAATGCTTTCTTTGTCACGGTTGTTACAACTCAGGATTGTGCGGTGAAGGGTTAAGCGTATTAAGTTGTTTTCAAAATTTACGATTTCTGAGAAACCATCATTAGGCCTATTATTTTGGCTTAGAGGAATCTGATATTTAAAAGAGTATCCCTTCTCCCAGCGCATTGTACAACGTTGTTTATGTGGGTAAGCAGCAAATGCTTCGATAAGAACATTGTTTTTAATAATGGTTAAAAAGACTACACTATAGAAAGGAATGAAAGTGTACTCTCGCCGCCCTGATATGACTGAAATACTTTTAAAACGGCGTTAAAAACCTAAACAATCAAACAAAGACATCTAATGTTAGATCAACGTGTAACGGATGACATCCGCGAATATATGTCGCGAATATAAAGAAAAGTCTGAGAATAAAGCAGATTATATTCAATCTGATAATGTTTTTTGTTCCCGATTTTCCATCTCTATACTCTCAAAATTCCGTATTCCGCATTCGCTTTGCATTTTCCAGAGCTTGATTTTGGTCAATATGCGAGCAGTCATGAGATTTGTGCGTGGGATTGCTCTCTATAATGATATTAATACAGAATAGTACTGTGGTTAACAGTGATCAGCTTTTCACTTATTTTAACCAAGGTTTTCTTTTGTTCTATTTTAATTTTGTTTATGTGTTAAAGGTTGTTTTCAGCAATTTTTTCGGTTATATGCTCTGTGAAAAGGAGGCTTAAATACATCTGCAAAAAGTATCGAGCCAGGTCAGCCTGTGCATTTCATGCAGGATAACCTGTATCGAAACGTTTTGCTTTTGGTAAATTTTCTAGAGGTCTAAGGACCATTCTACCACCATAATTCAGTTGGATGTTAGACATTCTGGATTTACTGATCCATTATGACCTGGGTCCGTATTCACCAACCATTCTTATGAATGTTCTTAGTCTTATTCTCCAGAATTTTCCAAATTTGAAAGTAACACAACGTCGGATTGGCTAAACCATTTGGTTTAGCCAATCAGTAGTTGTGTTACTTTCAAATTTGGAAAATCTTGGAGATTAAGACTAAGAATGCTCTTAAGAATGGTTAGCGAATACGGACCCTGATTACCTGCTTGTTATACGAACTGAATGCATTACGGAGATGCAATATTAGAGAATGGCTCATATCTTTTTCCATTGCACCTATCTAACTTTCCCTGAGTTAGCTTTACTAACATTTACCAGATAATGCTTTCCAAGACATCGGCTGATTTCCGACGCCAGGTCATAAAACATCGTCCAGCTGTAAGAGAGAAATGGATCTCGTCGCAAAGACTTTCACTAGTTTTCAGAAAGGTCTTTGGCTGAGCCGGAGATTCTTGCATTTGAGTCATCTTTGATTTGAACCACTCTGATTGTTTTTGTTTGGTAAAGAGTTTGCTAACTCCAAAACCGACATGCAAAATAAAGATAATGATATGGGTTGGCCCCCAATTTTCCCAATCTAAGTTCTCTTGGGTTCCCTAATTTGCATTCATTTCGCATTTTCAATGCATGATCATTGTCCATATGGAAGCAATCATGAGATTCCTGCACTAATTGTTTCTCTGTTTGTTGAAATCTTAATTGTTTCAGCGCCAAATTTATAAACTCAACCTCTTTCGACGGTTGAAAATACAATTCACTGAAACGCCTGCGGGCGAGTGGGGGGGGGGGGGGTGTTATCTGATAGTCTTAGTCATAGGCTTTGCTGAACAAGCAGATGGTAAATATATAAGATTATACCTCACGTTCTGTGCAGTTGCTTGATTGATTGAATGGTGTTTTAAGCCGCTTTCAACATTATTTCGGTCATATCACGGTGACAGCTCACAAATTCATGTATTTCCTGGGTTTCACCAGTACTAGGCAAGGGCTCTGAAGTGTCTTGCCCAAGGACACTCCCACGAAAAACCCAGCGGATCGAGTGAGGCTCGAACCCGGGGGCCTCCAGGTCACGAGTCCTACACTTTACCACTGAGCCACGCAGGACCCCTCGTTCTGTGCAGTCTGTTCTTGATCTATGCCGTCCGCAAAACTATCGATTTTGCTTAACCCTTTACAGCACATTGCCGCCTTTTAACGACCCTGGGAAAGAAGCCTTTTGAAAAGATTGTGGGAAAGGGGGAAAATACTGGTAACCAGCATTTTCTCCTTTTTCCGCAATGTTTTCTACCCTACTGAAAGAAAATTGAACCATTTGAGCCACACTGAAATTGTCGTCTGCAAATGCTTTCAATTTCGACAAGGTTAAAATTTTGTCGCCTGGTAAAGGGTTAATAGCCCTAATAGCCCCATTCCACTGGGCAGCGATTCCACTGCGCTCATGGCGCTTCTCCGAAATCTTCCAGATCGCAGCAGAAGCTCCGACATGAGCACAATTTGGGACTTCAGCGTTTCCAGTACGCTTATAGTACGCTTCAAGAACGATCTCGCTGCGTTGGTCAGGGGTCAGGCTCCTGTCGCGCTGTTGTTGCGCATCTACAGCGCTTGAGGTCTCTGCAAGACGCATCTAATACGCTTCCACTACGACACGGGACTTCAAGGTACGCTTAGTCTATGCTTACTACGTTGCTGTTGCGACCTTGCTGCGACCTAAGCGCATAAGCTGTGCTTTTGCACTTTTGGAATGTTTCTATATAAAATATTTAACTTCTTTTGCAGCACTTGACAATCAGCCTTTGAAGAAAATGGATAGAATTGTTCCAGTAGCTGTGCTGCAGCTTGCGATTCCTGATGAACAATAGATTGATAAGGTTGGTTGTTGAGCGACAAGCCAGACGGAGAAGGAGGGCCAAAAGGCTCTTGGTCCGTCCATGGTAGTCTGCAGAGTAAAGGCTCGTATTTTTCGTCACCATGACAAACTTATGAGAGAACTCAGGATGGCAGGCAGCGCTTCATTTTTCAACTATATGAGAAAGGCGCTTCACATGTTGGATGAGATCTTGCCTAGAGCTGGTCTAAAATCCAGAGGAGTGACACCAGTGTCAGGAAAGCATTTCACCGAAGCCTGGAGTTGGACAAATACCGTATAAGCACTTTTTCTGCGAGGACTTTATTTCTGCTATTTCTGCGGTCAGGGGCGACGGTACCGCAGAATTGAAATACGCGAAAGGTCAACCCAAATATAGAAATACCCACACTATAAAGTGACATTGTATTTCAAACTTTCAAGTCAAATTAGCTCTGGTGTGACCGATTGTTTTCAGTTTGGTAGATTTCTCGGGTATTTTTCTTTCACACTTACCTGTATAAAAGTTTGTTTCTTGGTAGAACGAGTGCAATTCTACTGGTATAAAGTTATAGAGATTGAAAGGCTATCGCTTAAACAGCGTGGAAAGAGAGCTAAGGGTTCATATAAGCGTGAAAAGTCTTACCTGTGACTGCGAGGAAAATGGTTTAAACCATAAAGCGTTATCCCTCGATAAACAATGAATCTATTAAAGAATCAATAAATACTAAACCTTTTTGTTTCTTTTCTAGTCTATTTTTTAAACTAATGCATTCATTATTGTATGCATTCTTTTTTATTTCAGCTGCAAGGTATTTTCTTAAGGAAATATGCGCTCATTTTTCTGCCGACTCTATAAAACCTGTGACACGGCTGCCAAGGTGTTCTAGAAACAACCATTGATCAGTAAACCGCTAATCCAAATTTTACTGCAAACATTTGTGTACCCTCGACATGATTGTGTGAAATCTTCTTGAAAGATGGCTTGTTGGAAAGGTCATCAGTGCTAAGTTTAAGAGGCAGACTGCCACAGAACTTGCTGTCTAAATCCATTTTTTTTTTTTTGCAAAATTGTCCTGATACAGTCTGTTTCGTCATGGTTTTATAAAAAAAACCGAAATTAAAAACTGAATTAGGAAATAAGCGTGGTTTGTGTTTAGATGACGGATTTAAAAAAAAAATGATTTCTTATATTGATTTAATTGTAAATGACCTGTCCAATTATTGTAATTTTTCAAATAAATACATCTAAGCGAAAAGAAAATTGTTGTTAAAAAAAAAAAAAACACTGCGGGAAAAGATCCCCCAACTTGAAACGCAGGAAAAAGGTCATGTGACAGTTATTTAACGCGAGACAGATGCATCTCGACGCTTCTGTTACGATGCGCTGCGCTTGCAATACGTTACTCGCGCTGCGGCTCCTATACTGCTGCGTTCATGAATTTCTTGCTACGCTTTTACTGCGCTTTTGTGGCGGTTCAAGTCCATGGCGATCCCTCAACGTAAACTTTGATCAAGGTCAAAACAAGCCTTGTGAAGTGGCGATCATGAATCTTCCGATACGCTTCTACTACGATCAAGGTGTTTTCACTGCGCTATTGCCGTTTCTGCTACGACTCACGGCGTTTTGACCGAAATTTCGAAGCGAAGCGGAATCGCCGTTCAGTGAAATTGGGGTGGGGGGGGGGTTGTAAACGGGTAAACGGTTTAAACCACCGTAGTTTACGAATGAACCCCCCCTTTTTTTTTTCAATAACTATAAAGGTACTTGTGACTAATTTGCTACTTGTCACTTTAAAGCGGCGTGCATGCTTTTTTCATAAACTTAGGCGTAAAAGTGATTTCCATATGGTGGCGCCCTCATATTGCGATACTTCTAAATGGAAAAAGAAAATGTCGAGACATTTATCCTGGTTATCGATTGCTGACTACAAAATGTTTGAATGAGGTTACAACAACCCGAATTTTCCTGCGATGATTATATATGAGCCATGCTCTGGAAAAAAGGGGGCCCAATGCCTCTCCGTGATGCATGATACCAAACAAGTCATCACATGATTATGGATCCATTAAATCAATCTTATCTTACAATCGACAGATTCATGAAGTAAACTGGTCCTTGGACATGCAGGAAATTGACCTATAGAAAAAAGTTTCGGTCCAGGTCAGCTTGCGCAGATGCATTAAGTTCCCTTTTCACAGAGCATCACTCATATTGATCCAATAAATTGTTTGGATTCGAAAGAAAGTGTGGAATTAAGGTTAATCAATTTGATAGCGTTGTCATATTTAGATTTTCTTTTTCAAAACTTTATCGTCCACGTAATGTGACATGCGACTGCAGAAGTACAGAGTACCGGTTGCCAGTTTGTAACTTATTCTCTTAAGGCACATGAAAACTGAACAGGCAGGCAACAGTTTGACAGCGGGCAGTTAACGACTTGTCTAACGATTTATCAGACAACCTCGTGTTTTAATGATCCTAAGGAAGAAGACTTCGGAAAACATTTTCTGAAAAACAAAAAAAAAAAAAAAACAGGAAATGCTGATAACTGGTGTAATCTTCTTTTCCTCAAATGCCTTCTACCTTTTGAAGAACAAATTGCATAACTGGACCGTAGTGTTGAGAATACACAGCGGGGAGTTATCATATTCGATATTCATCATTGTGACTTTTTTATTTGCAGTAGTGAACTTTTTGTATTATTTTCCATGTGAAAATTTTAAATCATTTTAACGAATTTTTGTTCATCATTTAAAGGATTAACAATGAATAACATTAGTTGTAAATTAAATGCAAACTTATCCTCTGGCTGATTTTCAACCTACCACTAGTGTTGCTTTGTAAAATGTACTGAGAACATAAAACCAGACCCCGTTGCTAGAGCACGAAAACAATTAATACTATCATGATATCAGTATTATGTATTTTTTTGTAAACCAGAATAGACAATAAACAAATCTGAGAATCAATTATCAGCGAGTCAGGATGGTGAGAACCATAAATTATTCATAATGGTTGAACTCTTTACAAGATGACAATTTTTTTTGGGGTCGTCAAAACTCGGAGCATTTGCAGACGATAACCTAATGTGATTCAAACGACTTGATTTGTCTCTGAACGGATAATAAAAAAGACAGTGGGAAAGAGAGAAAATGCTCGTAACAATTTGGTTTAAGCAATCAGAAGTTGTTTTACTTTCAATTTTAGAAAATCTTAGAGAATAAAACTAAGAACGTTCTTAAAAATGGCACCTTTTGTTTATTGTAAACGTGTGTGAGAAAAGAATATTCGCAATGGCTGAATTACATTGAAATAAAGGGTAGTTATGTGAAAAAAAGAATATTTGTTTACCGGGATCCTAAAAACTCGGCATTGTTTGGTATAGACTTCAATCAATAGAATCACGCGGTTAAATGACTCTGAGAAAGAAAGCATTTAAAAATATTGTAGGAAAAGGGACAAAATGCTTATAACCAGTATCCCCTTTTCTACCTTTTTAAAGATAAATTCCATCATTTGATTTACCCTGAAATTTTCGTCAATTTGTATGAATCTGAAATTTTGTCGTTTTGTAAAGGGTTTGAACTACAGCACCATTTGTCTGACGGTTTAGACAATGCCCAATTTTTCAATGGAAGTCTATGTCTGGACAATATCTGGTCTCAGTTTCATCGTCCATCTTCTGTTAGTGATTACTAGAGTAACATATGATGGATGTTCTTGCCAGACCTATGTTCCATAAATATTCTCTTGTTATAAATACGACAAACTAAGCCTTACTTATACGGTGAGTATTTCAGCGCCAAAACTCGACGACTGAATGTACACAATCCAGTAAAAGTAAGAAAGCCGATAGTAAAACCCCAAATTTTGTTATTTTAAAGTTAGTTTTTGGAGAAAAATATCTTCTTATCGGACAGTGTCTATCCAAGATCAGACTGTATGTTTTGTGCTGTCTGATCTTAATCTATACTGTTCACAAAAAGGTCTTTGAGTCGTGCTTAGCAGCCCCAGGGTTAAAATATCTGTACTTAAACAATCTGCAATGACATTAGAAAGACAAGTAAGGAAGTCGGACGACGACACGAGCAGAGGAATGTTTTTATTTTGTTAAAATATTACTTTACTGGGTGCGTATTCAACAACCATTTTTTGTAACTTTCTTAGTCTCATGATCCGGATTCTTTTCCAGATTTGAAAGTAACACAACCTCTGATTAGCTAAACTGTTTGGTTTAGCCAATCAGAAATTGTGTTACATGCAAATCTAGAAAATATTGGAGAATAAACTAAGAATGTTCATAAGAATGGTTTATGAATACTGACCTTACTTTTAATAGTTTTAGTTATAGGCAATAATTTATAAGCTTCAACTTAGGACTGCTGAAGATGATGTAAATTCAGAATCTAATTATACACTAACTTATGTTTGTCACATTTTAAGAAAACGTAAAACACTCGATACAACTTTGAACACAGTCAAAGAAGTAACTTGATAATAGCCTTTGTCACACTGAATTAAGACATACACGAACAGAAATAATGTAATAACATACATTTATTGCAATTTAACTCTTTACCAAACGACAAAATTTTAGACCAGTCCAAATTGAAAACATTCGCAGACGACAAAATAAATGTGACCCAAAAATTGAAATTTGTTTTTGGAAGGATAGAAAACATAGTGGGAAAAGTAGAAAATGCTGGTTACCAGCATTTTCTCCTTTTCCCACAATGTTTTCAACAGGTCTCTTTCTCAGGGTCGTTAAAACTCGGGATTGTGTGGTAAAGGGTTAAATAGTTGGTCAAAATATGCGTATCTCCCTTCAAATATTTCACAACCAATGAATGATATGAATATGACTTGTTCCAAGGGTTGAAATTACAATCCAACTGTAAATATACAGAATGTTTTGCCCATTATAGTAAACGAGAAAGAAGCAGACAGTATTGTTAAGCTTTTACCACACAACCCCGACTTTTAACGACCCTGGAAAAGAAGCCTTTTGAAAACCTTGTGGGAAAAGGAGAAAATGCTGGTAACCAGCATTTTCTCCTTTTCCCACAAGGTTTTCTACCCTTCCCAAAACAAATTTCATTTTTTGAGACACATTCATTTTGTCGTCTGCATATGATTTCAATTTGGACTAGTCCAAAATTTTATTGTCTGGTAAAGAGTGAAACGTTCCATACAATCAAGAAGTGATACACGTCGTCTGCTAAGGCTCATCACGTCAGCCATCGTGCTAAAATAGTACTCGCAACTACCATTTCCCGAACGACCTTCCGAAATTCTATGACGAAGTAAATTCTAAATCAATGAATTCTATAGTGCAAATACCTATCCATCTATATGTTTTTTTTCCCCTCTTAATCAAAGCTACATTGTTATAATACATGTAGGATCTGACAAAAGTTGACATTCGAAGTAAAATTGTATGCAATGAGTCTAGAAGAAAATCATTGAACGATCCTTAGACGCGCCGCTTATAACAATTGTTTTCGGCGAGTTTAACACAAGTTTACCTCTAACGCAAACGAATTCCAAACGTTTTGGCATTTGAAAGTAATACACCGTTTGATTGGCGTAACCATTTGGTTCAGCCAGTCAGAAATTATGTTACTTTCAAACTTGGAAAATCTTGAAGAATAAGTCTTACAACGTTCTGAAGAATTGTTGGTGAATACGGGCCCAGGTGCTCTTATCATATGATCGTATCTCAAGATATTTTGCTCATACATGTAATGTGCAAAAATAAAGGCCTACGTGTTTACGTTCTTTGAAATTGACATGAATGAGAACAATTCTCTTTTTTTGACAGGTGTGTGGACGAGAGATAGTACAACAGAAGTTTACATTTAATCTAACGATTAAAAGAAAAAGAGAGAAATAAAAAAGTGGCTTTGGGTAAGCAACTTTGACAAGTAAATCATCGGGAAAATCTAGATCAGCAACATTTTAGAAATTAGGCTTATAGTTACAGAACTTTCACCACTGAACTACTTGTTTGCCTGACAGACTGTAAGATGAGAACATTCGTAATAACTACAAGTATATTTGCACCGAAAACTAGAGTAGTTATGTGACAGACTGTAACTGTTAACCCTTAATCTGCTAAGCGCGACTCACTGACCTTCCTTTTGCGGACAATGTAGATCAAGATCAGACTGTACAGAATGTGCAGTCTGATCTTGGATCTACACTATCCGATAAGGAGATATTTTTTTCTCAAAAAAAAAAAAAAAAAAATGATAATAATAAGTTTGAAATAATATTATTCAAGTATTTACTATCGGATTGAAAGTTTTGCTTGATCTATTTAGCAGAGTAAGTGTTAAAGATGTGAACGTGCTATAAAGGACAACTCCCTTACTTTGTTGTCATAATCACGAAGCATTTTTTTCTTATCTTTCTTCTACCAGAAAAGAAATTATATTCACACGCAATATTCCCATTACGACAATCGACCTAATGATTGCTTCGACATTTTTATAGGTACGTATTACCTTGGTTATTGTCTGTCTTCGATAGATAATGATAAATGGCTTCCCGTCTAGAAGCACGTCTTATCTTTTAACACTTTACAACACGATGTCGAGTTTTAAAAACCCTTCAAAACATTAAAACATTGGGGGGGGGGGGGGGGGTAAAATGCTGGTACCTGCAAGTTCCCCTTTTCCAATGATGGGTTTTGTTTCCTTTTAATATGATGGGTTTTGTTTCCTTTTAAAGATGTATCCCACAGTTCGAGATATTTTATTTGTAGTCTGCAAATGCAGACAAAACGTCCAAAACTTCGGCGTTCGGTAAAAAGTTGGTCCTTTAACTGCTACATAAATGTAAAATTAAAGCTAGTTATCAAAAACCCACTTTTCGACGTGAAAAATCTCATCGTAGCGGACAAAGTAGGTCGAAGATCAGACTGCACGTTCTCTGCAGTCTGATCTTGATCTACTCTGTCCGCAAAAATGCATGGATTCGCGTTTAGCAACACAAGAATTATCTCCATCCTGCTAAACTAAAACATTCAATCAATTTTTGAACCTACTTATTGCATCTAAATGGATCTGTTGTAATGCTAAGGGTCGCACAGTGCAGACAAAGATCAGACGGAAAGTATATGGGGGCTCATCTTGGTCTTTACTCCTTGTAAACGCTACCAGAGGTCGCGATTAAGTCTTTACAAGACAATTAAATCACAGGCTTGTCCAAATGGAGAGCATTTTGAGACAACAAGGTAAATATGATTCAAATGGGGTGGAATTTGTCCTTGAAAGATAGAAAATGCCGGTTGGTTGCCAGCATTTTTCTTTTTTGCACAATGTTTTATTTCAAAAGCATTTTCTTACAGGGTTGTTTAAACTTTGGATTGGTTTGATAAAGGGTGAGCAGGGTATGGTTTAAGATAGGAAGAAAAAGCTATCGAGATCATTAATTGTTGTTGCGGAAGAAACGTAAAGAATCGATAACTTTTAATTAGAATCATTAGAGAACAATTTGGTAAACCACGCAAGCTCTACGACTCACTCAATTGGGAAGCAAAATGGCAATAACAGATTGAGGTGTTTATAAAGTGACTTAACTGACATTTCGCGGAAAACTTTCCGGACGAAAATTAAACTGTCTATGTCAGTCGCACTGCCATTTTTCCTGCTCATAGATTTTGTTTGTTATTTTCTTGAGGTTGTTATCAATTGGTATGCTTATGTTCGATGCACAAGCAATGGTTGAAATAATTCCTAAAACTTGATGATACACACCACTGTTGACCGTACACCACAAGTCAATTTATTTAATTATCTATATGCTTTTTTGTAGTAGCAGTATCCAGCGTGTGAGAACCTCAAAATGGTTGGGAGTTTTTCACCCATAGGTTTATATAGGGTTAATTCACGTTTTTTGAGGTCGTTAACATTAGCAGAGGCCTGAAAAATAGTTAACGCCCGAGTGCGAAGCACGAGGGTGTTTAACTGTTTTTTGAGAGTCTCTGCGAATGTAAACGACCGAAAAAACGTGAATTAATGCTATTATTGCATAAAATAAATGTATCTTAGCAATAATTTGCGACAAAAGCAAAACAATTTCCATAGAAATGTAAAGAAACGGATTTGAAATGGACCGGACTTATACCAGTCAAAGCCAGGATTTGGCGATGAAATTTTTGTTACGCGTAGTGAAGGGCCACAGTCCTAGGCCACTGTTTCGACCTCTCGCTGTAATTCACTTCTAATGATATTTTAATACATGTGGACTTTTGTGGGATTAACTTGCACACTTTTGGATCGATTACAACTAGGATAAATGAGTGGATATGAAATTTCTGTAACTGAGAGACGTCAAAAGGATATATGAAGCGAAGGAATTGCCGACCACGTTAAGAAAGTGGGTGGGATGTAGCGTGCATCACGATTGATTTTTTGCTCAGATCTCTATAATACTGAGATACTGTGTAAACCTTCCTTTGTGGTGTACTAAAATCATCAACGACAAACCATAATAAGGATCTAATAAGGTAAAAGCTTTGTTGGTTAGAGTCTGGGACGTATGACAAGGACAAACGTTCAGCGAACATTGTTAGAAGGTAGGCTCGGATCGAAGATATTGGAAGTACAAAGCCGGGCGTTAACGGCGCGTGATTTTACTGATTAATACACATTTTATTCCGTTAACGCCCGGTTTTTCCCCGTTAATACATGCTTATAACGGCCCGGAAACGTACATTTTATGCAGTATTTGGCATAAAAGAGAGTCTTTTCAGATATTTATATTAAAGAACGATTCATCACTGCATTAAAAGGCGATAGCTGGCAGATCATCAGTACAGAAGAAAGGAAAAGTTTAAAAAAAAGTATATCAGCGGTATTTTCTTAATGGACTACAAAGTCTCTTATGGTTTCGTTTAGACTTTGCACCAGAGATTTGCAAAGACTTGTGGGAATGTCACATGATCATTAACACGCATCAATTACGAGGATTCGTATTCAAATCCGTATGAAGACGTCATATCTGTTAAAAATAGACGCATTTACCGGTTACGAAACGACCATCCCTTTATTGAAACGCCCCAAATAGCACCTTTCTACTGAATGTAACAGTGCAGTTTATACGATTTCAAAGAATATATATATGTGTGTGTGTGTGTGTGTGTGTGTGTGTGTGTATATATATATATATATATATATATATATATGTGTGTGTGTGTGTGTGTGTGTGTGTGTGTGTGAGCCATGCCCTGTGAAAAGTGTGACCCGAGCCGAAACTTTTCGCTATGCGTCAATTTTCTGTATGTCCAGGGACCAGTCAACCTCATGATAAAGTCGGTTGTCAAAAAAGTGGTTATTATGGATCCATAATTGTGTGATGGCTTGATTGGTATCATGGATCACGAAGACGCATTTTAAACCTCCTTTTTCCAGAGCATGGCTCATATCTAGTTATATTTATTGGTGTTTACAAGAAATTTTCAATTTACGGAATAAAAATTGAACGACCCCTTTAAGAGCCTTTGCAAACAATTTGCATCAATATCAGACTGGAGCAGCAGGCTGGTATTTGATCTGCATTGTCCATTACTGTGTAAATATTCTAGTTAACATACAGTGGCAAACAGCAACCCGTCTAATTAAGGGTTAATTAAAAGTCGTTTTGCAAGCTAGACAAATACAGGTTTGCTATGCTCTGAAAAAGGGGCTTAATGCATTTGCAAAAAGCATCAATCCAGGCCAGCCTGCGCAGTCCGCGCAGGCCAGCCTGCGCAGTCCGCGCAGGCTGACCTGGGTCGAAACCTTTTGCTTTTGGTTGATTTCTTTTGCATGTCAATGGGCCAGTGTACCTCGTGATTAAGTAGGCTGTTATACAAAACATTTTTAGTATAAATAATAATGCGATGACTTGCTTGGTATGAATGATCAAGGAGCTGTATTAAGCCCCCTTTTGCCAGAGCATATTTCAAGTCTAATTCAATAACGTACACAAACGACTTTTCTGCCCATACGGCAATCCCCTTTCTAAAACATACCGGGAAAAGGATCGAGTATTGCCTTTTTTTATGATTTGCCACAGTTTCTTGTAGGTTGAAAATATCCCGTCGTAAAAGAATTAATTTAGACGAAAATACATCTCTGGCAGGTTAGTTCTTGGTCAAATCAAGTGTGGGTTTTTAGGAACATCATGATGTTCGTTTCACAGAAAGTTATGAAAAAATATGAATATAGATTACTTGTTCACAGTATAGCGAATAATCATCCATAAGCCATGGGGATTCCGACGATACAATTGAACCTCTCTCTGGCAAAAGGAGGCTAAATGTACCTCCTTGATGCACGATGCCAAGCAAGTCATCACAATATTATAGATCAATGAAATCCATAACAACCTGCTGAATCATGCGGTACACTGGTCTTTTGATATGCAGAAAATTTACCAAAAGCAGAAAGTTTCGTCACAGGTCAGCCTGCCCAGACTGTGCAGGCTGATCTGAGTCGATTTTTTTTTTTTTTTTTTTTTTTTTTTTTTTTGCAAATGCATTAAGCCCCCTTTTCACAGAGCATGGCTCCATTTATTTACACTGATACAAGTAGAACGGACATACCGGTACACTACAAAGGCTGACATTGAAACAAAAAAGCACACCAGGAAAGTCATGATTGAGCGGCGCCATGGGAAGATGGGGGTTTAATGCATCTGCAAAATGCATTTTACCCAGAAAGTCGGCGTGTATATTGAGCTATTTTGTGTATGGAGCTACTTTGCTGAATCAGGAGGTGGCGTGGTCAGGAAGAAAACTTGCCAACAGCAAAAAGTTTCGACCAAGGTTAGCCTACGCGGACTGCATAGGCCGACATGGGTCGATACTTTTTGCAGATGCCGTAAATAACCTTTTCAGTGACTGAATTGACATAATTTGTTTTGCGCCGCTTTCGACATTATTTCAGTCATATCAGGCGACAGCTCGCATATTCATGTATGTTCTGGGCTTCACCAGTACTAGGCTAGGGCTCTGAAGTGTCTTGCCCAAGGGCACTCCCACGAAAACCACCTTTTCAAAGAGCATGACTCATACAGAGTATTCAACCTTCAAATGTTTAAATAGTTTGGATAATTTTAAAAACCCTGACATTTTGTAGATCATCTCTATTTAACAACGAAATTATCAAAGCTGTTTTCTGGAATTTTGTATCAGAAGATAATGGGAAAAGTTTCTTCAAATCTGATAACAAATGCTGGAACTTAACATCGGCCGACAAAAGAATGACGTTAAAGTCGTGATAGACGGTGTGGGTTCTAATTTCCATTACATATGATCCGTGCTTTGGCAAAAAGGGGATTAATGCATCTCAATGATGCATTATACCAAGCAAGTCTTCACATAACTATGGATCCATAAAATCAATTTTATATAACAACTGACTGAATCATGAGGTAGAATGGCCATTTGACATGCAGAGAATTTATCAAAAGCAAAAAGTTTCGACGCATGTCAGCCTGCGCGGACTGCGCAGGCTGACATGGGTCGATACATTTTGCAGATGCATTAAGACCCCATTTTCACAGAGCATGGCTCAAATGACTTGGTACAAATTGCAAACATAGGGTGCCACAAATTTGAATTTGTCCTTAAAAGAACCCATTCAAATAACGATAGATGATGTATTGTTCAAATTTAGGATTCGATTACCAATAAGATGAAGCCAAAGACAAGCATAATCAAGAATGATAATTAAAAATAAGAACCACGCTAACGTTAATCAAATTTCAAAGGTTGTCATTTGGAATTTGTCCCAAGAATAGAATTACGGAAAGCCTATCAGATAGAATTGAAAACTTGACCGTCAGATAGTGACACTAAAGTGAATCAGATATGAAGTAGTTTCGATTTGACTGACAAGAGAATGACAACACGCAAGTAAGAAGGCAAATGCCAAAATCTAAAATTTGTCTGGAATATAGACAAACAGGCGGAATTGAACATTTGAGTGACAGACAGTAAGATATCCAAGTGATGCAGAAGGTAATTCGTGAATGTAAAAATCAGACAAGAGAGTTATGTATAGTCATACTAAAGGTAGAACTAGATGCCGTTAGAAGCAAGTTATTTTTATCACATTACTAGCATTATTCTCGGAGTAATACAATCGTTATGAATTTTCCTATCCTACACACCTTTGAGACAAGCAAATCGTGCCGTATTTGGTTAAAGTTCTATAACCATACTCAACATTTCTGAACATCGCTAATTTCCCTCTGAATTTAACTACCAAAATTGATGATCGTGGCACAGCGGCAGTTTTTATCATCTTTAGAATGAAAACAGAGTTATTACATGAACGTTTCTCTGGAAATACAGTTCGTTCGTGATCTACATTCCAGTCAACGGAGGAAATAGGCTTCATGTAAACTTCAATACACACATACATATAGGCGCATATTTTAACGCACCATGAACTAAAATTCTTGAAGTAGAGTCATGTAATAAAAAAAGAATCTGATCATTCATTGGTTTTTGAGGTAAATATTCAAACTCGTTCACAAAAAAGGCCATCTTCGCAAGCCAATGTGACGATCTTACCCCTTGGCTGATCTAGTCGAAATTGGTTAGCTCCGCGATACGTGTAATCATTGGTTGCAGTCAGGACTGAAAGCTGCAATCAAATAGCGCGTTGCATTTGCTGTCCAACATCAGCAAAACGTAAATGAAAATGATGACCACAGGAGAAGGTTGTCCGATATGCTGGGAGTAATGACCCAAAAGTACTGACGAAAAATATTTTCTTCAACATTCACTGTCACAGATCAATTAAATGAAGTTTTAGGATACACCCCAACACCAAATGATGGACTGTCAAAGTACGTGTGTGGCTTTTGGTTCGCGAAACTTAACAAGATTTCGAAAATAGAATTTAACTTGATAAATCGTCTGTCAAGATTGATTGCGATCTGAAATGCAGTTGAATTACGGAGAAAGCATGCTGAACAAACTTATCACTGGACCAGACCTGGTGGCCAATTATCAAGGGCTCCCGTTAAAACAACAACATCGAACCGCTTAATAGATCATAGCCAAAGACCCTGAAAGGTAAAAAAAGCCTTTTGCCATATTTAACGAAATGCTGAAAGATTTATGTTACGCTACGTTTGATTAGTTTTCGATGACATAAATCTAGGGGTGATAACAATCAAAATCCGGTGGTTGGCGCTTCGCCGTGCTAACAAATTTCGACTCGATCAGCCAAGGTGGTAAGATCCACGTGGTGATCGTCACCTTGGCTTGCGAAGATGGCAAAAGGCTTGCCTTATTACATTTTTTCTTTAGGTTTGGTTTGGTTTGTATTGGATTTTAACACCATTTTAACAGCTCAGGTCGCACCATGGCGGCCAGTGACGCACCCATGTGTTTCCTGGCTTTCTCACACCAGTACTGACACAACTTTCTTTCCAAAGCCACTGACTACTTTTCTCAAATGCATCAGAGGTGAGAGGCGAAAAATCGCCGGAAAGAAAGTTTGCCTTAAGCGGGTATCGAACTCGCAACCACCAGGTCACGAGTCCGATACGCTAACCACTGAGCTACCCGGGCAGGGCATTTTTATCTTTAGACTCGTTCAGTAAGATAAAATCTTATCTCGAATAGCAACTCTTGTCAGAACCTATACATATTTAGACCTGTCAGTGAAATGGATATTCCCTTTAATTTTGTACCGAATAACCCCGTTTTTTAATGACCCTGATGAAACAGGCCGATAGAATTATTGAAGACGATATGGGAAGAGGTTAAAATGCTTGTTATTCCTGTCTTCTTTTTCCTCACAGTGTTTTCAAAAGACAAATACCATTATTTAAATCGTAACTTACAGGTCGTCTGCAAAAGCCTTCACTATGGACGAATCTAAAGTTTTTCATGATAAACGACAAAATGATGTGACCCAAACGCCAGGAAAGCAGAAAAAAATAGACCAAAGAATGGTTTATCAAGAACAGTCCATTTTAGATACGTACCGCACAATAGGACACGTTTGAAGGCACGTCTGAACTTCACCGACATTGCATTATAGAGGATGGGATTAATGGCGCTGTTGATGTACACCATGGTACGGCAGAAGAGAAGGAACCATAAATCCACATATCTACTGCTAGCCACGGAGTTGTATACAACCATCGACCGATACGGCATCCAGGTAATCATAAATACCAACACGATCACTGCGAGCATGCGCACAACCTGAAATGAGAAATAGAACACACGTCTGCTTTTAGCATTATTTTACAACAGCCTGTTCAGTTATATGATTCGCTTAGTCAGTCAATAAATCAATCAACATTCATCTCAAAGTTACGAACAAAGAAACAGAAGATATAGGGGATATTTGTTTTTTTTTTTTCGGTGAACGATCAAAATTTATTTCATCGAGTGAACATCATCGGTAATATTTTCACGGGTGGCGATGAAAGATCGAACTTTATTTCATCGAGTGAACATCATCGGTAATATTTTTTTACGAGTGGCGTAGCCACTCGTAAAATTATTACTGATGATGTTCACTCGATGAAATAAATTTCGATATTTCACCGAAAAAACAATGTTCTATTTATTTCATGCTTCTAACCCCTTTTTTGTTGGGACTTTCATCAAAATCCAGTACAATTATTTTCGGTAATCCCCCGTGGCGTACCCCTCTCAAATAACAACGTATTACAATATTACGTGAAGCGCGAGAAATATAACGTAAATTACGTCATATTTCCCTCTATTTGAATGGTACGCGCTGTTTACCTAGGTAACTAGTGCGCGGGAACTACTGTTTCCGTCTTCAATTGAAGAGTTAGAAAATATGAAATCGGTATTTTCACTGGTCGTAACCATGAAATATCAAACCATAATCCACCATTATTTCTCGATAAGCTACTGAAAAGCATGAAATAAAAATTTCTTTCTCACAAGTCCACTCTGTGCTTCCTTACTTGGACTACACCAGTGTATTTATAATTGCCAAACAGTGAAGTTGATAAACACTCTTAGCCTGTTGGTTAACCCTGCGAATTTTTTTGAGAGCAATCAGCATTTGGAAGAAGAAGAAGAAGAAGAAGAAGAGGATGAGGAGGAGGGAGACGAAGAAGCAGCAGAAACACAAGATTAAGAAAGTGTAAGAAATTGTCAACAACTGATTTTTTATTAATGCAGAATTTTGTGTAAATAGCGATTTTTATGCATATTGAAGCTTCTGTTCTCCCAGGGTTTTTATTTATTACCATTAGTCATCCTTACACACAAACAGCAATACTTTCTTGTTTCCTTTTCTAGATTTTTACCATATATAATATTATTGTATATAGAAAATCTGTCAGTAAATGTCGGTTTTGGTTGTCACTGTCTGACTGATATGTAATTTACCGCTCTAAATAACGTCCGTTTGTGAGTTAAATTAATCTTTTCGTACCAGAATCTGCGAAAATCTATAGATACTCAGACATGCGTCGTTGAAACATTTTATTACTGTCAATAAACGCATTTACTTCCCAATATTTGTGGTTTTACATTTGGTGATTTATGTTCGGAAATAATTATAGTAGAAGTTATATCATCAGATTAGTTCAGAAGACAAGAATTCACCATAAATAATAAATTACAATCGATTTTACTCTGTAGCCCACTACCAAACAGTCCCGTGTTTAAATGACACGGGAGGCGAGGGCTTTTCAAAACAATTGGAAAAAAGAAGAAAATGCTGCTAACCAGCATTTTCTCCTTTTCCCAGAATGTTTTATACCTTTTTAAAAGACAATCGCATTATTTAGCAACTTATAATTTGTAAGTTGCTATTGCCTTCAGCCACTGCAACCAGAACAGCTGTAACACTTTTGTCTTATACCGTCTTCATATACCAACACTTCTATGTACCTTATGTACTGTAATTATTGCATATTTGATCAATCGAGGTTTTCAAAATAATTGATATAAAATTTAGAGAGTTGTTGAAAGATAATAGCAAAGTCTTTAGAGCTTATCTCCCTAACTGATGAAATAATCAAAAGGGACGTACCGTTCTTAAATATCCACATATTCTACTAGATAGGTTTTGAAAATATTACAAAACTTTCTTAAAATTAAACAGTGCAGACTTAAGTCAGAGTGCAGGGATGCGCAAGCTGATATTAGTGTTTCAGTCTTCGCAAAAGGTATCCGAATTCGCGCTATGTAGGATACCAGTTAGACTCAAAATTCGGCGTGGGATGCTGACGTAAAACTAAAACGTTGGTAACACTTTCCGGTGTACACATGGGTTTTCACGGACGACAAAGATCAAGATCAGACCACACAGAATTTGAGGTCTGATCTTGGACTGTACCGTCCGCTTGTTTAGTCAAGCCTATAAAATAACTAGAAGATTGCCCGGGAGCAACATGTCGAGCACGGCATGGGGAAGTTAGTATAGAATCTCATAAGCTGCACATGGAAAAAAAGTAACCAATCACTTAACGCACATCTATCTTATATCAGATCCATTTGCATGAGGATAGGAGTATCCTCTGTTCGTGAAAAAATAGAAGCTTTATTTATGACCTTCAAGTATGACGTTGAGCTTGAAACTACAGAAGTGAGTAATTCAGAGAGAATATTAATACTAAAGGAGAAAAGTTGTCAAAAATTTGATCATTTGACCATCAAGTATGAACTTGACCTTGGCATATCTACTGACAAAGGTGAACAATTGTGGAATTTTATTTTAAAACCCATCCATATGTGTAGCAGTTATGGGCTCGGACAAGATCTATTTAAGATAATTTTATAGTTTGAATTATAGTATTACCCTTACCTTGGAACTTTATGATCAAATATTCTAAACAGCACATCTATTCATGAAGGAGAATAATTGTGCCAAATATTTTGAAATCCATCTAAATTCTAGAATTTATGGCTCGGACATGCTCTATTAATGACAACTTATCACTTGATCTTTCAGTGTGACCTTGACCTAGGATCTAATTGAACTATGTAAAATTATTTTTAAAATCATCGATAAACGTGGAAGTTGTAGCTCGGATAAGCTTTATGTATTTCAATTGTATCATTTGACCTTTGAGTGTGATCTTGACCTTGGACCTACCTGAACATATGTTTCAAATGGCACTTCTCCTCATAAAGGAGAACAATTGTGCCAAATTATTTTGAAATCCATCCATAAATGAAGAAGTACTGGTCCGGACAAATCCGGACGGACGCAGTACGCACGTACATACACCGGAGCGACAATGTCACAACTATATGTCGCTCAGCGCAAGCGGGCTCGACAGAAATCTTTCTAAGGTTTAGAGGATTGTATTTTTCAGCCATCGAAAGTGGTCTAGTTGGTATATATGGCGATGAAAGATTTAGAGGGAGACTGCAGAATTGATCTGAAGGCCGTCACTTCATTTTTTTTGTGTGAAAGACAGAGGGACTTTAAGACGGCTTTCCGTAACATCTTAAAGGCTAACTTAATAACGGAGACCTCTGGGGATTGGTGGCCTTCTCAAAATTTAATTGGCGCGTTTTGTACAAATCAGCTTCACTGCAAAACATTTTACTCTGTAAAAAAGGCAAATTCTAAGATCTGTTTAAAGGATTTAATGATCCGGGCCATTTGCGGCTTGTATGCCATTATGCTTTCAGCATTAAATTTTATAACTGAAATAAAATCTGAAAATAAAAGATGGGGAAAACTTGAAAAAATAAGCTGTACGGCCTTCTTGAAGAGGAAATCGGAATGAATTGTGAAATTTTTGAATTACTTGCCACTTGTTGAATGATTTCGAAGATGTTTCCTTATGGTTTCAGTCCTAGTACATGTATAACGAAATGAACGAATCAATGTACGAACGAACAACGAACGAATGATCGAATGTATAATGGAATGAATGACGGGATGAGGGAATACATGAACATATTAAGTTTTAACCACTCTCTAAGCACACCCAAGCGACAGACCGTCACTGTAAAGAAGACACATACAATGCATACTTCGGTTCTTCACTTTGAATAAGAAGCTGTTGCTATTTCAGTATGAAAAAGCGTGGTTAAAAATTAATCTGTTCATTTATTCCCTCGTCCCGTCATTATTTCCATCATTCATTGCATCATTCGTCCGTTTGTTCGTGCATACTTCTGGTCCTAAATTGTGCCATTCAGTTATAATTATTTCTAGACATATCCTCATCTACAGTTTTCTGAATAGCTTAAGAGTGTTGATATAACCTTACCCTTTATACCTTTATTCGACAGCCATTGTTAATAACATTCATAGTCTAATTCTCGAGAATTTTCTAGTTTTCAAAGTTACGCAATTTCTGATTGGCTCAACCAAAAGGTTGAGATGGAATAATAACAATGGATGAGGTGAGTTTTGAACTTATTTTGTAGGGCATTGGATATACATTTGGTAGAAACAGAGAGCAAAGCTTTTGGCTTACCGATGAAAGTTGGCATTTGGTCAAAGAAAGCGATTTATTTATCTATTTTCAATGTATCAAAAAAAGCAGTTGTATGACACCAAATGAGGTCAAGTGTTTATATCTGGAAGTATATGACAATATTGTGCTTGAAGCATTTTCTTTTGTAATGTCGGAAGCTTTCAGACTTGTCTGTATTTAATGCTCAAGCCTTGCTTTCTTGTCGTTTTTGATCGGTTTGTTTCCAAAGTTATGCGTTCGTTCCAGCTGTTGGCCCAGATCGGCGATAGATCCAATTTCGAATAATTATCATGTCTGGTAAAGGACTTTGTAGCTTCGTTCTGGCTAAACAAGTTTCGTTTAATGTCAATAAAAAACTGTTTACAAAAGTCTCACGCACACCAGATAATATGATATTTTTAATATTTTAACTCTTTTTATGGAAAATATACTATTTACATTAAAAAAGAAGAAACAAAACATTATATTCTAAAGAGGAATGGGTTTAATTGCTGTTGTCTTGAGTTATCCATTCAAACAAAATAGTCTTTGAAAGGCGCCATGTTTCATTAAACCTATCGTATCCTTGCTCTAAATATTCTTATTATGTGTAGCCTGGAAATTTGAGCACGCAGAAAATGGACGGATATACTAGTTATTTCACGTATCCCGAAGTAGTTGTCATTGTTCGATTGAGATTATTGTGTGTTTGAATGCCTGAAATAATAGACTGAGCACAATCTGTTTAGTGTAAGTAAAATGATCAACTTATTGAAGGATTTATTGAAACATGTTAGCATCTAGTTCAGAATCTTACGACCAAATTTGGACATTCTTTTTTCAGAATTGAAAGAATTTGCAGACGAAAAATTAAATGTGGCTAAAATGATGAGCATCGTAAACGGTGAGATATAGTCATAGATCTGTCGCCGCCTGCGTTATTTGCAGCTGGGACTTCTTTGTCGTCGTCGTCGGCCGAAATGAAAAATGAAATTTGTCAAAATGACTATCTCATATCCTCGAAACGAGTTTCGATTTGATCTCAGTGCCCATGCATGACAAGCCCTGTGCATTACCGACTGATCTACTAGTCTTGCCTCAAGTGTCTTGTCAACTATGAGCAATTGTGACCACTGATCTGTTTCTACATTCATTTCTTTCATGTTTTATTCACTAGTTACATTTAAATGTCATCCGTATATCGAGTTTTAGAAGAACCATTGCGTGACCTAACACTTTGCCATATGATCACGTGTTTAACCTTGTAACGAACAATACATGTTTTAGCGACCACGAGGAAAAAAATAAACATTGTTGTAAAAGGAGCATATGCTGGTAACCAGCTTTTGCTCATTTTCCTATAATGTTTTCTACCTTGTTAGAGACAAACCTCATCATTTGAGCAACTTTTAATTTGTCGTCTTTAAAAAAAAAAAAAAAAAAAAATGGCAGAGTGGGATTTTTGTGGTTTGGTAGATCCATATTATATCTTTTTCATATGCAAATGCTTTCAAATTGGGCAAAGCCACAATTTTTGTTATTTCGTATAGAGATAACCCACTGATTTTAGATTATGCCAATACAAATCGGATTGAAATGGTGCTTTTAATTATTTTAACCATTAAACGGCCGTATAAATTAAATCGGTATTTGCTGCCAGTAGTGAAAAACTGAATATTGCGTTTTCAAAGTTCTTTGCGCTGAATATTCAACACTATATCGGACAGTATAGATCCAAAATCAGACTGCACATCATTTGCAGTCTGATCTTGGGTCTACACTGTCCGCAAAAGATCGCGCTTAGCAGGTTAAGGGTTAAAATATAGTAGGAAAAAAGATCAATTGAACCTTATTTCAAAGGTTTTAAAAGCATGTATCCTTCGCATGGCAAGCCTGAGTTCGTGTGTTCATGGATTAAACCATTCCTTTACAGAGAGGAATACTCTTCTCTGTTCTTGACATATCTGGTAAAAGCTTGTGGAAAAGGGATAAATTCATTATTAAAAGCAATTTCTACTATCTCGAAAATGTTTTTGACATTCTGTTTATTAACTATATTTCCTAATAATTCAAATGCCTGATCTATACGTGTAATTTGTTACAGTTCCTCATACCTATACAAATAATCTGTACAGTACAGGGTTACATAATATCCTTATGTTGAATTTTGAATAACAGATTGCGTGACTGAAAAAGTGCTGTCTGGAAGTATTTATGTACAAAAGAACAATAGACTTGCAAAACTCGGTTTTATATTATCCTGTATATCTTTCTTGAGAGTCCTACGTGACACAGTAGTTGAAATTAAAAAAAAAAGAAACAGGTTCAATTCCCGATGGCGGGGCTCGTTCTTTAGCGCTAGCAAAGATAAGTTGCTATAAAGTATTTCAAACCACCGTCCTTGCAAGCTCGCTGCAATGTACCAGCTGTCACGAAGATACAGCAAAGATAAGTTGCTATAAAGTATTTCAAACCACCGTCCTTCCAAGCTCGCTGCAATGTACCAGCTGTCACGAAGATACAATTATCATATAGTATTTCAAATCCGCCTTACTGGCGAGATCACTGTCAAGTACCATCAGTAACGAAGACACAGTTGTTTTAGAGTATTTCAACTAAACCTTCTTTTTGAGCTCGTAGGAATGTTCCATCTTTCACAAAGACACAGTTGTCATTAGATATTTCACACCAGCCATACTTGACGTACTCACAAACGAGATTGCTGTAAAGCCCGAGTAGTAACGAGGATACGGTGTCATAAGGTATTTCAAAACATCTTTCTTGGCTCACCGTAAAGCACCAACTGTCAGGAAGACACGGTTGTCATTAGGTATTGCAATTCAACCCTCTTTGCAAGCTCAATTTAAAGCTCCATCAGTGATGGAGACACAGTTGTCATAAAGTACATTTATTTCAAACAAGCCGTCTTGTCGAGGTTCTTTGAAATCTAATGTAGTCACGAAAACATGCTTGTCTTAAGGTTTTCAAGATTGTTTATTCACTGTTAAGCGCCAGCTGTCACGAATATACTGTTGTCATAATTTTCAAACAATCCTTCTTCGTGAGCTCGATGTAGAAGACATGGTTATCATAAAATATATCAAACAAGCCTCCCAGGTGGGCTTGCCTTACCAGCCATGCTATTTCGTGGTTGACTTTCTCTTAGAGTGTAACAATGTTTATATTTGTTTGTGATTTGATGATATGGGTATATTGGCGTTACTGATTTGATGATGTGTATCTGTTGGCGTTCTACGCTACATTTTGTGGCTGCCTTTGGATTAAGGACACCAGCTTAAAATAATTTTCAGTCTTTGTTTTTCTCAGATTTATTTAAAATAAGTGTCATGTACGACACCATTGTTTCAATAAGACGTTTAAAGAGTTTAAACAGAATAAAGCCCTCAACATAGAACCTTGTTGAACGAAGACTACATTTCGGCGATGCGCAAAACTGAGATTTCATGGAAAGATGATATTTGTTCATTCATTTCTTTTTCACTATGAATATTTGATTTTAGAGGTTAAATAAACAATAAAGTGTTACCGATAAATTGGGGGGTGTGCGAATCATCACAAGAGAGTTTTGAATTATGATTTTGAGTGGCTCCTCTGTCTTACACATAAGAAGC
Source organism: Tridacna gigas (assembly GCA_945859785.2). Taxonomy (NCBI): domain Eukaryota; kingdom Metazoa; phylum Mollusca; class Bivalvia; order Cardiida; family Cardiidae; genus Tridacna; species Tridacna gigas. The sequence goes on along the minus strand of OX244034.2, from coordinate 61,717,150 downwards.
CATAATTGGCAAGGGAAGATACAATAATCTGAGAGAAGTCTATATTATATTGTAACAATAACAATACTCTGTAGCAAAAATAAGCCAATATATGCAAAGGTCATTTTTTCCACATATGCAGATGTCGTCAAAGTATTATAAAAAGAGGCTAACGTTGGAATCATTCATGCCACATATGCGTGATATCTGACCGTTTATTTACAAGAAGATTTCCAGAGATTTTGCGACTCAAGAATATTTTTTTCTTGCCATAAACGGTAAACATTTAGAACCAAAACATACAATAATTGTGTTATAATTACGAAATTCTATCAGAGAACCGACGAATTGTTTATAACACATTGTATGGAAATCCAGTATGTAGATTTGGAGAAGAAAAATTTCGAAAATTTAAACACTTGTCAGTGTTGTTGCTATGGTATCCAGAGCCTTCTATTCGATCAAGTTTTTTAAGGAATTCCCAACAGGACTGTGGCATCCTTATGAGTTTTTGTAAAAAGATGACATACACTCGAACGACGAACACAGGGCTATGAAAAACTCACTGGTTTTTGTTCATTGAAGCGAACTTTATTTCTTCACGAAATCTACATGCATTTGCAATAGATAATGTTTTCTCATCGATAAAATCTAATAGTTACCTACGACATTGGTTACGGTGAAGAACTAGAGTGAACTTACCCTAGGAACCCATACTGGTTCCCTTACCTCTAGCACTGAAAAAGAATATTATTTGACCCCCTTTGAAATATTCGTATTCACCAACTATACTTTTTATTCCAAATTGCATTCTAAGTCACATTTTCTATAATTTGAGGATTTTTAAAGTAACGCAAGTTCTATTGGCTAAACTAAGTGGTTGCGCCAATCAGAGTTTGTGGTACACTGAAATGTAGAATTAGATGTAGTATGCGATTTAGAATGGTAAGTGAGTACAGGCAAACGTATATATAGTTGCTTTCGTCACTATATGATACAAACACATGATACATGTACGTAGAGAACGAATATGCCTTAATATACCAGACAACGTAAACAATTAAAGTTCTTGACCCAGTTCTACTTTACACGTAATGATCAAATTTATCATAATCGCATGTCATGGTGAGATATAATGGAAAATGTTGAGACCTATTTGTGTGTATGCTTGTGCTTGGCAAGCCGCTACAGGCCTAGACCGCATTATCGCCAACAAAATATAGTGCCACTATAAAAAATAATATAAAGTAGACGCGGAAGGCGTAGACATGGATTTTTTGTTTTGTTTCATTGATATTTTCTTGAATCAATATAGTAGCAATTGCACATGCTGATCTAAGTTTACTGTCTTCGAAAAAGATCATATTTCGCGAAACAAAATTTGTGGGAAAACTATATAGATCGTTGCAATTTAAAAGTTTTCTAGAAATTTCAATGCTTTTTGCCAGACATTAGATTGGTTTCCCACCCTTTCAGCGCAACAGGTCAAGACGAAAAGAGGGGCCCTTTGAAAACGACATTGGTCAAGATCAGACCGCCCAGAATGTGCAGTCTGATCTTGAATCTGTACTATTTGCATGTTTTTTTTTTTTTTCAAGCCTAAAGATTTTATTTTTTCTGATTTTCACTGGGATGTATTTTTCTAGCCTTTGACAGAAATCTACTTTATATGTAAGCGACTACATAGTAGTAAATGCATAATAAAATCCTGACGTCGTTTTTTAGCACTTAAATCCATTACTTTACCGATTCCTTCCTGCAATATTAACCCTTAACCTGCTAAGCGCCACTCACTGACCTTATGCGGACAGTGTAGATCAAGATCAGACTACACAGAACGTGCCGTCTGATCTTTGATCTGCACTGTCCGATACGATAGTCTCTTTCTGGTGAAATCAGCTTTAAAATCGCACTATTTTGATGCTTACTTTTGACTGGAAATTTTCGTTTCATTTGTATGAGACGCACTCTGGCAAAAGGGGGCTTAATGAATCTCCGTGATGGATGATACCAAGCAGGTATTTATGTTATTATGGATCCATAAAAACCATTTTGTTGAACAACTGTCTAAACCATGAGATAGACTGGTCCTTTGACAGATAGAAAATTGACAAATAGCGAAAAGTTTCGGCCCAAGACAGACTGCGCAGGCTGACTTGGGCCGAAACTTTTCGCAGATGCATTAAACCCCCTTTTCACACAGAACGGCTCATTTAGCAGTTTAAGGGCTAACGAGCCTTTGAAAATACTGTCGGAAAAGGAACATTTGCCTGATGTAACAACTACTGTTTAATGCCATGATTTTAATTATGTTAAAAACAGTAGATCTCGTTTCAACTTTTTGTCCTCCGGTTAGTCTGTTAAAGTTTTCAGTAACCTGTACAGTAATGGATTTACCAAACAATCTCTTGTGCAACGACCCTGAGAAAATGAGCCTTTGAAAACATCGTGGGAAAAAAAGTAAGGGAATACCAACGTTTTCTCCTTTTCCCACATTGTTTGCATCCCTTTTACAAACAAGCCCAATCAATTTAGCCATGTATAATTTTTCGTCTGCAAATGCTTTCAAAATGGACGAGTCAAAAATTTTGTCGTCTGGTAAAGAGTTAATTAGTACATATTTTCCTCCTGCAAAATAAAGATGTCCTAGTTTATGGCGCTAATGGATTATCGCCATGATGAATGTAAATGAATGGCCGGAGGGTCATTATGATTCAAAAAGATGGACCTATTTCGTCGGGTTGATGCAAAACAGTAATAAGAGCCTCCTTTTCTGTTCATTATTTGGCTCCTGTCTGCATCAACCCAGCGAATTTTCCTTTCTATATACAGCAAGACCTCAATCTTTTTTCCGAAAACGCTAAACCTGAAAACTATTCAAATTGTCAGCGCATGCGCAACAGACCAGACCGAAACGGAATAGAAATTTTGATAGACTGATTAGTATTAAGCTTAGTAGTTAAAACGTATTGATAAGAATTCCAAAAGATAACGAGAGACAACATTGCTTAAACTAAAACTATCTTAACCCTTCACTCTTTACCACACCACAACATTTTAGACTAGTCCAATTTCAAAGCATTTGCAGATGCCAAATTCAGCTTTGGAACAAACAGGCTTAAGCTCTCTGATTGAGCAGAAAACAATGTGGGAAAAGGAGAAAATGCTGGTTACCAGCATTTTCTCCTTTTCCCACAATGTTTTCAAAAACCCTTTTTTCCTAGGGTCGTGAAAACCCGGGATTGTTTGGTAAAGGATTAAATTGCTAAATAAGTTAACTCTTTACCAGACGACAAAATTTTAGACTGATCCAAATTGAAAGTATTTGCAGACAACAAAATACATGTGACTCAGAAATTGATTTTTTTTCTCTGGAAGGACAGAAAACATTGTTGTGAAAAGGATAAAATGTTGGTTACTAGCATTTTCTCTTTTTCCCACAATGTTTTCAAAAGGTGTCTTCTTCAGGATCGTTAAAACTCGGGATTGTGTGGTAAAGGGTTAAATGAAACTTTCCAGCCCATAGTAAAAAACAAAATATTGCTATTTCAAGGTTATTTTGCAGGTAAAACATCCCCTTCTTGGACAGTGTAAATCTAAGATCAGACTGCACATTCAGTGCAGTCTGATATTAATCTACACTGTTCGCAACAGTTCCTTGAGTCGTGCTAAGCATCTTAATGGTTAAGACTGTCTTACTATGCGAATTAAGTCCAGGTATTGACTAAGTAGTCAATACTTCGACTTGATTCGAATATTCGGAGTTTTTGAATAACCTAGACTTCACGGTACATGGCTTATAGATCATTATACATCGAACAGTAGGAGCAATTTGCATTTCTATATAGGCAGTGCTTCAAATTTAATGACGTCTATCTTCCCAGGTGATAATGGATATATATGATCTGACTTGAGTTGGCGTTTGAGATAAGATCCTACAAAACGATACTAGATAAATGAAGGATCGCTTGATACCTTTTATCTAAATGAGTTTAATGAACAATTAACTCAAAGAGGACAGGTGTTAGATTCTTGTTATCATATTGCTGTATTTTAAGATATACACGTATTCTGATTACATCTATCCAGAACCTACATATTTAGATATGAGACCCAGCCAAAGGACAAAAATTGTAACAAAGAAGCTGATATACAACACACCGGGTTTGAATACAAATAAAACGTACATGTACATTAGCCTTCCCACTGTCTTCACTTTTGACTGTTTAAGTAACCGGGAAATTTGTGTCTGACGGTTCTTTTTTAGAGATAGCAGTCAGAAATACATTTGCTTAAATAAATGTCGTCAAATTATGCTGATGTGACGCCACAAATTCTTATCTTAGACACGTGTAAGAAAAAGAAAACTGATAATGGCTCTATCACAATGACAGCAAGGGAGGTTATTTGATAAAGGATCCTATTGTATACTTTGATAATGCTTCTATCACTCTACAAAGGACGAAAGTACGTAATTTTTTTTTTTTTTTTCATATTGCGCACGTGCAATCTGTAAAAAATTCAAAACAAACATGGCTGCGTCATCGGATAATTCGTTGTTGGACGTCGTTTTTCAGTAGCTAACCGAAGCGAAAATGAAAAAAAAAAAAAGTGTGGTAGTTTGATTCCCCAGATAAACGGGGTATTCAGATTGTCCATGTTGAAAGTTTTACTGAAGATCTGGAGAAGAAGACGACGACGAAGTTAAGTAGAGACATGGACTTGAAGAATGTTCACTGGTGGCTGTTTGACAATAAGAGAAAACCAAGGATGACTGAAAACAACCCTCCACACCATCTGAATGACCTTGCGGAACTATCTATCTCTATCAGTAAAATGGGTGGAGGTAACCATGAATCTTCATCTCAAGAGCAGCAATAGTAAAGCAATCATGTTAAGTGATTATCCAGTATCATGAGAGCAATTATTTCAAAACAACGTTAAATTCGTCATAGTTTTAAATAATACAAAACTTAAAGTTAGCACTTAAAGGAAATGAACACAATTTAAAGAAAGTTCTATGCGCACTTGCCGAGGTCTTATGACACAATAAAGTCAAGGATTTTCCTCGAACACAAGGAAGCCATTATGATGCTGTCAACGTTTTTGTAACCAGTTTCTTTTCTCGGGCTTAAGTGTTATTGACAGATTAGAAAATTGAAAATTATGATAAGAATGGGTCCAATTATTTTGTCTTGTTATTGTAGCTTATTTATATAATGCACCCCATCGATCATATGTTAAAGAACGATACACTTGCTCTCTGAAATGTCAAAAGTGATTTCAAGAGGTATTGTTAGTGTGAAAATGGTTTTTTTTTTTTTGTCTCTGTTCTCTCTTTCTCAATCATTTCTTTGTCTCTTTTCTCTCTTTCTCAATCCTTTTAGATACTGCAAAATCACATTCGAAGTCGTAAACTTGAAACTTGAACTTGAAAACTCTATACACATTCGAAGTCGTATTCAAGAACAGTTATTGTGCAGATAAAGAATATACTACACAGAACAAAAGGTGAGGGTGAGTGATTAAAAGAAATTGAAATGACTCTTTCTAAATACAGAAAGGTATACAACTCCAAACAACGAACTACATGGGTCCAGTCAATTTGCATGACAAAACTACCATAAAAACATATAAAAATCCTATAACTATGCCTTTTATCAATAATACATATATTTTTCTTTAAAACCCGCATACATGCATAAGCACAATTCACGCTAAGATTACTTAGATAAATCTTAAAACTTTAAGAACGGTCAGGTCGCCGAGATCTGATCGACATACTTGTACACAATTCACCAACAAATTACATTGAAAATGTACCAAATCACATGCCAATCTTTTGAAATATGCATGCAATCAACAGAAACAGACCTACTAGTAACAGACGGATAGTTCCACAGTCGAAAAATCTTCAAGGTTAGGCGTAATAAACCATTTTTCCACTCCGCGAGCCGTCGTCAGCTAGCTTCCAGGTCGTCCATTTTGACATAGCTGGACTCACAGTTTCGAATAAATTCTTAGTTACATCTTTAAGATTTATTCAAGTCATCTTAGCGTGATTGTGCTCATGCATGTATGTAAGTTTTGAAGAAAAATATGTGTATCATTTATAAAAGGCATAGTTATAGGATTTTTTTTTATGTTTTGTGGTAGTTTTGTCATGTAAAGTGACTGAACTCAGGTAGTTCGTTGTTTAGAGTTGTTTTATACCTTTCTATATTTAGAAACACATATTTTAATTTCTTTAATCACACAACCCGAACGTGCACAGTATAATATCTGTTGTGTTTAAGCACAAGCATTTGAAACTCTATTTGTCTATCACGGAACACCAAGATTTTCCTTGGTCGATCATTGCAGATTGGTGCACCGCTTGTATATCACGGATTACTCAAATTTTCCTTACACTGTTACTATAAATAGCACATTGGCGACTGCCTCTATATTGTATATAATAAGACAAGGTGTGCAACGAAATCGAAGAAAATTTTTACCCCTGTCCCCTTTTAGAGATAATATTTAACTGCAAACGGAAAAATAAACTTAGTTACCGTTGCAAATGGCTTCACAAATGATTTTTCTCGTGTACCCTGACCTTCGAAAGTTCCAAACGGCTCTTGCGATCAAGCAATAGCTCTGATCTAAAAAAAAAAATTAAAAATATTCTACATTTTCCGGATCGCCATGCGCTGACGTCACACAATTCATTATGACGCAGTGAATTATAACTCACGTGAAAAGACGCGCCAAAGTTTTTGACCAATAAACGGTAAATACGCGTTTGAAAATATGCGAAATGGAAGATGAAAATAGTGATACTGGATTAGATGAAAAGATAGATTATAACAGACGAAATATTATTTCAATAATTTCATCAATATACCAACAAAAGAATTTTGTTTGAAAAAAATATGTTAGTTTTAGTCCCCTGCAGGATGATAAATTGTGTGACGTCAGCCCATGGCGATCCGGAAAATGTAGAAGCTTTTTAAAATGTTTTAGATAAGAGCTATTGCCTGATTGCAAGAGTCGTTTGGAACTTTTGAAGGCCAGGGTGCACAAGAAAAATCATTTGTGAACCCATCTGCAACGGTAACTAGTTTTAGTTTTCCGTTTTCGGTTAAATGTTATCTCTGAAAGGGGAGAGTGGTAAAACTTTTCTTCGATTTCGTTGCACACCTTGTCCTTCTATACACGATACAGAGGCAGTCCCCAATGTGCTATTTATAGTAACGGTGTCCGCTCAGGCAAATTTTGTCATCCCGTCACTCTCGTGATAGATCAATGGAATTTCAGTGGCCTATGGTTTAAGATATCTATAACTACTTTAAACCTTCATTTGAGTACGAATATTACTTAAACATCCTTCCAAAGTCATACAGATCATATTTCATTCGCTTACCTACATCTAGCCATACTTTAAGAATACAAACAGGCAGATACGGCAGGAATACTACCGCGCAAGCTTCGCTTTTGGCTGTGTTGTGGGGAAACTGATATAGAAGATGAATAACATTTTGTTTGTGTTTGCAAAAGTTTTGTTGCATTGAGAAAAAAGTTTATCAAATCTAGCTATTATTTACACCCTTCTGTGTTCAAATATCATAGTCTTTTATGCTCAATCAAAGCGAACTCATCAATCTTTGTAAATTTATTAAAGAAGCATTGGCTCTTAGAAATAGTATCTTAAATAATATCCTGTAAACTATTAATTATCATTATTCTTGTTCATCCTCTCTCGATTTTCTATTTTTCTGTCAAACGATCCAATTTCGAAGCAGATCTGAAACTTTACCAAGATGTACTTCTATTATTGCCACTCGTTTTTTTTTTTTTTTTCCTATGTTTCGTTCTTTATGTTTTCTAAGCTTTTTTTTTATTTGTGTATTTTTCAGATTCACGCACTATACACGTGACTAAATTCATTGTATGTATATGTGCTGTGACAATGTGCAACTTGTATACTTCAAAAAATAAATGCCAGTTCAGTTCATTTCAGTTATCCTGGCCTGAATATGCTGCAATAACTGATTTTCATCTTCTTGTTGACAATATAATTCAATATCGTTTGCTATTAGCCCCCCTCCCCCTTTAATAATTTTGTTGAAATGTAAAGCACAATCTGATATCATTTGTAGCTTTAACCCTTAAAGTGCTAAATAAAAAGATTGAAGATTTTCAGCCAATAGTATAGACCGAAGCTTTGCAATTACAAAGTGCTTGTTGCTGGAAAAAAACTGACCTTCTGTGCAGTCGGATCTTGATCTGCACTGCCCATAAAAGCTACCGAGTCGCGCTTAGCAGGCTAAGGGTTAAAGAAGTATGCCTTTAGTGCCGGTTGCATTTAATTCCTCATCTCCAGTGATTTCAACACGAACAAGTCTGAATTTTGTAGTTTGATAAAGGGTAAATATTTTTTCTTAAAAAAATAATTCATGTTTATCAGAATGTAACCCGGCATTGAAACGCACTTCATAAATATTTACGGAGTTTGAACCGATGTTTAAAAAATGCATAATATTATATTGTTTTGAAAGGAGAACTTGCTCCTAACGGGCCCGTAACGAACCAATTTCTCCTTTTCCGAAAATGTTTTCAACTGTTACAGAGAATAAGTCAATCATTGAGCCACATTTATCTGGATGTCTGCAAATGTTTTCAATTTGGACGAGATAAAAACGTTGTCGTCTGGTAAACCTTTAATGTCGTGTTTCATTTAGAAGTCTGCAACTGATTTGGCATACCACTGAATTTACTTCAACAGACATTGTACAAAGAGGTCAATCTGTATATCTGTGCTGTCTGATCTTTGTCAAAGTATTTTCGTTCCCCCGATTCTACTATGATGATCAACATCTAAATAATAATAATAAAACAAACTATAGAAAAGCACGTAGAAACACTTCTGGTTGACCCACTAGCAGCAGATCGTACAGGATGATGGCGCATTCAAGTCTGTGTATGGGCTGTGTCGTGTGAATATGTACATTAAGCAATCTGTGATATTTTTGGTCGGTAAGTCAAATTAACTGTTTTCCGCCTTTTAACGACCCTGGGAAAGTTCCCTTTGAAAACATTATGGGAAAAGGAGAAAATGCTGGTAACCAGCACTTTCTTCTTTTCCCACAATGTTTTCTACTCTATCAAAGAAAAATTGCACCATTGAGACACACTTAAATTGTCGTCTGCCAGTGCTTTCAATTTAGGTAAGTCTAAAATATTGTCGTCTGGTACAGAGTTAACTGAACCATTAGATACTGTATCCATTAAACCTACGAAAAAAAAAACATAAGTTTCAATTCGGATCAGCATGCATTCATTGCACACAATGACACAGTTAGTTCTAACTTTTCGCAGATGCCATAAGATCAATTTTCGTATGACGCGACTCTCGTATTTTACGCATTCTTTCTCACTGAAAGCGTACAGGCCCACTAAGGGCCAAAAGTAAACAATATTCCATGGGTCAAAATGCAAGCAAATTCATTTCATCATATTCAAAAGTATGGATTATATTTTGAGTCTGACAATGTGTTACAGTACTGCATGTCAAAGTTCCCGTCACTGGAAGCAACCGACCCTTAGTGTTTCTCAAATTTAGAACTCTATCCTTTTTTCGTAATGTTGCTTTTTGTAATGTCTTTTCGCCTTTATGTTTCATAATGTAATTACGTAGAAATTAATGTTTGCCCCATTTCGTATTTTTTATATCTTCATGTTAAATAGATTTACAATCTTTTGCATAAATAGACACTGAACTGTAATATTTAAATCGAACATTCCTTGAAACAGGCTATTATTTCATGCTTATTCTTTGGTTAATACCCGCTGAGATGTTGGGTAGATGTAAAAGCACGTGCCATTTTTTTTTCTATCTACATGAACAAGCTGTTCGATAAAACAAAACATAGTGCTATTTGAATTCATATTTGCAAGGAGGAAGCTAAGGATTTATGGTGATAATTTTACATCAAACTTGACGAGAAGAACAAGGGATTCCTAGTCATAATTACAGTATACTTTCTGAAAGGAAGCAATGTAGAGATGATTACATCAAACTTGCAGACAGGAAACAATGGACATAGAGGAATATTGATATCATATTTAAAGCACCGGATATACATTGATAGCTACATCATTATTTTTTTCAGAGAGTATACGAAGTATATTTTACTGATAATTACATCATACTAGCCCATATTTGCAGAAAGGAAGCTAAGGATATTTAGTGATAATTACATCATACTTGCAGAAAGGAAACAAAAGTTTTACCATGATACAGACATATACATTATTGCCGCTGGAAGAAGTTGATATTTACCGATATCTATATCAAACTTGCCGAAATAAAGCAAAAGCGGTAAAATGGTAATTATATCACATTTTCAGGAAGGAAATTAGAGATGAACAGTGATAATGACATCTGACTCGCCGAAAGAAAGCAGTGCATAACTAGTGATAATTCCTCAATGCCTGCAGAAAGGAAACCATTTACATATGAGGAACCGATAGATGTAAAGTGATAATTATACCATGCTTGAAGAAAGGAAGCAATGTATTTGTAAAGATAATTATATTATGGTTGCAGAAAAGAAGCAATGGATCTTTAGTGACAATGCCAATATACTTCCATTGGATGTTAGAATTAGGAAGATCTGGTGGAGCCTACTGTTCAAAAGAGATACTAGTGTATAACCAGAGCCTTATTACACGGGCAGACCGAATGACAGAGGAACGCCTACATGGAATACAGGTAAGTTTTATTGTTTTAACCCTTTCAGAACCATTGTCGAAAATAGGGCCTTTTGCAGATGGCATACATCAAGATCAGACTACACAGAACCTGTTGTCTGATCTTTGATCTGCTGTTTACCAGCATTTTCTTATTTTCCCAAATTGTTTTCTACTCTTTCAAAAAAAAAAAAAAAAAAAAACATTGAATCTGTCGTCTGCAAATGCTCCCATTATGGACAAGTCTACGGTTCTGTAACTTCCAAAAAAGTAAACAAAGCGTTTGAACGTGTCACACATATAGAAAACACAGAGAAGAGGAATAGTTAAGCTTAACTCTGTACAAAACAATCCCGAGTTTCAAAGACACTGAGGGATACAGCTTTTGAAGACATTCTGGGAACAGGAGAAAAATGCTGGTGATCAGCATTTTCTCTTTTCCTACAATGTTTCTACAAGGACAAATACCATTATTTGAACAATATTCAAATCGTCTTCTGCAAATGCTTTCAAAATTTTGTAGTTTGGTAAGGGTATAAGATATAGCGTAACTCTTTACCACACGAGAAAAATGTAGACCAGTCCAAATTGAGAGCCTTTGCAGACGACATTTTAAGTGTGATTCAAATGAGGAATTTTGCCTTTGATTTGGTAGAAAACATTGTGGGAAAAGGAGAAAATGCTGGTTACCAGCATTTTCTTCTTTTCCCACAATGTTTTCAAAATGTTTATTCCTCAGAGTCGTTAAAAGTCGGGATTGTGTGGTAACGGGTTGAAGTCGCTATGGGGAAAGTGAAACATATGATCAGTATATTTTGGGACAATTATGTACCGCAAGGTGTTAGCTTATAGAAACAAGAAATATTACTTGGAGGGTGAAGCATATAGAACGTATCTTGGGGCGAAGTATGTACCAGAAGGGCTTAGCTTATAAAAGCTATAGATACTGCTGGAAGGTTGGAGCCATCTTCGCAAACCAAGGATACTAACTCCAATTTGTTCGTTACGTACCCTTTGCCGCTCGCCTCTTTAAAAATCGAAACTCCCACTGCGCCATCTATCGAATATCACGAGTTGCGTAACCTTTGCTGATGTTATTTCTGACCAATCAAAATGCTCGTAATAAAAACTGTTAGGCTATGCACCAAATATGGCTGCGCTTTCGCATTCATCACAATTTTCTGAAATTAATCAGACATACGATGATTCGCAATCATTTGGCTGTGGAACTCGTCCTAATATTTCACATAATTGATCATGAACTATAAAAAACTCATTAAATATCGATCGTCTACTCTATCTTGGCAAATTTTCGTCACAAACACGACAACTTTCGTTTTTGACGGGCGCCGCCATTATTGTTTTCTGTTTCGCGGAAGATTTCTTGTTACGGATGGTTTGACTGTACGCGATGGGTTTTGATCGCATCCAATGAAATGGCGCAGCGGGAGTTTCGATTTTTAAAGAGGCGAGCCTCCAACGGTACTACCTTAGTATCCTTGGCTTGCGAAGATGGGTTGGAGCATGTAGACGGTATTTGTGGATAGAATTATGTACTTATCGAAAAGAGTTGACCATATAGAAGATGAACATACTACTGGTAGGGTGAAACATACAGAAAGTATCTTTAAAGAGGATTATGTATCGGAACAGTTCAGCAAGTAGAAGCAACACATACTACTGGGTGGGTGAAACACACTGAAAGTGCCCTTGAAAAATATCTTATCCGGTGGGGTTTAGTTGATAGAACCAAACGTACCGTTGGAAGGATGTTACATTATAGAAATTATCCATGAATTTTATCACACTGCAAAGAAATTTCTCGCGATCTGATTGGGTAATATGCTCCGAATATATACTGACGTCCACAAAAAAACGCCTCATCGAAAAAGTGCAGTAACTTTATACACAGTCATTATATTTATGTAATTTTTGTCCTCCGTATTATGTTCACTTATTTAACGTATCAAAACATAAAAGATTGCTTGCCTCGACGTGTCGACCAAAACCATGACGTCACTCGCACGTTTTGCAAATGCGTCCTGTGCACTCTCTCCACGTGGTTCTCTACACCGATATTACACATGTGTATTCATTTATCGATCAGCAAACAAGTGGTCATCGCTATTTTTGAAAGTTTTTAATTTTAAAAATGCCAAGACTAAATAACGAAGAGAGAGAAAGAATTTTAGGGATGCATGAAAGCGGACTTTCTCAAAGTCACGTGGCCAGGCGCTTTAACGTACCAAGGTCGACGATAGTTCGTCTTGTACAGCAGGTAAACGCAACAGGGAGCGTTTCTGATAGGCCTCGGCCCGGTGCACCTCGTGGGACGTCTGTCTGGCAGGACTACTTCCTCCGTCAACGTCACTTGCGTAACCGTTTCGTTACGGCGCAATCTACGACGTCGGTGGTTATAGGCAATCGCGGAAGGACTGTCAGCTACAATACAGTACGGAGACGTCTTTTTGAGCGGAGAATATCTTGCAGGCGGCCGTACCGTGATGTGGTGCTGCCAGAGCGTTACCATCGGGAACGTCGGCAATGGGCTCAAAACAGCATCAGAAGATGTTGGCGAGATGTTGCCTTCAGTGATGAATCTCGTTTCATTCTTTCCAACGCCGATATGCGTGTTGGCGTTTACCGTCGACGTAACGAACATTACACGCGTAATTGTATACTAGCGCATAACCGTTTTGGTAGTGGCGGTGTTATGGTTTGGGCGGCGATTATTTACACCTTTAAAACTGACTTGGTTTTCATAAATGGGAAATTACATGCTAGCGCGTATGTTGACCAAGTTCTTCGTCCTGTGGTCGTTCCCATTTTCCAGCAACGTCCTGGTCTTACGTTTCAACATGATCATGCTTGACCCCACACGACAAGGCTCACCAGAAATTTCCTCAGGGGCAATGGTATTGATGTTTTGCCATGGCCTGCTCAATCTCTAGACTGCAACCATATTGAGCACATGTGGGACGTCCTAGGACGTCGTTTGCGTCAATGCAATCCATAGCCGCAAAGTGTCGATGGATTGACAAATGCTCCCCATGAAGGATGGGCTCGGATTCCACACTATTTGTTTCGTAATTTGTGTGGATCCGTGGGACGATGTCTTCCGGCAGTGATAGCAAGTCAGGGTGGTCATACGCGGTACTGACGACATTGTGTTGGCGACTTTGTTTAAACGTCTGTTTCAGCTGAATGTCGGACACTTAAGCTGAGGTATCAGGTGAAAAATGTCGAAATAGAGGTGAAAAATGTCGAAACATTCTTATAGTTTATTTCTAAAGTCCAAGAATCGTGAAATATATGTTTAGTTTATAAATATGGATGTGCAAAGGCATGTGAAGCGTTTTTTATGGATGTCAGTATATATTGCTGCCCACTGCCAGCAACCAGGGAACAGCAAATTTTCCCTGTTGGGAGCCCCGTAGACGCTTGACTTACACACTTCAACGCGAAATCCAAGATGGCGGCGAAAAATCGAAGCGAGTCGCCTAAAAAACAATTACACCTTATTATTACTTGTTTCCCTTGATGGTTGTCATTAAAGCAGAAAAAATGCATTATTTTTGTGACTAGGAAACATGATAACATTGATAATTAAGGCAATAACATGAACTAGAAGGCACTTTCCCTTCATCTTAATATCATGTCTGATCATTTTCATGTAAAAGTTATAACTTAGATATTAATTTCAATGCTCTGGTGCATCAAATGTATGCCTTGTTGAGTAAACATGGCGTGACCTAATTCCGGTAGCTCGGTAGTAATTACAACAGAACGTAATGGGTCGCTGAGAAGGGGTACTATCTATAAATTACAAAAATGGTATCATTTCTTTAACAAGTACAAATCATTGTTTTTTACATGTTTTTGTCTCAAATTAGGCTGATATTCATTTGCAATAAAACGTCCGAATGCCGGTAGTAGTAGTACTTCTTCCCGAATCAGCCCATTTTGATTTAGCGGGCTCGGGGGCTCGGGGGATAGGGGCCCTCCTATCCCCTCGGGCTCTCGGGCTCTCAGGCTCTCTCAGTCTTATTAAGCTCAGCCTCTTATTCTTAAAAGACCAAGTTCCTTATTAAGTTCAGCCTCTCATTCTTAAAAGACCAAGTTCCTTATTAAGTTCAGCCTCTCATTCTTAAAAGACCAAGTTCCTTTTTAAGTTCAGCCTCTCATTCTTAAAAGACCAAGTTCCTTATTAAGTTCAGCCTCTCATTCTTAAAAGACCAAATTCCTTATTAAGTTCAGCCTCTCATTCTTAAAAGACCAAGCTCCTTTTATGATATTACAGAATTCCATAATTCCGGTTTTTCCCATCCTTCCGGTTTTCCCATAATTTTGGTTTTCCCATTCTTCCGGTTTTTATCCTCTCGAAATAAAAATCTTTCCAATCTCTCCGATCCTTCAAATCTTTCCAGTCTTTCGAATCTCTCGGATCTCTCCGATCCTCTCGTCCTCTCGTGCTCTCGGGCAGCAGTTAGATCCCTTTCGGGGATCCGGGCGTCTTTAGACGCCTAGGGGTCTAGATTTCTCGGGATAAAAATCTTTTCGGGTTTTCGATGCGTATAACTACCTGTACCTAAAATCCTACCAGACTTAACTCTTATAGTCTCCTCCCCCGGATAAAATCTTCTCAATCGCGATCTTCGCGAGATAAAATCTCCTCGGTCTTCCGAAGGGCCGGCTAGACGCCTAGATTTCTCGGGATAAAAATCTTTTCGGGTTTTCGAAATAAAACTTATTATTATCGAGAGAATAAAAAAAATTGGCTTAAAGAAAAAATATTCTTATATAAAAAAAGCATAATGGAATTAAACGATATAATCGAGCAATTGGAAGATTTAAGAATTAAAATAAACCGAAGAGATGATACGATTAACGAGATAGACCGCCGTATTTACGCTATCGAAAATGGAGAAATTAAAAATGAATATATCGCGAGAAACCGACTGCTAGATCTAAGGGGAAGGAAATATTTTTTTTTAGAAGATTTAGAAGATTTATTGAAAATGGAATTAAATTTAAAAGAAAAAGGGCGTCAAATACTTCGAGACGCTAATAGGACGGAAACGGAGATAGAAAGAAAATTTGGTACTAAAGAAACGGATAAATTATGCGCAGAATGCCATTTATACGAAATAAGCGTTTCTATAGCTGAACGCGAAGCTGAGCACCTAGCTGAACTCGAAGCTGAACACCTAGCTGAACTCGAAATTGCGTATACTTCTAGTGATTCTGGCTATGACTCTGAAGACGATTAAAAAAATAAATTTATAACTTTCCTAAAAAAGTTATAAATTTTTTAGGGCTCTTCATCCGTTTCATTCTCAGTCTCATTCTCAGTCTCTACGATCTCCACGGTCTTTACGGTCTTCACGGCCTTTCCAGTCTCCCCAGTCTCTACCGCCCACAATAAAGACCCATCCGCTTTAGAATAAATATTATCGATCTTTTCTCTATAATAATTTCCGATAAAATATTTAAACCGCATTAATACGAGATCGTATAGCTCGCGAAGATTTCTTTCGTAATACTCGCCTTCTTTATCGTGGAAGCCGTCTTTAAACAAAGGCATGTATTTGATAAGGTTATTAAAGTCCATGTGTATACTTCCAAAAAGGAATTCTAAAGGATCTCTAAGAAAGCCACCGCTTTCCATTATCTCGTTTAGTAACTCTGCCATTTTTTATATATTAAATTAACTCTTTAATTTAATATATTTTTTATAAATCGAGTTCTATAAGCATCGTTAAATAAGCATTTTTTACGTTGGTATTGCTAGTCTTCGTTAAAAAGTTTATAACGTCGCACTGCTTTATTTCTAAAGGCTTCTGAAAAACTACGCAACTACAGCCTTTTCCCGTTTCTTTCATTAAGGAATAGTCGGTTTTTTCCTCGCCGTTTACGACTAAGTTAATTTTTATCTCTTCGTCTAAAAACTTATTTCCTTTTAAAATCATTAAAGAACCTCTTATAATTCTACCCGGAGCTGACATGCAATAACCCCCTAATCCGTGAGATCTTCCGCTGCTGCCATTACCGAAAGAAAACTCGTAATTTCCTTCTAATAAACTTCCTTGTTCCTCGGCATGGACGCTTATTATAGGTTTAATTTTTTCCTGCTTAGATAAAGCTAATAGGTGCTCGGATAAAGCTAATAGCCACTCGGTTAAAAAAGATTTCGTTACAGGATCATCCTTATCGACGAGTTTGGGCAAGCTCGTAATTCTTTTTCCTTTCATATCTATTTGCCCATTCACGGTAAGAGAACCGTCAAAATTTCTCGATAAAGCTTCTCCCCCCGTAGCAGCTAAAACTGTACTATCTACGTAAAATTTATTCGCAGCCTCCTGTTCTTCTAAAGGGGTTCCGATATTGTCAATTCTTCGCCCTCCCATGGAAACGTCCGCAGTCGCTATATAACCTCCGGGACCGTAAATGAAAGCCTGATTCGAGGAATCGACATAATCTTTGGTCGCAGTGTTTTGCGGTTCTGCGGGATTTAAAAGATTCGACAAATAATAACCTCGCATATCTATATTCGCGATGGCCGAAAAACTGCCGTCTTCCCGTTTTAGTATCGCTCTTTCGCTATCATCTACGTATTTTTTAGTAGCGGCTTCGCTCGGTTCCGTAGGATCGGCTAAGTTTTTTATCTTATTAAATCCCATGTTTAAATATTCCCTCATCATATAGCCCCCATTTTAGTCCAATATTTCGGCGTTGGAATCGACGTAATACTTAGTCGCGACGTCTTGAGGATTTACGGGATTACTAACTCGCGTTAAGGTATTGCCATTCATATTGATAGAACCGGTAACTTCCGTCGTTACGGACGGAATATATATATATTTAAAAAATATATATTTAAAAAAATATTATATATTTAAAAAAGTTTATTCAAAACTTGTTGGAATTTATTTCCCGAGCTTAGCTCTTTAAGAACGTACAAGCATAAATGGCCGCAAAATACTTGCCCCGCTCGTTGTAATTGGTCCGTATTGTAAAATATCAGATTCGTCAGATACCTTTCTAGTTCGAGAGGCGGCTGCAAGCCGTAACTATCGAAATAAATTTTTAGTTTACCGTTTTTATACCAAGCGACCCAATGCGTCCTGGGACCGCTCGTGTCATCGAGATTTAATATACCGCATTCCTTTTTCGTACTTTTTTTCGGCAAAGTATCTCGTAAAAATACCCCCCTAAAAGAAGGTATTTTTAATTTTCTCGCGACATCTTCTAGTTCGAAGTTACTTAACGGCTTGTTCGGTAAAATTACGTTTTTAATCGCGATATCCATTTTTTTTACGTTGAAATATTCGTAATGGTTTTATTATCGACCCAAGTATTAAACTTGTCGGGATAACCTTTCCATTTTACTAGAGATCTATCTTTTTCTTTCTTAATAACCTTTTCTATCCTGTAAAAGTCTTGCCTAGTTTTTTGTAGTTCGGGTTCGTAAAAGCTGCCTTCTATTTCTTCTCCTGTAAGATCTTTAATTGTATACGTTACGGGCGATGTACCTTTTACCTCGGAAATCGTAAAAATTTCTTCGTTCCATCTTGTAGTATATCCCTTTTCAAAAGTCTTTTTCTTTTTCGCTATCCTTACTCTATCGCCGACGGAAAACTTGGGATTTATATTCTTTACCTCGAGATGATCGGGATAAAGATTTTTCCGAACCTCAGCTTCATTAACCTTCTTACTAGCGTTTACTGGCGTCATCTTAATAGAAGAATGTTTCGTATTATTATATTCTTTAACGAGATCCTGTAAAACGTCAATATAAACGTGAGTAGATTTAGCGGTAAAATATTTCCACATCTTTTCTTTCATCGTTCTAATCCATCTCTCGACGACGCTAGATTTTTCTTCATTTTGGGTAGAATATATTTCTATCAAGCCTTTAACATCTTTGTTATTAAACTCTTTACCTTTATCTACCCATAATTTCTCCGGCTTTCTCTCCTTAAAAATATTCTTTAATGCTTCGGCAACGGATTTCCCAGTTTTGTCTTTTAATGGAATCAGCCAGCCGTATTTGGAAAAGATATCAATGACGGCGAGAAGATATTTTATACCCCGATTAAATTTAGAAAATGCCTGCATGTCTACTAAATCGGCTGCCCATATTTTATCAATACCGTTTACTAAGACTCTCCTCTTCCTAAATTTTCTTCTTACGGGTTTATGCAACTCTTCAGCTAAATCCTCCATATCAAATTTTTTTTTTTAGGCGTCTTTGATGCCCGGGCCCCTGAAAGGGGCCTAAACGCCTTCGACGCTACTCCCATTCCGAATCTTTTTTTCGCTCCAATCAGATTACTAACGACGGATCGCTCCATTTTTTCCCTAAGCGTCGGATTATAGATTCCCTTTAATTCCGTTAACATATTCGCGTCGCAAATAGAATTTCTGCTAGCCGTATCATTATGTTTAAGATAGCAAATATCGTGATAGTACGCGGCTTTATCGACGCGGTTTATCGGTTTACTCCATTCCTTGGGCGTTAAATCGGGATTGAGTCTTTTATTTAATTTAGTACCGGGTCCAGTAAAATTATGTCCGGGGAGATGCATTTTAACGGGTAAATTATTGATCATCCTATTAAGTATCGATCCGCCTAAATTTTTCTCTTTTTTTTTTTAAGGCGTCTTCGATTTAGACGCTTTCGGCGTCTTCGACTTGCTGCTTTTCGGCTTGGCTCCTGCTGATTTAACGAACTGCGTCTTAGTTGTTCCACAGACCAAACATTTTCCGCGAGCCATATTTCTTCCATTTTTAGTAACGGTATAAGTCACGGTACCTGTTCCAGTAGCTTTTCTACATTTAACGCAATACATCTTTTTATATACGTTAAATTTTTTTTAAATATAAATATAAAATGGATATTGAAGATTTATCGTGGAACGAAGTAGTATCGAGTAGATTTAATAATCCCCTTTTGCCTGAAAGTATTAGGGGGCTAATCGTAGGCAAATCGGGATGCGGCAAGACTACCCTTTTACTAAACCTTTTGCTAAAACCGGAATGGCTCGATTACGATAATTTATGCGTCTTCGGAAAAAGTCTTTTTCAGCCCGAATATCGCGTTCTTAAAAAAGCTTTCAAAGAAAGACTGCCGAAAAAATGTATATTAGAGTTATTTAACAATCGCGATGAAATACAGGATTCTAATTTTAGAGCCGAAGATATAATCGAAAAATGGGCCGGAAGAATAGAAGGCGGAAAATCGGATATAACGTGTAGCTTTTTCGAAACTGCCAAGGACGTACCGGATCCGAGAGACTTGGAACCGGAAGATAAAAATTTAATGATCTTCGACGATTTACCTTTAGAAAAGCAAAATAAATGCGAATGCTACTATATTTGCGGAAGGCATAGTAATGTCGACTGCTTTTACCTTTCCCAAAACTATTTTAAGTTACCGAGACAAACTATTAGAGAAAACGCGAATTTTATTTACCTTTTTCGTCAAGACCTTAAAAATATTAATCATCTTTATGGCGATCATGTAGGTGGGGATATGCCTAAAGAAGAATTTAGAAAATTTTGCTATAAGGCGTGGGAAAAACCTTATGGTTTTGTTACCATCGATTTATCTAGCGAGAAAGACGAAGGAAAGTATAGGCATGGTTTTGACGAGTTTTATATACCTAAACCGCTCGGGGAAAATGAAAAAGATAATTAATTAAAAATCTCCTCGATCTCTCCGATCCTTCGATCTTCTCAAGGTCTGGCTTCACATCGCGATTTTCCAACCTCTCGGTTTTAGAGATTACGATCTTCGCGGGTTAAAATTTTTTTTCGCTATAAAAAATGGAAGATATTTTAGAACGGGTAGCTAAAAATACGCAGCAAAAAGAATCCTTGCAAATTATAGTAAGCGGCGACAAAACGCCTATTAGAACTAGGTTTAATCCCCCATTACAACTGGAACAGGATATAAAATACGAAATAGCTTTGGTAAATCTCGAAACGTACTATTCTTTTCCGAATATTGACGCGACGAACGGCATTTTTATTTATTCCCCGGACAATGGCGTTTCTTGGTTTAAAATAGAAATACCGGAAGGAAGTTACTATCTTACAGATATTAACGATACCATTCATCAGGAAATAAGAAAAAACGGACACGCTGATTTAGTCAATGACGAATACCCTATTCATATTTCCGCGAATACGAATATGCTAAAATCTATTCTTACCCTCGAAGACGGCTATCAAGTAGATTTTAATCATCCAAATTCCATTTCCAAAGTATTAGGTTTTACTCACGCAAAATACGAAGCGGGATTTCACGAGTCTGAGAATATGGTAAACATTCTCAGTATAAATTTTCGTTAATATCGATATTATCTCGGGAAGCTACGTTAACGGATTAATGCAAAATACGATTTATTCTTTTTTCCCTAATGTCGCCCCCGGATATAAGATAATCAAGACGCTGGTTAATTTAGTATATTTACCGATAATGTTAGACGAAATACATAATCTAGAGGTAAAAATTACGGACCAAAATGGGACTTTACTAAATCTTAGGGGCGAAAATATAACGATTAGATTCCATATTAGAGAGGCATAAAAAAAATAACAACGTATATAAAATGACTAGTTACACGAATATTAAAGTTAATATATCTGAAGGGCAAAAGAAAAAAGTCGCGTCCGCTATTAAAAAAGGAGACTGCAAAATAAGTATTCGTTTAGGTCGCGAAGATTTACGCGGTAATGACGTTTTAGCAGTTACCGAAACGCAGGTGAGAAAAATAGCTAAAGCTTTCGAAAATGGTACAGGAGTAACGATTAAAATGTCTGCCAGGCAGCTTAAACATAATAAGGAAATAAAGGGGGGTTTTCTCGGAATGCTAGCCGGTTTGGCCACGAGCGCTTTGCCACCGATAGCCAGAACCGTTTTGCCGGCATTAGGCGTAGGAGCCCTTTTGGGATTAGCGTCATCGGGCGTACAAAAGGCGATGGGATCGGGTCTTTATCTTAAAAAAGGGGGTTGTATTTGCCGAGTACAAACTGACGGAAAAGGTCTTTATTTAAACCCCTATAAAGGAAAAGGATTAGGATTCGTTGGTAATGGCTTATATTTAAAACAGGGCGGAAACCTTTATGACGGAAGCGGTCTTATTCTAGGTCCGAATAGTCCTTTCGCTAATATTCCCATTTTAGGGGCTATATTATAAATTAAAATTATAATTAAAAAAAAGAATGAATGTTCATAAATTTAGCGTAAAACCGAGAATTCCTTCCCTCCGGCCAGGGGCTTCACTTTCTCGATCCCCAAAAACGATCCATTGGAGGCTCGCCCCTAATTTAAAGCATCCCCCGATAAAAGTAAATCCGATAACTTGGGAAATCTTTAGTCAAGAAGAAATTACGTTATCTCCAGGACAAGTATTTCCGATGCAATTAAGTTTAGGTTTTACGTCGTCTAAGGGTATAATTTTTATCTCATTAGCGTATTCTCTAAGATTTAAAAAATGCGGTTCGCAAAATGAAATTAGCATCGGCGATGCCGAGAATATTTTATTTACTATTACTAATAATAATTCGAAGGCTACGGTAAAAATAAAAGAAAACGAACTTCTATGTCACGTTTATTATCATCTTTAAAAAAAATTTCGCTTATAAGATGCAAGAGATTAAGTATCCTATATTACCCACGGTTCCCCCAGTTGACGAGGGACAGGGTTATTGCCTGCAGAAAATTAACGAGATACAAAACTTTTTAGAAGGAGAAGTCACGAAACGAGAAGCTTTAAGTAAAAAATATTTTAGATCCGCGAGAATAGTAGACAGAATTGGTACCGCTTTAATTACGGTTACCTTAGCTAGCGGGGGCGGAGGAGTAGTTTTATTATCAACGGTAGTCGCGATACCCGCGGTAACGGCATTAGAAATCGTCCCGGGCGTTTCCAGTTTTTTAAGTTTAGTCGGAAAATATATCGTTAGAAATTCGATGATCAAAGGGGAAAAACACGAGAAGATAAAAATCATCGCCGCTACTAAAATACTATATCTTCGCATATCTCGAAAGCTTTATCGGATAATAAAGTTTCGGACGAAGAATTCCAACTGATCATGGAGGAATTAGAAAAATATAAGAAGATGAAGGAAGAAATTAGGTCTAAATCCAAGAAAAAGATTACGAGCGAAACGTAAGAATCGCTAATAGAAAGGGGGAGAAGAGAACAACACGAGTCCTTTCGTAGGCTGGTTGAAAAACATCATGGTCAGCCGTTGTAATATTAGACTCCTTTCAGGGGTCCAGGCATTGAAGATGCCTAGGAAGCCTAAAATTAAATTTTCGTGTAGCTTTAGTTACGAAACGGATTAGAATTTCGAAGATTCCTAAAAAAAACGTTAAAAAAACTGTTAGAATTTCGAAGAAATTCCGGGAATCAAAGATTCCTAAAAACTACGTTTAAAAAAAATAATCCTAATAAAAAATGTCTTTCTTAAAAATCAAAGACCCCGCTAAAAGGGACCAAATTGTAAAAGAATATCTCGAGACAAAGAAAAATATTCGGAGAAACCAGATAGCGGAAAAAACGGGCGAAATAGAATTACAATCCGATCTTTCAAAGCTTTTTAGACCTATTACGGAAGCACAAAAAGCCGCAACGGAGGAAATTACGAAGGGTCTTAAACCTATTAAAGAGGGTATCGAAAAATTGCCGAATTACCCGTCAATAAAACTTTATACCTCCGAAGAAGGTCGAGTAACTATGGGAGAAGGTGATGAAATACAAACTATCGGGGAAACCGCGTTTAAATATTTAATTAAATTCGCCGATAAATCTGCCGTTGATAAAACGTACGGATTATATTCTAAAAATAATAAATTTTATATCGGCAGAAAAAAAGTCACGATTGATAATAATGATATCAAGTTACATAATGACGATGGCACTTTTACTAAATATATAGGAACGCCGGGTTTCTGGGAGTTAATTACTTCTAAAAACCCGGAATCGAATATTTTTAATGAAGATGATTACGAGAGGTATAGCAATTTAGTCGTAAGAAGCGATACTCTTTATCGCAATAACAACTCGAATAGTAGAAACCCGAAATCCACTAGAGGAAACAAATGGACATTACTTAGTCCTATTTGGGATGCAATTAAACCAAGACTGGTCAAGGAATTATTATCTCTTGCGATCCTAACGCATTACTGCGAAGATTAGATTTACTTATAGCTAGTAAAGCGGCGGGCAATACGGGCGTAAGAAACGAGATCGTTAGCGTCTGCGACGAATTAAAAAGGCAGGGCCATCTAGATAAAAAAGCTATAAAAAATTAATGTCTATATTATAAAAAAAGATGATAACGCCTAAACAAAGGGGATTTAAAAAAACGTACGCGTACGGCGGTTCCGGAATTTTTGACAGTTTAGCTAGCTTATTTACTAGTAACGTCGCTAAACAAATTGGTTCCTCCGCCCTCGATCTAGGAAAAGATATCGCTAAGGAAGGGGCGAAAAAAGCCTTGGAAGCCGGAAAGACTGCCGCGGTAGATGCGGGAACCAGATTAGTTAAAAAGGCTTTAACTCCTAAATCCAAAAAAATCTTGCAAAAGTATGCCGCATTACCCGCGACGCGAGGTACTAGTGCGTTAATAGATGGTGGGGCTAACGACGCAATTGCTATAGAAAAATTAATTAAGAAACTAAGTAAAGGATCGGGTATTAAAACGACGTAAAATATTATAATAATTTAAATTATTATAATATATAATAAAAATGGGTATTTTAGATATTACAGAACCAATTTCCGAAGGAACTAATACTGGTATCGACGAGTACGAGGTTCATGAATATGAGCCCATTACTGGTACCAATCTAAACAACTCTGGAGGACAAATCAGGATTAGCATCGAAACTCAAGATCTTTTTACGCATCCTTCCGAGTCTTATTTAATTTTTATAGGCGAATTAGTAAGAAATGATAATGGAGCAGTTTATGGCGCTGATAGTAGTATTTCGTTAACGAATAACGGCTTGATGTATCTATTTAAAAATATTAAGCATCAGTTTAGCGGGCAGGAGATTGAATCCGTAGCAAATCCTGGCCACGCTACTACGATGCTCGGCTTATTAAAATATCCGGACGATTTTTCTAATTCGCAGGGATTAAACCAATTATGGTCTAAGGACACCGGAGTTAATGTGAACGATGAGAATAAGGGTTTCATAGCGAGAAGAAACTATATTATAAATAATCCGGATCCGCGTGGTAGGTTCAGTTTTAAAGTTACGTTAAAACATATATTCGGATTTTGCGAAGATTATAATAAAGTTCTTTACGGAATGAAACAAACTCTTACCTTTACAAGAACTGAAGGTGGTAATGCGATCTTTAAAGCCAATCCAGATGGGGCGGGCGATCCGGTTAACGGCCGAGTTAATTTGCTTAAAATATCGTGGTATATGCCCCACATTATGCCCGCGGATAAGGAAAAGATGGAACTTTATAAAAATATCGAGAAAAAAGAAACATTTCCGGTCGGGTATAGAATGATACAATGCGACTCTATTCAGGTTCCTCAAGCATTAACGTTTAATTGGAGACTTTCCGTTAAATCATCTCCCGAGGTACCGTGTTTTATCATTATCGGCTTTCAGACGAACAGACATAATAATAGTCAAACGATAAATAGCGCCGTATTTGAAAACTTAAACGTTAAAAATATCTATGTCATGTTAAATTCCATTAGATATCCCGCGACTGACTATGATTTGTCTTTTAACGCTCATCAATTTAGTAGGGCGTATGGCGATGCCGCCTCATTTAGATCTAAGTTTTATAGCATGGACGAATTAGTATCCAATTCTAATATTACCCCCGAGGATTATAAAACCCTTTATCCTTTGTTCGTCTTCGATGTCTCTAAGCAAAGCGAAAGGTTAAAATATTCTACTACCGATATCCGAGTTAAAGCGAATGTAGCCCCGAATACGGAAGCGTACGCCGTTATTATTAGCGACAGGTTATTATCCTTCCAGTCTGGCGGAAATAAAATTAGCGTAGTATTTTAAGTTAAACGTTTTTTTCCCCTATATAAAAAATGTTAACGATAAAGGATTTAAAAAAAATTCTTAGCGATAATCATATACAATATTTTTCTTCTTGGGATAAGAAAGATTTGATCGAGAAAGTAAAAGGAAACGGATTAATGCCCGAGGAGATACCTAAATCGGAAACGGTAATAAAACTAGAACCAAAACGGGAAAAGATAAATGATCCTAAATACGATAGATTAAAAACTATCGCAAAAAATCCTAAAAAAGTTACTTTACGGGATATTGAAACCAGAGAAATACTTACTTTCCCTTCGATCTTTAAAGCCGGAAAATTTATTAAGCATTGCCCCCAAACGATTTCAAATTGGGACGGGAGAATTTGGAAAAATAAATATAAGATTAACGTTAATAGATCCGAAGATTTAAAGTCTCGCGAAATCGAGAAGATCGCAGCCCCGCGAAATCTAGCCGACCCCCGAAAAGACTAAAGAATCGCGATGATCGAGAGGCGAGGAGATTTTAAGTATAGCGAAGATATAGAGAGAAATTTATAACTTTTTTAAGAAAGTTATAAATTTACTTAAGGATTTTTTAATTATTAGCTTAAGTAATTTTTTATCGTATATAAAATGGATTCGACTAATCGAGCTGACGACTTGGAAAGAATGACTCGATATAACGATTTGCTAAGACAAGGACAAGCTTTAGACACGGAACTCGCGGAAAAACAATGGCAGCTGGACGACTTGAGAAGACAAGAACGAGCTTTAGACACGGAACTCGCGGAAAAACAATGGCAGCTGGACGATTTGAGAAGACAAGAGACAAATTTAGCGATGGAATTCACGAAAAAACAAAGGCAACTGGACGGTTTGAGAAGGCAAGGACAAGCTTTAGACACGGAACTCACGGAAAAACAAAGGCACCTAGACGATTTGGAAAGACAAGGACAAGCTTTAGACACGGAACTCGCGGAAAAACAAATGCAAATAAACGATTTGAGAAGACAAGAAAACTATTTAGCAAGGGAATTCACGAGAAAACAAAGGCAACTAAACGATTTGAGAAGGCAAGAGAGAAATTTAGCGAGAGAGCGAGTGGCGTTACTAGCTTCATGGAGAAATACCACGAATATCGGAACGCCTATTAATTCGGATACCGTAGATACCGATAATTCTAGCGAAGATTCTGACAAAGATTCGGATTCCGACGTAAATATTTCCGAAGATTCTGCCAGAGAAAACTCGGTAACCCGGAATAACGCGAACCCCCCCCCCCCCAAAAAAAAAACTTTCTTCGTTTACGATAAGTGCTGCGTATGCCTAGACGAGAAACCCGCTATATTTAATATTCCTTGCGGTCACGTTTGCTTATGCGAGGATTGTAATACTAAAAACGTAGGAAGAAACGAATGCGCTATTTGCAGAACGGTAATAAAGAATTTTTACGTAATAAAGCGAGTATAAATTTTTATATAATAGCTTAAGAAAATAAAACTATTATATAAAAAATGGAAAACGATTATAGAGCCTTTACAATAAAAGGCCTGCACAATATAGCTAAGAATAGGGGCCTTAAAGGGTACTCTAGGCTTAGCAAAGAAAATTTAATCGAGGTTTTAAAAGGGGAAAAAGCGATATCGGATTTTAACTATATAAGAGGATCGGATAACGATCTTAGTAGGCAAACGATAAGAGGTCTTCACGATATAGCTAAGAATAGGGGTTTAAGGGGATACTCTAGGCTTAGCAAAGAAAATTTAATCGAGGTTTTAAGGGGGCAAAGACAATTAGTTAACGAGCCGAGAAAGCGAGCAATAAGGGAACAAAGGCAGCCGGTTAGAAGGCAAACGATAAGGGATCTTCACGATATAGCTATAGGGGTCTTAAAGGGTACTCTAGGCTTAGCAAAGAACAATTAAATCAGGTTTTAAAAGGGGAAAAAGCGATAACGGATATTAGCTATATAAGAGGATCGATTCCGGAAGATTCCCCTTCTATTGACGATTTTAGAAGGCAAACGATAAGAGGTCTTCACGATATAGCTAAGAAAGAAGGTTGCAGGGGATACTCTAGGCTTAAAAAAGATCAATTAATCGATCGTTTGATACTTAAAGATAAGGGGGATAGTCTAAGAATAACGGTGAAATAACTTCGTAAGGAAGCTAAGAATAGGGGTTTAAGGGGATACTCCCGACTTAGAAAAGACGAGTTGTTTAGGCTCTTCGCTTTTCGAGTCGAAAAATTAGAAGTTAAGCTAGTGAAAACCGCCCTCAATGATCAAATTAGAATATATAAAGGAGAAGCGCCTCCATGGAATGGTATTAGCCCTTTCGAAAATTCGGTAGAGAGAACTATCGTGATAATGAACAAGTTTCTACTGCTGATGAGAGAACGAGTAATAAAAATTTTATCGGATAATCGCGGAAGAAAAGTAAAAATGGATGTCGAGGCTTATATGTATTACGGGCCTACGCTCAATCCCGAAAATGCAAAACCGGCTCGTTTCCATTCTGATACGAACGAAATTAATTCGAAGGAAACGGATTTATACGAGTTATACGATAGAATGGCTGCTAGGATTATAGAAAATTTAGAAAAATTCGCGAGTATGGGTAGCGGCTGGGTAATACGGAATATAAGCGAAATAGTATTGGCTACTTCCGTCTATGATCCTTTAAAAGCCGAAGGCTACTTACGTTTACCCGAATGGATTGAGAACAAGGGAGCAGTTATAAACATACAGAATAAAGACGATAAATGCTTTCTATGGTGTATTTTGAGACGTCTAAATCCTGTAAACAAGCACGCGTATAGAGTCGATAAGATTTTAAAAGGAAAGGAAAATAGTTTAAATATGGATGGAATAAAATATCCCGTTTCATTTAAGGATATAGATAAGTTCGAAAAACAAAATCCGGAAATTAGCGTTAATGTTTTCGAGTATACGTCAAAAAAGAAGATTAACCGTATTAGGGCGCCTAAAAAAATAGGTAGTAATCACGTAAACCTGCTTTATATCGAGGAAGGAGATAAAAGTCATTACGCTTTAATAAAAAATTTTAGGGGTTTAATGAGAGAACAAATAAACGATATTGGTGGTACCGAATATTGCATGCTTTGTTTAAATTATTTTGGTAATAAAAAGCTTTTGGAAAACCATACGAAATATTGCGGCGGCCATCAACCCGTTACTTTAGAAATGCCGAAAAAGGGTAGCGTCACGAATTTTATAAATCATAGTAGAAAACTTACGGTTCCTTTCGTCGTATACGCCGATTTTGAAAGCGTCTTATCGCCTATAAGCGTTTGTCAGCCGAATCCCGAAAATAGTTATACGATAAAAACTCAGAAACATATACCTTGCAGTTTCTGCTATATTATAAAATGTTTCGACGATAATGTCTGTGCTCCTATATTAAGAGTATATACCGGGAAAAACGCGGCGGAAAAGTTTACGGAATTATTAACGAGCGATATAAAAAAAAAAATTACTATAAATACTACCAAAAACCTAAGCCTATGAAAATAACGAAACGGGAAGAAGCGAGATACGAACAAGAAGAAATTTGCTGGATTTGTAACGAAAGGTTTACTGACGAAAGAAATAAGAAGGTAAGAGACCATTGCCATTTTACGGGCAAATATAGGGGTGCCGCCCATAATGAATGCAATCTAAAGGCAAAAACGCCGAACTTTACGCCCGTATATCTCCATAACTTGAGCGGATACGACGCCCATCTTTTTATTAAAATCCTCGGTAAAATTAAAGGGAAGATTGATTGCATTCCGAATAACGAAGAAAGATATATTAGTTTTAGCAAGAAGATCGCGGTCGATAAATATATTGCCAAAGTAAATAAAGTTTCGGTTCAAAAATATAAATATCATACCGTTAGATTTCTCGATAGTATGAAATTTATGCAAATTAGTTTAGATACTCTTTCGAGTTATTTAAATGAAAACCAGTTTAGAACCTTATCTAAATTCTTTACGAAAGAACAGATGCCATTAGTTAGAAGGAAAGGGGTTTTCCCCTATGATATACTTAGACTGTTTCGAAAAACTCGAAGAAACGAGTTTACCGCCTAAAGAAGAATTTTATTCCAGATTGAGCGGGAAACATATTAGCGAAGAAGATTACGATCACGCGACGAAGGTTTGGGAAACTTTCGGCTCGGAAACTTTTAGGGATTATCTCGAACTTATAATAAAATAGACGTATTACTTTTAGCCGATGTTTTTGAGAACTTTAGAGATATTTGTCGCGAATACTACGAACTAGATCCTAGTTGGTATTTTACCTCTCCGGGTTTGGCTATGGACGCTATGCTAAAGAAAACGAAAATAAATCTCGAACTTTTATCAGACCCAGACATGCTTTTAATGGTAGAAAACGGCATTAGAGGCGGTATTAGCATGGCTAGCAAAAGGTGTTCTAAAGCTAATAATAAATATATGGATGGTTTATAC
The DNA here is from genome assembly GCA_945859785.2 of Tridacna gigas. Taxonomy (NCBI): domain Eukaryota; kingdom Metazoa; phylum Mollusca; class Bivalvia; order Cardiida; family Cardiidae; genus Tridacna; species Tridacna gigas. The sequence goes on along the minus strand of OX244034.2, from coordinate 61,686,919 downwards.
GATCCGAGTAAACCGTCGAAATATTTAATATATATCGACGCAAATAGTCTTTACCCTTGAGCAATGAGTAAACCCCTTCCTACTCACGGATTCGAATGGGCAACTGAAGAAGAATTAAAAGAATGGAGCAAATATTGTAGTATAGAAGGGCAAGGTATGTTCTTAGAAGTAGATTTAGAATATCCGCGAGAGTTACATGACGAGCATAACGATTATCCCCTAGCGCCGGAACATTTAGAAATTAAAAAGGTACTTAAGCTCATACCTAATTTATATAGCAAGGAAAATTATATCGTACATTACGAGACTTTAAAAACGTATCTCGATTTAGGTTTAAAACTTAAAAAGATACGCCGAGGAATTAAATTTATAGAAAGTCCTTGGATGAAAACGTATATCGACTTACGTCGAGCTAAGAAAAAAGGCTAAGAATAAATTCGAAGAAGAGTTTTTTAAGCTAATGATGAATTCCGTTTTTGGTAAGACTATGGAAAACGTACGGAATAGAGTAGATATACAATTGGTTTCTAACGAAGTCAGTTACCAGTATAGAAAGCTCGTTGCTAAACCAAATTACGATCATACCACTATATTCGACGAAAACTTAGCGGCCGTACATATGAAAAAGACTAATATAAAATATAACAAACCCGTTTACCTAGGAATGAGTATTTTAGATATTAGCAAGATCCATATGTATGATACTTATTATAATTACTTTAAAGCGAGGTACGGCGAAAACGTTAGATTATGTTATACTGATACAGACAGTTTTATTCTCGAGATAGGAACCGATGATTTGTATAAAGATATCGAACCGGAAAAGATCGTAGGATTCGATACGAGCAATTATCTCGATGATCATTTCCTAAAAAATAATAGTAATAAAAGGGTAGTCGGAAAGTTTAAAGACGAACTGGGCGGAAGGATTATGACGGAATTCGTAGGTTTGAGGGCAAAAAATTACGCCTTTAAAACTATAGAAGGTACGGAAGTTAAAAGATGTAAAGGAATTAAAAAGTCCGTAGTCGATTGCGATTTACATTTTGAGCATTATAAAGATTGTTTGTTTAGCGGGAAGGACCAGTACAGAACCATGCCTACGCTGAGAAGTTATAGGCACGAAATATATACCGAGGAGATAAACAAGAAAGCTTTATCTTATAATGACGATAAAAGATACTGCGTAATAGGCGATAGAATAAACACGAGGGCTTTAGGACATTATAGGAACTAGATGGATACGAAAAGATCTCGGGAAAAGCCTCCTTCGAGCAAAGATTGAAAATTTTGCCTTAAAGAAAAATATTACTTTAAGAAAAATGAATAGCTCGCCCGATAAATTAGAAAAAGAATTTAAAAGATTATTTCGATCTATCGAAGAGAATATAATGACGCGCGATGATTTACCGGTAAGAAACGAGATTAATGATAAGGAAATCGCGGAAAACGAGAAACGCATTAAGATGCTTAAGAAAGAAAATAATTACCTGCAAAAAAAGAATATAGAGTACGGAAGTATGGTGCCGATGACTAAAAAACTAAATAGATATATCTCGTCTAATGTTAGTATGATCGTATCGAATAACCAGAAAATAAATCTTTTACGCTATAAAAACGAGCGCTTAGAAAAGGAAAAAGAACCGGAAAACTCGCGAGAATTACGAGAGGTTAGAAAGACTATAGATATATGTTTAGGATTATCGGAGTCTCGCGAGGCCCGAAAAGATTTTTATCCCGAGAAATCTAGGCGTCTAGCCGGCCCTTCGGAAGACCGAGGAGATTTTATCTCGCGAAGATCGAGATTGAGAAGATTTTATCCGGGGGAGGAGACTATAAGAGTTAAGTCTAGTAGGATTTTAGGTACAGGTAGTTATACGCATCGAAAACCCGAAAATATTTTTATCCCGAGAAATCTAGACCCCTAGGCGTCTAAAGACGCCCGGATCCCCGAAAGGGATCTAAATGCTGCCCGAGAGCACGAGAGGACGAGAGGATCGGAGAGATCCGAGAGATTCGAAAGATTGGAGAGATTGGAAAGATTTGAAGGATCGGAGAGATTGGACAGATTTTTATTTCGAGAGGATAAAAACCGGAAGAATGGGAAAACCAGAATTATGGGAAAACCGGAAGGATGGGAAAAAACGGAATTATGGAATTCTGTAATATCATAAAAGGAGCTTGGTCTTTTAAGAATGAGAGGCTGAACTTAATAAGGAACTTGGTCTTTTAAGAATGAGAGGCTGAACTTAATAAGGAACTTGGTCTTTTAAGAATGAGAGGCTGAGCTTAATAAGACTGAGAGAGCCTGAGAGCCCGAGAGCCCGAGGGGATAGGAGGGCCCCTATCCCCCGAGCCCCCGAGCCCGCTAAATCAAAATGGGCTGATTCGGGAAGAAGTACTACTACTGCCGGTAACGGTTACGAGCTGAAATACCGTGTTGCGTCATCAAACTATCTGCGTTGAGCAATATCACCTATTCAAGGACACTCACGGAATAACAACACTCGACGGTATTTGAAAGAGTCATATATGTAGATCCGAAGCAACTAATGGTCGTTTACTTTTGCCAAAAAAACATAAAATGAAGTAGTTTAAATCCATGTTAAAATGAAATTATGTCGAATTGAAGTGACTTCAGGCACTGAAGTGCATGTTGAATGTTTTAAACAGTTTTCAGTGGCGTCGCCATTTGTGTTTGGGTACTCAGACGGGAAATTCGATTTTGTAAGCGTACCCGATTCGTGAGACAATAACACATGGAAATTTCACTAAATACACGTTCAATTTCGGCTCGCTCTCGGCGACATGATTCGCCGCAGCCGTAAACAAATTTCCAAGTGCCCTGCTACCTGACCGTACAACTTACTACTATGAGGTACCGAAACTGTTTAGGTTATAGAAACAAGACATATTCCTGAAAGGGCCAAAGAGCTAGAAGATATTTTTTGGAGCAATGTATGTACCGGTGAGGTTTAGCCTATAGAAGCAATACATATTCAGTGTTCTACCAAGATTCATGGATGTTGTCTTACTGAATTCGAAAAATGTTCCATTGTACTGCGCACAAGTATCCTTTTAAATTTTATTTGCTCGACCAGTGGTTAGCGCATCTAACTCGTGACCAGTTCGTTTCGAGTTCGATACCCGGTTGAAGCAAACTTTCTTTCTGGCGATTTTTCGCCTCTCACCTCTGATGCATGTGAGAAAAGTAGTTAGTGATTTTGAAAGAAAGTTGTGTCAGTACTTGTGTGAGAAAGCCAGGAAACACATGCCTAGGTGCACTTACCGCCGTAATATAACCTAAACTGTTAAAACGGCGTTAAACTCCCATATAGTCCGATTCAAATTTATTTTAGAGGCGGTCTTAAGCGCCTTTGTTTTATTTTCAAAGTGTCCTCTATTTCTGCAAATTTAAGAGACCACTGTCCCATCTCTTAAAATTCTTGGGGAGATCCCTGCATATTACTGAAAGGGTGAAGAAGATAGAAAGTATCTGTGGAGACAATTATGAGAACCAATATTGTCACTCCAAATTAGAAGTTCACAAAGAATATTTGTAAACCCTCTCTGGTTTCATCTCAAGAGACCTACTATGACAATAGAGGGACAGCCGTTAGCAGATAAAATACATTTAGGAAGACGGACGACGTTGATATAAGTGCACTGATTACATTTTCCCATTAATGTTATTAGAGGTATTATCAGACCGTTTGTATCAATAGATTTTTCGACGGCTCCCAATTTACCGTTGCCGACCCAGACGCATTTATTCTTGTCCAATTTGATCTTGAGGTGTCTCGTTTGTATATCACGAGTTCCGGTGGCTTACCCGGTCACGCGCAGAACCTTTAGTCAAGACGTTGTGAGATCAAACAATTCTAATGTGTAACGGGAAAAAAAAAAAACAGTTTTGGTGAAAAATTAAGGAGGATAATCAATCATAATTAGTCTGAAATGAATTCATTAATGTGAAAATCTGACCCTTCGAAACAAAGTTTTGAGCCATGTTCTGGTAAAAGGGGGCTTAATGCATCTCCGTGATGAATCATACCTGGCAAGTCATCACACAATTATGGATCCATAAAATCCATTTTGCATTACAACCAGTTGAGTTACGAGGTAGACTGATCCTTTGACATGCAGAAAATTTACCAAAAGCAAAACGTTTCGGCCCCGGTCAGCCTGCGCTGTCGATACTTTTTGCAATTACATTAAGTCCCCGTTTCACAGAGCATGGCTCAGATATATCTTAAACTGAGTCATAAATGTCGTTGACCCCATTTATCACGGGTTAAAAGAGGACATTACAGAATAATTCTGTCTTTGGCACCTGGACAGAGGCTATTGCGCCATGATATCGGGTAATATGATTGGAGGAAATAGCGTCATGGCACTGTCGAATACTGTGCAAATGTAGTAGAACAGGCCATGATATTGTATCATCAAGGTTGATTTTGTCCGAACATCTGACAGTGTAAATACTGGATCAGACTGTACCAAGTATGCAGTCTGATCTTCGATTTGCATTGTCAGCAATAACAATTAAATTCATGATTAACGATTGTCTCAGAACCACGGGCAACATAAATGAGTAGATCTCTCTGACAAGTGAATAGGATGTCAGGTATCAAAGCGGTTTGGAAAGTATGTTTAAAAGCAACTCTGTTCCTCTTTAAATATGGCGTTCAGTTAGTATTAAAGGAAATAGTTTCAAATCAAGGTTTGCGTTGCTGAAGACGGTGAGTGTCCCGATCGCAAAATCAAAATCGTCGCAAAAAACAGGAAACACACCAACAAGTTTTTAGTCGCTGTGATATGTTTGAATGACAAAACACCGTTTAAACACATAGACAAAAATGAAAGGGGATTTGTTTCTGAAACTCAACTATTAGGTAAAAATGGGAATTAGATCATTCCCGAATAAAATCATTCTGAACATTTTCATGTTTTTTTTTTTTTTTTTTGTTTTTTGTTTTTTTTATTTCGTGGTACCACTGGTACCTGGGTTAAGCATCTGTTGTGTCTTGCCAGACGACACTCCTATGTAGGAAAACACAAAGAACTAAACGTCTATATACTCTTTTTCTTATCATAGTGAACATCCTAAAGTAGATTAAAGCAGCCTGTTTTCCATTTATTATTGAAAAGAAACAGATTGTAATGAAACCTTAACCGATTACTGTTCAAATACAGTTTTCTGCGTTGTGTCAGTAGGGGTTTTTGGGAAATAATGTGGTAATAGGAGCAATGGCATTTTACTAAAAGGAGCAATTGCTTGTAACAAACTATTGCTCCTTTTACCCACAATGTTTTCAATACTGTTTACAAAGCCAAATTTTCCGTCTCTGAAAATACTTATCCCCTGTGTAATGCTTCATACCTTTCGTTAGGTTTACAGTTAAGCCTGATAGAGTAATGAAATAAGAAAACGTAAACATCTGATAGAGTCAAAGAGACAAATGGTATCCTAGATTATTCATCTCCCTATTTGAGGGGTCACCGTATAATCATTTGATGAAACCAATTCTGGCAGATCGCACGTGTTTAAACACATTTACCAGACGAGTTTTGTCGTCTAGCATCTTATCACTTTCAAAAAAAATATTTTGACAGAAGGAAACTGTTTTTGTAATGAGCAGTTTCTCAATTTGCCATGAATTATGGTATTTTCTTGTATAACTCACCAGGACTCGGTCCATTTCGCAACTACATCGAACCTCAAATCCACGACAGCTACTACAATGTAGTTATTTAGATTTTTCAATATGTCCGCCAAAACTTCAATCGAAATTGTTAAAATGACATAAAAAAAAAAAAAAAAACGAAATAACAAAACTGCTTGTGAACTTAAATGTTTTTCGAATTATTTCGATTAAAAGCTGTGACTTGTATCCTCTTTAGTGAAGTCTTACGAATTTAAGAACAGTAACTAAAGAAGTTTACTTCTGGTAAAGAACTGTAAAATGTTTCTTATCACTGTTTTTGGTACGTTAAAAATAAAGTGAAAATCAACATCTTTTATCCTCTGCAGCCCTTTTATTGCTAAAACCAGAACTCTGCTGTTTGTTTTTATCAAGAACATGTCCACTGGGCTAAATAAGACCCCAGAATAAATGGTACCTCAATCTCTTGCAATTTTTGCCCTTCCACCTCAAATAGCTACTTTTGGAAAATCACAGTGAAAAAGACTTTTCCTACTGGTAGACCATGTCTTCGTTTGTGGTCAAAGGCACAAAATGATTCCCCAAGAAAATACAGAATTGTACTTAGTTTCAGCAAAGATCATCAAATCAACAACAGAAAATATTGTAGACGTCTTTTAATTTTTTCTCATAAAACAGTGCAGTAGAAGTGAACTTTTCAAACAAGACTATGTTTTAATAGTACGCCCCGGGAGCAGGTGGCAGTGGTGCCAACACTACGACCCGGAAGCAATTCGCAGTGGTGCTATACCATGTGAATATCACACTGCATGACGCAACCAAGGGATTTGATCTACGGATCAGCCGAGTTTTGCCGAATGGTATTCATGTATACAGGTCTATACTCCTCGAATTAATTTCCGCGTAAGGGCACCACACTGACGGTTAATTTGTTACAGAGGATTTCTTGTTCGCTACGATAATCAAAGCTATCAAGTTTCCCAAAAAAGCATGCCTAGATTGTTTTTGTAACAGACATGGACATTGCCATTACTTTTCCTGGTTTGGAAAATACTTTTTCGGAAATTTTTCTCGGGAAACCAAGTAACTTTGGTCAGTATAGTGATCATTAAAACAAAAACAAGTTTGTTGGAGTAAACCATCATCTGGTACGATTCATAAACTGCGTCAAATAGTCATGTGGGCTGGCCACATTGTAAATGGTTTCTAGGCAAGGCTCGTTGCCGAATGAGCCCTCTCGGAAAGGAGAGTCTAAGAATTCTTTTTCACAAGAACAATAATGTTTTGAGACTATATCCCATTGGAGTAAAGTACAGCTGATAGAGAATACCTCTCAGAGCTCCAGTTAGAGGGAGTGATTTTGATTATAGAATTGAAAATATTAATTATTCTCAACTAAACTTCATGTTATGGGTACCCATTAGAATCGCCTCATCGAGACGATTCTAATGAGTACCTACAACATAGGGTGTGGAAGAGAAATAATGGATTTAGAATACCATCACTCCCTCATATCTGGAGCTCTGATCTCTGGATTTGACAGTGAAATAATTATCAGTGTTTTGGCGTTAAATCTGTTCGTCTGACAATAGTATGGACCTTAACCCTTCGAGCACCGAGTTAAACCTTTCATTCATTGCCAATGTAACCTTGGGTAGCTTTTGCGGACGGCGTAGATCAAGATCAGACTGCACAAAACGTGCAGTCTGATCTTTGATCCACACCGTCCGCTATCTGATGCTAATCTTCAACCAAAACCAGATTCAAATGAAACGAAAAAGATACATGTAGACCTCGAGAGAAGCCGGCTCCATTCACTTGGCAACGAAAGAGATAATAAGATATGATCCATGCTCTGTGAAAAAGGGGCTTAATGCATCTGCGAAAAGTATCGACCCAGGTCAGCCTGCGCAGTGTACCATTGCTCAATTTTCTGTATGTCCAAGGACCAGTCTAACTCATGACTAAGTCCCTTGTTAAAAAGAATGACTATTATGGATCCATAAGTAGGTGATGGCTTAATTAGTATCATGGATCAAGGAGATGCATTAGCCCCCTTTTTCCAGAGCATTGCTCATATACTTTTTGAAAAGGAAAAAAATGATTTCGGCGTATTACTTTTTCAGTACTGTTTTGGCCAGACAATGTAACAAAGTGGCGGACAGTGCAGGTCAAGGTCGGACTGCACGTTCTGCACATGTAACGTAACCCTTTACCGCCAAATTCTGAGGTTTAACGACTGTGCGAGAAGAGGCTTTTGAAAATTTGGCAAAAGGAGAAAATGCTGGCAACCAGCATTTTCTCCTTTTCTTCCAGTGTTTAACCTCATTTCAGACACGATATAATTGAGCCATAATCTTGCAAAACGGGGTTTAAGTGTGTCTGTGTGATGAATTATACCAAGCAAGTTATCACATAATTAATATATGTCCAAAAAAATCCATTTTCTCCAACAAGCAGCTGAATCGTGAGGTAAATAGGTCTTTTGAGCTGCAGAAAATTGACCAATTACAGAACGTTTTGATCCAGATCAACCTGCGCGAACTGCGCAGGCTGACCTGTGCGATATTTATTGCAGATACATTAAACCCCCTTTCCAAATAGCATGGCTCAATTATTTTAGTCACATTTCATTTGTCGTATGGTAAAGAGTTAAACTATGTAGATGTACTCAACTCCCTTCCAGACGACAAAATCTTAGACATGTCCAAAATGAAAGCATTTGCAGACGACAAATTAAATGTTGCTCAAGTAATGAGGTTTGTCTGTGAAACGGTAGAAAGCATTGCTAGAAAAGGAGAAAATGCAGGTTACCAGCATTTTCTCCTTTTCTCACAATGTATTCTAATGTCTTCTCCATTATGTTAAAGTCGGGATCGTGTGGTAAAAGGATTTACTCGTCTATGTGCTTAGCAAATTTTGAGAAGCATAATTGGAGAGGTTATAAGACCTCTCCAACAGTGGTAAGTTTAAAAGGCAGACTGCCTCAGAAATCGCAATCTAAATCCACTTTTATTTTTTTTTTTTTTTTAGCTCACCTGAGCACGAAGTGCTCAGGATGAGCTTTTGTGATCACTCACCGTCCGTCGTCCGTCCGTTCGTCCGTCCGTCGTCCGTCCGTTCACATTTTTTTTGTTTACACTCTAGCATCTACAAATAATAACCAATCAGCACCAAACTTGGTCAAAATGTATATGACCATAAGATCTCGAATGAGTTCGATTATGGGTGTAATCGGACGAGAACGACTGGAGTTATTTGCCCTTGAATTAGAAAAAATGCTATATTTGACTTTGTTTACACTCTAGCATCTGCAAATAATAACCAATCAGCACCAAACTTAATCAAAATGTATATGACCATAAGATCTCGGATGAGTTTGATTATGGGTGTAATCGGACCAGAACGACTGGAGTTATTTGCCCTTGAATTAGAAATATTGCTATACTTGACTTTGTTTACACTCTAGCATCTACAAATAATAACCAATCAGCACCAAACTTGGTCAAAATGTCTATGACTATAAGATCTCGGATGAGTTTGATTATGGATGTAATCGGACCAGAACGACTGGAGTTATTTGCCATTGAATTAACAAAAATACTATATTTGACGTTGTTTACACTCTAGCATCTACAAATATTAACCAATCAGCACTAAACTTGGTCTAAATATATGTGACCATAAGATCTCGGATGAGTTCGATTATGGATGTAATCGGACCATAACGACTGGAGTTATTTGCCCTTGAATTAAAAAAAATTGCTACATTTGACTTTGTTTACACTGTAGCATCTACAAATTTAAACCAATCAGCACCAAACTTGGTCAAAATATATATGAATGTAAGATCTCGAATCAGTTTGATTGTAGGTCTAATAGGATCAGTTATTGCTGTGTCATGGAAAAAGGGGGCTTGACGTATATTTTCATTATGGATTAATATCTCTTTAACTACAGGACAAAATGTGATGAAACTTCATCTTTATGTTGTTTATCACAAGCCACAGACAATGGTTAGGCTATTTGTTAGCTCACCTGAGCACTAAGTGCTGGGTGAGGTATTGTGATTCGTTGTTGTCCAGCGTCCGTCTTTCCACAATTCCTTTAAACATCTTCTCCTAAACCAATCATGTTGAAACTTGACAGGCATATTCCTTGGGTGAAGTTCTACCAAAGCTGTTAAAAGAATTGAATTAACCCTTTAACTCCAGGGGTCACAGTTTTGGGCAAAATTGTATATAGAGCAAACTTTAAAAATGTTTTTGTCTGAAACTAGAAGGCCTAGAGCTTTGATATTTGGTATGTGGAATTTCCTTGTGGACTTCTACCAATTTTGTTCAAATGATGCCCCTGGGTCAAAACAGGACATAAAGGTATACAGAATGAACTTTAAAAGTCTTGTTCTATTTAACCCTTTAACACACAATCCCAAGTTTTAATGCCTGTGAGAAATAAGGCTCTTGAAAATATTGTGGGAAAAAGGGGAAATACTTGTAACCAGCATGTTTTCCTTTTTCCACAATGTTTTCCACCCAACCAAAATCAAATTTAAATTTTTGAGTCACATTTATTTTGTTGTCAGTAAATGGTTTGAATTTGGACAAGTCTTAACCCTTTAGGCGCCTTTCACTACTATAGTTGCCTTTGTGTCTAGTGTAGATCAAGATCAGACTGCATGAAATGTGCAGTCCGATCATTGATCTATATTGTCTGCTTTGTTGAAACACTGCAGACAAAAGGCACCCACGCAGTTGTTATCATCTTGGACTCATTCTGGAATGAAAATGGCCTTTGGGTTTAAGGATTAAATTTTGTTGTTTGTTAATGATTTGAGCCAAGCCTGTTAGCTCGTTACCTACAGGGTTAGCTATGCAGGGATGTCAAGTTTAAATCTCAGTTGGGCCAAGCACTCAGGTAACCAGCATTTTTTAAAACTTTTTCCACAATGTTCTCTACCTATCCCAAATCTAAGTTCTTTTTTTGAGACAAATTTATTTTGTTGTCTGCAAATGCTTTGAATTATAGACCAGTCTAAAATTTTTGTTTGGTAAAGAGATAAAGATAGACCAAGTAATATGCATTTCAAGACTGTGTTGTTGGCAACCAACTGCATTCTGATCTTTATCTACACTGTCTGATAAGACATCCTGTATTGCGTACCCCTAGCCTTGGTTCCCACCTGATCATTTTTTCCTTTTATCTATTCAGGACGGACAGATGCAGTTTAAATTTGACATGAAGCCCCCTTTTTCCATGACACAGCAATAAATTCCAAAACCTTGACAATATGCGCTGGGTTACTTGATGTGTGAAAATTTCATCCAAATCTGTTGAGATATGTCCAGTAATTAAAGAGATATTGGTGAAAAATGAAATATAACATGAAGACCCCTTTTTCCATGATGCAGCTATAAATTGCAGAACCTTGACAATATGCGCTAGGTCACATGATGAGAAACATTCTGTGAAAACTTTTGAAAACATTGTGGGAAAAGGAGAAAATGCTGGTAACCAGCATTTTCTCCTTTTTCCCACAAAGTTTTCTACCCTATCAAAGAAATATTGTGTCACTTGAGCCAATATGAAAATGTTGTCTTCAAATGCTTTCGATTTGGACAGACTTAAAATTTTGCCAGGGGGTAAAGGGTTAAAGGCTTTGACGGCATTTTTCTCTCTGGCTGTTAGGATGTATCTTTGAACATTGTGTTCATTGTATTTTGAGTTCATTTTTGTTCATTCATTTAACTCTGTAGTACAGATTTTATCTTGTAAATCTTAGAAGTCATTATAGTTTTTGTTCTTCAGTTTGTGGTGTTTTTCTTAATTTATAAATAAGTTTATGACCCCCCCGCCCACCCCCCCCCCCCGATAGATTTTGGGCATATACTCCACCATGAATTGAAGTACCATTTGAAAGATCTGTTCAGGTAGGGCCAAGGTCAATGTCACACTTGAAGGTCAAATTTATGTAAACTGGATGCATTGAAAGGTTGGTGCAAGACTATTGCAAGTGTAAATACATTGTTTATGTGTTTACAATAGCAATTACCCATGAACATGTCCCTGGACAACCACTGTAGTTGCTGGTGTATTTAACAACATCATAATACTAACTTGTATAGAAAGTCTTGAATCGGCAAACATTCTCTACTAACTTTGTTCAAATCAGGCAACTTTTTGCCACACACCAAAAGGCCCAGGGCTTTGTTATTATTCCTTCAAAACTCTGTTCTGGAGGTATATAGGAGTCAGCTTGTCAGTCCATCCATCCATCTATCAGTCTTTCTGTAGCATTTTCTTGTCAGAGCTAGTTCTCAACAACTACACGACAGATTTCATTCAAACTTTGGAGAGACTCAGTGCCAAGCAAGAATGTGCATATTGTATTTTGGTGACGGTTCATTGAATTTTTACAAAGTTATTTTCCTTTGATGAAATTTCTTGTTCTCCCTATTTTTCAACAACTATTGGACAAATATCATTCAAACTTCTCACAAATATTTATATAACCGGGTTAAGAAAGATTATCATCTTGTCTAAACCAAGAAGACCTAGAGCTTTTGCCTTGCATTTCGATATTTGGTATTTACCTTCATTGTAGACCTTTACTGCTTGGTACTCAGGTGAGCGATATAGGACCATCATGGTCCTCTTGTTTGCGAAATTGTTCTGATACACAGTCTGTTTCGTCATGGTTTTATAAAAAAACCGAAAAAAAAAAAAACTGAAATAGGAAATAGACACATTTTCTTTTTATGTGATGGATTTCAAAAAAAGATTTTTGTATTGATTTGATTGCAAATGTGTTTCGACGCTCGATACAGAAACCAAAATTACTCTCGATATTTTCTTCTTTTATTTTCTGCTCCATCTTTTCGAAAACCGAACACCGAAATTAAGGGAGCTAATCCTTGCTTAACCTAGGACAGTTTCAATTATAGTCATTATCTTCATACAAAATGCATCTCCAATAGTTGTAATTTTTCATAAATCTAATCTGTGGGAAAAAATCGTTAAAAAGAGAAAGAACATCGAGGGAAAAGATCACGCGACTTGAAAACGCGAGAAGTCACGTGTCTGTCATGTAATCATATAATGCCTTACTGGTTTGTTTACATTTTGTAAAATGTATTGAAATTTAAAGCCAGTAAACTATTTGAAAACATTGATGCTGACCTCTCCTGCCTTCTTTTTCAAAGAAGCCAACCTGTAGTAACTCAGCCCAGTGTAGACCTATGTGTAGTTTATTCTTTAGAAATAGTGTCGTAACGGTGGTAGTTCAAATATCAATTTTCCATGGTCAGTATTCGCCTGTTATTTTTGGGAATATTCTTTGTCTAATTGACAAGAATTTTCTCTATTTGAAAGTAACACAACTTCTGATTGGCTAAACAAGTTGGTTTAGCCAGTCAGAAGTTGTATTACTTTCAAATCTTGAAAATTCTTCAGTACAAGACTGAGAATATTATGAATACGGACCCTGGACTATTTTGGACCAGCGCTTTAGCAGCCAAAAACAATTTTACAACGGTAAAGTAAGCTTAATGATATTCAGCCTTTCCTTGCTGCCCAGGGAAAGAATTCCTCTTACTATTTGGAGCTTGAATCAAAGACACCACCCCACCTCCAAAACGCCTTTTACAACTGTGTTTGCCTTTGCGGCCAGTGTAGATCAAGATGAACCAATTTTATGTTCGACGGCTAAAAGGATTAACTCTTTAATCTTAAAAAAAAAAATGAGCATAAAACCTGCGAAGCCTCTTCTGTTAATAGGAATAAGGGTAACTAGGGATTTATACAAGGGTTCGTCTGCAAAAAAAAAATGAAGCAAAAAGAGTAATTATGCCCGTAATGAGCTTTTTCCCCTTTTTCAACGATATTTGAATAACACTGCACTGCAAGATGAAAGAAATTTCTTCGCCAGAGCTAATGACTTAAAGTAGAAATCGTCTCAGTGAGGTTAGAGTACTCGCCTCAAGGGGAAGGGGGTGGGAAAGATTGTCGGTTGAAGTTTCGGCTGTCCGTAATAATGTACTTTAATGAAAAAAACTCTCGGGGTAAGGAAATCTCTAATTAGGTTTTTCTCCTTGAAACTATTTTTTGAACAAAACAATCCCATCGAAATGATTGTCTTTACCAAATAAGAAAAAATGGGCTTGTCCAAATCCAGAACATTTGGCGAGGATAAATTGAACATGGCACAAACCGTGAAAATTGTCTTTAAAGGGGAAAAAACATATTGGGGAAAGGAGAAAATGCTGGTTACCAGCATTTTCTCCTTTTTCCGAAATGTTTTCAAAGGCCTTCTTCCTCAAGGTCGTTAAAACTCAGGATTGTGTGGTAAAGGGCTAATTGTCCAACAGAGAACGAAACTGTATATCTCAAAAGAAATGTTATTGCCAGAAGACAGTTCTGCTAGATGATCTATAACTCTTTATCAGACTTAAAAAAAAAAGTTAGCCTTCTCTAAATTGAAAGCACTTGCAGACGGCAAGTTAAATGTTACTCAAAACATGAAATGTCTTTCAATAGTAGGTGCTCTGGCTAAAGGGACTTAATGCATCTCCCTGATGCTGTATGCCAAGCAAGTCATCCTATAGTTACGGAGCCATGAAATACATTTAACAACCGGCTGAATCATGGGATAGACTGGTGCTTGTAGAAAAATGACCGACAGCAAAATGATTCATCCCAGGTCAGCCTGCGCGCACTGTGCAGGCTGATAAACTTTTTTCAGATGCAATAAATCCCAGTTTACAGAGCATGGCTTATATATATAGACCATGCTTTGTGAAAAGGGGGTTTATTGCATTTGCAAAAAGCATCAACCCAGGTCAGCCTGCGCAGTCTGCGCAGGCTGAACTGGGTCGAAACTTTTTGATTTTGGTATTTTTTCTGCATATCCAAGAACCAGTGTACCTCATGATTCAGTTAGTTGTTATACAAAGTGGATTGTATGAATCTATTAATACTGTGATGACTTGCTTGGTATCGTGCATCTCGAAGATGCATTGAGCCCCTTTTGCCAGAGAGTGGCTCATACATACATACTCGATTTCTTTTGAAGGATGAAAATACAACCAGGTCAAATTCACAATTAGTTTTATGTTATGAGCTTGATTAAACACTCGAATGGTAGAGATCCAAGATCAGATTGCACGTTCTGTGCAGTCTGATCTTGATCTATTCCATCCACAAAAGCCCGTCCTTTGCCCATGGCGACGAAAGGGTAAAGAACTATATCGTGGAACAATTAACCGTTTGGGAACAACCTTAGATCAGAGCAATATCATATTTCTGACAATTCCAACAACAACAACAACAACAACAAATCGCTGCATCAGAAAAAAAAGGTATTCCGCTTCATTCGCCTTTGGTCATTCAAGAGGGTCCATTCAAATGTAATGGAATGAGGTTGTATTGTTGTCCAGATAAAGTCGTGGAGAAAAATGGGTTTAGAGATTTCTTCACGGTCTCATTACCAACGCGGCGGTCTCGTCATTAATTTTTTACCATACGACAAAGTTGTAGACTGCTCCAAATCGTAGGAATTCCTTGACGACAAATTAAATATAACTGACACGATGATATTTGTCTCTGAAAAGGATGGAAGCATTGTGGGAAAAGAAGAAAATGCTGGTTACCAGCATTTTCTCTTTCGTCCCACTATGCTTTTTAAAGCTGTCTTTTTCAGGGTTGCTAAACCACTGGACAGTACGGTCAAGGGTTAAAGTACGTATTCTTGACAGCCTGGGATTGCTATTTCTATCAAACTTGGAAACTGACGTCAAAAGCAAGAATTTTCCTGTTACATTTGTGTTTTAGTTGTTCTTTGTTATTTTCCTTGGAAGCCATTATCGGTGTTTATGCTTGTGTTCACAAACAGACATAAACTGTTTTAGGCATGGCATGTACTTGCTCTCTTATTCTAATCAACATTTGGTAAAGAGCCCTGCGTTTCCCAAAGCTTGGCCGTCTGTGACTCAGCGATTTAGAAGAGGATTTGCATAGAAACAGATAAGAGATGCCCTATGAAAAGGGGGCTAAAATGCATCTGCAAAAAGAATCGACCCAGGTCAGCCTGAGCAGTCCGCGCAGGCTGACCTAGGTCGAAACTGTTTGCTTTTTGGTGATTTTTCGGCATATCTAAAGATCACTCTAACTCATGGTTCAGCCAATTTATACACAAAGTGGATCTATATTAATAATATGTGACGACTCGCTTTATATAACGCACCACGAAGATGAATTATTAAACACCATTTTTACAGAGCGCCGTTCAGATATAAATTTGATAGTCTCAGGCATGTAATGTACTTGATAATTATATAATTGAGCCATGCTCTGTGGAAAAGCGGCTTATGGCATCTGCGAAAAGTATCGACTCAGGTCAGCCTGTGCATCCGTGCAGGCTGAACTGGGCCGAAACTTTTCGCGATTGGTCAATTATTTGTATGTCAAAGGACGGGTCTACTGTATGATACAGTCAGTTGTTGGACAAAATGGATTTTATGAATTCATAATTATGTGATAAATTGCCTAGTATCATGGATCACGGAGATGCATTAAGCCCCCTTTTGCCAGAGCGTGGCTCAATTCTTTCCAGCATTTTGGATAAATCCTTCGTTTTCCTTTTCGATTGTTAACAAGTTGGATTCGTGATCTGGTATTTCATGATCGATCCCTGATGACGGCAAGGGACATATTGGAGTTACAGTTCTTACATGTATCAGCATTTTGGATAAAGTCCTTTGTTTTACCACAGCTTAGTCCCCTTTGGTTCGATGGCCAACAAGTTGGATTTTTTTTTTTTTAAATCTGGTAACCCTGGATCGATCTCTGATGACGGCAATGGGCATATTGGAGGTACACTGGGTAAGGGGCTACAGAACTCCGGTCTAGTACTAGTAAAACCTGTGATAGACATGAAAAAGAGAGCTTCTGTATGACTCAAGCAAGTGGTGTAAAATCATATTGGAAAGAAAAGAATTCTCATGCTTGTGTTCAAAAACAGACGGGGATGACATTTACTAACAAAAGATTGTAAATATTAAGACCGGCCTTTCCATTTCATTTTCAGAGGGAGTCGTCCTTGACATTGTGAATTAGGCTTGGATTAATTTTGTCAGACTGCATAGAACTGATTAACGAAACTAACCATTGTTAAGGAAACACTTATTGCTTAAGACCTTGAAAACTAAATAAACACTGTAAATTGAATAAACCCTGGTGGTAGAATCGACCAAGATATTGTGGTCCTCGATCAGAATACTTCAAAAACCACCAGACATTAGAGTCAAATTATGTTGTCATATTAACAATCACCGACCGTCGAAACATTGCTTTCGGATGCCTTGTAATTTAAAGTTCTCAAAAGATGCATAAGTACAGAGAAACGGTTTTTAATGTTTAAATTAATTTCATCCAGGAAGAATTGCAGCGGACATTTTGGAAAACATCCTCCTGAAATATGATTAATCTCTAATATGATTAATCTGAAATGAGATTTAACCCTTTACGACACAAGGATTCTTACCCATTCAAAGACTAGTTTCATTATTAGTGACATATAATTTGTCGTCTGCAAATGCTTTCAAATTGGATAAGTCTAAATTTCTGTTGACTGGTAAAGAGTTAGTGCATAAATACATGTAAAAAATTGTGGCAAGAGTAGAAAACTTGTCAGCTTGCCTGTTTTGAGGTGTTCGCCTTTTTCAGTATTTTGTTTGTACCGCGACGACCAACATACATATCTATGATTTCATAGAGTGTCTTTCAGCAGTACCTCGCAAAATCTTCTTTTCAATCAATTAGCTGCTTTTCCATTAAAACGATGTTCAGCGGTGAGGGAGGAATGATTCCTTTCACTATTGTTATTATGAATGCTCGGAAAGAAATGGTCATAGCTGGGAAATCAACCAACGACCCTGCGGTTTCAAGCCACGTATGCAGCCGACTGCGCTTTCAGGGCTGGTAGTATGATTGATCAATAAAATGACAAATATGAATCAATAAATGTGTAACATGAATAATAGTGATAAATCTGTGGAAAAAAACCCCCAAAACAAAATCGCCTAGCATGTCATCGGTATTTTTACAAGCAAATTAATTTTGTACAGTATTTCCAGAAATAGTGGACGACAATACAAAAACAACCTTCCGCAAGCTGACTTTCAAACCGATAGTAAAAGCCCAAATTTTGCTATTTAAAAAAGAAAGATATCTCCTTTATCGGACAGTGTAGATCCAAGATTAGACTGCATGTTCTGTGCAGTCTGATCTTGATCTATGCTGTCGGCAGTAAGTCCTTGAGTCGCACTTGGCAGCCTACGGGTTAATGTGTTCAACAAAATAAAAAAGAAATTTATCTGTTCAGCTCTTTGCCGAACGACCAAGTTTTATACTAGTCTAAATTGAGGCATGTGCAACGACAAATCTAAGGTAGCTAAACTGATGAAATTTGTCCTTAATAGGGCAGAAAACATTGTTGAAAGGAGAAAATGCTGATTACGGGCATTTTCTCCTTTTCCCATAATGTTTTCAAAAGTATTCACCATCAGAGTCGTTAAAACTCTGGATTGTGTGGTTAACGGTAAAGGGGGGATTTGTCGCATTGGTTCAGTAGATTTATTATTTTCAGAAACAATAAAAGGGAAAAAAAAAATACTGATAGTTAATGGTAACCTGCGGTATCATACTACACAAATGATCTATTGTCAGTGTTAAAAGCGTCATTAATGCACCGTTCTTATGATTTATGTAGGACAAGATCTGTTTTTTTCCTTTTTATTGTTGTCGTCGTTGTTGTTGTTGACAAATAGATTGAATTCCAGTCTATACTATATGACAAGAATTTAATCAAAATTGAAAGCATCTAGAGACTAATTAGATGTTCCTTGATTGATGAGATTAGTAATAAAGGAGTAGAAAACATGATGGCAAAGGGAGAAAACACATGCTGACCAGAACTTTCTCCCTTATCGACAAGGTTTTCAGAAGCCATATTCTTTAAGGTCGTGAAAAGGATTGACTTTAATTAGGGGTAAACATGAAAGCTGAGGAAAACATGACAAGAATTTATGAAAAAAAAAAACAGTTATATTTTCGTAAACAACATCATCAAAAACACAACTCATCTTAGACAGTCTGTCTTTAATGACGTCTCTCGCAGGCATAGACGATTTCTAATTGAATATGTCTTAATTAAATAAACTGTAAAATATGATAAAATCGGCATTAGTGGTAGACTTTTGTTTGTTCGTTTGGTGTGTGATGCCATTTTCAACAGTTATGTCTCGGAGGCTAGCGTGCCTGACGATGCGTCCCAAGTGTATTGCTTCCAGCGGAAAGCACACAAAACAAAATCACTTGCTGCTTTCCTGTATAAATTCAGTCCATATTGAGAGAGGATTGAATCTTGTTCCAGTGACTATCATCAGTCCTGAGAAAAAGTTTAAGTTGTGCCCAGATTCGACCTCAGAGCTATATTATTAGAACTGCACGTTATGTATCGGTCGTAAAGTCCTTGAGAACAGGGGAGTCGCTGGTTTGAATCCATAGCTTGCCCATCTTTTTCCGAAGATTAATAATACTTATTGAGACAGGATGCATTGCTCTCGCACCACTGAACATTGTTTCGACGATGGTCATGAAGGAAAGCAGACTGTGGCTTGGGAAAGAATATTGTGCGAGGTACTGGTAAAAGAGCCTCCATGAAGCGCGGATGGCTGCATTGGCCGCTGTGATATAACTGAAATAATGTTGAAAACGTCGGTTCACACTGTACAAACAAATAAATAAATCACTATAAGTCACCGATACCTTAGTTTATGATTTGTTTGTTTGGTGTTAAGCACCATTCAACATAATTTACGCCATATCGCGACAGCCAGTCTATCTAGCCACGTTTTCCTAGAGTTTCATCTTGCCACACTTTTCATAACATTTTTTGCCTTGCCACTAGCTTCATACTTGGTATAAGATGCATTTCAGAACATTTGCCTCCTCTTGCAACTCAATAAATGCCTGCTTTTAACAGGCTGCTTGCTAATCAGAGGAACTCGTTCAAATTTTGCTGTACATAAATAATGTATGTGACGTTTTTGCACAAATATAGAATTTGGCGTTGGCATTTGAGATAAAAATCTATCAAACGAATTTAGAAAAAGAATTTATGAAAAGAGCCTTTGGCGAGCTTAATAACACTTTTTTACAGAAGAGCTGAAATTTATACGAAACCTTTGTGCATCTTTGAAATTTGTGTACATCACAAAGAGTAGTTACAAAAAGTTGCAAAAAAACTTACATAATTATAATGTTTTTTCGTAAGATGATAAGATTTGCGGCTTTGTCACGGTCATCACTTTTGTCATTTAATTTTGACAATGAATTTTGTGAAATCTGTGTCAGCAATGTTCTAAAAAATAAGGCGTATGATTGCAGAGCTTTGATAAAGTACAGCACCATTGGCTTATCTCAAACGTGTGTAAGGGAATTCGTAATTGGTGTATTACATTGAAAACAAGGAAATCCCAAGGTTTTAGCTTTTTACTTTAGCGCACATTTTATAAGACTGTTGTGAGCAAAGTAGCCGTAGCTTGTGGCCAACAACATTGCTCTCGTTTAAGAAAAGTACAGATATACCTAAATGAAAAAACATACATGCTTGAATGGACAGATGGAGCAGGTGTTTGTGTAATTACTCACGCAGGATTCAAAACTAAAGTCTACAGCAAGGAATGTGTCAGTCAGTCATTCTAGGCGATTGAACGTGTGAGAATAAATAATACGTCTGTGGCTTCAATAAAATATCGCAAATTGTTGGACCCGTCAGATGCTTCATATCCTTTTACTGTTGACAAGTCAGTTCCTTAAAATACATTTGTGTCGCGGTGTTTGTGGTATATTCGTGCATTAATTTAACTGATTGCGACGCAATTACATACGGCAGCATAGAGGGGACATACGAGAAAAGAAAAGTATATCTTGCAGCCACTAGTTATGATATATTTATCTCGTGACCACGACATAGTATCTGAGGGTGTCGTTTTGTCTGCTGTACACATTCTTTTTGAGAAAATAATGGGTAAAGAATGGGTTAGATATGGCAAGCAATACTTCATTGCCAACAATATATTCTATATGAGCGGCGTTCTGTAATGCACTACAGAGCCCTGACTTAACCCTAGTGTTTCTATGAAAGACAATTTGTTGAGCTGTCGCTACTAAACAAATAAGATACATTTGAAAACAGCTCAAATTATCATTTAAAAAGATCAAGCATATACCTGGAATTTAAAAGGACAAATGACATACCTGTATTCTTGCAGCGTTCAATCTAGAGGAACCGCTGGCTCGGGAATATCCGTTTCTTGTGCTGTCCGAGCCTTTTGGTATATGACTTTTGACAAGAATTCGAGCGATTAATCCATAAAGTAATCCAGCAATTAACAATGGTATGATATAAAACAAGAAAAAGTCCGTCAGATAGATCACCAAGTACTGATTCCGAGTCAAACGGTAGTCACAAAATTCAACAACAGTGTTACTACGTCTTTGATATTTCAAGACGGTGAGCCCGAGCCAAGGTGAGCAGTATAAAACACCAAACAACCATAGTCCAGCAATGATTCTCTTTGCTCTTCTCACGGTACACACTGTTTGTGACTTCAGTGGGTGACATATTGCAATATAACGTTCGACGGTAAATGCAGTAATTGAAAGGGATGACATATCAACTCCGAGGTATTGCAAGAATACCAAAAGGGAGCACATGGTCCTTCCAAAGGGCCATTCGTTAATCTGGAAAAACGTTTCTGGAATGGCGGGCAAAGTGGCTGATACAAGGACTAAACAGTCGGCGACGGAGAGACTGATCAGGTAGCAGTTTGTCGGCGTGTGCATCGTCTTAGTTCTGATCACAACAACTATGACCAAAATGTTGCCGATCATTCCAACAAGAAAGATGAAAATATTAACACAGACTGATATCACTCTGAAAAGAGGATTGTATAATAAAATCTTATGTGAGGATGAATTAAAAGTCATGTCACCTATATCACTTATATTTTGATATCCGCCGTATAAATCCATGTCAGAGTATATAAATTCCGTTCCATTTTTGTCATACTCCATTTTGGGGTGTAAATCAGCAGAAAAACGCAACACTAACTAATACTGAAAATTCTTCAGTAGCAATTTAATTTATGACTATGGAATAATGAATAACTTCTAATAGAACTGCAAAGACATTCCATTAACAAATACAAGACAAATCATTTAGATTTATTATTAAGTTAGATTACTTCCAGTTCGCGATTCGGTTTGTCATAGCGCGCGAGACAATATTCCTTAAGTGTGTGACGTCCAATATCATCTTGAAGAGAGTCTCAGCTTTACGAAGCTTTATTGAATAGACTCATTTTCTAGCGTTCACAACAAGAGACTCTTCATTGTATTACAGTTCATTCTGTGGGAAACATATTGCGGAAAGAAACGTTGTTATGAATAAGAACTCTAGGGGAGCTTTTGTAATTATCTGAGACTTACATAAGTCAAGAGGGAGGTTTCTTTTTTTCATTTTCAACAGAATAACAGTTATTAGGTATTTATCCTTCATGTACGGACTTCTGTTAAACCCCTATCCTGCTAAATAAGTGAGATTAAACTCTCAAGCCGATACGAAGTGAAACCCTACTTTTGCGATTTCTAAGTTTATATTTAGGAGGTAAATATCTTTTTATCGGACAGCGTGGATCTAAGATCAGACTGCACGTTCTGTGCAGTCTGATCTTGATCTCCACAATCTGCAAAAGGTTCTTGAGTGGCGTTTAGCAGTCCAAAGGTTAATTATCCTGTAAGAATGGCACCTCCAGGTTATTTTGTGGACAACGCGGATCAAGATCAAGCTGCAGAGAGCGTGCAGTTTGGTGATTATTCAATCTTGTCTGGTAATTTGCCAAAAAGGTTTATGAAGTAGGAGCATCATCTTCTATTAAGAATTACTCGTATATGGGCCGCAACATGCGAAATGAGACCTTCGGACATTTGCGTAAAGTGTTGCCCCTTTTCGTGTGTTGCACGCCATACATGAGGTCACCGATCATTGTCTAATTCCTAGATAACTTTTCTCTGCGGATAACAGTGCAGCAACAGCTCTGTTTTTTGTTTTTGTTTTTGTTTTTTTTTTTTATAAACTAGTAGAGCTACGTTGAAAGTCTCTTCCAATCAAAGCTTTAAAATTGTTTCGAATTGATTGATTGATTGATTGATTTGATTTGATTTGGTTTGGTTTGGTTTGGTTTGGTTTGGTTGATTGGTTGATTGACTGATTGATTGATTGAAATCGGAACGGTATTTTCAACATTATTTCAGTCATATAACGGCGACAGCTCACATAGTGAAAAATGACCAAGAATCCACCTGTATTCGGCCGGGGTTCTGAAGTGTTTTGCCCACGAAAGACCCAGTTCTTCCAGTGAGGCTTAAACCAAGGACCTCAAAATTGCAAATCCCAGACTTTAACACTGCGGCACGCAGGACTTTCAAACTGATGGTGGATCCTACACAACTACAACTTAATTGATTAAAAGAAGGAAATAGTGCTTGTTGGAAAACAAAAACCAGACATTACTGAACACTGCGATTTCATATAAGACCACATGATATCTTATCGACCATGATTGTGGACTGTCAGTGTCCTAATACGGGCCTAAATCCGTTGTAGACATACTGAAATCAGGTCGCATTTACTCTTAATCCCAAGTTTGCTGAATAGATACCATATGAGCCATGCACTGACAAAATGGGGATTGATGCATCTTCGTGATGCATCGCAGCAAACATCATTATAATATTATAATTTTGTCAAACAACCGACTAAATCATGAGGAAGACCAGTTCTTCTACATGCAGAAAATTGACCAATAGCAAAAAAGTTTCCATCTTGGTTAGCCTGCGCGGACTGCGCAGGCTGACCTCAGTCCACGCAGGCTGACCTGAATCGAAGCATTTGAAAATGCATTCAGCCCCATTTTCACAGAGTAGGGACCATACACAAGTATTCTTAATTAATTGAGCTAAGAGTCTTGCGAGGGACAACTGTTAAGGTGCTAGATACGGTACCTGGAGGCCACGAAATCGATTCTCACTGTAGGCACTTGGATTTTAGTTGGAGTGTCCTTTGGCAAGGAACTTCAAAGCCCTGGGCTACAATTGGTAAAATCCGTGGCAAACATGAGTCAGTGAGCCGTCACCGCAATATGACTAAAAAACTGTTGGAAGCGGTGCAAAATATCAGTCAGTTGGGCAATCCCAACTATTACAGTTTCTAGGCATTTTTTGCCAGGATATCTTGAGAAAATATTGGACAATGATGACCAAAGATAGGTCTGGACATAGACACTTTGCAGCCTGATCTTGATCATAAAGCATCATTTCGCAATGAGTACAATAAAGCACAGCAAAATTTGAAGAAATATGTGGTATTGTCTATCTAATAACTCCTTAACTCTTAATCATACAAACCCGAATTTTAAGAACCCTGAGAATGAAGCCTTTTGAAAACATTGTGAGAAAAGGAGAAAATGCCGGTAACCAGCATTTTCTCCTTTTCCAAAACGTTTTCTACCTTTCTTAAAATAAATTTCAATTTTTTTATCACACTTATTTTGCTACATGAAAAGAGCAAAATATATCGACCGAGGTCAGCCTGTGCAGTCCGCGTAGGCTGACCTGGATCGGAACCTTTTGCTTTTGTTAAAAATCTTCTGCATGTCCTTGGACCATTCTACCTCAGGGTCCGTATTCACCAACCATTCTTAAGAACGTTCTTTGTCTTGTTCTTCAGAATTTTCTACATTTGAAAGTAACACAACTCCTGATTGGCTAAACCTTTTGGTTTAGCCAATCAGGAGTTGTGTTACTTTCAGATGTAGAAAATCTTGGAGAACAAGACTAAGAACATTCTTAAGAATGGTTGGTGAATACGGACCCGGGATTCATGGTAAAATGGATTTTGTATAGTGCATCACGGAGATGCGTCAAATCCACTTTCCAGAGCATGGCTCATATTTAAACCTGATCGTCTCACTCAATGGATTGGTCAGTCTTTGAATTTGGAATAAATCAAGTGATTGCTGGATATAGCCACTGGAATCTTTAACGGTAGGGTAGATGGTACCGCGACATGCTTGCCTGTATACGAGCACTTTTGTTGTCTTCTTATTCGGAATAAACGAAATTGAGTCGTTTTGAAAATTAAATTTTTGTTTGTTATGAAACACCAACATAAATCACAAATTGAGAGAGAGAGAGAGAGAAGGCTAGTTAGTTTTAAAGGATGAAAAGAAACACCAAATCGTAAAGAAATGGAACAAGACTTGTAGTTTCCTGTTATTGACGATGTTATGTTTCACAAATTTCAACACTTTTAGCGCCCCCCCCCCCCCCGAAAAAATATAAGAAATATTTTCAGTAGTAGGTAAAATAGCACCGTTATTCCAATTTGAAGGCTTTTTCGGGACAAAATATCTTTGGAAATAGGACAGCGTAATTTCAAAAATCGACTTCGCCTACAGGACAAACATGACGTCTTTTTACAATTGCCTCAAAACGAGTAAAATTGCTCTTTGTGCCGAATGGGTTAACAAAATTGAGATAACGTTTTTTCAAGACAACAATTTAAGAATAATGAGTCGGAAAATTTCTTTTTAAGATGTTTAACCTCATTCAATGAGATGTAAATTTGCCCCGATAAACCTGTAAGTCTGAAAACTGTAAAATGCGTGATACAACTGATGTTGTGACTGGCTGACTTTAACATCGGAACTTCTCACCGTTTTTAATCCTTAAATCGCCTTTCATAACTACAGATGCCTTTGCAGCCAGTGTAGATTAAGATCAGACTGCACAGATCGTGCAGTCTGATTTTTGATCTACATTGTCCGCTTCAAATGCTGATTTATCCTGGATAAAAGCGACTTTGAAATTGCAATTATTTTGGTCTAATTTCTTAGCTGAACTTCATCATTTGAGTTTTTTCGTCACTCTAAGGTTAAGGTTTAAAATAGGTGTGGCGTTTTCCAGTCGATTTTAAAACTAAAAAAAAAAATAGTAAAACGATGGAATTAATTTCAAGTTTCCACAATACTGAGTAAACCGGTATTGAGTTTCTTTAAAATGTGTTTTACACCATTATCTGGGTCACTTTAGGAGACTTTGAGCCCGGTTCCACGTAAAAAAAAAAACAACAACAAATTCTCTTATTAGCTCGGTTTGTTTTCGAAGAAAACGTCGAGGTACTGTCGTAGTCCTGGCTTCGCCGCCTGCTTCGTCGTTGTCTGCGTCGTCCTGCGAAAACTTGGTCATTTATAATATCTCTGTTGTTACTGAAGATATTTGCTTCAAACTTAGCCAAGTTGTTAATTATCAAAAGGGGAATATACACAACAAGGGCAGGTAACCATCAAATTATTTTGACACAGTTTTCAACTTAGAATTTTCATTGAAAATCAAGCATCCACAGCCGAGCGTTGGCACCCGCATACGTTGCTCTTTTGCTTAAATCCGCTAACGGACCCATTTTCCGATTTAAGTTGAATTCGTTATTTGAGACAGATTTTATTACCATTAACAGACATTATTGCATAAAATGTAAGTTTCCCGGGCGTTATAAGTATGTATTAACGCGTAAAAACCCGGCGTAAACGGGAGAAAACGTGTATTAATCAGTAAAATCACGCGCCGTTAACGCCCGGCTTGGTACTTTCAATATCCTCGATCAGAGCCTACCTTGTAAACAATGTACGCTGAACGTTTGTTCTTGCCATACATTCCAGACTCCGACCAGCAAAGCTGTAGGAACTTGTATCATACTAGATCCTTATTATGGCTTGTCTTTGATGATTTTAGTACACCACAAACGAAATCTTACACATTATCTCAGTATTATCGAGATATGAGCAAAAAATCGACAGTGATGCACTCTACATCCCACCCGCTTTCTTAACGTGGTCGGCTATTCCTTCGCTTGATAAATATCCCTTTGACGTCTTTCAGTTACAGAAATTTCATATCCACTCATCTGTCCTAGTTGTAATAGATTCAAAACTGTGCAAGTTAATCCCGTTGTGTCCACTGTGTATTAAATATAATTAGAAGTGCATTAAAGCGAAAGATCAAAACACTGGACTATGACCCTTCACTACGCGTAACAAAAAAATCATTGTCGAATTCGGTTTTGACCGGTACAAGTCCGGTACATTTCAGTCCGTTTCTTTGCATTTCTATGGAAATACTTTTTGCTTTCGTTGCAAATTATTGCTAACATACATTTACTTTATGCAATAATAGCGTTAATTCACGTTTTTTCGGTCGTTCACATTCGCAGAGGTCCTCAAAATGGTTAACCACCCTCGTGGATCGCACTTGGGCGTTAAATTTTCGGGACTCTGCGAATGTTAAGTACCTCAAAAAACGTGAACCAACCCTATGAAAGTAACCATCTCAAATCCTTAGTTGATCCAATATTTCGGCTCAACTCAAGTCTGTTGAATTAGTCTAAGTCCGTTTAATTTGCTGAGTTGAGTCTGAAATACTGATTTGAGAACGTTACTTATATCTGTAAATAATAGTGAAATGCGTCTCAAATAACGAACTCAAATCAAATTAAGTCAGAAACCGATTCCTTCCGTGAATTTCAGCAAAACAAGAGACTTAAGTTGTTTTTGTGAAACAGGGCTCTGGCAGGTTCAAATACTTAACCAGTCTTCTGCCAAAGCCAATTACAAGGTTTTAATACTTGATACCTTTAAATGTATATTTACAGGGGTTGTATGGACATGCGTTAGCGCAATAAAATCGCATTAAATGCAGGTTTTT
This sequence comes from Tridacna gigas, assembly GCA_945859785.2. NCBI lineage: Eukaryota > Metazoa > Mollusca > Bivalvia > Cardiida > Cardiidae > Tridacna > Tridacna gigas. The sequence goes on along the minus strand of OX244034.2, from coordinate 61,659,371 downwards.
GAAAATGTTTAATGCCGTCCATGTTCTTAGTTATTAAGGCCAGGCTAAAATTATCTAGTTCCGAAACAAACATCCACCTCTATAAAAAGACAGGATATACTTTATTGTAAATCATGACAGTCCTTGGTATTCCTTGCTCATGGTCCTCAGGCAGAGTCGAAGCTATAACAGGACATCCAAGATAAACAATAAATGGATTCCAACCTACAGCTGACCTTTTCTACTTTGCACCATTACACTTGAAAATACAATCAACAAAACTTCTAAACCAGCAGGTTTGTTTTTCCTGCAAACTCGGCCAAGTAATAGACAGGTAAATGGAAACTAATTGTTACATATATCTGAACGTTAACCATGGTATTGAAATGAAAGGATTCTCAGTCCTGCCAACAGAAGGCATTTCTTTTTAAAAAGAGGGAAAGCAAAACGGTTGCGCATGTGTGCTGTCTGCCAGCCAAAACTGGTTAAGAAGAGAAGCTTAAATCACTTAATTTATGTCAGTAATTAGAAAAAAGAAAAAAGAGAAACATCAAAATTATTTTCTACATAAACATTTAATCCGAGAAAACGAGCATGAAGTTATCAAGAATTTGATTTTCTAGTTTTCAGTGTTGGGTAAATAAATATTAGATAAGCTCCATTAACAAGAACAAGTCAATAAATTAGTTTCAGACTTAAAGTGATGTAAGTTTTTACACTGATAAATTATTCTGCAAAAATCAAACAACATGAAAAAAAAAATGAAAATTTTTTTCTGCACACACATATAGCCCGCCCGTGAAAAGGAGCATAAAGCTTTCAAGAATGTGGTTTTTCATTTTTCAGTTTTCAGTATTGAGTGAATGGATGTTAGATAAGCTCCTCTGACAAGATAAATTCAATATTTTTTTCAGACTTAGGGTGAGGTATGCTTTTACACTGATCAATTAATCTCTAAGATGTATTGTCAAGGGAAGGGTTAAAGTCAGTAGATAGGTGCACACTAAAGTTTTTTCTATACTGAAACAATCAAGTCCGCCCCGGGTAGCTTAGTGGTCAGCGTATCTGGATCTTGACCTGATGCTTGCGAGTTCGATACCCGGTTAAGGTAAACTTTCCCTCCGGCGATTTTTCCCTCTCACCTCGGATGCATGTGATAAAAATAGTTAGTTGCTTGGAAAGAAAGTTGTGTCAGTACTGGTGTTAGAAAGCCAGGAAACACATGCGTAGGTGCACTGACCGCTGTGATATTACATAAACTGTTAAAACGGCGTTAAACTCCAATGCAAAGAAAAAGCAAACTAAGACATTCAAAGACTAAGTTTTACTTAAAGGTTTCTTATGGACACAATACAAATTTGAAAGCATGCAATTCTTATCCAGAAAAGTAACTTGATGGTAACAGTGTTAACATTTCATGTTACCTTACCTGATAAAAGTGAAAAGAAACAAACACAACGGCACAAAGCAACAAATCTGAATTGACCATTTCACAGTTTTGACAAGCATTTTCCATATCTCCCTGTTAATCTCAATCCATTTGATTATCTAGGATGTCATCAATGTCGTGTTATGCATATTTGCTTCGAGGTGTAATATAGGGTTAATTCACGTTTTTAAGGTCGTTAACATTCGCAGAGGCCTGAAAAATGGTTTAACGCCCGAGTGCAAAGCACGAGGGTGTTTAACCATTTTGAGGGCCTCTGCGAATGTAAACGATCGAAAAAACATGAAATAACGCTATTATTGCATAAAATAAATGTAATTTAGCAATAACTTGCCACGAAAGTAAAACAATTATTTTCACAGGAATGCAAAGAAACGGACTTGAAATGAACCGGACTTGTACCGGTCAAAAACGGAATTCGACGATAAAGATTTTGTTACGCGTAGTGAAAGGCCATAGTCCTGTGCCACTGTTTTGGACTCTCGCTGTAATTCACTTCTAATGATATTTAATGCATAGCGGACTTTGGTGGAATTAACTTGCACATTTTTTTGATCTATTACAACTAGGATAAATGAGTGGATATGAAATTTCTGTAACTGAAACACGTCAAAGGGATATATCAAGCGAAGGAATTGCCAACCACGTTAGGAAAGTGGGTGGGATGTAGAGTGCATTACGATTGATCTTTTGCTCAAATCTCGATAATACTGAGATATTGGATAAGATTTCGTTTGTGGTGTAATAAAATCATCAAAGACAAGCCATAATAAGGATCTAATATGGTACAATTTCCTACAGCTTAGTTGGTCGGAGTCTGGGATGTATGACAAGGACAAGCGAGTAGAGTACATTGTTTACAATGTAGGCTCTGACCAAATATTTAATAAGTACAAAGCCGGGCGTTAATGGCGCATGATTTTACTGATTAATACACGTTTTCTCCCGTTAACGCCCGGTTTTCCCCGTTAATACATGCTTATAACGGCCCGGAAACTTGCATTTTATGCAATAATGAGTAAAGCAGATCGTCAACAAGGAAGTTCAACCCTTTCCGAGACAACCTCGTATTTTAACGATTCTGAGAGGTAAAGACTTCGAAAACCTCGAACAAAAAGGAGAAAATGATGGTTACCAGAATTTTCTCATTTTCCCACAATGCTTTTTTAAATTTTTTCAACGACAATATCAGTTTTTCGGTCACTCTTAATTCGTCTTCTGCGAAAGCTTTCAATTTTGACGAGTCTGTTTTTTCGCAATTAACTATTCTCTAATAGTAAGAGTAGAATTATCTTGACCTGTCAGCGTTCCAGACGCTCCTTCGGTTTAAGCTTTCTAGCGATAATAGCGACCAAGAAAAGACTTGTTCCGAACACTTGAAATGCAAACGTTGAGTATAGCACGACATCATACGATTGGAATACATCTCTGATGGCACCTGAAAACATATGATAATGATTTGAATGTATAGTAAGTGTCTGTTTTAAAGTCCCTTATAAGTTTCAACGGAGGGGACCATGGATCGCTCTCCGTCCGTCAACAAATATGTCTTATCTTTTATTGTTATCGTCCCCGTTAGGATGATGAGATAACTTCAAAACTGTAAGAGCCACCAAATGAAGCATTAAATTTGGACATGTGATAGCAAACAAATGAGAGGCGCATTATAGATACGAGTTAATCTACAGAATAAGGAATCAAATTACGGAGTGGTCAATGCTTAGTGACCAAAGTAGCAGCATCAAGTAGATGCAGGCTGACCTTGGTCGGAACCTTTTGCTATTGGTCAATTTTCTACACATCAAAGGACTATTCTACCTCACGGTTTAGTCGGTTGTTAGACAAAATGGATTTTATGGATCAAGAAAGACGGCTTGTTTTGTATGATGGATCACGGAGATGCACAAAACCCTCTTTTGCCAGGTAATGGCTCATATTCTTTCTTTGGTCAGTCTTCGATTATATCTCGGAGTAACAACACGCTTGTCTTCCTTAGTTATTCATATCCACACTCAAATAGTCAATAGTGTTAAGGTGACTGTTAAAATGGGAATCGCTTGATCAATTTATGGCTACATTTCAGATTCTTTACATGATGATAGATCTAGAAAAATAAAAAATGTGCAGACACTTAATTTGCAGCTAGGAAAAGGTTAAAAATACAAACTTTAAGAAAAAAAGTTGCTGTAAACAGGGGTCAGATTGCGAACAAACAAAAAAGAATTAAGCACCATATCGTTAAAGCTTGTCTTAAATCATCCTTAGATTTTTGGTGCATATATGAGAATGGATATTGAAAACATAAAGCAAGAAGACGTACCGTAGATTGGCCCATAAACTGCAACTAGGATACCAAAAGTCGAATACATGAGACCAACACCAACAGAGATGAGCTCCTGATCAAGTATCTGAGCAACAACTATATTTGCTCCACATATCACTCCTGCTATAGCCAGTCCCAAAAATCCACAACCAATCAGTAGGATGAGGGTACTAGAAAATAATACAAAAATAAGCTGTCCGCAAGCTCCACACAGTCCGAAAATAATGGGACACAAGAAAGAACTCACTCCTTTAAATTGCTTGGCTATCCCTGGTAGTATCCTTCCAACGAATCCAACCCCATACATCAATGGAAAAGCAAAAAGGGACTCATCGGATTTGAAGCCTTTTGATTTGAGTATGTCAAGAAGTAGTGAATTAAAGCCACCTAATGAACCCATTGTGAGACCTCCCCCTAAAGCAGTTAGTATAAAGAGAGGGCGCATTACTTTATGTATGTCTGTCTTTAATCGTTTCATTTCCATGTAAACTGCAGAAATACACAACTCAGATGTCGACTTCCTTTGCGTTTCTGTCGCGGCTTTTTGGGATTCCCTCGGTTGCGTATTGGATTCCTTGACTCTGTTTTGATGGGGGATGGAAAACAAAATGGCAGCCGGCAAACAGTTCAAGTATATACCGCCTATTAGTAGAAAGGTTCCGTTCAGTCCATAATTTTTCACGAAGTAGTCATACAGATAGGGTGTTAGTGCACCTCCTACACTCGAACCCGTATGTTGTATTGCAAGTGCCAACAACCTCTGAGAATCAGAAAATGATTGGCCAACAGCGGTGGTGCTGGAAACAGTTATGATTGACGTACCAATACCTGAAAAAAATGATTAATTCAACTCATGTCTCACCAAACAAATTTGCCGTATACGACTTTAAAACATCCCTGTAACTATGGATAACCAAAGTTAATTAAAAGTTTGATAATCACATAAATGTTAAAAAGCAGCAATGTGGCAGAGGACACTCAATGCTTAAAAAATGTCTGCTTCAGCACTAAAACAAACTTTCTGTAGGGCTAAAATTGTTAAATGTAAAGGAGTCATCAGCCGTTTTCACGGGAGGCAGTTTAGTTTAAGAATTGGTCGTTGTAAAAAGAGAAACATCATATGTTTTTCATTTCACGACAAGTGCTTTCAAGGACACAAAATATTTATATAAAAAAACCCTACTATTTCGTATGGTATTTTTTTACTTACAGACTTAGAATCATAAGAAATGTATTTATACTAGAACGACCCCAGCGTTACATATTCTTTAGTGTGATTTTTGCTTTTTTAGCATCTTTGTGTATAGTTTGTAACGCGAAGTGTTTGTTATATCCATGGAAATTGAAATTTCGATAATTTGCATCATTTGAAATAAACTGCATTGTGAACAAGATACATGTATTTGTTATATCCATGAAAATTTGACAATTTGCATCATTTGAAATAATCAGCATCGTGAGAAAGATACATGTATTTGTGGTAGGTATGAACATTGATATTTCGATAATTTCCGTAATTTGAAATAAAATGTATTGCGAGCAAGATACACGCATTTGTTGTATCCTTGCAAATAATTATTCCTATAATTTGCATCATTAAAAAAAAAAAAAAAAGCAAGATACGTGTATTTGTCGTACATATGCAATTTGATATTTGAATAATTTGCATCAGTTTAAATAAACTGCATTATGAGGAATGTACGTGTATTAGTTTTTGTCATGAATATGGATAATTCAGTAATTTGCAACATTTGAGATAAACCGCACTGTGAGCAAAATACATGTATTTGTTGCATCCATGGAAATTGATATTTGGATAATTTGAATCAATCAAAATAAACTGCATTGTGTGGAAGATTAATGTTTTTGACCTATGTTTTACGATACCTTAATTTTACCTTTTATAACATACATGCTAAGTCAGTTTGCTTCTAGGAGCTTGATATTTAACAGGAGCCATTAACATATGAGCCATCGTCTGTGAAAAGGGGGCGTAATGCAATTGCAAAAAGTATCTATCAAGGTTAGCCTGCGCAATCCACGCAGGTTGACCTGGACCGAAACTTTTTGCTTTTGATTAATGTTCTGCTGGTCAAAAGACACGTGTACCTCATGAATCAAGCGGTTTTTAGACAAAATGGATTATATGGATCCATAAAAATGCGATGACTTGCTTGGTATCATGGATCACGGAGATGCATTAAACCCCCTTTTGCCAGAACATGGCTCATATTGAAGGTGCTATCTAAATCAAGGCACTAGGCTTAGAAATCAGTGTCCGAAATTGCAATGCTATATTAAAAAATGTATGTTTGAAATCGATATTTCCAATCGATATTCATATTGCAAGGTATCTCTGTTAGAACCTCTTTTGAAATAAAGCGGCTTTTTGTAATAAAATCTGAATACGGCGAGATTGAAATTTTATTACAAAAAGCCGTTGTATTACAAAAGAGGTTCTAACATATCTCTCTCTCGCCACCGTAAAGCCTACTCATGAAACAAACAATGACAAGGAGATTATCCGCTTCTCGCCCCCTTAATAATATTACAGTCAATATGTGAAATCAACCTTTTCATGAAATAGCTAAAAAGAATTAGCATGTTATTGAAATGACTAATTCACTCTAAAAGATTTTAGGCTTTTTATGAAATGGCTAAAATATTCCTCAGGCCATTTCATGAAATGGTTAAAGTCAAAAGTCTTTAAGAAACCATGTTAATGTTAACATAATCTTTTATTTACATAAAAGTTCTGTACACTGTTTAAACAACTAAGAGGAGCGAGAATGATAATAGCACATTTTTTTTTTGCACATCAATTTTTGTCAGTACCAGTCAAATAATTAATGTACATTCTCAACCTAACACACGATGTTCAGGGAGCTATTCATTCTTACATAGGAGACTGCTATGACATTTGCTATTACACATTTTACCAACTTCAAACCACTTATATCTGCTGTTTTGACACTTTTTTTGTCATTTCCACAATTCCACTATCACATCGAAAAAATCCTGGCCTACCTGATGTGGTTGCGTTCACAGCTTGGCAAAGTGTCATTTTACATTTTGTGTTGACATCACATTTAGTCAGGAGCTTTTGCGAACATAGATCAAACTGATTACGTGCATATTTTGAGACTTAACAGCAATAACAGACATGTTCTGTTTGTCACAATCAAGTGTCGCACCAAAGATGTTGCTTAGGTCAGCCATACCCCTGTCAATCATAGATATGGAAATGGCAACATTGTCTCTCGCTTTGCCGGTCTTTAGCTAGCTCTACATGCAAGTGTTTAACCATTCTCTCTCCGCCTGTGACAACTGAAAAACATTGGCTCTTCTTCGAGAATAGTTACGAGGTAAACTGGTCCTTTGAGCTGCAGAAATTTTACCAATAACAGAAAGTTTCGACCCAGGTCAACCTGCGCGGACTGCGCAGGCTTACCTGGGCCAATACTTTTCACAGACGCATTAAGCCTTCTTTTCACAGACCATGGCTCGAGTGCATTAATACAAAGTGCGAACAAATATATTGATGTATCTAGAATTAAAATAAGTTCATACCTTGCTTTCAGTTACAGATGCACTAGAAGTGTTAATCACAAAATTTTAAAATCATATGAAATCTTGAGAATAATAACTTCTACTTCAAGTAAAAATGAAGATATATATGCTTTTCTATCTACATGTATATCATTAAACGAACTATACTATTCGTAATATCACACTCCTTAAAAACCGAAGAGATTATAACACATATTAGCTGAAATCTCACCAGCTAATCTGTGTAACAATGACCGAGAAATTTCAGCCAATTCATGGAAAGGCTGGACTATAAAGCAATTTAATGAATTGGCAGGGTTAATTGGTCATCCCATGAAAAGGCTACAATTTTAGACATTTTTGAAATGGCTGAATTCACAGATTCACTGTTACAAATGTACATGCATGCGGTATCTATGGAATGTTCACGTTGCTTCGATACAAGTCGCAGTTTTCTTCGTGTATAGGTATATGAGTGATGCTCCTGGACATGGTGGTTTAATGTAGGGCCCTGCGTGACACAGTGGTAAAGTGTAGGACTTGTGACTTGGAGGTCCCGGGTTCAAACCTCGTTGATCCACTGGGCATATCATTGGAGTGTCCGTGGGAAAGGTACTTCAGAACCCTAGACTAGCGCTGGTGAAACCCTGGAAATACATGAATATGTAGGCTGATATGACTGAAATAATGTTGAAAGCGGTGTAAAACTCCATCATATCAATCAGTCAAGCATTTTGGTAATATTACATTATACCAAGCAAGACATCACATGATATAAGTTCAAAGATGTTTTCTGTCTTTCACACTGTAGTGAAATTGGTGGCAAAAGGAGAGTATGCCGGTAACTGACGTTTTCTATTTTCCCCCTATGTTTCCATTGTTTCTTTTTTCCATTAAGGTCGGAAAAAACACGGGGTTGTTTGGTAAGGGTTAAAACGGAAGTGCAATATCTGTTTCTTATTTTTTATATACCTGAAGTTTTTCCGGCTCAAATGCATGCGTCGCACGCGGATAAAATAACACACGCGACAGAAAAAAGAATTGTGTCTACACACTGTGAAGTGTAGAAAGATGACGTTGACATGCCTCACGGGCGGAATACGAGCGTATTGATTCGCGATTTGATTGGTCAAAATGTTAGTCTGTAATATTTATCTTCGGTCTCAAGCCGCTCGCATTAAATACAAGCACCAGAAAAGTTACTACAACATAATAATCCATACTTATTTCACTGTGGGGAGTCTTCATCCAAACTCAAGCTATACTATACATGCTGTTTTTCTCCAAGGCCATAGTATTGGGACTTGATAAAGGGGCCTCAGTTTCGATTATCAAAATATTTGATTACCAACTGGTTCAATATTAATATCAAAACCTGATAAGTCTTATTGAAATATACACTTACCCCAAATTCATTCCATATTGTTTGCGTCTCTCCTATGGGCTGAACAATTTCGCCTTCCAAGGCTATTTTCATCCGACTACTGACATAACACACATACCATGTGATATTCTTATTTGACTTGTGTCTCCCTTTTCCCTCATTCTATACTTCTCCCGTAGTTTACCTGAACATTTCATTTATTTTTATTCGAAATATTATTTTCAAATCCTGTAGTTGTTCCATATGTACCGTCTGACTGTAGAAAAGAATTGTTATATTCTGTCCATAAATATGGACCAATAAAAACAGTTTGCTAACAACCGACTAAATCATTACTTAGAATGTTCTTTGACATGCAGAAAAAATGGCCAATATCAAAATGTTTCGACCAATTTCAGCCTGCGCGGATTTCGTCGGCTGAATTGTATCGATACTTGTTGCAGACGCAATAGACCCCCTTTTCACAGAGCAGGGCCCAATTATGTTTTCTAAACAGGTTACGCTGCACTTACCGAAAGGACGTGTTCCGAGGCGATCAAATTTAATGCATGTGGAACAGAATCCATTATATCGTACCTGCTATTACGCTGATGCAAATGTAAAGATGCACTATCGACGTTGCCAAAAAAGACAAGATAAATCCCATAGAAGCCATTATCCCTCCAAGCAGTGACATCCTCCTCATTCCGAATCTTGATATCAATATTCCAGTGAAAATACCTGTTAGCAATAGAATGCTGTTGACGTTAAGGAATGTAAAGAATTATGGTATAAATAGATACATGTAAGTTACGATAATTGATCGATGCTAAAAAGTGTAGTCGTCCTCGCTACCTTTATGGCAACTGGTACTGAGCAGAATTCGCTTTGAAACTACCCACACATACAGCTCGAGTAGGGGTTAAGGTTTCCAGGAAGCATTCGTTGGGAGTGATGGGTATAAGTCGTAGAAATTGTTTTACAAACATAATAAAATATATAAATAAGTTTCAATTGAATAATTAACATTAAGCTTGATTACGATTTTCCCTTGCGCAGCCTGACTTTTCGGATGATCAAGGGCAGCCTGTACGTCCATAAAGTGTTATTGTGATCCGCTTTTATCTATAGCACATGTATATATGAGTCAAACGCTGTAGAAAGGGGAGTTTAATGCAGCAGCAAAACTTAACAACCCATATCAGGCTGTGCACTAGGCCTATGCGCAGGCTGAATGAGTCGAAACTTTTTTGTCATTGGTAAATTTTTTGCGTGTCTACGGACAAAATAATGTACTGCATAACTAAATAGGTTGTTAGACGACATATTGATTCCATAATTATGTGATGACTTACTTGGTATGGCGCATCACGAAGATGCATTTAACCCCTTTTTCCAGAGATCTGCTCATATAGTGCTTGATATTTTGTCATAACTGTCCTAGTCCGATGTTTACCTCGATAATTACATATTACAAGGACGTCATTTTCTTAAAGGCTTAGTGTATGAAATGTGTGTGTGTGTTTTTTTTTTTTTTTTTTAAAGAAATGTCATCGAGATTTACGAATGCGCCGTTAAGAAGTCTACATACCCGAACTTAGACCAAACCCAACAAATATGGCGTGTACCATTCCGGTCCTTGATATATTCTCACGAAATTTGTCTCGCACACCGTTGAACAGGGAACCAAAAGTAAACAGCGAGGCGAACACAAATGCGTTGGCATAAAACCCGCCAGTAAGAACAACCCATTTGAACCTTCAAAACAATTAAAGTATAACGATTCTGAAGCTCTTAAAAGATCATTGAAAACCATGAAACAAACCAAAATGATGGTGATATGAAGTAGAACAATTTATCAAATCTCTATTCTGGTGTACATGTCTCGGTGCGACCAAAGGCTCTATTATACATGTATCTATATAACAGAGAGAGAAAACGAGAAAGTTTCCTTAATCGTAAGAATCGCCACGGATCTTAGATCTTTAATTACGATTGAAGCATTTTTTTTCTCTCACGCAAGATTCATGTCAGTATCGGTGGCAAATGTTTGACGTACGATGTACTTCAGATTGATAGCATATTTTTTATATATACATATAAATCTTTACTCCCTTCAATAGTGTGATATCTGCAAAATAGTCTTTCTTAGCTTCATGATAATTTTAGATTTAGTCAGTATTAACATTTATCATAGGACGTGCTTGTTCATCCTTGAGGACTTTAAATTGTACTTAAACTACATTCACCAGATATCTTATCATACATATTTGCGATGGTCACATGATTATATTGGAAATAAGATACATCCCGTACAGTGGTTGACAGGACATTGTCCATCTTGTGGTATAAGGCCAACCATCATCTTCACATGATAATTATAATGAGATATGGGTTGATAATACGATACGATCATTTCCGGGAAAAAAAAAAGTTTTCATTTCCGTGAAAAGCATCGTTGGATCATTTGGTTTCGATATATTGTGTTGAATTCATTCACAGTCAACACAACATATATAAACAAGATGATCTAACAATTCTTTTCACAGAAATGGTGTGTGTGGGTTTTTTTTTTTTTTTTTTGCTGAAGTATTTTCCAAAACGTTGATGAATAAGTTCGCATTAATTCCTAGATTTAATAAAAACCAGTATTTACTAATCAGTCGGAATTGCGGCTTCAACTGTTGCCCTATTTTATGGGAAAGTCGAAATCGTGGTCTTTCTGAAAAGAACTTTGCTGGCAGTAGATTTGATCGCCTTTTTGTGTGCGTTTTCTCATCTTCTCTCTACGCTTCAGACTCCTTCAAATCAGAAATTTGAAAACCACAAAATGTGTTCTGTTCTTCGGGAAACCTGTCCTCTTTTACTAAGTTTGTATTTTTCTACCTTATCACATGAGCATTAGATGCAATGAAAAGACATCTGAACTTATAAAGTCGGCATTTTTCTCTACCAACATGTTATTGTATCATACATTACACAAGTTGTCAACAATTCATTTTACCCTAACCTCTTCATCAGACGACAAAATTTTACACTTGTCGAAATTGAAAGCAGTTGCAGACGACATATTCAGCGCAACTCAAACGATAGAAAAGGGTCTCTTAAAAGGACAGAAACCATTATGGGAAAAGGAGAAAATGCTGATGACCGGCATTTTCTCCGTTCGCCCCAATGTTTTCAAAAGCCTTCTCTATGAGCACGTTAAAGCTCGAGAATATTTGATTAAGTTTAAAGCATGTCTCAATTTGCACAGACACGTTTATTCAAATTCATTTTATGGTTTGACAGTGGTACACCTCTTGCAGGTCAGTTTTTCGGTAAGCTCTATTCTTGTTCTCGCTTCAAAGCTTTACGACGCAGTAACAAAAAAACAAGATGTAAAAACTGTCCTTTTCAATAGTTTTATTTACTTTAGAAAAGTTATAGCGGGAAGCATAACCCTGCGTGCACTCTGTTCCAACGGACATTTAAGAGTTCTTAAGAAAATGCAACAGACTACTGGTAGTCTGAAAAAAAAAAAAATGTGGAAACGTTGTAGCTGTTACTAACCAATTTGTATTTAAGCAGATTTACTAGTAATACACCAGCAATTCTTTCAAACCATAGTTTAGATAAGACATTTAAGTCATCCCTTACCAAAGAAGAGTAACGTTTAGATTTTTCAAGTTTTTTTTAGAAATTGAGTTAAGATGAAGGATTGAAATAATGGTACATTTACGCGAATTTAGAGGTAAAGCAATGTTAATGTTCTCTTAAAGTTTCCCAAATTAATAAAAGAGTGAGTTTTTCTCGTTTATTGGTTAAAGCACGAAAAGGTTAGCATCTCGATCTCATTTCTTTCCAATCTCTCTCTCCCTCTCTCCCTCACACACACACACACACACACACAGACACACAGAGTCTCTCTCTCTCTCTCTCTCTCTCTCTCTCATCAAGAGTATATAATGATTTAGTGAGATAGTAACACTATTCACACCCATGCACTATTGTTGTATCTGTATTCAATTTTGTCATACCCATCCATACTACTTCGTTTAAATGTTGTCTGTGTAATAATAGGCAGGCCAGGGTCAATGGTAGGTCGCCCTAGATTCGTGACTTAACATAGTGATTTCGCACATTGCGGCCACCTTTAGTGTTTGACTATTTAAATCATGTCAACCATCTTCGTCTAATCACTCTCATGAGGTTGTATAATTTTAATATTAGAACGACAATTTAGTATAAAAAAAAATAAGAAGTGGTACTTCAAACCGTATCATTCAAATGCAGCAACTATTACTGTGGTGAGAAAATGAATTCGTTTCCTGTTTGAATTTACTTTGTTTACCGAAAGACTTTACAAAATAAAAACTTTAATTTAAGGTCTATGAAACAAATTGGAACAATTTGGTATGTGAAACTCATAGGGCCGGTTCCGTAATACATGTTTAAAGATTACTTCGAGTTTAAGCTCGAGTTTTACGCTTTTCAATCGCTTTAGTTTAGTTTACTAAGACCCGGACTAAATGTTAAACCTAGAGGCTTTCTTTCCTTATTATAGTTTAGCCTAACCGCAAGTTTAAATTGTCAGAATAACACGTGAAATCTAAACCTGCAAGGGGACAAGTTTTAGCTTCGGTTTAGGGTGAAAGCCATGAATCATTTCACTTCAGGAAGAGAAGATGGCAGGCAACGTTCTATTTTGGGTCAAATGTGCCAGAATGCGGATTAACCTTTGCAGGACAACTTGGGTGATTTGGCTTAGGATAATTTATCCGACGAAAAATATTTGGGTACAATTTGGTCTGATCAATATATTAGTAAAATTCTTAAATGTTGTCCCTTCAATTGTTTTTTCTTAAAAAAAATCTGCCTTGCACATTTTTTTTTTTTTTTTAGTATTATGGGAGCAGGCGAAATTGCTCGAAACAAAAAAAATTCTCCTTTCCCCCAAAAGTTTTCTTTTTCGTCGAAAAACTTCTAGAAAACGTGCCGAAAAACGTTTAAATTATCCCTATGTTTTTGACGATGGACAAAGTCCAAGTGTAATGTGGTAAGGATAAGTAGCCATGATATTTTTCTCACCAAATCGTCCTACATCCAAAGACGACACCATCTTTACCAGCATTTGAACATATAGAGGCAAAACAAGATAAACAATGACCGAAATTGTCAAATTTGAGAATTTTTAACCTTTATCGTTCCGTTCGCAACCACAAGTTGCTGTTGTGGACAGTACAGACAACCATCAGCCTACACGTGTTAGTCCATACCTACCGCTACTTAAGTGATCTGTTTTGAAACAGATTCGAGTAAAAATGAAATTGTACCGATAAAGAGAATAACTGAAATCTTCCCTTTTTTCTTGCATATGAGTTTTAAAGTAAGACGGTTAGAAATAAATTTCCAATGCTGCCACCTTCATGTATTTTTTTAATCAAAATGAGGACAGTTCAGGGCCTGTATGTAATAACTATGCATCCTGATCTTAATCTAGGCCTCACACAAAATTAATGCAAGCAATGTAATGCAGTGTCATGAAAGGCTTTGATTGACGATTATTTTAGGTAGACACGCTTCTTTAACCCTTTAAAGGATAAGCCGTATTTTTTATTGCTTTGCGGTTTTGAAAACATTGTGGAAAAATGAAAGTGAATGCTCGTGCCCCGTATTTTCTCGTTTTCCAACAGTTTCTAACTTTTCGACAAAATCCATCATTTCAGCTACAATTATTTTGACGTCTGCAAATGCTTTCAGTTTGACGAAATCAAAATATAAGTCAAGCTCTGTGAAAAGGCAGCTGAATGCATTTGCGAAAAGTATCGACCATGTAGGCCTTCGCAGTCTGCGCAGGCTGACATGGACCGAAAATTTTCGCTATCTTTAAACTTATCTGCATGTCAAAGGATCATTCTACCTCATGCATTTGTCGGTTGTTTGTCAAAATGGATTTTATAGATCCATAACTAGGTAATGTTTTGCTTAGTATAATTTATCATAGAGATGCATTAAGCCCCCTTTTGTCAGAGCATGCTCGTATAGATGTCTTCAATTGTGTTGTCTTATCATGGAGTTAGTTTACTTTAAAACGGACAACGGACATTCTACAAAGAGACGGATTAATATATCTGTGCTATCTGGAACTTTTGTCGATTCACCTGTAGCAAATCGTACTGGATGGCGACGCATTCATGCCTGTATATGGACTCCTCCGTGTATAATCACGAGCAGAAGTGTATTGTTTCCAGGACAACACCGGGGCCCTGAACAAAATCTACCCGTCGATTATTCCTTCCACAAGGATAGCTATACAAGATTTATTTTAAACCCGAAACAGTTAACCCTAGTCTGGACAGATTGAGGCTGAGTAGACTCTCGCTAAACTAGGTTTATGCAAACAGACTTAAAACCCCAGTGTTCTCAGACCTGGGTTAGGCCTTGTTCAAGTCTTAAACTTTTGTTATGCAACAGGCCCTTAGTGTTTACACTCTGAACACCATGTTTGCATATATTTTGCAATTCAATTGAGCCATGCTCTTGCAAAAGGGGGCGTAATGCATCTCCGTGATGCATCATACCATATCAAACCATCATATAGTTATGGGACCATAAAAGCTACTCTTTTTTTTTCTTTTTTTTTTAATAATTGACTTAATCATAAGGTAGACTGGTGCTTGGACACGCAGAAAATTGGCTAAAAGCGAAGAGTTTCGGCCCAGGTCAGCCTTCGCCGACTGCAAAGGCTGACCTGAGTCGATACTTTTCGCAGATGCATTAAGCCCCTTTTGGCAGAATATGGCTCAATCACTTGCAAACAAAAATATTTCAAATGGTGCATTAAATAAAAAACAAACCTGTACCAAGTAGTCTCATTAGCCATTTCTTACGTTTAGTTACATAACTGAGGTGCACCACATGAAAATGAGGATTAATGCATCTTCATAATGTATTATACCAAGGAAGTCGTTACATACCATGTATCAATTTTATCAAATAAGACGAATCATGAGAGAGAATGGTCCAATGACATGCAGAAAATTTACCCACAAAAAAAAGTTTCGACCCATTTCAGCAGACTGCGCAGGCTGACATGGGCCGACTTTTTTTTTTTTTTTTTTCGCAAATGCATGACACCCCTTTTTGGCAGTGCTTGACTCATATATACTCCTAACAAAAAGTCTAGCAACAAAATCATTTTTTTCAGTCCTGTGAAATATTTGATGAATTAACTTTCAATGCGGAGAAAACACGTTATTTGCACATGCAGCTGGCGAATACTTTTTACCTTTAGAAAATATCATGTTTTTCTTCGCATTTAAAGTCAGCTGGCCAAATATTTCACACGACTAAAAAGAAAAAAAAAAAAAAAAGAGAGAAATGATTTTGTTGCTTGACTTTTTGAGAGGAATATCTATATTACCTTCTGTCGGCTGTTTTTTTTTTTTCCTTGTAAAGGACATTGTATAAATGTAATGAATTCAAATTGAAATCCACGTTGGTTGTACATATTTAACGAGGCTGATAGCAAAAATTTCCGTATATCAAACGTTGTCAAAAGATTACTCTGTATTTCTGATTCCATGATGCTATGTGTTAAATTATAAAAAATGTATTTACGGAACTGAGAAAGAAATACATTAAAAAGTGCTATTTTACTCGGACTACTCAGCATACAATTATAAGATTTGTGTTCAACATATAGGAGTTATCATAAATTTGGCCACACACACACACACACACACACACACACACACACACATATATATATATATGTGAGCCATGCTCTGGCAAAAGTAGACTTAATGCATCTCCGTAATGCATTATACCAAGCAAGTCATAACATGATTATGGAGCCAATAAATTCGTTTTTTCAAACAACCAACTGTATCATAAGGTAGAATGGTCCTTTGACATACAGAAATTTGACAAATAGTGAAAAAAAATCGACCCAGGTCAGACTGCGCAGGCTAACCTGGTCGATCCTTTTCGCAGATGCATTAACCCCCTCTTGCCAGAGCATAGCCCATATTTATTTTACGAATAAATTTAGACTGTAGATCTTGACCAGGATGCACGGATATTCATAATGGAGAAGCTCTGTATTTTTAATTTTAATTGATAAACCGTTTATGAGTAATTAAATAGATTTTTATACTATATGTACATGTATTTCGACAATCTACTTTGTGACTTTAAGTCTGTAGCAGTTGATTGCATTTAACGCCATACAAGTAACATAGGCCTTTGCACTATATAAACTCATGAGCTTTTCAGAAAATATTCATTATCATAAAATGTTATACATCATACAATATGTCATACTGTATACTATTTACTCTCTCTCTCTCTCTCTCTCTGTTCTATTTTTTCTTCTTCGTATTCTGTCCTCTTCGGGTTAAATTTGTGTATCAAACGTGTTCACTCTGAATCCAAGAATAATGTACAGTTTTCCTTCCATACATTACCTACATATAGTTTCATACATTTTTACCTATAATTTAGAAAATTATGAAAAGTGTAAACTTATGTTCATTACAAAGTATTTCATTACCCCCTGTCCCGTCTTTAGGAAAAAATATTGATTTATTTTCAATTAATAAACATATATGACACTTTTTTTTTGCCATCAGAAGAGTTAAAATAGGAGTGAAGTTTTCGGTTGTGTTACTACACATATACAAACAAACATATATATCTTTTTGTATTCACTGTTGCCAGTTATAATTCGTTTAGAATTGATTATTAAAGATGATGCTAAAGAACGTAAGAATAAAAAAAAAAAAAAAAAAAGCGTGTCATTATTATTTTAGAAACTTATGCTGCGTACTTATACCGATAGTTTAAATGTAACGAACTTGTTCCTGACGAATGTTAATAACTAATGAGCAAAGTCTACGAACCAGTTTCTCTCCGTATGTACCATTTTAACAACTATAGCTTACACGATAACTAAAACGGATACGAGGCGCTTATATAATAGGCATCTGTCTGCAAAACGATGCGCTATATTTTAAACTTTTTTTGGTCACCTCCACCAGGCGTTTTTTTTTTTCATTTTGCAACAGACCAGCGTTGAACACATTATGATAGGAAGAGAATTATTCGGAAACAAACAAAAAAAAAAAGAATTGTGCTTTTTTTCCTTTTCATAAAATAAACCTTGGCTCATACAGACTATCGATTTTGTAAAAGGGTATTTTCTTTTAGACTTTGATATAATTATATTCCTTTGGGAAATAAATGGATTGCTCAATATACAAATCAACGAAACTAAGTCTTGTTTCTAGGCATCTTTATTGATTTGATATTTGTATACAGTGAACAATGGAAAGCATATTTTTACAACATTAGATACGTTTTCGGTCAGCGTCGATCAAGATCAGATTGCATAATGCGCGCAGTCTGATCTTTGATCGACACTGTCCGATTTCCTTTGACGATTTGGGGAAAACCAATCTTGAACTTACCGTTTTCGAGTCTTATTTCTATACACAGAATGTCAGTTTGGTTGATTTGGTGCTTTCTGGGTTTATTGCTCAAATGAAGAACAAACACCCAAGATCAGATGACACAAACGTGTAGACTGGTCTTTCCCTACCATCATCACGGTAACAAAGATAAGAGCCATGCTTGTGAAAAATGTGGCTTAATGCATCTACAAAAAGTATCAACTCAGGTCAGCCTACGCAGTCCGCGTAGGATGACCTGTGTCCAAGCTTTTTGCTTTGGCAAATTTGCTACATGTCCAGTGACATTCTACCTCATAATTCAGTTGGTTGTTAGACCAAAAGGATTTTATGATCCATAATTATCTGGGCTGCCTTTCCCTACACTGCGTACGCTCGAAATGTGCGATCACAGTTCAGGATAATCAAGAATCAAGTCTGAAATCAAGCCTTATTAAGCTGCTCAACTTTAGAATTTGAGTAAATATTTGTATATAACTTTAAGCCAGCTCATACCTTTGAGCAAAGCAGGGTTCGGATGTGTGTATAAACATTCCAAATAATTTGAATTTGCCTAAATCTGCGCAGTTAAGTGAAAGGCAGCCCTGATGACTTGCTTGATATCATGCATCACGGAGATGCACTTAACCCCTTTTTGCCTTGGCATGACTTACAAGGGTTAAACATTCATACTTTTATTTAATGTAACATAAAGAACTTTATCACGTTCACTGTCATAAGTGATGTGGTAAAATTATCATTAAGTTTTGGTATTAACCCTCGTCCATCGACGGCTGTGTCTTGGCCCGTATTCACCAACCACTCTTAAACTCATTATCACTTCTTTCAAACTCTAGAATAAGATTATATAGGATAGTTTGTGAATATGGGCCCGGGCGATTTTCCGTTGTGAAAAAAACAAGGTCAAGGTCAGTCTAAACCATCTACCATTCCGTCTGGATCTGTTCTCCTGGATAAGAAGTCAGTTCACTTTTTCTTTACTCCAATTAAAGTCAATCATTTGATCCAAAACAACGAGTGGTTGTTGAAAAAAGTATACCTTAATAAACAGGAAGTTTCATGCAAATGTGTATTGATTTTCTCTTCTTGATAAGCAGTCAATTTTATTTGTCTTTGCTATATCAATCAATCAATACAAAACAACGGTTGGTTCTTTTGGTCTTTTAATTGCTTCGATAGGTAACCTAAAAGAATCCTGATTTTTAAAAGTTATTTGCCATAAGATATTGTTGATGGTAACACAAAATGGAAGAGAGAAACAGAGAGAGACATGGGGCATAGAAAGACAAGCACACAAATTGTGATAAAATCATAGAAAGAGCGATTAACAGTCAATAAAGAGTAATGAGCTGTGATTAAAAAACAAAGACAACATAGAAAAGTAAAGGAAGACAAAAATATTGAACTTTTCATCTTCATTTACGAATTTCAATTCCACCCTTCTAGCTCAAAAAAGGTGAGGATATTTGTAGTTGGTAAAACAGCCCTGAATGCCAAATTACCCACAAAACATCGGGCGATGTACCTTCGAATGTTTTAGCCAATCAGAATGTTTGCTACTTTCAAATTTAGAAAACTCTTGAGAATAAGACTAAGATTGTTCTCAAGAACGGTTTGTGAATACGGACCCAGTTTACTCTTTTAGACAATGTGAGACAGCGTTACTTCAAGACAATATCTATAGCATAATGAGTCGGAAAATTTCTTGTTAAGATGTTTTTCTTGTTTTATGCGTAAAGCTGTCCCGACGGCTGAAATTACTATTTCCTGTTCAAAACTCGACAGAATTCTGTCTTTTAGGCGCTATTAAATAAGCGGATGGTATGGATCCAAGATCGAAACGGACGTTCTGAGCAGTCATTGCCGTTCGCAAATTTCTCATGTTTTCGCCTGTGGAGCTGAAAGGGTTAGCGACTGTAAGACAGCGTTTAAATGATCAGTGGAACTTGCAATAGTTCGATCAATAGATTGATTCTACATGGTTAAGATGTAGATGATCTAACACGAGTGTGCATCGATATAATTTTTCATAACGAATAAACAAATGTTATTCAGCAAGCCTCTTGGCGAACTAAATAACATTTTGTTGTAGACGAGTATAATAAAGTTGTATATCAGAAGCCAACGCACGTCAGATTCTTTTAAAATATCACTTAACTGTATCAAAAGAATTATAGTTTATGATGCGTTAAAAACAAAAATACATGAAGCCTTTTCGCTTCTTTGAAAGGTGTATACACGCACGCATGGTGAAATATGGTTCCAAAGAAACTTGCATATAATGAGTTTGTTTTTCAACTAATGATAGTGCAATTCCAACAATGGAAACTCTATCGGTCTATCACGGGATACTAAGTTTTTTCTTGGTCTATTATTGTACACTAAGTCTTACATATCACATCGGTGCATCGTCTGTATATCCCGAATACTCAAACTTACATTAACACCGTTACGATAAAAAGCACATGGGCGACTGCTTCTACATTGTATATAATGAGACAAGGTGTGCAACAAAATGGAAGAAAATTTGATACATGTCCTCTTTCAGAAATGATATTTAACTGAAAACGGAAAAATAAACCTAGGTGCCGGTGCAGATGGGTTAACAAATGATTTTGATTTTTCTTGTGTACCCTGACCTTCGAAAGTTCCAAACATCTCTTGTGATCAAGAAAGAACTCTGATCTCAAAATTGTTAAAAAGCTTCCACATTTTCCAGATCGCCATGCGCTGACGTCACACAATTCATAGTGACGCAGCAAATTATCAATCACGTGAAATTACTATAAAAAGACGCGCCAAAATTTTTACCAAGAGTCAGTAAACGCGCATTTGTAAACATCCGAAATGGAAGAGGAAAATTGTGATTCTACATTAGATGAATAGATAAATTATAACAGACGAAATATTAATAATTCCATCAATACATCAACAAACAAACAAACAAACAAACAAATAGTAAAAAGAAATATATCCTAAATATAATTTGTTGCGGAATTATAAATTTGGTCAAATTTTCTTACATTTCGTTGCACACCTTGTCTTACTTATAAAGATATAGAGGCAGTCGCCAATTCCTATTTATAGTAACGGTGTCCAATAATGAAAATTCAGTAATCCCGTGATAGACCAACGGAGTTTCAGATGCCTATGGTTTTACAAACGAGACGTATCCTTACACAGCTTTGAACAGATAAAGTACTGTTTTCTTATCTCAAACGCATGTAAGGTAAAATTCATAATGACTGTAGCACACTTAAAAATGGAGTAAATTATAAGTGGGCATCAACATGAACAAACAAAGATCAGACTTCACGAATGTTGTTGAACCGGGATTTGAACTGTATTATTGTGATGACGCCGTGTATCTGAGACAAGCTAAACATTCGTCATACTGCATTGGGGGATACAGCCATAGCTTTACATAGTTTTTGTAGTAACATGGACATCTCCATGCCTTAGAATAACAATGTCGAAAGGGGAAAACGTACTGTTATTAGGAAAAACTGGAAAAAAAAAATCTTTTCAGCGCCTTTACAGCCAACATGACGGTGTTGTCTCTACTATCATTTACGTCTTAAGTCCACGTGACAAAATTTAAGTTAAAAAAAAAAAAAATTGTGGAAGAGAGTGTAGGGGGTTAAAATGAACTTAAACGGAACTTGAAGCCTTTGCTAATTTTACTAGTCCTATTAGAGTCGATACATAAACATGATTTTACAATATACATTGTAAACACTAATTAATTTTCAAATGGTATCCAATAATGTTTAGTGAAGTTTATACAGATTAAAAGCTTTATGATGTGACTGAAAAAAGTTTATATTTTGACAAAAAATCTTAAAACATCTTCCGTTAATTTACCTCAAAGCACCAAAGTTTTCCTCTCAAAAGCATGGAACCCAGAACAATCATTAACAGACATGAAAGTGATTAATTCCATGAAAGAAACTACACTTTGAACAAGTGAGGGTTTCCATTACGTTAATTGAAAAGTTAAATATTGTTGTCTCGCCGAAGGAAACGATCGCAAATTACTATTGTTTTGTTTCCTCCGGGGTGAGATCTACCGCCTTTCATGTTCAAGATTTATAACACGCTATTACTGTAGAAGTCTTGGCATATTATTATCTCAATCCTTAGGCCTCTTAGGTCAATATTAGAGCTTGATCAAGAACATGTGACGTATTAATTGATGATTTCCGGTTTAGTGCTAATTCCAAAAACAGCCTACTGGTTGTTGGGACGTTGCATCGCTACGATTCAGATGGCCATTATTGGATAAAGATATAGGACAGTGTTCGGAGTAGTTAGTGAACCCGGATACAGATTGCACAGAGTTCGCAGTCGTGATCCCTTATCTGCTGAACTCTCTTAGTTTTTAGGGCACTCGGGAAGTTAATAATGAATAAGGCACCTGTCGCCGACGTACAGCCCAGAAAAGAAACTATTATATAACCATTCAAACAAACAAAGCTAAACAAATACGATCTTCCTCGATGCTTCCTGGAGGAGGACATATTCCAGACTTTATTGATTTAACATAGGTACTTTATTTAAAAAACATACTCCTTCATCTCATCTGCTACACTGTAAATCATTGTTCATGTCTTTTTCGATCTATACCTTAAGTTCTCGACAGCGGTGACTTCGTAAACTCGATAGTTTCTGGTTTGGTGCTAGCTGACTGGTCGCAAAAGTTTTTAAAGTTGTAGGTTATTAGGGGGAATTGTGTTCTTTAAACAAAAACTGGAATTAATTTTCAAGTAACGACAGTCTTGTGTAAACGGAATGTATGTTTCCTTGAAATGTGTTCTACAACGCAAGTTGGGTCGCTGCAGAACATTCTCGAGCTATTTCATACCCAGTCTTCTCTTAACCCATTTCCAGATTTCCGTGATTGATACCTTTAAAGTGTTTTATAGCCCGTTTCGTCCTGTCAGCTTTATTGTAATACATTGTATCAACGTGTATAAGCTTGATATAAGCATATTTGATAAAGGCTTTCAAATTTGTTTCATTCTGTCCCTGTTCTCGGTTGTTGAAAACGTGTTGAAACTGACTGGTTTCCGAAATTAACATCTGTTTGACAAGAATATACCTGTAAGCATATTTGAATATTTTGTGGCCGAAACTGAGAAATTGGTGGTCATCTGCAGAAGTTGCCACAATGTTTCAACATGTGTTCGAGTATACAGGCGTCAAGCTACAAACCACATGCTTTAATGTGTTAAAAGAAAACATGAGAAAGACTCTGGCCCAGAGAGAATGTAGATGGTACAATGTCAGTTTTGCCATCTGCACCTAAAGCATAAGGAAATACAAGAAAACCTGAAATGTAGAAATTCAAAGTAAGACAAAAAATATTGATTATTTCTACATTACAGAGATCTGTAGTAACTGTTGTATATGGGAATGGCATGAGCAGAATAACAAGAAGCACTATTCTTCAATGATGAAAGTAAGATTATTTTGGCCTTTCTTTGTCTCTATAGTCCTTTCAGATTGCATTTTTCTGGCGATCATGGCAATCAGGAAAAACGTTGTCCCGAGCACTTGAAAAGCAAACGTTAAGTATAAAACTACTTGGTACGATTCCGACGCATCTCTGATGGCACCTGAAGACAGATAAAATAGTACAATATATAATACTTGAACAAAGTAAATGCCAGCTGAATATTATTGTACTAGTTTTACCAGCGAGTTGTCAATTATCTGCCCACCGTCTGGATTCTACAATTACTCAAAACGTGCTAGACCTTTGAAAACAAAACTTAGACTTCGATTAAAATTTTGATAACAGTTTGAAAATGCTGGACTGTACTAAGGCTTACATCACAGATGTTTTGAAATAGACAGGGGTGGTATCCGCAATAACTTCAACGATCAACCAGCTAGATCTATGAATTTTTGTATCTATATATGCAAAATGATATGTTCATACCATCTACATATGGCTCAAGATCATTTTCACTTTGTATCGAAAAAGTTAAAAAAAAAAGATACTGGGTCTTAACAGTGTTAGATGATAAACAAGCAGTCCCCGTAATGCATGATACCAAGCATGTAATCACATAATTATGGATTAATAAAATCCATTTGTATAAAAGCCGACTGAATCATGAGGTAGAGTGGTCCTCGGACATGCAGAAAATTGACCGAAAAGTTTCGACCCAACCTCTGAGCAGGTTGACCTGGATGGATACGTTTTGCAGATGCATAAGGCTCTTTTTCACAGAGCATAGCTCAAATGTATGTTGATCGTTTTACCTTTTAGCTACATCCCAAACCACGTGTACACGACCTAGTGCAATTAATGTAATGAACACTGAAATACTTTAGCAAGAGGACCTACCGGATGTTGGTCCATATATTGTTGTTAGGATGCCAACAGACGAATACATGAGGCCAATACCAACAGAGATCTGTCCCTGATCCAGAATCTTTGCAATGGCCACATTTGCTCCTGATATGACTCCTGCTATTGCTAAGCCCAAAAATCCACAGCCAATCAGTAAAATGAGGTTGTCGAAAAATAATACAAATATAAGCTGCCCGCAAGCTCCACACAAACCGAAAATAATAGGGCACACGAAAGAGCTGGCTCCCTTAAATTGCTTTGCTATCCCAGGTAATAATCTTCCAACGAATCCAACTCCGTATGTCATTGGAAAAGAAAGCAGTGCTTCTTCGGATGTGAACCCTTTCCATTTTAGAATGTCCAGGATGAGTGCAAAGAACCCACTTAATGAGCCCATTGTGAATCCTACACCTAAAACAGTAAGTACAAATAGTGGACACAATATTTCTCGTATGTTTGTCTTCAGATGTTTAATTTCTGTGTAAAAAGTAGAAAAACAGTCTTGGGAAGCAATCCCCGTTTCTGTATCTGTGTCGACTTTTTCTGTGTGCTTTGGTTCATTATTGTTTTCCTTCACTCGTTTTTCACGGGGAATAGAAAACAAAATTGCACCCGGCAAGCAGTTCAAGTAAATACCACCAATCAATAAAAATGTGCCGTTCAGTCCATAATTCTTTACGAAGTAGTCAAATAGGTAAGGCGTTAGTGCACCTCCTACACTCATCCCCGTATTTTGTATTGCGAGGGCAAGCAGCCTCTGAGAACCAGAAAAAGAGCGGCCAACAGCAGTTGTGCCGGAAATCGCTATAATAGAGGTACCAATACCTGCAATAGACCCATTTAAGTCATTACCTTTAGACGAATAAATGCGAAGAAAGCCTGTGGCAGAAGATTTTTTCCAATGTGCCAAGGTGGGAAGCTCAGTCGGTAGCGTACAAGACTTGAAACCAGGGAGTTGCTGGTTCGAATTCCCAACTTGGCTTATTTGTTTCCTTGGATTGATTATAGAAATTGCGACAGGATTCATTCCTCTCTTCTTGCCGATCATTATGTAGACGATGGTTATGTGGGAAAGAAGCCGGTGGCTTGGAAAGAATATTACACGGTTAAAGGCGAGAAGATTTGTTACTAGCATTTTCTCCTATTCCTACAGTTTTTAAGGGTCCTTAAAAGTCGGGAGTTTTTGGTAAAGGGTTAACTGTGTAAAGAGGTATCGAATTTGTAGAAATAGAACTGTAGGACTTAATACCGGTAAATGATTTATAGATGATCTGTTTTTAGCTCTACTGGCTGTAAGCCAGCAGAGCTTATGTCATGGTATGGTTTCCGTCGCACGTCCGTCTGTCTGTCTGTCGGTCCGTCCGTTAGTCTTTTTCTTGTTTACGCGATAAAGGCTTCATTTGAGGTCAAATTTTCGTGAAACTTGCACAGTTTGTTTATTTCATCAATAGCTTGAACCCTATTGATTTTGAAAAAAAAAATCTGACAATCAGTGTAGGAAAAGCAGCCATTTAAAGTTCAAAATCTCAATTTCTGGTTTACGCGATAAAGTCTGCAGTTATGGTCGGAATTTCGTGAAATTTGCATTTTGTTTATCTCATTAATAGCTTGAACCCTATTGATTTTGAAAAAAATCTGATAATCAGTGTGGGAAAAGTAGCCATTCAGAATTCAGCATTTAAATTTCTTGTTTACATGATTAAGTCTGCAGTTGTGGTCGGAATTTCGTGAAACTTGCTTAGATTGTTTATCTCATCAATAGCTTGAACCCAATTGATTTTGTAAAAAAAATGACAATCAGTGTAGGAAAAGCAGCCATTTAAATTTCAAAATTTCAATTTCTTGTTTACGCGATAAAGTCTACAGTTGTGCTCAGATTTTCGTGAAAATCGTACAGTTTGTTTATCTCATCAATAACTTGAACCCTGTTGATTTTGAAAAAAAAAATTGATCATCAGTGTGGGAAAAGTAGCTTTAAATTTCAAAATTTAAATTTCTTGTTTACATGATTTAGTCTGCAGTTGTGGTCAGATTTTCATGAAACTTGCAAAGATTGTTTATTTCATCAACAGCTTGAACCGTATCGATTTTGAAAAAAATCTGACAGACGTTGTAGGAAAAGTAGCTATTTATAATTCAAAATTTTCATTTCTTATTTACATAGTAAATTCAGCATTTTTTATTGGATTTTCATGAAACTTGCACAGTTGCTTTGTATCATCAAAACCTTGAACCCAATTGATTTTGATAAAAAATCGACAATCAGTATGGGCAAAGTCGCCATTTAAATTCGAAAATTTGCATTTCTTATTTACGCTACAACGACTCTCCATTTGTGTTCAAATTTTCATGCACAGTTGCTTTATTTTATTAATAGCTTGAACCCTATTGATTTTGGAAAAAAAAAAAAAAAAAAAACATTTGACAATCAGTATGGGAAAAGGAGCTATTTAAAGTTGAAAATTTACATTACTTGTTTACGCAATTACAGTACACTCCTCGCGGATTTTGCTATTTTCGCTGTCCGCGATGTATTTAGCGCGGACCCAACGCGGCGATTTTAGACCATAGGTGAACGCGGACTAACCCGGACCGATGTTAAACGCGGCGATCCCTGGCGGACCGCGGCGGTCTGATTACGCAATAAATTCGACCGCGATGATACCGCCGCGATCAGACAGGTAAATTTTTTTAGTTCGGTTAGCAAATTACTCCAGAATTAACCCAAATACCGTATAAGTTTACTCTTTTAAAAAGTAATTTTATGTATTTTAGTGAGAATCGTTAAGAGTTTTTAAAAGACAACAGATAATATTCAGCACTGCAAAGCGATTTATCGGCTATAGAATTAAAACATTTAAACCTTTTACCATATATCTCGGGTTTTAACTACCCTGAGGTACTTTTGAAAATAAAGTAGAAAAGGAGAAAGTGTTGATTACCAGCATTTTCTCAATATACTTTACTACTATGTTTTCTACCCTGTCACAAACGAATTCGACAGTTTGTAAGCCTGTCAACCTCCCTGTCTATTTGTGTGTGGGGTTTTGCTCGTGAAGACTACCAACGATGATAAAGGTCAGAGCACACATAACGTACATGTTCATTTTTGGTCCACAAAACCTGCAGATCACTTTTGTCTTTTCAGTGGTATGCAAGATTCTTTTATTTCACGTAAATTCTGAAACTTTAGTAAAGAGTTTGCGACCTTCCCTCTCGCCTCGATATCCAAAAGCAATGAACAATTTTCTCCAAATGGGCATCAAACGCCGAGTTTTGTTTTCCCTTCTTCCATTTATTCCCTTCTTTATAAAATTTCTCTCTTTCCCTCTTACATATTTTTGTTATTTATTCCGTATCTCTTTCTCGCTCCTTCTCTTTGTCTCGGTTTCTACGATGGAATCTTACTGATTGTGGCATAAGTTTTGTGAAGTTTTATTTGCCATAACTTTTCTCTACAACCCTCGGAAGACTTGAACGACTATTAAGTTCTACTAGCATGCGGAATGGGTGTTTGAATAGACTGCAGGAAAAACCGGAAAAAAGTAGCAGGGGAAAAAGTATCGGTTGACAAAGAGACTAATCTTATTAAAGCACATGTATGTGACTTGAAAATTTTAGCGTTAGTTGATAAGTTAAATTGACTTTGTTCAAGAAATGTTATTTTTTTACTTTTTGTGACCTGAGATATGGAAGAATTGTGCAAACTGTATAATCCTAATTGAGGTCTAATAGTGTTCACTTTAATTTTTAAAGTCAATGATATTGCCAAACTGTTAATGATATACTGTCTTTAATCATCCTTTTAATTACATTTCTGAAATTATCTTAAACTATCGCTTTTCTTACAATATTCCCAACTCTTACAAAATTACATTTTTAACAACTTGAGAACGTAGAAAGTCCTTAAAAACGTGATAAGAGAAACAAATTGTTTCCATCTCGCACTTAAAAAAAGTTTAATCATATCATTTACAATAATTGTTTGAAAGAAACAGCTTTGACAAAAACCGAATCTTTTTTCGCGATGCTTGCTTTTCTGGCAAAAATTGATACTTTTTCCCGATTCTTTCCATTTATACGTTCTTTCCGGTTGCCGTTCGAATACATGTAATATTATCTTGCTATGATGGGGCCAGTCATTGTTCTCATGATTTTTCTTTCAAAAACCAACTTCTGTTAACTCTTTACCAAACGACAAAATTTTAGAATCGTCCAAATTGAAAGCATTTGCAGATGACAAAATAAAGGTGACTTAAAAAATGAAATTTGTTCTGGGAAGGGTAGAAAACACTGTGGGAAAAGTGTTTTCAAAGGCTTCTTTCTCAGGGGCGTCAAAAGTAGGGACTGTGTGGTAATGGGTTAAGAATGACAATTTATCACCTCCACAAAATCTTAGTAACTTGGTATTAGACATATGATGCCTTATCAGCGATAGGAAGTGACAGTGTCATGTAATTAATGTTTACCTCGAAATCCATGGCTGTAACGAGCTTGATGGACGCCCTTTAAAACATTTAAGGATTTACGAGCATTTTTTTCCCTCTTTCAACAATTCCTTCTGTCCTTTCAAAGACAAATACTATCATTTGAAGAAGTTCATTTTAGCCGTTGTATGTAGCGTCTGCTTTCTTTGCATTCTGATCTCGATCTTCTTTATTCAGAAAAGCCAGTTTGATTTTTTTTTTTTTTTTTTTTCAATACCGTCCAATAAGATTTGGCGCTTAAGTTGGTCCAAATATTTAGATTTATGTATGTACATTTTTTCCTCCAGATGGATCTCTAACCTCATGTTAACTCCTAAACGGCAACTGGTGTGATAGTGTGCCCATCTTCAAGGCAATTAGGAACAATGACAATGGAATGGTTCTTATCATTAAATTTTATTAAACAGGATACTAGTAATCTTACCCTTTACTCTTTTACAGACGAAATAGTTTAAGGCATGCACAAGTTGAAAGCATTCGCAGACGGTTTGTATAGAAGATGGAGACATCGAATTTTATTTCTCTTAGAAAGAAACACAGCATTATTTTCTTTTCTTACAAAATTCTCACACGGCTTTCTTCGAAGGTTCTAGCAGAGCTGTGATAACTTGGTAAAGGGTTGAATCGTGCGTCGGCAATTCGTTCAATTCTGCGCATGCCCAACCAATGTTTGTATAAAGGGGGAGGAGCATTGTTTTATTAAAAGTCTTTGTTATCAGTGTGTGTGTGAATGGTGTTTTACGCCGCTTTCAACGTTATTTTAGTCATATCACGGCGACAGTTCACCTATTCATGTTTCCTGGGTTTCACCAGTACTAGGCTAGGCTCTGAAGTGTCTTGCCCAAGGACACTCCAGTGTAAAAACCCAGTGAGGCTCGAACCTGGGATCTCTAGATCACGAGTCCTGCACTTTACCACTGAGCCACACACGACCCCCTTTGTTATCAGTTATCTATTTTGAATGATTAATTTTATGGTACATGGGGAGTGGAAGGCAAAAATGCAAGTAGCCCCATATTGGATTGATAAAGTACGCGACTAATCATATTTTGTATGAAGTTGTCTTAGCGGTTTTGATTAAAAGGGATTCGAAAACATTGTGATAACAGAAGCCGATATTTCTTTCATATTCTTTTCCTCTCTGCAAATACTTTCTGACAAAAAAAATTGTATTCACTCGACATAATTGGTAAGACGAGAAAATTTCTGATACGAAATTAAACCCTTGCCACACAATCCCTGGTTTTAACAAGTTTTGGGATGCAAGAAATAACAAAATGGGGGGGGGGGGGGTGTTAAAGGTATTCATACTACGTTTCGTTCATTCTAAAAAAAATCGCAAAAACGTGTTTTTATCCCGCAAAACTTTTTCGTAGTATAGCATACCGATAATAGCTTAACCCTTTTCCAAACAATCCCTGGTTTATACGATCCTGACATACAAGCCTTTTGAAAACATTGTTGAAAAAGGAGAAAATGCTGGTAAACAAAAATTTCTCCTTTCCTCAAAATATTTCCTACACTGCTGGAAACAATTCTCAATTTTTTAGCTACATTTAATTTAAACAAGACACATTAGCTTTTTTCACTTCACATTTACGTGAATTTGTATTTGTATACATGCAAAGGAAATAAAAAAAGATAGTATTTATAACACATAACAACTGTATTTCGATTTTGATACTGGAGCACCGTTTTTATGAACAGCGTGTACTAAGGGTAACGCATACTTTATTTTTCAATTGACCGCCGCTTTACTGATAAAGCCAACACTACGGTAAATCGCGTGTCCATATATTACAGTGGGCAGATGTCTTTCAAGTCAGAAGGGGAGTTCGGTGGGCTTATGATTACCCTTAAAGAGTCTACCACAACATTGTTGTCGTTGTGGGGAATGCAGTTTCAGATCAGACTGCTCAAAACTTGCAATCTTATCTTTGATCTACACAGTCGAATTTGCTGCAGCACTTAAGACAAAAGTAACCATTAAGTTGGAATTATTTCGGTCTTCTTTGTTGCCTGAAAATGTCTCATGTTTTATCTCGGCACATTACGGTTAAGGTTAATTATTTGCGCGGAACTCTCGAGTTTTGAATCGCTGTTTATTCTGTAGAAACGTAAATTGAAAACTTAGCTCAAGTATAGAGAAGTTTACCACTATACTCTCCGTGTCAAAGATATTTTTATAACCCGCTTTTTTAGGGTCGTGAGTGTGATGATTTTTTTCTAAGGTTTTAACGGACAAACGAAATTAATGTGTTTTTATTTTAACGTGCACATGTCGCTGGGTATTTCGAAACTTTCTCCCATGAACAAGATTTTATGAGAAGCTCAGTTATTTTCACACCTGCACCATTTCCAGGCGATTAGGCTTTAAACATATAGCTTTTTTTATTCACAGTATTTATTTTTATTAATTAAACCACAACCCCAGTATTTGTCAAATGTTTATGTAGTACTAGATAAACTATTCTTCAGAGTTTGGAGGTAGGGTCGTGTGTCTGAAATAGGTGAACTATCATCATATATTACACGCTTGAATTATTGTCCAAACCTAGCTTCGGCTAATCTCGTCTGCTTGCATAACGACGTGCATGTTTTTCAACTCTTTAGGCCGCTAATAGATTTATAGTGCCTTCAAAGAATACTTAAAGTACCTGAAATAAGCATTATTTTGTTGGTTTAAATTGGTAATACATGGCGGGTGACTTGGATCTAAGCCTTCTATATCAAAGATTTGTAAGTTGTGTTAAAAAGTAGAATTGTTTGGTATTATTGCTACATGTACCATAACATTTCGGACCAATAAATATGAAAAGTCAATCCACGTGCTTGAAACTGAACCATAGATGAAGAAATTCAGATTCGCGAACTATCGCTTCTTTAGTACGGTAGATTTACATGATATTCAACACCAAAATAACATTTTTTTTTCCAACGATACGGAAATGATGTGGGCGTTATTGAGTAAACACTCTTGTTAAAGATGCACTTTAAATACATGCACATGTACATGTACATGCACATGTACATGTACCGCTAAAATTCGAATGAAGAATATACATTTTTCATCGATACATACATGTATCTACCTCATGACCCGGTCGGTTGTTAAATGAAATGGATCCATGTTTTGTGATGGCTTGCTTGGTGCGTCGAGGATATGCATTAGAACCATTTTTCACAGAGTATGGCTCATTTCAATTTGCACTCAACGAGAAAATAACTCACTGTATGGTTGTTTTCGTAGGTCATCCGATTACCAGTTCGAAGGGAAACGGCTTTATTTAGTGCAATGGTGATTTTGTTTTTTGTTGTAACAATTTCTATTGACATATTATTTCATATATAGGTTTTTTTCCCAAAACGATGATGAAATAGAAATAATAGTGTGTATCCAATTGAGTTCACTCCTTTTAGTAGACATTTTAATCCATTTCCTTCTTCTTTAATTGCCTGTTAGTTTAAACATATTTATTTTAAATCGATTGAGAAACAAGTCAATCTCTCTCGAATCTGCCTTCTGGGAACTTGAATATAATAAAAAGTCTTTCATATTCTCAGACAGTTAAGTTCCAAGATGTGAACGCATTACGTTTTCTGATCTTGGTCTTCTCTGCAAAAGCAGCTTTATGCTGAAAGGTTTGAGATGCTGAAGAGAACCCCAGTCTCGTTTTCGAAAACTACCAAAGTGCCGAAAGTTAAACCCCATTACCACACAATCCCTACTTTTGACGCCCCCGAGAAAGAAGCCTTTAGAAAACATTGTGGGAAAAGGAGAAAATGCTGGTAACCGGCATTTTCTCCTCTTCCCACAATGTTTTCTACCCTTCACAAAACAAATTTCAAATTTTCTGCCACTTTTATTTTGTCGTCTGCAAATGCTTTCGATTTGGACAAACCTCAAATTTTGTCATTTGGTAATGAGCTAAATCTGTTGCGATATGGCGAGATATTCTAGCCGGGATAACCTTCAAGTCCAAAAGATAACACTATGTTCAGCAAAGTTGATGGGATGGGATCCGCCAATATCTAGGCCTAATGGCAGCAAAATGACGAGAGGGAAATGTATCCGTTTTTTCGGTTTAAAAATAACTTTGGTGAAAAAAAAAAGGAGAAAATATTCCGGACATTTTAAGCGACATATTTCTAGACATTCGCTGCTATTCGAATATTTTTTAATTTCTTACAGAAAATTAAACAGATCTATAGTTATTTTGACTTACCAAATGGACTGGTATAAATCCATCATCGGAATCTAAGTCGTAAATATTTAAGAAGGGTTAGATAAGGTCGTATAAAAAAGTGTCAGTCGGTTTAGTATGACACGTGCACATGGAACTAACAACTGGGACAGTACTTCACACTGCCGGAGTGCTATACCCAACATCAAAGAAATACCGAGTTAACCCTTGTCTCTCTTTTGTGTTAAGTTTGCATATGTTATTTTACCCTTTACCAAACAACAAAAGTTTAGACAGGTCAAAATTGAATGCACTTGCAGACGGACAAAATAAATGTTACTCAAAAATTGAAATTTGTTTCTAGCAGAGTAGAAAACATTGTGGGAACATGAGAAAATTCTGGTTACCAGCATTTTCTCCTTAGCCCACGTTTTCAAAATGCTTCTACCTCAGTGTTTTAAAAAAAAATCAGGGAATGTTTTGGTAAAGGGTTAGAAGGCAATGAAAAGAGCGGGTTTTTATTTAAGAGAACAAGAGGATCATTTTAGTTCAAAATGTGGACCGATGTTTTGTTTTTCTGACGATTCAGCCTGCATTTTGAAAAAGCTAAATATAATATGTACAGTTTTATTCGTTACCCTTTGGTTTCCTTACATCCAGAGACTGAGAAAATGACGATAAACAGTGTGATAATATACACGTACAGGGTAGTATAATTTTTAAGTTGTGTTTAAGTTTTTAATTATCATCAGAATAAAAAAAAGGAATGGCTAATAACTGCTCTATCTGTTTCATTTAATGAAGGGTAAGAAAGAATGTGTGATGAAAATATACCTGGAGCCTGTTGTACACGAACTTTAAAATAGTGCTTTTTTTTCCCTAGTGTGCAGTTTCAGACCGCGAGTGTACTGGTAAATTTTCGTGAATGCTACATTCTAAACACGTTTTTGCTCTTTAACCCATTAAACGGCATTCACAACAATAATTGCCTTTGCGACTTGCATAAATTAAGTTCAGGCTGCACGAAATGTGCAGTCTGATTTTGGATGTACACCTTACGCTCTTGTAGGACGAAAACAACATGGAAAAAATGCTGGTTCTTGGGTTTCTTTTTTTTTTTCAAATTAAATTGTAGATTATGTTATGGATTTTCGGCGCTCTATGGGTTAAGTTATTAATTGGGATTCCAGTCGGAGTTTTTCCTCTTTTAAAGTACACGCTTGTGAGTCACAAACAATCAAGAAGTAGTAACTTTGGTTTTCGGTTTTTGGAATCCAGCATGAAATTGCACTTTTAATCCGAAATTCGAAATTTCATATCGCTAACACTAAATATGGGATAGGCCTACAAATTTGTAACTTAGCGAATAGCTGATTAAAATGATATATAACGTTTCGTGGCATCCTAACTTAAGTAATCCCTGTTGGCAAAGCTTATATCCGCATTTAATGGTACGAAAATGTTGCGGTCGTAATGGAAGAATTAGTTTCTGGTTCCCAAAACAGTGGGGACAATTACAGATATTTATGTATAAAAATTTACAGTCATCCTGGCGAATTTTCCCCCGCGATCCCTCGCACAGTCGCCGCGATCCACCGCGTTTACCTCCTGCTGTGAAGTTGCCCGATATTTTCTGAGGCCGCGGTGACACGTCCGCCGCGTTTCCGCGGCCGATACCTGTACAGCAGATTTGCCGCGGACAAATTGGTCCGTCGCGGCTCGCGGACTTGAGCAAAAAACGCGAGGAGTGTACTGTAAGTCCGCATTTTAGATCCAATTCTTTTGAAACTTGCAAAGATTATTTGTGTCATCAAGGGATTGAACTCTATTAAAAATGAAGAAAACTAGCAATCGGTTTAGGAAAAGCAGCCATTTGAAGTATTGTTTACTCAACACAGTCCACATTATTTGTCACATTTCTTTGAAATTTGCAGGGATTGTTTAATACAATGAGTACTGAAACCCTATCAAATTTGGCTGGATTCCAAACAGTTGGTTTTGGGAAATTGTACTTCAATTTGTTTTTTTTTTTCACTCGTTGTTCAGTTCAACATGCCTACTTGTGCTTTCTTAGTGGGTTCAAGCCCAGTTGCAACAACACCTCCTTTTTTCTGGGGGGGGGGGGGGGGGGCGGGGAGGAGAGGGGATGGTTTGTCTTTCACTTTTTTGCATCATGAATTCATAATATATGCTGGCAAAAAAGTAAAATCACTGCCAGTAGAGCAATTTCAGGCCCTCAAGGGCCTCTAGTTATCTCCTCGTTAAGTTTTATTGAAGTCTTTGTGAAATAGGTAAAAATGTTTTAAAAATTTCGAAAATATTTTCAAATAATCTAGAAATATGTAAGGTTAAACATATGTTCAACTTTATTTTTGAATGTTTTGTTACTCATTAACTGCAGGAAAACAATAAGTTCTGTGGGAAAACGACAATTCATAAAATATGTAAAGGTGCAATTTCATAACAAATTCATTGTCATATTCTTATATTTTTGCAGATAATTTACTAAAAAAAAGATCTGCAGTTAATAGAGGAGACTGATTAATTTTTTAAGTCCCTATGATATACATATATAGAATTGAATGCTTGTTTTAACCCTTTACCGCACAATGCCGGCATTTAACGACCCTGCTGGAGAAGGCTTTTGAAAAACATTATGGAAAAATAACGACCCTGTTGGAGAAGCCTTTTGAAAACACTGTGGGAAAAGGGGAAAATTCTGGTTACCAGCATTTTCTCCTTTTCCCACAATGTATTCTATCCCACCAAAGACAGAAATCATCATTTGAGCAACATTTTCATTTTGTCGTCTGCAAATGCTTTCAATTTGGTCTAGTCTAAAATTATGTCGACTGGTAAAGCGTTAAACTTCTACATACCTGCAATACTTGTATTCTGTCCTTTGCACAAAATACTGTAACTTACCTTTACCGAAAACTACAATTAGATTATTTTGGCGGTATAATCTTCCCAGAAGAAATTCAAACAAGGCTTCATTAGAAAATCAGTGCGACGCATTCGAAAACATTTAACAATTGCCGCGATGCCCACATTTCGATGTTCATGCGCTTTTAACCCTTAAGCTGCTGAGCGCGACTCACTGACTTTTTGCGGACAGTGTAAATCAAGATCAGACTGCACAGAACGTGCAGTCTTATCTTTGATGTACACTATCCGATACAGTGTTTTCTTTCCGATGAAATCAACTTTGAAAACGCAATATTTGGCTTTCTACCATAGCGTGAAAATTCTCGGCTCGTTTATTCAGCAGTTTAACGGTTAAGTAGAGGCGGTACAAACTTCTGTGATATAATACCTGCTATTACTCCTATGCAGATATAGAGATGTACTATAGAAGTAGCGAGAAAAGACAAGATAAATCCAAGTGAAGCCATAATCCCTCCAACCAGTGAAACCTTCCTCATTCCGAATCTTGAGATGAGCACTCCAGTAAATAAACCTGTAGACAATAAATTTGCAGTGATATTAAGATACTATCCTTTTTTTTTTTTTTTTTTAATAATTTTTTAAGAGGGTTAGGATGCAGTCGACGAGTGTTCGTATTTAATCAAAAATACTTAAAAATTGTACTTGTCACAATTATCATACATGATCAACGAAGATAACCGTTTGGGTTCAGCTTAATTACAATTTTTCAAGAATACTCGAGAGGAGGAATCAACCTTTTTTAGTTTAGTTCCGTCTGAAATCCGTGTCACTCAGCACTAGTAAAATTTACATATTCTATGACTTACTTGATGAACAAATTCAGCCTCAGGTCCGAACAATTCTACTTTGATCTACACTTTTTATGCTTCGTCGATGAATCCAGCCTTACCTTATTCATGCAGAAAAAAAAGTATCATATGGACAAAATTTGTGATTCGTCCGATTATGTTATAATGTTAGTAATCAAGTAATTCTTATTGGCCGAGTTATGGGTTCGAGGCTGAAAGAGGACTTGTAACTAGGCTATTGCGAAAATACTACTTGAATATGGCAAAGTTATTGATTAACCCTTTCCCAAACGACAAATTTTGGACTGGTCCAAATTCAAAGAGTTTGCAGACGACAATTTTAAATTTGATGAAAATGGCAGAAAGTTCTCAAAAAGGGTAGAAAACACTGTGGGAAAAGGAGAAATTGCTCGTTACGAGCAATTTCTCCTTTTCCCACAGTGTTTTCAAAAGACTTGTACTGCAGACACGTGAAAACCAGGGCTTGTTTGGGAAAGGGTTAATATGCGGGTTTTTGTCGTCCACTGTGAATTTGATATTGGCCGGGTCATATTGGCAGAATATGTCTAGTATTGGTGAAGTTTACTAATACTGGGTAAATTCGTCATTTGGTATTAGACAGGCAGTTTTTGTCATGTAAACACTATAATACAACTAGCTAAAAACCTAAAAAAAAAAAACGTCGTTATATTGGATGTAGCCGTAAAAAAAAAAAGACATTTGATGTTAATAAAGAAAACACCATTGATGGTTTCCATACCGCAAGTAAGACCGAAACCAATAAATATGGCCTGTACCATTGCAGTCCTTGAAATTTTCTCTCGGAACTTGTCAAGCATATCATTGAACAGTGAACCAAGAGAAAACAGCGTGGCAAACACAAACGTGTTAGTATAAAACCCGACAGCAAGAACCATCCATTTCAACCTTGAACGAAACAAAATGATAGTTTAACAATTATCAAACCTAAAATGTCTCTGATACCGAGACATATAAACACTAACCAGAGCCCTTACTTACCACCATTCTTAATTTCATTCTAGATTCTTATTTTAGATTTAAAAAGTAACGCAACTTCTGATAGACTTGTGTTTCGTTTAAATTTAGAAACTTCTTGAGAAATGGACTGACAAGGTTCTTAAGAGTGGTTGGTGAATGCGGGCCCAGTTGGTCTTCATCATACAATAAATGTTCAGAACCTGAGTATGGTGGCATAAAACTGCCACCACTTACCACTTACCAGATAATGATAGCGGATATTTTCTTGAACATACCGGTGAGTTTTGCAATTTGAAAATATCAAGGTATTTTTTACTTTATAATGATACCAGATAAATAACTTAACCTAATTTTCTTCCTGTTACTGCTCTAACCTGCCATGTCTTATCAGTTGCGGCATACTTTGGATTCCTTTTAAATATCGTTTATTCAACCGTGTTAGAGTCGCAAACAAGCTGTTTCGCACAATGAGATTATCTATAGATGATTGGTGTCTGTTTTCTCTTGATCATTCTCAGCAGAGCCCTGGTAGCTTAGTCGGTAGCGTACAGGTCTTGAGAACAGGAGATCGCTGATTCGATCCCCGGCTCGGCCTATTTCTTTCCGAGGATTGATGATAGTCACTTCGACAGGGTTCACTCCTCTTTCACCGCTGACTATTGTCTCGGCGATGGTTATGTGGGAATGCAGCTGGAAAGAATGTTCTGCTTAGTGCTGGTAAAAGAAACTCTAGGAAAGCATGGATATGTGCACTGGCCGCAGCGATTTAACCGAAATAAAGTTGAAAACGGCGTTAAAAACCATGCAATA
This sequence comes from Tridacna gigas, assembly GCA_945859785.2. Lineage (NCBI taxonomy): Eukaryota > Metazoa > Mollusca > Bivalvia > Cardiida > Cardiidae > Tridacna > Tridacna gigas. The sequence continues at coordinate 61,620,680 of OX244034.2, read as the reverse complement.
AATGAATAAGTATATCTTGATGATTCTCATTACCATGATCAAGAAGTTATTCTTTTTCGCGAGAGAGTGGTTTTATCAAGTGCTGGCGGTTTAGAGCACTAATAGAAACAGCATTCGTGTTATTAAGATATTTATCTGTGTCCGTATTCAACCTTTCGTGAGAACGTTTGTTGAAATTGTAGGTCAGATTTATCGCGCTATTATTTTTTCTCTAGGTTACAAATCTTGCAGATTTGTTAAAATCAACATAGTGTCTTTAATTTCTGCTTACTTTGATTTCGCGCAAGGTAGTTTTCTGAATAGATAGATTTTAGTTTTATGATCCCATTTTGACATTTTTTTTTTTCAACTCTCGGTTCGACGCCCAATTCGCTCCCTTTGTATAAGACATAAACTTATCAATAACTTTGTGTAAAGTAATCGTGGCTTTTGTCAGCAAGTAACTTCTATTGAAAGAAATATAGGAATCAGGTAAATGTTAAAAAATCTAACTTGTTAGCGAAGTGCGACCTTGACTTGAATAGAGCATTGTGTGTACTCATTTGTAATAGGAAATATCATAAGAGTATATATCCCAGTTGTTTTTTTAAAATCAGGACGGGTTTCCCTTTTCAGGATGTTCTCCCTAAATTTTGTTGGTAGCATATTGACGAAAACTGCTAAGTACAAAACATATACTTCTATGCATTACGGACAATATTACATTTAAATGTCGGTAAATTTGAATTACGCGTTAGATTGGGGTTTGCCTATAGATCAACATTATAAACTTGATAAAAGAAAAGAGCGTCAATATCGTTGTCCTGTAACTGTTTGCCCGTCTAAAGGGAAATACACCTAAAAAGTACTTGTGAGATAAATGTAGTAAAAGTAGACCTTTCTTCATCTGATTTGCACCTTTTTTTCAACTAAGGAATCAAGCATGGCTCCGGTATCAAGCCTCACTGGAAGCACTTGGTTTTTCGTGGACAGGTCATTACAGAATCCTAGCCTAGTACTGGTAAAACTTAGGATATACATACATGATACAGTGGGTTGTATCCGTGATTTGGCCGAAATAGTACTGAAAGCGGCGTGAAACAACCTTGAATAAACTTAGGATATACATACATGATAAAGTGGGTTGTATCTGTGATTTGACCGAAATAGTATTGAAAGCGGCGTGAAACAACCTTACATCAATCAGTTATTTGTTCCATTTGTTATCAATTGTATTTGGACAAATTTTCTGTGCCTTTTTAATCTGTAGTACCATTTTGAAGACGTAGCAGAAAGAACCCGACAACACTGTTTTACAGTATTTTAAATCTTGGAGGAACACCCCGTCGGCCTCATTCATGGTAATTTAGACATGTTTAGATATGTATTTTTTACAAGTCGTGAATGTACTGTTCTGTGATAAAAACAATGGGACACCCGTTGGGTTTTGAAGTAAGACTTCAAATTTGTGTCAAAAAGTTACATCTATAATGAGGCTCGCCAAAGGCTCGTGTATCAACACTATAGAATCGTGTAATGATATTCTTCTCAAAACAGTTTCTGATCTGATGTCATTGTAATAATTATTTTTTTCGGGCAAGCACTGGCATTTATCTTTACCTACCCACTCCCTTCTTTGTCGTTTGGAAAAGAACTTTTTCCGTTCAGTCCAAAGCAGGTCATACAAAATCGTAGGCCATGACATCTTATGACCGTGACATCTCATAGTAATTTTATATAAAGCGTAATTTTATCGCATAAAGTTTGCTCATTTAACGCTGTACCAGCCGTTAACTATTTAGACACTTTCATAAGGAAAGCATTCGCCGACGACAAATCAGAATGTGGCTCAAGTGATGGGATTTGTCTGTGACAGGGAAGAAAACATTGTTGGAAAAGGAGAAAATGATGGTTACCAGCATTTTCTCCTTTTCCCATAATATTTTCACTCGTCTTTCTCAGAGTCGTTTAAACTCAGGATCGTTCGGTAAACCGTTAATCGCCACGTTCTTATCATTATATGGCGTGCAACACACGAAAAGGGGCTTTCGGACATATGCGTAAAAGTGTGTCGTCCCAGATCAGCCTGTGCAGTCTGTGACTAATCCGAGACGACACTTCCCGTTTTTGTGCGATTTATTGTTTCTCAAAAGTCTACTGTATGACAAAATCTTATGTAGTCGTAAAGTGCCGTCTCGGATTAGCCTGCGCGGACTGGGCAGGCTAATCCAGGACGACACTTTACGCAAATGTCCAAAGGTCTCATTTCGTATGTTGCGGGCCAATTATCCGGGCTTCTCCACGGTGCAGCTATTAACCCTTATCCTGCTAGATAAGTCAAATAAAACTTTCAAGCCGATATTAAAAACACGAATAATGTTATTTCAAACCTATATTTAGGAGAAAAATACCTCCTTATCTGTGTAGTCTGATCTTGAGCTACACTGTCCGCAAAAGGCCAGTGAGTCGCGCTTAGCAGCTTAAAGGTTAAGCACTTGGATTTAGATAGATTAAAGTCAGGTTAACCTTTGAAATAAGAATTTAAGTTACTCGATGGAAAGCAGGGTCCGTATTTACCAACAAATCTTAAGAAAATTCTTAGTCTAGTTATAGATATAGAAAGTAACATAACTTCTGATTGGCTAAACCATTTGGTTTAGTGAATCAATCGGAAGTAATGTTACTTTCAAATTTACAAAATTCTTCTGAATAAGAAATAAGAATGTTCTTAAGAATGATTGGTGAAAACAGGCCCAGGACATTTTCAATTTCTACGGTTTCGAAGTTCTAAACAACAACGTATTTTGATTCAAATCAAATTTTACCGACATTGCAACGATACAAAATACATTTGATTAAATTTGATGCTAAACAATTTAATGGAAACATAGTTTTAGAGACACAGAGTCAGTCAAACAAAATGACAAATGGACGCAACATGCCGATCTCAGAGGCATGAAAAAGAACATAAAATTGCCTTGATGTGAAACTAGACCACAACGAATCATTAAGTCTCCCTCCCTATCTGAATTTAGGCTAAAAGGGAATGTTTCCTATAATGATATAACTGATATACGCTCACTGTTGTTTGTAAGAAAATAGAAGTGCGTGTAGACACTTGTGGATTGCTTGAAGATATTCCCTCCTCGAACTTATTTTGTTTTGTCTCGAAGGGGACCACCATTGAAAACAAAATTGCGAAAATGCAGTGTGCGAACGATATTTACTGTATATAAATTGCAACTTACACGTACTTTTTATTGATAATCCATACTCTTAAAGGTTATTTCCAAAGTCCTCTGCTATGAAAATAGTTTCAGTAAATGAGATAATGTTTCATTTTAGATTATCGTGTATCTGCAAAAAAAAAAAAAAAAAAAAAAAATTCAACACACCAGTGCCTTTCCGTATGTACCATTTCGGAGACTAGTCTGACCCGACCACTAAAATATATGAGTCGGGTATAACACCTATCTGCCAGTGACACAATGTGCTAATCTACTTTCTTAATTTCGCCAGCTTCTAAACAATTCATTGCTCGACTGTCGTTCCCTTTTAATAGCTTCAACACTCTGGACTTGTACCTTCTGTATTTTGACATTGGGTATGTAAATGGTGACCTGTATGGGTCAAGTCTTAACTAAAGGTTATACATGTGTTTGTTTGTAACAATTAAACATTATCCTTTTCGGTAAAAGACAATTATCAGAATAATGCGGTGTCTCTGGGAAACTGAGCTAATTGAAAATAAATATACTAAAGATTCAGGTATTAATTGCCCATCGAAAGGAACAGACAAACTCAAACTACGCGGACATGCCGGCTGGTCTTGCTCAATAAGCTTTGCAAAGGATATAATAAGTCCTTAAAAGGACAAAGGTTAGACACTTCGCCATGTGTTCCATAATGAAGTTCACCACATTCGCCCTCGTAGTAGGGAGTAATCGTTTAGTCTGGTTCTAGTTTTTGTCCTGCTAAAGGCGACTTTTTCTTTAGACACCTGACTTCATGCCTATAAAATTTGAGTTCATTCTCAGCTGAGTCCTTGCCCAAATTTGAACTTCATCAATTTATCAGACAGTAAAACTTTGACAGATAGACATTTATCAAAGGAGAAGAAGTAAACAATTAATCTAAACGTTAAGAACTTGCTTATTTGTATAATATAAGTTTATATAACTATGAAATTTCAAGCTCAATCGAGTCCGAAAAAAAGTTATATGAGCACTGATCCTGTTTAAAAGAATAGATGTTAATAATCATACACTTTTCGTTCATGCGCGAGCCTGTGTCAATCCACGAGATTGGTTGCACGTATGTGTATGATTTACATGTAAGCTACCGATATGTATGTTAGTTGCTTGTTTTATATCGACCTGTATAGCATCGTCAGTTTTCATATTAAACCTCTGTAAGCTTTATCCAAACACAATATTTTGTCTAATTGTTAGTTTGATTACAGCGTTATTAATTCTGTCTACATAGCTGAGTAAGCCTACATAGGCTTAATAAGTAGCTTTTGCGAAGGATAGACTGTACACAACGTGATGTATTACATTAGAGCTGTACATCCGTTATCCCCATTTAAACCATAATGAAAGAGTGTTTTCATTTGCTGTGAAATTATAAGTTAAGCGATCTAAAAAAGCAATCCAAAAAGGTGGCATTGTTTATTAATTGTCGAAAGATGTAACTTTTTATTCTCCCTAGGTAGTTAAAGGACGTGGTTTCCATGTTTCCCACGATGTTCTCTCGTAATTAATACGACATAAATGAGGAAAATAGGTGCACAATTATGGAATCTTCGGCAATCCCATTGTTGGTACTTCCTTACTATCAAGAGGTAGTCCGTCTGACAGAAATACTTAAACTAAATAATTTGGCGTATCTAGCATTTCACAGTTTTTCAAAACCCCATATAATATTTACATCCAACTACTCTAGCAATTTGAAACGGTTACCCTCACTTGCATATTAAGAGGTTATACACGTGAATAAACACAGGATATAAGCGTTACCCTAGTTCAAGCAAGCAATCACTACTAATGATGTTGAACTGCAAGAAGTCAGTTTAAAGCTATATTAAAATTTGGTGCATTCAGCACCAGCCTCCATCTCACGACTGCTGGGCGCAAGAGATGCATAACCAGATCGAAAGCTACGTACAACAGAGAGAGGCAGTCGATGTCCTTTGCATATTCCAATGCCACACTGGCATAGATGGTAGGTCTGTAGTCTTAAACAGTACTATCTATAGACCCGACCTGGTGAGAGAGCAAAGATTTCAAGGTGATAAAGAAATTGCAGAACTGTGTAATTTTATAGACTACTAAAACGATATTAGTTTAGACACAATAATTACATCGTCATCTTTTAAATTTAAGCGCTTTCAACTATTCATTGGGACCAACCATTGTTAACAATTCGCGACAGATCGGCAATTTGGGTGCACCATCAACCAAAACAAGTGTCTCTCGTAGTGGATCGCAAAAAAAGCTTTTACAATTGCAAAATAAGTTGTATAACATGAGCAACAGGAAGCTTATGTTAAAAGACAAATGTACATTTGATCGTGCAAATGATTTCAGTTAACATACGAGTGTTGGACGAGTAAGTGAGATTACTGTGGCTTCAAGAAGTCAGATGGGTCTTATGATCCCATAGTTTAGCGCATTGTTCAAGCCAATCTCATATCTGTACCTCAGCTGTATATTAATTCATTTTATTAGAATCTAATTATTTATTAAACCTTTTCCGTACGCTTCATTCTTGTGTATGATAAAAGTTATTGTTTTCTACGCTTAAAAAATATAGCTCAACTTTTGACTTTGTAGTTGAAATCGTTTTAAGGCCTAAATCTAAATGCTTTGTTCTTGGGGAAAGAAATCAGTAAGTCTGCAATTTATTCCTTTGGCGGAGTTCATTCATTGTTTCTTTTCCTGTAGAAATAATTACTGAAGACATGTGTATGTATTGAAATTAATCTCTATACTTTAGGTCTTGCCATTCGTTAAATCGTTGAAAAAAAAAAAAAAAAAACAAATTAGCCCTTCTCGGGGAAAAGGGTTTTAATGCATCTTCACGGTAAATGCTACTAGACAAGTTAAAATGGACCCATGGAATCCATTATGTATAACAACCTACTGAATCATGAGATGAGATGTTCCTTTGATATACAGAAAATTTAGCAACAAAGTGTTGACCCGTGTCAGCCTGTGCGGACTAAGTAGGCTTACATGGGTCGATACTTTTTGCAGATGCATTAGACCCCCACTTTCTACAGAGCATGGCTCAAAGGTTTTGTTAATAGTGGTAACCTAAGTTGTATTTCTCTTTTCATTGGAAAGAGTAGAATCTAAATTTCTCTTGAATATGAGACCCAAGTGGTTCTTAACATAAACATCGAACAGGACATCCTATTCTTCAGTGAAATGCAGGGTTGTCTTGGACTTTCGGTGTATCTACAGTTCCTTTAGATTGCATTTTTCTGGCGAAAATGGCAGCCAGGAAGAGTGCAGTTCCAAGAACTTGAAAAGCAAACGTTGAGTACAGCACCACATCGTAAGATCGACCTGCATCTCTGATGGCACCTGTAGGCAAATAGAATATACAGATTTAAGCAGAACTTAACAAATGAGCAATGCTCTGGCAAAAGGGGGCTTAATGTATCTCCGTGATGCGTGATACCTAAGAGATCATTACATAATTATTGATCCATAAAGTCCATTTTGTCTAACAATTGACTGGATCTGAATGTAGACAGGTCCTTTGGGATACAAAAAAAATGACCAATAGAGAAAAGTTTCGGTCCAGGTCAGCCTGCGCGGACTGCGCAGGCTGACCTGATCGATACTTTTCGCAGATGCATTAAGCCCCCTTTTCACAGAGCAAGGCTCAAATTATAATTACTGTTTTTTCAAAGGGTAACTTCACATTATCAAAGGACATTTGAGGGGTACCCGGCGCTCAGTGGTCATTGTGGTCGATTAAATACCACTGGTTCTGGGTTTAATCCTCATTCGCGGCACTGGTTTTAATGGGAGTATCCATCAAACATGTATCGCAGAGCCCAGGCCTAGTACTCGTAGAAAGCGAGAAACGAATGAAAAAGTAACTGAAAGTTTCATCTTCATACTTAAGTTCAAAACTTTTATAGCACTGCACTTAGGCAGTAGTAGGCAGACCATCAATAAACAAAAACATGTGCCACGTGTGCGTGTCAAGGGATCAATAACACGAGTCGGTTATCTTGGATAGAATCCAAATAAATACGATGACGTCATACTTGATCTTATATATGAGTTAAAAAATTGCAAAACGACTGTCTTGTTTAAAAATACGTATCAAGTTTCTTTACGCCTTCAGCAAATAGAAATATTTTGTGGCTTTTACGAATATCAGTGTTTTCAAAGACAATGTTTCACGGAAAAAAGTCACAATTATCACCATTGAATAAAAAAGTGAACAAAAAGACATGCCATATGTTGGTCCATATACTGTAGCTAGGATACCAAGAGTCGAATACATGATTCCAACACCCACAGCGATCTGCTCCTGATCTAGTATTTGAGCAACAACTATATTTGCTCCTGATATTATTCCTGCTGTAGCTATGCCGGTAAATCCACAACCAATAAGTAAGATGAGTTTCCCAGAAAATAATAAAAATATTAGCTGTCCACAAGCCCCACAAAGACTGAATCATTATAATGGGACACAAGAACGAGCTCACTCCCTTAAATTGCTTTGCTATCCCTGGTATCAAACGTGCAATGAATCCAATTCCGTAAGTTACTGGAAACCCAAGAAGAGCTTCGTCGGACGTGAACCCTTTCCATTTTAGAATGTCAAGGAGGAGTGAATAGAACCCACCTAATGGGGCCAGTGTAAAACCTACTGCTAAAACAGTAACTATAAAAGGTGGACGCATTATTTGACGTACATCTGTCTTTAAACGTTTCATTTCCATGCGAAAAGTAGACACACAGTTCTGATAGGAAATCTCTGTCTCCGTGTCTTTGTCGGCTTTGTCTGTATTCTGTATTTCTTTCTTCTTTTTGTTCTCCAGGTTGTCATGAGAGATTGAAAATAAAACTGCTGCAGGCAAGCAGTTCAAGTATATACCGCCCATTAGTAGAAAGTTCCCGTTCAGTCCATAATTTTTCACGAAGTAGTTAAACATGTAAGGTGTTAACGCACCTCCTACACTCATCCCGGCACTTTGTATTGAAAGAGCCAAGAGCCTCTGAGAACCATTAAATGATTCGCTAATGGCGGTCGTGGCGGAAATCGCTATAATTGAGCTGCCGATACCTGAAAAAGATCCATTCACCGTCTTTTCGCCTGGAAAAAAAAGCTATTTTAATGAATTCAAATTGATAGGGAACCAAACCTTAGTAATTTCAAAATACTTAAACATGAAAGACGGAAACAGCTATACTGTTAATTATGAATGTTATTAACTTTTACACTACTGCAGTATTAGCCAAAATACAACTCCAGTTCAGTTGAGCTAAACTAATGCACACTAATAAATGCATGCTAGAAAAACCATCATTTTACAATGCTGTTATCATACGGAATCGTATTCATGCATTACGCATTTAGATTTAGCCTATCTAAAAAACATAAAACGCGCAATATTCGACGAATAGTCGCTTTGCAGGTTTAAACCTGACGTATATTTCCAAGCCTTGTTTACACCACAAGGTGATCATAATGGGAAAGACGTCCATCGTACCTGCTATTATGCCTACGGAGATATACAGATGCACTACAGACGTAGCTGGAAAAGATAAGATAAATCCTACTGAAGCCATAATCCCTCCAATCAAGGAGATCTTCCTCATTCCGAACACTGATATCGACAATCCAATAAGCGTACCTGTATAAAAAAAGTGTTGCAGGGATTTAAAATTGTTTCATATAGTGATGGAATTACAGTAACACTTCAGGTTTTTCTGTCTAATGACTCTCACCTTTTCACAGCACGTGTTGGATTCAGTTACAATTATATTGGAACTATGATTGTAAACATGAAATTAAAATTTAACGAAAACATGAGTACTCTGAGGTCTTAAATACAATGAGTATTAACCGTGTTAACCCTCAGCTTTTTACAGATGTGCATGTAGTAGGGTCATTTTCAGATGACTAGTCCCTTTGGTCAGTTTATACCATACCTTACCTGTTTCTCGGTTCATTGGTCCCAGTATTTTCCCTCCAGTTTGGTCACATGACTTTTAAACTATTCTTATTCCCGCTTCAGTCTTCCAACTGTCTACTTGGCTGAGAATTGATGAGTTTCTAAGAGTTTATTTCTTGGAGAAAAGGAAGCACTTTGTTGTAAGTTGCCTTTCTGGGTTCTATTCTTCATAATTGCCAAGTCTTTCCTCTTTCATGATGATTTTGGAAGTTGTTTTAGTTCTCTGATCAGTTTACCCTTTTTCTTGTTTACATCCTAGTCTGATCCAGAGCCTTACCTTAATTAAGTTTGAACATGAAGGTAATCATCTTTTAACAACCCTCTTACCTTACTCTAGCTTGCACATCTTTTATTAATCTTTCAGCTAACCAGACAGCGCGGAGATAGAGAGAATGGTCATTTTTGTTTAGAGTCTGTGGGTACACACTTAATTCCACAAATTGGTGAGTGTATTTTGTAGAAGCCATACTGTAATGTTTTCTATTATAGTTTGATATTTTTGACTTCACTTCATTAGCTTATTACAAGTACTATGCAATAAGTTATTATAGATCTACATGTCTGTATAGAGATAGATATTATTATAGTGATAATATTGTTGAAAACGTTAAAGCCAAACGATGAGTATTGCATATTGTTTTAACCATTCGTAGTATTTCTTATTGTCAAGCTAGAGAACTGTAGATTTTCATGTATTGTTACTTAGTACCTTTTATATGTAATTTCAGGGTGTAAAGGGAACATACCCAACGTGATTTGTGGACTTGTGGATACAATACATTTGCCTGGATTATAAGTGACCAGTGATCAGTGATTTACCTTGAAGTTTATCAGTTGTATGCATGACCGAACATTTTTACTACTGTGCTGTGCTGTGTTGTGCTTGATTACCCAATTTTACTATGGAGTTTTACGTTGTGCTGACCTTTAACCCCACACTGAGGACAGTGTTTTGACTGGGAGGAGAGAGTCCTGTTAGTAACCCTTATTCCTTGTATCCGACCAATATACCAGAGGAGTGACTGTGTTGTTGTGCCAACTGTGACTGAAGTGTCCGGGAATCTTACCATTTTATTTTGAAGAGAAAGTTATCATTTTGTAATTTGACGGTCAATTCAGTGATATAATATTTGTTGTTGTAGTTGTTTTCTTTAGATAAGTGATAGTGGAGGGATCGAACCGTGATTGTGAAGGGATCGAACCAGTAGGAATCGTGTTTATGTGTTGATATACAGGGATCGAACCAATATAGTTGTGCTTTTGTGTTAATATTTAGGATATAGACGGATATATTTGGATATTGGTTTGAGTGAGTACTATTTTTTTGTAAAGAAAACAAACTTGGCTATTTTTTGCTGCCACATCGTGTACTATATTCTTTTGAAACCAACCATATTCTTTTGATTTTTCTAAATTACCTTGGATTTTGTCATTCAGATAAGATTTTTTCCTATTTTTCTTTATTTTTTCCATTATTTTGTAATTTTTGAATGCGAGAGATTCACTTCGTTGTTACTAACCCGGTAACAAGTCTATTTTTTTCTTTTACTTTTTCTCTATCACTCACTTTCCCCACCATCCACTACAACCTTACACAGCCCAGTCAGACCTTATATGAAGTTTAAAGTATAGTTTGCAACTAGACTAGCCAGATACTCGACATTTTTCCCAATTTTGAATATATTTGTTTATGCTTATTGAACACTTATCCGCATTTTCCACATTGATTGATTTTTCAAGTGACCTTTAACCCCCATTTTGATTGGTAGATTGATACTTCCTGTTTACTGCTGGACTTCCTTCCCATCAGTCAAACCCCTCTTCCTGTTTACCTTTTGTACTGGTTCCCAGCACTCAATAAGAAACTTGATATGTACCTACCTATTTTTTCCATTGACATAAGCTGGTTCCCGGCCTGACAACCTTTAACCTTTGTATTTGATTTGCATATTTTGATTTTGATTGGTTGTTGACTTGGGAGAATTTCTTTTTCTTGAGTTCAACCTACATGCTTGTTGATTTTGATTGGCTATCGGTTTATTGTGTATTGACCCATTGTCTGACAGACTGAACAATAAATACTTACTGACTGGACTTTGATATAGAAAATATATTAATTAATTTACCTTTTTCTCCTTCACAGGTAGAATTCCCACCATGTCTTAGCATTATTTAGTATACACTCTTGCTATTTGCTTATTGATATAGATTAAAGTTACCTGTTTTACTTTGTATGGTAAATAGATATTTACCTTTCCTTTAGAAAAAAGAAAACATTGTGCCAACAGAACTGCTAGACTGAAAAAAACACTAGATACTTACCTTTGATTTACCAAATTCATTGAAGTAGAATAATTCTGTTAGATTGAAAAGAGACATTGATACTTACCTTTGTTTTAAACAATTCATTGTAGCAGACGAACTCTGTCATACTGAAAAAAAAAAAAAAAAAACATGGTACTTACCTTTACTTCAAATAATTCAGTGAAACAGACGCACTCTGTTTGTTTGAATATTTGAAAAGAGCTCTTACTACCCATGATATAGAATTGCAGTGAGCAATTTTATATTTTTCATATCACTCAAGACACCTACAGTCATTTTTACTCAATAAAGGCAACTTTGTTTCATTTGACATCAGGCCATATCTGACAATATTTTGTTAACATTGTGATCACGTAATAAAAGACGTACTAAGACAAAATATCAGAATACTTACCGTTGCGGCAAAAGTAGCATTTACGCGACATTTTTTATTAGAAAAAGAGTACTCTCGGTTCTCGGTTCTTTGTTGCAACACGGAGATTTTTTTGGTTCGACAGGAGAACAGTAGCTGGTGAAATCCAAATCATTGCTGGAAAAAGATCAGTGACTCAATACACTTGAAAAAAAGTAGTGATTGCTGTACTTAACAGTGCCAGCATATAGTGATAAGGAAGAGTGATTCCTTTAGTGACAGTGGTCAGTCACATTGTAAAAGACAGTGATTGCTTGTGTTAAGTGCTATTGTGATGATGGTGATTTTTGTGCTTAAATCAGTTGTATTTGTGCTCAGAGTTGCAAAGTGCTTATAATTTATTTCATCATTAAGAAGTGCACACCTTGTGAGACTATAGTTAGACTTGTGCGTAGCTTTGTGCTAGAGACACTAGACCGTGATTATCATACCAGGCACAGACATGTGCGTAGCTTGCTGCTAATGACACTTAACCTGTTGAGGTACAAACTATTGTGATCGTAATCAACATAACTATTATAGTGAATAGCTTGTGGTCATCATACCACATTTAGAGACGTGTGCATAGCTAAATGCTATATACGACAATTATCCCATTGAGGTACATATCATTGTACTTGTGACAATAGATACATCTATTTTGTGATAGTGCATTAAAACATTGTGACAGTTAAACCATTCTGTGGAAAATAGGGATAGCCTGTAATCTGCATTCAACTTGATATAAGGATGGCAGAAAAGAATACAGAAGAGAAATAGATAGGAGTTGCTGCAGGAGGAATCAGTGAGGAAGATGAAAAGTTGATTCACGCTTTTCATGACTTAGGTCTTTCACCACACGTTGAGACATCAACTGACTTAGTGGAATTTTTGGCTAAGTTCGGAAAGATCCTATCAAGTCGAGAAACTCCAGTGTCACATCATTACCCCAAACTGTCAATCTTTTACGGGGAAGACAATAAAGGAGAAACAACATGGGAGACGTTCAAGTATGAGATCACATCTCTTTTATCAGAACGTACTTTTACGAAGGAGCAGATATTACTCGGAGTTAGGAGATCTGCCAAAGGAAATGCTGCAGACATTTTAAGGAGACTTGGACCCGGTGTAAGCTTGGACGATGTAATAGGGAAATTTGAGAGCACTTTTGGCAACATAGAGACCAAAGAAAGCATTTTGAGGAAATTCTATTCTTGCCAACAGCAACCTAAAGAGAATATTGCCACTTACACTACACGTTTGGAAGAGATTTACTCGCAAGCTGTTTCCCTTGAGGCCTTGCCCAAGGATGATATGATTCCCCAACGTGTCTTGTTCCATGGACTTACAACAGATATAAAACATACAGCTACATATAAGAATGACACAATCCAGGACTACGACAGATTCAAAATAGAGCTTAGGAAAATAGAAGCAGATTTGAAAGCTGCAGATGGAAAACAATGTCATGCCATGACCACAGACAAGAAACCATCGGAATTGACAGAAGTAAAGGATTTGCTCCAGAAATTGAATGAAAGGATAGACAGACTAGAGAAACAACAGAGTGAAATGAGAACAAACCAAGAACTTGAGAGGAATAGGTCTTCGAGAGGAGAAAAAAGGTCACAATTCAGACCGAAACAAAACAACAAAGGCAGAGGGCAAGACAAAGACGCATCCAACATAGACCATAGACCTCTTGGATCTCAAAACTTCCTACCAACATGCTTTGGATGCAATGGAAAAGGACACATGATTAGAGACTGCCCTAATGTAGTCCAACCGCAGTGCTACAAATGCCATAAGTATGGTCATCAAAGATCATACTCGGACCGAATGAAACCAAGACAATAAAAGGTCGAACAGATAAAGAATTAGGCTTTCAAACCACAACAGCCATGATTCATGAAACATCGGATTCATCATTACCAGACTTTATTGAACTTACTCCAGAAGTCATAAACTACACATACGGAAGAACAAAAGAGGTTAACATCACCTTATCGAACTTGACGTCGAACTCAGTAGTGATTTCTCCGAAAGCCGTTCTCTGCGAACTTCAACCAGTCAACATTGAGGAGTCAAAGCTGGAATGCGAGAACATCAAAAATGATATATTGAAACAGGTCAACATTGTTACAAACGATCAGCTGAATTCGGAGCAACTTAATCAAATCAACGAACTACTTGCTAATCACGTTGACATATTTTCAACCGGAGAAGATGACATTGGCTTCTGCGACAAGATCAAATATCGGATAGACTGGATTGACGAAACACCATTCAAGCAAAAGACGAGACGAATACCACCTGCAATGATATCAGAAGTAAGACAACATATAGATCAGTTATTGTCTACTGGAATCATCAGAAAGTCAAAGTCACCATGGTCATCGAACGTAGTGCTAGTCCGAAAAAGGAACGGAAAACTGCGCATGTGTGTAGATTACCGCATGTTGAACAACAGAAGTGTAAAAGACGCCTATGCACTACCAAAAATAGAAGAAAATTTCGATGTTCTGCAAGGTAGCAAATACTTTTCGACAATAGACATGAAGTCTGGATACCATCAGGTAGAAGTCGAAGAAAATCACAAAGAACGGACAGCTTTTAGTGTAGCAAACCTTGGCTTTTATGAATATGTTAAAATGCCATTTGGGCTCACTAACTCGCCTGCTACATATCAGAGGCTTATGGAAGAATGTCTGGGAGAGTTAAACATGACAATATGTGTCATATACCTTGATGACCTCATTATCTTCTCAGATACGTTCAAAGAACATTTGCATCGTCTGGACTTAGTGCTCACCAGACTTAAAGAATGCAATCTCAAGCTTTCGCCAGAGAAATGCTTCTTTATACAAGACAAAGTGCCATTTTTAGGACATATAGTCAGCAAAGATGGAATAGAGACTGATCCTGCAAAAATAGACAAAATAAAAAACTGGCCAATACCTACCAACTATGATGAGTTGAGATCTTTCCTTGCATTCTGTGGATATTACAGACGCTTTATCAAGGACTTTTCAAAGATCACTCGACCTCTGGCTGAAATGTTACCACCAACAGTATCGAAGAGAAAGACACCAACAAAACCTTGGTTATGGACTGAGAACGAACAAACGATATTTGAGAACTTAAAAGAGATACTTACCAAACCACCGATTCTGGCTTATCCAGATTTCACGAAACCTTTCGAACTACATACAGATGCGTCAGGGAAAGGTTTAGGAGCAGTTCTCTATCAGTCAGACGGAAAGCTGAAAAGAGTCATTGCATATGCAAGCAGAGCTCTAACAAAGTCAGAGAAAAATTACAGTGCTTATAAGCTTGAATTTCTTGCACTGAAATGGGCAGTGACAGAGAAATTCTCTGACTATTTGACTATGAAACACTTTACAGTTTTAACTGATAACAACCCATTAATATATGTCTTGAAGACTGCAAAACTAGATGCTACAGGACAAAGATGGGCATCGGCTCTAGGCGAATATGATTTTGACATCCAGTACAGAGCTGGTATGAACAACTCAGATGCAGATGCGATGTCAAGATATCCACATGATAAGCTGGATAAAGACACAGAAGCAATCACAGAAATAAGAAATGATATAGTAAAAGCCATATGCAGCAATACTGATACAAAACCACTGATTGAGACCATTTGTGCAAACGTAAACATTATAGAAAGCACAGAAGACAGTGGACAGCCAATGGCACAAATAGAATTGAGAGAACTCCGAAAACAACAGAGACAAGACAAATTTATCGACCGCTGGAGAATAGCAACACTTGACAAAAGAATTCCAACAAGAAACCTCACAAAGGATGATTTTGCAATGAGAAAGACTTTCAGTCATCTGGTGATGAAAAGAGGAGTATTGTACAGAAGAGTACAACAAGAAGGAGGAATACTAGAACAGCTAATATTGCCCGAATGTTACAGGAAAGAAGTATTGAAAGGACTTCACGATGATGTAGGACATCCTGGAAGAGACAGAACCATAAATTTGGTCAGAGACAGATTTTTCTGGCCTGGAATGACAAGAGACATTGAGAAATGGATTGAAGATTGTGATAGATGTATCAAGAGGAAAAGTGGATCAGATATTAAAGCTCCACTGGTGAATGTGAACACAACTTATCCATTAGAACTAGTTTGTATGGACTATCTCACCTTAGAACAGTCTAAAGGAGGAATATCAAACATTTTGGTAATAACAGACCATTTCACCAAATATGCTATGGCTATTCCGACAAGAAATCAAACTGCAAAAACAACAGCAGAAGCATTCTACAACAACTTTATCTTACATTACGGAATACCAACAAGAATTCATTCAGACCAAGGAACAAACTTTGAATCAACAATTATCAAAGAACTTTGTAATCTAACAGGCATGGAAAAGACAAGAACTTCAATTTACCATCCACAACGAAATGCGGGGCCGGAAAGATTTAATCGAACATTACTGGGAATGCTAGGAACGCTAGAAAACGAACAAAAAGCAAACTGGTCCAAGTACATCAATTCTTTAGTCTATGCATATAATTGTACGCCTCAAAGTTCCACCAAATACTCACCTTTCGAAATAATGTTTGGCAGGGCACCAAAATTACCTATTGACATCATGTTTGAGCAAATATCAGAAAGCCAAAACAGAACGACCAGAGAATATGTCGAAGACTTAAAAGATCGAATGGAGACAACACGAAAGCTAGTCCAAAAACATCTGGAAAAAGCAAAAGAAAAGCAAAAGACCTATTACGACCAGAAAGCCCGAGCTGCCAAGTTGTGTTGTGGAGATAGAGTCCTAGTAAAGATCTTAGCGTTCGAAGGAAAGCACAAGATCCAGGACAAGTTTGAAAAAGAGACTTACGTAGTTACAGAACAGCCAAATGAAGACATACCAGTCTACAGAGTTAGATCAGAAGTATCTGAGGTAGTGAAGACACTACACAGAAATCATTTATTTCCAATAGGAGATAAACTCATGGAAGAAAGAGCCCCACGTCCAAAAAAGAGGCTTTCCATAGAGAAGAAAAAGAGGAGTGAAGATGTGGCCACAAAGGAAGAAGATCGCAAGAAGGCGATGAACAGAGAGACAGAAAGAAGAAGAGACGAATATGAATCAAGTGATTCAGATGAGGATACCGAATTTGTAACTATTACAAATTGACATGGGGACGCCCATGATCCTGCAAAGGAAGAGAACAGTGAGAGCAGAGAAGAAAGTCAGGCTCCAGAGGAGCAGAGTAGAGAGGAAACCAGAGAGGAAAGAGTGACTGGTATAGAAGGATTGATAGAAGAAAATAGGACAGAAAGACCTGCATCAGAAGAAGAGAATCCAGAAGAGACAAATACACAAGATTCAAGAGAAGACGATGAAAGAGAAAAAATAGAAATAGAGCAAAGCTTACCAAGTGCAGAAGGAAATACCCGAAACAGTGTGGCAGAAGAACAAATTCCACCAAAACCTCCACCACGACGATCACAAAGAGAGAGGAGAAAACCTGTATGGTACGATACTTACCATATGAATCAGGTAGTGCACAGAACACAGGACTCAAAACTTGACACTTTGAATATTTTAATGTCATCAGGTATATTGCAAGAAATTGATAGAAATATTGCACACAATCTTGTAGATGCTATCATTAAATAAAATTTCTCCCAAACAGTTTTATTTTTTGTCATTCTTACTGAAATTTATTCACTGTGTGGACACACATTTTTTTTCATGGGGCGGGAAGAGTTGAGCATTTATTGAAATTGCACAAAACATTAATTATAGCTATTTATCATAATTTCAGATTACTGAGGGAAATAGCAGGAAACTGTCCGACCAAATGTATTTTGTTTATTAATTCTATCCTATGTTGTAGGTTCCGAAGTGCTTGGTTCCTGCCGGAGAGAAATTTTCAATAGTTACATATGTATGAGTGTGTATGTAGTTTATGTGTTATGCATGTTGAACTAATTTGACATGACGATGACGAGACGTCATTTTACAGACAGGGGAAGGATGTAGTAGGGTCATTTTCAGATGACTAGTCCCTTTGGTCAGTTTATACCATACCTTACCTGTGTCTCGGTTCATTGGTCCCAGTATTTTCCCTCCAGTTTGGTCACATGACTTTTAAACTATTCTTATTCCCGCTTCAGTCTTCCAACTGTCTACTTGGCTGAGAATTGATGAGTTTCTAAGAGTTTATTTCTTGGAGAAAAGGAAGCAATTTGTTGTAAGTTGCCTTTCTGGGTTCTATTCTTCATAATTGCCAAGTCTTTCCTCTTTCATGATGATTTTGGAAGTTGTTTTAGTTCTCTGATCAGTTTACCCTTTTTCTTGTTTACATCCTAGTCTGATCCAGAGCCTTACCTTAATTAGGTTTGAACATGAAGGTAATCATCTTTTAACAACCCTCTTACCTTACTCTAGCTTGCACATCTTTTATTAATCTTTCAGCTAACCAGACAGCACAGAGATAGAGAGAATGGTCATTTTTGTTTAGAGTCTGTGGGAACACACTTAATTCCACAAATTGGTGAGTGTATTTTGTAGAAGCCATACTGTAATGTTTTCTATTATAGTTTGATATTTTTGACTTCACTTCATTAGCTTATTACAAGTACTATGCAATAAGTTATTATAGATCTACATGTCTGTATAGAGATAGATATTATTATAGTGATAATATTGTTGAAAACGTTAAAGCCAAACGATGAGTATTGCATATTGTTTTAACCATTCGTAGTATTTCTTATTTTCAAGCTAGAGAACTGTAGATTTTCATGTATTGTTACTTAGTACCTTTTATATGTAATTTCAGGGTGTAAAGGGAACTTACCCACCATAGACTTAAGACAGCAAAGAAAATAAAAGCTGTTCTTATTTTGACCAATCCAGACTTTGTTTTTATCTAATACCACTAAAAGAAGAACCCACTAACTCTAGGTCCGCATAGAGATATATAGAGGGACCTAGTACATGCATTTCACAATTAAATCACCATAATTCCGAACATGTAATCGAAAAAAGTCTTCACCTGTCAAGCTAAGTTAACTGTGCTGACCACTTTGTCTTCTGAGGAAGAAGTCGTTTTGCAAGTTGAGCAAACGGGCATTGTCCTTGCCTTGTTTTGCGTCAGTACTCAAAGGGGCTTTAGCTCATGTCAATATATGATTCATGCGAAATATATTTGAGCTTGCTTATCGAAGATGCACCAAAATTATTACAATTTCTGCAAGCCACAATAGACTCGGTAATCAAAGTGATGACAAATGTCATAAATAAATGGATGGAAGGAAGGTTAATCGAATTAGCTCCTTTAGAAATGCTTCGCTGTACTAAACGGTAGTTTTTCTTCTAAAATCTGTGCAGGTAAATTGAAATAAACACAATAAAAGAGTGTATTTTTGGGCCTGTCCAATCATAGGCCACTGAAACTCCATTGGTCTATTACCGGTCAACAAAATTTTCCTTATCGGACACCGTTACTGTAAATAGCATATTGACAACTGCCTTTGTATTGTAGATAATAAGACAAGGTGTGCAACGAAATCGAAGAAAATGTTTACCCCTGTACCCTTTCAGAGATAATATTTTACCGAAAATTGAAAAATAAAGCCAGTTACCGTTGATGATGGGTTCGCAAATGATTTTCTTGTGTACCTTGACCTTAGAAAGTTCCAAACGGCTCTTGCGATCAAGCTGTAGCTCTTATCTGAAAAATATTAAAAAGCTTCCACATTTTCCGGATCGCCATGCGCTGACGTCACACAATTCCCGCAGCGAATTATAACTAAAATTTTTTTTTTCAAACAAAGATCTAAAATTCTTTTGTTGATATATTGATGAAATCATCAAATTAATATTTTGTCTGTTATAATTTATCTTTTCATCTAATCCAGTATCACGATTTTCATCTTCCATTTCGTATATTTTCACATGCGTATTTACCCTTTATTGGTCAAACACTTTGGCGCGTCTATTGATAGTACATTCACATGAGTTATAATTCGCTGCGTCATAATGGATTGTGTGACGTCAGCTCATGGCGATCCGGAAAATGTAGAATCTTTTTAAATTTTTTAAGATCAGAGCTATTGCTTGATCGCAAGAGCCATTTGGAACTTTCTAAGGTCAGGCTACTCACGAAAAATCATTTGTGAACCCATCTGCAACGGTAACTAGGTTTAATTTTCCGTTTTTGGTCAAATATTATCTCTGAAATGGGACAGGGGTAAAACTTTTCGATTTCGTTGCACACCTCGTCTTATTATATACAACATAGAGGCAGTCGCCAATGTGTTATTTGTAGTAACGATGTAAATGAAAAAAAAATTGAGTATTCCCTGATAAACCAATTCGCAAGTATTCGATGATCAACCAAGAAAAATGTTAGTGTTCCGTAACAGACCAATGGAGCTTCAAAGACCTGTGGTTCAATTTACATGCATGTATATAAAACGAGAAACAGCATCTTCAATTGTACGATATTGTATTGATGAATGGATACTTAAGAATCGTCCACGAAATACTCACGAAACTGAAATGCTACTTAATGCGGGGAAAGCAAACAAGTAGACTTCGCTTACCCATAGTAAGTCCAGACGCTTTGAATATTGCATGCAGCATTGCTGTCCTTGAAATAGTCTCATGAAACTTGTCCAGCAAATCAGTGAATAGTGAACTAAATGAATAAATAGTGGCAAACACAAAGGTATTCACATAGACACCAGCAGCAAGAATAATCCACTTGAACCTTGAAAAAAAAATGGAAGTATAAACAGTTCTTAAATTCAACGAAAATTTTATGACCCCGTAACAAACTGAATAGTTTAGGCCCCAAAAGAAAATGAAATAATCTAAATTCTCTTAGTTCCAGTAGATTCTTAAATATCTCAGAAATATTTGGGGGACCTCCTTTGTATCCTGTTTCAGATAACTCCTACAAAATTCAAACACGTACTCTCGTGTAAGATCCTGTATACATAGACTATGTGTTTCAAACAAGTAGAAGACAACATGACATTATAAATGTAGTAATTACTCTAATCTCCAGAAGATGACGATTCTGTCTTGCAGCTGAGCACATTTCAAAGTTCGTGTATTACAATAAGCAATCTCCCCGTTTATCACAATGTTTAAGTTTTGTTCTTGTATCAAAACTTCATTTGCATTTATTACCTATGTTAAGGGGTGTAAATTATTGTCTTAATTTGTAAAATTCTCTAAACTGTCGAATGTTTTCAACATATAATCGAAGTCTACTAACCATTTTTTCCCCGTATGCACCATTGCGAAGACTTAAGGGGTCCGATTATAAAAAAGATATGAAAAAAATAATATAGACGTAGCATGCATATAGTTTATACTTTATCTCGTTTAACTGAATTTAACCCTTCTCCCCCTCCCCCTTGAATTAAATGTATAACGGACACTGTCCTGGTAAGAGGGGATACTCAACATGAAATAAAGATTCATGTGTAAATACATATGAGCCATGTTCTGTGAAAAGGCTGTTTGATACATTTGCAAAAAGTATCAATCTAGGTCAATACCTGTGTCAATACGTCTTGCTATTGGTCAATTTTCTACATGTCCAAGGACCATTTTATCTCAGGATTCAGCCACGTGTAAGACAAAATAGATTTTATGAATCCATAGAGGTGTGATGACATGTTTTGCATCGGCGATATGCATTAAACCCCTTTGTCCCAGAGTGTGACTCATATATACTGAACACAAAAAGTAACTTCCGCTGTGTTTAAGTTCAGATATACGTAAATATGGAAAGAAGGGTTAAATTATTTTTGCTTGTATTCCAAGAGTATTTCAATGTAAATTTGTGTGTAAAATTTTATCGCTCTACGTTCAAGGAAAACTGATGAAATGGTTCACTAAATGTGGTAGGGGTCATAGACCAAAATCACACATTAATGCTGGGTATGGCCACCTTGAGCATCGAGTACTGCCTGGCATCGTTGGCGTATAGAACCGACAAGAATGTTGATTTCTGCCTGTGGAATGTTCTTCCACGCCTGGATTAAGACTTGTTTTAGTTCATTGATGTTCGACGGTGAAATAGGGCGACGTCTAACACACTGGTCCAAGTTATCCGTCAGGTGTTCGATGGGATTCAGATCTGGACTTTTCGCGGGTCAATCATAAATGAATGCAATATTATTCGTCCAGCGGAAATTCGCAGTATCTCCAGCTGTATGGCTTGTGGCAGTATCATGTTGACACAGAGTGATATTGGCATTATTTTGAAACAGTGGGATGACGTGCCTCGCAAGAATCTCATCTCGGTAGCGTTGGGCATTCCAATTCCCATCGATCACGACAAGAGGTGTGCGATAACCATGCGCAATGTCTGCCAGACCAAGACGAAACCAGCGCCCCCATAACGATCTCCTTAGCTCCACTGGCCGAAGGCCAGCGGGCTTATGTCATGGCCCGGTGTCCGTCGTGCGCCCGTGCGTCCATCTGTCCGTCCGTGCGTCCGTCCGTCCGTGCGTTAACTTTTATTTTAAACATCTTCTCTGAAACTACCCATCCAATTTTCATGAAACGTCACAGAAATGATCCTGCCATGGTCCTCTTCAGAATTTCTTGAAAGAATTTGATTCCTTCAAAAACTCTGGTTGCCATGGCAACAAAACTGAAAAAAAATATTGGAAATCTTTAAAAATCTTCTTGTCGGAAACCATAAGGCATAGGGCTACCAAATTTGGCATGTAGCTTTATGTAGTAGACCTCTATCATGTTTCTTCAAATTATAGCCCTGGGGTCAAAATTGGCTCTGCCCCAGGGTACACAAGTTTTACATAGGCTTATATAAAGAAAACTTTAAAAATCTTCCTGTACCTAGCCATAAGGCTTAGAGCTACCAAATTTTGCATGTAGCTATATCTAGTGGGCCTCTACCAAGCAGGCCAAATTTTAGCCCTGGGGTCAAAATTGGCTCTGCCCCAGGGGTCACAAGTTTTACATAGGCTTATATAGAGAAAACTTTAAAAATCTTCCTTTACCTAGCCATAAGGCTTAGAGCTACCAAATTTTGCATGTGGCTATATCTAGTGGGCCTCTACCAAGCAGGCCAAAATTTTAGCTCTGGGGTCAAAATTGGCCCCGACGCAGGGGTCACAAGTTTTACATGGGCTTACATAGTGACAACTTAAGAAATCTTCCTGTACCTAGCCATAGAGCCTAGAGCTACCAAATTTTGCATTTAGCTTGATCTAGTGGGGGTCTACCAAAAGTGCCCAAATTACAGTCCTGGGGTCAATTTGGCCTCATGTTTGGGGCGGGGGGGGGGTTCACAAGATTTACATGGGCTTATATAGGGAAAACTTTTAAATCTTGGTGTACATGGCCATAAGGCTAAGGGCTACCAAACTTTGCATAATTATAACATTATCTAGTGGACGACTACAAAGAGGGCCCAAGTTACAGCCCTAGGATCAAGTTTGGCCCTGCACCAGGGGTCACAACTTTTACATGGGTGTATGGAGTGAAAACTTCAGAAACCGTCTTGTTACTAGCCATAAGGCAAGAACTCCCAAATTTGGCATGTTATTCTTCTAATACACATATTCCCCATTTAGTCCGACTGTAGCCCTGGGGTCAAAGTTTTATAAGGGCTCATATAGTGAAGACTTCTCGACAATCTTCTTGTTTCTAACCATAAAGCATAGGACTAACAAATTTGGCATGTTTTGAGCCTTGGGATCAAAATTTGTCCCACTCCAGGGTTCACAAATTTTAGATAGGCTTACATAGTGAAAACTTAAGATATCGTTGTTTATCCTTACTGTAAGGCCTAGGGCCTTAAAAGTTTGGCATGCTGATTCATATTGTAGACTTCTACCAAGATTGTTCCATCTTTTTCATTGAAACCACTCTTCCAATTTTGACCAAGCTTTACAGATATCATCTTGCCTTGATGTTCTTCAGAATGTCTTCAAAGAATTAAGTTCTGTTAAAAGCTATGGTTGTTATAGCTACAAAACTGAAAAGTATTGAAAAACCTTTAAAAATCTTTTCCAAAAGCTTGTATTTACTAACGTCATTGTAGCTCGTGAAAAAGATACCGCTTTTTAGCTCCACAGGCCTAAGGCCATCAAGCTTATCGTCTCTGAAACTGCTTCACCCAATAAGTCACAAGCTTTACATAGGCTAATATAGTGAGAACTTAAAAGGTCTTCTTGTTCCTTACGTTGAGTTACAGCTGTAATATTGTATGAGTGTAATCTAAATAACCTCTTCCAAAGTTATTCAAGTTATGTCAAAATTAGTCCTATCTCATGGGTCATAAACATGTGCTTATAGCGTGAAAATTCAAAAAATCTCTTTGCTCCCAACCGCAAACCCAAGGGCTACCAAATCTGGATCACTTTTGATTTTTTTTTAAATTAGCCTTGCATCAGGGGTCTTATGTTTTACAGAGGCTTCATATAGACGAAACTTGAAAATCACCTTATTTATAACCATACAGCATAGACTTGTATTATTTTGGCATGTGGCTTTATCTTGTGGACCGCTACCAGGGTTCAAGTAATTATAGCTCTGGGATCAAAAATGGCTTTGCTCTGCGGGTCTCAACTTTCACATTGAAACCATTTGGCTCAGAATTGAAATGTTTAGTATTTATGGTTTATATTTATAAGCCAGTGGAGCGATACAGGGCCATCATGGCCCTCTTGTTCAAATACACAATGGTCGGCATAACGTTCATTTCTTCGACACGAACCCTGCCATCACTTCGAGGAATGGAAAATCTAGACTTGTTGGAGAAAAGAACGCTATTCCTTATCGAACGATGGTGTGTACGTGCCCAATTAACTCTTTACCACACAATCCTGACTGTTAACGACCCTAAGAAAGAGGCCTTTTGAAAACATTGTGGGAAAAGGAGAAAATGCTGGTAACCAGCATTTTCTCCTTTTTCCACAATGTCTTCTACCCTTCCCAAAATAAATTTCAATTTTAGAGTCACATTTATTTTGTCGTCTGCAAATGCTTTCAATTTGGACCAGTCTAAAATTTTGTCGTTTGGTAGAGTTAACACGATTTACAGGGTGACGTCACGTCAATACACAGCCAACGTAAGGACGACGTCCACGTAGACCACCTTCGCGCAGACGATTGCGAACAGTTTGGGCAGATATTCGGTTGTTATTTGTACCAGAAGTGTTAGCAGCAGTGGCAGTTGCAGTTTGAAAACGATTGCGTAGGTGTGTGTTCATGATACAGCGGTCCTGACGAGGCAGTTGCAGTTTGAAAACGATTGCGTAGGTGTGTGTTCATGATATAGCGGTCATGACGAGGCGTCGTGACGCGCGGACGTCTGCTACGTTGTAAATCTTACGCACGCCCTGTTGCATGGAAACGTTGCCAAAGGTATCGAAGAGAACGGCTAGAACTGCCAAAAACCGTAGCAACCTTATTCGTCGCCATACCAGCATTAAGCATTCCAATGGCACGTTCACGTAAATTTGGTGGAATTCTAGGCATATCAAAAAGAGAGAAAACATATATAAAGTCGTTTTCTTATTGACAACAAAGTCTAAAAAATCAGACTGAAAGGTTTGTTTTTATAAACACGGATTATACTGGTCGTACATACACCACAAAATCGGGTTTAACGTTTTCTCGTTTGTGTAATTCGTACAATTTAGTTATAATTAGTTTTATTTGACATAAAATCGTTCGACCGAACATATGTAGGGTATTGAACATGTTGATTTTGTTTCATTACAGTAAAAAAGTATGTAGAACAACCGGAAGTGTCTTTTTTGGTTCAATAGATATATATTATATACGAAAACAGGAGAAATTGTAATTTAGGAACAACTTGTACTTTGTCATACATTTTATAAAAAATATCCGCTACGTAATGAAATGTAATCTTCAGGACCTAGTCTGTTATCACGGGAATATACCATAATTTCAGAACACTTTTTATCAAATCTAGGTGTATACTGCAAGGCTAGAAGGGTTTACTGTGTCAAAGAACGCAGAAACTTTGTAAACTTCTCTTTTAGCAAAGGACATACGAGGTCGATTAAAGCATGATATTGGTTAAACATACTGTACATTAACCCTTAAGTTGCAAGCGCGACCCAATGACCTTTTGCGGACAGTTTGGATCAAGATCATACTGCACAGAACGTGCAGTCTGATTTTGGATCTACACTGTCCGATAAGGAGATCTCTTTCCTAACAGATTATCTTTGAAATAGCAAACTCTTGAGTGAACGAAATAGAAGAAAAAGGTAAAACTTTTGGTTAATCTTTTTTCGGTAAAATCAAAAGGAATGGTATGGGAATAATAAATTGACCAATCAATAAAATAGGTAAGTAAATGGTGAAAATGAAATGAATATCTGCTTATGCAGGCTTCAAATTCCGAAATTATACGGACAATTGTTAGTTTTAGGTCATAAATATGATTATGCATACAAACATCCAAAAAGTCAGAGCCTTTATATCCATTTTGAAGGTATTTCAACCTTAACGGCGTTTCGGAGGACCTTTATGATAATAATAATAATCATGATTATCAATTATTTTATCCTATTTTGAACTGGAATAATGAGGCTTTGTGTACATCTTGATCGCCAAGCCCCCGTACCTTAGTCTTTAGCGTTTAGGACTTGAGACCAGGAGGTCGCTGGTTCGATCCCCGGCTTGGCCAATTTCTTTCCGAGTATTGATGATGATCATTGCGACAGGATTCATTCCTCTCTCATCGCTGACCATTGTTGCGACGATGGTTATGTGGGAAAGAAGCCAATAGCTTGGTAAGTTAATTGTACGGAGTACTGGTAAAAGAAACCCCAGGAAAGCATGGACAGGTGCACTGGCAGCCGCGAAATAACTTAAATAATGTTGAAAACGGCGTTAAACGCCATACAAAATCGAGGTATGCAGTTGGTCATTCGTATTCTGGAATTAACTTCACGTATTACAGGTGATATGCCACTAGAAAACATGTCTTGCCCCTTAAAAGACCCAGTGCTTAGAGTGAGGATCGAACTCGGAACTTCCAGGCTACGAGCTCTACATTCTACCACCGGTCACGCAGGAACCCTAACATGTTTGGGGAAGTACTCTATAAATAAACGCTTACTTTCTCATTCATTTTCTCATCCATTTCTTCAGTATATATTATAAGATCGTATTGCCTGTTGTAAACTGTTCCATACTGACGAATAAAATATATATTTAAACCATCGAACAAAGTCAATACACTACTATGATCACTTAAAGTCTTCGATATGTATTGAACGCGTGAAGTCTGAGCTTTGAGCTACTCTGTCCGATCTACAAAATGACAATTGGCAAACAGTTCAAGTATATACCGCCCATTAATAGGAAGTTGCCATTCAGTTCATAACTTTTCACGAAGTAGTTATACAGATAAGGTGTTATTGCACCTCCTACACTCATCCATGTATTTTGTATTGTAAGGGCCAACAACCTTTGGGCACCAGTAAATGATTGGCCGACGGCAGTGGTGGCTGAAATGGCGATAATTGAGGTACCAATGCCTGCAAATAAAAAAGCCAACTTATTTCACCTCTGTGCAACAAGTTGCTACACCACCTTTAGCAAAATATCAACCCCTGTCAGGCCACAAAGCCTGTTTAGATTACTTCTCTTAGAAAAGAATAACCCATAACTTCATCCATGATAACTGTGGACAAGTCGGGTTAAAATAATTTGGTTTAATTAATGCCTTCTTTGAAAATGTATCTTTAGACCGTAAGTTTGTGCGACTTGGATAACCAGTCAGATTTCGTATTGTAACTACAGCGTATGCTAATATCACTATTTGCTTTATAAAGATGCCAGGTGCGGGTATCTTTAAATCTTGAAAAAGTTAAGGGGATATTTTGGAATAGGACTGTCCATCTGTCTGTAGATGAATAAATGAAATTTGTTTCTTCTGTCATGCAGTCATGCAATTTCTGAGTGAAATTGAATTAAATACTTCATACAATGCGGAATTATTTGCCGAAGTAATTTCACTACAATTGATCGACATTTACAAGAGTATATGCCATTTGATTGTTTATAGAAAAGTATGTTATCCGGTTAAAGGGCACCCGGTGGAAGTGGGTATTTAAGGGGCTGACACAATTCTTTTTTATTTTTCCGACATCAAACAAATTTCAGGGGAACTGAATTTACCTTGATTAAATATGCGCCAACAAGAGAAATGATGATGTTGATGTTGTCATTCTTCACATAATGTGAACATTTCTTTCCTCGGAACCAGTGAAGCGGGCTCGCATATGATTCGTGTTGACGTTGTATTTTTTTGCGGAAGGCACTTCCGTTGCAATCGATACCTTATAGTTTACTCTTTTATTCGAATATTAAATGTTAATTCATAGGGGAAGGTACCCTGTTCCCGTCACATCAAACCTGAACCTGGAAAATAACCGAACGCAGGAAGATCAGCTTAATGGAAAATAACAAACAACAAACAAAAAATACTTTGTATTTTTCGGTGAAGCCCGAGAGAATATGTGGAAAGAATTTTGCATGTTCAGTGTCTACTAACCGTGCTCTGGCAAAGGGGGGGGGGGGGGTGGGGGTGGAGGTGGGGCTTAATGTATCTTCATCATCCTTGATACCAAGCAAGTCATCATACAATTGTAGATCTCTGAAATCCATTTTCTCTAACTACCGTTCAAACTATTACGTACACTGGTCCTTTGATATCAAAAAAAATTGCCAAAAGCAAACAGTTTCGTCCCGGGTCAGCCTGTGCGGACTGCGCAGGCTGACCTGGATCGATTCTTTTTGCAGATGCCTTAAGCCCATTTTCACAGAGTATGGCTTATATAGAATTTTAAAGAGGGGAACATTGAGCGACAGAGCAATATTAATCAAAATTTCGTGTTCTGTGCTTTAAAAGGTTTGCCTTTACAGATGTACAAACGCACTATAGCCGTAGCCATGAATAATAATGCCTGGCGTCCACTAGGACGCGGAGGGGACAAGGAAGCTTCGCGGTAAAAATAAATTGATTTCGGCATACCTTCTTGTGAGAAAATATCCATTCAGTACAGAAATGTATTTATCCCCGGACTGTCCGCGGACTTCTTGCTAGCATACTTAGGATTGTCCGCGTAAACAATACGGAATGGTACCGAATGTTCAGGCCTGAAAGTGGATCGTTTCAGGACAATGCGGGCACGTTTAGGATTACACCAGGAAACGTGTGGGACAACCAGTTTCAATGCACGACACTAGGCGGAGACGGTACGGAATGCAGAGGTTGCATGTACCGAATTTATTTTCGTTCGAGAAAGTTCCATCATGGAGGTCGGACGAATACAGGTAGCTATATTGCTGCAAATAGAAGCTGAAAGGCATATTCAGATGGGTCTCGCACAAGCTCTTAGAAGACGTCAGCGACGCCACAGGTGGTGGGTGCGGCCATGGCTTACTGTTGAACGACGTCTTCAATATGGTCAGTTCGAAACCCTAATGCAGGAATTAAGGAATGAGGATGTAGCGTCTGTTAAGAAGTACGTACAATCGTGATTGCAATTCAATGGGGGCATCGAATAAGGCGTAAATAGGTTGTCCACAAAGTGCTTATGAACAATATGGTAACAACTACCCAGTCACGATATAACGGTCATATATGAAGCACAGAACACTAGCAGGCAATTTATTGGAAGCCGGCTCTTGAAGCCGGCTTCCAGTAGGAATGCTTTTTTTTTATGCATATGGGGAATTTTGGGATACATCATCGCACAACTTTTCCGACATATTCACTCAAATACTTTTAATAGTATGTTGCTATTAAGCTCAAAATTATGCATTTTTTCAGATGAATTTCGAGCATGAAAAGTAAAGATTTCGTATTTATAGATATTTATTTAATAACTGATTGATGATTGACCCCACAGGCAGCGTAACTCTTCTTAAACTAGTATAGACTGGTTACCTCCCCTGATACTACTATACGTGTAAGTAGATTAGTGCAATATTACGCATTTTTTTCCTTGTGCTGTTCACATAAATTGCGAGCATGAAAACTACAGATTTTGTATTTGAACTCTTATTTCTAAAAACGCTCAATAAGATTTTAATCGGGATATCTCGCGCAACACTGAAGAATTTCTACTAAATTGCGCGAGATATCCCGATTAAAATCTTATTGAGCGGCCTAAAAATCTCGCTCTAAAGAACGCACCTCAGTTTTTGTTTTCATCACGTGACAATAACAAAGCGGTACGCTTGCAATTAAAGCTGCTCTTCCACATATTTTGGTAAAAAAATCAAAATTTTGAAAAACACATTTCTTACACATACTTTTTTGTAAGAATGTACCTTTGTTGTGACAAGCCTTGCATACTCAGAGCACAATTGAGACACACTAAATCCTTGGGCATTTATTTATGAGCCATGCTCTGTGAAAAGGGGGCTTGATGCATTTGCAGAAAGTATTGGCCCAGGTTAGCCTGCGCAGTCCGCGCAGGCTGACTTGGACCGACACCTTTTGCTTTGGTAATTTTTCTGCATGACAAAAAACAGTGTACCTCACGTTTCAGTTGGTTGCTAGACAAAATGGATTTTATGGATCCATAAATATGTGATGACTTGCTTGAATTATGGATGACAGAGATACATTAAGTCCCCTTTTGCCAGAGCATGTCTCATATGTTTTAATAACCCTGAGGAAGAAGACTATTGAAACGTAGTTGCAGGAGGACAAAATGCTGGTTACCATCATTTTCTCCTTTTCGTACAAAGTTTTCAACCCTTTCAAAGGTCTAAAGTAAGGCTGGAAAGGAAATGTAATGGAACTTTTGATGTAGCGTTTAAGGGTATTGCACTTATTTTTGTGGCTTTAGGGCTCCAGCCAAACTTGGGTTTTGCACCTAGTTATAAATGACCCTCGACAGCTTTTGACTGATGTTGTACATCATTGCACTTGAGCCATGCTCTGTGAAAAAGGGTCTTAATGAATCTGGGTAAAGTATCAACCCAAGTCAGCCCGCTTGGACTGTTCAGGCTTACCTGGGCTGAAACTTTTCGCTATTGCTAAATTTTCTGTATATTTAAGGACCAGTCTACCTGATGGTTAAGTTGATTGTATTAAAAACGAGGCTACATGTATTGTTGATCCTTAATTATGTGATGACTTGCTTGGTATCATGGATCACGGAGATGCATTAAACCCCCTTTTGCCAGAGCATGGCTCATTTACATGTTCAACTATTACATTGTAAGGGGGCTATTCAGATTTTCATAGTCAAACCAAACTTGAAAATATTTTATTGCTCAATTTAGTAAGGCAATAGCTGACTAAGAATCAAGAAATAAAGCAAGAAGCAAAGGAAAAACAAATTGATGGTACTTCTTCAATGGACTAGTTAGCCTCTTAACTCTGTACCCTACAACAGAATTTAGAACTTGTCCAAATTCAAAGCAGTTGCAGACGACAAATCCAATTTGGTTATAATGATGAGATTTGTCTCTAAAATAGTAGAAAGCATTGTGGGAAAAGGAAGAAATGCTTGTGATAAGCATTTTATACTTTTATTGCAATGGTTGCAGAAGCTTTTTTCTTCAGGGTCACTAGAACATATAATTGTTTAGTGAAGGATTAAATCTTTATCACATAATCCCGACCTTTAACGACCCTGAGAAAGAAGGATTTTGAAAACATTGTTGGAAAAGGAAAAAATGATGGTAACCAGCATTTTTTCCTTTTCCCACAATGTTTTCTAACCTTTCAGAACAATTAGCCACATTGAAATTGTCGTCTGCAAATGCTTTCAACTTGGACAGGGCTAAACTTTTGGACAGTATTTTCTAAATTCAAAGCAGTTGCAGACGACAAATTAGATTTGGTTATAATGATGAGATTTGGCTTTGAAATGATAGAAAGCATTGTGGAAAAGGAGAAAATGCTTGTGACAAGCATTTTATACTTTTCTCGCAATGGTTTAAGAAGCCTTTTTCTTCAGGATCATTAATTAGAACATGTAATTGTTTGGTAAAGGTTTTCTAGCTTTTGGCTAAAATTTTGTGAAGGCTTGTTGGAATGTCAAGTGATCATGCAATAATATGCATCAGCTACGGCAGAGCTCCAGATAGAGGGAGTGCTTTTGATTTCAAAATTGAAAATATTAATCAACCTCCACTAAACCCTATGTTATGGGTACTCATTAGAATCGTCTCATCGAGACGATTCTAATGAGTACCCACAACATAGGGTTTGGAAGGGAAATAATGGATTTAAAATACTATCACTCCCTC
This sequence comes from Tridacna gigas, assembly GCA_945859785.2. NCBI lineage: Eukaryota > Metazoa > Mollusca > Bivalvia > Cardiida > Cardiidae > Tridacna > Tridacna gigas. Next base: position 61,588,477 of record OX244034.2, on the reverse strand, counting down.
TTACCTGGAGGTCTGACTACGGTATGTAGGATCATATTCATGTAAGAATGATAACAGTATTTTGATCTTGTCAAAATAGAGAAAATACCTAATCCAAAAATGACCATGCTTTTATCTGAGGAGCAAAATTGCACCATTCCTGTTTACTGAATGTAACTGTCCTCTTTCCGAATGCATGCAGGAAAAAAAGTGAAGTTTACATTAGTGTTTAACTCTTTACCACACAATACCGTGTTTTAACGACCCTGAGAAAGAGGCATTATGAAAACATTGTGGGAAAAGGAGAAAATGCTGGTAACCAGCATTTTCTCCTTTTCCCACAATGTTTTCTATCCTTTCCAAAACAAATTTCAAATTTTGAGTCACATCTATTTTGTCGTCTGCAAATGCTTTTAATTTGGACTAGTCTAAAAGTTTGTCGTTTGCTAAAGAGTTAAACAAAAAATAGGGTTCACAGCAAAATAAAATCTTAATTAGCCCCCAAATTGTTGCAGTCGGTAAAACTTTCTACTGGGTCTGTATTCACCAACCATTCTTAAGAACATTCTTAGTCTTATTCTCCAGAATTTTTACTTTAAAAGTAACACAACTTCTGATAAGCGAGTTATTCCTAAAGCACCTTCCTCATTGTTGATAACAAAAAAATTGCCGGCTTCTTTGATGCAATGCATCAAAAAGTTGTCTTCTAGTTTATATTAGAGCGCTTGGTTCTCTCGTTCCTTAGACTGACATCGACACATTTGCAGTGTATCAGAGAAAATAGCGTCGCCCTAGACAAGCAAGAATTAAAATTACCACAAACTCCAGTCGCCTGTTTTTTTCCACCGTCGACTTTTGTTTTTCTTTTTTGTCTCGGCATATTGTATGCACGAGAGATTAAAAACACGTCCGCCCTGTGTAAAGTCAAACTGAAAATGACAGAACGCTGATTTTGATATGTGAAGGGAGTAGGATGCCTACATACGAAAGTCATGTGACATTTTCCCCGTGTTCAGAGAGCATACCGCGACCGCTCTGAAGGTTCAGGAAAGGTTCCGCGAACCTTCTGTATCGATTCCTCTTAGCTTCCGTACATTTTCCTGAGTGTCCGCAATCTGTCCGCGTCGCTGAAGCTTCGGGAGTATACACGGAAGACTCAGGATGTCCTGACGACAACGCGGACAAGATGCCGAAGGTGTAAGGAAATTCATTTCCGCGTCCAAATTTTGCTCTCGATCAAAATTTCGACGCGTACAAAATTGCCGATCCGGAAGGCTCCGAATCAGGCGGAAGCATCTAGGACAACAATAAGAAGCCATCAGGAACATGCGGAAGCTTTGGCGAATATTAAATTCGTTGTCCGCATGCTATCTGCGTATTGTCCTGGCCCTAGTGGACGCCTGATCTAAGATGAATCCAAGTAAAGCTATGACCCTTCCCAAGAGCGAGATCTTCCTCATACCGAATCCTGATATCAAAATTCCAATAAAAGTACCTGTCGAAAGGAAAGGGGCAGTGGTTTTTTGGTAATGCCTCGTAACCTGATTACCTTTACCAACATTACTGCGTCAGATCAGAGACAATCTCAGGTTATGATCTCGAGTTCCGACTTGTTCAACACTTGCCCTGGGGAATGATGGAAGGCATTGCTACATAATTCATTCCTCGGTATCTGCACAGTTTTGTTGAAACGAAGCCAGTCGCTTTGAAATGTTCTTGTCTGTAGCTTTTAAGCATACAGGTAGGTATTGTTAATCGATTTGTTTGCATCATAGTTATTCTTGTTATGCACTATATGGGTTTATAGATCCCATTTTGCAATTTAAACGTGCTCTCTTTAATGTCTAGTTTATGTCCACGAGCGTGTAGAACATATATGGACTGACGTGTCAGCTGGCAATGTCAACCAAGGTAGAATTTGAACACCTTGGGTGTAATCTGTAAGACTGCAGTATTATTAATTTTGAAGCAGTTTGTTGCATGCACAGTCCAAGTTATCAATAAACACTTTTTTTAATGAAACTTTGCCGAACTCATTTAGAAAAACTCTGTAAATAATAGATATTTATTTAGAAATATCCCTTATATCACACGTTAATATAATAAGGAAGCTGTTATCGGGTGAACAAATGGAAACTTGTGTGTGTGTGTGTGTGTGTGTGTGTATATATATATATATATATATATATATATATATATATATAAAACGGGCAGCGCTCTGACAAAAGGGGATTTAATGCATCTCCGTGATACATTATACCAAGCAAGTCATCACATGTTAACGGATCCATAAAATCCATTTTGTCGAGCAACCGACTGAGCTCTGAGGCAGAGTTTTCCCTGGGCATGCAAAACATTTACCAAAAGCAAAAAGCCCACTGTGCAAGGTGACGCAATAAGACCAAATCCAGTAAATATGGCCTATACAGTTGCAGTCCTCGCAATGTTCTCATGAAACTTGTCCAGCATATCTGTGACCCAAAGCAAAAACGGTCTAGCGAACACAAAGGTATTTATGTAAATCCCGACAGCAAGAATAATCCACTTGGACCTAGGAAAAAGATATTGAACAACTATTACAAATTCTCAACGGTTAAGGGATACTTAATGACCTTAAAACAAGTTGAAATTAGGGCTAGCTCATTTTAAAGGCTTTAAGCCTTTATCCTGTAGTAGGTCAACTCCTTAGGTAAGATTTAAAAAAGATAAACCTTTGGTACTGTTAATACCCTGAACTGCATGGCTAAAGCAACTTATAGCATTTGTTACAATGAAATATCTCGATGTTTGTCATAACATCTATTCTGTATCACTAAGATCATAAAGGATGATATTGTATACTATGGATACGTTTTTGAGTACCAGCCATCTTAGGCTAACATGACCAAGGGCATTTCTATCAGTACTTTGATTCAAATAAACTTGTTTCTGGTTCTGCAAAATATTTGTTGTTGTGAGAATAGATATGAGTGTATTAACCGATATGAAGATGTTTCTGAAAAAAAAAAAAAAAAATGAAATGAAAATGTAACCTGAATGGCGATTCATTAATACTTTGTACTTGATGACCTTTTACCTCTAAAACTCGCAAACGCCCCGCTCGCCAATTGGCAGACTTTGACAAAGTGCCCAGGAGACATTGTTAAAGACAGTTAAGAAAAGAAACATGGAGGTAATTTTCAAGTTACCACCGTGTTGTATAAACCGGAAGTGGGTTTCTTGGAAATGTGTTTTACGCCGCAGGGTGACTGCAAATTTATAATCAGTCTCCTCTGAAAGCCGGTTACTAGGTTTTAGCCCATTGGCTCCTTAGCGTGACTCAAGAAGCGTTTGTGGGCAGTGTAGATTAGAACGTGCAGTCTGATCTTGGATCTACACTGTCCGATCTTGGATCTACACTGTCCGATAAAGAGATATGTTTACCTCACAAATAGAGTATCTTTGAAATAGCAAAATTTGGGTTTTTACTATCGGCATGAAAGGTTCTATTCAATTCTTCAGACAGCAGGATTAGGGTTAGTACTTGATACCTATGATGTATACAGCCCTGTAGTCGTCATTCTGTTATGCACCATACCGTGTTTAAAGATAGATATTGTGGTAAAGAGAGTGGGGAATTACACGTGTCGAACATCTCGATTCGACACAAATACTCGTTTTTGAGCCATACCCTGTGAGAAAGGGTGTTTAACGTATCTGCAAAAAAAGTATCAACCCATGTAAGTCTGTGCAGTCTGCCCAGACTGACCTAGTCGAACTTTTTGCCATTAGTAAATTTTCTGCATGTCAAACGACTAGTGTAGCTGAATTAGTCGGTTGTTGGACAAAGTGGATCATCTGAATGGATAATTGTGTGATGACTTGCTCGTATGGTGCATCACGGAGATGCAATAAATGCCCTTCTGCTAGAGCGCTGCTGACTTTACATTTTTACACGTATTAGGAGATATTAAGATTTGTTCTTTGTCAAAATCTTAATTCTTTTTTTTTTTTTTTGAGTTTAGTGAGCGTAAATATTCCAAGTCTGTACTTAAAATCCTTTACCAACCCATCCCATGTTTCCACGACCCAGACGAAGATACCCTTTGAAAACATTAGTGGTAAAGGAAAAAAGGACAGTATCCAGTATTTCTCCTTTTCCAACAATGTTTTCTACCCTGTCAAAAAACTTCAGTCCACTTTTACGACTTTCAGATTTGTTGTATGCAAAACCTCTCTATATGGACGAGTCTAAAATGTATTGTTTGGGAAAGGATTTCAGTCAACACATAGTTGCATACCATGCACATTTTCTATACCAAACCATGCAAAGACTATGTGTCTCTTATGGGGACCCCAGAAAGTCCAGAAAGCATGCAATCCTTATTCAGATAAGTAAGTTGAGGATCACAATGTAAACATTTCATGTGACTTAACCTATTAAAAGTGAAAAGAAACAAATATAACGGTGAATGGAAATACATTTGAATTGAACAATTCATAGTCTTGTCAAACGTTTTCATTGTCTGTCTACCAGTCTTAATCCATTCTAATTAATAAGGACGTCACCAAAGTCGTGTAGTGCAAATTTGCTTCAGGGTGTAATGAGTAAAGCAGATCGTCAGAACAAAAACGAAGTTTATTCTTCAATGGTAATAGTAAAATTGTCTTGACCTCTCAGCGTTCCCGACGTTCCTTTCGATTTCATTTTTCTACTGATAATGGCAACCAAGAAAAGACTTGTCCCGAACACTTGAAATGCAAAGGTTGAGTAAAACACGACATCGTAGGATTGTAACGCATCTCTAATGGCACCTGAAGACAGATATGAAAATGATTTCAGTGCATTAGGTGTCCGTTTTCAAGTCCCTAATCAGTTTCACCTCAGGGGACGATGGGTTGCAGTTCGTTAGTCAATGTATATGTCCGCCTGTTCTTCTGCTCGTCCCCGTCCAGATGCCTAGATAACTTTAAAATTGTAACAGCCATCTAAATGAAACTTTAACCTTGGATGAAAAAATAAATAAATAAAAATAAATAAATAAAAATAAAACACACACACACACACACACACACACACACACACACACACGCTTTGAGACCAAGGTCAATGTTTCATGAAAAGTTTCTTGTAAGTGTTGCTAGAGGTCACTATTCACTGACCACTCGGTAATTTGATACCTTACCCTCCAGATTTACTTCTATCTGAATGAACCATGCTCTGTGAACAGGAGATTAAAGCATCTGCAAAACAATGGACCTATGTCAGCCTGCGCAGTCCGCGAAGGCTGGCCTGGTAGAAACCATTTGCCTTTTGTCAGTTTTCTACGTATTATAGGACCAGTCTACCTCATGATTCAGTCAGTTGTCAGACATAATGGATTTTATGAAACAAGAATTATGAGATCACTTGTTTGGTAAAATGAAGCACGGAGGTACATTAAACACCCTGTTGCCAGAGCATGGCTCATATACACACGCAAAACATAGTGTCAGAAGTAAAACGCTATTTTAGCTAACACCCAAAGCAGTCAATATTACGGTTACTTTTAAAATAGGAAACACCTGAACAATTATAATCGCGTTTAAAAGGTCCTTAACTTGGTAATAGATCTTGATATACAGAATATGTATTAGACATTAAATTTGGAGCTAAGGCAAAAGTTAAAAGCATAACAGAGTATAATAGAAAAAAAAAAAGAATGTTGCTGTAAACCGGTGTGAGATTCCGAACAAGCAAAAACCACGGATTTATACATAAAGGTTTCTCTCAAATCATGCGCACATTATTCTGGTGCACTCATTAAAATGAGAATTGAAAATAAAGCAAGAAGACGTACCACAGATTGGTCCGTACACTGTCACTAGGATACCCAAGGCAGAATACATAAGACCAACACCAACAGAGATGAGCTCCTGATCCAGTATCTGAGCAATAACTATATTTGCTCCACATATCACTCCTGCTATAGCCAGTCCCAAAAATCCACAACCAATCAGTAGGATGAGGGCATCAGAAAATAAAATAAATACGAGTTGTCCGAGAGCTCCACATAGACCGAAAATAATAGGACATAAAAAAGAGCTCACTCCTTTAAATTGCTTGGCTATCCCTGGTAGTATTCTTCCGACGAATCCAACTCCATACATTACAGGAAAAGCAAAAAGCGCTTGGTAGGATGGAAACCTTTTCCATCTTAATATGTCAAGAATGAGTGTATTGAATCCACCTAATGAGCCCATTGTGAAACCTACACCTAAAACAAGAAGTATAAAGGGTGGGCGCATTACTTTGTGTATGTCTATCGCTAATCGCTTCATTTCCATGTAAATAATAGAAATACAAAACTCGGTCGTAGACTTCCTTTGCGTTTGTGTCGTTTTTTTGTGGGATTGCCTTGGTTCGTTAATGGTTTCTTTGGCTCTGTATTGATGGGGCATGGAAAACAAAATGGAAGCCGGCAAACAATTCAAGTATATGCCGCCAATTAGCAGAAAGGTTCCGTTAAGTCCATAATTCTTCAAGAAGAAGTCAAAGAGATAAGGTGTAAGTGCACCTCCTATACTCATCCCCGTATGTTGTATTGCTAGGGCCATCAGCCTCTGAGAGCCAGAAAATGTTTGGCTAATAGCAGTGGTGCTGGAAATAACTATAATTGATGTACCAATACCTGAAAATGATTAATTTAACTCGTTACTAAACGACATAATTTTAGACTAGACTAAATTGAAAGTATTTGCAGACAAAAATAAATGTGACTCAAAAAATGATATTTGTTTTTGGAAGGGGAGGAAACATTGTGGGAATCGGGGAAAATGCCGGTTATCAGCATTTTCTCCTTTTCCCCCAATGCTTTCAAAAGGCTTCTTTATCAGGGTCGTTAAAAGTCGGAATTGTGTGGTAAAGGGTTAACTCGTGTTTCACGAAACAAATTTGACGTAACGACTTTAAAACATCCTTGTAAAATATGGATATTCACAGTTTAAGTTTGATAGATAAATAAATGTGTAAGAACAACAATGTGGAGGAAGAATGCCTACTTCAAACCCACAACAAACTTTCTATAGGAGAAAAATTATTACAATGTAACGTAGTCATTAGCCGTTTTCACGGGAGCCAGTTTAGTTTAAAAATGGTCAATTTAAAAACGGAATGAAAAGTTTTTAGTATCACGACAAGTGCTTTCAATGATACAAAACTTTTGAAGGAAAAAAAACCTATGTCATTCGGTATTCTTTCTGCATAAAGATTTAGACATACATTTTTACTAGAAGGATTACATCGTTATGTACGTTAAACGGTTTGATGTATCCTTGAAAATTGATATTTCGATAATTTGCATCATTTGAAATAAACTGCATTGTGAGGAAGATACATGCAGCGGTGCTCTTGCAAAAAAAGGCTTAATGGATCTCCGTGATCCGTGATACAAAGCAAGTCATCACATAATTAAGGATCCTTAAAATCAATTTTGTATGACAACCGACTGAATCACGAGGTACACTTGTCCTCTGACATGTAGGAATTTTACAAAAGCAAACAGTTTTCCGACCTCGTCAGCCTGCGCTGACTGCGCAGGCTGACCTTGGTCGATACTTTTTTGCAGATGCATTGAGCCCCCTTTTCACAGAGCATGGCTTAAAGATTGGTTGATGGCCATCGCCGATGCTTTGCGTCCAGGTGGAAAACAAGTTGGAAGTCTCTGACTATCAACTAGGTAGTATATTTCACTATAATTCAAACTATCGAGTCTTTGTTTCTCTGAGATCTTTTTAAATACATTAGCGATGTTGTCGAAATGCCTCGCAAATGTATACATCCAAGTATAGATATATAACTTTCTTCGTCCTTGTATTCGATTCGAGCAGTGTGAGAAAATTTGATATCGCGCGAAACCGAAGGTCGAGCGAGATGTCATGTTTTTACGCTACCAGAAGCAAATACAAGCACCAGGAAAATTACTACACTATGATTTTTTTTATTATACACCATGTACTTTCAACAATAAAATATTGCAGTTTTTGACATGTTATTCGAAAACTATAAACAAAGTAAAAAGAAACAAATAATGGATTAGTAAGTAATGAATGGCGGATGAATATCATAGCATAACATTTTGACAACTCAAATTGCAAATCAATGCATGTGTATTCTGTGCACGAGATACGTCACCATGCCATATTTTTGAACTGTATTTGACAGTGTAGATACGGATTGTGTGGTTTTTTTTTTTTTTTTTTTTGTCGTGTGTGCTATTTTTTCCGTGAGCGGCGTATGCATTCTTATCCGGAATAATTACACGTATATCATAAAACATACTATATCTTCAAAAAAGTTACAACGCCGCACTAACCGAAAACACGTGTTCCGAGCTGGTCAAATTTAGTGCATGCGCAACAGAGTTCATAATATAGTACCTGCTATTACGCTGATGCAAATATAAAGGTGCATTATCGACGTCGCCCAAAAAGACAAGATAAATCCCATAGAAGCCATAATCCCTCCAGTCAGTGAGATGCTCCTCAGTCCGAATCTTGATATCAATATTCCAGTAAAAATACCTGTTAGAAATAGAGTGGTGGTGGTATTAATGAATGTTAATTAAGAATTAGGGTATACAATAAATATGTTTTGATATCTGATCGATGCTAAATGGTATCCGTCCTCGGTAACTCTATGGCCACATCGCATGCCCCGGGTTCAAATTCTGGTGATTAGCGGAGTTCGCTTTGGAACTACCCGTATTACGGCGAGAGTACTAGTAAAGGTTTCTAGGAAGCATTCATCAAGAGCAATTGATATGAACTGTAAAACTTGCTTCACAGTCATTATATGATAAATATAAATTTAAACTAGAACTGTTGCAAAGTGGACAAATACCTCCCACCAGCACTTTGTCACGGAAGCAGCAGTCACAGAACGGAACTGATTTTCAGAACGAAGACCACCAGTGACCTTGACCTTTGACCCATGTGACCAAAAAATAATAGAGTACCTGCTTGGGTCATGAGTAACAGTTGGATAAAGTTTCAGGGTCCTAGGTCAAACAGCTATTGAGATAGAGAACGTAAACGATGTTCAAAGAAAGTTTACCTGTGACTTTGACCTTTAACCCATGTAACCCCAAAACAATTGTGTGCCTCCATGGGTCATGAGCAACACTTGTAGGAAGTTTCATGATCCTATGCCAAACAGCTATTGAGTATGAGCACGGAAACAATTTCAGACAAGGTTCACCGTGACTTTTTACCCATGTATCCCAAAACAATAGGGCACCTTCTTGGGTCATCAGCAACACTTGTATAAAGTTTAAGCGTTCTAGGTCAAACGGCTTTTGATTTAGAGCACGGAAGCTAAAACAAGACGGACGGATTAACGAACGGATGGACGGACAAACGGAAGGACAGACAGACATGGTGAAACCAGTATACCTCCGTCTACTTCGTAGGTGGAGGATATAATTAAACAATTGATATACAGATGTATTACAGTCTTCAAAATCGGGTGAAGGGGAACAGAGGAAGGGAAAGTAAGCACTGTATGTGACTTGGGATTCAGTGCAATGACAGTCTGTCACTTGGCTCTTAGAAATTGTGTTCACACGGTCAGTCAAGCTGGTGCTTTTGCATTTTTTGATAGTTATTATAAAAAATTAATATCCAGCTATTTGTTTGTTATACGACCATATCAAGGACACGTACACGTTCGCTTTCACTGTATGTGCGCTGTGAACCTTATCTAGAGCAATGGGGATACCTTGATCACCTGACCGTGCTAAATATACAGATACTTTTGTTCCAAACCAATGTCAAATCTATTCGATTACTCAGTGTTAGAAACATGTTTTCTCAACGAAAAATGTATGAACAGTTTCTTTATAGACATTTTTATGAAATCATGTCAAGGTTTGGTAACAAAGTCGACTATAATATTCCTTATCCTTAATTTAAAATGGGACGCTGAGAAAAGAAATTTGTACAAGTTTGTAAGCGATTAATAGATCTGAGGCGACTGTACAACCATAAGTTTCTCAATGAGCCATTTTAAATGTGTTTTTCTCTCAGCATAACTGCCATGTCCGATAATTACCTCAATGAATCAAAGTGAATCATCAAATTGAATTATATATATCACAAGGACGCAATTATCTCAAAGAGTAAGACTTAAAGGGTTTAAGAAAATATGTCATCAAAATTTACAAATGCACTGTTAAAAGAAGTCTCCATACCGGAACTAAGACCAAATCCAATTAATATGGCGTGTACCATTCCAGTCCTTGATATAGTCTCACGAAATTTGTCTAGCACACCGTTGAACAGGGAACCAAAAGAAAACAGCGTGGCGAACACAAATACGTTGGCATAAAACCCGCCAGCAAGAACAACCCATTTGAACCTTGATAAAAATAAAATGAAAATATTACGATTTGAAAGCTCTCCACAGATCACTGATAACCACGAAAAAAGTAAAATAATGGTGATATGAGGCCAAGTCTTTATTCTTATGTAAATGTCTTAGTGCTCTCAGGGGCTTCATTATATCTTTAAAACAGTGGGAGAAAATAAGAAAGCTCCTTAAATCGTAACAATCGCCACGTCTCTTTCATCTGTAATTACCGTCAAAGCAGCATATTTTCCTCTCATGCAAAATTCATGTCAGTATCGGTGGTACATGTTTGACATACGATGTACATGTACCTCTATATAATAGCATATCTTTTATAGATACATATAAGTCTTCACTCCCTTCAATAATGTGATGCCTGCAAAAAAGTTTTTCTTTGCTTCATGATAATTTTAGAATTCGTCAGTATCAATCATCCTTGAGGACTTTAAATTGTACTCAAACTGCATTCACCAGATGTCTGTCATACACATTTGCGCTGGTCACATGATTATATTAGGAATACGATGTATCGCGTATCGTGGTTGACAGGACATTATCCATCTTGTGGTATAAGGCCAATCATCATCTTCACATGATAGTTAAATTGAGATGTGGGTTGAGAATGCGATAGGATTATTTTCGGATAAAACATGAGGACGTTAGGAGGGGTTAATGCGAAAGTACCGGTATTCCATCTGCATTTCGAAAAATTTTACAGGTATGGAATAAAAACTTCTCATTTCTGTAAAAGCATTGCTAGATCATCTTGTTTCGATTATTGTGTTAATCCATTCGCACAGTTCAACACAACATATCTAAACAAGATGATCTAACACTGCTTTTCGTAGAAATAAAGTAGTTTTTTCCCATTTCTGTAAAATTTTCCAAAACGTGGATGGAATAGGTTCGCATTCACTAATCGACTGAACAAAAAAAAAAGTATTCACTAATTAGTCGGAAATGCGGCTTAAACTGCTGCGCTATTTTACGAGACTATTGAAGGTGTCGTCATTCTGAAATACTTTGCTAGCGGTAGATTTGATCGCATATTTCTGTTCTCTCGTCTTCTCTCTACGCTTCAGACTCTTTCAGATCAGAGATATGAAAACCACCAAATGTGTTCCGTTTTTCGGTAAACCTCTTCTCTAATGCAAAGTTTGTAATTTGCTTCCTTATCACATGAGCATTAGATGTAATGAAAAGAGACCTGAAACTATAAAGTCGGCATTTTTCTGCCAACATGTTATTGTATCATACATTACACAAGTTGTCAACAATTCATTTTACCCTAACCTCTTCATCAGACGACAAAAATTTACACTTGTCAAGAATATTCTGCGGAGTGCTGGTAAAAGAAACTCCAGGAAAGCGATAGGTGCACTGGCCTCCGTGATATAACTGGTATAATATTGAAAACGGCGTTAAGCACCATACAATCAATCAGTCAATTACACTTGTCAAAAGTGAAAGCAGTTGCAGACGACATGCTCAAATGATAGAAAAGGTCTCTGAAAGGACAGACACCATTATGGGAAAAGGATAAATTGCCGGTAACCAGCATTTTCTCTATTTCCCCGAATGTTTTCAAAAGACTTCTCTATAAGGACGTTAAAACTCTAGATTATTTGGGTAAGTTTAGAACATGTCTCTTTTGCACAGACATGTTCATTAAACTTCATCCCATTAAACTTATGGTTTAACAGTGGTACACCTTTCGTAGGTCCGTTTTTGTTTTCGCTTCAAAGCTTTACGACGCAGTAATAAAACAGCAAGATGTAAAAACTGTCCTTTTCTAATATTTTTCTTTACTTCAGAAAAGTATAGCGGGGAGCAGGACCCTGCGTATACACTCTGTTCCAACGGGCATTTTAGATTTCTTAAGGAATGCAAAAAAAAAAAATATTGGTAGTGTGAAAAATAAAATTGGAAACGTGGTGGATGTTGCAGAACTAACCGTGTTTTTTAAGCCGTTTTACCCTGAATACAGTTTTCCAAATATAAAAAAAAATCTTTCGTTTATTGCGTTAAGTACTGAAAGTTAGCTTCTCGAACTTGTTATAGCTCACCTGATGCGCACGCAGATCAAATAAAGATATCAATCAATGAAAATACATATGAGCCATGCTCTTGCAAAAGGGGGCCTAATGCATGTCTGTAAAGCATGATTCCAAGCAAGTCATCACAGTATTATGAATCCATAGAATCCAGTTTGTCTAAAAACTGAAGGAATCATGAGATACTCTGATCCTTGGACATGCAGAAAACTGACTATTAGCGAAAAGTTTCGGCCCAGGTCAGCCTGCGCGGACTACGCAGGCTGACCTGAATCGATACTTTTGGCAGATAAATCAAGACCCTTTTTCACAGAACATGGCTCATATCTAATATCAATGATATCCGCACTGTTAGATGAAACCTGTTGACGTGTTTTAGCTGTTCAAATTATCACACAACTATGGTCTAGTGTAAATTATTATTGTTTAATACTGCAATTATATTACGAATGCAATTGTAAACATTTTGTCTTCCATTCTTTGATAGGAAGTTTCAGGAACGTGGGATACATATTTCTTTTTTCCTAATGGAGCCTATGTTGTGGGTACTCACAGGAACTGTCTTAACCAGGCAATTGTAGTGGCCCTCAAAATACGAACTACAAGATTATATTAGGGACATGGTTGATCTATTGTCACTGAATCTCAAACGTTTCCCCAGCTGTACCCTAGACTGTTGTGAATGGTATAGGTCGGAAAACAACATATTAAGTAAAGACTGATTTATCTTTTAACTAACCGGATATCCATGCAATAACACCCATGCGATATTATTTTTGATATACCATGAATATTTATAGATTTTTGATATACCACGGATATTTATGGAACAGTAATTTCCAGTGACTCCGCCCCCATCACCGTTTTTGAATGAAATGTCTTCCAAAAATAGTAACGATTACTACAGAAAGCCCGCGAAAAAAGAACGATGTCATGGTATGCGCGCTACGTTCCGATGATTTGCCTACGTAATTCCTGCCCGTGACGTCATTTGAATGCTTGTTTACCGCGTCTTCTAAAATAGAATAATCCAAAGCGGTCTCAATCGCAGTTTTCGGACGTTTAATTACTATGATAAAGTACTATACTGATACGTGGGTAATGCAGTTTTAAAATGGGGGTTCCGATATAAATAAACTTTCAACATGTATTTGTCAGAAACATTTTTCACATCGTTTTCACGATGATTACAAATCAGACGTTAAAAGATAAATAGAATACGTACATACTGTTGTCATAGATCAAAAATATCTAACTCGGTTGTGAGAGCTGATAACTGTCTCGCCAAGGCTTGGGAATTATCAATTCTCCCAACCGCGTTACATATTTTTGATATACGACAACCCTATCTACGTATTCGCTATTTCATTTTTAACTAACCGGATATCCATGCAATAACACCCATGCGATATTATTTCTGATATACCACGGATATTTATAGATTGTTGATATACCACGGATATTTAGAGAAAACATTAATTTCCAGTGACTCCGCCCCCATCACCATTTTTGAATAAAATGTATTCCAACAATAGTAACGATTGCTACAGAAAGCCCACGAAAAAAGAACGATGTCATAGCATGCGCGCTACGTTCCGATGATTTGCCTACGTAATTCCTGTCCGTGACGTCATTTGAATGCTTGTTTAGCCCGTCTTCTCAAATAGATTAATCCAAAGCGATCGCAATCGCAATTTTCGGACGTTTAATTACTATGATAAAGTACTGTATACGTGGGCAATGCAGTCTTAAAATGGGGGTTCCGATATAAAAAAAAACTTTCAACATGTATTTGTCAGAAACATTTTTCACATCGTTTTCACGATGATTACAAATCAGACTTTAAAAGATAAATAGAATACGTAAATAGTGTTGTCATAGATCAAAAATATCTAACTCGGTTGTGAGAACTGATAATTGTCTCGCGAAGGCTTGGGAATTATCAATTCTCCCAACCGCGTTATATATTTTTGATATACGACAACCCTATCTACGTATTCTCAATTTATCTTTTAACTAACCGGATATCCATGCAATAACACCCATGCGACATTATTTTTGATATACCACGGATATTTATAGATTGTTGATATACCACGGATATTTAGAGAAAACATTAATTTCCAGTGACTCCGCCCCCATCACCATTTTTGAATGAAATATATTCCAAAAATAGTAACGATTACTACAGAAAGCCCGCGAAAAAAGAACGATGTCATAGCATGCGCGCTACGTTCCGATGATTTGCCTACGTAATTCCTGTCCGTGACGTCATTTGAATGCTTGTTTACCCCGTCTTCTCAAATAGATTAATCCAAAGCGATCGCAATCGCAATTTTCGGACGTTTAATTACTATGATAAAGTATGTATACGTGGGCAATGCAATTTTGAAATGGGGGTTCCGATATAAAAAAAAACTTTCAACATGTATTTGTCAGATACATTTTTCACATCGTTTTCACGATGATTACAAATCAGACGTTAAAGGATAAATAGAATACGTAAATAGTGTTGTCATAGATCAAAAATATCTATCTCGGTTGTGAGAACTGATAATTGTCTCACCAAGGCTCGGGAATTATCAATTCTTCCAACTTCGCTACATATTTTTGATAAACGACAACCCTATGTACGTATTCTCAATTTATCTTTTAACTAACCGGATATCCATGCAATAACACCCATGCGATATTAATGCAATTTTAAAATGGGGGTTCCGATATAAAAAAAAATAATAATAAAAACTTTCAACATGTATTTGTCAGAAACATTTTTCACATCGGTTTCACAATGATTACAAATCAGACGTTGAAAGGTAATTAGAACGCGTACATAGTGTTGTCGTAGATCAAGAATATCTAACTCGGTTGTGAGAATTGATAATTGTCCCGCCAAGGCTCGACAATTATCATTTCTCCCAACCTCGTTAGATATTTTTGATATACGACAACCCTGTGTACGTATTCTCTATTTATATCTGTCTTTTATTCTCATTGTTATCTTTCTCCACTTTTGATTTTTTAATCCACCTTGAAACTGCAGAACTTGGGTCATCCTAATCCTATTTAAGATTTTTGTCAATATACATAGATGTATTATAATCAAGCCTCTCCCAACTGGTACTAATTATTGCTTCTTACTGTAGTTGTCGTTTTACCTGTTTATTATCTATTTGTGTAATTGATTCGATATTGAATAATGTTTATTAAATACCGCACAGTGTTCTAGATTGGTAGGATTATAAATATTTGGATACTGTTGTAGATCTACTGTTCTAGTGAGGAGTAGAGGTGGTCCTAATTTCCTCATTCCACAATTTATTTCTCCAGCGCCTTTCACGACTATAGTTGCCTTGCAGCCAGGGTAGATCAATATAAGACTAAACAAATTGAGCAGTATGATCTATGGCCTACACTACAACTAGATCTACGCTTTACTGAAACATTATGGGCTCAAAGAAATCTTGAAATTGGAATTTTCTAGGTCTTATTCCTAGACTGAGGGTGTCTGTGGGGTTGGTCCAGGGCCCCAATGGTCCCATAAAATAGGGGAACTTATTGTTTTAAGTCCTTTTGCCATAATACTCTCCTCTTTGCCAAAGTATTTATGAATATGTGTAAATTCCTTTTATCATCATACTGCCAGAGAGTCTACAGTACTTGTAGCAAAGGATGATGATTTATCGACACATGTATACTTGTTTCTACATCAAATTATTGTGAAATATTTTATTTGAGGGCAAACGACTGTTGGTTTGTATGTGTCATAAATTGTGGGCCGGCGGCCTAATTTATAAATAAACTCTCTGAGTCCTGAGCTCTCTCTCTCTCTCTCATCCAGAGTTTTCAGTGATTACGTGAAATAGTAACTTGTTTACTGTTCACATCCATGCACTATTGTTGTACCTGTATTCAATTTTGACATACCCCTCCATACTTCTTCGTTAAAATGATGTCTGTGTATTCATAGGCAGGCCAGGATCAATAGTAGGTCGCCCTAGATCCGTAGCTTAACATATTTATTTTGCATATAACGGCTAATTTTAGTGTTTGACGGCTTTTCCATTCAATTCATCTTAACCATCTTCGTATAATCATTCTCACGAGGTTGTATGTTTTTACCATTAGAACGGCATGTTAGTTAAATAAAAAAACAAGCGGTAGTTCAAACTGTATTATTCAAATGCAGTTTTACGCCCTTCGATTTCACAAGTTTAGTTTACTATGACCCGGACCAAAAGTTAAACCTGGAGGCTTTCTTAATTTCAGTTTAGCCTAACCGCAAGTTTAACTCTTTACCAAACGACAAAATTTTAGGCTTGTCAAAATTGAAAGCATCTGCAGACGACATATTAAATGTGAATCAAAAATTTAAATTTGTTTTGGTAAGAGCAGAAAACATTGTGGGAAAAGGAGAAAATGCTTGTTATTTTACCTGCATTTTCTCCTTTTCCCACAATTTGTTCAAAAGCTTTCTTTCTCAGGGTCTTTAAAAGTCGGGATTGGGTGGTAAAGAATTAAATTATCCGCGAAACACTTGAAAAAAGAAACCTGCAAAGGGGCAGGTTTTAGCTTCGGTTACTAGTGAAACTCATGAATCATTTCACTTTACAAAGAGAAGATGGCAGGCAACATTCTGTTTTGGGTCAAATATGCCGGAATGCGGATTAACCTGTGCAGGACAACTTTGGTGATTTTGCTGGGGATAATTTATCCGACGAAAAATATTTGGGTACAATTTGGTCTGATCAATATAATAGCATATTTTCCAATGTTTTTCCCTTTATCTTATCTTCTTAAAAATCAGACTATCACGATGTATAAAAATACTTTTGAAAGTACTGTGGCGACATTGCTCGAAACAAGGAATTCCTCCTTTTCCCACAATGTTTTCTTTTTCGTCGAAAATCTTCTACACAACGTATCGAAAAAGGGATTAAATTATTCCTATGCTTTTGACCATGGACAGATTACAAGTCTAATGTTGTTAGGATAACTAGCCATAATATTTAACCGACCAAATCGTCCTACATCCAAAGAAGACACAACCTTTACCAGCATCTCTGACGTACAGTGGCAAAACAAGGTAAACGATGACCGAAGTTATTATCAAATTTGAGCATTGTTAACATTTATCGTTCCGTTTGCAACCAAGGGTTGCAGTTTTGGACAGTGCAGACAACAGTCAGCCTACACATCTTAGTCTATACCTTCCGCTACTTAAGCGATTTGTTTTAAAACAGATTCGGGTAAAATGAAATTGTCCAGGTAAAGAAAATAACCGGAACGTTCCTTTTTTTCAAAAAGATATGATATTTAAAGTACGACAGTCAAATACATGTACATATCCAATGCCGATAAAGGGCCTTCATGTATTTTTTTCTTATAATACAAAACAAGGACAGTTTAGTGCAGGACTGGTACAAAATTACCATGCAACCTGATCTTAATCTTGGCCTCACACAAAATTAATGCAAACAATGTAATGCACTGTCATGGAAGGCTTTCATGGTTGACTATTTTGGATAGACACGCTTCTTTCACCCTTTACAAGATAAGCCTTAGTTATTTAGGCTCTTCGGTGGAACAATTTTGAAAACATTGTGAAAAAATGGAAACAAATATCCACACCTAGCAGTTTTCCAAAATGTTTCCAACTCTTCCGGAGACAAAATCCATCATTTCAGCAACAATTATTTTGACTTCTGCAAATGCTTTCAATTGGGACGATATCAAAATTTTGTCGTCTGGTATAGAGTTAAACACATGTTCTATATAGGTTATGCAACTGTCTTGTCTTATTATGGAGTTTACATCCAAACGGATACTTTAAAAACAGATCGATCAATATTTGCTGTCTTATCTTGGTCAACATATTTTCGCATTTTTTCTGTATTATCTGATTCTACTTTAATAATAATGATGATCTAGTCAAAAAGACACAAAAGCATGTAAAGGCACTTTTTGTTGATTCACCAGCAGCAGATCTTACTGGACAGCGGCGCATTCAAACCTGTATATGGGCTCAACCGCGTATAATTACGTGCAGGGTACGTATTCGCCAACCACTCCTGAGGATATTCTCAGTCTTATTCTGCAGAATTTTCTAAATTTGAAAGTAACACAACTTCTGATTGGCTTAACTATTTGGTTTAGCCAATCGGAAGTTGTGTTACTTTCAAAACTAGAAAATTCTGGAGAATTAGACAAAAAACACGCTTAGGAATGCTTGGTGAATACGCACCCAGACCTGTGTTGTTGCAGACAAAACCGGGGCGCTGAACAAAATCAACCCATCGTGTAGTCCTACCACGAGGATAGCTTTACACAATTTGTTTATTAAAACCTAATCTGGATAGACTTGGCTGGGTAGACTCTCGCTTAACTAGTTTTATAAAAAAAAAAAAAAAGGCTTAAAACCCTAGTCTTCCCAGACCTGAGTTAGACCTTGTTCCAGTCTTAAACTTTTAATATGCAAACCGGCCCATAGCGTTTACACTCTGAACACTAAGTTTGCATATCTTTTGCAATTCAATTACATGCAAATATTGACTTTTCAAATGGTGCATTAAACAAAATAACCTGTACGATGTAGTCTCATCAGCCACATGTTTATGTATAGTTACATAACTGAAGTGTGCCCTCAGAAAATGGGGCTTTATGCGTCTTCGTAATTTATTATACCAAACCATTCGGTGCATAATATAGATCTATTTTATCAAAAGACCGGACGTAAAATAAGGGAGAATGTCCATAGGCACGTAGAAAATTTTCTCACAACAAAAAGCTTCGAACTATTTTAGCCGCGCGGACTTGGCAAATAGACATTAAACCCCTTTTCCGGCGCAGAGCATGGCTCATTTTTTCCCTTGCTAAGGACAACTTGTACAAATGTATTGGATTCAAATTCACATTGGTTGTCCATATTTTACAAGGCTGATTGTAAAATTTTCCGTATATCAAACTTTGTTGGATGTCAAACGATTACTCTGTATTTCTGATCCCATAATGCAATGTGTTAAATTGTCACACCTGTTTATGAGGTACCAAGAAAAAAATGCATTTCATACTTGTCCCACTCAGCATAGATTTATGAATATGTTTAACATCTAACAGTTATCATAAATTTGGCCAAATATATTTATTTTGAAAATAAATGTAGACTATAGATCTTAACCAGGATGCACAAATATGCATATTGGAGAACCTATGTATTTTTAAGTGTAATTGGTTTACCGTTTATGAGTAATTAGATATACTTTAATACCATATGTACATGTATTTCGTACCACATGTACTTGTCTTTCGATAATGTCCTTTGCAATTTTATTTCTCAATCAATTATAACATTTATCATACAGTATACTATTTACTACCTCTCTCTCTCTCTCTCTCTCTCTCTCCTGTTTTCCTTCTTCATTTTTTTCCTCTTCTTTTTAAATTTACCTACATATATTTTCATACATTTATTACCTATAATTTAGGAAATTATAAACTTTTAGAAACTTATGCTGCGTACTAATACAGATAGTTTAAATGTAACAATCTTGTTTCTGACGAATTTATAACTTATGAGCAAAGTCTACGAACCAGTTTCTCTCCGTATGTACCATTTTAACAACCATAGCTTACACGATAACTTAAAGGATACAAGGCAATTATATAACTCGTATCTGTCTGCGAAACGATGCACTCAATTTTAAACTTTACATTCTTTGTCACCTCCACCATGTGACTTTTTTTCATCTTGTAACAGGCCAGCGTTGAACACGTTATGAAAGAAAGATAATTGCTCGGGAAAAAAAGTATTTTTTCGTTTTCATAAAATAAACATTAGCTCATACAGATTGCCTATTTTGTAAAAGGGTATTTTCTTTTTGACTTAGGCCTATTCATTTAGGAAGTAAAGGAATTGCTGAATAAACAAATCAACGAAACTAAATCTTGTTTCTAGGCATCTTCATTGATGTGATATTGATGTACAGTAAGCCATGAAAAGCATCTTTTACCAATACAGATGTATTTGCGGTCAGCGACGATCAATGTCAGAATACGTGCAGTCTGATAATTGGTCTAAACTGTTCGCTTTCCTTTGACAAATTAGGGAAAAGCAACTTTGAACTTACCGTTTTCGAGTCTTATTTCTAGACTTAAAATATCTGTTCGCTTGATTCGGCGCTCTATGGGTGTATTGCTCATCATGAAGAGCAAATACCGAGATCAGACGGCACGAACGTGTAGACTGGTCTTTCCCTACCATGATCACGGTAACAAGGGATAAGAGCTATGTTCTGTGAGAAAATGGGCTTAACACATCTGCAAAAAAGGATCGACCAAGGTCAGCCTTCGCAGTCCACGCAGGCTGCTCTGTATCGAAACTTTTTGCTATGGCAAATTTTCTGCAAATGACCATTCTACCTCATAATTCAGTTGGTTATAAGACCAAATAGATTTTATGGAACCATAATTATCTGGGCTGCCTTTCCCTAAACTGCGTACGGTCGAAATTTGCATACACAGTTAAGGTAATCAAGAGTCAAGTCTGAAATCAAGCTTCACTAGGCTGTACAACTTTAGAATTTGAGTAAATATTTGTATATAACTTTACGCCAGCTTACCTTTGGGCAAAGCAGGGTTGAGATTTCCAAATAATTTGCGTAAATCTGCGCAGTTAAGTGAAAGGCAGACCTGGTGACTTGCTTGATATCATGCATCACGGAGATGCACTTAACCCCTGTTTGCCTTGGCATGACTTACAAGGGTTAAACATTCATACTTTTATTTAATGTTACATAAAGAACTTTATCACGTTCACTGTCATAAGTGATAGTTATGGTGGGCACGAAAGTTATCATTTTGTTGTTAACCCTTATCCTCCGACGGCTGTTCATCAACCATTCTTAAACTCATTGTTACTTCTTTCAACATCGACAATGAGATTAAGTAGGAGGAATACGGGCCCGGGCGATTTTCCGTTGTGAAGAGAAAAGGTCAAGGTCAGTCTAAACCACCTCACATTCGATCTGGATAAGCAGTCAGTTTATTCCTTCTTTACCACAATTAAAATCAATCATTTGATCACATATGTAGATTTGTTTAAAAAAAAAAAGTAGACCTTAATAAACAGGAAGTTTCATGTAATTTGGTATCGATTTGCTCTTCTCGATCTTATTTGTCACAGCTATACCAATCTACCAATCAAAAACAATGGTTGTCTTTTTTTTTAATCATTTACATCTTTACCAAACACAAAAATATACACTGGTCCAAACTGAAAGCATTTGCAAACGACAAATTAAATGTGGTTCAGACGATGGATTTGGTTCTGAAAGGTTAGAAAACACTGTGGGGAAAGGATAAAATACTTCTCCTTTTCCCACAGTGTTTTCTTCAATAGGTGCCATAAACAATCTTGAATCTTGAATTGTAGAATTTAATTGCCATTAGATATTTTTGATGGAAACACAAAACGGAAGAGAGAGAGAAATAGAAATTGGACGCAGAAATACAAGTAGAATAACTGTGATAAACTCATAGAAACAACGATGCAATTTCAACACAGAAAAATAGTAATGAGCCGTGATAAAACAGAGGAAAACGTTGAAAATGAAGAGAAGAAAAACAAATGCTGTACTCTTCATATATGTGTAAGAATTTAGAACTTTTCAGTTTTATCCTTTTAGCGCAAAAAAGTGAGGATATATTTAGTTAGTGAATCAACCCAAATAGCCAGATTACTACAAGGAACATCGGGCGGTGTGCCTTCGACCCCACGTACAGCGCAGTATGATATCACTTTTACAGTTTGCGGTAAACAAGTGGAAAAAGATGAGGCAATGTGAGACAGTGTTACTTCAAGACAATGACTACAGTATAATGAGTCGGACATTTTCTTAAGATGTTTATCCTGTTTTTAGCTCACCTGAGCACAACTTGCTCAAGGTGAGCTATTGTGATCGCCCTATGTCCGGCGTCCGTCGTCCGTCAACAATTTCTTTAAACATCTTATTCTCCTAAACCACTGGGCCAATCTTAATGAAACATGGCAGGAATGTTTCTTGGGTGAAGCTCCACCAAAGTTGTTCAAAGAATTGAATTCTACCCTTAACGCTGGTTGCAATGGCAACAAAAAGGAAAAAAAAAAAAAAAAAAAATGCAAAATCTTTGAAAATCTTCTTCTCTGAAACTTAGGCGTAGAGCTTTGATATTTGGTATGTAGCATCTCCTAGTGGACCTCTACCAAGTGTGTCAATACGATGCCCCTGGGATCAAAACTGGCCCCGCCCCGGAAGTCACAAGTTCGAACATAGGAACAAGGAAGGAAAACTTTAAAAACCTTCTTCTCTAAACTTAGAAGGCATAGAGCTTTGATATTTGGCATGTAGCATCTCCTAGTAGACCTCTACCAAGTTTGTTCATATGATGCCCTTGGGCTCAAAACTGGCCCTGCCCCGGAGTCACAAGTTCGAACATAGGAACAAAGAGTGAAAACTTTAAAAATCATCTTCTCTGAAATTGGGAGGCGTAGAGCTTTGCTATTTTGGTATGTAGCATTTCCTAGTGGACCTCTACCAAATTTCTTCATATGATGCCCAAAAGGTCAAAACAGGCCCTGCCCCGGGGATCACGAGTTCGAACATCGGAACAAAGAAGGAAAACTTCAAAAATCTTCTTCTCTGAAACAGGAAGGCGTGGAGTTTTGATATTTGGTATGCAGCATCTCCTAGGGGACCTCTACCAAGTTTGTTCATATGATGCCCTTGGGGTAAAAACTGGCCCTGCCCCGGGGGTCACAAGTTCGAACACAGGAACAGAGGAGGAAAACTTTAAAAATCTTCTTCTCTGAAACTGGAAGGCGTAGAGCTTTGATATTTGGTATGTAGCATCTCCTAGTAGACCTCTACCAAGCTTGTTCATATGATGCCCTGGGATCAAAACTGGCCCTGCCCCGGGCGTCACAAGTTCGAACATAGGAACAGAGAAGGAAAACTTTAAAAATCTTCCTCTCTGAAACAGGAAGGCGTGGAGCTCTGATATTTGGTATGTAGCATCTTCTAGTAGACCTCTACTAAGTTTGTTCATATGATGCCCCTGGGGTCAAAACTGGCCCCGCCCCAGGGGTCACAAGTTAGAACATAGGAACAAAGAAGGAAACCTTTAAATTTCTTTTTCTCTTAAATGGGAAGGTGTAGAGCTTTGATATTTGGTATTAAGCATCTCCTAGTGGACCTCTACCAAGTTTGTTCCAAGGATGTTGCTTGGGTCAAAACTGGCCCAGCCCCGGGGGTGACAAATTCGAACATAGGGACAAAGATGGAAAACTTTAAAATTCTTCTTTGAAACTGGAAGGCGTAGAGCTTTGATATTTGGTATGTAGTGATTCACTTCTAAGTTTGTTTGCCCATCTAAGCACAAGAGTTCAAAATTGGGTCATCTTGGGTCATAAACTAGGTCACTAGGTCAAATTACAGAAATACCTTGTTTGCACTCTCTGGAGGCCACATTTATTGCTCAAATGACCTGAAATTTGGCCAGAATGTTTGTCTTGATGAAATATCAAATGAGTTTGGATTTGGGTCACCTGGGACCATAAACTAGGTCACTAGGTCAAATTAAAGAAATACCTTGTGGGCACTCTAGAGGCCACATTATTTGCTCAATTGCCTTGAAAATTGGTCAGCATGTTTGTCTTTATAAAATCTCACATGAGTCTGAATTTGGGTCAACTGGGTTCATAAACTAGGTCACTTGGTCAAATTAAAGAAATACCTAGTGGGCACTCTAGAGGCCCCATTTTTTGCTCAATTGACTTGAAAATTGGTCAGAATGTTTGTCTTCGTGAAATATGAGTTTGAAATTGGGTCACCTGGGGTCATAAACTAGGTCACTTGGTTAAATTAAAGAAATACCTTTAAGGCACTCTACTCGGGTTAGCGATCCAGGGCCATCATGGCCCTCTTGTATATGTAAATATGCCTCGACGGCTGAAAATACTATCTACCGTTCAAAGCTCGGCAGAATTTTGTCCTTTAGGCGTGACTAAGTAAACCGATGGTATTGATCAAAGATTAGAATGGACGTTCTGAGCGATTCTTATCTTGATCTTTGCCGTCCGCAAAAGTCTCATGTTTTCGCCTCTGGTGCTGAAAGGGTTAGCGGCTTTAAGAGAGCGTTTTGAAACGATCAACGGAACTCGCCATTGTTTGTTGACTAATCGATCGGTCTTAAATGGTTAACCCTCAGGCAGCTACGCGCGACTCAAGGACATTTTGAAGACAGCGTAGATCAAGATCAGACTGCACAGAACGTGTAGTCTGATCTTCGATATACACTATCCGATAAAGAGATATTTTCTCCAAAACATTTCCTATGCAATAGCAAAAATTGGATTTTTACACTATGCTTGAAAGTTTCCTTTCATTTATTTAGCAGGTTAAGGGTTAAGAGGCATAATATCCGACGCGACTTTGCATTTTAGATAAAATTTCATCAAACAAGTCTAGAAAAAAAATCAATCTTCAGCAAGCCTTTGGCGAACTTAAGATTTTGTTTTTTGTAGACAAGTAAATGAATTTTTACCTATAAAGCCTCCGAACGTCAGATTTTCCTTTTATTACACACCTGTACCTACAGACATATAGGTTATGATACGTCAAAAAAAAAAAAAAAAAAATACATGAAGCCTATTCGCTTCCTTGAAAGGTGTGTACATGCACGCATGGCGAAATACAGTTCCAAGGAAAATTGCATATCATAAGTTTGTTTTTTAAACTATAACAGTAGTGAAATTCGAGCAATTTTATACAAATGAGGAGTATTATTGCAGAGCTTTGACCAAATACATCACTGTTTGTTTATCTCAAACGTTTGCAAGATAACATTTATTATGGCTTTGTCACACTGAAAACTAGGATAGACGCGTGATAAAAGGTCTGTTTTAATTAACTGGGCATCAAAACAGACAATCGAAGATCAGACTGCACCAGTGCCGGGATCTGAACTAACAGCTCTCTATTATCGTGATAACGCAGTGTATCTGAGGCAAGCTAAACCTTCACTATACTGCAAGAAAACGATTGACGGATACACTCATAGCTTACGACTTTTTCTTTTAACATAAACATCTCGATGCCTTAGAATAACGAGGTCTAGAGCGAAGAAGTACTTTTATTAGGAAAATTGGAAAAAAAAATATTACTACAGTACCCGTAGCATTTTCACCAATGATCCTTTACATCGCCTGTAATAAGCAACATGAAAGCGTTGTCTCTACTTTCATTTATGTCGTACGTCCACGTGACAAAAAATTAAATTCTCAATTTTCTGTGGAAGACGGTTGTTGGGGATGAGTTAAACTTAACTTTAAAGGAACTTGAGGCCTTTGGACATATTACTGACACTATCAGAGTCGATACCTAAACATGTCTGAAACTAGTTTAAACATATTTTATTTCAACAAATAGAAATGGGGTTGGACCACAAGTTCTTCCAACTTAGAAACGGTCCTTCCCCTACAAAACAGTCAGTACAAATTTTACAATGGCATATACATAAAAGAAAAGAAAAAAAAAAAAAAACACACACACACACACACATACACACACGCATTACACACACACATGCAGAGAAGAGAGAGAGAGAGAGAGAGAGAGAGAGAGAATTTATAGGAAACAAGATGGTGATCTCTGTAGGATGCTGATGCTCCAATAGGCAGTAAAAAGTAAAACTGCTACAAAAAAAAAAGCTACACAAAACGCTTGGTATCTTTAATGTATGAGTGAACTGCCTCAAAAAGTAAACAGTTTTGGTTGTAGCTCAAATTGGCAATTCCAAACAATAATTTATGAACACTCAAAGGATGAAAAGTCCTAGTTGCCCTGAAAAGCGAGGATCTGATATCTATATAGCGGGAACACTTAAAGAAATAATGTTCTGCATTTTCAATTTCATTACCACATTCACACATAGGGTCCAATCTCAAGTGATTTTGGTAGAGGTCTTCATTTAGATTACTACAGTTATTTCTTAATCGTGCATGTAAAATCGAAATATTTCTATTTCCAATACAATAGATGTTTGGAATTTTTGTAGATTTTGTCTTTTTACTTATTTTGCATTTAAAGGAATTGATCGAAGTACTGTTTCTTATTTCTTGTTCGAGATTATTCCAAAGACAAATAGAAGAAGGGATACATGACTTTTGTAATAAACTTGTTCTGGCATAGAAGTTATCAAAATTTTGGCTGTCTCTAAGCTCATATTGCGTTCTATTACCAACTAAAGGAGGGATCAGTTCTTTTATGTAATGTGGGACAAGATTATTAGATACTTTGAACATAAAATGTAATTTAAAACTTTTTCTTCTGGACTCTAATGTTTTCCAGCCACATTCTTTGTAAAGTTTTTCTAGGGAAACTGATCTCGTGAGGCCTGTTACAATGCGTGCAGCTTCATTTTGTAATTTTTCAATGGAATCTGAAGATGTTTTAGAACAACCATCCCAAACTATCGATGCATACTCCAAAATGGGTCTTACATAAGACAGATAAATTTGATTTAGAGCAACACGAGTAAGGATAAACTGAAGTCTACGCATGATGTGTATTACCTTAGAAGCAGCCTCTAAACTATTATTTATATGGTAATTCCATTGGGCTGAGCTACTTAATGTCAAACCAAGATGTTTATGTTGATCTATGATTTTGATCTTAGTATTTTCAAAAATTAACTCTGGTTCCCCTAAATCTCTTTTCGTAGAAAAAATAACCGCTTCAGTCTTGTTTGGGTTGAAATCAACCAGCCACTGCTTTGCCCATTTAGAAACAATAGTTAAATCATGGTTAAGTATACCCTCTGTATCTTGTAATGAGGTTGCAGAACAAAACAAAGAACTGTCGCCTGCATATAGTCGAGTTAAACTTAATAAGGATTGGGTAATATCATTGACATATATAACTGTCTGTAACTGCAATATACATTGTAAGCACTAATGTAGTATGCTATTCAGCAATGTTTAATGAAGTTTTCACTGAGTAGAAGCTAACTTAAATGACTGAAAAAGTTTATATTTTGACAAAAAATCTTAACATCTTCCTGTAATTTATCTCAAAGCACCAAAATTTTGATCTCAAAAGCTTGGAACCCAGAACAATCATTAACAGACATAAAAGTGATTAACTCCATGAAAGAAGCCATACTTTTAACAAGCGAGACTATCCATGACGTTAATTGAAAAGTTAAATAGAGTTGTTTCGCCGAGGGAAACGATCGCAAACTATTACTGTTTTGTTTCCTCCGGGGTGAGATCTACCGCCTTTCATGTTCAAGATTTAGAACACGCTATTACTGTAGAAGTCTTGGTATATTATTATCTCAATTCTTAGGACTCTCAGGTCAATATTCAGATCTTGATCTAGAACATGTGACGTATTAATTAGTGATTTCCAGTGTAGTGCTAATTCCAAAACCAGCCTCCTGGTGGGTTGGGACGTTGTATCTCTACCATGGCCATTACTGGAATAAAGAAATTTGACAGTGAACATGGACACCGATTGCACACAGATCACAGTCGTGATCTTTTATCTAAACTCTCTTAGTTTTTAAGGCACTCAGGAATTTAATGAGAAAGGCATTTGTCGCTGACGCACAGCTCAGAAAACAAACTGTGATATAATCATTCAAATAAGCAAACCTAAACAAATACGATCTTCTACGACACTTGCTTGAGGAGGGCATATTTCAGATTTTATTAACTATGGTACTTTATTAGAAGAAATACTCGTTCATCTCATCTACTGCACTGGAAATCACTGTTCATGTGTTTTCGATCTGTACATGAAGTCCTCGGTTGCGGTGACTTCGTAAACTTGATCGTTTTTGATTTGGTGCTAGCTGACCGGGCGCGAAAGTGTTTAAATTATAAGTTATTAGCAGGAATTATGCATTTTTAAACTAATTTTCAAGCAACCACAGTCTTGTGTAAACTAAATGTATATTTCCTTGAAATGTGTTCTACAAGTTGTTTCACTGCAAACTATTCCTGGGCTATTTCATACTCAGTCTTCCCTTAATTCATTTCCAGATTTCAGTGATCGATACCTTTAAAGTGTTTTATAGCCCGTTTCGTACTGTCTTCTTTATTGTAATACATTGTATTAATGTGTCCAAACTTGATAAAAACATGTTAGTTAAAGGCTTTCAAAATTGTTCCATACTGTCCCTGATCTCAGTTGTTGTAGCATTGCTTAAATTGGTTAGTTTCTGAAATAAACATTTTTGCCTTAAAAAACAGGAACATATTTTCTTTGTAAGCATATCTGAAAAATTTCTTACCAAAACAAAGAAACTGCTAGTCATCTGCACACTTTGCCACAATGTTTTAACATGTGTTATAGTATACAGGTGTCAAGCTATAAATTTCATGCTTTAATGTGTGTATTTATCCTCTGAACTATTAATATTAAAACCTAAATACAATAGTTCAGCTAGGGAAAAATGTAATAACACACATACTTATATAGTAATGTTCAAAAGAAAGCATCAGAAAACTCCAAACCAGAGAAGTAAGTAGATTTTGCATTGTCAATTTTGTCATCTGGGCTTAAGGAATGAAATAAATACATAAAACTGGAATGCAGCAATTCAAGTAAGACAAACAATTCAGTAGATCTCTTGATTATTTCTACAGTACATAGATCTGTAGCAACTTTGTTTCGGAATGATATAAGTATAGTAGACAATCAACAAGAAACTCTTTGCTTCAATAGTGAAAGTAAAATTATCTTGGCCTTTTAGTGTCTCTGGAGTACTTTTAGACTGCATTTTCCTAGCGATCATGGCAACCAGGAAAAAATTGTTCCCAGCACCTGAAAAGCACACGTTAGGTATAACACTACTTCATACGATTGGGAACATATCTGATGGCACCTGGAGGCAGATTAAAGTAGTACAGTATATAAAACTCCAACAAAGTAAATATCACTTTAACGGAGTGCTACAAGCTTTAATGGTCAGAGAGGACAATAAGTTTTCGTCCATCTGTCCCAGTCTGGATCCTGCGACAAGCCAAATCGTGGTTAACCTCATAAAACGAAACTTAGATTTGGAACAATTGTTTAATAGTTTAAAAATGCCGGATTATACTAATGTCACAGATGTTATAAAATAGAAAGAGGTGGAATCCTAATAACTTCATCAATCAGGCAGATTTAGGAATGGTCATAGTCTTTATATGCCAAATATGTACATCCCATTAACATACGGCTAAAGCGGTTAAAGTGACGGTTATTTTCGTAGTAACTTTGTAAAGAAAAAGTAAAATTAAGATCTTGGTTCTTAACCAGCATTAGATAATAAACGTTTTGTTTAGCTATATCCCAAACCATGTGAATACGATTTAGTTCATTAAATGTCATGAATATTGAAATGCTATAGCAAGAAGACCTACCGGATGTTGGTCCATATATCGTTGTAAGGATACCAACAGACGAATACACGAGGCCAATACCAACAGAGATCTGCCCCTGATCCGGTATCTTTGCAATGGCCACATTTGCTCCTGCTATCGCCAAGCCCAAAAATCCACAGCCAATCAGTAAAATGAGATTGTCGACAAATAATACAAATATAAGCTGCCCGCAAGCTCCACTAGAACCTTTCAACGAATTCAAAAAAAAAAAAAAAAAAAAGTAGTGGAAAAGTAAGTAGTGCTTCTTCGGATGTGAACCCTTTCCATATTAGAATGTCAAGGATGAGTGCAAAGAACCCACTTAATGAGCCCATTATGAATCCTACACCTAAGGCAGTAAGTATGAATGGTGGACGCAATATTTCTCGTATATTTGTTTTCAGACGTTTGACATCTGTGTAAAAAGTAGAAAAACAGTTTTGGGACACAACCTCCGGTTCTGTATCTGTGTCGACTTTTTCTGTATACTTTGGTTCGCTGTTGTTTTCCTTCACTTTTTTTTTTTTTTTTTTTTTTCTTCTTTTAACTCAGTCGGTAGCGAGCAGGACTTCAGAAGAGGAGGTCGCCGGTTCGATCCCCGGCTCGGCCAATTTCTTTCCGAGGATTGATGATAGTCATTGCGACAGGATTCATTCCTTTCTCACTGCTGACCATTGTTTCGACGATGGTTATGAAGGAAAGCAGCCAGTGGCTTGGAAAGAATATTGTGCTTAGTGCTGGTAAAAAGAAACTCCAGGAAAGCATGGATAGGTGCACTTGCCGCCGTGATATAACGGAAATAATGTTGAAAATGGCGTTAAACACCAAACAATCAATCAATCATTCACTGTTTTTTAACGTGGAATGGAAAACAAAATTGCAGCCTGCAAACAGTTCAAGTAAATAACACCAATCAATAAAAATGTGCCGTTCCGTCCATAATTCTTTACGAAGTAGTTAAATAGGCAAGGCGTTAGTGCACCTCCTACACTCATCCCCGAGGGCAAGCAGCCTTTGAGAACCAGAAAAAGAGCGGCCAACAGCAGTTGTGCCGGAAATCGCTATAATCGAGGTACCAATACCTGCAATAGACCCATTTAAATCATTAGCTCCCGAAGGAAGTACTATGACAAGAGATTTTTTCCTAAGTGCAGAGATGTGTCGTGTAGTCGGTAGCGTACAGGACTTGAAACCGGGGTGTCGCTGGTTCGAATCCCCAGCTTGGCTTATTTGTTTCGTATTGATGAAAGTAACTGCGACAGGATGCATTCCTCTGTTCTCGCCGATCATTGTGTAGACGATAGTTACGGGGAAAGCAGCCAGTGGTTTGGGAAGAATATTACACGGTTAAAGCCGAGAAGACTGGTTACCAGCATTTCTCCTATTCCCATAATTCTTTAATGCATTCTTCTTCAGGGTGCTTAAAACTCAGAGATTTTAGTACGGGTTAACTGTGTAAAGTGGTGTTCAATTTGCAGACATAGAACCGTAGCACTTGATAATTGATTTATAGATGGTCTATCTTTATCTCCTAGTTAAGGTTTATTGAAAAGAAGTCTTTGTGAAATAGGTAAAAAATGGGTTTAAAAATTTCGAAAACTTTTGTGAATAATTTAGAAATGTATCAGGTTAAACATATGTTCAACTTTATTTTTGAATGTTTTGTTACTCAGTAACTACAGTAAAACAATAAGTTATGTGGAAGACGATCATTTATAAGATATGAAAAGGTCGAATTTCATAACAAATCCATCGTCATGCTCTCATAATTTTGCAGATAACTTACTCAAATGGTCAATCTGCAGTTAAACGAGGGGACTGAATATTTTTTTAAGTTCATATGACATACATGTATATGACAAGTAGACACACAGTTCTGATAGGAAATCTCTATCTCCGTGTCTGTATCGGCTTTGTCTGTCCTCTGTAGTTTTTCTCGATTATAGCGATTTCCGGCACAACTGCTGTTGGCCGCTCTTTTTCTGGTTCTCAAAGGCTGCTTGCCCTCGGGGATGAGTGTAGGAGGTGCACTAACGCCTTGCCTATTTAACTACTTCGTAAAGAATTATGGACGGAACGGCACATTTTTATTGATTGGTGTTATTTACTTGAACTGTTTGCAGGCTGCAATTTTGTTTTCCATTCCACGTTAAAAAGCAGTGAATGATTGATTGATTGTTTGGTGTTTAACGCCATTTTCAACATTATTTCCGTTATATCACGGCGGCAAGTGCACCTATCCATGCTTTAAACAGATCGCTCTGCACATTTATCTGCAGACCGATCTGCTTGAAATCTGCTTTTTAAATTTTGAGAGAATACAACTTTAATTAAAGTTTTGGACATAAAATGATAATTGTCATGTTCTGTAATGTCTTTTTTTCTTTATTCTTTTAAATGCTGAGAATGAAAACATGACTTTTGCAAGACAAGATAAACAGGTCAAGTGAAAAAAACTGGCACAGCCTGATATGTTACTTTTTGAACCTGTCCATTTGAAATGGTCTTAAGATAAAAAGTTGGAGCACTTTAATCTGTAACATTTGCCATCATGTGCCTGAAATCGTGAATTACATGTATAGTGCTGAAAAATATATTTTGTTGAACTCATTTTTTTTCCAAATTCTGTACTGTTTGGCATATCATGACTGACACTGGATGTATAAATGTGTTTTCCATACTTCCAAACAAGCCCATTAGCTCAGTCGATAACATACCAGACTTGAAACTATGATTGCAAGTTTAAATTCCTAGCTCTGCCAATTTCTTTCCGATGATTGATGACAGTCATTGCAGCAAGATTAATTCCTTTCTCACCACTGATCAATTTTTCCACAATGGTTATGTGGGAAAACAACCAGTGGCTTGAAAAAGGTATCATGCAAAGTAATGCTTAAAAGATCTCAAGGGAAGCATTTATAGGTGAAATGGTTGCCTTAATTTAACCGAAATAATGTTAAAAATAGCACTAAACACCATCAAACTAACATCCAAATTGGTTGATTGAATGAATGGTGCTTTACGTCACTTTTAAAATTATTTCAGTCATATCATAGCAAAAGCTCACAAAATCATGTATTTCCTGTGTTCCACCAATACTAGAAGTGTCTTGCTTACGGGCACTCCCATCGAAAATTCAGGGGATCCAGTGAGGTCCAAACCCGGGGCCTCCAGGTCAAGAGTCATACACTTAACCACTGAGCCATGCAGGACCCTGACTGACAACCAGCACCAAACAAGATCTACACACATTATTCTTTCCATTTGCAAAGTACATTCTTACATAGTCTTAGTCCAGCAAAAATGGATAAAGAAATGGCATTATTAAAAAATTCAGCATAAGAAAGCAGTATTAAATTTTGCAACAAGAGAGAAAAAAGGGAATAAATTTTGAGAGAATACAACTTAAATTAAAGTTTTGGACATAAAATGATAATTGTCATGTTCTGTAATGTCTTATTTTCTCTATTCTTTTAAATGCTGAGAATGAAAACGTGACTTTTGCAGACCAGATGACAGGTCAAGTGAAAAAACTGGCTCAGACTGATATGTTACTTTTTGAACCTGTCCATTTGAAATGGTCTTAAGATAAAAAGTTGGAGCACTTTATCTGTAACATTTGCCATCATGTGCCTGTAATGGAAAATTAAGTAGTCTGTCAGAAAAAGTACATGTACATGTTTTCAAATTTCTGTACCAATAGTTCTGTGTTTTCACGACCCACAGCCAGGAAAAAATCTTTTGAAAGCATTATGGGAAAAGGAGAAAATGGAAAACACCGATGACCACAGTTCTTTTTCTTGTGACATTTTCCACATTTCAAAGAAAACTCCCAAGCTATTCACAAAATATATTTTGTTGTCTGCAAATAGTTTCAATATGGACAAGTGCAATATTTTGTAGTCTAGTACAGGGATAATGGAAGAAATTCATATTTGGTAATAACTTCAAAATCTGTGAAGTTCTTCAAGTGCCTAACTCAACATTCCCTTTAATGTTTAATTAAAATCAACAGGAATAAAAACAATTTGTTGACAGTCCAAAACTAACTACATGTATATATATGAAAATGCAGTCAATGGCTTGGAAAAAAAATATTTGGTGTAGATCTACTGATCTAAATAAAAGGAATAAATATATATATTTTTGAAGTGATATAACAATAACTACAGCAGGAAATCTGTAAAAATGCAATCATTCAAAATAAAATTATTGATTGATTGTATGGTGTTTACCGCCGTTTTCAACATTATTTTAGTTATATTGCGGCGGCCAATGCACCTAAGCATGCTTTCCTGGAGTTTACCAGTAATACGCACAATATTCTTTCCAAGCCACCGGCTGTTTTCCCATATAGCTATCGTCTAAACAATAGTCAGCGGTGAGAGACGAATGAATCCTTTTGCAATGACTATCATCTATCATCAATCCTCGGAAAGAAACTGGCCAAGCCGGGGATCAAAAGAGCAACCTCCTGTTCTCAAGTCCTGTATGCTACTGACTGAGCTACCTGGACTCGTCCATTCAAATAAAAACTAAACTGGTAGATTAAATAGTGTTTTACATTTTAATTACTTTTTCAGTCAACATAGAGCAACTGCCCATTAATGAAAATATTTGCCAGGTTTATCAGTATAATGCTTGGCCTTTGAAACATTGCTCATGGACAATCCAAGGTTTACCCTGGATTTTGGCATAGTGGGTTTATTTGACCTCCTTAAAATGAATTCAAGAAGGCTAACATCTTAATTTGGGGGGGGGGGGGGACATTCAGAAAATTTAGGGGTCCTTAATTTAAAAAAAGAAAAAAAAAAGGGGGGGGGTTGAGGAAAAACTCTGGACAATCCCATGTTAAGCCTACAAAGCAGATAAAAATAAAACTGAAGAATTTTGGACCCTCTACTCAAATATGGTTACTTCTGAGTCATGGCAATTTGGCATTGACCTTTAAGCTGACAGCACCTTTACTGCACAAGACACCTGGTCCATACATGTCTGTTATTAGTTCCCATTTTTTGTTTTGAAATCCTATGTAATTGGAGAGGTCATCAGACCTCTCCAACAGTGGTGAGTTTAAAAGGCAGACTGCTGTTTAAATCCATATTTCTTGCGAAATTGTTCTGATACACAGTCTATTTCGTCATGGTTTTATAAATAAACCGAAGTCAAAAAACTGAAATAGGAAATGGTCGTGGTTTCTTTTTATATGACGGATTTCAAAAACAGATTTATTATACTATATTGATTTGATTGCAAATGACCTCTCCAATAATTGTAATTTTTCATTAAACAAATAAAACTAAGCAAAAGAAAAAGAATTTCGTTAAAAAAGAGAAAGTACACCGCGGGAAAGATCACGCGACTTGACGCGGTATCAGGAGAACTCGTACCCTGGAGAACTCGTGCCCTAATCTCGAGAATGCGAGTTTTCCCTAAAATTCGTACCCAACAAATGGATATCAGTATGTTTTCAAGTTCTAATTTTCAAAAGTGTCTAGACTCGCATTTTTTTCAGTTTTATACAAAAATTGTATGGATTTATAACGCAGTAGATTTTTTTTTTTTTTTTTGTACAATGTGTAGAAATAACACACAGAGGTGCTTCTAGGATGCGGGATTGCGACAGTCCCGTAAAAAGTAACTTCCGAGCGCAAAAAAGTCCTGCCTCTGCGCCCTACGTACCGCACACTTCAAAAGAGTCCGTGATCGTTTGGGCGTGGGTAGATTACGCGGGCTGACATGGGTCGATATTTTTTGCTGATGCATTATGCACACTTTTCCCAGAGCATGACTCAATTATCTATTTTCTTAAATTCTTAACCTTTAGAAAAAACATATTCATGTCTGCAGCAGAAAACTTTTCAAAATATTGTGGGAGGAAGAGAAACTGCTAGTTACTGCAATTTCTCCTTTTGTCACCATGGTTTCCATCACATCAAAGCACCATCTTTCACACACATTAATGATCAAAGTTTGAATTGTCGTCTACATGCGCTTTCTGTTTGGGACAGTCCAAAATTTGCTGTTTGTTAAAAGAAAAAGAAATGTTACATTTATTTTTAACGTGTCAGGTATTATGTACATGTATGGGTCACCTTTATTTGTTGTCATCAGGTGAGATTCTTGCCCATTCAGAGGAATAAGCAAATTGTTATTTAGTACTTCTTTACGAATTGACACCATGGTATCCTTCACCTCTAAAAAAGCCTAGCTACAAGTTTTCAATTCAAGGCTTTGCAAGCAAACTCTATATTGTATTTGTTATTACATGAAACTGCTGAAGTGGCCATATTTTATTATGTATTAAAGTTTTGTATTTTTCTTCTTCTCTCTAAGCTTACCTGAGCACAAAATGCTCGCAGTCAGGTACCGTTATCATTCGCCATATTGCCCCCCCTCCCCCGCCCTCCTCAGGGATAACATATATATTACAAATTTCATCAGTTATAAAAAAAAATGCAATATTTGATATCTGTCCATTATGCTATAGGTTGTCTTTTGAGTAGTGGAACTTGGCTGTAAATCCAGAAAAAAAGTTTTCTCATGAACATATTGTGTTCTGTTTACTTCCATTGTTCATTGCTTTTGTAACTTAATTTTTGTTTTTGCAAAAAAAAAAAAGCATTCTTCAATGTATGGTATTGCCTATGTTGCTCTGGTGATATTAATACATAGCTCTAGGTATTCTTTTTCATCACCTCTATTTTTCAACCATTTTCAACATTCCTGCGTTCGCACTTTGGTTGTTGACATCTTGGTCATAACTTCAAAATTGTTGTACCAAATCACACAACAGATGCATTCTGAAAGGACCATTTTTTCTTTTTACTTTTCAAATAAATGATTTCCCCTTTCCAAAAACCTTTTTGGCTTTTCTGAGAAGACAATACATACATTCATAAGAGGTTGGTTCCTTTTGAAAATGAGCAAAACTGGATCATCATCTTGAGTTTTGTGTCCTTGAATTTTAAAAAAGATGCATTTTTAGCTTGTTAATAGCATATGACCTACATTTTTCTTCAAATCTTTACCAACTCACGTTGTTCGATATTTATGAGAGCTTGGCCCCTTTCAAAATTGAGCAAAATCGTACCATGGAGCCACATGCTTTTGGATTTAAAAAAAAGAGACATTTTTTAGCTTGTGAACAGCTTAAAGCCTTCATTTTACTTTCAATCTTCACAAAACCCACATAATTTATAGATATGCATGAGAGCTGAGTTCTTTTGCAAACTGTCGGATTATTGGGTCAGAAATTTCTTGCCCTTAAATTTAAATTAAAAAAAGAACAGCTTTGCTCATATCAGCTCTTAACTTCATTATACCCCAACAACTCTTTGTAAAAACCTGAGAGTGTACTGAACTGCCAGTAGAGCGGTTCTAGCCCTTATAGGTATCTTTTTTCTAGAATATATAACCATGTGAAACATGTACTGTTTTGTGCCTT
Source organism: Tridacna gigas (assembly GCA_945859785.2). NCBI lineage: Eukaryota > Metazoa > Mollusca > Bivalvia > Cardiida > Cardiidae > Tridacna > Tridacna gigas. Next base: position 61,551,185 of record OX244034.2, on the reverse strand, counting down.
CACACCAGCAACATTGAAAAAAGATTTTTTTTCCCATTCATTTAAAATGCCTTGTTTGTTTACATCTACCAAATATATTGAAATTAAAAGCCGATAAACTATTTGAAAACATTGATGCTGACCTCTCCTGGCTTCTTTCTTTTAAAGAAGCCAACTTGTTAAAGTTATGTGCCAGAAATGAACACAACACTGAAGACCTATAGATATACAACACTACATGCTATATATCTGTTTAATGTATTATGGCTGGGAAGTAAAAAGAATGAGATGATACAATGGTTTATGTTTAATCTTTAGGCTGCTAGGCGCAGCTCAAGGACCTTTTACGGACAGTTGTAGATCAAGATCAGATTGCACAGAATACACTGTCCGATAAGGACATGTTTTTCCCCTGAAAAATACCTTTGAAATAGCAATTTGGGTTTTTACTATTGGCTTGAAAGTTTCATTTCACTTATTTAGCAGGTTAGGGGTTAACACAGAGTCAGTTAAGTATTTGTACTACCAGTACTACCAATCAAGTCCTCTAGGCTGAGGCTGTCAAATGATTGATTAATGGTCAAAACAATGCTGATATGAACCAAGTTTGAGGGGCCTAGGACAAACAGCTACTGAGTTAGAGTACGAAAATGATTTTCAAACAAAGTTCACCTGTGACCATGACCTTTGATCCATGTGACCCAAATCCAATGGGGAACATCCTTTGGTTATGAGCAACACTTGTATAAAGTTTCAGAGTCCCAGGTCAAACAATATTTCAGTTAGAGCACTGAATCAATGTTCAAACAAGGTTTACCTGTGACCTTGACCCATGTTACTCCAAAACAATGCGGCACCTCCTTGGGTTGTAAGCAACACTTGTATAAAGTTTCAGGATCCTTGTCTAAACGACTTTTGAGTTAGAGCATGGAAAAGAAAATATAGACCAACAGAGAGACAGGGTGAAACCAGTATACCTCCCTCTACTTTGTGCATGGGGGGGATACCTTTGCCTATTTAAATTCCATTTACAATAATTTTATCACAAAGTAGAAAACATTCTGCGGAAATGTTTGATTGTATCATACATTAAAATGCAATGGAATTAAATAATACTAAATAATTGAGAACACAGTAAGTATGAAACATTGGAGGAAAGCCTCACTTTAACGTTTTTTTTTTTATTCTTTTTCTTTTTTGTGCGTGTGTGTTTAATGCTATTTTCGACATTATTTCAGCCATAAAGCAGCAGCTGCTGCGCCTATTCAGGAATTTCCCAGTCTTTCTTTTACCAGTGCTTTGTACATTATTCTTCCCAGGCTACTGGCTGCTTTCCCACGTTTTCGGAGTTTCCTTTTACCAGTACTTCTCACAACATTCTTCCCAAGTCACTGGCTGCTTTCCCACAACCATCGTTGAAACAATAATCAGCAGTGTGAGAGGAATGCATGCTGTCACAATGACTACAAACAATCCACTGAAAGATATTGGCCAAGCTGGGGATTCAACCAGCAACTTCCTGGTCCCAAATCCTGCACACCCATCTGTCTGTGTTAACTGAGCTTGGCTGTGTTCCAGGAAATTTACATAAGATGAAGCAACAATACAATACATGTATACAGGTATCTATGTCACCTTATATGATACATTTTCAACTCTGTTCATGTGAAACTCTGGATGAAAAGTATCATTTTTTCATCACCGCATACTTTTCCAGAAGTGTGGCAGATGTCAAAATCATGCTGTTCACTGCTCTTACTTCATTCCCACATCCACTCACCACATCCCCATTTTTGTTACTACAAGAAGAAGTTCACATGACTAGGAGTACACATTTGAAAATTATATAGTTAACCTTCACACAGGCAGACTAAGTGTTTTAGCAGCAGACAATTAAAAAAAAAACATTGTAGGGAAGGGTATATTTTCTTGCACGTAATGAGCAAAGCATGCTTTCCACAAAGTTTGCAAGCTATTTACAATTCTAATACATATTCACCTTTTGAATCAAATAAATGCATCATTCTTTGTTTGAGAAAGTTAACTCTTTACCAAACAACAATATTTTAGACTGCCCCTCTTGTATGGGTTCTCCTTTTGATTGGTAACAAAGGGTCAGAGTGTGGAGTAAACAGTTATCTTTAGTAATAACAGAGAAATCATACGATGTCAAAGTTTTTGCATGACGATGTCGACAAAGATACAGATGAGTCGGATGACACAGATTATGCCAAGGCTATTTTCTTTGAAAAAAAGCAGAGCTAAAAATAGATGTGCAATTTTACAGTATTGTGTAAATCATATCAAAGATGTATTCAGACAACAAATAAGTTATAGTCTTACATCCATTTACAGATGGCCATTGGAATAGTGGTAATTGCAAGTACTCTTAAAATATTTAAAAATGGCTAATATGGACATAAGCCAGCAACTAGATATAATTCTCTTGTTTTACATTTGTTCTAGGTCGGAAAAACCTAAGTTCAACGGCATAAAGTTTTGGCCACTGCATTTAGGTTTTAAAGTTGTTTGTAGATAAGCACAGTGGACATGTATCACTCTACAAAGTTACCATGGCATGAGATTATGTCTTATGATGACAATGGTCATTTGTTATTCCCAAATGTAGATTCAATTTAGAATTTATCAGATCTTCATTCAAATCATATCTTTAACATGAGAACATTATTATGTAAAAAAAGCATGCACATATCATATTAAACTGGGGGCGAGTTTTGACCCAAGACCGACTTTTCTTTGGGTCGAATCTTCTCCGGAAAATCTGTTTTCTTTCCTTAGGGTCGAACCTTCTTGGGGTCGAAGCCATAGCTCTAAACGAACTGTAGACCTATGCGTTGCAAAAATAAACTATGGCATGATGCCACATTTATCTATGTAAATTACTTTTGAAGCTATTATAATTTAATTTATTATGTAGTCTATTAACGCAAAAAGTTACGAAGTATATACATGCATATACTTCATTCATGGTGGTCATGAATACGTTCGAGGGCGAGTCAATGTTACAAAAGAGCATTATCGTGAATAAATTATATAAAAAAAGAAATCATTCTTACCTTAGTTATTCATGCAAATTAGCTTGACTTTGCTATCTTGTGCTGCAGCAACTTCTTGTCTCCAAGCTACATCTTCGGCTTATTTCAGCAGAAAAAAGGGAGGGTAAATTCACTGGATCAGACAGGTTCGGGTCTGTATCTTATTTACATCTCTTTTACAGAAATATTGTAATATAACAGGAAACTTACGCATGCGGTTTCGATGTGATGCCTATTTCCAGTTATTTCGAGGTCCTTGCAATCCCTAATTTTGAATACCATAATATTATGTAAAAATCCAACGACACGTTTAAAACGGAGGACTTCCAATGGCCACCGGTATGGTGGGAACTAGCATACGGTATCGCCAGCAGCAAGCACGTTAGCTCAAAAAAAGGTTTTGTTTACTAGTCATGATGATTGTCTTACTTTATATTTGCAACATATAATCGAAGTCTAGGTCATAAATATACCCAGAAAAAGTCATAAACTTTATCCATTTCGAAGGTATTTAAACCTTTAAAGCGTTTCGAAGGACCGTTTTGAATAAACAGTCATGATCAATCTATTATTTTATCCTATTTTGAAATGGAGTAATGAGGGTTTGTATACACCTTGATCACCAAGCCCTCGTTGCTCAGACGGTAGCGTACAGGACTTGAGAACAGGAGGCGGCTGGTTCGATCCCCGGCTTGGCAAACTTCTTTCCGAGGATTGATAATAGGCATTGCGACGGGATTCATTCCTCTCTCACCGTTGACCATTGTTCCGACGATGGTTATATGGGAAAGCAGCCAGTGGCTTTGAAAGAATATTGAGTGGAGTACTGTTATAAACTCCATGAAAGCATGGATAGGTGCACATGCCGTCGCGGTACAACTGAATTAATAATTAAAACGGCGTTTAACACCATACAATCATACAACATCTTGATCGTTCTCCACGTCTGACACTTTGTTACATATCAAACGATTGAAATAAAAATACGAACTGGCGAAATACATAATTCCGTTGAATAAAATCGACCTGAATGGCATTTAAATCTAAATAAGGCGTTTGTGCAGCACTTGACAACCTTTTTCTTACTATTGCATGAAGGTCACGGCATACTTTTGCGGGTGTTTCACTTGTTTTGTTAGCACTAGGCTAGAGCTCAAAATGGCCTTGCGAAAGAAATATTTCACTTTAACGCTGATTCCACTGAGGATCGAAACTAGAGACCCTCAACTGAAAAAAAAATCCAACACTATACAATGTATAAGCACCGAACCTCGGACGGCCCGGTTGATGTTGCTTATCCACAATCATATCATTTTATAAGGCAAAAGGTAATGCTTTTTTACGTTACATCTATATCCTATTCTCTCATATCACTAATTACATAAGACCAAGTAAGCCTTGGATTAAGGAAAATCTAGGTATGCAGTTGGTCATTCGTATTCTGGAATTATCTTCACGTATTTACCGGTGGTATGCCACAATAACACGTGATATGCCACTAGAAAAATACTACAGGATATAATTTATTGTTTGATTGATTGAACGGTGTTTTACAACGCTTCAACATCATTTCAGTCATATCATACCCATGTATGTCCTGGTTTCACCAGTACTAGGCTAGGGCTCTGAGATGTCTTGCCCCTCAAAAGACCATGTGCTTTGAGTGAGAATCGAACTTGGAACCTTCAGGCTAGGAGCTCGACACTCTATTACTGAATCACGCAGGAACCCGAACATGTTTGGAGAAGTACTCTATAAGCTAACGCTTACTTTCTCATTCATTTTCTCATCCATTTTTTCTTTTTTTTTTTTTTTTTTTAGTATATATTATACAATTGTATTGTCTGTTGTAAACTGCTCTATAATGACGAATAAAATATATATTCAAACTACCGAACGGAGTCAATACACTATTATGATCAATGAAAGCCTTCCATTTGTATTGAGAACGTGAAATGTGAGCTTTGAGTTACTCGGTCCGATCTTCGTCGGAAAGAACGCTACACTCGCAACAGTCGGATTTTTTTGGCCCGGCCGGATGGCCCAGTGCTAGCGTATCTGACTCATGACCTGGTGGTTGCGAGTTCGATACCCAGTTGAAGCAAACGCTCCTTCCAGCAATGTTTCGCCGAGCCCCCGTAGCTCAGTCGGTAACGTACAGGACTTGAGAACAGGAGGTCGCTGGTTCGATCCCCGGCTCGGCCAATTTCTTTCCAAGCATTGATGATAGTCATTGCGACAGGATTCATTCCTTTCTCACCGCTGACCATTGTTTCGACGATGGTTATGTGGGAAAGCAGCCAGTAGCTTTGAAAGAATATTGTGCGTAGTACTGGTAAAAGAAACTCCAGGAAAGCATGGATAGGTGCATTGGTCGCCACGATATAACTCAAATAATGTTTAAAACGGCGTTAAACACCATACAATCAATCAGTCAATCCAGCAATGTTTCGCCCCCACCTCTGATGCATGTGAGAAAAGTAGTCAGTGGCTTGGAAAGAAAGTTGTGTCAGTACTGGTTTGAGAAAGCCAGTAAGGACAGTCTTAGGTGCACTGACCCCCATAACATGAATTAAGTTGTTAAAACGGTGTTAAACTCCACTACAAATGTGTTGTAAAAAACGATAAATCAATTGATCACCATTTTCAATTGGTAGGCTTCCCCGTGTAATGCAGAGAAATGACCCTTCCCTACAAAATGACCCATGGGTCATTTCACTACGTAGAGGAATGCCCCGGGTCATTATTCTACGTAGAGAAATGACCCCAGACTGTAGAGAAAGGACCCCCTCTAGCTGTAGTAGTAGTTGTAGTAGTAGAAACATCAGCAGCAACAACAATGTTGAGGCAAAAAGGGGGAGTAGAAGTACGAGTAGTGGTAGTAGTAGTAATGGAAGTAGTAGTAGTAGTAGTAGTATCAGCATCAGCAGCAACAACAATGTTACAGGGGGAATAAAGGGGAGGTCATTTCTATACGGGGGTCCTTTCTTTTCATGAGGGGGTCATTCTACTACAGCTAGATGGGGGTCCTTTCTCTACGGTCTGGGGTCATTTCTCTACGTAGAATAATGACCCGGATCATTCCTCTACGTAGTGAAATGACCCATGGCTCATTTTGTAGGGGAGGGTCATTTCTCTGCATTACACCGGCCGATTAGAGAGACTACAAATTTTTAGACATCCGTCCGGTGAGAGCAAACTTATGTAACTCGTAACAGCTTTTACTTACAGCGTTTTAACGCATCTACCTGCTGTGATTACCTCATTATAAAAACTACCTTTAACCTAGATAAGCTCAAGAATAGTAACTAGTAGTAAACAGGCCGAGTGAGGCGTCAGGTATTCCAATACTTCTTTCAATTATGTAATAAACGGCGGTTACAATTTGTTTAGCGTTGAATTATGTTATAGTACCAGTATTATCACAATCTCTGGCCAGCAAACACTGGAAATTTTGTAGCAGTTTACTTTCAACACTATTATAAGAAATGTGGTCAGTCATAAGCAACAACTGTGAATGAAACGAGATCGAATCAAGTGTACCGGGTGGTGTAAACACATCTTGTAGTCGTCTGCTGTCCATATCATTCGGCAAACTTCGGGTGATTCGTTGATCGTTATACGTAGTTACGGGAACGGCCGAGTTGCGACAAGTGCTTTCCGTTTATGTAGTAGGTGTTGAAAAGGTTATAGGTCATTTTGGCCTTGAGCAAGGATAAAAATGGCAACAGTAAGGAAACACAACACTGCTTTACGAGAATTTGAAAATTTGTATTTTTCTGCCTTAGAGCAAACTGATGTAAAATGCAATTCGTAACAGCCGTAATTTTAAAAGAGTGGAATGGTTATCCACCGTTTGCAGCCTAAGTAACCGGGTTGTCCTTTCACATTACTGACCTGCAAAGATCTGATTACGCATCTTTCAGCGTAGGATATATTAAACTGATTTCATAGCCGCTCTTCCTATCCTTCCAGCCGCGGGACTACCGTTTTACACGGTCACGAACACGTTTCTTCTTGGTGAGATTCTAAAGACTTGAATTAGTCTGTTAAACCTTGACCAAACAATCCTGTGGGGCTTTGAAAATGTAGTGGGAAAATTGCATTTATGCAGCATGTTCTCTTTTTCCCACAATGTTTTTCTCTATTTGAAAAAAAAATCAAAATGTTGTCATTTGGTAGAGTTAAACAGAGCATTTTCATCAAAGAAAAAAAAAAAAAAAAAAAACTGAAACTGCAACACAAATAAGTTCATTTAACACATTCTCCATATCTGAATCAACAAACCAGGGAAAAAGTATTTGCGGATGGTGCAGATTCAGACCAGAGGGCACAGAAGAGGCAGTCAGATCTTGGATCTGTCATGCCAGTTTTCTGAAATATTCTAGTCAAGACAGCGATGGCCCTGCAATATTTAGGCTGCTTTTCCAAGCTTAACATTTCTGTTTTATTAAATCTGCTCTCTACGAGTAAATGTAGACCTCTCAGTAACATGTTTGTCTTTCTGCTACTCCATACTGGTTGATTCTCATCTTTTTACTCATTTCAGATAAAGTGTACAAAGTTTACTGTTGTTATGCTCTTGCTTATTAGAATGACTCAAATACAATTACCTGGGTTGGCCAAGGACAAGTAAAGTCGCTTTTGAGGACAATAAAGGATCAAGATAAGACTGTCCTTTGAAGGCAATGCAGATCAATATTTATCCTGTCACCTCCTATAAATTCCGTAGTATAACAGGGGGTCATATAAACTTGGTGATATACGGTCACTTGACCACGTGACTAGGTTTATTATGTCAGTTGGTCACGTGATCAAGGTTTATTAGGCTAGTTGGTCATGTGACCAGCCGGAACTCCTTTTTGTAGGTGCCGGTACACGAAATCAATATTTCAAAGTAAAATTATCGCTTAAGTTCGATGCACATGTTGATTTTTCTTATTATTTAAAATAAACTAGAATTCTTCGCCACAACATTCTTCCGAGGGTTTACGTCACGTTTATGACGTAGTCAATATTATTCATGACGTCATTATTACAGCTGCATACCAAAAGCGCCTTGCACAGTTCGCCATACAAGTGTGTTTTTTTCATAGTGCGAAAGATGTCAATACGTTCCTTAATTTCGAGCGAAATATTCTATCTAGTCGGATTTATGTTTGTAAATGTGAAACAGGATAAACAGAATAGTGTCGTGGATTGGAAAATTTGAAGAATAGACAGTCTTAGTGTCTTTGATTCCAGGAAATGTTGTCAGGCTCGGCTCGGGAATTTTATGGTATCAGTACCATAAGATATTGAATAAAAGGTATGTAATCTTTGTATCATGTCTGTTTTTTGTTTTGTTTTGTTCATTTTCAGTGCGTGACAGGATAAATAGAATAGATGGTTGGTGTCTTGGATGGTTTAAGTTTATCGGGCTCGGCTCCGGAATTTATCCGGTTCGCCTTCGGCTCACCAGATAAATTCCTCCGCCTTGCCCGATAAACTTAACCCATCCAAGACACCAACCATCTATTCTCTATCACAGATATACATATCTTAGATCGTAGTCGTCTGTTTATGTAGGATATATATGGAAAACTGACCATGAACTTGCAATGTTTGTAATGTTTAGATATTGTTTTTCTGACTGTGAATCAAAAGACCATAAATGGCCATAACTAAGTGTTTAACTCCAATCCTAACTATTCCGTTTTTAACGACCCCGAGTAAGAATGCTTTTGATGACATTGAGGAAAAAAGAGAAAATGCAGATAACCATCATTTTCTCCTTTTTTTTTTTTTTTTTTTAACCCTTTAAACGATTCAAATCATTGTTTGGTCTACATTTAATTTATCATGCGCAACTGTTTTCGATTTGAACAAGTCGACAATTTCATCATTTTAAAAAGGGTTGAGGGTTAGGTAGACCTAGTTATTTAATGCTTTCCGGTAGTTTATCGGGAAATAAAAGAAGATTATATGATTTGATAAATTATGGTTGCGACCAGTGAAATTTACCGTAAACATTTCCATGACTCTTCAGCTGAAGGCGGAAACAGTGGCTCCAGCGCACTAGGTACCTGGGTAAACAGTGCATGCCATTCAACCAAACGAAATATGACGTCATTGACGCACATTTACCCTACATATCTCGCGCTTTACGTAATAATGCGTTGTTACATGTATGTAAGGGATGTACGTTGCGGGCAATTACCGAAATTGAGAAAATTTTGATTGACTGATTGTATGATTTTTCACGCCTTTTTCAACATTATTTCAGTTATATCGCAGTGGCCAGTCACCTATCCATGCTTTCCTGGAGTTTCTTTTACCAGTATTCCGCACAAAAACTCTTTCCAAGCCACTGGCTGCCTTAACTGTTATCGAAACAATGGTCAGCGGTGAGAGAGGAATAAACTCTGTCGCAGTCACTAACTTTAATCATCGGAAAGAAATTGGCCGAGCCGGGGATAAAACAACCGGTCCCCTGTTCTCAAGTCCTGTACGGTACCGACTGAGCTATCGGGATTCGGCATAACTATGTTACAGTACAATTACCAAACTTGTCAAAGTTACAGAAAGGAATATTTGTGTGTGTGTGTTTTTTTTTTTTTTAACTCTTTTTTAAGGTTGATAGGTACTGTTATTCATGATGAGTGGTTTCTTAAGCTTGATAATGGACATTGGTGATCAGAATTGTCACATATATTTAACATTCTATTGCTGCCGACTGGCATCACATATTCTAACCATTCCGTTAAACTACTAATTTGTAAAAGACAGTTAGAAAAGGAGGGGGTCCTAAGTGGTTAAGTTGTAAGGTGTATGAGTTTTTTTTTTTTTTTTTTCCCATACATAGTTCGAACAACTATCATTTGGTTTGTGATTTCAAAACAGTTATTCAGTGCCGACTGATTACAGTGCTTACAGCACATTGATTTTTTTCAAGCAATGTAATTATGCACAATCAAAACTCTAGTTCAAGTCAATCTGATCTAACAGGTAGACTCTATATTTTCAAGTTTGCGTTTTAACCCTTTCGAACACGACAAATTTTAGGCTCTTTCAAATTGAAAGCATCTGCAAGCGGAAAATCTAAAAGTGGAACAAATGAACTGACGTTTTTTGAAAGGGGTAAAAAGAAAAAAAATGGGAAAAATAAAAAATGCTGGATACAATCATTTTCTACTTTTTCCCTGAATGTTTTCAAAAGGCATCAACTTCAGGGTCGTTAAAACTCGAGATTGTGTGGTAAAGGAATAAATGATGAGTGTGTCTATTTGAAATTGCCCGATGGACCTAAAACAAAATTTAAATTCCGTAATTGTAGTGTAAGTTTTCATGCTGATCTTTAATTGCATTGAATCCTGTATTTTCTATTTCGTATTAAGGTACATGTATCTTTTAAGTCAGATGTGTTTCTAATCTTTCTTATTTTGCGGTCATATTTGCAACAATATTTACTATTTTGAAACATAGTTCATAAATATATTTTCATTACATTGTAGCTTTTTGACTGGTGTATTTACATGTCATTAATAAAAGAGCGGACGATCCCCGGATAAAAATGATTTCAGAAGGACAAGGCTAGCGACGGGAAAAGGGGGCTTTCTTTAAAGTTTTCCAATACGTGCGTCGATATCTTTACTGAAATAAGGATTTTTATTTAATTATTTAAGTCATGTCAAGTCCTGTGTACTCAGATTTAGACAAATTCTTTTCCTAGCGACGCCAGCGGGAAATCAGAGTATCTGATTTTTTATACCTCCAATTGGAGAGTTACTAAAATCAGTTACGAAAATACGTACGCAAGCTTTGTAAAATGAACGTAAGAATTTCGTAACCTTTTCGTAATTGTTTACAAAGATACCAAAATTATTACGCAAATCTTACTTAAACGGGACACAGTCCTATATATTTTGAAAAAAAAACATAACTGAATTTTGTGAATAAGGCCCCTGTCGCAGAGGTAGAAATTTGTTTCCACTTCTTCTTTTAGACAAAAATACCTAGCATGCTTTGATCGGAAGAATGTCATGCACATTCATTTTGATCTTTGTTTGAAAAAAAAAAAAAACAAACAAATAGAACTGGCCGTCGAACAAAAAATAAAGAGAGACCTAAATTAAATTGCACACAATTGCAGATAGTGATCTGCTTTCTTCGAGAGGACATTCAGTTCTTCATACGAAAGTTAAGCTCTAGAAGACATGTTTTAGACCCTGGCCTTGAATATATTGCATGTATAACACTAATAAATCTTAAAACATTGTTTTTACTTAAAGCATTGTTGTTATAATTTCCAAAAGGTAAGTTTTGTGTCTTCACCATCTAAGTATAAGTTTTAGCGAACACGACTAATGCAGAATGAGAAAATACTGTTTAGTTGTGCTCCCTATCTTTGGGATACTGAATTAGGTAAGCGAATAGAACATGGTCTTCTCAAATATACATACATGGAAAACGATGATCAACAGCGTATGTGTCGATGCTAAGAAGTTTTAAAATGTAAATAAGGTTCCTTTAAAAGCTTCATTTTTCGGATATTTTTTCCAGCAGTATACATATTTGTAATGCACTATACCAAGCAAATCGTCGGATAATGTGGGTCATTGTTGAACTGTGAACTGAATCTTGAGGAATAATGGTCCTTTGACATGCAAACAATTTACCAGTAGCAAAAAAGTTTCCACTCAGGTCAGCCTGTGCAGTTCTTTTTGCAAATACATTAAACCCCTTTTTCGCAGGGCACGACTTAAATTTATCCGTCGGTGTAAAGATAATACTCTTTGAAAGACTGCTCCTTTTCAATGGATTTCAAAAATCGTGTTCTACCTGATTTGTCTGCTTGAAAGTTAAAGCTCTCTGTGGTTGAACTTTGTGCCACTTAGACGTTTTACTGTAAAACTGAATTGGTTTTGCCTGTCGTGTATATATCGTTGTTTGCGTTCAATATAGTTATTACATTTGTTGTCATGCGTAGGGACAGGATGATAACTACTCAACTATGAATTTTATAATCAATTTAAAAGAGAATTCTATTCTTCAGTATTCAATGTACAGTTGTCTTGGCCTTCCACCATTTCTGAAGTTCCTTTTGATTCTAGTTTTCTAGTGAAAATGGCGGCTAGAAAGAGCACAGTTGCAAGAAGTTGAAATACAAACGTCGAGTAAAACACTGCAATGTATGATCGGGATACATCTCTAACAGCACCTAAATGCAAGTAAAATGATACAATTTGAAATAATCTAATTATCAAGGTTCTTTTCTTTACAATTATGAATTTGGTTCTGCCTTTCCCAGTGCAGTGGTAGTTCATTTGAAATATTCACGCTCTTAACTTTGATTTTCGTCCGAGCTACTGACTATTTGTTAAATTGTCGTTGGACAAGGCATGGCAGTGGTGTAGCTGAGCAATGATGAAACCCACGAATACTTGAGTAAGTGAGCTGTCGCCCTGATATAACTGATATATTGTTGAAAACGGCCTAGAACACCACTCCATCAACCGATCAATTCAGAGCTTTTCCATGGAAGAAATTATTAATAGCGCATTGAAATACAATGTACTAGAAGACTTATTCCTCCGCTACTTTTTTTAGCACCTGCTCGAAACAAACTATTGAGGTAGTTCCCTACTTTCGAAGAATTATAGTTTCCTTAATCAGATGTTTGTCTTTTTTGCTATTGATGACGTTCTGTACGTTTTAGAAAAAACATCTTACTTTCAGTTGAAGCTTTGTATTGTATCCAAAGCCAAATATACCAAAACTGGTTCGAGAAATCATTTAATTAATGTTGAAATGACAAAGAAAATGACATACCGTATACTGGTCCATAAATAATTTCAAGAACACCGAGAGTCGAATACATGATACCAATACCAACAGATATCTGCTCCTTATCCAATATCGTAGCAACGACTATGTTTGCTCCTGATATGACTCCTGCGATTGCTAGGCCTAAAAAGCCACAACCAATCTGTAAGATGAGGCTACCAGAAAATAATAGAAATAACAGCTGTCCACAGACTCCGCACAGACTGAATATAATGAGGCACAGGAAAGAGCTTACTCCTCTAAATTGCTTAGCTATCCCTGGTACCAATCGTCCAATGAAGCCAAACCCAAATAGTATTGGAAAAGCGCGAAGTGATTCTTCGGATGTTAGCCCTTTCCAATTCAGAATGTCAAGGAGGATCATATTGAACCCATCTAAGGAGGCATTTGAGAATCCTACCCCTAAGGCGGTAAGTATAAATGATGGGAGCATTACTTTATACATGTCTGCCTTTAATCGCTTCATCTCGGTGTAGAAAGTAGACAAAAGATTCTGGGATACAAGCTGTAATTGTGCTTTTGTGTCGACTTTCTCTGAATTAGTTTGTCCCGTACTGCTTTTTTTCTTTTGGCTTTCATATGAGATGGAAAACAAAATGACAATTGGCAAACAGTTCAAGTATATACCGCCCATTAATAGGAAGTTGCCATTCAGTCCATAAGTTTTCACGAAGTAGTTATACAGATAAGGTGTTATTGCACCTCCTACACTCATTCCTGTATTTTGTATTGCAAGGGCCAACAACCTTTGGGCACCAGTAAATGATTGGCCGACGGCAGTGGTGGCTGAAATGGCGATAATTGAAGTACCAATGCCTGCAAATAAAAAAGCCAACTTATTTTACCTCTGTGCGGCAAGTTGCTACACCACCTTTAGCAAAATATCAACCCCTGTCAGGCCGCAAAGCCTGTTTAGATTACTTCTCTTAGAATATGGCGCCCATAACCTCATCCAAGATAACCGTGGACAAGTCGTGTAAAATAATGCGCTCAAATGATCATTTAATTAATGGTTTCTTTGAAAATGTATCTTTAGACCGTAGGTTTATGTGAATTGGCTAATCCATCAAATTTCGCACTGTAACTACAGCGTATAATATTGTCGCTGTTTGCTTTATAAAGATGCCAGGTACGGACATCTTTTACTCTTTAAAAAGTTAATGGGAAATTTTGAAATCGGGTTGTCTGTCTGTTTGTCTATCTGTCTGTCTCTTCATACGTCCGTCAATAGATGCATAAATGAAATTCGTTTCTTCTGCCATACAGTTTTAAACTATTCTGGATGAAATCGCAATAAATACTTCATATAATGCGAATTTTTTGCAGAAGTAATTTCGCTACAATTGATCGACAATTAGGAGTAAATGCCATTTGATTGTTCACAGAAAATTATGCTTATCCAGTTAAAGGGCACTCGGTGGAAGGGGTTATTCAACGCCTAACACAATTCCATTTTATTTTTCCGACATCAAACAAATTTCAGGGGAACTGAATTTGGCTTGATTAAATATGCGTCAACAAAAAAAATGATGATATTGATGTTGTTATTCTTCAGGTAATATGAGCATTTCTTCCCTCGGAACCACAGAAGCAGGCTCGCATAAGATTCGTGTTGACGTTGTATTTTAATGCATCTCTATGATCCACGATACCAAGCAAGTCATCATGCAGTTGTAGATCCCTGAAATCCATTTTCTCTATCTACCCACTAAACCATTAGTTACACTGGTCATTGACATGTAGAAAAAAAAAAAAAATGCAGATGCCTTAAGCCTCATTTTCACAGAGTATGGCTCTCTCTCTCACACACACACACACACAAACAAACACACACACACTTATAACACACACACACACACACACACACACACACACACACATATATAAGAGACAGGAACATTGAGCGACACTGATCAAAATGTCGTGGTCCGTTGTTTTAAATACAGTATATACATTGTTTATATACATGTATATATATACACACACACACACACACACACACTGGGTGTCCATATATGTCCCAGTTTCAAAGTTCAATTTTGCTACTAAATATTCAGTATAAATAGATGGTTCTTCATCATATTATTAAAAGACATGTAAAATTTTGTAGAAAGAGTAATTTTAAAAACTTGTTTACCTTCATTCCATCATAACACATGCTCTACATGTCCACCCATTTTCTGCATTACAAGTCTGACACGACGTCGAAAATTGTTAATGACGTTTTGGCAGGTGTCCTTTGTAACCTTCCGCACTTCCCTACGAATAGCAGTTCTGAGTTCAGTTAAAACATGCTGGTTTCTAATCATAACCCTTGTCATACACCTTTGTACGGCCAAAAAATCAAAGATTGGGTTGCTTTAAGCAGTAAAGACTTCATCGGGCCTTATTTCTTCCAGGACTGTCACTGATTGCTACATTGATATTTCAAAAATAAGTGTGTGTCTGAAATTTTAAAAAAGACTTTTCTCCTTAAATGATAGTTGGTTACAACAAGATGGAGTAGCAACCCATAAAAGTTGAGCTGCTATTGACTTTTTGATCGATACTTTTGGAAGCCAGTTGATTACCACTCGTCCGATTTAAGCCTGTTAGAGTTTTTTTCTATGGGGACACATCAAAGACAAGGGTTATGATTATAAACCGGCATATTTAACTGGACTCAGAACTACCATTCGTAGGGAAATACGGAAGATTACAGAGGGCACCTGCCAAAACGTCACGAACAATTTTCGACGTCCTGTAAGACTCATACAGCAGAAAATGGGCTGAGATGTACAGCCTGTGTTATGATGGTTTGAAGGTAAACTATGCATTAAGATTGCTGTTCATACAAAATTTTAAGTGTTTTTAATAATGTTATAAAGAGCCATCTAGTTATGTTGAATAATTAGTAGCAAAATTGAACTTTGAAACTGGGACATACATTTTGGGACACCCTGTGTATATAAAAGAAAGGAACATTGAGCGGCATTTATCAAAATGTCGTAGTCCGTTGTTTTAAAAGGTTGAAACATAATTCCAGATTTAATTTTACCTGCTATTGTGCCTATACAGATGTACAAATGCACTATAGACGTAGCCATGAATGACAAGATGAATCCAAGTGAAGCCATGATCCCTCCCAAGAGCGAGATCTTCCTCATACCGAATCTTGATATTAACATTCCAGTAAAAGTACCTGTCGAAAAGAAAACGGCAGTGGTTTTTGGATAATGCCTCGTAATCTGATTACCTTTACCAACATGACTGTGTAAAATCAGAGACAATCTCAAGTTGTGATCTCGAGTTCCGAATTTTTTCAACACTTGTCCTTGGGAACGATGGAAGACATTGCTACATACATTGTAATTCATTCCTCGGTATCTGCACAGTTTTGCTGGAGCGAAGCCAGTCGCTTTGAAATATTCTTGTCTGTAGATTTTAAGCATACAGGTAGGTATTGTTAATCGTTTTGCTTCATAATTATTGTTTTGCACTACAGGGGTTTATATATACCATTTCGCAATTTAAACGTGTACTCTTTAAGGTGTAGGTTATGTCCACGAGTATGTAGAACATATACGGACTGACTTGTCAGCTGGCAAAGTCATTAAGGATAGAGTTTAAACACCTTATGTAATCTATAAGACTTCAGTATCATTTATTTTGAAGCAGTGTGTTGCATGTACAGTCCAAGTTATCAATACACATTTTTATGGAACTTTGCCGAACCCATTTCGAAAAACTCAGTAAATAATGGACACTCCTTTAGAAATATCCCTTCCATCACAAAATAGGAAAATAAGGAAGCCGTTGTGCGGTGTGCAAATGAAAACTTGGCTGTAGAAAAAAAAAAGAGCGCTCTGGCCAAAGGAGATTTAATGCATCTCCGTGATACATTATACCAAGCAAGTCATCACATGTTAACGGATCCATAAAATCCATTTTGTCGAGCAACCGACTGAGCTCTGAGGCAGAGTGGTCCCTGGACATGCAAAACATTTACCAAAAGCAAAAAGCCCACTGTGCAGGTTGACCTTTCACAGAGCATTGCTCAAATGATTGTACAAGAAAATAGCAGACGAGTTTCCATACCTGCAGTAAGACCAAATCCAATAAATATGGCCTGTACAGTTGCAGTCCTTGCAATATTCTCATGAAACTTGTCCAGCATATCTGTTAACAGTGAACCAAAACAAAACGGTGTAGCGAACACAAAGGCATTTATGTTAAACCCAGCAGCAAGAATAATCCACTTGAACCTAGGAAAAAGACATTGAATAACTATTACAGATTCAGAAAAGGTTAACGGATACTTGATGACCTTAAAACAAGTTGAAATTAGGGTTAGCTCATTTCAAGTACTTTAACGCCTTTAGCCTGTGGTAGGTCAACTCCCTATTCCTACATGGGGTTTTATGTTGTCCTAGAAATTGTTTGGGAACATGGGAATGCTACATGTACATCTCTCTTTCTCTCTCGCTGTCTTTCTCTTGCAAAACAGCTATCTTGACTATGTAACAGTTTCACTCAAATCTAATGTAGGTTAGACCAAATTTTAGGACACTTATATCCGTGACTCGACATAAGAATGTTGCATATAGGTGTGGACTTTATCGGTATTTTTAATATAAGCTCTTGATCTGTATGACCTCACTTTTTTTTTTAGCATTTTACCGAAGATTTTTGTTGTTGTTGCTGTTGTTGTTGTTCACTTGATGCAAATATCTATCCCTCTTGTAATTTGTTTAAATGAAATATTTCCAGACTTGACGTAGTTTCAAATAATAATATACTCCTCAAAATAAGTTAAGGACCACATTTCTCACTCTGTTCTCTGAAATACTGCAGACATTAGTATTAATCCTTGCACTATACCAATGTACCTTCCTGTTCTCACTACGGATAGAACATGTTTATTGTCACGTTCCTGCACGGGATAAACGGGTTAAATGGTTTTCACGTGTATACCCTGCATCATGCAAAGTTTTAGTGACCTTCATTGTAAGGAACATTTGCATTGGAGCTTTCTTTCAGACATCTCTGTGATTCTCTGTAGGGTTAACATTTCTTTGAGCTGTTATTTACACTAAATATGCCACCACGAAGGCACTTGCTAGTCCAAGACATGGAGCAAATCATTGGAATGCTCCGTGCTGGACAACGTAACATTGCACATCAGTACAACGTAAGCCATACTGTCATCGGTCGGATCTTGCAAAGGTACCTTGACACTGGCTTCGTCACAGAACGTCGAAGAAGTGGTCGTCCGAGGAAGACAACAAACATCGAGGACCGATATATTGTCACAATGGCTAAGAGAAGGAGGTTAGAATCTGCCAAAATGCTTATCAATGACTTTAGGAGAGCATCTGGTATGCACATTTGTGAACAGACAATCAGGAACAGACTCCATGATGTCAATATTCGTGCTCGGAGACCTGTTGTCCGTCCGCCTTTGACCCCAGCACACAGGAGAATACGGCTTGAATTCTCGCGCGAACACCACAATATTCCTTTAAATAGATTGAGGTGTATACTGTTTACAGATGAATCGAAATTCTGTGTGGATTTTAATGTAGGACGAAGACATGTATGGAGACAAAAAAAATGAAAGATTTAGAGACTGTTGTATCGTGGAACATGACCGTTTCGGTGGCCCTTCGGTGCTCGTTTGGGGAGGTGTGTCTTACGACGGCTCTACCGATCTATACGTTATTGACGTCGGGGCCCTAACGGGTGAACGCTACCGGAATGAGATTTTGAATGACTTTGTGCGTCCTTATGCTGGCGCTGTAGGTGACAATTTCGTTCTAATGGACGATAATGCCCGCCCACATCGGGCTCATTTTGTCAACCAGTATCCGGAACGCGAGGGAATTGAACGAATGGACTGGCCTGCTCGATCGCCCGACCTCAGTCCGATCGAGCACGTGTGGGACACCCTTCAGAGACGCATTTGTGCAAGACCACTTCAGCCAAAGACCCTGGAGGACCTCATGACTGCCTTAAGGGAAGCGTGGGCAAGAATGCCTCGTGCGCTTATCCGGAAAATGATTAGAAGTTTCAAATCCAGGTGCGAAATGGTCATACAGGCTCGTGGCGGGCATACCAGGTACTGAAGTGTTTAAAAATCCAGATGGTAGACGGCGCGACCATTATTTTAGATTTTGCGTACCCCACCCACCATCTACTAAAGTATCGACTTTTGATAGTGAAGTTGCTTTTTGATTTTCAGTGTGAGTATAACTGATACACCTTGAGATCGGTGTTTACATTTGTTAACTACAGCCAATGAAATTATCTTTTACAATTTTTCATATAAGAATCAATGAAATTGAGGAAACGGTAGGCTGTGGAATATGTGGTCCTTAACTTATTTTGAGGAGTATATTTCAATACGTCGGGTAAATGGATTACTCTAAGATACATATCTGAAACTATAAGCCACAAAAATCTACGTTTGGTTAATTGCTCAAATATGCTGAAGTTTATATAAAATAAAACAATAAATTGCTAAAACTACGATACAAAATATTCGTATTTATCACTATTAACTACCTCTATACGACTGTTTTTCTATCTACAATATTCATAAAAACATTCTGCCTGTTTAAAGAATTTTGTTTTAGTTTTATGCTCACACTAAACCGCAATTCAAAATTGTTTTACACTGGATATGATATTTCGCCTGCTAGAAAAAAAAATGTTTTAGGCGATAAAGAATTATTACTTATTATTATTATTATTATTAAAACGTAGTTGTAAAATTGTGCAAGCTGTCAAAAATTCTCAACAAAATAAGAAAATTTTACAAACCAGTTTCTTTCTTTATATGCCATTGTAGCGACTAAAGCGACCCGATTACATAACAGATGTGAAGTAATTATACCGCATGTAATGCAGGCATGTTGTACAGGTTTTCCAGCCTAAGTAATTACCCTCTGAAACAAATCTGCAGCAGACGATTTTGCAACATTCTTGTGAAATATGAATATCCAACAATTTTGAGTTTTAAGTAACCCAAGGAAGAAGCCTTGAGAAACACTGTTGGAAAAGTAAGGAGAAAATGCTGCTAACCAGCGTTTTCTACTTTTCCTACAGTGTTTTCTGATCTTTCAAAAACAAATCATACTTGGCTTGTTATCCGCAAATGCTTCCAGTTTGGAAAAGCCTGAATTATTTTTTCGGTTTTTTTTTTTTTAAACAGCTAAGGCTAAATACAAGGATATCGGTGAAAATCTCGTGACAGTACTCGATATGACTGGTTTCTAGCATTTTTTTTAAGGCTTGAAGATAGTAAAGAAAATAACTGACAAAATCATACACATTTTATTCCAGATTTAGGACACAGACCCATGGCACAATACGTGCATGCAAATATTTGATGACTTGGGGTCCTATTTAGATGCACACGCTGCTGAACCCTCCACCGCACAATCCCGTGTTTTAACGACCCTGAGAAAGAAACTTTGTGGGAAAAGGAGAAACTGCTGATAACCAGCATTTTCTCCTTTTCCCACAATGTTTTTTTAC
Source organism: Tridacna gigas (assembly GCA_945859785.2). NCBI lineage: Eukaryota > Metazoa > Mollusca > Bivalvia > Cardiida > Cardiidae > Tridacna > Tridacna gigas. The sequence goes on along the minus strand of OX244034.2, from coordinate 61,530,807 downwards.
CTTTGTCATTTGAAACACACTTTACGTGTAGTCTGCAACAACTTTTAATTTTGATGAGTCTAAAATTTTGTCGTTTGGTAGAGTTAAATAAATAAAGTAACTTTAAAACGTTCGTAGATTTAAATACGATGTTATGTGGAAGCATTTACAGAATTGTAAATTCTTCTGCGGTAAATTGGAGTACATGTAACCGTACATGGGCACCTCCATTGCAGGTTATGCAAAAGTGTAGTTACTTACAAGTTTAATATATCATAAGCAAAGTACATGCATGTCCGAAATTGGAAACCCCTTTAAAAATGACGTTTAAATCAGTCAGAATTGTGGAATTGTATTAATTAGCCATGCTTCGGCAAAAAAGGGGCTTAAAGCATCAATTAAAAAGTTTCGATTCAGGTCAGCCTGTTCGCGCGGGCTGACCTGTATCGAAACTTTTTTGCTTTTGGTAAATTTTCAGAATGTCGATGTACAAGTGTACCTCATGATTCAGTCGGTTGTTATATACGAGAATATCGTAGATTGATTGATAGATTGTATGGTGTTTGACGCCGTATTCAACATTATTTCTGTTATATCACGGCGGCCAGTGCACCTATCCATGCTTTCCTGGAGTTTCTTTCACCAGTACTCCGCACAATATTCTTTCCAAGCCACTGGCTGCTTTCCTACATAACCACCGTCGAAATAATGGTCAGCGGTGAGAGAGGAATGAATCCTGTCGCGATGGCTATCATCAGTCCTCGAGAAAAAAATTGGCCAAGCCGGGGATCGAACCAGCGACGTCCTGTTCTCAAGTCCTGTACGCTACCCGACTGAACTAAGGGGGCTTGGCGAATATCGTAGAGTAGATTTCGTGGATCCATAATAATGTAATTCCTTGGTCAGTATGATGCATCACGGAAATGCATTACGCCCCTCGGCATGATGCATTACGGGGCATGGCGCTCTTATATAGGTCATGCTCTGTGAAAAGGGGGATTGGTGCATCTCAAAAAAAGTATCGACCAAGGTTAGCCTGCGTCGAAACCTTTTGCTTTTGGTAAATTTTCTGCATGTGAAAGAACCATTCTACCACGTGATTCAGTCCTTTCTTAAACGAAATTGATTTTATGGATCCGTTATTATGTGAGGACTTGCTGGGTACAAAGCACCACAGAGATATATTAAACTGCCAGAGCATGGTTGATATGTGTTTCATAGATGCTTACAGCAATCTAGTAATTGGGAAACATAAACTTGCTTAATGTCAAGCCTAGGGGTTTTCAGATAACACTTTCAGCTTATGGTTTATAATTCCATACAAGCAATCACACTTATTTATGATAAAACTACAGCTGGAGCTAATGCGGTTTTACTTACTTTTATCCCTTTAGGATATCAGTACTTACGTAAGTAAATGTGTTCACCTGACACTGGAAGTAAATCTACGTGACACTGTGTTAGTGTCCTTGCATGTAAGTATATTTGGACATGTCAATGGTGCTGAAATTGAAATGCTTTGAAAAGATACATGATAAAGTTTTCAACAACAGCTTTTATGACACATGATGATATAATAGAGTTGTGAAGATGTTAATTTCTGTTTTTGACCCAAAAGTTATAAAAATATTCGTTCCTTAGACTTTAAGTAAATACTACATAGGAAGAAACATGAAATTCATTATCGAGAACAAATGGTTTTAATATATTTGCAGGTATCGAAATTCTCTGTCAGTGGACAGATATCTCTCTTTCTTAATCATTAGATCATAGGATGTGCACAGGGTGATCCAAACTTAAGCAAAACTCTGGAATTTCAAGTATATGTAAAAATATATGAACCGTGGTTTGTGAAAAGGGGGCTAAATGCACTATCAAAAAGTATCGACTCATGCCAGCCTGCTCAGACCGTACAGGCTGACATGAGTCGAAACCTTTGCTATTTATAAATTTTATGAATGTCCAATGGACCATTCTGCCTAATGAGTTGATCGGTGGTCAGACAAACTAGATTTTATAGATCTGTAATTATGTTATGATCTACTTGGTATATTGCATCATGCAGATGCATTCAACCTATTTTTGTCAGAGCATAGGTCATGAGTATTATAACGATTTAGATGTGTCATTTACATTGGCCTTCCACCTTTTGTATACAGGAATGTGATACTCTCTGTTCTAACAACGCTAAAAGCTTCTCCATCAATACTACTGCATTACCAATTCCAAATTCAGATCAAAGGTATAGCCTCAATGGACGCTAGCTCGTAGTTAAAACAATTAGGGTTTAAATACAATTGTTACTCTACATTAATCTCTCAAAGTATTCATACAAAGTAACAAAAATCCACAGTGCATCAATCCACGTGGATTATTAATACAGGTAAGTTTGAGAATTAAAAGCTCCAATCAGATTGTTTAGATCGAAAAATAAAACAAAAAAAAACAAAAAAGAACTAGTGTTTGAATGTTTGCTGGTATTCCAAAACCAAATTTCCCCACAGTTCCCATTGCAAATACAATACGTTAATCTGTGAAAAAAAAACCTGCACTTTGTATAGCCAGTATTAGAGCACAAAGAAAATCTGAATTTTTCTTCTGTAATGATATATAAAATCTTGAAGAAAATTCTCCATTTTGATTTTAATTATTAAGTGTCGCCTTTTGTCGGCGTGTGAACAAATATCCAAGACTTCATCTACCACATATACGGATAGTTGAAACGCCGCACAGAAAAAAACATGGTGTTACTTGTAGGTTGTTATTCCAATACTTACACTGAGAAAGAATGGCATCGGTGGTATCAACTTGTCATCTTGTCGATTCTTGTGCACGATGTATGAAAAATTACAGGAACTTACCCGTAAGATTGTTTAAAGAGCGGAACTATTCTCTGGCATTAAGATCTTGCTCTGTTAAAGAACATATTCGATTTGTAGATTTGCTCACTTTTTCAGCCCAACATACCTTTTTGTTTCAAATATTTTTTCAACCTCCTAAAAAGGAGATCTGCTAAAAAAATTCGCTCCAACTGAAATTCGTGCCGCTTAGAGAAGTTACCTTGTTCAAAGATTTCATGTGTTTTTTTTTTTTTTACCTACTATTGTATCCTTGGTTTTAATTTAGTTGTACGTTATCTCTTGAGTAGGATCAAAATCACCCTCTTGATATGATTTAATCAGGTATGAACTACATTTTCTAACAGAAAGCTCTATCCGTCAACATTAAAAGTATAATTGTTTTGGCCTGTCTGCATTTCTGAAGTTCCTTTCGATTGTATTTTTCTAGCAAAAGTGGCGGCCAGTAGCAGAGTTGTTCCAAGTAGTTGAAAAGCTAATGTTGAATAAAACAGTACATCGTATGACTGTGATGCATCTCTTATGGCACCTGAAGGTGGATAGAATAATACAGTGTAAAATATTCATACAACTTTAATGTCTAGTTTATAATCTTAATAACCGAAAGATGATTTCGATAAAATAAATGATATGGTTCGATGTGATTTGGGCTTACATGTACACCTATACATCTGTTATTAAACTTTGCTTCATCAGAATGCGAGAATTTGCAAACAAGCTTTAAAACACTTGCCGACTAAATCCCTAGCCGTACAAAAACGACTTCTTACACCCTGTCATTTAACATAGTGTGAAAAGCGGCAAGCGTAACAAATGCGGCTCTATTTTTTTTGTTTTGTTTTTTTTTTTTTAATAAACGTTTGCCTTACGATTGAAATATATACTTGTCTTGAACTGTATTTTGTTTTCGAGTAACTGTGAGCGGAGTGTAAGTTGAAATACATCATCGGCAGTCAAGTGATTAAGTAAAATACAACAAACATAATTATTATTTCATATGAAGCTTTGCACCGGATAAAAAGTATCATAATCCACTAAAAAATAGAATAAATTCATGAAATGAATATTGAACAAGAAGACATACCGTATGAAGGCCCATACATTGTCGATAGGATGCCAAGAGTAGAATATATGAGACCAACGCCAACTGCAATCAGCTCTTGGTCCAGTATCTGAGCAACGGCTACATTGGCTCCTGACATGACTCCGGCTATAGATAAACCCAAGAATCCACACCCTATCAGTAAGCTGAGATTACTAGAACAAAATAAAAATATCAGCTGTCCAACGGCTCCACAGAGGCTGAAACAAATGGGACACGTGAATGAGCTCACTCCTTTGAATTGCTTTACTATACCTGGTAGTAATCTTCCAAGGAATCCAACCCCATACATCACAGGATAAGCAAGAAGCGCTCGGTCGGATAGGAACCCTTTCCATTTTAATATGTCAAGAATAAGTGTATTGAATCCACCTAATGAGCCCAATGTGAGACCTACACCTAAACCAGTTAGTATAAAAGGTGGGCGCATTACTTTATGTATGTCCGTCTTTAATCGCTTTATTTCCATCTGACAAATAGAAATACAATTCAGTGGTGCAGGCTCCGTTTGTATTTCTCTGCCAGCTTTGTCTGTATGCTGTGATTCGTAGTCGTTCGTCTGTACTCGGTTTTTATTTGGGATAGAAAACAAAATGGCAGCAGGCAAGCAGTTCAAGTATATACCACCCATTAAGAGAAAGTTACCGTTTAGTCCATACTTTTTCACGAAGTAGTTATACAGATAAGGTGTTAATGTACCTCCTACACTCATCCCTGCATTCTGTATTGAAAGGGCCAACAACCTCCGAGAACCAGAAAATGATTGGCTTATAGCATCGGTGGCGGAAATCGTTATAAATGATGTACCAATACCTGGAAAAATTAACAGATTTGTTGGTTTGCTGATTCCAATTTTTCGAAGAGCCAAACAGAAGTTTATACTTTTGCAAAAAAATGTAAGAACTCATTTCTTTTTTTTTTTTTTTTCGTCAGATCGAAAACATGGAAGCAGGATTGCGTAATATCGTACCTGTTACTATTCCAATGCAGATATACAGATGAACAATGGACGTAGCTAAAAAAGACAAGATAAATCCCAGAGGAGCCATCATCCCTCCAATCAGTGAGATCTTCCTCATTCCAAATCTTGATGTCAGCATGCCAGAAAAAATACCTGTGAAAAGAAGTCGTAGTTATATGTAAGAACTGTTACAGTGATTGCTTTCGTAATTTTCACTTCGACGAGATCACTTATCAGATACCAGTATGGTTGGAATGTGGAATTTCTGCTCAGCCCATAACCTTCCAAGGGCAACTTAAGATGATCAATATAGTATCGATTCTGGTTTCCTCAGGTCCTCAAAGATCATTGAACAGGTGCATCTGTGTCAATTGATACATGTATGTAAAAATCACCTGCGGACTGAAAAACTGTGCTAGCGAATTACACAGACAATGAACTTCAGAATTAAATGTCATAGAATTACTTTTAGATTTGAAATTGGCCTCGTTTCACAGCTTTTAAATGACCTAATTAAAAAAGTCTGCATCGAGGATGAATAGGAGAAACACCCCGAAACACCCCAAAATGACTCGAAAAACATACCAACCACTGTCATTACACTTCAGATCACTTTCCTAACACCTAAATCCGAATGCAGATCGTTTAGATACACGAATTTATGGAAAATAGTCATGAAATAATGCTATAAATCTTAGGAAAAAAGTTGTCAATCGTCAGAATTCTAATGAAATATATCAGCAATTAAACCATAATTATTTGCTAGCAAATTGCTAACATCACCTAACCTTTTATAGAATCTGTTCTCTGATATCCCAGCTGAAATAAAGGCGGCGTCTCAAGACGGTTTTATAACGTTCCACTACAGGCGAAAATAAGTTTTGTTTCATGGGCCAATTTTATTATCACAAATTGTCATCATCAGATAACCCAATTCCTAAGTCTCGCTTAATGCGGGGATAGTGTCCTCATTTAATGATTGTCACAAAGCCAGCGACGTCGGCGAAGTGGTTGTTTAATTCCGTTTTCGTCGGATTTCCTATCCAGACAGGGCGTCTAAAAGTTCCTACAGTCTTTCTCGTCTATCAGGTCGGTTTGCCAGCAGAGGAGGGTGTGGGGCATCCTTGGGGTCCCGGGGTGCCCGTTGTGGAGCCTGCGCAGACTGGTCTGCAGCCTTTCCACCCTGTTCCTTCTGTTCAATGAGAAGCGTGATTTAGGAATCAAGTCATCTGACAATAACAATTAATTTGTGATAATAAAATTGGCTCTTTCAACAAACTTTATTTTCGCTTGAAGTGAAACATTGTAACAACCGTCTTGAGACGTCCCCTTAAATTTAATATTTTCTAACCGGAATAGAGAACAGATTCTATATCAGGTTAGGTGAAAAATCCCCATTAGTACTATTAGGACTTTGATTTGTTATATGGTTTGTTGATTTTTTTTTTGTGAAAGATCGAAATTTATGTCATCGAGTGAACATCATCGGTAATATTTTCACAAGTGACGCAGCACAAGTGAAAATATTACCGATGATGTTCACGAGATAAAATAAATTTCAATCTTTCCCCGAAAAAAAAATATGTATTCTATTTATTTCATGCTTTTAACCCTGTCTTGTTGGGACTTTCATCAAAATCCAGTAAAGTTGTTTTCTCTAATTCCCGGTGGCGTACCCCCTCACGTAACTACGCATTACAATATTACGTAAAGGGCGGAAAATATAGCGTAAAGTACGTCATATTTCCCTCCATTTGAATGGCACGCGCTTTTTACCTAGGTAACTAGTGCACGGGAACCACTGTTTCCGCCTTCAGTTGAAGAGTTAGAAAGTATGAGATCGTTATTTTCACTGGTCGTAACCATGAAATATTACACCATAATCCATCATTATTTCTCGATAAACTACCGAAAAGCATGAAATAAATCTGATTATATATTTCTTATCAAAGTCATGCTTTCTCATATAATCATGGTCAGCGTCCATGTCCGTGTTATATGACTTTAATCTATCTCTTTCGATACTATATTTCGAGGCTATTATCCGACCTTTACTAAACCCATTTAACTCTTAACAGACAACAATTTTTTTTGACTGGTTCAAAATGAAAGCAGGAGCAGACGACGCAATGAAAATACTCATAGCATTAAATTCGTTTTTGAAAGAGTGGAAAACATTGTGTGAAAAGCTGAATATGATGGGTTAGCCACATTTTCTCCATGTTGTCAAAACCTTTCTTCCACAGGTATGTCAGGTACACCGGATTATCTGGGAGGGGTTCAGTTCAAGGAGTAGTTCATAAAGAATACTGCTCTTTCAGATGGAATCAGATTACTTACTTCAGAAGGAATATAAGATATGAAGGATCTGACATCCGTTTGCAGTTGAGATAAAATGTTATTAAGCGAGTGTGTAAATTTTATTGAGCAAATCTTTCGCAGGTTTGATTACATTTTTGTCGACGAGTTTAACGACGATTTACCTCAAAATCCAACCACTGTCAGATTCTTTTTTTTCACGTGACTGTATTTCAGGAATTATAGTTTATGGCGTGTTCAAACATAGGCCTACATTTGCATGTGTGGCCAAATTAAATGAAGCATACTTGTTAAATCGACAGGTGTGTGCATCACAAACGAAAATATCTTAAAGAAACGTGCGTCTAATTATTTTCTTTTGAGCTAAAGATGATAAAATTCGCAGCCTTGTCACGATCGTCAAATTTGACGATCAGTTTCACAGAGACACCTGGGTCAGCAACACTTCAGAACTGAAGTGTATACATACAGAGCGTTGACCAATTACTACACTATTTGCTTATCTCTAAGTGTATAAAATAGAAAAAATCGTGATGGCTATTTCACAGTGACAACAAAAGTAGTTATGTGAAAAAAAAACAACTTTCCCATGGTATGATACTGTCGTGTCGTCGGGAAGTTGTTATATTTTGCGCGTGTCGGCTTTAGAGAAACAACACGATTGTATTGAAAAATAAATTCATGTAGAGTTTCCATACCCACAGAGAGACCAGAACCTCTTAATATGGCCTGAACCATAGCAGTCCTCGATATATTTTCATGGAACTTGTCCAACAAATCACTGAATAGTGAACTAAAGGCAAATAGCGTGGCCAACACGAACGTATGTACATAAAACCCAGCGGCAAGAATGATCCACTTCAACCTTGGAAAAATGAAACAACATATAAAGTCATGCTGTGTGAAAAGTAGCTTTAATACATCTACAAAAAGTATCCCACGTCAGCCTGTGCAGTTCGACCAGGCTGACCTGACTGGAAACTTTTTGCTTTTTTTTTTTGCATGTCAAAGGACCATTCGGCCTCAGGTTTCACCATGTTTTTGTCGAAATGCACCCAAATTATACGACGACTTACAACTTGCTCGCTAATTTCTCTCTCTCTCTCTCTCTCTTCTCTCCCCCCCCCCTCCCCCGACAGCCCGTGAAAACTATCTATATTCACTTCACCCCCTTTTCGTTGATGAATTCTTGGCGCAGTGGTTCATCTACAAAAAGTATCCCATGTCAGCCTGTGCAGTTCGACCAGGCTGACCTGACTGGAAACTTTTTGCTATTGTTTTGTTTTTTTGCATGTCAAAGGACCATTCGGCCTCAGGTTTCACCATGTTTTCGTCGAAATGCACCCAAATTATACGACGACTTTCAACTTGCTCGCCAATTTCTCTCTCTCTCTCTCTCTCTCTTCCCCCCCCCCCCCCAACAGCGTGAAAACTATCTATATTCACTTCACCCCCTTTTCTTCGATGAATTCTTGGCGCAGTGGTTCAGGTGTAGAAATGGTAATAAGAAATATCTAAATGCATTCAAGTTTGCCGGGCGGATCATATGTTACTGTTTACAAGGCACTGCACAACCTCGGCCTTGTACTGGTGAAACCCAGGAAAAAACACGAATAAGTGAACTATCGCCGTAAGAGGACTTAATAACTGTTGACAGCGGCTTAAAATACCATTTTTCATCATTTAAAAGGAAGGCATAATCCAATTCAGGTCAAGGTGAATATTAGGGCATCTAGGATCCGTGCCTGACAAAACAGTTTTGCAATTTGTGGCTAGTTTTTATATAGTTGATTACTGATATCAAAAACAACATCTCACGACACTTATATGTCAGGACATCCTAGAGAGAGTTATCTTCCGTTTACCTGTCTGTCAGCTAACCAGAATAATTCTTTCAAGACTCGAAAAGCACAAGAAGAAGTACGTATATCGTCTTTCTTACAACATGATTTATGGCCACCAGTTTGGTTGACAAAGCGATCAAATTTTGAAATGGTTCTCGGATGGCTATCCAGAATAATAAGACGTCCACTCTATCAGAAGGAGAAAGTTTACTTTAGTCAGACTGTTTAAATACTGCCTTCCTATAATTGCCATACAAATTGCTTTCATATGCTGGTTGAACTAAACTTGAGATCAGTTTTAATCTGCTATTGATCCAACATGAGGAAGTTTCAAATTTAAAAGAAAAAAAGAGGGAATCGGCACGGTTATAGAATTGTACTACGCAAAATAGAAATTCCCACTTTATTGTGCTGTTCTAGAATTGTATCGGTGCCATTCCAGAATTGCGCAAGCGATTTTATCGAGTTTTTATGGAGACGCCGGGTAGGTAGAGTATCTGTGCAAAGTAGGGATGCGTTGGACAAAGTAATATCTTAAATTAATTTAAAAGAGAGAAATGGTTATTTTGTTCTCTAACATTTTCTGACTTCTTCCTGTGTTTTAATGTTCACGTGTGTTTCATTTTGTTTCTTATTTTAGTTAAATACTACTTACCTTCAGTTTTTTAGGTTTAAAGTCCGTCCGTCGTCCGGATTTGTCCGGACTAGAACTTCTACATTTATGGATGGATTTCAAAATGATTTGGCACAATTGTTCTTCTTAATGAGTAGAAAAGCTAGTTGAAAGTTTTTCGGGTAGGTACAAGGTCAAGGTCAAACTTGAAGATTAAATGATAAAATGGCTTCCAGACCAGAACTTCTACATTTATGGGTGGATTTCAAAATAATTTTGCGCAGTTGTTTTCCTTGATGATTAGAAGTGTCATTTGAAAACGTTGTTCGGATAGGTCCAAGATCAATGTCACATTTGAAGGTCAAATGATAAAATAGTCAAAAATTGACCTTGTCTGAGTTGTTTTTTCTACATTTATGTATGTAGAGGTACATTACTTGTACATTTACGGATGGATCTCAAAATAATTTGGCACAATAATTGTTCACACCCCGAGAACATTTATTCTTATGGATGAATTTCAATAAAAAATCGGCAATCATGTATTTATTAAATACATATATAAAAAAAATCTGCGATTTTTAACCGGAGACGTCACAAAATTGATTCCTTTGACGGCCTCCAGAAAAGGAATTGCATTTTCCATCGGTCGTAATCTATGCAACCTTGCATCCGTCAGGGGCAACATTTGGCACGAAGATAAAAGACTGCTTATAGTTTGATAAAATGAAAATGAAATGGCCTAAAAACCTTTTAAAAAAAGCGGGCTGAAAACGAGTAAAAATCTGTCGTTAAGTATCTCATTTGTCTTTCAAACATTCGAAACAAAAAGATGTACGTACCAGATTGTCTCCTTATGTAACATCTTTAACGACTAAAGTGACCCTCGATTACATGACATATATAGCACGACTGTAACACGTGTGAAACAGTAAACTAAATAATAAACTTTATCCTTCTGAACTTCAAGGAAACCCACAGGTGAAAAATCTGCAAATATCTTTGAAAATATAGTCCGCTGTGTATGCATCTCTTGTTTCAAATGAGTATTGCGAAAGATGGGTGGTAAGCTCGTCATTGAAGGAAGAAGTCGAAGATCAGACAGCACTGAAGTGCAGACTCATACTCAAGGGATTCTACTTTTTTGCATAGTACATTAGAGATGATTAAAACTTGGAAAAATATCCGAATAGTTATGAAGTATTGTGACAAAAAAATCACGTTCACCTACGGAAAACCTACTTTTCACTCAGCCTTGAGGGATTCACCAAAACAGAATTCGCAAATTTTGTCTCCATGATTTGAGTCCTTTCATGACCTCCCATATTACATTCGGAAACTTTCGGGCTCACTGGAGAACTCACCTTTATAAAAAAAAAAAAAAAAAAGGCAGCATCACTATGGTATGAAAATTTGGGCAACTAATATTTCACTTTAGACGGATGTGGATTTCGGGGAAAAAATAACGAAAACCAGCTCGACAATCAAGTAACGAATGGAAATGAACTTGCCATCGTTGAAAGTCTTCTGCTAGACTCCCAAGCTTGAGAAACTGAATCAATGCGTAACCCATTACCATACAGTGCCGTGTTCAAACGACCTAAAGGAAGAAGGCTTTTGAAAACATTGTCAGATAAAGAGACGATTTTAGTAATTAGTATTTTCTCCTATTCCAACAATGTTTTCTTCCCCATCAAAGACAAATTTCCAGCCTTCTGCCCGACTTTCATATTGTTCCTTGACAAAGATGAACCGATGCTGTAAGCTCCTCTTTAACCTAATGTAGATAGTCCTGTTTCGCGCACTGGGATAGAAGCTATATCGATCTTGTGATGAAAGATGTCTTTTCACTGAAAACGCCGTTTTGCGGACGGTGTAGGTCAAGATCAGACTGCACAGAACCTGCAGTCTGACCTTAGATCTACACTGTCCGAAAAGGAGCTATCCCCCCCCTCAAAAAAAAAAAAAATAATAATAATAATAATAATAATTTTGAAATAGCAATATTTGGGTATTTACTGTCGACTTGAAAGTATCACCGGTTAAGGGTTGGTGGAGGCCTCTGTTCATCTTGATCATTTGTTATGCCTGAAATTTCGAGTTGCACATAACTTTTCTTGTTCTGCTTTGTCCGTATTCATCAGCAGCTCTGAATACCTAATGATTCAGTCGGTTGTTCAACAAAATGGATTTTATGGATCCGTAAATATATGACGGCTCGTTTGGAATGATATATCACGGAGATGTATTAAACCCCCTTTTGCCAGAGCATAGCTCATCAGTGTTTTCCATAATCACAAGCAGAGGCTCTTCAAATTTATTAATTCTAGATGACTTTACTCAGATTAGGGCTTTAGGTCCAACGGCCCTCTTGTTTATGAAAATCGGATTTCCAACTTGGTTGATCATCGCGACTTGGAGGTTCCATAGACCTTCAATGGGGAAAATTGAAAAGTGGCATTAACATCATTCATTTTGCCAAAACTTTTATAGAAATGTTCACTTAAGCAGTCTTGTATCATCCATATGATTTTATTAAATTAGTACTCTTTAGCTCATCTGTTTACGAAGAAAACTACAACCTATTTTCAAAACCTATGCGTCATTGTCGTCGTGGAAAAACTTTGACATTTTATAATATCTCTGTTCTTCCTGAAGATAATTTACTTCAGACTTTGACAGGTTATTTACTGTCAAAAGGGTTACCCATATAACAGGGGCAAGTAACCATCAAAATATTTTTGACACAGTTACGCCCTTTTTTACCACTTTGAATTTTCAGAACCTTTGAAAGTTTATCATAGCTGTCATTAATGAAGATACTTACTTCAAACTTGGATTTTTTGTTAACTTAAAGGGGGATTTTTTTATCAGTACAACAGAGGCAGGTAACCACCAAAATATTTTTGGCAAAGTATTAGTTAAGTCCCTTTTTCGACTAAGAACTTTTAGCTTAGTTGTTTTTAGACATGATATTTCCATAGCCTTAGTGTGATCATCTTCGTCGTTTGTGTCGTCGTCATGCAAAATCTTTGACATTTTACAATATCTTTGTTATTACTGAGGACGTTTACTTCAAACCTGGCCAAGTTTTTAACTATCAAAAGGGAAACATAAACAATAAGGGTAAATAACTATCTAGTTTATGCACCTTTTTCAACTTTGCGTTTTCAGTGAAAATCAAGCAACTGCAGCCGAGCGTTGGCAGCCGCATATGGTGCTCTTTACCAAACACAACTGTTGCCGAGTAATGGCGCCCTTTTTATTTGCCATAGAAACCAAAGTGAAAAGATAAAAAGAAATACCTGAAAAGCTGTCTTCTCAGACACCAAATCATGTTCTATGATATTAGCCCTTAAAGACCTTGTACTTTTCCTTGCCATTGCTCAAAGGACATAGCTACTATTTCAACTTATAGACTGAGTATGGTAACATGAAAGAAAAATATATGGCCACTGTGGATTTTTTGCAACTTTCAGAAATGTTCCCTGGATTTGTCCTCTATCAGCAATTTTTTGCACGCTGCTCATTTTGGTTTGTTACCATTTTGATTTGTTGCCAAAGCAACGCAAAGGAAGAAAATAGGAAACAGAAAATCCTTTGAAAATTATCTCCTTTCAATCCATAAAAGACCATAAGGACAACGCCATACAAAAATACTCATTATATTGGCCTTTACAAATTCATGTTTTTCCATTCTGTTGTCAACTCCACAGACCGTCAGTGTTAGACATGTAGATATTTTTTATTAGTCTGTACAAATATGATAGCAGTTTTTAAACCTGTAAAAATGTGGTAGCAACTTTGAGTTTCTTGGCCTTATCTTCCTACCTCTTCTCCCGTTCTGATGCCCAGGCCTTCAGAGACTTCAGCGCTTTGATTAAAGGAAAGTTGTGACTGCGCCAAGAAAGTTTTCACTCTTTTTTACCAAACGAAAAATTGATCAGACACAAAAAAAATTGACCTGTCTAAATTAAAAGCATTTGCTTGCAGACGACAAATTTAATGTAGCTTAAATGGTGGAATTTTTCCACGAAAGGGTAAATATCATTGAAAAGGAGAAAATGTGCGTTACGAGTATTGTCCGTGAAAGGTTAATATCATTGCAATGAAAAGGAGAAAATGTTTGTTACCAGTATTTCCTCCTTTCCCAACATTGTATTCAAAAGGCTCTTTCCTCATGGTCGTTTAAATATGGGATTGTGTGGAAACGTCTTAAACCACATTTCGGAAGTGTTTTTTGATAACAATTGAAGCACGGAAAAAGTATAGTTGTCATTGGGTTATTTTAATCAATTATTTATCTGCTTAAGTGTTTTCCGAAATTTAGAAAAAAAATACAAACAACCAGGCTATTACCATTTCAACTCCGAAGATGTCTCTTTTGGCATTGCTGTTTTACAAAGTAGATTGTAATGTCAAATTTCAATAGTTCGTTGTCGACATGTCTACAGATGGCAATGATATAATAACTAAATCGAAAGATGCAAATACATGTATCACATAAAAATGGTCATTTTTTTTTTTTTATTCTGACAGTTTTATGTTGGTTTACTGGAACGTACACCGCTTTTAACCCTTAAGCCGCCAATCGCGATTCACTGACCTTTTGTTGACAGTGTAGATCAAGATCAGACTGCACAGAACGTGCAGTCTGATCCTTGAACTACACTTTCCGATACGGTATTTTCTTTCCGGTGAAATCAACTTTGAAATCGCGATGTTTGGGCTTTCAATATTGCGTAGAAATTTGCGTTTCATTTATTCAGCAGCTTAAGTGTTAAATACTGAGCTCGATTAAAAATGAAACCGAAATGGTAGTTTCTCTGTGTCAGAATGCTCGCTCCATTTCTATGGTATTTTGTTTAGTGCGCTTGAAATATAACTGGCTTAAAAATTACTCTGTGGTTGAAATTAGTGTCTACCATAACGACAATATTCTATGAAAAAGCACTTTCTCAGTAAAGCAATAATAGCCTAAGAAAACCAGAAAATGATTGGTTAACAGCAGCGAGTTTTAAAGTTCAGTGTATTTTATTTGTCATTTTGTCCGCTTTAGAAGTGATACTGCTGAAGACAACACTCTCTTTTTGACTTTGTTGAAATTCACAATTTCCATGATGTCTTATTTTATCATAGAATGAATCTATCTGTCTCTTGCGTATCTTTAGTGTTCTACTGTACTCTGCTTTCATCTTCATGATTGGTATTACTACAGGAAACACGGTCTAACTTGGAATTATTTTTTGCGTGAAACTTTAAACTTCGCTATTGAAGGTGTAGTTGTCTTGGCCTTTCGGTGCATTTGTAGTTCCTTTGGATTGAAATTTTCTAACGAAGATGGTGACCAGGAAAAGTGCCGTTCCGAGTAGTTGAAATCCAAAAGCCAGGTATAAGACCACATCGTATGATTTGGATTCATCTCTGATCGCACCTGAAGAGAAAAAATGCTGGATATTTCAAAAGGTAGATTGCCTCGCTTAGTCTAGTGCAGAGACCGCTCATTATTTAAAAGTTTTTGTTTGCCGATTGAAATAATCTGTTGTTAAGCTTTGTATCCCAAACCAAAAATAATAAATAGCCATCGCTTATTCAAAATAACATTTAATACTGGAACAGTTCGACGTACCGTATGTTGGGCCATATACTGTTGTCAGGATACCAAGAGTCGAATATATGAGACCAATACCAATAGAGATCTGCTCCTGATCCACAATCTGGGCAACGACTATATTTACCCCTGACGCGAGTCCTGCAATTGCTACGCCCATAAATCCACAACCGATTAGTAAAAATATAATATCAGAAAAAAATAAAAATATCAGCTGTCCACAAGCTCCACATAAACTAAAAATAATTGGACAAACGAACGAGTTCACTTTCTTAAACTGCTTTGCTATACCAGGTATTAACCGTGCAATGAGTCCAACACCATAACTGACTGGGAAAGCAAGACGAGCCTCATCTGATGATAACCCTTTCCATTTTAGGATGTCTAGTATAAGTGAATTGACCCCACCTAGTGGAGACATTGCGAATCCCATCCCTAAAGCAGTAAGTATATAGGGTGGATGCAATACTCTATGTATTTCGGTCTTTAATCGCCTCATTTCTATGTTGAAAATAGATATAAATGTCGGAGATGTTGGCTTGGTCTGCGTTTCTGAATCAGCAATTTCTACAGACTGTGGTTCGTTTTTTTTATCCCTAATGTTTTTTTGATGGGGAATGGAAAACAAAATGGCAGCCGGCAAACAGTTCAAGTATAAACCACCCATCAGTAGAAAGTTGCCGTTCAATCCATAATTTTTCACAAAGTAGTTAAATAGGTAAGGTGTTAGTGCACCTCCTACACTCATCCCCATATTTTGAATTGATAGGGCCAAGAGCCTCTGAGAGCCAGAAAACGAATGGTTAACGGCAGTTGTGGCAGCAATTGCTATCATTGAGGTACCAATACCTGAAAAAAAGACGAAACGATCGATTTACATGTCATTTTTTGGTGTCTTCCGAAACAGGTGTATTGGTTTGCTCCATTCTACTCTGTCAATGGAAATACATCAAGGTGTTAGGAAAGATATGTAAACAAGAAAAAAACGGACTTTCATGCTATCATATTTATTATAGTTGGGGTTTTTTAGCAGATTTATGGAGCAAATCCGCTTACCGTGATAGAACTGACCGGAACCAAATACATCATGCGTAAAGACGCATGCGCGCTCACTTTCAGTTTTATATGGATATGTCTTTACTATGCTATCTATTTGACCTGAACCAAATACTGTCACACACGCTCGCGCTCTACTCATTCTACTCTCAGTTTTAGCTGCTACACTCAGACCTCGTTTTTGTCACTACCGTATATAGAGTCCTACACCTGTACATACACTCCTAAATCTTAAACCAACAGAAAACCGCGTCAGATTAAAGAACAAAATTGCTATTCCTGCTACTCCTAACAAGTAATAAAATAACAGTTACTGCGTGTTGCGCTTGGCAAAACAACTTCGACTTTCCATGCCCTTGCTAACTCAAATAACTAATTACATATATATGTACATTAATTATATGTAATGGAAATTTTACTTTTCATTTCATCATAGCTTAATACTGTTCCCCAAATCTGCTTTATAGGACTTTGAGTCCTTTGATTTTCCCATGTACATCTGGGCTTTTTTCTTCCTTCAGAAACAATGAAGCGGTAGCGCAAATGGTTCGTGAAGTTATAGCCGAAAAAAACTTAATCACAGATACCTCGGATAAATATGCTTTAAGTCTGTCAAGTCGCCATATCAATATCGCACAGAAAACAGAAACTTATTCCTGTCATATTAAACCCTCAACCTCGCAAATTCGAGAAGGATATACGTCCCCGTAAAGAAAAAATAAAATATGACCAATTAAACCAATCGGCCATGTCTCGAATGAAAAAAAAATCGCATTTATTATGTTTTGAAGAGAGGCGACAAAGCAGTATTTATCGAACGAGCCAAATCAATTTCAAATGAACAGAATTCTGTAATATCATACCTGCTATTATACCAATGGAAACATACAAATGCACTATGGACGTAGCCAGAAAGGACAGGATAAATCCAAATGGAGCCATTATCCCTCCAATCAGGGAAACCTTCCTCATTCCAAATCTTGATATCAGTATACCAGTAAAAACACCTGTAAAAAATAGCGTAGACCTGTGCTATGGCTTGTTTTTCACCAACATTACTGAGCGCTATTACACCCAAGATGTCGTGATGTCATATCACGGCTAAGCTAAACTTTTCATCGAGGACTGATGAAAGTTATCGCTTCAGGATACATTCCTCCATCGCTGCTTAACATTTAT
The DNA here is from genome assembly GCA_945859785.2 of Tridacna gigas. NCBI lineage: Eukaryota > Metazoa > Mollusca > Bivalvia > Cardiida > Cardiidae > Tridacna > Tridacna gigas. Next base: position 61,513,285 of record OX244034.2, on the reverse strand, counting down.
TCGTCTATGATTTCATCAGAAAACAGCAGATGACTTTGAAAGAGAGCTGTGCTTAGCTATTTTTGAGTTAAAGTTTATTTATTCCGTGACAAACAAGTCGATGCCCTTATCCTTAAAAAAAAAAAAAAAGAATTATATTCCCCTTATATGTGACCATCCAGACTTGTGACGTTAAACATGTACCAAAATTTAAGTATTATGTCATTTTGTCATAGCCCTAATTAGAAATACTTTGTGAGTTAGGTACTTCAAAGAAATACTATTTATGCTTTCACCCAACTTTTTTCACAGTAGTTGAACACCTGTTGATTTTTATATAAAAATATAGCCTACACAACAGTCTACGTGTCTTGAAGTTTGGATAAAATCTATCATAATTTGATAGTAGCTTTGTCTTGTATATTCATTCAAAAGATTTGTTTGTTCGTTTGTATTGGAGTTTAACGCCATTTTAACAGCTTAGGTCATATCATGGCGACCAGTGACGCACCCATGTGTTTCCTGGCTTTCTCACACTAGTACTGACACAACTTCCTTTCCAAAGCCACTGACTACTTTTCTCACATGCATCAGAGGTAAGAGGCGAAAAATTCATTCAAAAGAGCGCATGTTACATTTTACCAAGAGTATTCTCAAATACCCAAGCAAACTTAAAGGCCGAATAGCAGCCAAAAACACAATGCAGGTGTTAAAATTCAGTTCAATTTCAATCATACCATTTAAAAGTATCGGAAATATTGTGAAGATGACAGTCTGCTATTGTATGGTCAGTCCAAGTGTAAACCTTTGGCAGAAAAAATTAATTTCAAATTCAGGCAAAAAGTAAACAAAAGATAGAGTGACCTGGTAGCATTTAACCTACTTTTGAAATTAAATTCACAGCCAGTGACTAACACTTGAAACTACCGTACAATAAAAGATTGTCATCTTCACAATAATTTCCATACTTTTGACTGGGATAATTTTTTTTAACTGCATTTTGACACCCGTTTAGTTTATTTTTGGCAGCCATTGTTATTTTGTGGTCAGTCCAAGTGTTAGTCCCTTGCAGAGAAATGAATTTAAAAAATAGGGCAAAAAGTAAAAAGCAAGTATTTTCGATACGTTTAAATGTAAGGATTTAAATCTAAATGCATTTCAACACCCGTTTTGTTTACTTTTAGCAGTTAGCATTATTTCAACGACCGTCTATTCTTAACAGCACAATACAACATATAATTGTCATACCGAGAGTAAGGCCAGATGCTTTAAATAAAGCGTGTACAGTCGCAGTCCTGGATACATTTGCATGAAACTTTTCTAGCATATCATTGAACAGTGAACCAAAAGAAAACACCGTGGTAAACACAAACGTGTTGACATAAAACCCAGCAGCAAGAATGATCCACTTGAACCTGAGAAAATTAAAAGTACATGGTTTTGTGGAATTCTTATAAATCTGTTATGACTACTAGACAAACTTACATAACAATTGTTCTTCTCAAACAGAACTCATCTTTGTATAGACTCTAAGAATTAACCAGGCAGGGCGTGGCTAACCTTTGACGTCAGTCGACCAGTTTATTTTTCAGTTTAGTGGCCCCGAGCTAATTCGGAATTATTCGTCGTAAATGTTCTGAAACATGTGTTTGCATCATAACAGTACTTTATCGATCTTTTGCTTTATGGACACATGAAGTGCAAACTCATTTACCGTCTGAAAACATTGTGGAAAAAATGTGGTTCTTATCCGTGTTGTTCATTTCTCGCGTTCTTTATCTTTTTTTGCATTTCATACAGTGCATACCGTATGTATCGATTAATAACCGAAAAAGGCTACTCACGATGATTGCCGGATAACATATTTTACTTCAATCTAAACTGCAGTGAACTGTAAAATAATGATTCAACACAGTTTCCATTTTTATCTCAAACTAAATGTGGTTTCAGTTTTGAAAGTACGTCGTCCGTCGCTATAATTGGGAGGTCATGTGCGGCTCATTGGTGAAGGTATTGGATTCACAACCTGAAGGCTCCGAGTTCGGTCCTCTCTTGAGGCATTTGGTTTCTTTGCCGAAGTGTCCTTGGGTAAGACACTTCAAAGACCTCGCCTAGTACAGGTGAGACCAAGGATGCACATGCTTGAGTAAGCCGTTGTCGTGATATGCGCGGCGTAAATACCATTCAATCGATAACAATTACAATTACTGTAGCCAGAAAAAATCAATATACGGTCTGCGTCTAAAAGCACCAGCTATAAGTCTATATTTAGTAAACTACAAGAACTTAATCAAATCCAAACATTCAAGCCGAAAAGATTACATGATATACTTAAACAGTGTGGGTTTTGCGAATTTACTTTTTCTTGCATATTATTTTGTTACTGAATGATTACTAAGCAAGAAATATTTAAAACAGCACTGAAAAGTTGCATGAGATACACATATATTTGCCAATGGATATTTGATATATAGAATCTACATTGGATATAGGTCATCAATAAGCCTGTTTATAAAATTTGATATTCTTGGTGATTTACAATTTTTGTGTAGTCCTGTATATTGTACAGTTGTATTAAACATTGAATAACGTTATAGAATCAAAGTGCTGTAAGCACTGTAATCGGTTTGAAATCAAAAAATCAAATGGTAGATGTTTGAGCTATGTATGGGACAAAAAATCCTACACCGTTACAAATGGGCCACGTAGAACCTCTCTTTTTTAAACTGTCTTTTACAAATTAGTAGTTTAACGATTGGTTAAAATATAGGCTATGTTTGCCAGCCGACAGCAATAGAACGTTAAAGATATGTGACAATTCTGATCAGCAGTACCCATTATCAAGTTTTAGATATCACTCATCATGAACAGCAATACTTACAAACCCTTTAAAAGAGTGAAAAAGTACATATATTCTTTTCTGTAACTTTGGCAACTTTGGTAACTGTAGTGTAACATATAAAAGCCGTATAAAATATGCCTGCATTATAACTTTGGAATTGTTTACTTTTGGCTGCTTGTGGGCCTCTCATTTTTCCATTTTTAACAAGACATCGTATTCATCTTAACAAACTGTCCTACCTATTTTTTAGAGGGCCAAGTCGTCCAGTCCAAACGTCTGCTGGCAAATTTCTCCTACGTTATACTTTCAAAGAATGTAGATACTCAATAACTCCCTAACCGTCAACTCTTTACCAAATGATAAAATTTTAGACTTGTCCAAATCAAAAGCATCTGCACATGACGAATTAAACGCAGACCAAATGATGATTTGAATCGGTGAAAGGGTAAAAAAACATGGGAAAAGGAGAAAATGGTAACCTGCATTTTCCCCTTTTCTCACAATGTTTTCAACTTCTTTCTCATGGGCATTAAGAAAGGATAGTTTGGTTAAGAGTTAAAACACTCAGTTCATCGACTAGCCTTTTACAGTCAGGAAAACAATATCAAACATTAGGCTACAATTTCATGGTCGTTTTTTTTTTTTTTTTTTTATATACGTACATTCCAAATAAACAAACAATTAGATCTAAGATATGAAAGTCTGTGATATTGAATTGCATTGCATGTAAAGGACAGTCTGATCTTTATCTTCTATTGTCTTCAAAAGCGACTTTACTTGTCCGTAGCCAACACAGGTAATTGTATTGGAGCCAATTGCTGAATACATGCAGTTTCTCAAACTATATTTTCAAAGCCACACAGGATTGTTTGGTCAAAGGTTAACAGACTGATTCTAGTCTGTAAAAACTCACCAAGAAGATACACGTAAGTGACTGTGTAAAATGGTAGTGCCACGGCTAGAAGGAGATGAAGAGGGGCTGTGAAAACAATTTAACCCTTATCCCGCTAAAACATTGAAATGAAATTTCAAACCGGTAGTAAAACCCGAATAATTCTATGTCAAACTTATTCTTTTTTGGAAAAAGAAATATCTCCTTATCGGACAGTATAGATCCAAGATCAGACTGCACGTTCTGTGCAGTCTGATCTTGATCTATACTATCCGCAAAATGGTCAGTGAGTCGCACTTAGCAGCCTAAGGGTTAATACATCATACGTTGAAAGATGCGTAATCAGTCAGTATTGTGAATGGACAGTCTGGGTACTAAGGTTACACGCGGTGAATCGCCAACCCATTCTGAAAATGTTTACGTAATGGCCTCTCCGCGAGGGTCATAACCTTTTCACAACTCTATACCATTTGTCCGCACAGCTTCACACGCTTCGCCTCACATATATGATCCCTGCATTAAACGACCAACGACCGGTTACTACTTTAAACTTACGGCTGTTACGAGTTGCATTTACACCAGTTTTCTCTTAGGCAGAGCAATATAAATTTTCAAATTCTTTTGAAACAATGTTTTCTTACAAACTCCTTTCTGTTGCGATTTTATTCCTCTCGAGACCTAAATGACCTATCATCTTTTCAACACCTGCTACATATACGGAGAGCACTCGTCCCAACTCGGCCGATCCCGTAACTACGTACAACTATCAACGGATCACTCGAAATTTGCCGAATGATATGGACAGCAGACGACTACATGATGTATTCACATCACCCGATACACTTGATTCGCACTCGTTTCATTCATAAAGTTGCTGCTAATCACTGACCCTATTTCTTATAATCGCGTTGAAAGTAAACTGCTCCAGTTTTTGTTGGCCAGAGATTTTGATAATACTGTAATTATAACATACTTTACTACTAAACAAATTGTAACCGCCGTTTATTACATAATTTAAAAGTTATTATGGGATAACTTGACATTACTTAACGCCTGTTTACCGCTAATTACTATTCCTGCGCTTATCTGGGTCAAAAGTGCGCTTATCTGGGTCAAAAGTAGTTTTTGTAATAAGGCCATCACAGCAGGTATAAGCGTTAAAACGCTGTAAGTAAAAGCTGTTACGAGTTGCAGTTACATCAGTTTGCCCTGAGCGGACAGGTTTCCGAAGTTTGCGATCTCTCTAATCGGTCTACCGACCGATTAAAAAAAGTGACAAACAAATTTACGAATGTTGCCCTCTCTAGTCCGGGATTTTCCTCATTGGAACGAGTTTGAAAATATATTTACGAGTACACATTTTGCCACAATGTTTAAACTATAGTTGATTAAAAAATGTTCAACCGTTATTCACATCCGTAATTATACCTAAAAAGAATGTTTCCAAAGTCTTGTGCCAGAAATTTATTTCAGGATATAATTTGATGTAGTGTCTTTATTTTGTAAAGATAGTGTAGATTTATCTTTTAGATATTTGCAAAAACAACTTATACAAACCACTTTCTTTCCTCATGTAACATAATAAAAAAATACTCTGACACATTACTTAAAAGATATGATGCGATTATGAACACGCATGGATCTATCTGTGAAACAATGCACTAAATATTGAACTTTATCCCGCTTAACTCTTTCTTCATGAAACAAATTTGAAACCCCGACTTTAAAAGATGAATTGGGATAATCCGCATGAAATGAAGTAGGTTTTTACACAATATGGCAACGGGAAAAAAATAAATCGTTACGTCAAAAAAGCACGTTCATTTAGGGCGAAATCGTGTTCGTTGCAATTTCTTAGTGAGAATGTTTATTTCGATGCAAAAGAACGTATCCTGGTGTAATACCCTGAATGTGAAAAGGATCCGTTTTGTAAAACCACAAGAAGTTACTTTTATAATGCTAACTCTTTGTTAGACGGCAACAAGTTAGACTTATTTCCTGTGTCCGTGTACTACACCAAACCTATAGTCGAGTATATACCCAAGTCAAGCACAAACATCTAATGTGAAGACGGAATTTCAGTCGTCGAACAAAATATTAGTTGAGCAATTTGGAGTTAGAATCGAGTTTATAATTGTTGCTAAATACGGCCCTTTTGTTTCAGAATTAACTCCTTTTATTAGACGGAAAATCGTTTGCAACCTTATCGCAGATCCTGTTGCATGTTAATGGTGCAAAGAACACCAGCAGATTTTGATTTATTTGATGATGTACATGAGCATGGTAAACCTTTATTAGGTCTTGAAAAGGCCAGACCGGGGTCAGACTTGGTGTTCCTTAGAAAAGATAGTTGTTTGAAAAAGTACTTAATCCAGTTTGCATTCACAAAAGGTACTGACATAAGCACTTCACTGATCGTCTTATTCATTAAGATTAATCTTCAAAGGTGTAGTTATATTAACGATTTGTGAACTCTGTCTGACTTGAATCTTTCAAAAAAAAAAAAAAAAAAAAGAACTTTTAAAAAATGCAAGACGTGTACTATTCCAAGAATTACGAAAATAGTTATACTTTTGTTAAAATACTATATAAAGATGATTCTCTGGTGATACTTCTGTTTTCAATAGTGTCTCGTTGTCAATCGCTCAACATGTAAATAGCCCCAGGGCAATGAACAGAATTTTAAAATGATAAATCAAATATCAGACAAAACCGATGTATTGACATGTACCCAGGATTAAGGGTACGTTCACTCACTTTTTAATACTTTCATTTTACCTGATTCTTGTGAATGGTATATTGTGTGCTTATTAAATAACTATATATGAGCGAACGGGGTTAAATTTATCTCCCAGATGCATTATACCATGGAGGTCATCGCATGATAATGGATCCAAAAAATTCCATTTTCTGACGATCGATTGAATCATGAGGTAGACTGGTCCTTTCATAAGCAGAAAATTGACCAACAGCAAAATTTTCTATTAAAGTCAGCCTGCGCAGACTGTGCAGGCTGACATGGGTCGATACTTTCTGCAGATAAACTAAATCCCTTATGCACACAGCATGGCTCATATATACACGCAGCAAAACTTCTAATCGGCGACGTTTCTTTCTCCTGTACATTTGACCAAGTAATAGTTAGGTAAATATAAACAAATTGTACCTATATCTGGACGTTTGCCATGGTATTGTAATAAAAAGATCCTCGATTTTGCCAACACAATGCATGTCTTTTTCAAAAAAAAAAAAAAAAAAAGAGAGAAAAAACATGGTTTGCGCGTGCTTGGTGTCTATCAGCCAAAATGGGTTAAAAGAGAAATTTTGTCAGTAATAAGAAAAAACGTGAAAACTATTTTCTGCACAAAAAAAAAAAATGTAAATCGAGGGAAGAAGCATGAAGTTTTCAAAACATGATTTTTCAGTTTTCAATGTTAATTGAATAATGTTAAATTAAGTTTCTTTCATAAGAGCAAGTCAAAAAATCTTGTCAGACTGAGGCTGTGTCATGCTTTTACATTGGTCAATGATTCTCTAAACAATCAAACAAAATGAACTATCTTTTTTTTTTTTTTTTTTCTGGACAGCAGATGCCAGAAAAGGTCTACGGGGAATTCCAGCTTAAAAGTGGCCGTTTAGAAGTTTCGTTGAGTGCATATGTTTTATTTTTTGTTGTTTCACAAAAGCCGAGTGTTTCGGAATGGTCTTGCTTTTTCGGAGAATGATTTTAGTTTGTTTGTTGTCGATCTAAGATGATGTTTTCCATTAACTGCCCCCAACGTGGTTGAAATTACTCCCGGTTATACGATATGGCAAATTATAATCTGGTCGAATAATTCTGTTCTTCAATAGAAAAGGTAAAATTGTCTTGGCCTTTCAGTGTATCGGAAGTTCCTTTTGGTTGCATTTTTCTGGCAAAAATGGCGATTATGATGAGAGTCGTTCCGAGTAGTTGAAAAGCTAACGTTAAGAATAAAACGTCGTCGTATGATTCAGATGCATCTCTAATAGCACCTGTAGGAATATAAAATTATTAAAAAAGAAAATTATAATTATGAATGCATTTTCGCGTGTTGCACAAAGATTGCTTTCTTTTTTTTTTTTTTTTTTTAAGTCCAAATAAGCCCTGGGTATTTGATCATTCAAATGTCTCGATGCGTCTTCCACTAACTACATTTATAAAAAGTATCTTAAAAATCAACGATGTTCCAAAAATATACTTTCAAGGAACCGTTGAAATACTTGCAGACTGAATTTAAATTTCTTACGTCTTACGTTGTGTTAAAATGTGCATTGTACACTAAATAATCATGAACTAATTTGCTTTTTATTCAAATGACTATTGGAAGAAAAAGACAAATACCAACCATATGCAGGTCCATATATTGTTGCTAGGATACCAAGAGTCGAATACATGAAGCCAACGCCAACAGCGATATGCTCCTGATCCACTATCTGAACAACGACTATATTTGTGCCTGATGCAACTCCTGCAATTGCGACGCCGGTACATGCACAACCAACAAGTAAGATGGAAATACCAGAAAAAAAACAAAAATATTAACTCTCCACAGGCTCCACAAATACTGAAAATAATCGGACACGCAAACGAGCTCACTCTCCTAAATTGCTTTGCTATACCAGGTACTAACCGTGCAATGAGTCCAGCCCCGTAACTCACTGGAAAAGCAAGAAGAGCAGCATCGGATGTAACTCCTTTCCATTTAAGAATGTCAAGAATGAGTGAATTCAGCCCATCCAATGGGGCTAGAGCGAATCCTGCCCCTAAGACAGCAAGAATAAAGGGAGGGCGCATTATGTTATGTACGTCTGTCTTTAATCGCTTCATTTCTTTGTGAATGAATGAAATGCAGCTTTGAGATGCAGGTACTGCTTGCGTTTCTGTGTCGATCCTGTCATTCGGTCTTTTTTCGTCCTCCTTTTTCTTCGATTTTTTTTATTTGGGATTGAAAACAAAATTGCAGCCGGCAAACAGTTCAAGTATATAGCTCCAATTAGCAGAAAGGTTCCGTTCAGTCCATAATTTTCTATGAAGAAGTCATACAGATAAAGTATAACTGCACCTCCTAGACTCACTCCTGTGTTTTGAATGGCGAGAGCCAGCATTCTTTGAGAACCAGTGAATGACTGGCAAATGGCAGTTGTGCTAGAGATCGCCAAGACTGAGGTACCAATACCTGAAAGAGATCCACTTTATTCATTTCCTTTTGAAACATGTATACAGAACATGCATTTTAACTGGAAATAGAGTAAGGTGTGCTTCAATAGCCATCAACAAGGAAAAAAAGAGACATTTGTAGTGCCAACCTTTAAAAAGTCTTGTCTTTTTAAAAGCTCGTTGTTCGTTTGAATGTTTCGTTTAACAAAGTTAATCCTGTGGTGGTTAAAGACTACAATGAGAAGATTACTTTGTCTCTACATTTAGCTGTACTGGCTAAAGGCAACGTAGATTATGTCATGGCCCCGTGTCCCTCGCGCTTACGTATGTCCGTCCGTGCGTTAACTTTTGTTTCAAGCATTCTCTGAAACCATTCATCCAATTTGACAAAAGTTCGGAGAAAGGGTGTACCGTGGTGCGCTTCAAATTTCATTAGATTAAATTGGTTCCATTAAAAGCTCTGGTCGCTTTGGCAACAAAACTGGAAATACAACAAATCTCGAAAAAAAATCTTCAAAACCGTATATTGGAATTGTCTAAAAATTGGCATAATCGTTCTGTTGATTGATCATTATTTCAGATTTCTTGATTTCACTGATCTGGCAAAGAATATGGCTGCTGCGGGCTTGGCTTAATGATAGTATATAACATGCTCTGTAAGTTAAGCGTAGTTTGTTACCATTTACTTCAGAGCCCTAGTATAGTATTCGTGAGACTCAGGACATACATGAATAAGCAAGCTATGGCCGTGAAATTACTTAAATGATGTTGAAGGCGCCGTTAAACACCATTCATTCGATCAATCAATCAATCCATTGTCACCGTTTATCTTTTGATTACCAGACGTCACTTTAATATGATTAGTGATGTTCACTATGATTTTTTGGTAATAAATTCTTCAGTTTTAAGTAATAAATTTTTCTTTCGATGTTAATGGTTATACCCCGATGAGCTGAATATTAAACTTGAAGTGAGTTTTGTATCATTTTCTTTTCTGGTCCAAAACGTTACCATTTATACCATAGTACAAAATTCCTAAAATCTTCTCGTAAAAGTTCTCTTTTTTTCAACATTTCATTGATATTTGGTATGAATGATACTTGACAAGACATGCTTGTATCAAGTGACATGATTTTGGCATGTGAAAAGATGCGAGGGGCTTGGCTATTTTCTCTGTTAAATTACACTTCTCTGTTAAACTGACGCACCGACCTCTTATAGTTTAGTATCTCTCCCCTTGCCATTTAAGGAAATCACACAATTATTTAAGAGGCAATGAAAGTAGTAAAGGAGGGTAGCTCCGGGACAGTGTCCCGGTGCTACCCTCCCTGTGTCCCCCTACAGCCCTCCCGCGTCCTCCTACAGCCCGCCATGGCGGGTTGTAGGAGGACACGGGAGGGATTCGGAGTCCAAAAAATCGTCATTTACCCTTATCTCTCCCTTAACCCTTCTAAAACCCTTTTGTTTTGTTCTAAAACCCTTATACTTTCTTCTAAAACCCTTATACTTTCTAAAAACCCTTATCCTTAATTTGTCCCTATATACCATCTCACGCCCATTTTTGTTCTAAAACCCTTATGCTTTCTTCTAAAACCCTTATACTTTCTAAAAACCCTTATCCCTAATTTGTCCCTATATACCATCTCACGCCCATTTTTGTTCTAAAACCCTTATGCTTTCTTCTAAAACCCTTATACTTTCTAAAAAACACTTATCCCTAATTTGTCCCTAGTCTACTTGCCCTGGAGCCAAATTTGCCCTGTACTGCTTGCCCCAGGGCAAGCAGTACAGGGCAAAATTGCCCTACCGCCAAAGCTGGGGAGGGTATTTCGGCACTTTTGGCGGCCATCTTGGATTTGCCCCAGACTGCTTACCCACGGGTAGGCAGTACAGGGCATAATGGTCATGGGCCGTCACTTTGTTGGACTTAGTCTTTTTTCTTCGACTTCGTTCGGCTGAGAGCTGTTCTTTCTTTCTCTATCACCGTTGGACTTAGTCTTTTTTCACGATATGGTTATTTCCCCTTCTCAACTTGGGCCAAGGCAAAGATCATCGTTGGACTTAGTCTTTTTTCCGTCTTCGCTCGTTTTAGGCTTTCTCTGTCATTGTTGGACTTAGGTTTTCTCTCTACCATTGTTGGACTTAGGCTTTTCTCCACGATATGGGCTATATTCCCTCCTCACGCTGGTTCAGGTGAATTCACTTTCCTCTCTAGGGATGTGGACTTGGGTTTTCTCTACTATAGTTGCTATCATCGTTGGACTTAGTCTTTTTTGGAGATCTGTTCTTTCTCTCTCTACCATCGTTGGACTTAGTCTTTTTTCCATGATATGGGTTATTTCACCACCTCACGCTCGTTCAGGCAGAGAGTATCGTTGGACTTAGTCTTTTTTCCGTCTTCGTTCGCCTCAGGTTTTCTCTATCGCCGTGTTGGACTTAATCTGTTCGGCTTGGTCGATCATTGTTCGCCTCTGTAGGACTTAGTCTTTTTCTTCGTCTTTGTTCGGCTTAGGTTTTCTCTATCACAGTTGAACTTAGTCTTTTTTCACGATATGGGCTATGCCCCTTTCCCTCTGGGATGTGAACTTAAACTTTTCTCCACGATATGTTGGTCTTTCTCTATCACAGTCGGACTTAGTATTTTTCTCCACGATATGGGCTATATGCCATCTCACGTTGGCTCAGGCAAGGGTTCTGTTGGACTTAGACTTTTCTCCACGATGTGGGTTATATATTACTATATTCTATGTGAAATAGAACGTGATGTTTTATCTACATTTTTTCGCCCACGTTCGCACTCTTAATTTTAACGGAATTAACATTAACCAATCGTTAGTTTCGTTACATTTTTTGGAGGTAAGGCTGTTGGGTATTGTAGATAGAGTATAATATACTATATGATCTATCTACATGTTCTCGCCCATGCTCGCGCTCTTAATTCTGTTAATTCTGTATCAAAGTAGGTCAATCCCCTGCCAATCCCCTGCCGGGCTATAAAACCAGCAGATTTCTCTATAGATCATTTCATTTCCACGATGAAGTTGTCCGAATTCTGTTCTCCATGGTGAGTCTTTTTTGGAAGTACTTTGTAATGCTTGTCCGAATACTACTAATACCAAGCTGTTGTGGGTTATTTGGTGAAAGTTCGGGAAGGAAGTGAAGGAAGCTACAGCCTTTTCAGAAGATTATGAGTGGGCTAACCAAGACCAAGAAAGTTCTATCTTTCAAATTGTCAAAAACAAAGTCAAGTCCTATATGTTTATTATATATTTTTATTTAAAAACTTTTTATTTAAACTTTTGTACAATAATCATTACAATGAAACATTGAACTGTAGAAATATATACAATGAAACATATATGTTCTACATTGAACTGTGAGAATAAATCATTTCCATAAGATATATATTCTGGGTCATTGTCTGACTTATCATCAGCCTCTAAAACCATGTCTAAAAGACTGACTTACCATCAGCCCTAAAACAAGGTCTAAAAGCCTAGTACCGTATTCAGATAGTACAAGTAGCGATGAGATAATCCAATCTATGTCGAATTTTAAGTATGAATATATATATACAATGAAACATTGAACTGTAGAAAAAATAGAATCGTTTTGAAACAGTTCTTTGAAACAGTTCTTTGAAAATGTTTTTACAGGTACATTTTTCTTTTTTTCTTCGGAATGTCAGGCTCACATTCACTCTTGCGTTTCTTTTCATTGTTTTTAATATCATTGTTTTCATCCTTGTTATTTTTCAACACAAGATCTGGACAGCTTTTTGCACTGTGTTTTTTTGATTTGTAAAGGAAACTGTTCTTCTTTTTCTTGTCTTCTCTTTTCTCGTTGATTTTATCGTTGATCTTCACAACGTCGGATTTCCATTTACGTCTCAATTCCATATCTGAACAGATCTTCTTTTCTTCTCGTCGAATAGGCTTTGCACGTGGTAATTGGCTTACACGTGGGTATTCGTTTTTCTTCTCTCCAGACTCTGAAGAAAGTTTACCTGAAGAAATCTTGTTGATTTGATTCTCTCCAGTCGCTGAGGAAGATTTCTTGTTTTTCCCCTCTCCAGGCACTGAAGAAGGTTTCCCTGAACTCTGTTCGTTGATTTTCTCGTTGATTTTCTCGTTGATTTTATCGTTGATTTTCTTTTCTTCAGACCGTGAAGAAAGTTTCTTGCTTTTCGTCTTGCCAATCACTGAGGAGGGCTTGTTGCTTTTCTTTTCTTCAGACCCTGAAGAAGACTTCTTGTTTTGGGAACTCTGTTCGTTGATTTTCTCGTTGATTTTCTTTTCTTCAGACCGTGAAGAAAGTTTCTTGTTTTGAGCCTCTCCAAATAAATTTTCTGAAGAAAGTTTCTTGTTCTGCGACCCCTGTTCCTTGTTTTGTCCCTCTCCAGATAACTTTTCTGAAGAAAGTTTCCCTGAAGAGGTTTTCTTGTTTTTCTTCTTCTTCACAGGATAATCTATCTGAAGAAGATCGCTGAATAGAAAAGTTTGTGGCGATTTATGACCTGTATGTTTCTCTATCTGTTCTCTACAGGCTTCTATATCGCTGATAGACGCGTCGAAAATCGTTATATGCCTAACTGGGTCCTCGACGGCATAATATGATTTCAGAGCGCCAACATGAAACATGTCTCCGATTCCAATAACGTCTTCTGGATATGGTGAAAAAATGACGGAATGAGTGTCTCGATTCACGAAGAAATAAACACATATCGGTGTCTATCTTGGTTCCGGTGCTCTGCCCTCATGATTAAGAAAAACTCTAGTAATACTGTAATCGTCTTTTTCATCAAAACGTTGGCTCGATAAAAATGATCCCACGTAGTTACCACCATAATACTTTGGCGGAACATTGCTGATCACATAATCGTGGGTGTATGGGTTAACATACAGATACATTCTCCTTTCAGAGGGAGTTGTACTTTGTAGGTCGAACTCACTCATTTTCTACCAACTGTCCTGTTTGAAATCTTTCCAAGGAATGATGGAGATTTCAATCGTAACATCTCTTTTTATGCCCGTTTGGTCTGAAAAAAGGTATAAAAAAGCTAGGATTTCTTGAGTTCTGGGTCATTATATGACTTGCAATCAACCATAAAACCATGTCTAAAAGGCTAGTACCGTATTCAGACAGTACAAGCAGCGATGAGGCAATTCAGCCCATGTCGAAGAAGAGAAAAAAATTACTACCGGTAAAGAAAAGAAAAAGAATCCTAGTCTACCCAGACAGTAGCAGCAATGATGAGACCGACGATGAGAAATTTCCACCCAAAAAGAGAAAAAGTTTACCATTGAAAGAAGAAGAAAGTGACGGTGAAGACAAAAAATCTTTGAAAGAAGAAAGTGACGGTGAAAGCGACGATGAGAAATTTTCACCGTCAACCAAAAACAGAAAATCTTTGAAAGAAGAAGAAGACAAAAAATCTTTGAAAGTCTCATCGAAGGAGAACTCTTTATAAGAAAAAAGTGACGCTGAAAGCGATTTCACCTCAAGGAAGGAGAAATCTGTACAAATGAATGTGGACTGTACCAGTGAAGACGAGAAATCTTTGAAAGTCTCAACGAAGGAGAAATCATTGAAAGAAGAAAGTCATGACGAATCATTTTCACCACAGAAAAAACAAAGTCATGCTGGGTCATTTTCACCGAAGAAAGAAAAAAGTGATGCTGAATGCGATTTCACCTCAACGAAGGAGAAATCTGTACAAATGAATGTGGACTGTACCAGTGAAGACGAGAAATCTTTGAAAGACAAAGACAAAAAATCTTTGAAAGAAGAAAGTCATGCTGGCTCGCTTTCAACGAAGGAGAAATCTTTGAAAGGAGAAGACAAAAAATCTTTGAAAAAAGAAGACAGAAAATCTTTGAAAGAAGAAAGTCATGCTGGACCATTTTCGCCCAAGGAAGAAAAAAGTGAAGACAAAAAATCTTTGGATATGAAAAGTCTATACACCTTAAAAGAAGTGGGAAAAAAGAAGTCAAGAAAATTCAAAACAGATTCCCGTGTACTGGAGGCGTCTTTTAAGCAATTCGATGAGCTACAACCCCAGCAACTGACTGCCTTATTCGACGATGTTATCCGACAAATCGTTCAAAAGTTAAAGGCTGAATCGGGGGATATGATTAGAATTAGCATCAATCACCCTTCATTGAATATGGGGATTCATATTCCCTTTCTATATGTGGAGGAGTTGGAGAGTCATACTATGTTGGACGAAATTGAAAAGGTTCTACAATCGAATGAGGAATTCGTCTTGAACGATGGCCGCATGACATTCGATATCACACATACGGTACCCCCAAGTGGAAGTGGTAAAAGACTTAGGGGTACAGAAGTATTGGATTCAAAAGTTTTCGCAAAGAAGAAACATTCGGTTATTGAAATTAACAATCAAGACCATCTATGTTTTGCAAGAGCCGTTGTTGTGGGGATTTATCACCATGAACGTGAAAACGCCCAAGAATGGAACCGAAGATGGGATCACATCAAAAGATCAAACAGACCACTTCAAAAGACTGAAGCCGAGAAATTGATGAATGAAGTTGGAGTTTCGTCGACGCAGGCTGTAGGCCTTGAAGAATACAAACAAATTCAAGATTTCTTGTATGAAAAAGGCTATGTTATTAAAGTCCATCAACAGCAGTCGAGAGTGGAAAAAGTATTTGAACATCCAGAAGTGAAAGACGATAGTAAAATCATACATTTGTACTTTCATCAAAACCACTATGACTACATCAAATCCATCACAGGATTTCTTGATTGTGCTTATTATTGTGAGTTCTGCGACACACGTTACAGGAATCGGGAAGACCATGCTTGCTCAAAGATCTGTAAAGGTTGCTTTCGTGCTGGAAAATGCCCATCGGAATCAAAAGAGTATGTCTGCGCCAAGTGTCATAGATGTTTTTTCAGTGCAGAATGCTTGGAAAAACACAAAACACTTCAAGGTAAAGAGAAGAAATCCATTTGTGAATTAGTGAAACTTTGTTCAAAATGTGGAGGTCAGGTTTTTGACAGAAAGAAAAATCATGTCTGTAAGGGAAAGAAAAGGTGTCATCTCTGCAAGAAAATAGTTGACTTCTCTCATCGCTGTTTTATTCAGCCTTACCAGAGTAAGATGAAACACGACAGCGACGATGAGACGAGTTCTTCTGTAGTCAAAAAGCCTTTGTTCATTTTCTTTGATTTCGAATGCCAGCAAGACACAGGGGTGCACATTCCGAATTACTGTATTGCACACCGAGCCTGTGCTGAATGTATCGATAAACCACTTGATTTTCATTGTTCCACATGCAGTGAATTCAAAGAAGGAAGAGAAGTTATTTTTCAAGGAAAAGAAACTTTGAGTCAATTTTGCAGCTGGCTCTTTACAAAGCATCATAAAGGAATCATAGCCATTGCCCATAATCTCAAAGGTTATGATGGCCAATTTATTCTCAACCACATTATCAACGTTGGGATGAAAGAACCAGAACTAACCATGAATGGAAATAATATTTTGAAGTTAGAACTGAACGGTGTGTGTTTGATCGACTCCTTCAGTTTCATGAACTTTGGGCTGGCGAAATTTCCAACTACATTTGGACTTCAAGAAATGAAAAAAGGCTACTTTCCTCACTGGGCAAATACAGACGAGTTCTGGGATTACGTCGGCCCATACTTGGACATGTCTTATTACAAACCCGATTCAATGTCTGATGAGGCTCGATCGAAATTCATAGTCTGGTATAATGACAAAGTTCAAAACGGTGAGGAATTCAATTTTCAAAAAGAGATGGAGTTGTACTGTCGATCGGATGTTGATATCCTAAGACGAGGATGTGGTGAATTCAGAAAGTTGTTCATCGAACAGAGTGGAATTTGTCCATTTACAGAGGCGTTTCCCATCGCCGGCGCCTGTAACAAGATTTGGCGAAAAGATTATTTACCAAAAGATCAGATAGCCATCATTTCAAGCAAAGATCCAGTCAGACGTCGGTTTTCTATGAAAGCAATACGCTGGGTTCAAAGCATCGCTAGGGAAAAAGGGATTCATATTCAACATGCCAAAAATGGTGGTGAATTTCGAATAGGGAAATACACTGTAGACGGATTTCACCACAAATCAAACACTGTTTATGAATTCCTCGGGGATTTATTTCATGGTTGCCAGACATGTTTCAAGGATCGAAAATATATCAACCCCATCAATGGAAAAACAATGGATGAATAGTACAACAGTACCATTGAACGATTAGAAACCATCAAAAGAATGGGATATAACATCGTGACCATATGGGAACATGAATTCGACGCCAAGATGAAGAAGGATAAAGAGTACAAAAAAACCATTGAAAGTCTATACCCGAACTGTGACCCCATCGAACCAAGAGAGGGGCTGGCTGGAGGCAGATGTAATGCAATAAAAATTGCCTATGATGTTGAGGAAAGCAGTGAAAAGGAAATCAAGTACATTGACATCTGCTCTCTGTATCCTTACGTTTGCAAACATAAATTTTACCCTGTAGGCCATCCAACAATTCTGACTGCTGAGAACATTGACATGGAGAATATTCGTCAGTATGAAGGACTCATTAAATGCAAAGTTCTACCCCCAACTGATTTGTTTCACCCCGTTCTTCCAGTTCACTGTAACAACAAGATGATGTTTCCACTCTGTATGAAATGTGCACAAGAAAGCTCAAACGTTTGTAACCATGAAAAAGAAGAGAGAGCCTTGGTTGGAACTTGGGTTACATTCGAACTGTTCAAAGCTCTCGACTGTGGTTATCGGCTAATGCATGTGTATGAAATCTGGCATTTCCACTCTGTTTCGGACCAATTCTTTAAAGGCTATGTGGACAATTTCTTGAAAATCAAGCAAGAAGCCAGTGGATATCCCGGCTGGTGTCAGACAGACTCGGAAAAGTCCCAATTCATTCGCGAGTATGAGGAAGCCGAAGGGATTCGTCTTGACCCAAAATGTATTCAAAAAAATCCTGGCAAAAGATCATTTGCTAAGATTATGCTGAACTGTCTTTGGGGAAAATTAGCACAGCGTGAAAACATGAGCAAGACGAAATACATCAGAGAACCGTCTAAATATTTCGAGTTGATTACCGACCCGAAATACACGGTAAAATATGTGGAAATCTTTGACAACGAGTGCCCATTCATTTTGGTCAACTATGAAGAAAAGATGGACTTTGTCGAAACGCATGCTACAGCCAATGTTATTGTAGCGTCTTACGTAACAGCTTATGCAAGGTTGGAACTGTACAGAGTTCTTGAAAGATTGGGGGATAGAGTTCTGTATTTCGATACAGATAGTTGTATGTACATTCATGATCCTGAATTGTGGAACCCTCCCATCATTAACAGCAGACTAGGAAAATGGACCGATGAAGAGCCTGATTGCAGAATTACTCATTTCAGAGGATTAGGCCCCAAGAATTACGCTTACAAAATGAGAACAAAAGATGGAAAAGAAAAAAGCAAATGTAAAGTCAAGGGAATTACTTTGGATCACAATACAAATCAGCTGGTGAATTTCGACACCTATTCAAAATGTGCTTTGGATCGCACAATAGAAATCAAAGTTCAGTATGACTGTAGAATCAAAAGACATAGAGATAGAACAGTGACCAGCGAACCACAGTCAAAAACGTTTCGCTCTGTATATACCAAAAGAGTGATTGTAAACGATACTGATACTGTACCCTACGGATATAAAAGTTTGAGGGTATAAATAAACTGTGAGAAAACAACATCGTGTTACACTGATTTGAACGACCAAAGTAAGACGTTTTTAAAAACAGTTTTAAAAAGAGTGGAAAAATAAACATCTGCACAAAGTTATTGTGGAACATGAAGACAAGTGGAAAAATCAAGGTATCTGTGAATTCGCATTGTAAGAATTGTTTTGTCGTTGTTGTAGATTAAAACTGTATTGTTAAAAAACTGTATTGTTAAAAACTGTATTGTCAGAAACTTTGAATGAATCATGTATTTCAAGTATGTATTTGTAAATATATAAAATATAGTGTTAGAACGTTTGCTTTGTTTTAAACGTTACTGTTTTTTAATGATAATGTTAAAAACTTTGAATGAATAAAGAAATGATTTTAAAAAAGTCGTCTGTTTTGATTTCTTCCCAAAACTTGAATAAAGAAAAGTTTAGACTTGGAAAAAATGTAGCTAGATCATATGAAATGATCAAAAAACAAAAGTCGTCTGTTTTGATTCCTTCCCAAAAACTTGAATAAAGAAAAGTTCAGAATATAAAATTAACAAGATCCCAAAAAAGAACAGAGATGGAAAAAATGTAGATAGAAAATAACATTCTATGTGAGATCATATAGTACATTATTTTCTATCTACAATGCCTACAGAAAAAAGTCTAAGTCTACATCCCAAGACAAGTCCCCTCGACCAAAAGCTATAAATTGCTGGCGAACTTTCTCTATAATCATTCGACTTTCGATTCTCGAATAGTACGAATAAAACAAACTGTTAACTAGTGCAAATAACGGAAAATGGATTCCAACTTAGACCAAACTGATCACGGAAAAATGGATTCCAACTTAGACGTTTTAGACGACTCCTTACCACAAGAAAACCCCGTCCTAGACATCTCCTCACCACAGCCTGAAAACAGTAGAGATATTCTATCGACAGCTATGAATTCAACATTCATTGAGCCGATGACAGGATCGGTTAATAAAATCGAAGAAGAAATAAACCAATTGATTTCAAACCAAAATTCTGTGATAACTCAGATTTTAGACGAAGTGAAAATATTAAACAAACATTGAGACAGTATGCCTACAAAATCAACAGAGTCAACAAGATTCATCTGTAAGACAAGATTCATCTGTAAATGTAACGATTCCAGCCCAGGTTAACTTTGATAAAACCAGTTTTCAAAAGTTAACAGCTTCTATCGTCACACCTGTAGAACAACAGTCAAATCAGACAAAAGAAGTCAAACCAAGAAGAAAAGGAAGAAAACGAAAATCAGAGAAAGCAGAGAAAGACGATAGCCAACTTCACAAAAAACAACGATTCGAGCCCAGCTATGTAACACCACCCCTGGTAGAATATGGATAACTTCAAGATTCCGAAGATCCCGAAAGAACCAAAGGAAAACTGTTGATAAAAGCAGACAGCTATACCAAAAAAATCAAAACAGTCCTTTTCAGGACTAACCAATACCCAGGAAGTCTATCTTTTGAGAATTGGCAATTTCGCAGATGTATCCTAAGAGTTGTACTTTTGCAAAGAAAAAACTTTTTTAACAATAGAAAACTTTTTTAGCAAGAGAAATTTTTACGATTAAAAAATCTTGCAAAGCGAAAAAGTTGTAGACAAAATTTTTTTCGATTAAAAAATCTTGTAAATAGAAAAAAGTTGTAGACAAAGCTTGAAGAGAAGATTTTTTATCGATAGAAAAATTTTATGGTTAAAAATTTCAAATAAAAAAATCTCACAGAGAGAAAAAAGTTGCAGACAAAAATTTTTTCAAATAAAAAATCTTGTAGAGAGAAAAAAGTTAGCAGAGAGAGTTGCACTCCAAACGATGTACTCCAAGTCAGAGAAAAAAGACTAAGTCTAACGATGGTAGCAACTATGGTAGAGAAAACCTAAGTCCACATCCTTAGAGAGGAAGGCGAATTCTCCTGAGCCAACGTGAGATGGTATATAGCTCCACATAGTGAAAAATAGTCTAAGTCCTACGGAAGCAGAGAAATGGTTAAGTCCTACAGAAACGATCGAAACTAGAGAAAAAGACTAAGTCCACCAGTCTGAGGCCCTGGGCAGCCGTTCGAACATTGTGTCAATTTCGTAAATGTATAGTACTCCTGCAGACAGAAAAAACTTTTATCAATCGAAAAACTTTTTGGTGATAGAAAAAATTTTCGACTAAAAAAAATCTTGTAAAGAGAAAAAATCTTGCAAAAGAGAAAAAACTTGCAGACAAAGAATCTTACAGAGATAAAAATCTCACAGAGAGAAAAAACTTGCAGCGAGAAAAACTTGTAGAGAAAACTTACAGACAGAAAAAGTTGCAGACAAATTTTTTCAAATAAAAAGGTCGTAGACAAAACTTGAAGAGAAGAATTTTTTGGCGATGGAAAAATCTTGCAGAGAGAAAAATCTTGCAGAGAGAAAAATCTTGCAGAGAGAAAACTTTTATCAATAGAAAAACTTTTTAAGTGATAGAAAAATTTTTTACGATTAAAAAATTTCGGATAAAAATTTCGGATAAAAAATTTCGAATAAAAAATTTTTACAATTAAAAAAGTTTTGCAGATAAAAACTAGGGACGAATAAAACTAGGGACGAATAAGACTAAGATCGGATAAGTCTAGATGATCTGATTCCTGGGAAATGTCGGAAAAACCCAGTAAACATGATTTGGTTACATT
Source organism: Tridacna gigas (assembly GCA_945859785.2). Lineage (NCBI taxonomy): Eukaryota > Metazoa > Mollusca > Bivalvia > Cardiida > Cardiidae > Tridacna > Tridacna gigas. The sequence goes on along the minus strand of OX244034.2, from coordinate 61,491,974 downwards.
TTCGGAAAATGACGTCATGTTTGATTTCCGGGAAAGTCGCGTATAGCACAAAGGGAGATAATTCTTGTCTGACTAATTCAACCATGATACGGTATATAACCCACATCGTGGAGAAAAGACTAAGTCCAACGCTGATAGAGAAAGAAAGAACAGATCTCCAAAAAAGACTAAGTCCAACGATACTCTCTACCTGAACCAGTGTGAGGTGGGAATATAGCCCATATCGTGGAGAAAAGACGTAAGTCCAACAATGGTAGAGAGAAAACCTAAGTCCAACAATGACAGAGAAAGCCTAAAACGATCGAAGATGAAGAAAAAGACTAAGTCCAACACGATGGTCCAGAAATGGCTAAGTCCTACAGAGATGAACGATGATCGACCAAGTCGAACCGTGTAGATCAAGATCAGACTAAGTCCAACAGAGTGACGGCCCATGACCATTATGCCCTGTACTGCCTACCCGTGGGTAAGCAGTCTGGGGCAAATCCAAGATGACCGCCAAAAGTGCCGAAATACCCTCCCCAGCTTTGACGGTAGGGCAATTTTGCCCTGTACTGCTTGCCCTGGGGCAAGCAGTACAGGGCAAATTTGGCTCCAGGGCAAGTAGACTAGGGACAAATTAGGGATAAGGGTTTTTTAGAAAGTATAAGGGTTTTAGAAGAAAGCATAAGGGTTTTAGAACAAAAATGGGCGTAAGATGGTATATAGGGACAAATTAGGGATAAGGGTTTTTAGAAAGTATAAGGGTTTTAGAAGAAAGCATAAGGGTTTTAGAACAAAAATGGGCGTGAGATGGTATATAGGGACAAATTAGGGATAAGGGTTTTTAGAAAGTACAAGGGTTTTAGAAGAAAGTATAAGGGTTTTAGAACAAAACAAAAGGGTTTTAGAAGGGTTAAGGGAGAGATAAAGGTAAATGACGATTTTTTGGACTCCGAATCCCTCCCGTGTCCTCCTACAACCCGCCATGGCGGGCTGTAGGAGGACGCGGGAGGGCTGTAGGGGGACACAGGGAGGGTAGCACCGGGACACTGTCCCGGAGCTACCCTCCTATACTACTAGTGAAGCGATTCAGGGCCATCATGGCCCTATTGTTTCAGAAAACATAAGACATTCGACGATTAACTCTTTACCACACAATCCCAAAGACCATAAGGGATAAGGCCTTTGAAAACGATGCGGGAAGAAAAGGAGAAAATATTGAGCCATATATAATTTGTCGTATGCAAGGGCTTTCCATTTGGTCCAGTCCAATTTTTTTCTTGTTGTTAAGGGTTAAACTACGCAAGGTTTTCGAGGACTTGGATCGCTTCAGTGTCACGTATTATCATATTTTAAGGAAAACTGACATCGCGATAACAACCGTATTGTAATATTTTGTAGAAACAGGGTATTACAGGGCAAGGCTCCGTTTCCGTAAAATATACCTGCAATAATGTCTGTGGATATATACAGCTGTATTATAGAGGTTGCTAGAAAAGACAAGATAAATCCCAGTGAAGCCATAATTCTTCCAGTCAAAGAGATTTTCCTCATTCCGAATCTTGATATGGGCATACCAGTAAAAATACCTGCAGAAAATAAAATGCATCCCATTCATACAGTTTAGTATCACATTCGACTTTGGCTTTTTTACCTACTTAGAATGGCACCAATTCTGTATTTCTAATCTGTTTAACCTTGACCTAAACTTATTGATACTTATCTCTTTACCAAATGATAAAATTTCGACCCGACCAAATTGAAAACATTTTCAGACGTCAAAATAAATGTCAAAATAATGAATTCTGTCTGTGATAGAATAGAAAACATTGCGCCAAAAGGGAAAAAAAATGCTAGTTGCCAGCATTTTCTCCTTTTTCCACGTTGCTTTGAAAAGCCTTCCTATTAGGGGTCGTTAAACTCAGAATTGTGTGGTAAAGGAATAATCTCTTATTCAAGATTTGCGATATGGACTACATTATGACTCACTGAGTAAAACATAGACAATGATTGTTTTGAGGCATTATCTCTTTAACAGATTAAACTGGTCAAAGTTGAAAGCATAGAAGAGTTTTTTAACAGAGGCCGAAGACGAGAGCGGACAGCGGACTGCAGACTTTTATGCGCGGTTGTCTCAAAAATAGCAAAGCGATAATTTCTGTATTTAAAGGGACGCTGTTTCGAATTTTATTGTCAAAGCATGTATTGTAAGTTATTGGCAGTTCAACTCATCGTCATTTCTCCTATAGATTAAACCATTAAATATGTACACTGCTTTCACAGATAAACACCTTTTATCCAAATCGAAATTACAGATTTGTTTTCCTGTGAGGTTAATAGTGATCGTTTAAGCATGCATATAAATACACGGCTAGGCAAAGAAAGTTTATTCTAGCAGGCACACAGTCTACCATGCGTTCAGCAAACCTCGGTAGATCTCTTGATCAAATCTCTCGGCTGTATCACGACGGGTGATCCTCATATGCGCCTTACATGTCTTCGCCGAAATAGACCGCTTTACTGCTTTAAAATCGATAATACTCCTCTAACAAAGGAAAATTTTGACACAAGACGCACAAGAACTCCTCATTTGGTCCAACTTTAGACATAAGAGCATACCAGTTGATGAACACCATGTATATGCCATCAAATGCCATTGCACTTCCCGTTTAAATGAAGCATGGACTAGCCTTAAAAAGCACGTGCACTTTTAACTACCTGCATGGAGATATTGGAAAACACGGGAAAATGCTTGAGATGAGTTACTGTGATCAGTTTCTGTCTGTACGTTCGTCTGTACGTCCGTCCGTCTGCAATTACTTGAAGTATTTGTCTTCAGAGACTATTTGATATAATTCAAATTAAATATCTTTAATATACACTTGTTGGATGTTAATGAGAAATAATTGTATCAGTGGCCTTCGTGACGTGATCAAGATAACCGCTGTTACTATATACATGTATATATATCAGAAACCACTAAAATTGTCTCCACTCAAACAGCAAGTCAGATGCCGTTCATTCTCAGTATTGATTGTAACTATAGGAGTACAACAAAGTCTACTAAAATGATTGACTAAGGATGACCTTCGACCTACTTGGGCTACTACAATTTATTGATTTGTATCACGGGAAAAAAAAAAATATATATATATATATACACACACACACATCTGTGTGTGTGTGTGTGTGTGTGTGTGTATTTTTTTTTTTTTTTTTTTTTTTTTTTTTTAATATTGCAAGTTCTAGAAAGAATATATTTTGTACGTACCATCAACTACAGAGATCCTTCATCAAAGGTAATTGTTGCTTAATTATGTTTAATAATATCCATAGGGTCAAACACAACACTATCTTAGAGGTCACGGGATTTACATGGAGTAATTTTATAGAGAATTATAATTTAAACATATTTTATTCGACAGAATTACAATATACATGTACATGAACAATACAATTACATTAGATTGACAATGAATAATCCTGCAGAAATGGATTGGAACGAAAGCAAAGCTTATATAGTTCCTCTCCAATTTCCGGTCATTGCATGTATAAAGTATGATATTTTAAGTTTAAGAGAACAGAGCAGTGAGAAAAAAAAAAAAAATATATATATAGGGAAAGTGGTGGTGTGCAGGAGTGGAGTGCTTGACCTTTTGGTGAAGAATTCATATAATATGAGAGGCCATAAGTAGAGACAATAAAAGCATTACAACCTGACTGTCACTACTACGTAAGTGTTTACTTGTACAGTTTATAAAGATGAAGATAAAAATGATACACCACGAGTGTCCCCTGCCAGTTTCCGCAGCAGAATATTATATTGTCCCTTGGAAACACAGCAACACAAAGAAACCAAGAGACAACAAACTAAAGAGCAAATCTTCCACTTGCACGGATATAATTATGCACTGCTGCAAATACTGTTTCATTATCATGCAGGCTAAGATTCTCATCCCCATATAAGATGACACGAAGGGAGACTCTTACAATATCATTAATATTAGAATACAAAATATTTCTTAAGTCATTATAATTTGGACATTTTAGAAAATAGTGTTCAGTTGTTTCATCTGATCCGCATCTACAAAGTGACGATTGTACCAAGTTTTTCATGTATAGATGATGATTAAGAGAACTACATCTGTTACGCAATCTAGCATGGATAATCTGAATTTTTCTTTCGCCGAAGCAATACAGTGGTCTTGGCGTGGGTTTATCAAGGTTTAAATGATATTTAAAAGATGACAGTGATACTGCGTTCTTAATCTCATCCGGTAGGGAATTCCAATCATAAATTACAGACGGTAAAAATGAACTGTTATACAAGCTAGTTCTCCACGCAATGGTTCTTAAATTATTAGGTCTACGCAGATTATAAGTTGTTGAATTACCAATAGTTGGAGGGACGAGAACATTAAGATAATTTGGAGAGAGTCCATTTACGATTTTATAGAAGTGAATCAACTTATGTTTACGCCTTCTTTCACTTAAGGTTTCCCAACCAGATTCCTGAATAAGATCAGCAATAGAAACTAGTTTAGTGCAGCCTGTAACTATACGTGCAGCTTCATTTTGAACTTTGTCTAGCTGATCCTTTAACCCCTGCGAAAGATTGTCCCATATGACATCGCCATACTCCAAAATAGGCCTTATAAAAGAAAAATAAATGGTCTGAAGTGACCGTCGGTCGAGTCGTATTTTCAGATACCGCATAACCCCAATTCTTTTCCATGCTTTTTCAATTAATTTATTGATATGGATGTCCCAAGATCCGTCATTAGAAAGGAAAAAACCTAAGTGTTTGTGACTCGTAACTGAAGGAATTTCAATATTCGACATAAAGAGACTTGGATGATCTGGCTTAATACGTTTGCGGGATATGACCAGCGACTCGGACTTTGCAGGGTTAAACTTAACCAGCCACTTTTGTGCCCAATCTGTAATTTTATCGATGTCAGATTGTAAAATACTTCCTACATCAGTCGGATCGCCTACAGTCATTGACAAGCTTGTGTCGTCTGCAAAAAGATTGATATTTGCCTGAATATCATCAACTATATCATTTATGTAAATTAAGAATGGTAAAGGTCCTAGAATGGATCCTTGCGGGACTCCAGCCTGCACATGACACAAAGATGAAACTCCCCCTGGTAAGACAACTCTCTGGAAGCGATTCGAAAGGTAATTGGAAAACCAAGATAGCAGTTTACCATGAATCCCGGCCCGATTCAACTTAAAGAGTAAGCCTTTATGCCAAACTTTGTCAAACGCTTTACTTATATCAAAAACCACAGCTCTAAATTCAAGCCCGTCGTCCAAAGCTTTGCATATTTCATTATAAAGACCAGTTACTTGATTAACTGTAGAATCACCAGGCATAAAACCGGACTGAAAGGGTGTAAAATAATTGATGTCTTTCAGATGGTTATAAACATGCTTGAATATAATGCGTTCGAATACTTTTTCGATACTATTCAATAAAGAAACGGGTCTGTAGTTTGATGGAAGAGAAGGGTCACCGGCTTTAAATATTGGACATACATTGGATATTTTCCATGAAGATGGAACTGTATTACTATTTAATGAGTAATTGAACAAATCACATAGATGAGGTGCTATCTGTCCAGCTACTTCAATAAGAATCCTATTATTAATACCGTCAGGCCCTGAGGCTTTCCCAAGTCTAAGTGATTTCAAAACATCCAGTACTTCAAACGGCATAATATTAATTGCATCTAAAGAGGTTTGAGACAGTGGGTAATTTGCTTCCTGAAGAGTACTTAAAGAATCATCTATACGTGATTGATTTGCAAAATATGAGTTAAGTACATTAGCTTTCTCATTGTCGTCAATTACCACTGAATCGCAAGAAAGATCAAAGAGAGGAGGGATTGACGATGAAGAACTTGAAGACATAAGTGACTTTAAAGTTTTCCACCAATCACGTGGAGATAGTGTACCAGATTTTAATTTTGAGGATAACAGATCGTAGTAATTTGCTTTAGTTTGACGAATTAATGATATTACTTCATTTCTAACGGATTTAAATTTTATCCAGTGACTAGTTTTATTTGATACCTTAGCTTTTTTATACAATCTCTTACCATAACGAATTTTCCTTTTAATAAAACAGGTCATCCACGGTGGATCCTGGGGGTTTATCCTGACAGTTTTGCTTGGAATAAACAAACGGGTTTTGTCCATGATTACACTTGCAAAATTTTCAGCATATATGTCAATATTATCATTGTGTATAGAATGCCATTCGAAATCAGCAAGACAGCCTCTTAACTGGTTATAATCGCCTTGATCATATTTCCAAATGGTACGTTGAATAGTTTTTAACCTAGGCTTAAAGAAGTTAAATACACCAAAAACAGGACAGTGATAACGCACTGAGAGACCAAGACAAGGCTCGCCAACACCAGTTGTTAGAATTGAGTTTTGATTTGTAACAAAAAGAAGGTCAATGGTAGACATAGAATTTTCGGTAAAATGTGTTGGTTCATCAGTACATTGAACTAAATTAAATTGATTACATAAAGCCTCAATCTTACGAAATTGATTTTCGTTCATAGTATTCAGATTAAAATCACCAGTAATGATAACATCAGCAATATTAGAATTTATAGCAAGATCTATAGAATTTTCAATAAGTGAAATATAAGTCGAGTCAGAGTTCGGTGCTCTATAAAATACACCATACAAAATGGTCCTATGATTAGTGCACCTGATCTGTATCCAAATACACTCAAGTCCACCAATTTCAAGATCACTTCTGCGTGTGTAAGATAAATTATTTTTTACATATAAAATTACACCTCCATGTCGGTCGTGAGCTCTATATTTTCGTTCTGGGGGATGGAAGGACGGGAAAAGCAGCTCGTCTGAAGATAAACTATCATGCAGCCAAGTCTCAGAAAATGAGACAACATCAAAAAAGGAAAACTCCGCAATTAGAGTATCAAGCTTATTAGCTATACTTTGGACATTATAATGGACGGAAGAGAGATGATTGGGAAGATTAAGAAAATTGTATAAATCTGTACTCGACAAACTATCTGAAGACTCACTAGATTGCGCACCAGGATTTGGATGGATATCGCCTGCTCGCAGTATCAAAAGATGAATCACTACCATGAACGGCAACAAGCTATAAATGGTAAAGTGAAAAACCGATCTACAGAATTGTACATTCTCTTCACAGCGTTTACCTGTCAATAGTCGTTTTTTAGTGCGATGTACAATCTGTTTGGACAGAGATAACGATTGACTAATATTCATTAGGACTGAATATGAATATATCATACAGCTTAGGACTGGAAGAAGGACGAACAGTGTAACAGTCAGATGAAAATGAAGATGTGGACAATATTTTGGATGGCTACAAAGATGCCTTAAAATTCTACAGTTCATGTTACAGCACATAGTAAGTACAGGAACAGCGTGTAGCAATCCAACACATGTCCAAATCTATGTTCATAACAATGTCTCACAGTTATGTTGTAAGTGAAATCAAACAGACTCATTAGATACTCCACACCACCTAGACAAAGAAGTGAAAACATTAAAAAATGATAAATGAAAACTTAGTGTAATTTCGGAATGGTAAATATAGCGCTTTAAACGAAAACAAAAGAACAAAAGAAAAAGTCGGGAAAGTTGTAGTATATGTGATACCTAAGAATGTTAAGGATGCTTAAAGAGTGCTTGGAAAGTTTACGACAAATATTCAGAATAAGCCAGAGCAATGCTTAGAATAATCGTAAAAAAATACCTGAATACAAAACAGTATTTCGTAACTGATGAGGTATCAAAATGCTACGCAATGATAAACACTGGGTCTCATACGCTAAATTTAACAGGGAAAGACTAAAAGATACATTTACATTTTGGAATCATAACTCTTGGAGTGTACCCTTATTAAACTGCACGTTAAGTGCAGTCTGATCATGGTCCACACCAGTACCAAATAATGAAACTACCGCACGTTAAGTGCAATCTGATCATGGTCAACACCAGTGCCAAATCAAGTAATGATTGAATCAAAATTATTATAGTCAAGAAAAAGTAAAATATTATGAAACTACCCTCAAAGACCTAGATATATACATAGATACAAGTACAAACAACAAAAAAACAAAAAAAAAAAAAAAACGAGGCTAGTAACAAACATACAAGAATAAGGAGGAAAAAAAACAGGTACGTAACTCCGTAAGTGTTTCATTTTCAAATACAACAAATTAATAATACAAAAAACTGTTTACCCATACACCACCTGTACATTATTATTGCAACTTTTAGATTGAATACTGCCTCAGTCAGTGTGACCAAGATCAAACAGCATGCTATATGCTGTTAGATCAATGTCCATACAAGTCACAAATATAATTTTTATCAGGAAAGAAAAGTTAAAAAAAGCCATACACAAAATGAAGACATGAACTTGGTTAGGCGAAATGGTTAGATTTATATATAACAATACGTATTGGCCCAAGATTAGACCTTGTGATGTATCCCAGCCAAAATATGTCAAATATAACTCCTACCAGTTACTGATAGTTGAAAGGGCACTAGACTAAGTGATAAAATAGGCGTACAATACAAAAAATGGACAAAATTACTTGTAAAATAAATTAATGTGGGTACAAGATCAGACTGCATGGTATATGCTGTCCGATCCTGGCCCACTCGAGTTGCAAGTACATGCAGATTAGGTAATCAAAGTTGAAAGGCACTGAACAGAATAAAACATGAGATGAATAAATGAAATCGACATTTTCTTGGAAAATGAACTCAAGAGTTGCAATTTCATGTCTGCATACGTTCACTAGATCTATACATCATGGGTATGTGTCCAAGATCAGACCGCAAGCTATATGCTGTCTGAACCTGACTCACACCAATAACGAATGTGAGAAGTTTTTGCATGCACTGAAAAATTGAAAGACTCATAATTAGACACTGACTGATTAAACAATTCTTGCACCTTTCGTCGAAAAATGTGAATAATTTAATCTTGAAGTTGCACCTTAACTTAAAATACTGATTACCGACCAATACGAAAATATATCAGGCCGCACGTTTTGTGAGGTCCGATCGCAACCCACACCGCAGTAACTGACAGTCAACAATCAGGACATTATATCACAACGACCCCTCCCCTCACTTATATCAGTGAATAGAAGAGTCACGTAAAGCATATCCATCAATAGTGGATCAAGATTGAAATGTTTGCCATTGCTAGCCCCGCTTAATAGATATCAAAACATAACATAATCACACATACAACAAAAAAAGTGTATGACAAGATCAGACGTCAGTAATTTTCTACATCAGAGCAGCCTTCCTGCCACCAGTTGCTATCTCAAATAAGACAAAAATACTCTTTTCATAGAAACAAACTCATTATCTGTGTAGAGGCAATAAATTGTAGCATTTGAATGCGTTTGCAGACAACAAAATACATATGGCTACAATGATGGGATCTGTCTATAAGATGACACAGAAAACAATGCTAGAAAAGGAAAATATCCTGGTTACCAGAGTCTCTTCCCCACAAAGTGCTATATAGATTCAACAACGTCGTTAACCCTTTACCGCACAGACACCCACCTCCACGTACCGCCCGCAGGAGCCCCCGGAAAAACAATGTGGCAATAGGCGAAATTGCTCGTAACGAACAATTTCACCTTTTGTCACAATGTCTTCTATGTAGATTCAACAACATTGTTAACCCTTTACCGCACAGACACCCACCTCCACGTACCGCCCGCAGGACCCCCCCGGAAAAACACTGTGGCAATAGGCGAAATTGCCCGTAACGGACAATTTCACCTTTTGTCACAATGTCTTCTATGCCATCAAAATGCGCCAATACACACAAAAAATAGCCCCATCCCTGCTGTCATTCAGAGCCAACCAGAGATATCATAAAAATGCCTTATGGGGCGAAACTGTTTTTGCACGATCAAAAGAAAGTCAGTATAATAGTATGATGTTGATTCAAAAGGGGTTCGAAATGGGTGTAGGAATGCGGGGGGGGGGGGGGGGGCGGAGTGTTACTGACACTATACTGCACAAAAAAGTTATACTGCCTGAGCTAGGCTTTCAAGATCTGACTGACATTCAACTCGATGCACTCTCAAGTTAAGGTCCTTCACAAAGATAGTGCCATCATATGACCATGCACTGACCACTCTTTTCTCTTTCACCATTTTCCTTGCTTGAAAGAATATGTCTCTCCTAACCTTCGTCAAATCCTCATTAATGAAAGTTCCTTTGTAACCCTTGTGTTTTAGTTGGGATTTCAGTTTCATCAGTTTTTGACGGGAACGATAGCTGACAAATTTTACAATTATATCTCTGGGTCTATCTGTATGAGAAGTGACCTTTGGTTTACCAACACGATGGGCTCGATCTACTTCTTCAATAGTCAGAATTAGAGAATTAAAAAGAAAAATGTCTAAAATTATATGGCCTAATTTCCTACTTAACATCTTGTTGTTACCAGTCAAAGTCCAAATTATGTTCTCAATTAAGAACAACCCTGTCCCAGAGGTCACATGTTTTCAAAGATTAAGCTGCAAAGTCTAGACCGGAAATATGTGATAAGTGGCATCATCTCTTGGACTAATATGAAAGTTGTTCGAATTGTGGCGTTTCGGTCAGGGTTGGCCCTTTTATAAAGGGGTAATATGTTGTACATGGATTTATAGAAATCAGTAATCATCTCAGTCATTCTGAAGATATATTTATGAAACTTTGCGTGGTGACAGATCTTGATATAAGAATTATGCTTTAGCTATTACATTAGTTTTAGGCTACAGCGAAGGTCAAAGTCACTGTCACTTAAAACTTGAAAAAGAAACGGACTCTGCAATAGGTTCAAGTCTTTGTGTGCGAGATTTCTGAAACTTGAACTTAGTTCGAAGCATACAGACATTGTCAAATCCGTGTCAAAAGAACGGATTGTTACTTGTTACTTGTTGAAATTCTTCTGGGCCGAAAGCTCTGAGAAATCTGTAGCAGTGACTCTAAAACACATCGTTTAATTAGGTTACAGAATTATATCCTTTATTTTTATTGAGAAACATCTTTTCAGAGAACGCAGTTGTTGTTTAAAAGAGGCGGGATGGTAATCCTCAGAGCACACCAGTCACATGCAACGACTTGAATCTGATTTAATTGTGCCATAATTGAGTCCTAGTTTTGTCTGACTAAAAGCTTATGGAATACCAAAAAGTGAGATATTGAGAAAAAGGTAAGGTTTAAAATACAAACATTTCACAGATGAAAAAGGTATGTATTATAATTAAATTAAGAACGGGTAATTTGTAAATCTCGTAGCTCGTAGAAAGTGTATACATGTAGTTCTTTTGAGACAACCCCCGCATAAAATTCCGCATTCCGCTGTCCGCTCTCGTCTTTGGCGTCCGCGAAAAAACTCTTATAGAAGCACATATTTGGAAAGGTAAATAAACGATATACGTGCGCAATTCTTAAACCTTTTCATATTGTCTCTGTAAACGTTTTATGTACATGCATTTTTTAGATAAAAACAAACACCAAACAAAAATGTTGCACTATCTATATGCTGAATTCCTTGATGACCGCTATATCAACTTTCTCTTTGGTTACCATATGGTTATCATATGAGCAAATGCTGCCGCCTATTTTTGAGGTACAGAAATAGTAACAATGGAATATAGTCCTGCCTTATCTACACAGATCTATGTAAGAAGCACTACAAGTTTTTCATACCCAGAGTGAGACCAGATCCTTTAAATATAGCGTGTACCGTCGCCGTCCTCGATACATTCTCATGAAACTTGTCCAGCATCCCGATGAAGAGTGAACCAAAACAAAACAACGTAGCGAAGACAAATGTATGGACATAAAACCCGGCGGTAAACCCGGCGGTAAGAATAATCCACCTGAACCTGAGTGAAAAATAAAATGAAAGCTCTATATAGTGCCACAATGTCAACAAAAACCTGTATGGTTACGAAACAAACTAAATTGCTAAAGCCTACAATACCCCTGGATAAATAGGAGAAAGCTAAAAATATATATGTGTCTCTCACTCCGTACCTATCTTTGCCTACTCACTTCCTTATTCTCGCATATGGAAAAGAAATTAGTTCTACCCATCAACGTTAATGCAGTTTGATTAGAGGTCATAGGTTAGAGCTTCAACTCTTTTACGGCCGGTTTCTAACCCATTTCATCTTTATTTTATCAAATTATAATCATTCTGGTATCTTCATGCCTAATGTTGCCCCTGATGGTTGCAAGGTTACATAGATTACGATCGATAGAAAATGCATCTCATTTTCTTGAGGCCATCAAAGAAATCACGGTTGTGACGTTACCGGATTTAAATCGAAGATTTCCGATATAATATACATATTATGTATATATCCCTTAAACCATATATATCGGTAATTTATCTATGTTTACACAGCCAAACCAATCAGCACCAAACTTGGTCAAAATATATATGACCGTAAGATCTCGAATGAGTTTGATTATAGGCCTGATGGGTGTGTCATGGAAAAAGGGGGCTTGACGTATATTTTCATTGTGGACCAATATCTCTTTAACTACAGGGCAAAAGGTCATGAAACTTCATCTTTGTATTGTATATTACAAGCCACAGACAATATTTATTTGGTTTTATTTGATGAAACGCCATGTCATGAAAAAAGGGGGCTAAATGTTTAATTTCGTCATGAACCAATGACCATCTGTTTGTCCATCTTTCAGGACAGATATCTTCTAAAATCCTTGACTAAAACTAATAGAAATTCATACAGGTGTTCCTAATGATGTCCGCTGATATATATTTTTTTTTTTTTTTTGCTTTTTTGATCAAATACTGTCTCATAGGAAAAAGGGGCTTCATGGATATTTCTGTTAAGGATCAATATAAATGTATCTTCAACTCAAAATCCTGGACAAAAATTTGTGAAACTTCATACCTGTGTTCCTTATGATAGTCCGCCAATATCATTAGTTTAGCTTTTTTGATTAAATGTCGTGTCATGGAAAAAAGGGGGCTTCACACATATTTTCATTATTGATTAATATCTCTTTAATTACAGGACAAAATGTTATGAAACTTCCTCTTTATGTTGTTTATCACAAGCCACAGACATTGGTCAGGCCTATTTTTAGCTTACCTGAGCACGAAGTGCTGGGTGAGGTATTGTGATTCGTCGTTGTCCTGCGTCCGTCTTTCCACAATTCCTTTAAACATCTTCTCCTCCTAAACCAAAACTTGACAGGCATATTCCTTTCGTGAAGTTCTACCAAAGTTGTTAAAAGAATTGAATTAACCCTTTAATTCCAGGGGTCACAATTTTGGGCAAAAATTTATACAGAGCAAACTTTAAAAATGTTTTGTCTGAAACTAGAAAGCCTAAAGCTTTGATATTTGGTATGTGGCATTTCCTTGTGGACTTCTACCGATTTTGTTCAAACGATGCCCCTGGGTCAAAACAGGACGTAAAGGTATACAGAATGAACTTTAAAAATCTTGTTCTATTTAACCCTTTACCACACAATCCCAAGTTTTAACGCCTGTGAGAAATAAGGCTCTTGAAAATATTGTGGGGAAAAGAGGAAATACTTGTAACCAGCATGTTTTCCTTTTTCCACCCAACCAAAATCAAATTTAAATTTTTGAGTCACATTTATTTTGTTGTCAGCAAATGCTTTGAATTTGGACAGGTCTTAACCCTTTAAGCGCCTTTCACTACTATAGTTGCCTTTGTGTCTAGTGTAGATCAAGATCAGACTGCACAAAACGTGCTGTCCGATCGTTGATTTATACTGTCTGCTTTGTTGAAACACTGCAGGCAAAAGGCATCCACTCAGTTGTTATCATCTTGGACTCATTCTGGAATGAAAATGGCCTTTGGGTTTAAGGGTTAAATTTTGTTGTTTGTTAATGATTTGAGCCAAGCCTGTTAGTTCATTACCTACAGGGCTAGCTATGCAGGGATGTCAAGTATAAATCTCAGTTGGGCCAAGCACTCAGGTAACCAGCATTTTTTTTTTTTTTTTTCTTTTACTTTTTCCACAATGTTCTCTACCCATCCCAAATCTAAGTTCATTTTGTTGTCTGCAAATGATTTGAATTATAGACCAATCTAAAATTTTTGTTTGGTAAAGAGATAAAGATAGACCAAGTAATATGCATTTCAAGACTGTGTTGTTTGCAATACTTAGACCAAGTTTAGTGCTGATTGGTTAATATTTGTAGATGCTAGAGTGTAAACAAAGTCAAATATAGCAATTTTTCTAAGTCAAGGGCAAATAACTCCAGTCGTTCTGGTCCGATTACACCCATAATCGAACTCATCCGAGATCTTATGGTCATATACATTTTGACCAAGTTTGGTGCTGATTGGTTAATATTTGTAGATGCTAGAGTGTAAACAAAAAATGTGAACGGACGGACGACACACACAAAAAGGCCTAGGGCTTTGTTATTATTCCTTCAAAACTCTGTTCTGGAGGTATATAGGAGTCAGCTTGTCGGTCCATCCATCCATCCATTCATCCATCCATCAGTCTTTCTGTAGCATTTTCTTGTCAGAGCTAGTTCTCAACAACCACAGGACAGATTTCATTCAAATTTTAGAGAGACTCGGTGCCAAGCAAGAATGTGCATGATATATTTTGGTGACGGTTCAATGAATTTTTACAAAGTTATTTTCCTTTGATGAAATTTCTTGTTCTCCCTAATTTTTAAACAACTATTGGACAAATTCATTCAAACTTCTCACAAATATTTATATAACCGGTTTTGGTTAAGAAATATTATCTTCTTGTCTAAACCAAGAAGACCTAGAGCTTTGGCCTTGCACTTCGATATTTGGTATTTATCTTCATTGTAGACCTTTACTGCTTGATACTTAGGTGAGCGATATAATATTTGTTCTGTTCTGTTCTGTTCTGATATAGGACCATCATGGTCCTTTATTTTTTTTTTTCTCTCTAGCTGTAAGGTATGTATCTTTAACTAGGCAGCTAAGAAAGATTTTGATAGAAGAATTTGCCTGACTTCTGCGAACGAAATTTATAGGTATATAAGCAGCATGCGAAGGCGATACAAAATGGTTACTTAGGCATGTGGGCAGCGTGCACAATAGATACTAACTGTAATTTGCCCCAGAGAATCGTCTGCTACAGCGTCTTCATTTTTGAATAATGGTGTAGATATTGCCATATTTTGATATATACCTTTTATAGATATTGCCATATTTTGAATATACCTTGTTCCTCCATTTCTCACGTTCGATTGTTTAGATTTATTATTTAGGCTGTTAACTTATATCCCAAGACAGTGGAATTGATTTATAATTGAGCCATGCTCTGTGAAAAGTGGGCTTAATGCATCCGCGAAAAGCATCGACCCAGGTCAGCCTGCGCAGTGCACGCTGACCTGGGCCGAAACTTTTCGCTAAAGGTCAATTTTCTGTATGTCAAATAATTTTGCCAGAGCATGGCTCAATTATTAAAAAACGTCTCACAATCATACCTATAGCCAGTGGTATAAACCATTCTTGACCCAAAGCAACTGTATGGAAATGAGCCATTCTTTTGGAGAAAGGGAATTTAATGCATCTCCAAACATTTCGAAAACATTGTTGGAAAAGGGAAAAAAATGGTAACCAGCTTTTTTTTTTTCCTTTTCTCGTATTGTTTTGTAACTCTTTCAAAGACATAAACTATCGTTTGAGCCACATTTAAAGCGTTGTCTGCAAATGCTTTCAATCTGAAAGCACATTTATTTCCATCGTCTAGTATATTTTAATTCTTATTTACAGTTGTAATCGGTACTTTTCAATGACGCTTTTTTGACGTCTGCTTGAAATTGTTTTCAAGATCTAAGAGGAAACCACTTCCTCTTGTAATCGAATTATCGTTATAAAATCAAAATCTACGCACCAGTTTCTTTTCGTATCAACCATTGCAACCGCAAAACTGGCCCGATTACTTTAAAAACTGTATACTAAGCGATTACACACACGTGTCTGTCTGGGAAACATTGCACTAAATATTAAACTTTATGATTAACTCTTTCCTCTTGAAACAAATTTGCAGCAGACGACTTTGACACGATCCTTGTAAGTGGGGGATAATAATCAGCAGGAAAGGAGTGTGTCAACATACATGTGGATTCATGATATATGGCAACGGGAGGTTGTTCATTACGTCAATAAAATCTGTTTATTTGCGCTCCTAAAAACATAGTTCTTGCACTCATCCAAATTGCGATGAAATATGTATGACGGTAAACTATGTAAACTCTTTGTCATATAAATGATGTTCTGTTCTGTTCTATTCTTTTCTGATGAAAGAAATACAAATCAGGGGCGTTACCAGGGGTTCAGAATCATTACGCACTCCGAATCGAGTCAAGGCTATTTCACCCTTAGGATACTGAACGCGACGCAATGCACTTTCACAGACAGTGTGAATTGAGATCAGACCGCGCAGAATGCACAGTCGTGTTGAGACAGAACATTCTTGCCCATTAGATGAATGGTCATGGAATTTAGGATTAAATACCGTACATATATGTAGAATTGTTAGTAAATACAGCCCCTGTTGCGTTTGTAATTAAAATCTATTTTTAAGGGTAAGAAGCCTTCGAACCTTTCCTTACATCCTTCCGAAGTAGAACTAATTATTCATGGAATCAAGAATTATTGTGGATTCTAGTGTGATATTCATCTAGACGGTAAAGATTAAACAGTTTGAAAGAGTCATACCCTTTGGAAAAGGCGTTTACCGCGTCGTTTCTTCGCCTCTCGTCGAAAAAAGGTATTTTTTCAAAGAGAAGTATTTTGCAGGGAAACAACATTTATCTGACTTAGATATTATGAATGCATATGCCAATCAAAACAAAACAGATACGACATGGACTAATCAAAAGTGGACAAAATAATAAGAACTCTGTGTAAATCTTCGAGGAAATTATGTGGTTGTAATTGTTTTGTTTCGGTGTCAACAGACAAAAGAATCAAGGAAAGAATCAAGAATCGACTATCAAGGAAAATGATAGCGTTTACGTTGGGTTCTTTTAGATATTTACACTTAATATGACTTATCAGTACAGATTATTCAACTTGGTCATTTTACTGGAATCCTGTGCATGAACCATTCGGTACGCTCGTTACATAGCTCTGATAAAATGATACCGTTAAAAGCGTTTCATCTGTAACACAGTAGCTTGATTTTGTAAATTTGAAAACCTATCTTTGCAGAGAATATGTTTCTTGTGTCTTGGATATTTTGCGCTTTTCGCTTAACAAGTAAATATGCTGATGATAGACTAGGCACTCGAGGATTGACTGGTCTTTCGAAGTTTGTCTTGGTTTGATGTCTAACTTTTGAGGTCTTTGGAATTGTTCGTTGTCGCTAGTACGATGAAAATTACACTCAGACTCACGAGGTACCCATTATGGTTCTAATCATCTGATATAATTCATCCTTCGATACTGAAGGTAAAATTGTCTTGTCCTTTCAATGTGTCCGAAGTTCCTTTCGATTTCATTTTCCTTGCAAATATGGCAAGCAAGAAAAGTGTGGTCCCGAGTACTTGAAATGCAAACGTTGAGTATAACACTACGTGGTATGCTTTGGATGCATCTCTTATGGCGCCTGAATGTAGATAAAGATTATAAAATGTAAAGAAGCCTTCTTTTTTAAATATCTAATGATAGGTAATTTGTCTATCAAGCATGGCAGTTGCTCTAGATGCGTCATTTCTCCTCTAACCTTTACTCTGATCAAGACCTGCTTTTATCCTACGTTAAATCAGGATGGCCTATGACAAGAAACAGACAATACATTGATAACGTAGCGGAAACTATAAGGTATCTTACTTACATATAATACATACGTTTGCAGCAGATTAGCCATGAGCTGTTATGTTGACTGAACTTTTACATAAGGCTGCACAAGGAAAACAACACATGAGTCATATTTGAAGCTGAATTTTTAAGTTTTTATTCAATTCACATCGGAGCAAAAAATCATTTCATAAATCAAAGATTCCGTCAGAATTGGCCCTTTGGTATTTCAATGCACGCCGTGGTGTTGCAAAGCACTCGATTAAAAGACGTTTCCTAAAATCGATGATTGCGCATCTCAATCAAAGTCTAAAATAATTTGAAAGGTAACTCGATTGTTCAAGATAAACTTGACCATAGTGTTTGTAACGGCTTTGCAAGAAATGTTCATTCATTCATGATATTTTAATAACAAACTGCATAGAAGAAAGTTCTTAGCCTTTAAAACAAAAATAGCGCATTATCCCTCAGCACTACAAATCTAACACAGAGTTTGAACGTGATAGCAATAAGCATGCCAATTCAAGGTGTCAGGTGACTCTATTCTTTCGATACTTGCCGGGCAAGAAATTTACAAGACTAAATATTATCATGATATTTTGTAATTTCACTCGAATGAAATGAAACAAAAGGATCCTTATAACATGTCTATATTCATCGGGAAAGTAATATGATTTAAATAAAAGGCACACAGGCGGACAAACTAAACAATGCGGGGGTGAAAATGCAGACAAATTTACTTTAAACCATGAAATAATATCCTTACTTTTAAATGGTACGAATTAAATTTGTCTGCATTTTGAGTGCCGGGTTGTTTACATTTGATAGCTGTAGGACCTTTAATGAAACTGATAACCATATAAAGGGCGTAATGACCCTAACTTACAATACTCAAGTGCATAATTATAAATAAGAAATATCTTCAAAAAAGACAGACAGCGTAAGAGATACTGGAATATGAATATTAAAACTCTTTTGTGGCTCAGTATGAAGTAAAATAATCAAAAGTAACCTCACGAGCAATAGCGTCTTTTTCCACACTGTTTTTCATTTTGTTGAAAAGTAGTATTTGGTTAACTGGGTAACGCTTATGAAAATATCAAATTTCAAAAAAGGCACAAGAAAAGAATCATTCTCAACTACATTATTTTGCTATAGTATAAATCAAGGCCACGGGGTATCGATTAGCAGTAGTAACGCTTGTTAATAGTGGTTTCCTTAATGTGTGAGCAAATATGCAAGCAGGGGCCAGCCGAATAAACATGTGCACATTTTACCAATAGCAAATTACCATTTATTCATTCTTTATCAGTACCAAGAAGTAGGGAAAAGGACAATTTTTTTGTAACAGGTCATTGCTCTTGGTCCTATATGTTTTTATTACTGCGGAACATATTCCTTTCCTTCAAGTGTTTTTCGTTTTAACCCTTAGGCTGCTAAACTCGACTAAATGACCCTTTGCGGACAGTATAGATCAAAATCAGACTGCACAGAACTTGTAATTTGATCCTTTTGATCTACACTGTCCGATAAGAAAATGTTTTTTCTACAAAAAAAAAAAAAAAAGAAAAGGTTTGAGATAGCAACATTCGGGCTTTTACTATCGGTTTGAAGGTTTCATTAAACTTATTTAGCAGGTTAAGGGTTAACATTTGTGCACTTTTTGATAAGTTTTGATGTATGTGGAAGTAGCCGTTACAATAATGGAGTTAAAGGCCACATACCGTATGTTGGACCATAGATCATTGTGAGTACACCTATAGACGAGAACATCAGTCCAAGGCCAATAGAGATCTGCTCCTTATCTAGCATCTTGACAACAACTATTTGAGCTCCTGATATGACTCCCGATAAAGCAAGACCGGCTAATCCGCACCCAGTTAAAACGACTTTGTTTTCAGAAAACAATAAAATCACCAGCTGTCCACAAGCACCACACGTACTGAAAATAATGGGGCACACGAAAGAACTCACTCCCCGAAATTGTTTAGTTATTCCTGGTAATAAGCGAGCAACGATTCCAACACCGTATGTCATTGGAAATGCAAGAAGAGCTTCGTTGGGTGTAAACCCTTTCCATTTCAGAATGTCTAGAATGAGCGCAAAGTAACCATTTAACGAGGCCATGGTAAATGCAACCCCACCAACTATTAGGATAAACGGAAGATACATGATTTTAACCATGTCTGCTTTCAATTTCTTCAATTCTTCTGCAATTATTGGAAAGAAGTTCTGAGATTGCGGAACAACTTGTGTTTTTGTGTATGCATTACTTTTAGGCGTAGATCCGCTATTATTTTTCACCATTTGGTTTTCGTCAGGGATGGAAAGCAAGATGGCAGCAGGCAGGCAGTTCAAGTAAATACCGCCTATCAACAGAAAATTGCCATTGAGTCCGTAGTTTTCAACGAAATAGTCAAACAGATACGGCATGAGGGCCCCTCCAACACTGACGCCCGTATTCTGTATGGCAAGAGCTAACAATCTCTGAGAGCCTAGAAAGGCCTTACCAATCGCAGTTGTGCTGGCAATTACCATGACTGAAGTGCCAAAACCTGAAAATATAGATGATTTGAAAAAAAGGAATTTGAGCTGCGCTCTGGTAGAAAGGGGTTTAATGCATCTCCGTAATGCATTATACCAAGGAGGTCATAACATAATATTGGATCCATAAAATCCTTTTTGTCTAATAACCAACTGAATTCTTGAGGTAAAATAGTCCTTGGGCATGCAGAAAATTGACCAATAGCAGGAATTATTGATTCAGGTCAGCCTGGTCGAACTACGCGGGCTGACATGAGTCGATACTTATTACAAATTTATCAACCTGCCATTTCATAGAGCGTGGCTCATTTGTATTGTTAGGCTAACATGGGTCGAAACCTTTTTTCGTTTTGTAAATTTTCTACGTGTCTAAGGACTATTTTACCTCATTATTGATCTGATTGTTAGTCAGATGGATTTTATGGATGGAAAATTATGTGATCACTGGCTTGGTATAATGCATCACGGTGATGCATTGAACCCGCTTATTCCAGAGTGCATCTCAATTTTAGACTGGTTAGTGAATTCTGCCACTGATGTGATCGACACCTTCCGCAAAAGTTCTCTTTGTTGTTCTTGGTAGGGAAAGTTTGTCGAATATCTGTTGAATCTAAAGCAGCTTTTAATGTATAGCAAGTCTTTTGAGTGTATGTTGTTCGCAGTACTTTAACCCTTAACTGCACAATGCCGCCTTTTGACGCCCCTGAGAAAGAAGCCTTTTGAAAACATTGTAGGAAAAGGAGAAAATGCTGGTGACCAGCATTTTCTCCTTTTCCCACAATGATTTCTACCCTATCAAAGAAAGAAATCATCATTTTAGTAACATTTATTTTGTCGTCTGCAAATGCTTTCAAATTTGATCAGTCTAGAATTTTGTCGTATGGTAAAGGGTTAATGAGCGAGTATAAGTTTGGTCTCGTTCATACTCGATGATGGTTGTTATTACATCGGATTTACAGTCAGGAAAAGTTGGTTTGATACCCGTCGGCCGTGCTTGTCCTTGGGAGTGTACATGTACTGGGACAAGCCACAGCGTATTGCTTTGTTATATTCAAGAAAGATATCAGTAAATCAGTAAATCACCCCGCGATGTTGACGCGAAATTATTGAAATGCTATTAAAGGCCACATACAGCATCGTGTTAACAAAGTTTCTCTTTCACATACATGTAACTATTGTATTCGACGTACACATTTAAACGAAACATATATAAAAACTGTTATAAATGAAAAAAACTTGGAAAAAAGGGTTATGCCCCGACCTCAGTTCGTCATACTGCATGGTATTTATAACGTTTTTCACTATTTTCAAAGCTAAGTTGTATATGTACCTGCTATTATGCCGATGCAAACGTAAAGATGCACTAGAGACGTGGCTGGAAAAGACAGGATAAATCCAAGTGAAGCCGTAATCCCTCCGATCAGTGAGACCATCTTCATCCCAAATCTCGATATCAACATTCCAGTAAAAATACCTGTGGGTTATAAATCTTTATGGGTATTTCGAAACCCAAAAAGGCTTATCGCTCTAACTATTATTAGATTATCAGGAAGATGTCTCTATCAAACTAACAATTTGAGCTTAGGTTCAGTCTGGTCGTCTGATTTTCGTTTTCGAACTAAAGCGACATTTCTCTCTCTCTCTCTCTCTCTCTCTCTTCAATTCCGATTGAAGAGCTTGTCTCATTTAATCAAAATTCTAAGTCTTACATCCTTTAACAATGCAATACAACTCAAGATAAAAACCAGACAAGCAAACAAAAATACTATCCTCGATTCATTCGGTAACTTTCTTAAGTGTCCATTATAATTCATGTAGTTTCTAACATTTCAACACCCATGGGAGTGTCTCTAGGCAAAATGTCATTTTGTGAGGTGCATCTTCTTACTTCAACCGTTTCCTATCTGAGATTACCAAAACAACCAAAAAATCGCATTGGTTCGAGTGGGTTTTTTTTTTTTTCCAATTGTTATTTTTATCATCATCAATCCAAGTGGGTATTGTACAGCCTTTCCGATTACATAGCGAAGATGAAACGAAATAGACCATTGACGTGCCAACAAGTTGTGGCCTTCTACCTCTGCACCATGTACTCGGAGGGACCTTACCAAAATGATTTATCTTTACAATACCTTGCTTATGGCTTGTTGTTTAGCTTATACATATGCTGTTAAAACCTTTTCTCTAGATATCCTTGTGTGTATTGCTTAGAATAACCTATTTTATGTACATGGTAAATCTCGGATGATTGATTTGATGTTGAAGCTTACCGTCAAAGATAAGGCTGCAAAACTTGTACTCTTGATCTTGCGTCAGTGGTATCTATATACATACTAATTGTTGAGTCCTGCTTGGCTCAGAGGTAAAGTGTAAGACTCATGACCTAGAGGCTCCGGATTCGAGCCTCGCTGGGTCAGCTCGGTATTTCATGGGAGTGTCCTTGGGGAGGACACCTCAGAACCCTGACTTGGGTACTGGTGGAACCCAGAAAATACATAAACGTGTGTACTGTCGCCGTGATATGACTGAAATAATGTTAAAAGAGATGTAAGACACCACTCAATCAATCAGTCAATTAAAACATACTAACTGTAAAACTTAAAAGAACAGTTGTAAAGTTACCAGCAGAAAGACAAACTCCACTGAAAATAGCCTGAACTGTTGCGGTTTGGGATATGTTCTGACCAAATTTGTCCAGCATATCATTTAGTAGGGACCCGAAAGAAAACGCCGCTGAGAGGACAAACGTGTTGACATAGAAACCCACAGCTACAAAGATCCACTTCAACCTGTGAGCAAAAGATACGGAAAAAAGTCGGACTAATTTTTTTTTTTTTTTTTTTTTTTCCAAATGTCTGATAAGCAAGAAGGAACATGCAGAATAAGCATGTTCGCTTTCTTCTTAATTTTTTAAGTTTAGTATAATAAAATATAATATGAGCCACGCTCACGCAAAAGGGGGTTTAATGCATCTCCGTGATGCATTATACCAAGCAAGTCATCACATAACTATAGATCTATAAATTATCTTGCCTTGCCCTTGGCTGACCCTGAGGTAGAATGGTCCTTTGACATGCAGAAAATTGACTAAAAGCAAAAAGTTTCGACCCAGGCTTTTGTCACAATTATATAATTGATATACTGTTGCATGTAGCCTCGATGCATAACATCTATGGTCGACATTTTTATCTTGTAACAGAATGTGTTTAAAACATTGCAACAGAAGGGAAATGACTCTTTGTGAGCATTTTCTCCCAGTGTCACAATGTATACACGAGTATACATGAATCAAACCGGAATGCTTTTCTTTCTTGTTCCCGTTGACAAGATTTTTTTTTTTCAGATTCGTCTTTTTATTAACCCTTATCCTCCTAAAGAAGCTACATTAAACTTTCAAGCTGATTGTAGAAACTGGAATAACGGTATTTCAAACTTACTTTTTGGAGAAAAATATCTCCGTATCAGTGCAGATCCAAGACCAGACTGATCTTGATCTACACTGTCTGCAAAAGGTCAATGAGTCGCGCTAAGCAGCCTTAGGGTTAATCTGTTTCAAAAGGCAATGAGTTAAACCTTTACCACACAATATCGTGTTCTAATGACCTTAAGTAAGAAGACTTTTGAAAACATTGTCGAAAAAGGGGGAGAACACTGGTAACCAGCTTTTTGCAAGTTTCGAACAATATTTTTCTACTGTTTCTTGTATAAAAAATACTACCATTTGCGCGTTGTTTAATTTGTAGTCTTCACATGCTTTCATTTTGGACAAGTCTAAAATATTGTCTTCTGGTATCGATTCGAACCTTACACCGCTAAGGGCAAATTGGCGACTTTTGTGGACGGGTTAAGATCAGACTTGACAGAAAGCACAGTCTGATCTTGGATCTATGCCGTGTGCTTCTTTGGTTAATCCTTTACAAAATACTGCACAAGCATGGCCAAGTAAATCGTAGGTAGTACAGCTATTTGTTAAATTATGTATGAGTGGAACTAAAGTCTATGATTTTAAATGTTTCAATCAATCATTCTTGTCAGTTATGTGTACGTTGTCTGCGCATGTCATGCTCTTCGAAAATTTGCATGTCTGCTATAATACAACACTATCCTGTACAGGATAATTATCAGTACGCGGTGCGCATAACTCAAAACCCTAGCGGAAAATGACTATAAATAATACGTCTGTGGAGAAATCACACCTGCTTTTAACTCCAATATTTTTGACAATATAACAATTTCTCAAGGGAAAAAAATAATTAAGATAAAATTCTGTACTGCAAATTCTGCACTGCAAATCTAACAACAAAAAGAAAATAAGCCCCGCCATGCTGAGCCAATACTGGGGCTATTTCCCAGGCCTACAGGGGCTGCGTTTATTATGGCTGGTACATATGCTACCCAATCATGGCTTGATGAATCGTAACAGTTGGTCTTGTTTTGAATAAACATATATTTTATTATTAAGTTCACTGCATTCATTGCCATCTTGAAATGTAGTCCTGTTCTGTACCCAGAATGCCCAAATCAGATAGGTTTGTATCTAATAAATGCCATCTAGCAGAAAATAATGATTGCGTGTATGGAACCTCACAAAGACGCTTGTCTGTGTTTAATGAAAAACATGAGCAATGCTCTGTAAAAGGGGAGCTTAATGCATCTGCAAAAAAGGTATTGACCCAGGTCTGCCTGCGCAGTCCGCGCAGGCCGGCCAGGGCCGAAACATTTTGCTATTTGTCAATTTTATGTATGTCAAAGGACCAGTCTAACTCATGCTTCAGTCGCTTTTTAGACGAAATGAATTTTATGGGTTCATAATTATGTGATGGGTTGCTTGGAACAGTGCATCACGGAGATGCATTGAACCCTCTTTTGCCAGAGCAGGGATCTCATATTTTATTGACCATCATTAGCTTTACACCCATTTACGCTGGCCTTGTCCATTGTTTAAATAATATTCGTGTCTCAGTGCCTGTGGTTTATCAATAACGGACTGTATTTTCACCGAAAGAGATCAAGTACTATATTTGTCGTCGAGTGAATTAAACTCATGCACATTACGAAACTATTGATTTTGAAAAGGTGCAAGTTGTGCAACAGTTAAACGTGATTATGAATTAATACTTTTTTGCCGGGGAATACATTAAGTACGTCTATCTTTTAGTTGGTCTGACAAAGGAAGACAAGTTTTGGTCAAATTAAAAAAGTAAAAGTGACTGCGCTGATCAAAGATCAGGCTGCAGCTTTTCGTTAAAAGCTTGTTATCGCTCCAGAGGCTTTGAATAAATGTGCCGTGAACTAACTCTCTCTCTCTCTCTCTCTCTCTCTTTCTTTCTCTCTCTCTCCGATTGTTCATATTTTTTCCTGTGTAGATAGTGTGATAACTGTACTATCACAGACCACTAGCAGCCCCAAAATAACTTATAAGTTGCTGAATTTTGCAGTGTTCTTATGCATCATGCAATTTCCACTATCAATTCCAGACAAGGTCTGCAGATGCATTTTAAGACACTACTCGAACCTCCTGCAATAGATCTTTCTTGGTTTGAGCAGACTACTTTTGAAAACATAATGAAAATAAGTTGCATATGACGATTGTTTGTCCTCCTATTGTCACTTTGCTTTGAAATGTAAAGGAGTCATGCTCTGTGAAAAGGGAGTTTAATGCATCTTCAAAAGTATCGACTCAGGTCAGGCTGCGCAGTCTGCGCAGGCTGACCTGGGTCGAAACTTTTTGCTTTTGGTCAATTTTCTGAATTTCCAAGGTCCATTCTCCTTCGGGATTCAGTCATTTGTTACAGAAAATGGATATAATGGATCCAGATTTATGTGATGATTTGCGTGGTATAATGCATCACGGAGACGCTTTAAGTCCGCTTTTGCAAGACCATGGCTCAAATTTACCTTACGTTCAACCTGATATCCTGTTGATTTGTGATGATTTATATTGGAAGATTAGAAACATCGTCAAAGGCAACCTTGTTTCAGGAGGGAAGGAGTCAACGAGTCCAGTATGTTTTGTGTATGATGGTCACACTTAACCAATAAACTGCTAAGCGCGACTCACTGACCTTTCGCGGACAGTGTAGATCAAGATCAGACTGCACAGAATGTGCAGTCTGATCTTGGTCTACACTGTCCGATAAGAAGATATTTTTCTCCAAAACATACTGTAGGTTTGAAGTAGCTTTATTCGTTTTTTTTTTTTTTTTTTTCTATCGGATTCAAAGTTTTATCGAACTTATTTAGCAGAATAATGGTTAATTTCTGTTTTTTTTTTTTTTCAGTGGATGATGCCAGGAATAAATTTACATTTTGCTTTTTTCTTTGCCTCTAAGTACGACACAAGTTCGTATAAATAATACAAGTTCTTTTGTCAAGGCCCTCAAAAAGTAGCTTAGTTTTTAGTTACCCTAATATTAGAACATTCGTGACTAAACATATGAACTCTTTACCAGAAGACAAAATTTTAGACTCGTCTATATTAAAAGCATTTGCGGACGACAAATCAAACATGGGTAAAATGATCAAACTTTTCTCTGAAAGGACAGAAAACATTCCGAGAAATTGCTGGTTACTAACCATTTTGTCTTTTTTCCAACATCGTTTTTAAAGTGACCTTTCTAAGGCGTCGTTAAAACTCGATACTGTGAGGTAAAGAGTTGAAACTTATGTACAGTGATATGTAAAAACCCTTATCTCTTTGATAAACTACTTTCTTTCGTTATGAAAATATTACAAGGATACTTCAAATATTTAAAGAAAAAAAAAAATCTTCATAACAAATAAAAAAATTATATAAAACTATATTTCTTTATTCAGCAAGAAATTTAACAGTGACACACACAAATTAATTAATGTTTTACTATGTATCACTGTCATGGAAAACAAAATCAGGAATGAACGATAGATGTTTTTAGTTTTAGAAAGAATGACCGCCATGTATGTTAAATCTATAGTAAAGGGTTTTGGTTTCTTGTTTTGCTAAATTTTATGTTAGTCTTATTTTTTTTACGATTACAATAATAAAACTCTTTTTTTCTTTCATATGTTTTGAAGCCAATCATATCGACAGATATTTGAATATGATTTTGCAAAAAAGGAATACTTATCAATAACTTTTGAGCACTAAATGCTTCTGATATACATGTACACACGCTTACCCTATAAGGCTGCGAAGCAGCGACTTACTAACCTTTTGCGGACATTGTAGATCAAGATCAGACTTCACAGAACGTGCAGCCTGAATTTCAGCCTGATTTTTCTCCCCAAAAATACCTTGGAAATAGTAAAATTAGAGCTTTTACTATCGGCTTAAAAGTTTCATTTCAACTTTTTAGCAGGATAGGGTTTAAGACTCATAAATATCACGTCTTCTACAAACCCTTAAATTCCAACTGTATTTCCAAGTTAATACGTCTAAATTTGTACACGAATCCAAAATTAATTCCCGAGAAATATCTGCTGTAAATACCATGTGCTAATTCCATAAAACGAATTTGTAGAATGTTCAAAATCAATTCACAAAAATAACGAACCATATTCTACCCCTGCGCTGCATTTTGACTGCCCAATTCGTCCAGTGCATTTAGTGTCAAAAAAGATACATAATGGTTAGTTCGCTTATCTGCTTGTAAAACAAGCTTAAGTGTTGAAGGACACTATATTCTAATAAGGACGTTAGTATAGACTCGAGCATAACAGGTGTCATCCAGGTTTTTGCGTAATTCTATGGTAACTTTACTTTGAACAGGTAGATAAGCATACCTCGTGGAAGAAAACACAAAATCTTTATACATGTATAATGATATGTTTAGACATACCTCAGTGTGAATGTTTATCATGTTTAATATTAACAGTATTTGTTCAGATTTTAACATGTTCTAGGTCTGGAACATTACATTCTGGGACACCCTGCTTTACTACTACGCTCACTCCATCCATGCGGTGATGAACTGCACCGGCTTCTGTAGGGTTTCCGTTGAGGCTGATTTCAGGGAATCTCAGTGTTGCGGAATGGGAGAACCAATACACCTTTTTTTTTTTTTTAATCGTGGGGATAATGAGATAATATTTACATGTAATTATATAGGTTTAAAAAGATAATTATAATCAGACTTAATTAAATGAAAACTCAAATAGCCTATTGAGATACAAAATGATCTGATAGCTTTTTTCTCTATTTACTTAACTCGATGAAGATATCGATTTTCTAAATCTTAACCGTTATCCTGCTGAACTTATATTGTTGACGGTTACACCAATAAATTCCGTTAAGTTAATTAGCATTAAGCTGGGTTTATATTACGAAAACTACGTATAAAACAGTGGAGAGTGTATAGCAAGATCTGACTGCACGTATATGCAGGCTGATCTTGTTTTACACTCCGCAAACAAAAGACATATTCGATTGCGAACGGCAGAATAAGGGTTAAGAAAAAGCCTCCGTCATCATCTTGCGTCTTCTTTAGTCCTTACTACAGGATACAGTCGGTAGGAGGTCTCAGTTTCAAATCTTCAACAGTATTCCTTAGCCAGAAAGTTGACAGATGTCTGTCACGCCGAATGTTACTCACTTGATTTCTGTTATGTTCATTATGCAAACAAACTACCTTGCGCTGTTCAGCATTAATTTTTATGAGAAACCTCTGCCATATATTATAAATGATTGAAATGTTGATTGATACAGATGGACTGTGATAACAGTAAACGCTGGAAAATAATTATGGTATCTATATAAGCTACAACAAGGCTGTTACCTTGGACTGAAAATATTCCGATCTGCAGACCATTTCTATGGCCATCTAATTTCGAAAAACATCAGAGCAAAAAAGGAACTGCTCGTCACGAGCCACTCTTCATGTAATGCTGCTTCCAGTTGCCGCAATTTCTGTGGACGAGGGTCTCTGCGGTGTATAAGAAGTCCCAAAGTATCCCATATGTGTTCCAAGGGATTCAAATATGGACTCATTGCCGGCCATGGGAGGTGAGCCACTGCGCATGCATTCTTCTGGATTACCTGGGTCACAGCTTGTGAACGATGTGGCCGAGTATTATCATCCATGAACATTGGTCTGCTCGCTAGTGGGTGATTGTCGAAATGAGGCACGACAGCTGGCTCAAGCACTTTCCGAACGTAGCGCTGGCCCGTTAAATTGCCTAAATTGCCTTGTATGGTCACGAGATCCAGCTTACATTTAAAAGAGAAGCATCACCATACCATAATCCATCCGCCTCCAAATAGTACCTTCGGCGTGATGTTTCTTGTTACATAACCTGTACCAGGACGCCTCCAAACTCTGTCTCTGCCATCCACAACATTCAGAAGAAATCTGCTCTCGTCTGACCAGTGAACTCTTCTCCAAGACTTTAAGTTCCACCCATATCTGTGTCTACATCAGGCTACGCGTAACCGTTTGTGGTAATGTCACTTTCGGCCGCTCTATAACCCTTCTCGACCTCAATCCAGCTGACTTTACTCGAGTTCGCAGCGTCTGACGGCTGATCTGACAATGAGGAAGCCATTATCGTTTCAGGGTTGCCCTTGAAGCAAATGCAGCCATACCAGCCTAAGCAATACCCTATCATCCCAGCGTGAGGTTTACCGTGGTCGTCCTGAAGGTCTGCGGGTCTTTACTCTCTGCATCTTTGTTCACTTGGCGGCTTATTGTGCTGTAGTGGCGTCCGGTTCTTCTACCAATCTCCTTAAAGGAAAGACCTGCCCTGTGGAGACCAATAATCTGCCACTTCAGTTCTTCTGGTATTCTGGCACCTGGCATTTTGTGTACAATAGACTTAAAAGCCCAGAACAACTCTTTTTTTATAGGGGGATTCACCTCAAGAAAATGCTGCAGTTTGCGACATTCCTGGTGTGTGATATCTATGTGCCAGTTGCTACGCTTTATAAAGCCTTTTCCCTTGGAAACATAATGACCTATACACCAACTCTTACAAAATCGATATCATCAACACTCAATTTGGAAATGTTTTTAAAGCTAAAGTACCAAAAGTTTTTTATCATGGGGGGTGCAACACTTTTTTTCACAATGTATATATGTATATATATATATATGAATAATGAGTGCGTGACTTCGCAATTTATTGATCTTAATATTTAAATATATACCGTCTAAAGTTATCGTGTGCCAAAAACAGTGATAATTTATTCCTGACAATGCTGACCGCTTTAGGTGCTTAGAGTATAGCTAGATCACGAGGTCCTTTTCTTGATGTCCTCAGTTCCGTAGTGGATAAGTGATTATGTCTGTAATCGAGAAACTATTATTCGACCCAAGCTGGCTGTGCTGGTCACATTGGATGTCCTTTGGCAAGAGTGTCAGTCTAAGCCTAGTGGAACCACACAAGCTTAGTGGAGCATTACATGACTAGAGAGCTGTCACTCTGGTATGTCTATTGAAAGCCCTATTCAAATAAACAACAGTCTTTTCTTGGAATAAAAACAGGTATAGCCTGTTACCCAATTATCTCAGATGATTTCAAAGAAGGCTGTCCAAATCGATTGGCCATTTCATTGTGCTTGATAAATGCTTAATAGAAAGAGTTTGTAAACTGTCAAATAAGGTTTTTTGTCATGTTAAAATGGTTTACTCCTAAAAAGACGATGTGATATTTGTTTTCCCTTTTTCATGTTTATCTGGCATCTTCTACTATTCTGGTTTCTTGCCGTTAACGTAAGCAGCTATGTCTATTAATCTAAGGAAGTCTGAGTTATCTAAATCGTAAGCTATGGAAAACAACAACTATCATTTGTCGATAGTTAGTGTAAAATTGTCTTGGCCTTCCAGTGTGATTGTTGTCCCTCTAGATATCAGTTTCCTAGCGTAAATGGCGACCAGGAAAAGCATTGTTCCGAGGAGTTGAAATGCAAACGCTAGGTATAATACGACTTCGTATGATTGGGATGCATCTTTGATTGCACCTGGAAGGATATAAAATGAGGACATTGAACGATTTCAACGTGTTGGAGGTCTAGTTAAAAAGGCTTAAGTACAGAAAGGAAGCAGGAACTATCAAAGCAAAGAAAAGGTGTAGAAACATTCGAAACCCCACCAATTAGTAGTCTACATAGATTTACTCCTTCCCCTCCTGTCATTTAGTTATCCCCGTCAACATGATAAAACAATCCTCTGCCCATGAATAAATATACCCATGAAGCAATACTGGAATTGAAAACTTCGCATTAGACATCACTGATGTCTATTAAAAAGCCTTCGGTTCCAAAATCAGCGTGAGGTGTAATACATGAATCCAAGTAAAAATCTTACGCCATGAAGATAATTACTTGTCACGAACAACTTTCTCATTTTGCCACAATGCTTTTAGATGTGGTCTGAAGCAAGATACCTAAAGTCGTCTGCAGGTGGTCAAGATATTTACCAAGCAAGTCCGTGATGTAAAAATCAGTACAGATTGTGCAAGTTTGTATTTTGTTTACTTGGTAAGTGTTAAACGTGGTTATCACTAATTTTTAACAACATCAAGGCTAAACATAGCTAATTCACGCCTTCTTTTTGTTCAACACTTTGGCAAAGGACAATCTGAGATGACATGCTCCGAGATAGGGAAGGGGCGGCTCAAACTAGAAATGTTGGTTTTTTTTTTTTGTTGTTGTTGTTGTTGTTGTTGTTGTTGTTTTTTTGCAAACTGCGCATATTAACCGCTGTTACAAAGGAAGCGTCGCTTTGTCAAGAAAAAATGACTTAAAGTAAAACTGTGCAAGTATTATATGCATATCAATTTAGACATACCATATGCTGGTCCAAATATCATGGTAAGTATACCGACAGACGAGTAGATAATCCCGAAGCCAACTGCAGTAAGCTCTATATCCAGTATCTTTACCACAACTATATTTGTACCTGATATGACACCTGCTATTGATAGACCCAATGACGCACATCCGATAAAAACTGAAATTCTGCCAGAAGAGGTTAGAAACACCAGCTGTGCACAAGCTCCAGATAGACTAAATATAATGGGAAAGACAAAAGAATTCACTCCCTTGATTTGTTTGGCTATTCCTGGTAGTAACCGAGCAATAATCCCGACTCCATGTGCTGTTGGGAAAGCAAGAAGTGCTTCTTCTGACGTGGATCCTTTCCATTTCAGTATGTCAGTGATGAGTAAATAGAGCCCCGTTAACGATCCCATTATAATGGCAGTTGCTGTAGCAGTGAGAATAAATGGTGGGCGCATTATTTCAAGCATGGTTATCTTCAGTCGATTCACATTTTCTTTGAAAATATAGATAATGTTTCCAGATGGTTCTTGTTCTGCGTCGGTTTTGTTTTTATTCCTTGGTGTATTGATATTTTTCTGTGGGATGGAAATCAAAAGGGCAACTGGTACACAGTTCAAGTAAATCCCACTTATTATCAGAAAGGTACCGTTAAGTCCATAATTCTCCACGAAATAATGAAAAAGATAAGGTGTCAGAGCAACGCCAACACTGACTCCTGTATTTTGTATTGGGAGAGCTATCAGCCTCAGAGTACCAGAGAATGCTTCACTAACGGCAGTTATGCTGGCAATTATCAAAACTGAAGAACCAGTACCTGAAAAAGATTAAAAAAGAAAAAAATAAATAAATAAAAATAAAACACTCACGCAAAGACAGACATTGATATAACCATATTTTTAAGAAAGAAAGGATCGGAGCGCAACAAGAACGATTTCATGTTACTCCGTGTAGAGTCGAAAATATATCATGATGAAAAGAATATCGCACCGTCTGTTACATTTAATTTTATTCCCATTAAACTATTCAAATATATACGTACCTGAGCTACCTGTATTTGTATTGAACATGTCACGACGAAAGTAAGCCATGTATATATTTATGCCTATAAATTAGATGGTGTAAATTGTCCATCACATAAAAAATGGTTATCGAAAACAACTGATGCAAAATTCTGAAAAGAAACTCACTGCTGAAAAGAGAAAATCAGCAAGAAAAATGAGATAATCTGGTACAAAATTTCAACTATCAACAAAATTTTGATGTTTGAATATTGAGACAAAAATGTGTTTCAATATTCAGACATCATAATTTTGTGGCTGCTAACCGAAATTTGTATCGGACTTATCACTTGACATGCTGATTTTGTTATTTCATTGATTAGCTCCCCTTACACATGAGCCATACTCTGTGAAAAGGGGTTTTCATGCATCTGCAAAAAATACCATGTTAGCCTGTGCAGTCCGACTAAGCTGGCATGGGTCGAAACTTGTTGCAATTTGTAAATTCTCTGTATGTCAAAGGACCAGTAAACCTTCAGATCAATGCTAGACAAAATGGATATTGTGGATCAATAAACATGTGATGGCTCGATTGGTATAATGCATCACGGAGATACATTAAGCCCCCTTTTGCCAGAGCATGGTTTCATTACATAGTATTATTAACTGTTTATCAACCAGTGTCGATCCCGGGCTCTAACGAAATTGAGGTACACGTAAAAGGCTTTTGAAAAAATATGTAGTTAACTGTTGGTAGGTTACCAGCATTTTCTCAGTTTCAAACAATGTTTTCTATACCTTCTTAGACAAATCTCATCGATCAAGACGCATTTGTTTTCGGGAAATGTTTTCATTTTGGATCTGTTTAAAATAATGTCCTGTGGTTGAGAGTAATTGCAGAATATCAAAGTATTGCAGTTACTATACAGTATATTTGACTCTGAGTACGAGCACTTAGTTTTGGATGGGCCTAAAGGCTTAATAGCAAGTTTTAGAACACCGCCTTACCTGCTATTACACCAATGCAAACGTACAGATGCACTAATGATGAAGCAAAAAAGGACAAGATAAACCCGGATGAAGACAGAATCGCGCCAATTATTGATATCTTCCTCATTCCAAATCTGGATATAAGCATACCAGCAAAGATTCCTATTGGGAAATAAGTTTGTTTATAAGATATTTTACAGATGTGAAGGGTTACAACAGTAATAACTCATTAGCTCTTGAAACAAACTGAAGTAGATGACCCATGCAACCTCTGGTAAAACCTAGGTTGTCACATGAGTTAATGCGTTATTAAAACATGTGAGCCATGCTCTGGCAAAAAGGGGGCTTAATGCGTCTCTGTGATCTATGATACCAAGCAAGTCATCACATGATCATGGATCTAAAAAGCCCATTTTGTCTAATAAACGAGTGAATCATGAACTAAACTGCTCCTTGGACATGCAGAAAATTGACCAATAGCAAAAGGTCTCGACACAGGATAGGCTGCGCGGACTGCGTGGCTGACCTGAGTCGATACCTTTTGCAGATGTATTAAAGCCCCTTTTTCACAGAGCATAGCTCAAGTGAAAACTTATGGCAAACGTTTGGCCACTATGTTTTCAAAAGTTACATTTAGGCTGTAAGAAGCAAACAAGAGATTAGAAAGATACGCCATGTGGCATGTATATCAAAGGCTTTAAATTTCACTGAAATTCTTTTAGGATGTAGCCAAGCCCCGATAGCTCAGTCGGTAGCGTACCTGACTTCAGAACAGGGGGTCGCTGGTTCGATCTCCTGCTCGGCCAATTTCTTTCCGAGGATTGATGATAGTCATTGCTACAGGATCCATTCCTCTCTCACCGTTAACCATTGTTTCGACGATGGTTATGTGGGAAAGCAGCCGATGGCTTCAGAAGAATATTGTGCGATGCACTGGTAGAAGAAACTCTAGGAAAGCATTAATAGATGCAATGGCCGCTGCGATATAACTGAAATAATGTTGAACACGGCATCAAACACCATAGAATCAATCAGTCTTTTTGAATACATAACACAATTAAGAAAAAATAAAGAAAAAAAATTGAAAGTGTCTTCAATTACTAAATATTTAAAAATCGTATTTAATACTTAATTGTTCGGTATCTTGTCCAGCTTTCTTTCTTACAACTACCCTAATATGGAAAGGACCATCAATAATTTACACTGGCTTGTCTCTTACACGTCACTGCAGTTTACCCAATAACTTTCTTACAGTAGACATTGTGTCTATTTGTTGTAAATAGCAGCTTTCTTTTCTTCAGGTTTAAGGTTCGTCGTCAGATCGCCTTAAGCCATTCCATGTAATTATCCCCATTGCTGATAAGAGTGCACATGATTGTACCGTCAGCACTGGAACCTTATATACTTGAGCCATGCTCTGGCAAAAGGGGTTTTAATGCATTTCCATGATGCATTAAATCAAGCCATTTTGTCTAACAACCAACTTGGTCATGAGACTGGTCCTTTGACATACAGAAAATTGACCAATAACGAATAGTTTCGGACTAGGCCAGCCTCAAGGACTGCGCAGGCTGACCTGGATCGATACTTTTCGCAGATGCATTAAGCTTCAATATTTTTTACGATGAGCAAAAATTAGGCGTGAAAAGAAAGGTCAATGTGTAGAGCATGATGGAAAATAGGATAATTGTTTGTTTCAGTGTATGATCGAAATTTCTTTCATCTCGTGAAAAGCAAAGGCCACATTTTCACTCGTGGCTTTGCTACTCGTGAAAATATAGCCTTTGCTTTTCACTCGATGAAAGAACTTTCGCGATCATACACCGAAACAGACAATTATCCTCTATGTCCTTACCTGCAGAAAGGCTAACCCCGCTAAAGATAGCCTGCACTGTTGCGGTCTTGGATACATTATCATGAAACTTGTCCAGCATATCATTAAGAAGTGACGCGAAAGAAAACAGAGAAGCAAACACAAACGTGTTGACATAAAATCCTGCAACAAGTATGACCCACTTGAGCCTGAAGTAAATACAATAAAAAAAAAAAATATTGGAGATGTCTGAATTTCGGCAAGTTTAAAACGAGGAGAAAATGTTCACGTGCTGTTGATTTGGCGTTTAACTCTCCGATTTAACCCTTTACCAAACGACGAAATTTTAGACTTGTCCAAATTGAAAGCATTTGCTGATGACAAAATACATGTGCCTGAAAAACTGAAATTTGCTTTGGGAAAAGTAGAAAACATTGCGGGAAAAGGAGAAAATGCTGGTTACCAGCATTTTCTCCTTTTCCCACAATGTTTTCAAAAGGCTTCTTCCTCAGGGTCGTTAAAACTCGGGATTGTGTGGTAAAGAGTTAAATCAGTTGTCTTACAAACACTGGACTTTAAAACATATACTAATATAATATTCTGTTAATATCTTTAAATATTTGAATGCATTCTGACAGAGACAAATTAACACATTTCTGCTCTGTCGATCTCATGTGTATAGTAGTAATTGCAATAGAAAATGTAACATGGGCCAACAAAATGTATTCCGAGAAAGAAACGATTTTTTTTTTTTTGAAATAATTGGCGACATTCTTAAATCTCCACCTATGACAACCAAAGGCTATTCTTCTACTTATGATGGTGGAGCGAGCGATGGTGTCCCTTGGCTTGTTCATCTGGGTTTTTCGTCCCAACCGTTCAAATCATCGAGCTCTTTATTCGATGAAATTTCTAGGGTTGAGTGCATGGTCACTTCCGCCCATATAAGATGTATTTTTTCGTTGTATCAATGCAATAAAATGTATCGCTCAACAGCAACGCCTCTCTCTGTCTCTCTCTCACTGGTAAAATATAAGCAAAAGCCTACGTACCACCATATCCTTTCCGAGTGTACCATTTCTAAATAGCCTAGGTAATCCAATATACGAGCTGTGTTATCTAGTTGATAAAATCTCGTTATGTAACTCGTCAGACTTTCGACATCTTATGCTAACTATTAATCCTTAACTCTTTACCAAACAACACAATTCTAGACTCGTCCAAAGTTAAGGAATATCGTTCTTATAAGTAGTATTGTCTTTGAAAGGAAAGAAAACTTTTTGGGGAAAGGTTTAAATGCTGGTGATCAGCATTTTCTCCTTTTTTTTTTTTTCCCAGAAAGTTTTCTAGTGCCCCTTCCACAGGTTTGTTTAATGTCGAGATTGTTTGGTAAATGGTTGAAATGTAGAATTCATACTGTTGGTTATCAGCAGACCAGATTTTTTTTTTTTTACCTTGATTTTCAAAGGATTTAAATCATAATTTGAGTGTAGATCAAGATAAGATTGCCTGTACATACATGTAGGTGCGCGATTCTTCTGTTGTTTACAGTGGCTGCAAGATGCATTTATCGTCATGATATGCAAGATATGGGTCAATCTTTGCTCGGGGCAATGTCGGTTGTTTTTGCACATGACGTACAGATTAAGATCAAACTGTACATAAAGTTCAGTATTGTACTAAGATAAACTACCGAACATAGCTGTAATGTATGAAATTATTGTCTTTTTTCCTGAATAAAAAATGTTGTATTATTTATTAAGTGCTGTTGATATTAATTCTTTAGGAAATAATGTCGTGTTATATTACGATTGTGGGGAATAGAATTTTTGAAAATATTGTTGAAAAGGTGAAAACGCTGGTAACCAGGATATTCTTCTCTTCTACCCTTTCAAAGGTAAATTCCGTGATATAAACAACGTAGAACTTGCTTTCTTCATTTTTTTTTTTTTTCCAATTTAGACAGCTTCAAGTTTTGTCGTCAAGTAAAAATTACCTCTTTTCATGACAATCCCGTGTTTTAACGACCCTGTGGTACAAGGCCCCTGAAGACATTGTGGGAAAAGGAGAAAATGCAGGTTACCTGCATTTTCTCCTTTACACACTATGTCCACCATTTGAGCCATACTTAATTTGGCGTCTTCAACTGCTTCCAATTTGTAGGCGTGTAAATTTTTTGTTGAGTAGTAAAGTGTTAAGTAGTCAAATTCCTTTCAAATAAGGAGCAATGTATTATGCACCCTCATACAAGTAACCAGTAGTGAAAAAAATGTTGGCCTGCCTTTTTTGCACCAGCTACATTTGAGCCATGCTCTGGCAAAAGGGGGCTTAATGCATCTCCTTGATTCATGACACGAAGCAAGACATCACATGGTAATTTATCCATAGATCCTATTTTGTTTAACAAACGACTGAATCATGAGGTAAACTGGTCCTTTGACATGCCAAAAATTTTCCAAAAGCAAAAGTTTCGGTCCAGGTCAATCTGCGCGGACTGCGCAGGCTGACCTGAGTCGATACTTTTTGCAGGTGCATTGAGCCCCGTTTTCACAGAGAGTGGTTCATTCATGTTGGGTTTCCTTGTACCTACTTCAATATTTTTTCTTTTTTTTTTTTTTTTTTTCGTTTGTTTGTTTGGTTTAATTTTTTTTTTTTTTACGTAAAGGTGAAAAACATTAGTATAGTTCACAAACTGCTCTAAATTCAATCCTAGTTCTAAATTAAAAGTTAGCCATTTCATTAGCTGAGAGAGAACAGCTCAGCCAATCAAACTGGCAATGTTTGAAATCAATGTCCGCCACTTGATGGTAGCTAATTCATTAAAGGAAAAGATGCAAGTGCTTGTTACCTCCATGGTTTCAATATCCATCAAAGAATGCTTTCTTTCCATAAACAATTTTTGCGTCATTTGTACAAGAGAGAGGAACGTTTAGAATTAAGATTAGGATCATGTGTGGTTCAGTGGTTTAGAGTGTTGAATCAGTCACCCATGGGTCCTGGGTTCGATACTCACTGGCGGTGCTAGGTTTTCTGCGTAATATCGCAGGATACTTCAGAACCGCAGCTAAGAACAAGTGAACCCAATGTTATAAGTGAATGCGTGTGCTGCCGCTGTGATATGACTGACACAATGTTCGAATTCGGCGTCCATAGTTTTCAAAAAATAATCAGTCAAGAAAACTCTGCCATAGGGAGAAGAGTTTGTTTTAGACATGAAACCTTGGCAAAGATGACAATGCCGATCATAATCACATAGGTGGGCTTTTGCCTTCTTCAGTAATTAGTCCTTCGTGCATCCGTGTCACCAATGTTGAAAATCCCCTCTCTTTCTGCAAATTTACAGGCAAATTTAACAGCATGTGCGGTGTTAGTGGACCATAACCACAGGAAGAAGACCTCAGTCTTTGATGGTGTACATATTGAAGACTTGAGAATGATGCTAGAGCCTATGCAGAAATATGTGTATTATAGATGATGTACATTTTGCATCTTTATTCAAAACTGTTCAGCAATAATCACAGCAAGGGCCTTCTGCAACTGGACATTTTTAATCTTCCTTTGAAACTAAAGCTATACAGTGGTCTCAGAGAGAGAGAGAGAGAGATTGTTGAGTGAATGGTTCAAAATTATGATAGATAATATATACGACATCATCTGTACACTGAATACTATGTTTACGGTGATAGGTCTTTTTGTATTGCCACAAATGATGAGTGGTCTCTTAACCCTTAAGCTGCTAAATAAGTTGAGCCGATAGTAAAAAACCTAATGTTGCCATTTCAAACTTATTTTCCGGAGAAAAAATATCTTCTTATCGGACAGTGTAGATCCAAGATCAGACTGCACGTTCTGTGCAGTCTTATCTTGATCTACACCGTCCGCAAGAGGTCACAGAGTCCCACTTAGCATTTTAAAGGTTAAAGAATGAAAAGACATGTTTTGTGTAAAGGTTATACACGTATGTTGTTAAAAGTTTTCATGTTTAGTAATTTGACACGTGCTGTCTTTTTGAAGTTCATGTCTTCATCAAACTTAACAGACCAAGTGAATGTCTATTGTTCGAGAAAAACAACATCATCGGTGAAACAACTTGATTTCTAATATCTGTTAAACACTTCTCTTAGATAACAAGCTTTAATAGACTTTGTTATATGTGTTTTCACTTTTCGGGCCAAATTTATGACTTGTATCTTTTTTGTTAGTACAATTAAAGTTTTCTAAACGTTTTTGAAGCAGAACTACCCCTTCATCAGTATTGGAAGCTGTAGGAAAAAATGAACAAAAAAAAAACTCTCAGTATCAAATACAATTACATGCGGCTGTGGACTACACCGCTTTATGCACATGCAGCAAACACTCAACCAACAGTTGGTAAAGGATTCCTCTAACTCATTCAAGATAATGAGAATGACCTCTACGTTTCACTCCACACTCAGTTGAACGCGTTTATAACAGAGCATGATTGCTTCAGCATGAATGTTCTCTTGGTGTTGCAATGGATCCAAACTATGTTCAATAAGAGAAATACTTTTGCTAAAATGGTTACTTTCCATTATCTCCCATTTTCCTTGTAAACTCCATCGAAACTATGCCATATTTATGACATACACCTGTTAATAAAGTAGAGAGCAAGCTGCAATCTGTTTCGAACAGTTAAAATCAGCAGAGATAACAAGGGCAAGGGGTTCAGTCGTCTAGCATGACGACATAGTGACTTATCTTCCTTAGTTTTGATTTGATATTCAAACTTGTAAAGTCCTTTTTTACAAAAACAACGTGTATTGCATAACAATGGAAAATTTTGACACGGATATTTTTTTTCCGAATTCGATCTGAATGAAAACGTTATTTTAAACAGGCATTTTGAATGTACGGTATTACTGGTCGGGGAACACTAGTGTATTATGACGAGCGCATGCCCAACTCTCAGTTTTATTTCTGGTCAGACAAATCTAAACAAGAACTGTCTTTGAAAAAGATAGACTGAACGAGAGGTACTGAAATATGAATATTGTAACCCCATTTACTTATTTGAAAGAGTTTCACTCTAGAAGTTGCATGGTGTGATTCGTTGGAGTAAAATTTTACTCTGAATATGATACTCCGATGAAACTGAATGGTAAAGAATACAATTTAGATTTGATATGGAAAGTACATATATCTATCAAAGATTACGCTGTGCTCGTGGAGTCAACTAAACTTGTGAGTTGACGAAACTGGAATCACTGAAATTGATACTTTCCTCCCGAAACCTTGTAATCAGTTGTACAGCAATAGTGATACAAGAAACGCTTTATATTTTCAGGAATTATATATGAAAAAATTAATGATAGAAACTAATGTCGTAGATATGAAAGTAGATATTTTATTGACAAAAATGACGTACAATACTTTTGTATATGAATGGTGACAATAAAAAAGGCTATACTAAAGTTTATAGCTAGTGTAGATCATATGCCACGCTCGTTGAATAACAAAAGGAGCAAAAGCGAATATAAAATTATCCTATGAGATAAGACAATGGGTAGATTTTTGAGAAAAAATGAGATGCAAACCCTGAAACATTCACACGTTCGGAGACCCGCATGATAAGTTTATCCAGTGTTCTGTACATCACATTATTGAGCATTTCTTCAGCAACAGCTTCATCGTCCAGACAATAATTCAAAACAAAAAATGATGATTGGGTTTTCTCGACAGTATTCGTCCTCTGCGACAAAGAGTTTTTGATCTACGAGTGCATGACCAAGAGTTAAAATAATTCATGGACCTACTTATCAATTATGTGTTAATTTTCTGTCCAGGGTATGTTGTTCAGTTCCTTGATCTATGTGAGAAACTAAGAGCAATACACATCCGAGCATCTCTTGTCATTTGTAATAATGTTAGAATAAAACTAGTTATACAGGAGTCATGAGGCGCTTTCATAGGGCAAACAGTTGACCATTCTTATTGAGAGTCAGTGTTCAACTTTATGTACCTAGACGAAAAGCTGGGATGTCTTCTACCAAGATCTACGCTTCAATCGATAGTGTATAGTCATCTTGCCGTTTCAGGTCGTTGGGATCTTCTTTTGATTCCTTTTTCCTGGCAACAATAGCGCAGGTGAACAGTATCGCCCCGAGAAGTTGGAATGCAAAGGTTGAGTATATGACCGCTTCATATGATTGGGATGCATCTCTCATTGCACCTGAAAGGAGATAAAAAGAAGCCGTGGTATATAACCCTAGCATTTAATCTATTACCATTCAAATGCATGTACAATTAATTTCAGCCATGGTCCGAAAAAAGAGGGCTTAGTCCATCTGCAAAAAGTATCGTTCCAGGTTAGCATGCGCAGTCCGCACAGGCTGACCTGGGTCGAAACTTTTTAGCTATTGGTCAATTTTATGTATGCCACTGGACCAGTCTACCTCATGATTAAGTCGGTTACTACACAAAATGTATTTTATGTATCCATGATTATGTGATAACATGCTTGGTTTAATGCATCACAGAGATGCATTAAACACCCATTTGCGTGAGCATGGCTCATTTATATTCATGTCCCTGCAATACAGAACCGTTGGAAACATTTTTGGAAAAGGAGCTATAGTTTGTATAAAGCAATAGATCCGAGGTTTTTTCCTAATGTTTTCCATATCATCCTTTGGCTATTTACCAAACGACAACAGTTTAGCCACGCCCATTTTAAAAGCATGAGCAGACTACAAATTAAATATGATACAAATGCTGGAATTTGTCTTTGAAATGGTAGAAAACATTGTCAGAAAAGTGTTTTGGCAAAATATCGTCCTAGACACTCCTTCATGGCGTTCACGCTACACACTAAGTACAATTTATTCGAAAGAAAAAAATATCGTTTTTTTCTAAATGATATAAAACAGGAAGGAACATTTATTTTGCTTGATGCTAGCCGTTGCTTCTTTTCCTTTCTTTTGCTTTAGCAAAGCAATGTCTACCACAGTGTTGGTAGAGCATTCATTTACAAACTATGTATTATAATGTATACTCTTTCGCCGCGATTTGACTTTTTCTCAAAAGTTACAAAATACGTTTATCAAACAGCAAGTGAAAAGATGGATTAATAGTAAAAATGGCAGCAAACATTGGGTATGCAAGATCAGACTAAGTTCTAAGCTCAGCTTGACCAAAATTGTTGCCAAAAACTCTTGTAATTAAATCTGGCACAAAATTTTCGCCCTCGGGTTACTAAGCGTGACTCTATGCGCTTTTGCGGACAGTATACATTAATGTCACACTGCACAGAATGTGAAGTTATGATGTTGCATCTACAATGTCCGGTACAGTGAGATGTTTTTAAACGAACAAATATAGAAATTACTTTTTTTTTCGGATTTTCTGTTGACTTTTCAAAGATTTGCGTTGGATCTATGAATCAGTTTAAGGATTAAACGATACCTAGCGTACGGAAACTATTTCAATCTTTACCAAACAAAAAAGCTTTAGACTAATCCATATTGAAACTACATATTTGCAGAGGTCAAATTAAATATGGCTAGATTAATGGAATTTGCCTGAAATGAAATGTTGGAACACATTGTGGAAGAGGACATGCTGTGTTAGAACCTAAAAGAGGTTCTAACAATGCTGTTTACCATGATTTTCTTATTTTCCCACAATGGTTTTAAAAGCTTCGTCTCTCAGAGTCGT
The DNA here is from genome assembly GCA_945859785.2 of Tridacna gigas. Taxonomy (NCBI): domain Eukaryota; kingdom Metazoa; phylum Mollusca; class Bivalvia; order Cardiida; family Cardiidae; genus Tridacna; species Tridacna gigas. The sequence continues at coordinate 61,448,345 of OX244034.2, read as the reverse complement.
TAATACTGAGGATTGCTTGGTAAAGGGTAACAGGACAATATATACATGTATGTTGAGACAGATAGACGAAAGCGAAAAATAAACATACCGTAAGTTGGTCCCGATATAATCGAGAGAGCACCAACAGCAGAATAGACGATCCCAAGGCCATCAGCAATTTTATCCGGATCCAATATCTTAACAACGACAATATTTGCACCTGATATGACTCCTGCTAGCGCAATGCCAGAAAGTCCGCACCCACACAGAACGACAATGCTGTTATAAAAGTATAGATTAACAAGCTGCCCGGAAGCGCCACATAGTGCAAATATAATTGGACACACCAAAGAGTTAACTCCCTTGAACTGCTTGGCTATCCCGGGTAGTAATCGAGCGAAGAATCCTACCCCATAAGTTACCGGGAATGCTAGAAGTGCTTTGTCAGCTGTGAAGCCCTTCCATTTCAGAATGTCGATGACGAGCGCATAGTACCCGTTCAGAGATGCCATTATCACAGCCACTGCCAATGCAGTGAGGATGAATGGTGGGCGCATAATTTGTGCAACGTCTGCCTTGAATCGCTTCAGTTGTTCTCTGAGGACAGTAACATAGGTCTGAGATGGTTGTTTTGACTTTGTTTCGGTGTCGCCTTTTGGGTTAAGCTTCAATTCACCATTAGCTGCCTTATTGTGATTTGTCACTGGCATGGAAAACAAGAGGGCAGCAGGTAGACAGTTCAAGAAGACACCGCCTATTAGGAGAAAATTTCCGTTCAGTCCGTAACTCTCCACCAGAAAGTCAAATAGATAAGGTGTTAGTGCACCGCCTACGCTCATTCCTGTATTTTGTATCGAGAGAGCTAACAGTCTTTGAGAGCCGGTAAAGGCTTGTCCAACGGCAGTTGTGCTTGCAATTACTATGACAGAAGTACCAATGCCTGAAATAATATTAGTTTGAAGCACATAACATGCATGTAATCATCCTTCGTCGTACACGTTCTTTTTAGGAAATACAGTGCATTAGCAAAATAGAAATATGAAAAATATAATTATGTTAAAAAACAAAGTAAATTTATTCAAGTTTCACCCACTACATGTATTTATAAGGGTCAGCCAACATCTGATTGGTAAGAAAGCAGTGAGTCGCGCTTGGCAGCCTAAGTGTTAGTAAGTTTACTCAATACGGGTCCAAGCATCTTTAATCAGGATATCAAACTGAAGCTGTAAATAGCAATCGGGCTGCATGGTCACTACAGACTTATTGTGATCTACACTATCACCCAATAAAACTTGTATTTCTAACAGAAGGGAAAACTTGTTAATAAAATCTTACCTGCTATGACGCCAATGCAAATGTAGAGATGTACTATCGACGTAGCAAAAAAGGACAAGGCGAATCCCAGTGAAGCCAAAACTCCTGCACCCAGTGAGGTCGTTCTCATTCCCAGTTTCGATATGAGTAAACCGGTAAAAACACCTTTAAAAAGAAGAATCTGTGAAAAGGGGGTTTGATGCATCTGCAAAAAGTATCGATCCACATCAACCTGCCGCAGTCTGCAATGGCTGACTTGGGTCGAAACTGTTTTTCTTTTTTTTTTTTTGGTCAGTTTTCAGCATGTCATTTATTTCATGATTTCGTCGCTTGTTAGGCAAGATGGATTTTATCGATCCATAATTATGTGATAAATTGATTGGTATAATTCATCACAGAGATGCATTAAATCCCCTTTCTCAGAGTATGGCTCAGATTTGATACTTCTATTTTTCCCCAAACCACAAAAGTCTTTGTAAAAAGATGCACGTTTCTCAAATGGTGGGATATTTCTCTTCAGTGGGAAGAAAGCGTTGAGGGAAAAGGAGAAAATACAGTTTACCACAATTTTCTCCTTTTCAGTCAGTGTTTTCAAAACTTCCTTTTCAGGGTCGTTTGGTCTCGGGATTATTTGGTAAAGGAATGAGTACAATTAGCATAACTTAAGATGCTTATGATGCTTTTTTGGACAGTGCAGGTCAAGATTAGATTGCTACGATTGTGGAGTTTGAATTTGGGTCTACAGTCTGCTATTCTTTGAGATGGGGTCAAACAAGCGTCCAAATGACAACACATAAGTTGTTATTATGGCCGGAAAGCATCCAAGTGGGTTTTTTTTTTTTTTCAAATAAATGTTACCTCCATGTGATATTTTGTATTCCTATTTGAGGAAAAAGGCTGAAAACTGTTCAAAAAGGAGAAAATGATGGTAACCAGCTTTTTATCTTTTTCCCACTTTTTTTTTTTACCTTTCAGAGACAATTTTCTACATTTGAGCCATCTTTAATTTGTAGTTTGAAAATTCTTCAGGTTAGGCAAATTTAGAATTGCCTTTCCTCCGGTGAAGGTTTAATACTAAACAGTTCAGTGCTTAAACTTTATATTACAGAGAGCATGAGAACACGATTTTTTGAAAGTGGTAATCTTGTAGATGACATTTTAAGGAAATAAACTAACCTTTTCGGCTGATGGAAAGGAACGATCACTCATAAACCATCTCTCTTTTTTAAAGGTCGGAAAGTGGCAAAAAAAATAACAATGCAGGCGTTAAAAATGCATTTAAATTCAAATCATTTAAAGGCATTGAAAATATTGTGAAAATAACAATCTTTTATTGTGTTGGTCGCTTGCAGAAAAATGATTTGTAAAATCAGGCAGAAAGTAAACAAACGATAGAGTGACATGGCAACCTTTAACCTAGTTTTGATATTAATTTCTCTGCAAGCGACTAACACTTGAACAGACTTTATAATAAAATATTGTCATCTTCATAACTATTTCCATAATTTTAAATGGCATGTTTTAAATCTTAATGCATTTTAATTCCTGCTTTGTTTACTTTTGGGAACTATTGTTGCTATAACTAAGTATTGTTTACTTGTAAAAGCTTTGGCTTAAACTATATCAATTATGAAACAAGGTCGACAAAGTCGATAACTAATATAAATCACTCTTGATTGCTTCCTGGAGCTCTAACTGGTCGTGATATCGATAGTTCAAAAGTTTGACAAACGTTTTGTACTGCTTTGATAAATGAGCCATGCTCTGGCAAAAGGTGGCTCAATACATCTCCGTAATGCATGATACCAAGCAAGTCGTCACATGATCATGGACCCATAGAGCCCATTTTATCTAACAACCGACAGAATCATGAGGTAGACTAGTCCTTTGACATACAGAAAATTGACCAATAGCGAAAAGTTTCGGCCCAGGTCAGCCTGCGCGGATTGCGCAGGCTAACCTGGGTCGATACTTTTTCGCAGATGCACTAAGCCCCCTTTTTCACAGAGTATGACTAAAATGTATATTGACTGCCCTCCCTTTTTATGATCATTAGTCGAGGTCTGTGTCAGGATATGGCGAGAAGTAAGTAGTCTATATTTAACCAAATGAGTTTGAACGAATGATTAATCACTTTTCAGATTTTGACAATTAGCATGACCGTGTCTTTACCCCTGTCTGAAGGTCAAAGACCTTTACTTAACCCTTCCCAAAACAGTCCCGAATTTTAACGACCCGGAGAAAGAAAGCTTTTACAAACGCTGTGTGCAAAGGAGAAAATGCTGGTGACCAGCATTTTCTCCTTTGCACACAATCTTTTCTACCGTTCCAAAAAACAAAATTCAATTTTTAAGGTAAAGTTATTTGTCTTCTGCAAATGCGTTCAGTTGGACAGGTCTAAAATTTTGTCGTTTGGGAAAGACTTAAAGCAGCTTACGACTAGACGGTGGGTAAAAAATGATATATGATGTTTGCTAAGATACCATCATTAAGATGTGATTGACCTTGGATATACACTATCGGCAATTTGCGGGACATTCTGGCTTAGTTCGTCAAAATATTGCAATATCTGGTGTTTGGTTTGTTTTTTTTTTTAACCTTATTTGTTTATTTTATTTTGACGCTCTAATTTAAATGTTTGAAGCCCTTGTATATAAAGAACCCTTAAACTTCTAAATAAATCAAATGACAGTTTTCAACCGATAGTAAAACTACAAATATTTGCGATTTCAAAAATCATTTTGCATGAAAAATGTGGGTCAAAGATCAGACTGTGCGTTCTGTGCAGTCTGATCTTGATCTACACTAAACGCAATAGCACGTTGAATACCATTGAGCAGTCGGGGCCGCCATTCCAACCATTATAAGGAAGACACATGTAAGTAGAAATGCCGACGGCGTAAAACTGCATGGAGCGAACAGTGTTACCTCGAATCAATCTGTACTTCACCCACTGCTTTAATTCAAATGAGTCGCGCTCTGGGAAAGGGGCTTTAATGCATGTCCGAGAAGCATTGCGGCAAGCAAGTCATCACGTGATAAGGGAACCATAAAATCCATTCAAAATTCCTGTTGAACACCGATAAATACAACTAGATATATATTTGTCTATGCAATCACGTAGAAACTGTACTGTTATATTCAGTAAAAAGGTACAATTTTGGGTGTTTAAATAACGGGATGGTCGTATTGCATTAGGTAACTCCGTCTATTTTTAATACATCAGATATGACGTCATCATACTAATTTGAATTTGAATCCTTGTACTCGACACGTGCCCTTGACCATGTAACATTCTCAGAAGTCTTTGCGAAACTCTGGCGCGAAATCTAAATATGTATTAAGAGGATGCTTAGCCCATTAAGGAAATACTACTTAAAAATATGTTCTCCTTATTATGACCTTCTTCTTGAATGATGACTTTTCCGATATTATCTTGCTTAATTCAATGATAAATGTTTTAAAGTTTGGTGAGATTATAAAAATCTGAATAGCTGCCTTTAAACCCTTACAGTAAAAGTATGTTCGATCCTCCCCGGCGACGTCGGACTTTGTGGAAGTGTTTTGTAGCAACATATCGCTGAGCCCTTGACTAGAGCTTGTGGAATGTAGTACACACACATAAAAGGACTCATGCCTATGTATAACTGAAATAACCCGGCCTTGTAGCTCAGTGGTTAGCGTCTCTGACTCGTGACCTGGTGTTTGTGAGTTCCATATCCGGTTGCGGCAAACTTTCTCTCAGGCGATTTTTCGCCTCTCACCTCTGATCTAATGTGAGAAAGCAGTCAGTGGACTGATGTGAGAAAGCCAGGGAACACATATGTAGGTACACTGGCCGCCGTGATATAACCTAAGCTGTTGAAGCGGAGTTAAACTCAAATACAAACAAATAAATATCTGAAATACCGTTGGAAGCACTTAAAAGTGCTCTCGAAAGAAAAACAAATGTACAAACGCATACATGTAGGAATGTAGGAAAAGTACCAGGTGGTTCAAAATTAAACCTTTATTGTTGGTATTCATTAAAATTGTCTCATCGAGACAATTTTAATGAGCACTAATAAAGTAGCCTGTAGTGCAGAAATATTGATCATAAGGTTTGGACCCCCATACCCCCCCATACACTAACACATTTCTCGACCCATGTTCAAAGCAAATCCTACCTGAGATTAGACCAACTCCAGTAAATATGGCCTGTACTGTTGCTGTCTTTGATATGTTCTCCCGATATTTGTCAAGCATGGCATTCAGTAGTGATCCAAATGTAAACAGCGTGGCAAAGACAAACGTGTTGATATAAAACCCGACAGCAACAATAACCCACTTAAACCTGCAGTGAAGTAAATTTTGAGACATTTAGACTCCAATTGTAGTCCGCAAAAATTACTTTAGATTTTGACAGGTCTTCCATGTTATATCAGGTAGAGTTAAAAATCCTACCTCGCTAGAAAGCTAGCCTTTAAGCGCAGGCCGAGCCTGGTAGCTCAGTCGGAAACATACAGAGCTTGAAACAATGGGGTGGCAGGTTCGTATCCTCAGCTTTCTTTCCGAGAACTGATAATAGTCATTGCGATAGAATGCATTCCTCTTTCATCGCTGATTACCATTCCCAATATGGTTATGTGGGGGAGAACCCAATGGTTTGGGAAGAATTTTGTGCAGAGTACAAGTGAGTCACCCCAGGAAAGCATGGATAGGTGAACCGGCCGCCGACGTATGACAGCAATAATGATTCTGGGATACATTTCAGCATTTGAGACATTTTATATTTGTCGTCTGCAAATTCTTTCAATTTGGACCAGTCTAAAATTTTGTCCTTTGGTAAAGATTTAAGAATGGTTGGTGAATACGGGCCCTGGACTTTTGAAATACGTGTAAAAGCACAATATGCGAGTGCGACCGTTAAACTGCAATTGCTTTTAGAAATATATGGAGTGCGCGTCTGATTCCAAACGACAGTACTACTTGAATAGAAAAAGGTAAATTTCTGTATCAAAATTATTTGAACCATGTTCTGGCAAAAGGGGGCTTATTGCATCTCTGTGATGCATCATACCAAGCAAGACATTACATTGTCAGGGATCCATAAAATCTATTTTGTCTAACAACCGACTGTATCATAAGGTAGACTGGTCCTCTGGCATACAGAACATGAACCAATAGCGAAAAGTTTCAGCCAAGGTAAGCCTGCGCGGACTGAGCATGCTGACCTGGACGATACTTTTCGCATATGCATCAAGCCCCTTTTTCACAGAGCATGGCTCAAAATTCTATAGGTTACCAGCCTTTTGATGTGGGTCCTGCTTTTGATAGTTAACAGCTAGCCCGAGTTTGTTTGTGTTCTGTTTTTCGGGCGTGGCTGAATGTGCTCTCTTTTGACCTACTTTTTGGTGCTGATAAAAAATTAATAAACAGAAGTTTGTGATTGGTAAAAAATGTAGACATATTTATTTCAAGGACCTATGCCTGTTTAAGGCAAATTTACGCCGTCTATCTTTTTCTAGGATATTGCTTGTTTCTAGTATCTTCTGTAACGACAGTTATCAGTAAATGACAAAGGTTTTGCGCACAACGACGAGGCAGTTGCCTTGGTAACTGAAATAGTACAAGCTGTTGGACAGAGATGAAAAGCCAGTAAAGCAACTTCTTTCTTCACATGACACCCCTACAGGTTTTGGAAACACGATGTTCCCTGTACTTTTACCTGTATTTATCTTTATCTCGTTGTTACATATCTTGTCTATGTCTATGAAACTACACGCATAATTAGATATCTGATTATGTATTCCAAATTGTCGTTAAGCAGGACCACATTCCTTCGCCTTATTTTAATCAATGTACTTACAAAATTGTAATTCGGCTGTTCGTCACCACGCGTTAAACCATTGTTTAACAATCAGGACTTTTAACAACTTTAGGAGAGAAGGTTTATACAAAAAAAAAAATGTGGGGAAAAGGACAAAATGGTGGAAACCAGTAGTTTCTCTTTTTCCCTCTAAGTTTTCTACCCTATCAGAGACAAATCCTGTCAATGAAGCCATATTTAGTTCGTCCTCTGCAGAATGATTTAAAGAGTAGATTATTTTCAGCAATTTAACAGCGCAAACATTCGAAACTTGCTTCTAGGATTTTTTTAAGTCAACAGTTTTACAAAGTTTCACAGATACAGTAGCAGCCGTACTGTAACAGAAATTCGAAAACAAATCTACTCATGTGAATACTGATCGACGGACAGATAGATAGACAGACGTACAAGCATATGCCATTATAGATCCAAAAACATTTCTTTTGCAGTGTTCAAATGACGTACTATCGGAGAAAATGGCGAATGTTTACTTGTAAGCGTTAACTGATTGGTCAGTCCCTCGGCTGGATACCAGTTCATATTTCTGCCAGACCTTATTGTAACGCGTTGTCACACTTATGATAGTACCCATTCGTTTAAGTGTTATGAATTAAATTTGCTGCATTTTGACTCCCTAATAGTTTCACTGTTGATCGATTGTGGGCCTTAAGTTTTACCATACGGACATCAAACATTTTCCAATTGATTTTAAACAGTAATTCGTTCACTTATTCTAAGTCAGTAGTATCAGACAATGTTAATATTAAGTTACGTCTCGTACACACGTACTGCGCTTGCCTGGATTAAAGACAGAGTAATAAATTACTGACATTTTAGTCACTCTTCATATAAACAAAGTGTTACATCGATGATATTTTCGATAAAACAAATTTATTCGTAATAAAAGTAGGTTTCGATAACTTAATCATCGGCAATAAAAGTACTTTAAAAGTGCGAAGATCTGTTTGATAACAATAGTATAATGTTTTAATATGACTGTTTTCTTTTAAAGGATTTTACGCTACGCTCGTCTCGGTAAGTTTGACTCTAGGCGCCTTGTTACCATTCGATGGAAACCTTTTTTCGTTGTTGTTCGAACGATCAAGGTCGCGCCCATCGGCAATTATTCACCTATTTCGATGTCAACGACTTTATTTACAAGTACAAGTACGAATCTCTGGGTCACAAAACTGTATCTGAATTGACCAACCAGTCGGGTATATCTGGGTTCATCAAATACTCTAAAATTTTCTGTTTAGCCATTTCGTTCAACCCTATACCAAACGATCTACTGTAACAACCCTGTGAAAGGAGGGTTTTAAAAACACCGCAGGGAAAAGAGAAAACGCCTGTTAACCGCCATTTTCTTCTTTTCCCGGCATTTCTACCTACCCTTTCAAAGATAGGGTTAGGGGTCGTAGATATTTCATCAGATTCCCAGTTCCCATTGACTTACATGCACTTTTCAGTGAGCAAGAAAATTAATTACGGTGCTCCTGATCATTCGATCAAAAGGAAAACTGTACTAGTAGAAAGCTAGGACACTGGAGCTGTTTACATCAATATACTATTAGAATTCGTGGCCTAACATCAAAGTTATAGCTCTCTAAAACCTAATGTCGTTATTTTTCCATTAAATTTTGGCAATGTCGCCATTAATATCAATGCAAAAAAGTTTATCGAAAATAACTATCACTATTTAACTGGCTGCATTTAAATCATAGTATGTTGTATCGAGCCTGTAAATATATATTTTCATTGTAAAATTCATCTTGCTTGATTTTCAAGTTTCATAACTAAAGCTTCATTTTTAAGCCGCAATAAATAAAAAAAAAAAATGGAGTTCGAAAAACACGTAAACCAAATGGGGATTCAGACTGTAATGAAAAAAATTAACCATGCTCTGTGAAAAAGGGGACTTAATACATTTGCAAAAGGTATCAACTCATGTCAGCCTGCGCAGTCCGCGCAGGCTGACATGAGTCCAAACCTTTTGCTATTGGTCAATTTTCTGCGTGTCAAAGGCCCAGTCTACCTCCAGATCCATTGGATTATTTGGCAAAATTGATTTTATGGATTCGTAAATATGTGATGACTTTCTTAGCACGATGTGTCACGAATATGCTTTAACCCTTCTTTTCACAGAGCATAGCTCAAATATCTATGGTCACTTATTGCCGTCCATTTAGGCCACCTTCATTTTGTCGTATACACTTGTTTTCAGTATAGGAAGGACTAAAATATTGTCGTGTTGTACGGAGTTTATACACGTATTTGCTATTTCAAGATATCCAACAATGCAATGCAAAACATTTGGAGAAAAATAAATGAGCCATGCTCTGGCACAAGGGGGGGGGGGGGGGGGGGGGCTTAATGCATCTCCTTAAAAGATCAATTTTGTCCAAAAAAAACGACTGGTTCTTGAGTTGCACTGGTCCTTTGACATGCAGAAAATTTACCAAAAGCAAAACATTTCGGCCCAGGTCAGCCTGCGCGGACTGCGAAGGCTTACCTGGGTCGATAGTTTTTGCAGATATATTTAGCCCCCTTTTCACAGAGCATGGCTCAAAATGTTTGTTCGTGTGTGTGTGTTTGTATGTTCGAGGTTTATTTCTTCACCTATCTAATAAAAAAGCTATTTAGAAACAGGAACAATGTCTTGAAAAAAAAAAAGCACTTGCTCCTATTTCAACATTATTTCACGGAAGCCTTTTAACACAACGGGGTTAATGTCGAGTTTTTAAACGGTTTTATTTGTCTGTAAAATTTTGGAGGCATGGATATAACACAAATATTGTCACGCAAATATTGTCACGCATGAATTTTAGTCTGATATGTTACTTCACAAATGAGCCATGCTCTGGGAAAAGGGGGCTTAATGCATCTCTGTGATGTATTATACCAGATAAGCCACACCTAATTATTGATCTGTGAGAGCCATTTTTTTTCCCAACCGACTGAATCATGAGGTAGACTGGTCCTTGGAAATACAGAAAATTGTCCCATAGCGAAAAGTTTCGCCCGAGGTCAGCCTGCGCGGACTGCGCAGGCTGACCTGGGTCGATACATTTCGCAGATGCATTAAGCCCCCTTTTCACGGAGCATGGCTCAAATCTATTTCAGCCATGCTCTGTGAAATGGGAGATTAAATCTTTAACTCTTTACCACACAATCCCGAGTAAAACGACCCTGAAATTAAAAAAAAAAAAATTCCCACAGGTTTCCTAAACTTTCACAGACACTTACAACAATTTCAGCTAAATTTAGCATGTAGTCTGCAAGTGCTTTCAATTTGCACCAGTATAAAATTTTGTCGTTTGGTAAAGAGTTAATACAACTGCAAAAAGGTTCGATCCAGGTCAGCCTGCGCAGTCCTCGCAGGCTGACCTGCGTCGATTTCTTTTTGATTTTGGTAAATTTTCTGCACGTCGAAGGAAATTCTACCTCATGATTCAGTCGGTTGTAAGACAAAATGGATTTTATGGATCCATAATTATGTGACGAATTGTTTGATATAATGCATCACGGAGATGCATTAAATCCCCTTTTGCCAGAACACCACGCGCTTATTAGGAACAGTTTAAGACAAAAAGAAAATCATGTAATAAGGAATAGAGGAAGGGCTTTGACAGCGGTATGGTCTTGGGAGAGAAAAATAAGTTTTCCGTATACAATCGTTTGTCAATGACCTTTAACAAAGAAACTTTTTTTCGAATGGTCACTTGTCACTGACCTAAAACTTGAATTAAAATTTCAACACAAGAAAATGGACATGCTGCGGGCGAAATGGTCTTGTATATAACAAAACAAACCTGCTGGATATACTGACGGTTCATTTTACCGATCTGATAATGATATCCGGTCGTTGTTAATTAAAGGAAAACAAGTCTTGCAAAAAAACGGGATCATTTATGTACATGTATTTATCATGAAATTCAAAACGTGACAGCGTACTTAGATCTATTTTTGATTTCTTACAAAAACTTTTAAAATATCTTTGGTTTTTTTTTTTTCCCTCCAGATGACAAACATTCCATAACATGATTTTTTTGACAGACTGACCGCCTGACTGAATGGCCGACCGTCTTACCGACTAACTGATGCGATACGATAAGGTTTTTCCAGCGTAAAGGACCTTCTGAACCGGGTATCACTATTGCTTGTCAATTTTCAGTTTATTACCCGGAAAGTTATTTGTTAGCTGTCCAAGATTTATAGCAAATGTCTAAAATCGATATATAAGTAACAAGCAATTTTTCCTCTTTTTTCAATATCTAAATTGACTCTAATCAAACGACCTTAAACTGGTTTTCAAGAATACGGAGAGAGGGAGTTCATTAATGCCACGGTGTACTGGTGTCACACCGGTACCTATAGATAGAATAACAGTATGGTGAAAATAACACTATTTAACCCTCTGCTGCTTTTTTCCCTGACAAAGCAGAAGTTCCGCTGTTTCATTCTCTGAAAACTGTCCAATGGTCATTACAAAAAAAGTATAGAAAGTGGCATCATGAGCAAGGAACCTCTTTGGTATTCTATCTTAAACACAACTACCAGTGCCCGCATTCACCAACCATTCTGTGTTTCATTCTTACTCGTATTATAGCTTTAGAAAGTAACACAACTTCTAATTGGTGAAATTATTTGATTTAGTCTATCATAAGTTGCGTTACTTCCAAATTTAAAAAAAAAAAGTATATGAATACGACTAAATGTTCCTGTAAATGGTTGGTGAATACGGACGCAAAGTAGGGGCGGCCCTGACTAGTTGTGTTCACGATAAGGTCACAGACACAAAATGGCTCCCAGAGAGATAGCCAAGTTTCGCCCACTTTCTCAGAAGTGATCAAATTGCAAACACATTAAGCCCTGTCCTTTCATCTTTTCTCATAAACAGTATAGCAGAAATGGTTTAGAGCAAATGTTCAAGTGGGACTACTTTTAACCCTTTTCCAAACAAGCCCTGGTTTTCACGTGTCTGCAGTACAAGTCTTTTGAAAACCCTGTGGGAAAAGGAGAAATTGCTCGTAACGAGCAATTTCTCCTTTTCCCACAGTGTTTTCTACCCTTTTGGAGAACTTTCTGTCATTTTCATCAAATTTAAAATTGTCGTCTGCAAACTCTTTCAAACCGGACCAGTCTAAATTTTATCGTTTGGGAAAGGGTTAAATACTACGATCCGAAAGTTATTCATTCTGCTGTTCCATGTTATATATGTATAGGAAAATAAAGCGAGGTGTACATACCATATCTCTTTCCTGGTACCCATTTTATTTGTCTTCTTAGAGCACAGTACTTTATTGGCAAGGTACGATGATCTTCATTTAGCTAAATTCTTCAGAAACTCGACTATAAAAACAGTGTATAACATTATTGTACTTACTTAAAACACTGACATTCTTTAATTCTAATAGCGCGTTATAAATGAGAGAGGATTTCTGATGTAGCATACTATTAAATATTTCACAGTTTTAGATTTTTTAATGTTTTTTTTTTTTACTCTGCAAAGATGGTTAAAAGCTAAGATTTCGTCAGAAATACTTGTTGAGGGAAAAACGCAAGGATTGTCTCATTTTGTTCTGTAAAAGTTCATAAACAGTTTGTCACTGGATAGCTGTGATTGCGTAGCAAGTGATAGAATACATTTTGGGACGAGGTAGTTGTATGAATCTTCGCGATGCAGTATACCTAACAAGTGGTCGCATAAACGGGATCAATTTTGTCTAGAAACCGACTGAATCATAAGGTATACAGGTCCATTGACGTACAGAAAAATTACCCATTGCAATTTTTTTCGCAGGCTGACCTGGATCGGAACTTTGTTGCAGATGCATTCTACCACCTTTTTGCAGAGCATGATTCAATAGTTTTCTCAACTCTTTACCAAACGGCAAAATTTTAGACTGGACCAAATTGAAAGCATTTGCAGACGACAAATCAAGTGTACCTTAAATGGTGATTTATGTATTGGATAGGGTAGAAAACATTGTGGGAAAAGGAGAAAATGCTGGTTATCAGCATTTTCTCCTTTTCCCACAATGTTTTCAAAAAGCTTCCTAAGTTGTCGTTAAAATTCGGTATTGTGTGGTAAAGGGTTAAAATGCAGAAGTAATGTTCCTATCAGGTAAGTCGGGTACGTTATACTGTGACATTGAAGGTTGCAGGTATGAATCCAGGCGAAGAAAAAAATAGTACCTCTGTTTGTGAAGTTTTTTTTTTCAACCCAACTAGGGGTAAACTGTCACGTCCAAATAAGTTTTCTTAGAAAATGTCGACTTTCTTCTTTAAAAAATTGAGACAAGATCTAGTTTTAGGCACCTTTACCATTAGGCTGCTAAGCGCGATTCAAGTATCTTTTGTGGAAAGTGTAGATCGAGATCAGACTGCACAGAATGTACAGTCTGATCTTTGATCTATGCTGTCCGATAAGGAGATATTTTCCCCAAAACATAACTTTGAAATAGCAAATATTTGGTTTTTATTAGCGGCTTGAAAGTTTCATTTAACTTATATCTCAGTTTAAGGATTAACAGGAAAAACAGAAGGAATCAACCAAGTTTTAAGCCGTTCTGTGACAAAAAGCTTTTTCACATCGTGCATGTAGCGGAAAACGCAGATCCCAGATCAGACAGCTTGTTCTAAAACTATTTAAGCGGTGCTTGAAAAGGGGGGTTTAATGCATCTCTCTCTTAAGGATTTTTTTTTTTTTTTTTTCTTTCTTTTTTCTTAAAGTCGTAAAATTAGGAGACCGTTTGATTTTGAGGTAAACGGAGCACCTTTTCTAAAAACAGAACTTATGTTTTCAACAACAAACTTCTAATAGTATTAGGACCCGATCTGAATGAACTCTGAAATGATTCTAATCAGAAACCACTAGGTTCCTATTTGAACCTCACGGCAGTCCCCTCAGCCGTATCTCTATGTCTTCTTGTGATGCTTAAACCCTTCTCCTGCAAGGCAAGTTAAACAGAACTTTCAAGCCGATACTACAAACCCGAATAATGCTATTTCAAACTTATGTTTTGGAGATAAAATATCTCCTTATCGGACAGTGTAGATCCAAGATCAGACTGCAAGTTCTGTGTAGATCTTGATCTACACTGTTCGCAAAAGGTCAGTGAGTCGCGCTTAGCAGCTTAAGGGTTAAATGATTGCCAGACGACAAATGGACTGTAGCTCAAGTGTTGCGATTTCTGTTAGAAAGGATACAATACATTAGGCGAAAAGTAGAAAATATCGACTATCAAAGCCTATTTTAGATAAGGATGAATTTTTAACAGACAAACAGACGGTGCAGATCAAGTCTAAGATAGCATGTTCTGTGCAGCCCGATTTTGATGTATACCATCCGCAATAGAGCATTGAGTCACACTTCAAAGTGTTAACTGATGTCTTAAATGAGTAATTAACATTCAGAATTAATCGTTGAAAACACAATGTCCTAGAGGAAAATTTAATTTAGTTTTAAATACCCATACGACTAAGCATACCTGCTCCTTCACTTTTTATAGATTGATTGATTGATTGATTGATTTATTTATTCATTTATTTATCCATTTATTTATTTATCTATTTATCCATTTATTTATTCGTTTATTTATTTATTTATATATTTATTTATCCATTAACTTGTTTATTTATCCATTCATTTATTTATCTATATATTTATTTATCCATTTACTTGTTTATTCATCCATTTATTTTCATCATTTTTTCTGTTTGCTTTTTCTTTTCAGTCCTTTTTAATATTCACTCAACTTTGTACAAATACTAATTGAACTGAAATATACCAATACTTTTTCCTCAGACACATATTACAGTTTCGATAATCCACACGCACATAAAATTCTACTGTAAAACTAAATTATTTAATCCTCCTTGATTCCGAATTAGCATTTTTTTAACGAGATCTCTGAACTATGACTTGAAATATTACTTAACGGATTAAATAAATAAATTTAAAAGATATAAAGAATAAACTTAATAATAAAAAAAAAATATTTTGCGAAATTTTCGCGATCATTTACCAAATATGCATATTTCAAATTTACTAAAAGAAAAAATAAATACTAATTTGTGTAATTTTACACTAATTTCAAGAGCCCTGCTGGTTTACTATTCGTAAAAATATAAGATCAGTGCTCGTTTATATATGCTCAGTAACAAGTGCTGGTAGATATTCCCATCACGTGTGGGCAAGCATGACCATATATTATTATACTAATGGGTGATTACCCCTGCTGCATGTATTAATGAGTCGTGCTCTGTGAAAAGGAGGTTTAACACTTTACCAAACGACAAAATTTTAGACTGGTCCAAATTGAAAGCATTTGCAAAAGACAAAATAAAGTTGACTCAAAAATTGAAATTTGTTCTTGGAAGGGTAGAAAACATTGTGGGAAAAAGAGAAAATGCTGGTTACCAGCATTTTCTCTTTTTCCCACAACGTTTTCGAAAGGCTTCTTACTCAGGGTCGTTAAAAGTCGGGATTGTGCGGTAAAGGGTTAACCCTTTACGACACAATCCCGACATTTAACGACCTCGAGGAAGAAGTCCTTTTGAAAACATTATGGGAAATAGGAGAAAATCCTGGTAACCAGCTTTTTTCTCCCTTTTTCCACGTCTTTTACCCTTTCAATAGCAAAATTCAATTTTTGAGTCACATTTATATTGTCATCTGCAAATGGTTTCAATTTGGACGAGCCAAAAATTTTGTCGTTTGGTAAAGAGTTCATCTGCAGTACGCGCAGGCTGACATGGGTCGGACTTTTTTGCCATTTGTACTCGTATATTAACTGGATGTCCAAGGACCAAGGGTCGAGCCCCCATAGCTTAGTCGGTAGCTTACAGGACTTGAGAACAGGAGGTCGCTGGTTCGACCCCCTGCTTGGCCAATTTCTTTCCGAGGATTGATGATAGTCATCGCGACAGGATTCATTCCTCTCCCACCGCTGACCGTTGTTTCGACGATGGTTATGTGGGAGAGCAGCCAGTGGCTTGGAAAGAATATTGTGCGGAGTACTGTTAAAAGGAACTCCAGGAAAGCATGGATAGGTGCACTGGCCGCCGTGATACAACTGAAATAATGTTGAAAACGGCGTTAAACACTGTACAATCAATCAATCAAGGACCATTTTACCTCCGGATTCAGTCGGTTGTTAGACAAAATGGACTTTTTGGTTCCATTGTGTGATGATTTGCTTGGCATAATCCACCCCTGGGATGTACTATACCCCCTTTTGCTAGAGCACGGCTCAATTAACGACTTTACTTATACTGAACAGAACAGAACAGAGAATTTTATTTTACGACAATTACACGGTTGTGCATAGTCATACAGAAAAGATATATTAACATGAAAATCACTAGATCTTGGGCGAGCATGACGGCGAGACTGACTCATATATATATACTGTGGCATTATTAAACAAAGACAAGTTATACTTCGTCCGTTTCCGTGAGGACCTGTTTAGTGTGGTTCAAAATATTATGAGCCGTACTTTGGCTAAAGGGAGCTTAATGCATCTCCGTGATGCATGATACCATGCCAGCCATCACACAAGTATGGAACCATAATAGCCATTTGTTTTTCTTTAACGACCAACTTAATCATGACGTAGACTGGTCCTTGGACATACAGAAGATTGACTAGTAGCGAAAAGTTTCGGCTCAGGTCAGCCTGCGCAGGCTGCCCTGGGTCGACACTTTTCACAGATGCATTAAGCCCCCTTTTCACAGAGCATGGCTCATATACAGTCAGACGTAACAACTCAAAAGGAACGGCGTAAGATTTATAAACGACACATCTCATTTAGGGAAGGGGTTCGATTCCAACGGCTTGCCAACTAAAAGTTTACTAATAGTCTTTTGGATGAGGCGTTACGTTTAGGTCCCGTTCGACGGAACTATACACCAATCACGTTGAAGAACCGGCAGGTGTAAATTAGGATGGGTGACGTCCTGTATCTTGAACTGTCACCTGTAAAATAATCAACAGCCTTCTTGGCAACTGCTCGGTCGGTCGATCGGTCGGTCAATCAATCAGTCAATCAATCAATCAAACACAATTGACTCTCGTCAATCCTCGGAAAGAAATCGGTCGAGCTTGGAATTCAAACCTGAGACCCAAGCCTTTAACGTTACCAGCTGGTTGGAGAGTAGGGATAGAAGTACACACAGAAAGGTTAGAGCGTGCTTTTAGTTTTTACTTTTTTATTACAAAGTTTAACATAATGGATGACAAGAAATGATTACAATAAAAAGTATCTAATATCATTCGACAATTTATGTTCACATAAAAGTAATTATTAAACCTAGTCTTAAAACTAGTAATAAAAATATCAACTGTCATATTTAAGTTTAACCCTTTTATTACACGACAAAATTTTACGCTTGGCCGAATTGAAAATATTTGTGGGTGACCTTTTAACTCTTTCGCTGCCAAATAAATGTTTTCGACTTTTCTCGAGGTCTTAAAGTATGTTGTTGTTACGACTGAAGGCGACTCTGGCCAAAGATAAACATCACGTAGCGAACGGTGCAGATCAAAAATCAGACTTCACCTTTTGTGTAGTCTAGTCTTGCTCTATGCCATCCGCAAAAGCTATCCAACGCGACATTGCCAGTGAAAGACCTAAGTTTTACTCAAATGATTTGATTTCAATAGAAGGTTAGAAAACATTGAGGGAAAAGAAGAAAATGCTGATTACCAGTATTTTATTTTTTCCTTTTTCCTCAATTACTAAAAAAAAAAAAAAATAAATAAAAAAGATTTAAAAGGATCGTTAAAGTCTGATGGTATAATAAAGATTAAACCATAGATCTGTGGACCTTCGACATTGTTCATAAAATAGCAAAATATTCTAGTTTGTAACCACTATAAAAAGTATTTTGTTACATCCATAACCTGATATATTTTTACATGCTCCATTGTGGAGGAGGTTTACTTTTGATATGAGACTTAAACGCGCTGACACACCAGTACAGGTGACCCAGAGTCACGTCAAGTTCTGTGTTAATTCTGTCGTTATCGCATTTTCCATCGGCTGTGAGAGCATTTTGGACGACAGGTATACCCATCTGCTTGGGCACAGCCATTAGACCTAAATAAATAAGAAAAGGAAAGACACGTATCACTGACATGGGACAGATATATTTTGAACACGGAAGAAGTACAAATACCCGGGTAACTGAGGCGACAGAGTCGTTGAGTTACGTTTTGAAGGTCATGGGTCCAAATCTTCGCAGTGGCAAGTTATCATTGTTTTGAAGTATCTTTCCCCCATCTCAGAGCAAACAATTAAAGCTTTACGATTTTTCCGTACAAAATATCATTTTTACTCCATCCACCCTTAACCAAAAAAATAAGGAAAAAAATGGGTCAGGATATATAAAGCAGTTTTAAAGGGAGCTCTTCAGATTTTTATAATCAAAGAAAACGTATAAAATGTTTTATCAGTGAATTCAATAAGAGAATAGCCAGCAATCCATACATAAAACAGATTAAATGTATGAAAAGACAATCTTTTTCACTGGCATTTCCTAAAAAAATTCGCAGCCTCACAAAGTATTTTCAGATTTCTCGCCAGAGTTTCACAAAAACTTGTGGGCACACATGCTCATTAGCACGCGTTGATTATGTGTGGTCGTATTCAAATAAGCATGATGCCGTCATATCGATATCATAAAAAATAAAAGGAGTTACCGATTGCAACATAACTATCCTATTACTTTACATGAACAATAATATAACTATCCAGATTCCATACGTTTGCAGAAAAATGGATATATTGTAATCCTAGGCCACTGAAGCTCCCTTGGTCCGTCAACGCAACACTGAAATTTTCATGGAACACTATTTGACAGAGCGAAGGACCTGTAAACATCAAGTCCTGGGTCACTTGAGGATGTGGGTCGAGCCCCACGGCTGGCCATCTAAAGTTACTAATAGTCTATCGGATGAGACGTTAGATCGAGGTCCCATGTGACGGTGCTATACACTGAGCACGTTAAAGAACCAGACGTAACTTAATATGGGTTTCGTCCTGTATCTTGCACTATCCCTCGAAACAAAACATAAGTCTTCAGGGGGCGTCACCCATAAAGGCAACGGTGGCGACGATAAACAAACGCAATTCAATACATCAAACACTATCACTAAAAATAGCACATTGACGATGTGCCAATATGTTACTTCTAGTAACAATGTTCGATATTTTTAGTAATAGCGTTCGAGGACCGACCCATAAACATTTCGATGTTCCGTGATTGACCAATGAAGCTTCAGAGACCTGTGGTTGAAGAAATTTTCTAGTGTTTTACAAGAAATTTTAATTTACTGCAAGGAAATCTAAAAAGGTCCCTTCAGTTGCTAAATATATCTTAATGGTCGATTCAAATTAGCTGTCTTAATCCAGATACTACTATTTCACAGTTCTTGAAGGGTATTGGACGGTGTGGATCGAGGTTCAGATCGCATGTTTGTGCTGTCCGATCTTGATTTATGCCGCCCGCAGGAACCCTTGTTTTTGTCTCCGGCGCTGAAATAATTCTTTACCACAGAATGGTATTGACAGAATGGTATTAATGGTATTGGTATTTTGACGACCCTGAAGAAAAATGGCATTTGCAAACATAAAGGAAAAAGAAGAAATTGATCGTAAGCAACATTTTCTCCTTTTCCCACAATGTCCTCTACATTTGCAAAGACAAATCTCATTATTTGAGCCACATTTGATCTGTTGTCGGCAAACGCCTTATGAAAGAATTTAAGACTTAAGGTTTCGTACCTAGGGCGCTTGTTAACGTTCGTAGCTGCATACCAACTCGCCATCCGCCAACGGGACCTGTTAAAAGATATAAGCCATACTCTGTGAAAAGGGGGCTTAATGCATCTGCGAAAAGTATCGAACCAGGTCAGCCTGCGCGGTCCGCGCAGGCTGACCTAGGCCGATACTTTTTCGCTATTGGTCAATATTCTGTATGTCAAAGGACCAGTTTACCTCATGATTAAGTCGGTTGTTAAAAAAAGGGGATATTATGGATACGTAAGAACGTGATGGCTTTCCTGGTACCATGGATTACGGAGATGCATTAAGCCCCCTTATACCGGAACATGACTATTATGATTATTATAAATTCATCTGTTCGTTTTTCAAATAGATCTAATTCTAACCTAAACCCATGACCTCCAGGACCCGTATTCTCCTAACATTCTTAATAACATTCTAACATACTTATTTTCAAGACTTTCTACTTCTAAAAGTAACGAAACTTCTGATTGACTAAACCATTCGTTTTAGCCAATCAGAAATTTTGTTACTTTCTAAATCTAGAATTAGACTAAGAATGCAGTTTAGAGTGGTTTGTGAATACAGGTCCTTAACAGGCAAAACTGCAGCAGACGACTTCACAAAAAAATAAAATACATACAGTCGACATCAATTACCGTTCAAGACATGACATATGAGGTCCGATGTGAAACCTGACGGTTATACGTCATATTGCCCATTACGAGAAAGTTTCCTTTTTTCCCACAGATATTTACTGCTTAATTAGGTCGGCTTTTCAGAATGAAAATTTCATCTGTGGGTGGCCTCTATCAGCAAACGTCAGGAGCCCGAACGTGTTCGGGACGCAATTTTTCAGGTGTCTGCCTCAAGCCATTAACTCTTTACCAACCCTTGCGTAAACAATTTTGACGAATACAGCTTTCGAAAACATTGTGGGCAGAGCCGACAGTTTTCGAGATCCCTGCGACCTAACAGACTTTTTCCGACAACTTAGCGTGGACATATTTGAGTGGCAATCTGGCAAAAGGGGGTTTAATGGACTTCTGTGATGCCTTATTCCAAGCAAGTCATCACATTACTATGGATTCGTACAATCCTTTTTTGTTTAACATCCGGCTGAATCATGGGGTAGAATGGTCCTTGTAAATGGTGAAAAGTTACACATACCAAAACGTTTCGACCCAGGTCAGCCTGGCGGACTGCGCAAACTGACCTGGGTCCGTATTCACCAACCATTCTTGAGAACATTCTTAGTCTTATTCTCCAAGATTTTCTATATTTGAAAGTAACACAACTTCTGATTGGCTAAACCATTTAAACCATTCATGGCTAAATCAAATATAGAAAATTCTGGAGAACAAGACTAAGAACGTTCTTAAGAATGGTTGATGAATACGGACCCTGATCGATACTTTTTGCAAACGCATTAAACCACCTTTTCACAAAGCATAACTTTTACATAGATTTTGAAACGTGTTCTTACAACTTAACTCTTACGCTAATAAGCGCGTCTCGGTGACCTAATGCGGACAATGTAGATCAAGATCATACCACAGAGAACGTGCAGTTTGATCTTGGATCTACACAGTCCGATAAGGAGATATTTTTCACCAAGAAATAACTTTGAAATAGTAACATTTTGGGTTTTTACTATCGGCTTGAAAGTTTCATTTAACTTATTTAACTCTTTACCACACAATCCCGACTTTTAACGACCCTGTGAAAGAACCCTTTTGAAAACATTGTGGGAAAAGGAGAAAATGATGGTAATCAGCATTTTCTCCTTTTCCCACAATGCTTTCTACCCTTCCCAAAACAAATTTCAACTTTTCAATTACATTTATATTGTCGTCTGCAAATGCTTTCAATTTGGACCAGTCTAAAATTTTGTCGTTTGGTAAAGAGTGAACAGGCTAAGAGTTGAATAAGTCACACTCAATGATTGCTACCTGGAAAATTTAACCAGTACTTGCGCTGTGTCGTAGTTGGTCCCTAATTTGGAACCCGCTCACCACGGGATTCGAGCCCGGAACTTTCGAGAAAGATGTGAGAAGCTGACCCGCTACCCCTACACCACTGCCTCATAACACTTAAAAAGGATTGTTAAAAGTATTTTGGCCGGGGACTAAGATTTAGAGATACGTCTATACTCGTCCTCAGCCAGTTCTTAACCCATTTCATCTTTATTTCATGAAACTATAATCATTCTTGTATCTTCATGCCAAACGTTGTACCTGACCCTTGCGAAGTTGCACAGACTACAACGGATAGAAAATGCATTTCATTTTATGGAGGCCTTCAAAGAAATCACTATTGTCGTTTTCGGTTGAAAATAAGGACAAATCCCTTGAGTTTCTCTATCCCTTACACAAAATACATTGTATATTGGTATATCTTATATGTTTACACAGCTGACTAAATTCTGGGCCAGTCTACACACTATCAAGTTTTAACGGTGTTTTTTTTTTTCCTCTCTGGCTGTGAGGATATATCTTTAAAAGCACATGTAAACACATGTGAACATAATTTTGTAATTCAAATCATATTTTCAATGCGATTTTAATGTAGTTTTGCTCTAATAGCTGGGGCTTCCAATCTATAATTTATTCAACCCTAAGGCAAAAGATCCCTGATAACAACCCTGATAAATTAAGGCTGCCGAAAACATTGCTGGAAACGAGAGTGCTTCCTGGTAGCCTAAAGTTTCTGCTTTTTCTACAATATTTTCTTACCTTACAGGAACAAGCCCAAACATTTGAGCAACACCAAATTTGTCATCTGCAAATACTTTAAATATAGGCTCGTCTTAAATTTAGTTGTTTATTAATTCTTTACCAAACAATCTTAAGTTTTAACGACCCTGAGAAAGAAGCTTCTTTAAAACTTTGTGGGAAAAGGAGAAAATGCTGGCAACCAGCATTTTTTCCTTGTCCTACAATGTTTTCCTCCCTATCAAAGACTAATTCAACCATTTAAGCTAATTCTAAATTGTCGTCTACAATTTGGACAAATCTACATTTTTGTCATCTGGTAAAAAGTTAAAGGGTTAAACTATGGTGACATGTACTGCCACAACTTTCCATAGAGTAATGGCGGATATTTTCGGAACAATTACAGCGGATTTCAGCTTATCTTAAAATTATAATTATATTTCTAATTTATTTTTTTTACTTCATGATACCAGATATATAAGTCATTTCTTTTTTTTTTTGATGCAGCTCTAAACTGTCTTTTGTTACTAATGTATCTTTATGTACGTATATAATCTTGCGGAACGCCTTCGCCACTATTAAGCAAAACAGGGTTGTTTCGAGCGATCGGTCGAGGTGTTCCAAATGGATAATAGATCTAAAAATAGTTCCTATGTGCTATAACAGTCTTTTAAGTAGACTAGTGGCAGTTCAAGAGCACTGACAGTAAAAAAAAATGTTTTTTTTTTTGTTATGGTGATAGAACAGACACAAGAGGGCTGTCGCTTCACTGGCTTTTAAACATATGTATCATGCACTTAATTGGCACTGTCAGAGACATTAAATCGTAAGAGGTCTGTGAGGCAATAAACTTTTATAGAGAAAATAGCCTAGCCCCCCCGCCCCCTCAAAAAAAAGGGTCCTTTCTTTTTCAAATGCAAAGATGATGTCAGTGAATACATGCAGGTCTACTTAAGTATTATTCATCCAAAATATCAACGAACTCTAAAAAGGAGTGCTTTGACGAGAAGATTTCCAAACCTTTAGTAGCAGAAAGCATTTTTTCAATGGCACGAATTGGTAAAGGTCTGGAACTAAAACAAACTGAACGATAAAAACCTTACTTCATATCAAATATTAAACTCATCTGAGCATATTGATTACCATCAAAATAAATCATCCTCGCTAAAAAAGGAACATGTTCACTCAAAATACTTTAATACTCAACGCCAATCGTGCAAAAGCGCATTTTGATAATAAAGGGAGGTAAACGGTGACGAAGTACATATAGCTATTATGAGTCATGAGGGGTTATTTCGTTTGATCAGTATGTAAGCTTATACTGACTTCTTGTACTACAAGAAGATTTTTCGCATTCATAAATCATCCCCACCCCCCTTCCCAGGGCGAACAATCTTTCTACAGGTCTACAGGTCCATTAGATGAAGCTACATGCAAACTTTGGCAGACTTTGACCGTACGGTTAGGAACCAGAAGATTATTTAGCTTTCAGTATATAATCCAATGTAAAATTTGTGACCCCCGTGGCGGGGCCAATTTTAACCCCAGGGCTAGAATTGGGACACTCTTGGTTGAAGCCTACTGGATGAAAATACATGCCAAATATGGTAGCTCTAAGCCTTACGGTTAGGAGCAAGAAGATTTTTGCTATATAAGCCCATATACAACTTTGTTAACCCTGGGGCAGGGCTAATTTTGACCCCAGAGCTATAATTTTAATAATCGAAGTAAGGATCTACTTAATAGAGCTACATGCCAAGTTTTGTGGCCGACCCTATGCTTTATGGTAAGGAACAGGGAGATTTTTAAAGTTTTCACTATATAAGCCTATGTAAAACTTTTGACCCCCCGGGGCAGGGCAAATTTGATTCCAGGGCTACAACTTGAAGAAGTTTGGTAAGGGTCTATTACAAGAAGCTAAATGCCGCATTTGACAGCCATAAGGCTTATGCCTTATGCTTTCGAATGATTTTTAAACATTGTTCAGCTTAGTTGCCATGGCAACAACAGTTTTATTGGAATAAAATTCTTTGAAAACATTCTGAGGAGGGTCATAGAAATAATTAGTTCTATGAAGTTTCGTCAAAATTGGATGGGTAGTTTCTGAGAAAAAAAAATATCTGAAATAAAGTTTAAATGCACGCACTCACGGACACACGGACGGACAGACGACTGCCACAGGATTGACATCAGCTCGAAGGCCTTCGGTCAGTGGAGCTAATAATAGTGATAACTTGAATTAACGTTAAATCCGTTTTAATTTAGCAAAAATATCCGTCATTATCTCTGGTATGTGGTGGTAGTTCTATGCCACCGTATTAAACTGTTCACTTCTCTGTATAGTACCCAATCGGGAATGACACAGACATCAATGACGATCGCGCACAGATACGCTTTGATACTCTGCATTCTAATGTTTTCTAGACGACAAAATCCCAGGCATATCTGTATATAACCCTTCACCAACAAACCATGACCCTTAGGAAGAGGAATTTTGAAAACGTTTTACGAAAAGCAGAAAATGCTGGTATTTCGGCGAATTCTCACTTTTCCAAAAATGTTTACTATTTCAAAGACAATTTCTATCATTTGAGCCGCATATAATTTGTCGTCTGCAAATCCCTTAATTACGGAATGAATCTTAATCTTCGGACATCTCCCTGTAAAGGTTTGTTATTTGTTTCAGGTAATTAAGCCGCTTTATCTAAACTTTAGCTGTGCAAAAACAACAGTTTATGCCCCTGCTGTTGATACTTTTTGTAAAACATCATAATACGCGATTTTCGCATTTTTCAACAAAGATTTCACATGTCTTCATGAACCAAATCTTAAATCTTACCAAACTACAAAATTTCGGAGATGTCAAAATTGAAAGTAAACGTATTTGCATACAACAAATAAAATTTGTCTCAAGTCACAGAATTTGTCCCATCTTTGCTCTACACTGTTCGCTTTACTAAGACATGCTGGACAAGGGGAACCGTAATATTGTAATATTGTTTTATTCGGCTCCTAATTCGAGAATGAAATTGCCTGTTTGATTTATTCGGCACTCTTAAGGGTTAATCCATATTCTAACACAATTGGGTTTTTTAAACAGTGTGCAACGTAAGCGTGGTAAAATCGATGTCATTTTATGTAAAATGACGTCATTCTATGTACAGTAAGGCGTCCGTGGCTGTTTCATGTCTCCACCCTCGGATATTTTATCAACGAAATTCACTTCATGTAAACAAATCGTCATTTTCCGCAACTCGTCGAAGAAGGAAGGAAAAACCCAAAGATTTACCGATATTTACTAATTGTAATGGAACTATTTTAAATGTTACCAGGAAACTTGTGTACACCAAGTGTCTTTTCATGTTGAAGATAAACAGCAAGATTGCCCTGTGTTGCAATGGAAATGGGATTTGGAGCGAGTGGGGTAATATTCAGAGCATCTGAAGCGACTGTGGCTCAAATGCTTGCCGATACATCCATTCTTCTTTGTCGTTTGAAAGAGAAAAAATGAAAAAATAAAACGATGCGGTTTTATGTGTGTCTGATGCTAAGGTTCTATTGATTTTTTTTTTACTGACTTAGCAGTGGGGTACTGTTTTAGTTAGTAACTTGAACAGCCATGGTATACTCAAGGGATTTAATTCGCATCCGCGTATGTATACTAAGTATGCACTTGTTTTCCTATGATCAACAGTCATGTAAGGATCCAAATAATAAACCACGGTTGTGAGTTAGAAGGCATAATGAATAATCCTCTTGGGCTATCTCCCTCGTAGTTTTTTTTTTTTTATTATTTATTGTCCCTCATAACTCACAACCGTGGTTTACTGAACGATAAACCGCGACAGAAAGAAGATTATCTCTTAATTTTAACATGACACGTGAATTGGGCTCCTATAAACACAGTGCAGCGAAACCGTGGTAAAATCGACGTCATATAATTATACGTAAAAGTTGACGTCATTCTGTATAAAGCAAGTCGCCAGTGGCCGTTCGATGTCTCCGCCCTCGGATTTTTTATCAGTGAAACTCACTTGACGTAAACAAATTGTCATTTTTTCGCTGCTCGACCAAGGAGGAAAGGAAACCTCAAGGATTTACCGAGATTTACTCTTTTTGATAAAAACTGGCGATGGTGGAACTTATTAAAATGTTACCAGTAAACATGTGTAAATCAAGTGTCTTTTGATGTTGAAGATTGACATCAAAATTGGCCGGTGTTAAATTAGAAACGGGATTGAGAGTGGATGGGATAATATTCAGAGCACTTGAAGCGACTGCGATTCGAATGCTTGACGGTAAATTCATTTTTCTTTGTCGTTTGAACGGTAGAAATTAAAGCAGTAAAACGGTGCCTGTTGTTGTTGTTGTTGTTGTGTTTGATGCCTAAGGTTTTATTGAAATTTTTATTTTTTTTTTTATTATTTACGGACAGGGCAGTGGAGTTTTGTTTTGGTTACTAACTGGAACAGCCATAGTTTATTCAATGGAATTAATCCGCATCCGCTTTTGTATACTAAATATGACCTTATTTTCCTTTGATCAAAAGTTTGTCATATTAGAATTGAAATAATCTTCTCTCTATCGCCCTCGTTGTTTATTTATTGTGCCTTATAACTCACAACCGTGTTTAATTGAACGATAAACCACGATAGACAGAAGATTATTTCTTAATTTTACGATGATGTTTAACTATTTACCACACAATTACGACTTTTAACGCCCCTGAAAAAAGAAGGTTTTTGAAAACATAGAGGCAAAAGGAAAATGGTATCAAGCATTTTCTCCTTCTCCCACAATGTTTTCTATCTTTTCAGAGGCAAACCTCATCATTTGAGCCACATTTGATAGGTCATCTGCAATAGTTTTCAATTTGTACCAGTCCAAGATTTTGTCGTTTGGTAAAGAGTATAAAAATCATCTGCCATGCCCAGTAGCTCAGTCAATCACGTACAGCAGTTGAAAAACCGGGATCACAGGTCCGATTCCCAGTACGGCCAAATTCTCACAGAAAATTGGCGATAAACATTACGGCATGACTCATTCCTCTCTCAATTCTTAGTTTTATGGAAAAGCCGCTATTTGTTTGCAGAGAATTTTGTGAGAATTCCTAGTATAAGGAACTCAAGGAAAGCATAGATAGGTGCACTGGCCGCCGACATATAACTGAAGTGAAGTTGAAAACGACGTTAAACACAAAACTATTATCATTTTTATTTGAGAAAATCCCAGCCGGGTGGCTCAAGGGTTAGCGTATCCGACTCGCGACCTAGTGGTTGCGGGTTCGATTCCCGGTTGATGCTAACTTTCTTTCCGGCGATTTTTCGCCTCTCACCTCGATGCATGTGATAAGAGTAGTCTTTGGCTTGGAAAGAAAATAGTGTCAGTACTGGTGTGAGAAAAACCAGGAAACACATGCGTAGGTGTACTGACCGCCGTGATATGACCCGAGCTGTTTCGGCGGCATTAACCTCCAATACAAACAAACAAACAAATCCAGAATAAAATATCTAGGACTTATCAAAATTGTCGAATCAATCGAAACGGCCTAATTTCTGCTCAACCCAACAAGACCCACATTTCTTCGAAGGATCAAACGTAATGCTAATGTTTCCATAAATAATACAAGGTCCTCTTGATGAAATCTCATCTTAGCTGTCAATCAAGGATAAATCCGTACGGTCAATTACTTTTACGAGCCATAAAACGACAGATATATTGAAAAAAAGGTGTGAAAATTTTGGGGCTCAATAAATTTTATGGAGTATATCCCTCAAGAAATACAGCTACTTTAATCGTTAACTCTTTTCAAAGCGACCAAAATTTTATACGTGTACTCGTATGCATTGAAAGCGATGACTAGATATTTGGCTCAAATGATAAGATTTGTCTTAGAAATGGTACAAATCATTTTCTTTGTGGAGAAAGGAGAAAATGCTGGTTCCTTTTTTTTGCACGCTGTTATCAAAACCCTTTCTTTTTCGAGGTATGAAAACGGTTTGTGAAGGGTTAACTTTTTCGATACTCGGTACAGTTTTAGACTTATCCATATTGAAAGTATTTATAGACGATAAATAAAAATGTGGTTCAAATGCATGAATTTGTTTGACAGGATGGAAAACATAGTGGGAAAAGAAGAAAATACTTGTTAGCAGCACTTCTCCTTTTCTCAAGATGTTTTGAAAAAGCTTTTTTCGTTAAACATTTATTAAAGGGTTG
This sequence comes from Tridacna gigas, assembly GCA_945859785.2. Classification (NCBI taxonomy): domain Eukaryota; kingdom Metazoa; phylum Mollusca; class Bivalvia; order Cardiida; family Cardiidae; genus Tridacna; species Tridacna gigas. The sequence goes on along the minus strand of OX244034.2, from coordinate 61,419,480 downwards.
AGCGATCGCTAAACATGAATCCATCCGAAACCTATGTTTTCTTCTCCTCGGCTCACATGCGCACATCCGAGCTAAACTTTTTACTCATATGACGCCACTCGTCAAAAACGCGGCCGTTCTTTTGTCAAAAAGAGACAAAAAGATATTTTGTTCTGTTTGAGTAATTATTTTATTCAAATACTTAACCCTTTACCACACAATCCCGACTTTTAACGACCCTGGGGAAAAAAGCCTTTTGAAAACATCGTAGGATAAGGAGAAAATGCTGATAACCAGCATTTTCTCCTTTTCCCACAATGTTTTCTACTGTTCCCAAAACAATTTTCAATTTTTGAGAAACATTTATTTTGTCGGCTGCTAAAGCTTTCAATTTAGACTGGTCTGAAATTTTGTCGTTTGGTAAAGAGTTAAGGCAATTTATCAAAATACGAAAAGTAAAAGGTACTGCGGGGATAAACGGACAATAGGACAGAAGGAAATAAGCTCTAAGAGGTAACACAGTCTCAAGCTTTGTCATTGTTACCGGAATGGTGCTACTTCCGACGCAGTGCAAACTGTCTTGGATTTACACTGACCGACTTGGTGAAAGTTTCCTCTTCGAAAAGAACTCTGAAATCACACTTTTTGTGACGGTTTTACTATTGGCTAGGCATTTTCAGTTAAGTTGATTAAGCAGTTTTTGGGATAATATTATGACAAAACTAATGCAATATCAAAATGTTATCATCGGAGAAAGTAGGCATTTTGATTGTCATGAAAAATATACTGAGGGAGATTGACAATCTGATAACATTCAATCGGGGACAGCACATACCATCTAGTCACAGAATCACTCTAATTCTAACAAAAATTAAAACTAGACATCTAAGTTTAAATAAAGAAAAAAATCTACCTATATGCTAGGCAGAGACAGAACGTCTCAGGCAATGATATGGTTATTTTGGATTCACATGTAATTAACGACAGTTGTTGAATACGGCGACATGCATCAGTACACAATTGCTTCCATGTAATGAAAAAAAAAAGAAAGAAAACCAGAGTTTGCCATTAAAAGCGTCCCACAGGTGAGAATGATCCCAGACCGCACTGACACCAGAACAGAATACTTCCGGGTTGTAACACATTTTGGGTCATATGGATCAAAAGTAGTCCTATTTGAAACTTTGATATCAAGTGATTCTGCTTGTCCGTTTTCACAGAAGAGGTAAAGGACAGAACAGCAATTTGTTTCTTGTATTAATTTGATTATTTCTTGAGAAAGTGGGCACAATACAATCAGTTATGACTTCTTTTCAATTTTGAAACTCCGGATAGTTGTTTTTAAAGAGAAATAGCAAAACAATAATATCTAATGGATCATGATGCTACTTTCTCTGTCTTTTCGTGTAAGCCATTGGGCTTAATTTAAGAGATAGATCATCAAAGCCCCCAGCTTTATCGGGTGAAGAGCAGCACAGCGTCAGAGAGGGTTTTTGACTCCGTTTGACAAGAAAAGTGCTGGACTTGAACTAAGGGAGACAACTACGTGTACCTAATCTTTCAAACTTGTCTAAAATGAATCAGAATCAGAATCTTTATTGACTTATACATACAGATGTATATCGTCATATACAAAATGACTTCGTGGCTCGTATTCACCAGCCATTTTTAAGAACGTTCTTCGACTTAATCCCCAGAGTTTTCTAAGTTTGAAATTAACACAACTTCTGACTGGTTAAACCAAACAGTTTAGCCAATAAGATCTTGCGTTACTTTCAAATTTAGAACATCTTGGTGAATAAGACTAAGAAAGTTCTTACGAATGGTTGGTAAATATGGACCCAGGTTTTCGCCCACTGATGGAATCAGAAGACAAACGTCGGCAAACATCGGTATTTTGAAAAGCAGTTTCCTGCTCTTAGAGATGTACAACTATGGATACGCTTCACGATTTCGAGGTTCCTAACCCAGTCATGTATACACGAATCGTATCATTTAACTTAACTGTTGGATAAGTCTGTTAACCCTTTACCACAGATTCCAGTGCTTTGACGACCCTGAGGCTTTTGACTGCATTGTGAGAAAAAGGAAAATAGTGCTGGTAACCAGCATTTCCTCCTTTTCCCATTATGTTTTCTATCGTTTTAAATGTTAGTCAGATCATTTAAACAAAATTTGATTTGTCATCTGGAAATGCTTCCAATTTGGACAAGTCTAAAATCTTTGGCGTCAGGTAAAGACTAAAACAACAAAGAGCTTACCTATAGAGTAATGCACAAATGCGCATGGCTTCCAACACCAAGTGAATGGAGGCACGTTGTCCATCAGGGTCGTTAAGCCCGGTGGAAGACTCCAGTTGTACTCAGGGGAGATAATTACAAAGCCGTCTATCGCTTTGATCTGATCGTTTAAGTCTTTGATGCTTTGAGGAACTTTTGATGGGTCCATCATAAAGTTCATGCTCTGTGGTCTCTTTGGAAAGTCTATCGTGTCTGTGTCTGGAAGTAAAAGGGACAGAGAAGGGGCGATGAATGTGCAAAAAAAAAAGATCTCGATAAATCGACCCTCATCGTTGAAAAGATTCATGATTTAGATATGTGGGAAACTAAGAAAGTTGCCAGCGGCTTTGAACTTTAATATTTTGAGTAGATCTCTGTTTAACCCATTTCCACAGAATCCACTGTTTTAACGACCCTGAGGTATAAAGCGTTTGAAGCATTGTGGGAAAAGGAGAAAATGCTGATAACCAGAATTTTCTCCTTTTACCACAATGCTTTCTACCTTTTCAAAGCTAAATGCAATTATTGGAATAGCATTTGAATTACAGTCTGCAAACGGTTTTAATTTCGATTTTGAAGCCTTTGAAATTTTGTCGTCTGGTAAAAAGGTAATTCCATTGTTGCTAATAAATAATTTCGGCTTGTTTCCAGGTCCAAAATTAACCCTTATCCTGCTGAATACATTAAATAATATCTTCAAGTCGATAGTAGAAATCTAAATATGCCTGTTTCAAAGTTATTTATGAAGGAGAAATATCTCCTAATCGGACAGTGTAGATCCAAGATCAGAATGCACTTTCTGTTCGGTCTGATCTTGATCTACGCTGTCCACAAAAGGTCCTTGAGTCGCGCTTACGGGTTATTGTGCTTTTGTTGTGTTTGTGAGCTTGTGAGGGCGATTTTAGTCATAGTTTAGCATCGGAAATGAGTGGTGTAGATCTACAATCAGACTGCACGTTCTGCACAGTCTGATCTTTATCTACGCTGTCTGTAAACGCCCATTCTTTTGCCCTTGGCGCTGAAATAATTAAATGGCTTCGAAAGAATGTCACAGCGCTAGTAATAAAAAAAAATATCTTAGACAATATGGATTGGTGAACTGGACGCCCTGTTTAAAACTGAATAGAAATAAACAAACCAAAGACGACGACTTCGTGGTCTTTTGCCACTCTGCTTTTGACAAACGTCAGCACTCGGGTAGCCATCCTTTCCTCGCCAGTAGAGCCCACCAACAACCCGATCCTCAGTTTGGTAGCCATTCTGAAAGTAAAAGAGGAATCAAAGTACTAGAAATACGTAGGAAATGACTTACTTAAAAAAGGAACGGTATTCTTCTTTCACAGCTAAGACTGGTAGCGAGGTCAACAGCGCACAGGACGTAAGACCATGTGGGATTGCTGGTTCAAATCCAAAAGTCAGCAAATTTCTTTCCGAGGATTGATGACAGTCCTTGCGAGAGGATTTATTCGTCTGTCACCGCTTCGACAATGGTTATGTGGGAAAGGAGCCAGTGCCTTGGAAAGCATATTGTGTGAAGTACAGGTTGAAGGGACTCCCGGAAAGCATGGGTAGGTTCACTTGCTGCCGTATTAAAACTGAAATAATGTTGAAAATGGCCTCAAACCCCATATAAACCAAAAACACATTTTCTTAAAACTATTTTCCGAGTTTTGACGACTCGTAGGAATAAGGCCTTTTGAAAACATTCTGAAAAAAGACGAAATGATTGTAAGCATCTACCAAAGACAAATTTCTTCATTTGAGCTACCTTTAATTGTTGCTTGCAAATGCTTTGATTTTTGTCGTTTGATAAAAAGTTAACCCTTTCCCAAACGACAAATTTTGGACTGGTCCAAATTGAAAGAGTTTGCAGACGACAATTTTAAATTTGATGAAAATGGCAGAAAGGTCTCAAAAAGGGTAGAAAACACTGTGGGAAAAGGAGAAATTGCTCGTTACGAGCAATTTCTCCTTTTCCCACAATGTTTTCAAAAGACTTGTACTGCAGACACGTGAAAACCAGGGCTTGTTTGGGAAAGGGTTAACTGGCTGTTTGAGTCTTTCAGCAGACTATATAAAAGGTGTCAGAATGAGAACTTGTTCTGAACATGCATTTTCTCAATCTACCAAAATGATGTCACTTGAGGCATAACCTCTCTGTCTGTCTGTCTCTCTCTCTCTCTCTCCCCATTTTGTCGGTCTTTTCTTCCATCTGTTTTTTTTTTTTTTTTTTCTACCTGCCAACCTGCCAATCATTCTGCAATAGCTTTGAGTTTGGGAAAGACTTAGCCTGTATTCAGATAAAGGGCACGTAACATTGCTATACTTAATTATCTAGTATTACAGCAGTTGTCTCGCCTGTTTATTGAACCAACTCAAGTGCAACGTCCTAGAAAGACTGTTGGTTTGACCCTGATTTTTTTTTATTTATTAAAGCACTAATATTTTTATCGCTAATGACGGTCTGAACGTGCAGTCTGATCTCGGATCTACACCATCTGCTGCCTTATACTAAACAATGACAATAGTTGGCTTCAATAGCAGCTGAAATTTACTTTAAGAACTCAGGGGGAAAAAATGGAATTTCTGAACTTGGTAGTGAAAGAGCTAATCCCGTTTGAACCAATCATTTCGAACCCCACCCCTAAAGTCTACAAGTAAATTTAGATTTAGAAAGTAAAGCAAGTTCTGATTGGCTAAACCATTACAGAAAATGCGTTACCTTCAAATTTAGAAAATTCTTGAGAATAATTTTATTAAGCCTTTACCACACAATCCCGAATTTTAACGAACCCGAAAGAGAATGCTTTAGAAAACATTGTGGAAAAAAGAGAAAATGCTGGTAACCAGCATTTTCTCCTTTTCCCACATTTTTTTCTACCCAATTAAAGACAAAAATAATTATTATAGCAGCATTTAATTTGTCGTCTGCAAATCTTTTGAATTTGGTCCATTCCTAAAATTTGTCGTTTGGTAGTGAATTCGGGTCCAGAGAGCTTTCGATACACCATAAATTTATAAGAATGTTATAAAGAATGAATGTTGAATCGGGGTCCAGACAGCTTTCAATACACTACCGAAAAGTAAAATTCAACTCATTGGTCCATCAAGGTGCTATCTGCACTTTTGGTCATTTTTCATTGTTTTTTTTTTGCATCTAGGACAACTTAAATTTCACTAAACTATAATGTAAAAATAATTGGGTCTATAATTATCTTTTATGGTTAAATGCACACGATAACTAAATTCTACTTATGCAGTTTGCCCTAAAAATCGTATGCATTAGGTGCTATTTATATATTTCGTATGGGGGTTGCGCGGAAAAGTTTTAGGGCTCGTGATCTGAAGGCCACGGGTTCGAGCTTCAGTGGATCTACTGGGTTTTTCGTGGGAGTGTCCTGGGGTATGACACTAGCCTAGAACTGGTAAAACCCAGGAAATACATAAGAGCCATGTTCTGTGAAACGGGGGCTTACTGCATCTGCGAAAAGTATCTACCATAATCAGCCTGCGCAGTCCGCGCAGGCTGACCAGGGCATAAACTTTACGGTATTATGTCAATTTTCTGTATGTCCAAGGAGCTGTCTACGTCATGATTCAGTTGGGTGCTAAAAGAAAGGTGGCAGTTATGGATCCATAATTATGTGATGTCTTAATTGGTACAATGCAACATGGAGATCACTTAAGACCCCTGTTGCCAGAACATTGCTCATAAATATTTGAGCTGTCACCGTGATATGACTGAAATAATTTTGAACGCGGCGTACAACACCGTTCAATCAATCAATCAATCAATCAATCAATCAATCAATCAATTTATACTTTGCACTTTAATGCGCTAAAAAGCTTTGTTTTTTACCTCCACGTGTCATCTATAATATCACGATGATGCAATGAATAAACTTGGCACTTATTTCAGGGGAGAAAAACAGATTGCCCTTTATCCCTTTAACATATGGCGTGCAACACACGAAAAAGGACCTTTGGACATATGCGTAAAACTGTGTCATTCAAGATCAGCCGGTGCAGTCTGTGACTAATCCGAGACGACATTTCCCGTTTTTGTGCGATTTTCTATTTCACGAAAGTCTACTGTATGAAAAAATCTTATGCAGTCGTAAAGTGTTGTCTCGGATTAGCCTGTGCGAACTGCGCAGGCTAATCCGAGACAACACTTTACGCAAATGTCCGAAGGCCCCTTTTCGTGTGTTGCACGCCAATTATAATCTCGAGTTTTAACGACCTTAAATTAATGGAGAAAGCTTTTAAAAACATTGTGGAAAAGGAGAAAATACTGGTGAGCAGCATTTTATCCTTTTCCCACAATGTTTTCTACCCTGTAACAAAAATGCATTTCATTTGTATCGCTTTCAAATTTTTCTTCTGCAGAAGCTTTCAGCTTGGAAGAGTCTACAATTTGTCGTTTAGTGAAGTCTTAAATCACATTTTTACGCAGAAAAATATTGATCCATAATGAATATTTTCACAGAAAGGAAAGTGGGCTTTTAAATGATATGCACCGTATTGAAGGAAAAGGAACATTCGTTCGTAATAAGGAATTACTGCAAATCTTTTCCTCAGTGTACTCAACATCACAGGCGTTCGTTTTGTGACGAACTTCGCCATCCATATATGAGCCATGCTCCGACAAAAGGGGGCTTAATGCATCTCCGTGATGCAGGATACCAAGCAAGACATTACATAGTCAGGGATCTATAAAATCCATTTTGTCTAACAACCGACTGTATCATAAGGTAGACTGGTCCTCTGCCATACAGAAAATTGACGAAAAGCGAAAAGTTTCGGCCCAGGTCAGCCTGCGCGGACTGCGCAGGCTAACCTGGGTCGATACTTTTCGCAGATGCATTAAGCCCCTTTTTCACAGAGCATGGCCCATGTATATTAAATTATATAGACGGAGAAGTTCGTCATAAAACGAACGCCTATGCTCAACATCTGTGGTTAGCACGAGCGAAGAAAAGTTGTTCATTTATTGATGGTGTTTTTGATTACCCCATCATAATTGTACTTTTTTTTGCGTATTGTACACCCTGTATACAACAGTTATTGAAAGCATTAAAGGACAAGGAGCAAGTACTACTTGTTACAATGTTTTCTATTACATTTTCAAAATATTACCGCCCGCCCGCCCCCATTCAGGGATTTGTCCTCAGTGTGAACTGTAAAATAGGTTTTGGGCTGGCCTGAATGTGGCCTCTTTAGCAAAGGATTAAAGTACAAACTGGTGTCGTGTACTGATTTTTGACCGATTTGCGACATTTACACCCTGAACTCCTTTACCACCAATTATATGAGCCATGCTATGTGAAAAGGGGCTTAATTCATTTGCGAAAAGTATCGACTCATGACAGCCTGCGCAGCTGATATGGGCCGAAACTTTTCGCTATTTTTTTTTTTTTTTTTTCTGCATTTCAAGGGATAAGTCCACCTCATAATTCAGTCGGTTGTTTGACAAAATGGATTTTATGAATTCATAATTAGGTAATGTCTTGCTTGGTATAATGGATTACGGAGATGCATTTAGCCCCCTTTTGCGAGAGCATGGCTTGTAGAGAATTGACCTCTCTCTGCGGCTGAAAATACAATCCACTGAAGTCTCTGATATTATTATCTTAACCCTTTACAGCACAATGCCGCCTTGTAACGACCCAGAGAAGTAAGCCTTTTGAAAACATTGCGGGAAAAGGTGAAAATGCTGGTAAAATTCTAACAATGTTTTCTACCCTATTACAGAAAAATTGCACCATTTGAGCCACACTGAAATTGTCGTCTGCAAATGCTTTCAATTTGGACTAGGCTAAAATTATGTGGTGTAGGAAAGAGTAAAAGACTTATCAAAAAAAGACGGTGTAGATTCACGATCAGGGTCCGTATTCACCAACCATTCTTAAGAATATTTTTGGTCTTGTTCTCCAAAATTTTCCAAATCTGAAAGTAACACACCTTCTGATTGGCTAATCCATTTAGTTTAGCCAATCAGAAGTTGTGTTACTTTCAAACTTGGAAAAATTTTGAAGAATGAGTCTGAGAACGTTCTTAAGAATGGTTGGTGAATAGGGACCCAGGGTCCGTATTCACCAACCATTCTTAAGAACGTTCTTAGACTTATTCTTCAAGATTTTCCAAGTTTGAAAGTAACACAACTTCTGATTGGCTAAACCAAATGGTTCAGCCAATCAGAAGGTGTGTTACTTTCAAATTTTGAAAATTTTGGAGAACAAGACCAAGAATACTCTTAAGAATGGTTGGTGAATACGGACCCAGAGTGTACATTCACTTTAGTCTAATCTTGACCTCTGTCGATCTTGAGTTTCTGTTTTTGCCTTTGGCGCTTACTGTCTTTTCCCCTTTTTTCTAGTAATAAATGTTTTCAAAGGCTTTCTTTCACAGAGTCATTAACTCCAAAAGCAAACGACAAAATTTAGACTTGTCCAAAATCTGCAGATGGAAAATTTAAATAATTATTTTTCAAATGATGTGATATGCCTCTGAAGAGGTAAAACGAAAAACTTGTGTAAAAAGACGTAAAGTTGTCTACTAGCATTTTCTTTTCTTCCCTCAATGTTTTTAAATGCTGAAATAAATACAAATTTCAGCTGTATATTGCGAATATTGCGATTTGAAAGTTATTATCGCCAGAAATATCTCACCACACGCGGCGTATAATTACAGAATGTGGACAAAGTACGGCACTATTTGCTCGCCTAAAACGATGGCTTATGTTGCTTATAGTGAAGATCAGAAATTTATTTCATACTTTTCGGTAGTTTATTGAGAAATAATGGTGGATTATGGTTTGTTATTTCATGGTTACTACCAGTGAAAATACCGATTCCATATTTTCTAACTCTTCAATTGAAGGCAGAAACAGTAGTTCCCGCGCACTAGTTACCTAAGTAAACAGTGCCTGCCATTCAAATAGAGGGAAATATAACGTAATTTACGCTATATTTCTCGCGCTTTACCTAATATTGTAATGCGTTGTTATGTGAAGGGGTAGGCCATGGGGAATTACAGAAAACAACCGTACTGGATTCTGATGAAAGGCCCAACAAAAAGGGGTTAGAAGCATGAAATGAATAGAATATTTGCGCTTTTTTTTTTTTTTTTTTCGTTAAAAGATCGAAATTTGTTTCATCGAGTGAACATCATCGGCAATATTTTCATGAGTGGCGCAGCCACGATATATATGTGTGTGTGTGTGTGTGTGTGTGTGTGTGTGTGTGTGTGATCCGACAGGAGTTGGCATTTGAGATAAATGCTTTATTAAATGAGCCTAGATTATAGACGAAAAATAATTTTATAAAAAAACTTGCTTATAATGGACTTGTTTTGAATCTAAAGATGATGAAATTTGCAGCTTTGTCACGATCATTAATTTTGACAGTTAATTTCACAATGAAATTTTGGTCAGTAATGTTTTAGACACGCGGCGTATACATGTAATTACAGAATGTGGACAAAGTACGGCACTATTTGCTCGCCTAAAACGATGGCTTATGTTGCTTATAGCAAAATTTTTCTTTTGTTCTATAATACTGAAAATAAAACCCACTCTTAGACACACTATTAACCATTTCCCTCAAAGAAAAGACTTTCGACGGGCCCTGCAGACGACTACTTATAAAAGAAATATTATGAGAAAAAGAGAAATTTCCCACAATGTTTTCACAAGCATACTTTCCGTTCACCAGATCTATATTTCTTACATTTTTTAAGCTCACAAATTGATCCGTTGATTTCCCTTTGGACGATGTCTTTTTACTTGTTTCCAGCTTTTATGCTCTCCGCAGTCACATTTCATTTGCAACATCGAAGCAAACCCATAACGTCTTTCTTCAACAGTATTTTTCAACTGTAAAATACGTTCACATCTATCGCATTCCAATCGATTTAACCCTTAGGCTGCTATGCGCGACTCACTGACCTTCGGCGGACACCGTAGATCAAGATCAGACTGCACAGAACGTGCAGTCTGATCTTTGATCTACACTGTCCGATAAGGAGATACCCCCCCCCCCCCCAATACCTTTTAAATAGTAAATTTTGGGTTTTTACAATCAGCTTGAAAGTTTCAATTCACTTACCGAGCCGGATAGAGGTTAACCCTTAGAGCGCTGAATTTATGAAATAAACCTTTTCACTGAAGAAAAACATCCGAAATATTGTCATTTCAAGGTATTTGTAGCCACAGGGATTTTTAGCGTTTTTTATGTTTTACATGTATATATAATACAAGGGATGCAACTGACATTATCGGCAAAGTCTACTTGTCATCACAAAAACACAAGTTACTTCGTCAATATTACAGATAATCACATAAGGTCTACTTTATCTAGCTCATTACACATTTTTCTAGCGAAAAATAACGTGGTTTCATGACTAAACGTTCAATGATTTGTGCTACAGAAGCCGGTTTCTCGACAAATAGGTCGAAATTGTTTGGTCCGACAGGGGTTCGTTCAGTGCGCTTGTCAGAGTAAATCTACTATTCTGTACAAGATCATGGCCAAAATACTTATCGGTTTGATAAAACATGTAAATTTCAGAACCAAAATCCGACCAATGAAATGCCTCGATACATTTTGATCACTTGACAACAATTATGGCTGCTTCCTTGAAATTTGAGTGAATCGATCAAACATCGGACGATTTGGAGCTGTATTCTTCGTGTTATTATTAAACAACGAAGGTTGGTTAAAGATATTTACTTGTTTTATCAAACCGATAAGTATTTTGGCCATGATCTTGTACAAAATAGTAGATTTACTCTGACAAGCGCACTGAACGAACCCCTGTCGGACCAAACAATTTCGACCTATTTGTCGAGAAACCGGCTTCTGTAGCACAAATCATTGAACGTTTAGTCATGAAACCACGTTATTTTTCGCTAGAAAAACGTGTAATGAGCTAGATAAAGTAGACCTTATGTGATTATCTGTAAAATTGACGAAGTAACTTGTGTTTTTGTGATGACAAGTAGACTTTGCCGATAATGTCAGTTGCATCCCTTGTATTATATATACACGTAAAACATAAAAAACGCTAAAAATCCCTGTGGTTGTAGCCAGGTGTATTGAAGTAGCTGAAAGTGTAGATCAAAGATCAGACTGCACGTTCTGTGCAGTCTGATCTGGATCTACACTGTCAGCAAAAACAAGTTAAGTTGGTTCCAGCGCTTTAAGGGTTAAAAGATGCTCCAGCTCAACAATACGTCTGCTAGATAGAACGCTAGTGGCATAAATTTTACAAGTGTGTATCTTTACCTGTTTGGTGACCTACTTTCGCTTTCAATTTGATCTTTTGAAACCTTTACCGTTCGATTCTTGGCTCGCATCTATAATGTTTGATTAAAATACTTCCGTGTTTAGTGTTTTGCTGGCACGAAAGCCCGTTTTTTGTTCTTAGTTTATCGATTACTGCAGATTGACAAGTTTAACAGGATCGGCCGTGAAAAGTTAAACCGGTACCCGTTGTATCTCACGTAAGTGTCCGATAGACATGTCAAACTACGATAATATCTGATCGTAGAAAGAAAATATAAACTCTAACATCAGAATTTCTTTCTGAATAGAGACCGAAATTATGGGTAAAACTCACCTAGATTTAGTTTCTAGATCCTAGTTGAATCTGGACATTGGATCTGTCAAACAAAGAGCAAGGTTAAAAAAAATGTTGCCGTTTCTTCTTTTATAAGGCAACGTAGATTGCTACTTTTCATGGAAAGAGTGATATCTAGATCTCTCTACTGTCTATTAGATGGGAGATGATAGTAGGTATGATGACGTCATTGCCACGTAGAGCGTGATACTCTTTGGAGGGGATTTCTTGTAGCTATTGATTTAACGCTTTAACGATCAAAGCGCTGAAAACACTGGTGTGGCATTTGTCAAGGGAGCCATCGTGTGGAATTAATAATTTGAAAAATAAACAACGGAAAAGTTTCAAAATATTCGCTTGAAAGTCAACCTACTATAGTCATGCAAAATCCGATAGAGAATGGTGCTGTCTTGTGGGACGAACAAGTCCGGGCGAACAAACCCTGGGACGAATAAACATAGGAACGAACTGGTTTTGGGATGAACAAACACGGTATGTGTGTATCATTACGCCACTATAGAAGGCCATAGCGGATCAAGCTATTTTCGATAAAAAGGAAGTATTTCCACGATCGATGGCCTAATCCAATTTATTGTAATACGCCATTTTCAATTTCATATCTGAGTGCAATCGAAACACTTTGTCTCAGAAAAATTTATTTTAATTGGGTTTACCTCCTTCAGTTTTGCACAAACTACGATACACGATTTTCAAAATGCCGTATTGAACTCAAAGTGGCAATGTCTTCGACAAATGCTACAAAAATGGATCTGCGTTATAATTTAAATAAATGTCGCCTGAATCATCGATATGCAGAGTGCATTTTGGGAGACGTACGGACGGACAGACTGACGGTTGAAGGACAGTGACAGACAGACAGTTAGACAGACTGACAGACAGACAGAAAAACAGACGGACGGACGGACCGACGGACATATAGGAAGAGGGAGAAGGAGACGGAAGGACAATCACAGCGACACAGACAGACAGACCGACAGACAGACAAACGGACGGACGAACGAACGGATTGACATACGGACGGGCGGACAGACGGACGGACGGACGGACGGAAGAGAAAGATAGAGACAGACACACAGCGACACAGACAGACAGACAGGCAGGCAGGCTCGCAGGCAGGCAGGCAGACAGACAGACAGACAGACAGACAGTTACTTCGGCAAGGCACTTTTGATTAAATAGCAAATACAATGCTTTCTCTGTTACCCTTACCAAAACCAAACCATGTCGTTGCGACGCTGAGAAAGAAAGCCTTCGAAAACAATGTGGGAAACGGAATATTGTACGGTTTCTCTTCTTTTCACACTGTTTTATATCGTTTTGAAGACAATGTCCCCATATGAACCACACGCATTTGTCGTTTGCAGCTTTAAAACTTTGTAGTCTTGCAACAAGTTAAGAGAAAAAGAAAACTTTCGGAAATGACGCAGAAGTCGAAGGACCTTTAGGGTATTCTTTAGAAGTGGGGTAAAAAATCATCAAGATTAATTATAACCCTTAGGCTTCTAAGCGCGACTCACTGACTTTTTACGGACAATGTAGATCAAGATCGAATGTGCAGTCTGATCATCTTGGATCTACACTGTCCGATAAGGAGATATCTTTCCTAAAAAAAAAAATACCTTTGAAATAACAAAATTTTGGTATCGTTCATCGACCTGAAAATTTCATTTCACATATTTAGCAGGATAAGGGTGAAAAATGGGAAAAAAATAGTAATAGTAATCTGATAAGGCGCATTTCTGTTTACGGAGGCTCCGGAGGTGGAGAGATGCGCGCGCATAGTACGGAGTAAAAAGGTATCAAAGAATGTGTTGGCTCAAGCAACATTCAACCGAGCAATCGAAATACTTCAAGGAAAACATATGTTCTGCTTGCAATTTTCAAACATCCCTGTAGTATGCACATTGACCCATGTACTTCATTTCCATATTTCGTGTATTGCCTTGAAATGTGTATATACATGGGGGTTTCCAGACCGCCAGATAAAAGGGGAGTGACAGTATTCTAAATCTATTATTTCTCTTCCAAACCCTATGTTGTGGGTACTCGTTAGAATCGTCTCGATGAGACGATTCTAATGAGTACCCATAAAATAGGGTTTAGTAGAGAGTGATTAATATTTTCAATTTTGGAAATTAATCAAAATCACTCCCTCTTTCTGGAGCTCTGGTTTTCCGTCATCATCGTATAAAGTTTCTTTGAAGTCAAGAATGTTCTGGTATCTTGTCTGAAACTGTTCTCTTTCTATTTAAATGGCTTACTCTAAATTCTTTGCCAGTTTTTCTTTTTGAAGAGGGCATGGATAAGTGCCCTGGCAGTCGCGATATTACGGAAATAATGTTGAAAATAGTATTATACACCTTACGACCTAACCAAACTCGCTGCTCAGCGGTAATTTACAGACCCAAAGTTATACCACATATTCAAGGCACAAAAGAAACCTAAGTTATATTTGGCTCTATAATGATACAGAGCACTTTATCTAAATATTTCATAATACGTTTTTTACCCTTATGATGCAACCCTCCCCCCTCAGGATTTTTGTTCAAGGCTGTCTTAACTGACAAAAAAAAAACTCAACGTAACGGAGAATGTAGATCCATGATGTACTGCACGTTCTCAGCAGTCTGATCTTGATCTACACTGTCCGTAAAAAGAACATTGAGTTGCGATAAAGTGAAACAATGAATTGGGCTTTGCAGTTCATTTTGCACCCGCGTTACCGGATTAAATTTTTAAACAAAACTTGACGTCTATTTCCTGATAGCGGCGGTAATCGAAATCTTAACCCTAAGTATACTGCAAAATAAGATACACAACATTTTCCAGCCGATAGTAAAAACCCCGAATGTTGCTTTTTCAAACTTATTTTTTTGGAAAAAAATCATCTTATGGACAGTGTAGATCTAAGGTCAGACCGCACGTTCTGTGCAGTCTGAACTTGACCTACACTGTCCGCATTTTAACTCTTTACCAAACGACAAAATTTTAGACTGGTCCAAATTGAAAGCAGTTGCAGACGACAAAATAAATGTGACTGAAAAAATTAATATTTGTTTTGAGAAGGGTAGAAATTATTGTGGGAAAAGGAGAAAATGCTGGTTACCAGCATTTTCTCCTTTTCCCATAATGTTTTCAAAAGGCTTCTTCCTCAGGGTCGTTAAAAGTCGGGATTGTGTGGTAAAGGGTTAACTGAGAAAAAAACTCAACGTAACGGAGAATGTAGATCCAAGATGTACTGCACGTTCTCAGCAGTCTGATCTTGATCTACACTGTCCGTAAAAGAACATTGAGTTGCGATAAAGTGAAACAATGAATTGGGCTTTGTAGTTCATTTTGCACCTGCGTTACCGGATTAAATTTTTAAACAAAACTTGGCGTCTATTTCCTGATAGCGGCGGTAATCGAAATCTTAACACTCAGTATACTGCAAAATAAGATACACAAAATTTAAGGGCCGATAGTAAAAACCCCGAATGTTGCTTTTTCAAACTTATTTTTTGGGGAAAAAAATCATCTTATGGACAGTGTAGACCAAAGGTCAGACCGCACGTTCTGTGCAGTCTGAACTTGATTTACACTGTCCGCATTTTAAGGTCATTGAGTCGTGCTTAGCACCTTAAAGGTTAAAAAGTGTTCGTTTTAAAATCCATATATACATAGTAAAGTTAGTGTTGCACCCCCTGTGTTTTTAACGTGTTTAATTTTCTGGCGTGAACGATATGAAATGGGTTGGAAATTAGAATCTGGCTGCTGTATACAAGAACAAACAAGTCTGTTGTCTCTGAAATGGAATGAACTGAGGTATCCCTTAACCTCATGGCAGCAGCTACTGATCAGCTGTTTCAACCTCTCGTGAGAGGTGTGAGACAAAGACTGCAAGCTGTTTTGCATGCCCCGGGCGGAAGTACGCAATATTGCCTGATTTTGTGTGTCTATTCTCTGCAGGTCACTTTCAACCTGTCGTAAGTTTTGTTTCGACATTAAATTCCCTGTTTTAACCAAACTTAAACGCTTCTCGTTTTTCTTAAATTTGAAAGCAACATCTAGGCAAAAGATTCCCACTTACCATGAGGTCAAGGGATACCTCAGTTCAATTCATTTTATGGGCAAAAGACGAGTCTGTTGGTGTAGGCAGCAGCCGAATTCTAATTTCGACCCAATTTTATCTCATTCACGTCAGAAAATCAAACCCGGTAAAAAAACACAGGGGGTGCGACACTAATTTTACTATGTATATTATGGGTGCTTAACTCTGTACAAAAACTGAGAAATTTTAGACTAGTCCAATTCGAGCGCATTTGCAGACGACAATTTGAAGGTGTCTAAAATGATGAAACTTGTCTTTAATTCAGTAGAATACATTGTTGGAAATGGAGAAAATGCTGGTTCCAGCATTTTTTTTTTTTTTTTTTTCCTTTTTCCTTGATGTTTTCAAAGGCCTCTTTCTACAGGGTAGGGTCGTTATAAGTCGGAACGTGGTAAAGGATCGCTGGAATTAGCTCACAGGGAGTACCTACAACACATGTTTGTGGAGTACAACCAGTCAGAGAGGTGTAACATTACTCTCTGAAATTGGTCTACTCTTTTTATTTGTACTTCCCTCTGGTGGAAAGGGTTTTGCATCATTAATCATTATATATATTATGCGTCGGCAAATAAAATATACATTATAGGATACATCGTGTTCATGAATTATAGTGTTTAATTTGATAGGCTGACCTTATTTCTGTATCGTGTTCTCTCTCTCTCTCTCTCTCTCTCCCTCTGTGGACTGACTCTAGGAAACCTGACCCCTGGAAAAGTACCCCCCGGAAAAGTGCCCCCTGAAAAGTGCCTCCTGGAAATCTGCCCCCCTAGGAAAATGATATGGTGCATCTACCCCATTTTCTTTCAGCACAGTTTTTTTATTTGGAAATGTACACATCTTTTTTCTTTTCCTTTTTTTTGTACTATCATCTTTATTAAACATTGTATTTACAATACATTTTTAAATGCTCACAGTACAGTTTGAAGCGCAAAATTCTTTACAGTAAATACTTAAAAGCAGTCAACTAGCTTTTAGTAGGATTAAACTTTCAAAGGAGTCGCTTCTCTTAAACAGGGTTAAACCATTCAAAGGGAATCTTAATGTCTCGAGAAATGTGCATTCATTTGGAATAAATTCAGTCAATAAAATAAAATGCATTAAAATAACAATCAACAACATCAGCTTCAGTATCACAATGTTAAAAATTTCCCAGGGACAGTTTTCCTGTGGGGCAGTTTTCCGGGGGCAGACTTCCGAGGGGCAGTTTTCCGGTGGGCAGTTTTCCTGAGACCGTGTGGACTTAGTCTTTATATAAAATAAACTAAGTATTC
Organism: Tridacna gigas; assembly: GCA_945859785.2. NCBI lineage: Eukaryota > Metazoa > Mollusca > Bivalvia > Cardiida > Cardiidae > Tridacna > Tridacna gigas. Next base: position 61,402,219 of record OX244034.2, on the reverse strand, counting down.
ACTCAAACACCACTGGATCTCGACGCCCAAAAACAACGTGGTAAAACGATAAAATGATGGTAAGGAGAATTTTCTCCTATTCCAACAAATTTTCCACAACACCCCCTGCCCCCCGCCCTCGTACAGTTCTTTAGATCCAGGTCATCCTTCTTTATTCTATAGAATCTCCTGTTGGAGGCTAGATAATCGTCTACTTCCCCAAATCCTCTTTTCCACAATAGTTTTATACAGCAAGGCGAAGTACCGTTTAAATCGTCTGCTCGAGACACGATTAAGAACCATGTCATGCATTTTTGACCCCGTGGTTAAAAATAGATATAAAAACTTAACTCCCCCCGAGACTATTGCACAACAGGTATGTACATGCCTTGTACACGCCTGATTGATTCTGAAAATTGACTGCACCGGCTTGTGACGTCATTTCTATAGAATAAAGAAGGATGACCTGGATCTAAAGAGCTGTACCCTTACTACTGCAACACTTACTTTGTCAGTCTGCAAACGCTTTTAAAATAGACGGGTCTAATTTTGTCAAAGGAGGTTATTTCGGACATTCGGGTGCCTGTTTCGTGGATATGAGCAGCGCTCTGGAAAAAAGGGGGTTAAATGCATCTTCTTGATGCATTATTCGAAGGAAGTCATCATTTAATCATGGATCTATAAAATCCATTCTGCCTAACAATCAACTAAATTTTGAGGTAGAATGGTCCTTGGATATAAAGAAAATTGACCAATGGCAAAAAGTTTCGACCCAGGTCAGACTAGGACGACTGCGCAGGCTGACCTTGATCGATAGTTTTTGCAGATGCATTAACCCCCTTTTTCATAAAGCATGGCTCAAATATCAAAGCACAAGTAGCAACATAACAACTTTCACCGATGCCATTTCCTAATCCTTCATTTATCTTACAAACGTCGAACATCAAACTTCAAGATCAAAACTTAGGTTCTGTATAGTATCACATTGACTGGTACCGTCGACAGAACAGAACAGAACATTTAATTCGGCGTGTGCAGAGTAGATAGTCATTTTTACATCAAAAGTCAAATAAATTCCAAGGTCTGTCTTTCTCTCTCACTCTTTCCCCAAGTAGAATCTAATAAAAGTAGATCTTTTTCTCTTTGATTAAATCTCTCGAAAGCTTGGATGTCAGGTCTGCTTGCCAGCTTATTTCTGTCTTAACTCTTAGGCTGCCAAGCGCGACTCAACGACCTTTGGCGGACAATATAGATCAAGATCTACATTGTCCGATACGGTGAGATTTCTCCAAGGAGCAACATTTTAAAATCGTAGAATAGGGGTTTTCACTATTGGTTGGAAATCTGTAGTTTAATTTATTTAGCAACTTAGGAGCTAATAGACTTGATTGAACAAATATAGGTCCAAGACAGACTGTACGTTTTGAGCAGTCCCATTTTCGTCTGTGGAGCTGAAAAGTCATTTTCTAAAATGAATACGGCACAGCTGAATGAAAATTGTACATGTTTTGAGCTCCAGGTGATAAGGGAAGGAACAACTATTGAAGTCTGTACAAGACTACAAAATTTCAGACTTGTCTTAAAGGAAAGCATTTGAGCCATGCTCTGGCAAAAGGGGGCTTGATGCATCTCCGTGATGCATTATGCCAAGCCAGACATCACATAAGCAGGGATCCATAAAATCCGTTTTGTCTAACAACCGACTGTATCATGAGGTAGACTGGTCCTTTGACATGCAGAAAATTGACTAATAACTAAAAGTTTCGGCCCAGATCAGCCTGCTCGGACTGCGCAGGCCGACCTGAATCTATACTTTTCGCAGATACATTAAGCCCTCCCCCCTTCCACAGAGCATGGCTCATTTACAAACGACAAATTAGTTGTTGATCAACTGCTGGGGTTCGTCTTTCAAAAAGATAGAAAACACTGCGGAAAACATTATGATTTAACTAGCTGCTTCCTCGGGGTAGACTCAAGATCGTTTAATTAACCCTTTCCCAAACGACAAATTTTGGACTGCTCCATAATGAAAGAGCTTGCAGACAACAATTTTAAATTTGATGAAAATAGCAAAGGTCTCAAAAAGGGTAGAAAACACTGTGGTAAAAGGAGAAATTGCTCGTTATGAGCAATTTCTCCTTTTCCCACAGTGTTTTCAAAAGACTTGTACTGCAGGCACGTGAAAACCAGGGCTTGTTTGGGAAAGGGTTAAAGGTTAAGGCTCTTCTAACCAGAAAATCTGACAAGAACCAGGACAATACAAATCAAAGACCAGACTGCATGCTCTGTTCAGTCTGATCTTGCGCTATACTCTTCTTTTAAGAAACAAAAATAACCTTTCAGCACAGAGTTTGTTCTCCCTTTATAAAAGAATTCTGACTTTGAAAGACCCATAGAAAAAGGTTTCGGAAATAATGTGAGGATAGGAGAAAATAATGGTTGCCAACAATGTTTTCTATCTTTTCAAAGAGAAATCAAATTATTTCTAGACTTTTTAACTTGTCGTCTAGCAATTTTTTTAATATGGATCAGTCCAAAATATTGTTATTCGGTGGGGCGTTCACTCCTCATCACACAATCCCGACTTTTAACGACCCTGAGAAAGAAGTCCCTTTGAAAACATTGTGGGAAAAGGAGAAAATGCTGGTAACCAGCATTTTCTCCTTTTCCCACAATGTTTTCTATCCTTCCTAGGACGAATTTCAAGTTTTCAGTCACATTTATTTTGTCGTCTGCAACTGCTTTCAATTTGGATTAGTCTTAAGTTTTGTCGTTTGGTAAAGAGTTAACACGTATTCGAAATGCATACCGACCTACATACGACACAGATTCATACAAGTAGCCTGTCTACATGTCTACAGAGGCACACAAAATGTGTAGGCAGCCACATAAAATTGTAGAATACATTCTGATTTCATTGCTCTTTTAACATGAAGCTTTTACAAAAAAAAAACCGGACAATGTTGATCTGAGATCAGACTGCACGTTATGTGCATTCTCATCTTAATCTTCACTGTTTGTTAAAGAAACTAACTTCACTATCGGCTGGTTGAAATAAAAACACGCTGAGTAAATATAAGTCACGACCTACCTTCTTTTTTATCCGATATAATCCAGGTCACTAAAGTTAGAGACGCCTCTGGAACGTTTATAACAAAAGCAAGGTCAAACCGATTTCCAACTGGGCAACTCCGCTCGTTGAAAACTTACTCAAACTATTAACGGATAAAAGGATATAGTCCGTAGTTATAGTGACAATATGGTAAGAGAAGGTACCGCGTGTTCTCTGTGTTTAGATCTATGCAATCCGATAGTAGTTGTGATTTGCTACACAATAGGATGATGTTTGCAACAGCATTTGGGCTTATAATGCATTTACTAATTGAAATTATCGATTGGATATCCTTCGCATTAGTTTGGGTCAGCACATTTTGAGCTATGCTCCATGAAAAAGGGGGTTAATGCATTTGCAAAATGCATCGACGCATGTCAGCCTGCGCGGACTGCGCAGGCTGACATGCGTCGACACTTTTTGCTATTTGTTATTATCTGCATATCAAAGGACTATTCTACCTCCGGATCCAGTCAGTTGTTAGAATAAACGGATTTTATGGATCCATATTTATATGAGGACTTGCTCGGAATTATGTATCACGGAGGTGCATCAAGCCCCCATTTCCCAGACTATGGCTCATTTATTTTTACCTCATAGCGTATTCTTGTACAGCTTCAGCTGTGTGCTACGGACGATAAAGATGAGGAATTTTAGTTTTCCACGAATTCGTGAGACATTTTCTTGCCCACACAGCCAATAACTTAATTCATATAAGTATTTTTCTCTGAATGAAAGTGTCTATTAAGTTTATTGGGTGCGCTAAGGGAAACCAAAAACGTGTTGTTTTTATCACAGTTAGATTTCGAGAAGCCATCTTTTATTATCAAAACCTTCCAGAGAGAAAGACAAGCAAGTCTTAACGAAGCCCTTTGCCTTATAATCACGTGTTTTCACGAGTATGATTAAGAAAAAGGGGTTTTGGAACCATCGTGGAAAAAGGAGAAAATCCATGTGACTGGCATTTTCTCCTTTTAGCACGCCAAGCCCCCGTAGCTCAGTCGGTAGCGAACAAGACTTGAGAACAGGAAGTCGCTGGTTCGATCCCCGGCTTGGCCAATTTCTTTCCGAGGATTGATGATAGTCATCGCGACAGGATTCATTCCTCTCTCACCGCTGACCGTTGTTTCGACGATGGTTTTGTGGGAAAGGAGCCAGTGGCTTGGAAAGTATATTGTTCGGAGTACTGGTAAAAGAAACTCCAGGAAAGCATGGATAGGTGCACTGGCCGCCGTGATATAACTGAAATAATGTTGAAAACGGCGTTAAACACCATACAATCAATCAGTCAATCCTTTTTGCACAATGTTTTCTATTGTTTTGAAATGCACTAACGTCATTATTCTAAGACACTTAAATATGTCATTCTAAATACATTTTATTTGTTGTCTGGAATGCTTTTATTTGGACAAACCTGAAATTTGCCCTCTGGTAAAGTTTTTTAGTATTCTTTGGCGGCAAAGTCAGACTACATGCGCTTCTGCAGGTGGTGAAGGCCGAAGATCGGACTGCTGAAAACGCACGGTCTGATGTACGATCAACACTATTAAAAACAATTAATGTACAGAATGTGCAGTCTGATCTTTGATCGACACTGTCTGATACTATCTGTCTTCGTTTGCAAAGTGTTAAACGCCGTTTTCAACATTATCTAAGTCATATCGCGGGGGCATGTGCAACTACTATCCATGCTTTCCTGAAGTTTGTTCTACCAGTACTTCGCCAATTCCTTCCTTCCCAAGCCACCGGCTGCATTCCAATATATAGCCATCCTCGAAACAATGATCAGGGCTTAGAGACGAATGATTCCTATGGCAACGACTATCATCAATCATAGAAAGAATTTGGCCGAACTGAGGAGCCCAACCGGCGACCCTATGGTCTCATGTCCTTCCGATACGTATGATCAGGGCTGTGAAAATATGCACTTTGCTTATCAAGAGATGAAAGAAATTTCGGTCATACTTTTAAACACTCATTTATCCTATTTCTTTTCAGCTCTTCACTTAAACTTTTCTTTTCACGTCTAATTTCTGCTCATCGTGAAAAAAGTGCGTTTTTCGTGCGATGTACATCTATTTAATCTAGTCGGATATGGACTAGCTGTACTACTGACGTCATGAGTGATGTTGACTACATCACCCACTAAAAGGGGTCCTGCGTAGTTCAGTGGTAAAGTGTAAGAGCTGTGACCTGAAGGCCCCGGGTTCGAGCCGCACTGGATCCACTGGGTTTTTCGTGGGAGTGTCCTTGGGCAAGACACTTAAGGGCCCTTGCCTAGCACTGGCGGAACCCAGGAAATACATGAATATGTGAGGTGTCGTCGTAATATGACTAAAGTAATGTTGAAAGCGGAGTAAAACACCATTCAATCAATCAATTACCCACCAAGAATTTTTTCATGTTCTATAAACATCCATGGCCTGGCTAAAAATAAAAGTTGTAACATGCACCGGTGAATTATAACATCCACTGGTGAATTATAAGGATACAGTTCTCTGTTAGATTTCTATAAACTACTGAAAAGCATACAAGAAACAAAGATAATTGTCTGTTTCTGTGTATGATAGAAATTTCTTTCATCGAATGAAAAGGGAAGGCTTAGATCTATACTTTCACGAGTGGCAAAGCCACCAGTGAAAAACATGCCCTTTGCTTTTCACGAGATGAAAGAAGCGGGAAAGTCGATTAGGGCGTGTCATTGCGAATGATGAAGCGGGAAACTCCATATATGGCTCCATTGTTTTAGCGATGATGCAATTAGGGCGTGTCTTTGCAAATGATGAAGCGGGAAACTTCATTTATCCTGTCACCTCCTATAAATTCCCACTCTCTTGCACTACGTATCATTCCTATTCACCTCTGTAGTTGGCTCAGAAAGTAGTCCGTCATCACGTGATATTTTCGTCACATGACCATAACTCAAAATGGCGACACAAACGCCGGTGAAAGAAAGACCAGTCGATTGTTTTGTGTGCTGTTCAAACAGCATACGGCCAATCAGACTTAGTGTAGGAAATGTGAAAAAGAGGGATTTTCTGAAAAGCTTATATGTCTTTTAAAGGACGATAACTTGTTCTTTAATTTTGTTTAAATTGTCATCATTCATGGGCGCAACCATTTTTTTTTTTTTTACAATCGGCGTAAGATTCTGATCAGTAAAGAAGCTTGAAAAAATAGTTCCATTGTATACAGGTAAATTCATTAATTGACTTGACCTATAGCAAATGTATGGGATTCTCTGAGTGTTGTAGATTTGATTGTGTGTTGTGCTGCTACATGCTGTTCCTGTTCTTAATATATTTGGTAACATGAGTTGTTCATTTTACAGGTACATATGTGGCCGGCCAACACATTGTCAAAAACTTCACTTCCACTTGACCGTCAATCTTTTTTTTATACTACCAATACTTAACACTGCCTTCCACTCATATTCAGTTTTTACTGACGTGCGTCAGTCAGGATTTCTGACAAAACACATTGTGCATTACAACAAAAGGAAGTTATTATTAACAACACGCTTTAAGGAGAATGCCGAATTTTGTAGGTTGTTATTTAATATCTCTTTTTATAGCTTGTTAACACTGTTAGTATTGTCTCTTTCGTTGATATTACAAGCAGGTGATGTTCACCCGAACCCTGGTCCGCTATCTAATGAGTCCTTTGGTAGTGCTTCTTCTACATCTGATATTTATAATTTTCTCAATCTCCCCAATCACCTGTCAACTGTTCATTATAACGTACAAAGTATAGCTAATAAGCTTGATACTCTGATTGCAGAGTTCTCGTTTTTTGATATTGTGTCATTTTCTGAGACTTGGTTGCATCATGAATATTTATCAGATGATCTGATTTTCCCTTCTTTTCATCCACCAGAACGGAAAGATCGAACTGACGACAGATATGGAGGCGTTATCTTATATGTTAAAAACACCTTGTCATATATTCGTAGACATGATCTTGAACCGAATAGACTTGAGTGTATTTGGATACAAATAAAGTCTAGCAATAATAGGAATATTTTGTACAGTATTTTCTATAGACCACCGAACTCAGACTCCGCTTATTACTCACTTATTGAAGATTCTATTGGCCTTGCTATGGATTCTGGTATTTCTGATGTCATCATTAGTGGGGATTTTAACCTGGATGTAATGAACCAACACTATTTCCGTAAAGTTGAATCCCTGTGTAATGAATATAATATGATTCAATGTATTGACGAACCGACTCATTTCACAGAAAATTCTGTATCTACGATTGATCTTCTTTTCGTTACTAATAAAGATTCAATCCTAACAACTGGCGTTGGTGAACCCTGTCTGGATCTTACCATGCGTTACCACTGTCCTGTTTTTGGTGTTTTTAATTTCCTGAAACCAAAGTTTAGAAATATCCAACGTACGATTTGGAAATATGACCAAGGAAATTATAATGAGCTCAGAACCCGTCTTTCAAATTTTAATTGGGACTCGATATATGATAGTGACATTAACACATATGCTGAAAGAATTGCAGGTGTCATTACTGATAACGCAAGCAAGTTTATCCCCAGTAAGACAATTATCGTTAATCCGCAAGAACCACCCTGGATGAATTGTTCGATCAAAAAAGAAATTCGCCGTCGTAAAAGACTGTATAAAAAAGCAAAACTATCAAACAAAGTTAATCACTGGTCAAAATTCAAATCTGTCAGAAACAACGTGATCTCTTTAATTCGTCAGAGCAAATTAAACTATTATGAACGACTGTCTTTGAGGTTAAAATCTGGTTCTCTGTCTCCTCGTGACTGGTGGAAAACCCTCAAGTCAATGATGTCTACACAGTCTTCAACATCCATCCCTCCTCTCTTTGACATTTCTAAAGATTCTTTGATCATCGACGAATATGAGAAAGCAAATTCATTGAATAATTATTTTGCTAATCAGTCTTATATAGATGATTCATTCAATGAAGTACCCGATGAACATTTCTACGTCATAAATGATTCTTTAGATTCAATCAATGTCATGCCATTTGAAGTACTGGATGTTCTGAAAACACTTAAAACGGGCAAAGCCTCTGGCCCTGATGGCATAAATAATAAAATTCTTATTGAAGCAGCTGGTCAGCTGGCACCACATTTATGCGATCTATTTAATTACTCATTGAATACTAGTACTGTCCCATCTTCGTGGAAAATATCCAATGTATGTCCCATATTTAAGTCGGGTGACCCTTCTCTGCCTTCCAACTACAGACCCGTTTCATTACTAAATAATATAGAAAAAGTCTTAGAACGAATCATATTCAAGCATGTCTATAATTATCTAAAGGATACAGATTTTTTTACTCCATATCAGTCTGGTTTTATGCCAGGTGATTCTACTGTTAATCAAGTAACTTGTCTTTATAACACCATATGCAAAGCCTTAGATGATGGATTGGAATTCAGAGTAGTATTCTTTGACATAAGCAAAGCATTTGATAAAGTCTGGCATAAGGGCTTGTTATTCAAGATGCGAAGAGCCGGTATTAGAGGTAAATTATTGTCCTGGTTTTCTGACTATCTTTCAAATCGTTTTCAACGAGTTCTTATACCAGGTGGTATCTCTGACTTACGCCACGTGCAGGCAGGTGTGCCCCAAGGATCTATTTTAGGACCTCTTTTGTTCTTAATATATATTAATGATATTGTTGATGATATTCGGGCAAACATTAATCTCTTTGCAGATGATACCAGTCTATCGATGGTTGTATCTGATCCAGCTGCCGCTGGAACTGTATTACAAACAGATATCGATACAATCACTCGTTGGGCGCAGAAGTGGTTGGTCAAGTTCAATCCAGCAAAATCAGAATCCTTAGTTATATCTCGAAAACGTTTTAAGACTAACCACCCTGGTCTGTTTATGTCGAATACCGAAATTCCACCTGTCACTAGTCATAAACATTTAGGCATATTTCTTTCTAGCGACGGGTCTTGGGACTCCCATATTAGTAAATCTATCAAAAAGGCATGGAAAAGAATTGGAGTCATGCGTCATCTGAAGATCCACCTTGATCGACTTTCACTCCAAATCATGTACTTTTCTTTTATTCGACCTATTCTTGAATATGGTGATGTCATATGGGATAATCTTTCTCAAGGATTGAAAGATCAACTGGATAAAGTACAAAATGAGGCTGCACGGATCGTTACCGGCTGTACTAAATTAGTTTCTATCATTGATCTATACCGAGAGTCTGGTTGGGAAACATTAAGCCATCGACGGCGTAAGCACAAACTCACCCTTTTCTATAAAATGGTCAACGGACTTACCCCAAATTATCTTAATACTCTTGTTCCATCTACGGTTGGCAATTCTTGCAGTTACAATCTTCGTAGGCCCAACAATTTGAGAAACATTACTTGTAGAACGAGCTTGTACAGCGCTTCATTTTTGCCATCTGTGATTAATGATTGGAATTCACTTGCAGATGATACTAAGAATGCAGAATCATTGTCAGCTTTTAAATATCGTTTAAACATGGATAAACCTTGTCCACGGAGGCTTTATTTTTTTGGCGAAAGGAAAATTCAAGTTATACATGCCAGATTACGCAACAGATGCAGCAGTCTCAATGAACATCTGTACTTAAAAAAACTAGTGGAATCCCCGCTCTGTAGATGTGGTGCAGTTGAATCGACTAAGCACTTCTTTTTAGAATGTCCATTTTATAATAGCCAAAGAATTAGTCTTAGTTTCAGTGTAAACGCTATAACAAACTTAACACTCCAAACCATTTTATATGGGGATGAAAATCTTAACCTGTTTGATAACCAAAGATTATTTGCCGCCGTGCACATCTATATCCGTGATAGTAAAAGATTTACCAAATGATATCTAATTCTTATATTTCCTATGTAACAGTTGATTTTATACCCGATCTGTTGCATAAATTCAAATCATTTCATTACCTTTTCTTTTAAATTTAAATATTGGTTTGGACCACTTGAGTACGTTTTGCTAACATCCTTATACGATTTTGGTTCCCTTAGTTTAAAGCAATCATTAGTTCTGTCATTTGTTTGGTCTAGCTGGAGGTTTCTACAGCTAGTAAATAGGTGTCTTCAGTTGAAATCTTCACCAATACCACTCCACACCCTTTAGATATTCACTATGTTTTACAACTTTTTCTTTCAATTGCGTTCTTTGTCAGTCATTAGTAAGGATATGTTAATATAATAACCTTAAGCCGGATCTAGGAGAAGAACTTTATAAGCTTAGCTTCCGTTCTTATCCTTTTCCTCAGTATATTTATCATATATTTGTATTTCCTCTTGTTTTGATAAATTTGTATCTAATACTGATGAATAAAATATGTTTAAACTAAATTCATCAGTTTGAATGCACCTATAATGTATCCGGAATCACATTTCCTTTGTCTACTTTATTATGTTACGTGTGCATGAAACAGTTAAACAGTAACAAAACATGTTTTCCTCGGTTTGACAAGATTCTTGTCATTTAGCCCGTTTCAGAGATGTATGGTGAGAGTAACGAACGACAACTCTGCTCGGAGATTGATAAATTCCGTCGTATAACAGGGGGTCATATAAACTTGGTGATATACGGTCACTTGAACACGTGACTAGGTTTATTATGTCAGTTGGTCACGTGATCAAGGTTTATTAGGCTTGTTGGTCATGTGACCAGCCGGAACTCCTTAGGTGCCGGTGTACGAAATCAATATTTCAAGGTAAAATTATCGCTTAAAATTCGATGCACATGTTGATATTTCATATTATTTAAAATAAAACAGAATTCTTCGCCACAACATTCTTCCGAGGGTTTACGTAGTCAGTATGACGTAGTCAGTATCATTCGTGACGTCATTATTATAGCTGCATACCCAAAGCGCTTTGCACAGTTCGCCATACAAGTGTGTATTCTATCTAGTCGGATTTATGTTCGTAAATGTGAAACAGGATAAACAGAATAGTGTCGTGGACTGGAAAATTTGAAGAATAGACAGTAGTGTCTTTGAATCCAGGAAAGTTTGTCAGGCTTGGCTCGGGAATTTTATGGTATCAGTACCATAAAATACTGAACAAAAAGTACGGTCTTTGTATCATGTTTGTTTTTTGTTTCGTTTTGTTCATTTACAGTGCGTGACAGGATAAGTAGAATAGATGGTTGGTGTCTTGGATGGTTTAAGTTTATCGGGTTCGGCTCCGGAATTTATCCGGTTCGCCTTCCACTCACCAGATAAATTCCTCCGCCTTGCCCGATAAACTTAACCCATCCAAGACACCAACCATCTATTCTCTATATATGGCGCCATTGTTTTAGCGATGATGTAATATGGGCGGACGACGACTAAGTCAGTTAAACGCCATTATCTTCCGCTAGGTGGCATTTTTCAAATACATAACATATCTGACATGGGCATTCTGGGTACAGAACCGGACTATTTTTCAAGGCGGGAATCATTGCAACGAATTTCAAAATAAGATATATACGTTAACTCTCTAAAACCTACCTTGTACGACTCATCAAGCAATGGTTAGCTAGCATATAACCTATGCACCAGCCATTTATAAACATTAGCCTATATAAGCTTGGGAAAAAAGCCCCGGTATAAGCCAGCAAGGAGGGGGACGTTATTTTTGTTGTTAGTCTGTTGCACAAATCCCGGTTTTCCCCATGTCTATATTTTGAAGCTTTCTACAGAGATTTGCAGTAAACAGTTGATATTCTATAAAAATGTTTCACCCGTTTGAAATCATTTTGTCTTTTAAGAAATTTGTAGCGAAAAAGTGGCTTGATTTTTCCACAGATGTATAATTTACTGCGATTTTCGCCTGCTGTTTTTTAGCGGCAATTTACGCACCGCATATTCATATATGATGATCTTACCAGTTTTCGTGGGACTAAATTGACAAGTTTAGCCTTCGCATATCTAAATGAAGAACTGATTTCAAAAAGCATATCATAAACAAAAAATTAAATTGAAATGCATATGAAGCCACAAATTCTGTCTGAATCATGCATATTCAACGGCAACAACATATTTCACCCTTTAAATTTTGTGCTGGAAGCTGAATTGGCGCATGGGAAAACATGCCCTCATTTCGTGGCTTTCAATATCTGTAGAACAGCTCATAAATAAAGAACTGAAAATCATCATATACACCAAAACTCATCAAAGGTGTTAACTATTATGACAAGGGAGTGTTTTAAACAATGAAAATGGACAGCTCTGAGTCAATAATCCTAAGTTTTTGAAGCGCGATGAAAAGGATGGATTAGTTTCATGGCGGCCATTGGCTCTCTCGTGACGGCAGCACCAAAATATCAGAATAACAAAAATTAAGGCATTTTGGTCCCTTCTATCAATTTATATACACCTATGCAGACAGAACGGTCTTAAACACCACTTTGTCATAAAACATCTGAAAACATTGAGTGTCTTAATAAAAGGGTTGGAAACATTTTCTCTCTGTAGCAGCGAATGTTCCGGAAAAATTGTTCATTCACTAGCGACCGAATGAAATAGGTCGCGAAATTCTCCGATCTATTTATAGACCAGACTCTTGCCACATTATTCCAGTATGATCACATGACTGTTTGGCATCAAGACTGACTATGTCACATGTCAGGACTTTTTCAGGATTAAAATAAAATATCAGACGGAGAAATTGAATTGGGTACGAATCGGGCTGAAAAAGGTAATAAGAAATTTGTCACTCAAACCGATCATTCCTTCAGAAACATGCATACTGTCTTGTTTTCGATACATTTTATAAATCAGCTGCAGTGGCGCTGTTGTGTACATTCAAATGAGCGGTTCACACAAAATAGTGACGTCATTCACGTCATAGTTCACGAGAAAACTTGGATATTATTTGGGGTTCGAAAACAGGTACCCCATGAAAATAGGTCAGTCGACCATATGTCCATTTTTGTGGCATTTGTCGAAGACAATGCCACTATATGGATTCAATACGGTATTTTGAAAATGATGTATCGTAGTTTGTGCAAAACCGAAGGAAGTAAACCCAATTGGACTCATTTTTTTTTTAAGACAAATAAGCTTTTCGATAGCACTCAAATATATAATAAACAACTGAGTATTAAAATAAACTGGATTAGTGCATCGATCATGGGAATACTTCTTTTTTTTTTTATTGAAAATATCTATACCCACTATGGCCTTCTACTGGCGCAATGATACACACAACCTTTGTCTCCTGATAGCGTTCGCCCCAAAACTAGTTCGTCCCTGGGCTTGTCCGTCCCTTTGCTTGTTCTTCCGAGCTTGTTCGCCCCACGTTATTGTTTGTTTATTTTTCAAATTGTTGATTCCACACAATGGCTTCCTTGACAAATGCCACACCAGTGCTTTCAACGCTTTGATTTATCAAGTGATGCGTCATAGTAGACAGGTCACATCTTCGAAGAATATGACATGCGTAGACAACGAGTTAGATGCTGAAAAGAAATCAAAGTTTTGAAAGCACTGGTGTGGGATTTGTCAAGGGAGCCACTGTGTGGAAATAATTATTTGAAAAACAAACAATAGAAATACTTTCCAAATATTCGCTTGAAAGACAACCTACTTTATAATCATGCAGAATCCAAAAAAGTAATTTGCAATAATGTGGGAGGAACAAGCCCGGGCGAACAAGCCCAGTGACGGACAAGCAGAGTGACGAACTGGTTTTAGTACGAACAAGAACGGAACTGATTAGGAGACAAAGATTGCGTGTATCATTGCGTCAACAGAAGGCCATAGCGGGCAAAGCTATTTTCAATAAAGAAGGAGTTTTTTCCACGATCAGTGGCCAAGTCCCAATTTATTCTAATACGCCATTTCCAATTTTATATCTTAGAACAATCGAAACACTTTATTTGTCTTAGAAAAATTGAGTTTAATTGGGTTTGCTTCCTTCGGTTTTGCACAAACTACGGTACATGATTTTCAAAATACCGTATTGAACTCATAGTGGCTTTGTCTTCGACAAATGCCACAAAAATAAAACGATTTAAACAGCCACAGTCGGTCGCTACCCTCCCTCCTTTAGGCTGCTTAAATCGTTTAATTTTTTCTTCACAGCGTCTAAGTATTACATAATGCACTGTTAGATTTCTATAAACTACTGAAAAGCATAACAGAAATATACATTTTAAACACAGGAAAAAAGCAAGTTGTCCTTATAGCTCGGTTGATGCAGTCGTCAGCTCCTGTACTGAAAGTCGTGGATTCGAGTCCGACCAATTTAAGGGTAAACAGTCACGTCCTTATGAGTTTTCCTTTCAAAACATCAAATTTCTGCCCCCACAAAAACTTTGGATCAAAACCTTGATTAATGCCTCTCTGTGAAAAAAACCTTATACCGAGCCAAGCCAGATCCGAAACCAAACCAGATCCCGAGTCCAATCTGATCCACGGCCGAGAGCCCAGCCTGATCCCGAGCAAAACCTGGTCCCGAGTGAAACCTGATCCTTTGTGAAACCTGACCTGAAGCAAAATTGGTCCTAAGCATAACCTGTTTCTGAGGAAAGCCCTATCCCTATCAAAACTCGATAAAGGGCAAAAGCTAGTCCCAGACCAAACCTGCTCCCGAGTCGAACCTGATCCCAAGCAAATTCTGATCCAAAGCGAAACCTGATCCTTAGCCATACCGGATCCCGAGCACAATCGGGTCTGAAATTGTCTGATTTTTTTTTTAATACTAAAATCGTGTTATTGGAAAGGTCGTTTATAGACACTAATCAATGTTTTCAATGAAGTTATAGAACGAGTGCGATTGCCGATATTTTATTTTATCTATGGATCATGCTCTGTCAAAAGGTGGCGTAATGCATCTGCAAAAAGTATGGGCCTATGTCAGCATGCCAAAGGATCATTCTGTATCATGTTTCAACCAGACATTAGGCAACACGGAACCATAATACCCAACGACTTACGAAGATAAACAAAATTCCCTTTCCCAGAGCGCTGCTATATATATATATATATATATATATATATATATATTTTTTTTTTTTTTTACAAGGGGGTGGAGGTTGCATACTGACATATCTCAACTGAGTTTTTCATCGAGGTATATCAAAAACTAGTACTGATCGCTAAATACGATAGTGTGGGTAATGATCTGTACTATTATTGAAAAAAATATGTCAACCCTCTCATGTTCTGTCCAAAGACATCGTTTCCTCACGTCTTTCAGCTTAGAGTCCATTCCTGATACACGTACACCTACATAAATGAAGTGTATGGTTATCACAAAGTACTATAATGATTCGAAGCAAGTAGCTGATGAGCGATGTTATTTAGAAAGTATTTTACTTTATTGTTCAAAGCTCTAAAAACCCTTTACCACACAATCCCGCTCTAAAAACCCTTTACTACATAATCTGTCATCTGCAAATCCCTTCCAGTTGTACATGGCTAAAATTGTGTCATTTTATGAGGGTTACGGGATTGGCAGGAAACTAGTGAAACATGCCCATTATCATTCATTTAGCACGATACCAGTCGATGATTTTCTTCTATTTCAATGAGGTTGTAGAGAAATGGAAACGCCATGTGGTTCAGTCTACAGATATGAAAACAAGGAACAATTTTGAAATAATTTCAAAACTTTAGAAACCACAATTCCTTACCAATTCTGTCGTTACCACTGTCTGTCTGTACTTACAATTGTTTATCTCTCTCTCTCTCTCTCTCTCTCTCTCTCTCTCTCAGGTTTATGATCGGAACTATACTTTATACTTACACTTTGGTATTCTTTGCTATGTTTTGCTATGCTATGCTATGCTTTAAAATAGTTTACATCTATAAGTTTGATCCAATGCAGGAGTTGGGGCTAGAGGCCTTAGAGTTTTTGGTGGTTGTCCACGACCTCCGCTCACCATATAAGTTGGGAGAAAAAAAGGGAGTTTTATATATGTACGTATGGCATTTTTACATGAAAAGGCCAATACATGTTTGTAATTTAGTCACTAAGTGCAACATTTACTGTAATGGGTAAGCTATTTCCAAGTTCATGTGTTCGCATGGTTTAAGAAATCATAATCTATATTATTACTATATCCTTTGTTAAGTTTGCTAATTCGAACGTGTGATTGTTCAGGGAATGGACAGGTTAAAACGTCAAACGTTCCAGGTCAATAATTGTGACTCAAAATAGGACAAATAATATTATAGACCTACTTTTTCATTTAATGCATTGTACTTTACCAAACAGTCGTGAGAAAACAGCATTGTCTCCTTTCTCCATAATACCTCCTATTCCTTGAAAGACAACTCCATCATATGAACCAAAGCTGTCGTCTGCAAATGCTGTCAGTGGACAGATCTTATGCCGTTAGTTAATCCTTTACCAGACGACAGCAATTTAGACTGGCCTAAATCAACAGCAATTATGTACAGACGATAAATAAGACGTGTATCAAATGATGTAATTTGTCTCTGAAAGGGTAGAAAACATTATTGGAAAAAAAAAACGAAAATGCTGTTTTCCAGCATTTTCTGCTTTTCCAACAATGTTTTCAAACGTTTTCTTTCTCAGGGATGTTGAATTTCGGGATTGTTTGGTAAAAGGTCAAAAGCGTATGTGTAAGTTAAGGACCCCTGTAATGTTATCAATGTCGCTCCATCAGTGAATTAAAGGAGAAAATATGTGAGCCAAGCTCTGGCAAAAGGGGGTCTAATGCATCTCCCCGATCCATTGTACCAATCACGCAATCAATCAAATAATCATAGATCGATAATAGCCACTTTTTTAACCACCGACTAAATCAGGAGTTAGACTGGTCCTTTGACATACAGAAAATTGACCAATAATAACAAGTTTCGGCCCAGGTCAGCCTGCGCGGACTGCGCAGGCTGACCTGGGTCGACACTTTTCGCAGATGCATTTAGCCCCCTTTTCACCGAGCATGGTTCATGTGTTTTATGCTCAACCTATTAATTCACTGTGTCATTATGTTTCCAACCCTGATGCAACTAGCCGAGGTCCGTTAGCGCAGTCGATAACACACAGAATTCGAAACCAGCAGGTCGTCGGTTCGAATCCCAAGCTCAGCCAATCTCCTTTCGATGATTGATGATAGTCATTGCGACAATTATCTCACCACTGATCCTTGTTTCGACAACTGTTATGTGGAAAAGCAGATAGTGGCTTGGGAAGAATAATCTGCCAAGTAGTGGTAAAGGAAACTCCAGGAGAGCATAGATAGGTTCACTGGCCGCAGCAATATAACTGAAATAATGTTGACAACGGCGATACACCAAACATCATATTTGATCTCATGAAAAGACTGAGTTACCGACTGCAAAAACGACCAGCTCGCTCAGTCTGAAGGCCAAATTTGCACCTTTTTACCGCATGTAACCGTCTAGTTTCTTTATGTTTGCAGAGAAAAGTATATTTTGTTGTATTTATTTATTTGTTTAACAAAAGAAGGAGAGAATAAAATATCACAGCAGATCTAAACCTCTTGAACTCTTTACCAGACGATCGAGTTGAAAGCATTTGCAGACAACAGTATAAATATGACTCAGAAGAAGGGATTTGTCATTGAAAGGGTAGTAAAAATCGTTAGAAAAGGATAAAATGCTACTTATAAGCATTTTCCCTAATATGCTTGCACATTTTTTCTTCACCACAATCGTTAAAACACGGAATTGTCTATGTCTATAGGCTTTTACAGCCAAACAATGGAATGAACATTTTCCAGCTGACAGTACAAACCGCCATCTTGCTACAAGACAGCACTTTTAGCCAAAAATTATTCAACGTATCGGATAATGTAGAACCATGATAGGACTATACGTTTTAAGCAGTCTTATCCTGATCTGTCGAGCCCCGGTAGCTCAGTCGGTAGCGTACAAGACTTGAGAACAGGGGAAAAAACTCCAGGAAAGCATGGATAGGGCACTTGCCGCCGCGATATAACTGAAATAATATTGAAACACCATACAATCAGTCAATCAGTGAATCAATCTGATCCTGATCTACCGTGTGATTGTCAGCAATAGTGCTTTGAATCGAGTTTAGCTGCCTAAAGACAAAACAAAATAACTGATACTGCAACTCGATGACCAGCATCTTCTAACCCAAAAAAATATTTCAAAAGCCTTCTTCGTCAGAATCATTAAAACATAGGTTTGTCTGGTACATGAATAACTACGCGCGATAGACCCTTTCACCTTTCAGTTTCATAAGCTAACGGAGGCCTTTGCGGAAGGCATAAGTCAAGATCAGACTGCACAGAACTTGTAGTCTGATCTTGGATCTACGCCTAGCACTTGTTTTGTCAAGCCTATGAAATGAAAAACTTTCTGAGTTTCATTGGACTGTTGATTTAGCCGTCGAAAGAAGTCGAGAATGAATGTTTTGGCGCTCGAAGAGTTAAGCAGTATCAGGAAAAATAACTAATCTATGTACAGGAGATCAGGATTGGTTACTTCCCCTGATACACCACAAGAACGTCTGGTAAATATTAGCCCCTAGGCTGCTAAGCGCGACTCACCGACCTTTTACGGACAGTGTAGATCAAGATCAGACTCACAGAACGTGCAGTCTGATCTTGGATCTACACTGTCCAATAAGGAGATATTTTTTTCCCAAAGAAATACCTTTGAAGTAGCAAAATTTGGGTTGATACTATCGGCTTGAAAGTTCCATTTAACTTATTTAGCAGCTAAAAGGTTCAATGCATCTGCAAAAAGTATGGGCCCAAATCAGGCTGACCTGGGCCGAAACGTTTTGCAATTGGTCAATTTTCTGCATGGCAAAGGACCAGTCTACCTCATGGTTCAGTCGATTGTTGGACAAAATGGATTTTATTGATCCATGGATATTTGATGACTTTCTTGGTATAATGCAACACGGAGATGCATTAAACTCCCTTTTTCTAGAGCATTGCCAAGTACATGTATATGAACAGTTGGAACCAATTTATTGTGGACTTGTAAATCGTATGGCTTTGGTTGTCATCGTAGATATATTCTAGACAAAATCTGGGCTAAATACGAAAAATGAGTTCTGAATTAGAAGCGAAGGTCTGTCAATGTTTGGTTCATTTCTGTTTAATCCTAAACAAGTCGATCCAGGGTTTTAGTGCGTCTGGGAAAATAACCGTTCAAGAATATTGCGCGAAAAGGAGAAAATGCTGATAACCAGCATTTTGTCTTGTTCCTGCATTGTTTCCCACACCTTCAAAGGCAAATCTGAGCATTTGAGTTGTAATAAATTTGTCGTCTGCAGATTTACCCTTTACAAAGCAACCCTGTGAACAAACGGCGCCGATGAAGAAGGACTTTATAAATGTGGAAAGAGGAAAAAATGCTGGTTACCAGTATTTTCTCCTTCTGTCCAATTTTTTTGTACCATTTCAAAAAACGTGTATTGACAGAAAGCATTAAATTGTGTAATAAAGGTTGTGTACATATTTTTTTGGTTTAAATCAGGACAACTTCTGATATCTTTCTGCTAAATTTATTTGCGAATTTATCTCCGTTCTTTTAAAATCCCAACCACCGTAAACTTCCAGCGTTTCTGCTTTCTTTGAAATTGTATGGTGTTTAACGCTGTTTCTAACATTATCTCCGTTATATTCCGGAAGCCATTCACTCTGTTCATGCTTTCTCGGATTTTCTTCTTACAGTACTTCAACATTCTTCCGAAACCACTGGTTGGTTTCCATTATATATGAGCCACTCTCTGTGAAAAAGGGGCTTAATGCATCTCCGTGATGCAAGATACCAAGCAAGTCATCACAGTATCATACATCCCAAAAATATGTTTTGTGAAACAATCTACTGAATAATGATGTAGACTGGTCCCTGGACATACAGAAAATTGATCAATGGAGAAAAGTTTCGGTCCAGGTCAGCCTGCGCGGATGCATTAAGCTCCCTTTTCACAGAGCACGGCTCATATTAATTACTTTGTATCGTCGGAATAATTTTCGTCGGTGACAAAAGAATGAAGTGTGTCTTATGTCATTAACAAATCATCTGTGAGAATTTGGCCGAGCTGAGAATCGAGATAGCGACCCCAGGCCTTCAACCTTCTGCGTTACCGACTAAGCTCCCGAACTATCGAACATACAATTACAAAGTCTAGCCAACGCAGCATCGAAATCTCTGTATAAATTCTTGACCAAACGACAAAGTTTTGGACTCAACCAAATCGAAAGCATGTGCAGACGACAAAATAAATGTAGCTCAAATGAGAATTTCGGTCTTTGATAGGGTAGAAAACAATGTATAAAAAGGAGAAAATGACCAAAACCGTCATTTTAGCCACAATTCATTTATCGTCTGCAAATGCTATCAATTTGGACCAGTCTAGCATTTTGTCCCCCGGTGAAGAGTTAAACAGAGAAAATAATCAATGAAGCTATCCGTACAGGTATCGAATTCTGTCCACATGTACATACATGGTCTCTGTTAGCAACAATTGACGCAATCGGATGTTCTGTATAGTTGTTACCCGGTAATGGACTTCGTTATTCTCTATCTTGTGAAGCTGACAAACGGGTACCAGTTGTAATTAATATTGTGAAAAATCGGGATTTATTGATTTCCCAACAACCCTTAGAATGTCTAATCTTTACTCAAAGTGCCAGATCAAGATCAGACAGCCGAACCTAAAGCCTGAAGCCTTGAACTGGATCTTTATCGTCTATGTCTCTGACAAAAAACAAGCCTTGATATTGCAAAATTGAGTCCTATTTTTCTGAAATAAAATCTTCTCTTTTTTTTTTACATATTTAACACTTCCCGGGAGTAAGGGATAAATGAATTGAATATAGCACATAAATATATAAGAGACAGTGCTGCGAGAGATCTGATGTACACCATGGACTTCCGACATACAAATCACAGGGCCATGGCAGGGGTTCTTCTATTAACAGGTGCGTTAAAATGTTTTATTGTACAATAATTATAAAAATGATATTATCATCATCATCATCATGAACCCGAAAAGTTTAATTATTGTTGTATTAGAATTATAGAGAAATCACACCAAAATTCATTATGGAATGAAAAGAGATTCAAGCGATTTCAAGATTCAAGCTTTAATTCAGATTATTTCTGCCTCGGGTTTCACCAGTACTGGGCAAGAGCTCTGAGGTGTTGTTAGGTCTAGCCTAGTTCTGGAGAAATAAAGGACACATATGTACATTGATACGACTGAAATAATGTTGAAAAAGGAGTTGAAAACAATCAGATTAAATTTGAGTTAGAATTCGCAAAACATCCATCACCCACACCCATCCATCCCCTACACACATCTATGTATATACATCTTTTATAGTAAATTAATTGATACGTTGAGAGAGAGAGAGTGAACGGGTCGATGGGTGGGTGGGTAAGTGAGCGTTTGTGCGAGTTTCAGAGTGAGTGAGTGAGTGAGTGAGTGGCCTGTGTTTTGATGTATAATAACTGTAATTATCAAGATACAGTTATGTGATAAAAATTTCTTGACAGTCAGTGTTGGGGTTTTTTTTGGGTAAATTTTTATTAAACTAGTCAACAACAACAACAACAACAAAGATGTTATTAAGTTCGCAAAGGGCACGGTCAATAACATTTTTGTAGACTAGTTCAACAAAGGTTTATCTCAGATACCAAAATAAGTCTGATAGTACATATATGTAATAACTGTATTGAAAAAATAACTGTATTGAAAAAATGTATACATATAAAGGAGCCTTGCTCTGTGAAAAGGGGGCTCAATGAATCTGCAAAGAATATTGACCCATGTCGGCTTGCCCAGTCTGTGCAGGCTGACCTAGGCCGAAACCTTTTGCAATTGGTCATTTTCTGCAAGTCCAAGGACCAGTTTACCTCAGGATTTAGTCGGTTGTTAGACAAAATGGACTTTATGGAGCCATGATGCACTTAGCTCCCTTTTGCCAGAGCAGAGGTCAATATTACAGATCATGCGAAGACTCCAATTTACTCTTACACGAGCAGCACTGAATCAAATTTACTTATCGTATGTCAGACCGATTCTAGAGTACTCCTCGATAGTATGGGATGGTTGTTCAGTTATGTGTTCTGAATCAATAGAAAAACTTCAAAATGAAGCAGCGCGTATCGTGACAGGTCTCACAAGATCAGTATCTCTTGAAAATCTGTATAAAGAATGTGGTTGGGAAACATTATCTTCCAGAAGGAAAAATGCGAAACTATGTTTTATGTATAAAGTATCAAACAATCTTGTTCCCCAATATATAGATGAACTTATACCTCCAGTGGTTGGCAACAGGTCTCAATACCAATTAAGAAACAGCCAAAATTACGAAAATGTACATGCAAGAACACGATTGTTACAAAAGTCCTGTATTCCTTCATCAATTTCTCTTTGGAATAACCTAGAGCAAGAAATCAGAAATTGTACAACATTTGGTTCCTTTAAATTAAAATTAAGTAGCATGTCAAAACCAAATAGAATACCTAGTATCTACCTTATCGGAAATAGACGCTTGTCTGTCATTCATGTTAGAATAAGAAATAACTGCAGTAATTTGAATAATGACCTTTTTCTGAATCATTTGAAATCAGATCCGATTTGTGACTGTCGAAATGGCGTTGAGAATGCAGAACACTGTTTTTTCAAATGTCCAAGGTATTCTGATATCAGAATTACGCTTTTTCAATCAACAAGGGCTCTTCATCCTCTAAACATAGAAAAGTTGTTATTTGGCGATGAAAACCTGAATAATGATGAAAACTGCCTATTATTTGAAGCAGTTCATTTATATATCAAACAGTCGGGCCGCTCTGTAGTTTAAAAATATTCAATTAAAAAAAAAATACATATAGCCTTTTACTAAAATACCAGGCATTCATCACAGAGCATCGCATCCAGTTTCTCATTCTCCCTTTTTCTGTTCTTATTTGCTCTATTTCCACTCTGTTTTTTTTTTTCCACCTCTTTTGTTTATTTTTCGCCTCTATTTATCAATTTCTCCTTATTTCTGTTTTTGTTTTTGTGTACATTTTTTTCTTTTTTTTTTTTATATTTAATCATTTACACCATGTCTCTATATGTTTTGTTTTCATTATCTTTCATCTGTTGTTAATTTGATTGTAGGGGAAGGGCCGAATCTAAGTTGTAAGAACTTGTGGCCCGACCCCATTCACTTTACTATGAATAAAATATGTTTAAACTAAACTAGAGGTCAATTGTTATTAACGGCTAAAACCTGTGTTACCGGTTAAACGAAACGCACATTCAGAAAAAAACCTCGTCAACAAAAGAAAATGTTACTAGGCTCGCCAAAAGATCGCTAAAGAACGTTTTGCCAGATTTGTTTGACCCTTTACCAAACGATAAAATTTTAGACGTGTCCAAATTGAAAGCATTTGCAGACGACAAAATAACTGAGATTCAAAAATTGAAATTTGTTTTGGAAAGGTCAGAAAACATTGTGGGAAAAGGAGAAAATGCTGGTTACCAGCATTTTCTCCTTTTCCCAAAATGTTCTCAAAAGGCTTTTTCTTCTGGGTCGTTGAAACCCGTGATTTTGTGGTAAAGAACCCTTTACCAAACAATCCCGGGTTTTAACGACCCTGCGGAGGAAGCTTTTTGAAAACATTCTGGGAAAAGGAGAACATATTGGTAACCAGCATTTTCTCCTTTTCCCACAATGTTTTCCACCCTACCAAAGGTAAATTCCATCATTTGAACCAAATTTAGATTTGTCGTCTGCAAATGCTTTCAATATGGACAAGTCTAAAATGGTATCGTTTGTTAAAGAGTCAATTTTATCATGAATACCATTTCTTATTAGATTTTTTACATGTTTAACATATGTACTTTAAAAGAAAAAAACATAAAAGTATATGAATTGTTTTAACCCTTGGGCTGCTTAACGCGACTTAAGAACTTTTGTGGACAGTGTAGATCAAGATCGGACTACACAAAACGTGCGATCTGATCTTGGATCTACACTGTCCATAAGAGATTTTTTCCCCGGAAAATAACTTTGAAATACATGTAGCAACATTTGGGGTTTCTTTTATCGGCTTGAAAGTTTCATGTAACTTATTTAGCAAGTTAAAGGTTAAAATGTTAGACGAAACGTAGATTTTAAGTCAGCAGCATATTCGAGCAGTAGAGACTCCACAGCCGCAAAATAGGTCAGAAATATTAATAAATGTAAAAAAAAAAACCGATTATTTCTGCGTCAGATATTACGACCAAAGTACCAGGACTTGGCAGATTTTTAGTTTTGTTCCCGTGGCCCAGGGTTTATGAAAGTGTCGGGTAGGGGGTAGAATAAATCACGGAAAGAAAATCCCTTTTCTTAAAAGGCTGATGTTCCAACAGAAAGTGAAATCAAAATGCTGAGTTTGACTCTCTGATTGGCTGAAACAGACCGATCTGTACTACAATGCAATCCCTTGGCACTCAGAGAGTTTATATTTCTCAAGGGTCTCCTGTGGTATGCGTTTGCTTTACGTGCAAGATATGTAATCACCAGAAAGTCAAGTTTATTAACATAGTTTCCGCCCCTTTATACATGTAGCTGTGTGATAGATACGAACTTTCCTGGGGGTAACACTAGCCTATCTTTTGCATTATACATCACAAGGCACGAAGGATGCAATAAGAAACGACATCGCTGAAACTGGTGATTTAAACACAAAACGACTTGCAGTTCAATTTCAGACTCGACCGTGACTATACTTAATTCTTTCACTGCCAGTGGCGAATGGACTAATTATTTCGGACGGCGTAGATCAAGATCAGACTGCACAGAAAATGCAGTCTGATCTTTGATCTACTTCATCCTTTGCCCTATGTTGAATAAAAACGTAAAAGATTTTCACAATTGGTGTCAAATGAAAAAAAGTCAAGTTTAATAAGACGGCAGTAAAAGAATTAATGAGTGTATTTGGATCCAACAGGTGGTTCTAACAAGGTCAATCTGGACTTCTAAACGATGGAACTGTTGATAGAACTGTCAGTTTGCTTTCTTTTGAGCACAGCAGTAGATGCTGGATTAGCGAGGAACGTTTTGTCGGAAGGTGAGGCATCTGAATTCAGTTTACAACATCGTTTGGGTGAAATAGGAAATATACAGGGTATTTTACAGCCAGTTCTTGCCGCATTGAGAAATGACAGTATTCCGCACGAAGTCAGGGTAGCACCTGGTTGTTTAAACGATACGAGGGATGTATTGGAAGGCATTTTACGTAGAGACATGGTTGCTGCAAAGTTCCTAGACTCGGATTTTAAATTACGAAGTGGTGTGTTAGAGGGAAATCTCGTTTGGACAGGTGACTATGAAGAGTGCATTTCTACTTCCTATAAACGCAGTGACACCGAAAAGATCATAGAAGGAAAATATTTCTCTGTGCAAATGAATGAAAAACAACTGAAAATTCAACCATTTCTCATTCTTGGAATTTGTCTACCGAATTCTTGTAGCCGAACTGATGCCACCGTTCTTCTAAATGCTTCCTTTTCATTGGTTAACAAATCTATTCTATGTGGTGTCTATGAAGCCATTATACCAGCATTGTCAACTGAGGCCGTTGTCGTCATCGTCATCTTATCGAGTGTATTTATGCTATTATCAATTGGAACTCTTCTTGATGTAGCTACTGCCAAAATGAAACCGGACACATGTACAGTAAATGAAAATGGGACAACTGCGGCCACTGACGACATTGACAAAACATCTAAAACGGGTCCTATGATTTCGAATCGTAAACACAAGATCATTTGTATATTCAAATCTTTTTCGTTGATTTCAAATTCAAATAAGCTTTTCAACACACCGACAGCAGAAGGACCACTAGCTTGTTTGAACGGTTTAAGGGTTATAAGCATGTTTTGGGTTATTCTAGGACACACATATCTATTCTCCCTAGGTATAATGCAAAACAGACTTTATATAGAAACAAAATTAAAAAGTATGTTCTTGTTTCAGCCAGTTGTCAATGGGGAATATTCCGTGGACACATTCTTCTTTCTCAGTGGTCTACTTGTTGCTTTCCTTGCTCTAAAAGAAATGAAGTCAAAAGGCAAGTTAAGCTGGTGGTATTACTTTCTTCATAGGATTTGGCGCCTTACTCCAATGTATGCATTCACGTTAATGGTGCACACGACTTTAATAAGTTATGTCATCCATGGCCCTTTAAGATGGGTTCTTACGGACCCTAGCGGTCCTTATTACCACTCAGTTAATAGCTGTAGACATTACTGGTGGACCAATCTGCTATATTTCAATAATTTTTACCCGGATCATGGTTCCTTGAACAATTGTATGGGCTGGACCTGGTACTTAGCCAACGATATGCAGTTTTATGTATTTTTAGCACCTGTCATTTTAATCTGTCTGAGGAAAAAGGAACGTGTTGGAATTTTTCTTTCAGTTTGCCTTATTTTGATATGTGTATTGTGTCGAGGCATTCTGGCAAACTATTATGGGATGAACCAATTCAGAAAAATTTCTAAGCACAAACACGATGATTTTGCGAAAAGCGATCCCATGTACCAGCGTCCTTACACGCGATGGGCAGCCTATGTAGTTGGTATGCTAACAGGGTTTTTATTACACAAGATTAACTTCAAACTAAGCCTTACGAGAATCTGGATTGTCATTGGTTGGATAGTATCCTCATCTTGTGCCCTGCTTCTTATGTACGGACTATTCAACTATTACCACAATCCAGGAACTAATATGTCCCAGGCCGGTTCTGCACTGTTCATTGCCGTGTCGCGAACAGCATGGACTCTTTGCTTGTCTTGGGTTGTCATTGCATGTGCCTCGGGTAATGGAGGCTTGGTTAACTGGATACTGTCAATGAGGCTTTGGGCACCACTGGGTCGCTTGACCTTTGCTGCGTATTTAATTCATGGCACAGTTTTATATGTGTGTCTGTTCAATTTTACAAGCACGATTCATTCCTCGCAAGTCTTACCAATTTACTTGTTTATTGGAAATGTAGTTATTACTTACGGATTTGCCTTCGTGGCTTCGATGGCTGTCGAAGCCCCCATGATGCAAATAGAAAAGATCATTTTGAGGCAATAGTGTATGTCATAACATTGAACTTTTTTCTATTTCGGCTTAGCTGTATAGGCTGGCATTCGACCTCCTTCTTGGCATTGATATTCTCTAGAGAAAAAAAAAGTAATCTGCAGTTGGTAAAAATGTGGACATGTTTATTCAGCGGGCCCCTGAAACCCTATTTCGCCCGCAACATGCGAAATGAGACCTTCCAACATTTGCGTAAGGTGTCGTCCCGGATTAGCCTGTGCAGTCCGCGCAGGCTAATCCGGGACGGTACTTTACAACTACATAAGATTTTTTCATACAGTAGACTTTCGTGAAACAGAAAATCGCACAGAAACGGAAAGTGTCGTTTCGGATTAGTCACAGACTGCACAGACTGGTCTGCAACGAAAAACTTTTACGCATATGCCCGAAGGTCCCTTTTCGTGTGTTGCACGCCATTTGTAAACGCGTCCATCTACAACACCAATGTACAAGTGTTGCTACTGCTATCGGATACTCCGTTGCGATTGCTCAGACCCTAGCGAATAAGTAATTCTTTTTTGTACCAATTGTCCATGTAAAATTTTTGAAGCGTTACACTATAACCCATTACTTCTAATCCACATGTAATTTCAGTGACACATCATTTTTAGCGGTAACTGCTCCTTTTCCAACGATGATTATGATTAACATTTAACTCTTAAGCTGCTAAGCGTGACTCACTGATCTTTTGCTGACAGTGTAGATCAAGATCAGTGCAGTCTGATCTTGGATCTCCACTGTCCAATAAGGAGATATATTTCTCCCAAAACATATGTTTGAAATAACATTATTCGGGTTTTTACAATCGGCTTGACAGTTTTATCGAACTTATTTAGCAGGATAAGGGTAAACCCTTAAACTGGTAAATAAATAAAACGAAAATTTTCACGCAGTAGTGGAAATCTAAATATTGCGATTTCAAAGTCCATTTCACCGGAAAGAAAACACCGTATGGGACAGTGTAGATCAAAGATCAGACTGCATGTTCTGTGCAGTCTGATCCTGATCTTCACTGTCCGCTAAAAGGTCAGTGAGTCGCGCTTAGCAGCTTAAGGGTTAAAAATATACCTTATTGAAAATGTCACTTTTGAACGATATGAAAAAAAATAAATAAGAAAAATACCGGTATGTGAACTGCTGACATGATTACGTTTGATTGAATCATGATCTGTGAAATGGGGTTTACTGCACCTGTAAATGGTATCGACTCAGGTCAGCCTGCGCGACACCTTTTGCTGTTGGTCAATTTTCTCCATGTCAAAGGACCAAACACCTCATGAGTCAGTCAGGTCCGTGAAGATCAAGATCAGACTAAACGTTCTGTGCCGTCTGATATTGACTAACGATGTCGGCAATAGCGCAATGGATTGCGCTATGCCGCCTAAGGGTGAAAAAGCACTCGATTCGGACAGCGTCAAGATTCTGAACCTCTGGTTATGCACCTGGGTATGGCAGTATTGGGGTTAACACTCTACCAATCGAACATGATGGAAAATGAGAAAATGCTGGTTATCATGCAATATCAAGGATGCTCTTGTCTGGAATACCTCAAGAAAGTGGCCGGTGTAGATCAAAGATCAGACCGCACGTTTTGAGCAGCCTGACCTCGATCTACACTGGCTTCAGATGCAACAATATAGATGGGTCAAGGCGCTTTAAATTCTAAGAGCAATTTGAAATACGAAGTGGAAATTCAGTATCTGTAACAATATTCATATTTCTGTTATGATAATAACTGTATATTGCTGTGTGAAAAACAAAGAAGTAAAACTGTCAAAATTATGGTTTAATTGAAACGGCAGAAGATGGACTTAAATATATGATTGCGTCATATCGCTGTCTTTTTCGCTGATACTTCAGTACTCTAGATATTGTAATAAAAGCAAAGTTATCAAATACGTCACCGCTGTATTTTTGTTCTTGTGTATTTGCGACTGGAAATCTTGATAATTATCTACATGTGTAATGAACCATGCTCTGGCAAAAAGGAGTTTAGTGAGTCTCCATGACGCATTATACCAAGCAATTCATCACCATGTCACCAAAAGCAAAAAGTTTCGATCCATGTCCGCCTGCGCAGACTGCGCAGGCTGACCTGAATCAATACTTTTTGCAGATGCATTTAGCCCCTTTTCGCAGAGCATTGTTGGAACCACTTATAATAAGATGGATATTTGTAATAAAATTTCAATCTCACTGTATTCTTTTATTATTCACCCAAGCAGTTTAAAATGGATATGAGCCGTGTTTTTGCAAAAGGGGGCTTAATGCATCTCCGCGATGCATGATACCAAGCAAGCCAACACACGATCATCGATACATAAAATCCAGTATGTCTAACAACCGACTGAATCATGAGGTAAACTGGTCCTTGGATATAGAGAAAATTGACCAGTAGCGAAAAGTTACGGCCCAGGTCAGCCTGCGCGGACTGCGCAGGCTGACCTGGGTCGATACTTTTCGCAGATGCATAAAGACCCCTTTCCACAGAGAATGGCTTATATATTTGTGTAATTCTAACCTAATTGTTTTTGGAAACATCATCAAGTGGTTCTCACAGAGCATGACTCAATTACAGTTTACCTATATAGGACTATACCATAACCAGCAAATTCTCCTTTTCCAACCTTTCAAAGATGAATCGTCGTATGTTTAAGCCACAGTGAATTTGTCATCTGCGATTGCTCTAAAACTGAATGAGTCTAAAATTATGTTGTTTGGCAAGGATTTAACGCTTAGCAGCCAAAAAAAAAAAGAGTTCCGAACGTCAGAGAAATTGCATGGCGTTGTCGCAACTACCATTCAAATGTATTGGCAAAACTTTCAAAAAAAAAAGTCAAAGCGTTGAAAGCACTGGTGTGGCATTTGTCAAGGAAGCCATTGTGTGGAATTAATATTTTGAAAAAATAAAGAAACAGTTATGTGGGACGAACAAGGCCGGGCGAACAAGCCAAGGGATGAACAAGCCCAGGGACGAACTAGTCTTGGAACGAACACGGGCAGGAGACAAAGGTTGTGTGTATCTTTGCGCCAACAGAAGGCCATGTGGCGGGCACAAATATTTTCAATGAAAAAAGAAGTATTCCCATGATCGATGGCCTAGTCCAGTTTATTTTAATACGCCGTGGCTAATTATATGTCTGAGTGCTATTGAAACACGTATTTGTCTTAGAAAAATTGAGTTCAGTTGGGTTTACTTCCTCCGGTTTTGCACAAACTACGATACATGAGTTAGATTAAAGCTTTGTGTCTATGACATTTGTGTCTATGACCTCTATGACCATGTACGTCAATGGGACTGAAAGGGTTAAAAACAAAACCCCATGTCGTCAGTCGGTTACTCGCAGGGTTTCTAGATAAAGGCAGGGCGGATTCGCTTTCTCTCTCTGTCAGCGGTCAGATAACGTTGTTTGGTAGTACATAAATTACATGTATATGAGGCATGCTTTGCGAAAAGGGGGCTTTATGCATCTGCGGAAAAAAAATATCGATCCAGGACTGAGCAGGCTGAGCTGACCTGAACCGAAACCTTTTGCTTTTGGTCAATTTTCTGCATGGCAAGGGACCAGTGTACCTCATGACTCAGTCGGTTGAAGACAAAATAGATTTTATAGATCAATAATTATGTGATGACTTGCTTGAGATCAAGCATCACGGAGATGCATCAATTATGCCCCCTTTTACCAGAGCATGGCTCATTTGTCTGTTGAGCAGAAATAATTTCACCCCACTCATGGATAAACCTTGTATAACATGTCTTTGTTAGATAAGATAAGACTCGATCTGGCACATTACCCTTATGCCTCTCAATATGCCTTACGCTATACGATATGCCTTACGCAATACAATATAGCTTATCCAATCAACCCGCCCTTATCCCCTCTGCTAGCCCTTAACCAATATGCCATGCATTATCAATTTCATGTAACACGCGACTAAAACAGATGCTCATAAAATTATTAAAACCAATAGGTTAAGCATTCATAAATAAAACTAACTAACCCCCATCTTAATCCTTTTATCTTTAATTCAATTATTATAACATAGCAAACCCTTATGTAGTAGATGAAAAATTTTCGAAAAAAAATAATTTTTAAAATCAATTAACACGCCGCGTCGGCAAAACTTTTTTATGAACATTTTTTACTTAAATTAAAAAAACCAACGCATCAGCTAACCAACTAACCAACTAACCCGCCTAACTACCTAACCAACTAACCGACTAAAGCCCAACGAAGGCCCACATGCAAGCTAGCGGGTTTATGAGATAGTGGGGGAAAAATTTTGAATTTTGATTGTTAAGTTGTATAAAGAAATATTAAAAAATGGGTATCGTAAAAGATTTAATCCATAACCTAGATTTTAAACTAAAAATGTATCATATGCTTAATCAAAAAGCACAAACAGATATTCTTCTTAGTGGTAAAACATTTTACTTTAATAATGAAAATATCTTACCTTACGGGGATAATTTTGATCAAGCAATGATATATTATCAATACAGTAGAAAGATGTATGAAAATCCTAATAATGAATTTTATCTTTGTCTAGGTGTTAAATGTAAAACAGAAACGATCTGTTTTGGAAGCATTGAATATAACACACAAGGAGAAGTTACAGATTTTTTTAAAAAGTTAGGCTTACGATTAAAACTTAGTGGTATAAGAAGAGAAATCATTGATTATTATATTGATGATGAAAGTAAATTTTTTATTCATTTTAATTTTGTTGAAGATAAAAATGATGATGAAGATGATTATACTATACTTATTAATTAATAAAAAATTATTTAAATTAAGCAAAATTTTTTTATTTTTTTAAAATTGAATTAAAAGTAAAATTTCCAGCAACATAATAGAACCATGAGTTCGACAAAGATGAATGAAACATATGAACCTATAGATGAACAAGAAAAAGAGTACCGTGATGAGTACTTACGTAAAAAACAAATACATGATGAACCAGAAAAAGACAGAGAAACTGAACTAAAAGAAATGGATAATCGCATGCATCTTAGACTAGCAAAGACAATACTTGAGCTAGAAGACAAACTAATATCATGCATTAAACAGTTTTTTCTAGATATTGATGATGACCTTGATTATCGTTTAGAAGAAGCAATGGATGAATATGAACTATATGATAAACCTTTATGGAAAATAGAATTAGAAAAAAAATGTACTGTTGATAGTTTTGCTGATAACATTGCAGACTGTTTGCATGAACTAGTATCAGAAAGAATTAAAGAATTATAAAAATAAAAAAATTAAAAAAATAATTTTTTATTTCTTTTGTTAAGAAATAAAAATTGAATTAAAGTTTATTTTATTCACTGATATATTATAAGAATGCCTAAAGGAAAAAACGTTGTTTTAATTTCAGATTATAAAAAAATCTTTGATAGAAGAAGTGTCGCCTTTAATACTTATTCTATAGATGAAATAAAAAGTGGTCTTCATCGTGAAGTTAATGAATTAATTAAAGAGATTAATGAAAGTAAAATTAGCAATAAAATTTTAGAAAGAATTTTAAATTGCATTGGTGAAAAGAAAGTTAAAAAAGAAAATAGAAATGAAGAAATGAAAAAAAAAATTATTACTTATATTTTAGAAAAGTATAGAGAAACTAAGGAAACAAATAAAAAAAGAGACATATTGCCTCTAATTGAACAAATATTATCTGTTTATGGAATATGGAAAAGTAAAATAACAAAAAAGAGAATTGGAAAAAATTTTTAATAAAAATAAATTACTATAATATAGTAATATATTTTTAAATAATGATTTTAAAGCAAAGTGATCCTAATTTTATAAAAATATGTGAAAGAATGTGCTTAAAAGGCATTCCTGGTTTTAGTGAAAGAGTAGATATTGTAAAAACAGACAAGGGTTATGTTGCCTATTATAGTAGAATATGGTTGATTACTCCTCAAGATTATTATAAATTTTTTAGAAATATAAAATAAAAAATAATTTTTTTATTTCTTTGTGATAATAAAAAAATTTGAATTTACTTTTTTAAATATTCAAAATCTTATATAAAATGAGTAAACCAGTATTTAAAGTATTAGAAAAATATATTGATGTTAGTGATAATTTTTATTGTTTAGAAGATGTAAGAGATAACATTAGTTTTGCTGTTGCTAAAAAAGAAAGAATCTATTATCACCCAGCTTATGAAGATAACAGACAGTCATTTTTACCAGTTGATGAATTAAATGGCGCAACTAATCTTGAAGCTTATGATGACTGTCTACCACATATTTATTATGAATACTCTCGTATAAAACATGAACATCCAGGTGAAATACATCACATGCATTTTTGTTATAAAGTATTTAAAAAAAATAATAATGGTGATTATGAGCATATTGATCATATGTCTTTGTATATTGTTAGATTTGATTTTAGCGTTAATGAAGAACGTTTTTTAGAAAAGTGTAAAGAAGATTTAGTTTCTATGTTTCATTATTTTGAAAATCATAATCCTTTTAAACATAGAAATGTTGAATACTTTCCATATATTCACTTTGAAGATGATGAAAATCTGTTAAATTGTTTTTTCCCAAGATTAGATCAAAGCCTTACTTTTGATTTTGGAGAAGCACAAAACCGTCATAATAGAATATTAGATGAAGAAGAACAAGAACTTGCTGAAGCTATGAGATTAGATGATGAAGAACTTGCTGAAGCTATGAGATTAGATGATGAAGAACAAGAACATGCCGAAATTTTGGAAATGAATGAGGAAGAACTAAAACCAACTAAAATTTTTTTAGAAAACGAGTGTGTTATATGTTTTGAAGCTAAAAGTGTTATACTATTTATCAACTGTAATCATATGTGTATTTGTGAGAGCTGTGATAAGAAAAACAATTATTCTAGTAAGTGCCCCTTGTGTAATACAGTAGCAACAAAAAAATTCATTTTATAAATATTTAACCCTTTTACCAGGTTAAATATTTTTACAAGTCCAACTCTACTAATATTGACAAATATGAGTTTTTTGCATCTGGATTATTTGTCCTTGTTATAAAGTTTATAACATCACATTGATTTACTTCTAAAGGTTTTGGAAAAACTACACAACTGCAATTTTCGTTAGCATTTTTTATTAAAGAGTAGTCAACCTGTTCAACTTGATTTATGACTATGTTAACTTTTACCTCTTCCCGTAAAAACCTATTACCTTTAGCAACCATTAAAGACCCTCTTATAATTCTACCAGGGGCAGCCATACAATAACCTCCTCTCCCATGGTCTTTTCCAGAGCTTCCATTACCGAAAGAAAACTCATAATCACCATTCTTTAATGCCCCTTGTTCTTCAGCATGAATGCTTATAATAGGTTTAGGTCCTATAAGAGCAGGGAGTGATACCTTTTTATCCACATAAGATTTTGTTGCTAAATCTCTTTCTTCTACTGGTGCTCTAGCATTTTTTATAGAAAAACCTTGAAAATCTACATCAGATATTGCTGTAAAACTTCCATCAGGATTTTTTACAATGGCACCACCATTATCAACATAATTTTTATTAGCAGCTGCATCACGATCTGAAGGATTTGGTAAACCAGTGATTGGGTGACTAGCCATATCTATTTTACCAGCCGCTAAAAAAGTCCCAGCTTGGTTTTTTGTTAAAGCCCTTTCACCCGCAGTAGCTAACTCAACAACAGTATCTACATAAAATTTATTTGTAGCTTGTTGGTCTTCTATAGGTGTTCCAACGTTGGTAATTCTCCTTCCACCCATAGAAACGTCTGCACTTGCTATATAACCACTAGGACCATAAACAAAGGCTCGATTAGCAACATCTACATATCTTTTTGTTGCAACATCTTGTGGTTCTGCAGGTTCTATAACATTTGTTAAAGTATACCCCTGCATATTTATATCTGCAACAGCAGAAAAAGTACCATCTTGTTGTTTAACTATTGCTCTACTACTATCATAAACATAACTCTTAGTGGCAACATCTTGAGGATTTACTGGATTACTAACCCTTGTTAATGTATTACCATTCATATTTATAGAACCAGTAACGGTGGTTGTTCCATCTTTACGTAAAAAATTATTACTTATGTAAGCAAGTGACACACCATCAGCACTAGTTTTAACTTCATCCATTCTTCCAAATTTATCAACAGGCATTTTTTTAAAAGTCTAATTCTATTAATAGAGAAATATTAACAAATTGAACATAAGGATTATTAGTTTTTACTAAAAAATTTATTCTATCTTCTTCTTCTAATATTAAATATTTACTTCTATGATACCAAGTAGTGCTTGAATGTTCAGAACTAATATGGTATATATTTTTCCCAGTTCCAATATCATTAATTAAAATTTCTATTTCAAATCTAGTATTTGTAAGATCTGATACATAAATAGATGATTTCAATATTTGACCATTTGAAGGAATCACATAGCCAATAGGGTTATTAGTATTACATCCAAAAGTAAAAGGTTTTTCACCTTGTACTAATCCTCCTTTACATTCAGCATATATTGTAGTTGCTGGTTTTTGAAATTTTCTATCTACATAATCTTTTGTTGCTGCTTCATTATCATCAACAGGAAAAGGTAAATTATAAATTCTTTGTTGTCCCATATTAATTTGACCAAACCATTCATAAATATTTCCAGATTTAACAAAAGGTAATAAATTACGAATAAGTTCTATTTTCTCATCTAACTGCTTTTTTGTTATAATATCTGATATAGTATTTGATATAAGTAAATCTACATATTTTTTATTGGCAGCTTCACTTGGTTCCTCAGGGTCAGCTATATTTTTTATTTTTTTAAAACCCATGTTTAAATACCCTACCATATGATATCCTCCATTTTCATCTATCAGCCCTAAGTTTTCATCAACATAATTTTTAGTAGATTCTCCTTAATTCTCCTTCCACCCATAGAAACGTCTGCACTTGCTATATAACCACTAGGACCATAAACAAAGGCTCGATTAGCAACATCTACATATCTTTTTGTTGCAACATCTTGTGGTTCTGCAGGTTCTATAACATTTGTTAAAGTATACCCCTGCATATTTATATCTGCAACAGCAGAAAAAGTACCATCTTGTTGTTTAACTATTGCTCTACTACTATCATAAACATAACTCTTAGTGGCAACATCTTGAGGATTTACTGGATTACTAACCCGTGTTAATGTATTACCATTCATATTTATAGAACCAGTAACAGGAGTTGTTCCATCTTTACGTAAAAAATTATTACTTATGTAAGCAAGTGACACACCATCACTACTCGTTTTAACTTCATCCATTCTTCCAAATTTATCAACGGGCATTTTTTAAATATTACTAAAAAGGTTTATTTAAAATATCTTGAAATTTTTTACCCAAGCACAATTCTTTAAGAATGTATAAACATAAATGACCACAAAATACTTCACCTGCTTGTTGTAATTGATCTGTATTGTAGTGTATTGGACTTTTTAAATAATCTATAATTTCAAGAGGAGGTTGTATACCATAACTATCAAAATAAATTTTAGTTTTTCCATCTTTAAACCATGCAACCCAATGAGTGCCAGGTCCACCTGCGTCATCAAGATTTAATATACCACATTCTTTATTTCTTACTTTTTTAGGCAAAGTATCTCTTAAAAATACGCCTTTAAAATTTTTTATTTTTAATTTTTTTGCAGCATCCCTAAGTTCAAAATTGCTTAAAGGTTTATTTTTTAAAGTTATATTATCAATTAAAATATCATGCATTTTTATATATTTTAATATTTACAATAGCACTATTATCAACCCATGAATTAAACTCATCAGAATAACCTTTCCACTTTACGAGAGATTTCTTTTTACCCTTTTTAATAACCTTTTCTATCCTATACACCTCTTGACTTGTTTTTTGTAATTCAGGTTCATAAAAACTACCTTTTATTTCTTCATCATTTAAATCTTTAATCTTATACGTTACAGGCGATGTTTGTTTTACTTCTGAAACTGTAAAAACCTCTTCAGTCCATCTTGTTGTATAACCTTTTTCAAAAAGTCTTTTTCTTTTTACTTATCCGTACTTTATCACCAACAGAAAACTTTGGTTTAATATGCTCCCTTACTTGATTATAATCAGGATACAATGTTATCCAAACTTTATTTTCATTCTTCTTCTTACTTGCTTCAATTGGTGTCATCTTAATAGAAGAATGTCTCGTGTTGTTATATTCTTTAACAAGGTCTTGTAATACATCAATATAAACATTAGTTGAGTGAGCAGAAAAATACTTCCACATTTTTTCTTTCATTGTTCTAATCCATCTCTCAACAACGCTTGATTTTTCCTCGTTTTCAGTAGAATACAATTCAATCAAGTCTTTAACATCTTTGTTATAAAACTCTTTACCTTTATCCACCCATATTTTTTCAGGTTTTCTTTCCTTAAAAATACTCTTCAGAGCAATAGAAACTGATTTTCCTGTTTTATCCTTTAATGGTATTAACCATCCATATTTTGAAAAGATGTCAATGACAGCAAGAAGAAATTTTACTCCTCGATTTAATTTAGAGAATGCTTGCATATCTACTAAATCTGCAGCCCATATCCTATCAATACCATTTACTCTTACTCTCCTTTTCTTAAATTTTCTTTTTACAGGTTTATGTAATTCTTCTGCTAGTGAATTTTTTTTTTACTCATTCCCATACCAAATCTTTTCTTGGTTCCTATTAATGTGGAAACCAATCCTCTTTCCATTCTTTCCTTAATAGTTGGATCATAGATACCTTTTAACTCTTTAAGCATATTAGCATCACACACATCATTACGTGTTTTAGTATCATCATGCTCTAGATAACATAAATCATGATGATATGCAGCTTCATCAACACGATTAATCGGCTTACTCCATTTTTTAGGCGTTAAATCAGGATTTAATCTTTTCTTTAACTTAGTACCAGGACCAGTAAAGTTATGACCAGGTAAATGCATTTCAACAGGCAGGTTATTGATTGCTTTGTTTAACAATGATCCGCCTTCTTTTTGTTTAACAAATTGTGTTTTTTTTTTTGTACCACAATTAACACATTTTCCTTGCACCATTTTTTTACCATTTTTACTTACTACACAATCTAAATCTGTAGTATCAGTTTTCTTTTTACACTTAACGCAATACATTTTTTTATATTAAATAAAGAATTTAATATAAAAATGGATATTTTTAATTTATCTTGGAATGAAGCGTTAGCAAGAAGAAATAATCATGACCTTTTGCCTAGGAGTATCAGAGGCTTAATAGTAGGCAAATCAGGATGTGGTAAAACTACACTTTTACTTAATCTTTTGCTGAGACCTGATTGGTTAGATTATGATAACTTATACATTTTTGGCAAAAGTTTGTTTCAGCCAGAATATCGTATACTTAAAAAAGCTTTTGAAGAAAAAATACCAAAAGAAAGCATATTAAGGTTGTTTTCATTTAAAGATGAAGTTCAAAACCGTAATATTTCACCTACTGCATTAGTTGAAGAATGGGCAAAAACAATTAAGAAAAAATCTGATATCAATTGTGAATTTTTTTAACATGCTAGTGATGTTCCTGACCCAAGAGAATTAAATGCATCAAATAAAAACTTAATGATATTTGATGACTTACTTTTAGAAAAACAAAACAAGTGTGAAAACTATTATGTAAGAGGTAGACATAGTAATGCTGATTGTTTTTATCTGGCACAAAATTATTTTAGACTACCAAGTCAAACTATTAGAGAAAATG
This sequence comes from Tridacna gigas, assembly GCA_945859785.2. Classification (NCBI taxonomy): domain Eukaryota; kingdom Metazoa; phylum Mollusca; class Bivalvia; order Cardiida; family Cardiidae; genus Tridacna; species Tridacna gigas. The sequence goes on along the minus strand of OX244034.2, from coordinate 61,363,323 downwards.
CTAACTTAATATGCTTGTTTAGACAAGACTTAAAAAATCTTAATCATATTTATAGTGATCATGTAGGGGATGATATGACAAAAACAGAGTTTATCAATTTTTGTAAAAAATGTTGGGAAAAGCCTCATGGTTTTGTTGTGATTGATTTAACTAAGAACCGTTTTGATGGAAAATATAGATGTGGATTTGACAACTTTTATTTTCCGCGAGATTACAGAGATTACTATTAAAAATATATTTTCGTTTTAAAATATATTTTTACTAAATATAAAAATGGAAGCAGAATTACTTGAAAAGATAGTAAAAAACACTGATCATAAAACATCATTTCAAATTATCGTAAGCGACAACAAAACAGAGTTTAAAACAAGATTTACTCCTCCTCTTTTATTAGAAAAGGATAGAGAATATGAAATAGCATTGGTTAACCTTGAAACTTATTATTCATTTCCTAATATTGATGCAAGCAATAACATTTTTGTTTATACACCAGACAATGGTACATCATGGGTTAAAATAAAAATACCAGAAGGAAGTTATGATTTAGTTGATATTAATGATTATATTCAACAAGAAATGAGAAAAAAAGGTCATTATGATGCAGTTAATGAAGAATATTATATTAACATCTCAGCAAATACTAATACTTTAAAGTCTGTTCTTATTTTAGAAAATGGTTATCAAGTTGATTTTAACCAACAATATTCTATTGCTAAAGTATTAGGATTCTCTCATGCTAAATATGTACAAGGATTTCATGAATCAGAAAATGTAGTAAATATTCTTAGTATTAATAGCTTACTAGTTAATATAGATTTAATTTCAGGTAGTTATGTTAAAGGTTCACAAAGAAATACAATTTATAGTTTTTTTCCAAATGTATCACCAGGATATAAAATAATAGAAAATCCGGTTAATTTAGTTTACCTTCCACTAACATTAAATGAAATACATAATTTAAATGTGTCAATTACTGATCAAGATGGAACACTACTCAATCTTAGAGGGGAAAATTTAACAATTAGATTTCATATAAGAGAAGCAAGATAGATATAAAAAATGACAAACTATATTAACGCTAAAATAAATATATCAGATGGGCAAAAGGAAAAAAATTTACATTCTTTTAAAAACAAAAGCCCAGCAAGTATTCGTTTAAAGCATGAGGATATTCAAGGTAAGGATGTAGTAGCATTAACCAAATCTCAAGTAAATAAACTTACTAAAGCTTATAAAGCTGGTAAGGGGGCAACGTTTAGAATGTCAACTAAACAACTTAGACATAACATGAAAGTGGAAGGTGGATTTTTACCTTTGTTAGCAGGATTAGCTTCAACAGTTCTACCTACATTAGCAAGGACCGTTTTACCATCTTTAGCGACGGGTGTACTATCTGGTTTAGCATCAACAGGAGTTCAAAAAGAAATGGGTAACGGATTGTATCTTAAGAAAGGTGGTTGCGTCTGTCAAGTAGAAACTGATGGTGAAGGTTTATTTCTTGGTCCAGCTAAAGGTAAAGGATTAGGTAAAGTTGGTGATGGATTGTATTTAAAACAAAGTGGAAAAATTTATGATGGAAAAGGACTTCTTTTAGGACCTAATAGCCCATTTGCTAATATTCCTATATTAGGAGCAATATTATAAATTTAAAAATATGAATGTGCATAAATTTGGAAATGGAAAACATAAAATAGTTCAACCAAAAACTATTTTTTGGAAACCTGTAGAAGTTAAATACCCAGCTAAAAAAGTTAATCCTGTTTCATGGGATATTTTTACTCAACAACCGTTAGTATTAGAAGGAGGACAAACAAGAACGATAGCTTTAGGTATGGGTTTCAATATGAGTAAAGGTTTTGTTTTAGCTTCTCTATCTTATAAACTTAAACTTAATCAAATATCTATAACAAATGAAGTTTCATTAGAAGAAGTGGATGACATGGTTACAACAATTACAAACAACTCTAAAAAGTTAGTAAAAATTAATGAAGGTGAATTTTTGTACCGTCTTTACTATTCAATTTAAAAAAAATAGTTGTAATTAATAAAATGGAGCTAAAAGAAAAAATATATCCTGATTTACCAGAAGCACGAAATATACCAAATGCGCCATCATTAACAGTAGGAGACAATGGTCAATCCTTTAGGCTACAAAAAATATCAGAAATTCAAACATTTCTGGAAAATGAAGTTAAGACAAGAGAACAGTTATGTAAAAAGTATTTAAAGTATAGTAAAACAGTAGATAATATTGAAGCTGGACTAACTGTTATTGCATTAGGAGCAGGAGCAGGCGGAATTGCTTTACTCTCAACTGTAGTAGCAATACCTGCAACGATAGTCCTAGAAGGTTGTGCTTTAGCTGTTGGTGTAGCAGCAATAGCAGGTAAGTTTTTTGTTAGAAGAAGCAGAACAAAATCAGAAAAACATCTTCAGATTAAAATGTTAGCAGATTCAAAGTTAAATACATTACTTACACATATATCAAAAGCAATAACAGATAATGAAATTGATCATTCAGAATTTACTTTAATTATGGACGAATTGGAAAAATACAAGAAAATGAAGGAGGAAATTAGGAGTAAGTCGAATAAAAAAAGCAAGCTAGAGGAACAGGAGAGTTTAATAGAGAAGGGGAGAATAGAAGCACGAGAAGAATTCCGCAGACTAGTAGAAAGAAACAATGGACGCCATTAAGAATAAAACCACGCAAGTTTAAATGTTCTTGCACATGTGAGATAGATAGCACTAATTAAAATAATTTTTTACTTTAAAAAATATGTCGTTTTTGAAGATAAAAGACCCTTTAAAAAGGGAACAAACAGTAAAAGATTTTGTTGCACTGAAGAAAAGAATACGAGATAGTAATATTGCAGAAAAAACAGGAGACATTGAATTACAAACAGACCTTTCAAAGTTTTTTAAACCTATTACAGAAACACAAAAAGCTGCAACAAAGGAGATTACAGAAGGGCTTAAACCTATTAAAGAGGGGATTGAACAATTACCTAAAGAGTTTCCTCAACAATTAAAACCTGAAGAGGAAGGGGAAAAAGTGGGATTAACAATATTAGATAAAAAATATAGTACATTAAAAGAAGAATATGATGAAAATTTTGATAAAACATTTGGTATTGTAAGGAAAGGTATTAATTATTATATGGGTAATAAAATGATTGATTACGATGGTGATTATATTTGGATTGGTGCAGAAAAATATGATGCAACGGATGGATTATGGGAACTTATTATGGCAAAATCTCCAAGTGGAGATTATGCCTTAACTAGTAGTGATTTAAAAAATTATGAAAAATTTTTAAAGCAAACCAATGTTATTTTTCGTGATAATGACCCAACAAAACCCCCCAAAAGCAGTGGTGGACATAAATACAGAAATTTTATTAAACCTGTTTACTTAAAAATCAAAGAAGAAAGAGCAAAAGCAACTGGTAAAGGAATTACGGTTATCCCATCTAACCCTAACGCACTATTAGAAAGATTAGACCTCTTAATGGCAAGTAAGGGAGCAGGTAATACGGGTGTGAGAAATGAGCTTGTAAGTATTTGCGATGAATTAAAGAGACAACATATATTAGATACAAAAACTTATAAAAAATTAATGACTATACTATAAAAATGATTATAACACAAAAGAGAGGATTTAAAAGAAATTATGCTTATGGAGGAGCAGGAATATTTGATAGCTTTGTTAATTTTCTTACAAAACTCTTTACAAGCAGTGCAGCTAAACAAATTGCATCTTCAGCAGTTGATGTTGGTAAAAGTGTAGCTAAGGAAGGAGCAAAGAAAGCATTAGAGGTTGGAAAGACAGCAGCAATTGATGCAGGTAAGAAGTTAGTTCAAAAGGCTTTAACACCAAAATCTAAAAAGATTATAGAAAAATATACACAAAAGCCTACTACAACAACTCAACCTGCAACGCAAAATGTTAATACCTTAATAGATGGTAGTGCAATTGATATTCAAGATTTAGTTAAGAAGTTAAATAGTAAAAAGGGTTCCGGAGTTAAAGTATTATGAAATTTAAGTTAAGTATAATAAAACATTAAATAAAAAAAATGCCAAATCTAAAATTTAATTTAACACATTATGAAAAATACAATACAAAAAGGGTTAATACCCTTTATGCAAATTTTAAACTTGATGAAGATTGTGAAGTATTAGATAGTAGTAATACAAATTATGGTTATAAAAAGGCTGTTTTAAAATTGTCACCTGAAAAAGCTGATATCATTAAGGAAATTGAAGAAGATGTAAATCAATATTTAGAAAAAAATGATATTCCTAAGGTAACCATTCTTTACGGAAATAGAATTTATCCTAAAATGAAAAAAAAGCATTCAATAGAAAAACTTAAAAATATTAAACTTAAGGGTGTGTATGTAGATGATGAAAACAGATCATTCCCTCAACTATGGGTAGAATAATAAAACAATTATAATTTGACTTAAAAATTATAATTGTATATAATAAAATGGATATTTTAAATATTAAAGCACCGATTTTAAAAGATGATAGTATTGATGAATATGAATATTATGAATATCTACCTATTACAGGGACCAATCTAAACAACCCTGGAGGAAATATTAGGATTGATATTGAAACTCAAGATATTTTTTATCATCCTTCAGAGTCATATCTTGAGATTAGTGGTGAATTAACAAAACTAAATGGAAATCCATATAATTCAGATAATGATGGTGATTTGGTATCCTTAACAAATAATGGTTTAATGTTTTTGTTTAAAAATATTAGATATCAACTTAGCGGACAAGAGATAGAAAGCATTAATTATCCAGGTCAAACTACAACAATGCTAGGACTGTTAAAATACCCCGATGACTTTTCTAAATCACAGGGGCTAAATCAATTGTGGTATAAAGATACTACTTTAGATGCTGAAAATGAAAATGTAGGTTTTAAAATTAGAAGAGATTATATTTTAGGTAAGGATGATGATAATATAGCTAACAATGATAAAGGAAAATTTAGTTTTAGGATACCATTGAAACATATATTTGGTTTTTGTGAAGATTACAACAAAGTTATATATGGAATGAAACAAACTTTAACCTTAACAAGAAATAATGATAATGATGCAATTTATAGACCAGCAAGGCAAGCTGGTCCGCCAGTATTAAATGACCCCGGTAAAGTTAAATTAACTAAAGTATCTTGGTTTATGCCTCATGTAACGCCAGAAGATAGTAACAAGATGCAACTTTTTCAATTTATTGAAAAGAAAGAAAAATTCCCAGTTGGGTATAGAATGATACAAAGTGATAGTATTGCGGTTCCACAAGCAAGAGGTTTTACTTGGAGGTTATCATCTAAATCATCCCCTGAGGTACCACGTTTCTTAATTGTAGGTTTTCAATCAGGTAAAAGTAATAACCAAGAAGAAAACCCTGCTATATTTGATAGCATAAATACAAGAAACATACATATAATGTTAGGTTCAAAAAAATACCCTGCTTATGATCATTTAATAAATTTTCCCACTAATCAATTTAGTAGAATATATAGTGAAGCTGCTTTGTTTAGAAAAAAGTTTTTTTAACATGGATGAATTGGTATCAAACCCTAATATTACTCCTTCAGATTACAAACTCCTTTTTCCTTTGTATGTGTTTGATTTATCTAAACAAAGTGAAAGGCTTAAGTATTCTGTTACTGATATTCACGTTAAAGCAACATTTGGAGAAAATCCTGATCCAAATACTGAAGCATTTGCGGTTTTAATTAGTGATAGGTTAATTAACTTCCAGAGTGATGGGAATAAGATGAGTCTAGTGTATTAAGTAAAAATTTACTTAAATAAATGAAAAAGATTGCTGATTTTAAAAAGATATTAACAGATAACAATATTAAGTGGTATTCCTATTGGGATAAGAAAAAGTATATTGATGTTTTAAAAGAGCATGGATTGTATCCTGAAGAGGAAGAGGAAAAATTTTTAAAAAAAATTCCAAATTATGATAGATTAAAGGATATTGCTAAAAATCCAAAGAGGGTTACCTTAAAGGATGTTGAAACTGAAGAGGTGATTGAATTTCCATCAATTTACAAAGCAGGTAAGTTTTTAGATAAATGCCCTCAAACAATTGAAAACTGGGATGGTAGAGTGTGGAAAGGTAAATATAAAATTGACATACTTTAATTTTATTATTTATTAAAAAAATAATAAAATTTGACTTAATGAAATATTTTTTTATTTTAAAAAATGGAACGTCAATTTGATAGATATAATGTAGCTGGATTAAAAAATCTAGCAAGGCAAAGGGGATTAAGAAGATACTCAAGGCTTAGACGTAATGAATTAATAACTCTTTTGATTAATACAGGACCTTCTTTATTAGATAGAGACCTGGAAACTATTGATGCTCCAATATTACAACCAACGCCCTATTTACCACCAAGACAAAGGCCAGTCACTCCGCCATCTACTTCAGTTAATGATTTGTTAAGGAGCTTAGAAAATGTAAGAGTGGAACAACCAAGTATAACACCTGAACTTAACGCTTTAAAAAATAAAATAAAAAGTATTTATGAAAAAGTGGATACAATAGAAGTAATAATAAATAGATCTGCCTTAAATGAATATGCAACTGAACATAAAATAAAAGGAATAGATGTTGATACACCAGAAGAGTTTTTAGAGCCAGCTCAACCATCAATTATAAAAGTTTTAGAAAGCATGCGCGGGTATAAAGTAAAAATAAATCTTCAATGTTTAATGGAAAGAGGAGAGGGTGATGATAAACAAATAGTAGAAGCTAATTTTTCTTCTGGAGAATATGAGATTAATTTACGAGGAACTGATATAACAGAAGTTTACTTAAAAATGATAAATAGAATTATAGAAAATTTTATTAATTTTGTTTCAAGTGGTAGTGGGTGGTCATTTAAAAGTGTGGTTCATTTAAAAATACATAGTGTTATTTATGAACCATTAAGAGCAGGTGAATTGTTGCCTTTACCTAAGTGGATTGCTAACAAAAATGCGTGTATTAATATGAAAAGTGAGAATAATGAATGTTTTACAGATTGTATTTTAAGGTATTTAAATCCAACAGATAAAAATCCACAAAGAGTTGATAGTGATTTAAAATCTAAGAAAAATAGCTTAAATATGAAAGGAATTAATTATCCTGTTTCTTTACTTGATATAGATAAGTTTGAAAGGCTTAATCCAACAATTAGCGTTAATGTTTTTGGGATAGTAGAAGGTAAGGAAAAAATCAAACGTATTAGAGCTATAAAAAGTTTAAAAGAAAATCATGTAAATTTGCTATATATTGAAGAAGAAGAAAAATCACATTATGTTTTAATAAAAAATATTAATGCTTTACTGAGAATTCAAACAGCTTCTAATAATAATGTAGAGTATTGTATGCTTTGTATGAACCATTTTGGTAGTAAAAATCTTTTAAATAAGCATATGGAGCGTTGTGAAGATCATGATGGAGTTGATATATTAATGCCTAAGTTTGATCCTAAAAATCCTGAAGAAATTTTAATAAAGTTTAAAAACTATTGTAGAAAAATTATGGTGCCATTTGTAGTTATTGCTGATTTTGAATGTATATTACAAAAAATGGAACCGCAACAAAAAAGTAATACCATTGAAACACAAAAGCATATACCTGTTAGTTATAACTATTCAATTTGTTGTTTTGATGACAATGTTTTAAAACCAGTATTAAGAGGATATGTAGGTGAGGATGCTGAAAAACATTTTATAGATACTTTAACTAAGGATACCAAAAAACTTTATAAAGAATTTTATAAAAACCCAGTAAAAATAGAAATTTTAACTGAAGATAAAGTTAGAAAACATAAAAATGAAGTAAAATGTTGGATATGTGGTGGTAAATTTACACATGAAAATTATAAAGTAAGAGATCATTGTCATTTTACTGGTAAATATAGAGGAGCTGCACATAATGAATGTAATCTTAAAGCAAAAGTTCCAGATTTTATACCTGTTATCTTTCATATTTTATCTGCTTATGATGCTCATATTTTTATTAAGTATCTTGGTAAAACTAGTGGTAGAATTGATTGTTTACCTAACACAGAAGAAAAATATATTAGTTTTACAAAACATCTTATGGTAGGTAATAAACATATTAAGTTAAGATTTCTTGATAGTTTTAAGTTTTTAGCTAGTAGTTTAGAAAAAATTGTAGAAAATTTAAAAGATGAAAATTTTAAAAATTTAAAAAATTATTTTAAAAATCATCGCGGTGGATATACAGAAGAAAAATTAAAATTGTTATGTAAAAACGGTATCTTTCCTTATGAATGGTTTGATAGTTTTGATAAGTTAAAAGAAACACAATTACCGCCTATAGAAGAATTTTATTCAAGCTTAAATGGAGAAGGAATTTCAGAAAAAGATTATGAACATGCTTTAAAGGTATATGATTTTTTTGAATGTAAAAATATTAAGGATTATTTACAACTATACAATGAAACAGATGTTGTACTTTTAGCTGATGTTATGGAAAACTTTAGATTTTCTATACATAAAGAATTTGACTTAGATCCTGCTTGGTATTATACTTTACCTGGATATGGATGGGATGCTATGCTAAAGGTAACCGAAATAAAATTAGAAAAACTTACTGATATTGATATGCTTAACTTTTATGAAGCATCAAAAAGGGGTGGTGTTTGTATGTCTAGTATTAGATTTGCAGAGGCAAACAATAAATATATGGGTGAAGAGTATGATCCAACAAAACCTAGTAAATTTATGTTTTATATTGATAAAAACAGTCTTTATCCTTGGGCTATGAGTAAGCCTTTACCTGTAGGTGATTTTAAATGGATGACAGATGAAGAATTAAATAACTGGGAAAAATATCCATGTACCCTAGAGGTTGATTTGGAGTATCCTAAAGAGTTACATGATTTACATAATGAAATGCCTTTAGCAGCAGAAAGATTAAAGGTAAGTAAAGTAGAAAAGTTAATACCAAACTTAAATGATAAAGAAAAATATATACTTCGTTATGAAGCTTTAAAGACTTACCAGAGATTGGGATTAAAGATTAAAAAAATACATCGTGGAATTAAATATCGAGAGAGTACCGCTATTAAAACATATGTTGATAAGTGTGTAGAATTAAGAACACAAGCAAAGAAGGATGAAAATAATTTTTTAGATAATTTATGGAAATTAGCAATGAATTCTGTTTTTGGTAAAACCATGGAAAATATAAGAAATAGAGTAAACATAGAATTAGTTAATGGTGAAAATAGTGAACGATTTAAAAAGTTAACAGCAAAACATAACTTTCATAATCATACTATATTTGATGAAAATTTGGTTGCTGTTCATATGAAAAAAACATGGATTAAATATGATAAACCAATTTATTTAGGAGTAAGCATACTCGATATTAGCAAAACAACAATGTTATTAGATTATTATGAATATTTTAAAAAGAAATTTGGTGAAGAAAAAGTATTCATGTGCTATACTGATACTGATAGTTATGTTTTAGAAATAGAAACTGAAGATTTGTATGAAGATTTAAAAGAGGATGCTAAAGATTTGTTTGACTTTAGCAATTATCCGAAAAATCATCCATTATATAGTGATAAAAATTGTAATGTGTTAGGTAAGTTTAAGGATGAACTAAAGGGAGATCTTTTAACTGGATTTGTAAGTCCTGGAGCAAAAACTTATGCTATGAAAAAATTAGTCTTAAAAAAGGATAAAAATGATAATGCTTTAACTGATGAAGATGGTAAATTTATTTATGATAAACCTGTAAAAAAAGATAAAGATGGTAATATGGTATATAATGAGAAAACAGAAACTAAAAAATGTAAAGGAGTTAAAAAGTCTGTGATTAAAAATGAACTAAAATTTAAAACTTATAAGGAGTGTTTGGATACTAAAAAAGATTTTTGTGTAACTATGGGAGGAATAAAAAGTAAACATCATGAATTAACCACTATAAAAATGAATAAAATAGCATTAAGCTTTGAAGATGATAAAAAGGGTTTGATACTCTTGGATGGTAGTTATAGAACATTATCACATGGACATTATAAACTGACTGATGAAACAAAATAAAATATTTAACCTGGTAAAAGGGTTAAATATTTATCTAATTGGAAAATCATCTAAAGTTGTTAGTGGTTCAAGTTTATCAATTAAATCTATTCTAGAAAGTTTAGACCTGCCTTTTAAATTTTTATTTCGTGCTAAAATTTTTAGTTTTGTATCACCATAACACTCTAACTTATCTCTTATTGATCCATTCCACTTTTGTTTAAATTTTTCTTTTTCAATACAATTAATACATTTACCCCCCTCACCAGCTATTTTTTCCCCGCAACTATTGCATGGTGGTGTTAAACATTTTCCACAAATAAATTTACTACAATCATTGCCTAAACAAGTGACAACACAAGGTCTACCAGAAATGTAATTATAATAACTTTTTCCACATTCTTTACATTTTAAATCATAACATGTTTTACATGTGATATATAAAACATCTTTTCTACTCCACCTACAAGTACAAGGTCCCTTATTACTTCTACACCAGCCAAATGGTCTATCATCATATCTACATTCACCGCACTCATATATCCATTCATCTCGTACATTTTCTACCTTTTTTTCTAATATGCTATTACAACAAACACAATTAGTTAATAAGATGCTATCATTTTTTAAATTACTAGGCTTTGCTTTAATTTTCATCATATGTTATAAAATTATTATACACTTGATGTCTTAAAGAATTTTTTCAATTTTTTCCCCCACTATCTCATAAACCCGCTAGCTTGCATGTGGGCCTTCGTTGGGCTTTAGTCGGTTAGTTGGTTAGGTAGTTAGGCGGGTTAGTTGGTTAGTTGGTTAGCTGATGCGTTGGTTTTTTTAATTTAATTTAAGTAAAAAATGTTCATAAAAAAGTTTTGCCGACGCGGCGTGTTAATTGATTTTAAAAATTATTTTTTTTCGAAAATTTTTCATCTACTACATAAGGGTTTGCTATGTTATAATAATTGAATTAAAGATAAAAGGATTAAGATGGGGGTTAGTTAGTTTTATTTATGAATGCTTAACCTATTGGTTTTAATAATTTTATGAGCATGTGTTTTAGTCGCGTGTTACATGAAATTGATAATGCATGGCATATTGGTTAAGGGCTAGCAGAGGGGATAAGGGCGGGTTGATTGGATAAGCTATATTGTATTGCGTAAGGCATATCGTATAGCGTACGGCATATTGAGAGGCATAAGGGTAATGTGCCAGATCGAGTCTTATCTTATCTACTTTTGTTTATCTGGGAAGGCATTCAGTTGAATCGGTTAGCGTAATTTACTGCTATGTCAGCAAAGGGAACGTATGGATAACTATGATGTCCGTAATTCTGTGTTTAACCCTTTTCAAAAAGGTTCCGTGTTTAACAACCCTGAGCTAGAAAAGGTCAGAAAACATCGTGGGAAAAGGAGAAAAGACCGTTTCCTTCCCTTTCAAAAATATATCCCGTGACCTGAGCAACATTTAACCCTTAGCTGCTAAGCGAGACTCACTGACCTATGGCGGACAGCATAGATCACACAGAACGTGCAGTCTGATCTTGGATCTACATCGTCCGATAAGGAGATGTCAATGTATACCAAAAATAGCTTTCAAAATGGAAAATTTGGTTTTTAACTATCGACTAGAAAGTCTCATTTTAGTTATTTAGCAGGATACGGGTTAAGTTGTTGTCTGCTTTACCCCTTAGGCTGTTTATCGCGACTCACTGACCTTTTGCGGACAGCGTAGATCGAGATCAGACTGCACAGAACGTGCAGTCTGATCTTTGATCTACTCTGTCCGATAAGGAGATATATTTCCTCCAAAAAATACCTTTGAAACAGGAAAGTTTTGGGCTTATACTATCGGTTTGAAAGTTTCATTTCTTTTATTCAGCAGGATATGGGTTAAATTTGGAGAAGTCTAGAATTTTGTCGCCTGATAAAGACTTAATACTAGGAACTACGAACTTTATTTCCAGTAAAAAGGAAGACCTCCAGCCCAAAATACAACATTTGATTTAAACCGATTAGTTTTGAGTTGTGTTTCACGTTACTTTGCATGAATAAGGTAACAAACCACGAACTCTCATAAATTGACCCGGATAACTACGGATAATTCGAAGTAATTGCGGTGTTCATTTTTCGGCGTAGCTGAATGGGCTGGCTTTTGACTTGCCTCATGGTACTTATATGTTAGAATGAATCAATAGTAATTTACGTTTAGTAAAAAATGTTGACATTTTTTTTAAAGACATATCTTGTTTGAAATCGGCCTAGCCCTTTACCACACAATCACAATTTTAACAACCTTGTGGAGGTAGGCTTTCAAAGACATTGATGGAATGTCTACAAACTTTTCAAAGAAAACTTCCATTGTTTGAGCCACATTTCAGTTGTCATCTACAAACATTTTTAACTGTGTAGTAAATATTTAAATTAATACCTCATCAACTCACAGACAACCAAATTTTGAATCTTGAAATCGTCAAAATTCAAACTCTTTGTAGATGACAAATTGAATGTGTCTCAAATAATTGGATTTGAGTTTTGGATAGAAAACAGTGCTGGAAACCAGAATAATTTTCTTTTTCTTACAATAGTTGTTTTGTTTTTAACCCTTCTTCCTCATGATTGTAAAATCAAGTTGTTTGGTAAAGGTTAAAAACCATAACTTATCATGTATCATTCAAAGTGCATGTAAATACTGTAACTACTGTATCGTTGTCGTCTTCATATTAATTCTTTAACCCTTAGGCTGCTAAGCTCGATCATTTTTACTTGTGCGAAAGGTGGACAAAACCGGAAACACACATGGACAGGTGAACTGTCGCTGTGATTTCTGTCTTCTTGCTGAAATTATGCTGAAAGAGGCGTTAACCATTCACCAATCCTGTGTTTTAACAACCCTGAATAATAAGGATTTTTAAAACACTGTGAGAAAAGGAGACACTGCTAGTAGCCAGCAGTATTCCATTTTGCTGGGTTTCACCAATATTATGCCAGTGTAAAGTGTCTTTCCCACAAAAAAAAAACAAGATGCTACGATGATGATCTACCCGAGACCTCCGGACAGCGAATGTTGCATCTACATCTCTTAGTTACTCAGGAACCCTTCCTTTAGAGTATGTCCATGAAAATCCCAGTGATTCGAGCCAAGACACCTGAATTTTGACAAACTCCGCCTTCTATAACCTAACGTGTTAGACAACGTGCCCAAATGTATTGTCTGAATATTAAGAGGGAAACCATGTAGGCTACATCGAATTGAACAAACGGATGAGTATTAAGCGAATATGTAATGCTGAATTATTGGAGGTGGACATTTTTTTTTTCTCTTACCACCATGAGATGGATATTGTAATACCGCATTTAACATATTGAAAGCATCTGATTTGTCAATGAAATTTGGATATGAGAAGTACTGACAATTGACTCTAGGTAGTGTTTGGCAGACAATACAGTTGGACAGCTTGTCTTAAACTTAAGCTGCTAAATGAGTTAAAGATTTCCAGTCAATAGTGAAAACCCATAGTTTAAGATTTAAAAAAAAAATGCTGGTGCTCGTCGGAAAAATTCCCAGTAACAGTGTACATCATAGACTAGACTGCACGATCTCTGCAGCATGATCTTGATCTACACGGTCCGAAAATCCCACGAAGTCGCTCTAAGCAGCCTAAGTATCAATTATTAGGCAACAGAGGGTGAAACTTGTCAACAGTTAAGCGCCTGTGGCTTCGAATGAGGATCGAACTCCGGGCAACCTGGTTTCAAATACTACATCTTCACTATACAGGGCCCGCATCCTCAGGAAGAGTTTCCTTCGGTTCGAACTCACAACCCTCGAATCATTGCAGGAGTTCTTACTGACTGCGGTAGAACAAGAAAAATTGTACATGTAAACGTATTTTATTAAAAAACCTCCAATAAACAGTCCCGTGTGTTTAAACAGCATTTTCTCCCTTTATTTCTACATTTGCTATCTTTTTGATAAATACCATCGTTCGAGCAAAGTTTTTTTTCAATTTTCAATACTTTGAACACGGATAAGTTACAAGAATTGTCGCCGGACTAACCCTAAACCCTAGTTCAGAGGGTAACATATAGGTTTTGAAACCCAAGAGGTCGCTTGTTCTTATCAAAAGCTCGACCAATTTCTGTACTAGAATTGATGATGGTCATTACTATAGGGTTCCTCCCTCTCTCTCGGCTGATTATTGTTTTGACGTTGGTTATGTGGGAAAGCAGTAAGCTGCTTAGGAAGAATATTGTGCGAAGTACCGGTTTTAAAGAAATCCCATGAATATGTGTACTGAAAAGGGAGCGAAACAAAACAAAAAAAAAAAGAAAAAAAAAAAAAAAAACGACAAAGGGTCAAGAATGATTTTAACACCATTTTAAGAAAAGGAGAAAATGCTAGAGAACACAATGTTTTCTAGCTTTTCATAGACTAATCCCATCTTTTGAACAATATATTCAATTGTCCAAATCGGTAGAGCAGTCGGTAGAGTACATCATCCGAGACCATGGGGTCGTTAGTTTGAATCCCCAGCTTACTGCTGATCATAGTTTCGACGATGGTTATGTGGGAAAGCAGCCTGTGGCTTGGGAAGAATATTGTGCGAACTACTGGTAAAAGAAATTCAAGCAAAGAACGGATAGGTGCACTGGCCGCCACGATATAACTGAATCATGTTGAAAAACGGCGTTAAGCACCATACAAACAGATATACAAACAATTCTTCAAAGCTTTCAATTTGGACCACTTAAAAGAGTTGTCGAAGGTTTTACTAGTGTCGCACAAAGTTCTACTCCAAATTTTCTCTCTGCTTTCAGCGCTTCTATTTACAACTCAAGCCGACGGGTCTGATCACTTCATGAACTTTGGAGGATTGGCAGACGAGCAAGGGGACCTATTGCAGCTGTCTCCTGTATCATGCCCTCACGGACAGGTATGACACCATTATGATTAAAATCAATGGGAATTCTTGGCTAGTCGATTGTTCCATTGAAAATGAAACAAGGTTGAACTGACCAGCTTAACCAACTATACATAATCCAACATCTTTACGACCCTGACCGAGAAAAAGGCTTGTCAAAAAAAATAGTGGAAAAGGAGAAAATGCTGGAGACCAGCATTTTCTCCCTTTTTTCAAAATGTTTCCTATACATGTACTTTCTCAGACAGCTTTCCCAAATTGAACCACGTGTAATAAGTCGTCTGCAAATGCTTACAGTTTGGACAGGTCTAAAATTTTGTCGTCTTGTAAAGAGTTAACTCTTTAATATACAATGACGAGTTTTAACGCCTCTGGAAAATTAGACTTTTGAAAACATCGCGGGAAAAGGAGAAAATGCTGGTAACCAGCATTTTCTCCTTTTCCCACGATGTTTTCTAACCTTTCAGATACAAATCCTATCATTTCAGCCACATTTAATTTGTCGTCTGCAAATGTTTGAATTTGGGCCTAACTAAAATTTTGTCGACTTGTACCGAGTTAATCAAACAGTCTTTTATTCAGCATAAGAATTTAAAGTACGTCTTATAAAGATGCGTGTAGAACAAAAAACTTTATAACCAATTTACGTATTTTTCGTTTTTTGTATAATTTATTTTTACGTACAAAAACTGCGCAATTGAGAGGAAAGGAGAGCATAAAACAGAAGGGGGAGTTGGCAAATATGAAAAGAAATGTACACTGTATACACAGAAATACGTAAATATTAAAAGAATTGGACATTTATACATATATATATATAAAATATGAGAGAGAGAACTCAGAACGCACTCGGAACATTTTATTTTGAAGTTAAGGCCCCCGGTCCATATTACATTGCATGCAGTTTATAAATATTTTGTTATCTCCCCTCTTTTTTGCACAATAAAAAACTACACTCAATTTTTAACAACAAATATATTGACAAAGGTCATACCCACGCACGTATACACACACATAATATAAAATTGACAATTCTTAGGTCAAGCACCCAATATGTCGAAGGAATGGGGAAAACACTCGCAGCGAATATTTTCCCTTCCATCCAAAATGAACTCTATTCCCTTTATTTAAACTACAATTATTTTGTCGTCCTGATGTTTTCAATTAAGACTAGCCCATTTTTTTTTATCTCGTTATGAACACTCATAGGTATAATGACAACAATTATATTTACAATGGTCATAAACACGTTGGTATATGCGTGCACAAACACACATTTAAGACAGACAGAGAGAGAGAGACAGAGAGAGAGAGACAGACAGACAGACAGACCGAATAAATGGTTGTAGAATAGAATACTTAACATATCTGTAAATGAAAACGATTTAAAAAAATGTTCTGAACAAATATGAAAATTATATAATAAGGAGGGAAAGGGGAGAGACAGGGAGACAAGAGACTGAGACAGATTCCTAAAAATACATTATTTAAATCTATATCAACAACAAAATGTTGGACTAGACCAAATTCAAAGCATTTGCAAACGGCAAAATAAATGTAGCCCAAATGATAATTTCTGCTTTTGATTGGGCAGAAAACATTGCGGGCAAAGGAAAAAATGCTGTTTACCAGCATTTTCTCCTTTTTCCACAATGTTTTAAAATGCCTTCCTATTCCAGATCGTTTAAATCCGGGTTTGTGGTAACGGTAAAGGTTTAAATCGTTCCAACTGTTCATTTACGTAAGCATACACATTCTTGTAGGATTTCTAATTCAGGACTGTGGCACATAGCAGATAATAAACCCTAGGCTGCTAAGCGCGACTCACTGACCTCTTGCGGACAGTGTAGATCAAGATCAGACTGCACAGAACGTGCAGTTTGATCTTGGATCTACACTGTCCGATAAGGGGGATATCTTTCCTTCAAAAATACCTTTGAAATAGGAAAATTTGGGTTTATGTTATCGGTTTGAAATACATGTATTCATTTCTTTTATTTAGCAGGTTAAGTTTTAAGTAGACAAGTACAAATTGTCCATAGGCGAAATCATAACAAGCTCTCTCTCTCTCTCTCTCTCTCTCTCTCTCTCTGTAAAAAGGTAAGTGACGTGTTCATACAAACACTGGTACTGAATTTAGCATAAATTAGGGAATTTGTCGGAGATGGTGTAGGAAAAATTGTTGAAAAATGAGAAAATGCTGCTTTCCAGCATTTCCTCATTTTTCCAAAATGTTTTCACATGTCTTTTTCCTCGATGATACGGACAGTCTCGATAATCTCATCCGAGAGACAATAAGTAATTATAGTTGGCCAGTCATGGGAATCGAACACACATCCACAGATATCCAAAGTTCTCAAATTGCCGTGCTCTACCTCCTAACTCTATACCAAAAGACAACATTTTAGACTCAACCATGTTCCAAGCGCTAGCAGGCAAAAAAGAGTAGGTCAGAAGACGATTTCTGTCTTTAATAGGGAAGGTAACATTGTGGGAAAAGAATAAAATGATGGTTACAAGCATGTTGTCTTTTTCCATCAATGTTTTCTAAGGTTTCGTCATCAGGGTCGTTTAGACTCGAGACTGTTTGGAAAAGGGTTAAGCTAGTGCGCTGACAAATGATGCTTTCAAAGTTGTATAATGTAGGGTAGAAACATTGAAAACCAATACATAAAACTGCGTGCTAATACCAAATAATGGCAAGCAATTTACAGATCAGAAGTTGGCAATAAGAGAGCACTGGTAATCTGAAAATTTGCCTTTTAGACAAGACGTCTGTTTACCTCCCTTTAACAAAAGAAAGTAAAACCCCATTACTTGGATTATAATAGGGGTATAGAAATCAATTCGAGTTTTCGAAATAAGGCACGGGTAATGGAAAACAGCCATGTCTATTCTCATAGCATTCTCAAGAATTTAATATTTTAAGTTTGATACAATCACGTAATCATGACAACTACATAAACCTAACGCAGCGACATTCTTTACCCTGTCTTTGTTTTAACCCTTTATCATTCAGTAATAAGCTTTGACGACCTTAAGGAAATAGGGGTGCGGGGGAGAGAAGAACAATCATTTTATCCCTTTCCCGCAATCTTTTCTGCGGTTTCTAAGGCAAATCCCATCGTTTTAGCCACATTTGATTTTAATTCTGCATGCTTACATTTTGGACAAGTATACAATTTTATCATCTGATAAAGTATTTGTTTATTGCCAGATAATACGACATAAACAGGTTTGAAATTGCAGTGTGCGCATCTTTACTACCGACTTAGAATTTCCATTTCGTTTATTTAGCATTAAAAGGGCTTACTTGAGGTGGTTCGGGCCAATACTTTGAATTTACAAAAAAGACTTGTATATAAGTGAAATTTTGCAAATTTCGTTTTCATGATTTTATATGCTCTAAAATGCTGGTTGATTGAATCATCTACTAATAATGACTTTTTCCAATTGCATCATGGGAGCTTCCACAATCATGGAGACAATGTAAGACAATCCATAAGTAATTACAAGACTGCCAATGAACACATAGACAGTCAGAAAATCAGTAAATGGCACTGAACTGAGTTGATTGCCCCAGAATACTACAACAACAATCGGATGAATAAGATAAGCTGCGTATGTTAATCGCCCAAGAGGCGCCCAAAGTTTCCAAGATAGAATAGCATTTACCCACCCACCTCGGCCCGAAGCACAAGCAACAACCAACCACGCTAAACACAAAGACCATACTGTCCGTGATGTCGCTACATATAGACGGGAACCAAAACGTGACAAAGTAGTCCCAGGGTTATGATAAAAATGGTATAAGCCATAAACGACAAGAAGGGCAGCAACCGAGGAAAGTATCCAACCAATCACAGTTACAAATTTATTCATTCTAATTTTACAATTTGAATGATGTAAAATAAAGCCAGTCACCAAGCCAACAACATAAACTGACCATCGTGTGTAGGGATACTGATACATGGGGCCATTCTTAGCCCAAGCACTGTCTAAATTTGTTCTTGGCTGGCCAAATTGATTTACATCATAGTGAGCTGCTATGATACCTCGAACAGTAACGCAGGCCACTATTAATACACCTGAATAGGCCAAGCCTATAGTTTTGTTCTTATGAAGTAATAAGATAACCAAAGGTGCTATAAATACATAAAACTGCATGTCATTCGCCAAATACCATGTCCAAGACATGCAACCACTCAAGGAACCGTAGTCTGGATACAGGTTGTTAATGTATAACATGTTTGACCACCAGTAATGTTTACACTGGTCTACATAACTATAAAGCAGTCCATGAGGCTCGGTAATAAACCATCTAAAAGGACCGTGAACAAGGTAAGGTGTTACTACTGCAAACAATAGTAGGAGAAAGGCGTACATCGGTGTGAGACGCCAAAATCTATGCCCAAAGTAGTACAACCAATTGAGGCGACCTTTTGATTTCATTTCTTTTAAAGCAAGAAACGACACCAATAGTCCACTCATAAAGAAGAATGTGTCGACTGAATACGTTCCGTTGAGGATGGCTTGAAATGTAAATCTTTTCGGCAAAGCTTCACGAGCATATTTGGCATTACTGAAAAATGGAGAACTAAATTCATAAGTATGTCCTTGAATTACCCAACAGATACTGATGACTCGTAGACCATTAAGGCATGCAAGCGGTCCATTTGCCGTTGCGGTATTGACAAGTTTTGTTGTGTTGGAAAAAATCGAGAACGCTTTTAATATCTTCGACACCCTGTGTGTTGTACTGCAATCAGCTGCGTTGATTTGCGCCATTCCATTAAGATGGTGGTTTGTTTCAGTCGGGTGGGCAGTATCTTCGCCAGTCTTCCCGAGGACACCATTTGGTACCTCGTATCTTTTGCCGAAGTGCATTTGTATCACATCAAGAGCGGTACCTATTGCCACGATAGTCACCAGCATCAAGATAAGTACTGCGGCACCAATAGCACCCGGTGAAATTTCAGGTTTATCTATACCAACTACCTTGCTGACGACGGACACGTTTGATGGCCTACCAGCTGATAGTACCAAACTTATTAAATTGTTGGCGTCAGACTCGTCACAAGTCTTCGGCAAACAAACACCAACCATTATGTAGCTGATACCTGGTATCTGTTTGGGGCTCAACAGCACAGAGAAATATTTCCCAATAATGTCCGTGTTTGTATAAGGGTTTCGTGCTTTTATAGAAATGCATTCATCATAATCGCCCGCCCATATTAGGTTCCCGTCAAGAATACCACTAGGAACTTTGAAATCCGAATCAAGAAACATCAAAGCGTTTGTGTCTTTCTGTGAAATGCCTTCAATAACGACCTTTGTGTCATTGAGACAGCTGAATTTCACATTGTATCCTCCTATGTTAGCGCCATTACTCAGCTCTCTCACTATCGCTTTGAACAAGCCTTGCATTTCTCCAAACTCGTCCAGCAGGGAAGGCATGTGTTGTCGTGCTGAGATGTGATGTGAAGTGTGAGGATAAACCTGGCCTGACACCACAGATACCAGTAGACCTACCGCGAAATTGAATACCAATCCAAAATTCCTCATTTTCACAGCTAACTGTCTTCAGCTTTCCATTTGAATGTTATGAAAACTCTGCAATGTCCACTAACTAAACATGTTTAAGTAATTAACAAAATGACCACTTATGATTATGTCGTTGAATCATCACAGATAAAGTTAGTGATTGACCCTGTTACTGACCCTTCAAATACCAAACATTTAACCCTTTACCAAACGACAAAATTTTAGACTGTTCTAATTTGAATGCATTTGCAGACGACAAAATTGAAGTTTGTTTTGGGAAGGGTAGAAAACATTGTGGGAAAAGGAGAAAATGCTAGTTACCAGCATTTTCACCTTTTCCCACAGTGTTTTCAAAAGGCTTCTTTCTCAGGGTCGTTAAAAGTCGGGATTGTGTGGTAAAGAGTTAAATTTAGTACCAGATAAAGCAAATTGCAAATTCAAAGCTGGATTGCTTAGAATATCTCTCCAAGTATCTAACACTGTAGATCCAGGATCAGACTGTTCTGTCTGGGCTGTCTGATCTTGACTTACACCATCCGCTAACGCTTAATTTTGATGGTTTGCTACTGGTTACAATTATATAACAATATGATTCACCTCCACGAGTGAATGAACCAAATATTTATCTACCCGGTGTAGATATCCTGTCCGGTGCATGTAAATATGAGCCAGTGTCAGTGAAAAGGGAGTTTAACTCTTTACCAAACGACACAATCTTAGGCTAGTCCAAATTGAAAACATTTGCAGACGACAAATTAGATGTGACTTAAAATAGAAATTTGTTATGGGCCGGGTTGAAAACATTGCGGGAAAAGGAGAAAATGCTGGTTACCAGCATTTTCTCCTGTTCCCACAATGTTTTCAAAAGGCTTCCTTTTTACGGTCGTCAAAAGTCGGGATTGTGTGATCAAGAGGTCATGCATCTCTAAAAATTATCATCTCATGTCGAAATTTTGCTATCGTTTATTTTTTTTTTTTTATGTTTAAGGACAAGTCTATCTCATAGATAAGTTGGTTGTTAGACAAAATGGGTTTCATGGGTCCATGATTATGAGATAATTTGCTCGGCATAATTCTTCACAGAGATGCATTAAACCCCCTTTTCCCAGAATGTCGCTCATATATTTTTAACTTTCGCACGCGACGAGCAATGTTTTTCTCTTATCCATAAAATGTATCAAGTATGTTTTTGTGATAAACTAAACCTTTGTACATTTTTAGAAATGTTGTGTCTTCCCATAGTCCCGTTTTCCCATTGTCCTATTCAAGCGTATGAAATTAACAAGCTGTGTAAACGGGTTAGACAACACCCGGGGTAAGTGTTCAAATGGGTGAACATTTAGTTTGGAATAAAAAAAGGTCAAACCCCTGTTTTACCCTTTACCAAACGACAAAATTGAAGACTGGTTCAAATTGAAAGGATTTGCAGACGACAAATCAATTCTTGCCGAAACGGTGAGATTTATCTTTGATATGATAGAAAATATTGTGGTAAATGGAGAAAATGCTGGAAACCAGCATTTTCTCCTTTACACACAACTTTTTCGAAAAGATTCTTCCCCGGGGTCGTTAAGACACGGGGTTTTTCGTCAAGGGATAACCCTGCGAAAAACGTCCCTTTAAAAACAAAGTCGTAAAAAGGGAAAATGTTGGTTATTAACTATTTAACCTTTTCCTATAATATTTTCAACTCCTTCAAAGACAAATCCCATCATTCGAGCTGCATTTTACGTGTCGTCTGCTTTTGCTTTCAGTATATGAATGTCATAAATTTTGTCCTCTGGTTAGTCGTATAGAGTTAAATAACTAATACCAGCTGATATCATTTTCCCTTTTCCGGTTACAAGATTGCTCATCACCACTTTTTGTTTTTTAATTTAATTCGTTACCAGATGACAAAATTCAAGACAGGTCCATAATGAAATCATTAGCAGACGACAAATCCAGTGTTGCTTTAAGCGATGGGGTTTGATTTTGCATGGATAAAAGACATTTTGGGAAAAGGAGAAAATGCTGGTTTCTCCTTTCCCAACAATGTTTTAGCAAAAGTCTTCTCCCTCAGATTCACTAAAACACGGGAATGTTTGGTACAAAGGCTAACTTAAAAAACACCAGTAAAAACACGTTGAAGTTTTCTCTTACGAGGAGGGTTCAACTATAAATGCATCTAAGCACCTAAAATTGGATTCTTCATAGGTTTCACTGAATTTTTATTAATCGGGCGGTAGACCGATTAGAGAGATGGAAAATTTCGGAAACCCGTCTACTCAGGGCAAACTGGTGTAACTGCAACTCGGAACAGCTTTTACTTACAGCGTTTTAACGCTTATACCTGCTGTGATGACCTTATTACAAAAACTACTTTTGACCCAGATAACCGCACTTTTGACCCAGATAAGCGCAGGAATAGTAATTAGCGGTAAACAGGTGTTAAGTAATGTCAAGTAATCCCATAATAACTTTTCAATTATGTAATAAACGGCGGTTACAATTTGTTTAGTATTGAAGTATGTCATAATTACAGTATTATCAAAATCTCTGGCCAGCAAAAACTAGAGCAGTTTACTTTCAACACGATTATAAGAAATATGGTCAGTAATTAGCAGCAACTTTATGAATGAAACGAGTGCGAATCAAGTGTATTGGGTGATGTGAATACATCTTGTAGTTGTCTGCTGTCCGTGTCATTCGGCAAATTTCGAGTGATCCGTTGATAGTTATACGCAGTTACGGGATCGGCCGAGTTGTGACGAGTGCTCTCCGTATATGTAGCAGGTGTTGAAAAGATAATTGGTCATTTTGGTCTTGAGAGGAATAAAATCGCAACAGGAAACATTGCTTGAAAAGAATTTGAAAATTTAGATTGCTCTGCCTAAGAGAAAACTGATGTAAATGCAACTCGTAACAGCCGTAAGTTTAAAATAGTAACCGGCTGGTCGTTTAATGTCAGCGAGGCGAGGTGTCGTCTCACTTTGCCAACTTTGGATTAAAAAGTAAGAAAATTTGGGAAAACGGTGTCGTCTCACTTTGCCAACTTTGGATTAAAAAGTAAGAAAATTTGGGAAAACTTGGGTTGGCAAAGTGAAACTAGGTCAAGAGGTGTTAATTAGCCTTTGGCAATATTGATTTTTGATTTTTTAGCTCAACTAGACCAGCTACCCCCCCCCCTTCCCCCTCCCGTTTCTCCCTATCTATTTATCCAAATAATGTGATTATTAATGTTAATCTGATTTTAACCATTTAAATATTTTTTTACCTGTCTATTTATTTGATAAAATAATTAGCCTGTGTGCAGATTATTATATGGTCATCAGTTTGCTGGTGATGAGATTTAATCAGGCTTTAATTAATTGGGGATTTGTTGTTTCAGTTTGAATTCATGTAATTGGTATATAATTATAATTAGTTCATTTCTACAATTAGCATTGATGTATAAAAGCAGGTAGAACTTCAGTGTGCCATCAGTCCACAATGGCTAATGCTGAAGTAAACATCAAATTTATTGAGAATAGAAGAGGCGGCAGAACACTTATTCACAATGATTACATGTTTCGTCTAAAAACTGAAAAAGGTGAAAACAGTTACTGGTATTGCGTAAAGCCAACATGTCCCGCCAGAATTAATCTAAATCAAGATATACCCACAAAGGTGAGTTACCTTTTTGTTAAATCACTCTTTTGAAATGTATGTAGTAACTTGTAGTATTTGTCATCAATTCATGTAAACCTTTTATGATGATTATTTCCTATTAGATCTACCTGTTTTATTAGCATCGAAATTAGTATCATCATCTTTATAATATTATCATCATCGTAATTATAGTTATCATTTTTAAACAAAAAATGACATTAACATTTTCATATCTTGATAGGTAACAAATAACCACAACCATGAAAGAAATCCTACAGACGTTCCAGTTGCATCAATGCTGAGTAAAATCAGAAAAAGAGTCAGAGAAACTACAGAACCCGTACAGTCCGTTTATGAAGATCTACTGTCAAGTACAAGATCTACAGAGTGGGACGAAGCCACTGAAGAAATCATCAAAAATGTACCAACTTTTTATTCTGCGAGATCCTCTTTGTACAGGTAAACCATTTTACATGATGCATTTTTAAGCTTAATATTGCATTCCTATAAATCAATCATTTCCATTTGCATCTGATCTTTGATTAGTTTTCTGCCCTCATTTTCCTAATTTGGGATAAATTTTCAATCTTGTTTGCTCTTTCAGAGCCTCTGTAAATGAATTTTCATATATATTTCTTGTCCTTTTTTCCAGAGCTAGAGGAAAACTCCACCCACCTCTCCCTAAAACACGACAAGATATAGTTCTAGAGGGCAGGTGGCTCCAGACTATAACTGGCGAAAATTTCCTTCTCGCCGATAATGGTCAAGAAGAAAGAATACTGATTTTCGCAACTACAGACAACCTGACAGAACTATCCAATGCTGATGTGTGGTATATGGATGGCACATTCTATTCCAGTCCAAACACATTTTACCAGCTCTATACCATCCACGCCAAAGTGGGTGACCACATGTTCCCGTTAGTGTACAGCCTTCTACCAAACAAAACCAGAGAAACCTACAGACGATTCTTTAGTATTCTACAGACAGAAGCCGACAACCGAAATTTAAGACTCACACCAACTGTCATCATGATGGACTTTGAGAAAGCTTCACAGCTCAGTGTACAAGAAGTGTTTCAAACAGCTAGTGTCCGTGGGTGTTTCTTTCATTACACTCAGTGCTTATGGCGTAAGGTACAGGGTCTTGGCCTTGTTAGGAATTTTCGCGAAAGTGAAGACTTTAAAACACTTGTAAGACGTGCTGCAGTGCTCCCTCTAGTGCCTTCTCGTGACGTCGATGACGTGTGGTTTTACGCGCTAGAAAACAATGACAGTGATTCACCACAGGTAGAACAGTTCAAAGACTATGTTACAGAACAGTGGGTCGAAACAGACTTAACGCTGTGGAATCATTATGATAACCATGGCCCACGCACTACAAACCATATAGAGGGTTGGCACCACAAAATTAACAACATGATGTCCAGGTCTCATCCAAACATCTATTCCCTTATTGACATTATCAAGAAAGAGCAGTCAATGAATGAAATAAAAATGCTACAATTTAGTAACGGCGGCCGACAGAACCCCCGAAAGAGAAAATACCGACTGATTGACCAACGCCTCGCCAGCCTGAAAGACAGACTTCAAGCAAGAGAAATAGACATCTATCATTATGCCGATGCTGCTTCCCACTTAATCAAATTGGGGGCTTAACTCATTACCAAACAACAATATTTTAGACTGGTCCAAATTAAAAGCATTGCAGATGACACAATAAAAGGTACTGAAAATTTGAAATTTGTTTTGTGAAGGGTAGAAAACACTGTGAGAGAAGGAGAAAATGGTCAACAGCATTTTCTCCTTTTCTCACAATGTTTTCTAAAGGCTTCTTTTTCATGTGTGGTAATGGATTAACCTTCAAATGTAACATAATAGTGACTGTTACAACAGTAGCTCAAGATAAAGAGGATTTCAAATTGAAAAATTTCAAATATTCTGTCTCGAACCCTATGATGTGAGTACTCATTAAAATCGTCTTGTTTAGACAATTGAAATGAGTGGGACAACACAGGGTTTAATTGTGAAATATCGATTATATAATTAATGTTTTTACCCCTTTTTACCCAGGGCTCTGATCTGTAGTTTTTATTCTTTCTTTTAAATAGTTTTTCATGTAAATGTATTAGCAATGTTAGCTGAAATTCCGTATCCATATTCGTTCCCTAAAGTTCAATAATTACACGACAACAAGTTTCTCCAGTTCATACAGTACTTTTGAGAAATGCTTAATTGACTGATTTTATATTTAGTGCCGTTTTCAATATCATTTTATTATTTCAGCGTCCAGTGCACCTATCCATGCTTTCCTGGAGTTTCTGTTACCAGTACTCCGCAATGTTTTTTCCAAGCCATTGGCTGCTTTCCCACATAATCAACGAAACAACGATCAACGGTGACATAGGAATGAATCCTGTCGCTATGACTATCATCAGTCCTCGGAAAGAAATCGACCGTGTCGGAGATCGAACTCACGACCCCCCTGTTCTCAAGTCCTGCACGCTACCGACTATGTCAAGAAATTCTCGTTATGTAGTCACAATATATGATATATGTATATAACATTTGGCCAATATATTATTATTATTATTATTTATGTTTTGTATCCTTTCATACTTTTTTTCTAAATAAATTTAAAAAAAAAATACCTACTCTTTATTTCTTTGAAATGTCATTCTGTTTAATACATGCATTTAAATTTACAACAAATAACTTAAACCAGTAGTGCAAGAACGACCAATTTGACCCCTTGTTTATCCAGGTAAATCAGAGGTGTGAAAACATAATTGGTTGGCAAAGTGGGACTCCAAAAAAACCGATAGTTGGCAAAGTGAGACTGAACCCGAGGCGAAGCGTGTGAAGCTGTGGGACAAAGGGTATAGAGTTATGTAAAGGTTATGGCCCTCGCGGAGAGGCCATTACGTAAACATTTTCAGAATGGACTGGCGATTCATCGCTTGCAACCTTAGTAACCAGACTGTCCATTCGCAATACTGACTGATTACGCATCTTTCAGCGTATGATGTATTAACCCCTAGGCTGCTAAGTGCGACTCACTGACCTATTTTACGGATAGTATAGATCAAGATCAGACTGCACAGAACGTGCAGTCTGATCTTGGATGTATACTGTCCGATAAGGAGATATTTCTTTTTCCAAAAAAAAATAAGTTTGACATAGAATTATTCGGGTTTTACCACCGCTTTGAAATTTCATTTCAATGTTTTAGCGGGATAAGCGTTGAACTGTTTTCACAGTCCCTTTTCCTCTCCTTCCAGCCATGGCACTACCATTTTACACTCACTTACATGTTTCTTCTTGGTGAGTTTCTACAGACTGGAATCAGTCTATAAACCCTTGACCAAACAATCCTGTGTGACTTTGAAAATATAGTTGGAAAAACTGTGTGTATTCAGCATGTTCTCTTTTTTCCACAGCGTTTTTCACCCATTTAAAAGATTTTCGAAATTTTGTCATATCGAACATTTTCATCGAGGATAAAAAAAACTCTGAAACTGTAACACAAATAAGCTCACTTACTGTTATATTCTCCATATCTGAATCAACGGACCAGGGAAAAAGTCTTTGCAGAGAGTGCAGATTCAGACCAGACTGCTCAGAACATGCAGTCAGATCTTGGATCTGTCATGCCAGTTTTCTGAGTTATTCTACTCAAGACAGCAATGGTCCTGCAAGATTTAGGCTGCTTTTCTAAGCTTAACATGTCTATTTTAACAATTTAGCGCTCTAAGCGCGCATATGTCAGCAACATGTTTGTCTCATCAGCTATTCCACATTGGTCGATTCTCATCCTTTCCACATTTCAGATAAAGAGATCAAGGCTACCGCAGTTATGCTCTTACTGATTAGAATGACTCAAATACAATTACCTGTGTTGGCTATGGACAAGTATAGTCGCTTTTGAAGACAATAAAAGATAAAGATCAGACTGTCCTTTAAACGCAATGCAGTTTAATATCACAGACGTTCATATCTTAGATCTAATTGTCTGTTTATTTGGGATGTATATGGGGAAAAAAACAATACGACCATGAAATTGATGCCTAATGTTTGATATTGTTTTCCTGACTGTAAAAGGCTAGTCGATTAACTGAGTGTTTTAACTCTTAACCAAACTATCCTTTATTAATGCCCATGAGAAAGAAGTGGAAAACATTGTGAGAAAAGGGGAAAATGCAGGTTACCATTTTCTCCTTTTCCCATGTTTTTTTACCCTTTCAACGATTCAGATCATCATTTGGTCTACATTTAATCGTCATGTGCAGATGCTTTTGATTTGGACAAGTTTAGAATTTTATCATTTGGTAAAGAGTTGACGGTTAGGGAGCTATTGGGTATCTACATTCTTTGAAAGTATAATGTAGGAGAAATTTGCCAGCAGACGTTTGGACTGGGCGATTTGGCCCGCTAAAAAATAAGTAGGACAGTTTGTCAAGATGAATACGATGTCTTGTTCAAAATGGAAAAATGAAAGGCCTACAAGCAGCCAAAAGTAAACAGTTCCAAAGTTATAATGCAGACATATGTTATACGGCTTTTATATGTTACAATACAGTTACCAAAGTTGCCAAAGTTACAGAAAAGAATATATGTACTTTTTCACTCTTTTAAAGGGTTGGTAGGTAGGCCTACTGCTGTTCATGATGAGTGATATCTAAAACTTGATAATGGGTATTGCTGATCAGAATTGTCACATATCTTTTACGTTCTATTGCTGTCGGCTGGCAAACATAACTTATATTTTAACCAATCGTTAAACTACTAATTTGTAAAAGACAGTTTAAAAAAGTGGGATCCTACGTAGCTCATTTGTAACGGTGTAGGATATTTTGTCCAATACATAGTTCAAACATCTACCATCTGATTTGTGATTTCAAACCACCGTAATTATTCAGTGTCGACCGATTACAGTGCTTACAGCACTTTGATTTATTTTGTTTCCTCAAAGTATTCACCTCTAACAGATATACAAAGTTTTAGTCTCTGGATCCAATCTTTGAAGACATTTTCACAGTCTTTTTTAGGTATTTTGGGTGTACTATGAAGACACTGGAATTCATTTTCTTTCAACTCTATTTCAACATGTCTATTTCAACATCAGGTTCAGTCATTGTGCCAAGCCCCCGTAGCTCAGTCGGTAGCGCACAGGACTTGAGAACAGGAGGTCGCTGGTTCGATCCCCGGCTTGGCCATTTTCTTTCAGGGGATTGATGATAGTCATTGCGACAGGATTCATTCCTCTCTCAACGCTGACCATTGTTTTGACGATGGTTATGTGGAAAAGCAGCCAGTGGCTTGGAAAGAATATTGTGCGGAGTACTGGTAAAAGAAACTCCAGGAAAGTATGGATAGGTGCAGTGGCCGCCGCGATATAACTGAAATAATGTTGAAAACGGCGTTAAACACCATACAATTCAGTCATTGTCTTTTGAACGAGGTGCAAGACTTTCTGTAGCAGGAAAAAGTCGTTGTGCCCCACCACCCTCCATATTCACCTAACCTTGCCCCTTGTGACATCTTTTTGTTTCCAAAGTTAAAAAATTATCTTTCAGATCGAAAATTTATTCAGCACAAACACCTCGGTTCTGCAATATTCCAGTGTCTTCATAGTACACCTAAAAAGACTATGAAAATGCCTTTAAAGATGGGATTCGGAGACTGAAACTTTGTATATCTGTTGGATATTTTGTACACTTAAAAGACAAATCCGATATTTTGAGCCATTTTGCTTGTTTAGTGTGGTCTGATCTCTATTTTGCTTGTTCGCTAAAGCTACGTACTCCTGCATCGTCCATTTTGAGGTAAAGGATAAATCACGCGGTAAGTCTGAAACAATATATACGCCCGTTATCAAACAGGCTATTTTCACGATATATTACAAACAAGTAAACAAAGTAGGAACATTTGAATGAAAGAAACAGATTTGTGAATAACATTAAAGAACAATGTGGAAAATAATCTGTATCACTTGTTATAGGCTTTATTTGGTCTGCTTTATATGCACTGAAGACAACTCTTTCAAGCGCAAATTGTGTAAACTCGACTCTTTTCGACGGATGAAAGTACAGTTCATTGACACTCAGACGTAATTCGGGGTGTTTTTGGTCCTGTTTCATGCACTATCCACCGGAACTAAACTAACAGGTTTCTTGGGGAGTCGCCCATATGGGCAAACGGTGGCGTCAATGATTACATCGAAGAATCAATCAATTAATCCTGTTTGATAAACAAGTGCATGTTAGTTCATTTGCTACAATGTTTTACAAACCTTTTACTGTGGAGTTATTAGAATGCAATTATCGTCTATAAAGATATGGAAAACGTTTTAAATAATGAAATGTAGAACTGGACCGAAGAAGCGTATACACTGTAATAGCTGAATTATCAGAAAAGTTTGAAAATTGAGTAGCATTTAAATTGATCGATCAGAAAAAATGGCTTTTGTTAACTATTAAAAGTATAATTTCTATGCAAATAGCAATTCTTTTGTTGTGGAAGACTTAAAATATTGTTCTATTGAATAGGGCCGAGTTCGTCAAGGACAGCAAGTTGATAATCGACTTTTATCATAAAATTTTGTCGGGGTAACGACAGCACGTTACGTCGTTTTGTATCTAGATTTTTACTTCTTTTTCACTATCAATGGCGACTGATGTAGCTTTTGCAGACGGCATAGATCAAGATCAGACTGCGCGGAACGCGCAGCCTTATCGTGGATCTACCCCGTCCGCTACCTGATGCATATGATCGTATCTTCATTTTTGCACTGGTATTGTACAATTAGACCCTGAAGAAAAAGTCGGATCCGTGTTGCTGTTAGCGTAAGAGTTAACGCTTTACCAAACAACTAAATTTTAGACCGGTCCAAATTGAAAGGATTTGTAGACAACAAATCAACTGTGGCTAAAAAAATTGAAATTTGATTAGGTGAGGGTAGAAAACATTGTGGGAAAAGGAGAAAATGCTGGTTACCAGCATTTTCCCCTTTTCCTACAATGTTTTCAATAGGCTTTTGCCTCAGGGTCGTTAAAAGTCGGGTTTGAAAAAGCACTTAGTTGCTTATGAATATTCGGACTGCTGAGATAATTGAGCACTGCTCTGGAAAAACGGGGCATAATGCATCAACGTGATGCTTTAGACCAAGCAAGTCATCATCAAATGATGGATCTATAGATTGTAGATTGTATGGTGTTAACGCCGTTTTCAACATTATTTCAGTTATATCGCGGCGGCCAGTGCACCCATCCATGCTTTCCTGGAGTTTCTTTTTACCAGTACTTCGCACAATATTCTTTCCAAGCCACTGGCTGCTTTCCCACATAACTATCGTCGAAACAATGGTCAGCGGTGAGAGAGGAATGTCGCAATGACTATCATCAATCCTCGGAAAGAAATTGGCCAAGCCGGGGTTCGAACCAGCGACCTCCTGTTCTCAAGTCCTGTATGCTACCGAATGAGCCACGGGGCTTGGCATGGATCTATAGAATCTATTTTGTCCAACAACCGACCGAACCATGACGAAGAATGGTCCTTAGACATGAAGAAAGTTGACTGATGGTGAAACGTTTTGATTCATGTCAGCCTGCGCGGACTGCACAATTTGACAGGGGTCAATACTCTTTACAGATGCATTCAACTTCCCGTTTGTGACAGAGCATGACCCAATTTTGTGGCCATAGAATTTAACACTTTACCAAACGACAACATTTTGGAATGGATCAAATTGAAAGCATTGGCAGACGACAAAATTAAATGTTGTTAAACTGGTGATTTCTCTTTTTGATAGGGCAGAAATCATTGTGGGAAAAGGAGAAAATACTGGTTACCAGCATTTTCTCCTTTACCCGCAATGTTTTCAAAAGCCTTTTATTTCATAGTCGTTAAAAGTCGGGATTGTATGGTAAAGGGTTAAGTCATATCAAGACAGACACAGCAACTGTCTACCTTTGATTATAGCCTAGCCCTGTATCCAGGGTGATGTGAGTTCGAACCAAAGCTCAGCCAAAATTCTTTCAGGTTAATGAAACTTGTCGCAGTAGGATTATACATGTATCCCTCTATCATCGCTTCACGCTGTTTAGATTTTGTACATATATGTGAGAATACAGCTAGGGGTTTCGAAAGGTTTTGATGCGTACTTCTGATGGTATAAACTGAGTCTTGAACGCCACCCAGCCCTCTCGCCCTGAATGAAGAAACAGTTAACCCATTTTTAATTGTAAATAGATCTATTTGTTACTACATGTACAAAACGAATAATAATTGTCTGATTTAGAATTAAACTTTTAAATCGATTTAAATTTTTGTTTCACTAAGTCAAGGAAACCATTTAAAAAAAAAAGAGGGAGAGAGAGAGAAAACCGACTTTCTAAACTTTCAGTACTTTGATATTCTCCACGCCCCCCCCCCCCCCCCCCCCCCCCCGCGCGCACCCCATCCGTCGCTAAAATAATATTGTTGGCTACAATATAGGTCCTATTTCGTACCTGCTTCATTTTCAATCGGGTCAGAATGTATCGCGTTAATCCAAAATGCGTAGATCTCAGCTTTGCCGGATGCTTTTCGCGGGCGATGTAGATCAAGATCTACAAACATACGTTCCACAGGTACCGTGAGTCTCATCTTGACTTACATTGTATGCAAAAGTGCATTGAGTCGCGCTTTAAATGCAGCAGTAGCAGTCTGAAGGTTAAAAAAAAAAAAAAAAAAAGAGAGTTGAATAGGAAGAAGATTGACAGACTCTAGCAAACGTATTGATTTTTCACCTGGCTGGTAAATTATGTTGGCCTATGCGTCAAAGAAAATCAATTTCATGTATTATGAATAGGATAGATCTATGGGTGACATTCTCAATGCAAATAACAATTGATGTATAAATGAATGTATACATAGACCTAGGTCTAAGTACCGACCATTCTAAACTTGAATGAAGAATTATAAAGATTGAAGAATGCCTTCCAGCAGTGACCTTTAGAATTACTCTAATAGTAGTACTACTTTTACTACTACTTCTACTGCTACCACCACTACTACTACTACTAGTCATAATGATGATGATGATGATAATAATAATACTATTAATAATACTAGTTATCATCATCATTATCATTATTATTATTATTATCATGATAGTAGGAATTAGACAAATATATAAGAGTAGGAGTAAAGAAGAAGAAGAAGAATATTTGAAGGAAAGAAAACCTTTGACCTTATCAATATGGAACACATTTTGCCTGTAACGAGCAATTCCTCGTTTACCACATTGTTTCGCAAAGCTGTCAAAGGCTGCTGTGTAAACAGTCGTATCTATCGGCTTGTTCGTATAGCAAGGGGTAGAAAACGTAACGTTGAATCGTTGGGATGTTACACATAAGTGTTACATGCAAGTCTTTAAACTCATTGAGCATTTAAAACTGTCAAATCCCAAGTTTTAATGACCATAGGGAATATGCTTTTAGAAAACATTGAGGGACAGGCAGAAAATGCTGATAGCCAGTATTTCTCCTTTCCCCAAAAGCTTTTCTACTCCATCAAAGTCAAATTTATTCCAACACGCAACCCACGTTTAGTATCGTGTGCAAACACTTGCAATTTGGACAAATTTAAAATGTTGTCGTCTATTAAAGAGTTAAATATGATCGTCAACTTTTCAGATATTCTGTTTTCTCCGACAAAAATGCGTGATGGAAGATGGGACGTGTGTTCCAGGGGACGAACCTTCTTGTTCAGGAGATGACATGGTAAGATCAAGAAAACTTATTTGGTGAGCTTGGAGAGAAATAAAAGAAAAAGAACAAAATCTTGTGGATCGTACTCCATTATGGTCGCCTTTCGGTACAGAAATACAGTATCTAACATACGAGAAAAGAAAACTTTGACCTAACAGGGAAAGGCAACAAACAAGCATATTTGAACGGGTAGAATTTATGTCATGCACCGCAAAGTAAAGAACTATGGGACACCCACGTGAGCGATTATTTTATTTGGCGGTTTCTATTTGATTTTTTTTTTTGTAAAGATTTTAAGCGTGGAAGAAAACAAAGAAACGTCAAAATTTGATACCAAGAACGACAGAAGCACTTGTTATACAGCTTAGGAACTTGTCTAATTAATGGCATCACACACCTCCTTTTTAAAAGCAGCCTCTCGCATTCAGGCTGTCATCCTCGTTAACCCAGATGTGAAGTATAACCATTCATCGCGATGAATGTAGTTTACGGATTACATCCGAACTGGGTCAACTAGGATGTCAGGCTGTTTGACCTGGCTAGTTACATTATCATATGACATTACATGAACGTAGAACGTCCACCACGTAAACAACCTAGAACGGCAGAAGCGAGAATACAAGTGCAAAATATAATTCAGAAGCAGCAAACGTTTCAGGTACTTGAAATATGCCTTAGATTATGTTTTTCACTTAGGTTTATCGCTATAAGACTCTACTTTCGATTCCATATAAAATGTATCACTATTTCTATTCAAGTAAATGACTACTTTTACAGTTTTTGATTACGATTTACATCTGCTGAAAAATGGCCCAGATAAGAGAAAGAGAATTGGACAATTCCTTGTAAAAAGTCGTTGATCCTAATTCTTTTATTTTTTTACCAGCTGTTTACTGCAGGGGTCTTTAAAAATTGGTGATGTACTTCTATTTTTTGTGGTATTTAAAGAATGACATGTATAATATGACAGTTATGGTAAATAGTTTCTTTTGTTTCTATAGGCAGTTTGCTATGTTGATGACCAACTTGTTTGCACAGATAGAGATGAATGCATTCATACAAAAAGTATGTTGATAATACAGCTAATATGATAACTGTAAAGTCCGCAGGCAATAGTTTGTCATTCTACCCTTTATCACGACCCTAAGGAAGAAGGCTTTTGAAAATATTGTGGGAAAAGGAGAAAATGCTGGTAACCAACATTTTCTCCTTTTCCCACTATGTTTTCTATCCTATCAAGGACAAATTTTGTCATTTGGGTCACCTTTAATTTGTCATCTGCAAATGGTTTCAGTTTGGACCAGTATAAATCATTTTTCATCTGGTAAAGGCTTAAAAAGGATTTCATATGAGCTTTAGGAAGAGAAGCTGTATAAAACAACACCTAAATAAATCTTGAAAACAATGAATTTTATCCTGATATTTTTATTCTGAATTTTATAAAAAGAATCATTTTGTCATTGTAAAATAAAGATTTGTCTATATATATACAAGTGACATTTTATCGCCCTTAAAGTATACAGTATTGCACACAAACATCCAAGTTACATATGTGAAACTTTGAAAAATGCATGCAGTCTTAATTCCTGATCAAATGATGAAATTTTTGCCTTCTTCAAATTGAGAGCATTTTTAGGCAATGAAATAAATGTGATCAGAAATTGAAATTTGATTTGGAAGAGTGTCAAACATTTTGGGAATCGGAGAAAATGCTAGTTACCAGCATTTTATTCATTTCCCAGAATGTTTCTATTGCCATCCTGGTGAGGGTCATTAAAACTTGGGATTGTGTGGTAAAGGGTTAAATTTCATGACATTTCAGGTAAACTCCAAATGTGTTTAATATGAAAGCAAAATTACTATAAATGGTTTATACCTATAGCTTTCAAGGCTTGAAATTTACTTTTAGGACAGATTTACCAAAGCTACCAATTAGCAAAAACTTTTGCTGAATCTCAGGTATTCTCTAATTTTTGTGTCCTGGAGATCATAGGACATATTTAGTGTTGACCACAAATTTCACCTTTTTTGATTTTAAGTTGCCTTTTAGGACACTGTAGAACAGGATCAGACTGCACAGCTGCCTGTTACAAGCACCTTCTTCTTTTGCCACATGGATGGTTTCAGTTTTCATCAAATGAAGGTTGGAAATAGCATGTACATTAAGGGGTTAAATAAAGCTTTCATATAAATATTTTCAGTAAAATTTGCTCTGATTGAACACAGTTCCATGACTGACTTTCTAAATGGCTACAATTTCAAGAAAAGAACCATTGAGTCTGCACTGGAGACAGCAGTTGGTGCGTCACCATCACAGATATATAGTATTGAACTACACCGAACTGATGATGGTAAGTTTATAAACCTTTAAACCATGTTTCACTACTATTCTTTCCTTTCTGGCCAGTGTAGATCAAGATCTATAGTGTCCACTATGCTGAAACAGTAGAGACAAAAGGCAGCCACAAAATTACAATCATCTGCATCATATTCCAGAATGAAAATGCCCATTGAGTTTATTCTGTGCTTTAACCCTTTACCACACAAGCCCAAGTTTAAACGATCCTCAGGAAGGAGCCTTTTTGAAAACAATGTGGGAAAAGGAGAAAATGCTGGTAACCAGCATTTTCTCCTTTTTCCACAATGCTTTGTACCCTATCACAGACAAATTCCCCCTTCTTAACTACAGTCAATTGCTTGAACATTGCTTGAACATCTACTCCTGGAAGTTCTCTATACGTCGAAGTAAATTTAAAGTCCGGATCGAGTTGCTCTATTTTTCTATATAAAGTACTCTCCGCACGTCGAAGTCCATATCTCGAAGTTTCTCTATAGGGCGAACCTAATTTCAGATCCGAACTTCAATGATCCAGTTAATTTACACATCTTTACTTCCAACACAGTACACAATTTTCACACATTTTAATTGACTTTAATTATAAACTTAGGTGTTATACATGATTAATAGAAATGCTGGACACAACGACAGTATGTTTTTTGCACATTTTTGATCACTGACTTTTGTCAACTCGGGTGTTAACATGCCAGTCACCTTGACTTGCAGATAATTATCGATAATTTGTTCAGTTAGAATTGTTTGGAATGAGATTTTCATACCATACACTGATTTTGGCCGTGGCTATAGGAAGACTGGGCATTTCATTGGCGGTCGAAAATACAAATATCCCTGAGGATACCGCTACTAAGGACTTGCCCAGTAAAAGAAACCCAGTAAAGTCCGGGGGACAGCTATCAATTTCAGCTGATGAAATGCTTTAAATTTCACAATTTTCAGTATCGTTCTTACAAACAGAAATGAAGAAAAAGTAAACATGTTAATCAAAGAAAATAAACAATTTGCATCCTTTACTCTTTAATTTTCAAAACAACGATCAGTTAACTATAGAGGGAACAATGAATGTACGGCCTGTGAACAAAGTATGCTTCAGTTACCTACTTTTGGTACCTGACACACTCATTTAGGGAATCTCTGCTCATCGAACTTTCTATACCTTGAACTTTTTTCGGTAGTCCTCTGAACTTCGAGGTATTGATATTCGACTTTATATCTAAATTGCCGTCTGCAAATGCTATCAATTTGAACCAGTCTTAGTTTTTGTTGTAAAGAGTTAAGTGTTTAGTACTAAGATGATATGCCAAGCCTAGCAGGGTAGTTACATTACAGACCTGACCAGTGTGAGTAATTTGTTAAGGTTCAGCTGTGTTTTCAAGATAAGAACACTTGAGTCCTCATTCAGCAGGAGCCAGAATGTGCAGCTTGATATCGATCTACACTGTATGCAAAAAAGAAACTTTCTGTCTTGCTTGGCAGCCTATGGGTAAATAGTTAACCCTTTGCTGTACAATGCCGCCTTTTGACGCCTCTGGGAAAGAAGCCTTTTGAAAACATTGTGGGAAAAGGAGAAAATGCTGGTAACCAGCATTTTCTCCTTTTCCCACAATGTTTTCTACTCTATCTAAGAAAAGTTGCAGTATTTGAGCCACATCGAAATTGTCGTCTGCACATGCTTTGAATTTGGACAAGGCTAAAATTTTGTCGTCTGGTAAAGGGTTAAGTAAAAAAATCTAACATCCTAAATTTACAACTTCTTTAACAGGAACAGTGTATGTTACGGCTAGGGCAGACAGCCTTTTGGAACATGCACTTAACAGCAAATTTGGAGAAAAGCGTCAGTTTCTTTATGATGGCTATGGTAACAGTATTGGCATTGACTGGGGAAAGTCACATTTCCATGAAGGTAAGTCCTCTCTTTTCTTATGTGTCTACTTCATCTACCAGGAATTCTGTTAATGCCGTAAAAGTATGCACATTAAAATCTGCTTGCACACAAGGTATCAAAGCTTGATGCATCCCTTAGATGAAAAAATATGAGACCAAAACATGAAATTAATCTTTCTACATCAGTGTTACAAAAAAAAAAAATATGTTTTTAAGTTCTCTTAACTGCACAATTTCAACATTGGAATTCCAAATTATCTACAGTTATTTCTCAACCTGCAGGTGTACCATGAGGTAACCAAGACTATGCAATTATTCTTTTATCTAAATCAGTCTTGTCACATTTTCAAGTGGCTACCTGCCATAAAGTAGTGATTAGAAGTGCATTGATAGTGGGAGCCTGCTGTTGCTTAGTGTTTCTGAGGCTGAAGATGGCTTCCAGAAATTTCTCGTTAAGAGCACCTTTCTTTTATTTTCTTTTTCACACAGATATTTAGATATTTTACTGATGACGTATGCAGGCTAAAACAGAACTAAATGGGACTTAACTTTTTCAGTGACACGAGTCCCCAGACTCAATAAATAATCTTAGGCAAATGGAAAACACAGATATGCTATACTCTTTTCCAAATTTAACCTTTTACTCTTTACCAAGTGACAAAAGTTTAGACTTGTCCAAATCGAAAAAAATGCAGACAACAAAATAACTGTGACTCAGAAATTAAAATTTGTTTTGGGAAGGTTAGAAAATATTGTTGGAAAAGGTGAAAATGCTGTTTACCAGCATTGTCTCCGTTTTCCTCACTGTTTTCAAAGCTTTCTTCTTCAGGGTAGTTAAAAGTGGGATTCTGTGGTAAAGGGTTAAAGCACCTCTCACTACTATTGTTGCCTTTGTGATCAGAGGAGATCAAAATCAGACTGCACGAGATGTCTAGTCTGATCTGGAGTTAAGACAGTAGAAAAGAAATTCACAGTTTAGACTCTTAAAACTCCTATAAACACATTGATAAGTTATGATTATATCTCAGATTTATCTTAACTCTTTCGGCGCCAAATAAGCAAACTTGGCTTCTTTAATGGCTGTAAATACAATCCACTGAGTCTTCCGAAGATTTATATCCTATAGGCTTGACCAAACAAGCGGAGGGCATAGATCAAAGATCAGACTGCATGTTCTGTGCAGTCTGATCTTGATCTATGCCATCCGCAAAAGTCCCTGTTTTCGCCTATGGCGCTGAAAGGGTTAAATCTATTTAATGTATTGAATAAAAACTGGTGACATGACTTTTAATCATCCTAGGACAACAAGAATTATCTTTATGAATTAAAGAGATTTTCTATTACAGTTTTTCCTTTTACTTCATTGCTTATGAATGTGGGGTGGTTTTTTTTTTTTGCAAATTGACAAGTTCTTGTGGTTAAAAGTTAATGGCCCTAGATTTATTTTCTTGTTTTCTTTGTATCATAA
This sequence comes from Tridacna gigas, assembly GCA_945859785.2. Taxonomy (NCBI): domain Eukaryota; kingdom Metazoa; phylum Mollusca; class Bivalvia; order Cardiida; family Cardiidae; genus Tridacna; species Tridacna gigas. The sequence goes on along the minus strand of OX244034.2, from coordinate 61,323,673 downwards.
TTTTAGCTGTGAATCCATCAAGAACAGAATGCGGACCAGGCCAGGTACGGTAAATGTTTCCCTGCCCCTTTTACCAAACAGTCACAAGTTTTAAAACAATCTGGAGGAAAAAGTCTTTTGAAAACATTGTAGAAAAAAGGTGAAAGTGATGGTTATCAGCATTTTCTCCATTTCCCATGATGTACTCTACCCTCTCAAAGACATATCCCATACTTTCAGCTACGTTTAAATTATTGTCTGCAAATTAACTGTTTACCACACAATCCCGAGTTTTAACGACCCTGACAAAGAAGCCTTTTGAAAACATTGTGGGCAAAGGAGGAAATGCAGGTATCCAGCATTTTCTCCTTTTCCCACAATGTTTTCTAACTTTTCAGAAACAAATCAAGTAATTTCAGCCAAGTTTAATTTGTTGTCTGCAAATGCTTTGAATTTCGACCAGTCTAAATTATTGTTATGTGGTAAAGAGTTAAAGATAGATGAAGGAAAGAGCACTTGATTATGATAACTAGGATACAGTTGTCTGACACTATTTTTACAAATGGAGAAATGTTTTCACCTTTTACCACAATGTTTTCAAAAGCTATTTGTGGTTGGCTGCATCAATATATGTCTATAGGAAGAAAAGAGAAAGTCTAAGTCTTTACATAACGGCAAAATAATTAGTCTTGAATACTTCACCATACCAGCGCCCTGGTTGCTGAAATGTAAATTGGCTAGTCTCGTTCTCTGGAAAATTTTAACTCCTAATTTTCTCAACCAGAAAAACAATGCAAACCGAAGACCAGATAACTCATATGACAAAACAGAAATTGGTTCATATTGGTGTAAGGTGTCTGCAATGTAATAAACATTTAAAAAGTGTAACTCGGATATATCAAGCTCTAAATTACATGCATTTTATTTTTGTGATTGCTTACCACTATGCTAAAAAGACGGCCAATTTTTATTCGATCAGCTTCAGTTCATAAATACCTTCGCATATAAGTTCAGATGAGGGCTTATTCAAACACGCTTCTCAAGCACTTTTAACACGTGGTAAGAATATTTTTACATAGTGTCATGTGTTTATGTGCATACTGCAAATAAAAGATCGAGATATAAAAATATCGAGCTGAGGGAGAAGTAGGAGCAGTTTACCCTCCTAGCAGTATATATCGAAAAATTATGAAAATGGTAATTGAATCTTGACCTTCAAGCTGTCTAATGTAGGTGATTACCGATTTTTCCTTAGATAATTTCTGTATCTTTCAAAACTTAAAAAAAATGGCAAAGAAGAGAAATGTGGCGATGATATCATTATTGTCCCCAGGAGGGCAAAGACGATTCTTAAAATCTTGTTCGTTAATTGTCGATAGTTTGGAAATACCCAGTCCCGCTCTAGATATTAAATGATTCAATAATATAATTTAAATATACTTTCATAAGGTGTACTTTACTTTCCAAAAAAAAAATACTGATAAGAGTTTAAACATTTAACTCTTTCATTACTAATTCCGTAAATTCCACTTTTTTCTGAGCTCTAAAAATAGATTTCCATTTCTATTGAAAACGACTTTTGGTCATAGTTTAAAAATAGAGTAGCAGACAGTATAGATCAAGATCAGACTGCACGTTCTGTGCAGTCTGATCTTGATCTACGCTGTCCGCAAAAGGTAATCAAGTCGTCATTAGTAGTGAAAGAGTTAAGACTAGTTTTGAATGGAAAATACAGTCAAATCTGTGTAAGCAGCCACACATGAACAGCAGCCAATCTGTGTGCAGCAGCCAGCACAAGTCCGTCCGTGCATATTTCTTCTTTAATTACCATGTGCACAGCACTAATCTGTCAAATACAGCCAGCTGACACCTACACAACAGCCACATTATCACACTTTCACACAGTGTGTTTTTGAAAAAAAAATCAATAATTAGTATCATGATTATAGGAGTAAAGCTGATTAATGCCAGTCGGTGTTTTTAATCAAAGATAAAGATTTAGATGTTTTATTCAATTGATCATTATCAAACACTTTTATATATAATCTTTTATTGAATCGTATGTTAAGCTGTGAGAATGGACAAATGAGACAAATATGAGCTGTCCAGTGTCCATGCAGATTAGCCCAAAATGGCTATGAGAAACAATATTCCACAGTATTTAAAAATATTGCATAAGCTGCAAAATGTTTTTGGTTTAATTAAACTGTATTTTCATTTTATGATTTTTTTTTTCATTAATTTCATATTATAAATGTAGTTGAAAAAATTTTTATGCACAAATACAGTGAACTCTCCATTGTCTATGCAGATTGGCCAAAAATGGTCATCAGGTACAAATGCAAATACATGTACATGTATACAAAAGTAGAAATGCATGTGTAAAGTATGTCTTATTTGCCATACAAATTTTGAACTAGATCTAAATTAAAAAAAAAAATTATTTGTGTGGTTTATTTTTGTGTTTTAAATAGAAATAGATTGAAAACTCATTAACAAACAAACCTTTACCTGTTGAAACCATCATATTTGCAACTCAAAATAGTGCAAGAAGTGCATATTCTGGACAACAGCCAATCTGTGAATGACAGCCACTTTCAGGACTTCCCTTCAGTGGCTGCTGTACACAAATTTGACTGTATTTATAATAGGAGATGTTGAAAATAAAAAAATCACCATTTTGATGTAGCTTTTATCTGTTTCTTGCCAAATAGTTATATGCAGTCTCAAAAACAAAACTCTGTTTTATGGGCAGATTGTCAACATGGATAATCATTTGCCTGTGAGACAGGATTTCTTGTAGTTTATGGTGCAATAAAGTTAATTTTGCTTTTTTGCTGATAATCCATAATACATCAGGCTTAGTGCCTTGCTACAGTGTAAATAGAGGATAAATGGTTGGTATCTTAGATTGGGTAAATTTATCAGGCAAGGCAATGAGCTGAAGGCCAATCAAACAAGTTGGCTTCTTTAAAAAAGAAGCCAGGAGAGGTCAGCATCAATGTTTTCAAATAGCTTATCACTTTTAATTTCAATATATTTTGGTACATGTAAACAAATACTAAGTAAGGCATTATATGATTGCTGCTGTGTAAAAAGGAGGAACCTCTTATGCATTACATGACAGACACGTGACCTTCTTCCCACGTTTTCAAGTTGCGTGATCTGTTCCTGTGGTGTTCTCTTTTTTAACGAAATTCTTTTTTTGTGTGTGTAGCTTTATTTGTTTAATGAAAAATTACAACTACTTGAAAGGTCATTTGCAATCAGATCAATATAACAAACCCTTTTTGAAATTCGTCATATAAAAACAAAGCACGTCTATTTCCTATTTCAGTTTTTTTATTTCGGTTTGTGTATAAAACCATGACGAAACAGACTGTGTATCAGAACAATTTCGCAGAAAAGCATGGAGTTAGGTAGCAATTTCTGAGGCAGTCTGCCTTTTAAACTCACCACTGTTGGAGAGGTCTGATGATCTCTCCAATAAAATTTGGGAGCCAAGCCCTATAAACTTTCCTAATCTGAGACACCAACCATCTATTCTATTTGTCCTGTTTCTCTAGTATAATTAATCCATATCTGACTCAACTGAACAGTTTGCTCAAAATATTGCACATAACCTCTTTTTTCTTGTGATGAGGAAAAAGGAAGAACTGTTTAAAGCGTTCCTTTCCTGGATAAGCAGCTGCAATAATGACGTCAAGAATGATATTGATAACACCATTAATTTAACCCTTTACCACACAGTCCCGGGTTTTAACAACCCTGAGAAAGAAGCCTTTTGAAAACAGTGTGGGAAAAGAAGAAAATGCTGGTAACCAGCATTTTCTCCTTTTCCCACAATGTTTTAAACCCTTTCCAAAATAAATTTCAATTTTTCAGTCATGTTTATTTTGTAGTCTGCAAATGGTTTGAATTTGGACAAGTCTAAAATTTTGTCATGTGGTAAAGCGTTAATGTGATATTTACCCATGGAAAATGTTATGGCAAAGAAGACAAGTATTTCTCTCATTTTAGTGTTTTAACTTGACAGAAAACAGAAAAAGCATGTTTACAGTTTGCCCTACTTTTTCAACCAATCAAAAGGCCGAATTTCATTCAAAACTGCTGTATTTAATTCCATACAGACTCAGTATCTCGCAATATGTAACCACTTAATTATTAAATGATTGACCTATATACAAACATTTCCTGCTAAACCTGAAGCTCCGCCACAGTATTTTAGCCGGTCGTTGCACAAGTAAAAAATACTACAATGTGTGCGCTGTCGTGAAAGAGGCGGGGACTATTGCAACTTTTGGGATCCTGAAAAGTTAACTAAAACAAAAACATGCACGAACAAGTTACCTTTATATTTCTCTAGGAAATATCAAAAGAAATCCAAACACTTTTATCCAGTATTCACAAAACACCGTGATTTTTGCCTTTTCTGAAGATGTAGTACAACTGGCGAAATCTGTAAAATTGAAAGCATTTTGAAAATTATGAATTTAAAATTATGAACATGTAAATTGGTCAAATGAAGGGACACACAACTTAGTTGACTATCAGACAGCACGTACTAGTATGTGCAGACACCATTTTATCTTTGGTGCTTGCATAAGCGGGTCCAATTTCCAAGTGATCAGCAGAATGTCCTAGATCAGGTTCAGTGCCAAATTAAAGGTGACACAATACGACTCGGTGTGCATGTTAGTACCTCCGTCAACCACAAGAGGCATGGCGACAGCGTTTTCTGTCCAACTTGTATGGCTCTTTCCTCCAAGAGGCTGACTGTCAATCAATTAGAAAGTAGGTCGGCTTTGCCTCCCTCCAATATAATTCCCTAGAGATGAAATATATGATCAATAACTTATACTTACATGTTGAAACTATTTACAGATACATGTATTTATCATTAGGAAAATTTTCGCTGACAATACACTCATTTACTTATTGAGATGTATTTTCAAAAGTAAGTCCCAGTTTGCAGTTGCACATTTCTGTGGTCACATGACCAACTGACGGATAACATAAGAAATATAATGTCATCCTATTATTGGGTCGAAATTGCTACAAGTGACAGGATAAATCTAGATCAGACTACACTTAGTTTGATCATGATCTTCACTATCCACTATGTATTGTTCTTCTGGAGGGAAAAAAATCTTGAAATCATAATTCTTTTGGGTCTTTCTTTTGGACAGAACATGTCTGATTTGTTTATTTGATGCCATAAAGGTTAAATTTAATTGGGTGGTCTTTTCTTTCATCCAGATTTTCTGTTTTCTGCAAGAAAAATGTGTCATGGAGGATGGTTCATGTGTTTCTGCAGAGGAACCTGATTGTATAAAAGACGAAAGTGTAAGTTTTACTTCCCTAGTACAATGGCAAACAACCCAATGTTTTATCAACCCCAAGGAAGAAGACTTTTGAAAATATTGTTGGGAAAGGAGGACATGGTGGTGGTCAGCATTTAGTGGGAAAAGGAGAAAATGGTGGTAGCTAGCATTTTATCCTTTTCTCACAATGTTTTCTACCCTCTCAGAGAACTTCAGCTCATTTATACCAATTTCAAATTTGTCTTCTGCAGATGCTTTGAGTTTTGAGAAGTCTAAAGTTTGTCGTTCGGAAAAGGGTTAATTCCTTTACCCTATAGCAAACAACCACCAAGAGCAAGGCTCTTGAAAACATTGTGAGAAAAGGAGAAAATGTTGGTTTATAATACACTAAACATCACTTCATGTTATACAAAATTTTACATTGATGTTCTTATAGTTGTCTACTGTAAAATTAACTGAGCCATTCTCTGTGAAAAGGGGCTTAATGCAATTGCAGAAAGTATTGACCCAGGTCAGCCTGCGCAGTCAGTGCAGGCTGACCTTCACTGAAACTTTTTGCTGTTGGTCAATTTTTTGTATGTCCAAGGACCAGTCTACCTTATGATAGAATCGGTTGTTAGACATAGTGGATTTTATGGATCCCTAATTATGTGATGTTTTGCTTAGTATGATGCATCACAGAGATGCATTAAGCTCCCTTTTGCCAGAGGATGGCTGTATTATTTATGAGTCTCAAGGAGTCCTAAGTAAATGTAACTTAGATAAAATTTGCAGAAAGTTAAGGCCAAAATCTGACTGCACATTCTGTGTAGCAGAATCACGGATTTACATTGTTCAGCATTTCAAGGTATTCTTGTCATAACATCCTTGAAATTACAAATTGAGGGTTATTTTTGACTAGATTTCTGTTTGAGATGTTCACTTTATTTATTTGGTACTGCAAAAGTACAAGAAACAACAATATGCCTAAGTATCTAATCATACCAAGAAAAATAATGTTCAAATCATTCATGGCAAGAAGTTGTATTTACTACTTTTTGAAAGAACATTGTTTATGGCTTGATGTTGTGTTTACTGTCTTTTGCAAGAACACAAACAGAGTATCTTAAAATAGAAGGGACAGTTTACTTGTAATAAAACTGGATTTCCTTTCTTTGAAATCTGACATTTTCCTTTGTGCTTCATGAATTTATTATATTAACATACAGAGGACCAGTGTCATAACTAAGAATTGCTTTTGTGAATAGTGTAGATCTAGACCAGAATGCACAGAAGATGCAGCCTGCTTTTGGGCCTACACAACCGTTTGTGAAATATTCAAATGAAAAGAACCTTCAATTTGAAATATCTCGTACTTTTTCAAAAGCCAAAACATGTCATTGTTATTCCACCTTTTACCAAACAATCCGTTATCCTCACAGTGTTTAACCCTTTGCCACACAATGCCAACTTTTAACAACCCTGAGGAAGAAGCTTTTTGAAAACGCTGTGGGAAAAGGAGAAAATGCTGGTAACCAGTATTTTCTCCATGTCCCACAATGTTTTCTACCCTATCAAAGAAAAATTGCATCATTTTAGCCACATTGAAATTGTCGTCTGCAAATGCTTTAAATTTGGATGGGTCTAAAATGTCGTGTGGTAAAGGGTTAAACAACCCAAAAGAAAAAAGGGTTTTGGGAACATTGTTAGAAAAGGAGAAAATGCAGATAGCAAAGATCCTTTGTTTAAATGACCCTAAAGAGAAAGGATTTTTGAAAGCATTGTGGGAAAAGGAGAAAATGCTGGTAACCAGCATTTTCTCTTTTTCCCACAATGTATTTTACTCTTTTAAAGACAAATTCCATAATTTGAGACACATTTATTTTGTCGTCTGCAATTGCTTTCAATTTAGAAAAGTCTAAAGTGTTGCAGTCTGATCAAGTGTTAACCCTATACCAAAGAACAAATTATAGCTTTGTCCAAATTGAAAGCATTTGCTGTCTATGAATTAAATGTTACTTAAAACATGAAATCTGTCTTTCATACGGTAGAAAACATTGTGGGAAAAGAAAAAAATGCTGGTTACAAAGCATTTTCTTCTTTTCCCACAAAGTTTTCAAAATCTTTTTTTTACGGTCATTGAAAGTCAGGATTGTGTGGAAAAGGGTTAAATCAGTTTTGGTGCGCTAGGGATTGTTACTAGTTATACAATGTTAAAAAGAAAATAACATGGTTTGTAAGGCACAACTAGACTGACAATAGATTACAATTCTTTCAGGGTAAATGTATATCAGATGATTTCCACTGCACTGCAATTGGTTTGTGTGCCTTCATTCAAGGTAAAATACATGTTTTCGGCCCTCTTAATTAACAAGCCAAGGCTAGAAGAGCTCATGTCATTGCATAGTTTTTGTCATCCTTCCATGAGTCTGTTTCTTTTTGTTACGTGATGAAGTCTGGATTTGTAGTTGGATTTTTGTGAAGCTCACATACTGTCAGTTTACGTTACATGACATTTCGTGGAAAGGGTGTTTGGTTGAAATCCTCATGTTTTAAAATACCCATTGCTAAATTCCTAGATCTATGTCATGAAAAGCTCTGTCTGGGAGGAAGATTTGAGCCACAATTCTTCTGTGTCAGGGTAAGGGTAAGGGTCAAGGCTAGGGATCATTTTCTACGAAATGTCTTGGGTCCGTCGTTTTTTTTTGGAATTACTGAAGGTAAAAAGATGTGCTTTTTAGCTTTTTGGGGGCAAAAGCCATCCTTCCATGAGTCAGTTTCTTTTTGTTTACATATTGAAGTCCACATTTGTAGTTGGACTTTCTTGAAGCTGACAGTTTGTTTATAATTCAGCCATGCTCTGTGGAAAGCGGGCTTAATGCATCTATGTAATGCATGATACCAAGCAAGCAATCACATAATTAATCATGGATCCATAATAGCTACTTTTTTAACAACTAACTGAATTATGAGGTAGACTGGTCCCTTGACAGGTAGAAAATTGACCAATAGCAAAAAGTCTCCGCCCAGGTTAGCTTGCAAGTACTCCACAGGCTGACTTTGGTTGATACTTTTCACAAATGCCTTATGCCCCCTTTTCACAGAGCTTGGCTCAGTTATAATCCATTGCTTAATCTTTTACCGCAAAGCAAAATTTTAGACTTTACCAAGTTGAAAGCATTCAAAGACAACAATTCACATATACCTCAAAAGATGATTGTTATTGGACCGACTGTCTAATAACAGATTGTCATCTTCACAATAATTTCCATACTTTTAAATGGTATGATTTAAATTTAAATGCATTTTAATACCAACTTTGTTTACTTTAGGCAGCTATTGTTACTTTGAAATTTTATGACGGACTGTTGGGAGAGAATGTGAATTTCTGTGATACCTTTTTCCTGGAATATGATGCAGAGATCAGTTGATGCAATTCAGCACAGAAGTCAGAAAAAAAAACATTGGACTTAGCAGCATGTAGAAATTCCACGATAAATCCATTTAATCAGTGTATCTAAACAAACACTATACTTATTGACACCCTGCCCCCCCCCCCCCATGTCAAGAATTTGTCTATGAAAGGGTAGATAACATGTCTGGAAAAGGAGAAAGTGCTGGTTTCCTACAGTGTTTTTCAATTTTTTTCATCTGGGTAATTAAAACTTTTGATTTTTTGAATTTACTCTTTACCTAAGGCCAAGTTTTATGATATACCAAATTTGAAAAATTCTCGTGAAAGGGTTCAAAACATTGTGGGAAAAGGAGAAAATGCTGGTTACAAGCATTTTCCCTTTTCCTGTAATCTTTTCAAAAGTTTTTTCTAACCCTTTACCACACAATCCTGACTCTTGACAAAGCTGAGGAAGAAGCCTTTTGAAAACATTTTGGGAAAAGGAGAAAATGCTGGTAACCAGCATTTTCTCCTTTTCCCACAATGTTTTCTTCTCTATCAAGGACAAATGTTGTCATTTTAGCCACCTTTGTCGTCTGCCACTTCTTTCAATTAGGACCAGTCTAAATTAATTGTCATTTGGTAAAGGATTAACTTAGGGTCATGAAAACTTGGGATTATTTGGTCAAGGACCAACCAATCAAAATGAGACAAGAGACAATCCATGTGAGCTTGTTCTTTCCTGTCAGTATAATTGAAAGTATTTGCAGGCAGCACAATAAATATGGCTGAAAATTTGAAATTTACTTTAAGAAGGATAGAAAACATTGTGCAAAATGGAGAAATTGTTGATTACCAACATTTTCTTTTTTACACAAGGTTTTCAAAAGTCTTCTTCTCTTGGGTTTTTTAAAGTCAGGGTCGTTTGGTAAAGGGTTAACTCTTTACCACAAAATCCCGACTTTTAACGACCCTGAGAAAGAAGCCTTTTGAAAACATTGTGGGAAAGGGAGAAAATGCTGGTAAGGAAAGGGAGAAAATGCTGGTAACCAGCATTTTCTCCTTTTCCCACAATGTTTTCTACCTTTCCCAAAACAAATTTCAAATTTTCAGTCACATTTATTTTGTCATCTGCAAATGCTTTCAATTTGGACCAGTCTAAAATTTATCTGTGTGGTAAAGGGCTCATGAAGGCCTGATAAGCAGTAACAAGTGAGTGAAATGACCATTCTTTTATTACAATAGTTTATGACCAGTTTTTTTCCACAAGGATGTAATTACTTATATCTGAATGATATTAATTGGTCTTTTTCTTTGAACAGCCACCATAACAACAGATGTGACCTTTGGCTACCCTGATATAGATGCATTGGTCAATGTTAACACGGATGTATTGATGACAGAAGGTGGAATATTGCAGGTTGACTACATCCATATATCCCCAGGTAGAGTCTTTTAATTCTACTGTGTAGGCTATTAAATTGACATTTCTGCCGATTTTGATTGACAGTTCATATCAGCCAATCAAACGCAGTATAGCGCATCATATAAACAAAAGGGTCAGGCAAAGTTACAGCCTATACTATTGATAGACAATGTAATTCTTTTCTTTTCGTTTGAGCCAAAGAAGGTTGGATTACAGATTAACCCTTTCCCAAACGACAAATTTTGGACTGGTCCAAATTGAAAGAGTTTGCAGACGACAATTTTAAATTTGATGAAAATGGCAGAAAGTTATCAAAAAGGGTAGAAAACACTGTGGGAAAAGGAGAAATTGCTCGTTACGAGCAATTTCTCTTTTTCCCACAGTGTTTTCAAAAGACTTGTACTGCAGACACGTGAAAACCAGGGCTTGTTTGGGAAAGGGTTAATTATTTCAAAATGGATTAAAGTTGCAGATAAGAATTATATGGTAAGGTAATTGTTACATAATATACGCTGAACAGAAAACTTAATTTATTAATTCAAAAAACCTATATCCACGTAAACAATGCTGGTAGATTTAACCAGGATTCCGAAAAACCAGCCTCTCTGTTTCTTTTTTTCTTAATCTTTCGAGAAAGAGAGAATGATTATTTAATGTTAAACTACCTATTGAAATCTAACTCAACAAACATCTTTCATATTCCAAGCATTACTCGTAGACAGTCATAATCGTTGTACGAAACGAGCAACAGGAAGAAGTATTTTTTATTGCCAGCCACACAGCATCCTATTTCATAAATAAGTTGCCATTGCGAACATCAGATATTCTTTGATTCTTGTTGTGATACTTTAGGGAGCATTCATATTGTATTTCTGTTTCATTAAGACGATTTCATCTGACTGTTTGGCCTGGTTCGACCGATTGTTTGTTTTCCCCATGATCGTCGCATAATTGATAAATGCATGTCCATTCAAAATCAGTATAATCCTTATAACCACCTCAAGTGACCAAACATTCCCCCAATTTGAAAATTTTTACAACATACATCTGTTGAAATACGACAAACCACTTTCTTGATTGATTACTTACAATAACACTTGTTGATTTCCACTCAAACAGGTATAGGGATTGTATATTATACGATTCCTGACAGATATTAGAGGTGTTAAGTAAATCTTTACCAGACAAAAAACATTTGATTCTTCAATTTTGAAAACATTTGCTTTTGAGAAATTAAACATTGCTCCAATGATGAGGTTTGTGCTAAAAGGGGAAAAGAGAAAAGTTTTCAAGTCTCCTCCTTCTCTTGTTATTTAAAGCACGGATTATGAGGTAAAGGGTTAAATAGTGAGTCCTTTTCTTATCCTGTTTATTGTCAAAGTGACGTTATATACAGTACATGCAGAATGTCTTAAAAACTTATGCCCCTTTTCCCTATTACTAATTATAGATGTTGCTGACAGCAATTTGCTGACATCTGTGAGACCGAACACGGAATTACAAACATATTTGTGCTATTTTTACTTCTCCGTTTCTTATATGACATTATTCAAAATATTTTTTCTTGTTACGTAGCTGATTTAGTTTGAACTGATAAAAAAAATGGGAAAAAAGCTTTGGTTGCTTCATATAGAGTGAAACATAAGCTAGAATTAAACTGAAATAAACATGCTTTCTCTATGTAATCAATGCCATTTTCTGGTTTGTTTGTCGGGCATAGCGACCAAAATACCGCGTTACTAAGGTGGGCGTACCAAACTTACGTTTTCAGAAAGGTCAATTGACAAGAGTTGCATATTTCACATACAAATGCTTCCAATGTGGATCTAAGGTCTAAAATTCTGTTATCTGATGTAGTTTAACAACTGATCAACTGGTGAGATAGAATGGCCCATGAACATGCAGAAAATTCTCAAATAGTAAGAAGTTTCAACCCATGTCAGCCTGCATTGGCTGCGCAGGCTGACATGGGTTGATACGTTTTGAAGATGCATTAAATCCCCTTTTCACAAAGCATGGCTCAGATATTTTTCATTGGGTATTCCTTGAAAGTACAGTACTTTTGATCACTACTGTCATATAAATGTTACTTGTGAAAGCATTGGTCCATACTTATCTTTGAAAGATGAAGTTAACCCTATCCCAAACAAGCCCTGGTTTTCACGTGTTTGCAGTACAAGTCTTTTGAAAACACTCTGGGAAAAGGAGAAGTTGCTTGTTACCAGCAATTTCTCCTTTTTCCTACAGTGTTTTCTACCCTTTTTGAGAACTTTCTGCTATTTTCATTAAATTTAAAATTGTCGTCTGCAAACTCTTTCAATTTGGACCAGTCAAAATTTGTCGTTTGGGAAAGGGTTAAAACATGAACTGTCACAATTGAATTACTCATATAGTAATGAAAGGGTATCAAACTAGCAAAATATTCACAGCAAAGGCTGCTAGAATGTGTTGTATAATGAAAATGGATGCTTCTTTTGTGAAATGCTAGTTATAATTACCGCTTACCACACAATCCTGTGTTTCTGAGGTAAAAGACATTGGAAAACATTGTGAGAAAAGGAGAAAATGCTGTAAATTTGCATGTTTTGTGCAGTCTAATCTTGATCCACACTGTCCACAGAATAATCACGAGTCGCTTTTAGCAGCCTAATATTTGACACAGTGTTTACAAAAGTTGCCTACCATCAATGGATCAGATGCGTGTTACTTGAGTGTTTTGAACAGTCTGATACAGGAACTGTACAGATATAGCTTTTTATGGAAAAATGTGACAAGTATGTGCTCCCTTTACTCCAATGTTTTTCCCACTGTTGAAAAATAATATTTTCCTTCCCATCAAATGTTTATCCCGAGTTGTTTAACCCTTTAACACGCAATCCTGTGCTTTAACAACCCTGAGGAGGAAGGCTTTTGAAAACATTATGGGAATAATAGAAAATGCTGGTAACTAGCATTTTCTTTTCCTTTCCATAATGTGTTCATTCTGCCCCTTCAAAAATAAATCCCATGACTTAAGCAACATATATTTGAGTAGCACTCTGGTAAAAGGGGGTTTAATGCATCTCTGTAATGCTAGCAATTCATCACATAATTATGGATCCATAACATCAATTTTATCCAACAACCAACAGTAATGCAGTAGAATGGTCCTTGGAAATGCAAAAAAAATTACAAACTATGAAATAGAGAAAAGTTTCGACCTTTGTCAGCCTGCATCGACTGTGTAAACTGACATGGGTTGACTTTTTTTTTTTTAATGTATAAGAAGAATTTAGTCCCCTTTTCACAGAGCATGAATCATTTTATTGTTTGTAAATGCTTTTAATTTGCACAATGCCCAAAATTTTGTTGTGTGACAAAGGGTTAATTGTTTTTTGTCCATGTCTAGATTAGGCCTATACAGTGATAAGTTGATCTGCTTTCAGGTTCGAATGAAATCAACATTAGATCATCTGACCAGAGTCTGTTGACACAGGTTCCCTGGTTAATTAATGTTGGCAGATTCCCGTTAGACATGTATGGAACCACGTTACCTGTTAAAGAGTACAAAATCTGGAATGAGCATACCTATGAAGGTATGTAGTCTATTTTAATCCTTTACCAAACATAAACAATCTTCAGTTTTAGTTTTGGACCCTGAGGAAGAAGTCTTTTAAAAAGATTGTGAAAAAATGAGAAAATGCTTGTAACCAGCATTTTCTCCTTTTACCAAATGGTTTTCTTCCTTGTCAGAGAACTTTTCTTCATTTTCACTATTGTTATTTGCAGATGCTTTCATTGCTGAAGAGTGTAAAATTTGTTTGTTTATGAGAGGGTTATAGAGAATACGTACATAGTGTTGTCGTATATCAAAAATATCTAACGAAGTTGGGAAAATTGACAATTGTCGGGCCTTGGCGAAACAATTATCAATTCTCACAACTTAGTTAGATATTTTTGATCTGCGACAACACCATGTATGTATTCTTCTTACCTTTTGACGTCTAATTTATACTCATTGTGAAAAAGATGTGAAAGATGTTGCTGACAAATACATGTTGAAAGTTCATTTATATCGAAACTCCCATTTTAAAATTGTATTACCCACATATATAGTACTTTATCGTAGAAATTAAACGTCGGAAAATTGTGAATGAGATCGCTTCGGATTGTTCTATTTGAGAAGATGCAGTAAACAAGCATTTAAATGACGTCACGGACAGGAATTATGTAGCAAATTATCGGAAAGTAGCGCTTGTGCTATGACATCGTTCTTTTTTTGTGAGCTTTCTGTAGTAACTGTTACCATTTTTTTCAATGTATTTCATTCATAAATGGTGATGGGGGCGGAGTCACTGGAAATTACTGTTCTATAAATATCTGTGGTATATAATAAATCTATAAATATCCGTTGTGTATCAAAAAAAAAAAATATAGCATGGGTGTTATTGCATGGATATCCAGTTAGTTAAAAGATAACATTCTTTATTTTCTACAGTCATTTTAGCTTGGCTGTTTTTGAAGGAAACATGAAGGTTATTTTGTCGTAGAACTGGTGTCCCATGTCATCATCTGCATTGTCATCCTGCAAAAACTTTGACATTTTATAATCTCATTACTGAAGATATTTCCACAAACAAGGACTAGCTGTTAAATATGAAAAGAGCAACCTGTACAACAGGGGCAGGTAACCATCAAAATATTTTGAAATAGCAATGCCCTGTTTTCACTGCAAATTAACCATTTTCTAATAATTTTCACTATCATTACTGAAAATATTTACTTCAAACTTTGATAAGTTGTTTGCTATCAAAAGGGAAACCAATACCAGTACAGCAGATATCCTTCAAACTATTTTTGACACAATTATGCCCTGTTTTCTACATAGCATTGTCACCATCTTTAAAGGCAACTACAGCTGAGCATTGGCTCTGGCATATGATTCTCTTGTTATGTGTTGCAGCAGGCATTGCTTATTACAAGCAATTCCTATTTTGTACCACAAGGAAGAAAGCTTTCGAAAACATTGTGAAAAAGGAGAAAATGATGGTAACCAGCAATTTGGACATTGACTTACTACTGTTTTCAATGAATTTGATTTTAACCCTTACAGCACTGAGCATAACAGAACATGCAGTCTGATCTTTGATCAACACTGTTGACTACTATTTGTCATGTTCAGACCAAAAGAAAAACTTCAACTTGAAATATTATCTGAGGATTTTTCTTTTCTTATTTGAAAAGTTCCATTTCATGTACTCTTTACTTCACAATCCCAAGTTTTAATGACCTTGAGGAAGAACACTTTTGAAAACATTGTGGAAAAAAGAGAAAATGCTGGTAACCAGACATTGCTCTGTTTCACCACAATTCTTCTACCCTTTCAAAACTAGAAGGCTCTGAAGGGCCTGAATATGCTCTACTGGCAGGGAATTAAATCTTGCTTTTATGCTAGCATACATTATGAATTCATGATGCAAAAAGACAAACAAGAAATGAAATCTTTCTACTTGAAATGGCTACTTTTCTCATACTGTTTGTTGGATTTCTTTCAAAATCAATTAGGTTGAAGCTATTGATAAGATTTACAAAGTCTGCAGGTTTCATTAGCATAACAATAGTTGAAATAAACCAATCCATTCTGCAAACATGATTCAAAAAGGAAACAGCACAGTTTTAAGGCTGAAATTATTATCAGTTTATATTATCTTGTAGAAAGCAACATATGATTGAATGGTCTGACCATGAACATTCAATTACACCTGACTTGGCAGTTTCAGTATTTGAGTATGCATGATCTAGGAGAGATCCAGAGGATTCAAGCTGTTGATGAGACAAAACAACTGGGTGAATTTCACAAAAATCTGATTACAAATGCAGACTTTATCATGTAAACAAGAATTGGAAATTTTCAACATGAAATGGCTACTTTTCCCACATTGTTTCTTCGATTTTTTTTTTCAAAATCAATAGGGTTGAAGCTACTGATGAGATAAACAAACTGTGTGATTTTCATGAAAATCTGACCAGAAATACAGACTTTATTGCGTAAACAAGAACAGAAAATTTAAATTTTCAACTTTAAATGGCTACTTTTCCCATACTATTTGTTGGATTTTTTTCAAAGTCGATAGGGTTGAAGCTATTGATGAAATAAACAAACTGTGCAAGTTTCACGAAAATCTGAAGTTATTTGCAGACTTCATCGCGTAAACAAGAACTGGAAATTTTCAACTTGAAATGGCTACTTTTCCCATAATGTTTGTTGGATTTTTTTCAAATTCAATAGGGTTGAAGCTATTGATGAGATAAACAAACTGTGCAAGTTTCATGAAAATCCGGCAACAAATGCAGACTTTATCGCGTAAACAAGAAAAAGACTAACGGACGGACAGACGGACAGACGGACGGACGGACGGACGGACGACGGAAACCCCGCCATGACATAAGCTCTGCTGGCTTTCAGCCAGTAGAGCTAAAAAAAAATCATCATTGGCACCATGTTTGGTTTGTTGTCTGCAAATGCTTTCAATTTTGACAAGTCTAGAATTTTGTTGTTCAGTGAAGAGGCTATCCAGTTCTCCAAAGGCCAAATGTGAGCTTTTTGTTACTTCAACATTTGGTCATTGACAAGCGACTTTCATCAGGTTTTAATAGCTTTTTATTTTAATCAATGTCTTTTAGGAGAACACAAAATCTATTACCATGGAAACTGGGTAGACTATGTATCTCCAGTTCATTGTCATAAAGGACAGGTAAGGTTTTAGTCATAATGTTATCAGAACAGAAAATTTCTATACTTCAATTTCATCAATTTTTAGCTCACCTGAGCACAAAGTGCTCATGGTTAGCTATTGTGATCGTGCTGTGTCCAGCATCCGTTGTGCGGCGTGTGTCGTCAACTTTTTACCTTGTGTACGCTCTAGAGGCCACATTTTCAGTCCGTTCCTCATGAAACTTGGTCAGAATGTTTGCCTTGATAAAATCTCAGACAAGTTTGAAATTGGGTACTGTGAGGTCAAAAACTAGGCCACCAGGTCAAATCTAAGAAAAACCTTGTGTGTGCTCTAGAGGCCACATTTTCAGTCATTGTGAAACTTAGTCAGAATGTTTGTCTTGCTAAAATCTTGGAAGAGCTTGAAATTGGGTTATGTGGGGTCAAAAACTAGGTCACTAGGTCAAATCTTTGAAAAACCTTGTGTGCAGTCCAGAGGCCACATTTTCAGTCCCATACTAATGAAACGTGGTCAGAATCTTTATCTTGATGATATCTTGAAAGAGTTTGAAACTGGGTCAGCTCAGTTCAAAAACTAGGTCACCAGGTCAAATCTTCGAAAAACCTTGTGTGCGCTCTTGAGGACACATTTTCAGTCCGATACTCATGAAACTTAGTCAGAATGTTTGTCTTGATAAAATATCGGACAAATTTGAAATTGGGTCATGTGGGATCAAAAACTAGGTCACTAGGTCAAATTTTAGAAAAAAAACTTTTGTGCACTCTAGAGGCCACATTTACAGTCAGATACTTGTGAAACTCAGTCAGAATGTTTGTTTTGATAAATTCTGGGATGAGTTTGAAATTGGGTCATGTGGGGTCAAAAACTAGGTCACTAGGTCAGATCTTCGAAAAACCTTGTGTGCACTCCAGAGGTCACATTTTCAGTCCTATACTAATGAAACTTGGTCAGAATCTTTGTCTTGATGATATCTTGGAAAAGTTTGAAACTGGGTCAGCTCAATTCAAAAACTAGGTCACCAGGTCAAATCTTAGAAAAACCTTGTGTGTGCTCTAGAGGCCACATTTTCAGTCCAATACTCATGAAACTTGGTCAGAATGTTTGTCTTGATAAACTCTCGGATGAGTTTGAAATTGGGTCATGTGGGGTCAAAAACTAGGTCACTATGTCAAATCTTAGAAAAACCTTGTATGCACTCCAGATGCCACATTTTAAGTCCCCATGCTAATGAAACTTGGTCAGAATCTTTGTCTTGATGATATCTTGGAAGAGTTTGAAACTGGGCCACCTCAGTTAAAAAACTAGTTCAACAGGTTAAATCTTAGAAAAACCTTGTGTGCGCTCTAGAGGACACATTTTCAGTCCTACACTCATGAAACTTGGTCAGGATGTTTGTCTTGATAAACTGTCGGATGTTTTTGAAATTGGGTCATGTGGGGTCAAAAACTAGGTCACTGGGTCAAATTAAAGTAATACCTTGTGGGCACTCTAGAGGCCACATTGTTTGCTCAATTGACTTGAAAATTGTTCAGAATCTTTGTCTTGATCAAATCTCAGATGAGTTCTAATTTGGGTTACCTGGGGTCATAAACTAGGTCATTAGGTCAACTTACAGAAATTCCTTCTGGGCACTCTAGAAGCCACAATTCTTACTCTATTGACCTGAAAATTGATCAGCATGTTTGTCTTGATAAAATCTTGGATGAGTTCAAAATTGGGTCACATAAGAAATACCTTGTTGGCACTCTAGAGGCCACAATTCTAGCTAAATTGACCTGAAAATTGGTCTACATATTTGACTTGATGATATCTTGGATCAATTAGAAATTGGGTCTGTAGGTCAAATTAAAGAAATGTATTGTGGGCACTGTAGAGGTCACAAATTTTGCTCAACTGACCTGAAAATTTGTCAGCATGTTTGACTTGATGATATCTTGAATGGATTTGAAATTGGGTCACATAGGGTCATAATCTAGGTCACTAGGTCAAATTACAGAAATACCTTGCGGGCACTCTAGAGGCGGTAATTCTTGCCCAATTCACTTGAACCTTGGTCAACAAGTTTGTTTTAATATCTCGGATGAGTTTGAAATATGGTCTCATAGAGTCATAAACTAGGTCACTTGGTCAAATTGAAGAAATACATTTTAGACACTCAAGAGGCCACATTTTCAGCTCAATTGACCTGACAATTGATCAGAATGTTTGTCTTAATAATATCTCAGATGAGTTTTAAATAGGGTCATTATGACCCTGGAGTGAAATTTTGCCTATTGACTCAGGTGAGCGATCCAGGGCCATCATGGCACTCTTGTAATGTTCAAGCACCAGCTTGTAGAAACATTTTTCAAAGAGTGTATTTTGGGTTTAAGATCTTGACAGCTTTTAGTTGATAAGCTTTTCTAATGATTTCCACTCTTTCAGGGATAGTTCCAATCATTTTAGACCTGTCCATATTGAGAGCATTTGCAGACAACTTATATTAAACCTGAATTCAGAATGGTTGATGAGTATGGCTCTTATTATTTGCAGAAGTTCTGTTTCTTCACTGGACAATGTGTAGATGACAAAGCTGACATGGACGGAACCTGCCCTTGCCCCTTAGGACAGGTGATAAAAAATATGTAACTCTTATCTTGCAATACATAACTATACATGCTGAAATGCATTAACTCTTTACCAAATGACAAAATTTTAGACTTGTCCATATTGAGAGCAAATTTTGCAGATTACAAAGTTAAAAAACAACAACAAACTTTTTTCAGTTTAGATTAAAAAACCTAGAAGGTGTGCAATTTCAGTTTGATTGCTTTAGCCCAGAAATTATTCTCAGCAAAGGAGGCAATGTAGGTCAAAGATCGGACTGCATATTTTTTACAGATCTTGATTTACTACAGTCTCAGGGGCAAGTATAGTTGTGAAAACCACTTCAAAGGTTGATACATTAAACTGCACTGGGATATTTCAGTTTTCACTCTATTTTATTTTACTTTCAGCACAGCAATAAATTATGATTATATTGTGGTAAAATGGAGAAATTGCTTCTAATCATAAATGTATTAATTTCAGCTTCTGTGTCTTTCAACTTTATTAACCCTTTGCCAGGTGACATAATTGTAGCCTAGTCCAAACTGAAAGCATTTGCAGATGACAATTTCAATGAGGCGCAAATGGTGAATTTTTTTCTTGGATTCAGTCGTAAACATTGTTGGAAAAGGAGAAAATGCTGGTTACCAGCATTTCTCCTTTTCTCACAATGTTTTCCAAAGGCTACTTTCCCAGGGTCGGTAAAAGGCATCATTGTGTGGTAAAGGGTTAAAGAAATCTGTATGTTTGCAACTGTTTCAGGTGAAATGTTATTCTGATAATACCGGAGTGTGCAAGTGGAGTCACAAATGCTTCTACAAGCAAGGTAGGTTGATACTGTTGCACAGTGGACAAGCCATGCACAATAGACGAAAAACAAATGTAAATCAACACATCTTTAGCTTGACTTTTTTCAGGAAAACTAAATAGGAACTCATATAGACGTAACCATTTACCAAACAATCTTGGGTTTTAATGACCTACAGGAAGAAGCATTTTAATAACATTGTAGGTTTGCTGTTAACCAGCATTTTCTCCTTTTCCAACAATATCTTATATCCTGTCAAAGACAAGTGTCATCATTTGACTCCCATTTGATTTGTCATCACCAAATGCTTTCAACTGGCAAAATCTTGTCATTTAGTAAGGAGTAATAGCATAGATGCCTTGGAAAGTCTGGAGCTAGTGGAAACATGTATTGGAATTTGTGAAGTTGAGGCTTAACAATAAAGAACCAGCTAAACAAATGGCTAGACAATAGCCTGGGTGTTTTCAAAAGAAAATGTTGAGTTACTGCCATAGTCTTGTCGACTCCTCTGCATTGTTATCATCGCTGCGGTGCAAAAACTTTGAATTTTTATAATATCTCCAGTATTACTGAGGGTATTTAGTTCAAACTTGGACAGGTTGTTAACTATCAAAAGCAGAACACATACAACAAGGGCAGATAACCATCATAGTATTTTTGACACGGTTATGTCCCTGTTTCGAATTAGAATTCTCACTAAAAATCAAGCGACTGCAGCAGAACATTGGCACCTGTATGCAGTCCTCTTATGTTAGGATTTTGTAGTCAACATGGAACTTTCTGTCATATTTTTTATTTCATGTCAGGATTTTGTGGACAAAATGGAAAACTTCCTGTCTTGTCTTTGATCTGATGTCATGATTTTGTGTACAACTTCCTGTCATATCTTTGATTTCAATTTTATTTATTAATTATGTCAGGATACTTTTTGTGACATTAACTCTGCCTTGACATTATAATATCAGGGTTTCACTGGGACAAGTTAACCTTTTACCACACAATCCAAGTTGTAACGACCCTGATAAAGAAAGCTTTTGAAAACATTGGTAACCAGCATTCTCTTCTTTTTCCACTGTGCTTTCTTTCCCATCAAAGACAAGAATTATCATTTGAGCTACATTCAATTTGTCGTCAGCAAATGCTTCACACTTGACAGAATACAAAATTTTGTTGTTTAGTAAAGAGTTACTTTACTACCATCTTGTTTTTTATTATCTCTTTACCAAAGGACAAATACTTAGACTGGTTCAGATTGAAAGTAACTTTTGCAGATGACAAATCAAATGTGTCATAAATGATGGACTTTGTCTGAAAATTTAGGAAACATTGTGGGAAAAGGAGAAAACGCTTGTCACCAGCATTTTCTTCTTTCTCTTAGATGTTTTCAAAAGCTGTCTCTCTCAGGGTTGTTAAAATTCAGGATTGTATGGTCAATACAGACCTTCAAGGAATTTTCAGCTCGGCAATTTTCAGAAAAAACATCAGGGTCCGTATTCACCAACCATTCTTAAAAATAATTCTTAGTCTCATTCTCAAGGATTTTCTACATTTGAAAGTAACACAATTTCTAATTGGCTAAATCATTCAGTTTAGCCAATTCTGTTTAGCCTATCAGAAGTTGTGTTACTTTCAAATATAGAAAATTCTGAAGAATTAGCCTAAGAATGTTCGAAAGAATGGTTTGTGAATACACTGACCCTGGGTATTGTCACAGCCCTGTTGTCATCTCTGCGATGTCACCATGCAAAAGCTTTCACATTTTCTCATATCTTTCATTGTTGAAGTTATTCACTTTAAACTTGGACTACTTGGTCACTGATCAGAAAGGTAACCCATACCAGAAAGGCAGGTAACTGTTAAAAATAGTTAAACCCCTTTATGAATGAGATTTTTCACCTGAAAGCAACTTTAGCCAAGCATTAGTACCTGTAATGCAGCTTTCTTAAATTTCATGATTACAGAATTTTGAGGGAATTTCTATTTTCTTTATTCATATTAATCAGTTCCTACCTTTGCTGAATGAATATTTCACAGCTTTACTGAAGATTGATGGAGATTTTGATGTGGTTGTTGAATACAGCAACATGCTTGTCAATGAGAACCGTGAACTACTGAAGACATCTGGTATATTACGGCAGTTGGACTATATGTTCATGTATCCAGGTGAGTATTCACTCCTTTTTGTGTGTTCTGAGTAATTATGATACCACATCTAAATATTGCACATTTATGCCTTCAAAGATTGGTTCCGGAGACTGAAACTTTGTATATCTGTTGGAGGTGAATACTTTGAGGGAACAAAATAAAAATTTCAGTGAAACCTATGAAGAATCAAATTTTAGGTGCTTAGATGCATTCATATTTGAACACCCCTCGAATTATAGAATATTTGTTAATACTGAAATTAAAAAAAAAAAACAACTACAAAATTTCAGAACTTTCCAAATTAAAAGCATTCACAGAAAAAAAAAATAATGTGACTCAAATCATAATATTTGTTTTTAAAATGGTAGGAAATATTGTCTGGAAAAGAGAAAGGCTGACATGGGTGGAATCTTTTTGCTATTTGTAAGTTTTCTGCATGTCCAAGGACCTGTCTACCTCATGATTAACCCTTTACCACACAATCCCGACTTTTAACAACCCTGAAGGAGAAGCCTTTTGAAAACATGTTAGGAAAAGGAGAAAATGCTGGTAACCAGCATTTTCTCCTTTTCCAACAATGTTTTCTTTCCTTCCCTAAACATATTTCAATTTTTGAGTCACATTTATAGTGTCGTCTCCAACAGCTTTGAATTTGGACGGGTCTAAAATTTTGTTGTTTGGTAAAGAGTTAAGTCAGTTGCTTGACTGGATTTTATAGATCCATAATTATGTGGTGACCTGCTTGGTATACTGCTTTACCAAGATGCATTGAACCCTGGTTTTCCCAGAGAACATGATTAATATGAAATATTACAACAGTCTGCATTTTTGCGTGGTCGGATCATGTCGAGTTGTGTGTGTAGAGATGCGTATCGGATGAGACCGAAGGTCAGATCTGATGCGCATCTCTTTACACACGCAACAAGACATGATCCGACCATGCAGAAATGCAGACTGTTGTAATATTCCTTTTATTATATACCTCATCACTATATCTGTAAAGAAACATCACAAAATCAATATGTATAACCGAAAAATCAAAGAACTACAATTTTATTGTAAACGTGTACAATATTTATGAATGGCAGATGAATATATGCAGACAAGTCTGCATAGATCAGTATGCATTTAAAAATGGCGGTTGCTGTGTTCAAGCCACTTCAAGAGAAAACTGCGGCTTAAAAGCTATTTCTTAAACATTGAAAAGGTAGTCAGAGATTATTATTCACTGTCACTGTCAAGAATGTTACATTTCTTTTTCGTGTTAATGCAGGAAGCGAGTCAAGCTTGTGATTATTAATTGTGATGCTGAAGTTCACGAGTGTACTGTACAATAGCACTGGAAATACCCTTTCGAAACAACACATATTTATGTAATGGGTATTGATATCAGACAAAATCAACTTCTGCATAAAAACAATTTTTGAAAAATGAAGATGACACTCAAAGTATCTACAAATTTACTTAAATATAGTTTTCTTGCTTTGTTATGCGAGGAATTTTGCTGAAAGTCCGGAACGTTATTACTACTTAATTATAAGTAGATCTAGTCTGTGTGTACTCGATTATGCTCTACACACGATACTAGGCTGATATGGAAAAATTTTCCGTCAAGTTGTATTTGTAAGTTAGATAATGCTCGTATCTTACTCATATCATATATAGGTATATAATAAATTTATGTATTAACTTTGTAGATTCAGGATCCATCATGATCAGTCTCCGATCTACAGATGTTAAGCTACTCAGTGACTTACCTGATATGATTGAAAGTGGCCAGTTTCCAGTAGATTTGAATGGGAACTCTATGCATGTGATAGATTATACCATCTGGGAGGAAATGACAGGAATTTGTAAGTAATTAGTTAACTCTTTACCAAACAACAAAATTTAAGACTTGTCCAAAATCAAAGCATTTACAGACGACAAAATAAATGTGACTCAAAAATTGAACTTTTTCTTTGGAAGGATAGAAAACATTGTGGAAAAAGGAGAAAATGCTGGTTAACAGCATTTTCTCCTTTTCCCACAATGTTTTCAAAAGGCTTCTTTCTCAGGGTCGTCAAAACTCGGGATTGTGTTGTAAAGAGTTAAAGCAATGGGTTCCACTTTGTAAACCAAATAATTGCAATCTGAGAATGTGCAATGAAAAAGACAACATGAGCAATAAATCTAGGAATTAGGTTGCTGTTTATCATCAGATATCTGTGGAGACCACTGCTGAACTAATCCAGTAGGTAAAGCATCAATGATTAGTTTTGTATCCTATAGACAACTGGCATCCTCATAATGTGACGTACCAAGCCTAGAATCAAAGTGTTGAAAGCACCGGTGTGGTATTTGTCAAGGGAGTCATTTGTGGAATTAGCACTTTGAAAAATAAACAATAGAAATAGTTTCAAAATACTGTATTCACTAAAAGTCAACCCACTATTATAGTCATGCAAACTCCGTTAGAGTAGCGTGCAATCTTGTGGGACGAACAAGTCAGGGCGAACAAACCTAGTAACAAATAAACTCAGGAACAAACACATTTTGGCTCGAACAAGTATGGAATCCAGCGGCCAGGAGACAAAGATTGTGTGTATCATTATGCTAATAGAAGGCCATAGCATTTTCGATTTAATAAAAAAAAGTATTTCCAGGATCGATGGCCCAAATCCAATTCATTTTAATGCGCAATTTTCAATTTCATATCTGAGTGCAACCGAAACACTTATTTGTCATAGAAAAATTGAGTTTAATTTGGTTTACTTCCTTCGGTTTTGCACAAACTACAATACATGATTTTCAAAATGCCATATTAAACTCATAGTGGCATTGTCTTCCACAAATGCCACAAAAGCTATAGACCCTTTTACAACGCCGTTCGTTGCCAAGGAAATACGATCCCAGAATTCCACTTTTCACGCACGCGCACTGTTTGTAGGGCAAAAAGTTCAATATTGCCACTGTTGAAAGCTAGTTTCACACGCAATGTTTTGGCTTTGTCGAAAGATTTTATTGATTAAAATCTGTGAAGATCAATTGTGTAACAGGATGACGTTATCATGCTGTGCACTGGGATGTACAAACAGATTAGTAAATTAGTATCTGGCTTAAACGTCTCAGTGCCAAAACGCCCTACTTTTGGTTAAAACATCCGAAAATTTCCATGACGAATTGGTTAAAACGTCCCCTAAACGCGTCCCCGTATATTTTATTCAAATTATTTGTTTGATCTCGTATGTTTTTTAAAGAGATTTTTCACTGTTAATGTTTTGTATTTTATTGACCATCGTCATTTAACGTTATTAATTTTTTACCCATATCCTGCTGTACTTATATTTTTGACCAGCACAAGAGGAATTCGCGTTAAGTTTATGTCATATAGCTTAATTAGTGTTACTTAAACCATGATTAGGATTTGTAACAGCGTATGTCAAGACCACGCTACCCCATGTGCAAACAGATCTCTCATTATGCTTTTCGCAAAGTACATTCAAGACCACCGTCACGTAACGGAGGCTAGGGGTTAAGGCTAAGGTCCATATTGTTTCCCTATATTATCATGTATATGGCACGCCAAAATGCCTCCCCGTATACAATGTGCTCAGCTAATTACTGTTACAATTTCCATTTAACTCTTTATCCAACAATCACAAGTCTTAACAACCAAGAGAAAAGAAAGCTTTTCAAACATTGTGAGAAAAGGAGAATATGCTGGTTAACATTATTTCAACCTTTTCCAACACTGTTTTCAGAAAAGGAATGTTTCTAAATTATATGTTACAACCGATCCCTGGTGGAAAGCAGTTATGGAAAGAGCAGCCACAGACGACAACAGTACAATATACAGTTGTTCGTTCGTTCTTCATTCGCGCGTTCGTTCATCCGGCATCCATCCATCAATCCATCCGCTCGCTCATTCATTCATTCATTCATTCATGTTTTCAAATACGTCTGCGCCAAAATTTGTTTCATGATGAAAATGATCACAATACACACTCTCTAAACTATTAGAGGTAACAGCATGAACAATGCCGATCTCGACCCACACCCTGCGCCATCGAAATTTAAATATCCACTGTATTGTCAATTAAACTAACAAGTATGTGATATATCAGATGGCTAACCTATATAAACCCTTTACATAGCTCTCCCTCATCTTAATTAACGACCCTACATCAATGGGCTTGTGGAAACACTACGGCAAAAGGTAAAGAATGCTGGTAACATGCATTTTTCCCATTCCCGCAGTGTTCCAGTCCATGCTTCACGGGGTTTTTCTGTTACTGCCTTGGGTTGGTTAACATTTCCTTTGATGATAACGTCAACCCAAAACAGTGACACTTTCTTTTTTGACGTCTTCGTCTTAAATTGTCAGTAAAATACGGATCGTTTTCTTCCACGTTACTGAACCTTTAGCAAATAAGTTAGTCTGATTATCGTTTCTTTGCCTCTGGGGGCAAGCTTTTCATATAATTGCTCATTATTTAACAATTTTGTGCACACTTTCAATAATCTGCCACTGTTTGATTTGGTCTTTTTGCCCTACACGAGTGCGCATGCGCAGTTTTCCGGTCTCGTAACCAGGAAGTGGTCAGAGACTAAAAGGGTCTATACCAACTCTTTGCCCTCTTTCACCATCAATTCTAAATGTAATTTAACATCTAACTGACTGAGACAGAATGATTTCAGCCAATCAAATAGCTAGTCTTGAAAAAAGAACTAGAAAATTTTTAGGATAGACATTTAAGTTGGCCCCAAGTTTAGTTTTTATATTTAACCCTTAAGCTGACCTTTTGCAGACAATGAAGATCAAGATCAGACTGCACATTCTGTGCAGTCTGATCTTGGATCTACACTGTCCGATGAGGAGATATTTTTTTCATAAAACATAAGTTTTGAATAGCATTTTTGGGTTTTTACTATGGGTTTGAAAGTTTCATTTAATTTATATAGCAGGATAAGGGTTAAACTAATGCCTTTGAAACTAAAAGAAAAAAATGTTACGATTTGCTTCCCTATTTTTAGACAGAAGATGGACAGTATAAGTAATCCTGATAAAAATCTATTTTGCAGTTAAACATAGATTCAAGCATAATGGTGAGTGGGTGGAGTACAGTCCTCCAGTGTACTGTCACCAAGGACAGGTCTGTGACATAAGGATTTATTCTTGAAGTATAAGATATTTCCATGAATTGTAACATAGAACCATTTTCTATTCATTCATCTCAAACATGTTGCCTTCTTCAGAAAGCTGTTTGTGTCTTACAGAGGCCACTTTCGAAAACATGACAAAAGAAGGAAATGCTTGTAATAAGGAATTTGTGTATTTCCATAAATTTTTTCACTTATTTATTGTTAAACTCTTTACTGAACAAGCCCTTGATTTTTGCAGTTCAAAGGAAGTAGACTTTTGAACATTTTGTGTGGAAAGGAGAAAATGCTGACAACTAGCATTTTCTCTTGTCCCCGTGTTTTCTACCTTCTCTAAGACTAATTCCATCATGGGATCCTTAATTGCCTGCAAATGATATGAATTTGTAGCAATCTTAATTTGCTGACATCCGAGGTAAAAACTGAAGATAAAAATTAATTTAATTGAGAAAAAAAAAAGTTTTATCTGAGTGTTATTCCGAAGGTTACTTTTATGTGACTAGTGCATCTAGTGGGGATTTTATGGAGAATTTCCTAATTACATACAAAATATGGATAATCAATGTTGATGAGGGCACATAACAGCCATGCTCTGGCAAAATGGGGTTTAATGTATCTCATTGATGTATTATACCAAGCCGGTCATTACATAATTATGGATTCATACAATCCATTTTGTCTCACAGCAGACTGAATCATGAGGTAGAAAGGTCCTTGTACTTGCAGAAAATTTAACCAAAGCAAAAGATTGCGACGTAAGTCAGTCTGTGCAGACTGCGCAAGCTGACCTGGGTCGATACTTTTTGCAGATGCATTACATTCTCCTTTTCACACAGCCTGGCTCATAATGAAGTCATTGTGCCAATAGCAGAGGAGTGTCCCCTAACAGCCCTATGTACAATTTAGCTTGCTCTTTGCTGATGGTTCAAATCAAGATTATACACCTTGGAACATGCAGTATGATCCTATATACACTGTTGGCTAATTTGAAATATTTTCTGGCCAAATCTACATTGGCATAACAATAAATTTGAATACTTTTTGCCAACTGAAAAGGTCTTTTTTTAGTTTATTTTTGTGGTCTTAAGGTTTAACCCTTTACAGCACAATGCCGCCTTTTGACGCCCCTAAGAATGAAGCCTTTTGAAAACCTTGTGGGAAAAGGAGAAAATGCTGGTAACCAGCATTTTCTCCTTTTCCCACAATGTTTTCTACCATATCAAAGGAAAAATGCACCATTTGAGCCACATTAGAATTGTCGTCTGCAAATGCTTTCAATTTGGACTAGGCTAAAATTTTGTCGTCTGGTAAAGGGTCAACTTTATTTCTTGGTCCTACTTGACTGTTTTTAGAGTGCCAAATAAACCCACTGAACCTTTTCAGTCTTATCCTTCCCAAAACAAATTTCAAATTTTCAGTCACATTTATTTTGTCATCTACACTTGCTTTCAATTTGGACCAGTCTTGAGAAAAGACCCTAACAAGTGCTGTTTCGAGGTTCTTTTTGTCCAGAATGTCTCAGAAAAGCACATTATACAATTTGATCTTGATCTTCACTGGTTGCAAAGGCAGCTATAGTGGGTTAAGGTTTTTTTGCTTGTATTATTTATTGTACAGACAGTCTTATTTCTGACAAACTATCTAGGTTTAAAATGTTGTATTACATTGTATTTATTGTACAGACATTCTGTTTTCTGACTGAAAAGTGTATTGATGATGTCAAGGAACTTGATGGAAGTTGTCCTTGTCCAGTGGGAAAGGTACTATTCAAGTTTTCCAATAGTAACAACCTTAGTTTATATGATTTCAAGTGGATTCAGATGGAATATTTACTCTGACCTTTTACCAAACAACCCAGTGTCTTTAAGACCTTGATGAAGAAGGCTTTTGGAAACAGTGTTGGACAAAAAGAAAATGCTGGTAACCAGCATTTTCTTTGTCCCTCACTGTTTTCTACTTTGTTGTGGACAGACTTATCATTTGAGCCACTTTTTATTGGTTTACAAATGCTATCAGTATTAAAGAATACAAAATTTTGTCACCTTGTAAGGGGTATATCATGCCACCCTTTACCACACAATCCCGACTTTTAATGACCCTAAGAAAGAAGGCTTTTGAAAACATGGTTGGAAAACGAGAAAATGCTGGCAACCAGCATTTTGTCGTTTTCCCACAATGTTTTTTACCCTTCCCAAAACAAATTTCAAATTTTCAGTCACATTTATTTTGTCATCTACACTTGCTTTCAATTTGGACCAGTCTTAAATTTTGTCGTTTGGTAAAGAGTTAATCTAAAAATTGTGATATTACTTTCTCCATTAGAAACCTTCACCACAATAGCACTATTGGTATAGCTATCGTTTGTTTTTCTCTGAAACTGAGACATTAAATTTGATGCTCTTGTTTACCACAGAAATAGATGGCTTTAAAGAATATTGTGGAAATAGGAGCAATTGCTGATTTTCTAGAAGCAATTGGTCTTTTACCCAGAATATTTTCTTTATCATTATAATCCGGACATGGAAGTAAGGAAAGAGAGTTATATTGAATCAGAGACTGTGTACAGAAACAAACCATTCTGAAGAGTTTTCTTAGTCTTTACTTTAAAATTTAGAAATTTCTGGAAGAATAAGACTAAGAATGTTCTTAAGAATGGTTGGTGAGTACTGACCCTGGTGTTCATCTCCCTGTCCATCCATTCATCCGTCCATGTCTCTTCTTCTACAATTTTCAAACAATTGGGCTGAAACTTTGATGGATACCTTCCTTGCATGGGAATTTGTGCACCCAGAGTTTTTATTATGATTGGATAATTATTACAAGAGTTATAGGAGTTATGATACTTTGATTTTTCCTGATCGATTATAAAGCAAACAGTGGATGGCCTTCAATAGTTCAAGTTTGGGAAATATCTATTCCTTTCCTTTGTTTTGCTTAGTTGTGACATTTGTTTTAGTCAGTGGTCTAGGTCAGAAAACATCTTATGTGCAGTGAGATTAAATACTCTTGTAGACAATGATTGCTTTTGTCTGCAGTGATTAAGCAAAGCGGACAGTGTAGATCAAAGATCAGGCTGCACGTTTTGTGCAGCCTGATCTTGATCTACACTGGCCGCAAATGCAACTACAGTCGTGAAAGGTGCTTTAAGGGTTAATAAGGTACCTGAAATATGCATATTAGTCATGCTCTGTTAAAAAGGGGCTTAATGCATCTGCGAAAATTATTGACCGAGGTCATTCTTCACAGACTGACTCGGGCCAAAAGGTTTGAAGTCGATTGTTAAAAAAATGTAGCTTTTATGGATCCATAATTATGTTGCTTGAAGGTATTACCCCCTTTTAGTCTCTGACCACTTCCTGGTAACGAGACTGGAAAACTGCGCATGTGCACTTGTGTAGGGCAAAAAGACCAAATAAAACAGTGGCGGATTATTGAAAGGGTACACAAAATTGTTAAATTATGAGCGATTATATGAAAACCTTACTCACATAGGCAAAGAAACGATAATCAGACTAACTTATTCGCTAAGGGTTCAGTAATGTGGAAGAAAATGATCCGTATTTTAGTTACATTAGACGAAGACGTCAAAAAAAAAAAACATGTCGCTGTTTTGGTTTACATTATCATCAAAGGAAATGTTAACCAACCCAGGCAGTAACAGGCAAACTCCGTGAAGCATGGGCTGAAACACTGCGGGAGTGGGAAAAATGCATGTTACCAGCATTCTTTACCTTTTGCCGTAGTGTTTCCACAAGCCCATTGATGTAGGGTTGTTAATTAAGACGAGGGAGAGTTAAGTAAAGGGTTTATATAGGTTAGCCATCTGATATATCACATACTTGTTAGTTTAATCGACAATACAGTGGATATTTTGTTTAATTTCAATGGCGGAGGGTGTGGGTCGAGATCGGCATTGTTTATGCTGTTACCTCTAATAGTTTAGAAAGTGTGTATTGTGATCAATTTCATCATGAAACAAATTTTGGCGCAGATGTGTTTGAAGACTTCTGATTGTTGGGTAAAGGGTTAAATGGAAATTGTAACAGTAATTACATGTAGGTGAGCACATTGTATACGGGGAGGCATTTTGGCGTGTCATATACATGATAATGTAGGAAAACAATATGGACCTTAGCATTAACCCTTAGCCTCCGTTACATGACAGTGATCTTGAATTTACTTTGCAAAAAGCATAATGAGAGAGATCTGTTTGCACATGGGGGTAGCGTGGTCTTGAAATACATCGTTACAAATCCTAATTATGGTTTAAGTAACACTAATTAAGATTTATGACATAAACTTATTGCGAATTCATCTTGTGCTTGTCAAAAATATAAGTACGGCAGGATATGGGTCAAAAATTAATAACATTAAATGATGATGGTCAATAAAATACAAAACATTAATGGTGAAAAATGTCTTTAAAAAACATACAAGATCAAACAAATAATTTGAATAAAAATACGGGGAGGTGTTTAGGGGACGTTTTAACCAATTTGTCATGGAAATTGCGGACATTTTGACCAGAAGTAGGGCGTTTTGACACTGGGACATTTAAGCCAGATACTAATTTACTAATCTGTTTGTACATCCTGGTGCACAGCATGATAACGGCATCCTGTAACACGATTGATCTTCACATATTTTAATCAATAAAATCTTTCGACAAAGCCAAAACATTGCGTGTAAAAATAGCTTTCAACAGTGGTGATATTGAACTTTTTGCAGTACAAACAGTGCACATGCGCGCAAACTGGAATTCTGGGATCGTATTTCCTTGGCAACAAACGGCTTTGTAAAAGGGTCTGTAGTGCGTCACTGAGATGCATGAAGCCCCCTTTTGTAAGAGCCTGGCTCATATATGTATGTTTTTGTCAATAGAATGAACTGATACAAATTGAATAGAACAATCATTTGACAGGTAAAGTGTGTCAAAAGTGACATGGTGGAATGTGTGGAGCCTTATCATTGTTCTTATCAGTGGGGTAAGTCTGTTAAACCTATTACTCTTAAATGAAATGGACACTTGCAGTAGAAACAAGATATGAGCCTGTGCTTATAAAACTTGAGTTCCTGCTCAGCTGAGTTTGTGCTCAACGTTTCAAATTCATCTGTGCCTCTGCAAGTATGACAATGAGAAAAAAAGACTTTCATTTAATAAGAAGAAGGAAAGAGAAGTTCGAAAAACTAAAAAGTTGCCCCATAAAGTGTATTGGATCAATTTTGTAAATTATGAAATTCTTGTGCAGGTGAGTTGAGCATGAAAAAAGTTTTATATGCACCGACCATGTTCTTGTTCAAGAGTACATGTGCAAGAGGCCTAAATAGTATATTTTACTATTGTATTGCAGTGCTCCAGATAATTTTCAGTGACATCAGTACAGTACTGATGAATATCAAGATTAATCAGTACCAGCATATGGGGATCAGTACCAACATTTGGTTAACGAGACTGATTAAAGTCAAAATTGGTGTTCTTGCATTTGCCTATATTTAAGCATTACTGTAAAACTACATAACATTTTACCTAGTAACAGTATGATGTTTACTGCACAAAGTGTAAAGCAGGTTTGTAGAAACAAATATGCAACTCATAATCTTTTTTTGAAGCGATCTTTTTTTCATGCTATTTAATTTTTGGAAAAATATTTGTGCAGGATTTGACATAAATTTGTTAAATAGGGTCGCAAATAACTTCAAAACCTGTAATTCTACGCTAGAAAAGCAGATATCATAAATACTTTTGAATTCACCAGTGCTTCAGTTTTGGAGACTTTTTTTCGAACTTGGCCCAAATTGGCGCCACTGGCAATCAACAGAGAGCCCATCTGGGTGCATGCGCTTTTTGCTTCATATTTTTTGTGCGTGATTATTCAATTTAGAGCGTGAATTATTGCACATTTATACATACTGTTACTAGGTAAAATGTTATGTAGTTTTACAGTAATGCTTAAATATAGGCAAATGCAAGAACACCAATTTTGACTTTAATCAGTCTCGTTAACCAAATGTTGGTACTGATCCCCATATGCTGGTACTGATTAATCTTGATATTCATCAGTACTGTACTGATGTCACTGAAAATTATCTGGAGCACTGCAATACAATAGTAAAATATACTATTTAGGCCTCTTGCACATGTACTCTTGAACAAGAACATGGTCGGTGCATATAAAACTTTTTTCATGCTCAACTCACCTGCACAAGAATTTCATAATTTACAAAATTGATCCAATACACTTTATGGGGCAACTTTTTAGTTTTTCGAACTTCTCTTTCCTTCTTCTTATTAAATGAAAGTCTTTTTTTCTCATTGTCATACTTGCAGAGGCACAGATGAATTTGAAACGTTGAGCACAAACTCAGCTGAGCAGGAACTCAAGTTTTATAAGCACAGGCTCATATCTTGTTTCTACTGCAAGTGTCCATTTAAGTCTTGGCCAGTCTGATTTTATCTTTCAACGATTCTCAGTTTTGTTAGGATTATTTGGTTCTGGAGATGGATGAAATAACCTAGACAGACGTTTCTGTGTATTCCCCGACTTTTTCGAAGCGCAAACTATTCATTCGGAACATACATGTACATAGTACGATTATCCGCTGGTCCCACGCCGTAATCAATAAAAACTTGACTACAGCCGAGATGCAGGGTCTAATTTGGTCCGAGCCGATTTTCCCTTTTTATTTAATGGGAAAAAAGTGGAAAATCGCTCGGCAATCCCGAAGATATCTGAATGTTTGTCTGAGAAAGAGTAAGCTCCCTTTCATTGTGTACGGATTCGTACCCTATATTTTACGTACCTGGAAAAATGTTCCGTATCGAGTACGGAATTTTGTAAAAAAAGATGCGTAGCAATCAGATCGTCATCCGTAAATTACTTGAATACGGACCTTATCTGGAGCACTGGTATTGTATTGAACTCATGATGCAGTTTCAAGAGAGATTATTGCATCAAGCATCAGACAGTGTACATTCAGATGAAAAACTATAAATTCATTGCATTTCAACTTTTCCACTTTATTTGTAATTTATAGGAGGGGGTTTTCTACCCTTCCAAAGAAAAATCATATCATTTGAAAGACATTTGTCATCTACAAATAATTTCATTTTGGAAAAGTCTAAAATTTCGTAATTTTTACTAATCATTGTTTACCAATGTGTGTTTTCTCATTGTGACTACATCAGGGTACTTTACAGTTTAACTCTTTACCACACATTCCCGACTTTGAATGGCCCTGAGAAAGAAGCTTTTTTAAAACATTGTGGAAAAAGCAGAAAATGCTGGTAACCAGCATTTTCTCCTTTTCCAACAATGTTTTCTACCCTTCCCAAAGGTAATTCCAATTTTTGAGCTACATTCATGCTGTCGTCTGCAAATGCTTTCAGTTTGGACAAATCTAAAATTTACCGTTTGGTAAAGAGTGAATGTGATATTTTTCAGTTGTGTTGATGCTAAAAGGAGATATAGGTGTTATTGATGAAGGAGCTTTCTATGAGAAAGAATGGAGTGTCCTGGAGAACCTTGGGATCAGACATGTACAGTACATCTTCTTGACTACAGGTAGTAAAAACCCTTTAACTCTTTACCACACAATCCTGACTTTTGATGACCATGAGGGAAAAAGCTTTTAAAATCATAGTGGAAAAGGGGAAAATGCTTGTATCTAGCATTTTCTCCATTTCAAAAAAATAATTGTACCCTTCCCAAAACATGCTTCAGTTTTTGGATCACATTTTTATTTTGTCTGCAAATGCTTTCAATGTGGATCAGTTTAAAATTTTGTCGTTTGGTAAAGTGTTAACACATACACAGTTTTTAAGACTGCTTTAACTTGTAACCAAACGACAAAACTTTGGACTCAACCAAATTGAAAGCATTTGAAGACAACAAATTAAATGTTGTGCAAAGGATAATTTCTGTCTTTTATAGTGTAGAAAACATTGTGGGAAAAAGGAAGAAAATGCTGATAACCAGAATTTCCTCCTTTTCTCACAATGTTTTCAAAAGCTGTTTCCCTCAATGTTGTTCAAACTCAGGATTGTGTGATAAAGAGCTAAGTTGAGGGCCTGTCTTAAGCAGCTCACAGGCAAGCAAAGTTTGTGATACATGGGTTCTGATTGTGATATTCATTCTGGGCCAAAATTCTTGAAAAATTGTTTGAAGTCATGGGAAGGATTAACTCACAAGACTGCTTTAAAATTTATCTGCAAATGTGTTTCCGCTCTAATCTAGACAACACAAATTAAACTTGTCTATACTGAAAGTATTTTTTGGCAAAAAATTGAATGTGGCTGAAATGATGGGATTAACTTGAAAGCATTGTTAGAAAAGAGAGAAAATAAAAGTTTTACCAGCATTATTTTCCTTTTCCCAGATTTTTTTCATAAGCCCTCTTCCTCAGAGTCAGGCCTGCTCAGAGTCATTAAAACTTGGATTGTTTGGGAAAGGGTTAAGATCAAACCCCTCATCAATTAATCTAATTTAAAAGAATCATAGAAAAAAATCTTTGGAAAACAACAAAGATTTTCTTGTGTTTACAACAATGTTTTCTATCATTTCACAGAGGAATTTTTTTTGTAAGCCCTCTTCCTCAGAGTCAGGCCTGCTCAGAGTCATTAAAACTTGGATTGTTTGGGAAAGGGTTAAGATCAAACCCCTCTTCAATTAATCTAATTTAAAAGAATCATAGAAAAAAATCTTTGGAAAACAACAAAGATTTTCTTGTGTTTACAACAATGTTTTCTACCATTTCACAGAGGAATTTTTTTCATAAGCCCTCTTCCTCAGAGTCAGGCCTGCTCAGAGTCATTAAAACTTGGATTGTTTGGGAAAGGGTTAAGGGTTAAGAGGTAATGATCAAACCCCTCATCAATTAATCTAATTTAAAAGACTCCTAGCAAAAAATCTTTGGAAAACAACAAAGATTTTCTTGTGTTTACAACAATGTTTTCTACCATTTCACAGAGGAATTTTAATTACCCTTTACCACACAATCCCGACTTTTAACAACCCTGTGGAAGGAGCCTTTTGAAAATATTGTGGGAAATGGAGAAAATGCTGGTAACAAGCATTTTATCTTTTTTCCACCATGTTTTCTATCCTATCAATGACAGAAACCATCAATTCAGCTACATTTAACCCTTTACCACACAATCCCGACTTTTAACGACCCTGAGAAAGAAGCCTTTTGAAAACACTGTGGAAAAAGGAGAAAATGCTGGTAACCAGCATTTTCTCCTTTTCCCACAATGTTTTTTACCCTATCAAAGACAAATTCCATTATTTGAGCCACATTTAAATTGTTGTCTGCAAATGCTTCGAATTTGGACAAGTCTACATTTTTGTCGTGTGGTAAAGCCGTTAAATCGTCGTCTGCAAATGCTTTCAATTTGTCCAGTCCAAAATTTCGTCATTTGGTAAAGAGCTAATTTAGGATCCACTGGTATATTTGTAGATCCCCTAATGCTGCATATCAGGAGCTCAGACCCCATGTTAGCTGAGGTTGTTTTAACAGCTGTTAATGAAAAGGCATTTCCAGTGGGGTCAGATGACATACCTATTGGTGTGACTGCATTGTATCATGGACATGATTATGGTGGAGAAGGTATTTTATTCTTTTTATTTTTCTCAAAAATCTGTTTTCAGGTGCAGAAGAATTTTTTATTGCTTTCAAGAACACAATGGTAGTTCATGTAATTCCTTTATTACATTGGTGTTTAAAAATATGAATTTTACACAGATTATACTACTTCTAGAAATCAGCCCCAATAATTGCTACCTGGAAATAAAACTGGTACTCACGCCATGATGTGAACAGTTATAACGATTTATTTTACCATGCTCATCACATAATTAGAACCCAAAACTTCTGATGTGGGAGACTGACCCAGTTTTACTGTCTGCCAGTAAATATTGTTATAATTTTGATTCAGTTGTTTTAAGACATACTCATGTATCTTTTGAAAATAGATAAATGGAATGATTAATTGAATTTTTAGATTCAAAATAAGAAAATCTGTGAGACATAATCGGAAACAGGAAAGTTATTTATTTGAAGTTTTTGTGATGCTATAATTTCAAATGTTTTCTATTATTAGTCTCTATCTTAACCCTTTACCGTACAATGCCGCCTTTTGACGCCCCTGGGAAAGAAGCCTTTTGAAAACATTGTGGGAAAAGGAGAAAATGCTTGTAACCAGCATTTTCTCCTTTTCCCACAATGTTTTCTACCCTATCTAAGAAAAGTTGCACCATTTGAGCCACATTGTAATTGTCATATGCACATGCTTTCAATTTGGACAAGGCTAAAATTTTGCCATCTGGTAAAGGGTTAATTCTCACATGAAACTCCAAATCAGTGGTAAAAGTCCTTCACAGTAGCATGATATAGTGTAGAGCTGCTGAAAGGATGTTTAAACAGTATAAGTTTATTGAAAAAAAAATATACACCCATTTTGAATTCATGAAAATCACCAGAAACTGTCGATTTTATTTTTCATATTTAGGTGGTCATTATGTCAGCTATGATGGGAAGTTGATTGAGTATCAGGATCCCCGACAATTCTGTCACCAGGGACAGGTATATATGACGAGCAACACAGGAAAAGGGGCCTTTGGACATATGAGTAAAAGTGTGTTGTCCCAGATCAGCCTGTGCAGTCTGTGACTAATCCGAGACAACACTTCCCATTTTTGTACGATTTTCTGTTTCAAGAAAGTCTACTGTATGAAAAAATCTTACGTAGTCATAAGGTGCCGCCTCAGATTAGCCTGCACGGACTGCGCAGGCTAATCTGGGAGGACACATTACGCAAATGTCCAAAGGTCTCAGTTTGCATGTTGTGGGCCATATAAAACATTGTATCCTTTTGTCCTTTATATGGATTGTGGGATAATAATAATAATCAGAGTATTACAAACCTGATAATTCCACCTCTGTAATTTTGTGCAGAATTGTATCCCTATACACCACAAAACTGAATTATGGCTGTTTTGAATCTGGATTTAAAAGAGGTATTGATGGTGTTGCACAAATGTCATCAAGAATGTGACATTATTCCACAGAAAAAACTTAACCCTTTCCCAAACAAGCCCTGGTTTTCATGTGTCTGCAGTACAAGTCTTTTGAAAACACTGTGGGAAAAGGAGAAATTGCTCGTAACGAGCAATTTCTCCTTTTCCCACAGTGTTTTCTACCCTTTTTGAGACCTTTCTGCCATTTTCATCAAATTTAAAATTGTCCTCTGCAAACTCTTTCAATTTGGACCAG
Source organism: Tridacna gigas (assembly GCA_945859785.2). Taxonomy (NCBI): domain Eukaryota; kingdom Metazoa; phylum Mollusca; class Bivalvia; order Cardiida; family Cardiidae; genus Tridacna; species Tridacna gigas. The sequence goes on along the minus strand of OX244034.2, from coordinate 61,284,903 downwards.
TCCAAAATTTGTTGTTTGGGAAAGGGTTAAAACAGAATTTAAAAGTCTTCATACTTGTCATGTTTTGGCATGTTAGAGGAAAAGAAAATTGTTTTTTAGATGTAAGTTCAAGACAGGATTTCATTCATGAACACCAATATTTATTATATAACTTTTATGTTTCATTATTGAAAATAGTTTGACCTTACGCCAAGACAAACAACTATCCTGTATATGTCAAATTCATGTCCACCTGAACATAAGATTCCCTGTAAAGATCTAATGAATTTTTATGTCATTATTGTGCTGTAACTCTTTACCATACGACAAATTTTTAGACTGGTCCAAATTGAAAGCATTTGCAGACCACAAATTAAATAATGTCTCAAATGATTGGATTTGTTTTTGAAAGGTTAGAAAGAATTGTGGAAAAAGGAGAAAATGCTGGTTACCAGCATTTTCTCCTTTTTCCACCATGTTTTCAAAAATCAAATTTCCAAGGGTCCTTTAAACTCGTGATTGTGTGGTAAAGGGTTAATATTTCTTCATTTCAAATACATATCAGCCATGCTCTTGGAAGGGCTTTTAACCCTTTACCGTACAATGACGCCTTTTAAAGCCCCTGGGAAAGAAGTCTTTTGAAAACATTGTGGGAAAAGGAGAAAATGCTGGTAACCAGCATTTTCTCCTTTCCCACAATGTTTTCCACCCATCAAAGAGAAATTGCACAGTTTTAGTCACACTGAAATTGTCATCTGCAAATGCTTTCAATTTGGACAAGGCTAAAAGTTTGTCGTCTGGTAAAGGGTTAAAACCCTTTGGCACACAATCCCGAGTTTTAATGACCCCGAGGAGGAGGATGACCCTGAAGGTTTCCGACAGATGATTTATCTCTTACACCATATATATCAGTAATTCATCAATGTTCACACAGCTGACTATTTCTGAACCATTTTACAGTCTATCAAATTTAAGCAGCATTTTTTTTTCTCTCTGGCTGTAAGGATGTATCTTTAGCTCTTTACCACACAACAAAATTTTAGACTGGTCCAAACTGAAAGCGTTTGCAGACGACAAAGTAAATTCGAATGAAAAATTAAAACTTGTTTTGGGAAGGGAAGAAAACATTGTGGGAAAAAGAGAAAATGCTGGTTACCAGCATTTTCTCCTTTTCCCACAACGTTTTCAAAAGGCCTCTTTCTTAGTGTCATTAAAAGTCGGGATTGTGTGGTAAAGAGTTAAGAATTTTGGCCTGTAGTGTTTTCAGTTGCACACTTTGATGGACAACAAGGTTTTACATTTTACCATACAAAGGTGGAAGGCTTTTGAAAAAGCCGTGGGTAAAGGAGAAAATACTGGTATCCAGTATTTTCTGCTTTTCCCTCGATGTCTTGTGTACCTTTAAAAAAATCTCCTGTGGTTCGGCCATATTAACCCAATACCAATCAATACTAAGTTTTAAGGACCCAGATTGAAGGGGCTTTTAAAATTATTGTAAGAAAAGGAGGGGAATGCTGGTAACACAACTATTGTCTCCCTTTCCCAGAATGTTTTGTAACTTTTTCAAAGACAGATCCCATCATTAGGGACACATTTAATTTTTCGTCTGCAAATGCCTTCAATTTGGACATGTCTAAAAATTTGTCATATGGTAAAGAGTCACATTTTCATCTGCAAATGCTTTCAAAAAGGCCAAGTCTGAAATTTAATCATGTAGTTTATTTAAGAGTCAGTGGGTAGATTCTTAGGGTTGTTTTTTTTTTTCCAGACATTCTGTTTGCTCACAGGACAGTGTGTGAATGAAATAAGTCCATGTGACCCAAGATGTCCTGAGGGTCAGGTAATGATACGAGGGACACTTTTTTAGTTCGTAGAGTAAGCCTATAACTTTTTAACGCGATTATGAAGTTGCACAATTTTTTACACAGAACTTGTGTAATCATTCCTCTCTTGAACGGTGTCACGGTATGCGGTGCACGAGGTCCATGTGCGCGCTGCGCTGGGTATTTTCAACACGTGGTTTTATACACTATAGTAAAATATAGCGTTCAATATGGATGGAAAAATCTCTGAACAGAGGGTATATTGTAAGATTCGAGCACAGCTCGGGTTTCCGCCAACAGAAATTCATGCTGATTTGCAAAAAGTTTATGGGAATGGTGCTTTAAAATATGCTACAGTTTGCAAGTGGGTACCTCGTTTTAATGATGGTCGGGAGTCAATTGAAAATGACCCTCGGGTGGGTAGGCCGGTTTCCGTTTTGGCGGAAAAGAACGTTGCTACTGTGAAAACGTTAATTGAGGAAGACGCACGTTATACCATGCAAGAGATAGAAGAATTAAGTGGCATTCATTCGTCAAGTGTTTTGAAGATCTTACGTGAACGACTTGGGCTACGTAAGATCTGCGCGCGCTGGGTGCCCCATTTGCTCACTGACGAGCAGAAACAAAGTCGGGTTAGACTTGCATCGCAAGTTATAGAAAAATATGATAAATGTGACCGACGTCGTTTGGAAGAGATAGTTACAGGTGATGAAACCTGGATCTATCATTTTCAACCCGATTCTAAGGCTAAAAATAAGGTTTGGGTTTCATCTGAGGGCGACAGACCTGTCATTGCGCGCCATTGCAAAACATCAAATCGCATGTTGTATGCGATATTCTTTGATTCGAAAGGTCCAGTCCTTCAAATTCCAGTCCCGAAAGGTAGTTCTGTCACTGGAAAGTTTTACAGAGAAAGTGTTCTTACTCAACTTGTTGATTTCTATCAGAAATGCAGACCGCGCACCGGTGTCCGCGGCATCAGATTACTCCATGATAACGCACCGGCCCATAAATCCGCTACGGTACAGGAATATCTGAAAGAATCTGGGCTCGATGTCTTAGATCATCCCCCATACAGCCCTGACCTGTCCCCCTGTGACTTTTGGTTGTTCCCAAGACTAAAGGAAATGCTGGCAGGGCACCGTTTTGAATCCCGTTGTGGTATAGGCAGTGCGGCCTACCAGTGTCTGCAACATATACCTAAAGAGGACTACTGGGCGGCGTTCCGGAAATGGGTAGATCGGTGTAAAATGTGTGTGGAGGCAGACGGGGCATATTTTGAAGTTCTTAGATAAATAAAATTTTGATATTTCAAGCGGTTTTAAAAAGACCGCCCTACTCTACGAACTTAAAAAGTGTCCCTCGTATAAATAACCTTATTAATTAAATAAGTTCTTCTTTATACTGAAATCAGGAATAGGTCTGTACAAAGTAACTAATATGAGTATATTTTGAATTCTATGAATACATTTTTTTTTACACTGATGTATTGAAATAAATGAAGTTGAATTTACTTCCACACTGCTTGTTGGATGAAATGTATATTTTTAGCTGGTAGAAAATTAAAAAATTCTAAAGAAAAATGAAGTGATTGTTATAGCCTGTGGTCATCTGCGTCATTGTTGTGCAAAAACTTAGATATCTCTGTCATTACTGAAGATATTTACTCCACACTTGGGGTAGTTTTTAACCCTTTACCAGTCAATCCCGACTTTTAATGACCATGCTATACAAACCTTTTATAAAAAAAATTGTTGGAAAAAAGGAAAAAATGCTAGTTACCAGCATTTTCTCCTTTTCCCACAATGTTTTCTACCTTCCCAAAACATGATTTCAATTTTTCAGTTACATATCTTTTGTCATCTGCTAATGCTTTCAAATCGGACAGGTCTAAAATTTTGTCGTTTGGTAAAGACTTAACCCTTTACCGCACGATGCCGCCTTTTGATGCCCCTGGGAAAGAAACCTTTTGAAAACATTGTGGGGAAAAGGAGAAAATGCCGGTAACCAGCATTTTCTCCTTTTCCCACAATGTTTTCTACTCTATCAAAGAAAAATTGCACCATTTGAGCCTCACAGAAATTGTCGTCTGCAAAATGCTTTCAATTTGGACAAGGCCAAAATTTTGTCGTCTGGTAAAGGGTTAACTAGGAATCTTAAATCAGAAGGGTAGCCCTCAATAGATCTTTGACACAATATGCCCCTTCTTTGACCCAGAATTTTCACTGAGATGTCACTGATGAAGCACCTGCATGAAATGCTCTTGCATGAAAAAGCACCCTGCATGAAATGCCCTTGAAGGCTCTGGAAAAAGGGAGTTTAAAACATCTCTGTGACGGATTATACCAAGCAAGTCCACATATAATTACAGATTGAAAAAATCCATTTGTCTAACAACCAAATAAATCATGAGGTAGACTAGTCTTTTGACATGCGGAAAATTGACCTATAACAAAAAGTTTATGCCTCAAGAGCAACTGTAGTTGTGAAGAGTGCTCTAAAGGGTCAAACAACATCATGGTTAAAAAAACAATGATCAGCAGGGACCATATTCACCAACCTTTCTTAACTCTTTACCAAACAACAAAATTTTAGACCTGTCCAAATTGAAAGCTTTTGCAGACGACAAAATAAATGGGACTCAAAAATTAAAATTTGTTTTGGGAAGAGTAGAAAACATTGTGGGAAAAGGAGAAAATGCTGGTTACCAGCATTTTCTCCTTTTCCCAGAATGTTTTCAAAAGGCTTCTTCCTCAGGGTCGTTAAAAGTCGGGATTGTGTGGTAAAGGTTTAAGAACATTCTTGGACTTGTTCTTCAAAATTTTTACAAATTTGAAAGTAACACACCTTCTGATTGGCTAAACCATATGGTTTAGCCAATCAGAAGTTGTGTTACTTTCAAATTGGAAAATCTTGAAGAATAAGTCTAAGAACGTTCTTTAGAATGTTTGGTGAATACGGACCCAGTTTTTACTTAGTATAATTTTAAAGGCCACAAGCAGTTTATGACCAGGAGTTTTTTTTTTTTTACAACAGGTGCACTGTCCATACAGAAATAATGAGTGTGTTGATGAAGCATATTGTCCTTATCCCACAGGTAAGTCTTTTGTTTCAGTAATTTTTTGTATATAGATTGATGACTTGTATCCTGTAAACATAGTCGGTCTTTGATTTGATGTGTTCACTCTGAATTCATCTTTATGAGACATGCTGCAGAAAAAGGGGTTTAATTCTTTACCAAACGACAAAATTTTAGACTGGTCCAAATTGAAAGCATTTGCAGACGACAAATTAAAGGTGGCCCAAATGATGAAATTTGTCATTGATAGGTTAGAAAACATTGTGGGAAAAGGAGAAAATGCTGGTTCCCAGCATTTTCTCCTTTTCCCACAATGTTTTCAAAAGGCCTCTTTCTCAGGGTCGTTAAAAGTCGGGATTGTGTGATAAAGGGTTAATGCATCTGCAAAAAGTATTGACCCGGGTTAGCCTGCCCAGTTTGCATAGACTGACCTGGGTTGAATGATTTAAGTTTTGGTAAATTTTGTTCATGTCCGAGGACCATTCTTCCTCAGGATTCACTTGGTTGTTAGACAAAATGAATTTTATGGATCCATATTTATGTAATAACTTACTTCGTATCATGGATATGCATTAAACCAACTTTTGCCAGAGCATGGCTCATATACATACTTACATGTACAGTAAAACCCCTCTATTAACCCTTTACCACACAATGACGCCTTTTGACGCCCCTGGGAAAGAAGCCTTTTGAAAACATTGTGGGAAAAGGAGAAAATGCTGGTAACCAGCATTTTTTCCTTTTCCCACAATGTTTTCTACCCTATCAAAGAAAAGTTGTACCATTTGAGCCACATTGAAATTGTCGTCTGCAAATGCTTTCAATTTGGACAAGGCTATAATTTTGTCGTGTGGTAAAGGGTTAAGACCATTCGTGGTACTTTTGAAAATTGGTCTTATTAGTGGGGTGGTCTGATTTCAGGGTTTCACCCACCTCGATTTTGAATCAAACCCGGGCTCTATGTAGACTTATGTAGATTTAAATTATGTGCCAAGTAATGTACATGTATTTTAGTCAGGGAAGCCTATGCCCACACATTTAAATGACAACAAGAACATTTTCATGTTTATTGAAAAGTTCATATTTTGCTTGAATTTTATGAATAGGTCCACATGTCAGTGCATGTCCATTTATGATTGCCTTTTTAAACTCTTATTTTAAGATACGTGCATTAATTAAGAATCACAACTTAAAGATTACATAATTTAATGTATCTGATAGAACTTGTCGTGGTCCCTGTTTTAATCTGATTTTTTTTTAATTTTGTGTAGTCTCAAGAACTCCTCTTCCATGTGCTCATTTTCATTTTTAAACAAAGACTTTCGAATATTATTGAAGAGCCTGATGTTTACAGGATTTTTTTTCCCCCATTTTGATTCGAGTTGAATGTTTGAAGAGTCCTACTAATCGTCGATCGCAAAGTTGAAGTGTTTACCGGTTCACAAATCTAATATTCTCTAGGATATAAGTATGTCTTTAATGTATAACAAAAACCAAATAATTATCCCATCCCGACCACTAGATATTAACCCAAGCATCTCAAATTAAAAAAGCTGGTGGTAGGACGTAATCACCCGTATTTCGACATGTTCTTCATCCGGATCAGCAATGTGTGATAAACGCCTGATTACCGAATAAAAGCCGAATTAAATATTATCAATTCATTGGTCATTTGATTATGTAAGGTAACACCTTCATCACTTAACATGATTGTGTTACTATACTATAGTCAACAGGTAAACAAGATAATTGATTGTCTACTCCATCAGACCCAAGAATATTTGTACATGAAGCACGGCCTCCAGTTCACGATTGTGGATGCATGAAAATTAGCTGGTTGTAAAGAAATTGTGAAAATTAGTGGTCGTTTCACGGGGTTAAAATCTATTGGCAATTTCTCATTGGTACTGAAAATGGTGGTCGTACTTTCGAAATAGCGGGGTGCCCGTATTTCTGGGGTCGTGGTCATTGATTATGAAGGAGGAAAAATTCCGTTCTGACAAAAATTGTTCTTAATAGCGGGTTGCTCGTATTACCGGGGTGGTTGTGAGGAGAGGTTTTACTGTATGTAATGGTAGCTCATTCTCATTACTATTCATATTTTAGTTTATATATCCTTGGTGTACACAGCTTTTGAAAGTGTACTAACCCTTACAGAACACTTGAGTAGCACAAAATGTGCAGTTTGATCTTGGATCTACAACATCCGGTATGTAGAAATATATTGGTCAAGAACTGAGCCTAGATATTGCAGTAGTTGTAACTTTAATCTCTTGACTGACAATGTCTGTTTTGTTTACTAGGTCCTCAAAGTTTTGGGATAGGAAGCAATCTCGTGTGAACGAACAGTTGCACTTTTACCAATAACAAACAAAATGGGGTGTTAACCCTCATAGTGCTCAATAAATTAAATAAAACTTAATCAAGTCACTAGTAAAAACCTAAATATTGCTATTTCAAAGTTATTTTTTGGTGAAAACTGTATCTCCTCTATTGTTGATGTGTTGATTTTTAAAACCCACTTTGTTTACTTTTGGCTGCTACTGGGCCCTTAATGCAAACTGTGTGAATCATGTTTGCTTCTGTAACTGTTTAACCCTTTACCACACAATCCTGACTTTTAACGACCCCAAGAAAATGGTCTTTCGAAAACATTGTGGGAAAAGGAGAAAATGCTGGTTACCGGCATTTTCTCCTTTTCCCACAATGTTTTCTAACCTTTCAAGGCCAAATTTCATAATTTGGGCAACATTTAATTTGTCGTCTGCAAATGCTTTTCATTTGGATCAGTCTATAATTTTTTTCGTTTGGTAAAGAGTTAATGGATGTTGCACTCATTATGTCTAAGTTAATCCTCAGAACTCCGAAGAAACCTATCAGACATTTTCATGCTAGAAATACAGCCAAAATAATTGCAATTTCATGGCTGCTTTTGTCAACAGTGTTTCTGAAAAACGGACAGTGTAGATCAAAGATCAGGCTGCATGTTTTGTGCAGCCGGATCTTGATCTACACTGTCCGCAAAGGTAACTATAGTTGTGAAAGGTGCTTTAGGGGTTAATGAGGTTTTTGTTCAGCCCTTGAAAATTCTGTTTCAGATGGTGGGAATGTTGCAAAGATCCATTGCTTTGAAGGTCAGGTAAGCTGTTAGTGCTATCCTTAAAAAAACGTGAAGTTTAAGATTGCAGCACTTCTAAGAGCAGTAATTATTGCAAAAGAAATTACTCATAACAAGCAGTTTCCTTCTGCAGTCCTGTATTCATATGTATTTAACCTAAATTTTTTGTTGTCTTTTTCATGTTTTACATGAACATTATAAAATGCGTCTTGTTCAAGGTGCTAATTAGTTATTTTAACTTTTTGCTGTTATTGCTTCTTGTGGATTATTGGTGTAAGAACTTTGTCACTTAATTATTTCTGAAATATGAGCCATGCTTTGTGAAAAGGGGCTTAATGCATCTGCAAAAAAGTATCTATCCAGGTCAGCCTGCGCAGTCCGCACACACTGACCTGGGCCGAAACTTTTCGGTGTTGGTTGATTTTCTGTATGTCAAAGGATCATTCTACCTCATTATGAAGTCGCTTGTTAAAACAAAGTGGCTATTATGGATCCATCATTATGTGATAGCTTGACAGGTATCACACACCACGGAGATGCATTAAGCCCCCTTTTGTCAGAGCATGGCTCAAATGTAAATGCAGATACCAGTATACTAGTTCATTCATTCCTTACAAATATTCAGTGCACAGTTACAGATGTATAGATTGATTGATTGAATGGTGTTTTATGCCGCTTTCAACATTATTTCAGTCATATCACGGCGACAGCTCACATATTCATATATTTCCTGGGTTTCACCAGTACTAGGCTAGGGCTCTAATGTGTCTTGCCCAAGGACACTCCCACAAAAAACCCAGCGGATCCAGTGAGGCTCGAACCCGGGGCCTCCAGGTCACGAGTCCTACACTTTACCACTGAGCCACGCAGGACCCCTTACAGATGTATAGAACTTCAGTGCTGCACTGCAATGTGTATTAATGATATACCAGTAATAGAGGTAAAGCTGTCTTTTTTTTTTTCAGACATTCTGTTTCCTAACAGGCCAGTGTGTGGATGAATTTAACACATGTGATTCAATATGTCCTGAGGGTCAGGTAATATACATAAGTTCTATTCTGTACTCTTAAAGAAAAGACCTGTTTTACATTACATACATGTATATAGACCTTTCAACTTTAATGAATGAATCCCTATTTTTGTGTAAAGGTACGTAGAACCTTAAGTTGTGAAGGTAGAGTAATTAACCTATTACCAAACGACAAAATTTTAGACTTGTCAAAACTGAAAACATTTGCAGACGACACAATAATAGCCACTCAAAAATTGAAATTTGTTTTGGGACAGGAAGAAACATTGTGGGAAAAGGAGGAAATGCTGGTTACCAGCATTTTCTCCTTTTCCCACAATGTTTTCAAAAGGCTTTATTTTCAGAGCCGTGAAAATGTGGGTTTGTTTGGTAATGGGTTAAATTGCTTTTGTAATTATCTGTTATCGCCAAACTGTGTTTATATATAGGTGCCATTGAATTTTAAGGTAGCCTAGTGTAGTGTATAGTCAAGATTACTTATTCTGGTCACCTCATTTCCATTGTTATAGTGAGACATAAGCTTTTACCCAAAAAAGACCCAGGGGCCACAGGTTTCATCAAATGTCCAGGAAAAACAGTCAGAAATACTGTCTTCAAGATACTTTTCTCATGCTCTTTTTTTGGAGGGCTGTTTAGGTTAACTTGAGAACTGGACCATGTGGAATCAGTAACAAGGTGAAATGTTTGAAAATCGCTACAATTTTGCATGTAATTTCAACCAGCCAAACTTTGTCAGAATGTTTGTGATCATTATGTTTACCTGTGAGTGTTGCCCAAGTAACTGCAATTGGTGTCACATAAACAATACAAATAGTTGGACCTATGGTGTTGTCATATGATTTGCATTAACACTGTATGATTGGTGTTGGTTTTGGATGAGACCGGTCGCACAAACATGAGATTGGTCATTTATGTGGTTGCTCAGTGAGTCAGAGATTTTTATCTGCCCAAATATTGATCTTGTGAGATCAACACTGGACTCTGCAGGACAAACAAAATGTCTTCAATAATAGGCAACAAATGCCGAGCAAACACAGACAGTAAGCAACCGCAGCTTCCAGCTAAAGGCTATTTCAGCTACTGACAGATTTTTCTCTTAGAACAAAATTGTTGAGAAGAGTCTCTTAAAGTCATACAATGGTATGAAATGTAACACAAGATGATGTGAATTAATTGTCTAATATCAGTCTTACAGTTGCATTCCAAATGTAACCGAGGGTAAGACTGGTTGCTAGAGATCCTTAATACACACATGAGTGTTGCATAATGTCCTACCGATCAAATACAGTATCCAAGTTATGCAGGCTTGTGCAACTATTTTGATCACATGCTGTCACATCTGAATTTTGAACATATTTAAAAGTCCTATGCAATAGGTTGCGACTCTGCAATGACTGCGACATGCAAGCTGTCATGCAACACGGCTAAAAAGTGTTGCAAAGGGTTGTAAACCATTTGTAAATTGATTATGAAAAGGGCTTTATTGATATCTTGTCTTGTCCTTACAACAGGTGCGCTGTCCATACAGAAATAATGGATGTGTTGAGAGAATGTATTGTCATCCATCAACTGGTAAATTTATAAAATTGTATTAATTTGTTATACAATATTCTGCCCCTTTTCAAATGAAGTAGAGGGAAGATTATTGCTTTTATAAAAAGTCTGTCTGATAAGCTCTTTTTCTATTTCTCACATTGTTTCCCCTATCACTGAAAAAAAAAAAAAGATCATGTACACTGTTTCTAATAAGCAGTATATCTGAAAGTAGCCTCTTTTGTAATGGTTAAATTGTACAATAACTCTTTACAAGATTACATCATTTTAGACTATCTGAAATATTGAAACCAATAACAAACAAAAAATTAATTCTAGCTCAGATCTGCCTTTTACAGGGTAGAAAACTTTGTGGGAAAAAGGGAAAAAGCTTGTTACCAGCATTTTCTCCTTTTCTCAAAATGTTTTTCTAAGCCTTCTTTTTCAGGGTCATCAAAACACCAGATTGTTTGGTAAAGGGATACATTGCCCATGTTCACTTAATATTTTGAAAAAGCAGATGCAATGTTCTTGTTTGATGTAAAGATACTTATCAATGAGGAAATTTGGTAAAAGCAGGCGAGGGAAACCAGTTGATGTAAATACTGCAGCTAGGCTTGCGGCTTTTGAAGAAAACATTGAGGCATTGTAATAGTCACTGTCATTGTCTGTGCCCTGGTAGTGCAAAAACTGGGACATTTTCTGATATCTCTGTCATTACTGGATATATTTACCCTAACCCCTTACCAGACGACAACAAATAAGACAAGTTCAAATTGAGAGAATTTGCAGACAACAAATTAAACGTAGCTTAAATGATGATATTTGTCTTTGAAAGGGTAGAAAACATTGCGGGAAAAAGAGAAAATGCTGGTTACCAGCATTTTCTCCTTTTCCCACAATGCTTTCAAAAGCCCCCTCCATCAGGGTCATTAAATCTTGGGATTGTGGGGTAAAGGGTTAAACTTGCGATAGTTGTTTACTATTACAGAGGAATCCATAGCAATAGGGCAGGTAACTCTCAAAATATTTTTAACACAGTTATGCCCCTTTTCACTTTACTATTACTCTAAAACAAACATGCCCAATATTTTTTCAAAAAACAACTGCAGCTGAGCAATGATACTAGCATTCACAGCTCTTGTTCTGTATTTTATACAGTCAAGTATTGAGATATTTTTCCAGACAGGTATTCCGTCTGTCCATTAGAAATATACATTCCCTCCTTTGGGCTCACATCCAGTCGGCTATTACCAAACTTTTAGAAAACCTGTGTCTCTTTTTCTCTGTAGTTTACTAGCTGGTGATATTTCTATTTCAGATGATTATGGGAATACACTGAAACATCACTGCCATGAAGGTCAGGTAAGCTGGTTAACCCTTTACCACATGGCAAAATTTTAGACTTGCCCAAATTCAAAGCATTTGCAGACAACAAATTAAACGTGACTCAAATGATAGGACTTGTTTTTGAAAGATTAGAAAACATTGTGGGAAAAGGAAAAAATGGTGGTTACCAGCATTTTCTCCTTTTCCCACAATGTTTTCAAAAGTCTTATTTCCTAGTGGTGTTAAAACTCATCATTGTGTAATAAAGGGTTAACCCTTTACCAGATTATTAACCTTTAGGCTTGTTCAAATTGGAAGCATTTCCAGATGGCATATCAATTGTGATTCGAACCATTACTGGTGTGAGAAAGCCAGGAAAGACAGGTATATGTGCACTGACAGCTATTATATGACCTTAGCTGTTAAAACAGCGTTAAACTCCAATACAAAGTCTAAAAGCAGCAGCAACCAAGCACTGGCACCCACATGCAGTTCTCTGGTTCCTTTTGCCACTGTATTTTTGAAAGTGGTCAGCTGCATGGCAAAATTAGTTGTTTAACTTTTAACCACACAATCCTGAGTTTTAACAACCCTGATAAAGATGCATTTTGAAAACCTCGTGGGAAAGGAGATAAGGCTTGTCCTCAGCATTTTCTCTTTTTCCCACAATGTTTTCTAACATTTCAAAGACAGAAATCATCATTTGATTTGTCATCTGCATTTGCTTAATTTGGTCTAGTCCAAAATTTTGTTGTCAGGTAAATTGTTAATTGTTAGGCTGCTAAGCGTGACTCAAGGACCTTTTGCGGACAATGTAGGTCAAGATCAGACTGCACAGAAAGTGCAGTCTGATCTTGGATCTACATTGTCCGATAAGGAGTTATTTCTCACCCAAAATAAATTTTGAAGTAGCAACCGCTGGGTTTTTACTATCGACTTGAAGGTGTTATTTAACTTATTCAGCAGGATAAGGGTTAAAAGAGGATATGAGTGAAGCTGCTACAATATTTTGTCAAAAATCATGTTTTCCATTGTTTTTCAGACATTCTGTTTCTTGACAGAACAGTGTGTGAGTGAATTTAACCCATGTCAAGGGAGATGTCCTGATGGTCAGGTAAACTTAGAACTTTTTGACAAGCCCTTTTTATGGTCTTACTTTAACTGATTCCACATAACAAAAGACAGATTTAATCAAAACATTGCTTGGTCTGAGATCTGTTCCAGACGACAAAATTGCAGACTGGTCCAAATTGAAAACATTTTGCAGATGACAAATTAAATGTGACTCAAGTGATGGAATTTGAGTCTGAAAGAGTAGAAAACATTGTAGGAAAAGGAGAAAATGCTGGTTACCAGCATTTTCTCCTTATCCTACACTGTTTTTCCAGATGCTCTTTTAAGAGGGTTGTTAAAACTCAGGATTTTGTGGTAACTGTAAGAACAATAGAAAGTTATCTGGTTAAATCAAGCCCAGAAACTAGCTGAATTTTTTTTTTTTAATTTTCTGTCTATCTTCAGAAATCTTTTTTAATTTTCTATCTATCTTCAGATTAGTAAGGTTAATCACTAAATGAACATGAGAATTAAAAGGAACAGTTAAATATAAATTTCCTGTTCAAATATTCAGCTTTTTCAAATGAAAATGTATAAAAAGATCAACTTCTATATAATAACCTAATTTCTTGTAAGATTGACATCAGTGTATAAGCATGCATTTCTTCTTTACTTTTAAAACAGGTGCACTGTGCATACAGAGATAATGAGTGTGTTGATGAAGCATATTGTCACCCCTATACTGGTAAGTAACTCTTTACCAAACAACAAAATTATAGCCCTGTCTAAATTGAAAGCATTTGCAGACGATAAATCTATTGTTATTTAACCCTTTACCACACAATCCCAACTTTTAACGACCCTGAGAAAGAAGCCTTTTGAAAACATTGTGAGAAAAGGAGAAATTTGCTGTTAACCAGCATTTTCTTCTTTTCAGACAATGTTTTCTAGCCTTCCCAAAACAATTTTTAATTTCTCATCCACATTTATTTTGTCTTCTGCACATGCTTTCAATTTGGACTAGTCTAAAATTGTGTTGTTTGGTAAAGAGTTAAAGCAAAAAATTTCTATTTCTTAGGGTAGAAAAAATTGTGGAAAAAGGAGAAAATGCTGGCTACCACCATTTTCTCCTTTTCCTACAGTGCTTTCGAAAGCCTTCTTCCTCATGGTCATTAATATTTGGGATTAACAGTTGTCCAACATTGACCAACAGCAACTTTGAATATAAATGGTTCAAATCTATGTACCTAGAAGCATGATGAGATGCCAGCTAACTTTTGAATATGATTTATCATCTCGTTATTATTACTATTTATCATCTTGCTATTATTACTTTTCAAAACAAATTTATGTTTCTTTCAGAAGCTTGAGACCCATCAGTTTTGAAGGATTATTTTTAAAGCCATACAAAGAGTTGGTTTATGAGTATCCTGCAGAATTATTTGAAATTCATTAGACCTGTATGGTTACAAAAATTGTATTTTACACAAATGCTACCTGTGTTTGAATTTTCTTTTTTTTTTTTAATCATTTGATCTAAAGGAAATCATGAGTGTTTGATGCTTATTTCAGATTATGATGAAAGTGACATACAAAAGTACCATTGTTATGAAGGGCAGGTAAACTACCAAAATTATGATATCATTCATTTTTGTTTGTCAACTGACTGAATCCTTTTACTCACAACAAAGTTTTTGAATTGTCTAAATAAAAGCATTTACGGGCAAACTATTAAATGTGGCTGTAATGATTGAAATTGTCTTTGAAAAGGTGAAAAGAAAGACCTGCAAATGTAATAATTGGACTTTTTAACCCATTTCCGCACTATCCCGAATTTCAACAACCCTGATGCTAATACACCAGAGGTTTTTTCTTTTTTCCTTAAAGTTTTTAGAGGTCCTTCTTCACTGAACTAAAAACATGGGACTGTGTGGCAAATGATATTATACTCATTTCCTCCTGAAACCAAACAGAAGCAGACAACCTTGAAAATATCCTTGTAAAATAGGGATAATGAACTTGAATTACATTCATGAAAATGAGTGAACACAATGTGACATGAGGAAAGAATTGCTCCTTGCTAAAATGATCTGGAAGACTAAAAGAAATAGTTTTCAGGAAGCATCATGGTTAATTGTGCAAGGGTTAACTAGACTGCAGAATTTGATATTGTCCAAAGCCGAATCATTTACAGATGACAAATTAAATGTGGCTCAGATGGTGGTATCTGAAGGAGAAAATGGTAGTTACAAGCATTTTTATCTCCAGCAGCTGTTTTCGAGAAAACGTCAAGTTGTTGTTGTAGCCCTGTCTGCATCTGTCTCTGCATGGTTGTGCAAAATCTGTGACATTCCATGATACCTCTTTTATTACTGAAGATATTTACTTCAAACTTGGACTAGTTGTTAACCATCAAAAGGGGACCCATACTACAAGAGCAGGTAACCATCAAGGTATTTTTGACAAGGTGATTTTTTGACTTGGAGTTTTCACTGAAAATAAAGCAATTGCAGCTGAGCAATGACACCCGCAAGTCATGCTCTTGTTCTCTCTACCTAGAATTGTTTTCCAAAGGCATCATCCTTAAAGTTGTTAAAACTCAGGATTGTGTGGTAAAGGATTGTATTGAGGCTGCTATATTTTCCAGACATTCTGTTTTGAGAGAGGACATTGTATTGATGACAAGAGACCATGTGATACACCTTGTCCAGAGGGTCAGGTACAGCTCCTCTGTCTTCATAAATTTTCTTTCAAAAAATGAAATAAGTTTGAAACATTTATAACATAAGTAATGAAACCTCGAAAAAGGTACAAATTGCTAAGTTTGTAACCATTTTGTAACTCGTAAAGCTCCTTTTGACAACTTCAGTTCCTGTCTGGCATATCCACATCAATAACAGACTGCAGAAAGTTTGATGTCTGATCTTTACCTATCTGCTCGGCTGAAACATTCTTGATAAGAGCAGCCTTATAACTTAACTTAATATTTGGGTCTTATATTTAGACTGAAAATATCAGTAAATTATTTCATGCTCTGTGAAAAGGGGGCTTAATGTATCTGCAAAACCTATCGACCCAGGTCAGCCTGCACAGGGGAACCTGGGCCGAAACTTTTTGCTATTGGTGAACTTTCTGTATGTCCAAGCTCCAGTCTGCCTTATGATATGGTTGGTTGTTAGACATAATGGATCCCTAATTATGTGATGACTTGCTTGGTATCATGTATTACAGAGATGCATTAAGCCCGCTTTTGCCAGAGCATGGTTCAAATCATTATGCTTTGTAAAGTAGATTCTGTCATGGCAGTTTAACCATTATTTAAAAGACATTTCCATTAGTACCTACCCAGTTGCTCAGGTGGAAGTGTGTGAGACTTTTGGATGTAAAATCTCTGACCACTTGCAAGACCCCCCCACAGATGGCCACTTAAAATTACTAAAAAGTCTTTCGGAGGAGATGTTAAACCTAGATCATGTGTGATAGTGCTATACACTGAGCACTTTAAAGAACCAGGCGTAACTTGTGATGGGTTTTGTCCTGAATTCTGCATTATCCTCTGTAACAAAACTAAGTCTTCTTTGGTCATCCCCCACATGAGTAACCCATGGCAACCATAGATACACAAAAATCAATCAATCAACCACCCAAAAACCCAATCCTATTACAGGTGACTCAAACTTGAAACATTAAAGGGAGAAGATATGTACTTTCCGCTTACTTATATGAAACAATAGCGGAAAAGGAGCAATTGCATACAACAAAAAAGTGCCAGTTGCTTTGAAAGCCTCTTTTTTCGATGGATATTTTCAGAACTTGATTATTCATTGCAGTTATGGAAAAAAGATCTTATATGCCAATTGTTTTGCAAATTGTGGAAGAAAGGGACAGTGACGATACATTGTTGCATAAAGAGATTTTTGTTGCCATTTTCAGGTTGTTTGTAAGCCTCTCAACAATGAATGTGTTGATATCGACAGATGCCCTGGTAAGTGTAATTGTACATGTATGAATGAAATGTCTAGTAATATGCTGATGGTAATTCCAAGGTTTGCATATAGAATTCAGAGGTACTGTATCTATTTGTAAGTTTGGCATCAGTGATAATGGGTGTAGAATTTAATACTTTACCATACAACCTCATGTTTTAAAAGTCTTTGTTAAAAAAAAAACTTTGAAAACATGGAACAAATGCTATTACTTTGACAAGTTCAAAAAATTTTGTTATCTGGTAAAGAGTGAAATGTACAATTATTTTGTATATATGTAACAGTTACTTTATTGGACACTGAGGATCAAGTTTAAACAGCACAGAACATGCAGTCTGATCTTGCCTTGTCCGATCTATACCCAGCTGAGGCAAACTCTCCAGCGATTTTTCGCATCTCACCTCTTGTGCATGTGAGAAAAGTAGTCAGAGGCTTGGAAAGAATTTTAAGCTGTGTCAGGACTGGTGTGAGAAAGCCAGGAAACACATGTGTAGATGCACTCAGACCACCGAGATACGTCCTAAGCTGTTAAAATTGCGTTGAACTCCTATACAAACAAACGAACAAAATTTCAGGCTGGCCTACATTGAAAGCATTTACAGATAATGAATGTGCTTCAGTGGTAGAACTTCTGTTTGATAGTGTAGAAAACTATTGGGAAAGGGAGAAAATGCTGGAATTGGAATATTGTCGTAAACAGTAACGATCATAAATTTTTTTTTAGGGGAAAAAGAAATTAAGTAAATGTAATCATAGGTACATGTTTCTTTGTCATTGATTCAGATTGACATAACCTATTCTGTTGTTTTGTTATCAGATGATGACAGAGATGGCTACTCAGATGAAAAATCAAAGGAATATTGTGGTATAGGACAGGTAAGCAGAAAGAAATAGAGGATCTTACATGACAGTACATATAGTATCATTGTAATCAAACAAGTTGACTATGGTGTGAGTTTTGGCAAGCATTACATACATTTAGTCAATGAGTTTGATAAAAGTGATAATACAAAGACTCAAATCTGAGATTCTGTTTATTGCATGAAATCATTGAGAGACAAACAAATATCCTTCATCATCACCTATATATCGTTCATGGGTCCATGTTTACTGATGTAGTTAACCCTTTCCCAAACAAGCCCTGGTTTTCACGTGTCTGCAGTACAGGTCTTTTGAAAACACTGTGGGAAAAGGAGAAATTGCTCGTAACGAGCAATTTCTCCTTTTCCCACAGTGTTTTCTACCCTTTTTGAGAACTTTCTGTCATTTTCATCAAATTTAAAATTGTCGTGTGCAAACTCTGTCAATTTGGACCAGACTAAAATTGATCGTTTGGGAAAGGGTTAAGTTTGAAATGAGAACTTACACAAGAAGGTATCCCTGTTACATTTACACCAAAAGAAGTGCGAGTGAATCAAATTGTTTCCAAAATTTTGTTGACTTTAAATGACTTTTACTTTAGATTATTCCATTGCAGTGTATGCCTTTTTTTTAATCTTGTATTCAAAGGTTTCTGGAATAAAGGATTGAGTTCATATTTGATAAATTTGTTTATTGCTGAAAAAGCTATTATTACGATACATTCAGGAATTTTTTGTCTTCAAATATTTCAATTGATTTTTTGAAAGGCATCAAATGGCAGGTTGTCAAAGATTGAAGAATGATGTATATTTACGTTTTTCTTTATTTTCACAGATTTTCTGTTTTGAGAGAGGTTATTGTATTGAAATAAAGCCATGCAGTATGACATGTCCAGAGGGTCAGGTGTGGAAATATTTTATATTTCATCTGCTCCTTTGTTTTGTTCTTCCTCTGGAAGACAACTTATTGCATTTTCCAGTTAAACACTTTTTGACTTATAACAAGCAATTTGTCTTTTTGTCAATATGCTTTCAAATGCACTGGTTTACAGTATTAAACCTTAATCCATGGCAATTATCCTTACTTTACAAGTATGTATGCTGCTGATTAGTTTCTGTAAGTAATGAGTTAACTCCTTACCAAACAATCCCGGGTTTTAATGACCCTGGGAGAGGAGCCTTTAGAAAACATTGTGGGAAAAGGAGAAAATGCTGGTAACCAGCATTTTGTCCTTTTCCCACAATGTTTTCTATCCTTCGCAAAGCCATTTTCAAATTTTGAGTCATGTTTATTTTGTCGTCTGCTAATACTTTGAATTTGGACCAGTCTAAAGTTTTGTCGTTTGGTAAAGAGTTAAGGTTATAATAAGGGTCTTCTTGCTTGAAAATATTAGTTGAATACTTTAAGGATTGTTTGTTTTTTGCTATGGTGTTAATAATTTTCAACATTATTTCAGTTATCTCACAACAGCCAATGCACTTACCTATGCTTTCGTCAAGTTTCCTTTACAAGTACTTTTCAGAATATTCTTCTCGAGCCACTGGCTGCTTTTCCACATAACCATCATCAAAACAGTGATTAGAAGTGAGAGAGGAATGAATCCTGTCGAAATGACTATCATCAGTCCTTAGAAAGAATTTGCTCTATCTGGAGAGTTGAAGTAGTAAATCTCCTGATCTTAAGCTCTGTATGCTAATTGGACTGCAGTTTCTGATTTGGCTGAATATCTAAAGGAAAAAAAGTTTAAAAATTTGAATTGATTTGATTCCTTTTGTAGAGAATATTCACCAATGTGGTTTTTAGGAAGTTGATACTATTATTTGCCCTATTTATTTTTCAGGTCTATTGTAGATGCCTTATAGTTAACTCTTTAGCAAACGGCAAAATTTTAGACCGGTCCAAATTGAAAAGATTTGCAGACGACAAAATAAATGTGATTGAAAAATTGAAATTTGTTTTGGGAAGGGTAGAAAACATTGTGGGAAAATGAGAAAATGCTGGTTACCAGCATTTTCTCTTTTTCCCACAAACAATGTTTTCAAAAGGCTCCTTTCTCGGGGGTCATTAAAAGTCTGGATTGTGTGGTAAAGGGTTAAACTTTAACAGTTCAAAACATTTCAAACATTTATAACAGTTTAAATTTCACTTTAGGTTGTTTGTGAATCACAAAACAATGAATGTATGGACAAGACAGAGTGCGATAAGTATACTGGTATGATTATTAACTCATTGAAGGTTGCACTTTATATTGATCTTAGTTTGAAATATTTATCCACTGTAAAATTAAGAATGCAAAAATGGACTTTTTTTTATTGGGGAGGGGGATGGAGATAGAATTTGAACACACTTAGTGCAGTCTGACTTTAACCTATGTAACCCTTGAAAGATTCTAAAGCTTTGAGAGAAATGATTTGGTACAAATGTTTTATACTTTGAATGCACGGCTTGAAATTAAGATAAGCACTGAATTGAAAATCATATATGAAGAGAAAGAAAAGAGGAAAATAGAGCTTTAGTTTAGAAAAAATATTTCCAGTTGAAGTTAATGATATTTTGAGGAAAACTGCCAATTTGAAAAATCTCAGGTAATATTTAGAAATATTTCTCTCTGTATTTATATGCCCATTTTGGGGGATTTCAAAGGTCAGTTACAATCATACAAACCTGATTTGCTGACAAATATTGGAGTTTTTGTTTGCTTGATCTTTTTATCAGATAAGAGTGGCAACTTTGATGATCCTCCAAAGGAATACTGTCACAGGGGACAAGTGAGTAACGACACAGTATTAAAGCAATTTTTATTGGCTCTGGCATTTTTCAAAGTAAATGTTGAGGTACTGTCAAAGCCCGTCATACAAAAACTTTGACATTTTTTGATATCTGTCATCACTGTAGATATTTACTTCAAACCAGGGCTGGTTATTAACTATCAAGCAGGGTACCCATACCAAATGGGCAGGTACCCTCAAAATATTTTGACACAATTATGCCCCGTTCTCAAATAAGAATTTCTCTGAACCGATTACCAAATGACAAATATTTAGACTGGTTGAAATCAAAAGCAACTACAGATGACAAATGACTTTTCATGTAGATGAAATTATGAAATTTGCATTTGATAGGGTAGAAAACATTGTTGGAAAAGGAGAAAATGCTGGTGACCAGCATTTTCTCCTTTTCCCACAATGTTTTCAAAAACTTTATTTTTCAGGGTTGTTAAAACCCCAGATTGTTTGGTAGAGGGTTAAAAAGCAACTGCAGTCCAGTGTTGTCGCATGTGTCTGGTGCTTTTGTTTGTACCTGTAACAAAGAAGTTCTGATATAAATTAAGGCTTATACATGTAGGTTCCTGCACCAATAGAGTGCTGTTATAGCTATACTTGTTTTTGCAGACAATGTAGATCAAGATGAAACTACAAAACATGTGGTCTGATCTCAGGTCTTTTCTGTCCTTTCTTTTGAGATAATTTTGAATACACAATTGCATTATTTTGGTAATCTTCTTATTTAATTGGTTTATTTGTCACTGCATGGGTTAAAAACTCTAGTCATTTGTATTCAGATTCCTTTCAAAAGTTTTTTCCTCAGAAAGTTCAGTTGTCAACTATGAAACAGCATTGTTAAATATTAAAAACATTGTGTCAAAAGATGTGTTTTACTTAGAACTGGTAATTTCTCCTTCCATCATAATGTTTTCAATAGTTGTCTGCTATTAGACAAAATAATACAGTTTCAGCATTTTTTGTGAGTGCTTGACTCTTTAAGAATTGATAAAAATTATTGACTTGTCTAAATTTAAAGCCTTTGCCGAAGACAAATCGGATGTGGCGGAAATGATGGAAATGGCCTTAGAAAGGGTAGAAAACATTGTGGGAAAAGGATAAATGCTTGTTGCTAGCATTTTCATTTCCTGCAATGATTTTAAAAGTCTTTTTTTGCAGGGTCATTAGAAGCAGGGATCTTTTGGTATAGCATTTGTGTGTAGTGTTTCCTTTTGTCTTACTGTGTTCAAAGTTAAGAACTGGTGGTCTGATTTTAGATTAATGTTTATCTGTGACTGTTGCAGATGTTCTGTCTGGAAAGAGGTCATTGTGTTGACATAGAGCCATGTGACCTTTCTTGTCCAGAGGGTCAGGTAAGCATACTTTTAACCTTTTGGTGTTATTTTTTGGCTGTTTTTCCTATTTTTTCTATTCATACTATTATGACGACTGAGAAATACATGACACAGTAATATGTGGCTCAGTGGTAAAGTGTAGGACCTGGAGCTTCGGCTTCAAGCCTCGCTGGAGGCTCTGAGTTTTTTTGTGGGAGTGTCCTTGGGCAAAATATGTCAGAGCCCCAGCCCAGTAAGGGTGAAACCCAAGACAATTCTAGTCTTCTTCAAAGATATATGAACTTTTTACAAAGGCACAGAATTTTAGAGTGATACAAATTAAAAGTAATTGCAGATGACAAATGAAATACAACATACAATACAATAGGTTTTATATTTAAAGGTATTAAAGGTAGAGAGAAAAAATCATTGTTGAAAAAGGATAACTTGGTAACTAGCCTTCAAATGCCTTCTTACTCAGGGTTACATGTTCAAACTCATGATTCTTTGGTTTAAAAGGGTTAACATACAGTTTAAGATTAGCTGATAGTGTTTAAGGAGCAATATTAGATGGACAGCTCAAAATCAGAATGCACAGAACAAGCCATCACATAATTATGGATCCATAATGGCCACTTTTTTTTTAACAACTGACTTAATCATGAGGAAGACTGGTCCTACAGAAAATTGACCGTAAGCCAAAAGTTTCGGCCCAGGTCAGTCTGCGTGGACTATGCAGGCTGATCTGGGTTGATACTTTTCACAGATGCAGTAAGCCCCTTTTTCACAGAGCATGACTCATATATTTATTTGGATATCAAGGCAGAATATTAACCTTGAGTTTTATGATAATATATATAGTGTTCATTTTTTTTCCCTTTATTTCTTATCAGTTTTCATCTGTAGCCCGTGCAGTGCCAAATAACTCTTTACCAGATGACAAAATTTTAGCCTTGTCTTGAATTGAAAGCATCTGCAGACAACAATTTCATTGTGGCTAAAATGGTGCAAATTTTCATGGATAGGGTAGAAAACATTGTGGGAAAAGGAGAAAATGCTGGTTGCCTGCATTTTATCCTTTTCCCACAATTTTTTTAAAAAGGATTAATTCACAGGATCGTTAAAAGGCGGCATTGTACAGTAAAGGGAAAAATGCATCAGATATATTTGGTCTAGTAATAAAACCCTAATGGTTTCAAATTTCATGGTTTGACTTGTCCAAAGTGTCTCAGCAAAGGGACAATAAAGATCCAAGGACAGACTGCATTTTTTTGAAGTCTGATCTTGATCTACACTGGTCGCAAAAGCAACTGTAGTTGTGGAAAGTGCTTTAACCCTTTACCACATGATCCTGACTTTTAACAAACTTGGAAAAGAAGGCTTTTGAAAACATTGTGAAAAAAAAAGAGAAAACAGTAGTAACCAGCATTTTCTCCTTTTCCAAACAATATGTTTTCTACCCTATCAAAGAAAAATGTTGTCATGTGAGCCACATTTAATTTGTTGTATGCAAATGCTTTCAATTAGGGCTAGTCTAAAATTTTGTAGTTTGGTAAAGAGTTAAGGGTTAAAGTTTGCTTGACAGAGACATGACTACAATTACTTACTTGTTTCAGGTTGTCTGTGCATCAAGAAACAATGAATGTGTCGATAACACAGAATGCCCTTCATCTGTGGGTAAGGATAAACTTTACACCTCCAAAAATAAATGGAAAAACAAATAAATGAAAATAAGCATATATAGTCCGAAAAAAGACTGAAAGATGCCAAGCTGTGTGTTTAGACCGAAATATTTCTTAAAACACCGGACTGTATAGATCTAAGATCAGATTGGATTTTGATGTGAATTATCACTGAAAGCATTTAGTGATGCCCTTAGAATGTCATATATTCCTGTTCATTAGCCTTTACCAGACAACAAAATTTTAGACTGGTCCAAATTGAAAGAATTTTTAGACTTGCAGACAACAAATTAAAGGTAGCCCAAAGAAGGACATTTGTCTTTCAAAATTTTCTCCTTTTCCCTCATTGATTTCAAAAGTCTTCATCCTCTGGGTCATTAAAACTAGGGATTGCGTAGTAAAGGGTTAAATACCGGTAAGTATTTAAACTTTTGTTTCCATGGGATTCTTGGAATGTTGTTTTAGAACCTGACTACGATATTTATACTGGAAAATGCATTACTTTTGTAATTATTAATTAATATCTGTGTTTGATAATCAGTGCAACATTAATTTGTGATGACAAAAAAGATTAATCAGTACTGTTTTAGGAACATTTGTGAAGATTCCTGCGCTGTTTGATATAAGTTGCTTAACTCTTTACCAAACAACAAAGTTTTGGAATGGACCAAATTGAAAACGTTTGCAGATGACAAATTAAATGTGGCTGAAATGATGATCTCTATTTCTGACAGGGTAGAAAACATGGTAACCAGCATTTTCTCCTTTTCCCACAATGTTTTCAAAAGTCTTTTCTTTCAGTGTTGTTAAACATAGGCATTGTGTGGTAAAGGGTTGAGGAAGTTTCCAAAGTAGTCACTTTCTTTTAATATTTTTTGTGCGTTTCAGATAACGACAAGGATGGTCTCTCTCATGAAGCTCCAAGGCTGATATGCCAGGAAGGAAAGGTAAGGGGACATTAACACTTTGTCGCCTTTTAACGCCCCTGGGAAGGAAGCCTTTTGAAAACATTGTGGGAAAAGGAGAAAATGCTGGTAACCAGCATTTTCTCCTTTTCCCACAATGTTGTCTACCCTATCAAAGAGAAAATTGCACCATTTTGGCCACATTGAAATTGTCGTCTGTAAAAGCTTTCAATTTGGACAAGGCTAAAATTTTGTCATTTGGTAAAGAGTTAACCCTGTACTGTACAATAAACTGTTAAACTTGCCTACACTGAATTCTCCTGTGGGCAACAAATTATTAAACATGGCACATATTATAAGATATGTCTGTGAAAGGGCAGAAAAACATTTTGGGAAAAGGTTAAAATGCTGGTTGCCATCATTTTGTCCTTTTCCCTAAACGTTTTCAAAAGTCAATTCTTTCAGGGTCATGAAATTTTGGGGTTGTGTGGTAAAGGCTTAACCCTTTACCACACAATCCTGACTTTTAACGACCCTGAGAAAGAGGCCTTTTGAAAACATTGTGGGGAAAGGAGAAAATGCAGGTAACCAGCATTTTCTCCTTTTCCCACAATGTTTTCTAACCTATCAATGAAAAGTTTCATCATTTAGGCCACCTTTAATTTGTCGTCTGCAAATGCTTTCAATTTGGACCAGTCTAAAATTTTGTCGTTTGGTAAAGAGGTAAATACTATCCTATACTTGATGGTTTGTATCAGCTGTTTTAGAGATAAGTAAAATGAGTCAATATTACAAGAATTATTACGGAAGTTGAAGACATTGTCAAGCAGATGCTAGGCTACCAGTGCTTAAGGGTGTAATATTCCTGAAGTTTTTGTGAACTCTTTGTTTAGTATTGATTTGTGTCACTAGAGTTGTAGCATTTATGTAAAAATAACTGTTTGTACCTGTAAATGCATGTAGTTTTGTTAAATTGGAACAGACTTCCATGTGTTGTAAATTCTGGAATGTTTAATCTGTGAATACCACAATGCCAAAATTGCTTTGATTGCATTGTTGTTTACTATATACATGTAATAGATTATAGTCTAGTACCTTTTTGTCTTAAGGCAGAAATATAAATATAAAACTTCATTTTGGGACAATGAAGGACTAAAGCCAACAATAAGTCAAAAAAAGTATATACGAGGGACACTTTTTAAGTTCGTAGAGTAAGCCTTTAACTTTTTAACGCGATTATGAAGTTGCACGATTTTTTACACAGAACTTGCGTAATCATTCCTCTCTCGAACGGTGTCACGGTAAGCGGCGCACGAGGTCCACGTGCGCGCTGCGCTGGGTATTTTCAACACGTGGTTTTATACACTATAGTAAAATATAGCGTTCAATATGGATGGAAAAATCTATGAACAGAGGGTATATTGTAAGATTCGAGCACAGCTCGGGTTTCCGCCAACAGAAATTCATGCTGATTTGCAAAAAGTTTATGGGAATGGTGCTTTAAAATATGCTACAGTTTGCAAGTTGGTACGTCGTTTTAATGATGGTCGGGAGTCAATTGAAAATGACCCTCGGGTGGGTAGGCCAGTTTCCGTTTTGGCGGAAAAGAACGTTGCTACTGTGAAAACGTTAATTGAGGAAGACGCACGTTATACCGTGCAAGAGATAGAAGAATTAAGTGGCATTCATTCGTCAAGTGTTTTGAAGATCTTACGTGAACGACTTGGGCTACGTAAGATCTGCGCGCGCTGGGTGCCCCATTTGCTCACTGACGAGCAGAAACAAAGTCGGGTTAGACTTGCATTGCAAGTTATAGAAAAATATGATAAATGTGACCGACGTCGTTTGGAAGAGATAGTTACAGGTGATGAAACCTGGATCTATCATTTTCAACCCGATTCTAAGGCTAAAAATAAGGTTTGGGTTTCATCTGAGGGCGACAGACCTGTCATTGCGCGCCGTTGCAAAACATCAAATCGCATGTTGTATGCGATATTCTTTGATTTGAAAGGTCCAGTCCTTCAAATTCCAGTCCCGAAAGGTAGTTCTGTCACTGGAAAGTTTTACAGAGAAAGTGTTCTTACTCAACTTGTTGATTTCTATCAGAAACGCAGACCGCGCACCGGTGTCCGCGGCATCAAATTACTCCATGATAACGCACCGGCCCATAAATCCGCTATGGTACAGGAATATCTGAAAGAATCTGGGCTCGATGTCTTAGATCATCCCCCATACAGCCCTGACCTGTCCCCCTGTGACCTTTGGTTGTTCCCAAGACTAAAGGAAATGCTGGCAGGGCACCGTTTTGAATCCCGTTGTGGTATAGGCAGTGCGGTCTACCAGTGTCTGCAACATATACCTAAAGAGGACTACCGGGCGGCGTTCCGGAAATGGGTAGATCGGTGTAAAATGTGTGTGGAGGCAGACGGGGCATATTTCGAAGGTCTTAGATAAATAAAATTTTGATATTTCAAGCGGTTTTAAAAAGACCGCCCTACTCTACGAACTTAAAAAGTGTCCCTCGTAGAACTGAAAAAATGAAAAAATGGGTGACACTTCCCTTTTTACGACACAGAAATTTGAAAAGCATACTCCTCTTTGTATTGTAGATATTCTGTTTCCATACTGAACAGTGTGTTGATGTTACAAAGTCTTGTGATGCTTCATGTCCAGTGGGACAGGTAAATATCAAATATCTATGTTTTTTTTTCTGCAAAAGCTTCAGACCCCCACATAGATAACATACAATTTTCTGCCAAATAAATAGAATGGTGAATGTTACAGATTAACCCTTTACCAAATGATGAAATTTTGGACTGAACCAGGTTGAAAGCATTTGCAAACCACAAATTAAATGCATCTCAAACCATAAAACTTGTCCTTCGTAGAGTAGCAAACATTGTGGTAAAAGGAGAAAATGCTGGTTACCAGCATTTTCTCCTTTTTCCCACGATGTTTTCAAAATCATTCTTCCTCAGGGTCGTTAAAAGTTGGGATTGTGTGGTAAAGGGTTAACCAGTTTTAAACGCTAATGTTGTTTGAAACAAGTGAAAAAATCTGCTTACAGCAGGCACCTTTTTCAGTGTCAGTGATTCTTAATGTACCTTTGTTGGCAAGCCTTGTTTTTATCTTGTTTTTGATACCTTGTTTAGAAAATTCAATAGAACATGAACACTTGTGTAAGATTCTCTATATACGTAGATGTATTATGAGTTAAAACAACTTATTGCTTTTTTTTTTATATTTTGAGCAATGGAAAAACATTTAGATTAGTATAAAGTAATATCTCAAAAAGTCCAACTGTAAACAGTTTGAAAAAGTCTTGTTTCATTAATTGTTGCAGATTTTGTGTGAATCCCAAAATAATACATGTGTTGCCCAGACGGAGTGCGCAACAGCTAATAGTAAGTACACATATATTACGTATATCTCACAATGATGAGTATGGAAAGTATTGGGTGCTTTTGACGTACTCTTAACCAAATAATCATGAGTGAAAGAACCCCGAAAAGGATGGCTTTTGAAAACATCTTGGGGAAAGAGGAAAGTGCTGGTAAACAGCATTTTCCCCTTTTCCACAATGTTTTCATACCTTTGCTTAGACAAATAAACAGTTAAGTGTGCTAAAAGTAAGACAAATTTTTGGTCTCAGTTTTACCCCCTTGCCAGCTAAGACACCACTTTTCTTGTAGCAGGCGATCTGTCTCACTGAAGGCATTATAGTATATACATGTATATCTTTCAACAGTAATTCAGTTATATCATCACAGGCAGTGCACCTGTGTAACCAAGTGCTTCCTTTCACAGGTACTGGGCACAACACTGTGTCCAAGCCATTGGCTATTTCCCATTACACAAAGTCAAACACTGTTCATCTACAGAAGAGGAATGATACCTGTTTCGATGACTATCTTCGATTCAAAAGAAGAGTTTTGCTAAGCTGGTTATTTTTCTTTGCTGCTCTCATTTTTTAACTATGAAGGTTTTACTGTATTAAAATTGTTTTTGTATTTACATGCAATAAATGGTTTAATTTAGGTGATGCTGGTGATAACAGTACAAGAAATGGACCAACTGAGTATTGCCTTGAAGGACAGGTAAATTTGATATAATCAGATTATTTGATTAACAGTAATAAAATCCTTTCCCTCAACCCTGTAACCCTCTCAAATGCCAGACTATTTGAAATCAGTGGCATATGCAGAGGCCAAAATTGAAAGTGGTAGCAATGAACTGAATTTCCGTGACAGGGTAAAAAACATTGTTGCGAAAAGAGTAAATGCTGGGTACCAACATTTTCTCATTTTCCTGCAATGTTTTTAAAGTCTTCTACCTCAGTGTTGTAA
Organism: Tridacna gigas; assembly: GCA_945859785.2. Lineage (NCBI taxonomy): Eukaryota > Metazoa > Mollusca > Bivalvia > Cardiida > Cardiidae > Tridacna > Tridacna gigas. Next base: position 61,256,083 of record OX244034.2, on the reverse strand, counting down.
AAAATACATGATTGTTTGGTAAAGAATTAATCAAAGCATTTACTCTTCCTCTGAAAACAATTAGTAGCAGACAGTTTCAGGCACAGGTAATCAAATGGCTAGCATTTCAAAAGGTACAATAGGGTTCAAGGTCCATAATAGTCAAACATTGCAGGCATCTTTTTAACCCTTTACCTTACAATCCCAACTTTTAACAACCCTGAAGAAATAGTCTATTGAAAACATGGGAAAGAATGTTTTCTACCTTTCCGAAATTTCAATTTTTGAGCCACATTTTGATTTGTCCTCTGCAAATGCTTTCAATTTGGACCAGTCTAAAATTGATGTTTGGTAAAGAGTTGAGAGCTGTTGTTGCAATGTGACTGAAAAACTGTTGAGAATGGCATAAAACCTTGTTCAAACAGTCAAACTCCTTTTCTGTTCTCTTTCCAGTTATTCTGCTTTGCTACACAGCTGTGTGTTGATGAACAGAAGGTCTGTGATACCAGTCTGTCTTGTCCAGAGGATCAGGTAAACAGTCTGATAAGCCCTTTGTTATTCACCCTGTCTCCCTGTCTGAGATGACTGATGAGATACACTTGAGAGGTGCTCTTGCAAAAAAGGGCCTCAATGCATCTCCGTAATGCATTATACCAAGCAAGTCATCACAGTATTATGAATCCATAAAAGCCGTTTTGTCTAACAACCAATGAATCGTGAGGTGCGTAGGTTTTTTAAAATGCAGAAAATTGACTAATAGCAAAAGGTTTCAGTCCTGGTGCAGACTGGGCAGGCTGACCTGGGTCAATACTTTTTGCAGATGCATTAAGCCTCTTTTCACAGAGCATGGCTCACCTGTTTTTGCATTTCGTCCATCAGCCTAAGGCTCTTCAGTAACCATTCTGACTGTAAATTTCCAGAATAACCATCTTTTTGCTAAGACATTGTTAAGTCTAAAGAGAAAAATAACACTTGTAATAAAAATTATCACAAAGACAACAGAGTGATGTATATATCTGATAAAAATTATAAGAAAGAAAAAATCTGTTTTTGTAGAATTCGCAACTTTATGCTCAGGCATGAGCTGACTTTTGAATTACTTACTCCCTGAGAATTGCATTACTTTTGCCAATTAATTGCATGAATCTATTCTCTTTGTATAGCCTGTCTGGTGTGAAGAAACAAATGCATGTGTTGCTGAGGGCATTTGTGGATTGTCTTCAGGAAAAGGTTGGTTGTGAAAGTTTTTCATGGACCATTAGTTTAAAATGTCATAACACATAAAATCATTGTGGAAGAGAAACCTACCTTTTAAAAAGAGGTGAAAATTTACCGCAAGATGAAAGGAGTCAACTGCAGGTGGTAATGAGCCATGTACAGGAAGTCTCTTTCAACTCTTTACCACACAACAATGTTTTAGACTGGTCCAAATTGAAAATATTTGCAGACGACAAAATATATAAGACTTAAACATTGAAATTTGTGTATAGAAGAGAAGAAAACATTGTGGGAAAAGGAGAAAATGCTGTTCACCAGCATTTTCTCCTTTTCCCACAATGTTTTCAAAAGCCTTCTTTGTTAGGGTCATTAAAACTCATTAAATGTGTGGTAAAGAGTTAACAGAATGTAACTTGGTTTATAGTTAAACTTGTCTTGGTGGATCCCTGTATTAAATAAGCAATTTGTACCTACCCCTTAACACACAATTCCGTGTTTTGACATCCCTTTGGAATAAAGCTTTTGAAAATATTGTAGGAAAAACAGAAAATGCTGGTAACAAGCATTTTCTCTTTTTTCCAGAATGTTTTCTACCCCATCAAATTAAAATCTCACAATAAGAGCCATGTTAAATTTGTTGTCTGCAAATGCTTTAAATTTGGTAAAATCTGAAATTTTGTTGTTTGGGAAAAAGCTGTTTACCAAACAACAAAAGACTTTTCCCAAATTGCAGGATTTACAAACAACAAATCAGATGTTTCTCAAGTGATTGAAATTGTCTTCAGGTTGGTAGAAAACAAGGAAGAACGTTGAGTTAACTTAAATATTATTGTATAGAAAAAAAAGAAAAAAAAAACTTAAATATTATTGTATAGAAAAAAGAAAAGGTTTTTGAGTGATATAAACAACATAGTTTGAGAATGAGAATGTGTAATTGCTTGTCACGAGCAACTACCCTGGTGTTCCTTTAACCCTTAATCAACAATCCTGAGTTTTAACAGCCCCTAAGAAGAAATCTTTTGAAAAAATTGTGTGAAAAGGAGAACATGCCGGTAACCAGCATGTTCTCCTTTTCGACAACATTTTCAACACAATTAGAGACAAATCTTTGTATTTTAGCAACATTTAATTTGCTCCCTGCGAATTTTCTCAATTTGGTCCATTCTAATATTTTGAAACTTGGTAACAAGTCATTGTCTCAAGAACATTCTTGTAGTGTAAGTCATAACTGTACAGTGGCAGGTTAGACATTTTCTACTTTCATTTTTTTTTTTTTTTTAATAGATGTTTTCATCATTTGGGCTACACTGTCTAGAGAGGAGCCCTTCTTTGATATAGTGTCACCATTAAGACTCCTTAACCGTGAAGAACAGCTGAATACATTCAAAGATATTGCAAAGCCCAAGTTACAGTCAGTTTTGGACGCTGCAACATTACGTTTAACCGTAACTGGTGTCACTGCTATTCCAGGAAGAAAAGGTTTGCTCATATAGTTTACGTTCTTATGATTTTTTTTATCAATCTTTGATAAACCCTTGATATTTCCAGACAAAGCTTCAATAGTAAATAAAAAAGAAAAAACAGATGAGTTTGCCTCTGGCAGGAAAATCCTGTTTTTTCCATGTTTCTTATTCTTATGTTTCTTTCATGTTTTATTTAAGATCAAGGCAGTTTTTCAGCACTACTTTAATAGTATATGAATCTGGACTCGAATGAATACTGTATGTGCTGTGGTTAAATTTTTGGCATTAACAATTTGTATGGCTGCACTGTTACACTTAAAGTGCCTACATCTATCTCAGTTGAGTTCTAGGGCACTACAGCTCAAGATCAGAATACAAAGTGCTGTATGTTCTTGCATCTTCACTGCTGATCCTCTTTGAGATAATCTAACCATTACAGCCTTGAAATTGCAATATTTAGGTTTTTTCTTTTATCAGTCAAAAAATATCTATCTCTCAAAAATACAGCAAAATTAATTTTCTCAGAGGTATACTGGAAACAGCTGACCTGACCTTCCTTCTGTTTATATCTCTGTCTATGTCACATACTTATCACTAAGATTTGCTGCCATTGCAATGAAAATCCATAAAACTATTAACAAGACAGTAGATAGAGGTATCATTGTATGCAACACAAAATTTTGAAATGGTTGCTTTTAAGCTTTGAATAACTATCTTCCATTGAAGTAAGGCCTTTTGGGCATTATGCATTTAAAATAAGTCCCTCTTACCATTACTTTCAATGTATGAAAACTTGGGACAACTATTGCCTTGAAATTGTAGATGAGAAAATTGGCATGAACTCTTTATCACATAATCCCTAGTTTTAACCACCTTGAGGAAGAAGGCTTTGGAAACCATTGTGGGAAAAGAAAATGTTGGTAACCAGCATTTTCTCCTTTTCCCACAATGTTTTCTACTTTACCAAAGGCAAAGTCAGATATTTGAGCTACATTTTATTTGTCGTTTGCAAATGCTTTCAATTTGGACACGTCTAAAATTTTGTTGTTTGGTAAAGAGTTAAGTCATCTTTTCATCAGTTCTTGTTTTTTAGGATTGAAGCCAAGTTTAAAAACATAGTACTGTATGTTTTGCAGATGGTAATAGTGTTGCGTTGATAGCTATAGCTGAAGCAGAAAGGGATGTCCTGTCCATCACTAATGTTACAGATGCACTAGTTGGTGCAGACATCTCTCGCAACCTGCAGATACTTGAAGTTGAGGCCTGGAAGGCCTTAGGTATGTTGTTTGGCCTTGATTTCCATATGTAACATGCAGGAGGCTGAGATAAATGAAAATTATGATAAACATAACCCTGGGCAAGTCACTTCAAGAATTTATTGTCTATTGTCTGTGCAATGAGCCGTATATAATATTCAGCACATTGAGAACTGTAAATCACAAGTCTTCTTAATCATAGAAAAACAGAGGGAAAAAGAAAAACAAAGGCATAATGTCCTGATAGTTATTGGCAGATTAAAGTAGAGCTCTATGCACAGGGTCAGTAACTGTTGCTCTTCTACATCATCTGGATCTGGGTCAGATTGCTTGTAACATGCAGGCTGATCTTACATGTGAACTATATTTTGTTACACTATGGCATTTTGAATAACCATTACCTTGCAAGATATACCGATAAGTAGTTTTTCATGACAATTTCATGTAAATTTTATTTACTTCACACTCTACTGGTCATACCGCTAAATACTAAATCAAATAAAACAATGGAGAAATGTTTTTTTTTTTTAGATATGTCTTTGTTATATGGAATAGATCATAGAAGACCAGTAGTTGTCTATTACAGATTGCTGTCACACAATTTTTTTTTATTCAATATTCACATAAGCTGTCTCCTGAAGTGTTATATGAAGGGCTTGACACTAACATTGAGGACAGGTGTCCTTAACCCTTACAGTGCCTTTCACTGCTGTAGTTGACTTTGTGGCCAGTGTAGATCAAGATCAGACCACACAAAACTTGCTGTCTGACCTTTGATCTATACTGTCTGCTTTGCTGAAACACCACAGACTAAAAGCAACAACAAAACAACATCTGGGTCTTATTCTAGACTGAAAATGGTGCTTTAAGGTTGAGCCGTTCTTCAGTAAGATTTCAGATGCATCACTCTGTCTGATGCTAAATTTCAGGTGTCCATTCCAAAAAATTTGTTTTGGGGAAAGCTTGACACTGTAAGCCCTGCATCTAAAAAGTATTTTTGTTTATCATGGTTCAAAGAATCTGTGTACAAAGAAGTTAACTGCTAAGGAAAATTTCTTTCTATTAACACTTTTAGGAAATAGTGCACCAACTCAGATAATCCCCAGTACTGACCCTCTAGTCTATGATAAAGAGGTCCAGCTAGAGTTGTCTTTCTTACCAATGGAAATACTCACCATCTTGCCAGGCCTTACCCTAGATTGCAGTGGGGATGATGGAATCATGATCAAAGTAACTGGTAGGTAGCTAATTCTTAACCTGGATATCAAATGCTAGACTCACCTTTATTGGAAGCTTTTCAAGATGAAAAATAAAATCTTACTTGAATGATGAGATTTGTCACTGGAAGGGTAGAAAATCATTGTTGGAAAAGATTGTTAGTTACCAGAATTTTATTCCTTTCCTGTGCTTATTAGATAAATTTACCCAGAACTAGTGCAAATGACAAGTAGAAGATTTTAAGGACTGTAAATTGTAATTTTTGAGGGTTGTAGAAAACACAGAAATGGAGCAACAGCATGTTATAAACAGTTTGCTCCTTTTCCTGTAATGTTTTCAAGAAGTATCTGCTGAGAGGAATTTACAGCAGACTACAAATTAGATGTGGCTCAAAGGATTATATTTGTCTTTGTAAGGATGGAAAATATCAAAGGAAAGAGAGAAAATGCTAGTTACAAGCTTTCAAAAGCCTTTTTCTCCACTGGTTTTTAAAACTCGGGATTGTTTTGTAGAGGGTTACATGATGGTATTTCTCTTTGAAAGGGTAGGAAACATTGTTGAAAAAGGAGAAAAAGCTGGTTTTCCTGGAGGGTTGTTGTAAAAGAGTATTTGATAAAGGATAAGTACCAGGACATTGACTTTTTGTGATGTATTTTCAGAGAACTATAGGACAGTTGCAGATTTTTCTTCATCCCAAATGACTTTCAAAGCAACAGTGGAATCAACACAATATGCTAAGTGTGAAATACTTAATCTGCCAGCTGAAATTACAGGTATGAAAGCAAACTAGAAAATTTTAGTCAGAAACAAATATTATGAGAAATTACTTTTTTTATCTAAGCTTACAGCGGACTAAATCCGGACTAAATGAGCATCATTTTGACAAAGTAAAGTCCAAATATGAAAGATGAAAAAATGTCGGACTGGAACCCAGGTTAAGGTCAGACTGTTTTGAACTTTAAGTCGGAAATAGGATTTACAGTGATATGGGATATTTCACCTGAACAGGTTTTGGCATTGAAATGATTGTGTTCTTTATTAGAACCATAATGTCTGTAGTACACAATATTGAAAATGCAGTATTGAAAGTATATGCAGCCACAATGTAAAGTTTGTGATATATAATGATGGAATTTGTCTTTGGAAAGGTAAATAATATTGTTAGATAGAAGAGAAATACATTCCTCCATTTCCTCTTTCTCCCACAAAGTTTTCAGGATCCTCATTCCCAGGGTTTGAAAAATATGGCATTGCTTGGTAAGGAGTTAACTCTTTACCAGACGACAAAGTTTTAGCCTTGTCCAAATTGAAAGCATTTGCAGATGACAATTTCAGTGTGGCTCAAATGATGCAATTTTTCTTTGATCGGGTAAAAAACATTGTGGGAAAAGGAGAAAATGCTGGTTACCAGCATTTTCTCCTTTTCCCACAATGTTTTCAAAAGACTTCTCTCCAAGGGTTGATAAAAGGCGGCATTGTGCAGTAAAGGGTTAATTCATTTTGCACTCTAAGGGTTGATAAAGGAAGCAAATCTAAATAGCCTGTAAAAATTTTAGACCTGTGTAATGAAGTTCCACTTCTAGAATATATAACTCTTTACCAAACAACAAAATTTTAGACTGGTCCAAACTGAAAGCATTTGCAGACGACAAAATGAATGCGACCCAAAAATTGAAATTTGTATTGGGAAGGGTAGAAAACATTGTGGGAAAAGGAGTGCTGGTTACCAGCATTTTCTCCATTTCCCACAATCTTTTCAAAGGGCTTCTTTCTCAGGGTCGTTAAAGGTTGGGATTGTGTGGTAAAGAGTTAAACAGCTATTTGAAAGTGTTGATCCAAGTTCAGGCTGCATTTTCTTTGTAGCCTAATTTTTATCTACAAAGCACATGCAACTCAAATTATGCTCTCAGAGTTTCATGCTGTTAGGAGGAAGTATGGGTATTCGACACACTGTATATTATTTTTTTTTTCTTTTCCCAGCCCAATCAGAGTTAGGCATTTTTGGTATAAAAATCAAGCAATTTACAAAAATTTACAAAAAAATTTACAAAAATAACCCAAAGCTTTGAAAGAATCATTTTAACAGCTGTGGAATAACTGTTGCACTCTTTTTTTATACAATTCGTAACATTTTACAGAAATCTTTTTTGTTTCACAGGAAACAAGAGATACTACATAGGTTTTGTGGTATTGAGTAAGGACTTACTGGAGCTTTCAAACATCAATCATATTACTGCATCAGACATTTCACTAGATGAGGATTCTGATTGTCAGGCTCTACCAGCAGATCTCTTCTCTTTTGGATATGAAGGTAAAGCAAAGTTTCCCTAGATTCAATGTATTAGGAACAAAAACATTAGTTTGAATCATTAGCATAATGCTCTTAACTTTGTACCACAGAAGAAATATATAGACTTGTCCAAATTGAAAGCACTTGCAGATGATAATGAAAAAATTGTCTTTGACTGGGTAGATAACATTGTGGGCAAAGGAGAATATGTTGGTTACCAGCATCACCTTTTCCCACAGTGTTTTCAAAAGCTTTCTTTTTCAGGGTCATTAAAAGTTTGGATTGTGTGGTAAAGGGCTAATACAGACAACATCATTTTAGACTTACCACAACCATTTAAATTCTTTCATATGTGTGTATACATGTCCATATATTTAGCATTCACTTTAGCAGTTGGAGTGTTTTTATGGAAATCTCTTGGTAGCAGCTTTTATTGCTTATATGAGCAACTACCAGGCTTTTTTTTTTATTGGAAATACTTATCATAAGCTGATATATTTCTCCAATGTTCAGATAATCTAACTTTAGCTGAATTGGTATAAACAAGACCTCATGTGATTTTGTTGATGAAGTATTTTTACAGGGTTTCCATTTACGACATAAAAGTATATATATACACACGAAAATCGGCTCACATGCAAAATATCAAAGTTGAGGACGTCTCTTGGAAGCAGTGAAAAATGAGTCAAAATCATGATTTAACTAGATCTAGGCCTACATCAGTAACGAAATCAATGCAAAATACAGGTACGAAGATTTAACATTCCTTGTACAAACTGACCATCGGAATACCAAAGTGTCTATAAATACTGGTAGATCTTGGTATGCCAAGATATAACACAGAGAAATAAAAATAGATCTCTTTGTCGTCGACTTGGTCTGGTTACCTGCGTTGTGCTCATATATTGTCTTTTCGGGCAAACCGATCGTAGAAAAACAGCTGTTGTTTAGCATTTCTTTCCTGAAGACGGCTTCCAGGCCAAAAAGAAAAAAGCATTCGTGATCTTTCCAAGACTAATGGCTGAAAGATCCTACCTTCCAAGATAAGATGCTAAAAGAAATTTATCTACATTCCCCTACTCGTGTAAATGTGGTTGATTTGTTATGAAACTAAGCTGAAATAATGTTTTTACAACAGGTTGCATGGATTTTCAAAGAATTTCCATTTTGATGTAAGATTTGTATACTATTTTGAGCGACAGTCAACGGCGTGCACAGCACTTTAAATCTGCGAAAGGTTCCATAAAGAAGACATTTGAAATAGCTTTTTCTGTTTATCCATTAACCAAATTTGGCCTTAATAATGGACAATTCATGGAAGCAAAAATGGGACTCAGAAGGAACGCAATGGGACTCACCTTTTGCAGTTGCATTGGGTCCCATGAACTCAGTAAAATTTTATTCAAACGGAAACGCTGATTTATCATGCCCACAATAGCTAAATTGATGGAACAGAGGGCTTTTTTAGTTGATATAGGGTTTCTTAATAAGTACCCTTTTGTTAAAAAAATTTCATTTTATTTGATTTCCACAATAGGGGACACAATGGCAAGTCTTTTCTTGGAACCAAAATGGCCACAGCATGCACTGGATGTACAAGAAAACTGGATTGATCCTCTAAGAGTGGCACAAACTATGGAGAGAGTCTTGTTGGAATATTTTAGCTACATAGAGGAGGAAAAACCTTACTTGATTGCCTCTCTGTCTCTGAGTGAGGGAAGTACAGACACTTTTAATGATGAGCCAATCGTCAGATTTAGATACAAAGGTAAGGAGACCCCCATAGTTTTAACCCTTTACCACACAACAAAATTTTAGGTTAGACCAATTTCAAAGGATTTGCAGACAACAAATTCTACTTTTATACAGATGAGCTTTAGCTCTCTGATAGAGAAGAAAACATTGTGGGAAAAGCAGAAAATGCTAGTTATCAGCATTTTTTCCTTTTCCCCCAATGTTTTCAAACACCTTCTTTCCCAAGGTCATGAAAATCCGGGATTGTTTGGTAAAGGGTTAAGTTTGCAAGCCAGTTTCCGTAGCATACCTTGTGTGCCATAAAAAGAGAGCCAACTTTTGTAGTGAATGTTTTGACAATAATCAGCTTTTTGGAGTGCTGTATGCATTCAAATTTGAACCTTTGTGAAACAAGGATATCGCTTGTCAAAAATTTTTTGCGGTAAATTTCTAAAGGACTAAAATCAAAAACGCTAATTTTTTTTGTTCTATATGCATATATATGCATATTTATTGTTCAAGGAAAGGAAATTTTTCTTTGTTACAGTTGTAAGAAAAACATGAAGTCGGAGAGAAAAAAAAGTCTGTTATCAGACAGAAAATCAATACTATGTTTTGTTGTCATTAATCAAAAATGAGAATTTCACAAATGGTACAGACAGTTTCTGTTGTTGTAATAAGCAATGGTTATTATTGTCAAAAGAAATTCAATATGTTTTCAGGGGAAAATTTAGAGAGAATAGACCGATCACAGGTACTCTTCAATCCACTTGCGTTCAAGTATTGTTTGGCTGCAGACTTCAGTGGTCCAATTCAGTTAGAAGTCATCCACTGGCCCTCTACTACTGATACAGCTGTCACAGGAACAATTAACTTACAGGTTAGAATTTTGTGAACCATGGTCTTTGGGTAATCATTAAATAGCTTACCTCAGATAGAGAAGGGGATATACACTATTGTACCTAATTCTGTAGTAGACAACAAAATTTTAGACCACAGTTTAACTATTTGACACATGACATAAACGTAGATATATCCAAATTTAACCCTTTCCCAAACGATAAATTTTAGACTGGTCCGAATTGAAAGAGTTTGCAGACGACAATTTTAAATTTGATGAAAATGACAGAAAGTTCTCCAAAAGGGTAGAAAACACTGTGGGAAAAGGAGAAATTGCTCGTTACGAGCAATTTCTCCTTTTCCCACAGTGTTTTCAAAAGACTTGTACTGCAGACATGTGAAAACCAGGGCTTGTTTGGGAAAGGGTTAATTAAAGCATTTGAAGATGACAATTTATATGTTACTCAAATGACGAGGTTATGGGTTATGTCATGGTGGCTAGTGTATTTATCATGCATTCCTGGAGTTCTGTTGGTAGTAGATTGCACAAGACTTCATATGCCACATATAAACAGTGGCAAAAAGAAGTTTTGATATTAATTGACTTTGTCAAAATTGATAGAAATTGATTGACCTGTCAAAATTGATAGTAATTGACTTTGTCAAAATGATTTTTTATCACTGCTTGGAAAGATTTTGTTTGAGTTGGGTCCAAAAATGCAATCCCTGATTTACTAGCACTTTGCATCACTGCTGGGCTAAAATGGCCTAGATTTTGTGGACAGTGTAGATCAAGCACATGTTGTGCAGAGCATCTGATCTTGTGAAATTGAACAGCATGTGTTTAGCAAGACTAGTGCATGTACTGACATGTTGCCCTTTGTTTAACTAACTACTTCCTGAAACAAATTTTCAGCAGATGATCTTGAAAATATCTTTGAAAAAGATAGATAACTAAAGTAAATTAAGGTAAACATGAAAAAAAAAATGTTTCAAAAGGAAGAAATTGCTAGTTACAACCTGTCAAACAGATTACAATATGGGTATATATCTAGATCAAATGATTATGTACAATTGTAAAATTTACACTTACTTCTTTCTATTCAGGTAAATCCTTCAAATGACAGACCAAAAGGCCGAGCTGATTCTGAAATTGTCAGTGGATTTTCTTTCCCAAAAGTATCCAGTTCAAATCCAGCTCCAGAATTCACTGTAGGAGAAATAAGCAGTCTTTGGTTCAGTGATATTGATATGATAACTGACGCTAACATCCATCTGGGTCTTGGAATACTTGGATCTGTGGCACAGTCAAATACTATCGGTATGTATTTAAGCCATTCCGAAAGAACATATTTTGGACTCTCCCAATTGTAAAGTATTTGCTATTAATGTAACAATTGTGTCTCAAATCAAGGTACATGTGTTTGTCATGAATTGGATAGAAAACTTTGTGGAAAAGGGAGAAAATACTGGTAACCTGCATTTTCTTCTTTAACTCTTTACCATACGACAAAATTTTAGACAGGTCCAAATTGAAAGCTTTTGCAGACAACAAACTAAATGTAACTGAAATATTAAAATTTGTTTTTGGAAGGGTAGAAAACATTGTGGGAAAAGGAGAAAATGCTGGTTACCAGCATTTTCTCCTTTTCCCACAATGTTTTCAAAAGGCCTCTTTCTCAGGGTTGTTAAAAGTCGGGATTGTGTGGTAAAGAGTTAACCACAGTGTTTCCAAAAGCCCTCTTCCTCTGGGTCCTCAAAACTTGGGATTCTTTGATAAAGGGATTGCCTTTCTCTGGACAATCCATCGCTACTGCAACCTTCGAGAAGAAGGCTCTTACACATTCATTGTCACTAAGGGAGAAAATTTTGGTTTTTAGCTCTAGTGGCTGTGAGCCAGCAAAGCTTATGTCATGGTGGTTTCGTCCGTCAGTCTGTCTGTCTGTCCATCTGTCTGTCTGTTAGTCTTTTTCTTGTTTACACGATAAAGTCCGCATTTGTGGTCAGATTTTCGTAAAACTTGCACAGTTTGTTTACCTCATCAATAGCTTGAACCCTATTGATTTTGAAAAAAATCTGACAATCAGTGTAGGAAAAGCAGCCATTTAAAGTTCAAAATTTCATTTCCTGTTTACGCAATAAAGTCTGCAATTGTGGTCTGATTTTTGTGAAACTTGCAGAGTTTGTTTATCTCATCAAAAGCTGGAACCCTGTTGATTTTGAAAAAAGATCTGACAATCAGTGTAGGAAAAGCAGCCATTTAAAGTTCAAAATTTCAATTTCTTGTTTATGCGATAAAGTCTGCAGTTGTGGTCAGATTTTTGTGAAACTTGCAGAGTTTGTTTATCTCATCAATTGCTTGAACCGTATTGATTCTGAAAAAAAAAAATCTGAAAATCAGTGTGGGAAAAGTAGCCATTTAAAGTTTAAAATTTCAATTTCTTGTTTATGCGATAAAGTCTGCAGTTGTGGTCAGATTTTTGTGAAACTTGCAGAGTTTGTTTATCTCATTGATAGTTTGAACCCTATTGATTATGAAAAAAAATCTGACGATCGGTGTAGGAAAAGCAGCCATTTGAAATTCAACATTTAAAATTCTTGTTTACACAATTGCACCTGCAGTTGTGGTCAAATTTTCGTGAAACTTGCACAGATTATTTATCTCATCAATAGCTTGGACCCTATTGATTTTGAAAAAATCTGACAGTCAGTGTAGGAAAAGCAGCCATTTAAAGTTCAACATTTAAATTTTTTGTTTACGCGATAAATTCTGCAATTGTGGTGGGAATTTTGTGAAACTTGGACAGATTGTTTATCTCATCAAAAGCTTGAACCGTATTGATTTTGAAAAAAATCTGACTATAAGTGTAGGAAAAGTAGCCATTTAAAGTTCAACATTTAAATTTCTTGTTTATGTGCTTTAGTCTATGTTTGTGGTCAGATTTTCGTGAAACTTGCACAGATTATTTATCTCATCAATAGCTTGGACCCTATTGATTTTGAAAAAATCTGACAATCAGTGTAGGAAAAGCAGCCATTTAAAGTTCAACATTTAAATTTTTTGTTTACGCGATAAATTCTGCAATTGTGGTGGGAATTTTGTGAAACTTGGACAGATTGTTTATCTCATCAAAAGCTTGAACCGTATTGATTTTGAAAAAAATCTGACTATAAGTGTAGGAAAAGTAGCCATTTAAAGTTCAACATTTAAATTTCTTGTTTATGTGCTTTAGTCTATGTTTGTGGTCAGATTTTCGTGAAACTTGCACAGTTTGTTTATCTCATCAATAGCTTGAACCCTATTCATGGTTCGCACAGGTCTTGAAAAACCCTTAAATTTGACTTCAGTCTTGAAAAACCCTTGAAAATGACGAGAAGCCTTAAAAAACCCTTAAAAAGTATAGAAAGTCCTTGAAAAACCCTTAAATCTAAAAATCGTAAAGCTCAATGCACCGAATATCCAGGTGACGTGATCGAAGAAAGTTTGCAAAGAAACCCGTATTCCTTCAGATCTTCTTACAAGTGAGTATATACGGTAACAAGGAAGAGCACTGTCTACACGTATTTTGATGACATAATTTGATATTGCGTCATATCACACTAGGTTTTTCAGACTGGTGGCTGACCTTATACTTCAATTTTAGTAGAAAGTCGGGTACCATTACCGGTTTACTCGCACCTTATCTCTAAGAGCGTCTGTTCACAGTGATTGTTATCATATGCATCAGCCATTTGTAAAAAGGTCATCAGTATCGAGTTGTAGAAATGGGGAAATGTATATTTAACAGAAATTAGGTAGCGGATCCCATGTACAAACACTGGGTATGAGAAATTAAAGGGCATAAACGGTGGACACTCTTAAGCAATAAAATAAGGTTAACTCTTTCACTACTTATGATGACTTCAGTAGCTTTTGCAGACAGTGTAGATCAAGATCAGACTGCACAGAATGTGCAGTCTGATCTTGGATCTACACCGTCTGCTACCCTGTTTTTGAACTATGACAAAAGTTTTTTTCAAAAGCAGTGGAAATGGATTTTTAGAACTCAGAAAAAAGTGGAATTTCCGGAGTTAGTAGAGAAAGAGTTAAAGATTAAACCCGTTACAGATTTGACAGTTGCTAAGAATTTACTTTTTCCAAATAATAAAGCATTTGTTACTTATCCTATGCATCAGTCAGTCATAGATTCTTTATACAAAATAATGTGCCAACATAATCAAGGTAAAATTTGGATCATTATTGTATATAGCCATGTCCGTAAAAAGACCCTATTCCAAAAGCCTTAAAAAGCCCTTGAAAAACCCTTAAATTTTCCCTGAGAAATTCTGTATGAACCCTGCTATTGATTTTGAAAAAAATCTAACAATTAGTATGGGAAAAGTAGCCATTTAAAGTTCAAAATGTTCATTTCTTGTTTACGCGATAATTTCAGCATTTGTAATTGGATTTTCATGAAACTTGCACAGTTTCTTTTGTATCATTAAATGCTTGAACACTATTGATTTTGACAAAAATTTGACAATCAGTATGGGAAAAGGAGCCATTTAAATTAAAAAATTTACATTTCTTGTTTACGTTACGACTCGGCATTTGTGGTCGAATTTTCATTAAACTTGCACAGTTGCTTTATCTTATCAATAGCCTGAACTCTATCAATTTTGGAAAACATTTGACAATCAGTATGGGAAAAGGAGCCATTTAAAATTGAAAATTTACATTTCTTTTTTGCGCAATTAAGTCCACATTTTAGATCCAATTCTTTTGAAACATGCAGAGATTATTTGTGTCATCAAGGGGTTGAACTCTAATAAAAATGAAAAAAATCTAGCAATCAGGTAAGGAAAATGCAGCCATTTGAAGACTTAGTATTGTTTACTCAACACAGTCCACATTATTAGTCCATTTCTTTGGAATTTGCAGGGATTGTTTAATACCATTGAGTACTGCAACCCTATCAAATTTGGCTAGATTTCAAACTGTTGGTTTTGAGAAATTGTACTTCAATTTTTTTTTTCACTATTTGTTCAGTTTAACATGCCTACTTGTGCTTTCTTAGTGGGTTCAAGCCCAGTTACAACAATACCTCTGGATTTTTTTTGAGGGGGGGTGGGGGAGGGGGGATGTTTGTCTTTCATCTTTTTGCATCATGAAGTCATAGTGTATGCTAGAAAAAAAGCAAACTCACTGCCAGTAGAGTGATTTCAGGGCCTCAAGGGCCTCTAGTTATTCCGATGTTTTCTGCACTTTTTCAGGCAAATCCTATCACCAGTTTTGAGGTACATTTAACTCTTAAACCCTGAGGAAAAGGCCCTTTGAAAACATTGTGGGAAAAAGAGAAAATACTGGTAACCAGAAGTTTCTTCTTTTCCCACAATCTTTTCTGCCAATTCAGAAAACATCTCCTTTTGGGCCACATTTAATTCGTCATCAGCAAATGCACCCAATTTAATTGAGTCTGAAGTTTTGTTGTTTGGAATAGGATTAACTCTTTGTCATAGGATATTTAAATTTTTTCCAGTGACAAGACTTAGTGTAACATTGCTCTTATGATTGAATTTATCTATAGAAGGTTAGAAAAACATTGTAGGAAAAAGAAAAAATGCTGTGAGCAGCTTTTCTCCTCTTCATGCAATGTTTTCAAAAGTCCTCTTTCCTTAGGTTGTTAAAGCACACGATGTTATGTCAAATAATTGGGTTAAATGATTTTGGAAGTTACTGAGTTGAAGTATACCATATAAATTGCAGGTGGTCAATGGGAATATTACACGGGTCAAGTATGGGAACAAATACAGAATGTACAGAATGCCAAAGATCTTGATGCCACATCTGAGAATACAGTTTCAGCATTGTTGCTAACAAGTGACCAGAAAATAAGATTCAGTCCAGACGCTGAGTAAGCATGATCCTACAAACTCTGTTCCATTCGTTAATTATGTTGGCAACATAGCATTCATATGAAACTTCTTTGAATTTGTATTTCCAGGGTCAGTTTTTATCAACTATTGTTAATATCATTCTAAGTCTTATTCTAGATTTAAAAAGTAACACAAACTCTGCCAGGCTGAACAATTTGGTCAGCCATGACTCATTTGGTTCAGCCAATCAGAAATTGTGTTATTTTGAAATGAAGAAAATTATTGAGAATAGGTATTTGAATGTTCTTAAGAATGGTTGGTGAATACAGACCTTGGCTTTGATTTTGTCACAATCTTGAACCTGGTCAGCATTGTAACTCCAAGATCATGCTGCATCTTTTGCGCAGTCCGACTTAAATTCAATTTACACACCCCACAAAAGTAAATGTAGTTGCCTTCGATGGTGGGTTTACAAAAGCAAATGAGCCATACTCTGTGAAAAGGAGGCTTAGTGCATTTGCAAAAAGTATCAGCCCAGGTCAGCCTATAAGGGCTTCACAGGCTGACTTGGGCCAAAACTTTCTGCTATTGATCAATTTTCTGCATGTTAAAGGACTGGCCTACCCCATGATTCAGTTGGTTGTTAGACAAAATGGATTTTATGGATCCATAATTATGTGCTGACTTGCTTGGTATAATGCATTGCTGAGATACATTAAGCCCCCATTTGCTAGAACATATGGCTCAAATATATTGACCATGCTCCATGAAAAGGGGGCTTAATGTTTTTGTGAAAAGTATTGACCCATGTCAGCCTGCGCAGTCCACGCAGGCTGACATGGGCCAAAACTTGTCACTATCTTTAAATTTTCTGCATTTCAAGGGATAATTCTATCTCATATTTCAGTTGGTTGTTTGACAAAATGGATTTTATGGATCCATAATAAGGTGATGTCTCACTTCGTGTAATAGATTACTGAGATGCATTAAACCTCCTTTTACCAGAGCATGTTGCAATTGCTTTTGGTTGTGAATTGACCATTATACATTGTGTAGCCTTGTTTTGGACCTACAGTATCCAAGATTTTGCACGATACTCTGGCAAAATCAGCCTTGAAATTTTAACATCAACTCTCAGCCAGACAAGTCCCAGTACAATAACAAAATTGAGAGAATACTACTGAAAACATTGTGGGAAAAGGATAAAATGCTTGTAACCAGTATCAAATGATTCGCCCATGATGTTTTCTACCTTTTCAAATACACATGCCATAATTAGAACACTTTTTTAGCAGATTTGTATAGCAAATCCACTTACTGTGATCGTTCTGACCTGAACCAAATACATCATGCGTAATGACGCATGCGCGCTCACACTGTACCATGATATTGGTTTGACCTGAACCAAATATACTGTCATTCAGGCTTGCGGACTACCCATTCTACTTTCAGATTTAGATAATACACCTCAACCTCGCTTTTGTCACTACCATATATACTGTTCTACACATGTATACATATTTATTCCGAAATCTTAAACCAGCAAAAAACTGCGTAAGATTTGCAGTTCAAATTAACCACTCCTTAAACAGTTATAGAATAACAGTTGCCCACTCGGCAGAATAATTTTGACTTTCTCTCCCCTTGCTAACTCCATTTTAAAATGATTGCACTTGTGTTGCATGTGATGTTATTTTTTTATTACAACATATTACAGCTTTATGCCTCTCCACAAATCCGCTTTCAAGGACTTTGAGTCCTTCGATTTTTTCCCAATATTAATGAGCCTAAAACTGTGTTGTATGGCAAAGAGTGTACCCAATATCAAACAATGCCTGAAGATGGATGTGTGGCATTGTGGGAAAAAGTGGTGAAAAAAAGGGGAAAATGCTTGTAACAAGCATTTTCTCCTCTTCCCACGATGTTTTATTCCCTTTAATTGAGACAAATGCCATCATTTGATTTGGAATCTACTGCTACTACCACTATACCATTATTGCATTAAAACAAATGTCTGCAATGGCTTTAAATGTGGAAGTGGCTACAATTTTGGTATGCGGTATAGAGTTGAGATCTTTTGTTGTGACTGATGTCTGTTTTGCTTATGCTTTAAACCTTTACCGTACAATGCCGACTTTTAACGACCCTGAGAAAGGAGGCTTTTGAAAACATTGTGGGAAAAGGAGAAAATGCTGGTAACCAGCATTTTCTCCTTTTCTCACAATGTTTTCTACCCTATGACAGACAAATTTTATGTTTTGAATTATATTTAAATTGTCTTCTGCAAATGCTTTTAATGTGGACAAGGCTAACTTTTTGTCAGCTGGTAAAGGGTTAAGGAGGAAGACAGTAGTGACAGATGTCTTTATTTCTTTTTCTCAGATTCAGCTCAGTGACATGGGAGTTGAATAGATCTCCTGCACTTGCACTTTTTGCCTGGGATCAGTCCAACATAGAATCTCTAACTGGCTTGCCTGCTTCTCCAGTCACCCTGGAAAAGTGCAGGAGAACAATATTACAGGTAAGCAATGTAAACAACAATTGTTGTAGGTATAATTTTACAAGTAAGAAACTAACTTTGGTGTGATCATTATAGGATTCTGGTATTCGTCTGAATATACGAGATGTGTATATCAGGTCTTGCATTGAAAAAGCTTCTGTGAAACTGGAAGGGAAACAACTGTTTATAACCTTTTGAAGCACAATATCTCGTTGTAGAACGTTTTACAAGTCTAGTTATTACACACTGCCAAGAGGCAGACTGATATTGTTTTAGCATCAGGCTGTGAGTCCTTTCTGTGTAACATTTTTCTTTAGAAAAGTATGCCTTCTGCAGCAGGGGACCAAAATGGTGTCAATATTTGTTTCTGTTGATTGTCTTACAAGTTTTTCCAAGTCGTCTGCCACAAATATTGTTTTTTGAGTTTTTGAGGTAATAAGCTAAAAATACTTAACATTATTTCGAAGTAAATAAAATTTGTGTGAAGTAAATAAAATTTGTGTGTAATGTTTTATTGCAAAGATATAGAAATTTGGACCACATAGCCAGTATTTAAAAGCATTTACGGTCATCAGATTTACTTTTTACCAAACTACAAAATTTTAGACTGGTCCAAACTGAAGGTATTTGCAGACGACATATTAAATGTTACTCAGAAAACATAAGTTGTCTTTCATAGGATAGAAAACACTGTGGGAAAAGGAGAAAATGCTGGTTACCAGCATTTTCTCCTTTTTCCTACAATGTTTTCAAAAGCCCTTTCCCTAGGGTCCTTAAAAGTCGGGATAGTGTTGTAAAGAGTTAAACATGTATTTTTATAGAGTTATCCAGACTTCTGTGTAGAGGGGGAGTCCTACTCTAATGAGATCAAGGTTGTAAAACTGCCAAGGGAAGGTTGTGATGGGCAGGCTGGCTCTGGGAAAGTGGAAACACAGTGTGGTTGTGGAAAGCCAGAAGATTCGTGTGTTGACTGTAGCGGAACTGTCAATGGAGGTAATGGTTGACCTTAACTCCTGTACCACAGTTGGTTTTTTTTTGTTAACCTTTACCACACAAGCCAGAGTTTTAATGACTTCGAGGAAATTACCTTTTGAAAACATTGTGGGAAAAGGAGAAAATGCTTGTCAACCAGCATTTTCTCCTTTCCGTATAATGTTTTCTACCCTTCCAAAAACAAATTTCACTTTTTCAGTCACATTTATTTTGTCATCTGTAAATTGGACTAGTCTAAAATTTTGCCATTTGGTAGAGTTAAATCATTGAAAGACTTTCTGTAGATAGTTGGTTATCCCTTTCCCACACAATCCCGACTTTTAATGACCCGGAAGAAAAAGCCTATTGAAAACATTGTGGGAAAAGGAGAAAATGCTGGAAACCAGCGTTTTCTCCTTTTCCCACAATGTTTTCTACCCTTCCCAAAACAAATTTCAGTTTTTGAGTAACGTTTATTTTGTCGTCTGCAAAAGCTTTCAATTTGGACTGGTAAAAAATTTTGTCGTTTGGTAAAGAGTTATTCAGTGGTCAGTAGGACTTTTTATACACATATTTGCTCATGGTAATGAAAGAGTAGGGAGCATATTGGTGTTACCCTATCCGTTTCCTGTCCATCTTTGATTCATACACTTTACAAAACAGTTTCAGAAGTCTCGAAGAACTGAGCATTTCAGTACAAGATTATGGAAGTTCAGGCATGGATAGGGTTTGACAAAAAACAAATCGATCAAATTTGGGTTGCCTTTTTTATGGCCTAGGTTTTGCAAGGATGGATAAGATCTGCTGCTATTGAGCTCTAATGGATTTCTCTATTCGCTTTGAATTATTGGTATTTGAATTTGATTTTAAATTGCTTTCTTGTAAATGAAAATATTCATTATCTCTCTTGTTACTGAAGTTACGAGAAAGTTTCTAACAGTTTCTTGAAAATTTACTTGATGGTACTTATTCATGTGGAGCAATGAGGACAACACATTTTTTTTCATTTTGCCACCTCTAGGATGTAAAGTTTATTAATTTTTTTTTTTATGATTACCATCGACTTGGCAGGAAATGATATGGTATAAACTTGATATCTGTTTTTTTAGGAGCTGAGATTGACAAATGTGGTATCTGCTCTGGTGGGCGTACAGGAATTACAGTGAACAGTGAGGTTAATTGTGAAGATACTGAATGTAGATCTAAAAATGTTGAACTTTGTGAAATGTAAGGAAGGTTTTTATGTCTCATATGGTTAGGTTTATCCTGCACTAGACTGTTTATAAAGTTACTTGAAAAGAAATTTCTCCTTTTGTCAAAGTGTTTTTACGTTACACAATCTTGAGTTCTAATGACCTTGAGAAAGATGCCTTTTGAAAACATTGTGGGAAAAGGAGAAAATGCTGGTAACCAGCATTTTCTCCTTTTCCCACAGTGTTTTCTACCTTATCACAGGCAGAAATCATCATTTTAGCAACATTTAATTTGTCGTCTGCGAATGCTTTCAATTTGGTCCATTTTGAAATTTTGTCATTTGGTAAAGGGTTAATGTATAAAACCTGAGGTATTAAACCAAAAAGTTTTGTAGTAAACCCTTCATCAAACAATCCCATGTTTTAACAACCTTAAAGTTGAAGATTTCTGAAATGCTGATAACCAGCATTTTCTCCTTTTCCTACAATGCTTTCTACTATTTCAAAGACATAACCCCACATCTGAGGCACAATTAATTTGCCCACTGCATATGTGTTTGTTTTGAACAAGTTCCAAATGTCACTTTGTAAAGCGTCAAAAAAGTTTTCTCTTTAGATATTTGCAAATCAGTCAAGTTTAATTATATTTAGAGTGAAACCTGTCTCAGTAATCACTTTTATTGATTAACTCTGTACCAAACGACAAAATTATAGAATGGTCTAAATTGAAAGCATTTTGCAGACGACAAAATAAATGTGATGGAAAAATTGAAATGTGTTTTGGGAAGGGTAGAAAACATTGTGGGAAAAGGAGAAAATGCTGGTTACCAGCATTTTCTCCTTTTCCCATAATGTTTTAAAAAGGCTACTCCCTCAGGGTTGTTAAAACTCGGGATTGTGTGGTAAAGGGTTAAGCATCCTGTTTTGACCCTATACCACACTATCCCGAGTTTATACAACTCTGAGGATAAAGGTTTTTGTTGAAAAAGGGGAAATTGGGCCTCACAAACTGAATTTTGGGTTTGGAAGGGTAGAAAACATTGCTGGTAATATGCATTTTTTCCTCTTCCCACAATGTTTTCAAAATGCTTCATCTTCAGGGTCATTTGGTTAAGGGTTAATACAGATTGTTCTGTACATGATACTTCTGGTATTTTAACTCTTTACCACACAAACTTTTAACGACCCTGAGAAAGAAGCCTTTTGAAAACATTGTGGGAAAAGGAGAAAATGCTGGTAACCAGCATTTTCTCCTTTCCCCACAATGTTTTCTACCCTTCCCAAAACAAATTTCTATTTTTGAGTCACATTTATTTAGTTGTCTGCAAATGCTTTCAATTTGGACAAGTCTGAAATTTTGTCGTTTGGTAAAGAGTTAATGTGGATTGGTCACAGTAAGCTTACTTGTGTTCTTTTCTTATTTATCCTTGCAGACAAGACTCTGTTTCGACAAGCATTTCTAACTTGTGCCCAGAGGGGCAAATAGTGAATGAATGTATTACCTCTAGAACAGTGTAAGTAACTTATCGAAAGTACATTACTTATGATTCTTTTTAGCTCCAACTGTCCAAAGGCCACTGAGCTATGTCATTGCCCTATTTCCATCATGCATGCATACGTGTGTTAACTTTTTTTCAGACATCTTCTCTGAAACTACCCATCTGATATTGATGAAACTTCACAGAAATGATCCTGAAATGGCCCTCTTAAAGTTTCTTAAAAGAAATTGATTCCATTAAAAAAAATCTGGTTGCCATGGCAACAAAAGTAGAATAGATATTGAAAATCTTTCAAAATCTTTTTGTCCAGAACCAGATAGCCTATTGCTACCAAATTTGGCATGTAGCTTTGTCTAATAGACTGCTATTAAGGTTGTCCCAAATATAGCCCATGGGTCAAAATTGGCCAAGTTTTACATGGGCTTATAAACTAAAAACTTTCAAATTTTGCATTTAGTTCCATCTAGTGTACCTTTTACAAGATTGTTGAAACTGTAGCTCTGGGATTAGCCCTGAGGGCAACACATTTAATACAGGCTTTTATTGTGGGAACTTTAAAAAAAATTCTTACTGTCGTGCATGAAGTCAGTATGTCTTAAGCTTATACTGATCAAGGAAAATAACTCTGTTCACTGACAACAGATATGTGTAGTTTGTTGGCATTTAAATCCCTTGATTATCAGACTACAGTATTATATGATTGATCTTGGCTATATTTAGGTTTTTTGAAAGGAAAATATTCATTTTTCAGTGAGAGTGATTTATTTTTATAGTGATTGTTACGCTGAGATGAGTTGAATATTGAACATGAAGTAAGGTTTTTATTGTTCAGATTTTTGTTCCAGAACTTTACCATTTATGCCATAGAAAAATGTTTTTCTGCTACTGAATTTTTGGAAATCTTCTTGTCAAAGCACTCTTTGTTAGAGTTCACTGATATTTGGTATGGATGATACTTGATTAGACATGCTTGTATTCACTGAAATCCTCTTTGCAATTGAAAAATATGTGAGTTTTCTTTGGGCAGGGGGGAGGGGGGACAGGTGGACTAGGCTATTTTTTGTATGCAAGTTTATTGCCATACAGTCTTCTAATGATTTAATGTCTCTGTCAAAGCCAATTAAGTACATGATACATTTATTTATATAGGCAGTGGAGCAATACAGGGCCACCAATGTCCCTCTTGTTTGATTGATTTTACAGTCCACTTATGTAAATTATCTCTCCATATTTATTATTTTTGCTAGTTAACCCTTTACCAAATGACAAAATTTTAGACTTTTCCAACTGAAAGCATTTGCAGATTACAAAATAAGTGTGACTTAAATATTGAAATTTGTTTTAGGAAGGTTAGAAAACATTGTGGGAAAAGGAGAAAATGCTGGTTACCAGCATTTTCTCCTTTTCCCACAATGTTTTCAAAAGGCTTCTTCTTCAGGGTCGTTAAAACCCGTGATTGTGTGGTTAAGCGTTAACTGTTTACCAACCAATCAAATGTTGTTATGACCCAGAGAAATAAGGCTTGAAACTATTGTTGGAAAAGGAGAAAATACCAGCTCTTTTCCCTGTTCCTACAAAGTATTTTGCTCTTTCAAAGATATAATCCATTATTTATACCAGATCTAAAATGTCATCTGCATATGCATTTACTATGGACAAGAATGATATTTTGTCCTCTGGTAAAGTATTAAATCTTTTCTTGATTTTCATGTATGTTATAAAGCTTTACATTGGGATTTCAAACCTTGTATGGTTTTTATCATGCTACTGTGCTCAGCAGCTTTGTATTAATCCTTTACCACACAGTCCTTAACTTTAACAATGGTGAGGAAGAAACTTTTTGAAATCATTGTGAAAAAATGCTGGTAACCAGCATTTTCTGCATTTCCCACCACTTTTTCTACCCTTCCAAATGAAAAATTCAGATTCTGAGGCCCAATTTTTGGTCATCTGAAATTATGTTTTCAGTTCAGACTGGCCCAAAATTTTGTCATTTTGGTAAAGAGTTAATGATATCCAGGTCAAACATGATCAGTAAGCTGTTGTTTTGACTGAAATGCTGCGAAAAGTCACATAAAACAGCATCTAGAAAAACAAGCACATAAGAATACTGTGTGTTTATTTCAGTTATGAGCAGTGTGTTAATGACACAAGTACATTTGTTGATGAGTGTGGCATAAACTGTGGTTTAAATGAGTGTCTTGATTGTGAGGGAACTCCAAATGGGGGAAAGCAGAGAAATCCTTGTGGAGAGTGCCGAGATCCAGCGTCACTGAATGAAGGTAGGTTTTTGTGCCTGCAGTTTAGCTTAACTTCAACCTTAAAACATCTTTCACAACATTGGTTGCTTCGCGGTCAGTGTAGATCAAGATAAGGGTGCACAAAACATGCAGTCTGATTTTTGATCTACACTGTCCACTTAGCTTAAATGCTATAGACAAAAGCAACCACGAAATTGCAATTAACTGGGTCTTCTTCCTTGTCTGAATGTGTCCACTGGGTTTATCTGGCACTCTAAGGGTTATGCTACTGTTGACACTTTTATGTTTCCTGCTGCAGACAACTCTTTAAAACATTGTACTTAAAGGTAAAATTGTTCATGCTTTTAGCTGAAGATACTTCAAAACTCAAATCTTTACTGCAATTGGTAAAATCAAAGCATTGAAAGCACTGGTGTGGCATTTGTCAAGGGAGCCATTTTGTGGAATTAATAATTTGAAAAATAAACCATAGAAATAGTTTCCAAATATTCACTTGAAAGACAACCTACTTTACAGTCATGCAGAATCCAATAGAGTAGCATGCAATCATGTGGGACAAACAGGCCCGGGCGAACAAGCCCCGTGATGAACATGCCTAGTGACAAACTGGTTTTGGGAAGAACAAGAACAGAACCGGTTAGGAAACAAAGATGTGTGTATCATTGAGCCAACAGAAGGCCATAGTGGGCAAAGCTATTTTCAATAAAAAAAGAAGTTTTTCCCCAATCAGTGGCCTAATCCAATTTATTCTAATACGGCATTTTCAATTTTATATCTTAGTGCAATCGAAACACTTATTTGTCTGAGAAAAATTGAGTTTAATTGGGTTAAATTTACTTCCTTCGGTTTTGCACAAACTACATGATTTTCAAAATGCGTTATTGAATGCATAGTGGCATTGCCTTCAACAGATGCCACAAAAATTATATTTTATTGTTTTTAGATTGAGAAATTTTGGTATTTTTAGGTTGAGAAAGTCTTGGAGATATTGAGCTGGAACTGTCACTTACCTACAGAATAATATTAACATGTCTGTGACGGTATCAGATGTGCTTGCAAAAAGCCATTCTCCCTTTTTCTACAGAAAAACATTCATTGAAGATAGAATAGAAATCAAATCTGTGCTACAATAATTGGTTAAGTCCTTACCAAACAACAAAATTTTGGGCTTGATCAAATTGAAACATTTGCAGACAACAATGTAAATGTAGCTCAGATGATGGTTTCTGTCTTTGATAGTGTAGAAAACATTGCGGGAAAAGGAGAAAATGCTGGTTACCAGCATTTTCTTCTTTTCCAACAATGTCTTCAATGGCCTTCTCTTTCAGGGTCGTTTAAACTGAGGATTGTGTGGTAGATGGTTAAATTTAGTATCAACATTATTTTTAGGTTGCGAAAGTCTAGGAGACATTGAGCCTGTACTGTCATTTACTTACGGAACTATGAACTTGTCTGTTAGAGTATCGGATATCATCACAATATCCAACAGTTCAACAATCACATGTCAGCTTGTCCCAGAAGATCCAGTAGAGGTTTGTATTTTAACCCTTTACCAGACGACAAAATTTTAGCCTTGTCCAAATTGAAAGCATTTGCAGACGACAATTTCACTGTGGCTCAAATGGTGCAGCTTTTCTTTGATAGGGTAGAAAACATTGTGGGAAAAGGAGAAAATGCTGGTTACCAGCATTTTCTCCTTTTCCCGCAATGTTTTCAAAAGACTTCTTTCCCAGGGGCGTCAAAAGGCAGCATTGTGCGGTAAAGGGTTAATTAACCCCTGAAGTCTGTACAAACATGTCCATAATGACATGACCCTTTGGAGAAAAGCTTTTGTAAACAATGATATGCAATTTCTTGGTGGAGTCGCCTAAACCTATACTTTAGTCGTTCCACATCACAGGCAACATCAGATGCTCACAGGTGGACTTTGAACCTGAGATGGGACAGAAACGTGTATTCTGATCATCGATCTACACTATCTGGTATTTTGTGAGGTACTGTACTAAAAACAAGCATGGGTTTGCAATGGTTTTGTCTATTTAGCCACCAGAAAATATCTGTTTAATTACTTAGCAGTTTAAGACATCATGTATGAACTGATGTTATGTTTGATTTCAGGGGCAAGTTACACCAGACCTTACAGTTATCAAATTTGCAGCAGGAACTATTACATCTACAGTGACAGTGGCAGTGGAAAATAAAGAAAAATCTGCAGGCCTTTATGCTGTACAGTGTAACATTGATGGGACAGTGGTGTCCTCAGGTGACAGTGGACAGTATCATCGTCGATACCTTCATCCATCCTTAGATGTTATCTCACCAGCAGATCTATTGTATGGTAGTTTCCCGCAGGTTGGTTCCAAGAAAAGCTTTAGTATGGGAAAATGATAGCAGTTTTGTTTTCAAGCTTTTGTAAACAGCTTTTGTTGCACTAATAGTATCACACTGCTAAATTGTCTGTGAGGTGTTATGAAGTATTCATGCTCTAAACACATTAATATTTCACTTGTCATGGATTGATGATAGCTGTTGTGACAAACCTCACTACTCTCATTCCTCCTTTGAAAAAGCATTGTCAATTCTTTTAGTATGTGGGAAAGCAGATGTGGTAAGAAGGTTGTACACAGTATTGCCTACTTCATTTAACCTGATCCAGACCTTTATGCTGAATATAGAATTAGGCATATAAATAGAGCTCCGACTATTATTCGGGAAGTTTAGTTCGCATTTGCTGAAGTTACTGAAGACTTAAACTAGGTACTAATAAACATAAGTCAGCACATTAATTCGCGCATACCATATGAAATATTTCCATGTCCATTCTGGACATATGTGGAAGGCAGCCCCATGCGATACAGAGGACAAAAATAGAATTTTAATTTATGTAAAATGTACATGTAGTTGAACAGGGTCAGGTTAAATGATGTGGACAATACCACTAGGAAGCACTGTGGCCACAGTGAGATGAATAAGTGAGATAGATCATCTGGTAAACAGTTGAAAGGTAGAAAACATTGGTAGATGAGGTAAAATTGTTTGGTGCAATGTTTTACAACATATCCTGCATTTTGCTGAGAAACTGTGTATTTCATTAGGTATTCTATTGTCAAAGGATAAAATTTAGTGTTTTTTTTCTTTAACAGTTTGTGACCATACATGGATCAGGGTTTTATGATACAGGGCATGTATACTGTATCATCCCAAATGACAATGGACAGTTTTTGACAGCATCGGGTTTGCGGGCCAGTGACACAGAAATACAATGTGATTTGGGAAGGCTGAGGAAAAAGCTAAAGGGAGCTACCTACAGTCTATATGTGATTCTGGATAAGTTGAAATACTTGCAGAATGAGCTTACAAGGTACAGTTGCATCAAATGCCGTTGCACTAACCCTTTACTGCACAAACCGGAGTTTTAAATGACCCTGAGAAAGAAGGCCTTTCAAAACATTGTTGGAAAGAAGAAAATGCTGGTAACCAGCATTTTCTTCTTTTCCTACAATGTTTTGTAACCTTTCACAGATCTCATTATCTATGCTATATTTATAATGTCATCTGCAAATGCTTTCAAATTGGACCAGTCTAAAATTCTGTTGTGTGGTAAAGAGTTTATATTGAAATTTAACCTTTTATGGGCTTTTGAAAACATTGTGGGAAAAGGAGAAGATGCTGGTACTGGGCATTTTTGTCTTTTCCTGCATTGGTTTTACCCATGCAAGACAAATACCCTCATTTGAACCTCATTTATTTTGTCATCTTTCAACTCTTTCAATTTAAGAAAGTCTGAAATTCTGCTGTACGGTAAAGAGTGAACTCTCTACCAAACAAGGAAACATT
Source organism: Tridacna gigas (assembly GCA_945859785.2). Lineage (NCBI taxonomy): Eukaryota > Metazoa > Mollusca > Bivalvia > Cardiida > Cardiidae > Tridacna > Tridacna gigas. The sequence continues at coordinate 61,227,967 of OX244034.2, read as the reverse complement.
GGACTTATCCAAGTTGAAAGCATTTGCAGAGGACAAAATAAATGTGATTCAAGAATTAAAATTTGTTTTATGAAAGGGTAGAAAACATTGTGGGAAAAGGACAAAATTCTTGTTACCAGCATTTTCTACTTTTCCCACAATGTTTTCTGCAATCTTTTTCTTTAGGCTCATTAACAGTCAGGATTTAGTGGGAAAGGGTTAAAGCAGTAAACTGACAATTGAAAATTATCAAACAAAATTTAATTAGGCATCCTGCAAGGAAAACTGGTCAAGTTTACTTCTCGTACAAAACTGCTGTGAACTACTAAAGTACATCCATTTAAAACATTGTAGAAAAAGGAGAAACTGCTCATTATGAGCAATTTCATCTTGTGCCACAATGTTTTCAGAAGAAGTCTGCTACAAGACTAAGAGAATCATCTGTGAGAAGTAAAGAGGTATAACAGTGTTTGCTTTGTCATTTTATGTCTTGACACCACAAAATTTCTTTAACTTGTTACCAAGTTATCTCAGATGTTTATAACGTCAAGAATAAAAGCTTTTGAAAGCATTGTTGGAATAGGAGCAAAGTCTGATAATAAAGGCACATGGTATATATAAGGGTTTATTTTATATGCCAAGTTGTCATTATATGAATTTTCTCTTGTCTGGAACAGCCCAAGACATAAAGCTACACTAGCTATTTTTCAAAGGCTTATAACAAGTAATTTCTCCTTTTGCCTCAATGCTTTCATGTGTTCATATTCTTTCATGTGTTCATGTATTAACCCTTTACTTCACAATGCCACCTTTTAATGCCCCTGGGAAAGAAGCCTTTTGAAAGCATTGTGGAAAAGGAGGAAATGCTGGTAACCAGCATTTTCTCCTTTTCCCACAATGTTTTCTACCCTATCAAAGAAAATTTGCAACATTTGAGCCACATTGAAAGTGTCATCTGCAAATGCTTTCAATTTGGACAAGGCTAAAATTTTTCGTCTTGTAAAGGGTTAAAACTTGATTTATATTGATTGATTGATTATCCATGTTTTGCATGGATATATCTCAAAATTGTCTGCAGCAGATTTTTTTACAGGATTTACTGAATAATTCATTTATCTATCTGTCTATTTTATTACAGTTTAACCAGTCCACTGTCTTTCACTGTTAAACTTCCTGCTCCAACTTTGGTGTCAGCAAGATTCCATAGCAAGAAGTGTGACAAGATTGTCATAAAATTCAATTCTCGTATATCTGGAGCCCCAGGAGCAGAAAACAGCCTGTGTTCAAATTACTTTAATTCTGATTCCCTGGCCATTTTACAATGTAAGTAGACGTATGTGAAATATTAAAATAACATTGACCCTTTACCACAAAATCCCCAAGTTGTAATCACTCTGATAAAGGAAGCTTTTGAAAACTGTTTGAAAAGGACAAATGCCTGTAACCAACATTTTCTCCTTTCCCAACAATGTTCTCTTTCATTCGACAGCTAAAAGGCATAATTCCAGCCACATCTATATTGTCTCGGATCCTGCAAATGTTTTCAGTTTGGACAAGTCTGAAATTGTGTTTTTTGGTCAAAAGTTAAACTTTAGAATGCCAAGTCAGCCATGTGTACATTTTCATTAATAATGCAAAAAGGTCTTAAATGTGGCATTTTGTATATATCTGTGTATCTAACCTATTTTTAGAGGAAAATGTTTCAGATTTGTCCTTTATGATAGTATTTGCAGACAACAAATGAGACTGGGCATAGATCATCAGAGATCTTGTTGATGAAAAGGAAGAACAAATCTTGTGGAAAGGAAGAAAAGGCCAATTACCAGTGATTTTTTCTTTTCCCACATTGTTTTCAAAAGGGTTCAGGGTCATCAAAACTGGGATTGTTTTGTAAAGGGCTGAGATGATACATGTAATTGTAAAGTTTTACCTCATACACTGTAATTGTTATGTTTGATTTCAGCCGCTACTTGTGAAATTTCTGGTGGAAAGCTAGTCATAAAGAAGGCTGTAAACGTCGCTATTGACATGGTACTAACAATTATTGATAATGCTGTGAAACAGGAGAAGGAGACATTGAACAATCCGAATTATTTCACTGGTCCAGTGACTATTGCTGCTTCTGAAGACAGGGTAAATTACCTCCCTTTATTAGTTCACATGTTGTAGTGTTTTTCATATTGCAGCTTTTAACATCTTTCTCAGCTGATATGTCATTACCTGTAACTTTTTACCTAACATTCCCATTATCTAGCAACCCTGAAAGAAAGGGCTTCTAAAAAAATTGCAAAAGACAGGAAAATTCAGATAACATTTTCCCACAATGTTTTCTACCATTTTGAGGGAAAATTTCCATCATTTGAGTCACAAGTAGTGTGTTGCTTACAAATGCTTTCAATTTGTATCAGCCTTAAAATTTATCATTTGGTAAAGAATTAAATCAACCTTAACTCTTTACCAAAAGGCAATGCTTCAGACTGGTCCAAATTGAAAGCATTTGCAGAGGACAGAATAGATGCAACTGAAGATTTCAAATTTGCTTTGGGATGAGTAGAAAACATAGTCGGAAAAGGAGAAAATGCTGGTTACCACTATTTTCTCCTTTTTCCCACAGTGTTTTCAAAAGGCCTCTTTCTCAGGGTCGTTAAAACTCAGGATTGTGTGGTAAAGGGTTAATGCATACTTCCCACATGTCTCATCTTCGCAAGCCAAGGATACTAACTGCACTTTGTTCGTTACGTACCCTTGGCTGCTCGCCTCTTTAAAAATCGAAACTCCCGCTGCGCCACCTATCGAATATCACAAGTTGCGTAACCTTTGCTGATGTTATTTCTGACCTATCAAAATGCTCGTAATAAAATTTGTTAGGCTATGCATCAAATATGGCTGTGCACAATTTTCTGAAATTAATCAGACATGCGATGATTCGCAATCATTTGGCTGTGGAACCCATCCTAATATTCCACATAATTGATCATGAACTATAAAAACCTCATTAAATATCGATCGTCTACTCTTTTTTGGTAAATTTTCGTCACAAACACGACAACTTTCGTTTTTGACGGGCGCCGCCATTATTGTTTTCTGTTTCGCAGAAGATTTCTTGTTACAGATGGTTTGATATGATGCGATGGGTTTTGATCGCATCCAATGAAACGGCACAGCAGGAGTTTCGATTTTTAAAGAGGCGAGCGGCCAAGGGTACTACCTTAGTATCCTTGGCTTGCAAAGATGCATATGTCTATCCCTTATACCATATTTTGTCTCTATAAATTATTTGCTTTTCCTTTTCATTGACTTAAAAGTAGCTTTCGTTGTTACAGTGCCCACATTATTAGTCACTAGCCAATCATAATTATTAGATTTTCTCTGTAGACATATTTTACCATAGCATATGTAAGAAAACATAGATTTTCTTTTTTCCTTTAAGATAATTCCAGAGGTTTACATTAGTCGTAGAATACCCAAAGCAATTGGATGTAAGAAACAGCGTATGAAACTTGTCATGAAGAAAATGCAATGTTGGAATGCAGAAATCGCATGGACTGCCACTGTTGAAGGTATGATGTTAATTATGAGCAATGTATTTATGTTTCTCACCTTTTATTTTTTAGTTGACTAACTCTTTACCACACAATCACAGGTTTTAACGACCCTGAAGAAAAAGCCTTTTCCCATTATGTTTTCTAACCTTTCCAAAACAAATTTCAATTTTTGAGTCAAGTTTATTTTGTCGTTTGCAAATGCCTTGAATTTGGACTGGTCTAAAATGTTGTCATTTGGTGAAGGGTTAAGAAACAAAGACTTATGTAATCAATAGAGTCACTGTCTGCCAAACATTTTCAAATTCAAAATCCAAACATTAGCCATCAGAGTGGCATATACACCTATCCATGCATTTCTAGTGTTTCTCATAATTTCTACAGGCAGGGTAAATTACTGGCTATTTTTATCAAATCAAATCAGTCATCAGTGGTAAGAGGAGAAATTCTTGTTTTAACATTTAACCCTTTACCACACAATCCCGACTTTTAAACGACCCTGAGAAAGAAAGCTTTTGAAAAAATTGTGGGAAACCGAGAAAATGGTGGTAACCAGCATTTTCTCCCTTTCCCGCCATGTTTTCTACCCTTCCCAAATCAAATTTTAATTTTTGAGTCGCCTTTCTTTTGATGTCTGCAAATGCTTTGAATTTGGACCAGTTTAAAATTTTGTTGTTCGGTAAAGAGTTAAACTGCTGTTTGTGTGACTATATAGTGCAATTTTACACACATGGTAGATCAAAACAAGACTGCAATGAAGGTGCACTCTGATTTTGGACTGAAAATGTCCTATACAGTGAAAAGTTTTTTTTTGATAAAAAGAACTTTAAAAATTGCAATATTTTGGTTTCTTCTGTTGGCTGGAAATATTTGTCTAGCCCTTCAACAAACATTTTTGGGTTTTTACAACTGTAAAGAAGAGGGCTTTTGAAAACATTGTTAGAACAAGAGAAGATGCTGGCTACAAGCATTTTGTGCTTTTTCCCCCCACAATGTTTTTCCAAGACCAACTTTATCAATTGAGCTTTATCAATTTTACCATCACCAAATGCTGTCAAATTAGACAGGCTTAAGATTTTTTTGTGTGGTAAACAGTTAATCTTTTAACTCTTTACCAAACGACAAAATTTTAGACTCGTAAAAATTGAAAACATTTGCAGATGACAAATGTGACTGAAAAGTTGATATTTATTTTTGGAAATAATGGAAAAAATTGTGGGAAAAGGAGAAAATGCTGGTTACCAGCATTTTCTACTTTTCCTACGATGTTTTCAGAAGGCTTCTTCCTCAGGGTCGTTAAAAGTCAGGATTGTGTGGTAAAGAGTTAAGCAGTTGAAAGGTTAAGAAGTAAGGCCTTCTCCAGAGACACTGATTTAGCCTATCCCTTGCTTGTGCTGTAGATTATTCTAAAAATATTTTAACTGATGACGACATTTTTCATTACTAGCAACCATCTTTTTTGTCAGAAACATTTCTTGACATTTTCTACATTTTTCTGTGTGTGCAGTCTCTTATTGATGTTCACTGCAGGCAAAAAGCAGCCTAAATAAATATGTTACACTTTTTATTGTATTTTCTGCAGATACTTCAGATCCGGCAGTTATAAGCAAACTTGATGCTCTAGAGAGCTCGATGAATGGCCTGGAAGACTTTATACTAGAAGCAAGTCAGGTAGGTTGTGGAGATTATCTCATACACTTTTACCACATGATTGTTTCTGTAAAGTAGTTTTCTTTTAGGCTTTTTTCTTTGAAATAAACTTGTGGCAGACACCTTTGAAAACAACCTTTTTAACTGAACCTAGTAACTTGAAGTGCTAAATAAATGAAATGAACATTCTCGGTACTAAGGATGCAGATATTGCAGTTTCAAGGCTGTTTTTGTCAGACCACCTGGAAAAGAAGTTTCGTTTAAACATATTTATTTTACATTGATTGAGAAACAAGTTTTTACAACTTATATTAATCTCTCACAATTCTGCTTCCTGGAAACTACACCAGTACTTGTGTCAAATGTGTGGGCCAAAGCAGTGCCAAAGTTGACACCTACTCCTGGGTATCAAACTTGGGACCTTATGGTTATGAGGCTGATGCTCTTCCTCACAACCACTGGAAAAGAAGCAGACTATGTAGATTCAAGTTCAGACTGCATGTTTTGAGTATATCTTTTTTTTGTTCATGAAGTAATTTATTGCAGTAAGCAGTCAAGCTCTGTAAACATATTTCAATAGTATGAACAGGCATGCATTAAAAAAGAAAAGACCGTTTGATAGTGAATACTTGACTTTTCAGCTTCCTGATGTCCCAGTTAGTTTAAAAGCATCCTGGAATCTAACCCATGTACATACTGCAGAGAAAATTGAGGGCTCTGAGGAAATTACTGTGCAGAAAGAAGATGTGGTCCTAGAAATTGGTGGAGTTGAACCATTGGTAGAGGCATACAAGGCTTTAAGACCAAAAGGAAAAATAAAGAGCTGTCTCTTAGATGTAAGATTGTAAAGCATAACTGTTTTTTCCAAGAAAATGGTGGTTTATTGACATAGCCCTGTGGTTGTCTGTGTCAATGTTGTCCGGTAATAGCTTTGATATTTTCTGATGCATGTGTCTTTACTGAAGCTTTCTATCTCTTTCAGATGACAAAATTTTACCCTTGTCAAAATTAAAGGACTTACGGATGACAAATTGAATGTTACTCAAAACATGAATTTTGTCTTTCATAGGGTAGAAAACAATGAGGGAAATGGAGAAAATACTGGTTACCAGTATTTTCTCATTTTCCCACAATGGTTTGTAAAGCAATTTTCCTCAGGGCCATCATCTAATTGTCATTTCTCAAAAGAAGAACCTGTACAGAAAGAACAGGTAACTCTGAAATACTTTTGACAAAGTTATTTCTTTTTTTAGCTCGGCTATTTTCGAAGCAAAAGTCAGGGTATTGCTGTAGCCCTGTCCCCATTGTCACCTATGTCTTTGTTGTCGTGCAAAAACTTTGACATTTTTTAACATCTGTGTTATTTCTGAAGATATTTACTTCAGTTTCGACTAGTTGTTAACTATCCAAAGGGCATTCAAGGCCAGGTAACCATCAGTGTATTTTTGACCTAGGTATGCCCCTTTTTCCTCCCAAAATTTTCTCTGAAAAACAACATGCAGCCAAAGCTGTTAAAACAGCATTAAAGACTTAAAGCCAAATTCAAACAAACATATACTACCATCCCCCAAAAGTTCTGGGGACAACTCTGAAAGCCTTTTGAAGGCTTTTGCAGATGTGGCTCAGGTGAGGTATTTATGTTTTAACTCTTTACCACATGGCAACATTTTGGATGTTTCCTAATTAAAAGCATTTGCGGACGACAAAATAAATGTGACTCAAAAACTGAAATTTGTTTTGGGAAAGGAAGAAAACATTGTGGGAAAAGGAGAAAATGCTGGTAACCAGCATTTTCTCCTTTTCCCACAATGTTTTCAAAAGGCTTCTTCCCCAGGGTCGTCAAAAGGCGGCATTGTGTGGTAAAGGGTTAAAGGGTAGAAAATATTCCTGGGTCCGTATTCACCAACCATTCTTAAGAACGTTCTTAGTTTTAATCTCCAAATTTTTCTACATTTGAAAGTAACATAACTTCTGATGGGCTAAACCATTTTGTTCAGCCAATCAGAAGTTGTGTTACTTTCAAATGTAGAAAATCTTCTAGAACAAGACTAAGAATATTCTTAAGAATGGTTGGTGAATACGGACCCTGGTTTCCAATATTTTTATTGTTTTCTGACAATGTTTTTTAAGGCCTTCCAAGGCTTGTTAAAACATGGAATTGTTTGAAACCGGTTTATTATGGTTAGAGAAACAATACCGACCAGTGCTGTGGAAAACTGCATCAGAATAAATCAGCTTATTTTTTTGTCTTTTTCACAAAAATTCAGCCGGATTTAGAAATTGTGAAAACCTGGACCTTAGAGCCACCTGGTATCTACAACAAGTTTGGAAACACCTTCCGTCCCAAAATCCCACGAAGTATTCTGCCTAGTGATACAGACCTGAACCTCACTTTGTCAGGTAAGGCTGGATGAGATTTAACTTCTTGCAGCCCAACATTACGCAGTGACATTTCAGGCCATTGTCTGTATGAGTTAATCCACTTTCCAGAAACAAATTAGATCGAATGAATTCTTAATATTGCAATGGAAGTAGAAAGCTGTTGACATTATTCAGATCACATGATCAGGATGGCCTCCATAGGTATATATGGTGTTACACCACTGGTTTTTTGCCATATTGAAAATAGAATGAAACCGACCATCTTTGAAGCTTCGTAAATCGCTTAATGACAAACTTTGGCTTTACCATCTCTTGCTCTCAAAATGCAGTCATAGTCCTTCAAAAAAATGCATTGAAAAAACATGTCAAGCGATTGTGTTTTCACTAAATCCCAATCAATACAGGCACCCTAGAAATTGTCCTCGCAAAAACACCTGTTCATGGCCATTACCCCAATTTTTTGTTCCTCCACTGACACAAAATAGTCTGATCAATATATGATAAAATCACATCTAAATGGTCCCCCACTGCCTAAATTTGAAGCAAATCTAAATTATATACCACCAAGCGCTTTCAGCTCCATGACACAGTCCAACAAAAGTGCTACAGCAAAATTTCACATGGGGCTACTTTTGACTACTACGACCTGGAAGCAATCTCGCATTGGTGCAACACCATATATCATAAATCATAGGAGAACTTTCCAGACTCCTTTAATCCTTTACATAACCCGGAGTCATAACGACCCTGATAAATAAGGTTTTTGAAAACAGTGTGGGGAAAGGAGAAAATGCTGGTAACCTGCATTTTCTTCTTTTCCCACAATGTTTTCTACTGTATCCAAGACTTACTCTATCATCCTTTGAGCTACAATAAATTTGTCATCTGCAAATGCTTTCAATTTGGACCAGTCTAAAATTTGGTTAGTTTATAAAGATGTAAACCACAAAACTTAGGGATTAAATACTGGCATCAACAAGTAGTTCCTTATTCCTTACCACACAACCCAGCTTTTAAACATCTTTGAAGATGAAGGCATTTGAAAACATTGTGGGAAAAGGAGACAATGTTGGTAACAAGCATTTTCTTCTCTTCCCACAATATTTTGTAACCTTTAACCCTTTACCACACAATGCTGCCTTTTAACGCCCCTGGGAAAGACGCCTTTTGAAAACATTGTGGGAAAAGGAGAAAATGCTGGCAACCAGCATTTTCTCCTTTTCCCACAGTGTTTTCTACCCTATTAAAGAAGAATTGCACCATTTGAGCCACATTGAAATTGTTGCCTCCAGATGCCTTCAATTTGGACAAGGCTAAAATTTTGTTGTCTGGTAAAGGGTGAAAGAAAAATCCAATCATTTCAGCCACACTGACTTTGTGGTGTGCAACTGCTTTTGACTTGGTCAGGTCTAAATTTTTGTTTCTTAATAAAGGGTTAAGAGAATTTCTTCAAATTGTATTAACCTTTTAAAGTGGGTAGAATGCGCCTTTTAACAACCCTGGGAAAAAAACCTGTTGAAGACATCGTGGGAAAAGGAGGAAATGCTGGTAACCAGCATTTTCTCCTTTTCCCACAATGTTTTCTACCCTATCAAAGAAGAATTGCACCATTTTACCCACATTGAAATTGTTGTCTGCAAATGCTTTCAATTTGGACAAGGCTAAAATTTTGTCGTCTGGTAAAGGGGTAATAATGAATGGCTTCCTCCAAGGGCTCACATTTCATTGTCGTATAGAGAAAACTAAATGGAACCTTCTTGTCTCAAAATAAGAGACCCTGAAATTTTCAGAATTTTCTTTGCAGCATCACATATTCGTAAGGTTCAACCGAATGTGGAAAAAAAAGAAGCCAAATGCACCAGTTTACTTTTACTCCATGTGTTACTATAGTTACTTATCTTTGATATTGAAAGAATCAGTAATATTCAAAAATTGCTTATCATGAAAGAATTGCCATTTTATTATATAAAATTTCATCCTCTCTCTCTGAGATTAGTAAAAGTGTAAAGGGCTGTCATGTTTCTCTTTTATTTCATGATTTATTGTATATGTCTGAAACTTGCAGTGACAATGGGAACAACGGCAGTGAGTAATTTTGTCACGTTCAGGACAATGTCCATTTTACCAGAAGCTGCAATATTATACAAAGGTGCTACTGCTAGTGAGGAGGAGGAAGCTGAATTGGGAGACGAGCTGCAGTTGTCATGTGTAAATATAGCCGAGAATGCAGATCTCTCAGGAGATGTTGTAAGCGTCACTTGGACTGGAATGGTAAGTGTTTGGTTTGTGCCTTGCTCCCAAAGTACATGCTTGTACCTAAAGTTTATTTGTAGCAACACCTTCACTGCAAGACACTTTAGTAATAACAATATTTTGCTTTGTCAGTATATCATAAACAACTGACAAATGTAATGTCAGAATCATCATCATGGCAGACAAAGCTGATACAAAATTCCTCTTGGTCAACACAGTTGCTCAAGCTTGATGTCTAGATATAGACATTAACCCTCTCCCACGAAGCAAGATTTGGACTCTTCCAAATTCAGTACATCTGCAGACGACAAATTCAAAATGGGTACAGATGAGCTTTAAGTTTTCTGACAGGGTGGAAAAGATTGTGGGAAAAGGAGAAAATGCTGGTTTCCAGCATTTTCTCCTTTTCCCACAATGTTTTCAAAAGGTTTCTTTGTTAGGGTCGTTAAAACTCGGGATTGTGTGGTTAAGGGTTAAAATGGACATGTATTATCTAGCTATTTGTGAACAATATGTAGAGACTGGTTGACTAAGTGGTCACAGATTGGTATGATTTGGTATTTTCTTTGATTCAGAAAATATGCCATTTACATATGGCTGAACCATGCCCTGTGAAAAGAGGTTTCGTGCATCTGCAAAAAATACTAACCCATGTCAGTCTGAGTAGTCCACAAAGGCAGACGTGGGTCAAAACTTTTTGTTATTGGTTGATTTTCTGCTTGTCAAAGAACCAGTCTGCCTCATGATTTAGTTGGTTGTTAACCCTTTCAGCGCCATAGGGAAAAGGACTTTTGCGGATGGTACAGATCAAGATCAGACTGCACAGAATGTGCAGTCTGATCTTTAATCTGTACCGTCCGCTTAATTAGTCAAGCCCCTATGATAAAAATCTTTCTGGGTCTTTGTGGATTGCATTTACAGCCACCGAAAGAAGTCGCGTATATTTATTTGGCGCCAAAAGAGTTAAAACAATGAATTTTATGATCTATCCTTATTTGATGACTTGCTTAGTATAATGCATCACAAAAATACATTAAACCCCCTTTTGCCAGAGCATGACTAATATACACAGCAGTCATCAGGTATGTTTAGGTAGAGATTAAAATGTCTCAGCCAATTAGATGATTATTTCTAGAATTTATGATAGGAATTGAATTTTGAATGACCTTGCAATGTGTTTCTTTTTCAAGGACAATGTGTTTGAGTCTGAGAGTGGTGAACTATTTCCTATGTTAGATCCTGAAAGCCTAGGCAGTGAGAATGCTGAAGCCTTTAGATACATAGGAGCCGAACTTAATATACCATGGGATGATATGCTGTCCTTGGATGAAGGTTTTATGTAAGTATGCTTATCTCTGTATTCAGATCTGAGCTGTATTTTCAGTAAAAATAGTTCATTACTACTTTTAGTTGAAAAATATATTTTATACCAGTCAAGGTTTTGCTAAGCAAAAACAGACCTTGAGAAATATTGGAATGCCTTTTTGGAATGCCTGAAAAAGTCTTAAACTCTTTACCATAGAAACAAAATTTTAGGCTTGTCCAGTTTGAAAGCATTTGCAGGTGTCAGAATAATTGTACCCGAGTAATGATTATTTTCTCACAGATAGTAGAAGCATTGTGGGAAAAGAAAATTCTGGTTACCAGCATTTTCTCCTTTTCCTGCAATGTTTTCAAAATGCTTTGTATACAGGGTCATTTGATAAGGGGTCAAGTTATAAAAAAAAATTACCACAAAATGCATATTTTGATCTAAACCGAATTATTGGATCAAACAAAAATTTGCCAGTGTAAGTAAGATGGAAATTCTTATGATATATTTCTGCATATTTTTAATATATCAGTGATGAAGCAGATCAAAGAGCTTTTTTTTTTAAAAAGAAGAATCTTAAAATATTTCTCTTTAACCCTTTACCAGACGACAAAATTATGGCCTTGTCCAAATTGAAAGCATTTGCAGATGGCAATTTCTGTGTGGCTCAAATGGTGCAATTTTTCTTTGATAGGGTAGAAAACATTGTGGGAAAAGGAGAAAATGCTGGTTACCAGCATTTTTTCTTTTTCCCACAATGTTTTCAAAAGCTCTCTTTCCCAGGGGCGTCAAAAGGCTGCATTGTGCGATAAAGGGTTAATTCTTTACAATACAACAAAATTTTAGATTGGACCATTTTCAAAATATTTACAGATGACAAATTTTTTCTTTTTCCCACAATGTTTTCAAAAGGTCTCTTTCCCAGGGGCGTCAAAAGGCGGCATTGTGCAATAAAGGGTTAATTCTGTACAATACAACAAAATTTTAGATTGGTCCATTTTCAAAATATTTACAGATGACAAATTAGATGTGACTCAAATGATGGAATTTATCTCTGACAGGGTAGAAAACATTGCAGGAAAAGGAGAAAGTGCAATGCTGGTTACCAGCATTTTCTCCTTTTCCCACATTGTTTTCAAGAGGCTTTTTTCTTATGGTTACTAAAACTTGGGATTGTGTGAGAATGGGTTATTAAGACTGCTGATAAACTTGAGCTTTTGATTTAATATCCGAACAGGTTTAAGTGCTATGTAACTTGTCTTTTAACAACTGAAAAAAAAAAAGAAATTTTCTCAGAACTCATCTACACTCAAACTTCACTTGCCCATTTTCCATTTGGACTTGGTAATTTGTTCCAACTAGTCACAGTTTAACAAAACGGTATTTCAGACAAAGTATTAAGGGGTTAGTGAATGAAGTCACCTCACTTCATAACATTCATTTAAAAGTGTTTGTGGCACAAGCTATTTTAATAAAACTTAAATACTTATCATTAACTTATCACATGTATAAAACCTAATTTGTTAGCCAAAATAAATACAAATTAGTCTTTAGATTGTACTTATTAACTAACACTTCACATCATCCTCTTGAATCTGTTCTACTGTAATTATGGCTCGTATCAACATTATGTGTGCAGATTGAGGTCAGTGTTACGATAAATAAGACCTGTTGTGTTGGAAACCTGTATTCTTCATACAACTACTGTCAAAAATTTACCTGTCATTCCAGTTCATGACAATGAACTTGAAAAACAAAATCAAAGAAGTGGCAACCATTCAACAGTAGCATGATAATCTTTAATATTTTACCACATGATCCCCAGCTTTAACGACCCTGAAAAGAAAGCTATTGAAAACGCTGTAGGAAAAGGAGAAAATGCTGGCAACCAGCATTTTCTCCTTTTCCCACAATGTTTTCTAACCTTTCCAAAACAAGTTTCAATTCTAAAGTGGCATTTATTTTTTGTCTGCAAGTGCTTTTAATTTCAAGCAGTCTAAGATTTTGTTTTTTCGTACAGAGTTAATTGTGAGAACTCCAATGAAAGATTGTATGAGTTTTCGGAGGTCAAATAATATGATTTGTAGAGAAATTCTGCCAGGACCAAGATTTTTGTTTGATCTTTCTGTGGTGTGAGAAATTTACCACGTTTGAGTCACTTAAGTTTTAAACTTACGTTTAACTTTATTTCCTTATTTGCCAGTCTATTGTTTGAATTGAATAATTTCAGACAACAATGGACTTGCACAATGCAACAGGGAACTAACAGCAGCACAGCAAGTACAAGACTTATTTATACGGATGCCTCAGAGCTGCAAAGACCTGACATTCATGTCAGACCTACCTCAGCCGGTACTATCATTGTGAAAGAAGGGGATACAGTGCTGAGAATAAAGACCTTCTGTCGATATACAACAAGTTACGAATGGTTCTCCACCTCTGATACAGGTAGTTTAACTCTTTAATCCTTATCCTGCTAGATAAGTTAAATGAAACTTTCAATCTGATGGTAAAAACCCGAGTAATGCTATTTCAAACTTATTTTTGAGAAAAAAATATCTCTTTATCAGATGGTGTAGATCCAAGATCAGACTGCACATTCTGTGCAGTCTGATCTTGATCCACATTATCCGCAAAAGGTCAGTGAGGTGCACTTAGCAGCCAAAGGGTTAACAACATAATATTTTACTTTCAGAAATAAAAAAACATTTTTACATGACAAATATGGTCAGAAATATAAAATTTGTTGTAAAAAGGATAGAAATCATTGTTGGCAAAGGAAAAAATGCTGGTTATATCTTTTACTTATGCTAACACTGTTAGCTTTGCTGGGGTATCTTATACAAAGGCAACGTTTGGAACTGCAATTATTTGGGTGTTTTTCTAAACTGAAAATTTGTTGAGTGCCTGTTCCACTCTGGAGAATCATAAGGATTCTTTTCCCAAACAAATGAAAAATAATTCATCAGCAGTTCTAATTACTCCCGTGATAATTCAGGTCAAGGACGGCATTAATCAGTCATTCTTACCTCATTTCTAATTCTGTAGTCACAGGGAATAAGATGACTTGTTTTGGAACATAGAATATTAACCCACTACTACATAACAAAAATTTAGACCAGTCCAAATTGAAAGCATTTGCAAATGATCATTTAGATGTGGCCCAAGTGATAGAAGTTTTTCTGAAAGAACAGAAAAGGATGTGGGAAAAGAGAACATGTTGGTTACCAGCATTTTCTCCTTTTCCTACAATGTTTTTAAATGCTTTTCTTTCTCAGAGTAATTTAAACTTGGGATTGTGTGGTAAAGAGTAAGGAGGCCAATGTTTAAAACTTTTGGTGATTTCAAACTCATGTGCTTCACTTTCCATTCAAAATTATTCCTCTGCTCATTTCATGTTCTGAAAATTCACTTTCACATCATTTTATTTTGTACATCTAGGGGAGGAAATGTTGTTGGTAGAGCCCAGAGCTGCTGTCATGGAGCGTGCTGAGGGAGATGAAGACAGCTTTAAGTCTTGTAGCTTAAAGCTAGACCTATCAAATATACAGTTACTGTCAGATGTACTCTACCCCGTAACACTTCGAGCAGTGAATGAGAGAAATGGCGAGAGTGTTGCCAACTTGGAGGATTTTGTCATCCAGTATGTCACAAGGCCAGGCCCTGGAGTAGTACAGGTGTGTTTATGTTGTAATATTTTAACCCCCTACCAAACTACAGAGTTCTGGAGTCATCAAATTTTTGAAAGGATTTACAGGCAACATATCAAATAGGAATAAAATGGATTGAAAGCATGGGAAGAACAGGAAAATGCTGGTAACCAGCTTTTTCTCCTTTTCCTACAATGTTTTCTACAATATCAAAGGCAAATTTCCTCATTTGAGTCACATTTAAATTGTTGTATGCAAGTGCTGTCAATTTGGATTGGTCTACATTTTCCTTGTGTGGTAAAGAGTTAAGCAATATACATTTTATAGCCTGCAAATGCTTTCCATTTGGTCAAGTATAAACTTTTACTTGATAATATTCAATACAGTATATCTTATAGCAACAAAACTTCACCAGAAATATGTGTCCTGCATTTGTCCCGAGCTTTCAAATTCTTTACTGGACAGTGAAATATCAGATTATTCCAAATAAAAACATTTGACTAAAATGATTGGATTTCTCTCTTATAGGCAAGAAAACACTGCGAGGAAAAAAAAGAAGATAAAATGTGTGTTAGCTAGATCTACCAGCATTTTCTCCTTTACACAATGTCTTCAATAGCCTTCATCATGTTGTAAGACCACAGGATGGTTTGGTCAAGGTTTAATAATGTTTTGACAGGCAATATACGATGGTGACATAATTACTGCACTGACAGAACCTGTCAGTTTTGCGCTATATAATTGGGATGCAAATGGTGATGATGTCACAAATCTGAGGTGCAAGTTATACTATCTTTCCACTGACTCGGACACGATGGAGCGATTGACAACAACATTTATATCTGTAGATGATATGGTTGATGACATCACTTTCCCAGCTGGTAGGTTTGTTACCCATGTTTGGTCTGATTTAACCCTTAACCCTTTACCAGACGACAAAATTTTGGCCTTGTCCAAATTGAAAGCATTTGCAGACGACAATTTCTGTGTGGCTCAAATAGTGCAATTTTTCTTTGAAAGGGTAGAAAACATTGTGGGAAAAGGAGAAAATGCTGGTTACCAGCATTTTCTCCTTTTCCCACAATGTTTTCAAAAGATTTCTTTCCCAGGGGCGTCAAAAGGCGGCATCGTGCGGTAAAGGGTTAACCTGCTAAATAACTTTTTAGGCTAAGGAAAAGACTTTGCAAAGTACTGCTATAAGAAACTCCAGGAAAGTGGTTAAGTTCACTTACCACCACGACATTACTGAGATATTGTTGAAAACCACATAAAACACCATACAGTGAATGAGCAGCACTCTAAGAGTATTTCATACATCTTTGTAATACATTGTACCAAGCAAACCTACGTAGTATGGATCCATTTTTGTTTAAGAACCGGCTGAAACATGAGGCAGAAACTCCAGGAAAGTGGATTATTATTAAAGTTCACTTGCCGCCACGACATTACTGAGATATTGTTGAAAACCACATAAAACACCATGCAGTGAATGAGCAGCACTCTATGAGTAGGGGATTCATACATATTTGTTATACATTGTACCAAGTAAAACTACGTGGTATGGATCCATTTTTGTTTAACCCTTTCCCAAACAACAAATTTTGGACTGGTCCAAATTGAAAGAGTTTGCAGACGACAATTTTAAATTTGATGAAAATGGCAGAAAGTTATCAAAAAGGGTAGAAAACACTGTGGGAAAAGGAAAAATTGTTCGTTACGAGCAATTTCTCCTTTTCCCACAGTGTTTTCAAAAGACTTGTACTGCAGGCACGTGAAAACCAGGGCTTGTTTGGGAAAGGGTTAAGAACCGGCTGAAACATGAGGCAGAAAATTTACCCATAAAAGTTTGGACCGATATCAACCTGCGCAGTAATCCTCTTTTCACAGAGCATAACTCAAATTTATTTCACAGGCGAGTACAATGTTCAAGCAACTTGCTGTAATCCACTGGACACAGACCGTCTCTGTACCACTGTTTTAATGGAAGGCACTCTGTCTGTTACACCCCCAGATCTTTCTAATTTCTTCAGTCTTCTTCAAAGTATTAGAATTCAAGTCTTGACAGGTAAGTAAGTGGCTTATTTGTTTGCACTGTTTTTTGGAATAGGAGGAGGGACTAACCCCTATCCTGCTAAGTAAAAGAAATCAAATTTCCAAGCTGATAGTAAGACCCCAAATTGTCCTAACGCTATTTTAGGAGGAAAGATATCTCCTTGTTGGACAGTGTAGATCCAAGATCAGACTGCACATTCTGTGCAGTCTGATCTTGATCTACATTGTCCACAAAAGGTCAGTGAGTAGTGCTTAGTAGCCTTAAGGTTAATTTTTTGAAAAATTCTTGTACTTCAGCCTATTTTGATTGATCTATACAATGGTATTTCAGTGATCTAATGATACCATTATGGTGTCATAATAATTGATACTTTTTGCAAAGACCATATACTGAAAGTTTGCATGATGAGCATTAAAATTGAAATTTTTATGTCAAGATGACTGCAAAGAGAATTAATTTTTGTGACACCATTATGATATCATTAGATGAAAACATAAGCTTGCTGGAATATGATGTATAGGTAAATGGATTGAATTAAGCATACAAGACAGAACCTTTGTAATTTGTCAAAATTCACCCGGTTTCTGTGACAGTGTATCAAAACAAAAACAATTAGATTTATCAGCCTGTTATCGTTGAATGATGATTTTATTTGCATGCAGGAGACACAACATACATTATTGCAATTATAAGTGTCAAGAAAAGCACTGGACTGTCAGCAGAGGAAAAGACAGAAACAGACGAAGTTGCCATTGCTGGTATCCAGGAAGAACTTGATGCTGTTGGAGATCTTGATGAAATGTAAGTCATAGAGGATATTTGTTTTTCGTTTTTAGTGAATTGATTGATTGTTTGATGTTTAACGCCGTTTTCAACATTATTTCAGTTATATCGCGGTGGCCATTGCACCTATCCATACTTTCCTGGAGTTTCTTATACCATTACTCTGCACAATATTTTTTCCAAGCCACTGGCTGTTTCCCCACATAACCATCGTCGAAACAATGAGAGAGGAATGAATCCTGTCGCAATTACTATCATCATTCCTCAGAAAGAAATTGGCCGAGCCCGGGATCAAACCAGCACCCCCCTGCCCCCAAGTCCTGTACGCTACAGACTGAGCTACTGGGCTCAGCTTTTTTCAGTGAAAGATCAAAATTTATTTCATCAAGTAAACATGATCGGAAATATTACTCATGATGTTCACGAGATGAAGTAAATTTCGATATTTCACCGAAAAAAAACAAATATTCTATTTGTTTCATGCTTCTAACCCCATTTTTGTTGGAACTTTTATTAAAATCCAGTACAGTTGTTTTCTGTAATTTCCTGTGGTGTACCCCCGCACATAACAACACATTACAATATTACGTAAAGCGCGAGAAATATAGCCATAAATTACATCATATTTCCCTCCATTTGAATGGCACACGCTGATTACCTAGGTAACTGGTGTGCGGGAACTATTGTTTCCACTTCCACTTGGAGAATTAGAAAGTCGGTACTTTCACTGGTATTTTCACTGGTCCACAATAATCAACCATTATTTCTCGATAAACTACCAAAAAGCATGAAATAAAAGCATGTTATCTCCTACTTTTGACTTTTTTCTGCTTTGCATCCTTTTTGCAGCAGACTGTTCATGTCCAAATTGAAAGTGTTTGTAGATGACAAGTCAAATGTGGCTCAAGTGAAGGAATTTGTCTTAGATGGGGTAAAAAAAAAATCATGGTGGGAATAGAAGAAAGTGCTGGTTACCTGCATTTTCTCCTTTTCCCACCATGTTTTCAATAGGCTTCTTTCTCGGGGTTTTTGAAACCTAGGATTGTGTGGTAAAGGGTTAAGCAGTTGATTCTTCTAAGCACTGTATAAATTAGAAAGTGAGAGGTGAATGATAATCTTTGCTACACCCTTTATGAAACATTCGAAAGTTTTATCGTCCCTGAGGGAAATTGCTTTTGAAAACATTGTTGAAAGAAGAGAAAATGCTGAAAAACCAGTATTTTCTCTTTTGTCAATAATGTTTTTTTTTTTCCTGTTACAGATTAATTCCATTGTTTAAGGCACACATCATTCGTCATGTGCAAATGCTTTCATTGTGGACAAGTCTAAAATTCTGTCATTTGTTAACATGAAAACAAAATCGCTTGATTCAGTCTGAAATAAATTAATCCAAAAAACTGCAATGGTGGGGGGGGGGGGGGGCATGATTGTATCTTGCAATGTGACAACTCTCGTACTTATTTTGACTCCATAGTTGTTGCGGTTGTCTATCACTCTTAAGAGTTGCAATACAGAGTGGTTGCAGTGCAGAAAAAAATTAGCTCAGCATTTCAAAACAGCTATATAACTTTTTACTTTAGTGAACCAGAGTCGTCGATTGAAAGCTTGCAAAACATAAATGATATAGCTGGTGTACTGGAAGGAGGCACAGAAATAGATGATCAGACCAGAACTCAAGTACAAGAAGTAGTTGTTAGCACAGCACAGTCTTTCTCTGGACAAACAGGTGAGAAATCTGCTCTTTATAACCCTTTATCATACAATCCTGAGTTTCAACAACTCTGAGAGACAAGCTTCCTGAAGATACTGTGAGAAAAGGAGAAAATGATGATTAACCCTTTACTGCACAATCCGGCTTTTAACAACCCTTGGAAAGAAGCCTTTTGAAAACATTGTGGGAAAAGGAGAAAATGCTGGTAACCAGCATTTTCTCCTTTTCTCACAATGTTTTCTACCCGATCAAAGAAAAACTGTGCCATTTGAGGCACAATGAAATTGTTGTCTGCTAATGCTTTCAATTTGGACAAGGCTAAAATTTTGTCGTCTGGTAAAAGGTTAAAGGTGAAAAAGATATATTCCAATTCTCTTTTTATACAAAAGACTGAGGTATTACCCGATCAAAGACAGGAATCATCATTTGTCATCTAAATTGTCGTCTGCAACTGCTTTTGATTTGGACCAGTCTAAAATTTTGTCGTTTCGTAAAGAGTAAAGCTAATCTGATACTGATCAGCTTTTTAAACAGATGAAAATATGACAGAACAACATGACTTAGAGAAATGTTTCACTAAAACATCTCGCACTATCGGCATCCTTAAAACTGTGTGACATAGTCTACTTCCATTTTACCCTGGTTTCATGAATAAAAACCCTGATTTGACAACCCAAAGTATGGGATGTGTTTTTCAAGTAATACCTTTACTAAACAATCCAGATTTGTAAGGATCCAGAGGAAGCAGGCTTTTGGAAGCAATGTGGGATAGGGAGAAAATGCTGGTAACATGAATGTTCTCCTTTTTCCACAATGTTTTTCACCTTCAAAAAAAGAAATTTCAATTTTTGAATCACATTTATTTTGTGGTCTGCAAGTTTTTTCATTTTGGATATTTCTAAAATTTTGTCATTTGGTAAGGAGATAAAAGAGAATTCATGGCACTAATTCTGCTATTCTGGGCTTTAGATATGTCAGAGGGAGTTATCCAAATCTAAAATCACAATTCTTCTCTAAAACTAGTATTGTTAGTATCCATATGAATGGTCTGAATGAGTACCTACAACACATGATTTAACTCTTTACAACACAGTCCCAAGTTTAAAGAACCCTGAGGAAATAGCCTTCTCCCACAAGGTTTTCTATACCCTCATTTCAGCTACATTTACTTTGTAACCAGCAAAGATTTTCAATTTAGACAAGTCTAGATTTTTATCATGTGGTAAAGAATTTAAGAAGAATGTCTCCTTTGTTGCCTCTGTTTCTATGATGCACCCTTCGTGTGTAGCTGTGCTACTTTTGTACAAAATATCATGCTGTTGAATGTTACACAATACAGGTACAAGCAGGAGAAGAAAGAGACAGACAGAATCATCAAGTGGTTCTGGCATGACAGTTAGTCAAGTAAGTGGGCTTTTTCACATTGATAGGTAGAGGACACAATGTGTGCAATCTTATCTTCGATCTACACTGTCCACTTTGCTTTGTCTTTCTTGATAGTAGTAACACTGAAATTGCACGTATTTGGATCTTATTTCTACACTTAAAAAATACCTGAGAGAAAAAAAAAAAACGCTGTTAAAACTTGATAGTGTGTAGAATGGTTCAGGATTTAGTCAGGTGCATAAACATTGATAAATTACCACTATATATGGTGTAAGGGTTAAAGAAATCCAAGGGATTTGTCTATGGATTTAAAACCAGGATCAACGACAGTGATTTCATTAATGGACTCTAGAAAATATAATGAATTTTCTATTGTTTGTAATCTGTGCAACCTTGCAGCCATCAGGGGCAACATTTGTCATAAAGATACAAGAAATAGATTAAAAACTGGATGAAAATGAGTATAGATTTTCTCTTTAAAGTCTGTTTGTTTTTTTCAGCACTCTGAGGGTAAATCTACACTGTCAGCAATTAGATCAATTTATGTGGTTGCATTCTAACAGTGTATCCTTCGCCAAACAATTTTTAGTCTTTAATGACCCTGCGAAAGATGTCTTTTTGAAAACATTTTGGAAAAAGGAAAAAAATGATGGTTATCAGCATTTTTTTCCTTTTTCTACCAGGTTATATATCCTTTCAAAGACAAATCCTGTCATTTGAGCCATATATTGAATTTTTCATTCACAATTGCTTTCACATATGAAATCATGTCTTCTGGTAAAGAGTTAAGATATCTCATGAAGATGAATTAGTATCTCTTAGTTTTGAATGTAAGACAAGATTCTGATTATAACTCTTTAAGAAACGTCAAAATGTAATCCTTTAAGTGCTGAATAAACCCAACATATTTTCAGTCTGTTTTGATTGTAAAACCTACAATTTCATCCTTTCTCTAGTCTAGATTGCTTCAGCTTAGCTGACAGTGTAGATCAAAGATGAGACTGCACTTTTTGTGCTGTTAGATTTGACCTATAGTGGCTGCAAAGGCAACTATGATTGTTAAGCATGCTTTAACCACACAATCTTGACTTTTAACAACCCTGACAAAGAACCCTTTTGAAAACATTGTGGGAAACAGGAAAAAATGGTGGTAACCATCATTTTCTCTTTTTTTCCACAATGTTTTCTACCCTTTCCCCCAAAAAATTCAATTTTTTACTCACATTAAATTTTATTTTGTCGTCTTCAAGTACCTTCAGTTTGGACAAGCCAGTTTAAAATTTTGTCGTCTGGTAAAGAGTTAGGGTTAATATGTCTACAATTTTGTTTTTAGCTCCACTGACCAAAGGCCAGCGGGCTTATGTCATGGCCCGGTGTCTGTCGTGCGTGCGTCCGTGCGTCCATCCGTGCGTTAACTTTTATTTCAAACATCTTCTTCTCTGAAACTACCCATCCAATTTTCATGAAACTTCACAGAAATGATCCTGCCATGGTCCTCTTCAGAATTTCTTGAAAGAATTTGATTCCTTCGAAAACTCTGGTTGCCATGGCAACAAAACTGAAAAATATTGGAAATCTTTAAAAATCTTCCTGTCTGAAACCATAAGGCAGAGGGCTACCAAATTTGGCATGTAGCTTTATGTAGTAGACCTCTATCATGTGTCATCAAATTATAGCCCTGTGGTCAAAATTGGCTCTGCCCCAGGGGTCACAAGTTTTACAAAGGCTTATATAAAAAAAACTTTAAAAAGCTTCCTGTACCTAGCCATAAGGCCTAGAGCTACCAAATTTTACATGTAGCTATATCTAGTGGGCCTCTACCAAGCGGGCCAAAACTTTAGCCCTGGGATCAAAATTTTGTCGGCTGCAAATGGTTTGAATTTGGACCAGTGTAAAATTTCCTCACGTGGTAAAGAGTTAATGCATCTCCATGGTGCTTTATTCAAAGCAAGTCATCACATAGTTATGGATTCATAAAATCAATTTTGTTTAACAACTGCTTGAATCGTGAAGTAGAATAGTCCCTGGACATGCAGAGAATTGACCGACAGCAAACATTTTGAATCCATGTCAACCTGTGCAGGCTGACATGGGTCGATACTTTTTTGCAGATGGCTCATACACGTATATTTGTTCTTCAGGCGGAGACACTCCTTGGAGCCTTCGATTATTTGATTACGGGTGAACCTGTCTCAAAAGACACTGCTGAAGCTTTCAAAGAGGTTATAGATCCTGTGATGCTGCAACTGTGTGAGGGCTATACAGGTTCAACAGCCTGGGTTGCCAGATCTACTTATGCAACTGTTCGGGTCATACAAATGTCCCTCTCAGGCCAAGACACCACTCAGTTTGATGTTAGCTGTCCAAATTGTTCCACAGTGACTTACCCAGCTAAAGTAGGTATATTGGTATAAAATGAATTGCTCTTTAACTCTTTACCACACAATGAAATTTTAGACTGGTCCAAATCAAAAGCATTTGCAGAAGACGCATTAAATGTGCGTCACATAATTGAATTTGTTTCTGAAAGGTTAGAAAACATTGTGGGAAAATGAGAAAATGCTGGTTACCAGCATTTTCTCCTTTTCTCACAATGTTTTCAAAAGGCTTTATCATCAGGGTCGTTAAAACTCGGGATTGTGTGTTAAAGGGTTAACTCTTTACCACAAGAAGTACTTGCAGATGACAATTTAAGTGTGGCCAAACTGACGGAATTTCTCTTTGATAGGGTGGAGTAGATTGTGGGAAAAGGAGAAAATGCTGCTCACTACTTTTTTCCTTTTCCAACAAAGTCTTCAAAGGGCTTTTTTCTCAGGGTTGTTAAAACTCAGGATTGTGTGGTAAAAGGTTAACCCTGTACAAACAAATACATGTATGATAACCATAGGGAAAAAGGCTTCTGAAAACATCATGGGAAAAAGTGGAAATGCTACTTATGAGCAAATTTCTTAATTTTTTTTCATGTAACTATTTTCAAACTTGTCAGAAGCAAATGCAATCATTTTATTTGCTTTTAATTTTTTGTTGTCTGCAAATGCTATCAGAATGGACAAGTCTAAAATTTTGTTGTAAAGAGTTAATCCTTTACCACACAATCCATACTTAATGACCCCGAGAAAGAAGAGTTTTGAAAGTATTGCTGGAAAAGAAAATGCTGGTAACCAGCATTTTCTCCTTTTCCCACAATTTATTCTGCCCAGCAAAGACAAATTCCATCATTTTAGCCACATTTAAATGGTTGTCAGCAAATGCTTTCATTTAAGACAAGTTTAAAATTTTGTCATTTGGTAAAGAGTTAAATTTGTTCAGGATTTAATGAGTTCAGTGTGATTTTATTATGATTTGACCCTGTTTTTTCTACTATCAAGGTTTACCGAAAGATCAGACTTAATACAGTGCACAGTCTTCTCTCTTAAATCACTATTTTACTTGCCTTCACTGCAAGTAAAGATCAAGATTAGACTGCACAGAATGTGTACATTCTGGACAAGGGCAACCTTGAAAATGCTCTTATTAGGGTCTTATTTCTAGCATTAGAATGTCAGGTTTACGAGGGGCTCTAGGGGTTAATCCACTACTTTTCAAATACAACTCAGCATCCTAGCTGAACGGATGATAGCTTTCCATCTACTAAACACTATGGATTGGTATTCCCTTTCAGTAATTTATCACTGAAATACAAAAATGTGTGCTTGTGAATCTTAAAATATATGCATAGTCCAAGCTAAGCCTGGTTGAAACTCAATAAATACATGAATGAGTAATCTATTATATGTGATACACGATATGACCAAAATCCTGCTGAATACCATGCAAAAGAATCAACAAACTGTTACATGTTTTACAGGTTGTATATGGTGCTGATATTGAATCAACATATGGAAGCACAGAAGTCTGTGTAGCTTCTGCCCAGATATTGGTGGACACTGTTTCTCCCACAGGTACAGGTGTTCAGCCAACAAGAATGAGCGACATAGTGGTCTTAAAACTGATCAGTCAGGAGGGCATAACAGAGACTGTCACAGGTTTGCCAAGTCAGTCTGTGGTGACAACCTTGATCCTCAATAATAGCACAATTAATGAAACAGCATATGATTATGTGGTAAGTTTTGCAGTGTTAGGTCTCTTTACTCAGCCATTACATCATGGAGATGACAACATTTTGGAACAGACCACTTTTGAAAAAGAAGAGAATGCATTTTCTCCTTTTATTACAGTGTTTACGAGCATAAATACTTTTCTAAAATGTTACACAGGTACAGATTTTCCTACCCCTGAAGTAGATTGCTTTTGAAGACATTTTGATAAAAGCAACAAATGCATTACAAGCAATGTTTTTTTCTTTTTCCCCACAATTTGTTTGACATCTTGTATGGACACTTTTTTTTTGGTTAACTCTTTACCAAATGACAAAATTTTAAATTTGAAAACAATTGCAGTCAACAAATTAAATGTGGCTCAGGTAATGGCTTTTGCTTTCAAAAGGTTAGAAAACACTGTGAGAAAAGAGGAAAATGCTTTTTACCAGCATTTCATTTTTTTCCACAATACTTTCAAAAGCATTTTTTTTCAGGGTCATTAAAACTCTGGATTATGTAGTAAAGGGTTAATATTGTTTTGCTTTTTTCACAATGTTCTTTGTTGTCTTGCTGACAAAGTAGTCAAAAATGTGCAAGAGAAATTTGATCATCATATTTTTATTTTGATTTATTTAAAACTAAGAGATCTTACAAAGATATTGGACTGTAAATCCAAAACAAACTATACATCCCATGCAGTTTGATGTTGACCTAAGTTGTTGGCAAAAGCATCCATATTGTGCCTTTTTTTTTGCAGTGAAATGGTTTACTTTACGTTGAAGAGTTCATATTCTATTATTCACATAAAAAAAGTTGTCGAACCCTATATCAGCCTCAGGGCTTTTCTTTTGGTTCTGAAAAGAAAGAGAAGATTCTGGAAAAAGGAGAAAATGCGGATTACCAGCATTTCTCATTTTCATGATATGGCCCACAACATGCGAAATGAGACCTTGGAACATTTGCCTAAAGTATCATCCGGGATTAGCCTGTGCAGCCCGTGCAGGCTAATCCGAGATGGCACTGTACAACTACAAAAGATTTTTCATACAGCAGACTTTCTTGAAACAGAAAATCACACAAAAAGAGGGAGTGTCGTCTCGGGTTAGTCACAGACTGCACAGGCTGATCTGGGAAGACACACTTTTACGTATATGTCCGAAAGCCCCTTTCCGTGTGTTGCACACCATATCATGTTTCCTATCCTAACATTAGAGCATTTAAGGTGTTTTCTACAAATACTTTTTATATAGGCAAGTCCATGATTTTGTCCCATGTTGACTTCTGTTGCAATTTCTAGTGTAAGATGTGGATCTCGGAGCAATGGTCTGATGCAGAATGTGCAACTTCAGAGCCAGTTCTAGATGGTGAGACATCAACGTACAGTGTTCAGTGTTCTTGTGATGCACTTGGAACTCTCGGGTAGGTGCACTTGGTTGTTGACTCTTTAACCCTTAGGCTGCTAACCGTGACTCGTGGGCCGTTTACGGACAGTGTAGATCAAGATCAGACTGCACAGAACATGCAGTCTGATTTTTGATCCACACTGTCCGATACGGTGTATTTTCTTACGGTGAAATCAACTTTGACATCACAGTATTATGGCTTTTACTACTGAGTGGAAGTTTTCTTTTAATCAGCAGTTTAAGGGTTAACAGATAACATATTGACTTGTCCAGATTGGAAGCTTTTGCAGATGACAACAAATATGACTTGCAAATTGAAAATTGCCATTCAAGGGATACAAAACATTGAACAAAAAGGAGAAAATGCTGGTCACAAGTATTTTTGCATTTTTCCACAATGCTTTCTTTCTCAGGGTTTTTAAAATCAGGATTGTTTGTTGGGGTTAATTTGTTTACCTGCTGGAAGATATTTGCATCTAGCAACTTTTGAAACATCCATGTAAAATTGTATGATCAAAATCAGTCAACATAAAATGTAAGAACACATTTAAAAATGTTGTTGCAAAAAAAAAAGAATAATGCTTGTAACAGGTAATATACCTCTTTTAATTGTTTTTAAAGCAGTTCTGCTGTAGATTACACAAATTACTGTTTTTATGCTGTCGGATAATAGTATGCTCCAAAACAAAAGTACAAATGGAGTTGATTTTTGGGCTAATTGCAAGGGTATTGTAAATGTTGAAAGTAAAATAAATAATTTGTCAGCTTTTAACCCTATACCACACAATCCCGACTTTTAACAACCCTAAGGAAGAAAGCTTTTGAAAACATTGTGGGAAAAGGAGAAAATGCTGGTAACCAGCATTTTCTCCTTTTCCCGCAATGTTTTCTACCCTTCCCAAAAAAATTTCAATTTTTTAGTAACATTTGTTTTGTCATCTGCAAATGCTTTCAATTTGTACAAGTGGAAACTTTTGTTGTTTGGTAAAGAGTTATAGACTAGAAGCAGTGAATATGACCTATAAAAGATAAGAGAATATCAGGGCAGCAACCATGAAGATCTTTTGTATTTTGTCTGTGCATAGATCTTTTGTATTTTGTCTATGCATATAAAAATGAATTTGACTGTGGGAACTCCAATACCTACTGCATTGGATATTTTAAAAGTGTTATTTATTGAAAGAAAAAAGAAACTCTTTTGGTTTGCAGGGTGTTTAGAGAACTCAAGCCAGATTTTACCACAACAAGTAAGTTTCAATACTCTGTTTATCTTGTGTAAAAATTGTTTGAATATCATAATAGTTTGTGATTTGACTCGTATAACATTTAAAGAGCCCTTTTACAACTAAATTTACTTTTAATGACAGTGTAGCTCAGGATCAGACTCAATAAAATAGGAATTCTGCATTGGGATCTACATCATCCACTATCTTGTGAAATATTGTTGTGAGCACAGCCATGAAAAAGGCAATGTTTTGGTTTTTGTTGTTTACTGAAAATGTTGATTGCATTTATTTGTGCACTTTGAGCAGTCTGATCTTTGATCCACACTCTCCCTTTGCTGAGATATTCTTTACCCTTGAAATTGCAATTCTTAGACTCTATTTGTGTACCAAAAATGGGTTTATTCCATGCTCTAAGGGTTGCTTTTTGTATTTGACACTTGGAAAGCCTGAATATAAAATTTGGTTGTCTGGTAAAGAGTTAATGGTTTCATTATTGCATCTCCATGATGCATTATACAATGTACCAAGCAAGTCAAAATATAATTGTGGATCCATGAAATCCATTTTGTGGAACAACAGACTGAATCATGACTTAAACTCTTCCTTTGACTAACAAAAAATTGACCAATAGCCAAAAGTATCAACCCAGGTCAGCCTGCACAGGCTGACCTGGGTTGATACTTTTTGCAGATGCATCAAACCCCCTTTTCATAGATCATTTGCTTAATTATTTTGTGTTTCAAGCAACCACCGAAGAACCCACAACCACCACCACAGTGACACAGACTACCACCACAGTGACGGTCACAACAACAACAGCAGCTCCCTCTGTTCCTTTGCAGTCAACTACAATCTACACGGTCATCCGGTTCACATGTACAGATAACTATGCTGCCAACGTTGTTGATGAGACAGCTTTCAAATCTCACATAAAATCTCAACTGTCCACTCAGACGGGAATCTCAACAGCCAGTTTGAAGAAACTCACGGTGGAGCCAGGTTTGGAATTTTTCTTCTACAATGACCCAATGACTGCAACATGAATGAAATTAATGACTTTGCAATTCATTGAATTAAATGACTTCAAACTTAATTAAAACATTACAGCACTTTAGTCAGTGGCAAGATATACGGAATATTATGTTGTAGTGTGTTTCCTGGGGCTTGTATTTACTTCGAGCTGCGTGGGAAAATTTGATATCGCGCGAGACCGAAGGTCGAGCGCGATATCAAAATTTTCCCATGCAGCGAGAAGTAAATACAAGCCCCAGGAAACACACTACAACATAATATTCCATTTATTATATACCTAAACTACCAAAAACCAAAATATATGCATTTAGTGACAATTTTATTCGAAAACAAAGCATAGTTATAAGAAAAATTGGTTTAGTAGGCGTTAACATCTTTTTTTCATGAATGGCGGATGAATTTTATTTAGTATTATTTCCACCACGCCCATTGTGTTAACATATAAAACAATCAAAATGGCTGCCGTGTTCATGTGGATACAGTGTGACGTCATCATACCATATTTGGAACCGTATTCCACTGAGTGGAATACGGATTTTTTTTCCGTCGTGTGTGATTTTAGCCGTGTGCGACGCATGTATTTAACCCGGAAAACTTACAGGTATATAATAAATCCAGTTATTACACTACCACTTGTGAATGACTGTTTTATTTTTCAGCAAATCACTTCTGAAAGCATTTTGGCAAAAGGTGACATTAGTGGTATTAACCCTTTACCAAACAATCCCTGGTTTTCACGGCCCTGGAAACGCAGGCTTTTGAAAACATTGTGGGAAGAGAAGAAAATGCTTGTAACCAGCATTTTCTCCTTTTCCCACAATGTTTACTACCCTGTCAGAGGGCTTAAGCTCACTGGTACTAATTTTTGAATATTGCAGATGTTTTGAATTTGGAAGGGTCTAAAATTTGTTGTTCGGAAAGAGTTAAACAAATAAACTTTGATTTAAAATAGTTACCCGTATTTGACAGATTTTTTAAAAGACTGCTGGAAATTTGTTTTTGGGTTCAATGAGGGAGGTTCACAAGAGTGTCCTAAATATCCTTTTGAAATATCGATTTTATCACCAGTATCGATCTAAAATCAGATCTAATATTTGGTACACACTACAGTCAAACCTGCTTACATTGACCTCTGAAGAGACAGATTTAACAAGCTTTTCCTTTTAGCAGAATCTGATGGAGATTTAATGCAGGTCAAATGTAGTTCAGAAAGCTCCTGGCATTACATTTGATCTGCAATATGCTGTCACCTGTCCTCATAGGCCAACATGCATTTTTGATGAGTGGCTCTTTTACAATTAGAAATAGGTTTGACCATTCTGTAATATAGCAGGAGTAATAAAAGTCATGCTTGGCATCAAATGATGATTGAATAAATATTGCAGACATGTTGTCTTATACTCCATTTTTCCTTTTTGTGCATAGCGAATTGTAAGTAGTCAAAGAAGGAAATGTTTACATTTTAGATTTTTGCTATGTACATGTATATTAATAAAAAAAAATCCTGCCTGGAACATTTTAAACTCAAACAACACACGATTGGTGAGCTGTTGCTGTAATATAAATGAAATAATATTGAAAGCAACATGAAAAAGAACCAGTCAATCTTCTCTTTTCTTGAAATCTACAGGATCAATTCTAGTTAGTTTTGAGCTGCAAGCCTACAGTTCATCAGGCCAGACTCTTGGACAGATGCTGTATACTCTGAAGAATGGCATAGAAAGTGGAAGCATCACACTGACCAACACCCAAGGAAATAGCCTAACCATTGACACAGGAAGTTTTTCCTACCAGGAAGTGGCAGCTTCAAGCTCCTCTGGGGACAGTGAGGACAAAGGTATATATTTTCTGTAACTCTTAAATAGACAACAAAACTTTAGACTCATCCAGATAGTAGCAGACAAGAAATGTGGCTTTTTAAATCCTGGAATTTGTTTTTGAGAGGTTAGAAAACATTGTCAGTAAACTTAAAATGGAGAAAATGTTGGTCATAAGCAGTTTCTTCTTTTACCACAATGTTTTCTAAAACCTTTTTTAGGGGCAATAGAACATGGGATTGTTTAGTAAAGGTTTTATACATTTTCATGCAACTATGGCTTTTGTGCCAATGCTCTGGAGAGGTTTTGAAAACAATTTAGGCCAGGGAACATGTGCCTGTAAAAGGCGGTTGTGTCATTTTTCCACTGTTTCACATTGTTCAAACACAATGTTAGTTGGTTGGTTATTTCCGTTTATTTATCGTCGCTACCGGTTGCCCATCTGAGCGACGCCCCCAGAAGACGGTTAGTTGTTACGGGAGATAGTGCAAGGATACAGGTCGAAACTACTGAGAGCTTCGCCTGGTTCTTTAACGTGCTTGGCGTATAGCACCGTCACACGGGACCTCGGTTTAATGTCTCATCCGAAAGACTATTAGTAATTTTTAGTTGTCCAGCCGGGGATACGAACCCACAATCTGTAGGACATTGTGTTCACGAGTCCTACGCTCTACCTACTGAGCTATATCGGCCGGTAAAAACACAATGTGCTCCCTATGTTCAAATTCTTATCCTTTGTGGGATTTGTGATATTTTTAACTCTTTACCACGGGACAAAAAATGTAGACTTTTCCAAAGTGAAAGCATTTGCAGACAACAATGCAAGTGTGGCTCAAATGATGAAATTTGCTTTGGATATGGTAGAAAACATTGTGGGAAAAGGAGAAAATGCACCTTTTCCAACAATGTTTTCTAAAGGCTTCTTGCTCAGAGTCATCAAAACTCAGGATTGTATGGTAAACAGTTTAGTAGGTCGGAATTTTAAATGGCAGCTGGTTTATAATATTTGAGCTAATAGCTGGGTCTATGTCTGGCAGAGTGGTTTAACCCTTTACCTCACGAACCTGAGTTTTAACGACCCTGACGAAGAAGGCTTTTGAAAACAACATGGGAAAAGCAGAACATGAAATGCTAGTAACCAGCATTTTCTCCTTTTCCCATTATGTTTTCTACACTATCAAAGACAGGTATCGTCAGTTGAACTGCATGTGTTTTGTCATCTAAAAATGCTTTCAGTTGGGTAGAGTCCAAAATTTTGTCATATCGTAAAGGGTTAAGGCATTTAAATTTGTAGTCTTGAAATTTTGATGTATCCTTAGTGTTTGCAGTGGTCATATGCTGGCATATTCTTTGGAAAACAAACTAGACCAGCAACCTTGTACTGTTGATAGCTGGAGAACATTCGACTAAATGTCCTGTTGGGGTTATTCAATGTAAATAATGGGGAAAGCCCATGAAACACAGTTTGAAGAAAGAATGAAACAAACTGAAAGTTTGGTCTTATATTCATTTCAGATCCATCATGCTCACAGCTTATATTGCCAGAGAGATACTGGACTCTTACATTTCTGTCATTTGTTTTAATGAAATTCCTAATATAAGATGAACTGTCTCTCTCTAGATACTAACTTTTTGATATGCCAAGGATATAAAAAAGGGGACATTTGAAATAAATACCAAAGTATTTTAAGGCAATTTCAAATGATCTTTTATAGATATAGAATGATTTTTTTTTTTTTTTTGGGGGGGGGGGGGGGTTCTGAGATCTTATAAAACATTGCAAGTAAACACTAAAGATGTTGTTTTGTTTTTTTCTGATAGTTTTGAAAATGACCAAAACACATAAACAGAAAGCTTGAAGAACAGTAAATCAATTCTAATTGTACTTTTTACCCCCTTTCAGAGAAAAACATTAAAGTGCTTTGACCAAAGAATTGCTTTTGTAATTTTGTTCCAATATACTTTGGCAGAAAGGAGAGATTCTTGAGAATAAGAAGATTTCTGGTTTTCACAAAATAAAAATTATGAGATTTGCAATTGCTTCTGTTTTTACTCGTAAATTATCCCATCGGCAATGTATCTTCTTAAGAATTTAAAAACATTCATTGGAAACAAATGTGATAAATCATCAAATGGAGATCTTTCGATACTGGGCGCAACACTGGTTTGAGAGACAAGCAAGCTTTCATTGAAACATTTGGAAACATGATATAAACTAAGTAGATATAGCCAAAACAATGAAGAACTGTCGGGTAAGCTTAAGCACTACTCTTAGAGATCCACATGACACCATCAAACAAACATATGAGCCATGCTCTTGGGAAAGAGGCTTTAATGTATCTCTGTGATGCAATATACCAAGCAAGTCATCATATAATTATAGGTCCATAAAGTTCATTTTGTCTAACAACCAAATAAATCTTGAGATGGACTGGTTCATTGACATGCAGAAAATTGACCAATAGCAAGAAGTTTCAACCTGGGTCAGCCTGCACTGGCTGAGGTGGGTCGATATTTTTTGCAAATGCATTAAACCCACTTTTCACAGAACATGGCTCATATATAAATACACCACTTCACAGACTTCATGCTTACTGATACTAGAATTTAAATGCAGTCCGGACATGAGATTGAATTATGCATACTTATAACTGAGAAATTCCATAAGATTAAACAAGAGGGCTATGATGGTCCTGATTCGCTCACTTTAACCTTCATTTTATATTTGAAAGAATGATATTAAAGATTTGATCTAGTGACCTACATTTAAATCTGAAATGATCTTTTCTGGAACAGAACTAAAATATTATTAAAAGAAAAATTTTGTAGCATCGGACTTGGAAGTGTTTCCATAAGAATGCAAAGAAGTTTTTCTTTTTCCGATCAGAGTGTGTTCCCCCCCCTTCCCTCATAAAATCTGACTTAGGGACATCCTTTTTCAGGCTTAGTAACCCATTCTTAATTCATCTGAGCTTAAATAAAGACAAAATTTTAACGTTTAAAGTTTTTATGAGTGAAAATTTGGTCTTTTGATTGCACACAAGATGTTTCTAAGATTTGAACCTGTGACTTACCTACTGACCAGAGATAAACCATGTTCAAATTCATCTGATGTATTATCAAGGTAAATTTTCTGTGCAAAATTAAAGAAAATGAAGACACACATTCTGACAGTTTTATGAGTGTTAAAATTGAAAATGTGGCCTCCAAAGTGCACACAACATAAAAAATAGCAGATATACTACGCACAAGGGATGAAACAAGATCATAAAAGCTTGCCTTGAGTACTGTATGCTCAGATGAGCAAAAGATTCATCAGCAACATAAGAATTGATTTGGTACATGTTTTTCTTGGGTCAATTTTTTCATTAAATTTTTCTATAGAAGAAGTGTGTCAGAAATTAGGTCACTCATGTGAGCTGATAAAACTTCTGATACACGTATACACATGTACTTTTTTAATGAAATAGGTCTGTTTAAAGCATTATTTCTGATTCAACTATATACCTTTATATGCAAATAACAGCACATTTAAAAATACCCTCAACTAATTGTATGATGTCACTATGTATTTACGTCATCTTCAAACCATATCAGTATCCACTCCTAGTAAGCTAAATGAATTTATACTGTTACACCTAAAATTTACCCATAAAACACCTTGCCTACACTTGTAACCTCTAACAAACAATCTTGTATTTTAGGACCCTGAGGAAGAGGGGTTTGAAAACAATGTAAGAAAAGGATAAAATGCACATCCTACCACAGCTTGATTTATTTTATTTATTAATCCCTTAAATCTGCAGTATAGAACTTTAAAAACATTTTTTATGAAATTGGTATAATCAAAAAAACGGTCACTATACTGAGTTACTTTTCTTTGACTGACTTGAATACAAATTGTCCATAGGGAGGTCATGGTTTTGTTCCTGGTGTCTTCAACAATTTCTTAAAGCATCTAAAACTCCTTTACTATTATTAAATTCTACCATTTTGATCAAACTTTGCATAAGTGATTCTTTGTTTGCTCTTTTATCAAAATTTTTCTGTCTGTTCCATAAATTGTGAAGAGGAGTTAGAAATGTATTTGAACATTTCATAGATCTTTGTTCTGCATATCACGCTCAAATTTTATTTGCATCTTCTATTTAAGGTTATGGGGGTAAGTTACATCTATAGAGTAATCAATATGGCTTACGTAGTTAAATTTATTTTCACAGAATGGAAGGGCTTTGAAACTTGGGTCAGGTCAGGTTTTTTAAGATTTTTCATATGGCATACATTATATGTGAGAACTTTACACAAATTCTTGTCTTTGTCCACAAGGTCTACACATCTGTAATAATTTGCTATCAAAATTGTTAAATTCATGTCCCTGTTGTAAAAACACCATTACTTCAGGGTCATAAATAAAATTCAAGTTACAGGTCGAAAAACCAAGGAAAAAAGTCTTTTTTTAACCAAAACTTGCTTATCCAAAGGTAATGATATTCCTCCAACATAATTAGGTGAAAATTGTATTGTAATGTGTTAAATTCCTTACTTATTCATTATCTAGGAAACACTGGTATCATTGTTGGAGCAGCACTTGGTGGACTGGCAATCATTGGGATAGTTGTTGTTATAGTTGTATTCATAATGAAGAAGTATGCCCAGCCGAAAACCCATCCTATAGGAAACCCCTCACAGGGAGGACAAGGTAGAAATTTTTATGATGCTGAAAAGTAGTCTGGGTATTTTTTGCCAAACATTCTCGATGAAATTCAAAACTTAACCCTTAAACTAATTTATGAATAGAATCAAAACACCCAGTCTGTAGCACATTTGCACGTTTAAAGCTCTTTATGAAAAAAATAATCTCAATATTTAACTGTAGATTCAAGATCAAACTGCACATTTTATGCATTCTGGTATCAATTTAAACAACAAAATTTTACTGGGGTAAGCTTAGCCGCATAGAGGTTATGAAGACAAGCCATCTGTTTACTAAGATGTTTCCGCCAATTAGATGGCTTGCTATTGCACTTCGCATTTGTATTAAAAATTAAAACAAGGCTATGAATCCTTCCAGAAATGTCTTTTATGGTATATTGGTACCCTTATTTTAGCAAAGTTAACCTAAATGGGTTTCTTCAGTTTTACTGATATGGCTCCACAATAATATTACTGTTTATGTGCAGAAGCTATCTTTTTATTTTCGTTGATACCTGTTAACATTACTTTGATACCTTTCAGATAACGTCTGTATCACAATAGTTACACCACTTTTTGAGTTTAATTGGAATCTAAGTACTCATTACCAGTATAACTTTTAGGGTTAGTTGTCTGCATATACCTTCAGTTTGTACAAGGACAAAAAATGTGTTCTGTAAAAGAGAAAACCAAATTTTCTAAATTATGCTTTCATTGTAACTTCATTCTCACTGGCTTTGACGTTTTGACAACTAGTCTTTGAATTTAGCATTTAACTTGATTGTAGAATATTCAAAGAATACAGACTCTGGAGTTAATTAAATATTGTTCTTTGTGTATTGAAGGTTATGATTTGCCACCTGCCTACCAGCCACCTCCTCCACCACCATATATCTACAGTTCCCCATCAACCCATAAGCCCTACCCAGAGACCAACAAGTGGATTGAAAATGAATTGTCTAAAGGTCTGGTACCTGCTGATCGTGGGTCTAGACCAGTCAGTGAGTATACATGCTGACCTAATTTGTATGGTGGCAAAAACTAGCCTACATGTCGACATTTGCCCACAATAACCTAGTTAATTCATAGTTTATTGTAGGCTAGTTTTTTTTCCTAGCATATATACACTGGCACAGGGCTTTTTTTGTATTACAGCGCAGATGGCTACCTATCTCTGACATTGTTACAAAGCAGAAAAATGATTTGTGATCAATATCTTACAATATTTTTTTTTTTTTTAAATTCATTTGCTAAAAATATGTTTAAGATGTCCACTTAATCATTTAAATCTCGCAAGGAGACAAAATCTTAGCCTCCTCAAAACTGAAAGCAAATGCAGAATGCAAATATAATAGGGCTAAATAATACGATTGGGTCACCACGCATTTTCTCTTCCAACATCGTGTTCAAAAGCTGTTTCCCTCATGGTCATTAAAACATAGGATTGTTAGGTAATCAAAGGTTAAGCTGTTTTTCCTTCTATCTCAGGTGCAAGCTCTGTGAACAAGCTTCTTGGTGGCCAAAAAGACGAGAAGGAACCTACACCAGTTGGCTAGCGTGATGACAAAATACAGAAAAATTCTCTTTAAACTGAATTAAATTAGAATTCCTATGTTTGAAAATTAATATTTTTTTCCAAAAAGAAAAAAAAAGTGAAGTTGTTTTGAAGTGACATTGTCGTATAATTTGAATATTTAAAAAAAAAAAAAAAAAAAAGAGTTAAACAATTTTGGAGGTTTTTTTATTGAACAGTATTTTGCTGAAAAAGCTTTTTTGACGTTGATAGTCCTTTTAGGCATTCTTCTAGATCCATTGGTACTTTTCAAAAAAACAGCTATTCTAAATCATACCAACTTATTGAAAGAAATAAAAAATATAGGCCTATATATATCAATTTGAAATACAGAAGAAATCTTCTCGTAAGTTTTCATACTGTTTAAAGATTATTTTCATGTGATCAGACTTTTGGACTAAACAAATGAACACTTCAGAATATTAGTTCTGAAAGAGAAGAGAAAATTCTCAGTTTTAATTACTCATTTATTCTCTTTACACATTCCATCAAATGACTTAATAATGCAAACTTGAAATATGAGAATGTTATTCAATTTAACAGCTTCGGCATTTTTACCTAAAGTTTTCTTGTTTATTAGCTTATATATTTCACCCGGTGCATGTAAAAAACCGGAATGGACCAGAATTGTACAGGAACGGGCAGGAATGGACCAGAATGGACTTGAGAATACGAAACTCTTGTAGCTATCCTTTATGTATTTAATACTGAAATACAGAACAGCCTGAGCGGAAAGAGGGACGTGCCCGAGCTTAGGCTACAGGGAATGGACCTTTATCTTGAAGCAAAAAATATTGTAATATCCGACTTTGGAAAGATCAGATAAGACACTAACCTTACTTTATTGCATTAGAAAATGTTCAGAGGAGAGCGACAAAGCTGGTGCCATATCTCAGAAATCTGTCATACAGTGAAAGGCTCTAGAAGATTGGTCTACTCTCGTTAGAATATCGTCGACAAAGAGCAGACATTATTCAAGTATTCAAAATTTTACACGAATACGATGATGTAGAGAAATCCAAATTTTTTAAACTGGCAACAACACAAAATACTAGAGGAAATTCCTTAAAGTTATTTAAACCTTACTCCAGGCTAGTTGTAAGAAAAAACTTTTTCAGCAATCGTGTTATTAAAGTATGGAACTCTCTTCCCGATAATGTTGTCACGGCAGCCTCCATTAACAGCTTTAAGAGTCGATTAAACCTCTTCTGGAAAAACAACCCAATAAAGTTTGACCCAGCTTATTATGTTCCCGGTAGTAACAGGTGTGAACTAGAGGAAAATGTACAAAAGCGTCATCAAAGGCAATTATTGCCTACTTAGATGTCAAAAACAATATAAACAATATAAACATAAACTTACTGAAAAAAAAAAAAATCAAAATTTAAGAGAAACCAGAACGGATCTGAACAGACCATGGTAAATATACTTGTGGACTTTGAAAACAAAAAGAAAGCCAGGACCGGACCTAAAGCTAATCAGAAACATCAAATATCGGACGTAGAAATCATCAGAATGAACCATAGCTCAATTGAAAAGATCAGATATTGAAGTATGGAAAAACCGGAACGGACCTGAACGGATCCTGAAAAGCCCAACGATGGACTTTCAAAACAAAGGAAAAACCGGGTACGGCCCTAAACCTTTTCAGAAACATCAAATATCGGACGTAGGCGTCATTAAAATGAACATGAACTGAATTGAAATGATTTGATATTGGAGTATGGAAGTACCGGATCGGACCCTGAATGGACCCTGAAAACCCTACCTATAGTATTTCAAAACAATGGGAAAACCAGGAACGAACCTAAACCTGGTCACAAACATTAAATATCGGACACTGGAAACATTAGAATAAATAAGAAATGAATTAAAAAGATCCGATATTGGGGTATGGAAATACCGGAACGGACCTGAACGGACCCTGCCTAGGGACTTGAAAAACAATGGGAAAGCAAGGAACGGACCTAAACCTTATCAGAAACATTAGAAACGGAAGCATCTGGAAGCATTAGATATGCTTTTTAGGATCCGTTCAGGTCCGTTACGGTTTTTCCATACTCCAATCTCAGATCTTTTCAATTGAGTTCATGTTCATCCTGACCATTCCTACATCCGATATTTGATGATTCGGATAAGATTTTCGTTCGTTCCAGGTTTTCTCCTTGGTTTTGAAGTCCATGAATGGGTCTTGAAGGGTCCGTTCAGGTCCGTTCCGGTTTTTCCATGCCTCAATATCTGAAATTTTCAATTCAGTTCTGGTTCATTCGTATTATTCATATTTCCGATATTTGGTCCGTTCCCGATGTTCTCTTTATTTTTAAAGTCCATTGGTCCGCTTTTTAAGGTCCGTTCTGGTATTTCCACACTCCCATATCGGAATCTTTTCAGTCTAGTTAATGTTCATTCTTACGATTCCTACGTCCGATATTTGATGTTTCTGATATGGTTCAGTTCTGTTCCCGGTTTTTCTTTGTTTTTAAAGTCCACAAGAAGGCCTTTGAGGGTCCGTTCAGGTCCATTCCAGTTTTTTCCATGCCTCGACGTCTAATCATTTCATTTTAATTCTGCTTCATTCTACTTATTTGTTTTTCCTATTTTTGATGTTTCTGATAGTATTTTGGTCGGTTCCCGATGTTCGCATCGTTTTGAAAGTCTATAGATTCCCTTTTTCGGGTCCGTTCAGGTCCGTTCCGGTATTTCCTTACCCAAATATCTGATCTTTTCAGTTCTGTTCTAGTTCATTCTGACGATTCCTACGCCCGATATTTAATGTTTCTGATAGAACTTTGATCCGTTCCCGATGTTCCCTGTGTTTTACAGTCCAAACGTTTGCTTTTCGGGGTCCGTTCAGGTCCGTTCCGGTATTTCCATACGCCAATATTTAATGTTTTTAATGAAGCTCATGTTCATTTTGATGGTTCCTTAATCCATTATTTATTGTTTCTGATAATGTTAAGGTCCGTTTCAGATTGTCCTTCTGTTTTGAAAGGTCATGGGTTTACTTAAAATCGTCCGTCCAGGTCCGTTCCAGTATTTTCTTAAATTTATTTATTTATTCATTTATTAAACAAAAAAAGAAAAGTTTCGTGACTTGATATGCAAGGTTCATTCTCTGTTGCCTAAGTTCGGGAAATTCCCAATTATAGCCTATACGAGTACGTTCAGGCTGCTCACCATTCCAATAAATATCCAATAAATAAGTATCGCTACAGGAGTTTACATCGTATTTTCAAGTCGATTCCGGTCCGTTCTGGCCATTTCAGTCTGTTCCTGTCTATTCCGGTATTTCCATGCACCCCATCTTGAGTTTGCTCCGCGATGTAAACTGGCAGCCTGTATTCGATCGTCATACGGGAGATACATCGGGTACCAGTTTACTGAGTTTGGTCACGTGACTAATTTCACGCAGATTGAAAAGCGTAATGTTCGTACTTCACGAAAGTTTACGAAATCGTGAAATATTCCCTGTCGAAAACAAAACGTGCAGCACGCCAACGACCGTGACGCACGAAATTACCAGTCGAATACGGCCGATGCTTTCTCCTTCAAGCCACAGTGAATAGGAACTAAGGAAGTGGTCCTATCTTATCTATACGGATCTATGTAAGAAGCACTTAAATATCATAGTATAATTGCTCTAAGATAACTCAGAAAACTATTTAAATAACTTACTATTATTTGAATGTTAATCTTCAGGCTGCTGCTCGACCCGTGGCTCATTTGCGGACAATGTAGATCAAGATCAGACTAAACAAAACATGCATTCTGATCTTTGATCCGATACGGTATTTTTCTCCGGCGAAATCAACTTCGAAATCGCAATATTTTTTTTTTAGTGGAAAGTTTTGTCTCACTTATTTAGCGGTTTAAGGTAAATCACACCTTTTGTGATACTCCCAAAAAGAATCATCCTAAAATCATAACTGAGCTTTAAAGAAAGTTTATTAATTATCTCTCGAAAAGATCTTCTGCAGGCAATGCCTAATACATCATAAAATATGATAAAAATGAAGCTTAAGTTGTTGGCTTGGACACCAATGGGCTGTACTCACCAGTTACTAGTATGCTATATTCAGTTCAAATTTTTTATTTCAAGACAAGAAATCAGATTGGCTGAGTTTGAGATTGTTATGTAATTTAGAATTGAAACAATGTTTTGAATGGTTGGTGAATACAGTCCATTGTTGCATTTTTCTTGAAATGCTTAGTCATTCTGTCAGTAACAGCGAGATTAAATGCGTCGATACAGAATAGCTTCGATTCAGTTAGAGATAACCAAAACATCTTTTCTGCACAAAATGGTAATTGCAGATACTCTTATGAACAATCTAGAATGCACAGAATATTCAAAACAATTTTAGATTTTCACAGTCAAATATTTTAGTTACTAAATATTCAAACAGAATTTACATCAAAGCCTGGTCTGTTTATTCATCTACAGTAAATGCATTGGTTTTCCTTTATTTGGTTCCTAATAGGAAAGACATGCAAGGACAAATTGCTTAGAAATAGTTTTGTTTCACTTCCGAAGAAAGTAATTATTATGAATCTGTTTTTTCTGATTATTATGCCCCCCTTCGAAGAAGCGAGGGTATATTGCTTTGCACTTGTCGGTCGGTCGGTCCGTCGGTCGGTCCGTAGACCACATTTTTGTCCGGAGCATAACTCAAAAAGTATTTCAGGTATCATCTTGAAACTACATAGGTGGATAGATCTCATTAAGGAGAAGTGCAGTGCACAAGAATCATAACTCTGCCCATCATATTTATGGAGTTATTGCCCTTTGTTGATTTTCATACTTAATTTTTGTCCGGAGCATAACTCTAAAAGTATTTCAGGTATGATCTTGAAACCTCATAGGTGGATAGATCTCATTAAGGAGAAGTGCAGTGCACAAGTACCATAACTCTGCCCATCATATTTTTGGAGTTATTGCCCTTTGTTGATTTTCATACTTAATTTTTGTCTGGAGCATAACTCAAAAACTATTTCAGATATCACCTTGAAACCTCATAGGTGGATTAATCTTATTAAGGAGAAGTGCAGTGCACAAGAACCATAACTCTGCCCATCATATTTTTGGAGTTATTGCCCTTTGTTGATTTTCATACTTAATTTTTGTCTGGAGCATAACTCAAAAGGTATTTCAGATATCATCTTGAAACTTTACATGAGGATAGATCTTATTCAGGAGAAGTGCATTGCACAAGAACCATAACTCTGCCCATTATATTTTTGCAGTTATTGTCCTTTGTTGATTTTCGTACTTAATTTTTTTCCGGAGCATAACTCAAAAAGCATGTGAGGTAAAATCATGAAACCTTATAAGTTGATAGTTCACATAAATGGGAAGTGCAGTGCCCAAGAATTGTTAATTTATCATTAATAATTTTTGAGTAATTACCCTTTGTTCGTTTTTACACTTTGAACTTAACAGTTTATAATCACATGTTATATTTAGAATTGGATGCCATTAGGGGGGGCATACATGTTTTACAAACATCTCTTGTTTTACTTTTCACATGATATTCCTTTTTGCTCCTTTTTGAGTAGTATACTTTTTAGCACTTTTGCATAGCACCGTGTGCATTTTGGACCCTCTTTAAGA
Source organism: Tridacna gigas (assembly GCA_945859785.2). Lineage (NCBI taxonomy): Eukaryota > Metazoa > Mollusca > Bivalvia > Cardiida > Cardiidae > Tridacna > Tridacna gigas. Next base: position 61,185,833 of record OX244034.2, on the reverse strand, counting down.
AAATGTATACTTTTTAGCTCATTGGCATAAAATGATATACTTACAGGTTATTTTTTATTTTGTAATAAATGCTTTAGGCATATTTTCATTATATCATTTGAATCGTTTTAGCTCTTCCTCTTGGTTTGTAACATCTATTAGGAGAGATTGTATAAAATGATATGGCAAGTACTGTGAACAGACAGATGTTCCATATTGTCGTTGATTTACACATCATTGGTTGGATGTGTCCTAGTAAGAATTATGATTGCAAAGTTATAGATATGATGAAATCTTACGGTGCTGAGGGCAAGTTTTAATTAACAAGAAGCAGTTTGGGAATATGTTGTAAGTGGATGTGTACTATAAAGTGGAACATGTGCATTTCATCACATATGTATTTCATTACATCTTTTAACAAATTTTTACTTGACAACTTTTAAATTATCCTTTTTAAAGTAAAGGTAATGGGTATGAATTAATATCTATAACTCATGTAAGCAGTGCAGGAAAGGAATAAACTGCTTTTTATGAGCAACGTCTAGAATTTTCACAATCTTTCAAAGCCAGTGTTCTTCAGTACCAAAGCTGTATGTAGAAGTGTTACTGATGTGCCAACCTCTCGCCCACTTCAAAATGAAAATAGCCACTGGCTGTGAGAATCTCTTGCATATATCTTTTAAGAAAATGTCTAGACCTTGCATGAAATGTTCTTATTGCTAGTATACAACAGTAAAGAAAAACATACGATATGTATAAGCTTCTAAGTACCAACGATGATCTTCTAATAGCTGAAATAAATCATTCTTCTCTGTGTTGTTGTGTTATGTATGTCCCATTTGGCCTCACTACACCGGCTTTAATATATGAGGTTTCCAAATCAAATGATAGTTTGAATGTGTTTGTTTAGTGCCTTTTTCAACATTCTTACGTTGCGTATAAATCTCTTGTTTCCATGGAATTTTAATTCGTTACTATGCCATTCCGTATCCTTGAACAAGTAGTGGCCAGGGCTCTTTGATCTCGGCCTTTATCTTTACTTCCTGCACAATGCAAACTAAACTAAATATTGTGGCATTTGTTCAGTAGTCCTATTTATAAGCCCCTTTTCATTTTGACATTTATCGTACGTAGGGTCTTATCGGTTTCTCTATAGTTTCATTTAGCAAACTCCGACATCGAATTTTGTCGCTGTTTGAACAGCGATAGAAAAAGTATATTTGTCCAAAACTTGCCTATTTATGAGCTAAATCCATTCCGATTCAACACCACTCTATTTTGTTATGAATTGCCGTGGAAGAGGTATGATTGTTCCTAATGAACCGTCATATAGAATAATGCAACTTACAGAATCGTATTATGTCTTTTTTTTAAAGGAAGTGTCTCCGGGTACGGTACCGTACCCCGAGCCTGAGAGTCTCCGGGTACGGAACCGTACCCGGAGACTCTCAGGCTTGGGATACGGTACCGTGCCACAGGTGAACGGCGAGCGACAGGGTAAACACTAATATACTGAAAGGTAAACAACTCGTAATGTATTTTCAATTCCCCAGTCACGAATTCCATGCTGTTTACAAGTTATTTTACTACCAATATTAACATCCACAGTACCAATGGATAGCGGAAACATTATTCTTCAAGAAAACCATGTCACAATTTAAGCCATTTCAAGCTGCTAAGAAATATCTGTCTCGAAACTGTCAAACAACCCAACTCGGAAGAGATCTGCATTGATGCGCGAAAATGTTCAAGAGATGAAACCCATTTTCAGCGCTTTAGCCGTTGAATATTTGACAAGTTTCATTTCGGGTCCAGCAATATTAAGGCATATAAACCTGAAACATTAAACTATTTGATGTGAATAGGCTGTACAATCCTTATTTCCATCGGTAAATCTGTCCGGCGCTCAGCTGCCTGCCATTTTGACGTACTGCGCATGCTCGATTTGTTTTTCAAAATGTGTTTTCTCATTGGTTATCGATGAAGGTGTGTCTGGACCCGGCCAATGAGAAAACGCGAAACAAAAGTAAGCTTAGTAGGCCATAAAGGATGACAGTTTGCACGGCTGGACATTTTCAGATTAAAAAAAGGTTCATACAACACAAAAAGATGTTGAAGTTCTATTTTCAGTGCAGATGTACTTTTAAATTTGTAGGCTTCAAATGAACCTTGCACAAGAACGGACATTTTTCGCGTTGAAAATAGGTTTTATCGCTTGAAAATTTTCGCGATTCAATGCAATCAGATCTCTTCCGAGTTGGGTTGTTTGACAGTTTCGAGATAGATATTTCTTAGCAACTTGAAATGGCTCAAATTGTGACATGATTTTCCTGTAAAATAATGTTTCCGCTATCGATTGGTACTATTGATGTTAATATTGGTAGTAAAATAACTTGTAAACAGCATGGAACTCGTGACTGGGGTATTGAAAATACATCACGATATACCTTTCAGTATATTAGTGTGTAATATAGGATTTACATTGTCGCTCGCCGTTCACCTGTGTACCGTACCCAAAGACAACCCGATGAGGAATGGATTCAGGTACGGCATTTAGTAAAATAGGTAATAGTATTCCAGTATATAATTACTAGTGTTTTTCTGATTTCGAGCAAATCAAATGCCCAAGAAATTTTTAGTTGTAATATTGCCGCCATTTGATCAGGGGAAGCTACTCCTCCCGAAAGTCATGCAAACTGTTCTTCTTTAAGTTACCTTAAGTATTTGTTGAATGGCTCACAAGCTTCATATCGGACAACAATTTGATGACTTTTCTGCATTTAAAGGTGCCATAGGACGCTATCAAAATGCTGAAAGTTTTCAGTTCTTTAGAAGGTCCTCTCGGACTCTGGATACAGCGACAGGGAGAGAGTCGAACAAGACGTGTAAAACCCCGATTTACGCTTGTATGAAATCAGGTACTGGTACTGTCTTCAGTGTAGGTCTGCCGCAGAGAATTAGAATGGTATACTGTTAAAGGCCCTATAGCCACCAAAACTGAGGTAACAAAATGTTATTAACTTTAAATCATTTTACAGTATGGAAAGTATTGTGAAAATGACAATCGGTTCCTGTACTGTCAGTCCAAGTAATAGTAGCTGGCAGAAAAAAAAAAAAAATCATATCAGGTAAAAAATAAACAAAAGATGGAGGGACATTGCAGTTTTTAACCTAGTTTTATATTTCATTTGTCTGCCGGACCTACCGTACAATATCAGATTGTCATCTTCAATGATTTACATAGTTTTAAATGGTATGATTTAAATTCAAATGCATTTTAACATGTGTGCATTGTTTCTGACTTTTGGCAGCTATATGGCCTTTAATAATGTTGGTAATGTTTCCGTGATCATGTGGCTTTATAATGGTTTATATACACGTAAGTTTGCCTTAACCCTTTACAACACAATCTGGACTTTTAACCCTTAACCACATAATTCTGAGTTTTAATGACCCTGAGAAAGAAGCCTTTTGAAAATATTGTGGGAAGAGGAGAAAATGCTGGTAAACAGCATTTTCTCCTTTTTCCACAATGTTTTCTATCCTTCCACAAACAAATTTCCATTCTTGAGTCACATTTATATTGTCAGCAAATGCTGTTAACTTGGACAAGTCCAAATTTTTGTTTTTGTGGTACAGAGTTAACAACCCTGAAAAACAAAGCTTTTGAATACATTGTGGGAAAAAGTGAAAATGCTTTCCCTGTATTTCCTCCTGTTCCCACAATGTTTTCTACCTTATCAGAGATCTTAAGTCCATTTGCATCGTTTTCAAATAATTTATCTGCAGAAGTTTTCAATTTGGAAGAATGTGTTGCTTAGATTTCATATAGGCCTATATGCAAGATACAATGACTTTTTCTGATATATGCTAAAAAAACTATCCCTGTGCAACATTGTCGCAAATTGAGAGGTTGTTCACAGTGAATAACTTCTCTCTTTGCCACATTTTTTTTAAAAAATTGGTTCACAACACAAGGAAAAGTCTTCTGCAGGACGTAATGAGTTAGTTGGTAATACTTTTTTATATGGACACTTTACATCAACTGAGGAGTAATACATAAATACATGACAAAACATTGTCCCAGCTGGAGATGGGAAGGTTGCTACTCGGGATCTACTTGTCACAGTGTTTTCAACAGTTGTCTGCTATATACTGAGATACAGTAGTTGTCTGCATGAGGAAATGAGTTGAATGATGGGGCAATTTCAAAGCACAGAACATTAGTCTTAAATGCTGATTAACTCATTACCAAAGAAACCTGTGTTTTAACAACACAGGGTTTTGTGGTAAAGAGTAAATCTTCGTTTCTCCTCTTCCCACAATGTTTCCCATATTTCTATAATAAAAACTTTGGATCAGTTTGAAATTAATTTAAAATCTTGTCATTTAATTTGCAAGGAGATGAGAAAACATTGTATTAAATGGAGAGGTTGCAGTGTATGTATTCATATATATGTGAGCCATGCTCTGGCACTATATACTAAACAACAAAATTTAGACTTGTCCAGATTGAAAGCATTTGCAGATGACAAATTAAATGTGACACAATAATGGAAGGAGTTTGTATTTGACATGCAAGAAAACATTGTGGGAAAAGGAGAAAATGCTGGTTACCAGCATTTTCTACTTTTCCAACAATATTTTCAAAAGCCTTCTTTTTCAGGGCCATTAAAACTCTGGATTGTGTGGTAAAGAATTAATCCATTCGTTGTGATCCATGATCCCAAGCAAGTCATCACATAATTATGGATCCATAATATCTATTTTGTCTAACAAACAACTGAATTATAAGGTACACTGGTCCTTTGACATGCAGAAAATTTACCAAAAGCAAAATGTTTCAGCCCAGGTCAGCCTGCACAGACTGCGCAGGCTGACCTGAATCGATACTGTTTGAAGATGTATTAAACCCCCTTTTAACAGATTGTGAATGTGGAAGGTAAGCCTTAATTATCTTATTGGTTGATGAATGGATGGATGGATTCATTCTTTCATTCATTCAATCATTCATTCATTCATTTACTTCACTATTCATTTTTATGAAAGTTTTTTCTTGTTGGTATTTGGTTTTCTTCTGACATTGTATTGTATAGGTAAAACATATCATTCTTGGCATTGTCACAAATACAGAGGTTGATCATTATGAACCTCTTCTCTGTTTGCCACATTGCCTTTATTGGAGAGGTCATCAGACCTCTCCAACAGTGGTGAGTTTAATAGGCAGACTGCCTCAGAAATTGCTGCCTAACTCCATGCTTTTCTGCGAAAATCGTTCTGATACACAGTCTGTTTCGTCATGGTTTTATAAATAAACCGAAATCAAAAAACTGAAATAGGAAATAGACGTATTTTGTTTTTATATGACGGATTTCAAAAAGGATTTGTTATGTTGATTTAATTGCAAATGACCTTTCCAGTGGTTGTAATTTTTCATTAAACAAATAAAGCTACACACACACACAAAAAAAGAGTTTCGTTCAAAAAAGTGAACACCGCGGAAAAAGATCACGCGACTTGAAGACGTGGGAAAAAGGTCACGTGTCTGTCATGTAATGCATAAGAGGTTTCTTCTTTTTACACAGCGGCAATCATATGATGCCTTACTTATTTGTTTATATGTACCAAAATATATTGAAATTAAAAGCAGTAAGCTATTTGAAAACATTGACGCTGACCTCTCCTGGCTTCTTTTTCAAAGAAGCCAACTTGTGTTGTTCTCAATGCGACGAAAAGTCTTCTGCACTATACAATGATTTGGTTGGTTCTTTCAGTAGATTTGTATGTATATGTTTTTTTCTATTCTGGCACATATTCTGTAGCAATACAGTGTATTTTCATCCAAAATTGTACATCTTGAATATAATAATGATAAGTTTTAACCCTTTACCACACAATCCCGACTTTAAACGACTCTGAGAAAGAAGCCTTTTGAAAACATTGTGGGAAAAGGAGAAAATGCTGGTAACCAGCATTTTCTCCTTTTCCCACAATGTTTTCTATCCTTCCCAAAACAAATTGCAATTTTTCAGTCACATTTATTTTGCCGTCTGCAAATGCTTTCAACTTTCAACTTGGACTAGTCTAAAATTTTGTCATTCGGTAAAGAGTTAAACAATCTGGTAGATCTATAGATATCCTTTTGATTATTTTGGTACAATGAAGTTGAACTGTACAATATTGTGTAGGTTGGACCGAGGGTTAGAGAAAGAGAGTGGAGAAGGGGCAAAAGAGATCTACTTTTTGGTATTATGTAGGCTAAATTAGCAGCTCTATTAAATTTTTTGTCACAAGAGGATATAGGATTGTTGTCAAATCAACTTTAGTTCGTCGTGTTGAAATACTTTGATTTTGGAACTGTCTAAAATTTATCAAAAAATCCACAGTTTTAACGACCCTTGGGATGAACTCTGTTGGAAACATTGTTGCAAAAGGAAAGAATACTGGTAGATCTAATTGGTAGATCTAATTCTTCCTTTTATCACGAAATTTCCAATGCCTACAAGACAAATTACATGTTTTCAGAAACTATTTTTGATGATCTGCAAATAAATGCTTCTCAATTAGGACAAGTCAGAATTTTGTCGTCTGGGAAAGAGTTAACATGACTTACGCAAGGAGTAACGTCCTCAGATAAAATGGCGTTTATTCGACGCTGAAAAATCGCACGGTCATTTGATTTGCTTGAAATCAGAAAGATACTACCAGTCATTATATATTGGAATACTATTACCTATTTTACTAAATGCCGTACCTGAAGCCATTCCTCATGGGGTTGTCTTTGGGTACGGTTCCGTACCCCATGCTGAGAGTCTCCGGGTACGGTTCCGTACCCCATGCTGAGAGTCTCCGGGTACGGTTCCGTACCCCATGCTGAGAGTCTCCGGGTACGGTTCCGTACCCCATGCTGAGAGTCTCCGGGTACGGTGCCGTACCCTATGCTGAGAGTCTCCGGGTACGGTGCCGTACCCCATGCTGAGAGTCTCCGGGTACGGTGCCGTACCCCATGCTGAGAGTCTCCGGGTACGAAGACTCTTAGGCTAGGGGTACGGTACCGTACCCGGAGACACTTCCTTTTTTAAAACTACTTTTTTTTTTTTCGCTCCGCTCTTGTTTCATTATTGAAACAGGTTTCATTCATAAATCTGAAGTCAATTCTGGTTTGTTATGCAACCGTCTGCATGACTGAAAAACATGGCGGCAACTCTGTCTGCAATCCGACGTGCCAGTAATTTGATTGAATCCTTAACTTAATGATTCTGCCCCTTATTTAATGTGAACCTAGGCAAACCCTATAAGCGAGCAGCGCTTGAAGCGTTTGTACCTTTAATGTTGAAGAAAGTAGATCAACAAATCTAATGCCTTCAAATTATAGGGAGGTAGATTAGATCTAGATATAATTCAGATTTTTACAATCCCACTAAACTTCAAAAAATGATTAATCTCTGAATTATGGAAGGGAATGGCTTGCAAACTGTCAGTAAAAAGAAAGACAAATGTAAAAAGAAAAAAAAAACAAACAAAAAAAAAAATCAATGGAGTTTTCCATAATTGGCTAGATAGCCCCTTCGAATATTTGTAGAACTGTTGCCAGAATTTAGGGATTTTGGAGAGGTTTGTGGGAATGTCATATGATCAATAATGTGGATCCATTATATGGGACTGTATTCAAATAAGTATAATAATGACATATTTGATATCATAAATGTCTATTTTGTAGTAGATCTACCATATTCCGAATGTAACAAAAAAAGAAAAATGTAGAAGAAAAGCCCCTTTAACATGGAGAATCTTTTGGTAGCACTTTGTCATATAGTATTGTAGCTGAGTTCGTATATCATACATTCAGCTAGGGCAGGGATATTGTGTTGGAGTCTGTTTCCAGGGTAGCATTTCCCGTTGATTCTCAGCAAAATGTTGACAAGATCAATTTGTGTGAGTTTGCAGGTGTTCTTAACCAGGCTATACATGTATAACAAATTGGAACTCAGAGCTGTTAGATCAGCTTTGTTGCCCTCAGGTTTGTACAGCAATACCCTGTTAGCCAGAGGTATCATGTTCCAGCTCCACATCAGTCATCATTATTCCCTTTATCACTGGACCTGTTTGAGAGAATGAATGGACAGACAAACAGACTGACCAACTGACTAATGGAATTATTTGTACTTTAAGCAATTTTGCCATGTTGATATCTAGGGCTATGATTTGTTACAACCTTTGATTACCAAAGCAAACAGTTTGAAATGTTTTCATCTTTACTGTCAGGTATTTACAAAATTAGACAAAGTCAGAGAACAACTTTAACGTTTTGTAAACATTCATAGGTTCTGGGTCAAAATGGCACCTTCCAAAGAGTTTTGAGTTGTCTTGGGTGGCTGAGTGCTTGAATTAGTAATAAGGTCCTGGGTTCGATCCTCACCCAAGATAATGTTTTACTTTTAGGGGAGTGTCTTTAGGCAATGCAAGGTACATCGAAAGCATGGACTACCTGTAAAACCTAGGAAGATACATAAACAACTGAGCTGTCAGTCTGACTGAAATGATTTTGAAAGGAGAGAAAACCAATTAATAAATACAAAAAGTCCTAGTTTCAAAAATGATCCGGCCAAAAGAAGCTGGTTAAAAATTATAGTCCTTTGCCACGCCAAAGGCCATAGGAATCGTATACCAAAATTTCAACCCCATCCAAACATTTACGGAAAAACCCGAGTAAAAGTGAAAAGTACCGCCTGCAATCCATCTCACTACGCTAAAGGAAACGACCCCTTTAAATAATAAAATATTTCGATTTGAACATCACAGTAAGGTTTAATTTCACAACAAACTTTGATAAATGTGCGATTTTAATCGTACGAAAGTGCTGACTGAGAATTTAGGGCCCTCGTGAGGTTATTCATAAATGCAAATTCGTGCGCTTAACAGTGAAAGAAACAATTGGCAAACAACGGGTGATCGTTGATCAAATTTTGATGTAGGTACGCAATCGACCGAATTGTGACGAGTGCTGTTGCCGAGCACTAATCGGGATCGTTCGTTTATCCTTTTTCTACACACCACGTGAATGACAAATAATGATAGCGTATTTTACGCAGACGATGTGCTTTTTCTCTGAAAAAGGTATCTCAAAACCTCGGCAAGATTTTAATTTTCGTAAAATTACTGTGCACCTCGTGTCTGAAGTTATAAGTATGTATTTGATTGGTATATATGCTTTATTTCTTCCTGTCAGAATTGTCCGTATATGACATCTCGGCTCATAACCATTTCGACCCATAGCAAACTCAAAGCATATAATACCAAATACGTGTTAAAGTTTGTAACATGAGCCATTGAAAACCAGTAATCTTTAAAAAACGATGAAATTTTAGACTTGTCTAAATTGAAAACATTTGCGAACGGCAAGGTGGATTTAGGTGAAATGTTGGTTATTGGCTGTGAAAGTGCAGAAAACCTTGTAGGAAAAATGACAGCATTTTCTTTTTTTTTTCCATAAGGTTTTCATGAGCCTATATCCTTGGAGTCCTTAAAACTCGAGAATGTGTGGTCAAGAGTTAAGTAACTGATGGGCGTTTTATATGGAAGATCAGACTTGACATTCAGTGCAATCTGATCTTGATCTCCACAGGTATTTAGGCTGACCTGGGTCGCCACTTTTTGCTTTTGGCAAATTTTCTGCATGTCAAAGGACCAGTGTACCTAATGATTCAGTCGGTTGCTCCACAAAATGGATTTTATGGATCCATTAATATATCATGGCTCGTTTCGATTGATGGGTCACGGGGATGCATTAAACCCCTTTTTCCAGAGCATGGCTCATTTGTGTTTTCCATAATCACAACCAGGAGCTCTTCCAATTTATCAATCCTAGATGACTTTACTCAGATTAGGGCTTTAGGTCCAACGGCCCTCTTGTTCATGAAAATCGGCTTTCCAATTTTGATCATGGCAACAGAGATTCCATAGACTTTCAAAGCGAAAGTTGAAAAGTGGCATTTACAGCAGATATTTTGACAAAACTTTTATAGAAATGTACCGTAAGCAGTCTTGTATCATCCATATGATTTTATTCAACTGGTAGTCTTTAGCTTATTTACGAAGAAAGCGTCATGCTATTGTCAAAGCCTATGCATCAGTGTTGTCGTGCAAAAACGTCGACATCTTTAATATCTCTAAACTTGTACAAAATATTTACTGTCAAAAGGGGTACCCATGTAACAGGGCAGGTAACCATCAAAATATTTTTGACACGGTTACGCCCTTTTTTATTGCTTTAAATTTTCAGAACCTTTGACATTTTATCATATGTCATTAATTAAGATACTTACTTCAAACTTGAACTTTTCGATAACTGTTAAAAGGGGATTTTATATCAGTACAACAGAGGTAGGTAACCACCAAAATAATTTTGGCAAAGTAAATAGTTATGCCCCTTTTTCGACTGAGAACTTTTAGCTCAGCTGTTTTTAGAGACATGGTATTTTCATAGCCGTAGTGTCATCATCTTCGTCGTTTGTTTCGTTGTCATGCAAAATATTTGATATTTTACAATATCTTTGTTATTACTGAAAATGTTTACTTAAAACCTGGACAAGTTGTTAACTATCAAACGGGAAACATAAACAATAATGGTAAATAATTATCAAGTTATGCCCCTTTTTCAACTTTGTGTTTTCACTGAAAATCAACCGAACGTTGGCGCCTGAATGCGGATGTCTTTTTATTTATTGCCATAGAAACCAAAACTTAAAAAGAAATACGTAAAAGCTTGTCTTCTCAGACACCAAATCGTGCTCTGTGATATTAGCTATTAAAGACTTTGTGTTTTTCCTTGGACAAAGGACACGGTTACTATTTCGGCCTATAGACAGAGTGTGGTAAAATGGAAGAAAAATATGATTCATTGCTTGGCAATTGTGGATTTTTGCACTTTCCAGAAATATTCCCTGCTGTTGCACGCTGTTCATTTTGGTTTGTTACCATGATTTGTTGCCAAAGCAACGTAAAGGAAGAAAATAGGAAGCAGAAAATCCTTTGAAAATTATCTCCTTTCAATCCATGAAGACCATGAGACCAAGGCTATACAAAAATACTCATTATATTGGCCTTTACAAATCTATGTTTTTCCATTCTGTTGTCAACTCCAGACTGTCAGTGTGAGACATGTAGATATTTTTTTATTAGTCTGTACAAACGTGATGGCAGTTTTTAAGCCTGTACAAATGTGATAGCAACGTTGAGCTTCTGGGCCTCATTTTCCTACCTCTTACCACGTTCTGATGCCCAGGCCTTCAGCGCTTTGATTTCAAATTGTTATCCGACATTGGTAATTGAAATGAGATCATGACTATTTAGTCATATTTTGACAACATAACATTTCTTGATTAAATTTATGAACAACATGATCTATAGTTTACTTGCATGGATCATGGGAAAAAGTAAAGACTGAGAATTTTCAGAGATTTAAGTTTGTAAATATTTGTTTGAATGGAGTTTTATGTTACTTTTTCACAGCAATTCAACTTATTTCTTGTTATTAATTATATTTTAGTAAAGTTTCAACAAGTGCAAGGCTGTGGCTATAGTGTCTTGCTCAAAGATACTCCCTTATGACTGACCGTGCAATCAGGATTTCCTGATAACAAACCCTTTGCCGTTAGCATATAGATGCAGATCACCCCACGGATACAAAACAGTCCCCTACAAAAACAAATCTGCAGAAAAAATATTTCAGTGGCTTTCAAGTCCTTGTCGTTACTTTGCCACAAATCTATTTTTAACAATCAATTCATCATATTGGTACTTTTTTATGTTTATGCAGCTGACGGTTTTGCTGGGATGTAATAAAAGTAAATTTGTTGAAAGCTGAGTAATGCAGGAATGTTAAAAAGGCATAACAGCAGATTTTGTTTTTGGAAGTTAAAAATATCGTTTCAAAAACTAATAAGCAATATTATTCTTCAAAAAAAAAAAAAAGGGGGGGGGGTTAGACCAAGATATTATGTCAAGAGAAAATACATAAAGGAATACCCCATTTTTTTTTTTTTAAACTGTTGCCTTATCGTGTAACAGGGTAGTTCTAAATACATTTGGCTGACAGATACCATATATTGGATGATTAAGATTATTTCAGATGATGGAGGCACTCTAGGTTATCATTTTACGGGTAATGAGTTTGAGCCCTGGTGCTGACAATTATGGTGGTGCCTTTTTTTCTCTCACCTTTGCCACACTGAGAGTAGAGTATCATTTCTTGGTGATGTATCTTACCAACTAGCAAACGCCTTGAACAAAATTCTTTGCTCAAATTCAATATTTACCCAGCTGTAACCCCTACATTGCAGAAAATATTGGGGAAAAAAACTGTTTCAGTCTGTAGAAAAGACAGCTATCCAAAATTTAAAAATGTTTTAGCAAAAGCATCTCGGAATTTCCACTTGTTCAACAGTGTAGATCCTATTTTAGAGAATAACAAGCTGAACAAAAATTCATGTTCTATGCAGTCAATTTGAAATTTATATCTACAATATCAAAAACGTAAATGCAAATTCTGACAGAGTTTGATAGGATTTACAACAAGCATAATTTGGCAGCTAATTCACAACAGAAATAAGGAAACATACCGAGATTGAAAAAAGGAAGTGATTTCCTCTGTTAAAAAAAAATATGATTAAAGAAAATCCCTGCTGTAAGTGGGCCAGTTAGACCTGTACCCTTTTGCTCCTAACAGAGAAAAAGGTAAAAAAAAAATCTCTATATACTAGATCGAGATGAAAATCTACTTTCTGCCACTATCCACAAAGATAAACTTACTTTGCCCTGGCCGAGTTGACCTGGGGACGAGTTTAATACTGACCGAGTTGCTTTGCTTTCTTCACAAAAAAAAAAAACCTTTAAAAATTAGGGAAAACGTCAGAATGAAATATGAACGAAGTTTTTATTGGCAAGAGCGCGAAAAAAATTTAAAGAAAAAATCGATTGGCTCACCCGAAATGGTTCTGCTCCTTATTAATTCTCGTAATGTTTGTTTTATGTAATCGGAAATAACCGTGCCTCGGACGGATACGGAAAACCCCGAATTCCTTCGTATTTGACAAGATCTCGCGAGGGTCTCATTTGTAGACTGGAACGCTGTTTCAAATCACGTGAATAACAAGATTGTCATAATTTATAGAGAAGAAACGCCCTTAGAACCAGTCTTTTACGTCACTTCCGTCCGCCATATTTGAAGTTGTACAAATTAACTTCTGGTCCACCACTTTTTCCAAGGTATCAGGTATGTACATTTTTGACACCGTCTGTATCAATAAGCTCTCGCTTACGCGAGGCGTGGCTCCGCGACGCCTCTTGTGCGCTGCTCGCTATGAAGACAGCGGCTGAATATTTTCAATGAAGATCTTCCTTGAGGTAAATAAAGTTCTTTTTCGTAATAATACCGGTTCTAGAGAGATCCGATTCGTTACATAGAACTGAATGGGACCCGTTTTGACGTTACATGCAACAAGAAAAATAATTGTGGAATATGCAATAGATAATGTTGAAAGGTAAATAAGCATGTATACGTCTAAATATTTGGGCTACTGTGGTAGAGGACTGTTTTTCATCCCAGTTTTTAGATGGGGATCAAGCCCGATATTTCGGTAGGTCTTTGTATTTCATGTACAACATCATCAAAATTAGAAAGTACTGCTCTTTGTCAACTGCATGATCCTCTGTTTGGGAAATAATTTTGATATCTTAATGGGCATGCGTTCCAATACCTAGCCTAAAATCAGCGAATCCAGAATTACCTATAACGAAAGTACGTCTATTTACCGACCTACTGATCATTTGTTTGGGGACTGACATTTGTTAGATATTTTTTGAGAGCAATCCTGTCTAGGACAGATAAACTGACTAAATATCAAAGACTGTCTAGGGTATAGGGCAGCTCTTTAAACTGCTTTACTGTTCTTTACATCAACCAGAGTTGCCTCTTTTTGCTAACGATGGAAAGAATCCCGACAAGAATGGCCAAACAAATAGGGTTATTTAATATAGCCTCAAGTACCTAAAAGTGCAGTCAGCCTAAGCCAGCATTGTGTCATCTTTAACAAATGGATGTGGCGTCAAAAACAAAGGTTACCCAATAAATCAAGTTGTTCCTGAATTTTTTCAAATGCAAACGTGTTATTAATAATAGTTACAAAATGGCTACCGATTACGTCATCTTTGTTTACCTGCAAAGAGACTCCTATACCCCTAGGCAATATTATCTCCCGCTAGATGGTATTCTACAAACACACATCGATCTAATTTGGGCATCCTAGGTACCGAAGCGGAGTAATTTTTTCAAACCAACAACCGTGACTTTGAATTTCAAATAAAATAAACGTGTACTCAATAAAACGCTACCTGGTGCCATTCATTCAGCTATGATCGGCTAACATGTAACCTATGCACTGATCAGTTATTAAAACAGCCCCTACATGCTTTGGTAATAGGCTAATAGCTTCAGTATAAGCCCTACTTTTCCCAGGTATACGGGGGATGGGTGATGCGTCATAAGCGACAGGTCGAATCTTTGAAGAATATGACATGCGCAGACAACGCCCTAGGCAGTTTTCACGAATAGAGTTCACTCTTCCTAATTTTTTCTATATTTACATGTAAATTTATTGCCTCTTATTTCTGACTTGAGAAACACTGCTACCTGAGGAACACGAGTGGTTGATATGTTTGAATTAAACATGTAAGTCTTTCCCTTTTTTTTTTTTCTCACTGCTCTGTTTTCTTAAACTTAAAATATCATACTTTATACATGCAATGACCGGAAATTGGAGAGGAACTATATAAGCTTTGCTTTCGTTCCAATCCATTTCTGCAGGATTATTCTTTGTCAATCTAATGTAATTGTATTGTTCATGTACATGTATATTGTAATTCTGTCGAATAAAATATGTTTAAACTAAGTCTAAATGTATCAAAAGCGTCAGCTTTTGTCAAGAAAGAGTCGGAAAACGGTAACAAATTCAAACATTTTAACACTTAAACTGCTAAAATTGTTGAATGGAAATATCCAGCAAATAGTTGAGCCCGAAATGTTTCGATGTCAGTTCTTTTCACACAGAAAACCTTACCATATCGGACAGTGTAGATCCAAGATCAGACAGCACGTTCCGTGTAGTCTGATCTTGATCTAAACCGTCCGCGAAAACATGGCAGTATTGAAATGGATAGCCTTACGGTTACCCAAGGGATTTCCATAAACTACACATTGAGGGTAATAGAAAGCAAACAAGAGTTGTCTTTCTTTCCTGCTGTCCCATCACAGCTGCTGAAATACATCAAAGTGGGGGAGTAGTTTATACATCAAAACATCGATCATACGTACGTTATATACATGACATGTAGACTCTCTCCTGTGCGCAACAGCGAACAGCCAGAACTCTCGCTGGATATGCATAGTATGTAGTCAGTGGCAGAAAGGAAAGGTGGATGTATATATATATATAACTGCCTCGAGGTGTATTGTTTTGTAATGGGATGATAAAGCTGGAAAAACGGGTAGAGGGTATTTTTTGGAACTTTAGTGAAATTCGATCTTTTTTATTTACAATCGTCGATGTGATGTAATGTTTTTACCGTGGGAATAGTTTTAAAAAACTTGGAACCCATGATTTGCACGGGCTGAACGAGTGTGCTGAATGGAAATAAAACATGCAAAAGGATCGTTTCAATTACTTAGGTAAGCTGTTTTATTTTCTTGTTATAAATTTATTGAACCTATACTTTACAAATATCATTTTTATGCCTCCTGTAGATTAGAAATCACGGGAAAAAATAATGCTGTATTGTAACAAGCTTTTGAACCTTCCGAAAAAACATTTCCAATTATTAGTTAAAAGCACTTTCCTTTTTTTCATGGTTTCGATTTTATATGATTTAGTATAAATGCGACCCGTCTAATAGTATGGGTAAATAGGTGTTGCACACAAATATAATCAAGTTCTAATACAGTTTAACTCTTAACCACACAGTCCCGAGTTTTAAAGACCCCGAGGAGGAGGCCTTTTGAAATCATTGTGGGAAAAGGAGAAAATGCTGGTGACCAGCATTTTCTCCTTTTCCCACAATGTTTTCTATCCTATTAAAGACGAGTTCCATTATTTCAGCTACGTCTAAATTGTCGTCTGCAAATGCTTTCAATTTGGACGAATCTACATTTATTTTGTCGTTTGGTAAAGAGTTACGGCGAATAAGAGTTTTACCGAAACTGATTACGCCCAGGAACTAATATGCAACAGAAAACTGAAAACATGCTTGTAAAGTACATGTACAAGATATTATAATTCATAGTATTAGGCCTCCGGTCCATACAACAATAGATCTGTATCATTTTAAGAGCTCACTAAGAGCGCTGGTATCATATTCCGTACATTATTCATATTTATGTGATGACTTGCTTGGTATCATGGATCACCGAGACGCATTAAGTCCCCTTTTGCCAGAGCATGGCTCATATATTCTTTTGTCATACTGCATTTTATAGGAACATGTAAATACTAAATACGAAATGTAGTGGCAAAGGAACTATACAAGCATAGATATTTTTCATACAACTGTATCCATTAAAATGGTACGTGTAGATTTACATTTGAGCCATGCTCTGGCAAAAGGGGGCGTATGCATTCTCCATGGTACATTATACCGAACAAGTCATCACATAGGGTTACTATGGATCCATAAATTCCATTTCGTTTAACAACCGGCTGACTCCTGAGGTAGAACGGTCTTTGGACATGGAAAAAACAAGCAAAAGGTTTCGGCGCAGCTGACCTGGGTCGATACTTTTTGCAGATGTATTAAAACTCCTTTTCACAGAGCATAGCTGATTTAGAAAGTTTTATGAGAAACATTTCTCTTTCTTTGAATCTAACAGTGGGATATCTACCCAGTGCATAAACCATTAACACTTAAACTGCTGAATAATAGAAACGCAAATTTCTACTCAATACTAAAAGCCCAAACATTGCGGTTTCAAAGTTTAATTCACCGGAAAGAAAATACCTTATCGGACAGTGTAAATCGAAGATCAGACTGCACGTTCTGTGCAGTCTGATCTTGATCTACACTGTCCGCAAAAGGTCAGTGGGTCGCGATTAGCAGCTTAAGGGTTAACATTGTGATGACTTTCCACAGTATTTTCTACCCTATAAAAGACATTAGGAAATCATTTGAGATACATTTATTCTGTCGTCTGCAAATGCGTTCAGTTTTGTCTAAGTCAGAATTCTGTCGTTTGGTAAAGAGTTAAAAGTGTAGAAAACGATGTGGGTAAAGGACAAAATGCTTGTTACCAGCATTTTCTCCTTTTTATACGGTGTTTTCAAAAGCTATTTTCATTATGATGGTAAAAGACACGGAATTGTTTGGTTAAGGATTAAATTTTCGTCATGACAGCATATTAAATTTTTCATGAATGTATGATCGCCTGTATTCAAATGGAAAGGACCAAATGTTTTCAAGAATCTAGTACACGACACAAAGGCTCTTCTGCAGGAGACAAGGACTGCCATTTTGTCGATGAAGGGTTGATCCTAAAAGAAATAATCTTGGGCCAAAGGCCTTTGCACTTGAATGATATGTTTATTTATATTCAATTCTTTCTGTGTCTTTAGGCAAGACACTTAAGAGCCCTAGCCTAGTCCTGGTGAAACTCGGGAAATACATGAATATGTGATGTCGCCGTGATATGGCTGAAATAATGTTGAAAACGATGTAATACACCATTTAATCAATAGATCAAATCTTTCTCCGCTAAGGGTATAAAATCAACCGCAAAGCTATATTGACGGCTGAAAATACAAGCCACTGAAACTCAGGAAGGTTTTCATCTTTTAGGCTTGACTAAACTTGCAGACGGTATAGATCAAAGGTTAGAATGCACGTTCTGTGCAGTATGATCTTAATCTATACTGTCCGCAAGAGCTACTGTCTTCGCCAATGGCGGTAAAAGTGCATTGCATAGCGCAATGCAATGCCTAGGCTAATGAACATTGTTTTTTTCCTGTAGTGTAGATCGAGAGTATACTGCACAAAAAGTGTTATCTGATGTTGAACCAGCACTGCTCGTTCAAATTTATTAGTCAAAACAGTCATAAGATTGCAATATCGCGGTCTCTTTTTGCAGACCAAAAAGGCCCATTGTAACCAGGGCGAACTATTCGACACTGATGGATACTAGTACGAAGTCTTTGTCTGCCGTTGCTGAAAATGGGTAACTCTCACGTGAGACACGTATAGAGAAGGTCGACTAGATCCATTACTGAAATTACTGATCACGTTTCAGTAACAATTTGCAATCAGATGTATCGCTGTCAGTCATCAACACTATGATTTTCTTACACCGATCAAAACTTAAATTGGACTTTTCCTGTCAGTGTAAACAATCCACGTACAGTTCAACTTGTGTGAAGCAAGTACCAATGGGACACTGAGAATTTTGCTTGCTCAAGATAGGTCCTTGCTTAATGAGGGTTCATTCATAACATTTGTCATCTTTGGAAACTTGTTTTGAGCCATGTTTTGTGAAAAGGAGAACATAATACATCTGCAAAAGGTATCGACCCAGCTCAGCCTACACAGGCTGACCTGGGTCGATACTTTTTGCTATTGGTCAAATTGTTTGCATGTCAAAGGGCCATTCTTCCTTATGATTTAGTCGGTTGTTTTACAAAATATTTTTTTTTTTACAAATTTATGTGATGACTTGCTTAGAATAATGCATCACGAGACGTATCAAACTCCAAGAATATGGCTCATATATTTGAGGCATGCTCTGTGAAAAGGGGGCTTAATGCATCTGCGAAAAGTATCGACCCAGGTCAGCCTGCGCAGTCCGCGCAGGCTGACCTGGGCCGAAACTTTTCGCTATTAGTCAATTTTTATGCGTGTCCAATGACCATTCTACCTCATGATAAATCGGTTGTTAAAGAAAGTGGCTATTTTGGATCCATAATTATGTGATGGCTTGATAGGAATAATGCATCACGGAGATCTATTAAACCCCCTTTTTTCAAAGAACATGGCTCATATATTTATACTTTTTTAATACAGGTTGCTCGCTTAATGGAGGTGACCAGTTAGGCTATACTATGTTACAGATTCAACGGCCTATTGGATCAGCATATTGACGACAAAAGAAAAAATACACGCTTTTTAAACATTTCCCAAATAATCTCGAGTCTTGACAACCCAAACGGAGAAAAACTTTTGAAAACATTTTGGGAAAAGAAGAAAATGCTGGTAACCCTTTCACTTTCACTGATAAATCCCAACATTTGAACGGCATTTAAAGTTGTAGTCTGCAAATGCTTTCAGTTTGGACGAATTTAAAATTTGGTCATCTGGTAAAGACTTGAACATGATGATCTTAGCATACGGGCAGAGACGTGGATAGTAACTCTGGCATCTTTTTGTGACTCTTGGCTTATTTATCACGTGACTATGCAGTCACGGGTTTCGCTGATTCCTTACGAAATAAAAGAAAAAGGTCAGTTGGCAACCACAGTAATTAATTAACCCTAACGGTACTGAGCTAAACACAAAGTCACTTTTGCAGAGAGATTGCTCTTTACGCACAGTCTGATCTTGTGTCTAGACTTTTCTACATTTCGTGATGTATTCGAGGCAAACAAGCCTACATGTTAGCATTAAACTTTTACTAAACGATCCAGGGATTTTGACGACGCTGAAAAAGGAAAATTTTGGTAACCAGCATTTTCTCCTTTTCCCATAATGTTTCCTATCCTATCAACGACAGAAATAATCATTTAACTCTTTACCAGACGATAAAATGTTAGACTGCTCCAAATTGAAAGCTTTTGCAGACGACAAATTAAACATGACTCTAAAACTGAAATACATGTATCTCTTTGAAAGTGAGGAAACATGGTATGAAAAGGAGAAAATGTATTTTCTCTTTTTCCCACTTTTTTTTTTTTTTTTTGTCAAATTCCATTTTCCTACAGATCGTTAAAATTCAAGATTGTGTGGGGACGGGTTAAGCTACATTTGACTTGTCTGCAAATTCTTTCAATTTCGGTCAAGTCCAAAATTTTATCCCTAGTTAATTACCCCTTTACCAGACGACAAAATTTTAGCATAGTCCAAATTGAAAGCATTAGCAAACGACAATTCTAATGTGGCTCAAATGGTGCATTTTTTTCTTTGATATGGTAGAAAACATTGTGGGAAAAGGAGAAAATGCTGGTTACCAGCATTTTCTCCTTTTCCCACAATGTTTTCAAAAGGCTTCTTTCTTAGGGGCGTCAAAAGGCGGCATTGTGCGGTAAAGGGTTAAAGGCTAAAACCTTTACCAAGCGATCCAAGGTATTTAAGACTGGCTTTTGAAGCCTAATGCAAACATTGTTGGGAATGGGAGAAATGCTAGTAGATGCCTACAGTATTTTTCACTTTTTTAAATTCACATTTCGTCATTTGAATCACAATTTATTTGTTGTCTGAAAACACTCTCGGTATGGAAAGTCTAAGATTGTTTTCATCCAGTAAAGAGTTACAAAGTTCCATTTCCTGATTGGAAAGAGATCCCTTTAGAGTTTTTTAGGGCCGTATGGGTCTACAAATAACCATTAGCAGACGACTTTTAGCATTTTACAGCAGACAACTTTTGAAAGCATGGCTCAGTTTCACGAAAAAACTTAAGTCTCCTAGTTTACTCAAATCTACTAATGGTCCCAGGTCCAGACTAAAGCTGAGTTTGTTATTTGAGACACATTTCAGCAACGTTAAAACAGTGTTGTAACGTTCTCACAACCTGAGTTGACACTACGTTTCAGACTCAACTAAGCGAAATATATAGACTTAAGTCGATTAACAGACTTAAGTCAATTATTTTGTTTAGTTGAGCCTGCAACGTTTTGTCAACAGAGGACTTATGAATGTTACATAAGTATGATAATGTTAGGAAAATTCGTATGGAAAAAAACAAACTCAACTTTAGTCAGAAAATATGTTTGTTTGCAGATTCGAGTAAAATGACAAACTCAAGATTTTTGTGAAAACGGGCCCAGATTTATATTTAGCAAGTGAGAGCGAGCGAGAGAACGACAGAGAGAGAAAGAGAGGGAGAAGGGGAAGCACCCTATCCCTCCTGACCGTCATCGAGACCCTGAAATAATTAAAATCTCTACCAAGCTGCAAAAATTACACATGTCAAAGATGAAAGCATTTGCAA
Organism: Tridacna gigas; assembly: GCA_945859785.2. Lineage (NCBI taxonomy): Eukaryota > Metazoa > Mollusca > Bivalvia > Cardiida > Cardiidae > Tridacna > Tridacna gigas. The sequence goes on along the minus strand of OX244034.2, from coordinate 61,164,619 downwards.
AGACAAATAAAATTTGGCTTGAAAGAAAAGATTTGTCTTAGCAAAGGGTAGAAACGTTGAGGGAAAAGGAGATTCGATCCTACAACAGTTCTGATTAATAGCCCTGCGTCGATCTGCCGCGACATGATTCTTAGACTACATGGAAATGCGTTGTCGGGCAGACAATTTAAAGGCCCACCAGCGGCCAACAGCAAACAATTCGGGAGTCAAAATGCAGGCAAATATAATGAGACCATTTAAGAGTAAGGATATTACTAAATTGTTACAGTTCGGCCTGTCAAAGTTCCAATTGCTAGCAAAATCAAAGTGTTGAAAGCACTGGTGTGGCATTTGTCAAGAGAGCCAAGTTGTGGAATTAACTCTTTGAAAAACAAATAATAATGTGGGACGAACAAGCCCGGACGACAAAGCCAAAGGACGGACAAGCCCAGGGACGACCTAGTTTTGGGACGAACACGATCAGGAGACAAAGGTTGTGTGTATCATTGCGCCAATAGAAGGCCATAGTTATAGCGGGTATAGATATTTTCAATAAATAACGAAGTATTCCCATGATCGATGCCCTAATCCAGTTTATCTTAATACATCGTTTTTAATTATATATCTGAGTGCTATCGAAACACTTATTTGACCCGGAAAAAACTGAGTTTAATTGAGTTTACTTCCTTCGGTTTTGCACGAACTACGGTACATGATTTTCAAATTACCGTTATCAAACTCATAGTGGCATTGTCTTCGACAAATGCCACAAAAAATGAATCGTAAAACTAGAATAAAAGCTGCCAACTTAGTTCTAGTTTTAAAATTCATTTCCCTGCCAGTGGCTGGATTTTTCACAGACTGTATTGGAACACTTTGTCAGACTTATAAATATGTCGTTACTTTTAAAGGGTGTAAATTTACCCTTACGCTGTTGAGCGCGACTCGGGGCGCTTTTGCGGACAGTCTAGATCAAGATCAGACTGCACAAAACGTGCAGTCTGATCTTTGATCTACACTGCCCGATAGGTATATCGTTTCCGGTGAAATCAACTTTAAAAACGCAATGTTTGAGTTTTTACTATTGTGTGGAAATTTTCGTTTCGTTTATTTGGCAGTTTAAGGGTTAAAGTTCACTGCAATTTGATTCCCGAACTGTTTACTTCTGGCAGCTATAGATATACCACAAAAAACTGGACAGATAAATAGATCCAAGTAAATAAGTAGAACAGGTATTTGTTAAATTACGCATGCAATGAATAAAACTCAATTTTGTGATTTTAAATGCGTTAGTTAGTCATTCTGGCTAGTTGAGTGTAGAAGATAGCGCAAAACACGTGTGTTCTTACATTAAAAAGGACATAATCATTTTTTAGTCCATCATACCGCTCTTCAAAACTTCATTGTGGACGATTCATTTATTCAACTCTATACCAAACAACAAAATTTTCGACCTGTCCAGATTAAAAGCGTTCGCAGACAACAAATTAAATATTGCGTAAAAGTTGAAATTTGTTTTTGGAGGAGTAGAAAACATTGCGGGAAAAGGAAGAAATGCTAGCTGCCAATAAATTTAAGTCTTCTTCGTCAGGGTCGTTAGAGCTTGGGACTGTTTGGCAAAGGGTTAAAGTACATTCGCGTTTCAGGGTTTGTGATGTATCTCTAGTGGGTCTTTAATGCATTATAAATACGCAATTTGAAGGGCTGCAAACCTGCTGGAAACGGCTAATTTTTTCCGATGTAAAAACGTCAGATAGTTAGATTAAGGTAAACAGTGTGACTTTATCTGATTAACTCTTAAGCTGCAAAGCGCGTCTCATGGACCTTTTGCGGACAGTGTAGATCAAGATCAGACTGCACACAACGTGCAGTCTGATCTTTTGTCTACACATTCCGATAAGCAGATATTCCCCCCCCCCCCCAAAAAAAAAAATAACTTTGAAAAAGCAATATTTGAGTTTTTACCATCGACTTGGAAGTTTCATGTTAGTTTTTTTAGCAGGATAGGAACGAAAACATCGCAATGGTGTAATCAGTAAATGATGATAAATGACTGAGTATTTGGCGTACTAATATGATGCGCATGTTGTTGGTGTCTTCAAGACGAACGTCCAGTAATATCCACAATATCGTAGATCTTGATTGCCGGAAGAATTGTTCTCCATGTAAAGATTATAACTTTTACAAAATACTGTAAGTTGTTCTATAAAAACGGGGACTTTGGTAATTGGAGAGGTCATCAGACCTCTCCAACAGTGGTGAGTTTAAAAGGCAGATTGCCTCAGAAATTGCTGCCAAACTCCATGCTTTTTTTGCGAAATTGTTCTGATACACAGTCTGTTTCGTCATGGTCTTATAAATAAACCGAAATAAAAAAACTGAAATAGGAAATAGATGTGTTTTTTTTTTTTAATTCGACGAATTTCAAAAAGGATTTGTTTTGTTGATTTGATTGCAAATAACCTTTCCAGTAGTTGTAATTTTTAATTAAAAAAATAAAGCTACACACACAAAAAAAGAATTTCGTTAAAAAAAGAGAACAACGCGGGAAAAGATCACTTGAAAACGTGGGAAGAAAGTCACGTGTCTGTCATGTAATGCATAAGAGGTTTCTCCTTTTTACACAGCGGCAATCATATAATGCCTTACTTATTTGTTTACATGTACCAAAATATACTGAAATTAAAAGCAATAAGCTATTTGAAAACATTGATGCTGACCTCTCATGGCTTCTTTTTTAAAGAAGCCAACTTGTCCTTTACAGTACCAAAATCATTAATCGTGGCGAAGAATGTCTATGTGCTATACCCTGAGAAAAAGTGGATTTAATGTACATGTATCTTCAAAAAGTATCGACTCGGGTCAGTTCGCACAGGCTGACTCGTGTCGAAACTTTTTGTATTTTGGTAAATTTCCTACATGTCCAAGGGACCATTCGACTTCAATATTTAGTCGGCCTGTAAAACAAAATGGATTTTATGAATCTATACTTATGTGATAACTTGCTTTGTATGATGGAGAATTCAGTTATTTTTCATGCATAACAATGCAGCAAATTTTTATGCAAAAAAAAAAGATTGCAGATAACACTGTCGTCCCTACGCTGATAAATATACAGCCAACTATCTTGAAAAGAATGCAGCTAGAATTCGTGCGGAAAGAGTTAACCTTTATCCTGCTAATTAAGTGAAATGAAATTTTCAAACCGATAGTAAAAACCCATTTTTTTGCGGGAGGGGGGGATATCTCCTTAAGATCGGCCAGAGTAGATCCAAGATCAGACTGCACGTTCTGTGCAGTCTGATCTTGATCTGAGCTGTCCGCAAAAGGTCAGTGAGTCGCACTAAGCAGCCTAGGGGTTAATATTTATGGAAAACTTAAGTCAACATTTATGCAGTATATACAGTAAATGCTCGTGAGGGAGAATTGGCCAATATTCATGCAAAGAAATTATCATTTTTGAGGAAAGAAAACAAAAACACAACCAACATAATTATATAAAAAAAGGAATCTGTATTCAAGCGGAAAACTACATTTAATATTGATATATGTGTCAGAAATAACATCAAATATCTCACGAGAACACACAACTACCATTCATGCAAAAAAATAGATCTAAATTCACGCAGAAATAGTATGCTAATAATCCTCCAGAAAAAAATGCATCCAGCACTCATGGACAAAACAGACAGACAATCTTTACTGAGAAATAAATAGCAACATTAACCCTTTCCAAAACAAGCCCTGGTTTTCACGTGTCTGCAGTACAAGTCTTTTGAAAACACTGTGGGAAAAGGAGAAATTGCTCGTAACGAGCAATTTCTCCTTTTCTCATAGTGTTTTCTACCCTTTTTGAGACCTTTCTGCCATTTTCATCAAATTTAAAATTGTCGTCTGCAAACTCTTTCAATTTGGACCAGTCCAAAATTTGTCGTTTGGGAAAGGGTTAATGCAGAAAACAATGAAGTGCACATTAATGCAGGAAAAAAAGCCCTAAGTACAGGAACATTCATACAGCTAACATACATCGATACATATACATGCAAAAAATACAGCCAAACTAAAATGGAGACAGTACAACCACCATTATTCATGCTCGTGATTTTAGTCTTTGTAGTCATCTTAGGAATAGCAATCGTGCTTGTATAGTTATAATACATTCTGTGATAAAATAGTGGCCATACAAGTGTTTCATATTTCTGACAATTGCAAACAGATGCATAAAAAACCGATCTGGTTGTCGAGTCGTGAAAAACGGAATCATTTGGTGCAGTCCGTTTTTATACTGATTCTTCTCTGTAAGTAATGATGCTGGATGCTGTTAAAATAAGGGATTTAGTTTGCTTTCATCAGAATCTGAGTTTTATGAAGGCTACAGCAAACTCATTATCGGACAATGTAGATCCAAGATCAGACTGCACGTTCTGTGCAGTCTGATTTTGATCGGCACTCTCTGCGAAAGGTCCTTGAGTCGCACTTACATGTAGCAGCCTAAGAGATAAGAATACTGTATTCTTTGTCTTACATAGATTTAGAACGTAACGCAACTTCTGATTGGCTAAAGCAGATGGTTTATCCAATCAGAATTTGTGCTACTTTCCAATTTAGAAAATTCTTGAAAAACAGAGCAAGAATGTTTTTAAGACTGGTTGCTGAATACGGACCCTGGTGAAACTCTAGAAAGACACGATTAAGTGAGCTGTCGCCGCGATATGACTTAAAAAAATTCAGAAAGGAGACGTAGAACACCACTCAGACAATTCACATACACAGAGAAGAGGTCGGCATCCAATAAAAAGTATTTGAAATATACCAGCATCACGTATTTACATATAAAAATAGTATTATTGTTCCCTTGATAGTTAATATCGAAATCGGTTTGACGCGACCTCTGAGAAAGGGTGAATACCTCCTGAAATCGCAACATGATACCCCCATCGAGATACATAAAGTCAGCACAGACCATTTGGGCTTTATTATTCAGGTGAATCAATTTATTGCCTTCCAGAAAAAAAATACCAGTAGACGATAATAAACGGATATATCAATATAAATCAAAGGTTAGAACAGAAATACAGTGTAAACAATGTGGCTAAAAGAGAAATTGCTCGTAACGAGCAATTTCTCATTTAACCACAACGTTTCAAAAGGTTGTCTGCAAAAGAACGAAAAATTAGATATTGTCATTTGGAATTGATCAGTTCACTCGCTACCTGTTAACATGCCTCCTTAACAAAAGAAAGCGATAAGAAATATTTACCTGTCAGCAGGCAATTGTAGCTACACCGTTCATCTGATTATTTCAATACCTGGAACTTTTACTGCATTCAGAAGAATATGCAGTGATCGCGTAGAAGCGTAAAAATACGTTTTTTTTTTAATTACTGACATGTCTTAAACATTGGTCCCTGATCGTAGCTATTCGCTGATTATCTCCTTATTTCAATACCTTTACTGGTACCCTAAGATTTTGGTAATTTACACATGAGATCTCCTGATCTACGAAGAGGTAAGATTATTCTCATTACTTCATTATTGATTATCGTTTAGCATTTACTGGTATTCTAGATGTACCTCTTTTCTTTTTCGGTTGGAAATAACTTTCATAGATCAATATGGGCGATAGTGCCGGTTTTCTCAGCTGTACAACCACCGTCACAAGTGCTTACTTGCATAGCTAGAGTTATATTTTCTTGAAAGTTTTTTTTTATGTCCATTGATATAGCCTTTAACGTCCCCGTGGTATACACAGTTTTTGAAATCATTGTGAGCAGTTGCAGCTTAATGTAATGTACTCATTTTCCCGCAAGTTTTGCAGTATCAATAAAAAATCAACTGTGTATGTACTCGCAACATTGAGTACAAATTGGCAATATGTTTAAAACCCTGCACGCAATTCCGTGTTTTAACGACCCTGGGAATGAAGTCTTTTGAAAACATTGTAGGAAAAAGAGAACATGCTGGTAACCAGCATTTCCTCCTTTTCCTGCAATGTTCTCTACAGTTTTAGAGACAAATTGCATGATACTTGTCATATCTACTTTGTCGCTTGCAAATGCTTTATATTTGGACAAGTCTGATTCTATTGTTTTGGTCATGTGGCAAAGGACAAGAAAGAGTATGTTGTAAATGTATAAAATCATAAAGAAATTGAGTTGTGTTACAGGTTGTCAGTTTATTGAGAGAAACTTTTCAATGACAATGTTCTAAAGATATTATTCATTACATTAAGGGGAGAAAGTTTATAGTTACAACAACATTTGTCTCGTGAAATACGACCACAAGAAAATTACCCCGACAAACGATTTTCTGGTTATTGCTCTGGATTTATTCCATTTCAAGTTTATGGACACATTACCACTAAAACGTCATTCGATTACATGTCAAGCGAGGATAACACGTCTCCAAGGGCCCCTTGTTCTCATTGGCTTAGATTATTTACATAATTCCGCCATTTTCATCCGCCTGAAAATAGATCTAAAATCTGGCACCACTGTAGGCTTGATGCAGACTTAATGTCATTGGATACGAATAAGTCCTTTTAGATTTTTTTTTCTCACCCGTTCTATTGCTTTTTGCTGACTATTGACAAAGAAATAAAGATTTTCGATAAAGTGATTTAAAATACCATTATTGAACCAGAAGCATTTCATCCGCCTGAAAATAGATCTGAAATTCGGTACCACAATGGGCTTAATCCAGACTTTTTATCATAAGATACAAATAGTTCTCAATTATACTTTTCTTTCACAATTGCCCTTTTTTTCATTTTTTGCTTACTATTGACAATGTCTTGAAGATGTATGATTAAATAGTTTTAAAATATCATTTTGGTAAAAAGAGCATCTGCTTATTGCACTTGTAACGCAGCTGGTTGTGTGTAGGAACTCCTACCCAACGAAAATTCATTCCGGACATGTTAACTGGCAAACATTATTATCTGAAGACTTTGCGTGCCACAATGGGAAAGAAGCCCACTCACCAAGCCTTGATTTAAATACTGTGTCTTTTTCGATAAGCTATCAGAGTATCGCAGACTAACGCTACCTTGATGACAGTTTCACGTTTTATTGTCTTTTGGTTTATTTCACAGCTTATTAACTCTTTCAGCGCAAAATATTGAAACACGACTTTTTTCCGACTGCTGAATTTAAAATCCACTGAATCCAGAACGATTTTACCTTAATAAGCATGACTAAATACGCGGATGGTATAGATTCAAGATCAGACTGCACATTCTGTGCAGTCTGATCTTGGATCTATGCCGTCCGCAAAAGCCCCTGTTAGGGCCTATGGCTCTGAAAGGATTAAACTCTCTGAGTAAGATCCGTGTATTCCCGAACGTAGACCCTAAATGTTAGATGTTATGCTCATATAGCATGACAAGATAAAATTTAGAGAAGTTAAAAGATGTTATCCTCAAATTTTGGCTGTCTGTTTTGATGAAGATACCGTCTGGCGTGCCTTTTTTGAGAGATTGCAGACAACACCACATTATATAAGTTGGTATGGCTCTGAATATTCGATATCATTAATACTTGACCCTTAAGCTGCTAAGCGCGACTCACTGACCTTTTGCGGACACTGTAGATCAAGATCAGACTGCACAGAATGTGCAGTCTGATCTTGGATCTACACTGTCCCATAAGGAGTTATTGTTCTCCAAGAAATAAATTTGAAACAACATTTTCGGGTTTTTACTATTGTCTTGAAAGTTCTATTTGACTTATTTAGCAAGGTAAGGGTTAAGCCGCTAATCGCGACTCCATCGCGTTTTTGTGGACAGTGTAGATGAAGATCAGACTGCATGCCCTGTTTTCAAAAGCTTTCTTGCTCAGTTTCGTTCAAACTCAGGATTGTATGGTAAAGAATTAAGGGTTAAGGGTGGATTTTATTTAAAATTCTATCTCATTTCCTTCTAAATTTGTTGGGTCGTTCGTGGCTTAAGGATATACGAGTAGTGTAAGATTCATACCCTAGGGCCCCTGTTTTGATCTTCACTTGTAGTACTAGGCTCTTTGTGTGAGTTTTTCGTGGGAGTTTCCTTGTGTAAGGCACCTCAGACTCCCAGCCTGGCTTTGGTGAGATCCAAGACGTAATGTTGCCTACATTTATTCTAGTTTTAATAGTTATTGTTATGCCCGTGGCAGGAACTTTGACCAACCGCTAGTTAACAGATAGTCAGCCTTGCAATAATCGCCTCACTTTTAATTGGGATGGATGAAATTTACCGGTATTTGATGCAATTGTTTACATTTAGCTGCTATTGGGCCTTTAAATACAATGTTTATGTTCATACCATCAACTTGATTTGGTCGCTATTAGGCATTTATATGCAATGTGTCTATCTATACCATCAACATGATTTTGGTCGCTATTGGGTTTAATACATGGATTCATTTGGAAACGTCGATGGGAAAGGAAAATTTTCCTCGTTACTTTTTCAACAATGATGTTTCAACACGTATAAATGTCGCAAAACAATTAGGGCTTTACCATACGGTATATACGCTCTTATTGATCAAATTAGACATATTTCGAGAAAAAAATACTGTCTCAGTGTTCTCACTAGCAACCAGAACTGTCACTACATGTTTTGTTTTTCCCTCTCATATTTCTTTTATCCTTTATCCTGCTAAGTAAGTTCAATAAAACTTTAAAGCCAAATGTAAAAACCCGAATAATGTGTTTCAGACTTAATATTTGGAGAAAAAATATCTCCTTATCGGACATTGTAGATCCAAGATCAGACTGCACGTTCTGTACAGTCTGATCTTGATCTAGACTGTCTGTAAAAAGGTCAGTGACTCGAGCTTAGCAGCATAAAGATTAACAGAACGTGCAGTCTGATCTTCATTTAGGCTGTCCGCAAAAGGTCAGTGAGTCGAGCTTAGCAGCCTAGAGATTAACGAACTCTTCGGTTTTTAGCTCACCTGAGTACGAAGTGCTCAAGATGAGCTTTTGTGATCGTGCTGTGTCCGGCGTCCGGCGTCCGTCGTGCGTAGTGCGGTCGTCAACATTCACCTTGTATGCCCTCTAGAGGCCACATTTTCAGCCAGATCCTCATGAAACTTGGTCAGAATGTTTGTCTGGATAAAGTCTCGGACAAGTTCGAAATTGGTTCACATGGACATTGGGTCAAGTCGGGTAAAAAAGTAGGTCACAGGGCCAAATCTTAGAAAAAGCTTGTGTGCACTCTAGCGGCCACATTTTCAGCCTGATATGAAACTTGGTCAGAATGTTTTTCTGGATAAAATCTCGGACAATTTTGAAATTGGGTCATGTCGGGTCAAAAAGTAGGTCACGGGGCCAGATCTTAGAAAAACCTTGTGTACACTCTAGAGGCAACATTTTCAGCCTGACACTCATGAAACTTGCTTGGATTGTTTGATTTGATAAAATCTTGGACACATAGAAAATTGGGTCATGTCGAGTCATAAAGTAGGTCACTGGGCCAAATCATAGAATAACCTTGTGTGCACTCTAGAGGCCACATTTTCAGCTTGATACTTATGAAACTTGGTCAGAATGTTTGTCTGGATAAACTCTCGGAAAAGTTTGAAATTGGGTCACGTCAGGTGAAAAAGTAGGTCAAGGAGCCAAATCTTAGACAAATCTTGTGTGCACGTTAAGGGCCACATTTGCAGGCTTATAATCATAAACTTGGTCAGGGTGTATGTCTAGATGAAATCTCGGAACGGAAAATCAAGTCACATCAGGTCAAAAAGCAGGTCACGGGGCCAAATCTTAGAAAAAACCTTGTGTGACTCTAGAGGCCACATTTTTAGCCAGATTAGAAATTCAAAAATAGGCTAAACAGTCAAAAAGTAGATCACTTACACTCATGCGTTTGACATCATCACGACCAGGATCTTTTCAGCCGTATTAATCCTAGATGACCTTACTCAGGTGAGCGCTTTAGGGTCAATGGCCCTCTTGTTAAAGTCATCTATTCCAAAGGAATGCACTGCATCAGGATTTGCACTCGATTTTCAAAAATATCTCTGTGTATAAATAACCTTCAATCTTTCAACTACAGAAAACACAGTCTAATCTAAGTTCGGCATCGTCTTACACTCTTTGAACATAGACAAAGAGAAAGACACAATCCTTTACGTTCATCCAGCTATTAACTACGTCAAACTCGGTGTCTGATGTAAGAAGAAATGTGTATTTCTAATTAAACTATGAATTGCAGAAATATACAAAAAATCTGAGCTAATTACATACCGACGGATTTTTTTAATTACGAATATTACGAAAAGCTGGCTTCATTTTTATGCCGTTTACATGATCTGCAAATGTAAACATGTGTGTGCGTACGAACATCGATGTTCGAAAGTGGTTGTTTGCTGCAAGCATGCGTGTTGGGGATGGTTTGCAGGGATTGCTTTGTTAGGGTGGAAAATAGGAGGGGATAAGGCAAAGGATTAAATGCTGTTTTCCTAAGGGTCATGTAAAAACATGGTTCCGATTGTTTGGTAGGTGGTTTAACATTTGTATGATTATGACCCCCCCATGCACCCCTTTCGCTTGATGATTATGACGCCCTATGCACCCCCTTTCGCCATATTTGATTGAGTAGTGCTCTGGAAATGGCGGAGGAATGCATCTCTGTGATGTATTATACCATTGAAGTTGTCATTGGTCCTTTGACGTGCATAAGATTGACTAGTAGCGGGGAAGTTTCGACCATGGTCAGCCTGCGCGGACTGGGCAGGCTTCTCTTGGTTAATATTTTTTTTGCAGATACATTTCACTCTTTTTTCACAGAGCATGGCTTATTTATTTTGGTACCTTTAACCCTTAGGCTGCTAATCGCGACTCACTGACCTTTTGCGGACAGCATAGATCAAGATCAGACTGCACAGAACGTGCAGTCTGATCTTGGATCTACACTGTCCGATAAGGAGATATCTTTTCTCCATAAATACCTTTGAAATAGGAAAATTTGGGTTTATACTATAGGTCTGAAAGATTCATTTCTTTTATTTAGCAGGATAAGGGTTAAACGGTATTCAGTTCCTTGTAGCTTGTCCTTTCTTAGTTGGTATATCTTTGTTTGTCGTCTTAATGATTCAATCGTGGTTCCTTTTTTTTTACTCTTTTTTTTTTTAATTCTTCTTCATGTATTATAATTGGATGTTTTTTTTTTTCAAATTTACTTTCCCTCCATGTTTTCCACATATATGTATATATCAGCCATGCTCTGGCAAAGGGAAGCTAAATGCGTCTCCGTAATTGCACTGAACCACGCAGCACATCGCAAAATTATGGACACCCATAGTAGCTACTTTTTTTTAACCACCGACTTAATCATGAGGTAGACTGGTCCTTGGATATACAGAAAATTGACCAAAAGCGAAAAGTTTCGGCCCAGACTGCGCAGGCTGACTTGAGTCGACACTTTTTGCAGATTCATTAAACCCTGTTTTCATAGAGCATGACTCAATCTATATTAAACATTTGTATCCGTAGGTTTTCAAGGCCGTCTGCTGCAAGCATTCTAACTCTTTACCAAACGACAAAATTTAGAATTGTCTAAATAAAAAGCATTTGCAAACGACAATTCAAATGTTTATCAAACGGTGAGGTTTTAAAAAGAGTGGCAAAACATTGTTGGGAAAAGGAGAAAATGCTGGTTACCAGCATTTTCTCCTTTTCTCAAAATGTTTCTAGATGTCTTTTCCCCAGATTTGTTAAACCTCGGGATTGTTGGTAAAAGGTTTAAAAAGTTAATCCTAAGGCTGCTAAGCGCGACTCACTGACCTTTTGCGGACAGCGTAGATTAAGGTCAGACTGCACAGAACGTACAGTTTGATCTTGGATCTACACTGTCCGACAAGGAGATATTTCTCCTCCAAAAAAATACGTTTGAAATAGGGAAATTTGGGATTTTACTATCGGCTAGAAAATTTAATTTCTATTATTTAGCAGAATAAGGGTTAACTCTTCACTAAACGACAAAAATGAAGACTTTTCCAAATTGAAAGCATTTGCAGACGGCAATTCAAGTGTTACTCAAATGATGGAAATTGTCATTGATAGGATAGAAAACATTGTGGGAAAAGGAGAAAATGCTGGTTACCAGCATTTTTTCCTTTTCCCACAATGTTTTCCAAAGGACTCTTTCTCAGTGTCGTTAAAAGTCGGGATTTGTGTGGTAAAGGGTTAAGAGTTAATTGGAGCAACATCGATAAATAATTCAACTGAGATACTCAATAAGATTCCTGGTCCACCATTTCGTGTAACTTTGGTCCCATTATTTGTCCATAAACAAGCATTTTCCTGTGGCACCACTAACCCACTGTATGGATTATCAACAGTGGGTTTAACTCATAGCTCTTTACCACACGAAAAAAAAAAATGACAGGGCCAAATTTAAAGAGTTGGCGGACGACAAACTAAATGTGGTTCAAATGATGGAGTTTTTCTTTTATAGGTTAGGAAACATTTTTGAAAAAGGAGAAATTGCATGTCCTCCTTTTCCCATAATGTTTTCAAAAGTCTTTCTCCCCAAGGTCGTTAAAACTCGGGATTGTGTGGTAGAGGGTTGAAAAGACGAGAAAAAATTAGGGTTATCCATATTGAAAATAAATGCAGACAACAAATTAAATGTGGCTCACTGGATGTGGTTTGCTTTTAAAAGAGTAGAATTTTTTTTTTTTGAAAAAGTAGAAAATGCTAAACAGCATTTTATCCATTGTCAATTATATTTTCGTTAGCCTTTCTATCAGGGCTGTGAAATAGAGAGTGTATTGTTGTAAATAGGGTCTGAGATAAGTTTGCATGAAATAAAATTTTATTAAACCAGTCTAGAAAAATGTTATCAAGCGAGCCTTTGACGGGCTTAATGATTTTTTTTTTTTTTCTTGTCGCCGATTTTGATAAATTCTTATTTCAAAGAGCTTGCATGTACATTTGTATTAGAATTTACATGAAGTCTATTCGCTTCTTTGACAGGCGTGTACATCACTGACGAAAAATAGTTCCAAAGAATTTCGAGTGACTTTTTTATTTTGTGTGTGTGTGTGGGGGGGGGGGGGTAGTGATTTAGTGATTTTGTTTTGAACCTAAAGATGACAAACTTCGCACCTTTATCAAGATTATCAATTTTTAGTGTCAATTTCACAGAGAAATTTAGTTCAGCAATGTTTTAGACTGATTGATTGATTGAATGGTGGTCAACATTATTTCAGTCATATCACGGTGACAGCTCACATGTATTCAGGTACGAGTATTTCCTTGGTTACTAGGACTAGTGCTCTGAAGTGTCTTGCGTGTATGAAGATCTAAGCAAAGATTAAATGATAATTTATCGACCACAATCCTATCCTTTTTATTATTTTTGATAATGTGTATGTTCCTGTATTTATAAGTATTATGTATTTTTTTTCTCTCCTCTTAACGCCCCAACCAATATTCTTGTACCGCACCACAGCGGCTGCTAGCACTAATTTTCAGAATAATACGTGTATGATTTGATCATCCCCAAAGACGAAACGTTAATCCTATACTTCAATATAATTTGATAATCACCGATGAGATTCACGTTAATCCTTACCTCTATCAAATGTTTGTCAATAAAGATTATTTTTTCGAATATCCATTAAATGTGGCAACAGTAAAGACCCGGGAGATTTGTTAGTCTGATGAAGCAATTAACCTGTATGTTACTGGATAGAATGTATAGACATTTCAACTCTTTACCGGAGGTGACTACTTAAACGACTTATGCGGGCGATGTAAATTAAGATCAGACTGCACAGAACGTGCAGTCTGATCTTAGATCTACATCGTCCGCCTACCAGATGATTTCATCTTTAACTTTAGTGGAAATCTACTTTTTAACCCTGTTCAAAAGTCGAATCCATTGGGCTGATACCGAAAAAGTAAATGTCAGTAGAAATGATTCGTATACGCCATCACTGTTCAGGCTTAAAATAGACCAATTAAGATTGTAGTACATCTGACACAGTCCTGTAAGGCAAGCTATTCTTGAAAATTTCGGGTAAAAGGAACACGATATTGTTACAAACAGTTTATTTTATTTTTAAAAAAATGAATAGACTGTTGAGAGACAAAAAGCATCTCTTTTTTTTTTCCGGCGTAGCTGAATGTGCTGGCTTTTGATCTACTTCTTGGCACTGATAAAAATGAATAAATAGAAATTTGTGATTGGATAAATATGTAGACATATTTATGCTAAGGGCACATGTGGTCAAAAAATGTAGACATGTTTATTCTGAGAGCCCATGCCTATTTTAGGCCGTCTATCTTTTTTAAAGATATTTCTTGTTTCGTTTGGTAAGGAGTAAAATCACAATAGGTTAATACGTTCGTAACATAATAGATAAGTAGAAATCCCCAGTTACACGTAATAATCTCTCTTATGCAGTTTTGTGTCTAAATGTGGTCCTTGCAAGACAAAAGGATAGTTTGCAGGAACAAATTGAGTTAGCCGAGAAAAGAATACAGGAATAACTCATCACATGAGAAACATGTAGACTTGTTGAAACTCAAAGCACTTGAGATGTGACTCAGTGATAGAATTTGTTTTTGATAGGGTAGAAAACATTGTTGAAAAGGAGAAAATGCTGGTTACCAGCTTTTTCTCCTCTTCAAAAAATGTTTTTAAAAGGCCTTTTCCTGAAGATCGTAAAAATTCGGGATTGTGCGGTAAAGGATTAACGGTCTGTGTAAGGTGACTGCCGTTTCCTGTAATGAACTGTAAAGCCAATGAAAGTACCGTGTCGAAACAGTGCCAGGCAACAACATCAATGGTCGTAAATCTGGGGTAAATTCGTTTGACTGCTTGCGATGAAATAAGCACCAAGGATAACTCTGAAAGGTCAAGCACCGAAAGGTGTTTATTCCCAAGTGTATATATATGCCATGAAGCCTTGTGAAATGAACGAAAAATATACTTGTCTAAATCCAAGCAATCACAGATAACAAATCAACTATAGTTCAAATGATGGAACGTGTCTTTGAAAGGGTTGAAAGCATTGTGGTGAAAAAGAGAAAATTCTAGTTACCACAATGGTTTCTACCACTCTGAGGAAGACGGTATTTGAAAACATTGTAGGCAAGGAGGAAATGCTCGTAAAAAGCCGTTTGTTATTTGCTTATGTTGTCTTTACAAATCTCATTATTAGAATCACATTTATCTCTTTCGTCTGCAAAAGTTATCAGTTTGGACACGTCTATAATTTTGTCGTCTGGTAAAGAGTGGGTCAAATTTACTGTTATGTAGTATTTGAAAGTCGCGTGGAAAAAAAATCTGTATCAGAATACATTGATTTTTTTCCTAAGACAATATTTAGGATTTACTGCCTCTTTCAGTTTCCTGTATATCCTTTTGAGTTCACTAAACATGGCTGATGGGGTCCTAGCTTATCAATTTTGTGTGCAATCTAGCCCCAATTTTAACCATATCACATGTATTTGTTTAACATTGATCGTGAAGGGATTCTTACAATATAGATCAGTCACTTGCCCTAAAATATAACATATGCCCACAGTGATAGGTTACATAAACCCTAGAGCCAAAACATTCAAAACAATGATATCATATTGGTTGTCATTACCTAATATTATAATAGTATTGAAACCCTAGAAAATTGTAGTTTGGAACCAAGACATGTTAACAACTTTGCTTATTTTCTTTCCTGGTTTTAGAATGATTATTGACATTAATTTTGGTGCATTTGCCATTTTGCAGAGATCACTTTGTTCAAATTTTCCTGTCTGTGCAAGGAGTTTGCAGACAGTGTTACTATGATAAGATTGCACGGAACATGTGCCAGGTAACTAATTTGTAATATATCTGCCTCCATTTCTACAGACAAAATATATCAATTTTGCTTATTTGATGGCCGAAGGATGAGCTCAAATATTATTGGAATCAAACACGCTTTAACCTTTGGATCGGGAACCAAAGCCTATTGAATGGTGGTTGCCACAATGATGGATGACCTAGATAGGGTCACTGTGTTGCAATATTGACAGATCTTGATAGATGTGGCTATAAGGAAATTTGCCCCAGCGTAAACTCATTACAAAAGTCTTTATAACGTCCGATATTGCGATAATTCTTTCGACATCTCAAAATGAGATAAGCATCTTTCTGTGCCATATACTTTCATGGGTCACTAGGCCTGTGGACAGATATTGATAGATGTAACTATACATAATTTTTCTTCCGTTAGTTTACGTCAATGATACGTCGACTTTTATGTAATAAATTTTATTTAACCCTTTTCCTGCCGAATTTAAATTGTTGACGATTATACTTATTATCTCAAAGCCATATACTTATTATTTATATACTTATTAATGGCACTGAATGGGGTTTATATGACAGAAACTATTGACAGAAAAGAGAGTGTAGAGCAAGGTAAGATTCCACATATGTGCAGACTGATCTTGCTCCACACTCTCCGCAAAATATATCTGTGGTCGCGAAAAGCAGAACAAAACTTTTGGCTAAGGCTATCAACATTTCCAACGTTTGATGACGTATTATTCTGTCTTTGAGGGCGTACACTTGGCTTAACCTTCCAATAATGATGTGAAAACCGGCAAAATTATGTAACAATCCGAACGTTTATTTAGTCTTGAACTTGTCTAGAACTCGGTGCAATGTACATGTATGTTTGAACCTTTGCCAATCAAGATCGTGTTTTAACGACCCGGAGAAGACAGCATTTTGACAAAATTGCCGGAAAAGAGAAAATGCTGGTCTCCAGCTTTCTTCACAATGAACAAGTCAAACAAAAACTGTGTTGTCTGGTAAAAACTCGGTACAGTATAATGAGGCCAGTGTCTTTTACAAAGACAAGGAGCCGTTCTCTCTTACCATTCTTATTCTCGTAGTAACGCAATTTTTGACTGCCTAAACCTAACCGATTGGCTAAACCTAATCAGACTTTGCGTTACTTTCTACAACTGGAATAAGACTAGGAATACAAATTAGAATAGTAGTATGGTTGTATGGTGTTTAACGCCGTTTTCAACATTATTTCAGGTATATCGGGGCGGCCAGTGCACCTGTCCATGCTTTCCTGGAGTTTCTTTTACCAGTACTCCGCACAATATTCTTTCCAAGCCACTGGCTGCTTTCCCACATAACCATCGTCGAAACAATGGTCAGCGGTGAGAGAGGAATGAATCCTGTCGCAATGACTATCATCAGTCCTCGGAAAGAAATTGGCCGAGCCGGGGATCGAACCAGCGACCTCCTGTTCTCAAGTCCTGTACGCTACAGACTGTGCTACCGGGCCTCGGCAGAATAGTAGTAAATATTGGCCCTGAACGTCAAGAAATCAGCATTAAGTAAAGATCCTGTACCATAGGCTCCTGCTGAATGATTTTTTTAAATGATCAACTTTTTGATTTAATAAGGGAGAAGCAAGATTTTGACAAATGATTTGGTACTGATATCGAACAGGGTGGGACGCACATTCTGGTCACTTTGGTCTTCTCTTCCCGGAAAAGGATACCAGAGGTCGCCCAAGATAAAAAAAGTTTTGGATAATACGAGTCAATTACCCTAAAAGCCTTCACAGACAATATTTCGATGAAACACGTAGTGCTTGCCAAGGAACACCACAACCTCTCAATTTTAAACTCCGTATCATTGTTTGAATGTGTGCGTGTGTGTGTGTGTGTGTGTGTGTGTGGTTTTTTTTTTTTCAATCGTGATTAAGTACAGTCGAAAATCGAGATGTATAACAAGTAATAAGTTGGTTAACTCTTTACCAAACGACAAAATTTTAGACTGGCCCAGATTGAAAGCATGTGCACGCGACAATTTAACTGAGGCTTAAATGATAGAATTTGTTGGAGTAGAAAACATAGCATTTTCTTCTTTTCCCTCTATGTTTTCAAAAGACTTCTTTGTTAGGGTCGTTAAAACTCGGGATTGTGTGGTAAAGAGTTAAAAGTATAAATCTATTCTGAAGCAAGGACAAGTAAGTTTTCATATGGGTCTATGGTGCATTTTCTTGGATGGCCCTTCCAATGTAGGCAAGAGAGCAAGCCAATTGTGTATCAGAGGGAACGTGGTTGCTTCTTGTGTATCAGAGGGAACGTGGTTGTGTGAAGCAAAACCTACGAAAGACTTTCTATGATTATGAATGAGTATACTTGGATGACCCGTCCGGTTCCCTGTCTTTGAATGAGTATACTTGGATGATCCCTCCGGTTCTATGTCTTTGTATGAGTATACCTGTACTTGGATGATCCCTCAGGTTCTATGTCTTTGTATGAGTATACTTGGATGACCCTTCCGGTTCTATGTCTTTGTATGAGTATACTTGGATGATCCCTCAGGTTCTATTTCTTTGAATGAGTATACTTGGATGACCCTTCCGGTTCTATGTCTTTGTATGAGTATACTTGGATGATCCCTCAGGTTCTATGTCTTTGTATGAGTATAATTGGATGACCCTTCCGGTTCTATGTCTTTGTATGAGTATACTTGGATGACCCCTCCGGTTCTATGTCTTTGAATGAGTATACTTGGATGATCCCTCAGGTTCTATGTCTTTGTATGAGTATACTTGGATGATCCCTCAGGTTATATGTCATTTTATGAGTATACTTGGGTGATCCCTCAGGTTTTATGTCTTTGTATGAGTATACTTGGGTGATCCCTGAGGTTCTATGTCTTTGTATGAGTATACTTGGATGATCCCTCAGGTTTTATGTCTTTGTATGAGTATACCTATACTTGGATGATCCCTCAGGTTCTATGTCTTTGTATGAGTATACTTGGATGACCCTTCCGGTTCTATGTCTTTGAATGAGTATACTTGGATGATCCCTCAGGTTCTATGTCTTTGTATGAGTATACCTATACTTGGATGATCCCTCAGGTTCTATGTCTTTGTATGAGTATACTTGGATGACCCTTCCGGTTCTATGTCTTTGAATGAGTATACTTGGATGATCCCTCAGGTTCTATGTCTTTGAAAGAGTATACTTGGATGACCCTTCCGGTTCTATGTCTTTGAATGAGTATACTTGGATGGCCCTTCTGGTTCTATGTCTTTGAATGAGTATACTTGGATGGCCCTTTTGGTTCTTTGTCTTTGAATGAGTTTACTTGGATGACCTTTCCGGTCATGCAATTGGAGTATCAGCGTAAAGATCCCCTTTCCCTATTTTTCTGAGTGTAGAATTAGACTAAGAATACAATTACAACTCGTATGAGAGGTTGGTGAATTCGGCCCGGGTTTCGAATGTACACCTTAATGAGAAATGAGGTATCTATCAGTGTGAACCTTTTACCCTTCTTTTTCTTTAAATGCTTTTATAACCCTACATTCTGGATGTGATAGATCGGCTTGTCGAACTAGCAATAACTAGTTTATATGGTGTAGAAACTAGAAACAACTTTGTCTTTTATGAGGTGAGTACTTTGCTGACACTTCCTATGTGAATGAGAAATCCAGCTAATCATAATTCAGTGCGAGGGTTTGTCCGCACTTGTTCTTGGAACAGTTAATATATATAACTCAGCACTAAATATCGCGACCAACGTGACTTACAGATTACAAGTATCATATAAAAACACAGAGGCCGGGTCAACGAGTTTAACAACAGATGAAATCACTTCCAAGTAAAGGCCATCCTGAACCGGAACCACTCTTTCGCTTGCTGAAAATAATCCAACAAGTGGCAACTAGGGACACTATAGAAGTTACGTCGATAAAGCGTAGTCAAGTAGTTCAGAGTTGGAAGGAGCAAAACAGGATTGGACTGAGCAGAGATTCCGTCTGATCTACGACCGCTTTTCTTTTCAAATTACATTAACGGTCGCCTTCGATTTATACAAGGTGTGGGATAATAATAGGCAATTACAATAAAAGGAACCGTAGACAATATTTTGATGAAAAACATACTTGCCTGCCAAGGAATATTGTATCTATTATATTCCACGGCGCCCAATTTTGGTCGTCCCTGTGGACAGTACTGATAAAGATAAGACTGCAAAAAAGCACTGTCTCATCTTCGATCTAAATGTCCGATTTCATGGCTCATATTGCTATAGTAATAATAATAATAATGATGACGATTGGAAGAAAAATTAGTTATATGATGATAATGATAATAAAAATTAAATAATAATGATAATTATAAATATGGAAAAATAATTTTCAATATCTGATTTAATTGTGAAATGAAATTATCCAGGTCATTTACGTCATTTACTTTATTCTCAATGGGAAATGAAAATTACATTTTCATTCAACGATTTACCAAATAACCCAGTGTTTTAACGACCATCGGGATACGACACAGGCTTTTGAAAACATTGTGGGAAAAGGAGAAAATGCTGGTGACCAGCATTTTCTCCTTTTCCCACAATGTTTTCTACCCTTTGATAGACAAATTCCATCTTTTGAGCAATATTTGACTTTTCATCTCTATGTGCGTTAAATATGGACAGGTCTAAAATTTTGTCGTCTTATAAAGCGATAAATACTCTTAACGTAACATTGATCAGACTCCCGAAAAACGTATTTGGTTTCTTTGAAAGGCGTTTAACAGGCGACAACGCGCCATGACAGCTATTACTGTGAATACAAAAAATACTTCTATAAGTAATATTCGAGAAATGAAAATAGATGCTTGTAGGGAATAAATTTGTCTTTATCCGTCCATTTGTCTCGCCATTGTCTGATTTCAATGCAAATGTTCGACTGAATCTATCAAGAATCACCAACAACATTCCTCAAGACGCTCGTGATAGACGGAAGCTTTTATGAAAGAGTGAACCCAATTGTCTTTAAAATTGCACCTCTCTTAGCCCCTCTCTCTCTCTCTCTCTCTCTCTCTCTCTCTCTGTGGAGAGAGATACTTGTCTTTTCATTTGCAATGCTTTAATACGTAATTTGTAGATTTTTTAAGATTAACCAAAAAGCATTGAGACAAGTGGAAAAATGGTTTGTACAAAGCAAGTGTTGCAGTGTCTTTACATCCTAAGTATTCCGGTAATTATTCCCGGAATTTGACTTTGTAATGTACTATATGAGCCATGCTGTGTGAAAAGGGATTTAATGCATCTCCGCAATGCATGATACCATGCAAGTCATTACACAATTATGGATCAATAAAAAACATTAATTTTAGTCTAACCGACTGGATCGTAAGATAGGCGAACATACAGAAAATTTACAAATAGCAAAAAGTTTCGACTCATGTCAGCCGGTGGTTCTCTGAACGTCTATTGCGTAGGCTGACATGAGTCGATACTTTTTGGAACTGTATTAAACCCCTTTTTCGCAGAAAATGGCTCATATATATCTACCCATACTCCCTCTTTTTATAAAACATTTTGTTCCAAATTCGAAATGTCCCAATCATTATAATTAGATCTAGATCTATATCTGTGTATGTACGAATTTATTTCTTTTTTCCTTGCTCAGGTAGTGAGACAGATGAAGATGGAACATCATTACATGTGCTAAACCCACATATTCTTGAACGAGATCGACTGACTCCATTCTTTTCACAGATGTGAACGTTCGGCATACAAATAGTTCCAAAAATTCTGAGAAATAACATGTTCATTTTAAATGTAAATGAAAACATCATACACACATGCATCTCAACTACTATCAGCACTTTTTTTTAGCAGTTGAATTGGTCTAGAAGTTTTTATCTAACGGTTTCGAATCTCACGGGCAAAAATGCAGTGCATTAATAAATGACGTCACACAACGCTCCTATTGGATACCACATTTTTTTTAATCTCAAACGTGTGTAGGTGTAAGTCAAGAAAACTCGCAATGGCTCTGCTACACTGAAAACAAGGGAGGTTTTCTGATAAATGTCGTGATGTGAAAAATAATATATTTACATTCACTTGTTTTTGCGATATTTATGAAATTTTCTTAAAAAAAGCTTTTGATATGCTCGGCCAAAGCCTCGCTCAACCCTTTATCAAATGACATAATTTTATAATTGTCCAAATTGAAAGCCTTGAAAGATGACCATTTTGATTTGGCTCAAATGATGGGATGTGTTCTTGAAAGAATAGAAAACGTGGTGGCTGGTTTCAGCATTTTCTCCTTTCCGCACAATGTTTTCAAAAGCTCTCGCTCCCAGGGTGGTTAAAACCCGTAATAGCTTTGTAAAGGTTTAGTCCTTTCCTTAACTCGTTTCATGAACTTTAATCTCAACTGCAAACTTGTGCCAGAAATTGTATACCTCTGTAATGTTTCTGGGCATCGACGTCCATTTAGACGTCATGCAGTAAGCCTCGCATTCTGTAGTGTCAGACAAATGACTGATGCCCTTCAGAATAACTGTGATGTAGTGCTGTACACTTCACCGAGAAACTTTCAGCTCTGCGGTCGTAAATAACCATTGCATTTCTTCAAGCGCAGACCATATTTCTTTGAAGATGTACTCGAAACCTTTCAAGCGCAGAATATGTTTCTCTTCAGACGTACACCAAAACAATTCTAGATCTACACGTTTTTTTTTTTTCTCTCAAAAGAAATTTTGCTGGAAACTGACAGACGAAAAATGGTATTTTTTCCACTTTAGCACAACTGAAGAAAATTGCGACTGTGCAGACATTGTAGATCAAAATCAGACTGCCTTTAACGATCAGTATAGATGCAGATCAGACTCCCTAGAACGCACAGTTTGATCTTGAATCTTCACTGTCTCGCTATCATGCGAAATATGCTGACAAAACAGCCCTGAATTTGCATGGTGAGTCTGTGCATCTTGATCTATACTGTTTGGAAAAGGGCACAGAGCAATGCTTTACAGTCTACGGATGAAAAGTGTCTAAAGAATCTAGAAGAAACAAAATGACATTAAATTTGTAATTAGATGTAACTTAACCTTTATAAATATGTTTGTACCAGATTTCGACACCCAATGTTTTTCGGGGAAGAAAGTTGGTATTTGTAACGAAAAATCATAAGGACGTTACTGTTTATCCTAAGCTGGGCAAAGTCAGACGCTGAAAAGATGCTCGGTGGAGGCTCAAACCCACGACCTTCAAAATCATAGCCAGCGACAATACCACTAAGCTATGGCGCCATCTTGCTACATGTCTGTTTTCAAAAAGTAACCATCCCTTTTTATGCAATAAAGACTACATACGTTACTAACGGAATAGGAAATGATACAATAGAAATACATAACCTTTGCACTCTTCCTGTTTTGTACATGTATTTCTATCCATGTTTTAATCTTAAAGCCACCTTTGCACTCGAATGAAAACTATCAGCTTTTGTAAAGATTTTTTTTGAGAAAGACTTGCTATACAAAATTTGTTTTTAGAGTCCCTTTTAAGTCTTGAATGGATTTTCTTCAATCAAAATATTTACTGATGGTTCCTTAGTTCTCCCACAACCCGTCTTCGTTTTGCCGCATTTGGGATGTAAACATAGGGGTTCCATAAATACATCGGGAACAAATTAGCAGAAACATTAAGAACATTAGTTGGAGATACATTTCTGCGCCCCCACAATTATCACAATGTTATTTTTTCCATATATTTATTGTACCCAAAGCACGGACAAATC
The DNA here is from genome assembly GCA_945859785.2 of Tridacna gigas. Classification (NCBI taxonomy): domain Eukaryota; kingdom Metazoa; phylum Mollusca; class Bivalvia; order Cardiida; family Cardiidae; genus Tridacna; species Tridacna gigas. Next base: position 61,141,082 of record OX244034.2, on the reverse strand, counting down.
TTCTTTACAGTGACTTCGACCATGATCTATATGCAAATAAATAGCCAAAGATGTAAAGCTGTGTTAATGGGCTTATAGAGTTTGATTGATGAATGGCAGTCTGTTGATTTGGCGTTACCCAATGGCCATAGCGGTGTAACTGGCCTTTGGGGACGGCGTAGATCCAACATCAGACTGCACAGAATTTTACGGACGGCGTAGATCCAAGATCAGACTGCACAGAATGTGCAGTCTGATCGTGGCTCTACGCCACCCGCTACCTAATTCTAAACTATGACCAAACTAATATCAAAGTATGATGGAAAAGCACCTTAAAACCTCGAAAAAAGCTAATGTTATTTTTGGTTGGCAACGAAACATGTGATATTTCATTACTTATGTACGGAATCCTAATCCCTCCCTGTCAAGAAGTAGATCTTGTGCGTATTGCAGCAGTGAATTTTCGAAATTAGAGCGAGAAAAGAAGAAATACTTGACTTAAAGCATTGAGTTGGTCTTTGATGGGCTGTTGATTTATCATTAACCTCTGATACCTTGTTATTTCTGTACAAAATCCAAGTCCCGCCCTCTTTACAGACAAAGTTTTGTGTCTTGTAAGAAAGTAGTTTCAAAATTACGGTGAGAAAAGGAGATATGCCTTGTTACGACCAGCAAATAGTACATGCCAGACGAAAAAGACAATAGCGCCGGCCATTCAAATGCAGACGAACAGATTAAGACACTCGACATGTTTATACAATCCTTTGTAGCAGCAACTTATATACCCATACAAATACCCAGACACCTTGCCTAGTATATCTCATTTGCATTCATTAACTCTTATCCTGCAAAATAAATTAAATGAAACTTTCAAGCCGATAGTAAAAAACCAAGATTTTACTACTTCAAAGGTAATCTTTTGGGCAAAATATCGCCTTATCGGACAGCGTAGATCAAAGATCAGACTGCACTTTGTGCAGTCTGATCTTGATCTACACTGTCCGCAAAAGGTCAGTGAGTCGAGCTGAGCAGCTTAAGGATTAAAGGGGGATAATTTTGCAAGCTATGGCAATGTGAAGTCGCGATAATGGGCTTAAAGTACTTGATTGATCTGTGACAGCCTGTTGATATATCATTGACCTCTGATATCTCTGTAGGCTGTACTTCTGCTTGGCTTATTTCAGCAAAACCCTCGTTAGTCTGTCTGGCTGTTCTTTTCTACATATAAATAAGTAATGTGACTCATTCCAGATAAACAAATAGCAGACCAATCTACCTGACATTTAAGTGACTGGAAACCGGATTTCGGTTGGGTAAAATGAAAAAAAAAAAACTTTTTTTTTTTTAAAAACTGGTTTTCTGTATTTTCCTGCAATGGAGGGCCTTTCACTCCGGCAGTAAATATCAGTCTCAATCTCTTTCGACGGCTGAATATGCAACTGACCAAAACCCGGAAAGATTTTTATCTCATAGGCTTGACTCAGCAAGCGAACGGCATAGATTCAAAATCAGACTGCACATTCTGTGCAGTCTGATCTTGATGTATGCTGTCCGCTAAAGCCTATGTTTTCGCTAATGACGTTGAAAGAATTATCCAGGATACTTACAGGAAACACAGAATATCTACGTAACCTTTAGGCTGATTAACGCGACTCGATTTGCTCTTGCGGACAAAGCAGATCAAGATCCGACTACACAGAACGTGCAGTGGGATATTTGATCGATACTGTCCGATTTAAGAAGTTATCTTACGTTGAAAAAGTTTTTTGGAATTTTGGGATCTTTCTGTAGAGTTGGAATGTTGTTATAATAGTTTAGTAGTGTAGGGATTAACGTTGAAACACATTAAATTTGAACGAACACAGATACCATTATAGTTCCATTGACATAAAACAGTCTAGTGTGCGGGAAAACGAACATTTTCTTTATCGATTCAGCCATATATCCACAATGTCAGATACATCCTGAGATATATATATAATTCTGACCAAAAGTGATTTCGAAATTTGAGTTTCTGTGTCTGTTTTTCACCACATGGGTTTCTGTGGCTCCAATAAATCGGGAAATCTTGACTCAAACAGTTTTGGTCTCGCTTGTCAATTGGTGTGTCCATGGACAAGGCATTGCAGAGCTCAAGAGCCTATTACGGATAAAATCAAGAAAAGGTACGAAAAGAGCTGTTTCGTTGATGTGACTATAAAACTGTTGAACGGGGCAGGCAAAAACAAACTGCATGTATTTGTTTTACACAATTCTGTTGGCAGTGAATCTCAAACTATGGTCAACATAGTTTAGCCAATCAGATGTTGTATTACTTTCCAGTTTATGAAAAAATCTGTATGTGACTCAGAATGACTAAGAATATTCTTTAGAACTGTCTGTGAATACAGACCCCGGGTCCGTATTCACCAACCATTCTTAAGAATATTCTTAGTCTTATTCTTCAAGATTTAGAAAATTTGAAAGTAACACAACTTCTGATTGGCTAAACCGAATGGTTTAGCCAATCAGAAGTTGTGTTACTTTCAAATGTAGAAAATTTTGGAGAATAAGACTAAGAACGTTCTTGAGAATGGTTGGTGAATATGGACCCTGGTCTTGTTTTACTCACTCCGCAAAATGAATGTCCGTGATCCCGAATGGCTGGATCAGGTTTAAGTTCAACGGAATATGGTGACAATCTATTGTCATTTTGTTGGCATTGGCTCTCGTTTATGATTCACTTCAGCTTACATTACCGAGTTTTGTTTTGATTCTGTCCGAGACAATCAATGCGATTACGGTCAAGTTACTGAGGACTTGATTGAACAAATATGAGTTTTCACGTCCCTTTTGGCCGTAGATTACTTTAAAAACATCGTGATGAAAAAGAACAATAATTATTGCCTTTAGGAAGCTCTGATTTTGTGATTGGCTTCAGTTCACGTAAACATCTTAGATTTTGTGTTGTCCCAGACAAGTAGTGAAGTGATAATAAAGTAAAGCTACCATGGAAATTGTGGTAAAAATGTTTGTCCCTGTTCCACTTATAGACCTTACGAGGTTTGAAACTGTGTGGAAAAAAAAGAAACGTCGCTACTTGTAACAAGTCCGATTTTTTTTTTTGTATTTGTCGTAGCTCACATTAAGGACTTTTTTTGGTTTTTATCCTAGACAAATGATAAGATAACTGTTAAGTTACAGAGGAACAGTACATGTTCAGTCATGTATGATATATGACTGACACATTCATTAGTGCCGGGAGTATGACCATTAGCCGTGCAAATATAACTTTGCACACTCCGACCGCAGACTTGAAGTAAAATAATAAGAAGAATGCTATTGGGGAAAAATAGCACCTCCTCAAGATATGTACTTTTTCTATGTCACGGAGAGTGATAGGATATAAGCACTGAAAACCTGCCTTGATGTTGAGCTAGACTTTTTACTGCCATGTGTGGTCATATACAGTAGCATCTTCATTTGTGTTTACAAGGGCCTTAAAAAGGATTTAAACTCCTTTATTGTACAATACATTCTTTACAGTAAACATTTCCGTCTCAAATTTTCCATGTCATTAATGATATGACATTATCACCACGAAAATACATTTCACAAATATTATACTACGTGTTCATATCTGCAATTAGTGTTTCCTGCTGTAGATTACTATTTGAAATGGCTTGTTACAAAATAGAAGAAGAAAGAAAAAATGCCCCCCTTCGCACAATCAAATACAGTTTAACAAGAGATATTTTCTTTTCCTTTAAATGTGCCTCTTTAGAGTAACATGCACTAGATTTCGATTCGTCAAAAATTAATTTGTAATTCGGTTAACGGATAAGGTCTGGAAAGAAATTTTTTTTTGTTCATAGAGACATTTCAGAAGAATATATAAAAATTCAAACTGAGAGGAGTCAAGATTTAAAAGATGAGTCATAACTATGTACACATAACACCGAAAGAATAATTTCTCTTATTGGGCAACTCTTCTTTTGTCTCAATGTTTATAGAATCTACCAGCTGAAAGTTGAAAAAAAAAGTGGATTACAAGCGCTCATGTTGTCCAAGAAAAGAAACTTGGGCTTTCAACAGCAATATAATCGCATTTTTTTTAAAGCTTGTTACATTTTACAAGGATCTTTGTGTATAGCAGTGCTTCAGATATACCACAATAAACGAGACAGGAATTTAATTTAAATAATTGAACTCTTCCACAGTGAAGGGATGAAGAGCAAATGGTGAATTCCAATTTTCGAGATTTTTAACTCGAAACACAAGCTTGTTATTTATTTTCACACTCTCAATTGATAGAATGGCTGACTGAAACATTTCATGCTGTAGAATTAAGTTCGATTCCTGCCAAGGTGCTTTAACACATGATCCATGGTTTGGTAAAAGGGGGTTTAGTGCATTTCCGCACAGCATGATACCAAGCATGTCGTCACATAATAATGGATCTATAAAAAAAAAAAAAAAAAAATGTAATATCCGACTGCATCACGAGGAAGTATCCTTCTTGAATATGCATAAAATTCACAGATAGCAAAAAGTTTCGACCCATGCCCGTCTACGCGGACTGCGTAGGCTGACATGGGTCGATACTTTTTCCCAGATGCGTTAAACCCCGTTTTCACATAACATTGCTCAAATATATGTTCTACTTTTTTACCCCTATATGCACGTTCAGTCTTTGTGGTGTATCTGACTGATTAAAGTTGTGTCATCAATTGTATGTTTCGTTATCGCATTATGACTAATATCTCTGTCACATCGTATTAGAATTGTCAATAACTGGCTATAACTACTTGTCTGGTTCCGTATAAAGAAATTATGATTTTTTCCCTTTGATTAACCCGAAGAAAGCGAAATAAATGATTTTATGAACAGTGTCACTAAGCTCCTTTGTTTGAATTCCGCCCGGCTGGCTAGCTCAGTGGTAAGCGTATCTGACCCTTGACCTGGTGGTTGCGGGTTCGATACCCGCTTGAGGCAAACGTTCTTCCTTGCGATTTTTCGCCTCTCACCTCTGATGCATGTGAGAAAAGTAGTCAGTGACTTGGAAAGAACGTTGTGTCAGAAAACCAGGAAACACATGCATAGCTGCACTGTCGGCCGTGATATGACCCAAGCTGTTAAAACAGCGTTAAATTCTAATAGAAACAAATTGTTTGAATTCCTTCACATTTGTTTTGGGATATGAATCCACTTTTGTATGATTTATTGAGATCCTGTAGGTAGTACAGAACAAAGAAATAATAGCTGAGCCATGCTCAGTGAAAAAGGGGTTTAATGCATCTGCGAAGTATTGACCCAGGTCAGCCTGCGCAGTCCGCGCAGGCTGACCTGTGTCGGAACGTTTTTCCTTTTTGGTAAATTTCCTGCATGTCTAAGGACCATTTTACCTCAGGATTTGGTTGGTTATTAGACAAAAGGGATTTTATGGATTCATAATTATGTGATGAATTGCTTGGCTCAAATATACATAATCGGTGGCATTTTGCCATTTCATCAATCTGCTCAACCCAACTGAGCCAGAAATTTATACAAACGTGATACACGGAGATGCATTAAGTCCTCTTTCGCCAGAGCATGGCTCAAATCATTTGCAGTACGGTATGGCCTCAACTTTCTACTGCTGCACCTCTTCCTTTCTAACACCTGGTGTCTTTGTAGTCAGGGAGATACGGTATGCAACCGGAAGTGAGATCACGTGATCGAAAAAAAGCTTTCTTCCTACAAATTTAGCTGCAATCGGACGCATTAGTGTCTTTGAAAAAGCAGAAAACCTGGGAAAAGAACAAAATGCTGAAAATACAAGCATTTACTTTTATTTCTCACAATATTTAAATGAAAAAGAAAAAACTGTTCGTTCAAACGTAACACTTTTTTTTTAATTAACTTGTTTATAACTGAAAAAAGTCATTTGAGATATATCTTTCTTTCTTCATTTATTTTGTAATCCTCATTATTTCAAATATAAAGGTAAACCTTTTTTGTCTGAAGACAAGTACATAGCCCGTATTCTCCAACCAATCCAAGATAATTCTTAAATCTATTTCCAGATTGTACCTAAGAAAGTAACATAATTTCTGATTGGTAAATCCATTTGATATAGCCGAATGCTTAAGCCAATCAGAAATTATGTCCCTTTGAAGTTTAGGAAGTTTTAGAAAATTGGAATTAGAATATAGTTTTGGATGGTCTATGAATTCAATCTCAGTTGACACAGAGGAGATACACGCAAAAGAAAACGTGCGATCGTTTCACTTAGCTAAATGGTTCAGCAAGAAAGAAAGTGCGTTCCTTTCCGTTGAACTGCAGACAGAAAATTGTTGAGAATAGGAGTTAGAAAAAATTTAAATGGTTGGTGAATATGGCCTTTTTTACACAAAGGAGACAGACGCTCAAAAGATTAAGGAAAAGCAACTATTGCATGTGACATTTGCGCACGGTATTTTCAAAATCTGTCTGCTGCAGTATCCGAGAAGGGATTAAAAGACGAAAGCGTTAAAAACGAAGACGCTTAAAGAGGCCTCTTTACGCTTTTCTTTTTTCTTTTTTCGTCACTCCCTGACTGGTAGTTTGCAAGCTGTCGCCTTACTCAATTCAATGATGAATCTTTTTTTGAAGTTTAATGAGATTATAACATTCTGAACAGTCCCCTTTAATGCAATATCAATACTACTTTGGCAACAAATCTTCACCGAAATCGCAGTGGATTCAAAGAAATCATGTTCTATGCTGACCTATCTGAACCTACATTGTCCGCAGAAATACCTAAGACCGTATAACGCTTTCCAAGAGTTCATTAAAAAATGACTAAGCAAAGCGTACTAGATCGATATATTCTTTAGAATCGCCCGAAGTTTTGTTTTGCCTCTCAGATGAAAACATAGGAGAGCCTTTGGCATGGTAAATAATTATTCATCGCCAAGTACAATGCGCATTTGTCTGTATTCCATATTGAACTTTAGTTAACCTCTATACTTCACAATCTGATCCTTTGACGTACCGAAATCTAGTATAGGCTTCAGGGAAATAACTCTAAAAAATGCTTGGAAAACATTAAGGAAAACGGAGCAATGCTTATCTCGTTGCTTGTGATAAGCGATTTCTTCTTTTCCCTCAGTGTTTTCAAGGGTAACAAGCTTCAGGGGCGTAAAAACTGGAATTTGTCTTTATGGGCAATTATTATTGTGATGAAAAGAAAGGACGGATGGCGATTATCATTGAAGAGCTTTGCAAGTGACATTCCTAGGTTGGATTTCTTTCCTTTATTAGCCACGTACATTGGTACATGAAGGTCGTGGCCATCCTTCACTACCTTACAATTTAGTGAACGTATATTATGTATATAGACATACTTTCGTCTGTATACACAAACACCAAAAATATAAATACAGCGTTTATACAATGTTTCATAATGATATGTGGCAATAAAGCTTTTTTTTTGGGGGGGGGGGGTTTAGTGAAAGAAAAAGAAAACAATTAACAGGAAATATAGGTCCAACGTTAATTTCCTGTTAATTGTTTTTGCCTTGTGGTAAAGAGTCATGGGCATTTAATTTGTAATCAAGAAATACAGTTTAGGTCCTCTCTAGGGATGCTTGTCACGTTCCTCTGCCCTCGGACAAGACACAAAAGGGCCCTAACCAAATGAGGGGCATACGTGGGCTCTCGCCTCGAAAAGACATGAACTGTTGAGTGCGGAGTATAACACTATTGACAATTTTTTTACCCGAACATGAAATCAAGAGGCAAGCAGTGTAGATCAAAGATCAGACTTGTAGGTTCTGTGTTGTCTAATCTTGATCTACGTCGCCCGCAAAAACTGCTAGCTCTTTCCGTGGTGAAACAGTGGTTTAATATTTCAGTTCCGAATGTAATAACCTTGACCTTCTTGGACGACCGAAAATACAATCCATTGAAACCTACACATATTCTTCCCTGATACACTTCTTGACTAAACAAGTGCATGGCATAGATCCAAGATCAGAGTGCACGTGCTGTTCAGTCTGATCTTGATCTATGACATGCGCAAACTCCCCTGTTTCGTCTACGTCGCTAAAAGATCTAATGCAGTCCGAATATAGAAACTTTTGTAGGAGTTTCGTGACATGTAATGTACGCCATGAATATAGAACTGTTTCTGTATAAAGTAATAAATACAGTATTAGCATTCACTTGCACGAAAGTACTTAGGGAGACCCGATTGGCTTTTCCTGCGATCTTTCTCTGTTCTTTTTTTTGTTATAAGTGTCTTGGACTTTTCGTTTCTTTGTTGTTTTACTCCTTCATCACCACCTTAGAACCGTGCTCTGGGAAAAGGAGGCTTAATGCATCTGCAAAAAGTATCGACCCAGGTCAGCCTGCGCAGTCTGCGCAGGCTGACCTGGGCCGAAACTTTTCGCTATTGGTCAATTTTCTCTATGTCCACGGAAGAGTCTACCTCATGATTAACTCAGTTGTTGAAAAAAGTAGATATTCTTGATCGATAATTATGCGATAGCTTGGATGGTACCATGCATTACGGACATGCATTAAGACCCGTTTTCACAGAGCATGGCTCCTATATAAATCCGAGCTCTCCCGACGGCTGAAAATACAATCGCCTGATACTCGGACTGTTTATTTTTATCTTTCAGGCTTGACTAAAGAAAGGGGCAGACAGTACAGGAACAGTATCAGACTGCAAGTTCTATGCTGTCTGATCTTGAACCTATACCGTACACAAAAGCCTCTGTTCGCCCATTACGCTTAAAAGCATCAAAGTCTTTTACAACAGTATATCAGTAATTAAACGGCTGTCAGTGCACCTACCCAAGTATTCAGTGTGTTGCAACACCATAACTACGCATATCATACTTTCTGAACTACAGTTTGCTTTCAACATAAACCTAGGCAAAAAATAGCAAAGCGACGGGAACTGAATAAATCTGTCGCAATGACATGCGTCAATCCCTGGAAAGGGTTTTGCGAATATAGTATTCCAACTCAGAGCTCGTGGATCGGTAGCCCTGTGCATTACGAAAGTGCTGCGTTATTAACGTTGACCTCGGCAATAGCAGTAATGCATGTGAATACCCAATTTTGTTGCCATTTTTAGGGTCTCATTTCGCTAATATCATTACAGCATAAACTGATTATTGCTACTATTTTTGCTTCGGCTTATAACGCTGACGTGTAGAAAAATCACATTTTTGTTTATTTTGGTCTAGAAAAAAAATCAAAGCGAACAGGAGGAACGGCCGTTTACATGTTTTGCCTGTCTAGGCAGATGCGTAAACCTCAACCTCTCCATAGTTATGTATTATGCCTTAGGCCGCTAAGCGCGACTCGATGACCTTTTGCGGACAGTGTAGATCAAGATCAGACCGCACAGAACGTGCAGTCTGATCTTTGATCAACACTGCCGGATAACGAGATATTTTTCTTAAAAAAAAGAAAAAAGCTTGAAGTAGCAGCAATTGGATTTTTACTATCGGCTTAAAAAAATCATTTAACCTATTTAGCAGGTTAAGGGTTAACTCTTTAACTAGCGCCTAGGCGAAGGCACGAAACAGGAGTTTTTGCCGATGGCATAGATCCAGATCAAACGGTACAGATCTTGTTTAGTCTAGCCTTTAAGATTTAAAATAAAAAAAAAAAATATTGTATTTCAGTCGTTTGTATTATCAGCCGTGGAAAGAGGTCGAGTTTATGTGGGTATATATGGCTCTTTGAAAGAGCAAATGGTAACAACAACAATAACAAAAACAAAAATAGCAACAACAACAACAGCTGCAGCAAAAGCAAGAATGATAGTAGTTATGGTGATCATTTTCCCCTTTTGGCAGTCAATGGAATCCAGTCTTCGCCGACGAATAGATGAACTAATTTATTATTGCTTAATTACTGTTCCATCTACCCAATACGCCAACACTGGAGTGCAAATTATCATAATTTCGCCTTATGTCTTGGAATAAAGCTAACTTAAAAGTCTGCGGTTTGCATTTTTGTCTGTGGTTCAAATATTTGTAGGTCTGACAAGCCCTGTTAACTCTCACCGTCTGTGTATTTTGTTACGAAAACGCTGGAACGGAGAGGCAACAGTGCATCATGACATGTAAATATTTATGCCACTATTTCTTATTTATCTAACCATGCAGCGTTAACTCCTACCAGACGACAGAATTGAGACTTGCTCAAATTGAAAAGCATTTGCAGACGACAGATTTAACCCTTTACCACACAATCCCAAGTTTTAACGACCCTAAAAAAGAAGGCTTTTGAAATTATTTTGGGAAAAGGAGAAAATGCTGGTAACCAGCATTTTCTCCATTTCCCACAATGTTTTCTACCCTTTCAGAGATAAATATTTTTTTTATTGGAGCCACTTTTAATTTGTCGTTTGCACATGCTTTGAAGTTGGACCAGTCTACCATTTTTTTTTTTTTTCGTTTGGTAATGACTTAATATAACTCAAAAACTGAAATTTGTCTCTAGGAGAGTAGAATATATTGTGGAAGCGGAGGAAATGCTGGTTACCTAGCATTTTCTCCCTATTCCATATAAAAAAAAAAAACGTGTTTCGTCTGCGTCGTGAGAAGTCGGAGTTGTTTGATAGAAATTAAGTGTAACTATAGTCGTCCTATACTTATGGTACTGTTATTTTCTATTATATTTTTCAGTGTATACACTTATTTCACTGAGGACTGGACTGTTTGTTTGTTTGTTTGGAATTAACGTCGTTTTCGAATTACGTCAAGACAGGCAGAGCTCTTCCCCAACTGTTCTTCGAAATTCTTCACCAGTACGGCGCACAAGAGTCTTTCAAGGCTATAGGCTGCTTCCAGCTGTAAATAATAATAATAATGATAATGGATTTAAGAAACAGCAATAGCCGGCTTTCTCTCTGATCCTCTTTAGATGTTTAAATTGGCTTCAATTATACGTAAAACATATTTAGATCAAAATCAGACAGCACATAACGTGCAGTCTCATAGATCTACTCTTTCTGGTACTAGTATTTTGTGCGTATTTTGGTCTAATGGGGAGTGGAGTTTCTTTGTACAGTTCATATTTTTAGGCTCAGGGCTAAGTTCATTTCGATAACATTCTCGTTATTCTATGGCATTTTTGTAGAGGTCAGCCGAATCATTTATCAAGCTTAACCGTTTCGCTGCCAATTAAATGGATTCGACTTTTCTCGGGGCCTAAAGGTATATTTTCTTTGCTATTGAAGCCGGTTCTGGTCGAAGATTAATCTCAGATAGCGGACGGCGTAGATAAAAGATCGGAATGCACGTTTTGTGCAATCTGATCTTGATCTACGCCGTGTGCACAAGATACCCAAGGCGACATTGATAGTGAAAGTGAAACAGCTCATGTCAGGCACGCTTTAGGGTTAGCTTGTTAAAGAGATTTTAAATATCAATTAGAGGAATAATCTTCTGTCATTTACCTCATACTTTGCCTAACTTTCTTGTATTGCATGTATATGTACGGATAATTATGCCTATAGATATGACATGGGCCCGGGACCTAAATACTATAGCAAAACATTTGAACCATGCTCTGGCAAAAGTGCGCTTAACCCTTTACCAGACGACAAAATTTTAGCCTCGTCCAAATTCAAAGCATTTGCAGACGACAATTTCAATGTGGCTCAAATGGTGCAATTTTTCTTTGATAGGGTAGAAAACATTGTGGGAAAAGGAGAAAATGCTGGTTACCAGCATTTTCTCCTTTTCCAACAATGTTTTCAAAAGGCTTCTTTCCCAGGGGCATCAAGAGGCGTCAGTGTGCAGTAAAGGATTAATACATCTCTGCGACGCATAATACCAAGCAAGTCATCACAGCATTATGAATCTGTATAATCCATTTTTATATAACAACCGACTGAATTATGAGGTATACAGGTCTTTTGAGCTGCAGAAAATAAACAAATAGCAAAAGGTTTCGGCTTAGGTCAGCCTGCGCAGTCCGCGCAGGCTGACCTGGACCGAAGCTTTTTGCAGATGCATTAAGCCCCTTTTTCCCAGAGCACGGCTCAATCGTACTTTGCACTGGCGGAGTTAACTATGCACTGCCAAATCCACGTCGATGATTATCGCCCAAAGGTATGTCGATATATTTATTGGATCTTGATGGTGTGATGTGACTGGACACACAGAGAGAGTAGATAAAGATCAGACTGCACGTATTTGCAGTCTGATCTTTGTCCACACTCTCCGCCAAATCAGTCCACGGTCTTGTTCGGCTGGATTATGTCTAATTATCGTAAAAAAGGGGTCTGATATTAACTTGTACTTCTCCGCAATCATAACAAATTAGCAGTGCTATTGTGGTTTTAACGGTCCATTTATTCGCATGTAAAATGTCAAATGCCATTCATATTTCAGCGCCTGTCCATCTTTCCAGGGAACAAAAAATCAGACATTTTCTTGAGGCCCGTACTATGCTTTATTATGATGAAGTCATCTGTAGGTTCCTTCCCGAACAGTGTGAATACAGACAAAATTGTACGGAATTTGCAGTCAGATCTGCACCTTCGTACAATGGTCGGTGTGGCCTGGGATAGTTCAGGCAAAGTGGTATTGGCAACAAATTGGCTATGCTACAATCAGGCATTCTTTTTCTTGAACTGTAACTGAAATATTTTCTGTCTATTTATGTCTCTGTGTCTGTCCTTTCTTCCATACGCCTGTCTGTCTCTGTCTCTCTCTGTGTCTGTCTCTCTCTGTATCTCTCTATCTCTCATATCAACAAAAGTGCACTAAGCTAGTTCAAGAAATAATTCACAACAGATAAGTTGTATACACATGGGTAGTTAGAATGTGCACTACTGAGGGATTTCTAATTTCATGCTACATTTCTAGTGTAATCATCTCGAAAGATTCGTTTCATAGATAAGCAGTTTTTCTCGGATATGAAAACCTCTTTCCAAACCCATCGTATTCTTGGCACTGTTGTACTTCTTAATTCAAACAACTAACCGCTGATTGGTCGAGACTATTTGTCTCAGCCAATCAGGTAACCAGTTTCAGAGCTTACAATTAAGTTGTTCTGAAGAGGTAAGTCCTCTAAGTTTTAATACATGCCAAAGAAGGCGGCATCGCAAGTGTATCACACACAACAGTTGAGTACTACTAGAGAATTGAACGTTTCTCGGCATAACTTAAACGTCTATGACGTCCTCGACGTTGCCAGCGTGCGCCACGTAAGCATACCTTGTAGTTTTATAATGCGTACAGAGATCTTACGCTCAGCATAGTAAATTATATATATATCATATACATGTACATGAAAACTGAAAAAGTTTACGTTGGTATCTTTTCTACGGTAAGCCCAATCCACGATTTACTGGCACAACACTCAGGTTCATGCCAAGCAAATCATCTGATAATTATGGATCTATACAATCCAATGTGTCTAGTAACCGACTCATCCATGAGGTAGAATGGTCCTTTGACAAACAGAAAATTTACTAAAAGCATGAAGTTTCGACCCAGGTCATCCTGTGCGGACTGTGCAGGGTGGCATGGTCGATACACTTTCGCAGATGGCTTAAACCTCCTTTTCACAGAGCACGACTGAATATATACGGGGAATATATATCCCCTTTTGGTAGGTGTTCCCTGGTTGGTTGGTGTGTATTCTCTCACACACACACACACGCACGCACGCATGCAAGCGCGCACGAGCGCGCGCGCGCGTGTGTGTGGGGGTGAATTTCTTTCTCTGTAGACACATGTAGAATCACAAAATGTCCTTTTCGTCTTTTTATACATAAATTGTAAACTCCTTGTGCTGTACGCAATCATATTGAACAGAAACTTGAAGAAAAACGTTCACATAGTTTTGATATAAAGACCAACGGTTGGAAATTTTCGAATTGCCGAATGTGTGATATTGATATTGGTTGACCCGTAGTACTCGCTAGAAAAAAACGAATCTACAGAAAATAGTGAAGCGACATTTTCGATTGCTCGAGCTAGCAGTCAAAACTGCTACTGCACATTTCTGAAAAGAAAACTGTATTTTTGTATGACGCTTGTTGATACATCTGGACATGTAAGCTAAGAGTAAATTTTCAAAAAAAAAAAAAAAATCAAAGACTGATTGTTAAATCCTCACCCTTTATCAGAACACAGAATTTCAAAGCATTTATGGTATCAAACATGGTTCGAAAATCCAGTTTTTCAATGAAAACGTTGAAAATTTTGTTGGAAAAGGAATGAAAGCTGATTATCAACATTTCTCATTAATGTTTTCAAAAGTCTAAGTTGTTTTTCTCAGGGTCGTCAAAACACAATGTTGCCTGGTTAAGGGTTAATCTTTTTCCCACAGTAACTCTGAGTTGTCAGGATTATTATGACAGTCTTTTGCTGACATTTTCATACTGACAATGTGAGAAAGAATGCCTCGTACAAAGTTAGATGGTATTTTTTCTATCGTTCGCATTAATTCAAAGACCTGATTAATGTGTTTAAATCAGGTTTTACATTGAATTCGAATGTATAACTGCTCTATGAAAAGGGGACCTAATGCATCTGCGAAAAGTATCGACCCAGGTCAGCCTGCGCAGTCGGCGCAGGCTGACCTTGGTCGAAACTTTCCGCTGTTGGTCAGTTTTCTGTATGTCAAAGGACCAGTCTACCTCATAATTCAATCGGTTGTTAGACAAAATGGACTTTATGGATCCGTGATCATGTGATGACTTGCTTGGTATCATGCATCACGGAGATGTAGTAAGCCCCCTTTTGCTAGCGTATGGCTCATTTCAATCATATAACGTTGACAGCTCGTTTATTCATATCATTTCCTAGGTGTCACCAGTACTTTGCCGCCGAGCCCTGGTAGCCCAGTCGGTAATGTATAGACTTGAGAACAGGGGATGCTGGTTCGATCCCCGGTTCGGCCAATTTCTTTCCGAGGATTGATGATAGTCATTGCCACAGGATTCATTCCTCTCTTACCGCTGACTATTGTTTCGACGATGCTTATGTGGGAAAGCAGCCAGTGGATTGGAAAAAATATTGTGCGGAGTACTGGTAAAAGAAACTTCAGGAAAGCATGGATAGGTGCACTGACCGCCGCGATATACCTGAAATAATGTTGAAAATGGCGTTAAACCACAATTAATCAATCAATCAATCAAAATCAATCAACCAACCAATAGTCTGTTCTGCCTCTTGTAATGGTTTGTATTTTCCCAAAATTGGTATTGCAAAAAAAAAGAAGATGCCCGTCTGCTATCATTTAGAAAAAGACTTTATTTTACACGAGGATAACAAAGAAGTAATTGGAGAGTAGATCAAGAATCAAACGGCTGTCGTATTCATTATTTATCTAAATGGGGTTTAGATCTTACATTACGTGTTTACGTTAACCTTTTGTTGATTTTCTGTTGTCTTGCGCAAATGATTCGATAAGAATATTAGCCTTTCAAGCAGGACCAAACGAGTACTTCCCGCTATCCAGTGATGGTCGGAATTTAGAAATAAACGGAGCCCGTATTCACCAATCATTCTGAAAAGTGTTCTTGGACTTATGCTAGATTTTAAAAGAATCAATTTCTGATTGGCTAAACCATTTGGTTTAGCCAATCGGAAATTGCGCTACTTTGAAATTTAGGTAATTTCTTCAAAAACAAACAAACAAACAACAACAACAACAACAACAAAAAAGACTGTGGGTATAAATGGTTGGTTATATGGGCCTAGTATTTTGTAAGGAAAACACTTGAATAGGCAGACAGTCACTGATAATGATATAATCGCGCATTTTATTTAAAAAACAAGTTCTGTTCACCTCTACGTCTAAATATCAATCAACCAATCTGGGTCCGTATTCACCGACCATTCTTAAATGCATTCTTAGTCTAATTCTAGAATTAGAAGTAACGCAAATTCTGATTGTTTAAACCATTTGGTTTAGCCAATCATAAGTTGTGTTACTTTCAAATTTAGAAAACTCTTCAGAAGAAGACTACGAATGTTCTAAGGAATGGTTGTTGAATACGGACCCTGCAGATAGATTGTATTGAAATTTAGACTTAGAGCTGAATTAAAAACTGACCTAGGTCTTTTTATTT
This sequence comes from Tridacna gigas, assembly GCA_945859785.2. NCBI lineage: Eukaryota > Metazoa > Mollusca > Bivalvia > Cardiida > Cardiidae > Tridacna > Tridacna gigas. Next base: position 61,125,043 of record OX244034.2, on the reverse strand, counting down.
TGCTGAGCTGGGTCTAAATAGATGATCTTACATGAGTGTTTATGTATTATCATTTTTATCAAACGAGTTGACTAAAAATGTATGACGCGAGCCTTGGCGAGCGTCAAATACATTTTAGTTAACGAGTTTGATAGAAATGATACTACATAAACACGAATGTGAGATTCTATTTATCACATAAAACAAATGGCAGTCAAAAAATATCCTGCATCGTCAGCTTTAGCCTATACAACATTCACGTCAATGTTTACAGTTGTGGTTTGGTAGATAGATCTTTGACATTAACTCCGAAATTAAATTTAAAAAAAAAACTCCGAAAGTAGAATGAAACAGTTTCTAGAGGGGGTAAGTTTACCTATTTCCGCACTTTTGTTGTTTTCGCCGCAATTTTTGTTTTTTATTAGACATGACAGTCAAACACTTTCCACGCATATACGTCTTAGCAACAATGACGTCATTTTTTCCGCGAAGCGGCGTAGTCGCACAAATCCCGGCACGTGCTCTGGCTGGTTTCTCCAGCTTCACGCGCTCATGACTAAAAACTGATTAGAACTGGGACCCAACAAACGATGATACACTAGTGTATTATCAAAAATAAGTCATGGGTTTAATACACGCCTGAGGAGGTTTTATGTGATAAAATATATTGTCAGCTCTGAATTTAAGAACATTTCTGAAGTCCATTAATATGTTTCAAATTACGAACTCAACACAAGTCGAAAAACGAGTCCGTCGGTGGATTTAAGAAAAATAAGAGACTTAATTTTTTTTTTTTTTGTGAAACCGGACCCAGGACTTTTGCCTTTTCCAGCAGTGTTTTCAAAAACATTCTTTCTCTGGGTCGTTAAAACCTGGAACTATTTGGTAATGGATAAATCAATGAGCCAACCACCCCCTTCCCCTAAACGCCGTAGGTAATACCAACGAAGCCTCATATACACAGATCATCTAACCACACTGGTTCGATCTGCATTCCTTTTTGATTCGTGTTGATAATATTCATCTTTATACAAATATTTTAAAGCTTTTTTTATGCCAACTTTAACTCAAATGCATCAAGCGTGCAAAAACTGAGGATAAAAGGCAAAGATCATGTATTTACATTGCAGTACACAAAATGTCAAATAGAAAGCTTGCTCTGTCTGTATGTGCGTGTTGCAAAGCTTTTTGTCCTAATTTCAAGCGTGCTAAAATCCATTTTTGGCGGGCCAATTTTCCTGTGTCATCTAACACCGCGGATGACAAATGCAGTGCTCTTCTTTGACTCGTTACGTGCTACAGACTTTTTTTTGCGTGTCATTTTGAAAAAGGTTGTGACAAAAAGAGAAAATTGCCAGTAACGGGCAAATCTCCTTTTTTAAAAATGTTTTTACCTACATTCATGTATTGAACCTTTATTCATATGAGCCACGCCCTGACAAAAGGGGCTTTAATGTATCTCCGTGATACATGATACCAAGCAAGTTATCATATAAGTATTGATCCACAAAATCCGCCATGTTGATCACCTGACTGAATCCTGAGGTAGAATGGTCCTCTGACATGCAGGAAATTGACCAATAGCAAAAAGTATCGACCCAGGTCAGGCTGCGCGGACTGCGCAGCCTGACCTGGGTGGATACTTTTTGCAAATGCATTAAACTCCTTTTGATAGAGCATGGCTCATATTGATAAAATCAATTCCTCATACGGACGTCTTCAGTCTTCAGAGTCGCCTGCTGCAATTTGTTTGAAAAGGTTGGGTTAACTCTATACCAGACAAAAAGAAACCTTTATACTTGTCCAAATTGAAAGCGTTTGCAAACGACAGATTAAATATCGGTCAAATAATGTGATTTGTATCTGAAAGGGTAGTAAAACATTTTGGGTCTGGAAAATAAATGCTGGTTTCCAGCATTTTCTTCTTTTTCCACAATGCTTTCAAGTAACCGTCTTCCTAGGGGTCGTGAAAATATGAGATGGTCTGATAAAGAGCTAACGTGACAAATAAAAACACTTGATAATTTCGAATCTACTCGTAAAAAAGTTCAGAATATATTAGGCTGGTGAAATTCGGGATCAGACTACGCATTCTTTGAGGTGTAATCGCGTTCAATACTATCTACGAATAACAATTAGTCTGTATTCACCAACCAGTCTTAAGAACATTCCTAGCCTTATTCTCAAGAACTTTTTAAATTTGAAAGTAACACCGCCCCTGATTGGCTAAACCAGTCGGTGTAGCCAATCAGAGGTTGTGTTACTTTCTATATCTAAAACTAGACCAAATATAAACTTGAGAATGGTTGGTGAATAGGGACCCTGTTGTTGTGCCGAGCTGGCTAAGGCTGTAATGAAGGTACACGACACAGATTGTCTTAGGCTGACTGATAGGTCTGGGAGCGAGAAAACGATTGGATCTTTAACTCTTTACCAGACGATAAAATTTAGACGCGCACAAATTGAAAACATTTGCAGACGACAAATTTAAGATGGGTACAAATGAGATGAAGTTTTCTGACATGGTAGAAAACAATGTGGGAAAAGGAGACAATGCTGGTAACCAGCATTTTCTCCTTTCCCACAATGTTTTAAAAGTCTTCTTACCTAGGGTTAGTAAAAGTCGGGATTGTTTGGTAAAAGGGTTAACTCTTTACCAGACGACAAAAGTTTAGACCAGCCGAATATTGATAGAATTCGCAGACTACAAATTAAAATGTAGAGCAAATATTTTGCGTTCTGATGGTAGAATGGTAGATAACTTATGGAAAAATTAGAAAATGCCGTTACCCAATATTTTCGCCATTACGAACAGTTTCAAAACCTTCTATCTTAGAATCGTAACGAAAAACCCGGGATGGCTTTGTAAACGGTTTACACTTTACCATACAATTCCAAGTGTTAAAGACCCTGAAAGAGAAGGCATTTGAAATATTGTGGGAAAAGGAGTCAGTGTTGTTTACCATATCTCCTTTTCCCACAATGTTTTTTTTTTTTTTTAATCCTTTTGATGCAAGTCTTATCATGTGAGTCTCATTGAAGCTTGTAGTCTGCAAATGATTTCAATTTGAAATAGTCAAACATTTTGTCCTTTGGAAAAGAGTTAAGTTACCACATGAAACGAATTTAAAGTATACCATCTCGAAATCATCAGTGGAACATACGACTTATCGTTATGAATTCGGGGTAAAACTTAACCCTTAAGCTGCTAATCGCTACCCACTGACCTTTTGCGGACAGTGTAGATCAAGATCAGACTGCACAGAACGTGCAGTCTGATCGTTGATCTACACTGTCCGATACGGTATTTTCTTTCCGGTGAAATCAACTTTGAAACCGCAATGTTTGGGCCTTTAGTATTGAGTAGAAATTCGCGTTTCATTTATTCAGCAGCTTAAGTGTTAACAGTTGTCAAAATAAGAAAATGTTCTGAACGACCAACGTTTTGCTTGTGTCACTTTGTCTTAAAACTGTCAGCTGAAAGTTGTCTGCAGTAGGCAAGAGGTTAAGGGTTTTCTGACATCTAATGGACTCGTTTTTGGCGTGAAATTGCAAAACACAGTGACACTGAAAGACACGCGAAGTACTTCGATAGAATTCGTGTTTTCGTAGGCTTAAACATGATGTAAGTTTTTACAAGGAAATAGAACTGGTGATGCCAAATCAGTTAACTATCTGGACTATACAACGGATGGAGTATGTATTCAAATGAACATATAGCTTTTTATAGAGTTAGGGTTTTTTTCTGTCATGGCGTCATCCTTTACCGCACAGTTTTATACTGTTTCCAAGGCAAATCCAATCACTTGAACCGCAATTACTTTGTCGTCTTGCAAAAGCTTTCAATTTGGAAAAGTCTAAAATTTTGTTTGGTAAAAGAGGGAATGCAATACATGTATCTGACCATTGCTGTACAATATGCGGGCATTCCTCGCTCACATAGGCTCTGGTTTACTTTTTACCAAGCAGCAAGATTTTGGACTCAACCAAACTGTTAGCCTCCGCAGACGACAAATTCAGTGTAGCTAAAAAGATGATTTCTGTTTTCGAGGTGGTAAAAAAACATTGTAGAAACAGGAGAAAATGCTGGTTACCCGCAATTTCGCCTTTTCACATACTGTTTTCAAAAGCATTCTTTTTCATCAGAATCGCTAAAATACTGGTTTTTTGGTATAGGCTTAATTTGATAGGGTGTTGTATTTCTGCGTAAAAAGGGATCATGCGTGGCTCTGGTAAAGTGTAGGACGGGTAACCTTGATGTCCCTGGTTCGAGCCTCACTGGACGCACTGGGTTTTTCGTGGGAGTGCTCTTGGGCAAACACTTCAAAGCCCTAGTCTATTATCGATGAAACCCTGGAAGTACATGAATATGTGAGCTATGGCCATAATATGGCTGAAAAATTGTTGAAAGCCGCCTAAAACACAACCATTCTATCAATACGCCGTTTACACATTTATAGCGGCAAACATGTTTCGTTTTAGCAAAGGCTGACATGAAGCCTTCGCCGGTTTATAACGATACTATGCACAGAGATCAGTCAAAGGGAGATAAGAGAACTGTACCATAACGTATAAGAAAGTCCAGCTGAGATTGAAAGAAGAAGGGTAACTGATTCTCTAAAGTCGCTGATTCTTCAACCAAATATGTCCCATGGCTGGGGCCCTGCGTGGCTCAACAAACAAACAAATTTAATGTTAGTTGCCCCTGAACAATATTCACTTTCTTGGATTAGTTCAATTCAGCACAAGATAAATAGGGAAGAGGAAAACTCCGTGCAAACAGCATTCGGTCCAAAGGCAAAACGAAAAAGACTCTACCCAAAGAAAGCTCGAACACAACCGAAGGAGACCGTTTTGTAACTGTAATCATGCTCTGGCAAAAGAGGGTTTAATGCATCTTCATGATGCAGTATAGTATGAAAGTCATCAAATAATTAAGGATCCATAAAATCCACTTTGTCTAACAACCGACTAAATCATTAGATAAAACGGTCCTTAGACATGCAGAAAATTTACAAATGCGCGGACTGCGCAGGCTGACATGAGACGATACTGTTTGCAGATTCATTAAACTACCTTTTCACAGATCATGACTTAAACTGTATGTGTTGCGATAAATAGTGTTATAAAAAACCTACAAAATAGACAAAGGGAGGTGATGGACATGTGATTGTCTATATCGGATTTGCTCTCCCGTTAGACCCATCAAATCCCGGCTTATGTTCATTGATAGTATTGGCATATAGCTGCTATTCGCACTAATTATCTCATTGATTTTTTTTTTTCTTTGTTTTTCCTTGTTGCGGTCTAGAGCTAACTTTTAACGTACTTTTGGGATTTGTTGCCGACTAAAAAATCACGAAATATCGTTCCCTTTCCAACAATGCAACAGGAAAATTAACCAAGTACTATGAAACTGGTTTGCATTTCATTTGTTCTCTTGCTGTTATACCTTAAGTTTGCTAAGAGATCTACCCTTTACAAAGCGACAAAGTTTTAGAATTGTCCAAATTGAAAGCATCTACAGTGTACAAATTAGATGTGGCTCCAAGGATTGGATTTGTTTCTGGTAGGGTATATATTCTTTTCTTCTGGGGAAAAAATGCTGGTTACCACATATTTCAAAGAGCCTTCTTTCTCGGGGTCGTTAAAACTCGGGATTGTTTGGTAAAGGGTTGGAGCGGACAACTCTGAAGCCGAATATAACGGCATCTCGGCACCTATCCCAGTGGTCTCATTCAACAAAACATTCCATATTCAGTTCTGATTTTAAATTTGAAGACCGGCCATCTGATTGGATGAGACAGTACACCTTAGCCAATAAGATAGCTTGCATAGCAAATTCGGATTAGAATAATGCCAAAGGATAATGGTTAATAAGTCCAGATTGGTTTAGCCAATCAGAAGTTGCGTTTCTTTCTCAATCTAGAATTACTCCTATAGTAAAATTAAGAATGACTGGTGAATACGGAACTTGCTTTTGTTTTTTGAAGGGTGATTATTATTCTAAGGTCGTCATTTACCTTGAGTCTCCTTTGGCCCGAGTTTGATCTCCAACACTACAGTTCTTAATTAACATGTAATTCATAATCCACTGCTACATGACATCTGTTAGGTCTTATCCAAACCTTAAATTGAATAAATTGTTTCCAAATCCGTTGTTGTGAGTTTTTTCTTTATGAGTTTATCCAGTCTTCATCAGCTTTCACCTACTAGGGACGGTTAAGCATTTTGGTTAGTTATGTAAGAAAAGTGATACGCACATGTTAGTATAGAGTTTAAATCCCGACAGTGGCAAGGATACGAGTGCACTGAACTCAAGAACTATGCACATTAGTCACTGCTTAAAAATGATGGGGTCAGATTATGACGACGATGAATTCGTTCAATGATACAGTTGATTTAATAATAACATTGATATATTGTGTCAGTTTAATAGTTAAATGTCCCAACAGTGTTCTAGATTGCTCGGTTCTATGCGATTACGAAACATCAATCCATTTAAAAAAAAAAAATGCGCAGGATAGTTGGGACGAAGACGCCACAGGTTTATAAGTCCAGGGATCCGGTCTTTCAGGATTATAGCCAAAGAGAAGGGTAGTCTTATGCTATCGTGGGCGGACCCGAAATAAAATCAATACGCATCTAGAAATTAAATTCTTAACCCTTTCCCAAACAAGCCCTGGTTTTCACGTGTCTGCAGTACAAGTCTTTTGAAAACACTGTGGGAAAAGGAGAAATTGCTCGTAACGAGCAATTTCTCCTTTTCCCACAGTGTTTTCTACCCTTTTTGAGACCTTTCTGCCATTTTCATCAAATTTAAAATTGTCCTCTGCAAACTCTTTTAATTTGGACCAGTCCAAAATGTGTTGTTTGGTAAAGGGTTAAATAAGGGCTAGTTATCAAAGGTCAAGAAACTGTTATGAGGCTAATATATCCGCAGAACAAGCGAAAAGGCGGTTGTAAAACATGATTAAAAAGAAAGGAAGACATAAAAGTGCTACAGTTACGAAACAGCTTTTTCAATGAATAATAATTAGGGTTTTGATTAGGACAGGCCCTAGGCATACTGAGCGCGGCATAATGTACGCATGAAGACTGTTGACTTAGATCAGACTGCACGATTTTTCACAATCTGATTCTGTGCTGCACTTGCTGATATTAAGAGAGACATTCTGTTCAACAGCATCCTTATTTCTTTCTCAATTGCGTTTTGACTTACTACGAAAATTGCCCAAAGTTTCCCTGAAGGTATAAGAGTGAACTCTTTTCCAATATGATTCCGTGATTTTACAACTACGAGGACGATATTGCTGGAAAACATCTTGCGACAAGGAGAAAATGCTGTTAAACAGCATTTTCTCCTTTTCGCAAGATGTTTGTTTTTTAATTCCGTCAGAGTGAAATCACAACATTTGGGCTACCTTTGACCTGTCGTCTGTTATTACTCTCAATATTGCCTTGTCCAAAAATTTGTAGTGTGGTACAGATTTGAAAGCGAAATCACAGCAGTCTCATAGAAAGAGAAAAAGCAACCAAACCTTGATTTTTATGACATTTCGTTAGAGTGACGTTGTAAAAGAACAATAACGTCTAACAAGTTGAGCGCCAGTTGTGTGTGGTGTGTGTGTGCATTGTCCTTGGGTGAATGACATTAATTAGACAAGCTTAAAGCCAATAGAACATCTTGGTGTTGTAGCTGTACAGTTGACACTGTCTGCAATCTTTCGGGACGAAACGGTTTTTGAAACGGAAGAGCAATGTGCAAAACAGTATCGATAGAGATCAAAGGCTACAGATTTGTAAACAGTACAGAACGGTTTACCGGCGTAAACTCCTTGTTTTTTAAACAATTAACAATAGTGTATAAAGTACATATATTCGGTTAAGGTATCTGCCAGCTAAACCCTGTCAGCGTCATAGGCGAAAACTTGGACTTTTGCGGACGACATAGATCAAAATCAGAATTCACAGACCCTACAGTCCTACTTTAGATCTATGCCGTCCGCATGTTAGTTCAAGCCTTCAAGGATAAAAATTTTATTCAGTTTAAATGGATTATATTTTCAGCTGTCAGAAGAGGTCGAGTTTATGTACTTGGTGCTAAAAGGAGTTAACCAAACAGAGGAAAATTGCACACTTTTGCAGAAGAGACTGAACGTAGGAATTTAATGTTATGGTTATCTGTTTGGTTACTTGTGGACAATAATTCAAATCCAGAAATGACGCACGAGATTTTACTTTTTATTGCTGGACTACATTTTCAACAAAACCAATGGCTAGTCTTTGAATTGTACATAGAGCAATATTCAGAAGTGTTAGTGAATACGGCAGTAAAAAATCTTGATTTGTAGTGATTCCATATTACCCCAAAGTTTCAAGGGTCATTTATTTTCTAAGTTCAAACAGTTTCAAGAGTAACCGCATTGGACGAGGATGAAGAACGAAGCATTCATTGTCATAAGAAAGTGCCCATTTTCAACAATATTTTCCATGCTGAAAAAAAAAAAATCGTCTTTCCATCAGTGTGTCGTCCTTTACGGTTGATTTAGAAATAGCCGACTTGTACAATTATTGGTTGAAGCTGCGATATCATGTATGATTGGACTACAAAAAAAAAAAACGTCAATACAGCCGAATTCTGAAATCTAGGTCCATATTCACCAACCAATTTTTAAAGGAAATGTTTGGTTCGAATCTGAAGAATTTTCTAAATTTGAAAGTAACACGACTTCATATTAGCTAAACCATTTGGTTTTGCCAATCAGGAGTTGTTTTACTTTCTAAATCTAGAATTAGACTAAGAATTTTCTTAACAACGGTTGGTGACTACGGACCCTGATGTTTATAGGTGAAGAATGTTCTTCGACCGCTCAGAGAAACATAGTTGTCATGCTTTTGACGTCTAGAATATACAAACAAGCTTAAAATAGGACTGATAAAAAGAGATAACTCAACAGTACAACATTAACAAACATGGACAATGTAAACGTAGCACGCATGTTTCGGGTTTGAAACATACATGCCTGCTAGAACACCTTCTATTTCATAATCTGTTGACCTGATTCTGCCAGAAAATTCACATTTCATAATATACTCATGCTTGTCTCAGTACGGTCACTCTTGGCCTCATTCTCGACAGCAGAATTTAGAGTGGTTTGTTATTACGATGCCCAGATTGCACAAAAGGTATAGTCTAGCTTTGGATAAAAAATAAAGTCCGTTAGAGCTTATAAAGCAAAAAAATAAATCCTGTGTACATCTATTGATTGTCATCACTGTACATGCAGGAGAGAATGACTTAACGAAGATCATTCTGCCAATGACAGTGTGTCGTGAAACTCTTCATGACGTTTGACAATCACATTTCTGTTTTCTCTTTGTTTTAGAAAGGGTAAATTTTGGATATTTTGTATCTTCACATTTCGATCAAAAAGTCTACCGGTAGCTCAATCAGCCTTCAATATGCTGGCGAGGAGACTTTTACACTTCTTGTGCCAGGTAAACGTTTGAGTGACTTAGAGTTGTTGTTTTTGTGGTACCTTCTGTCGTTGTTCTTGCTCCAGTGTTGTCCTTCTTACACACTGATTAGATTGAACATAGAAATTTGTCCCCCTGCTTGTATCAGCAGAATAATTTTGTACGCTCACATTGTTATAAAACATTTAACCAGAAGAGTAATCAACCTTCGATATCCTGTCGAGTGTATGTATTATACTTATGCAAAGATGAAGGTTGTTCCAAAGGCCAATGTCACTGATGTCGTTCACAGTGGTCCAAATCAAAGCATGAAACTTTTTCATTTTAGATTGTCTATGAGAAAGCCATTGTTGGTTCTGAATTTTATGGTAAACAGGTGCAATGACAGATAGTAGTAAAAAGAAATGACAGCGCGGACCTGCAGGCTAATTTTGATCTAGTCTTCCGGAAAAGAAATTTAAAGGCCACATAACGCTGGACATGTGAGAAGCGCTTTGGCAAACGAGGTTTAATGCATCTCCGTAGTGCATTATACCAGGAAAATTGTCACGTTATTATGGATCCATAAAATCCATTTTGTCTAACAACCGACTGAATCGTGAGGAAGAATGGTCCTTGACAAGGAGAAAATTTCAAAATAGAAAATGTTTTCGACCCATGTCAGCGTGCGCGGACTGCGCACGCTGATATGGGTTGATACATTTTGCAGATACATTAATTCCCCTTTACACGAAGTATGATTCATTCAACTTTCCCCAGTAATGGCTGCAGTCTAACTGTACTATGTCAAGGATAATGAAATAGTGTTTTAGTGTTGTAATGGTGATAAAAGATCGGATTTGTATAGAGAATACTTTAGAAATAGAAAAAAAAAACCTCTCTCTCTGAGATTTTCACCCAAATTTGCTATAGGGTTTAACCCTTTACCAGACGACAAACGTTTAGACCCGAGAAAATTGAAAGCATTTGCAGACGACAATTTCATTGTGGCTCAAATGATGCAATTTTTCTTTGATAGGGTAGAAAACATTGTGGGAAAAGGAGAAAATGCTGTTTACCAGCATTTTCTCCTTTTCCCACAATGTTTTTAAACGGCTTTCTTCTTTAACGTCGTTAAAACTCGGAATTGTGTGGTAGAGAGTTAAAAAGCCACTCGTCGGAAATTCTTTAAATACAGCTGTATGAAAAAAAAAAAGACTTAAATCAAAATAATCAGTTTTAATATTTATATCTAAGGCTCCAGATAAAATCTTTTGAGATAAGGTATATTTGATTGAATCCAGACGTCTTTGATACATGTACGTGTGTCAGATTCAAGGATGGAATGGCATAATTGATTAGTTGAAAAGACTTGAGCAGATTTGGCACTAACTAATTTCCTTATTTCTCCCAATTTGCGCTTTCCTCTAGGTACCACGTTTAACCCCATAGGATGGCAACCGTGGATTATTTTCAAAGAACAGAGTCGATCAAGTTCGGAGTCCGTATTCACCAACCATTCTTAAGAACGTTCTTAGTCATATTCTGCAAGATTTTCTAAATTTGAAAATAACACAACTTCTGATTGGCTAAACCAAATGTTTTAGCCATTCAGGAGTTGTGTTACTTTCAAATTTAGCTGGAGAATAAGACAAAGAACCTTCTTAAGAATGGTTGGTGAATGAGCCGCATTCAACAACGATACTAAATTGCATTCTTGATCTAATTCTAGATTTAGAAAGTAATGCAATTTCTGATAGGCTAAACTAGTTTGTTTAGCCAGTCATTAAGTGCGTTACTTTAAATGTTGAACAATCCTGACAATTAGACTAGAAATGCTAGTTAAGACGGTTTAGGAATACGGCCCAAATTCTAATTCTAATTTTAGAATTAACCTTTTCAGCACAATATGCAGAAGGCAGGGGTGCTTAAGGATGGTATATACATGTATTAAAATTAGACTGCAAAGCATGTGCAGCCTGATTTTTGATCCATTCCGTCTGCTTGTTCAGTCATGCCTTTTAGATAAAGTCACTTTTGAGTTTTAGTACACCATTCCACAGCTGTAGGAAAAGGTCGAGTTTACATACATGAGACCCATGTTCTGGTAAAAGGGGTTTAATGCAGCTTCTTGAATCATGATGCAAAGCAAGTCAGAATATAATAATGGAGCAATAGAATCCATTTTGTCCGACAGCCAACTGAATTATGAGGTAGGCTGGTCCTATGACGTGCAGAAAATCGACCAGTAGCAAAAAGTTTCGACCCAGGTCAGTCTGCGCAGTCTGCGCAGACTGACCTGAGTCGACACTTTTTACGGATACATTAAAACCTCCTTTTTTTACAGAGCATAGCTCATGTATTTGGCGCTAAACGAATAAAGTCCAAAAATAATCCATCCGATTGGCTAAGACGTTTTGTCTCAGCAAATCTGATGGATTTTCTCAAAGTTTAGAATTGGGTTCGCAACGTTTGATAAAAATACCCTGTCCCCTATTACATGAAGAAAACCAACGAAAACAGCATCAATATGATAATTTTTGAGTATTTTTGTTCAAACTGATAGACTTTTTCTTATTTCTTTGGCACTGAAATGGTGAAATGTTTCCAGACGACAACATTTATAAGACTTGCTTAATTTGACAGCATTTGCAGACGACAGATCAAATGCGGCGTAAATGTTGGATATTTTGTCTGAGAAAGAAGTTAAAAGAATTTTTGGGGAGGGTCCAAAACATTGTGGTAGAAAGAGAAATGCTTGCTACAATCAATCAATCAATCAATCAATCAATCATTTTAGAATAGGAGTTCAATTAAAATGTTTCATGAATACAGTCCAAAGTTTTCAACAGCCAGTATTATTTGGTTCAAAAGGGACATAAATTACGGAAGGTTTTTCCGATGATTTTCCCCTGATAGGTTATCTCTTTATGTATCGCTATCCTTGTTGCTGCTCTGATAATCTTTATCCTGTATCTTGTAGTACTGTCATTGTAAGTTACGGTCTAATCCTGCTGGGGTAAGTGTCCCAGACGACAAACTGCTGCAGGTATCCAAATTGTAAGCATTTGCAGACGAAAAAGTTCGAGTGTATGAAACGAAAGGATTTTGTTTTTCGAAGAGTAGAAAACATTGTGGGAAACGGAGAAAATGCTGGTTACCATCATTTTCTCCTTTCCCCACAATGTTTTCAAAAGCTTTCTTCTTTATGGTCGTTTAGACTCGGAATTGTTTAATACATGTCTTAGAAAATCAATGTAAAGAAGTATCGTTAAAGGTCTTCTGGAAGTTTCGTTAATTTTAAACGATAAAATAAAACTTAAAGATACATCCTTACATCCAGACAGAAAAAAATGCTATTAAAACATGAAAGTGTGTAGAATGGTTCAGAATTTGGTCAGCTGTGTAAACATAGATAAGCTACCAATATATACGGTAAAGGATAGAGAGACTCAAGGTATCATCCTCATCTAAAACCGGAAATGACAACAGTGATTTTTTGAAGTCTGCAAAAAAAAAAATGAAGTGCATTTTCGATCCGTCATAATCTCTGCCACCTTGCAGCCGTCAGGGGCAACATTTGGCAAGAATGACTATACTTTCATTAAATTAAGATGAAATGGTTTAAGAATTGGCTGAAAACGAGTATAGATGTATCTTTAAAAATATCGAACGGCACTGCAGGCTAAAATCGAAACGGGACTTCCTGGTTACAACCCGGTGCCTGAACCACTGAGCCATCGAGGATCCTTGTAGATTGTTACAAAAAATTTCGTCCATGGATAGCCCTTGTTTACAACAACACAATATTGTCTGTTAAAGAAATTAGTGGAGCTAGCTGTTGTTTAAAATCTTCTGTACATCTCAATGATAATGAAGAAATTAAATTTTTGACTGAGAAAATTTTTTCGATGATAGGGTTCTGATCCGGTATCTTTGTATGTATCGCCATTCTTTGTGCTGTTTTGATTATCTCCTATTCTATCTCTTGTTAGCTGTATTGGTAACAACATTTGAGCCGTGTCCTGGGAAAAAGGGGGGCTTATTCATATCCGTGAGGCATGATGCCATGCAAGTCATCGTGTAATTTTGGATCCATGAATTTCATTTTGTCTAACAACTGACTGAATCATGAGGTACACTGGCCCTTTGACCTGCAGAAAATTGACCAATAGCAAAAAGTATCGACCCAGGTCAGCCTGCGCGGACTGCGCAGGCTGACCTGGGTCGATACTTTTTGCAGATGTATTAAGCCACCTTTTCGCATAGCAGGGCATATTTATTGATATATGGTACATACACAGTTATAGCCATGCTGATGTTCATCGGTACATACACTCTCAGTATCATGTTGATCTTTTTCCTGCTCAGTTAACCCTTTACCAACGACAAAAATTCAGACTGGTCCAAATTGAAAGCATTAGCAGACTACAATTTAATTGCGGGTCAAATAATGGAATTTGTCTTTGATAGGGTAGAAAACATTGTGGGAAAAGGAGAAAATGCTGGTTACCAGCATTTTCTCCTTTTCCCACAATGTTTTCAAAAGGCTTTTTTCTCAGGGTCGTTTAAAGTCGGGATTAGGTGGTAAAGGGTTAAATCTTCACCAGATTACAAAACTTAAGACTTTCCAATTCGAAAGTGTCTGCAGAAAACAAATTAAATAACGCTCAATTCATCCGACTTGTATCTGATTGGATAGAAAACGTTGTTTGAAAAGGAGATAATGCTTATTACCTTTTTTCCACGGTATTTTCAAGAGTCTAGGGGTCGTGAAAACAGGGGATTGTGTGCTATAAGGTTAGACCAGTCATTCTGAAAGGAGTGGCATGTTTTGATTATATGTTATACCGCCTGCTTATTTTCCTAAAAAAAAAAATGATCAAAATCGTTTTGCTATTCTTGTTCCTAAATGATTTCTCTGTAAAATCTATATTTTTTGACGGAATGATTTAAAAAAAGAAAAACGCATTCGGCTGTATTTTCTTTTTACACTTAGGTTACTAAGTGCAACTGGGTGCTCTTTTGCCAACGTTGTAGATCAAGTTCAGACAGCACAAAACGTGCACTCTCACTGAATCTACAATGTCCGATACGTTGAGATTTTTTCCGGAAAAAAAAAACTTCGAAATGCAAATATACCAAGTTTTACTCTCGGTTGAAAATGTTCATCCAAAAGCCTTTACCACACGACCCCACCGTTTAACGGCCCCAGAGAAAAACGCCTTTGAAAACATTGTTAAAAAAAAAAAGAGGAAACGCTGGTTACTAGCACTTTCACCTTTTCTCACATTATTTTTTTCATCACTACATTTGAATAACATTGGAGCAAAACTCTTACAATTTCATTAAGTCTAAAATTTTGTTGTTTGGTAAAGAATTAGTTCATCTTCAATCTAGTGTTGCTTTGGCAAAAGGGGGTTTAACCCTTAAGCTGCTAATCGCGACCCACTGACCTTTTGCGGACAGGGTAGATCAAGATCAGACTGCACAGAACGTGCAGTCTGATCTTTGATCTACACTGTCCGATGCGGTATTTTCTTTCCAGTGAAATCAACTTTGAAACCGCAATGTTTGGGCTTTTAGTACTGAGTAGAAATTTGCGTTTGTTTTATTCAGCAGCTTAAGTGTTAATGCTTCCCTGATGCATTATACCAAGCAAGTTACTATATAAGTATGGATACATACGATCCATTTTGTCTCACAGCCGACTGAATCAAAAGGGAAACTGATTTTTTTGACAGGCAGAAAATACACCAATAGCATAAATTTTTGACCTAGGTCGACCTGTATCAACACCCTCTTTCACAGAGCATGGTTCTTGTATTTTAGAGTTTAAGAGTTAAAAGAAGTTCGTAAACGAACGTTTTAATTATATGAATTACGTTGAAATGAATGAGAATTATAGCATGCTTTCGTCTTAGACATTGTTTTGCTACAATAAATCATTATTTCGAGAGTGCTATCGTTAAATCGAGATAAAAAAAAAACCACGTACTCGTAAATTGCACAGAGTCGGTGCATTCTTTCCGAAGTTAAATAAAGAACAAATAATGAACAATCAAGAAGCCTTTGCGTCTGTATTCATTTCAATAAAAGATACATGAGCCATGCTCTGGCAAAAGGAGGCTTAATATATCTCCATAATGCATTGTACCAAGCAAGTCATCACGTAATTATGGACCCATAAAGTCCATTTTGTCTTACAATAGGCTGAATCATGAGGTAGACTGGTCCTTTGACACGCTGAAAATTTACCAAAAGCAAAAAGTATCGGCCCAGGTCAGCCTGTGCGGCGGCACAGTCTGGCGTGGGTCGACTCTTTTTTACAAATGCATTAAGCCCCCTTTTGCCTGAACATGGTTCATATGTTATACAAATATGAGATGAACCATGTTAAGTGTAACGAGACGGTACATTTGTTCCGAGGATAAATATCGTTTTTACAGATATTTGCGTCTGCATCTCTTTCAATAAAAAACATATGTGATACAAGTATGAGATGAACCATGCTAAGTGTAACGAGGTTGTGCATTCGTTCCGATCCAATTTCTTTTTTATGTACGATTATTTGCGACTGCATTTCTTTAACCCTTTACCAGACGACAAAATTTTAGCCTCGTCCAAATTGAAAGCATTTGCAGACGACAATTTCAGTGTGGCTCAAATGGTGCAATTTTTCTTAGATAGGTTAGAAAACATTGTGGGAAAAGGAGAAAATGCTGGTTACCAGCATTTTCTCCTTTTCCCACAATGTTTTCAAAAGGCTTCTTTCCCAGGGGCGTCAAAAGGCGGCATTGTGCGGTAAAGGGTTAAAAAAAAACATGTGATATAAATATGAGATAAAATCATGTTAATTCTTTACCAAACGACAAAATTTTAGACTTGTCCAAATTGAAAGCATTTGCAGACGATAAAATAAATGGGACTGAAAAATTGAAATTTGTTATGGATAGGGTAGTAAACGTTGTGGGAAAAGGAGAAAATGCTGGTTACCAGCATTTTCTCCTTTTCCCACAATGTTTTCAAAGGGCTTCTTTTACAGGGTCGTTAAAAGTCGGGATTCTGTGATAAAGGGTTAAGAGTATCGAGGTGGTACATTCTTTCCGATGCTAAATAAACAAAAAAAATATTTGAAACATTTGCGTTTCCTTCAATAAAAAAAATATTTGGTACAAAAATGGAACCCTGGACATGATTAATAATATATATGTATTTTACGATGTGTGAAGACAAAGATTAGCCTACACATAATTGCAGTCTGATCTTGGGTAACGCTTGACCTTGCAAAATTCTCACGTACGAATGTTTATAAACTTAATCCTTGAAGAGCCATGGGCGGAAACAGGGACAGTCAATCTTTTACTACTACATGCACGATTAGCCAATTCAGCATCATAGCCAAAACCAAGTTTTTTTGCGGACAGCATAGATCAAGATCAGACTGCACAGAACGTGCAGTCTGATCTTTGATCTATATGATAAAAGTTTTGTGAGTTTCGGTCAATTGTACTTTTCATTCGTCAAAAGAGGTCGCGGTCTTTTTGTTTTTTCTTTTTACATTAAGGACTTGGCAAAAGCTACATTTGTATTTTTGTAAATAGTACAATAAATATTCCACAAGAAAAGGCTAAAACCGTCTTTCTGAAAGACGTTACAATTGATTCAAAGGGCTGATTAATGATTACATTGTGGTTTCATTTTTTGTATGATCAAAATTACAGTGAAGAGTGATTGCCTTTGGTGCAAAGACCGTTCTATCACCACTTAATCCCCCTTAGAGCTATTTTGGGAAAAAAGAACAAAACATAGCTGTAATTCAAAGGAGTTGGTTGCTAGAATATTCTACAAAATACCAGACAGTGTAGATCCAAGATTAGAATACACCTTCTATGAAGTCTGATCGTGATCCAAACAATTCACATTTTATCGCGCCAAGGTTTAAGACCGACACGTGGATAGCTTTTTAAATCGTCGAGGTAACAGTAGCTCTTATTTTCACTATAAGTTTTCCATTCACTGTAAATGGGTATGCCCTGAACCTTTCTCGTTTTTGTTGTTTGTAGTGCAAACTTTGTTCAAAGGTACATAGTCCGAGAAAGAGAGTGGATAGCTATTGAAAAGGGAAACATGGAAAAAGAGCAATTTCTTGAATTTTTCTACAAGCCTTTCTCCTTTTAGCCGCTTGTACTATTGCAAGTTTGGTCGAAAGTTATTATGTGTAATTAGAATTTGATCGACAGTCATACACATAAACGCCGTAGTGCCCGCTTTTACAGACAGTTTATAAAAAAGAAAAACTAGCAAACTGAAAAATGGAGAAAAAAATGGAGGAAAAAAAAGAGGGAAAAATAGAGGAGGAAAAAAAAAAGAGAAAATAAAATAGAAAGAAGAGAAAGGTGTGGAAAATGATAGAGGATCAAAAATAGAAAGAAAAAAAGGGAGAAAACGGAGAGAGAGCCAGAGACAGAGACAAAGACTCAGACAGAGAAACATAACAAACAAAACAAAACGGTGCCAATAAAAAGGGAGCAATTTCTTGTTTTAAAACCATAACTTCTACGCTCTTAAAAAAAGTTCATTTTCTTTTCCGTTACTTTTTTTAAATCCCCATTTGCATGACTCTTTTTGAGTGCGAGGTGGTCTGATTTTCACCTGTGTGGTTATGTATTAGGTTTGGGTGTACCCAATGCAATTCAGTACCATCAAAGACAGAGAGATGCAAGAACAATGGCTTGGGTGCATTCTTACAGGAATTAGGTGCTGCATAGTTCTGTTCAATGAGACACCGCGTGCATTCTTTTTTGTCTGGAGTAGTATCAACCCTTTCCGCGTCATGGGCGAAAACAGGAGCTTTTGCGGACGACATAGGTCAAGATCAGACTGCACAGAACGTGCAGTCTGATCTTGGATCTATACCGTCCGCTTTTGTAATCAAGCCAATGACATATAATAGTTTCTAGGTTTCCTTGGATGGTTTTCCAAGCCGTCGATAAAGGTCTCGAATTCATATATTTGGCGCTAAAAGAGTTAACTGTACTCCGTATAGAACCCATCTGTTTATGTTGTCAATAAAACATTCCAGTAGGATATAAATCTAACCTCTTTAACGAAAGTTGTATTTTCAACTCTTTCCGATCAAAGGAACGATGTTATATTACAAAAAAGGGGAGACTGGTTGTAATTAAGAAACCAAATTGGAATGGTGTTTATATGCAAGATAAGGCTGCTCTTTCTCTGAAATCCAGCCTAAATATAACCCCTCTGCGCAGACTGTACTCCCAATCCCTTCCGGCACTAAAATAATGTTTTATAGCCTATAAAAACACGTTGGAGGAATCGAATTGGAAGTGTGAAAAATATAAGTCTGCTCGTTTTTTTTAAAGTTTGATCTTGATCTACGCCATCTGTAAACGCTACCTGTGCAGGCATGGTGGCAAACATGTTCTCATTCTTCATGTTCAAGTCTAAAACATGCTAAATGAAGTTAATTAAATCTTAAATATTCAAGGCAGCAGAAAAATCCTAAGTCTTGCGATTTAAAACCACTTATCGCCGAGTATTCACCCTTCACCACACAATCTCGAGTTTTAATGACTCTGGGAAAAATGATTAAAATTGAAACTTTGTTTTGAGAAGGAGAAAATGCTCGTAACCAGCATTTTGTCCTTTTCCGACAATGTTTTCGACACTTTCAAAGACCAATTCCCACACCTGAGCCACGTTTTGTTGTCTGCAAATAATTTTAATTTGGACAAGTCTAAAATGTTGTCGTCTAGTGCAGGGCTAAATTATCATAACACCGGACAGTGTAGATTCAAGATCATCCGCTTTTTCAAATACGTAGTCAGTGGCCAGCATCAATGAATGAATGTATGGTGTTTTATTGTGCATCAACATCTAGGGTCATTTAGCGCGCAAATAGAAAAAAAGTAATGAAAGGAAAAAATAGTATGTAAAAATGTAAGTAATGAGTATATGATGAAAGATGTATAATGAAATGAATCTGAAATGGAAATAAAATAGATATATAGTGATAAGAATAAAAAGGTCTGAATAGGAATAAAACGTAAAACAATATCACAGTTTTGTATAAGGCTTAATCTTCTTGAGAAAAGCAATGCCCCTGATTAGATCGAAACCCCTTCTGGTACGCCTTGGTCCGTCATTGGCAACAGTTTTGCTGGAATTTATCTTTATTTTATGAAATTGATCCATTTGAATATTTGATTAATAAGTATTATTTACTGTATCCAGATCAGATTTTCAAACAGGCAGATCTTGTGTTAACAAATACCAGGCCAGCATCAGGGATCGCAAAAGTACTCCCTACTGGCAATTTGACACCATGCACTTATGCTGCACTATTTTATCAAAGAAAATGTAAAGACAGGTCTAAAATGCATTTCTTGCGGTTATTGGATGATGTCTGAGGAATATGAGTATATGCTTATTATATCTTAGGACACTACATGTAGTTCTAGGCTGTGACCGCTTAACTCTTAACCATTTAACAAAATTTTAGGATTGTCCAAATTGAAAGCATTTGCAGACGACAAAAGAAAAGTGACTCAAAAATTGACATTTGTTCTGGGAAGGGTAGAAAACATTATGAGAAAAGGAGAAAATGCTGGTTACCAGCATTTTCTCCTTTTCTCACAATGTTTTCAAAAGCTCTCTTTCTCAGGGTCGTTAAAAGTCGAGATTGTGTGGCAAAGAGTTACAGGAACATTGTCTGCAACCAGAGGGTATTGTTGTCATTGTGGTTGTTCAAAGGTAGTTGTGATTGAGGCGGAATAGGAAAAGACAGTTATCGACCATCTTCGCAAGCCAAGGATACTAAGGTAGTACCCTTGGCCGCTCGCCTCTTTAAAAATCGAACTCCCGCTGCGCCATTTCATTGGATGCGATCAAAACCCATTGCGTCCAATCAAACCATCCGTAACAAGAAATCTTCCGCGAAACAGAAAACAATAATGGCGGCGCCCGGCAAAAACGAAAGTTGTCGTGTTTGTGACGAAAATTTGCCAAAAAAGTGTAGACGATCGATATTTAATGAGTTTTTAATAGTTCAAGATCAATTATGTGAAATATTGGGACAGGTTCCACAGCCAAATGATTGCGAATCACCGTATGTCTGATTAATTTCAGAAAATTGTGATGAATCCGAAAGTGCAGCCATATTTGATGCATAGCCTAACAAATTTTATTACGAGCATTTTGATTGGTCAGAAATAACATCAGCAAAGGTTACGCAACTCGTGATATTCGATAGGTGGCGCAGCGGGAGTTTCGATTTTTAAAAAGGCGAGCGGCCAAGGGTACGTAACGAACAAAGTGGAGTTAGTATCTTGGCTTGCGAAGATGGTTATCGACTGAAGTCCATTTTTTTTTTTTTTCAAACTGCTTGTGCAGTCCATTTTACATTTATTGAAAAAAAACAGCAAATATCTGGTTTTGCCACGAAAAGTACAGTAGAGGGTCAAAGATGGCCATTTTAACTCTGTTTCAATGTTGAAAAAATCATTGTTGCGACACCATCAACATTATCTATAGAGGCTTTAAGATCTATAAAAGTAAGGCAGGCTGAGGCCAGGGCCCGTACACACTTAACATTCTTAGAAACATTCCAAGTCTAATTTTCAAGAATCTCTAAATTTAAATGTAATGCAATTTCTGACTAGCTAAACTATTTGGTTTAGCCACTTAGAAATTGCGTTACTTTCTAAATCAAGTATGAGATCAAGAATGCAATTTACAACAATTTTTGTATACAGGTCCTGGTCACTGATATCGTTCTTCATGTAACGTTTCGGTGCTCTATGAGAATGTACTCGATGGCCCTCTTGGTGTGAGGAAAGATGTTAATGTAAGACAATGAGATAATGTCAGATCCGTTATGTAAAAAGTCAGCAGTAATGAATAGAAAACATCTAAGTAAATACTGACTGTGTTTTGGCACAGAAGTAAACAGTAATTAACACGACTGACGATACCTGGTTTTTGTATAACCGAAACATGTCGAAATACGAGGACTGCACGCATGTCGATATGTCTTGATGATTGGAACCTGCCCTTACCCCGGGACCGTATTCACAAAACGTTCGTTACTAAGCCCATAGTCTTCTTTAACGGACAATCAATGCAGATCAAGATTAGACTATACTGCACGTGCAGTCCTGATCTTGGATTTTCATTACCCGACACGGTAAGATCATGCCGGCGAAAGGAACTTAAACATTGCGAAATTAAGGTTTTACTGTCGGCTATTCTTAGCGGCGATGACTAAAGATTTTCATGTCCTGAGTTCGAGCGATGGCTCTATAGTTGATTTTATCGTTTTCTGTTTTATCATCCAACTTAGACCAGCTAGACACATCTGAATAATATAACCTCGTCAGATACCAAACCTACAAAATTCCAGTTGTAAGTCGGTGAAAGAAACTTTGTAAAGAAGTTCTGCATCTTTTGATTGCGAAATGTATTTTAACAGCAATTAAAGGGGTATATTGATTTTTTTATGCTCTAAGTGAAACTTTCTTGTAAAACACAGATAAACATTAATTTTTTTTTTTTCTTGCAATCGTATAGAAACTACAGCTACATTCAGTGAAATAGTGCATTTTTGGGCGTTTTAATAACTGGATGGCCGTTTTCTAATCAGTAACTCCGTCTCTATTTATCACATTAGATATAACGTCATTGAACTGATGTGGGTATAAATTATCGTAATCCATATGATCGTGATCATGTGACATTCCAACAAGTCTTTCAAAACTCTGGTACTAAATCTAGAAATACCCTAGGAGGCTAAAGTACCCCTTTAAGGACTTAGCATTGAAAAATAATTCTTTGCTTCTTTGTGTTTTTCCTCTTCACTGGTCTTTTGCCAGCTATTTTCACTAAATTCAGTGATGAATTATTATTTAAATTGGGTGCGATTATACAAATTTGAAAAGCTCCATTTAAGTCCCATTGTTGACCAAATGTCCGCAAAAAAAAAAAAAAAAAAGATAGAAATGTTCTTTGGCGATGAAAACAAAACACCAGCATCGAGTAATGCTAAGAATGAAGGCAATATTTGAAGGGAACTTTCGTGTATGAGAAACGGATCAGAGGCGTATTGTAGGATTAAATAAACAATGGCATTTTAGGTCATCATCAAAACCTATGCTATTGGTACTCATAACCATTGCCTCAACGAGACAATGATTATGAGTACCCATTGCATAGGTTTATGAAAATCACAATTTTAGAAAAAAGAGTACCGACAATTGTCTGAAACCTTCGACCAACCTTATGACGTATACACTGTATCAAATAAATACTCCAGAGAGTGTCTGGCTTTTTATTTGTCAGCGAATGTGATAAGGTTATCGATCTTTATCGACACTTTAATTTGATACCATCTATCCCCGCCTGAGCACAGATAGCTCAGTGGATTATGCGCAAGGCTTAAAATTTCAGATGTTTTTAGTTCGAATCCAAGTTCGGCCTAAAGCATCTTTGAAGTTTAATAACCGTAACCATTAAATTTTTTAACACCCTTAAAAATTATTCGTCTTTGTTTATTAATTTATTTATTTATTTATCCTCCTCGTGGGAGATTAAATTACATACATGTATATAAATAGAGAGAGAAAAAAGTACAGAATTCTGGTACGCTACATCCCTGTAGTCCTGCGAGGTTCAGTCCTTACCGAAAGCCGGTTATTTCATATGCCTATCATGTACACTAATGTGATAATATAAGTCTTTCATATACAGTAACAGTCTGTTTTGCAAAGCTAAATAAGCATCTGTAAAACTCACTGTCATGTCTATGAGACAGATTGTCACAGCTTGCTCCTAAAGTTACTAAGCTGAATTGTTCATGTCCGAATCCTTCCAAGGTTGCTGCAGCTTAGTATCCAAACTTATGAAGGATTTCATCGAAAAGACTGTATTTGAAATTTATCAAATATATGTATTCTGATAGAATATGAGCGTATTTGTTCTCGTACTCGTTTTCGCACAACTTACACACAGACCGGACTCGAACAGCTTTCTCAACCCATATTTTTTGAGATAAATTTAGATAGCTTTTGATCTGGATGAAGCTTAGAAAATGACCAGACAACTGCGGGACTAACTGATGTGTGTATTCTTCGGAACAATGTAAAATCGATATCGTTGTGAATTCTTTGAATTCAAAGATTTTGCTCAAAATTGGTTATTGTGCCACGTAGACGGCGTTTCCACTCGCATTTCGAAGGTGACTCTGTGTTTTCCGTAAAGACATTTAAAATGTCTGCCATACGATAACGTCCGAGGATCATACATGTATGGTATAAAGCCTTTCATCGGATATGAGCCTTTAATGTGACAGAGTAGCCGCCGAATGAAAATTTGCCGGGTGATTGAACTTTGCGGTAAGGTAGAGATTTTATGTACGAAGCACATCTTTCTGTCGTCTACTTGACTAGATAAACGGGTTAGTCCGAGCATCGATTCACACATGTCGGATCGAGTTAGTTTCGGAACGCCTTGAATAGATTTAGCAATATAATGTTGCGTTCGATTTATCTGATCTATATCTGCGGATTTATGTCGTTCCACAGCTCACTCCCGTACAATATGGTTGGCTTTATAGCTTTATTATATATGCTGCACAGTGTTAAAAGATGAAAACTTTTAGGTTGTAATCAGTATCCTAGCATGGCATGATACGCGTTTTTACCTTTTTTACAACGATCTACAATTTTCAAGGAGGTATTCCTGCAGAAATCGGCGTTTATTACCATACCTAAAAGCCACAAAAGCCTGTACAGTTCACGCTGAGAGAGGAATAATGCTTGTCTCAATAAACTCTATCAGATTGTCAAAAGAAGTGTGCCAAATCCGGAATTAGAACACGGTACCGTGGTGTTCCGTGCATGGCTGTCTGTCGATCGATCTGGTATAATATAATATTCTAGCACCCCGAAGAAAGCTAGGGTGCAAGATGGAACGGCTGTCCGTCTATCCTCCCGTCCATCCGTAGACACACTTTTGTGTCCACTTGTCCTTCTGCAGTTATCAATTAATTCTGCTGACATTTCAATGGAAGCATTCCTAACATGACAACATGTTTACCTACAGCTCTCATTATGATTGGTTGATTATTATAGCAGTTATAGCCCTTTGAGTTCCTGATTCAGTGACGAGGCTATCGGTAGAGGGTATTGGTTTCTCTTCAAGAGTTATAATTCATTTACTAGAATGTATGTGCGTTCGTCTTTAAGGGAATTTGTTTGAATTAATGAATTCTGTGAATAGTTCTAGATCTATAACTGGAAAGTTCACTCAACGGACAGTATTCAGATCAAAGCTATCATAGAAAGAAAATGATATAGCGGAATATAATCCATTCTTATTAAGCTATTTTTGAAAATAATAATACCAGTACTCATTTCAATCTTCTTAAATATAATAAAGCCCTGGAACTGCAACGTTTAGTGTGTTTCTGGACAAAGTAGATCAGGATTAGACTACACGGAACGTGCTATCTGATCACTGAGCCAAAATGTAGGATATCAAGGGTATTCAGTTTACAAACCAGATTGAAATTGCAAAAAAAATGTTAATATGTTTCAATACTGACTGAAAAGCAACATTGTATTATGAAGCGTTTAATGATTTAAAGATACATCCTTACAGCCAGAGAGAAATAAATGCGATTGAAATTTGAATATGTGTAGAGTGGCTCAGAATTTGGTCAGCTGTGTAAACACAGATAAATTACCAATAATTATATATAGTGCAAGGGATAGAGAAACTCAAGGGATTTGGTCTCATTTAAAACCAGAAACAACGACAGTGATTTCTTTGAAGGCTGCCAGAAAATAAAATAAATTTTCTATCCGTCGTATTCTGTACACCTTGTAGCCGTCTTGGGCAACATTTGGCATGAAAATACAAGAATGATTATAGTGTTATAAAATAAAAATGAAACGGGTTAAAAACCGAATATGGACGTATCTTTCTAAAAAGTCTTGCCAATGGACACTCCCGAGAAAAACCCAGTGAAGCTAATTATGTAAACCCAATCTCTTTAGACGGCTAAAACACAATTCACTGAAACTCAAGAAAATCTTTCTAATCTTATTGGCTTGGCTTTACAAGAAATCGGTGCACTGCACTTTTTGTTCAGTCTGACCTGATCTATTGCCGTCGCGAAAGCAGACGTTTTCGCTTCTCCGCTATACAGGATTAGTTTGAAGTTAGATTTATACTATTTGCAAAGCATCTATGCTTAAGTAAATCACAACTTAACTTACTAGAATGCTAATCGAAATTTTGATGTTCACATATTCATAAAAAAAGAAAGAAAAATAGAGATACTTCGGCTACTTTACTTTTTTTTTTTAACTAAATGAAACATAGAGAAATTGTGTTACTCTACTGGTAGGATATAGACTACGTACATGTATAAATGAGCCATGCTCTGGCAAAAGGGGGCTTAGTACATCTCCGTGATACATCACACCAGGCAAGACATCACATAGTTAGAGGATCCATAGAATTCATTATGTTTAACAACTGACTGTATCATAAGGTAGACTGGTCCTTAGACATACAGAAAATTGACCAATAGCGAAAAGTTTCGGCCTAGGTCAGCCTGCGGGGATTGTGTCAATACTTTTCGCAGATGCATCAAGCCCCCTTTTCACAGAGCATGGCTCAAATGTATGTATAAGTGGAAGTATTCTAGAAGTATGCTAAATGAATGAGATGCATACTTCCGAATCGCAATAGACATTAAATTGTCTCAGAGCTCTTATTTTACAGTGCATATCCAAGATCAGATTGCGTGATCCTGACAGATGAATAAACCGCTAAAAGTTCACAGTCTCCCTCAGCAGTTTGGAAGTATAGTATCGTTTCCATACAAAGTTTGTTTTTTGTTTCTCATGAAGTGTTTATTGTAACAGTCCTTGTGGGAGCATACGCCGGTAACTTGTTAGCGCAGCAATCGTGTTGAGCACGCTATAAGGACATAAACACGGTTATAAAACACCTAACAATGGCATCTTTACGACCTAGAGCACGACTTTGGGCTTTCAAGAAGAAACTTTGTTCTCCCTGGAGTGTCGGTCTCACTTTGTCTCTTTTCAGTAAACTTTCAACCCGATATCTTTTGTGTATTGCAATTCCTATCAGCGTCTCCGAAGAGAGCAGAAAAGATAAGACTGCACATTCGTGCAGTCTGATCTTACTCAGCTCTCTTCGATACTCGATCATCTGAGATTTAATTTACATATTTTAGATGATATAGCATGTCCAAAGCATTTGTTTTTTTTATGATTCAAATGCAGATGGATAATATAGAAGATTTGTTTTAAGGCCCAATAGCGGCCAAAAAGATAATGC
Source organism: Tridacna gigas (assembly GCA_945859785.2). Taxonomy (NCBI): domain Eukaryota; kingdom Metazoa; phylum Mollusca; class Bivalvia; order Cardiida; family Cardiidae; genus Tridacna; species Tridacna gigas. Next base: position 61,098,214 of record OX244034.2, on the reverse strand, counting down.
AAGCGGTAAAATGCATTTAAGTTTAAATCATACCATTCAAAAGTATGAGAAATATTGGGAAGATGACAAACAATTATTGTGTGGTCGGGCCAAGTGTTAGTCGCTGACACAAAATGAATTCTAAAATCAGGCAAAAGTAAGCAAAAGCTGGAGTGAGTTTCTTTGTTTGAACTGGAGTTTAAAGCCGTTTTAAAGCTTAAGGTCACATCACGGCGGTCAGTGCACCTACACATGTGTTTCCTGGCTTTCTCACCACCAGTACTGACACAACTTTCTTTCCAAGTCACTAACTACTTTTCCCACATGAATCAGAGGTGAGAGGCGAAAAATCGCCGGAAAGAAAGTTAGCCTCAACCGGGTATCGAACTCGCAGCTACCAGGTCACGATTCAGATACGCTAACTACTGAGCTACCCGGGCCGCCGGATAGAGTGAGCTGGCAACTTTTAACCTGGTTTTGAAATTAATTTTTCTGCCAGCAGCTAACACTTGGACCGACCGAACAATAATAGATTGTCATTTTCACAATAATTTCCATACTTTTGGATGATATGATTTAAATTTGAATGCATTTTAACACCTGCTTTGTTTATCTGTTGCAGCTATTGTTACTGTAAGTGGCCCTCTTGAAATTTCTTTTTTTTTTTCCCAAATGATTTGAATTAAAGGAAGTAAATGCCTTGAACTTGATGACTCTTTCAAAGCCTTAGTTGTTGTGGCGTTTGGTATGATTTTGCTTACAGGTATTTCAGCACATAACCACTTCCGGCGTTTGGTTTACGTTTGTTTTCAGGGCTATTATTTCATCACATAACCAATTCTGTCGTTTGGTTTAATTTTGTTTGCAGGGCATGTATCTATGCACATAACCACTTCCGTCGGTTGGTTTAATCCTGTTGGTAGAGCCTACATGTCAGCGCATAACCACTTTCGTCCCTAGGTTTGACTTGTGAGCGCCAGTTATATGAGCTCGCCCTCTTTTGGACGACTGAATTTCATTGAAACTTAACATGTTTTTGATCTTATAGGTTTTATTAAACAAGCGGACGATATAGATCTAAGATTAGACTGCACGTTCTGTGCACACTAACGGTTTATTGTGCCGGAAGGAGTGAATTTGCTTCCAGGGCAAAGATTGCGAACAGCTCAATTTAACTTTCGTGGCATGGCTCTTATTCTCTGATATCAGAAGCTGTCATAAATCATGAATCACACTTACCAAAAAGAAATATATCAGCACAATTAGAACCCCACGTGAATTGGTAATTATGAGGGACTTCATCGTCAAAGTAATCAAATCTCGCGAGACCGCAGAAATATGTTGGCGACATTTGCATTTACATGTGGTAATTAGGCTGGCATTATATTGATAAGGACAGCGAATGAAAGCTTTTTGCAAACGAGAGCTGAAAATGACGGGTCAGCTCGGGCCATTATTCTATTTATAATTAAACATATTCTTCCGTGGACGTGAAAGATTCAAGTAATCTATGTTTCCTTTGCGGGAAGTTCAGATCAAGGTCAAACTGCGCCGAACTTGCAGTCTAGTTTTGGATCTACATTATCTGGTAGTTTGGTGGGCGATATTCCAATCGAACTAATGCATTGAAGTTGTAATTCTGTGCCGTAGTTAATAACATAATCATTTATTCATTTCCTTTGCGTTTGGCACCAAAATGGTCAAAATACATTTTTAAACTTTTTTTTCCCTCTCTCCCCTTCCGCGCGCATCAGACATTTTTTTAAAAGCAATTTGTTGGCAAAGGAGCAACAGCTTAAAATAATGTGTATCTCTTGTTGAAATGTTCGTCCTTGTTGTAGTATACAGTTGATCTGAAAATAGCTGTATAGTAGGTAGTATGTAAAGTATAATCCTCTAGGATTAGCTAAACCTTTCTCATGTCGAGCCGAAACAGATAACAGATGCAAGTGTTATTCAGGATTCATTTACTGATTTCAGTGTGAAATAGTAAAGCTCAAACAATAGATGAGAGTGTCAAATAATGCACAGCAAAATCGGGCTTTACGTACTTTCATGGTGATCTTTGCCTCTACCTTTTGATGAAGGAAATTGAAGGTGTGAATAACATGGTCTCTTTAATTTACTCTTTCAGCTCAAAATATAGATAGATAGATTTTATTAATTACTTATGCATGCACATGCATTTCGTAACATACTCATATATAATACAAATTAAAGGTCACTACAAGTGTTGAAATAGATAATAAAATGACGTAACAAAAAAAAAAAAAAAAAAGAGAGAAAGAGAAAAACAGAAAAGAGAAAGGAATCAGGAAATAGAAGGTGGAGAATGAGCACTAATAGTTTCAGGTTCGAATCACAACACAAGTATGATTATACATGTTCCTTGCAGGTGGCAGTCGTAAGAGTTACTTCTGCATTTGTCAGACGGTCAAATACATAAGCAACTCCATCGACCAGCCACATTACTAAATTGTGGATTCTTTGGGTTAAACACTCAACCCAGTATTCTATAGATCTTTTCGGAAATAGACCTATGAAACCATTGCGTGAAAAGCAGAAAAAGCCGGCGATAAACCGGCATTTTCCTCCATTCCCACAATGCACCCAGATCTTCTAGAGACCAGACCCGCTAATCATAGACGTAGTAAGCTTACGTCTATAACTAATTTAAGCTTCGACGAGAAAAGACATTTTCGTGTTGCAAAGACGCAACTTGGCTCATAAAAGCTACAGAATCCATAGAAAACAGAAAATACAGGTCTAATAAAATAAAGACTTAAAATTACATTATAAGTCAACACATGGCTAACAAAGAGTACCCGAAAGAGAAACTCTCGACTTTTGAAACCACAGTTTGAAACCACTGTCTGAAGGGCAGAAGAGCCAGTCTGTAGCTAGCATTTTCTTCCCCTCACACAGTGTTCACAGCCCTTTTAGAGATCAGACTCGTTATTAACGCCATGGTAAATTACCGCCTTTCACAAACCGACACGGGAATAACACATCGCAATGCAAAGACTTGACTTGGCTCACAAAGAACTGCAGAACCCTTAGTACTTACCATTGAATGGCTAGCGCAATAAAGATTTAACCCCTTACCAAACGACAAAATTTTGGATTAGACCGAATTGAAAGCATTGGCAGACGACAAAATAAACGTAACTCAAATGATGAGTTCTGCGTTTAATAGGGTAGAAAAAATTGCGGGAAAAGGAGAACATACTGGTTACCAGCACCATCTCCTTTTTTCCAAAATGTTTTCCAAAATGTTCTCCCTTAGGATCTTCAAAACCCGGGATTGTGTGGTAAAGAGTTAAAGCGACATTATAAGTCAACACATAGGTATTACAAAATAATTATATGAAAATAAACATTTAAAATCATTGTGCAAAAACCGCCGGCGACAAACTGGCATTCCCACCCTTCTTAAAATGCTCCAAGTCCTTTCAAAGACCAGACCTATCAATGCAAATATAATAAACTTCTATTTCCAATGACTGGTCTAGAATTTGACCGGATTAATTGATTTAATGGTGAATGCGCTTTCAACATTATGTAATTGAACAGGAATAAAATGATGTGGCATGGCAAGGATTTTACCCCCAAACCACAAATCTGGAACCCTTTTGTATTAAAAAAAAAGGGGGGGACAAAACATTCAAAATGAGAACAAAAGGGCTTTAACTCTCTGATATGGCGGAAAACATCGTAGAAAAGGAAAAAAAAATAACGCCAGTTACCAGCATTTTCTCCCTTTCCCACAATGCCTTCAAAAGCCGTCATTCACCGGGTTGTGAATACCCGGGTTTGTTTCTCAAAAGATTAAAACGGCTCGTAAAAACACTAGAGCCCATAGCAATCAGTAGAAAATACAGGCCTGATACAGTAAACGGCCATAACACTACATAAGTTAATACCTAATTAATACAGTTCACCTGAACAATATTATAACAGCAAAACGCTTAATATGTATGGCGACGCATTTATGGACTTCAACCTATTTACATACACACAAAAGATAAGTATTTAGGATGAAGAAAACCTACGTTTGGGTGTATCCATCACATGCTGACGACACAATTAAGAATCGATGACGTTAATAATTGAAAGGCGGCGCTTTACAGCTTTGCTTATACAATAGCAGAGATTTAAGATGGTTCTTTTATTACTAGTAGCCAATAATTCTATAAATTTGTACATACTTGGTTTTTTGTAGAAATAACTTTTAATATATTTATGACGAATATCACTATACATACCACAAATTAATACGAAATGATACTCATCTTCTATGTCTGACGTATGACAAATCAGGCACTTTCTTTCATTTCGCTCAATACGGTTTCTACCATACCTGCCTGTCTCTATTCTTAAATCGTGCGACGAAACTCGAAGACGAGTCAACATGCTTCTAAAATATTTCGAATGTACCTTCTGAATATAGGCTTCTAATCCAAAATGTGGTTTGAGATGAAAGTACAAATGATTTAAAACAGAATTATTTTCTATAGCGGACATCCAAGACTGTTGGAAACAGTCCAATATCCGATTCTTAAAGACAAGAATAAATCGTTTCTCGTTAATATTATTTTGAAATTCCCAATATTCTGAGAGGCCAAAATTATTCAATATCGACTTAACATTATATGCCCAATTCTTCTCACCCATGGAGCTTTTGTATAAGGAGTGTTGGTATACTGTTTTAAGTATGATATTTTCTGTATGAATTAGCTTTAACCAGTACTTGATAATTTGAACATATCGATTAATATACAGTGGAGATCTACCAAGTTCCCCATAAATAGCCGCGTTAGAACAATTAAGCTTAACTCCCAGAATACGTTTACAAAATCTTAAATGTATACGTTCAAGCTCTTTAGGTTTACCAAATCCCCAGACCGGGCAACCATAATTTAAAATAGAGCCGACAAAAGCATCAAACAATTCAAGCGATACTACCGGACTTAAGTCAAATTTGTCTATATTTGTGAGTAACACATTCATTGCTTTTAGGGATTTACCAACTATGTATTGAATATTCAAACTAAATGAGCCAGTAAAATTGAACACAGTTCCTAGATAATTAAAGTTATCAACAACTTCTAAGGCATGGCCATTATAGTACCACTTCTCGGACTTGAGTACAGGACCTCTCTTTCGAAACACAACTACCTTGGTTTTCTCAATGTTTACCTCTAAGCCCCAACGTTCGCAATATTCATGTAACCGATTCAAACTGTTCTGAAGATCTTCAACAGAATTACCAAAAATTACCATATCATCAGCGAAAAGTAATATTATAATGCACAAGCTTTCAAGGCTAAGCCCGGAGTCTAGATTACTTTGCAAAGAGAGCTCCAAATCTTCTAAAAATAAAGCGAACATGATTGGCGAATTATTTAAACCCTGTTTTAAACCAACTGCTATATCTCGATCTGTCTCGAGGGCTGAAAATCAAATCCACAGAAACTCAGAAATATTTGTTTATATTATAAGTATGACTGAACAAGAGGCACGTTCTGTGCAGTCTGATCTTGATCTATGCTGTCTACTGTCCCTATTTTTGCTTACTGCGTTATGTTGGATAAAACGAGCCAGGCGGCCATATTCACCTGCCATACCAAATTGCAGTCTTGAGTCAAATTATTTAGTTTTTTTTTTTAATTTCAACGGTATAGATCCAAAATCAGCCTGTAAGCTCTGTTTTCAACTTTGGCACTGACGGGGTAAATCAAGGAGCTGGCAGCACTGAAAATAAGTTTTGGGTTATTTCTCTTTAAACACGACTTAATTTCAAAGATTCTTCGTATTCCTGTCCACTCGGTTATAAACAAAATTTGAAAATTAAAAGGATCCACATCTGTATACGATGTAAACAATTTATTTCACGAAACAGAATTTGTCTGATCTACTTTTAGTTGCAGCGGTATATTCACTCCTACTTGGCAGTAATGCGTTGCCATTTCCGTTTGAACGCCCAAACAATAGCTAACTTAAGCCTTGCTTAAATGAAGGTTTTTTTTGTTTTTTTTTCGAAATAGATTGATTGATCAACGAACATCCGAAATTATAATATCTGCTGGTTTGCTATGCATGCAGAAACTATATGGATAATTCGAGTATGAATAATTCGAATGATCGAGGTACCAAGAGAATCATTCATAATGATCAATGTCAACTAAAAGTCACCTGAAAATTTAATATGTGTTTAAATGACCAGAACTGGGCTGGGACTCCAAAGTCCCTTCCTATTGACCCTCTTACAAAACACCTAATGCCTCGGGTAAGGATCAGGCCCAGGGCGCTTGAATTGCTAATTCTACAACTCAACCATTAAGCCACACAAGGCCCCGGAAAGTCTTGAATACGACAGGTTAAACCAGGTCCTTACTCACCAATCATTCCTAAGAACATTCTTTGCCTTATTCTCGAATATTTTCTAAATTTGAAAGTAACACAACTTCTGATTGGCTAAATCATTTGGTTTAGCCAGTTAGAAGTTGTATTACTTTCAAATTTAGAAAATCCTGGAGAAATAGGAACGTTTCTTAAGAATGGCTGGTGAATACGGACCCGGGTCAATGAAGATAAACTACGCTTCAACACTATTCTAAACAGAAACAAATCGCTGATTCAACACTTTACCAAACGACAAAATTTTAGACTCCACTAAATTGGAAACATTTGCAGACGACACATTAAATGTGGCTCAGATGATGAAACTTGTCATTGAAAGGATAGAAAACATAGTGGCAAAAGAAGAAAATGCTGGTCACCAGCATTTTCTCCTTTTCCCACAATGTTTTCAAAAATTCCTTCGGGTTGTTAAAACTCATGATCGCGTGGTAAAGGGTTGACTATAATGGTGGGGGCGTGTAAGGCCTGGCCTCATAAACGAAAGTGTTGATATAAACAGGTGTATATCATCATAACCCTGGCAGCTACTATAAGCTCAACCCATTTCAAATATGTTTGTTTTAGCTTCTGTATTTGAAGGCTTTGGAAAGCATTGTGGGAAAAGGATAAGTTATTTGTAAACACATTTGGAAGCATTGTAGGAACTGGAGCGTTTGTTTGGAAAATCAGTTGAGAGCACTGTTTTCCGTGCTGCTGAAAGACGATATTTTTCTCACACTCATTTGCTTGTCCCTGTTTAATTACATGTATTTTCCAAGCTATTACTTCGTTTTTACGACCTTTAGGTGGACGGATTTTTGAAACGTGGAGGAAAAGGAGAAATGCTAGTAGCCTGCACTTTCTCCTTTTCCCATAATGTTTTCTACTCTTTCAAAGACAAATAAAAAAGAAAGAAAGAAATTAACAAATTGGCCATGCCCTGTGGAAAGGGAACTAAATGCATCTGCCAAAAGTATCGACCATGTCAGCCTGCGCAGTCCGCGCAGGCTGACATGGATGGAAACTTTTTGCTCTGAGTCAATTTTCTGAATGTCAAAAGACAATTCTATCTTAAGATTTAGTCGGTTGTAAGATTAATCAGATTTTATGGATCCATAATCATGTGATGGATTGATAGGTATAATTCACCACGGAGATGCATTAAACTCCCTTTTCACAGAGCTTGGCAAACAAAAAAAAAAAAAAAAAGAAACTTATGATTTGACTTCGGAAGAGTCTGAAATGTTGTGGACTAGTAAAGAATTAATTTGAAATAAGTTTGATGTTAATGTTGAGCTTAACAACACCAAACACCTCCAACAATACAACAGCCCAGTTTAACCCTTTTCCTGCTAAATAAGTGAAATGAAACTTTAATGTCAATAGTAAGAACCCAAACATTGCTATTTCAAGGTTATTCATTCATTTTTTTTTTTTCTTTTGGGGAGGGGGGGGGGCAAATATATCATTATCGGACAGTGTAGATCCAAGATCAGACTGCACGTTCTGTGCAGTCTGATCTTGATCTACACTGTCCGCAAAAGGTCCCCGAGTCGCACTTAGCAGCCTAAGGTTTAACCCTTAATTAAATGATTCCCATGTTTTTTGACACCGAGAAAGATAGCTTTTGAAAACAATGTGGGAAAGGAAGGAAATGCTGGTAGCCAGTATTTCCTTCTTCCCCCACTATGTTTTTTACACTATTAAATTTTATATAACTGCCATCATTTAAGCGACTCTGCAAATGCTTCGAATTTAGACAATTCGAAAATTTTGCCCCCTGACAGAGATTTCTTAGCAATTTCATAGCGGTGTTGGCCAGAATAGCATATACAGTATCAAACAGCGTGAATCAAAGATCAGACTTCGAGTTCTTTACATTCTCATCTTAATCTTTACCTTTTCGCACATAACGAGTATCTAAAGCTTTCCCGAGCCTGCTGAAAGGTTACGCTACCAATCTGACATTTCCGAGTTACTTTGTCTTATTAAATTTATCATATCTGAATGTCACAAACATTCTTTTTGACATTTCCCCTGTGAGTTACCTTTGTGTGTTAAATGAGTCATGCTGTGGGTGGCAAAAGGGGGCTTAATGCATTTCCGTGATGCCCACGAACTATCAAATAGCTATCGACGTGCAGAATAACGAGGTTCCACTGTATAATGTAATTTGTCATTCATATACATTATCTTGCTTCAAACCTATATCTAGTTGTTAAAGCAACAACTTTAAGGATGAATAAGATTTTTTTTTTTACTTTTTCCTCGATAATGTCTTTTCATTATCATTTCATAATCTTTTTCCCAGTATGTCTCCTTGATTATACAATAATATAACCAATAAATTTCAAAATTTACCAGATATTTCGTAAAGGTAGAGAGAGAGAGAGAGAGAGAGAGAGAGAGAGAGAGAGAGAAAGAGAGAGACAGAGAGAGAGAGAGAGAGAGAGCTGTGAGAGAGTGCGCGCGTAAAAATTGAAGTTGTCGATATTTGTATTATTTTGTATGACGAAAAACTTTTGTAGTTTAAGTCAATAAAATACTTACTTACTTACTTACGTGATGCATGATACCGAGCAAGTCATTGTATGATCAACGATTCAAGGTCCATTTTGTCTGTCAACCGACTGAAGTTTGAGGAACACTGGTCCTAAGACATACAGAAAATTGACCAGTGGCAAAAGATTTCGGCCCAGGTCAGCCTGCGCCGACAGCGCAGGCTGACCTGGGTCGATACTTTTTTGCAGATGCATTAAGCCCCCTTTTTACAGAACATGGCTCATGTGTTTGTGTAACACAGAGGGGAATCGTTTTATATAGGGCAAGCAACTCCCCACCCCCCTTCGAAAAGGAAAGAGAGAAAAGATGGGAGAAAGATAGGTTATGTATCGGCCGATCAAAATTGAAAGATAATGAACCATCAGTGATAATTGATGAATATCGTCTTTCAGGTGTTCAAAGTCAAAGCAACTACTAATGACAAATTAAATGACAAAAAATTATGACAATTGTGCTGGAAATAGGTAGAAAAGAGCGTAGAAAAAAGAATAAAAGGCTAGTTACTAGCATTTTCTCCATTTCCCACGATGTTTTCATAAGCCCTATTTATTCAGAGTCGTTTAAACATGGCTCTTTTCGTACAGTGTTAACCCTTAAGCTGCTAAGCGCGACTCACTGACCCTTTGCGGATAGTGTTGATCAAGATCAGACTGCACAAAATGTGTAGTCCGATCTTTGATCTACACTATCCGATATGGTGTTTTCTTTCCGGTGAAATCAACTTTGAAATCTCAATATTTGGGTTTTTCGTTTCATTTATTTAGCACTTTTAGGGTTAACACGTATCTGTCGGATTATCTACATGCAAAATGCACTCGTTTTTGCATGGTAACAATACAGCCGAGGTAAAAGCTTTTCAGCTTGCGTGTTATTATTTCCACTTGACATTATTTCAGTACTTTGCAGTACTATTTGCAGATGCGACTGCATGCAAACCAATAGTCTGGTACCCCGCCGTACTACAAGAGTACACCAAGCAAAGCGCAATAATGGCGGCCTCCGTTGGTAATATGCAGAGGAGACCGGATATTGTTATTTCACATGATCAGATCGGATCATAGCCTGAATTCAAACAGATTGCTTGCAAGAAAGTCACGGAAGTGAGTTTTTTCTACATTTCGTTCTTATTTAGCGAGAAAAACTACATATCAGAAATGCTTTAAGTATCCTAAATGTCAATGGACCTTTATAACGTCCGAAAACAGGGCTACTTTCAAAATGATTCACCATATCCCAACAGCACGTTTTAGACTCGGTAATGTATTTTTTGTTCAAAATTGATCTCATTTTATTAACTGATCAAACTGGATCACATGAAATTAGGGAAAACGGGGAAGCGTTTAAGGGTATACTTGAGGACACCTAGGAGGCCGCCATTACTGCGCTTTGCCTGACCCGATAACGTAGTGGTAGGGGCAGGTAATCCAGACTAGCAAACCAGTACTTGCTCTCATTAAATATAGGAGCGATGCTCTGACAAAAAGGGGGTTTAATGCATCGCTGTGATGCATTATACCTAACAAGTCATGACTTAATTATGGATCCACTTTGTCTGACAACTAACTGAATTATGAGGTAGAACGGTCCTTGAACACGCGGAAAATTTACCAAAAGCAAAACGTTGATATCGGTCAGCCTGCGCGGGCTGTCCTGGGCGACCTGTGCCGATACTTTTTGTAGATGCATTAACCCTTAAGCTGCTAATCGCGACCCACTGACCGTTTGCGGACAATGTAGATCAAGATCAGACTGCACAGAACGTGCAGTCTGATCTTTGATCTACATTGTCCGATACGGTGTTTTCTTTCCGGTGAAATCAACTTTGAAACCGCAATGTTTTGGCTTTTAGTATTGAGTAGAAATTTGTGTTTCATTTATTCAGCTGCTTAACTGTTAACAACAAGTGTTCACATAACATGGCTCACATATGTCTGTCTAATACTTGTAGATGCTAGTATAAGATTTTATTTTTGTCCATTATTTTATCCATGAACCCTTTAACTCTTTACCAAACGACAAAATTCTAGACCGGTCCAAATTGAAAGCATCTGCAGACGACAAATCAAATGTGGCTCAAAAATTGAATATCGTTTTGGGAAGGGTAGAAAACAATGTAGGAAAAGGAGAAAATGCTGGTTACCAGCATTTTCTCCTTTTCCCACAATGTTTTCAAAAGGCTTTTTCTTCAGGGTCGTTAAAAGTCGGGATTGTGTGGTAAAGGGTTAAGTGCCACAGGCGAGAACATAGGCTTTTGTGCGCAGCATATATCAAGATCAGACTGCATAGAACTTGCGGTCTGATCTTGGATCTACATATTTACCGTCTGCTTGTTTAGTCAAGTGTGTCAGATAAAAAATCTAAGTTTCAGTGGATAATACTTTCATTCGTCGAAAGTGGTCATGATTATATATATGACGACAAAAGAAGTACTTGATGTTGATATTTGTGACACAGTTATGTCCCTTTTTCGACTTGGAATTTTAGGCAACTTGTGTTGTACGTGGCAGAGTTCGGGCCTCACTGGAACCACTGGATTGTTTTGTTGGAGTACCCTTTGACAACACACTCTAGTACTGGTGAAACCCAGGGCATGAATGAATACGTGCGCTTTCGTCGTGATATGACTGAAATAATGTTGAAAGCATCGTTAAACACCTTTCAACCCTTTACCAAACAATTCCGTGTTTTAACGACCTTAAAGAATAAAGCTTTTGAAAACATTGTGGGAACAGCAGAAAATACTGGTAACCAATATTTGTGCCTTTTCCCACATTGTTTTTTTCCCTGTCACTAAACTTAAGTGCATTTGTACTACTTAGTAATTTTTGCAGAGCCTTTAATTTTGGAAGAGTTAAAAATTTCTCGTTTGAGAAAGGGTCAGTCAATCGACCGTTTGATCGACCGACCCCCAACCAACTAACCAACCAACCAACCAACCAACAAACCAACAAATCAATCAGCAACTGGAACCGTTCATTGTCATCGGCTTTGGGCGCTCCCTTTTTTTTTTTGCTTTTGTGATACTCGTATTTTTCGTCATCATCGTGTGCCTGTATAATTGCTGCAATCGTCAGACAGTCTGGTCGTCCGTTATTTCATTATCTAACAGTATAACCTTCGCAGGATTATCTCTGTTGAGCTCCTCTAACGACAGCAAAAAAAACACTACTACCAAGAAACTGATGCTTTTTACACGTTTTTTTAAACCTTTTACCGGACAATACCGCCTTTTGACGCCCCTGGGGAAGAAGCCTTTTGAAAACATTGTGAGAAAAGGAGAAAATGCTGGTAACCAGCATTTTCTCCTTTTCCCACATTGTTTTCCATCCTATCAAAAAAAAAAAAAAAAAAAAAAAAATTAGAGCATTTGAGCCACACTGAAATTGTCGTCTGCAAATGCTTTTGATTTGGACAAGGCTAAAATATTGTCGCCTGGTAAAGGGTTAAGGTGAGTCACGCTCTGTTAAAAGGGGATTTAATGCACCTGCAAAAAGTATCTTTACATGTCAGCCAGCGAAGTCCGCACAGGTTGACCTAGGTCATTACTTTTTGATATCGGTCAGTCGCTCTTTATACAAAATGATTCTTCCAAGCCCCCCTAGCTCAGTCGGTAGCGTACAGGACTTGAGAACAGGAGGTCGCTGGTTCGATCCCCGGCTTGGCTAATTTCTTTCCGAGGATTGATGATAGTCATTGCCACAGGATTCATTCCCCTCTCACCGCTGACCATTGTTTCGACCATGGTTATGTGGGAGAGCAGCCAGTGGCTTTGAAAGAATATTGTGCGGAGTACTGGTAAAAGAAACTCCAGGAAAGCATGGATAGGTGCACTGGCCGCCGCGATATAACTGAAATAATGTTGAAAACGGCGTTAAACACCATACAATCAATCAAAATGAATCTTGCGGATCCAGAATTATGTGATGACTTCCTGGATATTGTGCATCACGGAGATGCACTAAAGCTCCTTTTGCCAAAGTGCCGCTTTTATGATATTTCGGTAATAAGTACACTCAGTACCGGCAAAATGGCAAACTATTACACTTTACCCGCCTAGAGCTTCTGACTGTCGACTATATCTGTGCATAGGCCACTGAAACTCCATTGGTCTATTGTTACCGGACAACGAAATTTTCCTTATCGGACACCGTTACTATAAATAGCACATTGGCAACTGCCTCTATATTGTATATAATAAGACCTTGTCTTATTTATATACAACATAGAGGTTGTCGCCAATGTGCTGTTTATAGTAACGATGTAAATGAAAATTTGAGTATTCCCTGATATACAGACGATGCACCAATTGGCAAGTATTCGATGATCAACCAAGAAAAATGTTAGTGCTCCGTAACAGACCAGTGGAGCTTCAGAGGCCTGTGATCTGTGCCACTTACGGGATTTCACCTTCACAGCCTCCCCCCTTACTCCGGTAAAAAGTACCCCCCTTTTTTTTTTCTTCGAACTCATTTTTTACCATCAGATGGTCAACTTTCTTTGGCTACAATAAAATACTAGTAGTAAGGCCGAAAGATACTTGTAGCATGCTCTAACAAAAGGGGGCTTAATGCGCCTGCAAAAAGTATCGACCCAGGTCAGCGTGCGCAGTCCGCATAGGCTGACCTGGGCCGAAGCTTTTTGGTATTGGTCAATTTTCTGCATATCAAAGGATCATTGTACTTCATGATTCAGACTGTTGTTGTACAAAATTAATTTTATTGATCCATAGTTATATGTATGTGATGACTTGCTTTGTATGATGCATCACGGAGATGCATTAAGCCCCCTTTTGCCAGAGCATGGCTTACTTCTTTTAAGTCATAGCTTTGAACGAAGTGGTAGGCGAGTTAAATCCAACATCAGCCTGTACACTTTCTTTACACTGCCTTCTTTTGGAACTCAATTCATTATTTTGATTACGCAAGTTTATCTCGAAAGTTTTATATTGCTTTTTGTTACCCCCGCTTTCGTTGGGAAAGCTTGGGGATGTTTTGGAATCAAATTATCTGTCTGTTTGTTTGTCCCTTTATACTGTCCTCATCTAATTTTCTCTCCATATTTCGCAATTCAATTCTTCTTTCGTCCTTCGTTTAGTTAACGTCTGTAAAGTTCGAAACGATCGCAAAAATTTACGGGTAAAAATTTCGCCGACATATTGTTTATGATGTTTTCAACGGGGAAACCGATTATCACCTATCATCCACTTTTCCACTTATGCTGCTAACGATTTTTTGAGTACCTGTTTCCTTCGTGCGTTTTACCCCTTTCGAAACAATAACTGATTTTACCCTTAAACTGCTAAATAAATGAAATGAAACCTTCAAGCCGATAGTAAAAACCAAAATGTTGCACTTTCAAAGTTATTGTATGGGTGAAAAGTATCTCTTTATCGGACAGTGTAGATCTAAGATCAGACTGTGCGTTCTGTGCAGTCTGATCTTGATCTGCACTGTCTGCAAAAGGTCAGTGAGTCGCGCTTAGCAGCCTATGGGTTACACGATCCTGAGATATACATGTAAGGCTTTAGAAAATATAATGGGAAAATGAAAATTATTTAGTCCTTTTCCAAGAATCTTTTCTACCCTTTTAATTGTGTGTTTGTTTGTATTGTGCTTAACTCTGTTTTCAATATTATTTCAGCTATGTCGCGGCGGCCAGTGCACCTATCCATGCTTTCCTTGGGTTTACTTTACCAGTATTTTGCACAATATTCTTCCCAAGCCACTGGCCCCTTTCCAACATAACTATCGTCTAAACAACGATCAGCAGTGAGAGAGAAGTGAATTCCGTAGCATGGAATATCATCAGTCCTCGGAAAGAAATTGGCCGAGCTGGGAGTTCGTACCCTGGGTCCGTATTCACCAACCATTCTTAAAAACGTTCTTAGTCTTAGTCTCCAGAATTTTCTACATTTGAAAGTAACACAACTTCTGACTGGCTAAACCATTTGGTTTATCCAATTAGAAGTTGTGTTACTTTCAAAACTTGAAGATCTTGGAGAATAAGACTGAGAGTATTCTCAAGAATGGTTGGTGAATATGGACCCTGGTCTCAAGTCTACCCGTTCAGTGGTGAGTCCTATCATTCTAAACAATTTTTGAGCCATGCTCGGTGAAAACGGGGCTTAATGCATCTGCGAAAAGTATCGACCCAGGTCAGCCTGCGGTATCATGCATCACGGAGATGCAATAAGCCCCCTTGTCACAGAGCATGGCTCATTTTATTTGTTGCGGCAAATGCTTTGTATTTAGACAAGTCCAAAAATTTGCAGGTTTGTAAAGTGTTGAGACATTGTCCCTTGATGGAGACTTGTTTTTCGTAATACAGAAGACTAACTTTTGAAACCATTGTTGCAAAAAGAGAAATTGTTCTTATGAGCAGTTTCTCCTAGTGCCACAATATTTTCGTATAATGTCATACCTAAGACTTATAGCGCGTTTCATTGTTCATATTTCAAAATGATGCAGAGTCACTTTCTGCGAATATGTTTCAAATGTGATACGTAAAAAAGAAGAGAGATTTAGGTAATAAATAATACCGTTTAACGCTTTACTAAACGGCCCTAGGTTTTAACGACCCCGAGAAAAAGCCTCATGAAAAATAAAATGTTTCGAAGAAGGAAAAAATAAGGTAACCAGCATGTTCTCCTTTTCGCGCTATGTTTTCAATCTTTATTACAGAACTTAGGCCTATTTGTTTCAGTCTTTCTTTTCGGTTAGTCTTTGCAGATGCCTTAAATTTGCCGTTTGGAAAAATGCTAAATATCGCTAGTATTGTTATAAGGATATTGGTCTCCGTTTGTTTCCGTTCCGGGATAAAGATTGATTTTTTTTTTGTCGCTTTCAACGTTATTTTAGTCATATCGAGGTGACAGCTCACATATACATGTATGTCTTTGATTTCACCAGTACTAGGCTAGGGCTCTTCAAAGTGTCTTGCCCAAATGATACTACCACGAAAAATATCTTTTTCTTTCTACAACCCAGTGTAAGAGAATAAAATGAACAGACAGACAGATTGACGGACGAACAGACGTACGTGCGGAGGGACCGACGTACGGACGTTCGGACGCTATTCTATTCTTTCCGATTCGATTCGGACTCATTCTCTTCGATTTGATGCACTGTTTTATTTGCTAATTGGTTGGTTGATTGATTGATTGATTAACTAGTTGGTTTGTCGGTTGATATATTCTAGTAACTTTATGATAATTGGACAAGGGGAAAAAAACTGTTTTTGACTCGATGTTTTTGTTTTTGTTTTCACTATGTTGCCCTCGGGTATGTTGTTTTCGAGATAACCGCCAACACAATTCTACGATTCAACCTGCTGAAGACTTTCTTCTTTCTTTTAGCAACAGACTTCCTTTAAAACATTGCGGTAAAAGAAGAAATTGCTCGTTATGAGCAATTTCTCCTTTTGCCACAATGTTATCGCATATATTTTGAATTATTAGCCTACGTTAATTCTCTGTGATCAAGGACGTTTGCAAATTTGTTGTCGGGGGTTAAGGGTTAACCCTTAACCACGCAACAAAGTTTTAGACTTGACCAAATTGAAAGCATTCGAAGATTACATGTAGTTCAATGTTGATTTATGTCTTTGCCAGGATAAAAAAAACATTTTGGGGAAAAAGGAGAAAACGCTGGTTAACAGCATTTTCTCCTCTTCCAACAGTGTTTTTAAAAGCCCGTCCTTCTTCAGGGTCGTTACAACTCGGGACTGTGTACTAACGGGTTACAGGAAATTGCTCTGTCTTTTGTCTCTGCCAATTATCGGTAAAATGTGTCCAAGTGGAAACCTTTCCTGGCTCCTGGCTACGATATCGAGACATTTAATTCCAAGATTTGTTTTCTTCAAAATGTCTACATTGACAGTTAGCTGGACCATCCTCTGTTGAATTAATCCTTATCCTGCTTTTAAGTGAAATGAAATTTTTCAACCGTAGAAGAAAAAGTCTGAATAATGCTATTTCAAGCTTATTGTTAGGAAAAAATATCTCCTTATCGGACAGTGTAGATCCAAGATCAGACTGCACGTTCTGTGCAGTCTGATCTTGATCTACACTGTCCGTAAAAGGTCAGTGAGTCGCGCTTAGCAGCCTAAGGGTTAAGTGACCCGTCGGTCATTTAACCTCATATCAAATGATCGTTGGTATTTACTTCTCCGAGGCAGAAGGTTTTTGGAAACATCTTCGGAAAAAAAGGAGAAATTTCTGGGTCCGTATTCACAAACCGTTCTTAGTAGTATTCTTAGTCTAATTCTCAAGAATTTTTTAAGATTTAAATGTAACATAATTTCTGATTGGCTAAACCAAAAGGTTTAAGCCAATCAAAATTTTAGTTACTTCCTACATTCGGAAAAAAATCCAGAAAAGCAGTGAGCACGCCATTTAGACTGGTTGAATATACAGTCCACTGAAACTTCTAAAGATTTTTACAGACTTGACTAACCTAGCGGAAGGTAAAGATCCAAGATCACACCCGCACGTTCTGCGCAATATCTGTGCCGTTCACAAAACCTTTTGTTTTCGCTTATGAAGCGGAAAGAGTTAAAGGTTTCTGTATGACATTAAATTGGATCATCCTCAAGAGTGAATTAAATGATCTGTCGGTCATCTCAGACAAAATTTTCGTAAACAAAAGTACCTACATAAACTAGTAAAAATAGCTACATAACGGGAGTGCCATTTTTTTTTTTGGGGGGGGGGGGGCGCCGAAACAGTCAATGAGTAAAAGCTTTTCTTACCACTTTTTTTTTCAGGCAATGAGTGACAGCCGACAAATAAAAGAATGACCCTATCTGCCTCAGCTGTAAATCTCTACTTATGTATTTCTATATTTAACCGGTAAGTTCACAATTTCTATCTTGCTCTCTCTCGCCTTCGCTCCTCTCTCTCTCTCTCTCTCTCCTCTCGTTCCATCTCTGCCTGTCTGTCTGTCTGTCGCTCTTGAGGGTTTCGATCAGGTCTCATGATGTTTCTAGCTGTTCCTGTAAATTGTTTTTAATCATGACCGGAACATTTTCAAAAATTCTCTGCCACTGTTACAAAGATGTCGTCTATGGTGCCGATTCGGTAACATCTTGTTGAAGTTTTGCAGTAGATCTTGTCTATACAAATAAGTTTAAGATACAGTGAATTTGACCGAATTCTAGGCCCGCATTCACCAACCATTCTTAAGAATATTCTTCGCTTTATTCTCAAGAATTTTCTCAATTTGAAAGTAAAACATCTTCCGATTGGCTAACCAGAAGTTGCGTTACTTCTTAAATCTAGAATACGACTAAGAATGACATTAAGATTAATTGGGGAAATCGGACCCATGTTTCATTCAGTCTAAAATATCAACTTTCCTACGAATCATTATCACGTAACATTATACTATTGCTCACGTGACTTTTTACTGACACGGATGGAACAAAAAAAAAATATACACACGTATATCAAGTGCCACACCCAGTACGGCAGCTATGTGATCGTCGATTTAGTAACAGAATCTTGTTCCATCTGCCGCTGTCATACATACAATACTGCTCTTTGCAATATACATTATAAGCTCGTTTCCAGCGTATGAACTCTTCACTGCAAATTTCGCCTTGGACATCTTTTGCTGATGGTGTAGATCAAAACGCGCAGTCTGATCTTGGATCTACACCATCCACTACCTGATACTAATCTTTGACCAAAATCAGCTACAAAAGCAACGAAAACATACTTTTAGACCTCGAGAAGTGTCGTGCCTATTTATATGGCTGCGAAAGAGTTCAAAGATAAAAAAAAAAAATCCTACTAGACCAAAAAAATAATGTAGTAAAAGGAGTAGGAAACAGAGTCAGATCCTTTTTCTAGGCGACCATCCATGTGAACAAACGACCCTGACCGCTAATGACATGGTTGCTTTTGCAATTTTAAAAGTCATATTCGGCACTTAAAATGATTGTTTGCAAAATACAGGAGCCAGCTTGAAATATTTGACCACTGACTAATGGTTTTATTTTTTCCTTTCTTACCAGAGGGTTTGTTTGTATTGGAGTTTAACATCATTTTAACAGCTTAGGTCATATCACGGCGGTCAGTGCACATACGCATGTGTTTCCTGGTTTTCTCACAAAAGTAATGACACAAGAAAATATTGATGCTGAACATCAATGGCGCCGCAAACTAGTTGTTTCTGTAACAGGGCACAATGTATTGGGTTATTTCCTAATACGCATCTCTTGCACAATCTTCGTAGAGGTCCAAGTGGTGATACTGTATTTAAACTCTGGGCCATCTGGTTTTTGACAAGATTTTTAAATTTCATATCATTGAAGGCTATTTGCAAACTTCTTATCCATGGACTGGGCCATTTCTTTATCCACAGGACATCATTTGGACACAATTGGTAGATAGAAATGTTAGAGCTGTTGCCTTTCTGATATTTGATAGAAGATTTTGAAAAGTGTGCAACAAATATGGCGATGCGCAAATTTGTGACATCTGGGTGGAGGGGAGCATATGGCAACTTTTGACCCGAAGGCCACCATTTGAACATACTAGTACTTGGTAGAGGTCATTGTAGCGATACTACACATGAAATATCAAAACTCTCGACCGTCTGATTTTGAACAGGAAGATTTTACATTAACGAAAGAAAAGTCTGTTATCGGATTGTGCTAAATCTGACACTCCAACACATATGTCTGGTATCATACAACCCCTCTTTATTATAGATATAATAAAGACTTGAATGAAGTCCTTATATCTATATAGACTAGAGGGGTTGTATGATACCAGTCATGTTAGGCGCTCCAACATTGATTTACAGATGTTTCGGTAACAGACGAATTCGGTAAATTGGACTTATAGAATAAATTGATTGGATGTTTCGGTAACAAGGCAGTAATATAGTGCCGTGACGTTTTTCACACCCATGGCTTCTGTTTGTGCAAACGTTTTTTTCTTTTAATTTGCAATTCTCACTCGTTTTCTGACGTAAATATATTTGTTGTTCTTTCCATGCTGTATAAATAAATACCTGAAATTAGTAAATTTTGATCACCATATCTTATTTTCGTTTTTCACCCATAGCTGATTCATGTAATGAATAATATACGATCCCTGATAAAAACCCAGCCCTAAGCTTGTAGCCGTATTACTTAATCGTCCTACGGATAACAGACTCCAACTTTAAGCCAATCCTCAAGTTTTTTAAAAATGTTTTATTAAAAATGACGCTATTCTTGTCAACGTTTTCTGTGTGAAAAATAATTTCTTCCGGAAACAAATTGGTCAACTTCCAAACCAGCCATTTACCCTCAGAACACCTTTCACTCTTGTTGCCCTTGCGACCGATTCAGACAAAGATCAAACTGCAAAGCAAAAAAAAAACAAAAAAAAAACAGAGTCTGATCGTTGGTTTACGCTGCCAGCTTTTCTAAGACATTATGAGGAAGGACAACTTTGCTTTGAAATAGCTAATATTAGACCAGGGATCGAATATATATATTGTTCTGTTTCTAAAATGAAAATAGCCTTTACTTTTTTCGATGCTCTAAGGGTTAAAATTATGGATAATTGACGTGAATTCAGAAATAAAGATAATGCATTTGAAACATTGTGGCAAATGAAGAGAGGGAGTGAGAGAGAGAGAGAGAGGCCTTGACAATAATGCTTTCGTGCATACTTCTTGCAGTGGCGTCGCGTCGGGGGCGGCAAGGGCGGCGATCGCCGCCCCAATATTTCCACAAAAAAAAGGCGTAGTTCGTACAATGAAAATGTAAGAATTCTGACATTCCGTTTAAGAACTTGCAATTTTAATGGAGCGGCGAAACCGGCGGATATCTGTAATCGGTTTCTAAGGCGACCGTGACATGTATACCTACTCTCCCTTTGTGTCGATTAAGTGTGAAAGTGTGACAATGCGACTACTTAGGCAATACACAGTATAGAACACCTTCAAACAAAGAAACTTTGACCAATTAATCAGCCATTAAAAACTTAATTAAGAGTTTAAGTGTGTGGTTTATAAGAATATACACTATATACAACAGCCGCAAACTGAGAACCTTTGATTGAATAATTAATTAGCCGTAAAAGGCTTAATCAAGAATTAAAATGTGTGTTTTAAAGCAATGAAAAAAGGCAGCAGGTTTGATATGAAATAATTACTTGTACCCAAAAACGTGCAAAATCCTTAAACAAAATTTCTTCTTCATTCCTCTACGTATCCTCTATAAATATGACTGAACCTAATTAGCCCCGTGACTTTAAGTTCCATAAGCGTTCATTTGGAAAGAAATCTCCAGAACTACGATCATTCCACGCACAATGGTTTAAACAGTTCTCGAGGCTCCATTACAACAAGGTACATATGTACAAAAGCAAACTACAAACCCCTGTTTCCCGAATCTTAAAAACATTCTTGGAAAAGGAGAAAAGGGCTTGCGACTAGCATGTTTTCCATTCACAGAATAATTTAATAATATTGCAGATCAATCATGTATAAATGGACTAAATGCCAAAAATCTAAGACAAAATCAACATTAAAAAAAGCTCCCAGCAAGTTTTGAAGTCCAGGAAATGGCGGCATTTCCCTGACAGACTTTAAAATTTTCTTAGGCAGTGGGAGGGGATACCCCTCCCACACCCACCCGTCCTTCGCCGCCCCAATGTGCAAAACCACGCGACGCGCCTGTCTTGTGATTTTGACCATGAACATTTGTGCCCATCTAAAAGATATCTGTTCTGTATTGTTCCTCTCCATTTTCCACACAGTTTTCAAATCTGGTCTGGTGCACAAAAATCGGCGTCTGCTGGTTTTAAAGTGCGTTTATCAATACAACACTGCATAAAAAAATCATATGCGTACTATTTGAGAGCGAAGGGAGTACTGTATATTGTATATAGACGCGTTTACAGCCTGTTTTCACACCTCCCATTGCCAACAAGATAAAGAAGTTTCCCGTAGATCTTAAAGATTAACCCCGGTTTATGAAAACCTGAAACACCAATGGACAAGAAGAAACTCGCAGATCAGACTGCATGTAAAAGTTATGGGGATTGGGCATGTTTAGATCACACACTGCTCGTGCAGTTTGAAAAAAGTATTTGTCAAAAAAAAGTATTTGCTACTATCTATCTCTCGCGCTCACTTTCTTCTTTTGCCACAATATTTTTACCTGTATTACCTGTGTTTCTGAACTAAATTTAACTATCCATAATTTTAAATCTAAGAGCGTCGAATAAACCCAACGGTCATTTTCATTCTAGATATAAAACCTATTTTTAGCAGTGTCAAGGTTTTCTTGTTCAGAATGTCTTGCAAAATTGACAAATGAAGATCAAAGATCAAACTCCGTGTTTGGTGTACTCTGATCTCGATCTGCACCGGCCGCAATGGCAACAACAGTAATGACAGACGCTCTAAGGGTTAATGGCTGGTTTGGAAGTCTTTCAGTAAGAAAATATTTTCACATTGAAAGGATCATAAAGCATTGATTTAAAAGGAGATACAACGTGTTTCAAGTTTAGGATTGGGTGTTGTTATTCGTTACCTCAACTTTGATTCGGGTATCATTTTACGTACAGCATGACAGTAGAAACATAACAAAAATATTATGTCTTAAAGTGTGTGGAAGAAAAAAGAGAAACAATGAACGAATCAGAACCAAGACTTTATTTGGTGTGAAAAACGTCACGGTGCATTACCACTATATAATTACCTTGTTACCGAAACATCCAATCGATTTACTCTATAAATCCAATTTACCGAACTCGTCTGTTACCGAAACATCTCTCACCCCCCCCAACATTGACCTAGTTACAGTTAGCTGGTCTTAAAAACACGATCGCGAAAGGAAAACAATATTTCTACAATCCATACAATACTAGAACAAAAATATAAGTGGGGTCACAAGTACCACATAGGGTGCTCTAGGGTCAAAGAGCTTGAAAATGCCTCTTAACCTTTTCCAGCGTAAGATATTTAAAATGGTGGCTTCGAAAATTTGTGACAGATAATTTTTGATCACGTGAGTTATTATTCGAAATGCATTTTTTATTTTTCGAAAAGAAACTGTTGATATGTCTACGATCCGTGTTTTTATCCATCTAACAATGAAAGTGCAATATACAAAAAAAAAAACCCAAAAATCCCCACAAATAAATAAAAAAGTTATTATGGACCCCGATCTGGTAATCAAAGTACAGTAGATATAGGTGGATGTTAAAACAAAGCATGGAACCAGTTCAATATGGCTGCCTCCATAGGCACTTAACAAAACCGAATAAAAATATAGTGCCGCCGCTCATGCGGCGCCACAACAACATTCTTTTAAAGCCACTGACTTCTTTTCTCACATACATTAGAGGTGATAGACGAAAAAATGCCGAAAAGTAAGTTTGCCTTTACCGGGTCTCGAAACCACAACCACTAGGTCACGAGTCAGGTACGCTAACTACTGAGCTACCCGGCCGGGCCTTACAAGAGGGATGTCGCTATAGTTGGAAAAGGAGGGTTACTTGATACAAGCCAACATTGTATATCGATATTGTCCAAAATCTTGGCTATGTATAACTGTATAGATCTAGAGAAATGGTGATGATAATATAATATAAATGTAATTAAAAAAAAAAAAAGTTTATACTATTCCAAAAAAAAGGGGGGCAGGCAGACAGGACGCTCATCTTTTTATATGAGCCATGGTTCAGAAGAACGGGCTTTAATGCATCTCCGTGATGCATGATGCCAAGCAAGTCACCACATTATTATGAATACATAAAATCCATTTTGTCTAAATACCAACTGAATCCCGAGGTCAAATGGTCCATTGACACGCAGAGAATTTATCAAAAGCAAAATAGTTTTGATCCCGGTCAGCTATCGCGGACTGGACAGGCTGACCTGGGTTGATACTTTTTGCAGATGCGTTAAACCCCTTTTTCACAGAGCATGGCTCATATATTTTCTTTGTCTCACCTATCTCACGCCATGATTATAGCTAGTAATGTACGTTTCGCGTGTAGGCTTCGCTAGTGACGCCAGTGTCACACTTGGGACAAACGGCTGTATGAGAGTCTCTGTCACCCTTTATTTATATGCTGTACTTGAGTCCTCCCACGCTTAGAAATGAACTCTTTACCAAACGACATAATTTTAGAACTGTCCAAATTCAAAGCACTTGCAGACGACAAATTAAAAGTCACTCGAATTGAAATTTGTTTTGAGAAGGTTAGAAACCATTGTTGGAAAAGGAGAAAATGCTGGTTACGGGCATTTCCTCCTTTTTTTTCCTCAGTGTTTTCTAATATTTCTTTCTCAGAGTCGTTAAAAGTCGGGATCGTGTGGTAAAGAGTTGAATGAAACATTGGCAAAACCTAGCACGGAAGATACAATCGCACAGGAAAATACCTCTTCCAGTCTGAACTCCTTCTTCGTACGGTGTAGTCTGACTTCTCCACGAGAAACGTGTCCCTGGGTGTCTACAAGGCGGAAAACCCCCTTTTTTGTCCTGACAAGATGTAGACATATTTTCTTCTGAATGGCGGTCAAAACCTTATTTTTTTCTGACAAGGAGAAATAAAACACTACCTCGTTTTCTGCAAGGCGGAAAGGCCTTTTTTGTCTTGACTTGATGTATAAAGGCTTGTTCTCTGTATGGCGGACAGTCTTTTTTGTCCTGACACGGGGAGGGGTGCGGGTTGAACCACTGCCTTGTATTTTTTGTAAGACGCACAAACCTTCACAATATCTTGATGATGTTGACGAAAGCCCAACCCCTTTTTTTTCACGGCGGAAATAACCATTTCCGTCGTTTTAGCAATGTGAACAAAATAAAACTTGTCATCGGCTGCGTTGACAAAACCACTCCCGTTGCGTTGGCTGCGCTTGTCTTATTATTCGAAGACTGACCTGTCTGCTAAGACGCATCACTATCCTTTACAGGATAAATATTAATGCGCAGTGCGTAAAATAAAAATTCTGCCCCTAAAAAGTAGCATCCGTAAAACGGCTATAAATAACACATCTGTGGAAAAATCAAGACTTTTTTTCCATCTCCAAAATTCTTAAAAACATAATGATAGTGATAATAGTAACCGGAAAAACATAGTTTAACAAAAAAGATACAATAATTTGTGTATACAGTCTCTAAATATGGATATGGGAAAAACCGGTATTTGTGCAGGGTTTCCAGAGACCTTAACAACAACAAAATAATTATGTTCCTACCATGGTGGGCTTATACCGGGGCTATTTTCTAGGCCTATAGGGGCTGTGTTTATAAATTACTTGTGCGTATAGGGTTACATCCTAGCAGACAATAGCTGGATGAATCATACCAGTTACCGTTGTTTGAATTAAAGTATCTTTTATACTGAAATTTGCAGCACCGATTGCCATCTTGAAAGTGTCCGTTTCTGTCCAAATCAGATACATGTAGGTATGTATTTAAAAAATGCCACCTAGCGGAAGATAAAGCTCCTGTTGATTTTACATGACACATGGCGGACAAATTCTCTTTCTGGACGAGTTTTAATCGACTATGTCAAAAAGGTGGAAAGTGTTCTGAAAGGCTTGCCACTAAAAAATGTTTTTTTTTATTCGAGGGTGGATAGTATCCTGCTGATGCCATAATAAAGTGCGAGTACAGTGTATATGTTCGGCATCTCCGTGATGCATTATACCTATGAAACAATCACATAATTATGAATCCATAATAGCATGTTTTTTCTAATAACCGACCGAATCATGAGGTAGAATGGTCCTTCAACACACTAAAAGTTGACCAATAGCGAAAGGTTTCAGCCAAGGTCAGCCTGCCCGGACTGCACAGCCTGACCTAAGCCGATACTGTCGCTGATGCACCAAGCCCCGCTTTCACCTAGCATGGCTGATATGTTTCAGTAAAAGTTGTTTAAAAAGGTGTTGTACAGCTTGAAAAGGTTCATTAGTTTTCAAAGGTGGCACAGTAAGGTCAGATTACGCGAAAGTGTTGGTTGCATTTCACAAGATTTTGGTGAAGGAATTCAATGACCTGTAACTTCTAAAAGTTTACTTTTCTTTGTGATAATATCTTTTATCATCCACTGGTTCATCGTTACTTCCTATTTAATTCTTTACTGGGTAAGTCCTTGTTTTAAACCCTTAAGGAAGAGGTTTCTGAAAATATTGTAAGAAAAGTAGAAATGCAGGTAAAAAGCGTTTTCTCCTTTACCCACAATGTTGTTTACTCTTTTGGAATTTCTCATTAATTGACCAACAATCATTTCGTCTGCGAATGCTTTAACTCTTTACCAAACGACAAAATGTTGGACTGGACCAAATTGAAAGCATTTGCAGACGACAAGTCAAATGTTGCTAAAATGGTGATTTCTGTTTTTGTTAGGGTAGAAAACATTGTGGGAAAAGGAGAAAATGCTGGTTACCAGCATTTTCTCCTTTTCCCACAATGTTTTCAAATGCCTTCTCTGTCAGGGTCGTTAAAAGTCGGGATTGTGTGGTAAAGGGTTAATCCTTTACCAAACAATCCCGAGTTTTAACAGTCCTGAGAAAGAAGCATTTTGAAAACATTGTGAGAAAAGGAGAAATGCTGGTAACCAGCTGGTAACCAGTAATGTTTTCTAACCTTTCATTGCCAAATGTCATCAACTGAGCCCCATGAAACTTTTTGTCTGCAACAGATTTGACTTTAGAAAGTCTAAAATTTTGTAGTCTGTAAAGATTTGATACTATCAGAAAAGCAAGGTCAGGCTTTGCTTAACGTTCAATTGATATATATATATGGGCCATGCTCTGTGAAAAGAGTGGGGTGCTTAACGCATTTGCAAAAAGTATCGACCATGTCAGCCTGCGCATTCCGCGCAGGCTGACGTTGGCCGAAACCTTTGCTATCTTTAAATTTTCTCCTCGTCAAGGGACCATTCTACCTCATGATTCAGTTGGTTGTTAGACAAAATGGATTTTATGGATCCATAGGCATATGATGAGATGCTTGGTATAACGATGCATCATTGAAATGCATTAATCCCCCTTTTGCCAAAGCATTGCTCATATAGATTTTTTTTTTTTTCCTTTTTCGAAATCAGATTTCTTTAAAGGTAAATCACATTCATTTTCGTTTCGAACTTCTAATTCAAATCTACGTCATTTTAGTTAGACTAAAATAAACTTTGATTTCAATATTAATTACTGTAACTCTTCGGAAACGAAATAAAACGATTACCTATATCATTGCATTAGACTTAGGATCGTGATGGATTTTAAAACGGTTTACACTTAACCCTTAGGCTGCTTATCGCTACCCACCGACCTTTTGCGGACAGCGTAGATCAAGATCAGACTGCACAGAACGTGCAGTCTGATCTTTGATCTACACTGTCCGATAAGGAGATATCTTTCCTCAAAAAATACCTTTGAAACAAGAAAGTGATTGGCTTCTACTATCTACTATAAAGTTTCATTTCTTTTATTCAGCAGGATAAGGGTTAAGTATTTGTCAAATAATCCATTTATCGCTAATACAGGCCCTGCAGTGAGTTCTTGTGATTTTAGGAATCTGTTTGATTTATCACTGGTGTACACACTGCAGATCGGTTTTTTGCCCAGCCGTATCGCTGTGGTATCTTGCAAAGGTTCTTGCAAAAGGGGGTTAAAGGCATTTCCGTGGTGCATCATACCGAGCAAATCATCACATAATTATTGATCCATGAAATCCACTTTGTCTAAAATCCAAATGAATCATGAGGTACAGTGCACCTTTGACACTGTCCAAAAAAAACCAAACAAACAAACAAACAAACAAATTGACTGAGGTCAGCCTGCGCGGACTGTGCAGGCTGACCTGGGTCGATACGTTTTGCAGATGCATTAAGACCCCTTTTCACAGAGCATGGCTCATAAGCTTTTGTTTGATTGCTGCTCTAAAACGCTGTCAACAAAATATCAAGTCATATCACTTGTTAGATTAAACGGAATATTCTATTCAATAATAATAATATAAAAAAAAAGTGCAATCTCAAATTTCCTTTTACCCGAAAAATCTCATCGGTTCTTACAGTGTAGATTAAAGATCAGACTGCATCTTCTATGCAGCCTGATCTTGATCTACACTATCCGCAAAGGCGCATTGAGCCGTGCCCAACAGCATTGGCGTTAATTTAAGCCGTACTGAATCAATTAGTAATTTCTAGAGCATAGATCGTTGCATTTATTAGTATTTTTAGCTTAGAGGTATTAAAGTTAAAATACCGCTCATTTTCAGATGACATATTGACAAGATACATGCAAGGGATCCTACCATATTTTTTTTTGACGTACGCAAAATTGACAGGAGAAAATTACTGTCATTTTATAGATTTGACATTCAGATTCGTTGCCCTGGAAACGGTATATATCTGTTAGCTACTTCATTGTAAAGCTCACAAATCTTGTAAACAAGCGGACATATTTATTTAATCTTGTACCCCCATGGCACGTTCACTCATCCTGTCTTCATGTGCCATTTTTCCATCAAAGAGGCTTTAACTTACATGTATGTAAGTAGTTTATTTTGCTTTTTTTGTTTATTATTATTATCATTATTATCATTATCATCATTATTATTATTATTATTATTTCGAATGGGCATTTATACATGTACATTTCTCAAGGCTTATTTATCAGAATAGATTTATATACAGTGGGTATTATAAGAAAATTGTGTCCTTTTTTTTTTTCGTTATCTATATTCAATAAAATCTTATTCTACTGGAGACGTGTACAGTTTTGACCGCTTTGACTCATTCATTTGCTTCAGATGACATTGAAATCTTAAATGTAAGAAATATGGCGGATTAAATTGAATTGAAATCTATTCACTTTTGCTTTTTCAACAATATTTACAAAGGAAAGTTCTGCTGCAAGGCAAAACAAACGTCTGCAAAATGTTAACCCTTAACGAGCTGAAGAACTAAAATAAAACTTTCAAGTCGATAGTAAAAACCCAAATTTTGCTACCACAGAGTTATTTTTTTGGGGGAAAATTTTTTTCTTATCCGTCAGTGTAGATCCAAGATCAGACTGCACGTTCTGTGAAGTCTGATCTTGATCTACACTATCCGCAATTGATATAGATAGTAAAAACCCAAATTTTGCTATCTCAAAGTTATTTTTAGGGGAAAAATATTTTCTTATCGGACAGTGTAAATGCAAAGTCAGGATGCACGTTCAATGCAGTCTGATCTTGATCTACACTATCCGCAAAAGGTCCTTGAGTCTCGCTTAACAGGATAAGGGTTAATGAGAGTATTATATCTTATTGGGGGCCTCGTTTTTTTTTTTTTTTTTTTGAATTTGCGTGTTAACTTCTTACCGCACCATAAAATATTTGACTTGTCCAAAATGAAGGCATTTGGAGACGACAAATTACATATGTCTCAAATGATATTCGATTTTATCCCCTTTTCATTACTTACACTGACCTAATAAAGGGGGTAATTTAATAAACTTAGCTTTATCTGGCTGTTGTATACTCTTACGTGTTATAAGGTGGCAGATCCCAATATAATATAACAAACTAAGATTCTGGTTCTTTAAAATGACATATTTAGAAAGGCAAACATTCAAATCCCGCTGGAAATTGTATGAAATGACTCATTTTTTTTCATGATTTGTGGATATTCTAGTCGGATATAATAGAGACTATTGCTTTCATCAGATCTTTTAAATAAATGTGTACTTAGGCTGTGAAAGCCTCTTAAAGACCGAGGACGTATGACGACCGATCGTAAACAAATCAAATAATAATAAAAACCTGAGTGGTAAAAATGAGCTTTTTCCTTTTGAAAACTTGATAAATTGAACATATGTCTGGTGCCTGGATGGATAAAGTTTAATTGGCTCTGCTAGAAAACTGTAGAGGGCTCGCCAAAGATCGCCGTCTCAGTTTTATAAGCCCTCACCGGACACTCTTGATCCGTCTCGGCACCAACCACTTATTCTCCATATCCTCAAACATATATACGTATTAGTTGTACGATCCTTCCGGATTCCCTGCTTAAAGTCAGTTTCAAACTTTATTCAGAAAAGCGTATTTGATCGTTTTCTACTCTAACCCTTCACTAAACAATGCCGAGTTTTAACGATCCTGGGAAACACAGTATTTTAAAATATTGTGAGGAAAGGAGAAAATGCTGGTAACCAGCATTTTCTTTTTTTTCCCAAAACGTTTTATAACCGTACGGTGACGAATCTAATCATTTGATCCACATTTAAATAGTCACCTGAAAATGCTTTCAAGTCTGAAATTTTGTCATCCGGTAAAGAGTTAAAGTTTAGCTTACTATCGTATCGTAATTACCAAACAGAATACGGAATATTCCAAAATTTATCCTTTCATAATTTTAAGAGAAATAGTCTAAAGCCATGCTCTGTGAAAAGGGGGCTAAATGCATCTGTGAACAGTATCGACCAGGTCAGCCTGCGCAGTCCGCGCAGGCTGACCTGGGCCGAAACTTTTCGGTATTGGTCAATTTTCTGTATGTCCAAGACCAGTCTACCTCATGATTAGACAGCCGCTGCTTGATCGGTACAATGCATCACGGAGATGCATTAAGCCCACTTTTGCCAGAACATGGCTCACATTATATTATTCCAATTATAAACTGAAAGGCTAGCAATCTAATTGGCCGAGACAGAAGTAATAGTTAAAACTAATACAGCCCCCCTCCCCCGACACAATTGAGTGGAGCTGAGGAAAAGGGCCTTTTAATAAATGTTCCTGATGCAACATACCATGCAAGTCGTCGCAGAATATGGGTCCAATTTGTCTTAAACCGACCAAACCGCAAGGTAGAACGGTCGCTTAACATGTAGAAAATTTACCAGTTGCAAAAAGTTTCGACCCAGGTCATCGGCAAAATTTTATAGACTCATGTCAGCTTGCGCAGTCCGCGCAGGCTGACGTGAGTCTCTACTGTTTTGCAGATGCATTAAATTATCACAGAGCGCAACCAGTATGTTTTTTTTTTACTTTGTTTGTCAAGGTATTTTCTCATATTTACATTTCAGGATTATCCCGTGTGACCAGTACAGACCATGGATTCCCCGGAACTACCCCTTGTAAGCGGGACTTTGCAATACACAAATTACGTCAGCACAGACAACGTCAGCACTACAAAACTCATCATGTCTGAAACAAAACGCGACGTCGCGGACAATAAGAACCTTGGGTTCCGTCTGCGCAGACGCACTGAACTTATTGGCACGCGGACACGTGTATCGGACATGGCTTTCCTTTTGGCTATTCTAGGTATAATTATAACTATTGTGGATACCGAGTGTCAGCTCGGCGGAATCTACCGAGTAGATGAACCGATTTCCGTCTATTTACGAGTGATCACTTCAATAACAACCGTGGGACTGTTAATGTCTATTATTGCATATCATGCGATAGGCGTAAAGCTAAGGCTCGTCAGCCAAGGACTGAATAATTGGAGACTGGTCATCGATTGGACAGACGTTGCCAAACTTACCGCCGAGCTTTCAGTATGCGCCATACATCCCTTGCCCTTCACAAGCACGCCCTCCTTGCCTATGTACGTTTCGGAAGAATCCAATCTGTACGCATTCCAAGTCACGATGTTCCCGCTGAATTCCTTGTTTACGATACTAATGTTCCTTCGAATTTACCTCTTGATGCGATTCCTTGTTGTCCACAGCGCATTATTTCGTGATACAACAGTGCAGAGTCTTGGCGCTATGAGTAACGTCAACATAAACGCTCAGTTTGTTTTCAAAGCACTGATGACGTCGATGCCAGGTCTTTGCCTAGTAAGCATAATGGCTACCACTCTTTTTGTAAATAGTTACTCTCTGCGCATGTGCGAATATTACATCCTGGATGGACGAAATACTGGCACGTTCTTTATGCAAGCCATTTGGATGACCTGTGTGACCTTTCTGACACTAGGTTACGGTGATATTGTTCCAAGAACCACCTGTGGCAGGGTACTGGCCATTGGGACCGGTATGATGGGAGTCGGTCTCATGGCTCTGTGTGTTGCTGTTTTAACTCGGAAGCTCGAACAGACACGCGGAGAAAAGTATGTACACACTTTTGTTCAGCAAATCCATATGGACAAGCAGTACAAACATGCTGCTGCTCGCGTCGTCATGGAATTCCTTACAATCTGTCGACTGCGCAGAATCGGGATACCGGAAGCTGACGATAGGCTCGTGCAGCACCGCAGGAAGTTGTTAACTGCAGTAAAAATGATGACAAGATCGCGATATGTGAAAACCCATCTTGCTGAATCCCTAACAGGACCAGTAGAAATATCGAAAAACGTCAATGAAATTTATGACTTAGTAGAAAATATAAAGGAGGAACAAGACGAATTTAAGGATAGAATAGGCAACATGGAGCGTATGATAACAAGCATGCATCAACAGATGCAAGAAATGAAAAATATTCTGACAGGTGAAATTAATTCATCGGAATCTACTTAAACGAAGAATTGTCTTTTTCTTACGACCTGTCATAAATGTATGACTTTTCTGTTAACGACACAATTTTCGGTGAAATCGCGTACAAACTGTAGTCAGTCTGTAGAGTATAGAAGTTACGCTTTATTCGAAGAATTAAACAGAATGGAGACAAACATGTTTACGAATGAGAATAGCAACTAGTGTTCCTGCCACGACCACAAGAAGATCAAGCTAGGTCTCTTACTGTTTTACTTGAGCATAACCCTTTCAGCGCCAAATATACGAGCCATGCTTTGTCAAAAGGGGGCTTAATGCATACGAAAAGTGTCGACCGAAACTTTTCGCTATTGGTCAGTTTTGTGTAGGTTCAAGGACCAGTTTACCTCACAATTCGGTTTTTTAAGTGGGATGCGAAGTATCTCAGCTCAGATTTACCATGTGGGAAATTGAACCTAAAAAATCTGATTCTGGGATACCTAACATTGCAAAATCATTACCTGGAAAAAGTAGCACTATTAAGAAAGCATTTTGTTCACTATGGCATCAAGGCATGACTAAAACGTTGAAAATAGGGGAACTTACACGACTGGGACGATAAATACGAAAACAAATACACTATCATAATTAAATTTAAAGAACGAGTGTTAGAACAGATTACCATGAGGCATGCGTAGGTATACGCATTTATGTATCAGTTCCCCCAAATAGCGTCAAGAAGCGTCAACAAGTGCCATGGAAAGCTTAGAAGCATCATGAGAACTCCTGTGGTAATTTCTTTGAATAGGATTGCTTTATTTGTCTAGATATTGTTGCTTAGTAATACGTCATTTCATTTTGACATTCTATTGAACCCCCCCCCCACTCCCCTCGCACACACAAAAAAAAGAGAAATGTGTTAGTTTGCTCTGAGGTTTATATGAGAGATATCTCTCAGGTCTTTAAATGTCTGCTTGCTTTTTACTTAATTCTTTCTAGTAGCACTACGTGCTTACTATTTCCTACAACATGTATTTTTTTTCAATTTGAGCAGGATTAAACGCACCCCACCTCAGCAGCGCTTTCACCGCTTTGATTAAAAAAAAAATGACGATTATTGATCCATAATTATTAGATGGCTTTATTGGTATAATGAATTACGGAGATGCATTAAGCCCCCTTTTGCCTGCCCCCTTTTGCCTGAGCATGACTCAGTTGTAAACTTGTCCCCTTTCGTCGGCTAAATATACAATCACAAGAAACTCGGGAAGACTTTTATCTTGTAGGCTTGACTAAGCAAGTGGACAATGTAGATCCGAGATTAGAATATACGTTCTGTGCTTCGGATCTTGATCCGTCGGCAAAAGTCCACGTTTTCGCATTTGGCGCTAAAAGGGGTTAAATACATAAAGAATCGTTTGGTCTATCATTATACTGGTGAGGTATTCAATACATTCGAGCCATGCCCTGTAAAAAAGGGGCTTAATGCATCCACCCGGTATCGACCCAGGTCAGCCTGCGCAGTCCGCACAGGCTGACCTGGGCCGAAACTTTTGGCTATTGGTCAATTTTCTGTATGTCCGAGGACCATTCACCTCATTATTAAATCGGTTATTAAAGAAAGTGGCATTTTATGGATCCATGAGCATGTGGTGACTTGCTTGGTATCATGCATCACGGAGATGTATTAAGCCCCATTCTGCCACAGCATGGCTCATTTATGGAAACAAAAATAATACAGTCCAAAGCCAAAATAATTGCCTGGATTTGTCGCTATCTTGGTGCGATCAGAGAAGATACATTTAGTAAAGTCTCTTTTTGTCGTATCTGCTTCAGAACGAGGATCGAGCATGTTATAAGTTCTGTAGTTTTGTCTCATGCCTAAGTTCAGTCTGTGCGTGCTTTCTACCTTAATTTAGACATGATAGTCTACGAATCATGTGATACTTTCATGTACAAAATGCCAATGAAATCCGTTATTTATATATTAAACAGGATATATGAACCAAGATAAAAGTAAAGACGAAGGTCAAGATAAAACTCTTGAGCTTTCAAACACATGGTAGTTGTTTGTTACAAGCAGATGTTACTTTTCTCACAACGTTTTCCATATGGTTCTGTTACAGCATTTCTCTTTTGATTCATTTAGTTCCTATGTTCAGTGAAAGTCTGCGGGGCAAGTTTTGTCAACGTCTTCGCTACTAAGTTTACCAGTTCAGCTTATAAGAGGTCTGAAAACGTCATGCTGCTGCATTCGCTTTTCTAATCAAAGTTTAGAATAAAATAGTAGACGATGCAAATCCAGTATCAAATGTCAGGCACTCTACCTTCTGATCTTCATCGGCATTGTCCGCCCAATACTTGTGTCCCTAACAATCCGTTAGAATTTGGCTGCAGAACAATTTTTAAATTTCGATTCGTTTAACTAAGGTAAGTCACGGATGGTGCCTATAGCACATTGTTGAAAAATTCAGTACATGGGCAGGCTTCGTGAAAAGTTTGTTTAATACATCTGCAAAAGATGTTGACCCATGTCAGCCTGCGGAGTTTGCGCAGGCTGGCAAAGGTCGAAACTCATTGCTATTGGTAAATTTACTGCATGATATGGCCGATTTTCAGAAAGAAAAGTTATGCCACAACTTGCTTGATATAATGCATTACAAAGATGTAATGAACCATTGTGTTTTTGGTTATTTTGATAATTATTTGTTTCAATTTGATATACCTGTATCTAATTATAATAAAATGTCTATAGAAATTTCCTCCAAAGAGAGGTGATAACTAACTACGTTTTTAATGAATATGGAGAGGTTATTTACTTGTAACCCATAATCAAAAGAAAGTCAGTCTCAAAACTGTGGCTCCATTCAGTTTAAGAACGTGTTTCATATTCTAATAATAGGATCTGACTTTAGGTGGCATTTGAGATAAAATTGTATTAAACGAGTCTACAAAATTGTTATTAAGAGCGCCCTTGGTGAGTTCAATCAATTTTTTTGTGGGGGGTGGGGGGGGGGGGAGGGGGAGGTGTGTCTACTAGTCTAATAAAATTCTACCTCAAAAGCGAAAGAGTGTCAGATCCGTGTCATCACATAAATATGAATTAGGTATCATAGTACATAATGTGTTAAGACATTGACTTTCATGTGTCGTATATTGAAATGTACATGAAGCCTATTTGCTTCTTTGATAGGTGTGTACAAAAAAGTAGCTCCAAAGAAAAAAAAAAAAAGCTTGTATAAGCTTGCATTTAATGATTTTCCTTTTAATGTTAAAGAAGATAAAACTCGCAGTTTTGTAACGATCAACAATTTAGACAGTTAATTCACGGAGAAATCTGGGTCAGCTTTTTCTTTAAAGAACCGAGGCGTTTTTGAGCTTTAATCAAATACTGCACTATTTGCTTATATCTAAAAACGTGTGTAAGATAAGAAAAATCGTATGACTGTATTACACTGAAAATAAGGGTAGATATGTGATAAATGGCTTTTCTCCAATAGCCATACCTTAACATAGTTAGGTTTTGGTTGCCTTTTACAGTACTTCGTGATGTCCCAACAATATGTTGGGACATCACTCAGTTACGTCTTTTTTAGGGTTTAGCAATTTCAGCAGTTCAAGGCTCGGGTTTCACAGTGACTTGCCCAAGGACATTCTCATGTCACCAGAGCCGCTAGCCGGAATTGAACCGGGGTTCTCCTAATTACGAAATCCAGTCTCTCAATTACTGAGTGACGGAGGACCACATTTTTACCACCTAAACCCGGCTTTGAACTTGCTTTTGCGGACATAATAGATCAAGATCAGACTACACAG
Source organism: Tridacna gigas (assembly GCA_945859785.2). Lineage (NCBI taxonomy): Eukaryota > Metazoa > Mollusca > Bivalvia > Cardiida > Cardiidae > Tridacna > Tridacna gigas. The sequence continues at coordinate 61,062,032 of OX244034.2, read as the reverse complement.
AACGTGCACTCTTATCTTGAATCTTCACTGTGCGCTACTTTGCTACACATTTTTGCAAAACAATCTTGAAATAACAATATTTTGACCTTTTCCCCCCCTAGGAAAAGTCTATTTCGTGAATTCAGCGCTCGGAGGGTTGATATCCAGTCCATCCCTCTATTCTGCTTTTAAAACGTCTTGGATAATTAGACGATTAGCCTTGATATTTACTGATACAGAATTGAATTAAAAATGATGGATAGCTGTGGACTGGCCGCTTTAAGTAGGCATAGAACAAAACAGATACTATAGGGACAGAAGGAGAAGATTTCTTTTTTGATGGTTGGTATAGAGTTTAAGCTGTTTTGCAGTCTGTGCACGATTGAACCTGGGACCTTTTTGATTACAATTAGCCACGACGGATTGCAATGTCTTTTGAATTGTGAATTGTTCGTAGACAATATAATGGCAGTATTATCGACCATTATGATTTCAAGTGATGTACGCCATTACTGTAGAAATATGATTGTTTGCGCATCTACGGTGAATACCTCGGAAAGCATTTTTGGATAAAGAGGCAATAATTATTGCTTGTAAGAAAGAGTTACTCCTTTTCTCACAATATTTTCTATACCTTTAACAAAAGATATTTTACTTTTCTGTAACACTTCACCAGAGGACAAAAATTGACAGCATTTGCTATATGACAAAATGCAAAGTGTTCAAACGCCGATATTTATCTTAGAGTGCTAGAAAAAACATTGATGGTACAGGAAAAATGCTGGCTTCAAAAATGTTTTCAAAAGCCTTCTTCTTTTCATGTTTGTTACTTGTATAACACGGAATTGTTTGTCCTTTATGTAGTTAATTTTACCCTTTGAGCGATATGGGACAGGGGCTCTTGCGGACGGCAAAGATCAAGATCAGACTGCACGTTCTTTGCAGTCTGATCTTGGATCTTGGATCTATGTCATCCATCTGTTTACTCAAGCCAAGCAATTTTTTGAGTCTAACCCTTTAGCTGCTAAGCCCGACTCACTGACCTTTTGCGTACAGTGTAGATCAAGATCAGACTGCACAGAACGTGCAGACTGACCTTGGATCTACACTGTCCGATAAGGAGATATTATGCTCCAAGTTGGAAGTATCCTTATTAAGGTTTTTACTATCGTCTTGAAAGTTTTATTTAAGTTATTTAGCAGGATAGGGGTTAAGTGAATTACGAATATAATGGCAGTCGTCAAAAGGCGTTGAGCCACAATATGGCAAAAGGGGTCTTAAAACATCTCCGTTATGCATTATACCATGCAAGTCATCACATAATTATGGATCCATAAAATCCATTTGTCTAACAACCGACAGAACCAAGCGGTAGAAGGATCCTTTGACATGCAAATTTACCAATAGCAAAAGGTTTCGGTTCAGGTCAGCCTGCGCGGACTGCGCAGGCTGATCTGGGTCGATACTTTTTGCAGCCCTCAAAGACCATGGCTCATATATTTTGCGCTGAAAAAAATAATCATTAATTTTAATAAATCTAATAAAACCTGATATAGTTACGGGACAAGTACGATGTAACAATGTTAAGATTGTTTTTTTTTTTGTCCTTATTCATTACGAAATGATAACCTATGCATTTTTATGTAAATAATTCACCTATTTTAAATGTAAGAATTTGTTGTGAAATAAACCATTGCAGACTTAATGTCTCTGTTGTCCTTCCTTTCATCTATATTAATCTTTGCCATCTTGGATTTTTTTTATTCCCCCCCTCCATTACTATTGAAGACAGATTTCATAAACTCTCTACCGAACGACGGAATTTTAGATCGGTCCAAATTGAAAGCGGTTCCAGACGACAAGGTTAATGTGACCCATATGTCTGAATTTGTCTTTGAAAGGGCAGACACCAGTGTCGGGAAAAGAGACCATCCTTTTCTCTTTTCCAATTATGTTTTCAAAAAGCTTTGTTTTTCAAGGTCGTCAGATTACGGCAGTGATGTAAAGGGCTGAGTGTATTGGCATAAAATGACGATTAAGTGACTGAAACGGCAAAATGGAGGTAACATTATTTCTTCAGAAAAACAAACTTTCTGAAGATGAATTTTAAACTTACCTGTAAGATTGGGATAACCAACAAGAAACAAAGTTTAATCCATCACCAAATATTTTAGTGTTTTTACACCCCTGAGGACAAAGATTCTGGAGAACACTGTGAAAGAAAACGCTGATACCCAGTATTTTCTACTTTTGTGATACTGTTTTCCTCCCTATCAAAGACAAGTCCGTAAATTTGAGCTGTATTATGATTTCACGTCTGTGGATACTTCAAATATGGATAACTCGAACTTGTTTTCGTTTGGCTAAAAAAAAAAGGAAACGATAACCTCCACTCTATAGTAAAAACTCAGATATTGCGATTTTAAAATTGATTTCAACGTGAACAGTTACCGTAGCGGACAGTGTAGATCAAAGATCAGACTGCACGTTCTCTGCAGTCTGATCTTGATCTACACTGTCCGCAAAAGCGCCCCGAGTGGCACTTAGCAGTCTATGAATTAATTAATCCATAAACATGAAACATCGTTTCAAAAGGAGAATTTTCTTCCTTTGCCACAATATTATCGAAAGTGATCTTCTGGTAAACACATTATTATTCGATCGAAGGGTTAGATCCTGCCTAGACTCATTCCGCATAAGTGATATAAGTCGATATTAATAACCCAAATGTTACCACACAATCCCGAGTTTTAACGACCCTGAAAGAGAATGCTTTTGAAAACATTGTGGGAAAAGGAGAAAATGCTGGTAACCAGCATTTTCTCCTTTTCCCACAATGTTTTCTAACCCATGAAATGCAAAAATCACCATTTAAGTTACATTCAAATTTGTCATCTGCATATGCTTTCAATTTAGTCTAGTCTAAAATCTTGTCGTTTGGGAAAGAGTTAACCCTTTGGCTGCTAAGCGCGGCTCACTTTTAATCCTTTGGCTGCTAAGCGCGACTCACCGACGTTCTGCGGATAGCGTATATCAAGATCATACTGCACAAAACGTGCAGTCTGATCTTGGATCTACAATGTCCAAAAAGGAGATATTTCTCCTCTAAAAATACATGTACCTTTGAAGAGGGAAAATATAGGATTTTACTTTCGGCTCGAGAGTTTAATCTCTCTTATTTAGCAGGATAAGTGTGAAAGGGTTTTTTGTGGGGGGGGGGGGGGGAACAAAGATCAGACTGCACCTTCTTTGCAGTCTTATCTTGATCTATACCCTCCGCAAAAGGTCCTCGAGTCGCGCTTGGCAGCCTAGGGGTTTGGTAAAAATCACGGAGAAGAGCCGTATCCAGGGGAAATAAATACTACGGATAATCGCACCAGTCTTTTAGCAGAATTATTTCCCTTGCTGTGAATGACAAGGTTAGCTTGAAAAAGTGTCTTTCTGCAATCAATGTATCGTTTAACCCTTTACCACACAACCCCGTGCTTTAACGACCCAAGAAAAGGCCTTAAAAACATTTTGCGAAAAGGAAAAAAAATGCTGATAAGCAACATTTTCTCCTTTTCCCACAATGCTTTCGTTCCTTGCAAAGACGAATTCCATCGAACCACATTTTATTTGTTATCTGCAAATGCCTTTCGATTTAAACTAGTCTAAAATTGTGTCATTTGGTTAGTAGATAACACATGAGCCATTCTCTGTGAAAAGGGGGCTTAATGCATCTGCGAAAAGTATCGACCCAGGTCAGCCTGCGCAGTCCGCGCAGGCTGACCTGGGCCGAAACTTTTCGCTATTGGTCAATTTTCTGTATGTCCAAGGACTAGTCTAACTCATGATTAAGTCGGTTGTTTAAAAAAAGTGGCTATTATAGATCTGTAATTATGTAATGGTTTGATTGGTATCGTACGTCACGGAGATGCATCAAGCCCCCTTTTGCCAGAGAATGGCTCATGTACATGTAGTATGTTTGGAACTACGTATTCGCCTGCCAGATCAATTTTTATATTGAGTATTTCATAAAAGAAAGAAAAGATTGGCTTCATGCACATTTACACTCTGTTACTGACACAAAGACATCAACAGAACTGATCACTGTTTAGAATGAACTGTTTGGTTTTGTAAATTAGATTTTCCGAACTTAAATGGATTCGCTGTAGTTTTCGCAAAGGACAAAATAGGCTAGATAACGCAGGTTTGTATTTGAACTCTTTATGTATTCGTATTTTTTGTTGTTTGATTTGGTGTCTCAAGTCTTTTTTTCAACATTGAGTTACATTATGGCGAGCGGTGCACCTATCCATGTTTGTACAGCACTCATTCCACCCCTCAGGCTGATTTTCTCATGTAAAGTTGACTTGCTATGCTACTTGAGCCGTACAGATATAATACCAAAGGAATCTTAAGCTGTCTATGCTTGTTTATGAGAAGAAAGCTGAAATTAAACAAACAGAAAAAAAAAAACACATGTTTTCAACAAAAATGTCTGATCAAAAAAACAATAACTCTTTATTGCCTTAGAATTCCGAATCGTCTGATCATTTGGCAAAAGTACAAAGCTTTCTCATTCTTATATTGTTACGTTACAAGGAAATTGAAAAAGAAATTAGGCCCACGCTTAGCCCCTATCCTGATGAATTAAAAATAACTGACAATTACAGATACAGATTCAGTAGAGTTTATTGGCATAATATTGGGTTTACATAACCGAAAATACTGAAAGAGTACCGGAGAGTGTAGAGCATGATCAGACAGCACGTATTTGCAGGCTGATCTTGCTTTACACTTTCCGAAAAATATACTCATAGCCTCGAACGCCAGGAGAGAAGAGTTAAAACTGATGTGTGTACCCAAAACGAGCAGGTCTCACGCTATGGTGTCGCACCACAGCATTTTCGCTACATTGAAAAAAAATGTTGATTGATTGTGTGGTGTTTAACGCCGTTTTCAACGTTATTTCGGTTATATCGCGGCGGTCAGTGCACCTATCCATGCTTTTCTGGAGTTTCTTTTACCGGTACTACGTACAATATTCTTTCCGAGCCACCGGCTGCTTTCCTATATAAACATCATCGAAACAACGGTCAGCGGTGAAAGAGGAATGAATCCTGTCGCAATGACTATCAACAATCCTCGGAAAGAAATTGGCCGAGCCTGGGATAGAACCGGCGATCACTGTTCTCAAGTCCTGTACTCTACCGACTGAGCTACTGGGGCTCGCCTGAAAAAAGAAAGTGTGACAGTTACTTTCTTTGACCTTTAGTTTTATTGTCAACCCAGAGCGTCGTTATTAATTTCTACCAAATATACGTCCAGTTGCGTATACAAGAAACTAAAACAAATAAAAATTGCCATTCCACATCTAACACAATTTCCCTTTAAAATTCAGAGTAAAAAAAAAAGACCGTTCTTGGTTTTAGACCATGTTTCTTTACATGGCCACAGGCCCAATATAGCTCCCAAACAAATAAGAAACTTTCACCCAGCTTCCACAGAAAATAATAAAGTCAGCACCTTGACCACATTTTATATATATGTCATTCCATTTTATCTGGTAAACAGTTCGACAGAAGAAGAGATATATGTCAAATTTTCAAATTGGACTACTTCTTATACGACGTACCGGAAGTACTTTGTAGTGGTCCCACATATGGTACCACGTTTATGCCATATGCTGCATGACCTCAATGCCATTTGCAAAGAGTTTAAACGACTCGTGCAGTCTGATCTTGTTCAGTTCTATTCGAAAGTAAAGAAATCATTTAAGATCGACCGACGTTTGTTTTGTTCCTTTTGATTTATTAATATTGTTATAGTTATTAATTTTTCTTTTCGGTCAGGGTGAATTTTGGTCAGGAATGTAATTCTTTTTTATGTCAAAAGTTTACACGAAGGTTCTGTCACAAGGTAGGCGCTTTTTTTCCCTGAAAATGAGCCGATGTTTTAGAAGAGGCGTACTGATATATCTCTTAGCCATGTTTTATTGTCCTAGATGTGAGACACGGCAATAAAAATTACGAAACAAAACCACAGAATAAGTAACCTTTGCGTGTTACAGTAACGAGAGAAGTGGGCTGAGTTCAGTTTATTGCTGTTATTGTTTTCTTTTATAACGGTTGTTATACAAAACGATATCAGGTTTCGGAATTAAAGAAGAAAGTAGAGCACAGATTTGCGAGGGCCACATCAACCAATTACTCTACATAGTATTCTAATACTTACTTTCATGATCATTTTATAATAAAACAAATTTTCTGACGAACTAAATCAAATTATTTAGGTCTATCTTAATGGATTTAATACAAACGAGCCATGTTCTGTGAAGAGGGGGCTTAACGCATTTGCAAAAAAACATCGATTCAGGTCCGCATGCGCTGTCCGCGCAGGCTGACCTGAGCCAAACCTTTTGCTTTTGGTAAATTTTCTGCATATCCAAGGATCAGTGTGCCTCATGATTAATTATGTTATTATACAAAACGGATTTTATGGATCTATGATACTATGATGACTTGCTTGTATCATGCAACAAGAAGATGCATTAAGCCCCCCTTTCACAGAGCATGGCTCACACATTTTACTTATTTAGCAGTGCCAGAGAATCAATTTACAGCTTCACGTAGTCATACTAAGAGGCAGCCGTTACGTCAGGCTTCCGAGAGGAGTGTCAGATATGATGAAATCGCTTGTAACACTGACAAGTGGATTTGTAAACAATATAATTATGAAGTTTATTCTTAAACAAGGTCAGCAGTAATGGCACTAATTGTTGATTACTATACTTATAAAACTATGCAGACCTATATTTTTTTGTAAGGTTCTGTCAGTAGAGTTCTTTTTATAGGTTTTCTAAAGTTCAGATTGAAAAAAAAAAAAGAAAATAAAGATGTTAAAGTGTGTGGAATAAATTAGATTAGACATAAGGAAGCATTTGAGAAAAACTTTTTTTGAACGATTCTGGGCAAAATATTATAGAGCGAGTCTTTGACGACGATTTTAACGAGAAGTTTACATCAAAAGCCAACAAATGTCAGATTCTTTTCCATAACTGTATCTGAAGATCTATAGTTCATGACGTGTTAAAATATAAGTCGACATGTACGTGTTTATTGAAATTTACACAAAACCTACCCGCTTCTTCTGAAAAGTGTATACGCCAAAGTAAAAAGGAAAAATAGTTCTAAAGAAACTTGCATATAATGATTTTGTTTTGAATCTAATGAATGATAACATTCGAAGCCTTTTTATGATAATCCATTTTGACTTTTTTTTTCACATAGAAATCTGGGTCAGCAATGTTTTAGAAATGCGGCGTATGATTACAGAGCATTCATATGGACCAAATCAAGCACTATTTGCTTATCTCAAACCTGTATAAGATAGAAAAGGGCTGTATTACACTGAGAATAAGGTAATTATGTGATAAAGCATCATTTATGTAAAGAAAAAAAAAAAAAAAAAAAATGAAAAATGACTTTTCCACACCTCTATATTACTTTTCGATAAACTCTTTGAGGTATATTTATGAGCCATGCTCTATGAAAAGGGAGCTAAATGCATCGGCAAACCGTTTCGGCCCAGGTCAGCCTGCGCGGACAGCGCAGGCTTACCTGGGCCGAAACTGTTTGTTATCCGTCAGTTTTCTGCGTTTCAAAGGACCATGCTACCCCATGATTCAATAGGTTGTTACACAAGATAGATTTAATGTATCCATAATGATGTGATGTCTTGATTGGTACAATGCGTTACGGGGATGCGTTAAGACCCCTTTTGCCAGAACATGGCTCATATGTTTAAGAAGAACAATCTTTAATGAGTGAAACAAGACCTAGAAATTCCGTTATCATGACTTTATTCTTGTCAGAATATATTGTAAAACATTGGACGGTGTAGATCTGAGATCAAACTCTATGTCCAATCCAGTCTGATCCTGATCTACACTTTTTTAGAAACAACTTGAATTCCCATTTGCCCGGAAAGGGTTTTATTTTGTAACGTTGTATAAAATTATAACGTACTCAAAATGGCTTTGTCTCACGAGTATTAGCAATAAAATCCTTGTGTATTCTATTTGTGCTTTGTAAATCATTCTGTATCTTTATTGTTTACATATGAGCTGTATTCTGTGAAAAGGGAACTTGATGCATCTGCAAAACATATCGATCGAGGTAAGTCTGCGCAGTCCGCACAGGCAGACCTGGACTGAATCCTTTTGCTATTGGTCAATTTTCTGCGTGTCAAAGGACCAGTTTACCTCTTGACTCAGTCGGTGGTTAGACAAAATGGATTTTATGGATCCACTATGCTATGATGACTTGCATGGTACAGTGCATCACGGGGATGTATTAAGCCCCCTTTTCCAAGAGTGTGGCTCATATATATTTCGAAAACAGATACATTAATTGAATATGAACTCTAATTCTCGATTTTCTGGGAGCAGCTTACTAAAGAACTTAACGTTTTCACGTGGCTAATCTAGCTGAGCTCCAGCTACGGTCGATCAAGGCTGGTTTTCACTTACCTTTTATAAGTTGTATTCTTAGTCAAATACTAAATTAGGAAGTAAAGCCAATCGGAAATTGTGTTACTCTTTTAAAAATTAAACTTTCTTGAGGATTATGCAACGAACAAAAATTGTTTATGTTTCTAAAACAATGGATCCAGTGGCATCGTGCAGGGCCAATGACTCGGGGCTTTCTGAGTTCAAACCCTGACAGGTCAGTCTGAACTAATATATAAATGAGCCTCTGTGAAAAAGGGGGCTTAATGCATTTGCAAAAAGTATCGATCCAGGTCAGCCTGTGTACTCCGCAACGGCTGACCTGGGCCTAAACTTTTTGCTCTTGGTCAATATTCTGCATGTCAAAGGACCAGTCTACCTCATGCTTCAGTTCGTTGTTAGACAAAATTGATTTTATGGATCACTGATAATGTGATGACTTGCGTGGGGCAGTGCATCAGGAGATGCATTAAGCCCCTTTTGCCAGAGCACGGCTCAATCGCTTCAGCCTCAGCCAGTATATATATACAAAAGCACCTCGATTCTCTGCGTTACCTATCTGATTTATATTTACTAACGGGGGGGGGGGGGGGGGTAACTATAAAAGACTTAACAGATGTTCCGGGTCAAAAAGAGACTAAATAGATGTTCTGGGTCAAAGAGACTTAACAGATGTTCCGGGTCAGAGAAACATGCATGGAAAGGTGAACTGAACTGCTGAAATATAAAGACCTGAAAATTAATACTGTAAAAATTACATTAAACGCCAGACGATCTTATATTATGATAGGCAAACAAGAAATATCGAACAAAGATAATATAGTCAATCCCCCCTCTCCTGACCATGGTCTAGGTCTCATTTACATAGCGGAATTCTGATATAACTCAATAATGGACGCAATCCGACACTCTCTTTTGCTTTCAAGAATTTTTAGAGAGTACAATAATGTTATTATCTAAATATCAGTTTGTCTGCCTTAACCCTTAGGCCGCTAAGCGCGACTCAAGGACCTTTTGCGGGCGGTGTAGATTAAGATCAGACTGCACAGAACATGCAGTCTGATCTTGGATCTACACTGTCCCATGAGGAAATATCTATCCTCCGAAAAATATCTTTGAATAAGCAAAATTTGGGATTTTACTATTGGTTTGAAAGTTGCATATCACTTATTTAGCAGGTTAAGGTTAAATCCTTAGAGGGCCTTTCACAACTTCACTTGTAGGTGCCTTTTGCGGACAAGATCAAGATCAGACGACATAAAGTTTGCAATTTGATCTTCAGTCTACAGTGTCCGCTTTGTTGTGACAACCTGGACGAAAGCGACCTTGATATTGCACGGAAGTGGGTTTTTACTCTACACTGAAAGTGTGTTGGGTTTATTTGGCGCGCTAAGGGTTAACATTTTCTGGATTTCTAAAGTTATTAGTGCGTCACCTTCTGAAACAGATTCGCAGCAGACGATTTTGAAAACATTATCAACATAAATTAGCTTTTTACCAAACAAGTCCGGGTTTTCACGACCTTGAGGAAGAGGGCTCTTCTCATTTTCCCGCACTGTTTTTATCTCGTACTATGTTACAGGAAAATATTTTCGTTTGAGCAATATTTAATTTGTCCACTGCTTTCAATATGGACCAGTCTACAATTGTGTCATCTGGTAAAGGGTTAAGGTTTGATTTTGGGATTCAACTGAAACATTTCAAATGAATGAATGAATGAATGAATGAATGTTGTTTTATGGCTTATTGAGAGCCAAGTTCATCCAGCGCGCATGACACGTATGTGGTGCTAAATACGAAATATGAGGTTGTTGTAACTTTAATGGGCCTGTTTTGCTTCGAGCTGCATGGGAAATTTTCTTATATAGCAGGACCGAAGATCTCGCGAGCAGTCAAAATTTTCTAATGCAGCGAAAAGCAAGCATAAACTCGTATGTTTATCTCCTATATTCATTACATGGAATGTTTTTTTGTGATGGCTTCAGGCGAATTCTAACTTGAGGCAAGAAGTCAGTTCAAGAATACAAAGGTTTCTGTTTTTATTAACAGTTGGAATGGACATAATGAATGGGTAACTAACATATAAGTACTATCTGTGGCGTTAATCTTAGCAATTCTTAAGTAAAAACCTTTTTTAATATACCCAGAAAAAATCGCAGCACACTCTTATCTACCGCTAGAAAAAACTGAAACAATTTGAACACTGACGGTCTTAGATAAAACTTTTCGTCGAGATTTAGCTCATAATGGAGCGTTTAAAGGGCAAATGAAAACAAAGTGATAAATGTCTTTAAGTTCATGCAAATCGCAAAAAAAAAACCCAAAAAAACTACAATACCTCTTGTTCCTTGGAACTCTATTTGGTCCATATCTACCCGACTAAATTCTTAGTGAGTGAGATGATAATCTCAGCTTTGTAATATATATCTTAAGTCATAAGGTATCAAGTCCAGTTGATAATCGTACGTAAAACTACTTTTGCAATGCTTGTACTCTACTAATATTGAAATACTGCGGACGGACTCATGCCACTCCTGCATGACACAATCAATGACACGTTGTTTAAAAACTCTAGGCAAAACTTTCAGTATAGAGAGTTCATAAGTATAAAATACATCAGAAAAAACATAGTTATCTAAAATACGTTTAAACTGTGAGACCCAATTTGTTCTTCCTACTTGAAAATCATTGACAGCCAAGTTATATAACCTATTTAAAATAACATTATTTATGTTGATGACCTTGCACCAATATTTGATAATTCTAAAATAACGGGAAACATAAATAAGGTACCTTGATAATTCGCCATTAGCATCCATAGTACAAAAATTCGTAGAAATTTTTAGTACACCTTTTCAGTTTTCAAATCGGTTCTTCCAACTTTCTTCGATTTCGTAAATCCCACATTTCTGATGAATAGTTCAAAATTGACCCCACAAAAGAGTCCAATAATTGGCATAGTGTTCTAGGCGTTGATGGTACATTCTTACAGTTCACTATGGCTAATATCATCGACAGCGCTAAAGTGTACCGGGTAATTTGGGGCTGATACCTGTCTTTTATGTGGTAGTAATACTTGCAGTTCACGTTGAGAGTGGCTGACTGTATCTCTTCTATAGCTTCTGACTTGGTGGACGTCCACACAGTTCGCGGTCTGGTGAGAGAGTGATCCACGAGAAACACTGGTTCCCTATATCGACTTTTCCCGCCACTTCGGTTTCGAGGCAATAATGGTACCCAGCATCAGTACACTCCCCCCGATTTTCTCCAAGAAGGCTTCGACGGCAGCTGACGGATTCTTATTTTGGTGGATTACTTCAATAATGGGATGGGAATCATTCCCTGGATCTCAACTCAAAAATTGGGGCTAGATGCCGCTGGAATTACCCCTACAGTGGGCTAGAAGCCGCACAAGAATGTTTAAGCTAGAGGCTTTTGAATAAGTGGGCTAGAAGCCGCCGCACAAGAACTTTTACGCTAGAAGCTTGTGAATAAGTGGGCTAGAAGCCGCACAAAACTGGTAAACAACAAGCTCGAGTGGAACTAATACAGGAAAAAGAAGCTAGAAACTCTAGTTCGGATGGCTAGGAGCCATAGAGAAGATATGAACAATCTTCGTAGTTCCCTTGATGTCTTAAACGATAGCACACTAACCTCATCCTGGGTATCCGACCAGTACTTTGCTAAGAATAGGAGAGAATTCCTCCACCAGAATGCAATTGGCTAGAAGCCAAATCGAGAAGACAGCTTCCGCCGCAGCTACTGCTATACGGACTTTAATCGCCCCAGTACACACGGTGGGCATTTGACACAGTCAATTCACACACCCTGTCCACTGGGAGCTCCCGGTATCTTGCCATCTTCTTTGCAAAGGCAAGGAGGTGGGTAGGGGTAGAAACTTTATGCTTGCTGACTGTAAAATACGGGGCATCAGACTCTAGCAGCAGCCGGTCTTCCCGCAACGACTTCGGGGTTTCAACCTGATCTGGGCTAAAAGTCCTGATCTTGTTGGTGAAGCCAAAGAAGGCATTGGGAAACTTCTTCAGCCATCTGTCTACCACATACTGGTTCCCGGCGAAGCTGTATAGATGGATCCATTGGTGAGGCTTAACATACTTCCGTGTAAAACACAGAAGCTGGAGAAAAGCCTCAGTTCCGCAGTCTCCATCCACTCCTCTGCAATGCAACACCAGAACTTGCAACTCCTTGAGCAAGGGCAAAACTCTCTCCAGCAGCATCAGTTGGCTTGACTAGGCCTCTACTGGTTCGGTTCTGTCAAGACCTACCTCTCCTAGAGCTCTGACACGGGGGTGGTCCAAAAGGGGTTTGAGTGTATCCAGCACCCCGGTCAGGCGTTCTCTTGTAAGGGATGAAGCATGTCTTGGGTGGATGCCAACCGCAACTGCAATACCGTCCTCTAGAGAGATGTAAAAGGGCCGGTTCTAGCGCAAAAAAAAAAAATAACTCACTATAAGCGCAAAAAATCCGGCTAGCGCAAAAAATCCGAGAGACAAAAAAATTACTCACTATAATCCAAAAAATCCGAGTAGCGCAAAAAATCCGAGAGACAAAAAAAATAACTCACTATATTAGCCGATTAAAAAGCCACCGCGCTCAAGATACTCAAGCAACTCAACAAACTCAACAAACCCACAAAACTGACAAACCCACAAAACTGACAAACCCACAAAACTGACAAACCCACAAAACTCAACAAACCCACAAAACTCAACAAACCCACAAAACTGACAAACCCACAAAACTCAACAAACCCACAAAACTGACAAACCCACAAAACTGACAAACCCACAAAACTCAACAAACCCACAAAACTGACAAACCCAACAATCTCAACTATCCCAAATTAAAAAAATTTTAGTCCGGTTCTAGCTCAAAAAATTATTTTACAGGGGGTAACACAAGGGATTTTAAAAGCCTGGTTAGCCCAGATACTCAACAACCTGAGAAACTTAAAAACTTAAAAAAAAATAATCTTTATATATTGTTTTAAAATATAAATTAATATATAGAGATTGTGAAAATTAATAATCTGGGTTTGTTAATAGTCTGGCCTGATTTGCTTTCCATCTGACTTAAACAACATTGTATTATCCGACAATACTACAGCGTATGCCGTTGTATTTGCTGCAACTCCTTCCCTAAATTTCATTTCGATTGTAATATTCGTTATTGATGTCTTAAGCGTTGCTGATTGCTTTGATATATCAAAAACAAAAAGTGGATATTTATGTTTAAAATCAATTGGATCAATTGCAAAATTTGAAATACATGAAGGTAAACCACTTACCAAACATCTAAAATTTGCCGCTGCGTCATATACATCCATATAATTATTATTACTAAAATCCGTAGTAAAATCAAGAGCTGGATAACGTTTAACATTATTAAGATAAGTGTGAATTTCTCTAATATTAACCGTGTTAAATGTTGCAGGGTTTCTATCTTGTTGCGTTCTATCACCTGTTTGAAATCCTACAACTATAAAGCGCGGCTTTTCATTTGCTGCCTTTGTTGTAAGGTTCCAGGTATATGCAAGATTATCACGCGGAACAACTACGCTAAAAACTTGCCTCTTATCAAAGTCAATTTTAAGATTTATATTTTTACTCATATCACTCATTAGATTATTTAAATTTGATATAGCTGGCTTTACTATTGGAACAAACCAATACATATTATGAATTACAATTTTTGCAGCATCTAAACCATCAGCGCTAAAAAGTGGCTCACGGTCGTCTTTTCTTGTAAAAAATAATTCATGCTTAACACCATAAATAATTTTATCATAATCCTTACAAAATCCAAAAATGTGAGATAGTGGAATATTAATTAAAAACATTCCTCTATTATCTGCGCCATTTGAAGTTAAAAGATATTGTTGACGTCTTCTAAATCCTGGATTATCTTGGGATGCTTCAACATGTGCCGCACCATCATCCGCATAAGTTTGCTCATCTTTAACCCATCCTTGTGATATTCCTCGCGTCTTGCTAAAATCTTCAGTATATTCCAAAAGTCCTAACATCGTTGTCGCTTGTCCAGGAAATAGAAGCGTCTCTATTTCTCTCCCAGCAATTTCATAACGCACCTGATTAAAAAGATACATTAAACCATTATTAGATAACGCAATTTGGTCAGCATTTGCATACGGAACATCGGCACCACCAACACCAGCCGCCGCTTTTAATACTCTTCCACTTATTTGAATATATGACCGATGTGGATGAGTAAAAATATCACCACTTTCAATACTAGACCGTTTGGCCGGGTTGGTTCAACATTGCTTGGCCTCCTGCATTTGGTGGATATCTTCTTAATTCATATTCCTCAATCCCCTCATCTGTCGGAACTTCTTCACTCCAATCTAAAATATCTGAACTCGTCATTTTTTATTATTTATTATTTATTTTAATTTATTTAACACTTAAACATATTTTAAACCTCTCCCCACATAATTCGGCTTCATAACTGGCACAATATTACCACCTGCAAGATTTGAGATTTTTCCCATTGCCATCTTTAGTAATTGATTACCACCTTTTTCCATAAATTTAGCTCCTTGTTTTTGTGCTTGCTTTTTAACTTGTTTTAATCCTTCTGTTTTGACGAAATCAATCGCCTTATTTTTAGCAAAATTTAAAACTTGTGGCATATATCTCTTAAATGTCTTTTTAACTTTTTTAAAAGCATCCGTGAAGATATTGGCGCCACCTTTTATATATTTTGGTTTTATTGCTTGTCTTCTTATCAACATTTTTTATTTATTTTTAATAAGGTTTAAAATGTTTTAATATTTTATTTTTTTGTTGTCTCGTCATTACACCCATTCTTATTAATTCATTACATATATCAACAACTTCATTATTTAAACCAGTGTTACCAGCTTTAAGACTTGCACACAACAAGGCAAGCCGGTCAGCCAATGCATTAGGATCAGATGAAAGGAAAACAGTATTTTTATTTTTATTGGTTTGTTTGATGCCTTTGCCGCTTGTTGGTTTTTTTCCTTTTGCATGTGGTTTTACATCAATACCTAAATTTAAAAGTCTTTGTCTCTCATTTTCTTTATTTGCTTCATATACTGGTTTTAATATGTTATTCCATAATGGTGATCCTGTTAATTTTGAGTTAGATGTAAGGGCTTTATCACTTTCTCTTATTGAGTATAATTTTCCAGTGTTTAGCATTATATGTTGATAAGACTTTATAGTATATTCATCAATATTATCAATATCATCAAATAAAGTTTTATCCAAATATTTACTTTTTTTTTCTGTTTCCCCTGTTAAAAGCAGTAATTTAATTAAATCTAGTGAAGCATTATAAGTTGTATCTTTAAATTCGACTTTATCACCTATAAATTTTATTGGTTCATTACCAATATTAAAATTTGTTCCATCAAAATTAAAATATTCTTTTTCTTCCTTATTTTGTATCTGTGTAAGTAAATTATCAATTTCTTTATTTCCTGTTATTTTAATTCCTGTTGTTTTTTCTCCTTCAATCTCTGGCGGCGCTCCTGCATAAGGCAAGCCACTTACATCAGCTGGCATAAAACTCGGGTCAGTGAATTCCGGTGGTGTTGGTGGTAAAGCCGGTATTATTGGCATCGTTTGCAAGACTTTCCCAAATTCCTCACCTGTTACTTTTCCAATTTCCTGAGGTAATGTTTTAACCTCTGCTTGTAGTTTTTCCAACGGCTTACTTATAGGCTTAAACATTTTGCTTAATTCCTTCTTTTTGGTATATGTTCCAGTTTTATCAATGCTGTCTTTTGCTCTTAGGTATTCCCTTAACTGAAGGTATTTTTTTACTTCTTCTGCTCTGTTTCCAGGCGTTTCAATTGTATAAAACGACATATTTATTTTTTATATTCAAATATATTAAGTTATTAAAGACTTAATATATTTTAAATTAAATTATTTTTATATTATCATCTATATTACTACACATACACGAACAACTAAAAGAAAAATTTGGAACTTTAAAACCATTTAAAAGGGTTGATCCGCTGACCGGTTCCTTTCTACCAATCGGCGAAACTCTTCCCGCGCTTCTCTCTTCCCTCTTTCGATTAAGCTGTTTTGTTCCTCCAATTTCTTTTTTTTATTCACCTTGCTCCTTATCTCTTCCTTCATTTCCTTATATTTTTCAAGCTCCTCCATAATTAGGCTAAATTCCTCATGACTTATTTTATTATCTGCGATAGCCTCACTGATATGACTATTTACGGTATCAAGCTTAGCGGATGCAATATATTTTATTTCTCCATGTTTCTCGCCCTTTGTTCTGGCTTTTCTTGTGAAAAACTTCAATGATATAGCCGCCAAACCCGAAACCAACGCAAAAGCCTCTAATCCTATAGTCATCGGAATAGCTACCACGGTAGACAATAAAGCAATTCCTCCGGCTCCCGCTCCCAATGTTGCAACTGTTAGAGCTCCTTCAACACTGTCACTTATTTTACTATATTTTAAAAACTTCTTTGACAATGATCCGCGGTATCTTATTTCATCCTCAAGAAATTTCTGAACATCTGAAATTTTAGACAATCTAAAGCTTTGACCGTTGTCAGTCATTTCAATTACGGCAACAGGAGCAGAAGGATCAGCCTGATTTATTATACTTGGATATAATCCACTATTCCTATTATTATCCTCTTTAAGCTCTGTCATTTTATTTAATATTTTTTTATGTTTTAATATGTTTAACAAAACAAAACGGCGTACACTCTGGAATAACCATCGGATTTTTAGAAAAGTTATATAAAACAGTTTTAATATTGTCTGTATTATTATTACAATGAAAAGGGGTTTTTATTTCTAGATTTTGTTTTATAGCATCAGTGGCGAACGTTAAAATTAAACCATCTGAAAACATATAACCAAAGTTTAAGCCTATTACCTTCTTTTCAAGTGCTTCAAGTTTTAAAGTCTCTTGTGTGTATATAAGCCAGGTTGAACCTGATTTTTTTAACGCTGGATATTTTAAACCTTCTATGGGTTTCCAATGTATTGTTTTAGCTTGCTTGTTCATTTTATTTTAACTCGCTTTACTCTTATTATATTCATTTAATTAACTAATTAATTTAGCAATTCCACCAATTGCACCAGGTAGCAAACCCATTAAAAATCCACCGTGTTGAACGTTTCCATCTTGTACCAAATACAAACCATCACCCTTAAAAGCATGACCAAGCAAACCAGCCAAACCAGCAGCAGCAGGCAACAAAAATAAGCCACTTCCATCAGTTTCCAACCTCAACCCATGACCTTCTTTAACTAAATACAATCCATCGCCTTCGCTTAATCCATTTCCCATTATTTTCCTCGCTAGTTTATCACCAGCCGCACCAGCTGCACCAAGTCCCAAAGCTTTGCCGAGTGGTTTAGCTACTGGTAGCAATTTAGGTAAAACCATCGCGCCAACTCTAGCCAATCCGCCTAAAAATCCACCATGTTGAAGATTATAACCAATCTGCTTTTTTGATAGGTTAATATTTACACACTTACCAACATTAAAAGCCTTCTTCATTCTATTAATTTGCCCTTGAGTGAAATAAAAAACATTATTTCCGCCCATATCATCGGGATTAAGGTAAATAGATGCCTTTTTATTATTTTGGTAAGCAGTTGTAATATTTTGCTTTTGCTTGTCTGAAAAATCTATATTTATCTTAATATAATTCGTTTTTGTCGCTTTTCGCATGTTTTTTAATTGCTTATATTTTTTATTTAATTAAATGTTTTTTTATATGAAATCGTATAGTTAAATTTTCACCCCTTAAATTAATTAATTCTCCATCTTGATCCGTTAGCGTTACTTTTATGCTATGTATGTCATTCAATATTATAGGCGTATAAATTGGAAATGGTGGACGCTCAATTATTTTATATCCTGGGTTAACATTTGGAAAAAAGCTATGTACCGTGCTACCCATTTGACCTTTTACATATGATCCGCTACATATATTGAGATTAACTAAAATACTATTTACATTTAAAATATTTACAACGTTCTCGCTTTCATGAATTTTTTTATTAAGTCCATCATATTTTTTTGCTTCAAAGCCTAAAACACGATTTAAACTATTATCACTAAAATCAACGCTATAGCCTTCTTGTATTTCCATCAATGCTTTTAATGTATTAAAGTTGGCTGAGATGTTTACCGGATATTGTTCATTAATATCAATCAAACCTAAAAAATTAAATTCTCTTTGTATTGCTTTATTAATATCATCTAATCCATAACTACCGGTTTGTAGTTCTATTTTTCTCCGCAAGTTGTTCGCAGGGTTTTCCAAATAAAAAGAATTTAAACCAGGTTTAATATTTGGTATACTGTAATATGTCTCAAGGTTAATTAAAGCAATTTCACAAGGTTTATTAAGTTTTATTGGTGGGTCGAATTGTGTAGTAAATTCGGTTTTTTTATCACTTAGTACTATTTGTATCGAAGTCATATTTTATTTTAAGTTTAAATTATCTAAAATAAATAAACATAATGGAAACTTTAAAAAGTATCATTGACAATAAAATAAATCATTCTAAAAAACAAGAGTATGAATATGGGGAAATGTATACAAAACTTAAATATAAAATCAAGCCGAATAAATGGGTAACCTTTTCAAGCGCTGAGATATATGAAGATCGTTTTAAGTCTTTCCTTTTGTATGAATGGAGCAAGAGAAAGGAAAAGGGTAAACCGTTTAATATGTGGGTTAGTTGTCTTGTTATTCAAAATCAATATATACACCGTTATAACGATGTGTTTTTATTTGATCAAAATGAGAAAGAACTAATTAAGAAGGCTAGAGGATTGATAAAAATTTTAGATCATTTTTATTTTCCTGATGTTGAAGTATATTTTTTTTATAGAGGATGGAGATGATAGAAGAGAACACAGAACGCATTTAATCGAGGAAGTTTTAAGCATGTTACAAAAGAACTTTTTAATAACTTATAATTTTTGTAGTATTATAGAAGAAAATGCGGAATATATTGAAGTAAGTAATTCATAAAATACATAACCTGATAAAGGTTATATATTTGCTTAATATCTTGGTTTGGGTTTTATTTCAAAAGCCTTTTTATAAAAATAATCATTCGGTGTTTTTTCCTTTTTAATATCCTCTTTTAATTTTTCTAATCCGCTCCTGTCACACATACCAAAAATGGAACCCTGTGCACAGTGGTCTTTTTGTTGTCTTCTAGCTATTTTAATCGCTTCCTTTACTGCTATAAAAAACTTTTCTCTGTCTTTAGTTTCTTTAATATTCAAATGATTAAAAACATCATTTATATGATCTTTATAAACTTTATTAAAATGAAAAAGGTAATATCGCGGATAATCACCATGATAAATAAAATTTGTATTAGATTTATAAAGCCTTAAACACGTTCTAAAATCTTTAAAACATTCTTTATATTGTTTGTTGTTTATATAATTCATATTATCACAATCATCATAATTTAAATGTTTTATAAAGGCTTGTATATCTGGATATTTTTTATTTAGTTCTTTAATTCCTTCAGCTTCTTCTTTTGTTAGTTTGTGTTTGCCAATTGGGTCTAAATAGTTTATAGCTATACGAGTTATTGAGGCAGATGGGTTAAAATGTATATATTGTTTTAAGAGTGACATTTTTATTTAATTTATTATATGTTTATAATCATTGGAAAAAGGCAAAGTATTCCCATCAAAATCAAATCTTAAATAATTAGCCAATGTAATACTAAACCTATTAATATGCTCATGAGATGACATAAAAAGCATGCAAAAGCTGGCACATGCTTCAACTTCAAACATATTGGGAATAAAACCACAACCATAAGAAAACATTTTTAAATTATTTTTTGGTTTTACGGTTGCCGTAAACTCTATTTTTTTTTTTAAATTTATATCTCTTGTTTGAAATGTATCACCCGGATTATTATCAGACGTATCCATTTCGAAAATAATTAATTTAATGTCTTCCTCTTCCTCTCTTCTTATGTTTTCTTTAAATTGTACAACTATAGAATAATAAAAAATAAATGAGTGGATTGGAATGGAAAAAATTGGCGTCCTTTTTATATTTTCTCTCTGATTGGCTAAGCTTTCCACATCTCGATTATCTTGATAATATAAACCCCCATCAAATCTACCATAATAGATTTCGCTAAAATCTATTTTATTACCTCTTATATCTGAAAAATATCCATGTTTATGATTAAATCCTATTTTTTCTATTTGATCTAAACCGACAACGCGCGTTTTATCAATTCCAACAATTGGGCCAACTGCTTCACCTCTTATTAAAGTTATTGAACTACCTAAAATATTTAAAAGTAAATTTTTAGGCAATAATATTTTACTTGTAACATCATCAACATATTTTTTATTAACAGCGTTAGTCTCATTAATTGGATTTTTAATATTATTTAAACTTTCTTGAAGATAAACCAAATTTACAGCATCATGAGGCTCAAGCGGATCTTTTAAATTTCTTATTACATGTCTTTCCATATTAATATTTTCTTTTGCTTTGTATTCATTATTTTCCCTTATAAATGGTTGAGGAATTTTATCAATCTCTTCACTAACGTAAAGCATACTAACCGCGTCAGTCGTTTCCGTTGCTCGACCTATATTTTTAATTCTGTTTGTATTCATATCAATAGCATCCATTGAAAGAAATCCCCCATTTCTTCTAATTAATCCACTATCTATTTTTTTAATATTTTCATCAATGTAATCTTTTAACTCTTCATTTTTTTCATCTGTGTAGCCCTTTGTACTTACTTCATTTTCGTCACTTGGTTCCGGTAAATTTTTAATTGTTTTTTGTCTCATATTTAAATTTCCCCGAGCATTGAACGTTTTCCCATTCCTTGTATTAAATGGTTGATTTTTTTCTAATTGTGTCTTTAAAGCATCTAAGGCAGCAGCGTCAACATTTCCCGGATTATTTTCATCAACTATAACACTCGCTTTAATTTCTTCTGTCTTTTCTTCTATATAATCTTTAAGCTCTTCATTTAATTTATCTAAATAACCTTTATTTACTGCTTCTCCCACTGCTATTGGATCTTTTAACCCTCCTAGCTTTTTACGTCCAAGATATATATGATCTTTAGCAACGTAACCGCCGTTTTTTCTTTCCCATACATTAGCCTCATCAACAGCAACGGTCGCCACATCTTCCGGTAAATCTGGAAATCCTACCCCTTCGATTTTATTGCCTTTCATATTGATTTTATTTTTTGCTCCATATTCTCCACTTTCTAAATTAAATGGGTTATTTGCTTCTAATTGTCTCCGTCTGTTTTCTGTTAATGTATCAACATAAATTTTATTCGCTGCTTCCTTATCATCTACTGGCATCGGTAAACCTTCAACCTTAAAATTTAACATATCAATATTACCCCGTGCTTTATGCTTATCTGTATTTAAATAAAATGGGTTATGACCTTCTAAACTTTGTTTTACATCATTTGCAGTAATATCAGTATAAAGCTTATTAGCTGCTTCACGGTTATCTATTGGCATACCCAAATTTAATAATCTGTTTTCATTCATATCTAAATTATTAACAGCAGCATAACCGCGACCAGGTAACCTTCTAAAAAAGCTATGACCTTGACTGCTATCAATATAATTTTTTGTGGCTGCGTCTTGACCGTCAACCGGGTCAGGTAAGTTTTTAATGAAGTTACCACCTAAATCAAGATTTCCTTTTATTTCACCTCCATCCAATGATAAAAAATTATTAACAATGAAAGGAAGCGCAACGCCATCGGCTTCTTTTTCTTTTTTAACTTCTCCAAATTTTGTAACTCTGTTAGTCATGATATATATATTTTATTAAATATATCATTTTTATTAATTTAACTAAATATAACCATTCTCTTTTAAATCCATTAAATGATTTATAACCGGTTGAATATGATAACCTTCATTTAATTTCTCCAACACATGAACGCAAAGATGTCCGCAAATCATTGTATTAGGGTCTTGTATCTGATCAGTTGAATATAAAACCGGTGATTTTAAATAATCCTTTATTTCATTTGGCGGAGGTAATCCATAACTATCAAAATAAAATTTATTCTTTTTATTTCGGTGCCATGCTGTCCAATGTGTTCCGGGTCCTTCACTGTCATCAAGGTTTATAATTCATAATTATCAGGTTTGTCGGGTAAAGCATCACGAGAAAACACACCACGCCAGCCTTTTAAATGTTTACATAAGTCATTTAATTCGAAATTAGTTAATGATTTATTTGGTAAACTTTTAACAGTTTCACTAAATTCGAGCCCGCTAGCTGTTTGCCTTGCTCTTTGCCTCTGCTTCTTCTCTTTTTGTCTTACCGCTTCCTTTTTAACTGCTTCCATTCCCAATATTGCATTTTTTTTAATTCTTGGTTTATCGTCTCCCATCCAATTAGCCATTTTAAAGCGTGTTTTTTGAAGTTCTTCCCTGTAAAATGGTCCGATAATATTGCTATCTTTTGCATCTTTTAAATAATATGTTATTGGTGTTGTGTATTTTACTTCACGTATTTTAAAAATTTCTTTTGTCCAGGTAGGTGTAAAACCTTTCTCAAATCCTTCCGCTTTTCTTCTTGGTAATCTAACTAAGTCACCAATTTTTAAATTACTCTTTTGACTCATTCTATCTTTATAATTTTTAGGTTGTGCATCTTTATAAAACGTATCATAAATAATTTTTTCATTCTTTGGATTTCTTGCTTCTGCTGGAGTAAAATCATCTTTAAAATTTCGGTGAGGTGTGTTATTATATTCTTTAACTATATCCTGTAAATGTGGTAAATAATCAACGCTATTATTATTAGTCATCCACCTTCCAATTTTATGCTTTAACGTTTTAATAAATCTCTCTGCTATTGCTGCTTTATGCTTTCCTTCAGTATGATATAAAACAATTCCTTTAAGCTTCGTTTTTGTTTCTTTTGCTTTTGAAGGAAATAAAACAGGGCAAAACCGGTTTTTATGGTTTGTTAATGCACCAGCTGTTTTAAGGAATTGGTTACAGTGTTCACATTGGAAAGCTGTGGGTGGGTTATCTTTTTCTTTATCTATTAACCCAATAAACTCGCCACCGCGGTCAGTCCATAATTTTGCCGGCTTACTTTTTGAAGTTCTAAATATTTCCTCTAATGCTTTAACAACTGTATCACTCGATTTATTAGGCAATTGACGTACCCAAGCATAACGACTAAACACATCTAAAACAATTAAAAAAATATTTAAATTATCTGTTTGTTTTTCGCTAGCTGTTTGCTTGATTGTTTCGCTAATTTGTTGTTGTATTGCTTCGATCCCCTCAGCTTCTCCAGTTTTTATTTTCTTCGGCATAAACATTAAATCAGCTGTCCATGTGTCATTTAATTTATCAACTATAATGCGACGAGTTGGAAAAAATCGGCGTACCGGTCGATGAAGTTCATCGGCTAAAGTTGGTAATTCTTCATTCGTTTGATTAGTTCCACCTAACTGCAACAATTTTTTTTTTTACCGAGACCCATACCAAAACGCTTTTTAGTTGATATAATTGGATTAATTACACCGCGTGCAAATCTTTCGCTTAATGTTGGGTTATATATTCCTTTTATATCTTCCAATAATTGAGCGTCACCAATATGCCGGCTTGTTGTGTCTGGGTTATCTCTATAAAATAAATCATGTCTTAAGCATGCCTCATCAACTCGATTAACTGGCTTACTGTTTTTCTTTGGTGTATCATCTGCATTTAATCTTTTCTTTAGTTTTGTACCAGGTCCACAAAAATTAAAGCCAGGTATATGCATCTCAATGGGAACCTTTTCAATTAGTTTATTAACTACACCAGCTCCTTTTTTAGGGCAATTAATTGAACTGCTTGAACCGCTTAAAGGAAGGAATTTATATTTTTTAGTTCCACATTCAACACAGTCGCCTTTTAAAGCGGGGCGCCCGTTTTTCATTGTGGTGGTTGTTTCATTTTCAGTGTTAGTTTTTTCTTTACATTTTACGCAATATATTAAAGTCATTGTTTTTTATTTTTGATTTAAAGTAAAAATTATTTAAATTAAGATTATAGAGAGAAGTGATAAAAATGAGTTTATTAAGTGATTGTAAAAATGGTGAAGATAATAGAAAACGGATTATTCAAAAAACCCGGGATTTAATTGAAGATTTTAAACATGTTGTAAAGAGTGCAATGGAAAAACTTGATATATATGATTATGAACTTATTAACGAAGGGTTTAATATAGTTTTTAAATTAGAATTTTTTAAAAATACGATAGAAAAGCAGAATAAATATAAAGGGTTTGTTTTACCTTTTGAGGGTGAATATTATACAGATACATTAAACGAATGGCAAGATACTTATTATGAGTTAAAAAATATTATAAATAATATAGATAAATTAATTAAAACTAAGTAAAACCATAAAATTTAATTCTTAAAATCGTTTTAAAATTCTTATTTTAGTTATTTATTTTCTAAAATAAGAAGTCAGTAAAATAAATAATGGAGGTTAAAAATTACAGCTGTAATTTAAATAAGACAAAAAGGCAAAATAATGCATTATTACCTAAGAGTATAAGGGGTTTAATTATTGGCGAAAGTGGAAGCGGTAAAACAACAACGCTTTTAAATCTTTTACTTCGTCCGGGTTGGCTTGATTATGATCGTCTTTTTATATTTGGTAAATCAATGAAACAACAGCCAGAATATCAGCTATTAAGGGAAGCATTTGAAAACGGATTAAAAAAAGAAACAGTTAATAATATATTTGATAATATGGGAGCAATTGAAAGCCTTAACCTTTCACGCGCTGACGTAATAGAAGAAGCTAAAGAACAACAAAAGCAAAATAAAAAAAAGGGTGGTCAAATAATTACACCGTGTTTTAATGAAGAAAGTGAGCAAGTTCCCGACCCACGTGAATTAAATAACGTGCATGAAAATTTAATGATTTTTGATGATCTGCTTAAAGAGCGTCAAGATGTACCCGAAAAATATTATACAAGGGGACGGCATAGTAATACAGATTGTTTTTATTTATCTCAATCATTTTTTAGTTTGCCACGACATACTATAAGAGGTAATTCAAATTTTATTATTTTGTTTGATTTGCCTGATCGTGATATTATGAATATATACACTGATTACGCTAGCAGAGATATGCCGCTTAATGAGTTTAAAAACTTCCTTTATAATTGTTGGAGCGAGCCTTATGGCTTTGCTGTGATTGATAGAACTAGCCCGAGAGAACAGGGAAAATATCGGCATGGTTTTGGGAGGTTTTATTTTCCTTATGAGAATTATTAAAAAATAAAATATATTTTTACTTTATACTTTTAGTAAAAATATAGAAAAAAAATGGACAATCCTAGAGCTGTATAAATGTTATGAGACAAACTTTATTTTTATTCATCATTCAACATATCAAGAAGATTATTTTTAAGTTGATCTTATCGCTTTGTTATATAATCTTCCTCTTCTTCTTGTTCTTGTTCCTTAGCATATTCTGAAATTGCTACACTAAAAACTTTAATTGATAAACCTGCGCCAGTTGTTAAAGTTGTACCCTTAATCTTTCTTGTTTTTCTCCAAAATCCTGAAACTGATAAAGAGTATATAGCCTTATTAATTCTATATTCAGTAAAAAAATCAACATCTTTTAAAGGTTTTATTGTATTCTTACCAGTCTTTTTATCCTTTACAATATTATTAAAAAATGATGTTTTGTAATCTGGTAGGTTTATCTTACATTTAATATATCTATTTTCTTCACATGTATTAATAAAATTTTCAAATTGATAAACATCATTAACACGCTGAATAAATTCAGGGTTAAAATTATCATATATATCATAAAGAAACTCTTTAAAGTCTTCATTATAATCAATATATATATAATAATTATTTTTAAATTTTGTTAATGTATGTTGTTTATCTGGAGTTTTACTTTTAATATTAATAAACGCGCCTGGGTCTCCGTTTTGTAGTAAGGGTGAAAAAAATATATTATCTGTTTTATTATCTGCTTTAAGTGTTATTTCTTCATCAAGGGTATAATTTGGTGTTTCTGGTTCGATTGCTTTAGCCTCTTGTTTTGGTTGCTTCTTCTCCTCCTTCTTCTTTGACTTACCCAAATCAATCTTTTCAATAGTATTAAAATTGCTGTCTGTTATATGTATTTCTGGCATCTCTGATAATTTGAATTATTTAAAATGTTTTTAAGTTAAATCAAAAATACTTAACTTAAAACGATTTTAAGAATTATGGCGCAAAACAAAAGCAAATTTATATTAAAAAATGGAATTTTAATAAAGGTTAAAAATCCTACAACTGCAACACCTAAAAGCAATACAGTAATAAAAACGACGCGTGGTGGTGGTGTTGTTGGTGATAAAATTAATGTTATAGTTAAAAATTCTGCTTTAAATGGTTATTTTAAACAAATATTAATGACAATAGAAGGCGGTAACTCTGTAAACCTTGAAAATTATTTAAATAATTTTAAAAATGCTGTTGTTAATTCATTAAATAATAATATAAATCATAAAGTAATTTTTTCAGCTTGTTGCGTTATGACAAATGGAGAAAAACAACAAAAATTTTATTTTAATTCTTCACCTCATATTATTAATCAACTTAATAATAAAACTAAATTATTAATGGAAATGATTAGGGAAATATTAACCAGTTTTGATAAAAAAGAATATGAAGGATCTGGATGGACGTTTTTAAATTTTGATTGTGTTAATTTACATTATGGAAAATATAACCCTTTTAAAGGTGGTTGTGGTGTTAATAATTTACCTGAGTGGCTAAAGTTAAAGAAGGCAGTAACTTGCATAATATCAAAGGATAATAAATGCTTTTATTGGTGTATTTTGAGGCATTTTAATCCAAGGCAAAAGGATAAAGGAAGAATTACAAAAGATTTAAAAAAGATAGAAAAAGAAGAGCCAAATAAATACGCTGATTTTAATAGCATCAATTTCCCAACGTCTGCGGATGATCTTGAAAAGTTTCAAAAACGTAACCCAAATTTACATATAATAATATATGGAGTTGATGAAAATGAAGAACGTACACCGGTAATATTTGAAAGCGGTAGCGGAGCACCTGAGAAAATTTATTTATTATTACATGAAGAACATTATTATTTAATAAATGATTTATCGCGGTTATTAAGTTCACAAATTAATAACAGAATGCATAAGATTCATTTTTGCTATAAATGTCAACGAAGCTATAAAGATAAAATCGGCTTAGATAAACATTTAAAAAAATGTAGTGATACAACATTATTAAAACTACCGGAAGAAGATGAAAAAGAGGCTTATATAAAGTTTACACCAAAAAGAGAAAGGGCGCCAAATATTGTTATATATTTCGATTTTGAAAGCTTGTTAATTCCTGTTGAAAATTGTGATAGTAAAGATGATGAAAAAAATAAAAGTAAGAGTGAAGCGAGAAGAGTACAAAAACACAAACCCGGCGCCTTTAGTTTTGTCATTGTCTCAAGCAATAAAAAACTTTATAAAGGTGAAAAATATACACATGTAATAAAAGAAGATGTTGAAGATGTTGCCGGCTTGTTTGTTAGTACATTAATAAAAAAAATAAGAAATGCTTTAAATCCATTTATGATGGAAAATAAAATATCAAATTTTACCCCGGTACTTTGTCATAATTTAAGGGGTTATGATGCTCATTTATTTATTTTAAAATTGGCTGAATATCCTGGGCGAATGAGTGTATTACCATCAAACGAAGAAAAATATATAAGTTTTAGTAAATATATAATGATAGGTAATAAAATGCATGAAATTAGGTTTTTGGATAGTTTTCGATTTTTATCGGCTTCATTAGATCAGCTTGTTAAAGATACACCAAAAGAAAAGAATAATTTTAAAAATACAATTGAAAATTTTAAAGGTATCGAGTTAGATATTTTAACTAAAAAAGGTATCTATCCTTATGAATGGGCCGACAGTTTTGAAAATACTAAGGCAACAAGTTTACCAGCTAAAGAATGTTTTTATTCTTCATTGAAAAAACAAGGAATAACAGAGGATGAATATAAACACGCGTTAAAATCGTGGGATATATTTGATTGTAAAACTTTTAATGATTATCAGGCAAAATATTGCGAGTTAGATACTTTTTTATTATCTGATGTATTTGAAAATTTTAGGGAACTTAATAAAGATGTTTTTGGGATAGATCCTTTAATTTATGGTTATACATTGCCGGGAACATCGTGGCATAATATGTTAAAATTTACAAAGCAAAAAATTAAATTAATAACAGACCGTGATATATATGAAGATTTTGAAAAAGGAATAAGAGGCGGTGTATGTATGTGTGTTAGTAGATATTGTGAAGCGAATAATAAATATTTAAGTGATTATGATGCAAGCAAGCCGAGTAATTTTATATTTTATATTGATGAAAATAATTTATATGGTTATGCTATGAGTCAAGAAATGCCTTACGAAATAGAGAGGAAATTAAGAAAGGATGAATTTAACAAATGGCAAAATTTTAAATGTGCGTTGGTGTGTGATTTAGAAATACCAAAAGATAAAAAAGAATATTTAAAGGATTACCCACCAGCACCGGAACATTTAAAAATTAATGGCGTGTTTAAGCTTGTACCAAATTTAAAGAATAAAAAAGAGTATTTGGTTTATAGTGAATTATTAAAATATTATTTAAAACTTGGGGTGAAGATTACTAAGATACATAGAGGTTATGTTTTTAAAACGTCTAAATGGTTAGAGCCTTATATAAGTTATAATACAGAACAAAGAGGAAAAACAAAAGAAGCCAGTAAACAAAATTTTTATAAGCTTTGTAGTAATGCTATATATGGTAAGACAATAGAAAACCCTCGAAAGCGTTCAAATATTGAATTAGTTAACAGTGAAGAAAAAGCGGCGAAACTTATAAAAAGTCCGGAATTTTTAGGATATAATATATTAAGTCCTAATTTAGTCAGCGTCAAAAAGAAAAAGACACTAGTTAAAGCGAATAAACCGATTTTTATAGGTTTTTGTGTTTTAGAGTTAGCTAAGTTAAAAATGTACCAGTTGTTTTATGATTATTTAAAACCAAAATTCGGAGACCGTGTTAAATTGCTTTATACAGATACAGACAGCTTAATATTAGATATTAAAAGCGATGATTTATATGAAGAAATGGCGGACGATGTTAATAAATGTTTTGATACTTGGAAATATCCGGAAAATCATCCACTTCATTCAATGGATAATAAAAATAGGATTTTTTAAAGATGAAACTAAGGGAAACCCGATTAAAGATTATGCGGCAACTTGTTCAAAGTCTTACGCATATAGAGAAGAGACAAAAGAAAAAAAATTAAAAGAAAATTTAAAATTAAAAGGTGTTATAGAAGGATGTTTAAAAAATGATATATGTTTTAATGATTATATTAATTGTATATTTAAAGATGAACTTAAAAAAGTGGAGTATTTAGGGTTTAACAGTACAAAACATGAAATATATACGGAAAAATTTGAAAAGATTGCTTTAAATCCGTTGCAAGATGTTCGGCATGTATTAGAGGATAAAATAAATTCGGTGCCGATTGGGTATTTTGAAGAAGAGGAAACAGAGGAAGAGGAGGAAGAAGAGGAAAAAGAGGAAACAGAGGAAAGCGAGACAGAGGAAACAGAGGAAAAGGAAGAAGAAGAGGAAACAGAGGAAAAGGAAGAAGAAGAGGAAGACAGACCAGATTATTAATTTTCACAATCTCTATATATTAATTTATATTTTAAAACAATATATAAAGATTATTTTTTTTTAAGTTTTTAAGTTTCTCAGGTTGTTGAGTATCTGGGCTAACCAGGCTTTTAAAATCCCTTGTGTTACCCCCTGTAAAATAATTTTTTGAGCTAGAACCGGACTAAAATTTTTTTAATTTGGGATAGTTGAGATTGTTGGGTTTGTCAGTTTTGTGGGTTTGTCAGTTTTGTGGGTTTGTTGAGTTTTGTGGGTTTGTTGAGTTTTGTGGGTTTGTCAGTTTTGTGGGTTTGTCAGTTTTGTGGGTTTGTTGAGTTTTGTGGGTTTGTCAGTTTTGTGGGTTTGTTGAGTATCTTGAGCGCGGTGGCTTTTTAATCGGCTAATATAGTGAGTTATTTTTTTTGTCTCTCGGATTTTTTGCGCTACTCGGATTTTTTGGATTATAGTGAGTAATTTTTTTGTCTCTCGGATTTTTTGCGCTAGCCGGATTTTTTGCGCTTATAGTGAGTTATTTTTTTTTTGCGCTAGAACCGGCCCTTTTACATCTCTCTCTAGGTCTAGTAGACGCTGATGAAAGGATAAGTTTTAGGGCCGCAGTAAACAGCCACCGACCTAGTCACCGAAACCTGCTCTGATGGTGACACTGGAACAGCCTGATGGATGTCCCTCAGGGTGCCATTGGCCGGCAGACGCAACCTGCCCAAAGTCCGGTCCAGGTGAAAATGACCATCTACGACAATCGGGTACACCTGTTCCAGACCCCGAGCGGTCGCATCCACAGCCTCCGACTCCCCTTGGTCCATCGGGACAGAGGAGAAATTAGCCCTCCACTATCCCCTTTATTCAGGACTCAGTGTTGCCGCAATGAGCAACACCACCTTCCAGTGCACCAAAACACCAGGGGAGTTGGGCTCTGCAAGGTTGAACTCCTGTGGGGGCGAGGCTTTACTTGGAGGCACATGCCAAGCATAGCCACTTTTTGTTCGGCTGACACCTCACTCCCAGCTACATCGGCTAGAAGCCGTTGCATCCTTAAAAAGGAAAGGAGATCAAGGACCGTAGCTGGTCGACCTAACAACCACCTTGCAGCCTGTTCGAGAGCCTTGATCCGGCGGCTACATACATTGGGATCATCGTCGGGCAGATCTTCTCGGAAAGTGTCAGAGATATGCTCCTTAAAGGCATGGATGAATTTCTTTTCAGAGGAATCACAACCAGGGACGGCACAGAATCTTTGCCTGGCCTTCTTATTTCCTCGGGCCGATTTCACCCTTTGTACCGCCGCGCTCACCCTAGCCCTTTTCGCGGGAAGCACATTTTCCGAGTCATCCAAACCATGCTTCTGGGGTCCAAAACAGCTGACCTTTACTAGGAGGTCTGAGCCAATCGATGTTACTGTGCGTTTCGCAGCAACACCAGCACTCCGTGGGCTCTTCGGGGAGCTAGAAGCCCCAGCCTTAGAGGCCGACTTACGAGTGCGTGCTGAGGGCTGCGAGTTCTTCGGGGAGCTAGAAGCTCCAGCCTTATAGACCGACTTAATGCACTGCAGCTGAAGTCTGCAGGCCCTTCGGGAGCTAGAAGCCCAAGCCTTAGAGGCCGCCTCACGACTTCTTCTAGTCTTCCGCTTGTTTTTCCTCTAACCTTCTCCCTCTCCCCCTTTTTTAGGAGCCGCCTCTCCGGGGGCCCTCCCGGGGCTGGAGGCAGCAGGACAAAACCCGACTGGAGTGGGAAGCAGAGGATTTTCTGGCGGAGCGGGTGAATCCGTCAGCAAGACCTCGGCCTGGCTGGAGGATGGGCTAGAAGCCACATCCATGGGCACCTCCGCAAAGAAAGACGGGCTAGAAGCCGCGTCAGTCTCCTCAGCAGGCACCCCTTCAGCCTTGGATAGGTCGGAGAGAAGTTCTTGGATAGCGGGATGGTCCATGAATGCGAGTAATCTGAAAAAAAAAAAAAAAAAAAACATTCAGTATGTGACCTCCACCGTCCCTCCCCTCTTGCAGGCCTTGCAGTTATATTTGTCAATAGCCAATGCATTTGAAACACTGATATTGACACATGAACCATGGAACCACTCATCACAATAATCGCATTGTATCATGAAGCGACCATTCCAGGGCTGGCGACACAAGCAATACTTGGTGCCTTTCTCACTGTCAGGAATGAATGCTAAATCCTCAGGTAAGGATTTATGCTTTGTGATCCAAGTTGGGAGGGTCCTATGCCTACAGGGCATTAGCCTGTCAAGGTTCACTACAAACACTGACTTATGGAGCTTCACACGGTATAGGTATAATTAAGGCTGGTCCCTTCCAAGGAGATGACAGTTTTCTGGACTGTCCCTTACTAAATGCAGTATCTAGTAGATACACATCTCCTTCAGCATATGGTCTTAAAAGAATTTTGAGATCGTAATTCTTTTTCATGCGCTTCAGCGAAGTTTTCAGATTCCGGCGAGCAGCGTCATGAGTCGATTGCATATTTTAAACCAGAATATTAACATAGTCACCGTAATGCACAGACTGACCTTTGGGACAAGGGAACATTAAATTTGCAGGTGTATTAATTTCTAACATCAATCGTGCCTCTGTTAACCGAATCCCTTGTTGCCATAGCTATTTGCTGGAGGTACTTGTCCCATTGATCCTGCTTTTTACCTAAAAAAGCAACGGACAGCATCCATTAAAGTACGATTGAATCGTTCTACTTGTCCGTTTGCTGCAGGTCTATAAGGAGTGGTTTTAGCCTTATGGATCTGCACAGCTTTACATAAAGCTTCGAATAATTTTCCATCAAAGTTCCTGCCCTGATCGGAGAAAATCTGTAGTGGAAGACCAAAACGCGAGAAAAAGTTATCAATGGCCGCCTGAGCCGTTTCCTCCGCGCGCTGAGTAGGCAAAGGGACACATTCTACCCATTTCGTGAACTGGTCCACCATCAATAGGCAGTAAACGTTACCAAGCTTTGTTTTAGGCAAAGGACCGATAAAATCTATATGTACCCGCTCCATTGGTACCCCAGCTTGAAATTCTGTTAATGGAACCTTTCCATAAGCCTTGTTCTTTTTATTCTGGTTACAGACTTTGTAAGACAGTACATAGGACTCCACATCCTTTGACATACGAAACCAGAAAAAAACTTTTCTTTGAGTTTTGCCTTAGTCCTAGCGACATCTCGATGCCCAGCTGATGGTATATCATGATGTAAGGACAAGACAGATTATTTTAGACTTTCGGGGACGACTACATGCCAATCACCCATGTCTTCGTCTGGTTTTGTCTGTATAAGACTCCGTCTATGAGCCTGAACAGTTCTTTATCCAGCCAGTAACTTTTTGCCTCAATGCTGGCAATGAATAACTCATTTTCGGCTGGTTCTTTATTTTTCTCGAACCACGCTATAAGCATGGTGAGATTTTCATCTTTGTGCTGCGCGTCCCGCAGTTCATCGAGGGAATATCCCCAGCACGTTCTTGTGTTTGTGCTGTCAGCCGTACTCCCCAGGGAGACGGTGCAACACCCGATGTGGCTAACACTTCTTTCCTTACGGAATGTTATGTCAAAGTGCGCTTCTGTACTACCTAACCCGTCAATGTCTCTAGAACCAATGACGTCTAGAAGACGGTCATTTCCTGTAAATATGAAAGCGTCTAGAAGACGGCTGTCTTTACAGTGAGCATCGTCCATTGGCTGGTCTAGAAGACCTGAGCCCAGACTGCTTTTTTTGCCTGGATACTGCCCTGAATGCTCTAGAGGACCTGATTCGGGCTTCAGCTCATAAGCAGTACAAGATCTGAAAAAACCCAGCGGACTTCCACTGACCTGGCTTCCCCTTTCCTTGCACCCGCCACTCTTCGATTAACCTCTGTCAGGGGTGCCCCCCTTTCCTGCACGACTAGGCTAACATCCTCGTCTACTTCCTCAGTGAACTTAGCCCTCTGGTTATATGCCCTCGTGCAGTAATGGCATCCTCCGCACG
Source organism: Tridacna gigas (assembly GCA_945859785.2). Lineage (NCBI taxonomy): Eukaryota > Metazoa > Mollusca > Bivalvia > Cardiida > Cardiidae > Tridacna > Tridacna gigas. Next base: position 61,027,787 of record OX244034.2, on the reverse strand, counting down.
GTAGGTCCACAAGCTTTATGCCAGATATATACTTGTAACATGGACTTAAGGGATCTGGGATCCGTGAAAGTGCATCCGCATTTCCATGTTTTGATCCTTCTCGATGCTTGACCACCATGCAGTATTGTGAAAGTTCCTCTATCCATCGAGCTAGCTAGTCTTGTGGTTCTTTGAACCTTAATAACCAGATTAAACTGGAGTGGTCTGTCCTGACTGTAAAGATCTTACCAAGCAGATAAAAGCTGAACTGTCTATTTGACCAATCATTTGTCTAGTCAATCCCACAGATAATTTCAAAACGTTAAAACAGAATGAAATTATTGCAAATGCACACGAAATTGACACCGTTTTAGGGGACATGCACAGTACAGATGCAAGAATGGCTTCTAGCCAATCTAAACGAGGGTCGAGTAATGCTGCGGCTTCTAGCTCAACTAAGTTAAATCATGGGTCAATGTCTGTTACGGCTTCTAGCCCAACTTAATTAAGCCATGGGTTCGGGCCTGTTGCGGTTTCTAGCCCAACAGGAGAGCTCAAATTTTTCGGCTTTTAGCCCAAAAGGTGAGAGGGATTTAGCTGTAGAATTACCATCTCATTTACAAGGTGTGTTTGAGGCATCCAGAACACACATTAATGAAGAGCAAGAATCGAAATTAGCTGGCGTTCTACGTAGCTATTCTGATGTTTTTGCTCAAAGTGATTTCGATCTGGGTCAATTCACAGCTATTGAACATGCAGTAGATACAGGTGACGCAAAGCATATCAAACAAAGAATGCGCAGAACCCCTTCATGTTTTGTTGATGAGGAAGAAGCTCACCTGAAGAAAATGTTTGGATGCCGGCGTCATTCAGGAATCTGTTTCAGAATGGGCATCTTCTCCCGTCTTAATCAGGAAAAGAGATGGCTCAGTTGGTGGTGCATAGACTACCGGGTTTTGAATGACGTCAAGGTTAAGGACATATTCCCATTACCATTAGTAGAAGATTGTCTTGATACATTAGCAGGAAACATTTGGTTTTCTAAACTAGATGCCAATTCTGCTTATTTGCAAGTTAAAGTCAAAGAGGACGACCGTAGGAAGACAGCTTTTCTTACACAGTTTGGACTCTTTGAATATATCAAGATGGGCTTTGGATTAACCAATGCGCCCGCCACATTCTCTCGGGTTGTCAACTTCATTTTGAAGGGAATGACCTGGAAGATTGTACTTGCCTTCCTAGATTACATTCTTGTAATGGGAAAAACTTTTGAAGTAAGACGCCTGCAATCCGGAAGCACTGATAGGGTTAGGAGAACCCGAACTTGAGTTTGAGGAAGACTTGTCCGGGTAGAATTCAGTCTGTCTTCTCTGAATCCTCAATTTCCCAGACCTTTTGCTTGTGCTGGTGAGTCTCGGACTAGGCGGTTGAACCAATTCCACTGGTCTTTTATTAGGATTATTCTTTGGCACTTGTTCTCCCAGATTCTCAAGCTCCTGTGTGAAAGGGTTTGAATCCTGGAGGGACACGTGGTGCAGCAGTACGGATAGGCGATCGTCTAGAAGACACATCAGCAGCAGCCAGCTGTCTAGACAGGTCAAAAGTAGCCGGTTGCTGTACCAGCGACTGTTGCAGCTCCAATTGCGTCCTAATAAGTTTCTGCAAGTCTTGAATTTGTTTTGATGTCTGTTCTTGGAGTAGTTGCAGTGTGACCATATCCATTTGCCTCTTTAATGGACTTTGCCTATGTGGGGGTCAAAGGTGATTGGGGCGGAAGCAAATGAAGTGTTGGTTTGGGAGGGGAAACCAACTGTGAGAATTGGTCTTCTTTTGCAGAATGCTTTTCGAGCATTATTTTTTGCACAGCAGGTCTAGTGTGATGGGATGGGATTTGTGGAGTGGTAGCATTTTTCCGAACTTTGGGCAATTCCGAAAATAGCTGCTCAAAACCCTGAGCCTTCTTCGATGGCTTTGGCTCACTGCGTAACAGGAGGCAGCGGAACTGATCCTCAGTCTCGCTTATCTGAGATTCAAGCTCGGCCGCCTCAGCCTCTAGCGAAGTTAGAGGAGGAAGTGGCAAACTTTTATCCGCCCTTTCTCTCTTCAACTGTGTTTTTGAGGGAACACTGAAATCCAATTGATCCCAGGTTTCCTCATCTACTGCCCCCATCAATATCATGGAAAAAGCCTTTTTCGTCACAGGACCATACAATTCTTTATGGTAGACAATGGCCTCAGCTCTATTTTAGTCAATGCCTTTAACATTGCAGAGTTGGTCAACTGTTGCACTGTTGATATTCATTCTGCTCATGTTTCCAAAGAGAAAAATCACACAGGTAGATATCATTCAAATACAAATCAAACAAATTAATTAAATTACTGACAGTTAATTCAAGTGCTTAGAAAGCGTACCTGAAATTAGCCGAAAACTTTCTAATTGTAAACAGGCGGGTGGGGTAAGTACTGGCTTTACAGTAAATTGGGCGCTTCCTGCCTCTAAAGATTAACTTGCATACCCTAACCTGAATTTAGATTAGTCTTTCCTTATACTGTGTAGACCAAAATAACTGACATGTGAAACCACTTTAGCTAGAAGCCAAATTAGGTAATACAAGAAGACCAAGACTAAACAAATAGAACTCGTTAAGTCTCAAAGTCAAAAGCTGTATTGAATGAATAAAATTCAATTCAATACACTGAATCCAAGACAGACGCATTGTTTTCAAACTGTTTTCAAGCGAGACTAAGTCTTTCTCGAATTTATAGAAGGTTCGCGAAAACACAATACCAACAACCAAAAAGACCGAAGACAATTGAAAATTTTCTTGTTAGCCTGGTTTGGCTTGCCAAGCCCAAGGCTATAGTAATCGTATACCAAAATTTCAAACCCATCCACATGATCCGAGCAGTTACGAGTAAAAGTGAAAAGTACCGCTTGCAATGCATCACACTACGCTGAAAGAAACGACCCCCAAAAACGATAAATATATTTGGGTTTGAACATCATAGTTAGGTTTAAGTTCACAAAGAACTGTGAGAGATGCGCGATGTTAATCTAAAGAAAGTATTTGACTAAGAATTTCAAGCCCTAATAATCTTATTTACAAGTGGAAATTAGTGCGCTGTTACACTGAAGAAACATTGGCAAATCCTTATATGTAGTTACGGAATCGGCGGAGTAGTGACGAGTGATGTTGCCGAACAATATTCGGAATCTTTCGTCTTTCCTATTTTTTGACACAATGTGCATGACAAAACGCAGACGGCGTGCTCTTTCCCCAAAACAGCCGAACATTTCAAAAACTCGGTAAGATTTACTTTCGAAAAATTACTGTGCTTCTCGTATCTAAAGGTATAAATATGTTTTGGTTTGCCCAATATGTACGATGCCTTATTTCTTCTTGTCAGAGTTGTCCCGATATCCTATGACATCTCGGACCATGACAATTTCGACCCATTTTGGGCATTACAAACTCGGCACACAAAATCGAACATGTAACGTTGCACAGGGTATAAAACTTTGTAATATGAGCCATGGCCAACCAGTTAAGAAGACCTAAATGGCGAGCGTGTTATATCAAAGATCAGACTTCCCATTAAGTGCCATCTGATCTTGATTTTTGATCTCCTCCGCTATTTATCGATAATAAATTGCTTACCTGAGATTAGCGTCAGGTGGTAAGCGTTTTATATCGAAGATCATATTTATTACTCGGTGCAATCTGATCTTGATCTAAGCTGTCAATACGGGATATTTAACTCTTAAGCTTCTCAGCGCAACTCGATGCTCTTAAGGATAGTGTAGATTAAGATCAGACTGCATAGAACGTGCAGTCTGATCTTGGATCTACATTGTCTGATACGATGAGTTATTTTCTACCAACAACAATTTTGCAATCGCCATGTTACAGCATATATAAGTGGCTTGAAAACTTCATCCATTGTATTGAACAATTTAACCCTTTACCAAACAATCCCAACTTTTAATGACCCTGAGAAAGAAGTCGTTTGAAAACATTGTGGGAAAAGGGAAAAAAATTCTGGTAACCAGCATTTCCTCCTTTTCCGATAATGTTTTCTACCCTTCCCGAAAAAGATTGCAATTTTTCAGTCACATTTATTTTGTCGTCTGCAACTGCTTTGAATTTGGACAGGTGTAAAATTTTGTCGTTTGGTAAAGAGTTAAGGGTTAAGTGATAATAGGTACTGACAGAGTTAGGTTTTTAACACACTGCTTACGGATCCAGATTTTTACCGCCAGTTGTTGCAGACAAATTTGACGTGAATTCATTAATAAAGTTACTATGTGCTCCTTCCAAAATGATAGGAACATATTTCAAAGCTGATGAATTTTCAAAAGTGTCGGAGTGCAAGGCAATTCAAGACCGTCTATTAGTACTCATCTGTGTAAATCCACAATGTTACTAAGAATAATGTAAGAAAAATATTTTATCGTCCGATCATGCATTTGGTTCGAGGATAGTTTGTCCAAAAACTATAGCTTGGCCGTGGACATGTTCATCCCTGGGCTTTTTCATCCAGGCTTGTTTGTCCCACATTATTGCACCCTACTTTATTAAAATGAATTTTAAGTGAAACATGAATTAAAAAATTAAGTAACATCAAGTAACATCATATATCTACAATTAGGAAGCTTTATTTATTTATTTTATTTTTTAATTAATGTCTGTGAATCACTGGTTTTCTTAGAATTTATACCATTAGCAGTGGGGGAACAATCTCAAATTTGTCGCCATCATTGGCTGCTTCTAAATACCAAGATTACCAATCGTCAAAATTCAGAATTAAGGTAATATAAAAGCTCAGTGCTTAAGTGAGAGAGGATTGAATTGTGTCGTAATGACTACCATCAGTCATCGAAAAGAAATTGGCTGAGCTAAGGATTCAAACCAGTGACCCCCCTGTTCTCAAGTCTGGTACTCTAACGACTGTGCTAATGGGGCTCAACTGCAGTAATTGGTTTTAACTTTTTACCGAATAGTAAAATTTTAGACTTGACCAAATTGAAAGCCTTTGCAAACGATGACATTTGTCCCAGATAGGGTAGAAAGCATTGTGAGAAAAGGGGAAAATGCTAGTATACATAAAAGCAGCAGTATCTTGAATCACTTCGAAAATGCAGAAAATGAATTGAAGAAGTTAGGAACAGGCCCAGTGTTCTTAAATTTTAAAGAATCAAAAAGAATAGAGAGCAAACTGCTTGTTTACAAAAAAGAGAGTTATTTTCTTTTTACCCCAAAAAGGGCCATGATTTGCTCCAAAAATATTGACCATCAGCAAATCATTTTTATGCACCATGTCTTGGATAAAGTTAAAGGTAAAGCTGTAGCAAACACCAATCATCTGAAGACTACATCTCTGGCCAAATCTTCACCATATTTAGTCCTAGTATTTGTCTTAATATTTAATCCTTTACCACACAATCCCGAGTTTTAACAACTGTGATGAAGGAGGGTTTAGAAAATACTGGAGGAGGGGCTCAGGAGAAATTGCTGGTGACCAGTATTTTCTCCTTTTTCCACATTGTTTTGCAACACTTTCCAATGTCAGCATTAGCATCACATTCGATTTGTTGTCTGCAGTAGATTTTAATTTGGACAAGTCTAAAATTTTGTTGTTTGATAAGGAGTTAAGATAATTTTGACAATTGCCACTATGCAGATATGAAAATTGGGTTAGCAAGTTTGTTTTCTTAGATTACAATGGTCACCAGTTTAAATTTTGGTCAATCTTGATAAAAATAAATAGGTCACACAAGACAGATTACAATCACTCTTTTTTTTTTTTTTTTGGGGGGGGGGGGGTCAATAAATTAGAATTATCTTTGATGATTTCAAATGTTTGCTCCCCTAGTCACAACACTGACAACTTGTTTATACTTTTGAGACCATATTTTGATTACATGAACTGAGTTCATATTCACCAAATGTTCTTAAGAACGTTCTTTGTCTTATTCTCAAAGATTTTCAAAATTTGAAAATAAAACACTACTTCTGCTTGGCTAAACCAGATGATTTAGCTAATTAGAAGTGTTACTTTCAAATCTAGAAAATTCAGGAGAATAAGACTGAGAAAGTTCTTAGGAATGGTAAGTAAATAGAGATCCTGATCTGTCCATCTGTCTTAATAGTATGCCATGCAAATTTCCATTTGTGTTTCAAAGCCAAGACATGTGGTTCAGTCAATTAAATAGAAGGCTTGAAAGCCAGGTTTGCTGAGGTCTGCCTATTTCTTTCAGACAATTGATGATAGTCATGGGAAGAGGATTCAATCCCTCTCAATGCTGTATATTTTTTCAACTATGTTTATGTCGTAAAGTAGCCAGTGGCTTAAAAAGTACAATTTAAATTCTAGGAAGGCATGTATAGATGCACTGGCCTTTGCAACATAATTGAAATAATGTTGAAAATAGTGTTAAACAATAGGAAGCAAGTTTTGGTCCAAATTTACTGAAAATTGTTGGGCCAAAATTTTGTCTAGATAATCTTTTTGACTTTACAATACCGATAGGTCCATTTGTATACATTTCAAAAGCAGTATAAGCATAGAAAATCCTAAAAGGATATCAACCAGGTTACCCTCCCGCCCAATGTCAATGAAACTTGGTCAAAATGTTAGATTTCACTGTGTTTTAGGGTAGCTTGGGCTTTAAATTGAAATTGGACAGAATATTTGTAATTTTAAACCAATTTTTTCCTAAAACACAGTGAAATCTAACATTGAAATTGGGCAGAATATTTGAGTCCGGCCCCTGTAGCTCAGTCGGTAGCGTATAGGACTTGAGAGCAGGGGGTCGCTGGTTCGATCCCCGGCTGGGCCGTTTTCTTTCCAAGGACTGATGATAGTCAGTGCGACAGGATTCATTCCTCTCTCACCGCTGATCATTGTTTTGACGATGGTTATGTGGGAAAGCAGCAAGTGGCTTGGAAAGAATATTGTGCATAGTACTGATAAAAGAAACTCAAGGAAAGCATGGATAGGTGCACAGGCTGCCGTGAAATAACTGAAATAATGTTGAAAAGGGTGTTTAACACTACAAATCAATCAATCAGAATATTTGCCTTGATAAATATTTCAGACAAGTTCAAAATGAATCATATCGGGTTAAAAAGTAGATCACTGGGGAAAATCGTAGGAAAACCTTGTTTGCACTCAGAGATAAAATTTTCAGTCAGATACTCTTGAAAATTGTTTGGAATTTTTGTCGTAATGACATCTCGTACAAGTTTGATATTAGTTTGTGTAGTATCAAAAAGTAGGTCACTTTGATGAATCAGAAAAACGTTGTGTTCACCATACAGGCAACATTATCAGCAGTAGGCCTATTCCTTTTTGCATGCTGCTCATTTTGATTGGTTGCATGAGCCTTTACAAATTTATGTTTTTCCATTCTGTTGTCAATTCTACAGACTGTCAGTGTGAGACAGTGTAGAGATATATTTATTAGTCTGTACAAATGTGATCTAGAAGTTTCAAGTCTGTACAAATGTGATAGAAATTTTGAGCTTCTGGGCCTCTTCTTTCTTCTTCTTCACCCCTTCAGATGCCCAGGCTTTCAGTGCCTTTGGCGCTTTGATTTTTATCGTCGTCGCCAATAAAGTGTGCCGGGTGATTAGGGGCTGATATATGTCCTTTATGTGGTAGTAATACTTGCAGTTCACGTTGAGAGTGGCTGACTGTATCTCTTCTCTAGCTTCTGACTTGGTGGACGTCCACACAGTTCGCTGTCAGGTGAGAGAGTTATCCACGAGAAACACTGGTTCCCTATATCGACTTTTCCCGCCGCTTCGGTTTCGAGGCAATGCTGGTACCCATTATCACTCCAGCGCCTTTACAGCTCTACCTATAGAAATAATGTTATATATATTATCCAGTAATATATTATATTACTTGTATGAAAATTGTAACTTACTTTCTGACCAACTAATCACAAACACAGCTGAAAACAGACCGGTCGCTCGATACGTTATAATAGCATATTTGAAACGCTATTTCACAATGTGTAGATACGGATTTTTTTCCCGTCGTGTCCGGTTTTATCCGCGTGCGATGCATTTATTTGATCCTGGAAATTTTTAGGTATCCAATGCATGACAATGTGGCAAAGATAGTGAGTAAAACATACTTTGGTGTACCCCAGCCCAGGACTAGTCAAAGCTGGAAAAGATATAAATCAGTTCAGTTACTGTTGTAATATGTCCAAATGATCGTTGAAATTTGCGTAAACAGCGTCCAAACAATCAACCAGATTTGTCAACGATAACAGAAGACGTTTGATTGTCTGAATGATTTTCTAGAGAGTGGTTTTTGGATATAAAAAAAAAAAAAATGTTTAAAAACAGGATTTGTATACCAAATAGCTTGGGTTTTTGAAAGCAATTCTGTGTTTTCGTACTAAACGGCTTATGGATCGTTTTCACTTTTAACGTAAACCATGTGTACCATAAAATCCCTACACACGAAATTAAATCTGGTGATCTCTCCTTTTGGAGGGTTCAGTTACAGATCTTACTGTTCAGAACCTATGGTCTAGTCTGTATTGTCACAGTCCATCGTGCTGTAGGGATGGTTGGGGATGATTTTTTTTTTGTCTGAACGGACTTGAATTTGCGAGGGTATAAGTCGATTCCACTGAATGAAAGTGTCTTCGTCATTTATTTATGAGCCTTCATTTACTATAATGTCTCAACCTAATGGATACTAGGAATACAAATTAGAATAAGAAATGCAAATAAAAGGTTCGCTGAGTACAAACCAAGCACACTAAGGGATAGGGTTTCTATAGAGTGTCCCTTCTCGCCGTCTTTCTTCAACCCTTCTACAAACAATCTTGCCTTTGAGCGACTTTGAGAAAAACGACTTCTGAAAACATTGTGGAAAAAGAAGAAAATACTAGTCACAAACATTGTTAACTTTTTCCTTAGTATTTTATATCCTTTGAACAATCGTTTAAGCCTCATTTGACATGTCGTCTGCAGATGCCTGGACGAGTCTAAATTTTACTGTCTGGTAAAAAGCGAACTAATTACCCGCCTTTCCCGACCCCAGCTGTCCTGTTGTGGAGAGAAAAGATCAAGATACGACCGTATGATCGTGCAAACTAATCTTTGTCTGTACACTCATCATATCCAATCTAATTATTGACCCTTAACCCTTATCCTGCTAGATAACTGAAATGAAACTTCCAAACCGACACTGAAAACACGAATTCTGCTATTTCAAAGGATTTTTTTTTTTTTTTGGGGGGGGGGGGGGGGGAATCTGCTTATTGGACAATGAAGATCCAACATCACATTGCACGTAACCTGCAGTCTATCTTAATCTACACTGTCCGCAAAAGGTCCTTGAGCCCCACTTAGCACCCTAAGGGTTAAGGCGCTGAAGCTAACTGAGTTGCTTTTGTGGACATTGTTGATCAGGATCAGATGGCATGGATAGTACAGCCTGATCTTGGATCTACACTGTCTGTGATTGTGACACATTCTGGCACAAACAACCTTGAAACAGCCATATCTTTTTGCTTCTTTTCGTATTGAAAAGTACCCTAATTTCATGAATTTAGCACTTTAGGGATTCAGTTTCCCTTATCCTTTTTTACCCTTCACCAAACAATCCCGAGTTTTAACGACCCAAAAGAAGAAGACTTTTGAAAAACTTTGTTGAAAAAGGAGAAACTGCTGGTAATCAGCATTTTCTCCTTTTCCCACAATTTTTCAAACGCTTTCTTAGATAAATGTGACTGAAAGATTAAAAAAAAAACAAAAAATATTTTTTTGTTTTTTTAAATCTTTTTGTCACATTTATGTTTTCGTCTGCTACTGCATTCAATTTGGACAAGTTTAAAACTTTGTCGTTTGGTAAAGATTTAAAAGCACCAAACATACAAAGAAGTACATTTCCATCTTTTTAGAAGCCTTTTTCTTCGAACCCAACACCAATCTAATTACTGTCTGTTTCGAGAATGTGGGTCAGAGAAAAAGCCATATACAAACGGACCGTATTATGTCGAGAATCTTTTATGGCATGTCCAGCAATCTCTCATGGTTCGATGATTAAAATATTGGATTTGTATTTAGAAAATTCCGGTCCGATGCCCAGGTCCGATTTGCTGCGCTGGTGACATTAAAGAATCCGTAGGCACAGCTTTGCGTTCCTCTAGAATTGTACTGGTGAAACAAGGGAAAAACGAAAACGGTCTCCGTGGCGTAGTATTCAAGACTGCGAAGCAGAAGGTGGAAGGTTCGAGTGGCTGTTGATGCCGTTATGGCCGGTTTTTAAGGCAACAGCTGGTCAATTGATGCCTGATCGAATGCCCACCTGCCTGGTGTATTTACACGAACGATTAGCACTCGAGAAGAGGGCAAGACAGACATATATATATAATAAACAAAAATAACATTAAATTTTAACCTTCATTTTACTTTAAATAAGCGAGCTATCCTCATGATTTTGAAGATTAATCCTTTAAAAGTTGAGTCTTATTTTTAACTACACAGAGGAAGAAAGCTTTTGAAAACATTGTGAGAAAAGGAGAAAATACTGGTAACCAGCATTTTTTTCCTCTTCCCACAATGTTCTCTACTCTTTCAAATACGATATCCATCATTTCAGCCACCTTTAATTCGTCGTCTGAAATTCTTTCAATTTGGAAAAAGCTTTTTTTTTTCATCTATATACAGTAAAAAAGTGTTGCACCCCCTGTGTGTTTTTTACCGGGTTTGACTGTCTGACGTAAATAATATGAAATGGGGTAAAAATTAGAATGCGGCCACTCCAACAAATTAGCCTTTTGCCTATAAAATGAGCTGAACTGAGGTGTGCCTTGACCTCATGGTAAGTAGATATTTTTGCCTAGATTTTGCAGTCGAATTTAAGATAAGTAGGAAGGGTTTAAGCTTGGTAAAAACTGGGAAATTAATTTCGAAATAGAACTTAAAGTAGGTTGAAAGTGACATGTAGAGAATGGGCACACACAATCAGTCAATATCCCGTACCTCCGCCCAGGGCTTTGATAACAGTTTGCAGTCTTCGTCTCATACCTCTCACCAGAGGTTGAAACAGCTGGATCGGTAGCAGCTGCCAAGAGGTCAAGGGACACCTCAATTCAGTCCATTTCAGAGGCAAAAATACTGGTTTGTGGGTGTATGTAGCAGCTGGATTCTAATTTCTACCCCACTTCATATTATTCACGCCAGAAAATCAAACGTGGTAAAAACACTTTTTTTTTTCGATGTAGAAAAGAGTTTGGTGTAAAGTTTGGTCCAACTTAACTAATAACTGTGGTGTATGTTTAACACCCTCTGCCCTGAAGGCAACACGGTCCAGATTTATGGCCAATAGTAAATCAGTCTGTTGAAATATGTAAATATTTTATAAAGAATATACTATAGCTTTCTTAACTCTGTAATGCGCAGCAAAATTTTAGACTTGTATAAATTGAAAGCATTTGCAGATGACAAATTAAATATGGCTGAAACGATATTTTTGCCTTTGATAGGACAGAAAGCATTGTGGGAAAAAAAGGAGAAACTGTTGTGAACCAGAATTTTCTTATTTTTCCACAATGTTTCCAAAGTGCATTTTCTTGAGATCGTGTGGTAAAAGCAATGATATCTTCAGACGCTCACCGCCCAGTTCTGAATTCCCGGTGACCTATTTTTTTTTTTTTTTTGGTTACAAAAACTAATTTACGGAAGCCTTTGGCTGTTGTGGTCAAATTCATATTGATTCTACATCATAGGAAATGACTTAATACAATAAAGCAACCCAGTCTCCTTCGAAGAAAATATATAGAGAGGATAATCAACTGGTTGTGGGTGATATATCAGGCCTATAGGATTTGAGATAAGTTGGCGTCCGAGATAGAATTTTATAAAACATGTCTAGAAAAGTGTTAATGAGGAAGCTTCTGGCGACCCTTGTACCATTTTTGTAGACGAGTTAAAAAAAAAAAAAAAAAATATATATATATATATATATATATATATATATATAAAGCAAACGAAATCCAAATGAGCAATGCTCTGTGAAAAGGGGGCTTAATGCGTTTGTAAAGGGTATCGATCCAGGTCAGCCTGCGTAGTCCGCGCAGGCTGACCTGAGCCGAAACTTTTTGCTACATGTCAATTTTCTGCGTGTCAAAGGACCAATATACCTCATGATTTAGTAAAGTTGTAAAACGAAATGGATTTTAGGAATGTATAATAATGTGACGACTTGCCTGGTATCGTACACCATGCAAATGCATTAAGCACCCTTTTTACAGAGCATGGCTGAAATTCTTTTTATCACATAAGGACATGTCACAAATTATAGGTCAGATTATGCAAAACCATACACGCACACGTGGAAGTTTCCATGAGTAAAACCCGACTCACTCCTCTGAAAATAGAACTAACTGACGTCATATATGACGTGTTAGTCATGTAATGCTTAAATCTCAAACTCGTGTAAGATAAGTAATTTCATAATGGTTGTATTACGGTGAAAACAAGGGAGGTTATATGATAAATTGAAAATTTGTTACGAGGTTAGTGTGTGATGCAGTTGAAAAAGGTGTCCGAAGGACGAGTTATCTTTAACTGCATCATACACCATTCGATCAACAGTTTTTTTTTATAGACTATTAAACACAACAACCTTAGTTCATCCTTTGTTTTCTAATGATTATCAAAATTGTACGAAGAGATGCAGAGAACAGGGAGAAATGTAACCTTCACTTTCCTTCACATTTTTAGCAGAAGCGGCTAACGTATCAGATGACGTAAAATGGTAAATGCGCGTAAATTACATCATATTTCCCTTCGTTTAATAGACACACACCATTTGCTTATGCTAAAAGTTAAAGCGACCCGGTGTTTCTCTCTTCATATGAAGAGTTACAGAAATATTTACTTGTACAAAACAAATTCACAATGTCACAAAAAATTAAGTGAAACGGATTTACAATTTTCGTAGATCTGAACATAGGTCTGCGTAAATTAAACAAAAACTTACCTGTTCGTTAAAAGGTACCATATTGGTGGGGGGGGGGGAAGGTGTAAGAAAGTCCAAAAAAAAAAAAAGTTGTAAACGTGAAGTCAAGATATGAGCCATGCTCTGTGAAAAGAGGACTTAATGCATCTGAGAAAAGTATCGACTCAGGTCAGCCTGCGCAGTCCGCGACCTGGGCCGAAACTCTTCGATATCGGTCAATTTTCTGTATGTCCAAGTACTAGTCTATCTCATGATTCGGTCGATTTTTGAAAACAGTGGCTATTATGGATCCCTTATTATGTGATGACTCGATTGGTACAATACATTGTGGAGATGCATTAAGCCCCCTTTTGCCAGTTTATGGCTTATATTTAATTGTAGCAGTTACAAAATTTATCTAACTGATAAATCTCAGTATATTACTATTATGTATACTAAGAAAAACAAGATCAGGCTGCAGACATCGTCCACCATCATTTTGGACCTTCTTCACTTGGCTGGAAGATTCTGCCTTAAGTAAATAGATGCAAAATTCAAGCAGTTCTGATTTTTTACCTGCCTAAAAATGTCTCTCTCCTTCATTAAAGCGGTCCAGTGTTTAAACGACAATCCTTATGAAAGCTTTTAAAAAACATAGTGAGAACGATAAAAAGTGCTGATAATCAGTATTTTCTGCTTTTTCACCGGTAGTTTCTACTCTTTTTATGGTAAATTGGGCTTGTCGTATGCAAATATTTTTAATTTGGATGTGTCTAAAATTGTGTTGTCTGTTAGAGAATTAACCCTTAAAATGCTAAATGAGTAAATGACAGAATCTTACTATTTCAATTTAAGTCCTGCTTTGGCCGAGATATCTCCCAAAATATCGAAAATGTAGTCCAAAGATCTGACATCACGTTGTGTGCAGTCTGATCTTGGATCTAAACTGACCACAAAGGCATACAGGGCCACTGTCAACACTTAAATCATTCATTGATACATGGATTAAGTCACGTGCTATATCTCTCTGTATTCTGGTGAGGCGCATGCCCAAGACGGAAGCAATGGCGTTTCCAAACTTATTTTGACATGAAACATAACTTAATCAACGCGGATACAATGTAATAGGGCGGACTAAGAGCTATTTTGATCGTGTTTCTGTTAAGGAAGCTACGAGTGGAATACAATCTGTCATGAATAATTCACAAGACAACAACCTAAGGTTAATGACCAAAACAGGACCTCTGAAGAGCTAGCAATGAAGATGTCGTGAGTATGACTCCCGGCTCGGCCCACAGTTTACTACGAAGTGTTGAATTAGATCATTGCTACAGGATTTATTACTTTTTTATGGCCAACCATATTTTCGTCAGTTTTTGTGTAGTAAAGCAGCCATCGGCTTTTAGCACATAACTCACAAAGTAACACCAGGTAAGCAGGCATATGTTCCCCTGCTGCCGTTATACAATTGAAAATTGGAAACTACATTCAACATCAAAAGCAAATATAGCCAGTATTCCATTATCTAAAGTGCAATGGGAGTCTACCATTTGACCTAAGATATATATATTTAAATCGCAGTGAAATAATGAAGTCAAAACCACCATCTTCGTGATAGAAACGCCAACGCTGTATCAGTAAGCCCAATTTATCGTCTGGGCTTGACCAGCCTATTAGTTGTATATCATTATTTTGCCCTACAGGGTTGCAAGGCTGATGTATCATCAATGAATGGCTATTTTCGTTCTGACGTCAAGCAAAAGTTTCAATGACTGGCATTAGTTTTTCTAGATAAGATACTTTTCTCCCGGTTTGACCTATGTTCTATGTGTGTGGGCCATGCTCTGTGGAAAGAGAGCTTAATGCATCTGCGAAAAGTATCGACCCAGGTCAGCCTGCGCAGTTCGCGCAGGCTGACCTGGGCCGAAACTTTTCGCTATTGGTCAACTTTCTGCATGTCCAAGGACCAGACTACCTCATCATTAAGTCGTTCGTTAAAAAAAAAAAAAAAAAAAAAAGAATGGCTGATGCATTAGGGAGATGTATTAAGCCCCCTTTTCACAGAACATGGCTCATATGTTTCATATGTTTGACGTTTAACGCCAATTTCAACACTGTTTCGGTTATATCGCGGGCAACAAGAGTACAGTTCCATGCTCTCCTAGGGTTTCTTTCACCAGTGCTTAGTACAACAGTTTTTCAAGCCACTGGCTGCTGTCTTACAATAACATCGTCGAAAAAAAAGAAGTTAAGCGGTGGGAGAGAAATGAAAGCATTTGCAGATGGATGACAAATATGGCTTAAGATTATAATCTTGCTTTGAAAGGGTAGAAGAGATTGTGGGAAAAGTAGAAAGTGCATCTCCGTGATGCATTATATAAATAACATCATATAATAACATCCTTTTTTTTAACAACCGACTTAATCATCAGGTAGAATGGTTCTTGGACATGTAGAATATTTACAAATAGCACCGTGTTTCGACCCAGGTCAGCCTCCGAGGACAACGCAGGTTGATATGGGGTGATACTCTTTTCTGATGCATTAAACTCCTTTTTCAAAGAGCATGACTAATTTCTTGAAAGGTCAAGATACATATACCTAGTAGGGTCTAGATGACATGGAGTTTACGATAACCAGCTCAATCTCTCATATTTCCCGATAGACTTTGAAAGGAACCTTGTAAAATATCGGAGATCAACAGATATATTTTTTTACACGAATCCCAAACTCTCATTTTCACCGAAAGACTTTGAAAAGAATCTTGCAAAATATCGAAAATCAACATAAATTGATAATTTTTTTTACACGAATCTCAATCTCTTATCTTCACCGAAAGACTTTGAAAAGAAACTGGTAAAATATCGAACATCAACATGAATAATTGTTTTTTTTTTTAACATGAAAGCAGGTGAAAACATTGTGGCAAATGGAGAATTGTTCGTTACGCGCAATTTCTGCCTTTGCCGCAATATTTTCAATAGTGGATTGATACAATAGGAAAAAGGGTGTGGGCTTAACTCTTGACCAAACCACACAATATTAGACTAGTCCAAATTGAAAGCATTTACAGACTACTCGTAAATGTGACTAAAAATTGAAATGTTGAATGGGGTTGAGTGCATTGCGGGAAAAAGAGAAAATGCTGGTTACCAACATTTTCTCCTTTTCCCAGGATCGTTAAAATTCTGGATTGTGTGGTAAAAGTTTAGGGAATGATAACGCGAATCTAGGTTATCGCATTACGTAGTTTGCACACTGTAACTGATTTGATTAAACTTGGTGTAATTCAAATCTGCATTGATGAGTAAGGTCAGTTTCTTCTTCTCTTTTTTCTTTTTCCCCTGCTCCCCCTTCTTCCTCTTCTTCTTCCTACTCTTACTTGCCATCACTTTCCTTTAAATCACCACCATCTTTATCATTGTCATCATCATCTTCTTCAACACCTACATTTTCTTCTTCTTCGTCATCATCTACTTCCTCCTCCTTGTCTTCGTCGTTTCTACTTCTTCTTTTTCTTCTTCATCACTTTGATTAAAATCATCAGCCTCGTCATCATCGATCTCATAATAATCTTCTTCGTACTTCTTCGTCCTTCTCCTCCGCCTCTTTCTTCTTCTTCTTCTCCTCCTTTTCTTCTTCCTGCTCTTACTTGCCATCGCTTTCCTTTAAATCACCACCATCTTTATCATTGTCATCATCTTCTTCTTCAACACCTACTTTTTCTTCTTCTTCGTCATCATCTTCTTCCTTCTCTTTGTCTTCTTCGTTTCTTCTTCTTCTTCGTCACTTTGATTAAAATCATCAGCCTCGTCATCACCGATCTCATCATAATCTTCTTCGTCTTCTTCGTCCTTCTCCTCCGCCTCTTTCTTCTTCTTCTTCTTCTTCTTCTTCCTCCTCCTCCTCCTTTTCCTCTTTCTGCTCTTACTTGCCATCACTTTCCTTTAAATCACCACCATCTTTATCATTGTCATCATCTTCTTCTTCAACAGCTACTTTTTCTTCTTCATCGTCATCATCATCTTCTTCTTCTTCTTCGGCCTTGTCTTCTTCGTTTCTTCTTCTTTTTCTTCTTCGTCACTTTGATTAAAATCATTAGCATCGTCATCATCTTCATCTTCTTCGTCCTTCTCCTCCGCCTCCTTCTTCTTCTTCTGCGTCAGGGTCCCTGGTGGGTTCACATACACCAAGCCATTGTTCATCTCAGATAAGGGGTCAGTAGGATGATCACAACTGTCACCAATAACACGCCGATACCACTGTCCTTTAACCTTTTCAGCGCCTCTAGCGAAAACAAGTGTTTTTGTGGATAATATCATTATATCATGATTAGACTGCACACCGTGCAGTCTGATCTTTGAATCTAAGGCTTTTGAAAACATTGTTGGAAAAGGAGAAAATGCTGGTGACCAGAATTTTCTCCTTTTCCAACAATGTTTTCTACTCGTTCAAAAATATATTATTTGAGCCACCTTTAACCTGTGGTCTACAAATGCTCTCAAATTGGAGGAGTCTGAATTTTTTGTAAAAGAGTTAAAAACGAGGGTGTAAATTGCTAATACAAGTTACTGTCATGAATCGGTTCAAATTCACAGAAGGCCTGGAAGTTAACCGTTTTCCTTATACATTTTTATTACTTTGCAGATCAGCAGTTTCAAGTTAGAGGGGCTTACCTCACCACCATTCACTCCTATGACACAGAATGGGTAATACTTTCATTGTTTTACTATTATATTGTTCGTCTCGTGAGACTAAAATTCAAATTTAAATGAGCTCATAAGTTTGAAATATTACATAGATTCCACATATTAATTCTTGAAAATCTTATGAACATGTAAGTCCGGAACAAATGCATAGCTCAAATATAATCCTCCACGGCTGGGATTCGAACCCGTGCGGGCAAATATCCTCAATTATCGAGATTGAAAGACCAATACACTAATCCCTGAACTAAAGAGAATTCTCTCTAACGCAGTTGTCAGGTTTTGATTTTATACGGGAAAGCTATGCCGTAAGGAAGGAGTGATCTCCCGTAACACACCCCACTCTTAAGAGAAGTCATTATTTTTGATGACTAAAAGCCTTATTAGGCAAGAAGTCTATTAATTAGACAACAAATGGCTCAAAGGCCGATAACGGCCAGACAAATGGCTCAATGGCCAATCCCGGACGAGACCCCATCTTACGGACACTAATGTTCGCAACAAATGCATAGCTCAAATACAAGCCGCACCGACTGGGATTCGAACCCATGTGGCAAGTATCCTCGTTTACTGAGGTTTAAAATACCAATACACTAACCCCTGACTAAGCTAAAGAGAATTCTCCCTGACGCAGTTGTCAGCTATTGATTTTATACGGGAAGAAACTACGCCATAAGGAGGGAGTGATCTCCCGTAACAAAAACAACTTTGTTTTTTTCCTTTTCCACGTTAGAATACATAGTGGCAAAAGAAAAAAAAAAAAAATGCTGATATAGACCTGTTAGATTCTTCTGTAATCTAAGGTAGTGTTTGGACAGAGCACTTGCAGTCGGTGAGAAGAATCGTTGGTTGACATTCACCAAAAACAAGTGAAGCTTTTGTGTTTTTGCTATTTCAGTGCCAAAATACATGACCCATCTCTGTGAAAAGAGGGCTTAATGCATCTGCGAAAAGTATCGACCCAGGTCAGCCTGCGCAGTCCGCGCAGGCTGACCTGGGCCGACACTTTTCGCTATTAATCAGTTTTTCTCTGTCCAAGGGTCAGTCTACCTCTTGGTTCAGCCATTTGTTTTAAAAATGGGCTATTATGGATCCATAATTATGTCATGCCTTGATTGGTACAATGCAACACGGAGATCCATTAAGCCCCCTTTTGCTAGAGTAAATCTCATATAACATGGACCTCCTTCGGTGACTGAAAAGTAAAATTCTCTGAAACCTAGAAATAATTTTACACCATTTGGCTGAGTAAATTGGTGGACGGTATAGGTCCACGCTCTGTGCAGTCTGATCATGATCTTTGTCATCCCAAATGGTCGCTGTGTTTGCTTATAGTGCTGAAACGGTGCAAGAAAATGTAGATCGGCAACAGACTGCCTGTTGCGGACATTTTCTTTTTTCAACATAAGATTGTTTTAATCTTGTATCGATCTACGCTGCAGCAATATTCAGTACCTAGTGGTCGCACTTAGCATTTTTGCGGTTACTGGTTGTGACGCAAAAATACACAATGTCGCGCTCTGGGAAAAGGGGTTTAATGTGTATTATTTCATACTTTTCGGTAGTTTATCGTGAAATAATGGTGGATTATGGTTTGATAATTCATAGTTACGACAGGCGAAAATACCGATTTCATATTTTCTAACTCTTCCATTGAAGGCGGAAACAGTAGTTCTCGCGCACTAGTTACTTAGGTAAAGAGCGCGTGCCATTCAAATTAAGGGAAATATGCACTCTCTTGCACTACGGATCATTCCCATTCACCTCTGTAGTTTGCTCAGAAAGTAGTCCGTCATCACGTGATATTTTCGTCACATGACCATAACTCAAAATGGCGACACAAACGCCGGTGAAAGAAAGACCAATCGATTGTTTTGTGTGCTGTTCAAACAGCATACGGCCAATCAGACTTAGTGGTAGGAAATGTGAAAAAGCGGGATTTTCTGAAAAGCTTAAATGTCTTTTAAAGGACGACAACTTGTTTTTTAATCTTACAAACTTAGATCCATCGGTGTGTTAAATTGTCATCATTCATGGGCGCAGCCATTTTTTTTACAATTGGCGTAAGATTCTGATTAGTAAAGAAGCTTGAAAAAATAGTTCCATTATATACAGGTAAATTCATCAGTTTGAATGCACCTATAATGTATCCGGAATCATATTTCCTTTGTCTACTTTATTATGTTACGTGTGCATGAAACAGTTAAACAGTAACAAAACATGTTTTCCTCGGTTTGACAAGATTCTTGTCATTTAGCCCGTTGCAGAGATGTATGGTGAGAGTAACGAACAACAACTCTGCTCGGAGATTGGGAAATATGACGTAATTTACGCCATATTTCTCGCGCTTTACGTAATGTTGTAATGCGTTGTTGTGTGAGGGGGGGGGGGGTACGCCAGGGGCAATTACCGAAAACAACTGTACAGGATTTTGATGAAAGTCCCAACAAAAAAGGGGTTAGAAGCATAAAATAAATAGAATATTTGTGTTTTTCGGTGAAAGATCGAAACTTATTTCATCTCGTGAACATCATCGGTAATATTTTTACTCGTGGCTGCCCCACTCGTGAAAATATTACCGATGATGTTCACTTCAAGATAAAATTTCATTCTTTCACCGAAAAATACAGATATCCCCTATTTCCTACCCTTTATACCAAGCAAGTTGTCGCATAACGTAGATCCATTTTGTTTAAAAACCGGTTGTGTCATTAGGTCGAAAGGTCCTTTGAAATGCAGAAAATTTACCAATAACGAAAAAGTTTCGATTTAGGTCAGTCTGCGCGAACTGCGCAGCCTCGTCTGAGTCGATACTTTTTGCATATGCATTAAACGACCTTTTTCTCAGAGTATGACTCAATTCTATGTTGTTTTCATTTTCTTTAACAGAGACGTAGATTATGACAGAATCGACATTTACAGCAAGCACCTGGCGGACAATGGGATACATCAAGTATTTGGTAGTAGAAATAAATCTTTATGGTCGTAAATTCAATATTTCATTGGAAATCATCACTGTATGAATAGTGTTTTGCATCACTTTCACAGCATTTAAATCATATCACAAAGACATATCAGTTTTTCCCGTCAATCATGTGGAGAAGGGAGAACATACTGATAACCAGCATATTTTGACACAATGTTTTCTACCATTATATTATCTCCGCGATGCATTATACTAAGCAAGTCATCATGTTATTACAAATCTATAAACTCCATTTTGTCTGACAAACTCCATTTTGTCGGACTGAATTATAAAGTGAAATGACCCTTGGACAGACAAGAACATTTACAAAACGCCAAAAGTTTTAATCCATGTCAGCCTGCACAGACTGTGCAGGCTGACATGAGTCGATACTTTTCGCAGATGCTTTGAATCCCCTTTGACAGAGCATGGGTCATATAATTGTAACGTAAATACGTATATTTTAAAGTCAATGGCTCAACGGGTGAAGGAATGAATCTGACCCTGGAAGAGAGAAAGAAGATTGTTGAAAAATGGATGGAGGTTGGTAAGAAAACGTAAGTTGCGCTAAGGTATTATTCTGTATAGGGCCAGAGTAGCTGGTACTGGTTTAATTTTACCAAGTAGTACATAATGACTTAAAAAGATATCTTAAAGCAAGCTGGTTGGCATTCTTTCATAATCAAATATTTTTTTCGCCCCTCTTTCCCATCCTACCTCCTTAATCTATGACCACCCTCTTTGCTTTTCGTTCGTTCGTTCCTATCCGGGGCATTCTATCCGTCCCTACCCCTCCCATCCCTATTTCATTCCTTTCTGTCTTTCCTCTTTGAGTGCATCATTAAATAACCTTTATACACCTAACCTCCTTCAGACAATTTTACGTCACTCAAATAAGCTTTATCCGTTTGAATTTATGTTTTCTTCGTAACCGAGTACTGTTCAAGATCTACTTATTGATTTTGGACTAGCTAGAGTGCTTTGAATAGCGCTAAATTTTAGTATCTTATAAATCCTACCGAAAACAAATTTACCGAAGCTACAGGCAAATCTGGGTTTACTTTTTTTAGCGAAAAATCGTGTTACCAAACGGATCTGTAACAAGTACTTTAGTTTCAAAGTGCAACCTCTAAAAGCAACAAATAACCCCATACTTTTTTTCCGTGATGCATTTATACCAAGCAGGTCATCAAAAAACTATGGATCCATGGATCTTAGGGATTTTAGGGATGTATAATACTGTGATGACTTGCATGGTATAATGCATCAAGCATTAAGCCCCCTTTCCACAGAGCATAGCTCATATAAAAAAGAGCAAGCAGTGCGAATTTAACGGCAGACATGACGTCAACGATAACCGAAAAGCGCTGTTAAAGTGTTTACCGGAAGACAGAGTTTTACACTCGTCCCCATTCAGAGGATTGACATATAGAGAATAGATGGTTGGTGTCTTGGATGGGTTAAGTTTATCGGGCAAGGCGGAGGAATTTATCTGGTGAGCCGAAGGCGAACCGGATAAATTCCGGAGCCGAGCCCGATAAACTTAAACCATCCAAGACACCAACCATCTATTCTATTTATCCTGTCACGCACTGTAAATGAACAAAACAAACAAAAAAAAAAAAAAACAGACATGATACAAAGACTGTACCTTTTATTCAATATCTTATGGTACTGATTCCCGAGCCGAGCCTGACAAAATTTCCTGGAATCAAAGACACTACTGGTTCACGACCAGTGGCGGCCATTTTTTAAAACCTTTTCTAATCTGTAAGGTAATGTTCTTCAAGTTCACAGCTCATACTTTACGTGGGCAAACTAGGGTTCAATATTGTAAGAGTCACGAGTGGAAATCTGAAATAAACTGTAAATGAAACTCGGCACGATATGAATAACCCGTCGGTCAACAGACGGACTCAAGTCACGAAGAGTACCAGTGGCGGCCAACCGAATTTTGTACACAGAATTACCGTAATATTACTATTGCCAGAAGATATCGAATGAAAAACCATTTTTCTTGAAATTCTGCAATATTCTAGCGAGTCTAATGTTTTATATGACCCCTACAAAGAGTTAATGAGGAACAACCTACAACAGTTACTGTGTACATTTTCTACTTTCACAATTCAAACACGCATGCGCGAGCCAAAAATAGATATGGACTTTGGCAGCTGAGGTTGCACAGGGGGCAGGGTAGTTATGTCAGTTAATCAACATTTAATGGTATTCTATCGGAAAAGTGGGGAAATGCGGAGGGAAAAACAGAATTCAGGTGAGTATAAGCTCAGTTTGTTTTTTAAACAGCATTTCATTTGTTGTTGTACTTAGTTACGATGGTAAAATACTGCCCATTATTTCAATAAGGATACCAAAAATGCCAATATCATTTCATAAACATACAATTACAAAATGATAATGTTGAAACTGAGTCATTGAAGAGATTAAAATTATATTTTGTAATTCCACAATCGCAAATTTGAGTATTACACAGTCACAAATGCCTTTATAAGAAGAATGATGTCAGGCGACTTCCGTTAGCTAATGGCACCACATATTAAAATGTTGATGATGTGCACATACAGGAAAATTAGACGATGCAAAATGATGAATTGTCACATTTCATAAAGATCTTTATTGTGAAATATATGTATTTCTTTACAGTAAAACTGTTTCGCTGACAACAATTCCTACACACAAAATAACTATTATTATCCATAACATGGATAAACCTACACACTCTTTGGGAAACTACGTCTGTTCTTACTCAAGGCAAGTACATGTAGTTCACTGCCTGGAAACAAACACTTAAACACATATCATGCTTTCATGTTAAACAGAATAAAAATGATGATTTTCTGTTTTTGATTTATAAGCCTTTTTAAGCTTGTTAGTGCATCCAGAAGTTACACACATATTGCTTCTTCTTTTTCCTTCCTGCTATTCTACTTTCTATCTGCATTTTCTTTAATGTTCTGCATTTCACTTTTCTTCCAGCCTCTTGTGAACTCTTAAGTATGTTATCACTGTTGCCTACAAATAATTCAGAAATCCCAAATAGATATGACGTTAATTTGGCATGTATGTGTATATATATGTATGTAAATTTTTTTTTTTTTCCAGTATAATTTTTTATGATTTGGTAATTCAAATTGAAATAGATATTTTGACACTTTCAAGACACATCTATGAATATTGCATAATAGCTGTTTAATATTTCATATTTAGATAATAGTAGTACAAATTTGTATAAAAAGAGCTTTAAAAAACTGTAACAGAAAATCTTATCTGGTAATTTCAGATTTGGCTGGAGCTGGTGGAAATACATGTGACAAGAATTCTGGAATCAATTCCTCAAGTTAATTCTGGAGGGATTGACAAGAGGATTGGCTAAATAAAGAGCAACATGCTAAGCAAATTGATCCTTTATTCGCTTCGGGTACATATGCCTTAATATTTCCGCTGCAGTTAGTGCCCTCTCTTCCCCAGATCTGTCTCTATATCAACCAAGATGGAGTTACAGGTGTTATGTCAATGGCATCTGAGTTGACTTGGAGGATTTCACACTTCATAAAGAACCCTAGATGACAGTCTTTGTCCTTAATACACATATATTTATAAAACTTTGCTTCATACAATCACCATTGGAAGCAAAAGTCAATATGTTCAAAACTCTTTGTAATTATTTGGTAATATGTTTGTGATACTTGAAATAAAGTTTTGGAAAATAAATCTATTATCATCATGATAATCAGATTCATAGAGGTTTTAACACTTTTGGTGTTGAAGCTCACACTTTTTCCACTGAAAATGTTGAAAAAAAGTTACAGTCTCAGACTTCAGGGACTGATTGTTTATACAGATGTACACCTTTGCTGACAGCAATAGAACACAGATGGTCCACTGTGTGGCTTCAAACTGCAGGAAACTTGGCTTTGCTGATGATGGCATTCTCATGGATAAAACCCAGCCTTGCAGCCAACAATGAAAACTTCAGCTTAAATAAAGCTGAATTTTGCTTTATAAGAAAACAAGTTTTATTAGTTCAACTATTTTTGTAAGTTCAGCTCATTAATTTTGAAAAATGTGAAAAGTTGAAAAAAAGAAGGATTTTAGAAACATAATTGGATGGAAGAAAATGTATGCTACCAGCATTTTCATGTTTTCTTACAATGTCTTCTTCACTTTAAAGGCTTCTTTTATTGGAACCACATCGTAATGTCATCTGCACATGCTTTTAATATGGACAAGGCTAAAAATTTATTGTAGATCTAGTACAGAGTAAGATACATCGATTGATTTAAGATGAACTTGGCTGTCTAAAAATTTCAATTCTGTAGTTGTGTGTACAACTCAATTTAGTGTGTCCTCAAGAAGATCAAAGTCATTGTTCATTGTTTACCATTCTTGATCTTGATCTGTCAGTATCTTCCAAAGAAAGATCTAAACCATTTGTTTGATTGCCAACATCACATTATAAACAAACTTACTGCTTTTTTGCCTTGATACCTACTATTTATTGCTCCTTCAAAAACCTTGTCTAGTCATGTATTCTAGATAGATCTACCTGACTACTGCAATTTGCAACTTCTTCAGTATCCTGGGCGATGTTTCATTTATAACCGCCCTCCCTGACATGCAGGGTCAAAATTGTGTTTCATAAATACCACCCCCATGACTGTTGACAATTTTCCTTGAAATAGAGTATTTTTTTGTTGCCTGTCGGACAGTTATCCGCCAGATATAGTCATTTTAAGTATTTCCTTTGAATAGGAATATGGCAGATGTCTGTTGAAAAATCAAAAAACTTGAATTTATACCTTTTTTTCTCCAGTCCTACAGGAATACAATTTATATCATGGATTTACTTAAATGGATTTTTTATTGATACATTAAAATATGAAATAAGAACAAATTAAACTTATAATTATGATACTGTAGTATTGTACCCGTTTATAGCATTTTTGTCCAACCGTCGAAGGGGAACCTGAAAAGCAATAATGTGGTTTATGAAAAAGAGTATAGTGACTGACTGAGCTGGATGCCCTGGATAGCTATGCCTCTGCATGACGTCATTTAACGCGTGCCTTCTGCAAGTCAAACGTGATTTGTGTCTCTCGTGAATATCTGGGAATTACTGCTTAAGCAAATAAAGAAATGGACTATTTGATGTAGTAAGTGAGAAATCATCGTGTATTTGACATTTTTGATATAGAAACATTGTTCTTTTGGGTTATTTCAGACTTAAATCGGTTGGAGAAATGATGAAGGTCAGTCCCCCGGAAGTGAATTTTTGACACTTAGGGGGTTAACAGGGATACTTGTTTATATTTTTACTTACATTGCATCAAGTTCCGATTTTTATTTGGTATCTGAAACATAATTTCTTCTTTTTCAACATGATCGAGAGCTTTGATATGCAAATGAACGCACAAACGCGATATCATAAGAATGGCCGCCACTGGTACTTGGCCGCCACTGGTAGCGAACCAGTACTGTCTATTCTTCAAATTTTCCACGACACTATTCTGTTTATCCTGTTACACATTTACAAACATAAATCCGACTAGATAGAATATTTCGCTCGAAATTAAGGCACGTATTGACATCTTTCGCACTATGAAAAAAACACACTTGTATGGCGAACTGAGCAAAGCGCTTTTGGTATGCAGCTGTAATAATGACGTCATGAATAATATTGACTACGTCATAAACGTGACGTAAACCCTCGGAAGAATGTTGTGGCGGAGAATTATAATTTATTTTAAATAATAAGAAAATTCAACATGTGCATCGAATTTTAAGCGATAATTTTACTTTGAAATATTGATTTCGTGTACCGGCACCTAAAAAAAGAGTTCCGGCTGGTCACATGACCAACTAGCCTAATAAACCTTGATCACGTGACCAACTGACATAATAAACCTAGTCACGTGGTCAAGTGACCGTATATCACCAAGTTTATATAACCCCCTGTTATACGACGGAATTTATAGGAGGTGACAGGATAAAAGGTGTATTATTGCATCTTGCTTAAATGATGAGGTTTATGTTTGGACGGTTTAAAAAAATGTGTGAACAGGAGAAAATGCTGGTTGCCATCATAGTTTCCTGTTCTCACAATACTCTAAAAGATTTGTTGATCGCGGTGCCGTAAAAACAGAGATTTTTTTTTGTAAAGGACTCTAAGCCTGCACGCTGCCTTGTAGAATTTATAGAAAAGAGAAAAAAATAAAGAAATGGAATATTGTTTGCTTTTTTCCAAAATGTGAAATAATTGTGAAATTAGTGACAATTCCTAGTTACGAGCAACAGTTCCCTTCAAACAGTTTTTGGCCTGGGCTTGGCTTGCCAAGCCCATGGCCATAGGAATCGTCTATCAAAATTTCAACCCCAGCCAAGCATTTACGGAAAAACCCGAGTAAAAGTGAAAAGTACTGCCTGTAATCCATCTCACTACGCTGAAAGAAACCACGCCTTAAAATAATAAAAAAAAATCGATTTGAACATCAAAGTAAGGTTTAATTTCACAACAAACTTTGATAGATGTGCGACTTTAATCGTACGAACGTATTGACTGAGAATTTTGGGCCCTGGTGAGGTTATTCATAACTGCAAATTCGTGCGCTTAACGGTGCAAGAAACAATTGGCAAACCTCGGGTGATCGTTGATCAAATGTTTGATGTAGGTACGCAATCGACCGAGTTGTGACGGGTGCTGTTGCCGAGCACTAATCGGGATCGTTCGTCCTTTTTCTAGACACCATGTGAATGACAAATAATGATAGCGTATTTTACGCGTATTGTGCTCTTTCCCTGACAAAGGTATCTCAAAACCTCGGTAAGATTTTCATTTTCGTAGAATTACTGTTAACCTCGTGTTTGAAGTTATAACTATGTATTTGATTGGTATATATGCCTTATTTCTTCCTGTTAGAATTGTCCAGATATGACATCTCGGCCCATAACCATATCGACCCATTGCAAATCCTCAGCATACAATACCAAATATGTATTTAAGTTTGCAACATGAGCCATTGAAAACCAGTTAATCTTTAAAAAAACGATAAAATTTTAGACTTGTCTTAATTGAAAACATTTTGCGGACGGCAAGTTAGATTTAGCTGAAATGTTCGTTATTGGCTGTGAAACTGCAGAAAAAAAGAGAGCATTTTCTTCTTTTTCCAAAAGGTTTTCATGAGGCTATAGCCTTAGAGTCCTTAAAACTCGAGATTGTGTGGTAAAGAATTAAGTAACTGCTGGGCGTTTTATATCGAATATCAGACTTGACATTCAGTGCAATCTGATCTTTATCTCCATAGGTATTAAGGTTGACTTGGGTCGAAACTTTTTGCTTTTGGCAAATTTTCTGCGTGTCAAAGGACCAGTGTACCTCATGATTCAGTCGGTTGCTCGACAAAATGGATTTTATGGATCCATAAATATATGATGGCTCTTTTGGAATGATGGATCACGGAGACGCGTTAAACCCCCTTTTGCCAGAGCATGGCTCATTTGTGTTTTCCATATTCACAAACAGGAGCTCTTCAAATTTATCAATCCTAGATGACTTTACTCAGATGAGGACTTTTGGTCCAATGGCCCTCTTGTTTAGGAAAATCGGCTTTCCAACTTGGTTGCTCATGGCAACTTAGAGATTCCATAGATTTTAAATGCGAATACTGAAAAGTGGCTTTTACAGCAGTAGTTTTGACAAAACTTTTATCGAAATTTTCCTTGAGCAGTCTTGTATCATCCATAAGATTTTATTCAACTGATAGTCTTTAGCTCATCTGTTTACGAAGAAAGCGTCTTGCTATTGTCAAAGCCTATGTGTCATTGTCGTCGTGCAAACTCTTTGACGTTTTATAATATCTGTGTTATTCCTGAAGATATTTACTTTAAACTTGGACAAGTTATTTACTGTTAAAAGGGATGCCCATATAACAGGGGCGAGTAACCATCAATATATTTTTGACACAGTTACGCCTTTTTTTATTGCTTTGAATTTTCAGAACCGTTGACATTTTATAATATCTGTCAAAAATGAAATACTTACTTCAAACTCGGACTTTTCGTCAACTTTTAAAAGGGGAATTTTTATCAGTACAACAGAAGCAGGTAGCCACCAAAATATTTTTGGCAAAGTAATTAGTTATGCCTCTTTTTTGACCAAGAACTTTTAGCTCAGCTGTTTTTAGAGACATGTCATTTTCACAGCCCTAGTGTCATCGTCTTCGTCGTTTGTGTCGTCGTCATGCAAAATATTTGACATTTTACAATACCTTTGTTATTACTGAAGACGTTTACTTCAAACTTGGACAAGTTGATAACTATCAAAAGGGAAACATAAACAATAAGGGTAAATAGCTATAAAGTAATGCCCTTTTTTCAACTTTGTGTTTTCACTGAAAACCAACCTAGCATTGACGCCCGAATGCGAACGTCTTTTTATTTGTTGCCATAGAAACCAAAGTGCAAAAGTGAAATGAAATACCTAAAAAAATGTCTTCTCAGACACCAAATCATGCTCTGTGATATTAGCCTTTAAAGACCTTGTGTTTTTCCTTGACATTGCTCAAAGGAAATGGTTACTATTGAGACTGAGTAGGGTAAAATGAAAGAAAAATATGATTCGTTGCTTGGCCATTGTGGATTTTTTGCACTTTCCAGAAATATTCCATGGACTTGTCCTCTATCAGCAATTTTTGCACGCTGCTCATTTTGGTTTGTTACCATAATTTGTTGCCAACGCAACGTAAAGAAAGAAAATAGGAAACAGAAAATCATTTGAAAATTATCTCCTTTAAATCCATAAAGACCTTGAGGCCAAGGCTATACATAAATACTCATACTGGCCTTTACAAATTCATGTTTTTCCATTCTGATGTCAACACCACAGACTGTTAGTGTGAGACATGTAGATGTTTTTGTTAGTCTGTACAAATGTGACTGCACTTTTTAAGCCTGTGCAAATGTGATAGCAACTTTGAGCTTCTGGGCCTTATATTCCTACCTCTTCTCCCGTTCTGAAGCTCAGGCCTTCAGCGCTTTGATTTTTCCATAGGCAGCATAAATGTCGTATTCTTAAAGTAATTGATTAATTTGACCGAAGAAGAAAAAATAGGAAATTGTTCCGACTTAGATATCAGACGATATTTAATGCTCCGGTAACTATTTTTGTCTTGTCTTTGATTGTGCCAAATCTTCCTGAATTTATTTTGTTCGCGTTCACTACAATAGGTTTCCTTTAATATATTGGCATGTGACAGGGATTCATTTCTATACCCCAAAACAACAAAAGAGGGAGTGGATGAGTGTCGAGCAACATCGGTATCTGCAGTCTGATCACGACCTATAGTTGCCTCCATATATTTGGAAGGCTACGCACAGCATGTTAACATTTTACCAAACAACAACATTTTAGACTTGTCCAAACTAAAAGTATGTGCATATTTCCTTTTCGCAGAATGTTTTCAAAAGCCCTTACGGTCGCTAAAGTACGAGATTGTTGGGCAAACCGTACAGTGATAAGATCTACAGACGAACGTAAAGTGCATAAATCTCTGTCATTAGTATTCAGATGCCAAATATACGTGGGAAGCCCCCATCACCCATTAATATACAAATACGTTTTTTATGCCCCGAAAGAAGACATTTCTGTGTTGGTGGGAATAAGAACAATTATTGCTTCTTGGCAGCAATATAATTTTTCATAAACATTTAGTGAACAAGCACATTGATATAAAGGTTAACAAGAGCATCACATGGGGGTGCAAACGCGCTATTCTAAATCAAGATGAGAAAAAATAAGAGGAGGGTTATCTGCTCTTTTGAAGGAAATATCTTCAGTTATAACAAGGGTATCAGTATTATGAAAGTTTTCCCACGACAGTGACGACGATGACCGCGACGCTGACGACGAAAGGGGAATGATGATTCCCTAGTGTTTTCTTAAAAAGCAGCCGAACTAAAATGTTTGAGCAATGCTCTGATAAAAGAAGGTTTATTACATATCCGTGATGCATCACACCAAGCAAGTCATAACATAATCATGGATCCACAAAATCCATTTTGTCTAACAACAAATCAATTATGAGGTAGACTTGTCCTTCGCATGCAGAAAATCGACCAGCAAAAAGTTTCGACCGAGGTTAGCCTACGCGGAATGTGCAGGCAGACATTGGTCGAAACTTGTGTCATTGGTCAATTTAATCCCCTTTTCATAGAGCTTGGACCGTTTTGTTTGTGTCGAGGATAGATTAATCACACCAAGTTTTATTTTCTTTTGTTTTTTCGTTGTCACAGAGGGCGAATAAAAGCTCTTGTGGTCCAGGTTGGAGCTCTTCATATAGATGACGCCAAGGACCTGGTAAGAATATCGATTGTCAGAAATATCAAGAAACCCTAAAGACATCTAAAATCGTTTTACACAATATCTACAGTTAAATTAAATCGGCAATCGTTATTGTTTTGCATTCCTGTTAGAATTTAATTGTCAAAGAGGGCGATTACGAGCTCTTGTGTTCCATGTAGATGACGCAGAGAAAAAAAAAGTTGTTATTTTTACCATGATCTATTGTAATTTATCCTTGAACAAGGATATAGAACGGAACAAATAAAGATCAAGACAGTTATAACGTTGAAAACTTAGCAGGCTGATATATTTTCTCTCCGGAACGTGATATGGAAATGTCAATACCACGGTGAATATTTCTAAAGAATTTGACTGGAAATGAAACTTTGCTATCGATTTTTGAAAGAACAGAGAGCTGCTAAAATAGCATTGACCAATCAGATTAGGATTTGTCTGGTAGAGGGTAGAAGAGCTAAATAAATGAAACGGACTGTCTCAATAAGGAAAACAGACCATATCTTGCATTTAAATGGGTGTTTTTGCCAGGGTATTTTACAACATAGTTGTTGATAGCGTAGATGTTAGATCAGACTGCACGTCTTGATCTTGATCTACCCTAAACGCAAAAGACAGACTGATCTTGGTCTTCATGACCTACAAAAACGAATGAACAATGCTCTGGCAAAAGGGGTCTTACTGCATCTTCGTAATGCATGATACCAAATGAGTTATCGTCTAATTAGGGATCCATAAAATAAATCCAATATGTGTAACAACCGACTGTATCATAAGTTAGACTGGTCCTTTGACATACGGAAAATTGACCAAAACCGAAAAATTCCGGCCCAGGTCAGCCTGCGCGGACTGCGCAGGCTGACCTGGGTCGATACTTTTCGCAGATGCATTAAGCCCCCTTTTACAGAGCATGACTCAAATAATTTGTGCTTATCATTCTAACGTTTAGTGTCATCTGCTTCCAGGCTCGACATGCAGCCAGTGTAGGAGCTGACGCCATAGCAACAATACCACCGTTATACTACAAACCGAATTCACTAGGTAACTTCGGTATTATTTTCCTTTTGTACAGAACTTGCTCGCAAAAAATGTATACGCCGTATTTATTGTGTCAATAAAGGAAAAAGACAATATCAATAGAAAAGTGAATTGTAAAATATTAAAATGAAAGATACTGCTGTCAGATAAAGAAAAGTCGTAATAAAAATTGTGAAAAGAAATTAAGAATCCTTAAAAACAGTTTTGGACCACAGGCTATGAAAACAGGCCTAGATCTGACTCAGAGGTATTGATTGGCCCTGTTCACCCCATAAGAAGGAAGACGGAGTTGACCAAGATTAGACCGTACATAAATTATGCCTGGAATCTGATGTTTACTATGTTTCACCTCCCTAGCCAAATGAATAAGAACAAAGATCATGTAAAATGGCAGAAATCATAAATCTTACCATATCAAGAGGAATAGATGAAATAGTGATAAAAATCCTTTTCTGTTTTATCTACTGCATGCAAGTAAGAAACATTGTTAGAGTAGGACCCATATTCACCAACCATTTTAAACCCTTATCCTGCAAAATAAGTGAAACGGAATTTTCAAACCGGTCGTAAAAACCCGAATAATGCTATTTCAAAATAATTTTTAGGAAAAAAAAAATCTCCTTGTCGGACATTGTAGATTCCAAATCAGACAGCACGTTCTGTGCAGTCTGATCTTGATCTACACTGTCCGCATAAGGTCAGCGAGTCGCGCTTAGCAGCTTAAGGGTTAAATTGTATTTTCAGGTTAATGTAACTTTAGAAAATACACAATTTCTGATTGGCTAAACGGAATGGTAAAAAGCTGCGTTACGTTTGGACTTTTCATAGTTTCTAAAATCTCTGTCATCACAGAGATATAGTTTCTAAAATCTCTGTCATCACAGAAAAAATTAGCGTAAATTCATGCTAGCTGTTAAGTATCAAAGTGGAAACCTATATCAGGTAACGTTCAAAATATTTTGACACAGTTATGGCGTTTTTTTCCTCGGAAAAAGCAACTGCAGCCAAGCTTGGACACCCACATGTATTGCTGTTGTATTATGGTTGTATATCTGGAGTTTCAAGTTATTTTCCAATTATTAAATACACTAATAGTTCAAGTTGATCGGATTTATTTTATCCAAGTACAGTTACCAAGGTTATAGTGTATGTTTATGTGGTATTTAGATGTCATTTTTAACAGCATGTTAGGTGTGGAAAATCCCGTAATTTGGAAATTAATTCCATGCATGGTGATTGCAGGCCCTAATGTAAGATATTTGTGAACATCAGGATTAAAGAAATTTTGCTTGCAACTTGGCAACTCATACAAATGTCAATTTTAGTGTTCAGTCAATCGAATAATGTTATAGACTGTACGACCAAACATCCGGTTAACATCTAGATCTATATTTTTTCATCATAGGTATGTTAATAACATGCTGTCAACAGATCGCCTCTGCAGCCCCAAACTTGCCATTTTATTATTACCACATTCCAGGCATGACTGGAGTTAGCTGTAAGTAATACAGTTGTTTAAAACATCCTTTCAGATTTAAAGCGTTGGAGATGATATTCTATTTTGCATCTGCAAAGTTTTATATCATTACAGTGTCCTTAAATAAGACACTGCAGAGCTTTTGCCGAGTACTTGTGAAACCCAGGGCATGTATATACATGTATATATGAGCTGTCACCGTGATATGACTGAAAAAAGTCTAATGTAGAATAAAAACAAGGAGAGCTAGTCATTATTTGTTAATGTGCGAAAGCACATGGAATGGGAAGAATATTGTACGAAGCACTGGTTAAGGAAACTCTAGAAAAGTATGGATAGGTACACTGGCCCCCGCGACATTACTGAAATAATAATAAAAACGGCGTTAAACACCATAGAAACAAAAAGTATAACTATATTATTTTCTATTGTAGAAATATCCATGAAGTAACCAATGATGCTGTTTTTCTAGGCTCCATCTATGTACCGCCTGTCCAGATGCCTCGACTTAAATGATAACGATTCTTTTCAGTCAGTATGGAAGACTTCTTGAAACAAGCGCCTGAAAAAATCCCATCCTTGGTTGGTGTCAAGTTTTCTGGTAGTGACATGGCGGATCTGACAGGAGCTATAAATGTGAAGGCCGACCACCGGGATGATGGACGCTTTAATATATTGTTTGGAACAGACCAGGTACATGCATATTCTACTTTATTGGTCAAATAACACCTAAATGTTATTGAACGACGTATCAGAATAATTTCTTACAATTTGAAATATTGAATCTGACATAATCTGTACAGACATCACCTGTATTAAAGTGTTTTTTTTTTATATATATATATTGTTTTTTCTTTCTGCTTGATGATGGCCTAAATCATTTGTTCAAAATAATGAAAATGGTGTTTCGGCTAAGAGAAAAATAGCGAAACTGCTGTAGTTTAAAGACATTCTCTCAGTACATCTCTCAAAAAATATCGAACTTCGCAGATCAGACTTCAAACTGGACTAAATGTGCAGTCTGATCCTGATCCACACTGCCCACACATGTATCTAAAGTTATTCACAGCATGCTAATGTTAGAGATGCCTTTATCATCCAGGCGTTGGTGGCTGGAATGTGTTCAGGAACTGATGGTGGAATTGGTAGCACGTACAATTTTATGCCTGGTATCATTAAGAGGGTGATGGCCAATATAGAGAAAGGCGACATGAAGGAAGCCAGAAAAGAGCAATACAGGGTCCAGCAAGCCTGTGTCGTCATGTACAAATACGGTAATGGTGCTCTATTATTTGTAACACTACCGATTTTTTTGTTTGTTCTTTACGTAGTAAAAGCATCGTCTAGTTTTTATTTTTAAATGAGTCCCATTTTCAACTTTACCTAAACTACCCTCTGTCTACTATTTCACCATTCAAAATATCCACACATTTGGTTAACCAATCGTGAAGAAAATATTTAACCTGTCCTAAAAGGAAACTTGAAATTCCTCTGATGGCTAAATGGTGATTGAAAGGAAAATACCCATTTTTTAGATAGTAGAGAAGCCATT
The DNA here is from genome assembly GCA_945859785.2 of Tridacna gigas. Lineage (NCBI taxonomy): Eukaryota > Metazoa > Mollusca > Bivalvia > Cardiida > Cardiidae > Tridacna > Tridacna gigas. The sequence continues at coordinate 60,992,726 of OX244034.2, read as the reverse complement.
GAGGGAAATAGAGTAATTCAATTTTCCAATAATATTTTCAAACGTTACATTCTCCACAGATTTAGAAAGTTGTATTTGTATCACGATTTAAATTTAAAAAAAAAAAAAGTTTTTTCTGTGACAATGTTTAAAAAGATGTCTTGTGCAAGGACATAAAAATTTAATTCTTGCGCGATAAACCGTGAAAAAGTGAGAAAAAAAAAAAAAAAAAAGAAACCGAAGAACTTGTTTCTTTTATTCCAGGAAAGCTTCTTGGTCATAATGTGGCATCCCTGAAATACTTCATGACCGTTGTGGGAGTCGACCTTGGCCCAGTCCGAACCCCTCTTAGATGGTTAACCGAAGACGAGAAGACCAACTTTAAGAAGGATTTGCAAGAAATAGGATTTTTTGAGTGGTATCAATAAAGAACGAGAATCAAATAAAGCAATTAGTATTGCTCAAGACTTAATGTCTTTTTTTGTAAATAACCAGGGTCCGTAGTCACCAAGCATTCTACATTGGCTAAGTCAATCAGAAATTGCGTTACTCGGAAATTTACAATTTTCCTACAAAAGTGTTAAAAAAGGATTGGTCAATGACGAGCCCTGATCTTTTTCAGTTAACCCAAAAGCTCCTAAGCCCGACTCACTGACCGCTTGCACAAAACGTGCAGTCTGATCTTTGATCTACACTGTCCGATACGGTGTTTTTTCTTTCCAGTTAACTCAAGTTTGAAATAGCAATATTTGGGTTTTTACTGTTGCGTGGAAATTCTCGTTTCATTTATTTAGCAGTTTAAGGGTTAATATTCAAACGTGGACCGCATCTACTATAGAGCTGAAGTCGAAGCCATTTATATGGTAGGAACATAACCATCTTTTGAAAAAGATACAGTGGCTTTTCATTTTGCTTTCTGTTATATCAGAAATGCTGCTACACTATTACCATAGAAAAACAATTTTATTCCATTGAGTATGAAGGATCATGACAAGATAGGCAAAAACAGAGGCCCTGCTTATGGCAAAGATAAAGAGCAGGCTGCACAGACCATGCAGACTGATCTTTCGTCTATACTGTCTGTTTGTTTAGTCATCCACGTAAGATAAAAATCTTTCTTAGTTTTAATGGATTGTATTTTCAGCCGTCGAAAGTAGTCGAGTTTATATGCGCCATGCTCTGCGAGAAAGGGGCTTAATACATCTGTGAAAAGTGTCCGAACCTTTTCGCTGTAGGTCAATTTCTTGTAGGTCCAAGGACCAGTCTACCTCATGATTCAGTGGGTTGTTAAAAGAAGTGGCTTTTATGGATCCATAATTATGTTATGGCTTGCTTAGTGTCATCCATCGCGGAGATGCGTTAAGCCCCCTTTTGCCAGAGCATGGCTCATATATTTGGCGCTGAAAGGGTTAAAAGGGACATTTTAATCACCATAAACCCTTTCCTAAAAATGCAAAGCTGTACAGAACGTGAGAAAAAAAGGCTTTGGGAAACATTTTGGAAATAGGAGAGAAATGCTGGTTACAAACTGTTTTTTCATCTTCCGACAATGTTTTCTATTCTTCATAGAAAAAATATAATTACTTAAGCAACAGCTAATTTGTCTTTTGTCAACTTATTTTAATATCGGCAAATGGACAAGTCTAGACTTTTGTCGTCTGGTGAAGAGTTGATTTACTGAAAGTTCAGAGTTTCTGCCGTATGATATAGAAAGACTGATGACAGATAATAAATAAATCAACATAGGAAAGAATATCAACTCAGAATGTTTAACTTTTGTTTTTAACGTAGCAGCTTCCATTACGCACAATATGCAAGTGCGTTTAAACATATTTTATCGCCATATATGTACATATATGTTGTTTACAGAAGCAATGCATACAACAAATTTGAGAACAAAGAATGAAACATGCACATTAGCGAAGGGATCTGGCCACAAGTTCTCACAACTATAGGTTCGGCTATTCTCCTTCTGCAATTACATAAGTAAGAAATGATAGTCTAAAAAACTCACGCAAGGGTGTAGTTGTAGAAAAAATGTGATCAAGCGAAATATACTTTTATCACTTTTATAGAACAATTCTGTTTCATAATTGAGCCGAAGGCTGCCCAGAAAAATAAAATGAAAATTTCCAACCGATAGTAAAAAGTGAAATATTGCGATGTCACCCTTTCTCTCTTCTATGGAAAATTGAATTCTCACTGTACCGGACAGTGTGGATAAAGATCAGACTGCACATTCTCTGCAGCCTGATCTTGATTTACACTTTCCACAAAAGCGCTGTGCGTCGCGCTTTTCAGCCTAAGTGTGTAATAGCACTCTCAATTCGGAGTGCGCAATGATTCTGAACCCCTGTTTACGCCCTTGTTAATGATCTGTGTAAAAAAGTATGACGCCAAATCTTATTTGCTATAAGATCTAGGCCAGTAGAACACCCGTTCCACAGATGGTCATTACATATTTAACGGATATGGAGCCAGCTAACGGCCTATTATTCGAAAATGAGAGAGTGACACTTAGCTTTCTGACCCCACAAGACGTAGCGTTTGCTCTCCCTGAAGACGTTTATTGACATACAGTTAATACATCAAAGTTATTTAGACTCGTCAATGTACAAAGCCAAAGCTTTGTCCAAAGCTAAAAGAGTTGATCAAGATAAGTATGCACGGACATACAGACTTATCTTGGCCTATTCTCTTCTAATCCAAAGCTATTGCACCCATATGTAATCCTCAAATTAACCCTTACGCCTTTGTCCCGGTTTAGAACCCCGGTGGATCCCACTTTAGTGAACCAGGAATGACCATGGCCAACCTCTTCGCACCGGAAGTGAAACCCTGGCGGTACCGTGAATGACTGTAACGAACCACGATGAATTTTTTCACATTGACAGTTGTCTGAAAAATACATTTTCGGTTATTTTAAAGATTTTAACAGAAATGGGACTCAGCGGCATTTACAACGAAGGATATTCAAACCGGCCCAATCCGGACTATGCAAGGAGAGTGCTGGTATATATTCTGATGCATAAACTTCCCGGATCAAGGAAAAACTGAGAGCAATACCAGGCCTTTAACCCTAGGCTGCTCAGCGCGACTCAATTACCTTTTCCGGACAGTGTAGATCAAGATCCGACTGCACATAACGTGCAGTCTGATCTTGCATCTACACAGTCCGATCAGGTGATATTTTTCTCCAAAAAATAACTTTGAAATAGCAACATCATGGTTGTTACTATCGGCTTGAAAGTTTCATTTATTTAGCAATATAAGGGTTTAGAAACGGACCCTTTTCAATGGATCGTTCTGATCATTATTGTAATTCAGTGGGATCAAGGTTTATGAAACCTATGACGGCCGACTGACCTTGATAAAGCTGAAATCGTTTCATGACCAAGGTCAATGATACAGACGGATAAATCACTTGAAAGCTCCAGATAGCTAGATTATCAGAAGTTCACAATGTGAGAACATAGTTACACTTTACCACACAATCCTATTCTAACGACCCTGGGAAAGAAAGGCTTTTGAAAAGATAGATGGAAAAAGGAGAACATCCGGGTAACAACGATTTTCTCATTTTTCCAACAACGTTTCCTACCCATTCAAAGACATCTCCTCTCATTTGAATCATATTTCATTTGTCGTCTGCAAACACTTTCAATTTGGACCAGCCCCAGAATTTCTCGTCTAGTACAGAGGTAAAGGTTGATAGATCTTGGTTATCACGTTGCGTAGTTGATTTAACTTGGGATTGGAAATCTGCAAGGATGAGCAAGGTCAGACGGTTCTTCTTCTTCTCGCTTCACTTTTTTCATTCATTTTTCCTCCTTTTCTTCTTTGTTTTCCTCGTCTTTTACCATTCACCTTCTTCTTCCATTCTTCTTCTCATTCTTCGAGGCCTCTAACAGAGGATCAACTTTGTTGTGTTTCTGCTACAACAACAACATCATCAACAATAACAGCACCACTACTTCTACTAGCAATAACGTTTTTACTGTCAAGCTCTCAGAAGTGATTCATTCTGAAAGCTTCCCCTTTCCCCAAACCTTTGGCGCTCTAATTCTAAGCGCCAATTAAATACTTGCACTATCATTGCAATCACCATCCTTCTTTTGATATAACAGGTGATCACATTACCACCCTTACTTGCGGTGTAATACAGCCTTTTCGATTTTTCTTATCCCTCACACGTTTGAGATCAGCATATAGTTCCGCATTTGATCAAACCTCTGTAATCATGCATGTTATTTTTAAAACATTGGTTACCAAGATTTCTCTATGAAGGTACCTGTCAAAATTGATGAACGACACAAAGCTGGGAGTTTATCATCTTTCGATACAAAACAAAATCATTACATGCCAGTTTCTTTAGAAGTAATTTTTTTCTTAGTGATGTACACACCTGTCAAAGAAATGACTAGGCTTCATCTAAAATTTCAAAACACATATGAGCCATGCTCTGGCAAAAGGTGGCTTAACGTAGCTTAGCAATTAATGTATAATTTTAATCAAGACATCACAAAATTATGGATCCATAAAAACCACTTTTTTTAAACAATCGACTTCATCATGAGGTTAACTGATCCCTGGAAGTACAGATAATTGACCGATAGCGAAAAGTTTCGACAAAGGTCAGCCTGTGTGGACTGCGCAGGCTGACCTGAGTGGATACTTTTCGCAGATGCATTAAGCCACCTTTTCACAGAGCATGGCTCATACACATGTAGGACTCTGTTTTAACACATCATGAACTATAATTCTTGAGATCTCACATTCGTTGCCTTTTAATGTAAAATTCTATTAAACTCGTCAAAAAAGGTTTACAAGCTCGCCATGAGCTCGTTTCATATTTTTTTTCTCTAGACTTGTTTAATGAAATCATATCTCGAGCGTCAGCTTATGTCAGAATATATTTATACAACACTACTGTCGTCCGTAAATATTAGGGCAAAAATGTTCATAGGATTGCCGATGGCTTTTCAAATTTTAAATACAAACTTGAAACATAATAAATACATTTGAGTCATGCTCTGTGAAACTCTGTGAAAAGGGGACTTAACGCATCTGCGAAAAGTATCGACCCAGGCCAGCCTGCGCAGTCCGCGCAGGCTGACCTGGGCCGAAACTTTTCGCTGTTGGTCGAAAAGTGACCTGGTGACCTGGGCCGAAACTTTTCGCTGTTGGTCAACTTTCTGAATGCCCACGAATCATTCTACCTCAGGTCTAAGTCGTTCTTAAAAAAAAGTGGCTTTTATGGATCCATAATTATGCAATCGCTTGACAGGTATCATGGATGACGGAGATGCATAAGGCCCCCTTTTACCAGTGCATGGCTCTTTTTTTCTATTACTTGCAGATTAGCAACTTCAAGTTGGGAGGTCTTACATCAGCCCCGTTTACTCCCATGAAACAAAATGGGTAATGCTTTAATGTCTATCTATTTTCTCATCTACAATGAAATCTTGAAAGTCAACTTCGTGAGGAAAAATTTATGAGCACCACTTTGGCAACAGGTGGTATAAGTATCTTTTATAAACAACCGAATTTTAGACTTGTCCAAAGTCAAAGCATCTGTAGACGACAAATCAAAGGTTGCTCAAATGATGGAACTTGCCTATTCTGAGTAGAAAGTACAGTGGGAAAAGGAGAACACATTGGTTACCAGCTATTTCTTCTTTTTCCAAATTTTTCAAAAATGTTTTCAATAGCTCAGGATTGTGCCGTCGACGCATCTTTGCATTATACCATGCAAGTCGTTGCTTATATGACTCTGTGTTGTCCAAATGCCAGCTGAACCATTAGGTAGAATGGTCCTGTGACATAAAGAAAATTTACCAATGGCAAAAACTTTTGACCCAGGGCGGCCTGTGCCAGTCTGACATGGTCCGATAATTTAGGCAGGTGCATTAAGCCATCTTTTCATAGAGCATGAATCATATATATATATGAACGTCTATTTATCTGGAAATGGAAGGATTAATATGTTATAAGATCATTAGATTATCAAACATTTTGGGTTTAGGCATTGGTTTTTGGGTACAGCATCAACTTTCATAATATTTTTGCTTGGAACCTCAACATAAGGTTTCGTGGCATTTATTCCTCTTTCGAAGATGGTTATGTGTGAAAGCAGCGAAGGACTTCGTTTGAAAAATCGCGCGAAGCCCTGGAATAAAGAAAATTAAGAAAAACGTGGATAGGTGCACTGGATTCTGTGATATCACCCTAAAATTGCTGGAATCGGTAATTAACACCAAACAAACAAACAATACAAACAAACATATTCGTCCTTTAACAGATTATTACGGGTGACCGTTTCGTTTGAGGCAGTAGTTTTCAGGTACAGCACTAACATTCGTACTATATATTATCTTCGCTTGTAACCCCGCCATAGGGTTTGGTGCCAGTACTGGTTAACACTGGTTAAGTTTCTCAAAAAGCAATAATTGAGGGTCCTTAAATCTTTTGCTTGGATACACTCCAGAATCTAGTAACACTCGCTGCAAATGAAGACACCAAATGGTCACACTTTAGACTCAGTTAGAAAATGGTATAGATCAAAGATCAGATTGCACGGTCAGTGCAGTCTGGTCTTCATCAACAACTTCCACAAATGCGCATTGGTCGTGCTTAGCAGCCTAAAAGTTACCTCTGTAAACTCTAAGTAAATGAAACTGATAGAGAAAATTCAGCTGTTACACTTCCACTTCTCTTTAGGGCAAAAATAGCTTATACCTTATCTCACAGAGTAGATCCAAGATCTCACTGCAGGTTCTGAGTACCTAATATTGATCAAAACCTTTCGGCGGTTGAGCTCAGGTCCTTATTTCATAGAAAAATGCGACACGACTTTGCCATTAAAGGGTTTACGATCGCAAAATGGATTCCTGCGACAGATCTTAGCTAAAGTCAGTCGTAGGACTAAGACAGAACGGGGCTCAACATCTTAACGTTCAGGTATTTTTAATAACATCAAAATAACGTTTTTCTTCTTTAACAGAGACGTAGATTATGAGAAAATCGACAGTTACAGCAAGCATCTGGAGGCCAATGGAATACGTCAGATATTTGGTAATAGAGATTAGATTCTTAAGTAAATTCTTCTAATTTATTACTTTCCATGCCAATTTACATGCTCAAGTTTACCAGGCAACCGTTTACTTGGCATTCCAGAGTTGAACGACCTTGAGGAAGCAACCAATGAAGAAATGTGGGAAAAGGAGAAAATGTTGGTTACCAGAATTTTCTCGTTTTCCCACAATGTTGTCTACCCGTTTATGATAAAAATTACATCTTGTTTGGTACATTTCGTTTGTCGTCTGCAAATTCTTTCAGTCTGGACAACTCTTTACCGTTAGCTCGTTCTGAACAGAGATAAGCCCACTCTCATGCTCACATATACTTACGTAAGCAATGAAACTTACGTAAGTAGATTTACCCACGGTGTAATTTATTTGTACGCGTTTACAAACGTAACATTAAATACTCGTGTAGTAAATGTTGTAAGCAAAGCATACTTGCGCTACCTCTAGTGGTCGTGCAAAAGTATTTTTACTCATGTACGAGTAAGTATAAGAACTCATAGGGTGTAATGTAGGCATCCTCTATTAACACCTACTTTGGGGGTCATGCAAAAGTATAATCATTTAGTATTCAGAAATATCTCAAGTAGGCCTGTGCACATATCCACGCAGGAGTGGCGTTCAACCGGTGGCATTCTATAGCCCTGTATAATACCATTTTATAGCTATGGATGATGCCATTATAATTTTCAGTCTTGCATAATACCATTATATGGCTCTGCAAAGTACATGCATTATATAGCTCTGCATAGTAATCTACAGCCCTGCGTAATACAGTTCCATAGCCCTACATGATACCATTCTATAGCCCTGGATGGTACCATTCTATAATCCTGCATAATGCCATTTTGTAGTTCTGTAAAGGACCATTCCATAGCTCTGCATAAAACCATCCTATAGCCTTGCATAAACTGTACAATTGAGCTATCAAAGATCGGCATTTGAATATAACAACTGAAATCATCGCCCTGCATAGTACCATTCTATAGCCCTGCATGAATCAGTGCTATGGCGGTTACATTTTATTGCCCTGCATGTAGCCATTCCATGGCCCAGCATAACGCTTACTCCTGTAATTGGCATGTGAATATGATGTCTCATTTTATGAAAACCGTAACATTCTTTCAGTCAATGGAACTACAGGTGAAGGGATGACCCTGACCCTGGAAGAGAGAAAGAAGATTGTTGAGAAATGGATGGAAGTTGGCAAGAAAACGTAAGTTAAACCAAGGTACATTTGTAGTATTAAATCGGTTGTTATTGTGGCGCCGCATGAGCGGCAGCACTATATTTTTATTCGGTTTTGTAAAGTGCCTATGGAGGCAGCCATATTGAACTGGTTCCATGCTTTGTTTTAACATCCACCTATATCTACTGTACTTTGATTACCAGATCGGGGTCCATAATAACTTTTTTATTTATTTGTGGGGATTTTTTTTTGTTTGTTTGTTTTTATATATTGCACTTTCATTCTTAGATGGATAAAAACACGGATCGTAGACATATCAACATTTTCCTTTCGAAAAATAAAACATGCATTTCGAATAATAACTCACGTGATCAAAAATTATCTGTCACAAATTTTCGAAGCCACCATTTTAAATATCTTACGCTGGAAAAGGTTAAGAGGCATTTTCAAGCTCTTTGACCCTAGAGCACTCTATGTGGTACTTGTTTAACCTTTTGGCTTGAATGTAATGTTTGTGCTAAAGGAATGTCATGTCATTCCATATCAACCAATCATTTCGTTCTCCCGTCTTTCCTTCCCTCCGACCTTCCTTCATCTCTTGGTTTTTGCCTCCCTTTTATGTTCCCCTGTTTTCCTCCTTCCCTCCTTCTCATAATCATATTATCTTTCTTTTTTTTCTATTAATCCCTATTTCTTTTATTCATTCATCATTCCATCAGTCTTTGATTGGATCGATTCATTCGGCATACTTGAAACAGCAATTTATATCTGCCTAACAGTAATATTTCAATAGAACAAACCATTGCGTGGGATAAAAAACTTTGATTTAAAAAGATTGTACTGAAACACATAAGCTCTAACTCTTTTCAGTATTTACAGATATAAATGGAGTTAATGGCACGAACCCAGACAATTACGTCAGACATTACGCTAAAAAACTTAAAAGCCTTAGGCTAACCCATTACTGTCCTTTTTATCATTATTTTTTTTAGCACCTAAGATATAAACATTAGATTGCTGGAAGTACCTTCTAATGAAACTCGGACAAAACTTTCTTAAAGGCTAGACTAAACAAGCGGACGGAGAATAAAGGGGCTTTTGCGAACGGCAAAGGTCAAGATCGGACTGCCCAGAACGGTGATTTTGGATCTTTACCGTTAGCTCGTTCTGTCAAGCCTATATAAAAAGTCTAAGTTTTATTGGGTTGTATTTTCAGTCGTCGAAACTCTTTACTAAACGTCAATTTTTTTTTTAGACTGGTCCAATTTGAAAGCATTTGCAGAAAACAAATTAAATGTGGCTCAAATGAAGGAATTTGTGTCTGAAAGAGTAAAAAACGTTGTGAGAAAAGGAGAAAATTCTGGTTACCAGCATTTTCTCCTTTTCCCACAATGTTTTCACAAGTCTTTTTTCTTCAGGGTCGTTAAAAGTCGAGACTGCGTGGTATAGACTTAAAGTGCAGAATAAACTACAATGGACACTTTCATTCAAGAAAATGATGTCAATGTAGTGATTTAAAGGCTCTTTTTGACCTGAATGACCCTAGATAGCGGACAGTGTTGATTCAAGACCAGACTGCACGTTTTGTGCAGTGTGATCTTGATCTATACTGTCAGTACGGGGGACTTAAATTGTGAAAGGAGATTTAAGGGTAAGAAACGACAAACCTTGAGTGGATAAATCTCTTGTATTAGTTTCAGACACCCGAATGATACGGGAAGCCCTTCAATCCTTCAAAATACAAGTACGGTTTTCCAAATCCCAAAAACAGATAGTTTTCTGGTTTTGAAAACTTTGTGGGAAAAGAACATTTACTTGTTAAAGTCATATGTAAGATCTTAGAAGAGTTTATAGGCTTTGAAACCCCTTGTTATACAATACATCGTATACATGTATCTGTTTCTCTGTTACTCTCTCTCTACCTCTGTCCCCATTTGCCCTTCCCATTCTCCCTCTCTCTCCCGCTCCCAATTTCTCCCTCCCATGCCCGCTCTCTCTCCCTCTGCTCCTCTCTCCCCCTGCTCCTCTCTCCCTCTGCTCCTCTCTCCCCCTGCTCCTCTCTCTCTCTCTCTCTGTCTCTCTCTCCCTCCAAAAACAACATACTAATATTTTGCCTTTCTGTAAAGAGTTAGAAAGTCCCGTACTTATTTGAAGAATTGCGATTTTATTTTGTGGTACAACTTAAGCCTGCCACATGTGGTTTTATAGACTTTAAGGTAGAAAGTTTATGAAAACATTTTGAAAAAAGGAGAAAATGCTGGTAACCAGCATTCTCTCCTTTTTCCACGATGTTTTCCGTCCCCTCAAATACATGTACCATTTTTTGAGCAACAATGATGTAATCTGCAAATGTTTTAAAAATGCTACAGTCTGTTGTCTGTTAAAGGGTGAAATAATGACATTGTCATGAAGAAGAATTAACATGAACCATTAAAATGCTGATTATAACTCATGCTGCTTGGACAGTGTAGATCAAGATCATATTCGCTATGTATTTTCATTGTGACAGAGGACGAATACAGGCTCTTGTAGTCCATGTTGGAGCGCTTCATTTGGATGATTCGAAGGAACTGGTAAGCAAACTTAGGGTCAGACATATATTGCAGTCCCAAACCAATCCATAAACAATTGAAACAAGTAGAATCTATGATAATTATACGTTGTTAGAAACCATTTTTCACAATGTATACACTTTGATAGTCCTAATGAAAACAATTTTCTTTTATGCTTTTCAGTAGTTTATAGAAATCTAACAGTGAATTATATCTTTATAATTCAACGGTGAATGTTATAATTTACCGGTGAATGTTAATACAACTTTTATTTTTGACATGCTACGGATATTTATAGAACATGAATGCATTTTTAACGTGTGAACGTCACGTTTTGACGCAGTCAATACGCCTCATGACGTCATTATTACAGCTAGTCCATATCCGACTAGATTGAATAGATCTATTGCGCTTGAAAAAAACGCACATATTTTTTACATGACCATAAATTAGGGGTGAAAAGAAAGGTTGAAGTGAAGAGCATAAAAGAAATAGGATAATTGTTTGTTTCAGTGAATGATCAAAATCCCTTTCATCTCGTGAAAAGCAAAGGCCATATTTTCACTGTTGGCTTCACCACTCGTGAAAATATATCCCTTGCTTTTCACTCGATGAAAGAAATTTCAGTCATACACTGAAACAGACAATTATCCCTCTATGTCTTCAAAATCCACTGATGCTATTTGCTATACTGAGGTGCCAGGCTCTCACCGACAGTACATCGTATCCCTGCTGCAGAGGGGTACTCTTTCGGCCAGTATACAATCAAGTTGCTCGTGCTGCGGTAGGGCAAGTCCGAGGATCTGAATCTTAAAGCATCTGCACTGCAATCTCGCTGAATTAAGCTTATTTTTGTCTTCTGTTGTAGTCTATTTGATATGTTCACATGTGTTTTTGTTGTTTAATATTAACCCTTTACCAGACGACAAAATTTTAGCCTTGTTCAAATTGAAAGCATTTGCAGACGATAATTTCAGCGTGGCTCAAATGGTGCAATTTTTCTTTGGTAGTGTAGAAAACATTGTGGGAAAAGGAGAAAATGCTGGTTACCAGCATTTTCTCCTTTTCCTACAATGCTTTCAAAAGGCTTCTTTCCCAGGGGCGTTAAAAGGCGGCATTGTAAGGTAAAAGGTTAATAAATACCGAAAAGGCATTTATACCGAAAATAGTCATATTACAAGCAAGTACTTAAACATTTTACGACATCATACAAGAGGAATGACCTTAAGGGAAATACTGAAAAAATGTCACAACCCTCCCCTGTTGCTTTTTGCCTGTTTCCAGTAAGAACTCTGAATAAATCAGTCTACTTACATTCATTAAATGATAAACTGACTTTTAATTTATTGTATGACTTACTCAAGTAAATCGTAAAGAACTTTAGACCGTCAAAAAATGTAAATCTATATTATTATTTGTTTTTAGGCTCGACATGCAGCCAGTGTAGGTGCTGATGCCATTTCAACGATACCACCGTTGTACTACAAACCGAATTCACTTGGTATATTCTCTTTACTAAATCTATTTCGTTCGAGACTGAAATTCAAGGAAAACAAATTATGTAGGATTCAAAGGGTAAACGAAATGAACCTAAGGTAGGTCTATGGTAAATACAAAAAGTTGCTAGGTAAAACTTGCGATTCCTGAAACATTTCATTATCAAAGGTATCTCGCACTGTCTCAAAGGACCGCTAAAGCGTCATTTAACCCTTAACTGCCGAAGGCAACACAAGCAGTTCTTTTTAAACAGCACAGATCTAACTCGTCTTGCATGTCCTTTGCACCCTAATCCGAATCTTTTGGGTCCAATAGAAGTAACAGAATTCGCCAAAAAGGTAAATAAATTCCTTTTTCAACGACGCGAGTGAGTCATACCTAATTGGCCCACGGGATGCAAAGACCATCAGTAGGTGACACATTTGGCGGATAGGAGGAATCAATAATTAAAGACACACTATGAAACAGTTCCTATTGGCAATTTTGACAAACAAAAGCATTCATTCGAATAACCTTAACCCTTTCCCAAACGACAAATTTTGGACTGGTCCAAATTGAAAGAGCTTGCAGACGACAATTTTAAATTTGATGAAAATGGCAGAAAGGTCTCAGAAAGGGTAGAAAACACTGTGGTAAAAGGAGAAATTGCTCGTTACGAGCAATTTCTCCTTTTCCCACAGTGTTTTCAAATGACTTGTACTGCAGACACGTGAAAACCAGGGCTTGTTTGGGAAAGGGTTAAAGCCCTCATTCGATTATATTTAACTGTTTGCTGTATTTAGTTCACAGTGATCATCATTAAATTTAGATGTATAAATATTTTTTTTTGCCATAGATATGCTGATCACATACTGCCAACAGATTGCCTCTGCAGCTCCGAACTTACCATTCTATTATTATCACATTCCGGGCATGACTGGGGTTAATAGTAAGTAATATATTGTTTATTAGTCAAAGTTGCATCCCTTCAATAATAATCTTCCTTATAACACCATCTTCCCTAGCCAAGGGTGACGATTACTTAATTGTTCTTTTCGCTCTTGGCTGATCGAGTCGAAATTTGTAATCCCCGTGAAACGCTGCCGACTGGATTGTTTGTTATGACCCCTAGAATTACGTTATCGACAACTCGTAAAATGTTTAAATCATTTGACGTGAACAGTTACTTTTACGCTTAATGAGTCAGGTTTCAATCATTTGACGTTAACAGTAACATTTCGCATAATGAGTCAGATTTAAATCATTTGACGTTAACAGTAACATTTCGCATAATGAGTCAGATTTAAAGATTTAAATCATCTAACGTTAATAGTAACATTTCGCTTAATGAGTCAGGTTTAAATTATTTGACATTAACACTAGCATTTCTCATAATGAGTCAGGTTTAAATTATCTGACGTTAATAGTAACATTTCGCTTAAATTAATCAGGTTTAAATCAATTGACGTTAACAGTAACATTTGGAATAATGAGTCAGATTTAAATCATTTCACGTTAACAGTAACATTTTGGCATAATGGGTCAGATTTGAGTCATCTGACTTTAACAATAAGATTTCGCTAAAAAAGTCCGGTTTAAATCATTTGATGTTAACAGTTACATTTGGCATAATGAGTCAGGTTTAAATCATTTGACGTTAACAGTAACATTTCGCATAATGAGTCAGATTTAAAGATTTAAATCATCTAACGTTAATAGTAACATTTCGCTTAATGAGTCAGATTTAAATTATTTGACATTAACACTAGCATTTCTCATAATGAGTCAGGTTTAAATTATCTGACGTTAATAGTAACATTTCGCTTAAATTAGTCAGGTTTAAATCAATTGACGTTAACAGTAACATTTGGAATAATGAGTCAGATTTAAATCATTTCACGTTAACAGTAACATTTTGGCATAATGGGTCAGATTTGAGTCATCTGACTTTAACAATAAGATTTCGCTAAAAAAGTCCGGTTTAAATCATTTGATGTTAACAGTTACATTTGGCATAATGAGTCAGGTTTAAATCATTTGACGTTGACAGTAACATTTCGCTTAATGAGTCAGGTTTAAGCTATTTGACGTTAACAGTAACATTTGGCATAATGAGTCAGATTTAAATCATTTGACGTTAACAGTAACATTTCGCTAAATGGGTCAGGTTTAAATCATTTGACGTTAACAGTAACGTTTGGCATAATGAGTCAGGTTTAAATCATTTGACGTCAACAGTAACATTTGGCGTAATGAGTTAGGTTAAATCAATTGACCTTAACTGACTGTAACATTTTGCAAAGTGGCATGCCTCACCTACAAACTTGATTTAACCCTTTACCACACAATCCCGACTTTTTGATACTGTGGGAGAAGCCTTTTGAAAGCATTGTTTGAAAAGGAGAAAATGCTGGTAACCAGCATTTTCTCCTTTTCCAGCAATGTTTTCATCTCTTGGACAGAAAATGTCGCGTTTCGTGTTACATTTAATTTGTTGTCTGCAAATGCTTTCACTTTGGACAAGGCTAAAATTTTAGTGTTAAACACTTTGCATTAGATACCACAATCCAGTTGTTGAACAAAAGGCTACCGTGATAATTACCTGCACACAAAGCTCACTGGTATCGTGTACTATAACATTGTGCGATCTGAGTCATATGAAGGCTAGGGAATTAGTTTATTAAAATGGTTTCGTTAGGTCTAATGGCTCCTAATTCGGGCAAGTCACGACAATACTTTTGTAAGGTTTTTCAACCTATTTAGGTTTTCTCTGTCCTAATTTTAGATTGATAGGATGCTTCGTATCTACTAACTTAATTGGTTAAATACTATGTCAATTAAAAATCTGTTGACATTCCACCGGCCAATCCTACAGCAGCAATCATAAACTATTCTATAAGATGGCTGTTTGATCTATTTTTGTTTCCCTGGTTCCATGCTAAGAGCAAACTATTGCTTGCTTAATTGTAGTTTTATAACTGATCATATCAATTTACATTTACGATTTACGGAGACTGGTACGTTCCGTAGTGATATTTTAGATATACGATCCTGTTCTGAGACTAAATGACATAAAATTCGTACTAATCGATAAAGTCGTCGACATGGTTGTTATAGGTATCTAGAACTTCATAATTATGATGACACTGCAGTAAAATGTCACCATGTTATACAACAATAATCAAAAGATTACGTCACATGCAATTTTCAGAGTCAACGTTATTTGGTACATGTTTGTATGGAGGTTATAAATCACCATAGCATAACAAATAGTCTACAAACCCGTTGACCAACCCTCGTAAACATGAAGACGAACACTACTGAATCTGCGAACTAATCACTTTTCTTTCAGCTAAAAATGTTAACTTATTTCAAAATGTTACTTAGCTAGTTATTGTGTTTGATCTTTATCCACACATATGTATGGATGCCTAATGTTGCCCTACACATTCTACGATTAAAGCAGTCTAAATCATCTTGAAGTTACATATACAGTAAATGAAAAGTACTCTTTATCAGTCTTATTTACCTAGAACGTAATTGTTTGGCTTCACTACGTACGGCCTTTCATAATAATTCCAGCAGTTATAAGGATGGCGTTAATGAAAAAAGCTATGTCTACAACAAGGTGAATGCCGGGATCATTTTTACTTTTTGTAGACGCTTAACTTAAGATGAGGTATCGCTAGAAAGAATTTATAGAGAGGTTACTTAAGAACATCAAGTGTATATTAAGAGAGAGAGAGAGAAAGAGAGAGAGAGAGAGAGAGAGAGAGAGAGCGGGCAGGCAGACGGACGGACGAACGGACGGACGGAGAGTATGACAGACTATGTTTAAAGTGTTTGGATGTAGTGTTACGTCCTTCCAACAGCACTGAAGTCCTTTTACTACGCAACGCATTTATTCAAATCTTTCATCGGTTTTAGTTGTACTAGGCCTTGCTCAAAGGCACTTTAGCATGACTAGAGTCGCAAGATGGGTGCAGCTGTGACAAATACAAAACAAATGAGCCATGCTTTTGCAAAATCGGCTTTAATGCAATTGCGTGATGCTTTATACAAAGCAAGTCATCATATAATTATGGGTCCATAAAATCCATTTTGTCTAACAACCGGCTGGAACTAGAGGTAAAATGGTCCATTGACATGCAAAAAAAATTACAAATGGCGAACAGTTTCGATATATGTCAGCCTGCGCAGGTTGCGCAGCCTGGCATGGGTCGATACTTTTCGCAGATACATTGAGCCCCTTTTTTTACAGAACATGGCACAAATATTAAAGTCAGTTACACGTAGTTAAAACTGATTAAACGAACAAAGATACAAGGGTTGTTTTCGTATTTACCTAAATCTTAACCCTTTTAGAGCTGGACTGAGCTTTTAAAATTGCTTTTGGGCAACGTGTAGACCTATATTAGACTGCACAGAACGTGCAGTCTGATCTTGGACTTACACTGAACGTTGTTTTGTTACATACTGTAGCCCAAACAATTTTGAAATGCATGATATTTTTTTTTTTTGCTATATTTCCTAGTTGAAAAGGTTCATTTTACTAACTTAATTAGGTAAGCGTTAACAAATGCTATTCTTTTCAGTCTGTATCGAAGATTTTCTGAAACAAGCTCCGGAAAAGATTCCATCTCTAGTTGGAATCAAGTTTTCATGCACTGACATGGTGGATTTAACAGGAGCTCTGAATGTGAAGGCCAAACACAGGGATGATGGACGCTTTAATATAATGTTTGGAACAGACGAGGTATGGACTACTTAAAGGGGCCTAGTGGGATTTTATTTTGGCCGTGAATCATGATTGATTGTATGGTATTTAACGCCGTTTTCAACATTATTTCAGTTATATCGCGGCGGCCAGTGCACCTATCCATGCTTTCCTGGAGTTTCTTTTTACCAGTACTCCGCATAATATTCTTTCCAAGCCACTGGCTGCTTTCCCACATAACCATCGTCGAAACAATGGTCAGCGGTGAGAGAGGAATAAATCCTGTCGCAATGACGCCGTGAATCATACTCTTTCATAAAACACTGATAAATTCTGCAAAACATATAAGTTGAGCAAAGCTCTAGCAAAAAGAGACAAAATGCATCTCCGTAATGCATCATACCAAGCAAGTCCTCACATATTTATGGATTACTGAAATTCATTTTATCTAACTGAATCCTGGGTCCGTATTCGCCAACCATTCTTGAGAATATTCTTAGTCTTATTCTCCAAGATTTTCTACATTTGAAAGTAACACAACTCTTGATTGGCTAAACCATTTGGTTTAGCCAATCAGGAGTTGTGTTTCTTTCAAAGCCATGCTCTGTGAAAAGGAGGCCTAATGCATCTGCAAAAAATATCGACTCGGATCAGCTTGTGCAGTCGGTCAATTTTCTGTGTGTCCTAGGACCACTTTGCCTTATGATTAAGTCGCTATTATGGATTCATGATTACGTGATGACTTGCTTGGTATTAGGCATCACGGAGATGCATTAAGCCCCCTTTTTGCCAGGGCATGGCTTATATGTATTCGCCTGCTATGGGGTGCATGTTATCTTTAGCATCTCAACTATTTCATCCTCAAATATAATATAAATGCATCTCTGTAATGTGTTATACCAGTCATTTCATAATTATAGATCCGTAAAATCCATTTTGTCTAGCAACCGACCAGATCATGAAGAAGAATGGTCCTTGTTCATGCAGGCTGCACAGGCTATATAGGTGGATACTTCTTGCAGATGCATTAAACCCCCTTTTGACAGAGCTCGGCTCAACTGTTTTACCCATGCTCTGTGGAAAGGGGGCTTAATGCATCTGCGAAAAGTATCGACTCAGATCAGCCTGTGCAGTCCGCGCAGGCTGACCTGGGCCGAAACTTTTCGCCACTGGTCAATGTTCTGTTTGTCCACGGACCAGTCTACCTCATGAGTAAGTCGGATGTTAAAAAAAGTGGCTTTTATGGATCCATAATTATGTGATGGCTTAATTGGTATCATGGATCACGGAGATGCATTAAGCCCGCTTTTGCCAGAGCACGGCTCATTTATAAATTCGATATCTTTCGATGGCTGAAAATACCATCCACTGAAACTCAGAAACATTTTCATCTTACAGGCTTGAGGAAACAATCGGACGGTAAAGATCCAAGATCATACTGCACATTCTGTGCCGCATGATCTTAATCTATGCCGTCTGCACTCCGCTTCTATGTTTTTGCCCATGGTCAAGGATCAATGTCAAATATACTATTTTATCCAGGCGCTGGTGGCTGGGATGTGTACAGGAGCGGATGGCGGAGTTGGTAGCACGTACAATTTTATGCCTGGTATCATTAAGAGGCTGATGGCCAATATAGAGAAAGGCGACATGAAGGAAGCCAGAAAAGAGCAATACAGGGTCCAGCAAGCTTGTGTCGTCATGTACAAATACGGTAAGACAATTTGGCCTGTATTTATGAAACTTTCAATAGTAGAACAGAACACTCTAAAATCCTAAAAAAAAAACTTTAACTTTTAAACTATAAACTTTGAAAAAGTTCATGTTCACCTTAGTTCCTCCTCAAACTTAAGGTTTTATGTTGCCTCAGATAGTCATTACCTCGGATAGTCAGCGAAAAAGACATGTAAGCCTAAGTTCCTGCAAAAACCTAATGTTTTATCATTGCCTCAGATAGTCAGAAAATTTGAAATTCAGACTGAGATTTCTCGGAAGAATGATAAAACAGCTGTGACAGTTGAACATTTTCTTCATTACTCGTGTAAACCATCACTGGCAGTGATTTCAAATTTCGAGGTCACCTAAGTTGAGCTCGAAAAAGAATTATAAGATCTGCCTCTGCATTTTTGTACAGTAATTGTTTAGTCTATCGGTGCTGTTTCCTTCATTGCAACATTTGGTCGTTTTCTGACAATTTTTGAAAGGGAAAATGTCTTCCGTTGGGACGCCAAAAACTTCTCTTTACGGTAATTTGGGGAGGGGGGGGGGGGGAGACAAAAATCTGAAGAATATATTTTTTTTCTGCATTTTTAGGAAAGCTTCTTGGCCATAACGTGGCGTCCCTCAAATCATTTATGACTGTTGTTGGGGTCGACCTAGGCCCGGTCCGAACCCCTCTGAGATGGTTAACTGAAGCCGAGATGACACAGTTTAAGAAGGACTTGCAGGAAATAGGATTTTTTGAGTGGTATAAATAAGATCCAGTTTGACATTTTTACTTTAAATAGCGACTTGATTGGTGTTTGCAGACGGCGTAGAGCAAGCTCAGACTTCACGGAATGTTCAGTCTGACATTACATCTACACGGCCGTCCGCTACCGGATGCTTAATTTTTCACCAAAATGATCTTCAATTGCAGTTTTTATATACCTCGAAAAAAGTTGATTTTCTTTAGTTGGCAGTGAAAGAGTTGGACAATATGAGACAAGGGCGCTACTGCTATTTGCTTGCATGCTACACTTGAAGTGCTGCTGTACTATTAACCTGGAAAAAACGTATGCAGACAATTGACACGATCAGTGTGTGCTTTTGTCTTCTGAAAACATACTTAGTTCAATAATTTCGATTATTTAAATAAACAATTAAAACGAACGAAATTGTTTGATTCTTATCATATTTCAATATTAAAAATTGTATTTTCATATTTTTTTTTCATTTCTTCTTGTTTCCCTACCTAGTGATGGTTTTCTGAAAAAAAAAAGGTAAAAGAATTGAAACAGTATCCTGGAGAACTTTTTCCATCTCGCAATAGAATACTCTTAAAAATATTGCGATGAAAAGAGAGATTCCTCGTAACGAGAAATTTCTACATTGCAGTGCTATCCTTGTATATAACATAAACAAGTTGGCTTCTTTAAAAAAGAAGCCAGGAGAGGTCGGCATCAATGTTTTCAAATAGTTTATTGGCTTTTGATTTCAATATATTTTGGTAGATGTAAACAAACAAGTAAGGCATTAAATGAATGAGAAAAAACATGTTTTTTTTTTTCTATTTTGCTGGTGTATAGGCACAAAACAGTACATGTTCCACATGTTGTTATAATAGTCTAAGAACAAGAGGCCTATAAGGACTAAAACAGCTCTACTGGTATTTAAATACAGACTCGGGTTTTTACAAAGAGTTGTGGAGGTATAATGAAATTGAGAGCTGATATGAGCAAAGCTATTCTTTTTCATGTTGGTTTCCAAAAATACATGCGGTAAGCTCTTGACAAGCTCAAAATACATTTTTTAAATTTAAGGGCAAGGAATTTCTGACCCAATAATCTGACGGTTTGCAAAAGAATCGAGCTTCCATGAATATCTATAAACATGTGGGTTTTGTGAAGATTGAAAGTAAAATGAAGGCTGTAAGCTGTTCACAAGCTGAAAAATGTTTTTTGTTTTTTTTTCAAGAGCATGTAATTTGTGACTCTATGACCCGATTTTGCTCAATTTTGAAAGGAAACAAGCTCTCATAAATATCTAACAACTCGAGTTTGGTAAAGATTTGAAGAAATCGTAGGCCACATGCTATTGACATGCTAAGAAATGCATATTTTTTCTCAAAAGTCAAGGACACAAAACTCAAGATGATGATCCAATTTGGCTCATTTTCAAAAGGAAAAAACCTCTAATGAATGTTTGTAATGTGTGCTCAGATAAACCAAAACATTTTTGGAAAGGAGAAAAAGTTCAATTAAAATTTGATACAATTTGCTAATTCTACTGAATAGGCAAGAATTTTACCTGATGACAACAAATAAAGGTGGCATATACATAATACCAGTACCAGACATGTTAAAAATAAATGTAACATTTTTTAATCGTTTCACGAAAAGCAATTATTGGACTGTCCCAAACAGAAAAAGCATGCAGACGATAATTAATGCAAACTTTGATACGTAATGTGAAAACATGGTGCTTTGATGTGATGGAAAACATTGTGACAAAAGGAGAAATTGCAGTAACTAGCAGCTTCTCTTCCCACAATATTTTGAAAAGTTATCTGCTGCAGACATGTAAAATGAAGAGGTTGTTCGTCTAAACGTTAACAGTTTAAGAAAGTAGATAAATGAACTATGCTCTGAGAAAAGGGCGCTTAATGAATCTGCAAAAAAGTATCGACTCATGTCAACCTGCGCAATCCGCCCAAAACCAAAGGACCACGGACTCTTTTGAGGTGTGCGGTACGTAGGGCGAAGAGGCAGGACTTTTTTTTTTTTGCGCTCATAAGTTGATTTTCGCGGGATTCTCGTAATCCCGCATCCTAGAAGCAACTCTGAGTGTTATTTCATCAAATCTATATCATTATAAATCCATAGAATTTTTGTATAAAAACTGAGAAAAATGCTAGAGTCTAGTCATTTTTGAAAAATAAAACTTGAAAACATACTGATCAACCTATTTATATCTATTTGTGGGGTACGAGTTCTCCAGAGAACTCGTGCTTTCGAGATTAGGGTACGAGTTCTCCAGGGTACGAATTCTCCAGATAGTATCAAGTCACGTGATCTTTTCCCGCGGTGTTCTTTCTCTTTTTTTTTAACGAAATTTTTCTTTTTGCTTAGATATATTTGTTTAATGAAAAATTATAATTGTTGGAGACGTCACTTATAATCAATATAGTATATTAAATCTTTTTGGAATTCCGTCATATTAAAACGTTTATTTCCTATTTCAGTTTTTTGATTTCGGTTTATTTATAAAATCATGACGAAATAGACTGTGTATCAGAACAATTTCGCAAAAGCAAAAGCAAATGGATTTAGACAGCGATTTCTTCGGCAGTCTGCCTTTTAAACTCACCACTGTTGGAGAGGTCTGATGACCTCTGATGACCTCTCCAGTGAAGGTTGGTTATCATCCCTAAATAATATTTTTTTGATGTTTTCGTATCGTTGTGCTGCAAATTTGTTTCGAGGTTGTTACGTTAAGAGCATTTTCGCGCTACTAATGCCCTTTCGTTGACAATGTAGACCACCGAAAGTGCAGTCTAATTTGGACTCTGCCGTCTGATCAATACGGTGAATGGTCACCGGCTAAAAGACCATTGAAATCACAATATTTGAAGTTTTATCATTGGCTAGACTTTTTCATATAACTTTTTCCTAAACGGCAAAGTTTCAGAATTGTCCAAATCCACATGACAAATTGATTTTGGTTCCGATGGTAGAAATTCTCTTTAAAAGATTAGAAAACATCGTGGGAAAAGGAAAAATCGGCGGATCGTTATCAGAAACTGTGTTACTTTCAAATTTATAAAATTCTTGAGAATAAGACCAAGAACGTTCTGAAAAAATGGTTGGTCTACAGACTCTGGGATCGAGACTGTCACGATATTTTGTGATAAATTCTTACCTGACCATCAATGTATACTCGTATACGAAATATTTTCTTCGTTTTCATTGACTTAAAAAATTAACATACTTCTTTTGTGTTTGGTGGTTAATGATAGATTTTTATTACCTCGTGAGATGAATTTGCATCGGACGACTTAAAAAAAACAACAATTTTGTCGAACAGGGGTAAACACGATGAACTGATGTTAAATACATATGAGCCATGCTCTGACAAAAGCGGGTTTAATGCATTATACCGAGTAATTAATCATATAATCGGACCCAGATAACGATCCAGTGTCTGTTATCCTCAACCACTCTGGATTGCATTCTTAGTCTTATTTTGAATCCAAAAAGTGCCACAATCCCTGACAGGCTAAACCACATGAGCCATGCTCTGGCAAAAGGGGGCTTAATGCATCTCCGTAATACATGATACCAAGCAAGACATCACATCATTAGAGATCCATAAGATCCACTATGTCTAACAACCAACAGTATCATAAGGTAGACTGGAGCTTGGACATACAGAAAATTGACCAACAGCGAAAAGTCTCTGCCCAGGTCAGCCTGCGCGGACTGCGTAGGCTGACCTGGGTCGATACTTTTCGAAGATGCATTCAGCCCCCTTTTCACAGAGCATGACTGATGTGGGTCAGCCAATTAATATGCTTTAGCCAGTCAGGAATTGTATTTCTTTGAACCGTAGAAAAAAAATCTTGAGAATTAGACTAGGAATGCAATTTAGAACCGTTGGTGATTACGGACCCGTACCCCACGTTCTCCTTGGCTCAGCTGTGCAGGTGTTTGAGTTCTTATCATGAAATACTGGTTCCCTTTGCCGTTGGCGGCACTTGTGGCCTCTGACAGGAGTAGAAACCGAAACCTACATGTAGTACTGACGAAACTCATAAAGGTGTTACTAATATGGCTTTTACATACGGAAGTATGAGGAAGTAAAGAGACGACCTATATTGGCATAAGCTGATTTGTTTGACAATCTGTTGGACAAGTGCACCGCATGCGGGTTCCAAAACTCGACTGTTGTTGCTTTTTGAATGAAATTTCCGTGTTGAAAAAGGGACATAACTGTGTTAAAATATTTTGAGGGCTGTACTATGGTTTGGTTTGTATTGGAGTTTAACGCCATTTTAAGAGCTCAGGTCATATCATGGCGGTCATTGACGTATCCATGTGTTTCCTGGCTTTCTCACACCAGTACTGACACAAATTTCTCTCCAAAGACACTGACTGCTTTTCTCACATGCATCAGAGGTGAGAGGCGAAAAATCGCCGGAAAGAAAGTTTGCCGCAATCGGGTATCGAATTCGCACTCAACAGGTCACGAGTTCGATACGTTAACCACTGAGCTACCCGAGCAAATCTCTTCTTTGGTATTGGTTTCCATTTTCATAGTTAACAACTATTTGATTTAACACTTTAGTTCACAATCACGAGTTTTTATGACCCTTAAGAAAACTGCCTTCTGAAAACTTGTGGGGAAAAAGGAAAAAATGCTGGTAAGCAGCATTTCCTCCTTTTCCTCCGATGTTTTTAGGCCTTCTCAAAACGAATTTTAATGTTTGAGTCACGTTTATTTTGTCCCCTTCAAATGCTGTGAACATGGACTAGTCTAAAATTTTGTTGTAAAGAGTTTAGAATATATCTTCAGTGATGAGAAGGATGCGAGAAAGACTTTTTCGCACGACGATGACGCAAAGGACTGGGGGCTATGTACGGAATCCTGTTTCCGCCATCCACTTTTCGACCTACGAGGAACTCGAAAAGTAGAAATTAGGCCCACTAACTTCCACTTTTCTAGCAAAAAAGTTACCTCGAAAAGTCGAAAAGTTGAAGTTTTTGACCTGACAATTGTCAAAAAACTTTCGACTTTTCGACCTCACGTTTGTCTGGAAAAGTAGAAATTAGGAAGTAACTTTTTTGCTAGAAAAGTGGAAGTTAGTGTGCCTAATCTCTACTTTTCGAGTTCCTCGTAGGTCGAAAAGTGGATGGCGGAAACAGGATTCCGTAGCTATGACAATATACTTCGATGTTTTTTCTTCGAAATCAGTCGTGCTAAAAATTGATCCTGTCCGACTTTATCAAATCCACAGCTTGTTATCCATGGCGGTGATCGAAGGGTGGAATAAACTGCAATAAGTCTTGAATAATATTTCAAAATATGAAATGGAGTATGACATTAATTTCAATGAACTTACCCAAATGAGTCAACGCAAACGTTTCAGATAATGGTATACAATTTAGCTTACATGTAGCGATTGGGATGAGACTGAGCAAACATTGTGAGACTTGACCAAGTCATTTTGAGAGCCGATGAAGCATAGAAGACTTAGAAGCGGACATTTTTGACAAAAAGTAATGCTGAAATTATCTTGTTACAAAGAATGGTCTCAATGTAATGGTCAAGAATATTTTTCATGATTGGTTTCAGCTTAGAGTGAACACTGACATTGCTTTTATTCTGTCTTCGATCCATACATTTAAGTCTTTTAAGTGCCAAAGGCGAAAACATTTGAGCCATGCTCTGTGAAAAGGGGCTTAATGCATCTGCGAAAAGTATCGGCCCAGGTCAGCCTGGGCCGAAACTTTTCGCTATCGGCCAATTTTCTGCACGTCCAAAGGTCAGTCTACCTCATGATTCAGTCAGTTTTTAGACAGAGTGGATTTTATGGGTAGATAATACTGTGATGACTTGCTTGTTACCATGCATCACGGACATGTATTAAGCCCCCTTCTGCCGAAGCATGGCTCATTTATAAGCTTTGCGGATAGCATATATCAAAATCAAACCGCACAGAACGTGAATTATGATCTTGGATCTATTGCCGATCGCTGGTTTTGTCAAGTCTATAAGATAAAACGTGTTCTGGGTTTCGGTGGATTGTACTTTTAGCCGTCCAAGGAGGTCGAGTTTATATGAGTCATGCTCTGTAAAAAGGGGGTTTAACGCGTCTGAAACAAGAAATTTCATTAAAAAAGACAGACGGCGTAAGAATATGAATAATGAAACTCTTCTGTGGCTCAATATGAAGTAAAATGATGACAATTAATTTAGCGAGAAATTGCTTCTTTTTCCTCACCGTTTTTCATTTTGTTGAAAAGGAGTTTTTATTGGGTTATTGGAAAACGCTCTTGAACATTTAAAAAAAAAAAAAAAAAAAGAAAAAGAAACATATTCAACGAAAAAGGACCATTGTCTATTACATTTATTTGCTAAAGTATGAATCAAGGCCCCGGGATATTGATTAGCGGTAGCAACGTTTGTAAATAGTGGTTTCATATATATGCGAGCAAATATGCCAGCAGGGGCCCGCCGAATAAACATGTTCATATTTTTGACCAATCGCAAATTACCATCTATTCATTCTTTATCAGTACCAAGAATTAGGTCAAAAGCCAACGCATTCAGCTACACCGAAAGAAGTATACGACCAGGTCAGCCTTGCTCTCAATTACCATGACAAAATACTTACAACAATATGCACTGACAAAATGTACGAGCAAACTACTTTAGTGACCATTTTTAACAGCTCTGAGGAGGAAGGGTTTTGAAAACATTATTGAACTACGAGAAAATGCTGATAACCAGTATTTTCATATTTTTTCCGAAATGTTTTCTATACGTAAAAGAAAAAATCCCAGCATTTGAGCCAAATCCACTTTGTTGTCTGCTAATGCTTTACTATTTCTGCAAGCCAAAAATTTTGTTGTATGGCATACGGTTAATTGCGTGAGTAATCAGTATTCAGTGTCTGTTTGAGTTATTGCGTAAACCTCCTTTTATGCCGGAAGTACAGTATCTTTTATAGTACTACTTTGTATTAAAAGACTTAGTCCTCGATCTCAGGAAGAACCTTGTACTCAAAGTATTTCTTCTGATGTTTCATCGTGTATAACACCCAGGGACCGAATTTCTCTGGGATGTGAGCTGGGCCATCTCCGGTGTGCTTCGACAAAAAGTTAACACCGATGTCTCCATCAAATTTTGGACTGAGAAAGAATGGAACGGAGTACCTGTCGACACCAATATCAATGACTCGATGAGGTGTTGCTTTAAATCTACCACCAAGCATTCTCGAAAATGTATCGCCAATATTCATCACCAGACTGTTTTCTCGTGGAATTACCTTTCCCCATTTTCCGTCCATTTGCTTCACTTCAAGTCCAGAGAAATGAAATGGTGTAAGCAGTGTCATGAAGTCAGAGTCCGTATGTTCAGGTGTTGTGAGGATTTTCCCGTCCTCGATGTATGCATTCTTCGGCGGTTCCCCATCCCAGGGCGGATAATGTAACAATCGGAAGGTGGAACATGGCTTGTATCCAAATATGTCGTAAAAGGAATCATCTGGGATACCGAGACCAACAGCACAAAGACTTAAAATGTCCATACACGTGTTGTGCATTACTTCATATTGCTTTTTTAGGAACTCCTGAAAAGGAAATGTACCGTCTTCCTCAGGCCATGTTGACTTTTCATAAAACCAGTTCGTTGGAGAGACAGATGTATCACCAGCTGGAAGGTCTCGAGCGAACTCAAATGCTTCTTTTCTGCTGGGTTCTCCTTCTACGACGGGAAAGTAGCCCCTGTATACGTTATTGTTTTCCTCGTTCCATTGCTTTCGCATTATTTTTTTCTTGTAATCAAAAGGTTTGTTGAAAAACCATTGGCAAGCATCCCATAATCCTTTGTAATCGATTCCTTCCACATTGTCAATGTAGGCAAACCCCACATTTTCTAAGACTTCCACGACTCGTTTTGCCTCCCCTTGACGGTCGACCTTGGCACGGCCTAGATCTATGATTGGTAGTCCTATATCTTGACTTGTCATTGTCTCTGTAAAGAAAAATGTATAGTTTTGTTTGATAAATGCGGTCTTAAGAGCAAACAAGCAGACTGATTCTATTTTTGGTAATGTATCCTTAAGCCCGATTTTAGCATGCAATGCTTGTTGTTCATACCACTGGACAAGGTCCACAATGAAAATCAAGATCAGAAGCCGCAAGACACTGGCACTGGCCCACTGTTTTTACGATAAGGACAACTGTTAGACCCCCATCTCAACATCAGAAGGGACATGAAGATTCAAGAGGTTTGTATGGAAAATGTTCTTCGATAAGTTACAAAAAAGGGTCACTTTTAACCCTTTACTATACGACAATTTTCTAGACTGATCCAATTTGAAAGCATTTGCAGACAACAAAATGAATGTTACTAAAATGATGATTTCTGCCTTTGATAGGGTAGAAAACTTTGTGGGAAAAGGAGAAAATGCTGGTTACCAGCATTTTCTCCTTTTCCCACAATGTTTTCAAAAGGCCTCTTTCTCAGGGGCGTCAAAAGGCGGCATTGTGTGGTAAAGGATTAAAAATGTTTAGAACGGCAAAGTTTCTAAATTGAAAGCACTTAAAGAGGATACATATAACAGAAATGCTGAGATTTGTCGTTGAAAGGGTAAAAAATGTGAAGTAAAGGAGAGAGTGCTGCTTATCAGCATTTTCTCCGATTTCCACAATGTTTCCAAAAGCCCTCCTCTTTAGGGTCCTTCAAGTTCGTAACTGTTTGCTAAACATGTTAAGCAAAACCAATTAATGCGCTGAACTGGGCCATTATTCACACATTAGCTTAAATTCTATTCTTAGTCTTATTCTAAATCGTGAAAGTAACACTATTTCTGACTGTTTAAAATGTTTGGTTCACATATATGTTTGATCTTTATATTATAACGACCTTTAGGTCCTGCATGGCTTAGTGGTAAAGTATGATACTCGTAACCTAGAGATCCCGGGTTCAAACTTCACTGGAAGCACTTGTTTTTATCATGGGAGTATCTGTTTGCACTTCAGAGCAGAGCCGTAGCGTAGTACTGGTGAAACCAAGGACATACATGATTAGGTGAGGTATAGCCGTGATATGACTGACATAATGTTGAAAGCAGCTTAAAACCCTAAACCGAATGGCTGGTGATTACGGCCCCTTTTTCCCGCTACACACTTCAAAATTGTGTGTGTGCAACAATGTGTCCAAAATCTAATCGGTCATCTCATTTTTCTGCCCCATGACTTTAACCATCGCTTGTCCATGGTAATCAACTTATCTGAAGTTCGCGCCATCGACTCCAGTCTGCCGCAACCCTTTGACATGTTATTAACTCATAGAGTGGTAACTGGTGTGCAAAAATACCCAAAGTATTATTGGGCCGTGCTCACCAACCATTCCTAGTGACAATCATTGGCAAATTCTCAAGTTTTTCTTTTTTAGATTTAAAAGTAACACAATTTTTGATTGGCTAAATCAAGTGGATTGACTGAATCAAACTAAATCGTTTAGCGAATAAGAAATCGTGTTGCTTTCCAATCCAAAATAACACAAAATAACAGAAGACAGTCTGAAGGACAGCTGTATCCCTCACATTCAGAGTGATAGGACCTTCGGTTGTAGAAGTGATCGGATGGCCAAGCGATTAGTGCTCCAAGCTTTGAATCACGGAATCCCGGGTTTGAGCCCTTCAGGACTTAAGCAGCACTTGCACTGAGCCTTTTACAATCACCCTTCTATCGTCGTGTCATGACTGGGATACTGTTGATGGACATTAACTCTTTCACTACTAACTCCAGAAATTACATGTTTTTTCCGAGCTCTAAAAATAGATTTCCACTGCCATTTAAAACGACATTCATCATAGTTTAAAAATAGAGTAGCGGAGAGCATAGATCAAGATCAGACTGCACGTTCTGTGCAGTCTGATCTTGATCTACGCTCTCCGCAAAAGGCAGTCAAGTCGTCATTAGTAGTGAAAGAGTTAAACACCAAGACATCCACCAGTCCATATATCTGGTTCTTGAGAGGAATGTCAGTTTAACCCTTTCCCTATTACTAACATTTCATGCTTTGTAGCAGATAAATTTAAGAAAATGAAGGGAACAGTATTATGATATTTGCATAAAAGAAAATGTCACGTAAACGGCCTGGGATATATATTCTGCACATTTTCTTTTACTTAGATCAAAATATTTCCAGCGTTGAATGGATATCCTTTCAGGCTTGACATGAAGTTCAAGATTCAAATTATGACGTTGACCTGTAGGCAGCACAGTGTTTTATTTAACTCATTTAGCAGCTTAAGGGTTGACATCCTCAGCAGTGTGTACACCTGCTGCATTGTATCCGACATTTTACCTGTTCCACCCGTCTATGAATGAGGACTCATCCACGTGGTTGTAAAAATTAATCGCTTTCAGTTAATACAGATTTCATAGTCCATGTTTCAGAATTACTTGTCTTTGCCACTCTATTTTGACCTATAGTACATTTTACCCCCATACACTTAAAAATACCGTGTTACTAACTAGGCTGATTAAGGTACATGTATTTATCATTCTCGGAATGTCCTTATTTCTGGACAAACTAAAAAGTTAAAATGTGTAATGCTCTGTAAAGAGGGGGTTTAATGCATCTGCAAAACGTATCGACCTGGGTCAAAGCCTTTTGCTACGGTTAATTTTTTTTTTGCTTGGCACAGGGGCATTCTACCTTATTCTACCTCGTGGCTCAGACGGTTTTTTTAGGTAAAATGTTTCTGTTGTCTGCAACAACTTGTTCAGTATACAAAGAGATGCCGGTTCTTTGTGCATGGTATCTAGTGGTTATTACCTACAATATGATTTTATATCTAAAACAGACGATTTCACCAAACATTTGAGACACAGTATAGCCTTAGCATATCCCCTGTTGTCACAATATTATCTAAATACTGTAGAAAAAAAAAGTTTGCATCATGTCAATACTTACTGTTCCTTTATTGAAATGTCCTCACTTTACAAGATTCCTATCGTCAATATTATTATTGGAAATTCGCGTTTTAAATGCCTTCTTCAGAAAAAAAGTTCTTAGTCCTCTCAACATCACTACTATATGGCGTGCAACACACGAAAAGGGGCCTTCGGACATGTGCGTAAAAGTGTGTCGTCCCAGATCAGCCTGTGCAGTCTGTGACTAATCCGAGACGACACTTCCCGTTTTTGTGCAGTTTTCTGTTTCACGAAAGTCTACTGTATGAAAAAATCTTATGTAGTCGTAAAGTGCTGTCCCGGATTAGCCTGCGCGGACTGCGCAGGCTAATCCGGGACAGCACTTTACGCAATTGTCCGAAGGCCCTTTTTCGTGTGTTGCACGCCATATGTGAACCGTTCTCAGTGAAAAGGCAGGGTAAAGCATCTGCAGAAAGTATCAATCAAGGTCAGCCTGCGCTCTCCGCACAGGCTGACTTGTATCGAAACATTTTGCTTTTGGTAAATTTTCTGCATGTCCAAGGAACATTCTAAATGAAGAATCGGCCGGATGTTAGACAAAATGGATTTTATGGACCCCCTTTTTTGATGATTTGATTGGTAATCTGCATCACGGAAATGCTTTAAACCCCCTTTTGCCAGTGCGCCGTTCAAATATATTCGTTTATGTTCCTCTATAAAAGTCTGTATAAATGACATATAAAATTTACGTTTTTGAAATCTTTGTTGGAAACATAACAAGATGTTTAGTGAATGGTACTTTCTCATTTTGTTAGGACATTTCATAAAATTGTTGACGAGAAATTTATATTGCACAGACTCATTCCAAAGGACAATACAGTTTATCAGATCTTAATTGGATAATTTACATTGTGTTACCATCTACGCGCATTCAGTCCGGATCTGACGATTTTCAAACCAAACGAAATACCGAGATGAAGCGAGTGATATCTCAAACTGTTAAAATATACATAGTAAAATTAGTGTTGCACCCCCAGTGTTTTTCACCGGGTTTGATTTTCTGACGTGAATGAGATAAAATTGGGTCGAAATTAGAATTCGGCTGCTGCATACACCAACAGACTCGTCTTTTGCCCATAAAATGAACTGAACTGAGGTATCCCTTGACCTCATGGTAAGTGGGAATCTTTTGCCTAGATGTTGCTTTCAAATTTAAGAAAAACGAGAAGCGTTTAAGTTTGGTTAAAACATGGAATTTAATGTCGAAACAAAACTTACGACAGGTTGAAAGTGACCTGCAGAGAATGGACACACAAAATCAGGCAATATTACGTACTTCCGCCCCGGGCATGCAAAACAGCTTGCAGTCTTTGTCTCACACCTCTCAAGAGAGGTTGAAACAGCTCGATCAGTAGCTGCTGCCATGAGGTTAAGGGATACCTCAGTTCATTCCATTTCAGAGACAACAGACTTGTTTGTTCTTGTATACAGCAGCCAGATTCTAATTTCCAACCCATTTCATATCATTCAAGCCAGAAAATTAAACACGTTAAAAACAGAGGGGGTGCAACACTAATTTTACTATATATAGTTGATAAATCCATATTTAAAGCCCCAATAAAGTCCAAAATTAGAATTTTTTTATGCCTGAAAAAAGGCATGAATCTGTTAGATTTACTCTTATTTTGTCGCCAAGGGGATAGGGGCGTTCATTGCAGCATCGGTTCATGTCACAGAACCATACAAAAAATCCTAATTTGTTTTCATCAATTCTCCCAAGTGACGTTGCCACGCACTATTCGGAATCATTCTGGTGTCCTATTTGTAGACACCATGTGACCGATGACGTATTACACAGACGATGTGCTTTCTCGCCTTAAAAAACGTTGCGAAACTTCGGTAAGTCTTTAATTTTCGTTGAATTACCAGCGCTCATCGTATCTAAGTTATTTGTATGCATTTAATTGGTAAATCGGAGTTGTGTTATCTTTATTTCGATCATGATATGCCTATTTCTTCTTGTCAAGAGTCGTCCAAACATCGAATGACATCTCGGCCTATAACACTTTCGGCCTATTACAATTTCGACTCGTAAGAAATTCGGCGCATACAAAATCGAATGTCTACACAGGGTATAAAGGTTTGTAATATGAGCCATGGAGAATAAGTCAAACAAAATGTGGACATTTTATAACGAAGATCAGACTTTACATTATGTGCGAACTGATCTTGATCTTTATAGGTAATGAAAAAGTTAAGCACATTGTGGTGTTTTTTTGGTCTGTAATTACTAGCGAATTTTGACCTGAGTTTAGCATCAGGTGGTGGACGTTTTATATGGAAGGTTAGACCTCTTACTAGGTGCAATCTGATCTCGATCTATGCTGTCAACAAAGGATATTTCTCAACTTTCAAGAGTTTAGTAAAACGCATCGCTTATAGATATTTTTACTGCTAGTTTTTGAAGAC
The DNA here is from genome assembly GCA_945859785.2 of Tridacna gigas. Classification (NCBI taxonomy): domain Eukaryota; kingdom Metazoa; phylum Mollusca; class Bivalvia; order Cardiida; family Cardiidae; genus Tridacna; species Tridacna gigas. Next base: position 60,959,889 of record OX244034.2, on the reverse strand, counting down.
AGAGTTTATGTTACTTCATCAATCAAGTTATTGCATGCAGATGAACCATACTTTTCAAAATTATAGATACATATTCCAAAGCTGATAAATACATGTATTTCAAGTTGTTGGAGTTCAAGACAATTGAAGACAAAAGTAGAAGTTTACTAGTACTCAAGTAATATTTATCTACCACATTGTGATTAAGAAAAATATTTTTTATGTCATTTTTTACTGATCTCTTTTCTTTCCAATCTAAAAACAGTGTATCTTTTTAGGGTGTGATACAGAGAGACCAAGATGTTTGTTAACCGACAAATAGATATCCCAGTCTGGTGTTACATCTCTGCTGTACGACAATTTTTTCTCACAGATTTTAGCACAGTCCATGTCAACAGGTAATTGAATGATATTTAGATCTACATCTATTACACATTAATGTTAGAACTTTGAAGTCCATTATATTTCAAGCTTAGAAAAGATCAGCTGCTGAAGGGATAATTGATCAAATACAACTTTTTTACACCCTTGCCATAAATTTTTGAAAGGAGCAATTGTTTGCTACAAGCAACTGTTCCTTTCTCTCATTTCTCCATTTAGATGATTTTTTTTTTTTGTGAATATTCCCCAGTTGTTGGTTGTTTAAGACCATTTTCAACATTATTTCAGTTTTATCATGGCAGCCAGAGAACCTGTCCATCCTTATCAAGAGTTTCTGTTTCCAGTACTTTGCATAATATCCCACTGGCTGTTTTTCCACGTAACCATTGTAAATACAATGATTAGCTTTGAGAGAGGAATGTATCCTGTTACAATGACTATCATCAATCCTTGGAAAGAAATTGGCTGAGCTAGGGATTTGAAGCAGCAATCCCCCAATCTCAAGTCCTGTATGCGACTAGCTGCACCACTAGGGCTCTGCAGTAGTATTTCGTAAAAGTAATGTACTCTTGAGAGAGAAAAAGGCATGCCTTGGGGCTAAAACAAATTAAAGTCCAACTTTTAGTAAGCAAGCACAAAAAGTACACTCAAAAGTTGCTTTGTATTAAGCCAGCACCAAAGAGACTCTCAAATTGTGCTCTTTTTTTACCATGAAAAAGAAGGCTTTTGAAACATAATGAAAAAAGGTGAAAACCAACATTTTCTACTTCCAAAAGTGATTTTATCTTTTTAGACAAGTTCCGTCATTTGAGCCACATTCAATTTGTTGTCTGCAAATGCTTTCAATTTGGACAAGTTGGAAATTTTATCAGCTTGAAAAGAATTAGTATAAAGGTGGCCACCAGGGCAGGGTTTACTGTATAAAGAAATGAACATATCTTGTAAAATAGTTCTAGAGATACAATCTGAGAGTAGTAGATTAAAAATACATGTGTTTTTCAATCTAAATTTACTTGATTGATTGAATGGTGTTTACTGCGGCATTCAACATTATATCAGTCATTTCATTGCATCAACTTGCTTGTTCATGTATACCCTGGGTTTTAATGGTACAAGGCTATGGCTCTGTAGTGTCATGCCCAAGGACACTCTTATGAAAAACCCATTGCTTTCAGTGAGGCTCAAAGCTCGGACCTCCAGGTTATGAGTGCTACACTTTACCACTGAGCCAGGGAGACCTTATATAAATTTGTATTTCAGACTCAAAATGCGAATGCAGTGTAAGATACAAGGACATAGTTGTTAAATGGCCACTTTAGGAGTTCATTTAACTCTACCAAACAACAAAATTTTGGACTAGTCCAAATTCAAAGTATTTGCAGCCAAAAATTTAACTGTGGCTCAAATGATGGAATTTGTTTTTAATAGGGTAGAAAACATAGTGTGGAATCAAGAAAATGCTGGTTACCTGCATTTTCTCCTTTTCTCACACTGTTTCCAAAACGCCTTAAACGCCGGAGATGCATTAAGCCCCCTTTTGCCCGAGCATGGCCCATACATACTTTGCATTATTTAACTCTTTACCAAACGACAAAATTTTAGACTGAACCAAATTGAAAGCATTAATTTTGCAGACGACAAATTAAGTGTTGCTAAACTGATGATTTCTCTTTTTGATAGGGTAGTAAACATTGTGGGAAAAGGAGAAAATGCTGGTTACCAGCATTTTCTCCTTTTCCCACAATGTTTTCAAAAGCCTTTTCTTTCAGGGTCGTTGAAAGTCGGGATTGTGTGGTAAAGAGTTAAAAAGAAATTTATGTTCTTGTCATTTCAGTGCCTCATTCTGGACAGAGTGACGTGACATTTGAACAGTGTGGACAGGGAAAAAATCACTCTCAGTTTATAGACAAATATGGACAATATTAGTGCATCTACTAACGTAAAAATATACCAGTAACATTGGAATGGACTATTGCAGTGATTGGTGATCGTAATTTTAGAAATTTTGGATCAAAATTGTGGATTTTGGAGGTTTCTTTTGGAACAATTTGAGTGAGTAAAATTAAAAATAAGTACTCTACCTATACAGATACCTATACACGTCATCTACACACAATAAAGCTAGAAAACAAGTTTGGACAGATATGAACAGTTTTCTTTATGTAATAGGACTATTTCACCTCATGATTCAGTCAGTTGTTAGAAAAAAATGAACTCTATGGATCCGTGATCATGTTATGACTTGCTAGGTATCATGCATCACAGAGGTGCCTTAAGCCCCTTTTGCCATAGCCTGGTTCATGTGTTACTATACATAGATATTTACTTATGAACAGGACAAAGCCCAGGTAGCTCAGTCAAGGACTTGAGAACAGGGAGTCAGTGGTTTGATTCCTGGCTTTTCCAGTTTCCTAGAATTGATGATATTCATTGTGACATGTGGGAAAACAGCCAGTGGCTTGAAAAGATTATTGTGTGAGGTACTTTAAAAAGGGTTTTTGTCGGTTTAACCCTTTACTAAACAATCTTGAGTTTTCACGACCCTAGAGATGAAGACCTTTGAAAACATTGTTGAAATTCTCTGGTTACCAGCATTTTTTTATTCATTTTTCCCATACTGTTTTCTACCCTTTCAAAGACAAATTTCAATACTTGAGTCTCATTTATCATCTGCAAAAATTTTGTTGTTTGTCAAGAGTGAAAAACTATGTGCAGAAATGGGTTAACCATTTACCAGATGACAGATTTTGGACAAGTCCAAATTGGAAGTGTTTTTAAACAACTACTGTAATCCAGTGTGGCATAAAGGATTAGACTTGTCTTTGAAATGGTAGAAATCATTGAGAGAATAGAAGAAAATGCTGGTTACCAACATTTTCTCCTTCACCCACGAAGTTTCGAAAGCTATCTCTCCGGGGGGTCATTAAAAGACGAGATTGTTTGCTAAAGGACCATTGTGTACTTGATTTAAAAGCATGAAAATAAGTAGATAGTGAAAACAATTGCAGTTTGCTCAAATATACTTTTTATTGGTCTCGAACTTTGTAAGATATGGTTTTGTTTTAAAATTCATAAACATGAATGAAAACTGTAACCCTTTACCAAATGACAAAATTTTATGCTAGTCCATAGTGAAAGCATTTGCAGTTGACAAAATAAATGTGACTCAAAAATTAAGATTCTTTTTGGGAAGGGAAGAAAACACTGTGGGAAAAGGAGAAAATGCTGGTTACCAGCATTTTCTCCTTTTCCTACAATGTTTTCAAAGGGCTTCTCTCTCAGGGCTGTTAAAAGCCGTGAGTGTGTGGTAAAGGCTTAAACTGGAAATTGAGTTTAGTATCTTTCAATAATTTTCCATTTAGTAATAAAAAACAATGGTCACAGAAATATCACACTCAACTCTTCACCACACAATCCTGGGTTTTAATGACCCTAAAAAGAAGAGGGCTTTTGTAAACATTGTGGGAAAAGGAGAAAATGCTGGTAACCAGCATTTTCTCCTTTTCCCACAATGTTTTCTATTCTTTCCAAAACAAATTTCAATTTTTCAATCATATTTATTTTGTCGTCTGCAAGTGCTTTCAATTTGGATCAGTCTAAAATTTTGTTGTTTAGTAAAGAGTTAATCATATTGGTAAAATTTTAATCTTAATTCAATATTCTTCATGACTGTTGTAAAAACTTAATACTGGCTATGTGTATCTTGGGCAAAAATACTGTTCACGTAAAACTTTCCATCATAGAGCACCTAAGGTAGGAAGAGAAACAGAAACAAGTAAATGTATTTGACTGATATACATGTATGTCACAATGCAATAAATCTATTTTCAACAGTATTTCAACTGTATAGCAGTTGCTGTACACTTACTCATGTTCGCTGGGTCAATAACTGATATCCCTTTACCACACAATCCCGACTTTTAACGACCCTGAGAAAGAAGCCTTTTGAAAACATTGTGGGAAAAGGAGAAAATGCTGGTAACCAGCATTTTCTTCTTTTTCCACAATGTTTTCGACCCTTCCCAAAACAAATTTCCATTTTTTAGTCACATTTATTTTGTCGTCTGCAACTGCTTTCAATTTGGACCAGTCTAAAATTTTGTCGTTTGGTAAAGAGATATTACTGGCAATAAAGCTGGGGGAGGTCACTTTTTGTAGGAAACTACCAATCAAGCTCCAGCTACAGTTGAATTTTGAACACGTTTTACAAATCATATCAACCAAAAGGCCATGGTGGGCTTGCAAACATTTTCACGTCCTTGTTTATTAACTCTTAACCACACAATTCCAGGTTTAAACGAACCTATGGAAGATGCTTTCTGAAAACATTCCGGGAAAAGGAGAAAATGCTCGTTACTAGCATTTTCTCCTTTTCCCACTGTGTTTTCTACCCTACCAGAAACAAATTCAAATTTTGAGTCACGTTTATTTTGTCGTCTGTAAATGCTTTCAATTTGGACCAATCTGAAATATTGCTGTGTGGTAAAAGAGTTGAGTGTCATTGCAACAGGATTTGATCCTCTCAAACTCCTGGACATGATTTGGGTTTGCTCATTGGGAAAAACAGCCAGTGAATTTTAGAGAATTTGCTGAGAATTACTAGTATATGAAATAGAGGTAAAAGGCGCATTATTAAATTTAAACCTTTTTTAAACAATCCAAGTTTTAACAACTCTTAGTAAGACAGCCTCTGCAAATATTGTGGGATAAAGAGAAAATTTTGGTACAATATAGCCTGTAGAAAAAGCAGAAAATGTTGGTAGCCTGCATTTTTTTCTTTTTTCCCCACACTGTTTTCTACCCTTCCAGAGAGACATTTATTGTGTTGAGTTACATGTACTTTTTCATCTGCAAATAGTTTCAGTTTAGACAAGACTAAGATGTTCTTCTCTTGTAAAGATTGGGTGTTTATTTGTTGGAGCACTTTGCACCACTTTGAACATTATTTCAGATTTTTATTCATGTCAGTGTGACAACTTATTACTGTCTTTTCTGTATTTCACCAGCACAAAGCTGGGGCTCTGCAATGTCTTGCCTAAGGACATTCCTTAACCCTTAAAGCCCTGGATTGATTGATTCTATGGTGTTTAATACCATTTTCAACATTATTTCAGTTACATTGTGGCGGCCAGTGCACCTATCCATGCTTTCCTAGCGTTTCTTTTAGCAGTGCTTCGCACAGTATTCTTTCCAAGCCACTGGATGCTTTTCCCACATAGCCATTGTCAAAACAATGGTCAGGGGTGAGAGAGGAATGAATCCTGTCGCAATGACTATCATCAATCAGCGGAGAGAAATTGGCCGCGCCTGGGATCAAACCATCAACCTCCTATTCTCAAGTCCCTTACGCTACAGACTGAACTACAGGGTGCGGCTTAAAACCCTGGAACCAACTTAAGTTGTTTTTGCAGACAGTGTAGATAAAGATTGGACTGCACATAACATGCAGTCTGATCTTAGATCTATACAGTCTACTATTATGAAACAAGTTTTGTCAAAATAAAGCAAAGCAGCTACTGTTTTCTTACTTTCCAAGCAGGTGCGCAACCCTTTACTAGTTGGTAAAATTTTAGAAATTGTTCAAATTGGAAACAATTGCAGATGAAAAATTGGACGTGGTAGCTCAAATGAAAAGCTTTGCTTCAAGAAGAATAGTAAACATTATGAGAAAAGGAAAAAATACAGGTTATCAGCAATTCTGCTATTTCCAAAATGTTTCAAAAGCATTTTTCTGTGTTAAAATGATTAAATAGTGCTTTACATAACAACTTGGATGTTTTGGTTAACCCTTTACCACACAATCCCAACTTTTAACGACCCTAGGAAAGAAGCCTTTTGAAAAAATTGTGGGAAAAGGAGAAAATGCTGGTAACCAGCATTTTCTCCTTTTCCCACAATGTTTTCTACCTTTCCCAAAACAAATTTCAGTTTTTGAGTCCCATTTATTTTGTCATCTGCAAATGCTTTCAATTTGGAAATGTCCAAAATATTGTTGTTTGGTAAAGAGTAAGGGTTGAGGGCAAGCAATAGCTTCTAACATTGCTCTGTATGTATGAATACATTTTTTATTTTTTGTCCACAAATTCATCTTGTAAGACTATTGTGATGTACATGTATTTAAAATAATAAAATAATATTACACCATGTTGCCTTGCTTGTTGCATGAAACATATCTGTCTTTGTAAGAGCTGTGATCTGAACCAGCCAGTTTTATATCGTAGTAAGCGTACTGAAGGCCAAGTATTCACATGCTACATATTCTTCAGCAACACCACAGAATATGTCTTTGGAAATCTGATTTTTGTGCTGTATATCTGAAAAATAAAAAAAAAAGACATATTCTCTTTTTTAATTTATATCAATCTGAAACTGTTAAAAAAAAGGCAGCAGTATAGTAATAGGTGTAGGTTTACTCCAACTTCATTCCATTTGATAACAGAATTGACTGCAGCATCTGTCCAGCATGTGGTTGAACTTAAATAATGTTGAAAACTGTACATGTATGAATTCGTAACTGTACAAATACAGCTTTTAGCAAACCTGTTTCAAAACAGTATTGGTATTTACTTATCATTTGTAGGGAAGAATCATGTGATCCATCTTCCACAATGTTACTTTTCCATATGGATCAAAATTGACTGCTGCTGCATTTCCAACCTTTTACTAATCTTTACTCTAATATGGCATATGTCTCAAAGCCCGAATAGTAGTAAAAAGTACACAAAAAGCTGGTCAACAGTTGCTATGTTGCTCTATCTTTTGTTTACTTTTTACTTAATTTCAATTTTTTTTTTGCCATTGACTTACACTTGGATTGACTGTACAACAACAGATTGTCATCTTCCCAACAATTTCCGTACTTTTAAAAGGTATGACTTAAATCAAAATGCAATTTAACACCCACTTTGTTTACTTTTCGTGGCTGCTGGGTTTTTAAACAGTAGCACATACAATCATGGGTATGGGCTATACATCAAACAAATTAATGTAGTTTTTAGCCTTTCAGTTTCCGACAATCATTCTGTTTACATGTATGATACATGTAAATTCTAGAAAAGTGTAATGCAGTATCTTTTACTCAATAATCAGCAATTTTGCAAATGAAGCCCAGCATGATTGACTGAGTGATACATACGTGTACCTTTCAATATTATATCAGTCATACCATTTTTGACAGATCATTTATTCATATGTTTCCCGAGTTTTAACAATATCTGAAGTAACTTGCCCATTGACATCCCAACGAAACCCAGTGACAATTGAATCTGAGTCTTGGATTACTTATATTATGCATTTACCACTGAGACATAAGTAATCCTTAAGCCCTTTATAGCTGTTCAGTTGAATAAAACTTGTGGCATTACTAGTATCACAAGGGTCAGCTCAAGTAATATAGGAGAACTGTGATGCCCGAAGTGACAAAACAATATTCAGTTGCATAAGCAAAGCAGTAGCTTAATCAACTGTCTACCGGTATTTTGTCCAACAGCATATTTTCAAGAATTCTGCTCCATTTTCATCCTGGCCTATAATAAGGGTTTCATTCAAGATCTAGATGACATAGCAAAAACTTCTTGCAGTATACCAGTAATATTGAATCTACACTGCTTCTTTATAGGTATAGCCCAGGTGGTGGGTAGAGGTGAATCCCTGAAACTGCAGTACATTGTTTTGAATTTTCATGTAAATTTTTTAATTTGGCTACTGAAAATAAAAGTTGTCTTATCTGATTGAGACATATGTACCTGAAAAGAGGTCACCAAATTCTGGATCTACTGGAATGGATTCACAATCATGACAGAGTCAGAAACCAAGGCTCATCTGCATCTGCATAGTCAGTATAATTCAGTATGTGTATCATCATGTAGGAGGATCCATTCACATTGGCCAGAGATGTGTAAAGTAATTCTCTCCATACTCTGGAATATCATTTACATATCATTTAACATACTGTGCTAGAAATTTAGTGGTGTTTTACTCCGCTTTCAACAGTATTTCAGTCATATCATTGCGACATCACACAAATTCATGTATTTACTGGGATTCACCAGTACTAGGCTAGGGCTCTGAAGTGTCTTGCCCGAAGACACTCCCACGAAAAAACCAGCCGATCGAACCCCAGACCTAATAATGTGCAAATTCCCACTTTAACTCTTTACCCAATGACAAAAATTTAGACTTGTCCAAATTGAAAGCATTCGCAGACGGCAATTTAATGTGGGCCAAACGATAGAATAGGTCTTTGATAGGGGAGAAAATATTGTGGGAAAAGAAGATAATGCTGGTTACCAGCATTTTCTCCTTTTCCTACAATGTTTTCAAAAGGCTTATTTCTCAGGGTCGTTAAAACCCGGGATTGTGTAGTAAAGGGTTAACATACAATCCAGTACCATAATGACCCAGAGGCATAAAACTTTGGAGATCATTGTAGGAAAAGGAGAAAATGCTGCTGGTGACTAGTATTTACCTTTAATTCAACAATTATTTCTCCTGTTTCAAATACAAATCATGTAGATCCAATACAAGCCATGTCGTCTGCAAATGGCTTCAATCTAGACAAGTCCAAAATTTTGTCATCTGCCAAAAAAAATCACCAGGATTCCATTGATATGTGCACTGAACAGATTAGGGAAAGATAATTGGCTTCTACGTTCAAATTTGTGACACCCAAGAAATTCAGCCAAATTTTTTAAAAAATGGTGCAGATTTAATTCAGCACATCGAGTTTCAGTTGCATTTCTAAAGTTATAAACACACACACACACAAATAACAAATACTTAGCCTTGTCCAACACTAAGGCATTTGTGGAAAAAACAAATATTTCTCAAATAATGAAATTTGTCTGTGATACAAGAAAAATACCGTGGAAATAGGAGAAAATGTCGGCTTCCAACTTTTTCTCCTATTTCCACCATGTTTTCAAAAGCATTTTTTCAATGTTGTAAAAACTAGGGATTGCTAGGTAAATGGCCAATCTCTGAATAAATATGCGTCGCGTATATATCCGAGGTTCAGACTACATTCATGCACATTTAATCATTATCTGCATTCTCTGCATAGAAAATGGGTCAATCGGGTGCTGCGCAAAAATGAAAGATCATCTTCATCTCACAGGTGAACGGCGAGCGACAGTATAATTCATATATTACACACTGAGTAATAGTAAATTAGTGTGTAATATATGAATCATACTGTCGCTCGCCGTTCACCTGTGTTTCATCTTACTAGCCGATATTCATTAACCCTTAAAGCCCTGGAACCGACTCTAAGTTGTTTTTATTGACAGTGTAGATCAAGATCAGACTGCACAAAATGTACAGTCTGATCTTAGATCTACACTGTCTGCTACTATGTTACATTTTCTAATGGAGAGTCCTTAAAATAGCAAAATTTCGGACTGTTTTTCCAGATTAAAAAGGTCCAAATCTTAATTTCATCACTTAAAGGGTTAATCAAAAAGTGCTTACGTATCCTGTTCCAACAGTAAATGGGGATATCAATACAGATATAGCGATAAATCTGTTTTTAACACAATAAATATAAGATGAACGTGCGGCTTACTGATTCAAGAATGCGAACTGAAATCCGCATCGGTTTTCAGACAGTTCGCTCATTCTGTATATTTGCACGGAGCTTCTTGTTCAAAACAAAAGAAACAAATCCTAAAATAGACGCCCGTTTGTTCTTTCTATGTCGCTCTTCGGCAAATTCGGTAAACGAACTTGCTTTTCTGTCGAATATGATTCTCACACCGTCACACCGTCCTCCATTTTGTTTTTAGTTTACCTTAGCTCCAAGGTATCACGTGGTGTAACTACGTCATCGTTATTGATGTAAACAAAAGTTAGAGATACCTGGTAGTATTTCTTGTAGTTTTGAAAGTAATTCTTCTGCCAGCGAATGGAACTTTGACCAGTCGCACATTAAGAGAGTGTCATCGTTATATTAATTTACATAGTTTTAAGTGGTATGATTAAAATTTAACTTCATTTTTTACCCCGCATTGTTTACATTTGGACTTTATTGGGACTTTAAGAATAAGAATAAGATATTCTGTTTAGACAAATACATAACTGCATAGCCATAAAACACACTCAAACATTGTAATGAAAATAAATCAAGAATCTACCTCAAAAAAGATGTACACTGCCACAATTTTCTCAGTATACCTAAACTAATTGCATATACAGTAGTACTTGTGAATGAACTTCATGAATTAATTAATTAAATGTGTAAAAGACATTCTTTCTATCAATGCTTGTTTTTTCGTAAAACGCAAGGTTAAACAGTTCACGTTTATTATTCGAACAGAGAACTTGTAGTAATTCAATGGTTCTGGGATTTTTATGATAACATTCTTTTATATACAAGTAATATTAAGTATTTTTGTGTTTCAATTACCAGCAGACACATGCAAATCAAGTTTTAAATACAGCAAAATAAGAACAGGGCTAATTTAGAAATTCCTATCACGTTTTGCTTGACACAATTTTGATAGTGCATCAAAATTTCACCTTTGCCCACACGAAATAAATTATTAGCATTTGTGACAAAATCATAATCGCTCTCGGTAATAATTTTTCAATTCATAAGTTTTTTGTTCAACACGGTCTACAACTCTATTATAAAAGATTCAGTTTTTTTATTCATTAGCGAGAGGTTTTTACAATGCTGTTGAAAGAGGTTCGTTGCATCTTGATTCCAAATTGAAGTACATGCGTGGCTTGACAATCAAATAAGAAAAATTCTAGTATAACAACATTACAGAATTTACTGTTTAAAATACAAAAGTCGTTTTACCTGAAAAAAGAATAAGAAGAAAAATTAACTTAAATATAAAAGAAAGGCAAGAAGATTAATTACTAGTTTAAATGAATTTCCTTAACTCGTTCGTACCCTCCTGAATCCAATAGCAAAAAGAAGTTGCAAGCGTTAAGTAATCAACAAAGCCAGATCATGTGAGGTAAAAATGCGGTCAAGGACACGAATTATTTATCGATGTCCATCATTTGAGGCTAATAACTCAAAGTATTCCAACAAGCCCTTCACCAAACTATAAGTAACATACTGAATTGGGGGTCAGGTGGAGCTCAGAGGTAAAGTGTAGGACTTGTAACCTGGTGGCTAGGGGTTCGAGCCTCAATGGAAGAACTGGCTTTTTCGTGAGAGTGTCCTTTAGCAAGACACTTCAGAGCCTTAATCCAGTACTTGTAAAATCCAAAACATACGTTTATATGCGAGTTGTTGCCAAAATATGACTGAAATAATGTTGAAAGCGGCGTAAAAACATTTTTGGCCATACCTTAATTTTCTAATAGACGACAAAATTTAACACTCATTCGAAGATCGCATTTCCAGAGCACACGTAAAGCATCGCTCAAATTATAGAAATTGTCTTCAAAAGGGTTGAAAACAATGAAAAGGAGAAAATGCCGTTTCTCCTTCGTGTTTGTGAAAACAAGTGATTTTTCAGCAGAGTTAATCCTTAGGCTTCGAAGTGCGATTCCACGACCTTTTGCGGACCTTTTGGGTCAGTGTAGATCACTATCAGCCTGCACAGAACGTGCAGTCTGATCTCGAGTCTTCACTGTCCGATAAGGAGATATTTTCCCCAAAGAATTCCTTTGAAAAAGCAAAATTTGAGTTTTTAGTATTGGCTTGAAAGCTTCATTTCACTTATTCTGCAAGTTAAGGGTTAACCCTTTCCCAAACAAGTCCTGGTTTTCACGTGTCTGCAGTACAAGTCTCTTGAAAACACTGTGGGAAAAGGAGAAATTGCTCGTAACGAGCAATTTCTCCTTTTCCCATAGTGTTTTCTACCCTTTTTGAGAACTTTCTGCCATTTTCATCAAATTTAAAATTGTCGTCTGCAAACTCTTTCAATTTGGACCAGTCCAAAATTTGTCGTTTGGGAAAGGGTTAAGGCGAGTAGCAAATCGATTTATTCCATTTTTGTCCTAAAAAGGAGTATGAAAGATGGTATCACAACGTCTTGACTTTCAAGTTTTATTGTGCGAAAAAGAAACATACCACCACAACAACAAGGATCAGGAATGAAGACTGGAACCAGTGATCTTATAAATTGTTGGCTTAGGCAATAAAGCCCCCAAGTCTACTGATAATCGAATGTCTAAAATGCACCTCAAACCTGCTACCTAAAAGCGATAAATCCGTGTTCCCTTCGATTCTGGACTATTGTTTGGGGTTAAGATCTATTGTACAAATTGTGTATCAATGATTCGATTCTTTTTAAACGATGAAGTTGCATTTGTTAAAATCGTGCATGAGTGAAAAGGTTTCAGGTTATTCAGTAAAGGAAGGTGAAAGATGGGACATAACCCAATTTCAACCTAGATTCGACAAGTTTGTTATGCGCACCCAGGATACGCCGCTATCAAAAGCATATCGGCCATATCATGTGAATTGCTCATTTGTTTATGTCTTTCCATGGTTTCACCGATACTAATGTGGCGTTGGGCTTTCCTTTGCCAAAGATCATTACGACATGACAGTCGCTGCCAGCGGACACCCAACTGGGGTTTCCCGATTACAGTTACATCCTCAGGACACCAAGTAGATTTATAGGTATCTACATTCTGGTGCTGTGCACAAAAAAGAGAAAACTTTTCTAATCCATTGTGTAATTTTGTGCGATTTCTATGTTAGATTACGAATCTTAGGCAACTTGCAACACTCATATCATAACGGCGGCTTTTTTTTTTTTTTTTTTCTCTCAATTTCTTGGGCTTCCTGCAGAACCTGGAATGAGAAGAATGTTGCCATTAGAGATCGAACCAGGATTTCCTAACTATACATCCATCTCCATGACTACTGAGTCGAGGAGGACCCTTAAGACGGCAAGAACACTGATCTATTTATTTCATTTTAACATAGCAAAACTACACAGAAAACAAATCAGCTAATTTCCAACACAGTAATACCCTAAAGATCAATGTTTATCTGCGATTGGTTATCACCAAGCCGAAAAAACAATTTGGGCATCGGGATCCGTCAGGGTTACTAACGTGGCTACATGACAGCGGCGGCGACAAGCAATAGTAGCAGACAGAATTGGGCTTAACCCTTATGCTTCTATGTAAGTTAACACTTAAGCTGCTGAATAAATGAAATGCAAATTTCTACACAGTACTAAAAGCCCAAACATTGCGACTTCAAAGTTGATCTCACCGGAAAGAAAATACCGTATCGTACAGTGTAGATCAAAGATCAGACTGCACGTTCTGTGCAGTCTGATCATGATCTACACGTTCCGCAAAAGGTCAGTGGGTCGCGATTAGCAGCTTAAGGGTTAAATGATACCTTCAAGTCGCTAGTAAGATCCAAAATATCGCTGTTTCAAGTTGGGGGGGGGGGGGGAAGAGAAAAAACATTCTTAAAACTGAATTATCTAGTCGTTTCATTTATTTTGTACCGTCAGGTGTATGAAGAATGAGCAATAGAAAGTATTTCATGACCATTTTTTTTTTTGTTATCGGATACTGAAGGCTATGTCACAGTTTTTCACCTTGTCTGCAACATTTAAAGGTTCATTTTCAGGGAGAATTTTGTCAGGAAAAAAAAAAGCAAGTAATTTCTAGTCAGTTGTTAAAAGCAATTACTCCTTTTCTCCAAGTAGATCTAATCTCGCATACTGTTGAAACGACTTTAATTTTGTCAGAATATTTTTGTCTTTTGCCCTTGTTTTTATTAAATATATGCCTGAAAATGCTTGGACAACAGTAGATTTAATATAGATTGTCTGCACGCTGTCTAGTTATTTATCTGTTTATCTTTCCCTTGACCGACAGATGACGTCTGAATATTTAATTTGAAGCATTGTATTTCAGACGATTGATTGTTGCAGAAACAGGTAAGAGCTTATTTTGGCTTGGCTACTTCAACTGCTGTTATTATTTAATTCAGATCTTATCATATCTTATGGCAAATACGTTCAAATGTAGCTTACCCACCCATGATGAAATTTTCCGTCAAAAGAATAAAAGAAGGAACAAGGATAATAATCTGCGTAATGAAATGGTGAATTTGTTTAATTTTCTCGGAGTTCAGAGTGACCTTAATTGAGCAATGCTCTGTGAAAAGTGGGTTTAATCCATCTGCAAAATGTATGGATCCATGTCAGTCTCCGCAGATAGAGTTACCTATTGAAAGCAATTATCCTGTTATTTAAATGCCCAGAATTGCACCGTTTTACTGAATGTAACAGTACGGTATACACGAGTGCAAAGAAAAATATATGAGCCATGCTATGGCAAAAGGGGGTTTAATGCATCTCCGTAAGGCAAGTCATTACATAACTAGGTATCCATAAAATCCATTATGTCTAACAGTCGACTGCATCTTCAGGTAGGCTGGTCCTTTGACATACAGAAAATCGACTAATAGCTAAAAGTTTCGGCCCAGGTCAGCCTGCGCAGTCCGCGCAGCCTGACCTGGGTCGATACTTTTCGCAGATGCATTAAGCCCCCTTTTAACAGAGCATGATTCAAATCTAGTTGTATTTATCGGTGATCTAGAAGATTTTTTTTTTTTTCATTTTCTGAATAAAAACAACACAGGCCCATTCAATGCACCTGCGAAACTATTGACCCTTTTCAGCCCGCGCATTATGCGCAGACTGACCGGGTCGATTTTTTTGTTGTTGTTTGTAACATTTCTACATAATGATTTATCCGGTTTTTAGACAACTTAATTATGCGACGACTTGCTTGGCACAATGCCTTCATTACGAAGTTTTTTATACAACTTAATTATGCGACGACTTGCTTGGTATAATGCCTTCATTTCGAAGTTTTTTAGACGAGTTAATTATGCGACGACTGGCTGGGCAAAATGTCCTCATTACGACTTTTTTGTTTTGTGTTTTTGACAATTTAATCATGCGACGACTTGCTTGGCATACTGCCTTCATTACGAAGTTTTTTAGATAACTTAATTGTGCGATGACTTGCTTGGCACAATGCCTTCATTACGAAGTTGCATTAAATGTCCTTTTTCCAGCGCGCCGCTCAAATCTAGGTTATTCAAACGATAAATAAGTTGGTAAGACTGATATCAACCAATTACTGCTCATGCAATTCTGACACGTACAACAACAAATGATCCATTCTCTGGCAAAAGGGGGCTTAATGCATCTCTGTGATGCATGATACCAAACAAGTCATTACATGATCATGGATCCATAAAGTTTTTTTTTTTTTCTAATAACAGACTAAGTTATGGGGTAGACTGGTCTTTTGACATACAGAAATTGGCCATTAGTGAAAAGTTTCGGCCCAGGTCAGCCTGCGCGGACTGCGCAGGCTGTCCTGGGTCGATACATTTCGCAGATACATTGAGCCCCCATTTCACATAGCATGGCGCATATATGATTTAATTTAAGTAATAGAATATGAAGAAAAAAAGAAAAATAATTATTGGAAAACACAACGAGACAATAAGTGATGATGTTACAAGCAAGCATTACTCCTTTTCCTATAGTTTCTTCAAAGGAGTCAAAAGTCTTTTGCGTATAATAACGAGTTAAAGGCAGACAGTCATCACTGCAAATTGCCGATTTACTTGAGTTGTGCTTAGTTATATCCTACTGAATAAGTTAAATGCTACCTTCAAGTTGATATTAAAAAAAAAAAAAAAAAATGTTGCTATTTCAAGGTTGTATTTGGAGGAGAAATATCTCTGTATCGGACAGTGTAGATCAAAGATCAGACTGCACGTTGCAGTCTGATCTTAATCTACACTGTCCGCAAAAGGTCCTTGAGTCGCGCTTAGCAGCTTATGGGTTAAGTAGTTTATAGGTCTGTCTTGCTCTATTCAAGGTCCAGACCCGTAGGAGAGCAAAAACTGTGACGACTGATATGAATGATATACAAAATGATAGTAAACATGTGTACGTGACTGCATGACTGCAGGACCTGTATTCATCTTAACTCATTACCACACGACAAATTTTAGACTGGTCCGAATTGTAAGCTTTTGCAGACGACAAACAACATCTGACATAAATGATATCATTTGTGTTAGACTGGGTAGAAAACATCGTGGGGAAAAGGAGACCAGCATCTTTTTTCTTTCCCCACAAACTCCAGGAAAGCATTGGATAGGTGCACTGACCGCCGTGATATAACTGAAATAATGTTGAAAACGGCGTTAAACACCATACAATTAATCAATCAATTCTTTCCCCACAATGTTTTTAAAAGGCTTCTTCCTCAGGATCGTTAACCTCGGGATTGTGGCGTAAAAAGTTAATATTATTCTTAGTCTAAATCTTAAGAGCTTTCTAGATTTAGAAGGCAATGCAATTTCTAATCGGATTGACCAGATTGTGTTGCCGATCAGAAAACACAAAACTATCTAAAGGTAGAACAAGACCAAGAATGCCATTTAAAATGATTAATATCCTCTTGATTCTCTGTCATAAACCATACAAGTGGAACGTGTACACCAACATTTAAAAAAAGTCCTTTAAAAAAGATACATTCCATATGAGGTACCGAAAATTGAATTATTGAAACTCCTTTGTGGTCTAATATAAAAAGATAATAATAATAATAATAAATAATAAATAACAATAGTGTCATTAATGTGCCCGCAAATTATGCCTGCAGGGACCCACTGAATAAAAAAGTTCATAATTTTGACCGATGGCAAATAACTGTTTATTCATTTAAGCATATCATACCAAAAAAGTAAGTCAACATGAAGTGTATTCAGCTACGCCGAAAAAAAGATCACCAGCAACAGCAGGAAATGCTACATTTTGCCAAGGTACAATGGATGTTTGGGACAAAATTAGGTTATCATCGATAGGAATGACACAAAAATCACACCATAAAGAAGAGTTCGTTAATAATAATTGTATAGTGACCATCACAAAGATCTCGAGAAAAAGTAGATTTTCCGTGAAAACAGACATGTCGTCAACATACGAGGGGCGCTCTGGCAAAAGTGGTTTTATTGCATTATAGCAAGCAAGTCATCATATAATCGCATATCCACAACATCTATTTGTATAACAATCAACTAAATCATGAGGTTGACGTGTCCATGAACTTGAAGAAAATTTACAAACTGCAAAAACTTTGGTCCCATGTCAGCCTAAGCGAAATGCTGACATGGATCGATACTTTTTGCAGATGCAGTAAACCCTGTCTCACAGGCCGGGATTCGTATAAATACAACCGACCATTTTCTAAAATCAGTGCCGGTGTATTTAATTATGATATCCCGCTCATGCAGTCAGAAATCCTGTTCAAATAATTTTTAGGTACTTAATGATTTGTGCAAATTATTTGAACTCCTTGCATGTAGCTTGCTGCATTGATTATTATTTCACGCTAACACTGTATTTTTTCCAGAAACAATGACAAGTCAAGATATAGGACTACCTATCATAGATCTAGGCCGTGCCAAGGTCGACCGTCAAGGGGAGGCAAAACGAGTCGTGGAAGTGCTAGAAAATGTGGGGTTTGCTTATATTGACAGTGTCGAAGGAATCGATTACAAAGGATTATGGGATGCTTGCCAATGGTTTTTCAGCAAACCTTTTGATTACAAGAAAAAGATCATGCGAAAGCAATGGAACGAGGAAAACAATAACGTTTTCAGGGGCTACTTTCCCGTCGTAGAAGGAGAACCCAGCAGAAAAGAAGCATTTGAGTTCGCTAGAGACCTTCCAGCCGGTGATACATCTGTCTCTCCAACGAACTGGTTTTATGAAAAGTCAACATGGCCTGAGGAAGACGGTACATTTCCTTTTCAGGAGTTCTTAAAGAAGCAATATGAAGTAATGCACAACACATGTATGGAAATTTTAAGTCTTTGTGCTGTTGGTCTCGGTATCCCAGATGATTCCTTTTACGACATATTTGGATACAAGCCATGTTCCACCTTCCGACTGTTACATTATCCGCCCTGGGATGGGGAACCGCCGAAGAATGCATACATCGAGGACGGGAAAATCCTCACAACGCCTGAACATACGGACTCTGACTTCATGACACTGCTTACACCATTTCATTTCTTTGGACTTGAAGTGAAGCAAATGGACGGGAATTGGGGAAAGGTAATTCCACGTGAAAACAGTCTGGTGATGAATATTGGGGATACATTTTCGAGAATGCTTGGTGGTAGATTTAAAGCAACACCTCATCGAGTCATTGATATTGGTGTCGACAGGTACTCCGTTCCGTTCTTCTTGGCCCCACAATTCGACGGTGACATTGGTTTGAATTTCTTGTCAAAGCATACAGGCGAAGGACCCGCCCACATTCCAGAGAGGTATGGTCCCTGGGTGCTTCATACAATAAAGCACAAGAAGAAATACTTTGAATACAAGGTTCTGCCTGAAATTGAAGACTAATTCCTTCAAGAACTATTTAGTGGTGATTCTTACTGTCATAAAATAAGCAAGGAGACGGAATATATGTTCCCACGCATTTGATTATATATTGATAGTGATCTATTACCAGATTGACCATTTACCAGATGACAAAATTTACGATTCATCCATATTCAAAGCAATTGTAGACAGCAAACCAGATCCGCCTCAAATGTTAACATTTTTACCTTGAAAGGATAGAAAGCAATTGTAGGAAAAGGACAAAATGGGGGTTGACCAGCATACTCGGCCACAAACATTTTAAGAGCATTCATAGGTAGAGTTATTAATAGACGGGATTGTTTTAGAAAGGGTCAGGCCTCTAGTGTGTTACACGTGATACAGCTATTAAAGGGGAACAATGCTCTTTAGATATGTACAGAACATTTCTTGAAAAAAAATTGATACTGGTTGGTGGGACGTAAGAACAAAACACTGTCTACCCTGTCTTGGCCCCAGTATTCATGAGATACTGATATATTTTTTCACATTATCCAAAGTTCTATGCATCTAGATACATGCAACTTCTTACTTTGCATATAAAATCATTTTGGCAGCAATATTTATACTGTAGAAAGGTGGTTAAACTATTTACCAAAAGCGCTTTAGAACAGTATTACCTTTGTTTGAGTTTTTTTAAATATGATTTTTAATGCAGATCAAGATCAAACTACACAAAAAATACAGTCTGGTCATAAATTTGCATTTTGTAGGTTTCTTTTTTTTTTTATTTAAATACATTACCTTAATTTTTTTCTGCTAAATGTGTTCTGGCCATTGCATTTATATTGAACCTATAGTAAAAATAAGTGACAAATTAAAAAAGAATAAGATCTACATGTGTTATCATTTGTATAACTGAGACAGAAAGTAACCTCCGTTCTGTTTTTAAAGTCCGTTGGACTCTAGGCACAAGACAAAATCGGCTTTTTTGTCATAGCAACTGTTAAATTCATTCTACACTTAGGCATTAGGTTTTTATTAAAAAAAATCTCGGCTCATTTTCTGTCGAGCTGACGGGTTAAACACAAATGAGCCATGCTCTGGCAAAAAGGGACTGAATGTATCTCCATGATCCATGATACCAATCAAGCTATCACATAATTATGGATCCATAATAGCCACTTTTAAAGAACTGACTTACGAGTATTCATAAGGTTGACAGGTCCTTGGACATACAGAAAATTGACTAATAGCGAAAATTTTCGACTGACCTGGGTTGATACTTTTCGCAGATGCATTTAGCCTCTTTTCAGAGGGCATGGATTAGTCATTTGCATGGAATAAGTATCCGTTTCTTAGAATACTGCCCTGTCAAACGTTTTCTTTTTTTAATAGGACGACTTTTTAGAACAGATCAAGGGACAGTAATAAAAAAGTAACGAAATGACGACAGATAAAAGTGTATCAGACCTAGAAAATCCCTGTCAGTCCTGTCTCAGCTGGTGTGACAGGTGTCTGGTTGAAATTTACATAACTATGAAATAAGTATAGGTTCCACCACACGTTGACCTATTTAACGCTTCCGACGCGTCAGGAGACTCACGTTGTCTATGCGGGCAGTCTTGATCAAGATCAGATTGCACAAAACATGCAGTCTTGTCGTAGATCTACACTGTCTGATAATTTGTACAATATTTGGCTAACAAAGCCTTTTCTTCCTCTTATTTTGGCCCTTTTTGCTGACTATATATTTTCATTATACCTTGCCGTGATCAAAGGATAAAAAACAAATCTTCATACTGAAAACAAATAATGAAGTATGCGAAAAGCCCTTGAGATACCATCGAACTGAAGTAATCCCCTACCCTCTATAGACACTTTCAAGGACATTTTAAACCATTACCACACATAGAGTACGTGATTCACGTCTCTAAGGTACACAGACTTTCAAAACATCGCAGGAAAAAGGCACATATTTTTTGTAGCAAGAAAGCGCCCCCCCCCCCCCCCCCTTGTCAATATGATAAGAAAGACGGTTGTCCCTTTTAGAATTACTTGCACTAGGTTTTTGTATGTCTAAAAGGAAATTATATTGCTAGATTACGAACATTTGCTGTGGAAAGACATCTACAGATTTTTTCATTCAAATGATTCCTCTGAATGAATGTTACCGACTTGCAAGATAGAAGAAAGGGGTCCAAAAATTACCGATTTCTCTACTGATTTCAATGGCTCTTTCTCCTGCATTTTTTTCCCTTTTTGAATTTCCACCGCTGTTTTGATAGATTTCACAAGCTACAATAAAAATGGCCACAAGAAAAATCTTGTCTTTAGATCTATTGTAGATCCTTCATAACTAAAAAAATTACTATTTCTCGCTTTCTCCACTTCTTACAATGTTACGAGGAGTGTTCAAATATGAATGCATCTAAGCACCTAAAATTTGATTCTTCATAGGTTTCACTGAAATTTTATTTTGTTCCCTCAAAGTATTCACCTCCATCAGATATACAAAGTTTCAGTCTCCGGATCCAATCTTTGAAGGCATTTTCGTAGTCTTTTTAGGTATACTATGAAGATAATGGAATATTGCAGAACCAAGGTGTTCGTGCGCAACAAATTTTCGACCTGAAAAGTTTTTTTTTTTTTTAGCTTTGGAAACAAAAAGAAGTCACAAGGGGCAAGGTCAGGTGAATACGGAGGGTAGGGGAGCACAACGACTCATTCCAGCTTCAGAAAGTCTTGCGCTTCGTAAAAAAGACAATGACTGAAAATGATGGTTTACACACGCTGAAATAGAACTGACAGAAAATGAATTCCAGTGTCCTCATAGTATACCTAAAAAAAGACTATGAAAATGCCTTCAAAAATTGCATCCGGAGACTGGAACTGAGTGTGTCTGTTGGAAGTGAATACTTTGAGGGAACAAAATAAAAAATTCAGTGAAACCTATGAAGAATCAAATTTCAGGTGCTTAGATGCATTTATATTTGAACACTCCCCGTATTAAGTGATATATTTTTATATTACTCATTTGTATAAGTGTTTTCAAAGTGCATTTTTGTGCGTAGAGATCGTCATAAGAAAACGACGATTGCTTAAAGCGATATCCAGCTTAAAAAACATCTGCCCGACAAGAACAGTTTATTCGTGTCCTCGTCGAAATGAGGAACACATTTTTAACCCTTTACCACACAATCCCGAGTCTTATCGACCTTAAAAAGCCCGTTGAGAACATTGTGGGAAAAGGAGATTATTCTGGTAACCAGCATTTCTCCTTTTCCCACAACGTTTTCTTCCCCCCAAAGGTAAATTTCAGTCTTTTAATCACGTTTTAATTTATCGTCTGCAAATGCATTGATTTTGGACAAGTCTAAAATTTCGTTGCTTGGTAAAGAGTTCCAACGTCTTATGACAAATAATGCCTTCAGGTGTTTCATTTAGTCCTACTTATCACAGGTCCGATAAATTGGAGCACAGTGAATTCCTTTTCCAAAATCAGTACATTGGCATTTCATCAGACCCTATGTTGTTGGTACCCACACTAGTTGTCTGGGTGTTCATAAAGCTGTACAATAGCCCCTTTTGACGCAAAAGGCGTCATAGTTACTTTTTCGGATAGTATAGATTAAAAAAGTGCAATCTTATCTTTTATCTATACCGTCCTTTTGTTTAGCAAAGTCACCCTATAAGAAATACATGAGCCATGCTCTGGCAAAAAGGGGTTATATTGCATCTCAATGAGGCATTATACCAAGCAAGTTGCCAAGCCCCCATAGCTCAGTCGGTAGCGTACAGGACTTGAGGACAGGAGGTCGCTGGTTCGATCCCCGGCTTGGCCAATTTCTTTCCGAGGATTGATGATAGTCATCGCGACAGGATTCATTCCTCTCTCACCGCTGACGATTGTTTCGACGATGGTTATGTGGGAAAGCAGCCAGTGGCTTGGAAAGAATATTGTGCGGAGTACTTGTAAAAGAAACTCCAGGAAAGCATGGGTAGGTGCACTGGCCGCCGTGATATAACTGAAATAATGTTGAAAACGGCGTTAAACACCATACAATCAAGCAACCAATACCAAGCAAGTCATAACATAGTTCTGGATCCATAAAGTCCATTTTGTCTGACAACCGACTCAATCATTAAGTAGACTAGTCCTTTGACATGCACAAAATCGACCAATAGCTGCGCAGGCTGACATGGGTCGATACTTTTTGCACTTGCATTAAACCTGCTTTTCACAGAGCATGGCTCATTTCAGTGGATCGTATGCCCTATACTCAGCCGCCGAAAGATATCGAAGCATAATTTAATAGTTGGCACTGAAAGCGGTATTGAAAGGAAAGAAAAGGATAAATGCATAGATTTATTGACATTTGACGCAGACGGTCAGAAAAATAATTACGGAGGTTTTCTGTCTTGACTCATTAGCGATCTCTACGACTGAAGGAACACTGACAGCTCGTGGTTGATCCCACAATATCATTACGTCACTGTCGTTTTTCATTAAGATATCGGCAGGCTGTCTTCCGGAGCGAAAAAAATATATATGAGCCATGCTTTATGAAAACAGGGCTTAATGCATCTGCAAAAAGTATCGACCCAGGTCAGGCTGCGCAGTCCGCGCAGGCTGACCTGGGCCGAAACTTTTTGCTATTGGTCAATTTTCTGCAAGTCAAAAGACCAGTTTAGCTTATAATTCAATCGGCTGTTATACAAAATGAATTTTATGGACCCATAATTATGTTTGGTATAATCACATCACGGAGATGCATTTAGCCCCCTTTTGCTAGAGCACGGCTGATATATGAAAAAAAATTTTTTTTTCTTTTGATTATCAACTTCATAATCTTCTGTTATTTTATTGACGCATTAACCCATTCTCTGCCAGCTATATTATGAAAGCACTTCTTTTTAACACTTGTTCTGCCGAATTAAATCGTTGATCGTAACCAAATTCAAGTACGTTAAATTTCTTGGCATCGGGCTGCGTTTACATCACCGAAAGTACTGAGGAAACAGTGGAGTAAGTATCGCAAGATCAGACTGAACCATGTAGGCTGATCTTGCTCTGCCTTCTCCGCAAGGTACATCCGTAGTTGCGAAAGGCATGAGAAAAGTTGAGTAAATTTTAATTGGAGTTGAAGATAATGTGGGTCATAGCTTACAATCAGATAACGGACGGTGTAGATCCAAGATCAGACTGCACGGTCTGTCAGTCGATTGAAATAGGAAAGTTCATTTTTGGTTTCAAGCAAAAATCTAGCTGCAAATCGCTTTTTTTTTCAGCGCCAAATACTATAAACTCAACGTCATCCCCTTCCCCCCCCCCCCCCCCCCCCCCCTTGAAAATACAATCCACTGAAATTTAGACGAACTTTCATATATAGTCATGACTAGATAAGCGGACGGTATAGATCCAAAGATCAGACTGTATGTTCTGTGCAGTCTGATCTTGATCCATTCTGTCCGCAAAAGCCCCTGCTGAAAGGATTAAAAACCTATCGTGAGTCTGAAACAAATGTCAAAAATATCCTATACCATTATTTTTAACCGTTAGGCTGCCGAGCACGACTCAAGGACCCTTTGCAGACAGTGCAGATTAATATCAGACTGCACAGAACGCGCTGTCTGGCCTTGGATATACATGTACACTGTCCATTAACCCTTTCCCAAACAAGCCCTGGTTTTCACGTGTCTGCAGTACAAGTCTTTTGAAAACACTGTGGGAAAAGGAGAAATTGCTCGTAACGAGCAATTTCTCCTTTTCCCACAGTGTTTTCTACCGTTTTGGATAACTTTCTGCCATTTTCATCAAATTTAAAATTGTAGTCTGCAAACACATTTTAGTTTTTACTATCGCCTTGAAAGTTTCATTTAACTTATTTAGCAGGTAAAGGGTTCAGTCTGTGTTGACAATTCAGGACGTGCAGTCTGATCTGGGGTCAACATTGCCCGTTAGTTGATGCCAAACTATAACATGAAAGATCTGTTCATTTGCAAAGGACCTTGTTTTCAGACATGGAAGAAAGGGCAACTCCATTATATCAGTAGCAAAGGATTTAAAAGATCCTCGGAAACGCTGTCATGAAAAAAACAAAGAATTATTCCCCATCATTGGATATAATGTATGTTACCTTTTACAAAGCAATCCCGTGTTTTCACAGCCCTAAAGAAAGTGGATTGTAGAAATATAAAGGGAAATGGAGAAAATGCTTGTAAGCGAGCATTTTCTCCTTTCCACACAATGTTTTCTGCTTCTTTCTGAAATTAATTCAGTCCTTTAAGCCATTTTAAATTTTGAATGCTTTCAATTAAAAAAAAAAAAAAAAAAATGCGTTGCCTGGAAATAGTTACCTATTTTATTCGATAACAAAATTTTCGATTCGTCCAAATTCAAACTATTTGCAGACAAGTTACATACAGATAAAATAATGGGAATGGTCTCTCAAAGGACAGGAAACTTTGTGGGAAAAGGAGAAAATGCTTGGTCCGTATTCACCAACCATTCTTAAGAACATTCTTAGTCTTAATCTCCAAATTTTTCTACATTTGAAAGTAACATAACTTCTGATTGGCGAAATCATTTGGTGTAGCCAATCAGAAGTTGTGTTACTTTCAAATGTAGAAAATCTTCTAGAACAAGACTAAGAATATTCTTAAGAATGGTTGGTGAATACGGACCCTGGTTACCAGCATTTTCTCCTTTTCTTACAATGTTTTCAAAAGCTTTTTTCCCAAGGGTCGTTCAAACATTTGATTGTTCTGTGAAGGGTAAGGTGATAATGAGAATATCGAGTTCTCATTTTGTTTCCATAATAAATGTTCACGTGATTGATGAGGTTCATGTCAGCTTTTCCACCCTTCTTTTCTGTCTTTCCTTGACCATAAGAGTACTGCGTGGCTCAGTGGTAAAGTGTAGGATATGCTACCTTGAGGCCTCGGGTTGGATCCTCACTGTAAGCACTTGGAGTTTCGTTGAAGCGTTCTTGTGCAAGACACTTCAGAGCCCTAGCCTGGCACTGGTGAAACCTAAAACACATAGATTTGTATGCTGTCGCCTTGATATAACTGAAATAATGTTGAAAGCAGCGTGAAACATCAACCAATCGATCTATCGATCGATCGATCAATCAATCAATCCTCGACACTTGTTTGTATATCTTGCGCTTTACCTGACAACAAAATTTTAGACTCCATTAAATTTGAAGACGACAATTCAAAAATGGCTCAAATGAAATTATTTGTCATTGAAATGGTAGAAAGCATTGCGAGAACAGGAAAGAATGCTGATGACCAGCATTTTCTCCTTTTCGCACAATGTTTTCAAACGTCCTTTTTTTTAGGTCATCAAAACGCAGGATTATTAAGTGGCGGATTAGGTGACCAATGCATCATATCGTCAAGTGACCGTTTGTCCTTCTTTATCTCTGCCTAAAGATTACGTTAACCCTTAGGCTGCTAAGGGCGACTCAAGGACCTTTTGCGGATAGCGAAGATCAAGATCAGACTGCACAGAACATGCAGTTTGATCTTGGATCTACACTGTGCCACCAGAAGGCATTCCCCCCCCCCCCCCCAAAAAAAAACCTTAGAAATAGCAAAATTTGTGTTCTTACTATCACCTTGAAAGTTTCATTTCGGTTATTTAGCAGGATAAGGGTTAAGATAATCGTAAAATGACCGATAGCCCACTTTTCTTTCAACAATCTTTCAGATATACATATATCAAGGCGAAAGCTCACGGGTTCTTTTTTTTTTTCGTTGTTGTTGTTGTTTGTCTATGCTTCACCCGGACTAGGTTTTGGCTTTGCAGTACCTTGTTCAAGCTCAATCTCACGTGCCTAGCGCCGCCAATGGGATTCAAACCAAGAGCCAACGAAACCGTGTTTACTACTGAGGAACTGAGGACCGTAACCGCTAAAGTAGTTCTTGTCTAGTCAAGAGCTGCTTTCACGGCTAGAACTATTCCTCCGCTGCAATATTCTTTCCTGGAGGTATGACTGAAAATAAAACTGTTGCATCATATAAACGGGTCTCCAGGCAAATACGATGGAAAAAAAGAAAAATTCTTAAACACTAAAAAAGAAAAAATAAATGTTTGTGATGAATTTTCAAATCTAACAAACTATCTGTAAACAAAAATATTGAATTTAAATAAACAAACGATATTATCAAACATTTGTTAGTTTCCAATAAGCCTCCAACACAGCTCTGAATGAAGAAATACGAGACATTAATATTATTTTTACCCTGTGAAAACTCGTCGTTTCTCGTTCATATTTAGATAAGAGGTCGACTGCCTTCAGAAATTTCAATCTATAGCTATTTTAATACACGAACCTTCGTGATGTTTGATTGAATGTTATCTTGGGTTTTTAATCTTTAAAAGGGTTTCTGAGTGCACCATTTTCTACGTGGGCAACAAAATAGTAATTTCCGTAAGGTATCTTACCACCATTACTATTCATCAAAGAGATCGCACTCTATTTAAATATCAATAGAAACAAAGCAGTGGTTTTGAAATTAATCTGCTATGAGACTGTTATTTTAAATCAAATCATCGTTACATTATTTAACTAACTTCGCACAGCAATACCATTTCAGGTGAATTTCAGGTTAATTTTCTTTTTTATCATTGTTTGAACAGAATGCCATCAGATTATTATATACCTATAAAAACTTTAGTACTACAAATGGTTGCGTTGAGATCTGCACCAACTTCTCTGAACAGCCAAATGTCGTCGGAGAAACGCGAATTACCATCAACGAAAGACCGTATCTTACCTACAAGTTCGTTTTTACCAGTTACCGGCTGTCGTCGGCAACACACCGAAACTAAACTGACATGTTGGCTTTTGGCGGTTACCGGCCAAATACTCTCAGCGGTAAACTTTATCTTACAGACATGTTTGTTTTTTTACCGGTTGACGGCAAAATGCAGTAAAAAAAAAGGCGTACCTAACCGACATGTTGGCTTTCACCGACTACCGGCTAAATGCTGTCACCGACACACCGTATCTTACCGACATGTTGGCCGTTACCGGTAACCGACTAAACGCTGCCAACAACAAACTTTATCTTACCGAGATGTTGGCTTTTGCCGGTTACCGGTTGTCAGCCCAAAACTGTACCTTAACGACATGTAGGCATTTACCGGCTACCGGCTATGTATTGTAAGAAATAACAGTATCTTATCGACATGTTTGCTCTCACCGGTTACCGACTGAATGCTGTGAGTGTTAAAATGTACCATACCGACATGTTAGACTCTACCGGCTACCACAACCCAAAAGTTATCAGCAATGCACCGTATCTTATCGATATGTTGGCTTTTACCTGTTATACTGGTAATAACAGCCATGTAGGGAAGATACAGAGTATGAGCGTGAGATCATCAGACAATGTAGTGCCAAGTCTCCATGTGTTTTTCATGAGACTCACATTTTTGGCATCAAAATCTCTGTTTTACGTCCAGTTTCACCAATATCCTTCTGATATTTCTTATTATAGTCAATATAAAGATATGACAAGAAGCTTTGATTTTTTTTTTTTTTTTTAAATATAATTAAGTGTAATTCATTTTCATTTTGAAGACAAACATGCAATATAACGGTATATATCATCAAGCAACTGATTGATCAGCTTTTTGACATGATTTTTTTTTAAGTGAAAGCCCGAATGGAAATGACTGGAGAAAATATCATGTAAGCATTTTTATTTTAGTACACTATTTAATAATTGTCTACGCTTTCTTTTGGGCAATAGAGTCGCAGTGAAGAAGTAATAGAACATGTTTCAACAAAGACTTACGGAAGAGAAAAAGAAAGAGCTAAGGTGGAAAAGCGAGAGTTTTGTTACATACGAATGTTTTCTACCCTTCCCAAAGAAAAATCCAATCATTTGACCAACATTTTGTCCCTTTAAAAGAAGACGAAAATTTGAGCCTTGTCTAAATTGGAAGCATTTGCAGACGAAAATTTCAACCTGGCTCAAATGGAGCATTTTTTTTTTTTTTTTTTGGATAGGATACGAAACATTGTGGGAAAAGGAGAAAATGCTGGTTACCAGCATTTTCTCCTTTTCCCACAATGTTTTCAAAAGGCTTCTTTCCCAGGGGCGTTATAAGGCGGCATTGTGCGGTAACGGATTAATTGTAATTCTACAAAAATGATTTCGAAACGGATCAGTCTAAAAACTTTATGTTGCGCATACTTTTTGCGAGGAGACATCGTTTAAGACGTGTCTATATCGGTTTAACTAAACTGACTTTCTCAGGGTCGTATTTATACAGGACTGGCTAGAAAAGGATTCATCTTACTGTTACGTGATGAAAATTGAATCAAGAACCTGATATCGTAAAATAACGGCCTTCGGTAATATTGCTAAGCTAAGAAAATTTATGATTCTGATAGCTATGTATGTCTCATGGTTTTACGTTGTCTATTTAGGGTTTTCTTGCTTTAATCGTTTACCAAACAATCCAGTGTTATAAAAAACACGGCTTTTTAAAACATTGTAAAAAATGAGAGAGAGAGAGAGAGACAGACAGACAGACAGACAGACAGACAGAGACACAGAGGCAGAGAAGGAGAGAGGAACACAGAGAGAGAGAGAGAGAGAGAGAGAGAGAGAGACACACACACACACACACACACAGACAGAGACAGAGGAGAAAGAGGGAGAGAGGCAGACAGAGACAGAGAGAAACAGAGAAAATGACAGATTCCTACAAGCCTAAAAATTTGTTCTCTTGGTTAAGAAGTGATGACCTTCTCAATCTATTCATCGCTATGCAAATGCAATCGTTGTTCATACTGTCAGATGAAGATTAGGCTATGCCCTGTTTGTGTTTTTTGATTTTTGCCTCCATTTGCACCTCACAGCACATACGGGCAAGTACTTTTTAACTCTCAGGCTGCTAAGCGCGACTTTTTGCGGACGGTGTAGATCAAGATCAGACTGCAGTGGACGTGCAGTCTGATCGTTGATCTACCTTGTCCGATTGGGAGATTACATTAGATTATATTTCCCCTAAAAATCTGATCTTAATCTACACCGTCTGCAAAAGGTCCTTTAGTCGCGCTTAGCGGCCTGAGAGTTAAAAGCACTTGCCCGTATGTGCTGTGAGGTGCAAATGGAAGCAAATGTGCGTATTTTGTAGTCTGATCTTGATCTGTACTGTCCACAGAAGCACCTAAAATCGGGCTCAGGATCTAAAGGGTTGAAATGATGCGCTCGCGTGCCAAACTGGCGCACTAAATGAAAATCTTTCAGTCCGTTTACGGGGAAATAATCACTAAGACAGAAATGGAATGAAGTGAAATGGCTTTATATATAGTTCCCACGTTTTTTTTTTTCTCCTTCATGATACCGGTGTTTAAGAGTGCAGTTCTAGAATCACTCATTGGGCGTGTTGTGGTTCTTATATCCTTTGCCAAGGGAGTAAACTAAGAACAGCCTATAAGTAATGATAGATCCATCCGATTTGTTTAGGTATGCCAGGCGACAAAATTTCGACGTTTTCAAATTGAAATCATTTGCAGACGACAAATCAAACAGGGCTCAATTGGTAAAATTTGTCTTTGAAAGGCCAGAAACTTCTGTGACTAAAAGGAGAAAATGCTCTCCTTCTTCCACAATGTTTTCCAAAGCCTTCTTCCTCACCGTCAATAAGACTCGGGATTTTGCAGAAAATGTTTAATAAAATGTTTTACATACACTATTGAATATGCCAGAAATAAGACAGTTACGTTTTTTTTTTTTTTTTTTAGGAATCATAGTACTGAAGAACAAAGTAGTCATTTTCTTGACAAGAAAAGAAGCATCCTTTTTTTCACATTGGCACTTTAGCTATGGTATAACGAGCATGTATGTCAAATCGTTTTGGATTGTTTTCAAAAGCCTTATTTTGAATGATGGATAACTACAGAATGTTTTTCCTTCAATGACAAAAATGAATGAGCCACGCTCTGGCAAAAGTGGTTTTAATGCATCTCAGTGATGCATTATAACAAGCAAGTCATCACATTATGGGCCCATGAAATCCATTTTGTCGAACAAGCAGCTGAATCGTAAGGTAGACTGGTCCTTTGACAGGAAGAAAATTGACTGGTAGCAAAAGGTTTCGATCCAGATTAGCCTGTGCAGTATGCGCACTGTTTTGCAGATACATTAAACCCTGTTTTCATGGCTCAGACGTAATGACGTAAAGTGCTACTTATCACTAGATCGTTCAACGTTGTCGAAATTAGTTGCAGCCCCGATCCGCCGTTATTTTGGACAAAAAACTGCCACCTAATACCAGATAACTATGGCGGATATTTTTCGTGAGGAAAATGATGGATTTCGCTTTATCTGAAAATTATAATGACGATTTTTTTTTTTTTGTATTTGATCAAGAAACCAGATAAAAAAAAAGGTCTAATGAAAGTGTTCAGCAAATATTACAAATCCAATTTTCCGACTTTAAAAGCTCTGTTATCCAGAAACACCTCACCGTAAAAGACAATGCAAATTAAAGATCAGACTGCACATTCTGCGCATCCTGATCTTGATCTTCACTGTCCGCATAAGCGAAATGAGGGGGTTAATTATGGATGTAACATCATGGCAGGGTATAGCTTCAATCTATATCATTATCTCCTGAAAACAAATTTGCAGCGTTGCGCAACAAAGATACATATTTAAACGGTCGACAATATCAAAGCACTGAAAGTACTGAAAACACAGACTGAACGTTTATGTGCAGAAATTATTAACTGCTCGAGTCGAAGTTACAAAGCTTTATATTACCTCTGCAACAAAAAGTTGAAAATTTCAGCGATATAGTTAAACCTCACATATGGCGATTTGAAAGTTTCGCCGAAAAAAAGATCCAGTTGTATATGACAGTGTAGATCCATCAGACTACAACTTCCTTGATCTTCAGTGTCCACAAAAGCTCGTTTAGCCGAGCTTAGGATCCAAATGCTTACTCATTGCTGTAATATCCTTTAAAAGCATGGCGATTTACAAGCTCATTTATTATCTAGAGAAACAAACCTAGAATGTTACTTCACGAAGCCCAAGAATATCAAAGTATTAAAAGCACCGAGAAAACTCTTTTTGTGTGAAATGTATAAAATCTAAGCTATGGCGGAAGTAACGGAGCTTTAAAGTAAAACCCCAAACATTCCGATTCCAAGTTTTTCTTTGCGAGAAAAGTTCCACTGTATCGGACAATCCGCATAAAAAAAAAAAAAAACCACCAGGGCCCGGTTTTAAGAAAAAAAAAAGTTATTTTACTTAAATCTGCGCATTCTGTGCAGGCTGACCTGGGTCGATACCTTTTGCTGTTGGTAAATTTTCTGCATGTAAGCGGACAAATCTACATAATGTTTCAGCAAGATGTTTGACAAAATGGATTTTATGGATCCATAATTATGTGATGACTTCCTCGGTAATATGCATCGCAGGGAAACATCAAACTCTCTTTTGCCAGAGCGCCGCTCAATTGAAACAAAACCGAGTTTCAAATTGTATATAAGTCATACAAGTGAAATTGACAGTTTCAGGCAGTAATATTAATTTAACCCATCGATTTACTTTTTAGCGACTTAGTACTAGGAGTAAGTACTCGAATGTATAGTGAGGGTAATATGCCCTGCGTTTCTCTTTAAACACAAAGGTGTATTACTCGTTCAAATTGACCTGAAATTGACCTCTATTCAAAGAATAATTAGAGAGTGAATATTTATGTCATAGTGTGTAATCGGACGATACGGAAATTCTATTTACGGTAAATGTCGGGTTTAGACCCTTTCAGTGCCATAGTCAAAATAAGAAGCTTTTGCGGATGACATAGATCAAGATCAGACTGCACAGACAGTTCATCTTAGATCAGTGTAATCCTCCATGTATTACCAAGTTGAACCAACAAAGTCATGTTTATTTGAGATATTTTCACTATTCTTTAAAGACACGATAAATCTTTAGCTGCATAAAGAGCTGAAGATGGTTCACATACTTCCACATTCAGACGACATCAGCCGAAGCTAAGTTTTGACAGTAAATTCAAGCGTGTAATGTATGATAATAGAGGTCATTCATTTCATGTCAATATGTTCGAATAATAACAGGAAAGAAAATGAAGAGGCCAACGGTTCCAAAACTTGAAGAGTCTTTGAAACTAATCGAAACATAACGATGGTGATTTATCTCTTTAAAAAAGACTTTTGAAAACAATGTGGGAAAAAGGAAAGGCTGTGTATCAGCATTTTCTCCTTTTCCCACAACGTTTTCTGCTCTTTTAGAGACTCTTCGCATGGTTTTGAACCACATTTGATCTTTATGTCAGCGCGTTATTCAAACTGGGCAAGTTGATCTATAAAATTTTATCTTCTATTAGACTCTTATCTTCTATTAGAGATTTAACGCATACCCTACGTGAAATCTAACATCTGATGTCGTGACCTATCTCCTGTGACAAGACTGTCGATGAAAATAAATCTGCATATAATTATATGCACTTTCATCTGGCTCTGCTCTTTTATATACTAGGCCAATTATTATCATGTCCACTGAAATACCACCGTTAGTTTGTATACAAGTGTGTATCGTTGTTTATCCAAAAGCAAACTACCACCAGAAACAAATATGTAGCAGATGACTTTGTAAAAAAATCGTTTGTAAAATATGAATAATCAACATTCGTCCCAATACATACACTACCCCTTACAAATAGTTCTCCTCTTGTTACAATGCTTTATATTATTAGAAAAAAAAAAAACTATCTTCTACGGACGGGAAAAATGTCAGCAAGAGGTACCAAACAATCCCGTGTTTTAACGACATAGAAGAAAGAGGCATTTGAAAACATTGTGTAAAAAGGAGAAAATGCTGATAACCAGCATTTTCTCCTTTTTTCACAATTGTTCTATCCTTTTTAAAGATAAGTCCCATCATTTGAGCAATGTTTTTTCTTTTCTTTTTTTGTCTGCAAATGCTTTCATCTGGGGAAGTGGTAAATCAGCCTGGTAAAGGATAAATATTTCCAGACATTGATCTCCATTTCATTTCTCTCCTCGAGAAAACGTAATTAGACCTGAAATTTTTAAGTGAAAAAAATACTTACAAGTGTTCTTTGAAAATTATGTTTTTCTGTACAACAGTAAAGCGGAAAGTTTCTACCACGACTTGATGAACTCGAAGGTACATAATGGTGTCGCAGCTTTGTGAGATTGCTTCCGGGACGTAGCAGTCAAAAGAAGTCCAATGTGAAATTTTACAGTAGCACTTCTGCTTCACTGTTTGACGGAAATGAGAGGACTAGGTGGTATATAATTTTGATTTTTTAGGTTTGGGCATCGGGGGACCACTTAAATATACTTAGGTATAAATATTGTGTATTTACAGGACTATTTTATGTTATTTGGGGAACAAAACCTTAAGGTCATAGTCGTAAACAGCTATAATCCATTACTGTTTTTAAAAGACTTTTTCTTCAGGGTCGTTAAAAGTCGGGGTTGTGTTGTAAAGGGTTAAATTTACAGGGAACCTCAAAGACTCCGATAAAGCTTTGATCCGTGTGGCAATAATGAGAGTAAAACGTGCTAATAGACCCATCCCTGTTATTGGACTTAAACTGAACAATTCTTCGCCCATTCATAGTGTTTTCAACAATATTTCATTTTTATCAATTGCACCTAATGTTGCTTTTCTAGTGTTTTACCTAAGCATTAGGTACTAGGTATTAGGTACAACACTTTTCCAAGCCACTGGTTGCTTTCCCATATAAACACTGTCTGAGCAATGTTTGCTGATGAAAGATGAACGAATCCTATATAAGCGACTTTCATCATAGGCCATTGAAGCTCCATTCTATTAGTCCACTACAAAAGACCGAAATATTTTCATTGGTCGATTATCGAAAGCTGTTTCTAAAACTAGCACAATGGTGCGTCGCGTCTATATTGTATATAAAACACAACTTGTGTGACACCACTTGTTTCTTTTTTGTTTGCTATATTGCTGCTGAAAAAGTTAACCACAGCAAAGTAACCTAAATGAAGTCATGATATTATGAATGGATAACAATTCACGTTTTCGCCTGGAAGCTCCCACTATAGGAAGTTTTGCTTAAGACTCCATTTTCATCCAATAAATGTAATCGGATCGGGGGGGATCGTTGGAATAATTTTCTTCTTCCCGAGAGGTTAATTAGGGATAGAAATTGAGTTTTGTCATCACTTTGTTAAGGTCATTAACCCTTTACCCTTTTCCATACAATCCCCGGATTTAAAGACCCCACCGAAAAAGCCCTTTGAAAACACTTTGGAAAAAGGAGAAAATGTTGGTAACCAGCAGTTTCTCCTTTTGCCACAATGTGGTTTTGGCATTTCGAAGATAAACCCCATTATTTCAGCCTTTGTTTATTTTGTCGCCTGCAGGTGCTTTTCAATTTGGACAAGTCTATGATCTTGTCTTCTAGTAAAAGGGAAAGAGTCAAAGCGCCCATCTCAACTATAGTTTCTTTAGCAGATAATGTAAATCAGGATTAGACTGTACGGTACGTGCGCCCGTAGCAACTGCATTCTAACCTACAATTAAAAGGATCCGCTCGATTGGCTGCTGAATTGTATTTTTGGACGTTGAAATAGAATAGTCCAATATATACAGAGCTCCAGATAGAGGGAGTGATTTTGATTTCAAAACTGAAAATATTAATTATTCTTCACTAAACCCTATGTTATGGGTACTCATTAGAATCGTCTCATCGAGACGATTCTAATGAGCACCCACAACATAGGGTTTGGAAGAGAAATAATGGATTTAGAATACCATCACTCCCTCTTACATGTATCTGGAGCTCTGATATACGTGTATAGGCAACGATTTGGGAAAGGGATTCAACGCATATCCCTATCCATTATACTAAGCAAGTCATCACATAATTTTTGATCCATAGCATCAATTTTGTCTAACAACCGACTGAAACATGAGGTAGATTGAATCTTTGACATGCAGAAATTGATCAGTAGCAAAAAGTATCGACTCAGGTCAGCCCCCGCGGACTGTGCAGGCCTGAGTCTATACTTTTTACAGGTGTATGAAACCCACTCTTCACAGAGCATCGGTCATATTATATAATTATATTTATCACATAAAACCTCTTCCGGCAGTGTATTAAACCCATGACTTATTTTTGATAATACACTAGTGTATTATCGTTTTAAAGGTTCTGGTTCTGATCAGTTTTTAGTCGTGAGCGCGTGAAGCCGGAGAAACCAGCCACAGCACATGCCAGAATTTGTACGACTACGCCGTTTCGAGGAAAAATGACGTCATTGTTGCTAAGGCGTATACGCGAGGAAAGTTTTTGATTTTCATGTTTAATAAAAATAAAGAAATGCAGCGAAAGTCTTTTAAATCAACAAAAGTGCGGAAACAGGTGGACTTATCCCCTCTAGAAACTGGTTCATTCTACTTTCAGTGTAAATATCAAAGAACTATCTACTTGTGTATATACACATTTGAAACCAAACTACATCTGTAACTATGGGCCCGTGAATGGTGTATAGGCTAAAGGTGATGATGTAGGATATATTTTGCCTGTCATTGATTTTATGTGATAAATAGAATGTCACATTCGTGTTTATATATTATCATTTTTATCAAACACGTTGACTAAAATGTATTTGACTCTCGCCCAGAAGCTGAACGCAGGTTGAGATAATGACAAATTTGTCGTATCTTAATTACAAGCCTTTGTCCTGTGAAGCTTACGGTTTTCTTTTCTCTGCGGGAATGTCCTGGACAAGACACTAACGAACCAAAGCCTTGTGCTAGCGCAAGGAAGGAAACACATGGATGAATATGTGAGCTGTTTCCGTGACGATAATGAATGTCTTTGAAAGCAGACAAAGATCATATTTAAGCTTTTTATACATAAATTAACCACGCTTTACATTGAAGAAAAGTAAAAAAAAAACAAAAAAGAGAAAAACCAAAGCACTACATACACAGTGTAGGGCCGAAAGTGTGCAGTGCTTGGGATTGTATGTGACTTGGGATTCTGTACAGTAACGTTCTGCCACTTGGGTGTTAAAAAAAAAATGTGTTCACACGGTAATTCAAGCTGATGCTTTTTCATTTATTTTGATAGGTCATATAAAATATTCATATCCAGTTATTTGCTTGTTATGTATACACCATATAAGAGACACATAAGAGCAACTTGGATGCCTTGATCAGTTGACCGTGATTAAAATACAGATGGCGTTGTCTCAAAACAATGCCGTTTTATTCCATTACTCAGCGTTAAAAACCTGTTTTCTCGCAGATAAATGTATAAAAAGTTTCTTCATAAATGTTTTAGTGAAAACGTGTCAAGTTTGGGTAACAAACTCGAATGAAGTCTTCGCTATCCTTCATTTAAAACGGCATGTTGAGATAAGAAATGTGTACTGTCACTTGTAAGCGGTTGTACAGTCGCTCGAGATCTATCAACCGCTAACAAGTGACTATACTAATTTCTTTCGTCTTCGGTTGTTTATTTATGTTTCTTCCAATTACGAGAAAATGTCATCTGCATGAAAGTGGAGTTGGCATTTATGCAAAAAATTCCTTGTCAGTAACACATTTTGTCAATAGAACAAAATAGGTTCTGCAGTCATACACCATTTAAAAAAAAATACCAGCCAGCAAATACAAATATGAAAAGACAAAATAAACAAATTTCATATTAAAGGATCCAAAGTATACCATTAAAGTGGCAAGTTGTCTTCCGGATTGTTCGTGCGTTTATTTGGTAAACATTTTCGACGCCAAAGATTATTGTTATGATTGTAGGCAAACAGCGTGGCCTTGAGTTGCGATAGTACAAATGTATACTACGTAAAGTTCGCTAAGCACGAAGGTTATCTGAGTACATCGCTCCACCACCCAAAATGCCCGTCACATTACGTCAGATAGCCATTTTTCAGATAGCCTTCTTCTTATATCTTATTTATAAAGCCACAGCTTTTCGAGTTGATGTGAAGATTGGATAACTTACACATGTCGGGTACATGTACGTAGTGCGCAAAAACGCCATGAAAAGTCAAGGGATACGTCATTTACATGACTTGTACACATACTTTCAGGTTCAAAAGTTTATGTGCAGGTTAGGTGCTACCTCAGTACATGGTCAAACTATATCAAATAAAATATACGAATTATAGTGCGTTTGATAAAAAACAGGAAAGAAAATGACCACGCCAAGCGCCTCCACCGATTAATATGGGTAAATACAAGCACATGTAAGTACCTATCAGTTCTTTTTAGTCTACTCTTCATAGAATATGCCTTTTGTATATCTTAATATAGAGTGGTAAGAATCAATAGTTACAATACATCTTTCAACGCAAATTCTAAAACGGTGTGTGAAATCTTGAAGTGCTTAGCAAACTATGCGTGGTATATTAAACTGTGTATGGCAATATGACAACCAAACCGCATTTTCTGATTTCAAGAAGGGCTTCAAATAAACAGTAGGCAGTTGAGATTCCACGAAAATTTTCAGTAAGCTTGCGGTTACAGTCTACTGACGAAATGATATTGGGTCAATATCAGTCTGGCAAAAATACGTAGACGTAGATATGTCAATTCAACTTCCGCCGTGTACGATAAGAGGTTATTTCATTTCCTCTAATTTGAATAGATGGCGATCTCTAAAATTTGACGTCATCGAGTAAATATATTTAGAAGGAGTTAATTAAAGGCGAGTTCACCTGGTTGATTTGCCTATATCTAAACCGCTAATTCATTTGAACCATGCTCTGGCAAATGGGGACTTAACGCATCTTTGTCGTTTATTATACCAAGCAAGATCTTGGATCCATAAAATCCATTGTGTCTAACAACCGTCTGAATCATGAGGTAGAATGGTCCTTTGACATGCAGGAAATTGACCGATAGCAAAAAGGTCCGGCCAAGGTCAGTCTGCGCGGACTGCGCAGGTTGACCTGGGTCGATACTTTCTGCAGATGCATTAAGCCCCTTTTCACAGAGCATTGCTCATTTCATTCTGATATCACGAGGATGAATGCGATTCGATCTAGATTGTTTATCAGTGAGTCTGACCTGTTTTGTAACATTAATTGACCTTTTCAGCGCCATGGGCGAAAACAGGGCCTTTCGCACACGGCCAAGGTCAAGATCAGACTGCACAGAACATGCAGTCTGATCTTGGATCCGTATCATCCTCTTATTTAGACAAGCCTACAAGATAAACATCAGTGAAGTTCAGAGGAAGTTCTCTGGATTGCATTGTCAGCCGTCGATAATGGTAAAGTTTATATATTTTCCGCTGAAAGAGTTAACCCTTTGCCAAGCAATCTGGAGTTTTAATGGACTTTGAAAACATTTAGAGAAAAGGAGAAAAGTGCTGGCATACAACATCATCTTCTTTTACAACATTGCTTTTTACTCTTTTACAGACAAACCCATAACTTTAGCCAAATTTTATTTGTCGTCTGCAAATGTTTTTAGCATTGACAAGTCTAAAATTTTGACGTCTGGGTAGAGCGTTAATAAGGCAATATCTGTTGTCAATTGCCAAGGGAATATCCGCATATGTGCCAGGTACTGTTAAGGTAGGTGTGCAATTGTGCCACAGAGTTAGGTTCTACGTGACCAACTGATTGAGGCGTTCTACTGAAAATCTGAAATGCTTGGTTTGATCTCAGCTGGCCTCTCTGGCCAAGTGGGGTTGTCCTTGTTCATGGGACTGTATAGTACGAGCCTAGTGCTGGTGAAACCCAGGTACGATATGAATAAGTGCGTTGTCGTTATGATAAAGCTGAATTGATGTTAAAAGCGGCATAAAAGACCACTGAAACGCAATGGCCATAAATTGTGTAAAATGTAAAATGATTATGTATGTACAGATGTTCGCCTTGTGCTATGTCTGCCTCTAAGAAAGATGCAAACTTGGGTTGGTGCCTTTGCCTCTGCGACATAAATGGTGTTAAAAACAGCGTTAAATACCTAACAAAATAAAAAAAATATGCAGTGCACTACGTATATAATTTGATGAATTTACATAAGCCACAGTTTGTCTCTGCATAAAGTCTCGATTTGGCTTGTCTATCGAAAAAAGGTTTCTTTAACGATAGTGAAACACTTTCTGACATTTTAGAGAGATGTTGCTGGTTTTCCCGTTTGATAAATCAAAAAAAAAAAAATTCCAGCCGGTAGTTAAGACTATTAATTACTATGTTACTTAAAGAGTTTTCCCTTGAAATTGTATCGGGCAGTGTATACTCAACATCAGACTGATCTTCCAGCTACATGTACACTGTCCGCTTTGTCATTGTGGACAAAAACAACCTTTGCATTGAAACTATGAAGGTCTTGTTTCTAGACTTAGGATGTTTGTTTGGTTTATTCGACGTGCTACTTTTTATGCTGTAAATCAAAGTTTCTTGCAAAATACCAATAAAGAGAAATAGGTTTGAGCGATGCTCTGTGAAAAGGGGGCCTAGTCTATCTGCGAAAAGTATCGAACCAGGTCAGCCTGTGCAATCTGCACAGGCTGACCTGGGCCGAAACTTTTCGCTATTGCTCAGTTTTCTGTATGTCAAAGCACTAGTCTAACTTATGATACAGTCGGTTGTTAGACATGATGAATTTCATACATCCCTAATTATGCGATGAATCACGGAGATGCATTGAGCCCCCTTTTCCAAGAGCATGGCTCATTTAATTTTCACATAAAAACTCAATCTCCGAGCAGAGTTGTCGTTCGTTACTCTCACCATACATCTCTGCAACAGGCTAAATGAAAAGAATCTTGTCAAACCGAGGAAAACATGTTTTGTTACTGTTTAACTGTTTCATGTGTAACATAATAAAGTAGACAAAGGAAATATGATTCCGGATACATTATAGGTGCATTCAAACTGATGAATTTACCTGTATACAATGGAACTATTTTTTCAAGCATCTTTACTGATCAGAATCTTAGGCCAATTGTAAAAAAAATGGCTGCGCCCATGAATGATGACAATTTAAACAAAATTAAAAAACAAGTTATCGTCCTTTAAAAGACATTTAAGCTTTTCAGAAAATCACTCCTTTTAACATTTCCTACCACTAAGTCTGATTGGCCATATGCTGTTTGAACAGCACACAAAACAATCGATTGGTCTTTCTTTCACCGCCGTTTGTGTCGCCATTTTGAGTTATGGTCATGTGACGAAAATATCACGTGATGACGGACTACTTTCTGAGCCAACTACAGAGGTGAATGGGAATGATCCGTAGTGCAAGAGAGTGATAAAAACTGTACGGTTACATTTAGTAAAAAAAAAAGTGCATTTTGGGTGTTTGAATAACGGGATGTCCGTTTTGTAAAAGGTAACTCCGTCTATTCTATTGCGTCAGATATGACGTCATCGCTCTGATTTAAATAATCGATGCGTGCTATTGATATTGTGACATTCCCAGAATCTTAAAATACATTAACAGGCTACGTAGCCCAGTTGGGAAATGCCACTGAAAAAATCTTTTCATATCTTTGTCTCTCTTCTTTACTGATGATTTGCCCGCTATCGCTTTACTTCATTCAGTGATATATTATTTGATCTCGCGCTCTGGCAAAAGAGGGCTAAATACATCTCCGTGACTCATTATACCAAGCAAGGCATCCATGAAAGCCGGTTTTTTTTTGGTTTTTTTTTTGTAACAATCGACTGGATCTAGAGGTAGAATGGTCCTTTCATATGTAGAAATTGGACCAATAGCAAAAAGTATCAACCCATGTCAGCCTGCGCGGATTGCGCAGGCTGACATGGGTCGATGCTTTTTGCAGGAGCATTAAGCCCCCTTTTCACAGATCATGGCTTATATTTGAAGTTTGGTGAGTTTACAAAATTCTGAATAGCTCCCTTCAAGGATTCATATTCTATGAATGGTATAAATTCTTCTTGTCTCGGAAAACAATTAAATTGCAAAAGTGTACTGGATTGTCTAGAGTTCAGATAGAAGCCTTTGTGTTTTTCACGAGTACTGTCTAAAAACGAAATTGACATTAAAATAAGTGCACGAACGTGGAAACTTTACGTCTTTAATGTCTTGGATACTTTTACAAAGGTAGCGGAAAGCACGTTGTAACCTTGCATTAGCTTTGATGTCTCATTTGTAATATTAAGTCTTTACCACACAGCCCCCATCCTCGTTGACCCAGTTCCGATGTATTCTGTAAACTATCTTCATCGCGTATGGTAATACTTCACACCTGGGTTAACGAGGGTGAACAGCCCAGCTTTAACGAAGTTGACAAAGAAAATATTTGAAAATATTGTGGGAAAAGAAGAACATGCTTGTAACCATCGGTTTTCCTTTTTTCAAAATGTTTTTAACTTTCACCGACAAGTCTTATCATCTGAGGCACATTCAATTTGTTGTCTGCAAATGTTTTGAATTTTGACGAGTCTAAAATTTTGTCCTTTGGTATAGAGTTTAAGAAAGAAGGCATCGGGTCTTCTCTTAAAGTAACAATAGCTGCCCAAATTAAACAATGCAGGTGTTAAAATGAATTTGAATTATAATCATATCATTTAAATGTACGGAAATTATTTTGAAGATGGCAATCTTGTATTCTACGGTCGACCCAAGGATTAGTCGCTTGCAGAGAAATTAAATCCAAAACTAGGTTAAAAGTTGCCAGGTCACTCTATCTTTGTTTACTTTTTGCCTCATTTTAGAATTCATTTTTTCTGCCAGCGACTAACAGTTGGGCCGACCACACAATAACAGATTGTCATCATCACAATATTTTCCATACTCTTGAATGGTATGATTTAAATTTAAATGCATTTTAACACCTGTATTGTATTATTGGCAACTATCTGGCCATTAAGATTAGTCCTTAAACCTGAAGAGCACCGAATTACTATTCCAAGATTATTTGGGGGGAAAAAGTAGCAAAGTAGCGGACGGTGTAGATCGCAGATTAGACTGCATGTTCTGTGCAGTCCGATCTTGATCTACAAGATCGGCGAAAATAATTTTCGTTATTTCCTTTGGTATGCCGAGAGTTAATCACGGGGCACCATAAATTCTGTGTTCGAATGACAGTTCTGACAGTTAGCAAGAAACCTGAATAATAGTTTGCATCTGACATAACACAAAACTCTTGTAACTTCAATGAAAAGGCATAGAATACAGGCTTGTTTCCTGTCTCCAGTTTACTCCCAAAGGTTACGGAATTGTATAAGACCTCAGGCAGCTAAGCGCGACTCAAGGACCTTTTGTGGACAGTGTAGATCAAGATCAGACTGCACAGAACGTGCAGTCTGATCGTGAATCTACACTGTCCGACACAGAGATATATTTTCCCTAATATTTACTCTTGAAATAACAAGTTGGGTTTTTTACTATCGGCTTGAAAGTTTCGTTCATTTCATTTCTTTAGCATGTTAAGATTTAGCGAACTCTTCTATAGGGCATGTGCGCCAGGTACCACTGAAGTACTTTGAGGAGGGTGTAGACCAAACTGACTCTGGTCAAACAGCTGATGAGACATCTTATCAGCTACTTGCCCTTGCACATACATGTGAGCCATGCTTTGGCAAAGGGGGGTTTAATGCATCTTCGTAATGGTTTATACCAAGCAAGTCATTACATAATTATGGATCCATAAAATCCATTTTGTCCTATAACAGGCTGATTCCTGGGGTAGAAAATTGACCAACGGGCAATAGTTTCGACCCATGTCAGACTGCGCAGGCTGTGTGTTTCTTACTTCACCCCGTCCTTTCTATAAGTCACTTCAGCGCCTTGCGCGAAAGTCGGGGCTTCTGAGGACGGAAAAGATCACGATGAGACTGCACAGGCCGTGCACGAGAACATGTGGTTAGACTTATTGATTGATTGACTGTTTTTTACGCCACTTTTAATTTTATTCCAGTCTTCTCACGGCGACAGCTCACATATCCATGTATGTCCTGGGTTTCACCAGGATTAGGCTAGGACTCCGAAATGCTTTTCCACGGCATGCCCAGTGTCTCCAGTGGCGCTGGAATTCGGGGCCTCCTGGTTGCAAGACCTGCACTTTACCACTGAGCCACGCAGGATCCTTCATGTGGTTGGAGTTACAGTCGATTCTACACCCCACAGTATCATTCGGTGCAGTAATGCTGCAAAACCATTCTGTGAGGTGAACGATCAGAGACGAACAAATTTCACGGGCCTGTCTGGCATAGCTTATTGAGTTATTCAATTTAAGATTTCGGACTACAGTTACGAGGCACTGACCGGATTGTTTAACGATCTTCCCGTCGTGGTTAAGGGAGCCAAATCTGGCACCACGGTTGTAAAAATGATACACTGTACTTGCCGTCGTGATGTAACTGAAATAACTTGAACCATGTTCTGTGAAAAAGGGGCTTAATGCATCTGCGAAAAGCATCGGCCAGGTCAGCCTGCGCAGTCCGCGCAGGTTGACCTGGGCCGAAACTTTTCGCTATTTGGTCAATTTTCTGTATGTCCAAGGACCGTGTACCTCATGATTCAATCGGTTTTTAGAAAAAAATGGATTTTATAGATCCATAACTATGTAATGTCTTGCTTGGTATCATAGATCACGGGGATGCTCTGTGAAAAGGGGGTTTCATGCATCTGCAAAAGTTACCACTCATGCTGACGTGGGGCGATACTTTTTGGTATTGGTCAATTTTCTACATGTCAAAGGACCAGTCTACCTTATAATTCAGACGTGTTGTCAGATAAAACGGATTTTAGGGATCCATAATTATATGATGTTTGGTGTAAGGCATGTAGGTGATGCATTAAGCCTCCTTTTCCAGAGCACAGCTCATTTCTATTATAATGTTGAAAGCCTTAGCCTGTTCACATAAGTCTTCATTAACCATTAAGATGCTAAGTGCGACTCAAGGACCGTT
The DNA here is from genome assembly GCA_945859785.2 of Tridacna gigas. Taxonomy (NCBI): domain Eukaryota; kingdom Metazoa; phylum Mollusca; class Bivalvia; order Cardiida; family Cardiidae; genus Tridacna; species Tridacna gigas. Next base: position 60,915,257 of record OX244034.2, on the reverse strand, counting down.
TGCGGACAGTGTAGGCAAGATCGAAATGCACAAAACGTGCAATCTGATCTTGGATCTACACTGTCCGATACGGAGATACTTTCCCCTGAATATACTTTTGAAACAACAACATTTGGGTCTTTACTATCGGATCGAAAGTTTTTTCATTTCATTTTTAGAATGGCGAAGCTAGTCTATAGTTTTAGCAGATTAATGGTTAAGACCCTGAGGTAGGTGCATCTGCCCTATTTGTCTGGTTTGTATCGTATACTGCAACTAGCCGATTCACATATAACCTAACTAATTCACGCTCCGTTCAAAACATGAAAAACATACTGTAAAGAAACCTATCTTTCTGTCTGATGTTTCAATTATCATCTATCTCCTCTAATTCCTCTTATTTCTGTGAAACAGAACATGCGATCTGTCGCTCTTTAATGGTAGCCTGGTGACCACTAAGATTACCAAAGTTTTGCGTAGGGCAATGAAAAATTGTCTCCACTGAACCGACCGACCCTGTTTCTGACCTCCGTGATCGAAGTTTGAGCGAACGAACGAGAAAACGAACGAACGAACCAACGAACGAACGAACCAACCAACCAATCAACCAACCAACCAAACAACCAATGGAAGAACAGATCAATGAATAACCTGTATATATTTTTGCCAAATCAAACCTCTTTTCCAAATCACCTATATTTATTAAAGGAAAAGTGAATGTGAAAAGAAAATAACAAGAGGCTTTTTCTTTGTTATATGCGTCGGGCTCCGGCCGCGTACAAGACTTTAGAACAGGAGCTCGCTGTTTCGAATCCCGAGTCCAGCCAATTTCTTTCCCAGGATTGATTATAGTCACTGCGACAGGATTCATCGTTTCCCACCGCTGATCACTGTTTCGAACATTTGATTGAAACGGTGGATTTTTTTTGGGCGGGGTGGGTGGGGGGGGGGGGGGGGGGGAATAGACAATGCTGGTTACCAGCACTTTCTTTTCTTCCCAAGATATTTTAAATCCTTTTTTCCTTCAGATGTGAAAAAAAAAAAAAAAAAAACCATCCTTGGGAAAAAGACTCAGCTTCCTAGGTAAGGATAATATGATGTCCTGGGGGTCTTGTCCATTTCAGAAAATGGAAACGGAATCTTTGACCTCAGTAAAAGCTGAAAATATCCCCTTTTAATCCTTTACAAAACAGCCCCATGTTTGTACTGGGGCAGAGAAGTAGGCGTCTTAAATGATCGTGGAAAAACGCCATAGTGCTATTTAGTAGCATGTTCTCCTTTTCCCAGAATCTTTGCTACCTTATGAAAAACAAACCGTATGATTTTGAACCACATCGAATTTGCCGCCTACCTACGGTCGGTAAATCTTAAATTTTGTCATTGGGTAAAGGAGTAAATATCCCTAGAAACTATATACACAAATGGAATCTTTTGGACAATTAGGACAGTTTTTTTGATAACAGGTATCTAGTACATTTCATGTTTCTTTTCCAGGGGTCATATTTTATGTCAATGTCCTATCTGGCTTCTAACTTTGCAAGAACGTTTTAAGCATTTACCACGTTTAACCCTTTCCCAAATGACAAATTTTGGACTGGTCCAAATTGAAAGAGTTTGCAGAAGACAATTTTAAATTTGATGAAAATGGCAGAAAGTTATCAAAAAGGGTAGAAAACACTGTGGAAAAAGGAGAAATTGCTCGTTACGAGCAATTTCTCCTTTTCCCACAGTGTTCTCAAAAGACTTGTACTGCAGACATGTGAAAACCAGGGCTTGCTTGGAAAATGGTTAAACGACGCTCCGAACAAGCATTTTGAAAACATTGTGGGGGAAAAGGAGAAAATGCTTGTAACCAGCATTTTCTCTTTTTCACCACAATGTTTTCTACCATTTCAATCACAAAGTCGTCTATTGAGCGAAGTAAACTTTATTTTCTCCGAATGCTTTCGATTTGGTTTAGTCTAAAATTTCATAATTTGGTAGATAGATACGAGTAAGTCTTTACAAGACGACAAACTTTTAGACTGGTCCGAATTAAAAGCATTTGTAGCCGACAATTTCAGTGTGGCTCAAGTAATTAGATTTTCCTTGTAATGGTAGAAAATATTGTGGGAAAAGGTAAAATGCTGGTTAACAACATTTTCTCCTTAATCACAATGCTGTCCAAAGCTTTCTTAAACTCGGGATCGTTCGGTAAAAGTTTAACCCTATCGATGCATATCTTTCATTAGGCTTATCTGTCATTATATGAATGACACATCTAAATTCCGGGATGTCCGGTAGCCCAGTCGATAATATACAAGGCTTGTTATCTGGGGGATGCAAGTTCGAAACACAACTCTCCTTGAAAACTAATGATAATCTTTGCTACATAATTTGTGTTTGTGTTCGAAAGCAGCCTTTGGTTTGAAAATATTGTTGTCCAAAGTGCTGATAAGGAAACTCCATAAATGCATAGATAGGTGCACTGGTCGCTGCGATATAATTGAAATAATTTCGAAACGGCTTTAACCCTTTCCCAAACAAGCCCTGGTTTTCACGTGTCTGCAGTACAAGTCTTTTGAAAACACTGTGGGAAAAGGAGAAATTGCTCGTTACGAGCAATTTCTCCTTTTCCCACAGTGTTTTCTACCCTTTTTGATAACCTTCTGCCATTTTCATCAAATTTAAAATTGTCGTCTGCAAACTCTTTCAATTTGGACCAGTCCAAAATTTGTTGTTTGGGAAAGGGTTAACCACCAAATTCACCAATATCTCAATCGACAGATGCGAGCAAATTGGGTCAATGCCCCAGTGAGAATCGTTTTTCATTTAACCCTTTCAGACCCAACAGACAAAAACGGGCTTTTGCGGACGGCATAGATCAAGATCAGACTGCACAGAACATGCAATCTGATCTTGGATCTATACCGTCCGCCTTTGTAGCCAAGCTTATAGGATAAATAACTTTCTGAATTTCAGTGGGTTTTATTTTCAGTCGTCGAAAGAGGTCGAGTTTATATATTTGGTGTTAAAACGTTAAATCTTGTAACGAAAAGCCATCCCTCTTCTTGATGTGAAAGAACTCATCTTTGTGGAATTATTGCACTGGTGTAAATGAATTTATCAGGAAAAGCGCGCTGATGACCATTATTTTTTCTTGCACTGCCGATAGCACTTGCGTACAGATCCCGATATTGTTACAGACTCCTTTGTCCATGTCCTTATTTTCTTAGAAGAGCCCCAGTAGATTATTTACAATCTTGACATAAGATCAAGCATTGAATAGGGGGAAAGAATCGAGGTAAATGATAGTCTTTGTCCCAAGAATAATTTTTATAACACAACTAGCCTTGCTTTCGATGTAAAATAGCCATTTATTTTATCTTACACGCACTTGAGAAAAGCAAAAAGTGACGTCATTGGTCAAAAGCTCTGTAACTTTACGCCTTATTTCTAAAACATTGTTGACACAGATTTTTTTGTTCATTCAACAGTCAAGTTTGATGATCGTGACAATGCTACGATCTGTTGTATCTATAGATTTAAAGATTATGTCGATATATGTAAGCTTCTTTGGAACTAGCTTTCGTCTGTGCCGTACACACCTGTCAAAGAACCGAATATGTCTCATTCATGTTAATTTCAATACACAGGTCAAGCGTCAAACATGCATACAGGCATGTGGTTTCAGATAAATATTATAGGCAGCCAGGCTGTTATTCTTGAAAAACATTAAAGTTTTATCCCTTGAAAATGCCAACTTACGTAAGATCCTAGATGTCTTCTGACCGCCCTACCATTATAATGCCAAGCAAACAAAACGAAAGTTTCCAGCCTATACTACTCGTAGAAGCCCAATTATTTCTTTAACCTTCTACAATACGATGCCATATTTTAACGAGCCCTATTAAGAAGGCTTTCGCATACTGTGTGAGAAAAGCAGAAAATTGTGGTAATCAGGATTTTCTCCTCTGCGAACGATGTGTTCTTCTACATTTGACTCAGCTTTCATCTTTTTAGAAACATCTAATTCGTTGTCTGCAAATACTACGAACATAGAGCCGTCTAAAATTGTGTTTCCTAGTTCAGTTATCTCATTACAATACAGGTATTTCTAGACAAATCATTTACAATTGGGCCATGCTCTGTGAAAAGGGAGTTTAATACATCTGCATAAATAATCGACACATTTCAGCCGGCGCAGTCCGCCCAGGTGGACCCGAGTCGAAACCTTTTGCTATTTGTAAATTTTCTACATGTCAAAGGACCATTCTACCGCATGATACAGTCGGTTGTTTGACAGAACGGATTTTATGGATCCATAATTGTGGATTAACTTGTTTTGTATCATGCATCGCAAAGAGAAGCATTAAACCCCCTTTTGCCAGAGTGGCTCTCAGACATTAAAGACGTAAAGGAGAAATAGTTGAATAATGGAAAGGTGTTTTTATTCAAATGGAATGAGAAACATGTAAAAACTTAAGAAATGGCTTTTGCATAAGCTTAGGCTCCTTTTCCCGCATAGTTACAAAATCAGAATGCTGGTTACCATAGAGGCATGGGAAAAATAAAACTCGTTAATTTTGTCAGATTCTGTAACAATAGTCTTAACATTCACGTCACGTTCCCAGCATAAATGTCTTGAAACTTGTCACGGAATTGTTGCAAGAATTTATTTTAAGATTTTGCCTAGAACTAGGCAAATTTCACGAAGAAAAGATAACTCTCAACCGAAAAATCCAGTATTTTTACAACCCTGACGAAGACGGTTCCTATGAAAACATCGTGAGAAAAGGAGAAAATGCTGGTACCAGCATTTTCTCCTTTTTCCACGATGTTTTCTTCCTATTGGAAGATACTTTCTTTCATTAGTGCCACATTCAACGTTTTGCAACCACTTTCTATATGGAAGAGTCTAAAATTTGGTCGCGGAGTAAATAACAGTCCACCCTTTACCACATTATAAGATTTTAGACTAGTCCGAATTGAAAGCATTTGCAGATGACAAATTCACTGTGCCATAAATGGTGGTATTTCCCTTTGATGTGGTAAAAACATTGTGGGAAAAGGAGAAAATACTGTTTACCAGTATTATCTCCTTTTCCCACAATGTTTTCAAAAGCCTTATTCTGAGGTATGGTTTAAACTCGTGATTGTGTGCATGGGGAGATTCCGTCGACGCTGTAGTGGATACCTTGTGTGATGTCTAACGTTTAATAATACGTTTTATCGTTCCAAAATGACAGGACTTACATTTTCTTTCCTTTCAAAAAGTAGAAAATGGACTCCATCCGGTTTAGAAGAAGAAGAATTAGCCGAGTTTCGTTCAACACGAGAAACTTGCAGAGGTCCCTTTAATCCTAGGCCTTATAGTAATCGTGTCAGTCAGAAAAGATCCAAAATCAGACTGCACGGTCTGAAATAAGATTCAGAATAAATCTACGTGTATTCTTTTGACATACTTATATTGAGGCCCACCCGGGAAGCTCAGTGGTAAGCGTATCTGACTAGTGACCTGGTGGTAACGAGTTTGATACTCGGTTGAGGCAAACTTTCTTTACGGCGATTTTTCGCCTTTCACCTCTGACACGTTGTCAGTGACTTGGAAAGAAAGTCGTGTCAGTACTGGCGTGAGAAAACCAGGAAACACATGCGTAGGTGCACTGACCGCCTTAATATGACCTTAGCTGTTAAAACGGCGTTAAACTCCAATACAAACAAACAAACATTCTTATATTGAATGTTCGGGTCTTCTAGGCACAAGTACCATGATAAATCGAAAGCAGTGATTGTTAATTTCTTAATCTAAGTCCAACTCAAATTGCCAGTTTTCTTCTACTGCAGATGTTTATACAAAAAAAAAACTTACCAAGATTTTGGTATTTATTCCAAGTTAGTAGTCAAGCTTTCGATATTCGCTTGTATTTGTATAGATCAACATAAAAAGTTAAACACATTGTAAAATCTGTAACCCTTAAACCGCCGTGGGCGAGAAGGATACGTGTTTACAAACGTGTAGATTCTTCTGACGGCAGTGATCAAGATCAGACTGTCCTGAACTAGCAGTCAGATCTTAGATCTACACCATCTTTGACTTGATCCCAAACTTGACAAATATACCCCTAGATTAAGAATGGTGTTCAACTGTAAAGACCGAGAAGAAAGACAATTTCTATCTGTTTGTTGACGAAACAGTTAACACTTAGAACGACCACTAAAACTAAGACATTGAATCCAAAAAATAAGACCTAACTAATTGCAATTTCAAGGTTGCTCTATTGTCCAGAATGTCTGAGCAAAGCTGACAGTGTAGATCAAAGATTAGACTTGACGTTCTGTGCAGTCTGATCTTGATCTACACTGGCCGCAAAGGCATCTAGAGCTGTGAAAGGCGCTTTAAGGGATAAAAAGTTAAATTACTTGCAACCAGCAATTCATAAAATATGCATTTACAAAACACCTCATGCGCATTAATGCACTTGCAACACTTAGTTCAATATACCTACTGGATGGAAAAGATTTTGACTCTTCAGTATTAAAAGCATTCGAGGTCCACTACTAAAATAATGCTCAATTGTTAGCGTTCATCGTTTAAAGGATAGAAAACATCGTCGGAAAAAGAGAAAATGCTGGTCGCCAGCATTTTCCTTTTCCCCCCCACAGTGTTTTCTAAAGCCTTCTTTCGCAGGGTCATTCAAACACGGTATCGATAAGGGTTAAAGTGTAAAAGTGCTGACAAAACCCGGGAAAAAACAACAAAGTAAGTCTTGGCGTTGTTTTGAATAATATATTTGTTGAAAATGGTCTAAAACCCAACTCGAATGAAAACTATTTTATACCTGGCATCTTACTGAACAGGGAATAATAATACATTTATCTTTCAACTAACCGAATATCCATGCAATAGCACCTATGCAACATTTATTCTTTGAGAAACCACAGATATTTATAGAACAGCGAGTGGAGCCGACCAGAAAAATGAATTTTAAAATCGGGCAGAAAGTAAACAAAAGATAGAGCTACCTTGCAAGTTTTAACCTAGTTCTGTAATTAATTTCTCTGCCAGCGACTAACAATTGGACGGACCGTACAATAACAGATTGTCATCTTCACAATATAATTTCCATACTTTTAAATGATATAATTTAAATTTAAATGCAATCTAACACCCGCTTTGTTTACTTTTGGTAGCTCTTGTTACTTTATAGCGACCCGAATGTGTGTGTGTGTGTGTGTGTGTGTGTGTGTGTGTGTGCTTTTCTCATCTACCCTTTCAGTGCTATAGGCCATAAAAGGGGCAGAGATCAACATTATACTGCACAAGATGTGCAGTCTGATCTTGGATCTATAACGTACGTTGGTTTAGTCAAGCATTTAGGATAAAAATCTGTCTGATTTTCAGCTGATAGTATTTTCAGCTGTCAAAAGAGGCAAAGTCTAAATGTTTGCCGCTGACAAAGTTAACGAAAATAAAATTCATCAGATGAAAAATTGTTATGTGATAAAAGGAATCTGGCGTTCGTTGGCTTTTATGATAAAATTTCATTAAGCTTGTCCACAAAATTGCTAATAAGCTCGCAAAAGGTCCGTTTAATAATACTTTTCTAGACTCATTAAATTCCAACTAATGCCAGATCCCAAATAATATCTAAAAAGCAAAGGCATGTCCGATTCTTTTTATCACATAACGATATTCACGTATAATCAGTCAGAACATGCAAAACCATTACATGTATACAAAAGTGGTAAGTGTCATGAATAAAACTCGATTCGCTCCTCTGAAAGAAGTATAAAATGACATCACATATGACGTCACAAATCCTTATCTTAAATATGTGTAAGATAGGAAAATTCGTTATGAGTATATTACACTGAAAACAAGGGAGGTTATGTGATAAAAACAGGAAATTGTCAGCAGATGGCAGTGTCATCATTAAATCTTAATTACAATACAAAGTTTTAGATCTGTCCAAATTGATCAGTTTGATGGTGTTTGAGGCCGTTTCAAACAGTGTTTTATTTATGGAGTGGCAGCAAGTGTGCCTATCCATGCCTTCCTGGAGTTTCTTTTACCAGTATTCTTACCAGTACTTTACTGATTGATTGATTGTATGGTGTTTAACGCAGTTTTCAACATTATTTCAGTTATATCGCGGCGGCCAGTGCACCTATCCATGGTTTCCTGGAGTCTCTGTTACCAGTACTCCGCACAATATTCTTTCCAAGCCACTGGCTGCTTTCCCACATAACCATCGTCGAAACAATGGTCAGCGGTGAGAGAGGAATGAATCCTGTCGCAATGACTATCATCAATCCTCGGAAAGAAATTGGCCGAGCCGGGGATCGAACCAACGACCTCCTCTTCTCAAGTCTTGTACGCTACCGACTGAGCTACGGGGCTCGGCTACCAGTACTTCACCCAAGATTCTTTCCAAGCCACCTGCTTTTTTCCACAAAATCACAGTCGTATGTCAGCGGTGAGAGAAGAATAAATCCTGTCGCAGTGACTATCATCATCTTCAAAAAGAAATTAATCGAGCTAGGCATTCGAACCAGCGACCCCCTTGTCTCAGGTCCTGCACGCTACCGACTGTGCTACCGGGCTCGGCTGTCCAAATTGAAGATTTCTGTCGACAACAAATCAAAAGTGGCTCAAACGTTGCCGTTTGGAAAGGTTAGAAAAATATTATGGGAAAAAGGAGGAAATAATGTTGACCACCATTTTCACCTTTTCCCACAGTTTTTTTCAAAAGTATTTTTAATCACAACCGTCAAACATGGGATTGTTTCGGAAAGGGTTAACAGGGAATTCTACTGAGATGAAGTTTGATGTACCATGCTTACCCCAATGTTGCAGAACATACCATGCTTTTTCGAGCTCACTGTCATCCTGGAGCAGCTATAGTTTGGGAGACACGTCGAAGTTCTCCATCAGGTCGGGTAATTTCGGGTACATATACATGTAGGTAATCGATAGATGGAATGAAATATGATATCACTTTTAATTTCAATGACGTATTTTTTCACAGGAATGATAAAAAAATTATATATTTGACAAGACATGATACGTCTGAAAGTCTAGGAATATTGGTTACATCCGCGTGTCAATTTCCCTCTTCCTACTAAAACGGCTAAACGATGAAAGTTTTTGTTAGTAAACAAATCTAAAAATGCCAGACGAAGACCTTTTTGGAGAAAATATTTTACAAATCTTAAATAGTTAATATCCAATTGTGTAGACCCAAGACTTAGACTCGACTTGAGCTATACAGTCCGCAAAATTAATGAAACTTGGACATGGAACCATAAAGCCTTTTTATCACACATACGGTAAGTAACGTAGCTTAGCTTACCGAGGAAAAAAAACACGGTATTTACATGCTGAAGTACGTTAAAGAAAGTTATGAAGGGCAAATACTTCAAAGTTTAGCTCCGATGTAACGCGTTAGAGTACCGTTAAGAACGTTGCATTACGTATTAGTACGGTTAGATGAAGGCTGAATTATTAGTTTGCCCCCGATAAACTACAATAAAGTGCGTAAGGAAGAACGTTAAATTAAGGTAGAGTACGCATAGCTACATGAAAGTACGTTTAAACTACAGTAAAGAGCAACCACTTCTCACTTAACTTTCGGCGTATGCAAACTAGGTTGCGGAAAGCTATTTCCTGTCACATTTTCTGCAGTGAGTGGTTGCTTTGTGGTTATCCTCTTCAACTGGGTCAGGTTGAATCAGGCCAAATCACGTAAAGGACGTTTAAACATTTCCCTTATTGTTGTAGTCATCTTCTGAACATCTTTTAAAGTCAAATCGACACCTCCTGATCTCCAAAGGTATTTAAAAATTATCTTAAGTTAAACTATGGCACTCGAAGGCAGTAATTACGTTAAAGTAAGTAATTTTCAAGTAGGTATAAAAGCTACGTAATTCAACGTTTGTGTGACAAAGGCTTAAAAATCTACAGAAAAAAAGACGTGTTCAGTAAACGAGAAAGACATGTGGTTTGTTGCCGGAATATCTAAAAGGTACAAAAAATAACCTGGGCAATGCAGATACAAAATCAGGTTTGTCTTTCAGTGCAATTTGATTGTTATCTACAGTATCCTCAAAAGCGCATAAGTCAGCGCTAAACATCTGTTTATTTTTAAGAGTTTCAAGAATCTTTGATTAAAACAGACAAAAGTAATGCTGATAAACGAACGCATTGGAAATTCTAATTTAAAAAATCTAACGATGAACCTCTTGAAACTGTTGTTGTTTTTTAAACATAACCGCAACCAATGGCGACATGGTGCATTTCTAAGCAAGTAATTAAGATATAATGGCTCTCTCCATGGGTCACTGCTTATCTTGGATGAATAGCCCCACTATTTCCTTCTAAACTATGATTAAAACTATTCTTTAGTTGCAGTGAAAATCGGTTTTAATAATTTTTCGCTTAAAAATGGCATTTCACGCCAAGGCAGTATATATATATATTGTGAGTATCAGTAATCGTTCCTTTTCCAGAACGTATTCTCTATCGTCCAAAAATGTTGTATAAATCTGAGCCATCCTCCTGGAAAAGGGGGTTTAATGCATCCCTGTGATGCATCATACCCAGCAAGACATCATCACATAATTATGAGTCCATAAAGTCCTTTTGGTCTAGCAACCAAATCATTCCTGACGTAGAATAGTCATTGGACATACAGAAAATTTGCCAAAAGCAACAAGTTTCGTCTCGGGTCAGCCTGCGCGGACTGCGCAGGCTGACCCGAGTCGATACGTTTTCCAGATGCATTAAGCCTCCTTTTCACAGAGAATGGCTCATTTCTGTTTTGTGTCCCTTGTTCTAGATTTTGATTTGTCAGTAACTAGTCTTTAAGGTGGTGATATGTAAAGTATGGTGGCATAGAACTGCCAAAACTTACCAGTAAATTACAGGGGACATGTCTAGAAAAAAAAAAAAATTGGCAGATTTCCGTAATCAAACTCTAATCATAATGGCCTTATATTTAATTAAGGTACCAGATAGATGGATGAACATCAATTTTTTCTTGTTATTGCTTTAAAGTATCACCACATACTTATACCTCGGAATCCGTTTGTACATATATTTGTATTATATACTCAACTGTAGCAAAAATCACATGTAATTTTGCAGATCTATCTGGTACCACGAAAACTTTTCTGTGTACTCGTTAACCCTTAGCCTGCTAAATAAGTGAAATAAAACTTTCAAGCTGAAAGTAAAACACAGAATCTTGCTTTTTCAAAGTTATTTTTTTGGAGAAAAATATCTCGATCGGACAGTGTAAATTCAAGATCAGACTGCACGTTCAGTGGAAACTGATCTTGATCTACACTGTCCGAAAAAAGTCATTGTGTCGCGCATAGCAGTCTAGTGGTTAATTCCTAAATACATCCAAATGACATGGAATTCGACACAAATGTCGCCAAAATATACCCACTATTTTTACATGTTAAGTGATGACAGTTCAAGACCACCACTGCAAAACCGTCAAAACAAAAATCTCCAAGTCGTTATTTATTACAGCGAAGATGTAACAGGGATTCATACTGCTGTCCCTTTTACCGTATAAGGGTCGTAAACCATATCGTCATCCAGTCCAGTTTTAGGGCTTCCGGAGGAGTTCATCTTGAAAATTTTAAAGCTTCCAACAGAATATCGAAATGTTTTTCGTCTCTTTCTCATACACATCTTTCCGGACAAACATCGCGAGAACAAAGCTACGAATTGGTCTCTAAACTTTCTCCCGGTCGCACAATACAAAAAGAAGTTAACACTGTGGTTTGAATACATGAGCAACTCGGCTATCGTATATAGAAGTTTCATCCGAGCAAATTTTTCATCATTGTCGTCTACTACAAACACAGATTTGTAGATTAGAAGGGAATTCATGGGTAAGGTTGTAAATATAAAGGTGAAGGAAACAGCTAATAACATGATTGTTATTTTCCGACTCTTTTCACATTGAGAACGTCTGACTGGTATACTTCTGTTCCGGGTCGTTAGAACGTATTGTTGTTGTAAGGCGTTCCGATTCCTTCGCGCCATAATAACATTTTTTATAATCATCGCATTCAGGATTAGAATTAGAGTGAAGGGTAAGAAAGAATATAAGATGGCATCAATCCAGGGCCAAAATACCTCGTTCAGTTCGATATGGTTTGGAGCCGCGTGACATTTTGCCAGTGTTGTATCGTTAAATTGTATATAGCTTAGCTTTACCGTCCAGAAAAAGTGGAGATTTATTCCTACAAACACAACAAATAGACAGACAATGAGCGACCTCGCGTATCGTATGTTACAGATTCTTGGTACATGTAGTGGAAAAGATACAACTATGGCTCTCTCCATGGTTACTGCCACTATCAGCCAAACGGACACGTGACTTGTAAAATACCCTAGAAATATCATTAGTTTACATAAAAAATCACTTTCATCTTCTATATCCACGGATAACTGTCCAATCCATATCCTCAATAATCCGACATATAATACCAACAAATCCGCAATGGCTAAGGCACTAAAGTACGTGTAAGTCGAAGCCTTTTTCAAGTTTTCAATTAGAACACAAAACGAGAACACGTTTCCAAATGTGCCAACTACCAGTAATACAGGGGGCACGTAGAGTAACAATGCTTTATGCATGACATAGTCCTTGTACCGGTAGTATGGCGCCTCAAAGTCCGGGATTGTCATTTTTTTTTTGTTGTTGTTGAGTTGTGACTGATTCCGATAGTCTTCCAGCGTTTTCTTTATTAAGTCTTACCAAATTTAGTAGATAAATTACAATGGTCTGTATTTTGTTTTCACTAACCAATACGATGAAATCTCTTCGTCTGCCTTGTTTTGCATGTTTTCTCTTTCTTACAACGGTCCTTTGTTTGTTTTAAAGATGTTGTTCCGACAAGCACCATTCAAGAACTGCCAATTTGCAAGGAAATAAATATTTTCTTATAAACTTCATTTTATAAATTTCACAATGGATGAGTCGTAAAAATGACTTTCTAAGTCTTGAAAACGGATTTCCTTATAAAACGAAATAATTACTATAAATGTTTTTGTTCTGGTTTGGTCCACGAAAATTTTTTATTCCATTTCTAAATTCAAAAACTTTTAACTTCGACAGCTACCAATGTCTTTGAACCCCACATAGAGAAAAAAAAAAAAAACTTTGTTAAGAAAAGTACTTTCGTGAAAGATGTAAAATCACTTTTTAATGTCGTAGATTATTTTTGTCATGTTATTGTCAAGGCCTCACGGAAGAAAATGTCCTGGTAGTCCAATATTAAGTAAATCTCTTGTATCTCTGTCGTTAATTGAAAATACTTATAGAGCGATGCGTCCATTTATACGTCCCCTTTCCGATAAAATCGTGAATCTATCAGCAGACAAAGTGCTGTCACAGGCAAAGTCCGCTCTAGCGCTTTTCATTAATATTGCAGCATCACATTCCGAGTATTGGGTTTTCCTTGATGGCCAAAAGTTCTATTTTCTTTGCTCGTTTGTCCTGGTTTGTCGGAATGAATTCTGTTTATTAACCCATGCCCTGGAGCTAGAAACACTTTCAACTCAGAAAAAACGCTAATTTTGTTAATGACGTTTATAAGAGATATTCGGGATGTTTGAATATCGTTTTACTTTATGACAACTTTAATTTCTGGCGAAGAAGGCGTTAAGATGGATCATTTAAAAAAAAAGTTTGAACTAGCAAGTCAATATAGATCAACAAATAAGACAGCTGAAGCTAGGTGACTCATATCCATATTTTTGGGATGCTTGGTTGCTGTGCTTTATACTGTCCGGTCTCAGTTTTGCAAGATCTCTGAATAGTATGTCCACAAGACCCTGATGTAAAAAAACACCGTAAGGCACTCTAGCATAAGGGGATTTAATGCATCTCCGTGATGCATTATACAAATCAAGTCATCATATAATTATGGATCCTTAAAATCTATTTTGTCTAACAACCGAGTAAGTCATGAGGTAGGCTGATCCTCTGACCTGCAAAAAACTGACCATAGCAAAAAGTTTCGACGTGGCTCAGCATGCACATATGTATTAAACACCCTTTTCACAGAGCACGAATCAATAACTTAAACTAAACAAATCTGGCTGTGCGTTTTTTTTTTTTTTTTTTCGCGGTTTCTAGAACGAAAGACGCACCAAAATCTTTCTATTCCAATTTTACATTTTACGTTGAAATGCAGTCCCACAATATGCGATCATTGTCATAACTGCACCCAGTCACCTCTTTTTAACGCTTCTTTAAAGGAACTGTAAAGTGACGACAAAGTAATAACGTGAAGATAAAACAGCATCCACATTTCACTTAAGAATATGTTAACACGGAACCTTAAAACAATTTTTAAACATGGCTATTAATTGGTGATGACCTATTACTTAAAGTGGCAGTGACGTGGATTCGGTACTGAAGGGGTTCGTAATTGGTAGAGTAGCCCATTACCACACATGTGCTGGGTACTTATTACTAAATGCGTTACGTAACCCGGCTTACAATACAAAAGCTTTGTCAGCACCAAAATAAAGTCTTAACAAAAGTTCGTCCCTTGGCTTATTTCTGTGATAAGATTATTTTGTGTAGAGAGAGCCATGTTCTCTTAACGTTTCCTGCACTGCTTTATTAAGGGAGGAAACCGGAAAGGAAACAAATAACACAATGAAAAAATATGTAAGGGAGAAAGGAAGTAAACATTTTGAGCGATACAGAAAAAGACAGTTGGAAATGAAGCAATCGTTCGCAGCGATAAATTACTGAATTTATCAAGATTCCTAAAATGGTCAAATTTTGAAGCGACGGAATAAAATCGAATTTGTTTATTAATTTGTTTGGGAATCATATTTTTTGCACTATCCATCGGGTGTCAAGTCGGCACCATCCTCATAATAAAGGCCTCCAGACCTAGGTTTGAAAGCTGAATAATTGTTTGCGCCACCAACGAATGGCATATCAAAGACCCCCTAGGAACAGGTTTGACAGCTTAATGGTTTATTTAACAAGCACCTAATGACACGTTTCTTAAAAAAATAGGTTCGTAAGATTTCTCCCACAGAATCAAGACGACTTGAGCCATGCTCTCTGAAAAGGGGAATCAATGCATCTGCAAAATACACCGACGGATGAGAGGCTGACAGGGGTCGAAACTCTGTGCTATTTGTAGATTTTCAGCATGACCAGTCTATCTCCAGGTCCATCGATTGTTAGACAAAATGTATTTTATGGATCCATAATTAAGTGATGACCTGCTTGGTAAAATTGATCACGGATATGTATTAATCCCTCTTTTGCCAGAGCGTGGCTCACTCATTTTTTTGTAACTGGAACAAAGACCTCCTGATAGTGCTTGAAGCGTACTGTTGCAACGTTTTCCTTTTGACCCAGACAATGTAATTGCATGACGCTATCATAGGTTGACTAAAATAGTCTATGTTTATCAGGGATAAAACTAGCTTGTGACTTTCCTCGACCTCCTCTTGTTTGCTTTAAGCTAATTTTCTTTTCTTGTCTAGGGATCGAAAAATGAATTCGTAGATCTAAATTGTTCAGTTCTATGACAAATTTGAAAAAAAAAAAAATCCCTCAGCAAAAATGGTAACCATAGTTCTGCTGCTTTTTTTTTTTTTTTTTATAATCTCACGACAAGAACATTCAACTTAGGCTAAGAATTAACACATATGAGCAACTGTATAAGTATTGCTGTATATATTGTCAAAATCCGTGACATTTGAAATATGAATACCTGGAATTATTAGAATGAAAGGACGTTTTCAGCAAAGAACCACGCATTTTTGTTACTTTAATGACTTACAACTTTTGCTTTTTGCCATTTCATTAATCTACTTTGGTCTAACTCAGATCACAGGCACCATAGATTTATTCAAGGGGCAGTCTTTGTCCTTACACTTATAGGTAATGTTAAATTGAATATTCAAAGAAAGAACAGCGTAAATTTTCTAAGTAAAGACATTCTGTTAACGCTATAGCCAGTTACCTCTTGAGTCACCTCACTGCCACGGGACAATATTGTCCTATTCTGCTACAGTCTCAGTCTACCTATTCGTCATTCTGTCTACAGGTTCAAAATCCAGATCACTGAGATACTTAAGTCACTGCTATTACAAATAGAAATGGAATAGGCAATGACTTCAATGACATATGGTCTAGGTCTCCATAACTTTGCCTTGGTTTTCACTTTATGCATTTGTTTTCATTATAGGAATTTAGGAAATGCCAATAATATTGTCACTTGAAGTAGAAACAAGTAAAGTTTAATGTCCAACTATTCCTAAAATTCAATGTTTATAAAGCTTCTGCATAAAATGTGCTTCCTGGATAAACATTTCTCTCACATAGGTGATCAAACTTCACTTATACAGTGTGAAACGTATTCTACGAATAGATTGTAGGTCTATAATAAATGTGAATGTAATCTTGTTTAGCTCTAATCTAGATAAAGGTCGATGTTACAAAAATAGATCAAAAATAAACGCGACCAGTTCATTGTCTATGGATCTTTGTTTGTACTTAGAAACTTTCCATTCTCTGCATTCATTCGAAAACGCTGTAAAACCTGTCATGACGAGAACGACCAAAGATACTAGAACTGTCTTCTTTTTTTTTTTCAAAACATAAAAATGGCAAAAATGAGCGCAAAATAACCGCTAGTAAATTTCCCCATGAGTACCGTAGTGATTCCACCACCTAATCCTCCACACTATCAATAACAAAAATAACATAACACTGTGTCAGTCAGTATCCCCGTCTAATTGATTGAATGGGACCTTTTATTTCACGGTGTGTCAATCTGTCCTATCCCTGATTGAACACTTGGTCTAATTCAATAATATGTTGTACCGAATGATCTGTCTGACATAAATGGTAACGAATAATATCCAAAATATGTTCGATTAGGTTGAGAACCCCTTGCAGGCCATGAAAATGCCATTATGGTTTCATAACGTAAACAAGACGTGTCACTTAGAAGTGACTGATGCCCCCGAAAATAGCAACCTTTTCTTGTGAGCTTTGAACATAAACGTTTTCTATAAACACAGCACTTACAAACACTTCTGACATTGCCTTGACCTTGACTTTTGGCCTACGGATAAGGCTCTTGCATGCGACACATTGTAAATATACTACTCAAAATTTGATAGGGATCACCATATTAGATTCAGCCGATATTTATTTGTGGCATATATTATGTGGTTGACAATTCCACAAAGTTATACTGAAATTCATTCACAATTTAAAAAAAGTAACAGGCCAGAGACAAACACGGTCGGCCCAAGTGTCAGTCGGTGGCAGAAAAATTAATTTTAAAACAAGGTCAAAAATTGCCAGGACACTTTATCTATCTCACACTTCAGAAACTAAGCTTTTTTCTGATATAGTTCTGAAACCTGATCCATGCATTCAGTCTACTCAATCATGAAATGTAAGAACATAAGAAGTCTGCTAGTTTTGATCTCGTTTAAATATCCTTTGGTTTTTGCAGCATTTTCATTATTTTTGCCAGGAAAATGAAGAATAGTTGTTTCATAATTACCTAGTCGAGTTTTAAGAGCTCTATTCTAACTTAAAATCCGCCTGATTGCTTATACACCAAAGTGTTTAATCTCTTTATCTAAGCTTATGTACAGCAATATCAAAGAGTTCTCGTCTTTTTAGGAGAACAATACCTTATAGAAGTGAAATAAGCTTTTAAGAATGTCTCAAATTTTGTCTAGTAGTAGTAACAGTTCTTCTCTGCATCACACTTAGTAAGCTCAATATTGTGTGCAATACAACGGACAACAGGTATGTAATCTTCAAACCTATCAGCTTGGAAATTCTTTTCTTTTATGCTTTTCAGTAGTTTATAGAAATCTAACAGTGAATTATATCATTCACCGGTGAGTGTTATAATTCACTGGTGAATGCTATAACTTTTATTTTTGACATGCCAAGGATATTTATAGAACATAAATAACCTTTTAGCGGGTGAATGTCACGTTTTATGACGTAGTCAACATCACTCATGGTGTCATCATTACAGCTAGTCCATATCCGACTAAATTGTATAGGTCTTTTTCTCTTGAAAAACGCACATATTTTTCACGATGAGCAAAAAGTAGACGTGAAAAGAAATGTTAAAGTGAAAAGCATAAAAGAAACAGGATGATTGTTTGTTTCAGTGAATAATCGAAATTTCTTTCATCGAGTGAAAAGCGAAAGCTATGTTTTCACCAATGGCGAAAGCTACTCGTGAAAACATAGCCTTCGCTTTTCACTCGATGAAAGAGATTTCAATTTTCGCCACTCGTGAAACTATAGCCTCCGCTTTTCACTCGTTGAAAGAAATTTCGACCATACACCGAAACAGACGGTTATTCTCTATTTCTTCATTTATCTTTAAAATCCTCTTGATAGCACCCGTCTTCTTACCAATATGATATAAAGAAATCAAAGGACTGATAGTCCTGAGAGTCTCCCGGTTGGTAATGGGTTAGAAGTTTTCATCCTTTTTCAGTTTCAAATCTATTAAAAGCATTCAAAATACAAAATAACCAAACCATAAGACAGTATTATATGCAAGCATATTTCTGAGTTTTCAACCTAAAATTACAAAGATAAATATCAAAATTCACCTGAAAAAATTAATATGTTGTGAGAATTAAAATTTATGCACCAGGAACAGCTTTAAAAGGTTCAAGTCTCTTAGCCGGGTGACTGCATTTAAAAATGGTTATCAAAAGGTACAATCAATATGGGACAAGTTATTTCTTTGAAATGATATGGATCCCCGCCGAAAAAAACTTTTTTGATAGAAACATAATGGTATTGTGTTTTGCATGTAAGCGTGGCCTTTTTGTTATTGGTCCATAATGAAATTATACATTAAGCCCCATTTTTCCATGACATGGCATTTCATTAAGTGAAAACAAATACGTATTGTCTGTGGTTAATTATAAACAATATCAATATGAAGTTTCATAAAATGTGCCCAGTAGTTACAGAAATATTGGTCCATAATGGAAATATCAAGCCCCCTTTTTCCATGACAAGGCATTAAATAAAAATATAAGTATATCGGCGGACTATCATAAGGAACACATGTATGAAGTTTCATCAAGTTTTGTTAGCGAGTTTAGAAGATATCTGTCCGGATGGACGGACGGACGGACGGACGGACAGACAACATAAAAACGATATCTCCCCCCCCCCCCCGAAATTCGGCGGGAGATAACTGTCAAAGTTCCATCAATATTTGCAGTTCTTCCCTAGCTAAATTATGCCTCCATAAAAAATGTGGCCAAAAATCAGGCCGGTTGATAAAGATGTTTTTTTTTTCTAGTGTAGAATGCGGGTGACTTAACTTACATGTGTATCTTAATTCTTATACATATTGCTAAAACAAAGATTCTGAATAATTTCAGTAGAATAGGGCAAACATTTTCTCTCTAGATTTAGAACAAGTTGTTTTTGTATGACACAAATTTTCTAAAATTGGACCACACACACACACACACACACACACACACACACATACATATATATATATATAATTGTTCTTTCCAAATACAGGGTGCTGGATATGACTTTGGGTGTAATAGCTTACACAGTTTCTGAGGCGGTGATTTTGAAATGTTATACTGAGTTTTGAAACTTCTGTGAAGTTTATAGAATGAGGACAGAACCACATGGACAATTTTACAAGTGAACCATTTAGGCAACATTTTTATGGAACTCACTTGAACTTTGTCTTCTGGTATCGGATCAATTAACATACTTTTATAATAAATTCCTTTTTGCAACTCACCCATCTAACTTAACAGTCTGACAAAGTTTCATGGTTATCGGACTGAACTTTTATATAAATGGATTCTACAGCATTACGGTTTCTTCTTATTTGACATAGTGACAACCGTTTTCTTTTAACCCCAGGAGACCTACATTAAGTTTTGTCAAAATATTATTGAGACAAATAGCCAGGCAATTTCATGATCATTGGACTGAAATGCGGCCCCTGGAGGACACACAAATATTTGACTCTGTAACATACATGTCCTTTGGAAGTAATTTGTTTTTGTTGTTGTCCGAGTTCAAGCTTTGTCCTCAATGTACCCTACGAATGTGGTTGTTACAGCTCTAGAAAAACAATATACCCATTAGCATGATCATCAGCCTTTAAACTTTTTGTTTAAGGAGCAACATCTTTACTATTAAGACAATCCATTTCAAACATGTTCAGTATTTCATCAAAAACATTTCCACAAAGTTCGTTGTGCGTTGGACTGAAGATACTTCCATAGATTGCCCATAACTCTTTTTTTTTTTTTAAATTTGACTACGTGGCAAAGTTTTTGACCAGAGGTGACTAAGTTTTTGATTTGTTTAAATATTATCAAGGCAAAAATTGTGAAATTCTGAAGAAGTTGAATGAGAATTGTAGTGAAGATATGGCCTTTGAAGTACATGCAGGGTCTTTCTTTAAATTGAGAAGTGGAGAAGGTGTGGGATCTGAATATTAAAACTTTGACAACCTCGTTTCGATTCAAACATTTATATTGTCTGCGTTTTATCCCCTTTTCAAATACTCTTCTTCGCACATATTGTCTGCCTAACTCTGTGTCCTAAATTGTCTGCGTTTTATAACGTCCCAGGAATTAATACTGCTTTCACACCAATTAAAAATCGTAGAGGTCTCCAAGTATATTGCTTTGGTGTAAACTAAATGTTCACGATTCGCAAAAATCTGTTACCCTTCACAAGACTGACAAACACGCCTTGTTTGAGTGGGTTAACATTGATCTATTTAATGCTATTTGAGTTATAGTGGAGTAAAAAGTCAAGTTCTCAGATTGCTGCTTGTTAGAGCTGCATAGTTTCAAATCGAATTCCCGAGTGAATTCAGATTTTGGCAGTTACGAAATTACCTTGCGTTCTGACACCTGCACTGATAAATTGTTGTTTCATAAATATTAGATCTACTTTAATCACTGACTGAAAAACAAGAGGGCCATTGGTCCTAAAGCACTCACCTGAGTAAAGTCATCTACAGTTAATAAAGCTGAAGAGATCCTGGTTTTAATGATGAAAAATTCATGAGTGTAAGTGACCTACTTTTTGAAGCAATGTGACTTAATTCCAAACTTGTCTAAGATATCACTAAAACAAACATTCTGACCAAGTTTCATGAGTATCAGACTGAAAATGTGGCCTCTGCAGTGCACACAAGGTTTCTCTAAGATTTGGTCCAGTGACCTACTTTTTGACCAGATGTAACCCACTTTGAAACTTGTCAAAGATATCATCAATGCAAATTTTCTGACCAAGTTCACGGGAATCAGGCTAAAAATGTGGCCTCTAGAGCGCACACATGGTTTGTCTTAGATTTAACCATGTGCCCTACTTTTGCCCCGACATGACCCACTTTCAAACTTGTCTGAGATATCAACAAGATAAACATTCTGACCAATCTTTATCAGTATAACAGTGAAAATATAACCTCTATGGAGCACCCAAGGTTTTCCTAAAATTTGGCCAAGTGACCTACTTTTTCACCTGACATGACCCAATTTCAAACTTGTCTGATATATCATCAAGACAGACAATCAGACCTAGTTTCATGAGTATTCGACTAAAAAAATGTAGCCTCTAGAATGCACACAAGTTTTTTCTAAGATTTAGCCCAGTGACCTACTTTTTGACCCGATATGACCCAATTTCAAACTTTTCAAAGATATTATCAAGACTAACATTTTGACCAAGTTTCATAAGATTTAGGCTGAAAATGTGGCCTCTAGAATGCACACACGAGTGTTCTAAGATTTAGCTCAGTAACCAACTTTTAGACCCGACATGATCCAATTTAAAACATGTCTAAGATATCAACAAGATAAACATTTTGACCAAGTTTTATAAGTTTCAGGCTGAAAATGTGGCTTCTAGAGTGCACACAATGTTTTTCTAAAATTTGGCCCAGTGACCTACCTTTTGACCCGATATGACCCAATTTCGAACTTGCCCCAGATATCATCTAAACAAACATTCTACCCAACTGCCATGTGTTTCAGGCTGAAAATGTGGTCTCTAGAGTGCACACAAGGTTTTTTCTAAGATTTGGCCCAGTGAGCTACTTTTTGACCCGACATTGACCCCATTTCGAACTTGTCTAAGATATTATCAAGACAAATATTCTGACCAAGTTTCATAAGTTTCAGACTGAAAATGTGGCTTCTACAGTGCACACATGGTTTTTCTAAGATTTGGCCAAGTGACCTACTTTTTGACCCACAGGACCCAATTTCGAATTTGTCTGAGATACTATCAAGACAAACATTCTGACCAAGTTTCATGAGTATATGACTGAAAATGTAGCCTCTAAAGTGCACACAATTGCAAGTCAATCACCCATTAATTCCTAACCTGCTAAATATGTGAAATGAAACTTTCAAGCCAAAAGTAAACCCGGCAAATTTTGCCATTTGTTCTGTTTCTCACTGTATCCTCCTGTCTTTCCCTTTCATGCGCACCGACAAAGCGGTGCCGTCATTACTTAAAGAATGTGCAGACGACATGGGCATGACTAAATCGCAGACAAAAGGTACCGACCAAAAGACCAATTTTTGATGCCGAAAAATAATTTGAGTTTACGTTATGTATGGAAACACTATTCTTATTGTTTGGAAACTTCCATCTTTCAGTATTTGTAACAAATTATTTTTTTGTTTTCCCCAATCTTATTCGTATTTAGGCACACACTGAATTCCGTAACATAGTGTCTGAAATTTATACAAAATCCAGAATGCGTCATAATCATATAACCGCTTACCTCTACAGCGTTTATGCATAATCGTACTTGTTGAATCGCCTGTAATGTTTTTTTTTTGTCATAAATTGTTTAATTCGCCTCCTCAATAAGATCTTAATTGTACTGTCTCATTATTTTTTCACACGTTCGATAGGACGCCCGATTGCAAAAAGCAAGTCGTCCGGACCGAGAGTTCACTCGTCATGACGAGCAGACGATTGGAATTTTCAAGCCGTAGAAGATGTCTGATTTTTATATCGAGAGTGCAGTGGAAATGATTTCAAAGACTAGAGATGTAAATTCAGTAAATGTGCATAAACGCCTAGCGTTTAATTGTAAAGGATTGCTGAACGAAGGGGAAAAGACAAGGGCCCGTATTCACCAACCATTCTTAAGAACGTTCTTAGACTTATTCTTCAAGATTTTCCAAGTTTGAAAGTAACACAACTTCTGATTGGCTAAACCATTTGGTTTAGCCAATCAGAAGTTGTGTTACTTTCAAGTTTGGAAAAATTTGGAGAATAAGACCAAGAACGTTCCTAAGAATGGTTGGTGAATACGGACCAAGATCCTACAAGAAGACGAGTAATTCATTTCCCATGTTGAAATCACAAGTAGAATTCTACTATGTGATTGGGGTATGCAAATGACTCTAGCAATAAACTATCACGACTTTCCACCATTGTTTACAATTGTGACTTGAATCAATTTTTTCCTGACCAAGATTCGTTTCCAACAACATATCTATATATATGTATTTTTTAAATTCTCTGGGACCATAGATTAAAACAGAAGCAGTCAAATTCTGCACATTGGGTTATAATTGGCTGAAAATTAATACTATATCTGTAATCGAGTTGCCAGGTATTTGGGGAATTATTAACGACTTCGGGATATTTTTTTTTTTTCTTCTCAAATTCGATGTGATAACGTGGATAAGTAAATAGTCAATGTTAAAGTAATTAGAAGATGCTATTGAGTTTTTCTGAAGTTAAAGGGTCAAAATTTAATACGCCCCCCCGAAGGCATTATTCACGCTGAGAATTCTAGGTCTAAAGTAGACATTTTGTGCAGCGACAGAGACAATTCTAGCAGACTGTAATGCGAATCTGGCGAAGGTTCATGTTCAATGAATTTTCATGCATCTGTGTGATTGAGGGTATGTTTTTTTTTTTTTTTTTTAAATGATTGCATATTGCACAGATCAACCGTTCAAGTAGATTACTTCTAATTACGAAAAGAACTTTTTCATAATCTTGTGACAATTTGTTTCATGTTACTACCCATCTTTTGAAACCGTACAAAGCGTTGATTTCCAACAAAACGATGTTGTCAATGTTACACTGATACCATCACTTGACTTTGACAACATGAACTGCAGCATGTATGGAATTAAATGAAATTTGTCTTAGACAGGGTAGAAAACATTGTTTGGAAAGGAGATAATGCTAATTACCAGCATTTCCTCTTTTCTGCTCAATGTTTCCAAAAGGGTCGTAACTTCGTTGGATCAACGTTTTGAAGGAACAAGTGTAAATGACTATTCTCTCTCTCTCTCTCTGTGTTGCTTCCAGATTCCAAATGTATAACTTCAATTGTGATTTTGTCTTTTGATATAGGTAAGAAATACGGTATGCTTACCCGTGTCAACAGACCAAAAACTTAAACAATTTTTTACACAACATAACGCTTGAATCAAAAACCGGCGTTTGTGTACGCCAGTACTTCGACTTTTTAATCATTGCTGTCTCAAGCGTAAAGTCATTTACCACAGAGACCGAAATGATTATAGCAACAAGACAAAACAGCAATCTCACAGATCAAAAGACGTTCGTCTGCCCCTAAATGATACTGTGGTTCAGGAAACCTTGGATATCCTATTCAGCATATTGATAGATATTTAATGTCGGCAACATGATATAGTGGAATTCTATTATGGCGTCTACAGTAAATTAGCTTTCGATCATCCTTCAGGGAACTAACAACACAAAGATTAAACGTTTGCAAAATGGATCTGTCTTCAATGTAAATTTGGCCTTCATGCCGATGAATTGGTATTACTCTGTCTAGACCTTCAACTTCCCGTTTCATTCTGTTCCATTCTTTTCTTTGATAGAGGTGTAGATTAATAAGCGTCATTATCCTGTCACCTCCTATAAATTCCACCGTATAACAGGGGGTCATATAAACTTGGTGATATACGGTCACTTGACCACGTGACTAGGTTTATTATGTCAGTTGGTCACGTGATCAAGGTTTATTAGGCTAGTTGGTCATGTGACCAGCCGGAACTCCTTTTTTAGGTGCCGGTACACGAAATCAATATTTCAAAGTAAAATTATCGCTTAAAATTCGATGCACATGTTGATTTTTCTTATTATTTATAAAAAAAATAGAATTCTTCGCCACAACATTCTTCCGAGGGTTTACGTCACGTTTATGACGTAGTCAATATCATTCATGACGTCATTATTACAGCTGCATACCCAAAGCGCTTTGCACAGTTCGCCATACAAGTATGTTTTTTTCATAGTGCGAAAGATGTCAATACGTAACTTAATTTCGAGCGAAATATTCTATCTAGTCGGATTTATGTTTGTAAATGTGAAACAGAATAAACAGAATAGTGTCGTGGATTGGAAAATTTGAAGAATAGACAGTAGTGTCTTTGATTCCAGGAAAGTTTGTCAGGCTCGGCTCGGGAATTTTATGGTATCAGCACCATAAGATATTGAATAAAAGGTACGGCCTTTGTATCATGTTTGTTTTTTGTTTTGTTTTGTTCATTTACAGTGCGTGACAGGATAAATAGAATAGATGGTTGGTGCCTTGGATGGGTTAAGTTTATCGGGCTCGGCTCCAGAAATTATCCGGTTCGCCTTCGGCTCACCAGATAAATTCCTCCGCCTTGCCCGATAAACTTAACCCATCCAAGGC
The DNA here is from genome assembly GCA_945859785.2 of Tridacna gigas. Classification (NCBI taxonomy): domain Eukaryota; kingdom Metazoa; phylum Mollusca; class Bivalvia; order Cardiida; family Cardiidae; genus Tridacna; species Tridacna gigas. Next base: position 60,889,532 of record OX244034.2, on the reverse strand, counting down.
ACCAACCATCTATTCTATACCCTCGATGTATGTAGATTCGCGAGGTTAAGCTTTCTTTGAAACGTAGAGCAATAAAAACAAATAAAATAAATGTTTCACTTACCTTTATCATTAGTTAAATCTATTTTCCTTGATATTCCTTGATAAAACCCCCGTCAACAACATTTCCAAGCTAAAACTAGGTCATCAAATGCAGTGTGTGAAAATGGGTCAGCCATATTGAAAATAAATGTTGATTCGCGGATGTATACAAATGCAGTAAATCGGTCTGGTAATAAGGCCAAAACAGTTCATATAGTGAGTTCTGGTGTAACTTGCATAAGAAAAAAAAAAAAAAAAAAATAACAATTAGATCTTAAATTTCAACTGGAATAACGTATTTACAGGTTGTTATTGTCTAGGATGTCTATTCTTCATTACTCTTAAAGTGAGGACAGAGGAATGTATCACCCCTCCTTATAAACCTCACTGGTGAGCAGAACTGCAAGTGGGTCCAATGCTGACAAGCCACCCCATTTTCCTTACCATCACAAGCTGCCCACTTTACAAATGTGAGGGACACACAGTTAGCAAGCTCTTTTGGCTGAAAGAGTCCACAGACACAGCATAAATCATTATCTTCAAACTCCATATCATCACTGCTGCTGGAACTGTCAAGAGCCAAATTGATATGAGAAGGACCTGGTACAGGACTGGATTTTGAAGTTTTAGAATGAATATTTCTCATAACATTTTCTTTACCTTTGGACTTTGCGATAGATTTAACATTACCCCTGACTTTTTCTTTACCGTTCTTAGATGGGTTTATCTTCTTTGTTGCCTTTTTCTGGCTATTCTCATGCTGTTTTACTGCACTCATTACTTCTTCACTAGTGAACTCTTTTCCAGACACATGTTTACTGACTGTATTCCTCTGTTTCTTTGCCTTAGAACCTTCAACTTTCACTGACCTCAGATCCCTTTCTCTCTCCACAAAAATATCTAATCTGTCCTCTGTGTCTGCAACAATACCACCTTCTACAGTAGATTCACTACACTGACTAGAACTAATGTCATCTGATTCAAACACCTGAGAAGGAATCATGCTATGTTTGGGAACTGCAGTTCTATCAGTAGGGAAGACCCCGGTTCTCATAAAACCAGACTGCGAATTCTCTGAACTAAGAGCTTTGCCGTACACTTTACATGCTATGTCACAAATGTTATACTTAGTGATAGTTGCTGACACCTGACGCATAACTTTATGGCACTGGGCATAATACATCCTCTGAAAGGGCCCATAACATGCAACATCAAGAGGCTGAAGAATGTGGCTTGTGTGTGCTGGAAGTATAAACATCACTATATTATTTTTCTTAGCCCAGTCAGCAAGAGTTAAGGACACATGTGACTTGTGACCATCCAGCAACAGAAGCAATGAACTGCCTCTACCAGGCACAAACTGAATAAAGTGTTCTGTGAGGTAACGGTGAAATACTGCAAGATTTGACCATCCATTATCCGATACAGTCCCACTTGCCCCAGGTGTTGCTCCTTGTAACAAATCAAAATTCATCCTTTTCCCAGGGAATACAAAGTATGCAGGGACAGCAGCTCCACTTGCACTACCAGCACCTATAATCGTCACTGTCTTACCCTTTCCAGAGGTTACAGCCTGAGTGGGATGACCGGAACCAGCTACAATGAAGGGTGGTTTGTGTTCTATGGATACACCTTTTTCGTCAATATTGTAAATCAAATGCGGTTTATTTAGAAGATCATGTTTCCTTAGACACTTTTCAAGATTGTCAAAGTAAGACATAACTACACTTTCTTTAGCTAACTTAGCTCTTACATGTTCCAAAGCCCTAGGCTTAATTACCCTCATTTCTGGCCAAGTCCAAGAAAGCCCTTCATCCACATCATTGATAAGGGTTTGTCATTAGAACGCAAACCCAGTTGAAAAGCATACTGAGAAGCAACACCAATACACTCCTGTTGAGTATACCCGTATCCCAAATCAGCCATGGTCTTGAAATGTTCAACAATTTTAGCTTCCTGAAATTGGTCAAACAGAGGAAGTTTGCCCATTGTAACAGTTTCTGGGTCCACCTTTCCTAAAACCCTGTCTCGCAAAGTATTTTCAGGCACTCTGAACATTTTAGAGGCTCTCAAAACTGACACGCCATCTCCTTTCACATATTTATAAGCAGCAGTTAGGGCAGATGGTGAATAAAGCCTGTATTTCTGTCTGATAGGTTGTGGAGTTGCCTGAAACAGAAATAAAAATGCAATAAATTTAGTTTTCTCTATTAAGAAGAAGGGTACTCTAAAACGCTCATGAAAATTTGTTTGGCCTTAATAGTAAAAATTCCTGAGTGGTCATGTGACCTCCATTGACAACAGATACCGGGTAGAGGGGCAAATTTTACAAGGTTTGTTTTTAAGCTATAAAACTAACTTGTTGCTATGGTTATATTTTAAGCATTAAGAAAATGACAAGATTTTAGCATAGGCAAAAGAAAATGGATCAAATACCTGTTTAAATCTCATTTTTTCACAAGTGTGTCAGCCGATACGCTAGAGTAACTTCAGTAGTAAATATTACGTCACAGCCCTGCAGGTGCACGGAATATCTCGCGAGACGAAATGGAGATAACGAGAGTCCGCGAATCTACATACATCGCGACTTTAGATACATCGACGATATATATTAAACTTTGAAGAAAATGTCCATTCAACAACTACTACTGTTGAAGCCCTTCATAGAGCTCCATAATGCATTCAAGAATTTCCTGTTTGTCGTTCAAGAAATCCCTCTTCCGACGTGTCTTTTTATACTTTTTGTCTTTTTGTGGTATACAATTTCAAACTAATCATCAATAATTTTTTTTTTTTTTTTTTCATTGTAACTATTTTAAATGAGCAATCAGATCACCTACACACAAATAAATAACTATGAAAATATATTTTTGATAAACTTATAAATCAAAATTGTTAAAAGCTAACATAATTCCAACATGTATAAGGCGTGATATCTTAACGAACGCTGATGCTATTTCACACAAAGTAATTCAAACACAAAATACGTTAAAATATATTAAGCATATTTCACAAAACAATTAAGTGGCCATTCGTTTTTTAATCTGATGTCTCCACGCTCCTGGTTTCAATCGGACCCAGAAAGTTTTTAAATCATTCACCAGAGTGATATGGCAGTTGTGCTAAATTTAAGGCTCGTGAACAAATTGCTTTTTATTGTCATTTTCAAAAGACAGAGTGTGGAACGATATACAAGGAGGACAATAATTACTTCATTCAGGCGTCAGTTCACATATCATCATCTGAAGTATTGAAATTTTTAGGTGGAATTTTGTCACACCAAGAAAATTATATACATACAAACGTATCATTTAAAAGAAATCTGGCAATATCAATAGCGACGCGACCAACGTCGCGATCCCGATTCTGAACCGATCAGTTTGCCTGACTGTCTACATGCACATCTACACATACATGTATATGTTGACCTATAAACCACCAACCTTAAGGTTCATCTTATAAGGTACGCTGTGGATTGAAATGTACATGTAAATATTGTCCGTTGTGTTAGAATCGCCAGCGGGTGGACGGCTGGTAAAAATCTTGTAGACATTAACAGGGTATTGAATAGGCTCATTTACTTTTGCCCAGTTTTCTTTAATCCAAAGGGTGCCAACCACAGCTTGAGTTGCTTTTGCAGACAATGTGGATCAAGACCAGGCTTCTTTTTGGAACAGTGCAGATTCGAAATCGGACTAGAAAGAACGTGCAGTGTGTTATGTGAAAAATTCAGGAAAAATACCCTTGAAAGTGCTGGTTTGTCTTCTTTTCCAGTCCAAAAAATAGAATTAGTTAGCGATGGGGCTAGTAATAAACCTACTTGGACATGCATGATTAAGGCCTTGTCTCGTCTATGTCTGTCTTTCTTGTGACCCATGCAATATGCTTTGATTCATCTGACACTGCTTTCACGTCGTAAAAACAAATATTTCTTTGGTATTCAATCTCTTAAAACCAAATATATCGTATTTGAAAGTCAAAATGCGTTAAAGGTGAGCTCCAAATTTAGTCAATACTTAAATTTTGATATCACCTTATATGGTTGATTACCTAAAAGCTCGGTATTTTGATTGCGTCTTACTTTGCATTTAGTACTTTTGACTTGAACAAAGACATTGAAAGGGATAGCTCCATCGCGTAAGCCTAAAAGTAACCGCAGCTCAGGAAAGTGCCATCTAAACATTTGAGTCATCCGACTTTCTTAAGCAGACATTCAATTTGAAAAGAATGGCAACAACCTTTTAGGATGTGTTTCTCGGATTTATTGTCACCTGACAAGAATTATTGTATTCCATTCACAACTTTAAACTGCAATGACTTTTTAAAAAGATATTTTTGTTTTTACTGTTTCGAAACTAAAATATCGACGTCTTCCTCAGAAACTTGTTAAATTCGTCAGCTCATCACTGCAATCAGTATCTAAAAATAAGGCCAGAATCTGCGGGAAAATCTACTTCAAAGCCCATCCCGTAATTGAAATAGTATAAATATCATCTTTTATCCGCATCGTCTTAGTTTTGACCCAGTTGTCGATTTCCCCAGTTCCCAGACGGGAAATTCGATCTCAAAACAATGCTTTGGCCCCTAGTGTCACATGATATACTTAATTACTACGTCAAACTTAAGTAAATATCAAAATAAGGGTACTAGTCTGATAAAAATAATTTACAATGAGTGCCCCATTCGTTAAATCTTCAAGTTTATGCAGATGATTCTTTGTCTTAAAGTTACATCTATACTCCTTTTAAGCCAGCTTTTAACCCATTTCAACTTTATTTTATCAAACTATGACCATCATTACTATATCTTCATGCCAAATGTTGCCCCTGACGGTTGCTAGGTCGCATTGATAACGACAGGTAGAGAATGCATTTCATTTTCTGGAGGCTATCAGAGAAATCTCTGTTGTGACGTTTTCGGTTTTAAATCGAAGATTTCCGATATATTTACTTTTCTCTTACACCATATACATCGGTGTTTATCCATGTTTACATAGGTTAGTGAATTCGGAATAATTCTGCAGTATATCAAATTTTAATAGCGTTTTTTTTTTTCTCTCTTTCTGTAAAGATGTATCTTTAAGTGTTATCTCTGTCTGACTGAATTAGTATATGGTGCAAGCTAATTTTACCCGGAAAACGCCCAGGTTTCAAACTTTTCCTGTATGATGGCTACTCAATGTACAGAATACCGGGTATATACATGGTGTCAAGGGGAATATATTTTTTATTTTTTGCAGAAAAACCTCTAGAGGTTTGCCGCTTAACCCTTAGATACGCATAAGAACAAATGCGCCACCTTTACTTATTCTTCCAACGCAGTGCGCCAACCTATGTTTTATGTACGGTCTTTTGTTCAAATTGATTTTCTAACCGTATATGACTTCTCAGTTGACGAGGGATGTGGATTCTCAGCAAGAACCTTTCTATTAGCGTTTGCTCTTTACTGTTTTGCTCCTTAATCATACAATATAGATCAATTACGCAAGTACTGAGCGGTGCATTTTATTTCTTTTTCAGAAATTGCTGATATAACCTTGCTAGGGAGGGAGAGCGAGAGAGAGAGATTTGTTATGAGTTCTCTATGTACATGAAGGGAAAGTTACTACATTGGGTGCTTTGTCAGCATCAGATTTTACAAGTGGATATTTGTCAGTCCATAAATCGTTCAAGCTAGATGGGGTTTTGCTGATATGCCCCTTATGGCTAGATCTGCTGGGTTCGAGCCTGTGTTTATGTATTACCATTGGTGTGACTTGCTTACTTTCGTGATCCTATCTATTCTATTACTCACAAAGGTGTAGAGCCTCCTTGTCTCATTATTCAAATAACCAAGCACTATTCTGCTGTCTGTGTGAAAAGTACAATGTTGAACTGTATGTTCAAGTTCTCTTTCAAGTTTTTATAAATCTCAGTACCTAGTACAGCGGAACACAGTTCTAACCGGGGAGTGGTTGCACAGTGTTTTGGCACTACCTTCGACTTGCCAAACAGAAATCCTACCTGAGATTATCTGATGAATGCGCATATATATTGGCCACAGCTGAGATAGCCGTTTCTAAAGCATTACAAGAAATGAGAAGGTCTGTTTTAATAGATAAACCTTTTAGTAGATTCAATAATAACTCATTGCCATAATATACATGTAGATACAACCTAGCCAGCGTGTATCAATTATATGTATGCAAAATAACAAAAATACACATTATATTATTTTTGTAATGACATGATTGCTGCTCGATTTCATGATTTCTTGTTCATATTTCTAAGACAAGTGATTCAATTACTTCTTATGGGTACTTGAGTATGTATTTTGTATACGGTAAATTTTTTCTATGTCTAGTCAATAGGTGCCATGTTTACCTTCACTTCCAAGACTAGCTATTGGCTTTGATTCCACAATGTGGCTGAGTGAATTGGCAGGCTAGATTCTTGGTCAAAGATCCCCCTGTATATCCGCGGACTGACAAAAATCCTTGCCCGTAGCTACATGTAGATAGGAGAATTGGAGAACATTTTCTATGTCTTTTCTCGCAACAAGTCTTCTGGCTTGCTGACAGAAAGTCCCACTATTAGGAGGCTAATGCTAGAATATAGCACAAGACCTATCTTAAACGAATGGTGAAATGTTATATTAAATATCTGCAATAACTTATTTGCGCTGAGGTATATATATGTGTGTGTGTGTGTGTGTTCAGAAACTCAGAATTAGAACTTTGTTTCATCTTCGGATGAAAATTCGTTCAAATCACTATGAATTTGTGAGCCTTGTCGTAAGTCGATGATATTTAAACGACAAGACACATATATGTCTACATTTGAACCTCACTTGCAATAAGATATTTTGGCCAATTGCAGAAGTGATTTGTTTGTTTGTTTGTATAGGAGTTTAACGCCACTTTAACAGCTCAGGTCATATCATGGCGATCAGTGACGCACCCATGTGTTTCCTGGCTTTCTCACACCGGCACTGACACAACTTTCTTTCCAAAGCCATTGACTACTTTTCCCACATGCATCAGAGGTGAGAGGCAAAAAATCGCCGGAAAGAAAGATTGCCCCAACCGGGTATCAAACTTGCAACCATCAGGTCACGAGTCAGATACACTAACCACTAAGCTACCCGGGCGGGCATTGCAGAAGTGAAGGTCTGTTGAAATTCTTTCTGTCTGCAGTTAGAAACATGCATACTACACTGGTCTGACCTATTGGCTTACAAAAACCTTCCTGATTTGATTCAATAACAGTGGATCAAGATTTTAGTCTTTGGCTTAGATACTGTGACCTATCGGTATTAGAAAGTCTGTGATAAAATCAGTTTGTAGCAGTTTGTAGGCTGTTTTATCTTCTTTTATGCTGATGCATGCATGTCGTCAGACAGACACTTTAAATATCATCCCACTGATGCTGAGATACGGTCTTGTAAAAGAAATGTATCTTGAAATGAAAAACACAAGCATATGAATCAAGATTTCTCAAAGTTTTTCTACGGTACAATTAGCGAGTTTGTGTTCTGTACAGTCACATTGATTATTGCTTTGTACGTAATTTTTGAACTGTGGACAATATACATATAGACGAAACCTGATTGGTTTTATACAAGCTACTGATGTTCCAATTGCCAACGATCATATCCGCATAAACCGCCTTTAATCCAAACAAAGAATGATAAAAACACATTTCAATTGTTATCAAGATCACAATTATCACAAAGAAAAAATAGAACTGTGGTGCATTGTCTGACTAAAATGTTTTCTATAAACAGAAACAATGAAAGTGCGCCGAAAGCAGACGCTTTCTCTTTAACCCTTTTGGCTCCATAGGCGGTAAAAAAAAAAAAATGCAGACGGAACGTGCAGTCTGTTGTTTGATCCTTACCATCCGCTTCTTGAATCAAGCCCATAATATAGAAATCATTCGGAGTTTAAGAAGAACGTATGATCAGCCGCTGAAAGAGATCGAGTTAAGATATTTGGCGCAGAAAGAGTAGGTATTTTTTCACATTGACGCGTGAATTCGTGCATCTGCAGTTTTCTTTTCTCTGTCTGATTATAGGTTGACTTCTGACTAGCTGAGGGTAAAAAATAATCTTCTATGGTCACTGTACATTTATAACCTCCTATTTTGATTTATTTTATTTCAGCATTAAGTCGTTAAGTGGAGATTTTTTCTCGAAGTATACATCCTTCCAGGGTAAAAAGCCAGTACCAGGTTAAGGATACAGTATCTTGTCTTTGATATCTAGATGGTAACTAGCTCCTGTTGGTATGAAACTTGGAACCCTAATATTAGTTTATAACACCCATTGGTCATTACAGAGAATCCTGTCTTAAATAGTCTGAAATGTCCCTTTCAACTTATCCACTTTAAAGTACTTTTACTCCGTGTTTAATATCTCGGTCATTATCTGTCACATTCTTTCCACAGCACGGCCTCTTCAATATGTCAAAAACATTTGTCCCAGGTCACTTTCTTTCAAAGTGGGATTCCCTTTTATGTCAGAGTAACACGTTATCTGTCTGTGTGTTTCTGACATCGCAATTTACGAACCTTTTCATGGAAAAAGCATGCAATGCGCTTTTTTTTTTTTCCTAAACCTCAAGCAACGGATCATTTCAGTTCTGAGACTTAGCTTACAGTTTTGATTGTGCAATTTTAAAGGCACAATAACTTACACATATGCCTATTTCATTCTTAGGCCTTTACCAAACCGTCTGTGGTTTTCGACCCCTACAAAGATGACTTTTAAAGACATTGTAGGAAAAGAAAAATGGTAATAAGCATCATTTTCTTCTTGACAATAACATTCTACATAACAGGTCCAAAATTATTTTTGATACATTTGATTAGTTGTCTGGTTATGCGTCTTAACACTGACAAGTTTGGAATATTTTCGTCTGTTTTCCGTATCACACGTGTTGTCTGTGTAGGATTTTGCGTATTACGCATGCTCTCCGTGTAGTTTTTTGCGCATCACGTATGTACTCTGTGTATTTTTTTGCGTATCACGCAAATACTTTGTGTATGTTTTTGCGTACCATTCATGTAATCTGTGTAGGGTTTTGCTTGTCACGTATGTACACTTTGTAGATTTTTGCATATCATGCATGTATTCTGTTTAGATCTTTTCTATATTAACGTTCGGATCTCTTCGTCAAATCCCGAAAAACTGCGATTACGCGACCTGATCGGATAAAAAAGAAATGCGGGTTGAGGTAATATTCCATTTTCCTTCGGTGTTTACCGTAAAAGGATATTGCTTGATTGATTGTATGGTGTTTAATGCCGTTTTCAACATCATTTCAGTTATATCGCGGCGGCCAGTAATCCTATCCATGCTTTCTTGGAGTTTCTTTTACCAGTACTCCGCACAATATTCTTTCCAAGCCACTGGTTGCTTTCCCACATAACCATCGTCGAAACAATGGTCAGCGGTGAGGGAGGAAGAATCCTGTCGCAATGACTATCATCAATCCTCGGAAAGAAATTGACCAAGCCGGGGATCGAACAAGCGACCTGCTGTTCTCAAGTCCTGTACGCTACCGACTGAGCTACGGGGCTTGGCGTTAAAGGATTATAATATTATATCAAGTCGAGCTTTTGTGATCTTTCAATGTCCGGCGTCCGCCGCTCGTCATCATTTTTTACATATCGTCCCTCAAGAGGCCACATTTTCAGCCCAGTGCTCAATGAAACTTATCAAAATGTTTGTATTGACATCATCTCGGAGGATTTCGAACATGAGCTTCCTCTGGTCAGACTGTAGGTCACGGAGTCGAATCTTCCAAAAGATATGTGAACAATCAAATTTTCCGTTTGTTACGGCAAACATCTATAGAATTGTAAATTGTTTTCGTTTTTTCTTGGTCACTTACTAAACTTTGTACGCCATGTTCGCAATTTTTTGAGAATTGCTTTGGTCTGAAAATTTGTCAATCAGAAACTTCAGGCATATTTCACAAAACATTAACTGAACAAATTATAAACTGGTAATTTTAAGCCTTGTGAAATGCAGTTTCAGTCACTGTAAATCTATTCACTTCTGGAATGTAACATGGAGAAGTTAATTTTTGTATTACGTCATCTCAAGCGAGATAATTTAATGCATTTAATGCATTTTGTTTGCTGTCTATCTTTATCCTGCAGAGTTCAACTGGTGTATGTCTTAAAATATCAAACCGATATAATAAGTCTTTGTGGTTCAGGCTATCGTCAATTTAACCCTTTCAGCGCCACAGGCGAAAACGTGGTCTTTTGCGGACGGCATAGATCAAGATCAGACTGCACAGAACGTGCAGTCTGATCTTTGATCTATGCCGTCCGATTGTGTTTTCAAGCCTATGAAGTAAAGATCTTTCTCAGTTTCAACGGATGGCATTTTAAGCCATTGGAAGATAACAGGTTTATATATTTGGCGCCGAAAGAGTTAATACCCTTTTCATTTGACATTTCATTTGAGGTTTTCTGAACTGTATCTGTGCCCGTTATAAGAAGGCGAAACAAAACCAGCTCCCTAGCTCTGTGCCTTGGGAGAAAGTCAGAAATGCACTCCGAGTGTTGCAAAAGTTGATTAACCTTTATCCTGCCAAGTAAGTAAAACGAAACTTCCAAGGCGACTGTAAAATCCCAAATGTAGCTATTTCAAAGGGTTTTTTTAGGGAAAGATATCTCCTAATAGGAAAGTGTAGATCCAAGATCAAACTGCACGTTCTGTGCAGTCTGTTCTTGATCTACAATGTCCGGAAATGGTCCTAGAGTAGCGCTTAGCAGCCTGAGTGTTAAGGTTCTCTTTCGGTAAGCTTTGATACAGCTATGATGGTTTGTTTAAGTAAAATTTACTGGAAGAGAATATACAGAAGCTAAAGGCAAAAAATAATTAAACCCCTTCATATACTTTCTTTACCTAAAAAGAAAACAATTTATTTTAGTGCCTTGCGTTTGACTCGTGATTATCCCCTCACCTAAGATTCATTTGCAACGTCAGGTAAAGATTTATAAAAGTTATCTAAAATATACGATAACATGAATCCGCAAAACAGTTATTTAGAAATAATCCAAAGGATCAAATGCGGGTACGTACATGTAGTATCAGCATGTTGATGACATGGGATCTAACAATAGAAATACGTGCATTGATCGGTAAGAAAACCTGAGTGAAATTCGATACAATACCACCAGAATATTGGCCATTTACGTGTTGTACCCGGGCATACATTCATACTTCTTGGCTTACATGTACCTGAGCAAGGTTAGCTTTTGTAATTGTGCTGTGTCCGTTGTCCGCCGTGCATCGTCCGTCTTTTAACCTGTGCACGCGGTAGGGGCCCAATGTTCCCAAGTCATGTGATTTCCTTTTTTTTTTTAACTTAACACAGGAAAAGAAGTGATCACATGATTTAATTCGCCTATGGAAAATAAAGAAATTGTAAATAATAAGATGGAATTCGCCATCTTCGCTGACAACATGGTACAGTTTAAAATCAATTGGAAGGGACTACTATATTCACAAAATTTTCTAGGCACGTTAGATTCTGCCTGATCTTTAACTAGTTTGTCTGAGTGGAGAGTATTTGTCCTTCAGCACAACTAGGGTAGTTTTTCTTTTTTATCCTGTTGCTCCCCACAGACGACTCAGTTTCATACGTCTGGTCACTGACCACTGTCGAGAGCTTTCTGGAGGAGGGGAAGCTGCCTTTTACAAGTAGCTTCTCCTTCTACTGTCTATCAAATTGCACCTACGTGGTGAGTTATGCAAAGCATGCCGTCATATAATCATGGATCCATCAAGTTCATTTTGTCTAACAACCACCTAAATCGTAGGGTAGACTGGTCATTTGACATTTACCAGTAGCAAAAAATTTCGTGGACTGTGCAGGCTGAAATGGATCGATACTTTTTGTTTCAAACCCCCCTTTCACAGAGCATGACTTGAATATTTTCTGTCTCTTTTAGGGCTCTGTTCAGAACATCAAGCTCACATGAAAACGGCAGATTTGGGGTAGACTCATATCAAATTGCCATTGAAAGCAAATACGGTTAAGCACATTTATGTGATAAGGGTTATTCAAAACGTGGCTTCCGAACTTAAAACTGAATTTTTCAGGGTTTGTTCATGATTTAAAATAAGTAAGTGTACATTGAAACTTCATAGACTTGATTATTACTGTGCTAAGATTAAATCGCCGTTTTAAAACAAGAAATCCTGGTCAAACTGAACGCTAGGGATAACTTTTGTAAGACAACACATTTAGCGTTTGCCGTAACAATTTCTTTTTTCTCTCCGTTTATCTCATTTGGGAATTCATCCAAGAGAAAAATATTTTCTCAATTACGGAGGCACATACTATCTTAGAAGTATTGCTAAAGTGCATTTTGTCAGAAATTTCCAGGGACTTTCTGTCCACATGAAATACCGTTAGACCAAACGATCAACTCAAGTCGTAGAAATAGACCCATTGATCATATAAATGTGACAAATCTTTGACTATATCTGCTCTTCCGAGGTTAATCTTATCTAGATTACCTTATCGTAATGTAATGTGTAGGTCTATCCGGTGGAAGAAGAATGCCATTTTTTATTAGTAAGTCCAATATATGAAGAATTCCGTAAACTATACTTTCAAAACGGATGGAATAATGAATATCCAGGCAAAAGATATTTTACGAGATTATGCAAGGCAACAGACCCTTACATGTAAAATCACTTTTAAAGTATCTCACTTCAAATCTTTTAAACTTCGAATCTTTATCAATTATATGCATGATATGCATATTAATTAAATGTTTGGATAGAAGCAGTTTTCTTTTATACTTTTCAGTAGTTTATAGAAGTCTAACGGTATATTATATCCTTATAATTCACCAGTAAATGTTATAATTCACCGTTAAATGTTATAATTCACCGGTGAATGTTGTAACTTTTATTTTTGACATGCAACGGATATTTGTAGAACGTGAATGAATTTTCAACAGGTAAACATCCCGTTTTATGACGTAGTCAACATTGTACGACGTCATTATTACAGCTAGCCCATATCCGACTATCTAGAATGAATAGATCTATTTCGCTTGAAAAACGGACATATTTTTTCACGATGAAGACGTGAAATTAGACGTGAAAAGAAAGGTCAGAGTAAAGAGCATAAAAGAAATAGCAAAATTGTCTGTTTCAGTGCATGATCCAAATTTCTTTCATCTCGTGAAAAGCGAATGCCATATTTTCACTCGTGGCTTCGCCACTCGTGAAAATATAGCCTAGGCTTTTCATTCGATGAAAGAAATTTGGATCATACACCGAAAAAGACAATTATCCTCTATATCTTTATTTCACTTGTAAACTTATTTACATATATCTTGACATCACTCATGTGTGTTACTATTATCTATGTATATTTTCATTCGCCTTTCAGCGCGTTTAGTATTTGGCTGTATTTGTTTTTACGTTGAAGAGGACAACGGCAGTAGAAATATAACTTTAATCGACAGAAGAAAAAGGCATCTATTTGTACACAAGAATATAATGTTCTCGAAATCGCTTCACAAGACTTAAAATATGCTTGACTACAAGTACTGTTTTGTAACTCAACAGGCATTTTCTGAATATTAATTTTTGAAGACTTGCCGATAGAAAAAAAAAATCAAAATGATTGGCTTTTTTTCTTATTATTTTTATCATGAATTGACCTACATTGAGCTTGAGATGCGCTGAATGCAACGTTTGGCATTATAGCTGGATCTTTACGAACAGTTCTCAACACATGCATAAATTGGACTAGCGGACAAGAATTTAATGTCTAGATGAACTGTCCTTATTTAAAATCTCCATTAATCTTTTTTACAAGACAACAACATTTTAGACTTGTCCAAATTGAGAGCATTTTCAGAAGACTAAGTATCTGTGACTCTAAAATTGAAATTTGTTTCTTGAAAGGTAGAAAACATTGTGGAAAGGAAGAAAAATGCTGGTTACCAGCATTTTCTCCTTTTTTCACATTGTTTTGAGGGCCGTAAAAACTCGGGATTATTTTCTTTATGGTTTACCATCTCTCAAATACGTGCATTAAATAAGGTCGCAAGAATCTATCCAGTGCGACTTCTAACGATCAATGTATTCCGCTTTGTTGCGTCGCCTGCTTTCATCGTTCTAGCATATAATAGATGCATTGATACAATTAACTTTAAACGATCAATATGTATAGAATCAATCGCTTATGTCTGTGAAGAATGCAGTTCTATAATTAATTGTTTCACTGTAAATCGGTGCATTCTAGAGGTCTTCAATACAACATCTCGTTTCGATTATCTCACTGTTGATGACAAAAAACGCAGATTTGTTGGAATGTTTGTTTATGTCGGCAACGTTTGCAGTACGTGTGAGCCATGTTCTGTGAATATCGTGCTTAATGCATCTGCAAAAATTATCGACCCAAGTCAGTCTGCGCAGTCCGCACAGGCTAACCTGAGTCGATTTTTTTCCCTATCGGTCAATTTTCAGCATGTCAAAGGACCAGTCTTCATGATTCAGTCGGTTGTTACACAAAACGGATTTTTGGATCCATAATGAAATGATGAGTTGCTTGGTATATTGCATCATGTGGATACATTACTTTAAGCCCCCTTTTGCCAGAGCATGGCTCATGTATAAGTAATAGGTATTATGTTTGCACAATTTATCAACTGAAAAATCTCCCACTTTATGTTGGTGTATATAAAGTCATTCTGTAACATTAATGCCTAATGACGTTTGATGGTAGGACTCCAATCATGTTACAATGTAAAATAATTTCTAGAAGCACAGAAAATTCTATCTAAATTTCCAAATGAGCGATGCCTGTTATTGCTATCTCACTTTTGTAACATGTCACATAATCATAACTGCTACGGTGCAGATCATTCTTGGTGTTTCCTAGTTTTTAGCTCTACTGGCTGTAAGCCAGCAGAGCTTGTGTCATGGCGTGGATTCCGTCGTCCATCCGTCTGTCCGTCCGTCCGTCCTTCTTGTTAAGTCTGCATTTATGGTCGGATTTTCATGAAACTTGCTTAGTTTGTTTATCTCATCAATGGCTTGAACCCTATTGATTTTGAAAAAAAATCTGAAAAACAGTGTGGGAAAAGTAGCCATTTAAAGTTCAAAATTTCAATTTCATGTTTACGCGATAAAGTCTGCTTTTGTGATTGGATTTTCGTGAAACTTGCACAGTTTCTCTTATCAAAAGCTTGAATCCTATTGATTTTGAAAAAAATCTGAAAAACAGTGTGGGAAAAGTAGCCATTTAAATTTCAAAATTTCAACATCTTGTTTACGCGATAAAGTCTGCATTTGTGATCGGATTTTCGTGAAACTTGCACAGTTTGTTTATCCATCAAAAGCTTGAATCCTACTGATTTTGAAAAAAAATCTGACAAACAGTGTGGGAAAAGTAGCCATTTAAATTTCAAGATTTTAATGTCTTGTTTACGCGATAAATGCTGCATTTGTGCTTGGATTTTTGTGAAACTTGCACAGTTTGTTTATCTCATCAATAGCTTGAAACCTATTGATTTTGATCAAAATCTGAAAAACAGTGTGGGAAAAGTAGCCATTTAAAGTTCAAAATTTCAATTTCTTGTTTACGTGATAAAGTCAGCATTTGTGATTGGATTTTCGTGAAACTTGCGCAGTTTGTTTATGTTATCAATAGCTTGAAACCTATTGATTTTGAAAAACATCTGACAATTAGTGTGGGAAAAGTAGCCATTTAAATTTCAAAATTTCAATTTCTTGTTTACACGATAAAGTCTGCTTTTGTTGTCAGATATTCATGAGACTTGCACAGTTTGTTTATCTCATCAATAGCTTGTATCCTATTGATTTCGAAAAAAGAAAAAAAAAAAAATGAAAAACAATGTGGGAAAAGTAGCCATTTTAATATTTCAATTTCTTGTTTACGTGATAAAGTCAGCATTTGTGGTTGGATTTTCGTGAAACTTGCACAGTTTGTTTATCTTATCAATAGTTTAAATCCTATTGATTTTGAAAAAATTCTGACAATCAGTGTGGGAAAAGTAGCCATTTAAATTTCAAAATTTCAATTTCTTGTTTACACGATAAAGTCTGCTTTTGTGGTTGGATTTTCGTGAAACTTGCACAGTTTGTTTATCTTATCAATAGTTTGAATCCTATTGATTTCGAAAAAAATCTGACAATCATTGTGGGAAAAGTAGCCATTTAAATTTCAAAATTTCAATTTCTTGTTTACACGATAAAGTCTGCTTTTGTAGTCAGATATTTGTGAAACTTGCCCAGTTTGTTTATCTCATCAATAGCTTGAATCCTATCGATTTTGAAAAAAAATCTGAAAAACGCTGTGAGAAAAGTAGCCATTTAAAGTTTGAAAATTCAATTTCTTGTTTACGTGATAAAAAGTCTGCATTTGTGGTATGATTTTCGTGAAACTTGCACAGTTTCTTTATCTTAGTGATAGCTTGTACCCTTATGATTTTGAAATAAATCTGACCAACAGTTTGGGAAAAGTAGCTATTTAAAGACCAAAATTTCCTTTTCTTGTTTACAATAAAGTCTGTATTTGTGGTCCGATTTTCATGAAACTTGGCAGTTGCTTTGTATCCTCAACAGCTTGAATCCTATTGATTTTGAAAAAAGTTTGACAATTAGTATGGGGAAAAGTAGCCGTTTAAATCTGAAAATTTACAATTTTAGTTTACGCGATAATGTTGGCATTTGTTGTTGAATTTTCATGAAACTTCCACAGTTGCTTTATATTATCAATAGCTTGAACCCTATGGATTTAAAAAAACAAAACAAAACATTTGAAAATCAGTATGGGAAAAGGTGCCATTTAAAGTTGATTTTTTTTTTTTTTTTTTTTTAATTTCTTGTTTATGCAATTAAGTCACATTTTTGATGCATTCTTTTGAAACTTTTGAAGATTATTTGTATAATCAAGGGATTGAACTCTATTAAGAATGAAGAAAATCTAGCAATCGGTTTAGGAAAAGCAGCCATTTGATGACTTAGTGTTGTTTCCTCAACAAAGAAGTCCACATTATTGGTCACATTCTTTGAAACTTGCAGGGATTGTTTAGAACAGTGAGTACTGAAACTGTATCAAATTTAAAGCAGTGAGTACTGAAACCGTATCAAAGTTGACTGGATTCCAAACAATTGATTTTGAGAAATTGTATGTCAGGTTTTTTTTTTTTTTTCACTATTAATTTTGTTCAATTCACCATGCCTACTTTTGCTATCTTAGTGGGTTCAAGCCCAATTGCAACAACCCTTTCCCCCATTTTTCTGTGTGTTTGCTTTTTTTCCTTTTTTGCATCATGAATTTATAGTGTATGCTATAAACAGCACAATCATGCCAGTGGAGCGATTCAGGCCCTCAAGGGCCTCTAGTTCGTCTATAAAAGTAGTCCCTTTAATCAGTGTTACACAAAACATACTGTGAGAAACCGCCCATCATGATTATCAAAAATTTGATGATCATGATGATGATGATGATGATAATAATGATGTTTATCATACCCCCACTACGAAGTAGAGGGTGGTATACTGGTTTCACCATGTCTGTCTGTCTGTCCGTCCGTCCGTCAATACGTCCGTCTTGTTTTAAGTCAAAAGCTGTTTGACCTAGGTCCCTGAAACTTTATACAAGAGTTCCTCATGATCCAAGGCGGTGCCCTATTATTTTTGGGTCGCATGGGTCAAAGGTCAAGGTCACAGGTGAGCTTTGCTTTCTCTGGTTGTGCTGCTTCAGTGACAAGGTATCGTTGGGGGATGTCTGTTTTACGACAGTTCTAGTTATTATTGTTATCATTTCTTATTCCTTTGTTATTTCTTCTGGTGCTTTGGATGAAAATTGAAATCAAGCAATGCCGTATCAAAGTAAAGTGTACCAATATTCTTCCCTGCTCTGTGCCAATGACATCCGTCAGCTAATTTCATGCTCGACGTTTTGCTGGTATCATTCACTCTGAACTTTTAATTGCATCTAAGTTGACAGAAAAAGTGAAAGTCGTGACAGAATCTCGACGCCAGTTTGTCATTACAAGGGATGTAATTGCATCTTGTATTATCGCCGTATAATTTCCTTAAACACTTTACCAAGCGGCAAAATCTTAGACTTCGTCCAAATTAAAAGCATCTGAAGACTATAAAATAAATTTGGTTTTAAAAAAAACTAATATTTGTTTTGGGAAGGTTTAGAAAACATTATGGGGAAAAGATAAAATGCTGGTTAAAAGCATTTTCTCCTGTACCACAATATTTTCAAAGGCTTCTTTCACAGGGCCGGCAAAACTTGTGATTTTGTGCTAAAGGATTAACCCTTTCCCAAACAAGCCCTGGTTTTCACGTGTCTGCAGTACAAGTCTTCTGTAAACACTGTGGGAAAAGGAGAAATTCCTCGTAACGAGCAATTTCTCCTTTTCCCACAGTGTTTTCAACCCTTTTTGAAACCTTTCTGCCATTTTCATCAAATTTAAATTTGTCGTCTGCAAACTCTTTCAATTTGGACCAGTCCAAAATTTGTCGTTTGGGAAAGGGTTAAGCTTCGTTTTTTACCCTTGACAGTTAAGATGCGTACTTTTTTTTTTTACGATGGGTCCATTAGTTTTCAAACATCACACAAAATAAATGACTATTTTCATTGAGCCTAGTATAATAAAACCGAGGAGGCATATCAACATGCAAACTGCTGCTTGAGCTGCGGCAAAGGCCATTTGAGAAAAATGCTAAACAACTTGCCTTTATTTTTACCCTCATAAAGTCTACTTCCTAAGAAGTTTTAAAAGTAATGTTTCAATGTGATTATATACACTCTACCAACATAACAGAAGAAAAGATATTAAATATTATGCACAATCTTGTTCAAGCGGATTCATTTGTTTGTGTGGTGTTTAATGCCGTTTTCAACATTATTTCAGTTATACCGGGGCGGACAGTGCACCTATCCATGCCTTCCTGGAGTTTCTGATACCAGTACTTCGCACAATATTCTTTCAAAGCCACTGGCTGTTTTCTCAGATAACCATCGTCGAAAAAATGCTCAGAAGTGAAAGAGGAATGAATCCTGTCGGAATGACTATCATCAACCTGCGGAAAGAAATTGGCCGAGCTGGGGATTCGAGCCAGCGATCCCTTTGTCTCAAGTCATGTATACGCTACCGACTGCGCTACCGGGTCTCGGCCTGTTCTACAGGAAAAGAATATACAATCTTTCTAGTTATATTTTTACTGCAATTCATCTTTGTAGTCCTAAAGGAGTGGGGCTTAATGAGGAGTTGATTACATGCTCAACAGGACAAAAAAATGATATTCGATGATTTATTATTTTAAAGGCAGGAGAAAAATGCTTTACTTGATTCTAGTGGATGCCCGTCTTCCGTGAAGGCCTAACTCTTTACCACACAATCCCGACTTTTAACAATCCTGAAAAAGAAAGTGTTTAAAAATACTGTGGGAAAAGGAGAAAATGCTGGTAACCAGCATTTTCTCCTTTTCCCATAATGTTTTCGACCCGGTTCAACACAAATTCATTTTTTGAGTCACATTCATTTTGTTGTCTGCAAATGCTTTCAATTTGAACAAGTCTAAAATTTTGTCGTTTGGTAAAGAGTTAACCCATAATTTCCAGTAACAAATTGGCACCAGTCGACTTTTGAAAATGCTTTGTGACTGGAATAGAAAACTCGAGTTAACCCTTTATCAACAATTTCGAGTTTAGACAATCCTAAAGAAGAGGGGCTTTTGCAAATATTTAGGAAAAAATGAGAAAATACTGGTCACCACGAGCATTTTCTGCTTTTCCCACAGTCTTTTTCATCTTTCTCAAAGACAAGTTCCATAATTTGAGCTACATTACATTTTCACCTACAAATGCTTTCAAATTGGAGTCGTCTGCAATTCTGTCCACTGGTAAATGGGAAAAGTTTAATACATAAACGCATGCATACACACGATAGATGAAACACATTTCATTTAACCCTTTACTACACAATCCCGAGCTTGTTCTGAAAACGTAGTGGGAAAAGTGGAAAATACTGGTAACCAGCATTTTCTCACAATGTTTTCTATATATTTGAGAAGAATGTTTTCATTTGAATTACAGCAATATGTCATGTGGAAATGCTTTAGTTCAGGCAAGTCTGACATTTTTATGTTATGGTGGACCGACTAGTTTTCGAGGGATCTTATTAACAATTTTAGTTTATGCATATTCAGATAAGGTACTGTTTAAAAAAAAAAAAATCTTATAACCAAAAGGGTTAATTTTAAATACGTCTTTAACCATAAAAACTGTGCTTGATTCATGCATATCCAACAGTAGTAACGACATATTTTTCCCTTCAGACTTGTGCCGGAAACTGTATGAGCGGATGGTAAATCCCGACCTCATTTCTGGGCGTTCAATATCTCTACAACCGTTCATGGATAAAGAAGTAAAAAAAAAACAGCATGTACATGTACACCAATACTCAACTAAAATGAATACTGTTACTAAAAGGGGACTATCTTGAACTATATAAATGAACAGTTCCGAAGTAAATTCTCTTCAGGCTTTGAAGCGCTATGAAAAGAACAGATGAGTGTCATGGCGACTAATGGCGCTCTCGTGGCAGCAGCACCACAATACCAGAGAAGGAAAAGTAAAGGCATTTCGGTCCCTTCTGTCAGTTTGTGTACACCTTTGAGGACAGATATTGGAAATGTTTTAGACACCGTTTTATTATAAGTCATCTGAAAATATTGAGTGTCATATCAAAAGGGTTTACACTCAGCAGTAGCGAATGTTCTGGATAAAGTGAGCCCTCAAAGTGACCGACCGAAATAGGTCACACAAGTCTTTGATTCAATAATAGATCGGAATCTTGTCACATTACTCCAGTATGATCACATGACTTTTAAGCATCAACACTGACTATGTCACGTGTTCGGAACCCTTCAGGATTAAAATGAAATGTAAAAAGGAGAACTCAAGTTGGAACATATGGGGTTGATAGGAAATTTGTCAGTGTAAACGATTTTTCCTGTAGAAACATACATACTTTTTGTTTTTCTCGCATTTCGTAAATAAATAGCACTGAACACCGTTGTTTACATTCATGTTAGCGTTTTACACAATACGGCGACGTCATTCATTTCTTAGTTTGCGAGAAAATCTCGGACTTCATTTCGGGTTAGAAAGCAGGTACCCCTCGTAAATCGGTCAGTCGACGGTAACTCCATGCCAAACGACAAAAGTTTAGACTCAACCAAATTCTAAAGCATATGCAGACGATAGATTTGAAAATGAATCAAGTATATGGACTTGTCCTTGAAAGGGTCGAACACATTGGGGAAAGGAAGAAAATGCATTCTCTCCTTCTCCCACAATGCTTCCAAAAGCATTCTTTCTCAGGCTTGTTAAAAACCGAAATTGTTTGGTAAAACATAGTTGCAAGACGAAAAGTAATCACTTTCAGGAAGCAATGAAGTTATTTACGAGCATAATTATGACCTACTGGCATACAAAACATTTCCTAGTTCAATTACATAACAACGCATTGAGGGCGTAAGCCATAGCTTAAGTTAAGAAACTTACAGGTGTCAAAATGTCTATCTTTCTGTCTTGGAATGGGATTTAAGCTGTTTTTTAATTATTTATAGCTCTGTCCCAGACAATTGTGCATCTCGTTGTTACCGATACGTCTACGGTCTGTGATGAGATGTTAACTGTACCAGACGGCAAGAATCTAGGACTTGTAAAAACTGAAACATATGCAGTTAAATAATTAAACCTGGCTCGAATGATGGGATTTCCCTTGTAAATCTTTATTAAATGACAAAATTTTAGACTTGTCCAAAATGACAGTATTTGCAGAAAACAAATCAAATGAGGCTTTTAAAGTGATTGGATTTGTCTTTGAATATACGATTAAAAACATTGTTGGAAAAAAAAGAAATGCATGTTACCAGCATTTTCTCCTTTTCCTACTTTGTTTTCATAGGAGTTTGTTCTAAGGGTCGTTAAAATAGGAGCTTGTGAGTTAAATGGTTAAACGATAGAAAACATTTTGTCTTACAAACGACTGACTCGTGAGGTAGAATGGTCCTTTGATATGTAGAAAATTGACCAATTGCAAAACGTATCGACCAAGGACAGCCTGCGCGGACTGCACAGGCTGACATGGGTCGACACTTTTTGCAGATGCATTAAGCCTCCTTTTCACAGAGCATGGCTCGACTCTTTTTGTGCTTCAATGGATTGTAATTTCAGCCGTCGAAAGAGTTCGAGTCAATTTACTGCTTATGTAGTTAACAACAGATTGACACCCATATTGCCATGATTCAATCGACTAAAAGATGATTTCTTTGAACTTAACTCTAAATCGGCGATTCATTAAAGTGTCACAGAATTAACTACATGTATCTGATTAACCATTATTATTACATTACGTTCTAAGGATGAATTTTCAATCTTAACAAAGACCACCTTTCGAAAACAATAAGAAATCAGGAGATACCTGTATTGTTCTCTACAACGTCTTCATGTGTATCCATACTAAACCTCATTCCATGTTTACTGTCAGTATTTTGCAAAAACGTGTTCAATGCCATCTCCTGCAAAATCAGTTTCAGGTGGATATAAGCTAACAGATACATGTCGAGAGATAGAGAACGAGTAGGCGTTACAATCAAGATCGATACATGAAACATCTTAGATTTTGACACGGCACCTTGTCAACGCTGAGGTCAAACGTTTTTGCTCAATAGATTATTTTTGGCTCATGATAATCCCTTCCGGTCTTACCTGTCAGATGCATTCAACATTTCGACCCATACAACAGTGACTTCAAAAACAGTTGATCTCCGCTAGATACAGCAACTTCTAACGACAGTTTTCCAAAAGGCAACAAAGCACTAGTGAATTTGACTGATCACAAATACAAGTTTGATAACAGCAAACATTTGAGCTACGCACTGGCAAAAGGGATTTGATGCATCTCCGTGGTGCATGATACCAATCAAATCACCATACAATAATGTATCCACAAAATCTATTTTGTCAAACAACGGACTGCATCACGAGGAAGCATTCTTAGTCTTATTTTTCAGAATTTTCTAAATTTGAAAGTAACACAACTCTTGATTGGCTATACCAAATGGTTTAGCTAAGTTGTTTTACTTTCAGATTTAGAAAACTCTGGAAAATAAGACTAGGTATGTTCTTAAGAATGTTTTGTGAATACGGACCCAATTGGCATAACACAAAGAATATTCTTAAGAATGGTTGGTAACTACCGGCCCTTATCCGTGCGCTGAATTTGCTGGTAAGTCAGGTTTCCCGTCGATGAACAGCCTTTGTTTCGATATCGACATAGCTATGGAATTAAAGAAGAATTCGTTAGACGTAGAGAGAAGAGAAACTTATTGGAATGGATAACTATCGTATTGCTGATTTCTACTGATTCAGAACTTTTAAGTGTTCAATTTTTTATTTCTTTCATTTTTTAGCCTTTTGGCATACGATTTTTTCCTTTCTTGTTTTGGCAAACTCTTTTTTTTTTTTTTTTTTCTTTTCCTCTTTGTAGTATTCGTGTGCTTGTGCCTTGCAAATGTTGTAAGAATACTGCACTCAAAAAATGTACAACTAATTTCTGAGGCGGGGGAGTAATTCAGTGTTATCAATTTGAAAACTCTATTTAATGAAGAGAACACACACACACACACACACACACACAATCCCCTGTAGACATGTAGACAATATATGAGTCAACGGTTGAGGGCCTTTAAATTTTAAAAATGAATTACGAAATCCGTATCACCATTTACAGATACTTAATTACCGGTTTGGTTTGTACGGTCTTGGCTGCACAAATGATTTTTCCGTAAATGGATAAAAGCCGGGCAAAGTAAATACAACTTACGACCAGGTTATTTAGACCCTGCTAATGAGTCAAAATATCTTATTTAAGAAGGTTTCAAGAAAGAATCACTATAATACAGGAGCTGCCATGGGTTCCTCGCCAACTCGCGTCAGAGTACCGCCATGTACCCAAAGGTGGCGCCAAGTCCCCTCGCCTTTTGCCGTCCCGATTCTAAAAATGTAGATACACCTTGAAATACATGTTGTTACAGAGGTTACCTTACAGCCAAAGGTTAATTAGGGAAATCTGATTTATTTGATGCAGCGATATAATCACAAAGTCGCTTCATTACGTGTAAACCCATCGGTGTACCGTATACATAAATGTCAATTAGGAACATTCGTGACTTCTTCGCGTGCTGCTGGGAATATACTCTCAGTGCAGATCTATTTTTCTGGTGTAATACCTACTCCCAAGAAGTCGTAAAAAAAAATTTGAAACAAGATGCCTTTTAAACGTAGAGAAATATTTTATGCTGAAATGAGAACCAGCTTTAAAAAAAGTATAGAAAATAAAACTATTTTAGATTCACATTTGCACAGTGACCGAGATACGAGGAGTGTTCAAATATGAATGCATCTAAGCACCTAAAATTTGATTCTTCATAGGTTTCAATGAAATTTTAATTTTATCCCCTCAGAGTATTCACCTCCATCAGATATATAAAGTTTCAGTCTCTGGATCCAATCTTTGGAGGCATTTTCATGGTCTTTGTTTAGGTATACCATGGAGACACTGGAACTCATTTTCTGTGTAAACCATCAGCTTCATTCAGTGTCTTTTGTACTAAGTGTAAGGCTTTCGGAAGCAGGAAAAAGTCGTTGTGCTCCACCCACCCTCCGTATTCACCTGACCTTGCCTCTTGTGACTTCTTTTTGTTTCCAAAGCTAAAAAAATACTTTTCAGGTCGAAAATTTGTTCAGCACGAACACCTTGGTTCTGCAATATTCCAGTATTTTCATAGCATACCTAAAAAGACAATGAAAATGCCTTCAAAGATTGGATCCGGAAACTGAAACTTTTTATATCTATTTCAGGTGAATACTTTGAGGGAACAAAATAAACTTTCAGTGAAACCTATGAAGAATCGTTTTAGGTGCTTAGATGCATTCATATTTGAACACCCCTAGTAGAATTTCGCCCTTGCTAGAATTCATTAAATCTTTTTTCAAACATATCAAGTGCTTATTGCGACATTTATTTCAAAACATGAAAAGCTCACATCATTTCAGTTATGTTGCTCCACTTTTTTTTTTTTTTTTTTAATTTACAAAACACCAAAGACACATGTGTAATGTGAAACTTTTACAGGTCCGTGAACATCGTCAATGTCCTGCTGTTCTTGATCTTCTTAGAGATAAGGAAAAAAACAAAACGCATCTATCGGAAATGACTTAGGTAATTATAGTCTTAGCTAAAAAAAAAAAGTAGGTCGAATAACCATGTCTGACAACCGGTGATAGAAATGTAGTGGAGTCATTTACGGCTAAAAAAGTACATAGGCCAGCACGTAATTATTTCTCGATTCGACCCCTCTTAACACACCCAATCCGTCAACCAAGCTCACAATTAGTGCAATGATGAACAATTGGTGGGGCACGACGTAATGAATTTGATTTCCATTCGACTTTATTGTCAGTCAGTCAGTCTCGAGTTCCCCTTTTAAGGCCATTCACTCTTCCCTAGACAGACTGATTTGCAGTTTTAAACAAATTGGAGATATCATTTATTCACATGAACGCATCTTTCTTTTTTTATGACATTTAAGTGCTGTATTTAAACACCAGTATAAAATGTTACGATGAAATGAATATATACCGTTCAGTAAATTGATTATCAATGATACATACACTCTCTATTTCTCTCCTAACATCATGATACCTGGTATATGACTATCTTGAGACAACGTTTCTAAGAGCTATTTGAAAGACCTCTCTGACAGACAGAATTATATCATTTTTCAAATGAAATAGGAAATTGAGGCAAACTATTTAAAACCATGCTGAGTAATTCCCTCTTCCGTGCAGGGTTGCAAAAACTGTGTGTAACAGGTACATCAGGGTACGTGTTTATCTGGAAATGTGATTAAAGGCCCAATAGTGGCCAAAAGATCAATGCAGGTGTTAAAATGCATTTAAACTTAAATCATATAATTTAAAAGTATGGAAAATACTGTGAAGATGACAATCTGTTATTGTGTGATCAGTCCATGTGTTAGTCGGTGGCAGAAAACAAATTTCAAAATCAGGCAAAAAATAAACAAAATATAGTGTAAACTGGCAACTTTTAACCCGCTTTCTCTAGTTCTGGCAGCTATTGTTACTTTACATCTTTCACACACAGATATCGTGGAACTGTTCGAACATATACTGTCAAATTCGGTTAATGTCACTGAGCAACAGTCTTGTTGTTGGTAATTCAAGTTTCAAAATATTAGCACCGAAAAGTTTGCCTCGGAGACAGCATAGAATTGAAACATTTATGACCTAGCTACATTGATTGACAAATAGCACGTTTCAGAATTTATGAATTGGCTTTGGCAAACTGACAATCTGGTATGAATTATTATCACAAAACGGTCATTTTTATTTGACGTCTAGCCCAAATGTTTAATTGCAGGAAGTCATCTGATATCCTCATCTAGAGCAAGTCTTGGAAACATGTTTATTCCTGATACACTTTTCCTGCACAAGATTTTACGATGATACTTGTAAATAAGCTGCGCTCTGGCAAATGAGGATTTAATTCTTCTCCGTGATGCATTACACCAAGCAAGTCATCACATGATTAAGCATTCACAGAGAACGACTCAAATATTTATGATCGTCATGAATTAAAGTTTAGGACGTGTGAAAACTAATGGAGACAATGCCAAAATGTTTCCAAATCTGGTCAGCTGCGAGACGTAGATAGTCGTTCGCAAGAGGAGGAGTGGGTAGTGTGTGTTAAATTACATACACATTGCGACCGCACTAGTATACGAATTCCCAGGAATAAGACACGTAAAAAAGGGTACAAGCAGAACAATAACACGAACACCAAAAACTATTGAACCAACCATAAACTTGACAGATAGGTTGACCATTTTACTCACACATAGTTGTTTTCTAAGCCCCTTTCATTTCTTGACAAATGTAAACAATCTCGAATAAATTGTTGAACTATGTAAGCAATAAAACTCCCACACTCATTACTGCAGGGTCCATATTCACCGATCATTCTTAAAAACTTTTTTTTTTTTTGTCTCATTCTCCAGAATTTTTTTTTTTTTTTTTAAATTGAACGCAACACAACTTCTGATTGGCTGAACCACTTGGTTGATCAATCAGAAGTTGCGTTACTTTCAAATTTAGAAATTCTTGGTGCACAACCCAAAGCGCTTGAGTGGTATAGCAAAACTTGTAATCGACAATTCCCCGGCGGTACGTAAGAGTGTTGGTTCGATTCCCATGGCTGGCCTACAAAAAAAATCTTTTAGGTGGGACGTTAGATCTAGGTCCCATGGGACTGTGCTATATTTGTACACTGGGCACGTTGAAGAACCAGGCTTATTGTAGGATGGGTTTCGCCCTGTAAATTGTACTATTCCCCGTACCATAACTAGGAGCCTTCTGGTAGCGGTGATAAATAAACGCAAAATCAAATCAATCTAGTACTCATATGAATCTCAGTCTTACAAAATTGAAATTGAACGAAATTCCTTTAACTCTTTCGATGCCAACTGTAAAATACGATTTTTTCGAGGTCTATAATGTACTTCTGCTGAATTTGAGTGAGAGTTTCGTCATAGCTTGTCATCCACTTGCGGACAGTCAAGGTAGATCCAACGTCAGACTGCACGTTCTGTGCAGTTTGATCTTGATCAACGTCTTCCGCAAAAGCTAGTCGCCATTGGCAGTGTAAGAGTTAATTACACACTTTGTCTACAAGAATTAGGTAATGTGAGA
Source organism: Tridacna gigas (assembly GCA_945859785.2). Taxonomy (NCBI): domain Eukaryota; kingdom Metazoa; phylum Mollusca; class Bivalvia; order Cardiida; family Cardiidae; genus Tridacna; species Tridacna gigas. Next base: position 60,861,595 of record OX244034.2, on the reverse strand, counting down.
TGTTTGGTGAGCCTCTTGGGAAATCTAGGTACATATTATAGCTGAAAATCCGATCAATTAAAATAAGTATTTAATTTCTAGATTACTGGATTCATACACTGCGCCTTTTTTCAAACCGTTTGAACAACAACAACCAAAAAACATTGTTTCAAACAGATCCAAACATGTTTGCAATCTTTATTACTTTCAGATACGTTACCTTATTGAAAATGGTTGACGGTGTATATTCAAGGTCAGTTTGAATTTGGGCAATATAAGAGAATAAGGTTTAATCGAGAACCAAGAAAGCAACTCGGGTCGTTATGAGCTTGTACTCACAGTGTAAAGTTTTGAAACATCATTGAACAAGGATCGAATGTTATCTTTTTATGCGGTAATCATAACTGGCTAAAACTGAATATCACAATAATTATGGTTGAATAAGTAGACTAGTGAAGGAGGAGAATGAAGAAAAACACTTCTGTTTGGTCGATTGGTTTTAATCGTAGCGTTTTAAGTTAATATCTCCCAATCATTTTTCCCTTAGATCTCGTTAGTCCTGTGATGATCTTCCAATCAAATCTCCGCTGAGATCATAACAGTTTCTCTGTACTTTTTTTCGGATTTGTATAGCGAATCCGCTTATTTTGATCATTTGTACCGGAAAGAAAAAGTGGCATATATCCTAAGCATGCGCGCTGTGCATAAAGACTCCAGTTTTAGCCAATACACCCGAAAAATGTTTTAGTTCCTACCACATAATTATATACAGTTCCATTTAGTAATTTCATTTACATGCATTCATGCGTCAATGCTTATTTTTCCAAGTTCCATATCATTGCTGAATATGGCCCCAACAAATCTGTTTTTCAGGACTTTGAGTCATTTTATTCCAATGTCACTTTCTTTTTACAAGTTAGGAGTGTCGGGGTAATTAATGCATTTCACATAAATTTATCAACTTGACGAAACTTGACTTATAGGTTCATTAGCCTGTTGAGTAGTTAGTAACGTCACAGTTTTATTCAAGGATGATTGGGATGACTTGGTCTAAATTTGTTCTAATATAGGCCTATCGATTGCCTTCAAATTCAGGTTCATTCACTGTGAATTAAAATTCCTACTCGTAGCCGACTGGCTAAATTTTTGCGTATATCTGGTTAATATTTTACCAAACAACCCCTTGTTTAAACGACCTAAAATAGGGCTTTTGAAAAAAATGTGGGAAAAGCAGGAAATGCTAGTAACTAAAATCTTGGCGCTTGATGAAGAGTTAAATTCTAAATACATGGCACGTTTAATCGTTTACAAATTCGGATAGCAGAGGCAAAAGCCAATTAACAAATGTACGACATAGTATAAAAGATATCTTACCGACGAGTAGAAACCCAGTCTTGCTTTTTTTGGGAGGGACAAACAGTAAAAAATGATTTGGATTTAATCCTTTACCGAACAGTCCCGAACCTTAACAACTCTGAGTAAGAAGGCTTTTAAAAACATCGTGTGAAAAGGAGAAAATGATGGTAACCAGCATGTTTCATCTGTATCCCACAATGTTTTCTACCAGTTCATAAACAATCCCTATCACTTTGGTCATATTTTATTTTTCGTTTGCAAATCGTTATAATTCAGACAAGGTTGACTCTTTACCAAACGACAAAATTTTGGACTTACCCAAATCCGAAGCATTTGCAGACAACAAATAAAATATGGCCCAAACGTTGAAAATTGTCTTTGATAGGATAGAAAACATTTTCGATAAAGAAGATGCCGGTTACCAGCATTTTATTCTTTTCCCATAATGTTCTCAAACGTTTTCTTCCTCAAGGTCGTTAAAACACGGGATTGCCTGGTAAAGGATTACGTCAAATGAAAACAATTCTTTTAACTCGAGGGTACAATTTCTATTCTACAAAAATAAAATCTAATCTGTGAATCTTAACGGCACAGCGAATCTTATATCCTAGGGTTAGACTGACCAGACGGCAAATCCTATAAAAGACACGTCTTAACTCTTTACTAAACGAAAAATATTCAGACTTGTCCAAATTGAAAGCATTTGTAGACGACAGTGTAAGTGTTGCCATAATGTTTGAGTTTTCTTGGAAAGGGTAGAAATATTGGGGAAAATAAGAAGATGCTGTTTACCAGCATTTTCTCCTTTTACTATAATGTTTTCAAAATGCTTGTTCAAAACGGGATTGTTTGGTAAAGAGTTAAATCTGTACCAGACGAAGAAATTATAGCTTCGTCCGTATTGAAAGCATTTGCAGACAACAAATTAGATGTGACATTGGTGACAAGATTTGTCTTTTGACAGAATGGAAAATATGGTGGGAAACCGACAACCAGTATTTTTTTTTTTGTTTCACGTTTTCGAAATTCTCGTACCTAAGGGCTGTCCAAAACTAAGACTCGTTTTGTGAACGATTTTCTCTTTCAAAGTTTTGTATATTATTTAACTCTTTACCACAGGACAAAAATTAAGACCTGTCAAAATTGAAAGCATTTGCAGACGACAAATTGAATGTGACTGAAAAATTGAAATTTGCTTTGTGAAGGGTAGAAAACATTGTGGTAAAAGGAAAAAATGCTGGTTACCAACATTTTCTCCTTCTCGCCATGTTTTCAAAAGGCTTCTTTCTCAGCCATATTTTTGCCTATTGTCCTGAAAGAGCTTATTCCTTGGGCTCCAAAAGCAATTTGGTAAGCTTTTGCAGGCAGTGTATTTCTTATCTGATCATATACCTTCAAATTTCCAGGCTCAAAGAAGTTACATGTATTTGAGCCATGTTCTGGCAAGAGGGGGCTTAATGCATCTCCGTGATGCATTATACCGATCAGGCCATCGCATAATTATGGATCCATAATAGGTTTTTTTTTTTTTAAACAACCGACTTGATCATGCAGTAGACTGGTCCCTTGACATAGAGAAAATGACCGATAGCGAAAACATTCGGCCCAGGTCAGCCTGCGGGGACTGCGCAGGCTGACATGGGTTGATACTTTTCGCAGATGCATTAAGCCCCCTTTTCACATAGCATGGCTCATTTGGTTTAGTCAACCAGAAATTGCGTCACGTGATATTATCTAAAACCCTTGCGAATCAGATTTTGAATGCAACTCAGAACAGTTGTAAAGACGTAGCTCTGAAGTGTCTTACCCGAGGACACATCCATGATAAGCTCAGAGCCTCGCGTGAGGATCCGGGGCCTCGGATTTTTAAATATTACACCGTGACCGCTGAGCCGAGCAGGACTCTTCAATCGAGGAAGAAAAATTATTGCTAAGGCTCGGGAAAAACAGGATTTATTTTGCGGGGGAAATGTCAAAATTTGAAGGTTACATAATGCAAAATAGACGATATAAACCGTGTAAGTAACAACACTCCTGATAGTATATCACGCTATCATGTAATTCCGTTGAGATATTTATTTACAGAATAAATATGTAATTCTTTAGGGATTAGAGGCTCTAACATGTCTTTCTGTGATATAAAATTACAGATCTGGCGCTTTCGTAAACGATGGTTTAGGCACGAGGGAAAATCATTTAGTCAAATTTACAGGAACAAATCTCGGTTGTAGACGAGATGCTGAATATTTATGCAAATTGTCAATTTATTGCAATTCCCTTGTCTGAATGGTTGTGTTGAACACCTATTGCCTTAACAATCGAATTTCGCGACGAGGTCGTTAGCACTTTGCTTTTACAATTACTTTGGTCAAGATGTAAACACGACAATGAGTAAGGCAAACCTGAAAGACAAATTTGTTTACATCCTTAAAGCCCTATGGCATCAGTCTAGAAGATTAGGGCAGAGGAAAAGTTTCTCAAGGAGACCTTTTGTCGTTGAATTACTCATATCCTATCCTCTATCTATGAACCTGTCCGTCCGTCCGTCCACCCGTTCGTTCGTTAATATATATATATATATATATATATATATTTTTTTTTTTTTTCTCCGTCCGTATTTATTAATTATTCTTTTCTCTACCAGTCCGCATTTTTTTCCATCTGATTCAATCTAGTGTCAGAAAGAGCACAAATTATTTGCATCATGCAAAAGTTGGAAGAATCCACTGTTACTTTTTCTAGGAAGTATAATTTGAAATTACAGTCTTCTAAACAGGTGAACGGGGGAAGTTTGGTTCCACTATCTATTCCCCTCACACTTAACCTGCTGAATAAATGAAATGAACCTTTCAAGCCGTGAGTAAAAACCCAGATCTTGCTATTTCAAAGGTTTTTTTTTTTTTCGCGAAAAATATCCCCTGATAGGACAGTATTTGGTTCATTACCAGGCGAGTGTTTCGGACCCTAACAGACTGATTTTTCAAAGCCTGTTCACAATATTAATTATTTATCATGTACATGTAGTTTATATCTCTCCGGAAAAAAATAGCTATTTGCGTCCAAAGACTTAATCTAATTTTGTGGCCTGTTTTCGTTGATCTGAAAGAAGCCAACATTTCCAATTTCTATCAGAGAACATTTTTCGGTAGCACCACAGTATGTTATCGACACCTCATATCACACAGATGTTATATGTGTTGAACGTGTTATTAATTCTTTCAGCACCGTAAGCGAAAACAGGGGAGGCCAAGCTCTGGCAAAAGGGCGCTTAATGCATCTCCGTGATGCATTGTACCAATCAAGCCATCGCATAATGATGAATCCATAATAGCCCCCCTTTTTTAACAACCGACTGAATCATGAGGTAGACTTGTTCTTTCACATGCAGAAAATTGACCAATAGCAAAAAGTTTCGACCCAGGTCAGCCTGCGCGGACTGCGCAGGCTGACCTGAGTCGATACTTTTTGCAAATACATCAAGTCCCCTTTTTTACAGAAAATGGCTCTGGAGCTTTTTGCGGATGGCATAAATCAACATCAGACTGTTCAGAATGTGCAGCCTGATGATTGTTGTACACCGTCCGCTTTTTTCAGTCCAGCCTTATAAGATTAGAAACCTTTCGTAATTGCAGTGGATTACGAGTATAATTTTAGTTGCTGAAAGAGGTCAAGTTTATGGTATTATGCGCTGAACAAGTTAATCCTTATCCTGTTAATAAAGTGGAATGAAACTTTCAAGTCGATAGTAAAATCCAATAATTTTGCTTTTTTCAAAGGTATTTCTGAGGGAAAGATATCTCCTTATCGGACAGTGTGGATCCAGGGTTAGACTGCACGTCTGTGCAGTCTGATCTTGATCTACACTGTCCGCAAAAGGTCGCTGAGTCGCGCTAAGCAGCCTAAGGGTTAAATCTTAACTGCTGTCCGTGACCGCTTTTGAAAACATCCTAGTATGATAGGATTTATCAAACTAATCAAATATGGATATATGAACACAAGTAAAAACACGATGCCGAAAGGAGGATTTTGCTGACATCTACCATATTCTCCCTTTGCAACCATAAATTTGGGCAGTGCCCTGTGAAAAGGGGATTTAATGCATCTGCTAAAAGTGTCGACCCAAGTCAGCCGGCGGAGGCCGACCTGGATCACACTTTTGCTATTGGTTACTTTTCTGTGTGTCTAAGGACCACCAAGAACAATGTACACCTCATGATTCAATCGGTTGTTAGAAAAATTTGAAATATGGATCAAGAATTATGTGACTACTTGCTTGGTATAAGAGATTACGGAGAAGCATTAAACCCCCCCCCCCCCTTTACCAAAGCATGGCTCATTTTTGTGGCATTTTTTAAGGCAATGCCACTATGAGATCAATGCAGCATTTTGAAAATCATGTATCGTAGTTTGTGCAAAACCAAAGGAAGTAAACCCAATTAAACTCATTTTTTTTTTCTAAGACAAAGGACAAATAAGTGTTTCGATTGCACTCAGATATGAAATTGAAAATGGCGTATTGAAATAAATTGGATTAGGTCATCAATCATATCAAAAATAGTTTGATCCGCTACGGTCTTCAGCTGGCGTAATGATACACACAATCTCTGTTTCCTGACTCCCCCCCGATTCCTTGCTTGTTCCTCCAAAAACCCGTTCGTTCCTGGGATTATTCGTCCCTGGGCTTGTTCGCCCGGACTTGTTCGTCCCACAAGATTGCAGACCACTCTATTTGATTGTGCATGACTATGTCGTAGGTTGACTTTCAAGCGAATATTTTGAAACTATTTCTATTGTTTATTTTTCAAATCATTGGTTCCTTACAACGGCTCTCTTAACAAATGCCGCACCAGCGTTTTCAACGCTTTGATTAAAATGTGGTCTTCTACAGGGTGATAAAAGTCGTCTATAGGAGATAACGAGCTCATAATTCCACAGCGCATTTTTATGGCATCAATCAAAATTCTCTATTTTAGAAGACAACATGCCGGAAGATCTTTATCATCCCATCAATTTTAACCCATTACTTTGTAACCCTTAGGCTACTAAACGCGATTCAAGGACCTTTTGCGGACAGTGTAGATCAAGATAAGACTGTACAAAACTTGCAGTTTGATCTTGAATCAACACTGTCCGTTAAAGGCATATTTTCCAAAAAAAAAAAAGAAAAATCTTTGAAACAGTAAAACTTGGGTATTTTATATCGACTGAAAAGTTCACTTATTTAGCAGGATAAGGATTACGATAATTCTTAGACGAAACAAAAGCCATGATATATCACATGAAGGGCAAATATGTGAAAGAAAAGAAAATGCTATATCTAAATTTATATTGAACACATACTTTGTGGGTGACGGAGCAGAAGTTTGGTTGCCCGTTACATTTCGTCTTTTGATACAGTTTCCCCCACAATGTTTTCGAACAGTATTTCCTGAAGAGGCACATAAAAAAATAAATATTTTCCTATTTTCGTGGAACAAACACAATGATCCATGCTCTGGCAAAAGGGGGCTTAATGCATCTCTGTGATGCTTAATACCAAGCAAGTCATTACTTAACTATGGATCCATAAAATCCATTTTGCCTAGCAATCGACTGAGCCATGAGGTAAACTGGTCCTTTGACATACAGAAACTTGACCAATAGCAAAATGCTTCGGCCCAGGTCAGCCTGCGCGGACTGCCAAGGCTGACCTGTGTCGATACTTTTGCAGATGCATTGGAACTTTTTTCACAGATTATAGCTCAGTCATTTTTTGAATTTTAGACATTATTATTTTTTGTCAGTATCTTACAATGTAAGAACTTGACCCACACCCTATGCAAAATAACTAGATTAAAACGAATTAGCTTGAATTTCGAAGCTTGTACCGTTTGTTAGTTACATTTTGATTTTTTGGTTCAATTTTGCACAATGTTCCCCACAAATGATGTACTGGTTAGGGGTCTTTTTTTCCGTGATCGTGGGTCAAAAACATCCGTTGACTTGGATTTTAGCGATACGCAGCTAATTCTTACTACGCGTACGATACAAGCCTGGTGTCAACTGGATAATGGATGAGGTGTTTGCGTGTTATTCTTTGCTCACAAAAGTGTTAGCCCTAAGAGCGCAAACAAAGCTTAAGTTGCTTTTGCGGGCGGTGTAGATCAAGGTCAGGCTGCTTTTTGAGGAAAGTGTAGATCAAGATCTTACAATCTTTTGTGAACAGTGCCTGCTGTTGTACATTAATAAGCAAAAGCATGGTCAAATCAGTTTTCAGAAGAAGAAATGAACCCTGTCGAAATGCATTTCATCAGTCCTTGAATAGAATGTTCGGAGTTCTTTTTTGTTTTCTTCATTTTTACGCTTTTAGCCCGAAAGCCCTTTTTCCTGTGATCGTTTGGTAAAGATTCTAGGACAAGTCTGAAAAAATGAAGTCGCCGGCAATGTACAACAAGGACCTGGCTGAACTAATCGGGACACGATGTCGAATAAAAAAAACAAAACAAATGATACTTTTTCCGTAAGCTTTTTTTTTTTTTCCGTGGTCGTTTTTTTTTTCACACTTAAATGGAAAGACAAGTGGAAAATCTGACCTTGATCTACCAGTGTCACATCCCCGACCGCCATTTCCCAGGGAAATTAAATTTTACAGTCTGTCGAGCATTTTTAGATCCCGATAATTTCACGGCGTTCATTTTTCCGCGTCTCTTTGTGGTTGTCAGTGCTCAAGTACCGAAGCAGATAATATCCTTATGTAATTGAAATACGTAAAAGAAAGCCCGAGTTGATCCCTATTGAGTTATCAGCAGTTGGTCTTTTTATATCGTTTCTATTGTTGGTCAACCTTAATTGAAATGCACGCAACAAGTTTATTCGCTCTACTGGGCAATGCATGAAGTCTGATGCCAACGCGCCAGAAATACGGAAAATTAAGGGTTTTCTTTTTATACATACATGTATATACCTATAAATTTTCCAGTTCAGATACATGCATCGCACTTGGATAGAATCGGACACGACGGAAAAAATCGTATCTACACAATGTCATTTATGTGTCAAAATATGGTATGATGAAGTAACCCGCGTGCGGAAATGTTCAGACTGCCTTGCGATTTAATTGGTCAAAATTTACTTTATAATACTTTTTTCCGCGATTCCATTTGTCAAAAAGTTATAATGGTCATCTGTCATTCATGAAAAGATATTTTTCACCCTCTTAACAGGCATATGTTTTTAATTTCTTGCCATTTTCGAATGAAGTTATCAATAATTGCAGTATTCTGTTGTAAGGATCTGTGTGTATATGATAAAAGGAAAATTATACTGTAGTAACTTTTTTTCGCCAGAAAAATTTGATATCTCGCCATACCGAAGGATTTTTTCCACGCAGCAAATACAAGCCCCCGGTAACATACTTTATTGATATTCCGTATGCACTTAAAAACTTTTTCTGATGCTTTTATTTGCTTCAACATGTGGTGGAAATCTGAATTCTCGCGACCGCTAATGTCGAGCGAGATGTCGAAATTTTCCTTGGCAGCGAAAAGCTAATAACAGCTCCAGGAAATTTACATAAAATAAATGTATTCCTTTTATTATAAACCTATAAATTTAAACAACAAAACGTTGCAATTATCGACAATGCTTTTCGAAGACTCTGAGAAATTAACACTAGTTTTGGGGGGGTAATAACTTCTTTTAAGGTCGAATGAATACTATAACCCAACATTTTGACCAATCGAAAACCAAGCCGAAAGTACCGCACGCGGGTTACCATAATTTTTGCGGTATTGACCCTGCGTACATATGGATTATTTTCTCCCCTTCGTGTCTCATCTTATCCGCATGCAATGTGTGTATCTGAGAAAAAAATATATATATATAGGTATGAAATAAGACATGACTGAATTTTATTCATTCTCGACCCGTAGGCTTATTCATCAACCATTCTTCAATGCATTCTTACTCAAATTTTAATGTTCGAAAGTGACACAATTTCTGATTGGCTTAACCATTTGATTTAGCCAATCAAATATTCCATTACTTTCTAAATTTAAAGATTCTTGAGAGTTAGACTAAGTCTTGAATTTTATTAAGAATGGTTGGGAAATATGGACCCTGGACGCCCTGTCGGCAAACCACGTAATTTGCAATCCAGGTTCCGTATTCACCAACCATTCTTAAGAGCATGCTTTGTCCCATTCTCAAGAATTTCCTAAACCTTAAAAGAAACACATGTTCTGGTTGGCTGAACGAAATGGTTTGGTCAATTAGAAGCTGCGTTAATTCTAAATATAGAATAGGACAAAGAATATTCTCAGGAATGGTTGGTGAATACAGGGTCCGTATTCACCAACCATTCTTAAGAACAGTCTTTGTCTTATCCTCCAAGATTTTCTAAATGTGAAAGTAACACAACTTTTGATTGGCTAAACCAAAAGGTTTAGCCAATCAGAAGTTGTGTTACTTTCACATTTAGAAAATTGTGGAGAATAAGACTAAGAACGTTCTTAAGAATGGTTGGTGAATACGGACCCAGATCTATGTGTTAGCCTGTTAGAACTCTCATTTCACTTAAAAACAACGTAAAGCACAAATCATACGAACAAATCTGAAAGTAAATTGTTATCCATCAATATCTACAGAACGCTCACGCAGACAACAAACTGTGGCTTGAATAATGGGATATGTCTATGAAGGGCTAGAAGACGTTGTGGTTATCAGCATATAAAGAAGTTTTTTTTTTTCCACAATGTCTTTAAAAGCTCTCTTCCTCAGTGATGTTAAAACTCTGGGTTGTTCGGTAAAGGATTAATTTTGAACAAGCCGGCCTGACAAGAATATCAATGCTTTATTGGGGTTCGTTCATCCCGCACAACACACAAGACAATCCAATAATAGACCAAATAATTCTGAATGTCCCTTCCGTTCGGAGAGCTGTGATTGATTATAAAGGGCCGAAATGCGACAGATTGATATTTACACAATTCTAGGACATTATCTAACTCAAGTCGTTAGACCAGTATACCTTGACAAAAAAGAAAAAAACAATTAAACCCCAAGCAGGTACTAGTGCTCGGCCGCAGGTACTTTTCGATAAAATGATAAGTCGAAAAACGGGCATAAAGTTTTATGCCAAAAAAAGTGTTTAGCATCACCTGCCTTTATGTGTGGTATTTGTTTTCCTTTTAATTGTAAATAACAAGCCCAAGTTTAAAGTAAATATGAGCCATGCTTTTTGAAAAAAGGGGTTCAATACATTTGCATTAACTATCGATCCAAGTCAGCGTGCTTTTGGTAATTTTGGTATTTTTTCTGCATGTCCAAGGTCCTTCTGTCACAGGATTAAGCCAGCTGTTAGGCAAGGTCGACTTTAAGACTCATAATTTTCTGATAGCTTGCTTGGTATAATGCATCACATGGATGCATCAAACCCCCTTTTGCCAGAGTACAGCTCATATCTTCAGTAATAACAGGGATATGGTATGATGCCAAAGTTTCTGCATGATCACGATAACGCAGATGACGGAGACGATAACAGATCTATCACAACAGCTCGACGTGTTATTCGCAAACAGCTACAGCCTAGCTTAACTTGTAAAAAACTCATGCATAACATGACAGATGAATACAAGTGTTTCTGTCTTTGACTGCAGTATATATTTGTAGAAACACCATTCACCTAAACTTCTCAGTATTGTAAAATTGTAAAATCTAGGACGGATGAGACTGCCTCAGCCATTCAGATGGCTAGTCTAAGATTTAGGAATCGGGATTGAGTTCAGTATGGTGGGCAAACATGTTCTCTGTATTGGTATAAAGACTAAACGTCAACGTTTTTAAAAGTCTGTCATCAGCCATCAGATCCCGTATTCGCCAGCTGTTCTTAACCCTTTATTCTGCCAAATAAGTGAAATTAAATTTTCCAGCGGATAGTATTAACTCAAACATTGCTATTTCAAAGTTTTGTTAGGGCAAAACTATCTCCTTATCGGCCAGTGTAGTTCCAAGATCAGACTGCACGTTCTGTGCAATCTGATTTTGGCATACACTGTCCGCAATAGGTACATTAGTCGCGCTTAGCAGCCTTAGTGTTAAGAACGTTCTCAGTCTTATTCTCCAGAATTTTCTAAATTTGATAGAAACACAACTTCTGATTGGCTAAACCAAATGGTTTAGCCAATCAGAAAATGGTTTAGCTAATCAGAAGTTGTGCTACTTTCAAATTTTGAAACTCTTGAAGAATAAGACAAAAATTTTCTTAAGAATGGTTGGTGAATACGGAGCCAGCACCCGTATTCTCCAACTATTCTGCATTCTCGGCATGATTCGGAAAAAAATTCTAAATTTCAAAGTAACGCCATTTTTGATTGGCTCAACCGTATTGGCTGTACGGTTTAGCCATTAAGAATTTTTCTTTTACTTTCTCGATTAAAAGTAAGACCAAGAAAACCATTTAGGATGGTTGGTGAATACCTGGCCTGATATTTTTACAAAAAATATTGCCAACCCGACACGGAACATATAACTGCCAGCTGTTGTCGCAGATATTTCCATTTCTCAAACATAGCTCGAGGAAGAATATCTATTAGATGGTCATTTCCCAGACGTAATTGTTCGCTGCACATCTCCATCAAGTTACTGTAAGTGTTTACAAACACTTGCTTATTGGATGTGTCGGCTAAAAACTAAGACTCCCATACATGAACAAGATATTCCTTCTCATTCAACTCTCTTTTTACAACCAGTTGACTCTTTCTACTGTCAGTTTCTTTTATTATAACCCCAACCCATGAAGTAGGGGGGAGGGGCGGTTACTGGTTCCACTATGTCTGTCCGTCCGTCAATCCTTCCGTCTCGTTTCCGTGCTCTAACTCAAAAGCCGTTTGACCTAGACCGCTGAAACTTTATACAACTTTATGACCCAAGGAGGTGTCCCATTGTTTTTAGCATAAATAAATCAAAGGTAAAGGTCACAGGTGGACTTTGTTTTCTCTGATCATGCTGCTTCAGTGACAAGTTGCTGTGGGGATATTTGTCCGTTTTGCGACGCTAGTTATTAGCCTGTTATTATTATCATTATTAATTATCAAATATTTCCCGAGTCAATTAATTCTTTACACTATCTTTTGGTATCGTCGACCGAACTTTGATCCTTGGATTGTGCCATCAAGCTTTTCAGGGATACCGATGAATCAGGTGAGAAGATTGAGAAGATCATGACGTCATTAAGCAGGTCGCCAGCTTTCGACTTACTTCCATAAGCGGTAGATTACCGAAACTTGCATCAAAAGGCTTAATTCGAGACATGTCCAAATAATAACAACACAATTTACTTATTCCCATTTCCCAAATAAATTTTACTATCATAAAACACCTGAAGTATTTTCCAACATGGCAGCATTTGTGCATGGCAATTTATTGGTGTTTCGTTTTGTAAGATAATCCCACCCACATTTTCGACAGTAAAGCCAAAGCATCTGTTTTATGAAAAGGGTTCCTAGTACATCTTCAGCCCTGATATAATGAAAACATCAACTAGGACATAAAAACATGACTGTTTTTACTGAGAAACGAATTTCAGACTTATTTCTGTGCAAATCCGCAATTATCCTGTACGATTTCATTCTTAAGTCAATAAAACGATGATAAACGACGATTGAAATTAGCTTGGCCTCTAAAGGAAAGTGTGTATGACGTCATCCATTCGGTACAAGGTTCAAGGACGGTACCTCAAGAAATAGAAGTGTGATCAAGGTTGGATCTTTAACGTAAACAGTTAAAATAGTTGGATGCGATGGGAAACAAAGCAACAACACGCATACAAAGCAAATCCCGTAGGTTTATTTCCCCGATGTAGTTTTTATTATTAAACTGCTAAAGGAACTGATTTAATTTGATTTTAAAATTTTATTCAGTTAGATCTATTCAATATCATCTAGTCTAACACGTTTGCATTTATGGTACTTAAAACGTTTGCAACATTCACAAGATCTACCTTATTTAAGGACTAAGAACTTGGAGATTTAGAAAGTAGTCCCCTTTTTCGTGGGCAAATAGATAAAAAGGTCGAATGAAAAAACGCAGTATATTTGTTCCTTCTTGATTCGGATTGACAGAGTAACTCACAGAACGTGTACTCTGATCTTGATTGAATCTATGTACAGTGTCCACTTCTTAGTAAGATATTCTGACAAAAACAGCATTGAAATTGCAAAATATGCGTTTTTCTTTTTTTTTTTTTTTTTAATGGCACTGACTGAGATTGCAGTTATTCCTACATAGGACTAAGATGTTAAACTAGTAGCAGTATTGCAGTCTTTTTCTAAAAAAAACAAGTCAGTAAACCTAAACTATAATATCACTCTCCAGATCAAAAGCCACAAAAAATGGATAGCTCAAGAAACAAACATGCCAATTACGCCAATAACTTCTAGCTATAGCATAAAATAGACCACAGACAACATTTACAGCATTATTTCAATTATACCACGGCGGCAACTGCACCTATTTATGTTATTCAAGGAATATTTAGCCGCAGGAGTCAACTTTGACGTACATACCCCGATAAAAGCCGAGGCTCTGGCGTATTCTGGGAAAGCGTTAATTTGTAAGCCAATGAAAAACCAATCGTTATTTTCACCTCATTTGCCGAACGATATTGTCTCGTGTTCACTTCTCTATTATCAATTCAGACGCAATCGCTTACAAGGACGGATTCTTAGCCGGAAAATGTGCAATTAATCCCTTTATCCCTTGGCGAACCATTACCTCTTTAGTCATTTCCTCCAGAAACAAATTTGCGACATTAATCCGTAACTCCATTATTCATCACATGGTGGATCTATACCTAACTCTTTACTACATGCTGGTAACCAACATTTTCTTCTTTTCCCAGAATGTTTTCTACGTTTTTTTTTTTTTTTATTAATTCCATTATTTGAGCCATATTCAATTTGTCATGTGCAAATGCTTTCAATCGGGATTAGCCTAAAAATTTTATTGTGTGATACAGGGTTAAACGACCATGTCGTGTCACTTGTACAAAAACGAAGGCACAAGGGATGGGTAGCCTACCGTAGCATTCCGAACACTATTACTTATGTATGATTTTTTATGGTTCAAATTTCATGTAAGCATCGTTTTTACTCGTTCTATTTGATGTCCAACTGGTTCAAAATTTGCTGGATAATACACTATATCTCGGTTAAACTGTACATAGAGCAAACATGTGTGGCATTCAAGTTTCAGAGAATGGAGAAATAATAAAGTTTAACACTGATTTATTAAAACAGCGATTACGTAATCGTGTTTTTTAACGATAATGGATCACATGGGGAAAAAACCATGATCGATTTCTTCATTTTTCAACAGTTGTTCATCTATATCTACAGATCGTAAGAATGATTATGAGAAGTATGAGCGGAAAAGGGAAAGTCCTCATCCTTAATGTTTCCGCTGGGAAAACGAATTGTCTTTTTATTTTCTCAAAGTGTCTTATTTGATTACATCGGTGTCAAGGTCAGACAGCAAAAACTCCCAAGGAATTCCATACCAAGCGTTTCTGGTCAATCGAGCCTTTCTTTATTGATAGGAGGGGTGGGACACTGGAAAGTACTGGATACTAGATAGCCTCGAAACGATAAAGCTGGGATCATTTTTAATATTGACAATCATTCTTACTTTAGTTTTTATCCTAAATTCCAAGTCTACCCATCTGACTGGCTTAGACAGAACGTCTAAGCCAATCAGTTGGCTAGTATTGAGAATCGGTATTGGAACAATATTCCGTATTGATATGGGAATCCGGAGATAGGTAATGCAAATGTGTGACAACTGTTTCCAATTTACATTATATACTTTAAGATCTCGCTTAACGTAGGTATTACGTGTATGCTTATTTCCACAAAGTCGTGAATATTAAGCCTAAGTTAAGCAAATAAAAGACCAGACTGCAATGACATTAAATCTGATTTGATCTTCTATCTTTTCAATGGCCGTCATAGATCGCGATACACGATGGTTCTATGGGACAAACGAGCTTATCTCGATCTGGGCCCGTATTCACCAACAATCTTAATTATATTTTTCGATCTAATTCTAACGAGATTCTCGTAATATAGAAAACTTACGGGCTAACACAATTTTTTGACTTGCTCAACCATTTGATTTGGCCAATCAAAAACAGTGTTTCTTTAAAAAAATTTTTGAGAATGAGAATCCAGTTAAGAATGATTGTTGAATATGGTGCCTCAAAGCCTTTTTAGTGACCACTTCTTTTAAGCAAGTTATATGAACTCCCAGAGAAGGCAAATATGTTGAAATGTGCATGTACCTGTGCTAAGGAAGCACATACCTTTAGCAATCCTATTTTGAGGATCGCCTTGGTGCTTGCTTATCCCTTTACCACACAATCCCGAGTTTTAACGACCTTTGGGAAAAGGGCCTTGGAAAGCATTGCGGAAAAAGGAGAAAATGCTGGTAACCAGTATTTTCTTCTTTTCCCACAATGTTTTCTTGCCTTCCAAGGGCAAATTCCAGTTTTTAAGTAAAGTTTAATTTGTCGTCTGCAAATTCTTTCAATTTGGACCAGTCTATAATTTTGCCGTTTGGTAAAAAGTTATACATTAGGTTGGATCGTAATTAAGGACTGATGCCAAGCAATCACATCAAGGAAAGCAAGTCGTCTTCGCGTAACGATACACAGTTAAGATTTCATAAGCGGAAAATCAGAACAGATCTACTTGTATCCAGCGGAGTAAGCATTGTAACAACGGTCGAGGCATAATACCAGTATATTAGATTTTACGTTATTGAATCGGCCAGCTTTCGATCTCACTCGTCCGAAAAATGACCGAATTAATTGAAATCCGGCGGAACAAGTCGATGTTGATTTAGTTTAGGACACCAGCTTCGCAGGGACAGTTTCTTTTAAAACTCTTATCTTGTTTTACGCGACTAATTGTGTATTTTAGGACTGTTAAGACTAAGAGCATCCGGCTTCGCATACGTGCAGTGAGTGAAAGCTTGATCTGCACTCTTTTGTTTCCCAATCAATGGTTTCTAACAACCATATGACAGATCCGCCCATTACCCGTTTACGAGATGACAAAAGTTAGTAGGCCTACATGCCAACACTGAAAGCATAGATTGCAGATAGCGATGGCGGAATACGATCCAGTAAACGTCAGACCTATTTTTATCCTATATTGCGTGCAACACACGAAAAGAAGCCTTCCGACATATGCGTAAAAGTGTGACGTTCCAGATCAGACTGTGCAGTCTGTGACTAATCCGAGACGACACTTCCCGTTTTTGTACGATTTTCTATTTCACGAAAGTCTACTGTATGAACAATTCTTAAGTAGTCGTAAAGTGCCGTCTCGGATTGGCCTGCTCGGACTGCACAGGCTAATCCGAGACGACACTTTACGCAAATGTCCGAAGGTCTCATTTAGCATGTTGCGGGCCATATAGTTTTGTCTTGACCAGTGGAAGATATAGGTCCAAGATCAGACTGCAAGTTCTGTGCAGTATAATCTAGATCTCTTCCGTCCATAAAAATTCTTTCTTTCGCCTATATAGCGCTGCACGGATTGAAAAATTATGAGCAGTAGTATATAGTCTTTAATTGAACACCAACCAACCACCATCACCCAAGGGGGAAACAGAAACTCTTAAAGACACTGAAAGCACGTACTCATTGACATTTTCCTTTATCCCTCTCTAGAAACACGTGGCGAGAACAATCAAAGAAAATCAGAACGCATTGACCTTGTTACCCCTTTCCGCCGTGCCAGTTACAGAACTGACATGTCTCCGGGGAAATCAAATTTCACACCCTGTCAAGTTTTTGCTGTCCAGATTACATTTGTTCTTACCTTCGTCCATTCATTCCGTTTTCGTCTTAACTCTTTACCAAACGACAAAATGTTAGACTGAACGAAAATGAAAGCATTTGCAGACGACAAATTAACTGTTGCTAAAGTAATGATTTCTCTTTTTGATAGGGTAGAAAACATTGTGGGAAAAGGAGAAAATGCTGATTACCAGCATTTTCTTCTCTTCTCACAATGTTTTGAAAAGCCTTTTCTTTTAGGGTGGTTAAAAGTCGGGATTGTGTGGTAAAGAGTTAAATCTAGCGAATTTCACATTGTTGTAGAGAGCGTAGCAAGACAGTGACCTTCATGGACTTCGGCGTCATTTTTTTTTTTTAATTACATGTGATTACATGTAGAGATGTGATGTATTCGATTTATGATGGAGTTTTAAGAGAGAAAAAGGGGAGGATATCAAGAAAAGAAGAAAAATCTTAAAATTTGATACTGCAAAACCTAAATTCAAACAGCATCATATACAATATTGTTAACATTTTTAAGGGAGAGAAATTTTCCAAAAAACTCTTTTTTTTTTTGTCTGAACATTTTTTTTAATCAAAGGTTCCAGAGGGAAGCCTTGAAGACCCGGCTTCCAAGTAATTATTTGCAAGTACTCTATTTAAAAAAAAAGAAAAACATTTTTTTAACGTGCAATAGCCAAATACGCGGTTCAAAATTGACCCAGACCTTCGTCATGGGCCTCATCTTCGAATGAAACATTCCTAGCTACGAGCCTGCACAAGTTTATGCTCCCCCTAGTTTTAGGATCTACACATTCAGTCATTCGGCCTCGCGTTGCATCTTTTTCAATTGTTGAATTAACATGTATCGAACATATTAGGGGACGGTATTCAATCCACTTGAGTTCATTAAGTGGGACGTCATACTTGTTGACCTGTGTTAAAAAACGTAAACATGGCGGAGGGCCTGTCACTGTCAGTGAAAGAAGATGGTTTTGCTAAGATAACAATGAACAATGGCGAAAACCGCTTTCGTTTATCAACTATCGGTGAGTGGAATAGACTTCTCGACCAGGTTTTGAGGTAAGAATGTCAATTAGATAGATGCTTTTAAAAATAGCATGACAAAATGAATCTAGCTTGCACGATGACGTTGTGCTTTGTCGTTCAATCAAAGCCAAATCGTATAAATATTAATAACCCTTTAACCAAACCATCCAGAGGACCCAGGAGATTGCGGCTTTTGAAAACATTGTGAAAAAAAAGAATATGCTGGTAACCAGCATATTCTTTTTTCCACACTGTTTTCTACCGATTCAGACACACACAAAAAAAAAATGTTATCATCTCATTCACATCTGTTTTGTCGTCTGCAAAGACTTTCAGTTTGGAAAAGTCTGAAATTTTATCTTAAACTATGTGTGATTTTTGAGTAAGGGAGTAGTCTATTCAACTTGACCAGTGACCACTGATTAACTCTTTACTAAACGACAAAATTTTATACTCAACGAATTTTAAAGCATTTGCAGCTGACAAATTAATATTTGTCAAAGCTCATATAATGATTTCTTTCTTTAATAGGGTAGAAAACATTGTGAGAAAAGGAGAAAATGCTGGTCACCAGCATTTTCTCCTTTTCCCACAATGTTTCCAAAAGTCTTCTATAGGGATTGTGCTGTAATGAATTAACAGGTGCTGAAAGAAAATATCAAGGCATTGTCATAGCCCAGTCATTGTCTGTGTTGTCATTGTTGTCATGCAAAAATTCTGACATTTTCTGATAGTTCTGTCATGTTCTTGAAGATTTTTACTTGAAACACTTGAAATAGCAACTCTCAAAAATATTTTTGACACAGTTATGCCCCTTCTTTTAGCTCAGCCAAGCCCCCGTAGCTCAGTCAGTAGCATACAGGACTTGAGAACAGGAGGTCGCTGGTTTGATCCCCGGCTCGTCCAATTTCTTCCCAAGGATTGATGATAGTCATCGCGACAGGATTCATTCCTCACTCACTGCTGACCATTGTTTCGACGATGGTTATGTGGGAAAGCAGCCAATGGCTTGGAAAGAATACTGTGCAGAGTACTGGTAAAAGAAACTCCAGGAAAGCATGGATAGGTGCACTGGCTGCCGTGATATAACTGAAATAATGTTGAAAATGGCGTTAAACACCATACAATCAATCATTCTTTTAGCTCAGAAGTTTCACTGAAATAACAACAATTTAACTGTAGAAAAAGCATTGACAGCTGCATGCAATACTCTTGATATTATCATAATGATCCATAATCATTATCAATGTTGCAGCCATTCTGGTACCAAAGCCCTACTGATCACTGGCACAGGGAAGTTTTTCAGTAATGGTATTGATTTAGAGTGGTTATCACAGCAGAGAGGAAATATTGGGAAAGAATACATTGATGGTTTGACAGGTTTAATAAAGAGGGTCCTTGTATTTCCGATGCCAACTGTTGCTCTCATAAATGGTGAGGTCTTAATTAATCTGGGCAATAATGAAAAAAAATCCAGGGTTTTTATGACCTGTTGGAGGAACTCCTTTAAAAAAAAAAATTCTCCTTTACCCAAAATATTGTAAAAGATAGTCTTCCACAGTGTCATTTAAGATATTGGGTTTTTAGTAAGGATTTAAGCTGTTTCTTTTTTCTTAATTAACTATTTGAATTACAACAATATTTTCGACTGGTCCATATTGAAAGCATTCACCGATGACAAACCAAATGTGGCTCAAATGATAGGATTTTCATAGAAAACATTGTATGAAAAGGAGAAATTGCAAGCTACAAGCAAAGTCTTCTGTCACAGTGCTTTCCAATGCCTTCTTATTCATGGGGTTGTCTGGTAAACATTTAAGTTTGAATAGAATTTTGTATATTAGCCATACTCTGGCAAAAGGGAGCTTAACCCTTTCCCAAACGATAAATTTTGGACTGGTCCAAATTGAAAGAGCTTGCAGACGACAATTTAAATTTGATGAAAATGGCAGAAAGTTCTCAAAAAGGGTAGAAAACACTGTGGGAAAAAGAGAAATTGCTCGTTACGAGCAATTTCTCCTTTTTCCACAGTGTTTTCAAAAGACTTGTACTGCAGACACGTGAAAACCAGGGCTTGTTTGGGAAAGGGTTAATGCACCTCTGTGATGCATGGTACCAAGCAAGTCATCATAGCATTATACACCCCAAAAATCTGTTTTGTTTAAGAACCATCTGAACCATGAGGTACACAGGTCTTTTGAGGTACAGGAAACTGCCCAAAAGCAAAATGTTTTGGCCCAGGTCACAGATGCATTTAGAGCCTTTTTCACATAGCATCACTCATATATATCAGTACTCATAGTATCCATTATTATGAAACTGTTTCAGTAAATCATAGGACAGTAAGACTAGTTTATACTTAAGCAATTACTTTATTTTATAGGCTGATTCCGTAAGCACCTAAAACCACGAATTATTCAAACTGAACAAAAAACTCTTGAAAAGAAAAGAAAATATCTTTTTTCAACAGTATTGAAAATGTTGTGGAAAAAGGAACAATTGCTTGTGAAAAAGAGTCTGTCTTTTTCCAAGAATGCTTTTAGAAGCAGTCAGGGGAGGAGGGAGCATAAAGCTTTATTTGTACATCAAGTAATTCAGTTTGTTCATCCCTATGACCTTTTTTTATACGGCTTGAAGCTCGTTTTATAGATAGCTGCCATATTATCACTGTGAAAAAAGATAGCAACAAAGAGTTAATATATGTACATCTACTCACCTGAAGACAGAAGTCTGAAAATCCATGGAAAAAAGAATTTAAAACCATGTCTAGGCCTCTTTGACTTTACTCGTCATAAACTTCTGTAGTAATATCCTGAAATAGAAATAAGCCATGCTTTGTGAAAAGGGGGTATCTGCATCTGCAAAACATGTTGAACCAGGTCAGCCTAGGCAGTCTGCACAGGCTGACCTGGGTTGAAACATTTTGCTTTCAGTAGATTTTCTGCTTCAAGGTTCATTCTACCTCAGGATTCAGCTGCTTGATAGACCAAAAAAGGGATTTCATGGATTGCTGATTGTATGATGACTTGCCTAGTATAATGCACCAAAGAAATGCATTAAACCCCCTTTTGCCAGAATATAGATCAAGTTTCAAAGTGAAGACTAATAAAACTTAACTCTTTACCAAACAACAAAATTTTGAAATGGACCAAATTGAAAGCATTTGCTGACGACAAATCAAATGCTGATTAACCCTTTACTGCACAATGCCACCTTTTAACGACTCTTGGAAAGAGGCCTTTTGAAAACATAGTGAGAAAAGGAGAAAATGCTGGTAACCAGCATTTTCTCCCTTTTCCACAAAGTTTTCTACCCTGTCAAAGAAAAATTGGACCATTTTAGTCATGTTGAAATTGTCGCCTGCAAATGCTTTCAGTTTGGACAAGGCTAAAATTTTGTCTTCTGGTAAAGGCTAAATGATGATTTCTGTCTTTGATAGGGTAGAAAACATTGTGGAAAAAGGAGAAAATGCTGGTTACCAGCATTTTCTCCTTTTCCCACAATGTTTTCAAATGCCTTCTCTATCAGGGTCATTAAAAGTCAGGATTGTGTGGTAAAGTGTTAAAGCACTGGCTCAACTTAAATTGCTTTTGTGAAAAGTGTAGATTAATGTAGAACTATGTTTTTCTTAAGAGCAGGTTTTAACCCGACTACTTTTGAAAATAATGTGATGGGTACATCTGTATCTAATATGAATTGCTAAGAAAGTGGTATTTTCTGTTTTAGGGCATGCATTTGGTGCTGGTGCATTTCTGGCTCTAGCCTGTGACTATAGGGTAATGAGACCAGACAAGGGATGGCTAAACTGGCCCGAGACGGCAATAGGTCTCAGATTTGGGGAAATTTTGCTCAAAATTGCTAGGTGAGCTTTAATTTCATTCTCAAACAATCAAACGTTTTAACGACCCGTACATAGTGAACTTCTGAAAACATTGCTTGAATAAGGGAAAATAGTTGTGACTAGGATTTCTTTTTTTGCCCCCAAGATTTTCTTTCCCCTTAGAGATAAATCCCATCATTTGAGCCACCAACAATCTGAGATCTGCAATGCTTTTAGTATGGACACTTTTAACAATGTTTCAGTGTTATCTCAGCTACAGCTCACTTTTTCATGTGTTTCTTGGTTCCACATGCACTGGGTTTGGGGTCAGCAGTGCCTGCCCCACTAGCCTCTTCCATCAACGTACAGTGACATGGATGAGGGTCAAATCTCAAAACCCTGAATTACTATGTGCACTATGTGTGTAGAGGATTTGTTTGTAAGTATTGGAGTTCAACATGTTTTAATAGCTTAGGTCATAGCACTACATTCAGTGCACTTACGCATGTGTTTCCTGGCTTTCTCACACCAGTACTGACACAAATTTCTTTCCAAGCCACTTAAAACTTTTCTCACATGCATAAGAGGTGACAGGTGAAAAATCACCGCAAAGAAAGTTGCCTCAACTGGGTAGATAACCCACAACCACCAGGTCATGTGTCAGGTACACTAAGCACCGAGCTACCTGAAAGGGAGTGTTTAGAGTAATACTATATGGCCTGCAACATGCAAAATGAGATCTTCGGACATTCTGTGTAAAGTGTCGTCCCGGAATAGCCTGCTCAGTCCACGCAGGCTATTCCGAGACGGCACTTTACGACTACATAAGATGTTTTTATACAGTAGACTTTCATGAAACAGAAAATCGTACAAAAATGGGAAGTGTCGTCTCGGATTAGTCACAGACTGCACAGGCTGATCTGGGACGACACACTTTTACGCATACCGGTATGTCCGAAGGCCCCTTTTCATGTGTTGCAGGCCATATTGCATTGTTTACTTACTGTACATTTTCGAACAATTCAAATAGGGGTCTGCTTATGCTTTCTGTTCCGACAAGTCTAAAATTTGTTGTCCAGTAAAGAGTTAATTTTTGAGTTTATGTGAAACATCTAAATTTTTTTTAGATAATCTGGTCAAAGGTCAATGAAGAGTTACCATTGTACATGTATTCATGTCTGAATGGTAGAATGGTCCTTGGACAAGCAGAAAATTTACAAATTTATAGCAAAAAGTATCACTGACTGTGCAGGCTGACCTTGGCTGATAGGTTTTGCATATGCATTAACCCCCTTTTCACAGAGCATGGTTCATTTGTATTGGGTTGGTTAAGGCACTGCAATGCCTCGGCCATGTGTTTTAAGAGACATGGTGAAGTAATGTTGTTAACACTTTACCAAACAATCTCAACTTTTAAAGACCCTGACGAAGAAGGCTTTTGAAAACATTTTGGAAAAAGGAGGAGAAAGGTGGTAACAGGCATATTCTCTTTTTCCTGCAATGTTTTTCATCCTTTTAAAGACACATACATGTACCTTGAACCATTTTCAGTTGGTTGTTTGCAAGTCCTTTCATTATGAAAAGTCTAGAATTTTGTTGTTTGGTTAAGAGTTAAATATACAGGATTGACAAGGGAGGCAACTCGGACAAGCTTGTGATATCAATGTAATCAGTGTTGTCCTCAATAACTAAAAAATATTACTGATGTAATTCGTGATAAACCATAAAGACTGAACATGGTTGTTCCAGTTGTAGTGTATGGAGTAAACTGTATATATCATATTACCCATATATATAGCCATGTATCATGTGTGATTGTAGATTCTTAGTTAGAGACTAAATGTAGTATCTAGAATACGTGTCTTTATTCATTATACGTCCCTTGGACATAACATATTTTGGCGACGAGGATAATTCTTTTCCTAAAAAGAAATAGAAGAAATAGAAGAGAGATTGGACAGTTTATACTGGACAATATGGATAATAGTCACTTTCAGTAAATTTGTGTATGCAAAATGGATTTAATTCCGTGAGAAGTTGACTATTAAATACCTCTAAAGCCGGGAATTATAAATTGTTCTGTGATTAAATTCAACAGCAATGGCTAAAGCTTTGCCAATAGCAAGTGTGGAACAATTTAGTTTGGGTGGAGATAGTACAAATTTATCCAGCAGATGGGACAGATGGTTAAAATCTTTTAATTACTATGTTGTGGGTTCCGGAATTACGGACAAAACACAGAAACGAGCTTTGTTGTTACATCTCGTTGGTCAGGAGATATTTGAGACCCTCGAGGACACAGGGGACAATGGAGATTTTGACCGTGCCGTGCAAAGATTGTCAGAATATTTCCAACCCAGGAAGAATGTTTCTTTTGAGAGACATAGATTTAATTCTGAGACACAAAAGTCAAACGAAACCGTTCAAGAGTTTTGTACACGTTTACGACAGTTAGCAATGAACTGTGACTTCACTGACACAGAGGACAGAATAAGAGACCACATTGTTGAAAAATGCATTTCAACATCTTTGAGGAGGAGGTTTCTGAGGGAAACTGACTTAACGCTTACCAAAGTCATTGAAATCGCTTCTGCACATGAAAGAGCCGATGCATGTGCATCAACAATTGAAAGGGTAAAGTCTGAAGAGACCTGCCAAATTAAAAGCCAAGATATAAAACCACAGAAAAAACATAACAAAAAGAGAATTGAATGTTATCGATGTGGAAAATTTGGACATAAATCGAATGATCCAAAGTGCCCAGCTAAATCCGAAGAATGCAGAAAGTGTGGCAAAATTGGACATTTTGCGAAGAAGTGTCGATCGCAGTCAAAAGGAAAGAAGAAAAAGCATGTTCGATCCGTAGATGACAATTCAAACAGTGAAATCGAAGAAGTTACATTTTCTTTAACAGATAAACTTTCAAAAACATCCGTCAAGGTAGGGAACATTTCACTTACTATGATAATTGACACAGGTGCTTCTTGCAATGTGATTGATCTAAAAACATGGAACTATCTCAATAAACAGAAACACTTCAAATTCATTTCCAAAAATAAAACAGATAAGAAAATATTTCCTTATGGATCAAAGAAACCACTACCGTTAGCTGGAATGTTTGAAGCAAAAGTATCAAAGAATGACAAATGCTTCGATGCGGAATTTCTTGTGCTTAAAGGGACAGGTCAGTCTCTCTTGTCGTGTAAAACAGCTGTTGCTCTCGGGGTTTTGCAGCTGATAAATAATGTTGAAAAGGGAGAATTGCCAATTATGGATCAGTTTCCAGACCTGTTTGTAGATAAAATTGGGAAATTGAAAGATTACCAACTCAGGATTCCAATAGATAATACTGTACATCCTATAGTTCAACAATCGAGAAGAATTCCCTATAATTTACGCGGGAAACTTGATGAAAAACTGGATCAATTGGAAGAAATGGATATCATTGAGAAAGTTGATGGTCCTACTTCGTGGGTGTCGCCTATTGTGGTGATTTCGAAGAAAAATAATGACATTAGGCTATGTGTGGACATGAGGCAGGCAAACACAGCAGTGAAAAGGGTTAGGCACCCGATTCCAACCCTTGACGACGTTTTAAATGATATGAACGAGAGCAAGATATTCAGTAAGTTGGATATATCAAATGCTTATCATCAAATAGAACTGTCACCAGAATCACGGGATATAACCACGTTCACAACACATAAAGGGTTATATCGTTACAAAAGGCTATTGTTCGGGGTGTCCTGCGCTCCAGAAATGTACCAAAACACCCTTCAACAATTGCTACAAGGGTGCGAGGGAGTACGCAATGTGATGGATGATATCATCATTCACTCAAAATCGAGGGAGGAGCACGAAATTCACTTGAAAAAGGTGTTAAGGGTGTTGCAGGATAAAGGGTTAACCCTGAATAAGAATAAGTGTCAATTCTACATGTCAAAATTAGAGTATATAGGCCATGAGTTATCTGAGCAAGGCATCAAACCTTCAAAGGCAAAGGTAGAATCCGTGAAAAATGCATGTGATCCGAAAAATGCGAGTGAGGTAAGGAGTTTTCTAGGTCTTGTCAATTATAATGCAAGGTATATTCCAGATTTTGCAACAATATCAGCACCATTGCGTGAGTTGACCAAGAAAAATGTTAAATTCCACTGGAACACTTCACATAAAAAAGCTTTCAAAAAGTTAAAAGATAAATTGTGCGATGCACACGCCTTAGCATATTTTGATCTGAATGCACCGACAAAAGTCATTGTTGATGCAAGCCCGGTAGGTCTGGGAGCCGTTCTGTTGCAAGATCAAAATGAAGAATCACGCGTCATAAGTTATGCAAGTAGGAGCTTAACTGACGTAGAGCGTAGATATTCTCAAACAGAGCGTGAAGCGCTAGCAGTAGTGTGGGGTTTCGAACATTTCAATGCATATCTCTACGGTATTGACTTTGACCTTTACACAGACCACAAGCCATTAGAGCATATTTATTCAAAGAAATCAAAACCATGTGCACGTATTGAACGATGGGTTTTGAGATTGCAACCATATTCTTTCAAAGTTAAGTATTTGAA
The DNA here is from genome assembly GCA_945859785.2 of Tridacna gigas. Taxonomy (NCBI): domain Eukaryota; kingdom Metazoa; phylum Mollusca; class Bivalvia; order Cardiida; family Cardiidae; genus Tridacna; species Tridacna gigas. The sequence continues at coordinate 60,835,005 of OX244034.2, read as the reverse complement.
AGGTAAGGATAACATTGCAGACTCTTTATCAAGGCTACTGTCAAATAAGGAGAAGAATCAACATTCTTTAGATGAAGTAGACGAAATTAAGTTAATTGCTTCAGATTCCACCCCTTCCTCTATGTCAGCTCAGGATATTGAATCCGAGTCAGCGAAAGATAAAGATCTTTGTTCAATCAAGGAATGCTTGTTATCAGGGAAATGGCATTTGCTAGAGAATAAAGCATACTTACCAATAAGACACAAGTTATGTGCAGTTGGTCATTTAGTGTTAAGAGGGACAAGGATTGTCATCCCTACTAACTTGAGAAAAAATGTGTTAGAGATAGCACATTTAGGTAATCCTGGAATAGTTGTCATGAAACGTAATTTAAGGACAAAAGTATGGTGGCCAGGAATTGATAAGGATGCAGAAAAATTCTGTAAAACTTGTTATGGTTGCCAACTGGTATCAAACCCTTTAAGGCCTGAATCTATGGTTAGAACAGAGCTGCCAGCAGGTCCCTGGCAAGATTTAGCTCTTGATTTACTAGGTCCGCTTCCATCAGGATATTACATTTTTGTTTTAATTGATTATTATTCAAGATTCTTTGAAATCAAAGTTACAAAATCAATCACTTCAGAAAATATGGTTAAAATACTTCAAAAGTTCTTTGTAACACATGGGTTACCATTGACTCTTAGGACAGACAATGCTAAAAACTTCACTAGTGAGGTATTCACTAATTATTTGCAAAATAATGGCATTGTACACAAAAGAACCACACCATTATATCCACAAGCAAATGGGGAAGTGGAAAGGCAAAATCAATCTATCATGAAAAGGGTTAGAATTTCGCAAGCAGAAGGTCGAAACTGGAAGTTTGATTTAGATGATTATCTATTGATGTACAGGAGTACACCACATTCTGTTACAGGTAAATCACCTGCAGAAATGCTTTACGGTAGACCAATCAGGACAAAACTGCCAGAATTGACAAATCATAAATTTGAGCGTAATGATTTCGAAATCAGAGACCGCGATTCCGAGGAAAAAGGGAAGGGAAAAGAGTACGCGGACAAAAAAAAGGCAAGCAAGTTATAGTGACATTCAAAAAGGGGATAAGGTTTTCCTAAAACAAAAGCGAGAGAACAAAATGCAGACACAATTCAATCCTTTACCGCATGAAGTTATAGAAAAACATGGTAATAAAGTAACAATTGAATCTCAAGACGGCGTGAGATATGATAGGAATGTCACACATGTAAAACCGTATATGGAACGAAATGTTGAAAATGATAGGTTTACAGCGTTGCCTCAGGTACACTCAGATACAAAAGTTTGCAATGAAGGGAATAGTGAGAAAAGTGCTTTGTGTGAAAATAGTGATAAGCCCAAGGTAGAAATTCCTCAGCAGGATATTTCCCAGCCCAGAACTAGACCAGAGAGAAACATTAAACCGCCTATCAGATACCAAGACTATGTCATGAACTACTTAAGTGGATTTTAATTGGACACATTATTGTTCCGAATGTTATCATTTAGTAGTCTCTTTATGAATGCAATTTGGATGTGTCACATGGGTAATCCTAGCCTAGAATACTGATAAGTAATTACCTTAGGATTCGGATTACTGGGAAAAATGAAAACAACTTTGGGAGAGTGGGCAAATTCATTTATCAGTCATTTCCTTCATGATAAAAAGTAACGATACTGTAGCAATATTTTTGATACAAAAAAAAAAACATTGTGGAAAAAGGAGTTTTTATCTAAAATGGGGAGGAAATGTAGTGTATGGAGTAAACTGTATATATCATATTACCCATATATATAGCCATGTATCATGTGTGATTGTAGATTCTTAGTTAGAGACTAAATGTAGTATCTAGAATACGTGTCTTTATTCATTATACGTCCCTTGGACATAACACCAGTAAATAGTTTGAACAGGTACTTGTTAAATTCCCTATGCAGGACTCAAACTTCTGGTAAATTCTACATCATCAAATGCTTCAGCCAGTCAATTTTAACCAAATGCGCATATGAGACTAAGCGAAATGCACATGCATTTGATAAAAAGAAATGCTTACTGTGACCTATCAGATGCTCTACAGTCCTAACTGCAGACAATTTAGTTTTTTAACCCTCCACCTGCTAAAGAAATTGAATGAAACTTTCAAACCGATAGTAAAAACCTAAATGTTGCTATTTCAAACTTTTTGGGGGAGAAAACATCTCCTCATCAGACAGCGTAGATCAAAGATCAGACTGCATGATTGTTCTGTGCAGTCTGATCTTGATCTACACTGTCCACTATAGGTCATTTAGTTGCCCTTAGCAACTTAAAGGTTATGTACAACCACATGTCAATACCTATATCTAAAGCAAATATATTGGTAGATCTATTACCATGTTTAACCCTTTACCACACAATCCCGACTTTTAACGACCCTCAAATTGAAACCTTTTGAAAACATTGTGGGAAAAGAAGAAAATGCTGGTAACCAGCATTTTCTCCTTTTCCTACAATGTTTTCTACCCTTCCCAGAACAAATTACAATTTTTGAGTCACATTTATTGTGTTGTCTGCAAATGCTTTCAATTTGGACTGGTCTAAAATGTGGTCATTTGGTAAAAAGTTAAGAAAGATTTCATTTCACATTCAAATTTAGGACGAGAGTAGAGAAATGGTTTACAAATGTTTTACTGGGGCCATAACTCTGAAAATATTCAAAGCAAGTGGGCTATGATTGCGCTAACCTAAATTAAGCAGTGATTACACTGACAATTTCATGTCAAACTTCTTTTCAGTTCACTTTAGAGGCTAACCTTTAAGCACACAGTCCCGAATTTTAGAGACCATGAGAAAGAAAGCTTTTATCCCTTTACTGCGCAATGCCGCCTTTTAACGACCCTGGGGAGGAAGCCTTTTGAAAACATTGTGGGAAAAGGAGAAAATGCTGGTAACCAGCATTTTCCCCTTTTCCCACAATGTTTTCTACCCTATCAAGGAAAAATTGCACCATTTGAGCCACATGGAAATTGTCGTCTGCAAATGCTTTCAATTTGGACAGGGGTAAAATTTTGTCGTCTGGTAAAGGGTTAAAAATATTGTGGTAAAAGGAGAAAATGCAGGTAATCAGCATTTTCACCCTTTTTCACAATATTTTCTATCCTTTTAGAGACAGAAATGGTCATTTAAGCTGCATTTAACCCTGCAATTTTTCTTTAATAGGATAGAAAACATTGTGGGAAAAGGAGAAAATGATGGTTACCAGCATTTTCTCTTTTTCCCACAATGTTTTCAAAAGGCTTCTTTCCTAGGGGCATTAAAAGGCGTCATTGTGCAGTAAAGGGTTAATTTGTCATTTGAAAATGCTTTCAATTAGATTGAGTCCAAAATTTTGCCCTTTGGTAAAGAGTTAAAAAGGACAAGTGAGGATAAATGTTTTAACAGCAATGAAAGAGTCATAGAAATATCCTGAAGAAATTTATTAAAATTAGGTGAGAGGTGTAGATGGAGAAAGAGAGGACAAACTTTTGCGGCTGACACCAAACCCCTGAGGTAATCAAATAATAAGTCACTTCAGAGGATGGGTGTATAAAACGACCTAAAACTTGAAACTTTGTGGCTGTTTTTGCGAGGGTACTAAACTAGATATTATATTTTTTAGATCCAACGTTAGGTGGCACATTCTGTGTAGTGTGATCTTCATATACAGTGTCTGTACAAGCAACTAAAATTGTGCACACTACCAGTCAGTCACTACTTTTAACAACCCTGAAATAAAAGGCATTTGAAATCATTCTGGGTACTCTTTGAGCAACATTTGATTTATCATCTGCAAATGCAATCAGTTTGAATGAGTCTTAACCCTTTCTTAACCACACAATGGCGAATTTTAATGACCCTGACAAAGAAGGCTTTTAAAATACTGTGGGAAAAGGAGAAAATGCTAGTAACCAGCATTTTCTCCATTTCCCACAATATTTTCTACCCATTCAAAGACAAATTCAATCATTTTAGCACCATTCAATTTGTTGTGTGCAAAAGCTTAGACTAGTCTGAATTTCTTTTTTGTAAACCCTTTACTAAATGACAAAACTTCAGACATGTCCAAAATGGAGAGCGTTTGTAGATGACAAAAAAAGTATTACTCAAAATTTAAAATTTGATTTTGGAAAGGTAGCAAACATTGTTGAAAAAGGAGAAAATGCTGGTTACAAGCATTTTTTTTTTTCTACAATGTTTTCAAAAGTCATTTTCCTCAGGGTCATTTAAAATGGGGATCGTGTAGTGAACTTTTAAATTTTGTCTTTTGGCAATGATTTACTTTTTCAAAAGATGATATATTCTTTATATCTATTTTCAGAACAAAAATCCCTCCAGGTACTGTGCAAAGAGATGCCTTAGTTTATTCCAAACGTCTTACAGGGGACGAAGCTTTCAAATTACAGTTAGCTGATGCAGTTGTTGAAGAATCAAAGCTAGAGAAGACTGGTAAACAGTTAGCACTGACAGCTCTGGGCAAGAGAGGTTTAGGAAGAAAAATCCTTCACGATATGAAGAAGGATGTTTATGGTTTACATTTAGAATTTGTCGGTGAATCAAAACTATAAACAACAGTATTTTGTGTTCGCTAATTTTGTTTGTTAATGTTTGTAAATCTTAAGATGCTTAACCTACAATGTAGATCAATATCAGACAGCACAAAAGTTGTGGTCTGATCTTTAATCTACTCTGCATGTGATGGTAATATATTTTGCGTGAAATAACTTTGAAATTTGCTTTTGGCTGAAAATTTTTATTTCATTTAATCAGCAGATTAAGGGTTACTGTCATTCATCAATACTGTTTAGTTATGTAACAGAGACTAGTGCCCCTGTTCATACTTTCCTATGCCTTTATACAATGATTATGCACAACATTCTGTCCATGCCATGAGAAGCTGCGTGTTCAAGGTATAAAGAGTCTAAAAAATGCTTATGAGTGATACAAGAACACATCCAGTAACAATGAACTGTCAAAGGAAGGAAAGAATAAGCAAAGCTTGGATTTTGAAAGCATGAAAACAGCAAATTAATATATGTGGGATTTGTCTTCAAAAGGGGGAAAAAACATTATGGGAAAAGAAGAAAATACTAGTTGCCAGCATTTTCTCCGTTTTTCTCACAAAGTTTTCATAAGTCTTGTTCTTTGTTGAAGCATGGTATTGTTTTGTAAAGTGTTGAGGTAGTTTTCAACATCATTTCAGTTATATCAGGTTGGCCAGCACACCAATCCATATTTTCCTGGAGTTTCTTTTTCCAGTACTCTGTACCAACATTTTTTCCAAGCCACTGGCTGCTTTCTCACATGAACATCATGGAAACAATGTCCAGCAGTGAGAGAGAAATGATCAATTATTGTGTTGTGGAAAATATGTGATTGTTAAATTTCTTCTGTACAAAATGTATATAACAACATTGTAAATGCCCATACATTTTAATCATTGATAAACTATTGACATTATTCTTTCCAATTGAAATTGTCTCACTGTGATTTATTTTTTATTTATTTCTTATTCAAAGTTTTAAATTAACCCTTTCCCAAACAAGCCCTGGTTTTCACGTGTCTGCAGTACAAGTCTTTTGAAAACAATGTGTGAAAAGGAGAAATTGCTCGTAACGAGCAATTTCTCCTTTTCCCACAGTGTTTTCTACCCATTTTGAGAACTTTCTGCCATTTTCATCAAATTTAAAATTATCATCTGCAGACTCTTTCAGTTTGGAAGGGTCTAAAACTTGTCGTTTTGGAAGGGGTTAAAGGAGCCATGCTTTGGCAAAAGGGGCCCATAATTATGGATCCACAAAATCAATTTTGTCTAACAGTCAACTGAATCCCGAGTTAAAATCGTCCTTTGAAAAGCAGAAAATTTACAGATAGCACAAGATTTTGACCCATATCAGCCAGCATGGACTGCACAGGCTAATATTGGTCAATACCTTTTGCAGATGCATTGAACCCGCATTTAACACAGCATGGCTTAATTACATTGCATGTTTGTATGTTGTCCTTTTTTTGTCAACATGTCTTTGAATGGAATATGCAAATTTAAAAAGAAGGGTTTCTTCCATATTTTTGTGGTTAACCAAATGATTTATTAAACTGAAAAGTACTTTGAGTGTTGTTTGGTGTATTTATTAACTTAAGCTCTGTTGCCTGAAGCTCAAAGGGCTAATGTCATGGCATCTTTACCACTCACATGGCTGTGTGTCTTTTCTACTTATCAATATTTTATCTTTTGTATGCTCAAAAGTTTATGTTTTTGTGGATTTATTTGGCTCAGTATCTTGCAGATTAAAAATATGAAATCGGATTATAAAGTAGTAAGATATAATATGATAAAATAAATAATTATGTTGTTTGAAAAATGCAGCAGACTTGAAAAAAAAATTACAGGGGGCTACATTGTGCTTTTTGGGGTACTTTTTGACCATTAATTTTGATAAGGGGAACTGCTCTCATGTGATACAAACAATAGGAACAGCTTCTCACCTTGGTGCTGAGATTGAGTGATTGTATGGTGTTTTAACATCTTTTTCAACATTATTTCACTTATACTGTGGTGGCCAGTGTATGTATCCATGCTTTCCAGCCATTTTTTTTAACCAGTACTTAACACAATATTCTTCCCAATGCACTGGCTGGCTTCCCACATGATCAGCGGTTGAGAGGGGAATGAATCCTGTCGCACTGAATATCATCAGCCTTGGCACTGAGGAATAAGAATACAATTTTACAACTTTAATGTCAACATCATGACCAATTCCAGTTGTTTTTTTTCACACAGTGTTGATAAAGATCACAATGCACACAATGTTCAGTCTGATCTTTGATCTGTAACAATATCTCATGAGATATTCTACCAAAACAAGGGCTTAGAATTCTTTTCTCTGGTTCAATACATGTACAGTAAAGCCTGCTGTTGATGCCACCTCTATGAAACAGTCAGCCTGTCTTCAGAGGCCAACATTTTCAATGTCCAAACATGAAAAATTAGAAGAAATATACAGAAGTTAAGTAAGGCACTTTTAAGCTATGACCTACATGTAGGTGCTTGCAGAACACAGGTTTTACCGTACATTCATCATTGCGTTGATGCTTATTGTTACTGCATTACCTACAGCAAATTGGCAGTAGACAATTTTAACTCTTTATCAAACAATTGATTTTTAGACATGTCTAGATTGAAAGCATTTGCAGGTGACAAGATAAGTAGGACTCAAAGGATGGGAGTTGTCTGTGAAAGAGTAGAAAACATTGCGGGAAAAGGAGAAAATGCTGGTTACCAGCATTTTCTCCTTTTTCCACACTGTTTTCAAAAACCTTTGTTTTATCCAGGGTTGCAAAAGCATGTGATTGTTTGGTAAATGGCTAAAAAGTGAAGTATGGTCCATATGATCAACATTGAATGAGGTTTGATAAGCCCACTTACCTTTAGTTACTTTCTCTTTTGCCACCACGTTCATATACGAAAAAGGTCTGCAAGAGGTAATTTGTTGATGTTCTTTCCTGCCAAGTAAATTTTTTTTTTTTAATAAGAACTAAATTCAATTTCTTTACAGTTTATGATTTTCTCAGTTTAGACTCAACTCAAGGACAGTGTATGTCCAAGATCAAATTGCACATTCTGTGCAGTCTGATCTTGATCTTCTTTGTCTTTGAAAGCAATATATCCATCACATAACATTTTTTTGTTTTCTCTGTAATATACCCATTACGTATTTTCCATTTGTAGCAATGTTTGAGATAAGCATTGAGTAAAATCATAATTGACATCATTTTATACTCTTCTTCTCACAGAGAAGTGAAATGGGGTTTCATTCATAAATTACCAATTTGCATGTTGTGCTTTGCATAATTATTCTGACCTGTAATTCATAAAATAGTGTTATGTGATAAATAGAATCTGACATAAGTTGGCTTTTAGGATAAATTTTTATTAAACTTAAGTTCGCTGAAGGCTCCCTTAATTACATTTTTTCTAGACTTGTTTGATAAATGTTTATCTCAAATGGTAACTTATATCAGATCCTACATGTCTCACATGGCAGTGTCAATTAACGATGCAGTGTTCTTCATCATGAACTTTCTATGAGGACAGCAGTTATTCATAATGGTAACATGGGATTAACATGTCCCAAGAACAGTTCCTAATTTTTATGAGCTCTTTAAAAAAAAAAACACTTTATTTACATCATAACTAAATTCAGGGTGACTTTCTTTGTTAAATCCTTAGCTGAGCCTAAACTGAAAACACTTACTGGCAAAAAATATAATGTGACTTAAACGATTGGAATTGTCTTTGAAAGGATCAAATCATCCTAGGAGAAGAAGAAAATACCAGCAACTACAGTTTTCAAGAGCCTTCTCCTTTTGGGTCGTTGTTTGATTGTTGACTGAATGTTGTTTTACGCCGCTTTCAGCATTACTTCAGCCATATCATGGCGATAACTCACATATTCATTTATTTCCTAGGCTGGGGCTCTGAGGTGTCTTGCCCACGGAGGATCCAGTGAGGCCCGTGGCCTCCAGGTGACGAGTCCTATACTTTACCACTGAGCCACGCAGGACCTCTCTCATTTGGGTCGAAAAACAAGGTATCTCTGGTAAAGGAAAAGCTACCAGTGGCTTTAAAAAATTTATGGGTAATACGGATAAAAATATCAGAGATAGAGAATAAAATAACTGAAAGACTATGAGAAACACTACAACAAATTGTCAAAGAAAGACAAAAAACAACGAAAGATTGTCGTATTTAATGTACCATGTTTTAAAATTTAGTCCTTCCTTCTCTTGCATGTTACACTTTATCACAGAAAAGTATGTTAACGTGACAAACGTGCATGCTTTAATAACACATGCTTCACTAACCGAGGCACACACAACTGGTTTTTCCGTGTAAAGACCTGTCTGACGTATTATTTAAGCAAGAAACATGTAAAACAAGTTTCAGATGCAGATCAAAAGAAGAAAAAAATGATACCCAAATATGGAACGCCACAGCTGTCTGATGTTGTGAGCAGTAGTGTTGACATGCCTAATCTCTGTCTTATTATGTCTAACAGAAGTGTTATTATGCCCAAATGTGGTGTTGACTTGTCTAAACTTTGCGTTATTATATCAAAAGGTAGTGTGGTTATAATGAGACAGAGGTTAGACATGTCAACACTACTGCTCACAACATCAGACAGCTGTGGCGTTCCATACCCAAACCTTTGTGCATGAAAATGTACAACGGCACAATCTTTTTACTTTGAGGAAACTGGAGAAAAATCGGATAATGTGGGGAGAAAACTGTAGTTGCGGGTTAAATCTGAACAGACATGCTCCTGCACTATATTCAACGGGGGAGGCGGGGCTTGGTTGGATTATTCACATGTGTAAGACGGATAAGTATCTAAGTACCCAATAGATAATATCTCTGGCAAAAGGGTGCCTAATGCATTTCCGTGATGCATGACACCAGGCAAGTCATCACAGTATTATACATCCCTGAAATCCGTTTCGTATAACAGCTATTGAATCATGAGGTACACCTGTCCTTTGACATGCAAAAAATTGACCAATAGCAAAACTTTTTGATCCAGGTCAGCGGACTGCGCTGGCTGACCTGAATCGATGCTTCCCCCCGCCCCGCCCCATGCATTAAGCTTCCTTTTCACAGAGCATGGCTCATACATGAATATATGTGAAAATGCTGTTGAAAGCTGTGACATTTCAACATAACTGCTACGGGCTTAGTATCTCTTCAACTTCAGTTAAGCCTTTAGAAACTTCCGTCAGAACCAACATTATGGCTGTCACGCTATTTGTTTTGCCGACTAAACACATGACTTTACGAATTACAGAAAGGAAATGCATTTGCAGGAAACGAAACTACTAGTCTTTTCAAAGTTGGGCCGAGAAATAAAAAGCAATTGAACCACGCTCTGGCAAAAGGAGGCTTAATGCACCTCCGTGATGCATGATACCAAGCAAGTCCATGGATCTATAAAATTCATTTTGTCTAACAACCAACTGAATCATGAGGTAGACTGGTCCTTTGACATAAAAATCGTACCAAAAGCATTTAAAGTTTCGGCTCGAAACCCGGGTCGATATTTTTCGCAGATGCATTAAGTCCCCTTGCAAACAGGGTATGGCTCAATTATTTGTAAATGGCAATTACCATTTTACCGATAATGTTTTCCATAGCTGTCAACATGTACATATACTTGTCTATGTGACCAGTCTCGAATAATTCGTCATCAGTTTCAAAGCCCTCGTGTCCTTTCCGTGTTGTTTTCTGCAAGTTCCATACCAAATAAGACGGAGATCTATTCTGTGATTATTTGTCATTTCTTCATGTACATGTATTTTTGTTCGTTTGTTTGTGTGTTTGTTTCTTTGTAACCGAGAAAAGAGTAATAAAGCGAAGGAAAAGCCTCAGATAAAATACATTTATTTTTCAAAATTGGCCAGCACAAATAGGAAAATCATAAATTACATTTGGTTCGATACAGCTTCAACAGGTATCTTTTTTGGCACTCGTATTTTCTATAAACCCGTAAGCTTCTAAGAGCAACTCGATACTTTCTTGAATCCCAACACCAGCAACATCACCAGCCATACAGCGTGTCCTTTTTACAAAGCTTTTAATTACATTCTTTTGATTTGTACATATTAGGTCTCTGGCCCATTGCACACGAACAATACAAAATATACAGGATTCAGTGTTGTTAAATATACAATAGAAACTTCTTAGTCTTTCAGGGACGAGCATACGACCCCTTACTCTTTCGAGGGCTGAATATATAATCCTCTGCAACTAAAAACAATTTCATCTTGTTGACTTGACTAAACAAGCGAGTGGTATAGATCCAAGATCAGACTGCGCGTCCCATGCTGTCTGATTATCTAAACTGTCCGCAGAAGTCCCTGTTTTTGTCTATGGCGATGAAAGGGTTAATGTTTTGAATAACACTTGGACCTGATTTGATTCCATAAACTAACAGTGACGACAGAAATCAGTAGGCTCAAGTAGGGAGCCTGCTAATCTGGGTCTTCACGTTTCGGTTAACTGATATTCAATAAATTCGTGTCACTGATGGACTAAAATTAGCAACCAAAGACTTAACTATACAGTTATCCGACTTCTAAATTTAATGTAAGGTTTTTTTTTTTTAATTTGAAAAATAACAGCAGTAGAAATGAACAAGAAATATCTTTAAAAATGATAGACGTCGTTAGAGATACTGTAGTATGAATATTGAAACTCTTTTGAGGCTCAATATGAAGTAAAATGATGAAAAGTAACCTCACGATCAAATTATGTCTTTTTCCTCACTGTTTTTCATTCTGTTGAAAAGTAGTATTGGGTTATTAGGTAAGGCTTACGAAAACACTAAATTTCCTAATAGCACAAGAAAAGAATCATTCTCTACCACATTATTTTTCTAAGGTATGAATCAAGGCCCCAGGGTATCGATTAACAGTATCGCTTGTTGATAGTGGTTTCATAAATGTGTCAGCAAATATGCCAGCAAGGGCCCACTGAATAAACATGTGCACACTTTTGACCAATCGCAAATTAACATCTATTCATTCTTTATCAGTACCAAAAACTAGGTCAAAAGCCAGCACATTCAGCTACGCCGAAAAAGAAAACGCAATCAGGGTGTCTAAATGTAGGTATCAACTTCACTTTATTCCTGTAAATAGATGCAGTGAAATTGCTAAATATATTTGAGCCATGCTCCATGAAAAGGGGGCTTAATGCATCTGCGAAAAGTATCGACCCATACCAGTCCACGCAGGCTGACCTGGGCCGAAACTTTTCTCTTTTGGTTAAATTTCTGTACATCAAAGGGCCATTCTGCCTTCTGATATACTCTGTTGTTAGCCATAATGAGTTTTAACACTTAAGCTGCTGATCGCGACTCACTGACCTTTTGCGGACAGTGTAGATCAAGATCAGACTGCACAGAACGTGCAGTCTGATCTTTGATCTACACTGTCCGATAAGGTATTTTCTTTCCGGTGAAATCAACTTTGAAACCGCAATGTTTGAGCTTTTAGTATCAAACAGAAATTTTACGTTCTATTTATTCAGCAGCTTATGTGTTAAGGATTCCTAACTATGTGATGTCTTGCTTGGCATGATGTATCACGTAGATGCGTTAAGCCCCCTTTAGCCAGAGCATGGCTCATTTCAAAGGACCCATGTACCGTAACTTTCAGCCTTTTGAAATGATTTTATCCTTTACAACACGGAGGAATTTAACACGTGCCCAAATTTAATGCATTTGCAGATAACGAACTAAATGTGTTCCAAATGATAGGAGTCGCTTTTGAAAGGGTGAAAAATCGTAGTTACCCGCTTTTTCTCCTTTTCCAACCATTTTTTTTTTTTTTTTTTCAAAACCAGTCTTTCTCAGGGCCGTTGAGAACTCAGTATTGTGTGGCAAAGGGTTAAGTGAATGATAGGCTACCCAAATGTTATCACATGAAGACTATTCCACACAAAATACGCTTCATGCTATATAATGAAACCACAGACTTTGCGTAGTTTATTATTTTTGAACACACAATATATTGTTCCACATTAAAATGCCTTATTTATCAGCCTTTGAGCCAACGATCTTACGGAGATAATGTAGAAAAACTTCTTTTCTCCAGGATTCCACCAGTTCTTAGTTTGATTTCAAGGATAGTCCTAAGTTTCGTGGCTTTGGATTGACGGGAGGCCGGTTCTGTAAGAAAAAGGAAATTGAGAGAACTTTATATGTTTTTTGTTGCTGTTGTTGTTTTTGTTGTTGTTGTTGATAAAAAATTCAGAAATGACTGTAAGAGATGGATGCATTAGCCCTTTGCTGACACTTTGGCCATTTGAAAACATTATCGGCAAAGGGGAAAAATGCTGTTAAGATGTAATTTGTTGTCTGCCTATGCTTTCAATGCTTTTGACAAGTCGAAATATTTTGTCCTTTGGTAAAGAATTAACCCTGTAACACATAATTCAGCCTTTTAACGACCCTGAGAAAGAAGGCTTCTGAAAACATTGTGGGAAAAGGAGAAAATGTTGGTAACCATCATGTTTTCCTTTTTCCTTTTTTCACAATGTTTTCCAACCTATCACATGCGGATTTCGTCATTTTAGCCACAATTAGGTTTTCGTCTGCAAATGCTTTCAATTTGGACCAGTCTAAAATTTTGTCGTTTGGTAAAGAGATTAGCTAGTCGATGAGTAACCACACATAAAATTCAATTCGAACCTATGTCATTGAAATGTATTCGAAATACACTGTGATAACTTATTGCCTCGGGGGCTTCCGATCAGTTTAACCCTTTCCCAAACAAGCCCTGGTTTTCACGTGTCTGCAGTACAAGTCTTTTGAAAACACTGTGGGAAAAGGAGAAATTGCTCGTAAACGAGTAATTTCTCCTTTTCCCACAATGTTTTCTACCCTTTTTGAGAACTTTCTGCCATTTTCATAAAATATAAAATTGTCGTCTGCAAACTCACTCAATTTGGACCAGTCCAAAATTTGTCGTTTGGGAAAGGGTTAAACTGTCAATCTATGAAAATTTTCAACTACATATTTTCAACATTTTCCTATACATACTTACAAATAAAAGTTATGGTTATTACATACATATTGATGTTTCTAAAGAAGACAACTTTATCTTTTACAATAAAACAATCTTTAAGCTTCTATTCTTTAGCGAACAATCCTATGTTTAAACATTACAGGGGAATATGGCATTTGAAAAAGTCACGGGAAAAGGAGAAAATGCTGGTAATCAGCATTTTCTCTCTTTTCCACTATGTTTTCTTTCCTTTCAAAGACCATTCTTTCTCAATATGGCATATGAAACGTATTTGATGGGTCAAATCTAATTTTGGCATTTCGCCATTATTTTGTTTCAAGCTAACGCTCAAATTTCATTGACAAATCAGATTCGTTCAACATATTCATTGCGATATTAAATTTTCCACCTCACGGTAGGAAGAATAAAAAAACTTGTCTGCCTCCAAAGTTTCGACCTTTATTACTATTGTAATATCAATCAGTTTGTTGCGTTCTATTTACTAGATTGAAGATAAATAATCACAAAACACAATAAAAGTAACAACCGTTTCAATTTCAGTTTAGACATGTGTGAAAAATACTGAATACAGAAAATGGATTTATGCTTCTGCAAACAGTATCGACCCGGGTCAGCATTGGCAGTCCGCACCACGGAGATGCGTTGAACCCTTTTGCCAGAGCATGGCCCAATTACAAGTCACATAAATACGTGTAGTTTGATTTGAGGAAGTCTAGACATAAAATGAAATTCAATGAGTAATACTGAATTATTTTCCTTCATATACCTTTCTTTCCCTCCATGGCCCTGAGACCTCAGAGGTCAACATAGGTTTAACTCTTTGTCAGCCGACCAAATTGTTGATTTACTGGCGACAGATTGAATGTGACTTACATGATCACATTTGTCTTCGAGACATTAGAGTATATCCTACAATGTTTTCAAAATTATTCTTTCTGATGGTGGTAGAAACACTAGAATACTTCAGGAGGTTTAGGCTGGCTGCTTAATGTAACCTCACACTAGAAAATTTCAGGAGGTTTAGGCTGGCTGCTTAATGTAACCTCACACCGAATACTCTTTTACACTTTGAAATATTTCTACAGCTATTTACTTAATTCACAATCTTATAATACACACCTGGAAAAACTACTGACCAGCCACTTTTGTTTCTCCTTCAAATTTGATCAAGTAATAGACAGGAAAATTAAATAAAGAATGTCATATATATCTGGACGTTAGCGACGGTATTGTAATAAAAAGATTCTTGATTTTAACAATAAAAGGCATCATTAAAAAAAAAAAAAAAAAGGAAAAACACATGTGTGATGTCTATCGGCCAAAACAGGTTAAAAAGAGAATCATAAATTACTGATTTTTCTCAGCAACAAGAAAAAAACATGAAAATTATTCGCTGCACAAATATATAACGGAAGGAGCATGAGCTTCAGGGAAAAATACATTTTTTTTCAATTTGAATGTTCAGCGAATGAATGTTAAATAAGCTCAAAAATACAAGTCAAAGAAAAAAAGAAATTTCAGACTTAGGCTGAGGTACGCTTTTACACTGGTCAATTATTCTCCAGGAAATCGAACCAAATGAACTGTCTCTGTTGTGGACAGCGGATGCCAAAAACGGTCTACGGGGAATTCCAGCTTAAAGGTGGCCGTTTAAAAGTTTTGTTTAGTAAGCTTATACCTGAAACGTAGGTGCAAATTCATTTCTCCTGATTATTCCGCCGACATTCGGATCAGCAATCCTATGATGAAACTGGTTGTCGAAAAACGGTAACTCAGGACCAAACATGCCAGAATCACAGTTCGGATCAAACATAAACCCAGGTCTAAAGCCCGCCCCGAAACCCGCTCCAAATCCGCTGAAGGGCATTATTGGCATGGGCACAGCCAGGGCACCATCATCGAAACCAGACTGGAACCCAAACTCTTGGAATATTGGTAGCGGTTGGGGTGGGGGTAATTGAATCAAAGGCACAACTGGGCGCATTTCTTGAAATACAGTGATAGGAGCGATGGGAGGTGGTGGAATGGGTCGTGGCTCTGGCAGCGGCAGCTGTGGGTATGCACCCCATTTCATTGACCCTAAAAATAAACATGAATATAACCCTTAAACCGCTAAATGCATCTCAAGGACCTTTTGCGGACAGTGTAGATCAAGATCAGACTGCACAGAACGTGCAGTCTGATCTTGGATCTATACTGTCCGATAAGGAGATGATTCTCTTTCTCCTTGATACTTTTAAAATAGCATTTTTTTTTTGTCTGTTACTATAATGCTTGAAAGTTTCATTTAACTTATTTAGCAGGTTAAGAGTTAAGGCTGGAGAAGGTTTGTAAAGTAATACTCAGTTAACTCTTTCTCAAACGGCAAAAACTGATTTTCGTGCAGATTCAAAGCATTTACAGACGATAATATAAATGTGGCTAAAATGTTGGATTTGTCTTTTAACACCTCACCAAACGACAAAATTTTAGACTTCTCTAAACTGGAAACATTTGCAGACGACAAATTAAATGTGATTCAAAATTTTAAATTTGTTAGAAACCATGATGGGAAAAGGAGAAAATGCTGTTTAATCAGCATTTTCTCCTTTTTCCACAATCTTTTCAAAAGCCTTCTCCCTCAGGGTCGTTAAAACTCGGGGTTGCGTGGTAAAGGATTTAAGGAGTAGAAAACGGTGTGGGTAAAGCGGAAAATGCTGGATACTAGCATTTTCTCCTCTTTTCACAAAGTTTCCAAAAACTTTGCCCCCAAGGGTAGTTAAAACACTTAATAGGGTTAAGAATCCATTGTTCATGTAGCAGTTATGATGGTGCATGAATCGCATGAATCAAAACAAGATAAAATAAGAATATGCACAAAGAAAGGTGTTTTACCTTGTCCTCCATACGCAGATACAAGAAGGACGCATGCGCAGACAGTGACAAAGAACAAAACTTTATTCATGCTTCGATCTCTGCAAATACAATGAAGAAATAGTGTCAAATGATGAAGTCACCTCTTTCATAAATGAGTATAGATGCAGTGCTTTCTTTAAAATAAGTCAGAATGAGTTGTAACCAAAATTTCTGTCCAGACCTTAACTTCGCTGCTTTACAACTGCAATCTCCGCCCTTGAGCATGCGCAACAGAGTTCTAGTCTGATATTAGCGTAACCAAATTGCAGACAAATTTAATTCATCCCTTTTGATGGATATTAACCCTTAAGCTGCTAAGCGCGGCGTACTGACTTTTTGCGGACAATGTAGATCAAGATCAGACTGCACAGAACGTGCAGTCTGCTCTAGGATCTAAACTGTCCGATGAGGAGATATTGTTCTCCAAAGAAGTAAGTTTAAAATACTATTTTCACTATCGTCTTGGAAGTTTTATTTATTTATTTAAGTTATTTAGCAGGATAGAGGTCATTCTGGGTCTGATAACGTGTTATAGTGTCAAAGTACCAGTTGCTGGCAGAAAAATGTTATGTGGAAATTAAGAAAAAAAACGTCGTCAACTTTTGTTCTAGTTTTACAATACATTTTTCTACCAGCAACTGGGACTCTGACAAATTGCTCTGTAACACATTATCAAACTCATAATAGTATCCATTTATTAACCCTTTCAGCACCATAGGCGAAAACAGGGACTTTTGCGGACGGCATAGATCAAGATCAGACTGCTCAGAATGTGCAGTCTGATCTTTGATCTATACCTTCCGCTTGTTTGGTCAAGCCTATATGATAAAAATCTTCCGGAGACTCAGTGGATTCCATTTACAGCCTTCAAAAGAAGCCGAGTTTGTTTATTTGGCGCCGAAAGAGTTAAAATGGCATAAACTACATTAATGAGCAATGCTCTGTGAAAAAGGGGCTTAATGTATCTCCGCGATGCATGATACCAATCAAGGCATAACATAAATCATGGACCAATAATAGCCGCTTTTTTAACAACCGACTTAATTATGAGGTAGACTGGTCCTTGGACATACAGAAAATTGAACAACAACGAGAGGTTTCGGCCCCGGACTGCGCAGGCTGACCTGGGTCGATACTTTTCGCAGATGCATTAAGCCCCTTTTTACAGAGCATGGCTCATTTGTCTACATCTTGACTCCCGAATTTTTTACTTTTGGTCGCCAGTGTGCCTTTGAATTACAACTTTGCAACACCACTTTGAAAATATCCTTGTAAATAAGTGTTTTCCTTTTTTTTTTTTTTTTTTTCGAGATGAAGGGAGTCCAATAGCAGCCAAAATATTAAAGCAGGTGTTAAAATGCATTTAAATTGATGGAAATATTGTGAAGATGACATTCTTTATTGTATGGTCGGCCGAAGTGTCAGTAGCTGGCAGAAAAAAATGAATTTTAGAATCAGGCAATAAGTAAATAATAGATAGAGTGACGTTGCAACATTTAATCCAGTTTGTAGCCTTAAGGCGCCTTTCACTAATATAGTTGCCTTTGCGGCCAGTGTAGATCAAGATCAGACTGCACAAAATGTGCACTCTGATCTTTGATCTACACTTTCCGCTTTGCTAAAACACTACAGACAAAAGGAAGCCACGAATATTCAGTAATATTGGTAATATTCTAGAATGAAAATGTCCACTGGGTTTATTCGGCGCTTTAACCCTTTACCGCACAATGACGCCTTTTGACGCCCCTGGGAAAGAAGCCTTTTGAAAACATTGTGGGAAAAGGAGAAAATGCTGGAAACCAGCATTTTCTCCTTTTCCCACAATGTTTTCTACCCTATCAAGGAAAAATTGCACCATTTTAGCCACATTGAAATTGTCGTCTGCAAATGCTTTCAATTTGGAGAAGGCTAAAATTTTGTCGTCTGGTAAAGAGTTAAGGGTTATAATCCAGTTACGAAATGCATGTATATCCATAAGTAATGAATAAAATCTTGAATCAGTGGTTTTTAAAGACCTCTTCTCAAAAATAAATAAATAAATAAAACGTTAAAACACTGCATTGTACAGTAAAGGTTATTTTATCAATTCACCAAATCATCCAGACCTCCAGATAAAAGGGAGTGATAGTATTCTAAATCCATTATATCTCTTCCAAACCTAAATCGATGAGACGATTCTAATGAGTACCCATAACATAGGGTTTAGTAGAGAGTGATTAACAATTTTTAATTTTGAAATCAAAATCACTCCCTCTATCTGCAGCCCTTTTTATTGACCCTAAGAAGGATGACTTCTGAAAACATAAATGGACAAAAAAAGGTACTGGTAGATAACCAGACCAGTATTTTCTCCTTTTCCCAGAATGTCCAAGAATGTATTTTTTTTTTTTTTTTTTTTTACCCTTTGAAAGAAAAATATCTTTATTTGAGCCACATAATTTTTTGTCGTCTATGAATGCTTCAAGTCGGACAAGTCTAAAATGCTGTCGTTTGGTAAAAAGTCATACGAGAAAACTTTACTTACAAGCTCTCGGTTACGCAATTTTTCTCTGCTGGTAGAAAAGCCGAAAAATGTCTTATTTATAAAGACGCTTTACTTGCACTCAAAGACATCAATGATTCACATAAATTAAATCACATTCTTTATTTTCGTAATATTTTGTCTTCCGAAAGTGATTATGACGTAAGTGTACACAATTTCTAGAGCATGCCTCAGTCTGATTGGACAAGACTGTCGATATTTGCCGGAAATAAAATAAAGTTCACTCCTGAGAAATCAATAATCAATAATTTAGTTTCATTGTGGTCGATAAATAATCAGTGAATTTTGAAATATGTCGTAATGAGGTTTATAAAAGTTGTAACTCATTTTCATATACCTTGAACATTTCTTTGACTTTCCTGTTTCAGAATGTTCCGCCAAGTTTAACAGTTCTTACTCTTGCTATGCCAAGCCCCGGTTTAGCATGTAAAAAACACAGACTTTAATTAACGGGTGAACTGTCGTGTCGTTAAGACTGAAATAAAATTTAAAACAATTATTTGTTGTCTAAGTGAAGCAGCCATTGTAATGTGTATGAATTTGTCACATGTTTTGTGTGAGCTTTGTAATGAAAATGAACATAAATTTTGTTAAGTTATTTAGAAAATAAAGTTCTGTCCTGAACTGTTTTGATGTACCAGTATTCTGTTTTATAATCATGGTAGAAGTAGCATTTTTTTTAATATGTTTCGATTTTGATTCGAAAACATATGAGCTATGCTCTGTGAAAAAAGGGCTTAATTGATTTCCGTAATGCATTTTCCCAAGCAAGACGTCGTATAATTAGGGATCCATAAAATCTACTTTGTTTAGCAACCAGCTGAATCCTGAGGTACACTAGTCCTCTGACATGCAGAAAATTGACCAAAAGCACAGGCCTTTGAAGCTTCATTGGTCTGTTACGAAACACTAACATTTTTCTTGGTTGATCGTCGAATACTTGCGAATTGGTGCATCGCCTGTATATCAGAGAATACTCAAATTTTCATTTCCATCGTTACTATAAATAGCACATTGGCGACTTCCTCTATGTTGTATATAATAAGACAAGGTCTTATTATATACAATATAGAGGCAGTTGCCAATATGCTATTTATAGTAACGGTGTCCGATAAGAAAAAACTGCGTTGTCCGGTAATAGACCAATAGTGTTTCAGTGGCCTATGACCAAAAGCAAGAAGTTTCGGCCCACGTCAGCCTGTGCGGAATACACTCCCTTTTCACAGAGTGGGCTCATATGCTTTAGGCCTTATTTTTGTGTGTTTAGCCGCAATTGATCAAAATTGATAATCATATGCCCACGTGTTAGGTGCATTACTTTTTTTTTTTCTAAACATGCGTTCTCGAAAGAAAGAACTCGACACTCTACTTTAGGACCCTTTACCGCACAATGCCGCCTTTTAACGACCCTGGGAAAGAAGCCTTTTGAAAACAGTGTTTGAAAAGGAGAAAATGCTGGAAACCAGCATTTTCTCCTTTTCCCACAATGTTTTCTACCCTATCAAGAGAAAATTGCACCATTTGAGCCACATTGAAATTGTCGTCAGCAAATGCCTTCAATTTGGACAAGGCTAAAGTTTTGTCGTCTGGTAAAGGGTTAACTTCAACGCGAAAGCGAAAACAGGCCCTCTTTCTGACGACTTATCAAGACCAGGGTCTGCATTCACCATCCATTCTTAAGAACATTCTTTGTCTTATTCTCCAAGATTATCAAACTTTGAAAGTAACACAACCTCTGATTGGCTAAACCAAATGGTTTAGCCAATCAGAAGTTATCTTACTTTCAAATTTAGAAAATTCTGAAGAATAAGATTGTGAACGTTCTTAAGAATGGTTGGTGACTATGGACCCAGACTGCACTGGAAGTGCAGACTGAACTAAACTGTATACCGCCTGCTTGTGCAGTCAAACATGAAAGATAATATATACATCTTTTTGTGTTTCAATGGGGTTGTATTTTCAGTCGTTGAAAGTGGTCGAGTTTATGTGAGCCATGCTCTGGGAAAAGGGGGTTTAATGAATCTCCGTGATACATGATACTCGTACCAAACAAGTCATGGCATTATTGTGGATCCATAAAATCCATTTTGTCTAACAATCGACTGAATCATGAGGTAGAATGATCCTTAAGCACGCAGAAAATTTACAATTAGCAAAAAGTTTTGACTCATGTCAGCCTGCGCGGACGGCTCAGGCTTACATAGGTCGATAAGTTTTGCAGATGCATTAAAACCCCTTTTCACAGAGCATGGCTCACATGTTTAACCTTGAAATAGTTGTAACATCAAAGCTTTCTGACATTTCTTTTTGTTAGTCAGTTATTTACTATATTTTTTTTTTATTTCGACAGCAATGACAAAAGTGTTGGAACTCCTTCCTTTGCTACTCACTGTCTACTTCGCTTAACACACCCTTTTGTTCAAGATAAAATAAGTTTCATCTTTCCTTTAAAAGTTTTTATTGGGGCTTATATAATACAAACTAAAAGAAATAATAACAATAATCATTAAAAATGGTTTAGCGCTGAATTTAGTGCCAAAATAGTTTTCTAACCACCAATAAACAAGGAAAAAATGATTATACGTGTGTGGATTTTTTACACCTAACATTTTTTTTTGCCGGAGATAGACCGCTTCACTGCTCTAAAAATCATAAGATTCTATAGAGAAAAAATTTAAGAATCACAGTTTTCGAAAATCAAAATTATTATTATTACATTTCCAATTAAAAGTTATTTGCTTAACCTTTTTTTTTTAATCAATTTCGTGGGAAGTTTTGAGGGCAGATTGATAAATATAAATAATCTTGTTGCATTTGTTGCTTTCGTTGATAAAAAAAAAAAGCATTTTTTAAAGATCATGTGACTGAAAGTATTTCCAATGGAAACTTTCTTGATACAGAGGAAGCTAGATATAATTAAAGAATCGGCCGAAGTGTGACGAATGGCGGAATCGTTTTCAAAATATGTAAGATGACGTCATATCTGGTCTAACAGAAATAGACGAAGCTTCTGACCAAAAGGGTCATCTCGTTTTCTTTACACAAATATTACGTCTTTTGACTAAATGTTCTCGTGCAGTGTCTTCATGCCCGCAAAGAAAAATATATATTTAGCCATGCTCTGGCAAAAGGGGACTTAATACATCTCTGTGATGCGTTATACCATGCAAAACATCTCATAATCGGGGATCCATAAAAACCATTTTGTCTACCAACCGAGTGAATCATGAAGTGCACTGGTCCTTTGACATGCAGAAAATTGACCAATAGCGAAAAGTTTCTGCACAGGTCAGCCTGCGCGGACTGCACAGACTGGCCTGGGTCGATATTTTACGCAGATGCATTAAGCTCCCCTTTTACAGAGCATGGCGCATATTTTTGTGCAAACAGGGTGCTTAGATTGATAAAATTAATGGTTTGTCGCACCGATAGAATCAGGTCCTGTCACGGAATCAATCTGATGCTCCTATGGCTTACTAGATAACTTCCTGAGCCTTGATATCTTTCCATGATCAATGACACTAACCATCTATTCTGTTACCACTGTATAACTCTTTACCAGATGGCAAAATTTCACGCTCAGTCATGTTGAAAGCATTTGCAGACAACAAAAGGTATTTTGCCAGAATGAATGTAGTTGTTTTTGATAGGACATGAAATATTTTGTTTGTCAGCAATGTCTCCTTCTCCCAGAATCTTGTAAAAAAGCTTTTTTCCTAAAGTGTTTATAAATATATATATATACACACACACACACACACACACACACAGACGCAAATTGTATGGTAAAGATTATTTAAAATTTCTATCATTAAATATCTCAAAAAAAATAAAAAAGGTAACAGACAAAGCCAAGGAAAAATATTCTAGCAGTTCAAAATGCTCCCAGGTTAGGAGAGATTCCCTTTGCGTACATGTATTCATGAAAGTCTTTACGACAGGATTGCTCCTTTGTCGCTCTTTTCGATCTTGTGTGTGTGATAAAACAGCCAATGGCTCGGAAAATGTGTAGAGCGTAGAAACTGAAGAAAAACACGAGATTTTAATGAAAACATGGGCATGTGCACTGTTCACTAGGATACGACTCAAATAATCTTGCAAAAGGTAATCAACACCTAACAAACAAACATATTTATACGTATTTATGACCACAAAATATATGAAGCCTGAGGACCTAATGAAATTTGAAATTGTCCCTTAACTCTTTTCTCTCTTCTACTACCTTGTTAGAAAGTAGGTTTTTGAAAACAGCGCTGGAAAAAACGAGAAAATGCTTGTTAACCAGCAATACCTCCTTTCCCTACAAATGTCACATAACCATCTCAAAGAAACATTATTTGTGTCACATACAATTTGTCGTCGGCAAATACTTTCAAAGAGGATCTATACGTCCAAATCCTTTCCTCTGGTATGAGTAAACCTTTTCGGCGCTATACGCTCAAACATTGGCTGTGCGGACGGAGTAGATCAAGTTCAGACTGCACAGAACGTGTAGTCTGATCTTGGATCTGTGCCATCCGCTTTTTCAGTCATTCTTACGGATAAAATTCTCTCTGGATTTCAATGGATTGTATTTTCAGTTGTCGAAAGAGGTCTGAGTTGAAATGTTCGGTGTTGCAAGAGTAAATTATATATTTTATTTATTTGAGTTATGCTTCCCAGATCGATGGATCAGAATACATTTTAGCCGCGCTCAAGCAAAAGGGGGTTTAATGCATCTCCGTGTGGCATTGTACAAAGCAAATCATCATATCATTGTAGATCTGTGAAATCCATTTTGTATGACAACCGACTGAATTATCAAGTAGATTGGTCTTGGACATGCATGAAACTTAAAAACAGAAAAGTTTCGTCACAGGTCAGTCAGCGCTGACTGCGCAGGCTGACCTGAGTCGACACTTAGGGCAAATACATTAAACCCACTTTTCACAGAACATGGAAGAATTATTTCAAGCTAAACTCGAAAGCAGATAGCCTCATACGTCCCTAACTACTCTCGACTTCGAAAACGTCTCTTCAGGATTCGCTGTATATAACAAACTCTAAACCATAAGTGACATACGTGTTTATCATCATTTTCATTTAACCCATTACAACCCTTATTCCCCCGTGCCCCCTCAGTCCCACTCGATTTGAAAACATAGTTGGACTGGCTTGTACGCCTTAAAATAGCTTTAAAGGATTCTATTCTTATTCTCTTTCGTAATCGTGTATTTACTTATATCTTAAGTGCACCTGGCCATGCATTCCTTTGGCTTCTTTTCATCAGTACTACGCATAAGACCCCTTCCAAGCGACTGGCTACTTTTCCACACCAGTAAAGAGGAATTACTGTTCTGCGACAAAAGAGAACAGTATCTTGTCCTAATGAGTATGAGTCCTCGTAGACAGACTGACCGATCTGAGACTCGAGCATACAACTTGTAGTTACCAGCCCACTGCATTGGCAGACTGAGCCACGTGTGTTTGCATACCGACAGATGGATTAATCGCAACGATCTTCAATTGAGCCATACTCTTTGAAAATGGGTTTAAATGCATCTCCGTGATGCATTATACCCAGCAAGTCATCACATAATTGTGGACCCATAAAATCCGTGGCAGTTTGTTTAACAACCGGCTGATACATTAGGTAGAATGAACCTACGTCATTTAGAAAATTGACCCATAGCAAAACGTTTCGGCCCAGGTCAGCCTGCGCGAACTGCGCAGGCTTACCTGGGTTGAAACTTTTTGCAGATGCATTAAACCCCTGTTTCATAGAGCACGGTTCATTTATTTCTGTACCAAAAAGAACTAATATCGTGGTACAGTACAGTTAATTATGTATTTCCGCGCCAAAGATGTAACCTCGACTTTTTTCGACGGCTAAAAATACAATCCACTGAAACTCATAAATCTAATCTAATACAAGCGGACGGTATAGATACAGGATCAGACTGCACAGTCTGTGCAGTCTGATCTTGATCCATACTGTCTGCACAAGCCCGTGTTTTCGCGTATCAGGCTTAAAATGCAAGAGCCGCTTTTGTCTTCTATAACACTGAAATGGTTAAAGATACATTCTTACAGTAAAAGAGAACAGGTTGTTATAATTTGATTGACTGTAGAATGGTTCAAAATTAAGTCAGCTGTGTAAATATAGGTAAATTACGATATATAGGGTGTAAGGGATTTTTACATATATCGGAAATGTTCGATTTAAAACCGGAAACGTCGAAACAGTGATTTCTTTGATGGCCTCCAGAAAATGAAATGCATTTTCTATCGGTCATGATCTATGCAACTTGCAACAGTCAGGGGCAACATTTGGCATGTAGATACAAGAATGATTGTAGTTTGATAAAATAAAGATGAGATGGGTTAAAAACTGGGTGAAAACGAGTCTAGATGTATCTTTAACCCTTTAGCAGCTAAGCGCGACTCACTGACTTCTTGCGGTCAGTGTAGATCAAGATCAGACTGCACAGAGCGTGCAGTCTGATCTTGATCTACACTATCCGATGAGGAGATATTTTTCTCCAAAAAAATAACTATGAAATAACATTATTCGGGATTTTACTATCGGCTTGAAAGGTTTCTTTAACTTATATAGCAGGAAAAGGGTTAAAATCCGTTTGATTCTGACTTTGATGTAATATATCAGAATTCGTATGCCTAGTCAGACTACAAATAAAGTACTATGTACAACTCGAATTTCAGATGGCCACAATTTCAGTTTTGAAATCAACAAAGATAGATCAAGTCGCTAAATATCTATCTGATAGTATACGTGTATAATGAAATTAACCTTTTAACGGCTTCATAAATTGAATTAACATTTTTCAGCAAATGTATGAAATCTAAGTGCCGCGATTTCGATTTTTTTTCTTTTTTTTTTTTTTTTTTTCGGAAAAGGAAAAAAAATATATATATCATCGTGATGGATAGTGTATATCAAAGCTCAGGTCCGCAAAAGGACACGATACGCGCTTGGAAACCCAAAGGTTAAAACTTAATCAAATCGAGTTAATTTTTCTTCCCTAAATTTCTTGATTGTTAATCATAAAATTGCTAAAAACCATTGAGTTAAACATCTTTCAGCAAGGGGCGTCCGTAAATCAATTTTGAAATAAATAAAGCTAATATGTCATTTGGAAATACACTGAAAGGTATGTATAAATCATGTCTTCCTTGAAAACAGTGGTTTTGGCCTACTTCTTGGTAATAATATTCTCAAATGAATAAATAGTAATTTTTGATTGGTCAAGAATATGGACAAGTTTATTCTTCGGGTCCGTGCAGGCCTTTTTTTTTGGGGGGGGGGGGGGGGCTATCCATGAAACCAATATAAAAATGTTGCTAGCGCTAATCAATACCCCGGGCGCTTTTTCGAACCTTAGCTCCTGTTCTTGCAATAACTGGTAATTAAATATTTTTCAAGCGTTATCCTATAACACATTGTCGCACAGTCTACATGTATTTTCAGACACATCATTTTCAGCAGCAATTGCTCCTTTTCCAACGTTGAGCTAGATGAACATGTAATCTTGAAAAATACATTTAACTGAAAAGTTCGCTTATCAGTAGTATGCAAAACAATGAGGAAAAAGTGGCAATTTCTGGGGGGTTACATTCCATTATTCGCTTTTTTCATGATGAACAGAGTTTCAATATTCATACCCCAGGCCCAGCTTGATCTTCTCCTACACCGTCCATGAGAGCATGTTAAGTCACACTTAGTAGCCTAAGGATTGATTAACCCTTTACCACTCCCGAGATTTAACTACCCTAAAAGCAGGTCTTCTAAAAACATTGTGGAAAAAGGAAAAAATGCTGGTTACCAGCATTTTCTCCTTTTCCAACGATGTTTTCTCCATCTTTAAAAAAGCAAACCCCATCATTTGAGCCACATTTATTTGTCATCCGAATTACTCGGACAGGTCTAAACTGTGGTGGTGTGGTTAAGAGTTAAACTGTATGTACATAATTTTAGTTTTCAGCCAATCGTTTCCCTTAATTTCTTGCCTAATAAGATCACTGATATTTTTTGCGGAGACGGTAGAGCTAGATCAAGCTACAAATCCGTGCAGGCTAATCTTGATTACCAACGCCAGAGCTTTACTATATAATCAAAATCGGTAAAACTAATCTGACCTTATTTACACCACATAGATTGGGAATTTGTGAGTCATTTCAGTTGACATCTTATCTTTAAAGGCCCAATAGCGGCAAAAAGTCTATGTAGGTGTTAAATGCATTTACATTTAAATGACACCGTTCAAAAGTATGAAAAATATTGTGAATATCATAATCTGTTATTGTGGGTCGGTCCAAGTATTAGTCGCTGGCAGAAAAATGAATTTTGAAATCAGGCGAAAAGTAAACAAAAGATAGAGTGACATGGCAACTTTTAAGCTAGTTTTGAAATTAATTTCTCTGCCAGCGACTAACATTTGGACCGACTGTACAATAAAAGATTATAATCTTCACACTACTTTCCACACTTCAAAGTGTTGGCAGCTATTCTTACTTTAACACTCCAAACCAATCTGCCCCACCCCGCCCCGCCCCGCTTTTTTTCTTTTTCTATTAGTATCAATGACATTTTCTTAAGTTTTCCTCTGTGTGATTCTTTATACTTGCAATAATCGTTACCTGGAAGATTTTTTTTTTTTTTGGGGGGGGGGGGTAGAAATAATTTCTTCATGGTTTTCTTTGTTATTTGAGTGTACTGCTTTCTTCTGTATACATGCATTGTACAACTGTTGATTAAAATACTTTAAAAAAGTTACACAGCATCAAGTCTGATAATTGCCTCTTAGAGACCTAATTAAAAATGCCATGATGTCTCACGGTTAGTTTTAACCCCACTGATCATGGGATTCGAATCCTGAATCACTGACGTGAAGGCTGGAGCACACCTGCTTCACTGCTATCTCTCATACAACTAATTACTCGTACGCGTGCCATTATGTGAATAGTGTTGTTCCAGAGCTTTAGTCCGCTAATCATGGGATTCGAATCAGGAATCTCCAAGGCCAGAGGTTGACGCGCATCCCATCCCCTCACCCGCTATTCCCCTACCAATAAGTATTTGGATCCAATCGAATGGCTGGTGTTTGGGGGAAAAATAATTCTTCGGGATTACAGTTTTCTCTATACCAAGCGACAAAAAAGATGCGCAGATGACAAACAAAAGGTTCAAATTGAATGATTTGTCTTTGAAAGGTTAGGGGGAAAACATTGTCAGGAAAAGGAGAAAATGCTGTTTACCAGCATTTTCTCCTTTTCCCACAATGTTTTCAATAGCCCTATTCTTCAAGGTCACCAAGACTCGGGATTAGATGGCAAAGGACTAAAAAAAAAATTGACACAATTTTTAAAAAGAGTTGAAGAAAGTAATAAAAAGGTCATCTTTGCCATAACTATCAAATACCGATTTTACCAACTTTCGACCCATTTCAATAAACGATTTTTCGAATTTTAATGGCCGATAATTTTGACGTATTTTCATCATTTTTTGACAGGCGAACGGCCCTCGTTCCTGAATGTTGGTTCTCGGAAGCAACAAAACACGTTTAGGCGAAAGTCAGCCCTAGAAGGCACAGTATAAAATCGAGATCCATTCCGGGACGCACAGTGAGGGCGGCGGCGTTTGATAGAGGCAGGTAGGTAGATCATATTTGCAGTTTGATTTCTTTTGATAAAGGGCTGGGGTGAAGGCTTACCAGGAGAAAAAAGTGCAAGGAAATATATTAGCCCTGTCAGAGACTTTCACTATTATTAAAGTTGCCTTTGCTACCAGAATAGATCAAGATCAGACTGCACAAAAAGTGCAGTCTGATCTTTGACCTACACTGTCCGCTTCCCGAGACATTCTGGTCTTTTAGTGGCTTTTAGTAAGTGAAGTTTTATTTTTAGACTGAAGAAGTCTGTTGGGTTTATTTTGCGCTTTGAGGGTAAAGAAATACTCTCTCTCTGTCTGTGTCGCTCTCTCTGTCTCTGTCGCTCTCTCTCTCTCTCTATCTCTCTCTCTCTTCTCTGTCTGTCTGTCTGTCTGTCTGTCTGTCTGTCTCTCTCTCTCTCTCTCTCTCTCTCTCTCTCTCTCTCTCTCTACAATCGCTAATTTGTATTTATTTGTTCGAATATATCAATACCAAAGAGCAGGTCAAAAGCCAGAATATTCCGCTCCACCGATACAAAAAAGAAAAAATACGATATAGAAATATCTGGGGTTCACTTCTATCAGCCGAGCAAATCAAATCTACGTTTATTAGCCTAACTATCTGAGAGTCAAAAAAGTATACCCGACCTCTTTGGATGAAAATACAATTCACCGAAAATCAGAAAGATTTTGTACCCTAAGTATTTGCTTAATCCTCTAACAAGCGACCCCGAGTTTTCATGACCCAAAGAAAAAGTGTTTTGAAAAGATTCTTGAAAAAGGAGAAAATGCTGTTAACCAGCATCTTCCCCTTTTCCCATAATTTTTTCTAACGTTTCATATGAGAAACCCAGTATTTGAATAAAACACTTATTTTGTAGTCTGCAAATGCTTTGATTTTGGATAAGTCCAAAATTTTGTTGTCTGGTTAAATAAGGGGACGATATAGTTTCAAGATCAGACTGCACGTTCAGCGAATCATGGATAGGTGCACTGGCAGCGGCGATTTAATTAGATTAATGTTGAAAACGGTGTAAAAATCAAACAGAAAAATACACAAAATCCTACGTTTCACTTGGTAGGGTATTTTCAGCGGTCGAAAGCGATCGAGCTTATAGTTTTGGCTTTGAAAAAGTTGGTTGATTGGTTGGTTGGTTGTATGGTGTTTAACGCCGTTTTCAACATTATTCCAGTTATATCGCGGCGGCCAGTGCACCTATCCATGCTTTCCCGGAGTTTCTTTTACCAGTACCCCGCACAATATTCTTTCCAAGCCACTGGCTGCTTTCCCACATAACCATCGTCGAAACAATGGTCAGCCGTGAGAGAGGAATGAATATATCCTGTCGAAATGACTATCATCAATCCTCGGAAAGAAATTTGCCAAGCCGGGGACAGAACCAGCGACCCCCCTGCACGCTACCGACTGAGCTACGGGGGCTTGGGATCGAAAAAGTTAACGCATCATCAGATACGTTAAATACAACTTTTTTCGGTCCTAAGATCTAATTTAAAAAACTTGTGGCGAAAGGAAAAGATGTTCGTTTAAAAACTTCTATACAAGTTGGCTTCTTTAAAAAACGAAGCCAGGAGAGGTCAGCATCAATGTTTTCAAATAGTTTATTGGCTTTTAATTTCAATATATTTTGGTACATGTAAGCAAACAAGTAAGGCAAATCATATGTTAACCTATAATAAATGCATTACAAGACAGTCATATGACATTCTCACCGCGTTTTCAAGTCGCATGATCTTTTCCCGTGGTGTCCTTTCTCTTTTTTAACGATTTTTTTTTTTTCTGTTTCCTTAGAAGTATTTGATTACTGAAAAATTAAAATTATTGGAGAGGTCAAATCGAAACAAATCAAAATAACATTTTTTTTTTAAATCCGTCATTTAAAAACAAACCACGTCTAGAATCCTATTTCAGTTTTTGATTTCGGTTATTTACAAAACTATGACGAAACAGACTGTATATCAGGACAGTTTCGCAAAAAAAAAACCCATGGATTTAGACAGAACTTTTTGAGGCAGTCTGCCTTTTTAACTCACCACTGTTGGATATGATCTCTCCAATCATGATTTGTGGTTCAATTGTTTCATTTTGTTTTGTTTAATTGTTTCGAAATTTGATAAAACGAATATCAGCATATATTATTGTTTAACCATATTAGAAATGAAATATTCCCAGAATTCATTTGGCAGTAATTTAGCATTTTTTTACTGTTTCATTCTTTCGCACATTTTATTTGTTTGCTTTTCTGTTCGTCTTGCTGTCATTGGGTTCATATCTCCATCTTATAGACCACTACTATCTTTTATATAGGTTGCCTCCCCTGGTACAGTTAAAGAAATATGTATATGAGGCATGCTCTGGAAAAAGGAGGTTTAATGCTTCTCCGTAATGCATGATACCAAGAAAATCACCACATAGTTATGATCTGCAAAATCCATTTTGTCCAATAAGCGAATGAATCTGGCGGTAGACTGGTCTTTTGACAAATTGACCGATACCAAAAAGTTTCGACCTAGGTCAGCCTGCGCGGAGTGCGCAGGCTGACGTGAGTCGATATTTTTTGCAAATGCTTGAAGACTCCGTTTCACAGAGCATGGCTAAATATGCGTATATGCACAACAGGGACCAGTATTTTTTTTTTTTTTTTTTGTAGCACAATGAGTATACTACCGTTCCTTGGACTGGTGTTCCTCGCTCTGTCCTGTAATGGAGCGTCCTACGGTAAAGGTTTCGGCAACTTTGGACTTGGAAGCTTCAGTGGTGGATATGGTTATGGTTCGAGCATCAAACTACCGGTCAAGAAACCACCACCTATACCTATACCCATTCCAGTCCCAGTGGTGCCCATTCCTGCACCCGTACCCAGAGTAATACCTGTAGCCGTGGCTCCACCACCGGTAATCGCTGTTCCCGTAGCCCCTGCCCCACCGCCAGTCGTCGCTGTTCCAGTAGCGCCCGCACCACCACCACTGATAGGTATCCCAGGGATAGCTATAATTAGCCCAGGTCAAGGTTTGTAGTTTTCGTACTAACCAACCCCATTTTTAGCGGATCTTGTATAGCATATCTGCTTACTGTGATTGTTCTAACCGGAACCAAATACATCATGCGTAACGACGCATGCGCGGTAACACTGTACTGTGATATCGGTTTGACCCGAACCAAATAATTATACTGTCATTCAGTCTTGCGTTCTACCCATTCTACTTTCAGTCTTAGCTAATACACCCCAATCTCGCTTTTGTCACTACTGTATTTTCTGCCCTATACATGTATACAATTTCATTTCGAAATCTAATACCAGCAAAATTTTGCGTAACACTGACGGACTAAATTACTACTCCTTAAACAATGATATGATAACAGTTACTGCAGAACAACTTTGACTTTCCCTGCCCTTGTTAACTCCATTTTAAAATGATTGCACATGTGTTGCATGTGATGTTATTTTTTTAAAACATATTACAGCTTTATGCTACTCCACAAATCCGCTTTCCAGGACTTTGAGTCCTTTGATTACTGTATTTGAGAGGAAGTAGAGCGCCTATCGATGCCTTCATTGGATTCCTTTCCTAGTGTCATGCACAGCAATCCCTCTAGTAACTGATTTGCTCTCTAACTTGACCGGTATCCTGCCGAATTTAATTTGTTGACGATTACATAAACAGACTGCGCTGAGTTTAATGACATTGGGTGGGTTTATATGACCAAAACTATTGATAAAGCAGCGGGGAGTGTAGAGCGAGATCACACTGCACGTATATGCAGGCTGATCTTGCTTTATACTCTCCGTGCAAAATACATTTTCGTTCGCGAACGGCAGGGCGTTACCGATTAAGCTACTCGGCCTATCTGTATAAACCACAGTGAAAATTAACCCAGTCTTTTTACCTGCTAAATAAGTAAAATGAAACTTTCAAGGCGATAGTAAAAAAAAAAACCCCAAATATTGCTATTTCAAAGTCACTTTGGGAGGGAAAAATGTCTCCTTATCAGACAGTGCAGATCTAAGATAAGACTGCACGTTCTGTGCAGTCTGATCTTGAACTACACTGTCCGCAGAAGAAGTCCTTGAGTCGTCGTTAGCAGCCCAAGGGTTAACATTGATAATGATCACAACTGTGATTGTGATTATGGCATTACTACTGATGTTCATGATAATGCGGCTGCTGCTGTTGTTGTTGTTGCTGTTGTTGTTGTTTTCGCTGTTGATAACATATCATTAACCTATGCTAAACAAGAAACTGGATACTTTTTTGCGGAAAGTGTAGGCCTACATAAGAATGCATAAAGCTACAGATAATAGTGAATAAACATGGTCCGATGTTTGATATCTTGCAGAGTAATTTGACCAAATTTAATTAGAACTGCCAAAATTTGGCACTTTTCTACTGACAGCAAATTAGTCTTTATATATGAGCCATGCTCTGGCTAAAGGGGGCTGAATGCATCTCCGTGATCCATGATACGAATCAAGC
Organism: Tridacna gigas; assembly: GCA_945859785.2. Lineage (NCBI taxonomy): Eukaryota > Metazoa > Mollusca > Bivalvia > Cardiida > Cardiidae > Tridacna > Tridacna gigas. Next base: position 60,801,812 of record OX244034.2, on the reverse strand, counting down.
CTTGACAGAATTATGGATCCGTAATAGCAACTTTTTTTTAACAACAGACTGAATTATGAGGTAGACTGGTCCTTGGAAAACTAGAACATTGACCAAAAGCGAAAGGTTTCTGACCAGGTCAGCCTGCGCAGGCTGACCTGGTCGAAACATTTCGCTATTGGTCAATTTTCTGTATGTCGAAGGAGCATTCTACCACATGACTCAGTCAACTACTAAAAAACGTGAATATTATGGATCCATAGTTACGTGATGGCTTGACTTATACAATGCATCAAGGAGATGCAGTAAGCCGCCTTTTGCCAGAGCATGGGTCACACACACATATGTGTGTGTGTGTGTGTGTGTGTGTGTGTGTGTGTGTGTGTGTGTGTGCTTAGTTGTTACAGAAATTTCGTACAAAACACATTTAAGACGTTTTTTTTTCCAGGTAAAGTCAAGGGAAAGAAATACGGCAAAGGTTTTGGCAAATTCGGTGGAGGTTTCGGAAAAGGCTTTGGTGGCGGTTTCGGTAAAGGTTTTGTTGGCGGCATCGGAAAAGGTTTCGGTGGCGGTTTCGGCAAAGGTGTTGGAAGTATAGGCAGCTTTGGAGGTTTTGGCCATCCGGGCTTCGGGAGTTTTGGTGGATACTCCGACTTCGGTGGATTCGGAGGAGGAATATTAGATGGAGGTTTTGGATACAGCGACGGTTTTGGATTCGACAGCGGATTCGGCGGGATAGGGGCACCATATCCATATAATGACTTTGCCGGTTTTGGTGGAGACTTTGGAAGCTTCGGACCAGGTAAATCTATTTATCGTCCAAAATTGAGTTGCCTTTGCTGCTCGCCTAGTTCATAGATCAGATAGCACTATTCTTGCAGTCTTATCTTTGGTATACGCAGTCCACTTTACTGAGAGTATATAGACAAAATAAGTTTTTAACCCTTTACCAGACGACAAAATTTTAGCCTTGTTCAAATAGAAAGCATTTGCAGACGACAATTTCAATGTGGCTCAAATAGTGCAGTTTTCCCTTGACAGAGTAGAAAACATTGTGGGAAAAGGAGAAAATGCTGGTTGCCAGTATTTTCTTCTTTCTCCTCAATGTTTTCAAAAGCCTTCTTTCCCTCGGTCGTCAAAAGGCGGCATTGTGCGGTAAAGGGTTAAATTGCGCTTGTTAGTTTTTGTTGCCTTCTAGAATTAAAATCTCCTTTGGGATTTTTCGACGCTGTATGGTTCAGCAAGATTTAATCACTTAACACACTATCCCACGTTTTAACTCTTTACCCAAACGATAGAATTTCTTGACTCGAGAAAAGTAGTCAGTGGCTTGGAAAGAAAGTTGTATCAGTACTGGTATGAGAAAGTCATGAAACACAAACAACAAAACCAAATTGAAAGCATTTATAGACGACAGATTAAATGATGATTTTTGGTCTTTGATAGCCTTTGATTGGGTAAATACATTGTGGGAAAAGGAGAAAGTCCTCCTGGACACCGGCATTTTCTCCTTTTCCCACAATGTTTTTAAAAGCCGTCTCTTTCAGAGTCGTTAAAAATCGTGATTGTGTGGTAAAAGGTTAACGACCTTGAGGGGCAAGCAATCTTGGGGGAAAAAATAGGGATAGAGGAGAGGAAAAAAGCAGTTTCCAGATTTAACGATCCCCTTTTTTTCACGACCCTGAAAACAGTGTGGGAAAATGAGGCATCATTGTTTTTGAATGGTGTTTAACGCCATTTTTCAGTATTATTTCAGATATATAGCGACGGCAAGTACACCTACCCTTGCTTTCCTGGAGTTTTAGTAGTAGCTATACTTTGAACAGTCTTCTTCCTAACCCACTGGCTGCTTTCCCGTATAAGCACTTTCGAAACAATGTTTAGCGGTGAAAAATATTGAATCATATCGCAACAACTTTCATAAGTCCTCGGAAAGAAATTGGCCTATACTTTACCGATTGAGATGCCGGGCTCTTTTTGCGGACAGCGTAGATCAAGGTCAGGCTGCACCAAACGTGTAGTCTAATTTTGAATCTACACCGTCCGCTACCTGATGCTAATCTTTTACAAAAAATAGCGTCAAATTCAACGAAACTACTTTAAGACCTAGAGAAAAGTTGAATCTATTTAGTTGGCGGCGAAAGATTTAATTCGTCGAACTGTTCTTGATATAGACGTAAACAGTTGATACGTACCCTTTAACCCTTTAAGCTGCTAATCGCGACCCACTGACCTTTTGCGGACAGTGTAGATCAAGATCAGACTGCACAGAAAGTGCAGTCTGATCTTTGATCTACACTGTCCGATACGGTATTTTCTTTCCGGTGAAATCAACTTTGAAACCGCAGTATTTGGGCTTTTAGTATTGAGTAGAAATCTGCGTTTCATTTATTCAGCAGCTTAAGTGTTAAAGGGAATTTCTGTCATTTCAACAAAATTTGTCTTTTACAAATGATTTCATAATGGTAGCCGAGCCCTGGTAGCGCTGTCGGTAGGGCAGGGACTTGAGAACAGGGGTTCGTTGGTTCGAATCTCCAGCTCGACCAATTTCTTTTCGAGGATTGAGGACAGTCAGTGCGACAGGATTCATTCCTCTCTCACCGCTGACCATTGTTTCGACGATGATTATGTGGGAAAGCAGCCAGTTGCTTGAGAAGAATACTGAGCGAATTACTGGTAACAGAAACTCCAGGAAAACATGAATGAATGCACTGGTCGCTGCGATATAACTGATATTATGTTGAAAGAGCATTACACAACAAATAATCAGTTAATCAATTTCAAATGGGTAAGGGTAAACAATTTGTCGACTGGTAAAGAGTTAATTCTCTACCACACGACACAATTTTACGCTGGTCCATTTTTAAAGCATTTGCAAACAAAAACTCAGATACGGTTTCAAACTGTGGCTATTTTCTTTATAAAGCTATAAAGAAAACGCTGATAACCATTTTTTTGGGGAGGAAAAGGTGAAAAAGATGTGTGTTTGTACCTCGGACCGCAGAACGCTAAATGCATCTGCAAAAAAGTATCGACCCAAGTCCGCCTGCGTAGTCCGAGTAGGCTGACCTGGATCAAAACTTTTTTTGCTGTCGGTCAAATTTCTGCATGCCGAAGGACCATTTTACCTCAAGATTCAACTGTTTGTTAGGCAAAGTGGATTTTATGGATCTCTCATCATGTGATCTCTTGCTTGTTGCAATGCATTACGGAGATGCATTAAGCCCCCTTTTGCCAGCGCATGGCTCCTATAATGGTAATAAGCCATGCTCTGGCAAGAGTAGGTTCAATAAACCCCCATGATGCAATATACCAAGCAAGTCATCTTGTCCGTATGTATCCATGGAATCCATCTTGTCTAACAGCAGACTGGATCATTAGGTAGACTGGTCCTTTGACCTGCAGAAAATTGACCGATAGCAAAAAGTTTTGATCCGTGTCAGGCTGCCCGGACCAGGCAGGCTGACCTGGGCCGACAATTTTGGCAGATGCATTAAACCCTATTTTCACAGAGCATGGCTCATTTATATAGTATAGCTACAGTCATACCGATTTTTCAAATTCCACTAAGATTTTTCTTAAAAACATTCGTTCGATGCGAAGAGCCCAATGCCAAATAACAACTGGTTTTTTTTTTTTTTTTTGTGAAAAAATGCTTTTTTTTGGGGGGGGGAGGTGTGTTTTTGTACTTCAAACAGTAGACGTAACCATGCTCTGGAAAAAGGGGGCTTTACCAACCCAGTCATCACATAATGATGGGTCCATAAAATTTGTTAGTGTAACAATCTACTGAATCTGGAGGTAGAGTGGTCTTCTGACATGCAGGAACTTTAAAACTAACGAAAGGTTTCGACCCATGTCAGCCTGGGCGGACAGCGCAGGCTGATATAAATCGATAATTTTCGAAGGTGCATTAGGTCCCCTTTTCACAGAGCATGGCACGAGTACATAAGGGTTAGCACTTGCAAACCATACTAGTTATAGTCATAATTCTAAATTCCACGACGCACCACCTCAGTGGCTGGGACTGAATATCCAACCCAAACGGTTAGTCATTCTTTAGAATTCGAAACTAGACCCGAGTTTAGGCCGATAGATAAATATAGCCCCTAGACACAAATGTTGTCTTTTACTAACCAGGATTCGACAGCTTTGGACCTGTATTAGATCCCGGATTCGGCATGGGTTTTAGCGACTTCGGGCCTGGTTTCGGCGATGGCTTCGTTGGAACTGGCTTTGGGGACGGCTTCGTTGGAACTGGCTTTGGAGACGGCTTCGTTGGAACTGGCTTTGGGGACGGCTTCGTTGGAACTGGCTTTGGGGACGGCTTCGTTGGAACTGGAGTCGGTGATGGTTTTGGACCCGCCTTTGGCACTGGCTTCGACCCAGGCTTCGGAGCTGACTTGGGTACTGGTTTTGTTGGAACGGGTGGCTTTGGGCCTGTCACATCTGGATTCGGGGCAGGTGGATTTGGAACAGGGTACGGTAAGTGTTGGAATCTGTTTGAGTTGGTTTCTTAGCAGCAGCGAAACTATTTCAGTTTCTGTACCATGGCATTTCATAGCCCCACTGGTCATTGGTGTTCTTGTCAATCTTCCAGTGCATCTGTTAATGTTTTCCTGTAACTCTTCTCATCTGAGAACAAGAATTAACTATGCCATGTTCTGTGAAAAGGGGGCTTAACGCATCTGCGAAAAGTATCGATCCAGGTCAGCCTGCGCAGTCCGCGCAGGCTGACCTGGGTCGATACTTTTCGCTATTGGTCAATTTTCTGTATGTCAAAGGACGAGTCTACCTCATGATTTAGACAGTTGTTCGATAAAATTGATTTATAGATCCATGGTTACATGATGGCTTACTTGGAATCATCCATCACGGAGATGCATTAAGCCCCTTTTTCCAGAGTGCGGTTCATTTATGTTCGTTTGTCAAATAACTGGTTAATTTAGCACTAAACCCCTTACATCACAATCTCGACTTTTACAAGTCTGGGGAAAGAAATTTGTATTAAATACTGCGGGAAAAGGATATAATCCTAGTAACCAGCATAATCTCCTTATAATGTTTTCTGTCATTTCAAAGAAAAATTCCGTCATTTGGGCAATACTTTAATTTCTAACGTGCTAATGCTTTCAGTTTGCACGTGTCTAGAAGTTCATCTGGTTTCTTATGTTTGTTTTGTGTTTAACGCCGTTTTCAACTTCCACTTATACAGCGACGGCCAGTGCATCTATCACTTTTTCCCTAGAATTTTTTTAGAACATTACTTTGAACAATGGTCCTCCCAATCCACTGGCTGCATTCTCACATAATGTTTGTCAAAACTATGATCAGCGGTGAGGGAGGAATGAATCCTGCCGCAATACTATCATCAGTCCTCGGAAAGAAATTAGCCGAACTGGGGATTCGAACCAGGAACCCTCTCGTCTCAAGTCCTGTAAGCTAATGACTATACTATGTCTGGTAAAGAGTTAATTCTTGTTCCCGTAGTAAAAGAAAAAACATTACAGAGAAGGTAAAGTGTTGGGACATCAAGTCTCGTTCGTGTACCTTAGGCACATTTTACCTTGGAAAAACAATCGCGGGTTTTGACGACCCTGAGTAAGACGGCTTTTGAAAACATCGTGGTAGAAGGAGAAAATGCTGGTAATCTTATCGTTCAACCGTCGTCCGAGACATAACAAAATGCTTGTTTATTTTTTTCAGGAAACGGTTTCATGATCTAAATGGTTTGGACTTAAATATACATTAAAGGTTAGTAAAGCTGTTTTCTTTTTCAATTTGAGTATACTCTTATTACGGTTTAAAGTCTAATACCTGGGACCGTATTCATCAACCATTCTTAAGAACTTTCTTAGTCTTATTATCCAGAATTTTCTAAATTTGAAAGTAACACGACTTCTGATTAGCTAAACTATTTGGTTTAGCCAATCAGAAGTTGTGTTACTTTCAAATTTAGAAAATCTTGAAGAATAAGACTGAGAATGTTCTTAATAATGGTTGGTTAATACGGACCCAGTTGGCCTTTTCATTTCGTCTTTACTCTTGTTACAGATCAAGCTTCTTATTCCATTGATTGATTGAATGGTGTGTTAGGCCGCTTCTAACATAAGTTCAGCCATATCACTGCGACAGCTCGCACATTCATCTACATTTGTATGTCCTGGGTTTTATTAGTAATAAGGTAGGGTTCTGAAGGGTCTTGCTCAAGGACAATCCCGCAAAAAAATCCCTCGAAGCCCGGGCCTCCAGGTGATGAATCCTACACTTTACCATTGAGCCATGCAGGAAACCCTCTCCACCCCCCCTACACACACTAACCCCTAAGCTTTTTTAGGTGGTATAGATCAATATCAGACTAGGTAGAAGGTGCAGTCTAATCTTAAATTTTTACCGTCCTTTTTATTATGTATATAAGTCGTGTTCTGTGAAAAGGGGGCTTAATGCATCTGCAAGAAGTATCGACCCAGGTCAGCCTGCGCGGAATGCGCAGGCTGACCTGGGCCGAAACTTTTTGCTTTTCGTGAATTTGTTCCTGATCCAAGGACCATTCTAACTCAGGATACTCTCGGTTGTTAGACAAAATGGATTTTAAGGATCCATAATTATGTTATAAGTCGCACTCAACAGCCTAAGAGTTAAACCGAAATCGAGAACGTTCTGTGCAGTCTGATCTTGGATTTACACTGTCCGCGAAATGCGCTTGAGTCGCACCCAGCAGCCTGAGGGCTAAACTGAAATCGAGAACGCAGGCCGGCAGGAAATCGAAAGTTTAGGTCCGAAAGCCGTAAATGTCTTCCTAAAGGGCATATATATGTAGTTTATGAGAGACGGAAATAGCGGTTGTCTTGCTAACTCATTGGACTGTGCTGGCCATAGGTTTTTGCCTGAAGCAATTTTAACAAATGTTGGATTTTAATGTATTTAAGTCACACTCAAAAAATATCATCAATTTCCTAATGTGTTTGGAACATTCACTGCTGACGAACAAATTAGTAAAACAATAAATCCACTTCCCACGCCTCATGAAGATCAGCTCGGCCCGTATTCACCAAATATTCTTAGTTTCATTCTTGGTCATATTCTAGTCTTAGAAAGTAACGCAACTCCTGATTGGCTAAACCATTCGGGAGTTGCGTTACTTTCAATTCTAGAAAATTCTTGAGAATAACTCTAAGGGTGTTTCTAAGAATGGTTGGAGAATACGGCGGTGCACGACATTTCGTCGACAGTGTGTTTCGTCGAAATCCATGTAGGTTTTAAAATACCGATCGCTAAATTCCTAGATTCATTTCATGAAAACCTCTGTCTGGGAGGAAGATTTGAGCCACAATTCGTCTGGGTTACGGTAAGGGTCAGGGCTAGGAATCGCTTTCGACGAAGGTGGTTTTCGACGAAATGTCGCACACCCGAATACAGGACCAGAGACTCGTATTTACACACCGTTCTAAACTGCACTCATAGTCTAATACTAAATATAAAAAGTAACACGGTTTCTGATTCATTAGCCAATGAGCAATCGTATCAAAAGACGTCTTGAAAATTCGACTAAGCATATAGTTTGAATAGTTGGAGAATACGGCTCCCTTTTTAAAGTAACAATAGCTGCCAAAAGTAAATAAAAGTAAAATGCAATAATTTTTTCAATTATATCAAAAGTATGGAATAGTTGGCGAATACGTGCCCCCCTTTGTAAAGTAACAATAGCTGCCAAAAGTAAACGAAACGGGCCTTAAAATGCATTTAAATTTCAAATCATACCAAAAGTATGGAAATTATTATGAAGATGATAATCTGTCATTGTACAGTCGGTCCAAGTGTTAGTCGCTGGCAGAGAAACTGATTTCAAAACTAGGTAAAAAGTTGCCAGGTCAATATTTTTTGTTTACTTTTTGTCTGATTTTAAAATCCACTTTTCTGCCAGCGACTGATACTTGGACCAACCACACAATAACAGATTGTAGTCTTCACAATATTTCAATACTTTTAAATGGTATAATCTAAACTTAAATACATTGTTACACCTGCACTGCTTTTTTGGCCACCATTGCGTCTTTTAGCGTTTGTAAAACGGTGTTTCTAGTCTTGTTCAATAGTAATTCACAAAACCAAGTTCAGCCTTCCCTTTACTCGTTTGTTCACGTTCGGGGAAAGGGGGGGGGGGGTCCTGGAAAAGCCCTGTACCTCATTTATCAAAGAAACTCCGGCTCAAACAGCACCTCTCGACAGGTTGCACCCAGAACTTCTTGATTACAATTAAAGCATTAACCTTTAAACCATAGGAATCTTCTCAAATTGACAATTTGGGTTGCGAGTTCGAACCTTAGCTCCGCCGAAATTGCTCTCGATGTATGATAAGCGTCTTCCTCTTTCATGATTTTAGTCATTTAACCTTTTACCACACAATCCCGAGTTTTAACGACCCCGACAACAATGTGGGAAAAGGAGAAAATGCTGGTAACCAGCACACTGTTTTCTACCCTAACAAAGACAAATTCCATCATTTGAATTCCACATTTAAATTGTCATCTGCAAATGTTTCAATTTGGACCCGTCTAAAATTGTGTCATTTGATAAATGAGTAAATTCCCTTTCACCCTCTATTAATAGCAAGAAAATTTACTCATTCTGTTTTGATATGCTCACAGATATTTGACTTAATAAGGAAAAAATCTCAACCTCATTTCTACTTTCAGAACAAGAGGACCCTCACCTCGTGGTTTTTGTCTATAACATAAAGACGTGCTGTGCTGTGCTGCTATTCTAGATTTACTTCTGTGTACATTTATCAACATTTCATTGCTCTACTGATGAGTACCACTGTTTGTTAAAATGGTTGTAAAAAAATAAACGTTGTTTGATATTAAATTAAAAGTGACCCAAGATAGTGCTTTGTTTATCAATTCTTCATATTTTTCATACTACTAACAAAATATAAAGATTGGCCCTTCTCAGTAGCAAGCTGTTGTCCTGTGATTTCATGCCATCGTTGTTGTTAAAATATATAGACAGCTGCACTATCCATGTTTGTATCCAATGAGAAATGGCGTAATAACATGTAAACTCTTAACCCTTTACCAGACGACAAAATTTTAGCCTTGTCCAAATTGAAGGCACCTGCAGACGATAATTTCAATGTGGCTCAAATGGTGCAACTTTTCTTTGATAGGGTAGAAAACATTGTGGGAAAAGGAGAAAATGCTGGTTACCAGCATTTTCTCCTTTTCCCACAATGTTTTCAGAAGGCTTCTTTCCCAGGGGCGTCAAAAAGCGGCATTGTGCGGTAAAGGGTTATTTCCGCTAATGCCATGATTATTATTCAAGTTCCTACCAGATATACTTGTCGCCTTCTTCGTGCTAACGCACCCAGTTATCCGCTTTTTTTTTTTTTTTTTTCAGTGGTGTTTAACGTCGTTTTAACAGCTTAGGTCATATCACGCGGTCAGTGTACCTACGTATATGTTTTCTGGCTTTCTCACACAAGTACTGACAAAACTTTCTTTCCAAGCCACTGACTACTTTTCTCATATGCATAAGCAGTTTAGAAGCGAAATATCGCCGAGAAGAAAGTTTGCCGCATTCGGGTATCGAACCCGCGACCATCAGACCACGAGTTAGATACGCTTACGACTGAGCTACCCGGCTAGGCCCAGATATCCACAGAGTGTGTTCAAAGAACGAGCCATATGTTGAATTTTACGCGCTTTCAACTGTAGGCTGTATTCAACTGTAGGCTGTATCGCGGATACGAGCCATGCTCTGTGGAAAGTGGTAAGGGGCTTTAGTGTATCTGCAAACAGTACCGGCCCATGTCCGCCTGCGCAGTCCGGTTGTTAGACAAAATGGAGTTTACAGATCCATAATTATGTAATGACTTGCTTCGTCAAATGCATCACGGAGATGTGTAATATGCTTGGTTTTTTCCCCATTTTGTTAACCCTTATCCTGCTGAATAAACGAAATGAAACTTTATAGTAGATAGTAGAAGCCCAAAACTTTCTTGTTTCAAAGGTATTTTTGGAGGAAAGATATCTCCTTATCGGACAGTGTAGATCAAAGATCAGACTGCACGTTCTGTGCAGTCTGATCTTGATCTACGCTGTCCGCAAAAGGTCGGTGGGTCGCGATAAGCAGCCTAAGGGATAATAAATTCAAATTCTGTTTGAATTATATATCATAACAATGAACTAACCACCTTGTCAGTACCACCCCAAAATGATACATGTAGGTCAGTCAGTAGTTCCATTCGGGATTTTGCCGAGCCCCGTTGGCTCAGTCTGCAGCGCACATGACTTGTGAACAGGGTCCGTATTCACCAACCTTTCTTAGGAATATTCTTAGTCGTACTCATCAAAATTTTCTGAATTTGAAAATAACACAACCTTTGATTGGCTAAAACCAAATGGTTTAGCCAATCAGAAGTTGTGCTACTTTCAAATTTAGAAAATACTGGAGAATAAGACAAAGAACGTCCTTAAGGCTGGTTGGTGAATACGAACCCAGTAGGTCACTAGTTCGATCCCCAGCTCAGCCAATGTCTTTCCGAGGATTGATGACAGTCATTGGGACAGGATTCATTCCTCTTTCACCGCTGACCATTGTTTCATCGATGATTATGTGGGAAACCAAATAGCACAAGAAAACAATTATTCTCTACTACATTATTTTGCCATGGTATGTATCAAGGCCCCCGGATATCGTTTAGCAGTAGCAACGCTAGTTAACATTTGTTTCATAAATGAGTGAGCAACTATGCTAACAGGGGCCCGCCGAATAAACATGTGCACATTTTTTACCAATCGCAAATTACCATCCATTCATTCATTCAGTACCAGAAAGTAGGTCAAAAGCCAGCGCATTTAGCTACGCCGAAAAATTGCAGACACAATAATTTAATAGACCATCGAGCTTTTGAGGCTTCAGTCTTTGGACTTTAAGTGCCAGGCCCAGTACGTCTCCTTCTTGACGATTTTCCGTCTCCTCTGTAGCTCAGTTCGCATATGCATGCATGAGCCATGCTCTGGCAAAACGGACTTAATGCATTTTCCACGATTCATGATGCCGGGCAAGCCATCAGAGTATCATGGATCCATAAAATCCATTTTGTCTAACAACCGACTGAATGATGAGGTAGACTGGTCCTTTGAACTGCAGAAAATTTACCAAAAGCAAAAAATTTCGACCAGATCAGCCTGCGCAGGCTGATCTGGATCGATACTTTTTGCTGATGCATTAAGTCCCCTTTTCACAGAGCATGGCTCATATATAATTGCATTTTGTCTGGAAGAAGCGAAATACTTCTGAACATCACGCCACATTGTCCTTGAAGCGTCGCTTTACAAATGAGAGGGGGGTGGGCAATCAAATTTTAGTAATCAGTGTATATCTATATATTCATGCGGGTATTCTGGCACCGCGGGTAATCAACAGACGGGTAGGTGGGTACAAAACTTGAATTCGCTCCAGACCTCCTAATATGCATTTGGGAAATATGAAAAAAGTCCAGGGTTCGTATTCACCAACCATTCCTAAGAATATTCTTTGTCTTATTGTCAAAGATTTTCCAATTTTTAAAGTAACACAGCTAAAGATTGGCTAAACCAAATGGTTAGATATGATTTAGCCAATCAGAAGTTCTGTTACTTTAAAATTCAGAAAATGCTGGAAAATAGGACAAAGAATATTCGTAAGAATGGTTGGTGAATGCGGGCCAAGGTGTTGTACTTACAAGAACTTTCACTGTTTTTGTTTCTTCAAGTGCAGCGGGTCTATTGCTGTGATATCATTTTTTTTCTTCAGTTTCTTCATAATAATTGGGCACTTTGGTGTGTCTATGCCAAAGTTATGCTATGAACCTCGTTCATAACATGATTAATTTATGAAAGGCTGCATCATTATTTCTGTAATTTTCAATAGAAAACATTCAAGCATTTGGATTTGTTTGCACTATATACTTTTTTTTCGTCTTCATGTTTGACGTGTCATTTTCTATATCTGACTGGTTGGTCATTTCACAATTTCTGTAATTTTCATTTTGACAAACGGAATTCCATTCTCAGTCTGTTAATAAATTATTTCCCTTAAAAAAAAAACAGGCTTTATACTTAATCATGTGGTATTAAATATTGCTAGCTTCAATCTGTTAATAATATTTTCGATTTAAACAAATAGGCTTTATACTTAATCATGTAGTATTAAATATTGCTAACTTCTAATCACAGACTTCAGGAAATACAGTTTATTTCAAAAGGTATGAAAAAATAGAATATTACAAAGTCATGTATAATTGCTCTGAAGATTCTTGATGTACATTACACATAGAAAAGAAAATCTACTATAAAAACAATTTTTCATTGGATCTCTTCTAATCTTATTGTTACTGTTTCAAATACGCCGAGGGAAAAAGGCTTTTGACAAACCAATAATTCTTTTTAACCTCAATTTTCCAGCCAATCCCATCCTCAAAGTCACATTTTAACTTACTGTCAGTAAATGCTTTCAGCATGGAAAAGTCCAAAATTTTGTCATCTACTTTTTTGAATTCAAACGTGTTGAAAACTGCTGTCTAACTCCTTATAAGAAAAAATGTATTGTAAGAAGAAAAGGAGCATTTGCAGAGTGTAACCAAAAATTCCACCTTTTCCCTCAATGTTTTTTCATATCATTAAAAAAAAAAAAAAAAAAAAGATACTGAGTCCTTTTCTTTCCTTCAAATAGCTCTTCTTTGTCACACATGTCACATACATTTCATAAATATTATGTCTTGTGTAAAGGTATGAAGACTGATACATAGCCATATTTACTTATTAACCCTTTACAACCAATCCCAAGTTTTAATGACCCTGAAAAAAAATACCTTTTGAAAACATGGTGGGAAAAGGAAAAAATGCTGGTAACCAGCATATTCTCATGTTCCAACAAAGTTTTCTACCCTTTTAGAGACAAATCTCACCATATGAGCCATATCTATTTTGTTGTCTGTAAATGCTTTCAATTTGTGCAAGTCTAAAAGTTAATTACCAAATGACAAAATTTTTAGCCTTGTCCAAATTGTAAGTACTGGCATTTGCTGACAACAAATTCAGTGTAACTCAAAACATAAAATTTGTCTTTCATAGAGTAGAAAACATTATGGGAAAAGGAAAAAATGCTGGTTACCAGAATTTTTCCTTTTCTCACAATGTTTCAAAAAGCTTCTTCCAAAGGAAAAGTAGGGATTGTGTGGTAAAGGGTTAGCACATGTCCATAATAAAAGCACCTACAATTGACAAATCCTTTATGACACAAGTCCAAGTTTAAAAGACCCTGAGAATGAAGGCTTTTGAAAACATTGTGGGAAATGGAGAAAAGTCTGGTAACCAGCATTTTCTCCTTTTCCCAAGATGTTCGCTAAATTTTAAAAGACAAATGCCATTATTTGAGCAGCTGTTGAATACATCTTCAGCAAATGTATTCAATTTAGAAAAGTCTAAAATTTGCTGTCTGGTCGAGGATCAAATAAGGCCCAAGTTCTCTTACTTGCCTGCGAAAGGGTAGACAACACTAGAAAGGAGAAAAATGCTGACCAACAACATTGGAAAGGAGAAAATGCATACAAAGTTATCTTCTCCTTCTCCCATACTGATTTTGATTTCAAAAACCTTGTAACTCAGGGTCTTAAAAGCATGAGAACATATGCAAAAGGATTCTGCAGATCATAATGTTATCAAAGCTTAAAAATTTAGAGCTGCTAAGAGAAGTTATTGACTCGAATTCTTCTGATGCACATATTTTCTTTTTTTCTTTCAGAAAGTTTAATCCTTTACCAGACTGTCCAAAGTTTTCACAACTCTGAGAAAGAAAGCCTTTGAAAATATGGGAAAAGGAGAAAAATGCTAGTGACAAACATTTTCTTCTTTCCCAACAATGTTTTCAACTCTTTTAAAGACTAAAGACCCGTCTCATTATGTAAGCTACCAGTGCTTTCGATAAGGAAAGGATTCTAAAATCTTGTCCTCTGGTAAAGCAGTAAGTCAACCGAGTCATTACACGCTCTTTAATAGGATTTTTGAATACCTGCTACTCTAAAACGCCATGAAAAGTTTCATTTTATATTTACACGTCTGATAAAAGCACTAAACTATTCTACTACATTTTGGAGATAAAGTAATTATGTGATAATAAGGGAATCAACCAAAAAGGCTTATTTTTAGTCAGGACCATGCTTTCTGAAAAGGGGGCTTAATGCATCTGCAAAAAAAGTATTGACCCAGTTCAGCCTGCATAGGCTGATCTGGGCCAACACTTTTCACCATTGGTTAATTTCCTGCATGTCCAGGGACAAGTCTACCTCCTGATTCTGTCAGTTGTTGAAAAAAGGGGCCATTATGGATCCATAATCATGTAATGGCTTGACTGGTAAAATGCATCACAGAGATGCAATAAGCAATAAGTCCCCTTTTTTGCCAGAGCATGGATCAGATACATTATTTCAAGATCAGCAGTGTTCTGCTAAAATGAGACTGAATTCATTCCAGACCTGCTAATATGCATCTGGGAAATATGAAACAAGTCCAGGTGTTGCACTTGCAAGAACTTTCACTGTTTTTGTTTCTTCAAGTGCTGCAGGTCTATTGCTAATTTGCTATGGTATCTTTTTTTTTTTTTTCAGTTTCTTCAAAATGGTTGGGCACTTTGGTGTGTCTATGCCAAAGTTATGCTATGAACCTCGTTCATAATATGATGAATTTATGAAAGGCTGCATCAATATTTCTGTGATTTTCAATAGAAAACATTCCAGCATTTGGATTTTGTTTGTACTACATACCATTTTTTTGTATTCATGTTTGACGTGTCATTTTCTCATTGTGTAAACTGATCTTAAATTAACCTACAATGCCTTTAAATTCAATATAAGTTATGTTCTGTGATCTAGGCATTAAGGGCCTTTTGTTTAGAAAAATACAAATGAGCCATGCATCTGCAAAAGGTATTTACCCAGGTCAGCCTACGCAATCAGCGCAGGCTAGTCTGGGCTGAAACTTTTTGCTATTGGTCAATTTTCTACATGTCAAAGGACTATTCTAGGTCAGGAGTCAGTTTGCTTTTACACAAATTAATTTTATGGATCCCTAATTGTGATCACTTGCTTGGTATAATGTGCATAAATCATCACTGAGATGCATTAAGCCCCTTTTTGCCAGAAAGTTGCTATACACTTGTTTGTTGAAATCTGTGCTTGTTATACAAGAACTGCCGAGCCCTGGAACTTAGTCAATAGTACAATTCCCAAGCTCTGTAAAATTATTTCCTGGGACTGATGATAGTTACAGTGACAGGATTCATTCCTCTTTCAATGCTGAATGTTATTTTGACAATGTTTTATGTGAGAAAGCAGCCAGTGCCTTGGAAAGAATGCTGTGCAAAGTACTGGTAAAAGAAACTCCAGGGGCACATAGATAGGTGCACTCGCATGTAATGTTACTAAAATAATGTTTAAAACAGTGATATATACTAGACAATCATACAACAATCATTGATAAGTGCCAATATAAAAGAAATCAATCTAAGGAGAAAGTAAAGTATAAAAAGTTTGACAAATATAAACATTCCAGACAAGATCACCTACTTTCACTTCACATGCAGTATTGAACTATAAAATACCACAATATAGGCAAGTAATGTGCCAGTGAGCATCTTATCACAAGTAGCTTCATCCCCTCACATACAGATCCACAAAAAGAAATTAAAAAAATAGTGTTAACTTTTTTACCAAGCAACAAAATTTTAGACTGGTCCAATTTGGAAACACTTGCAGATGACAAAGTAAGTGTGGCACAAATGATTGGATTTGTTCAGATATACTAGAAAACATTGTGGGAAAAGGAGAAAATGCTGGTTACCAGGGTCGTTAAAACTTGGAATTGTGTCATAAAGGTTTAAATCTTTACCATAAAACAAACCTTTAAACTTATCCATATTAAAAGCATTTGCATCTGATAGATGTGTCTTGAATTATGCTTTTTGGCTGTTAAAGAAGAGAATGCATTGTGTGAAAAGAAGAAAATACTGGTTATCAGCATTTTCTATTTTTCCCACAATGTTTTCAAAAGCCACCATCCTTAAGGTCACTGTCACCGCACAGTTTGGTAAAGAGTTAATATGTAACCAACAAACCAGGTTTTATGCTATTGATCTAAATGTACATAATTTACTATGTGTCAGAACATGTCTACAACATAAATGTCAAATCAAAAATTGTACACAGCACCAAACAACATCTTCATTTAACAACATCAGTATAAGGAGGCGGGGCAACATCAGATGGGTTTGTTTGATTGACAGTGGAGTATTCTACAGGGCCTTCATGTGATCGTGCATGAGACCTGCAACCTAAACAAAAAACAAAACAAAAAACGTTTTAGAACTACTCAATTTACTTTTCAAAGTCCGATATCTGGATTTTATACAATTTTCCTTTATCCCCCATCTTTAAATAATCACTTAACTGCAATAAAAATTCAGCACAATGCGACATTTTGACATCTGGATATAATTATCAGATGCACCTGCACTCTTTGACAACATCTGAAAATATCAGATTTACTAGTTCTCTTTGGAAGATCCTGGAAATGTCAGATTTACTACGTGTAGTTCTCTTTAGAAACATCTGGCAATATCAAATGTAACAGTTCTCTATTTAACCCTTTACCAGACGACAAAATTTTAGCCTTGTCCAAATTGAAAGCATCTGCAGATAACAATTTCAATGTGGCTCAAACGATGCCATTTTCCTTTGATATCGTAGAAAACATTGTGGGAAAAGGAGAAAATGCTGGTTATCAGCATTTTCTCCTTTTCCCACAATGTTTTCAAAAAGCCCCTTTCACAGGGTTGTTAAAAGTTGGGACATGTGGTAAAGGGTTAAACACTTTGAATTACTAGACATACTTATTATCTGTGGAAACACCTGGAAATGCCAAATGTACTTTAAAGTCTTTGGAAACATCTTGATCTATCACATGATCCTGTTCTCTTTTGACAAATCTGCCAATATTAGATGGACTTGTTCTCTACGGAAACATCTGCTAATATCAGATGGACTTAACTGTATTATGTCAAGTACAATATTTGCTTACTCTGTAAGTAATTTCTCTAATGGTAATTATGTCTTCCAAAGTAGTAGTTTTGGGCATAGGAGTATCAAAGCCAATATTCCTTTTTACTCTCAATGATAAAACTGGAACATAGAATGACTGCTTTCCAAAACATTAACCCTTTACCAATCAATCCTGTTTAACCCTTTACCGCACAATGACACCTTTAAATGACTCTGGGTAAGAAGCCTTTTGAAAACATTGTGGAAAAAGGAGAAAATGCTGGTAACCAGCATTTTCTCCTTTTTGCACCATGTTTTCTAGCCTATCAAAGAAAAATTGCACCATTTCAGCCACAATGAAATTGCCATCTGGTAAAGGGTTAAGCAACCAGGAGGAAGGAGGTGTTTGAAATCATAGTGGGAGAGGAGAGAATGTTGGTAACCAGCATTTTTTGCAGTTCCCGCAATATTTTCTAACCTTTCAAAGATGATGTAAATTATCTGAGTTACATTTAATTTGTAGTTTGCACAAGCTTTCGATGTGAACAAATCTGAAATTTTGTTGTCTAGTATAGATCTGATTCCATTTCCACCATCTATTTGCAATGACTAATAAACAACTATTACTTTTTATACCCTTGCAGATTGCTTTTGTAATAATTATGATTGGCTATTACTTCTTTTGCAATCATATTATTCATACAATTCATGGAACTCATTTTTCATATCTTCAAACATTTTGAATAGTGTCTCATTAATTTAAAATTAGCTTGTACAGTAAGGAGTTAAAAGAGGTTTTGACACATGCGTAATGAACATAGACAAGCACATATAAATGAGCCATTCCCCTTGGAGAGGGCCCTTAATACATTTGCAAAAAGTATTGACTTACTGCAGTCCCCGCAGGCTGACATGGGTTGAAACTTTTTGCTTTTTGTAAAGTTTCTGATACAGTTGGTTGTTAAACCAAAAGGATTTTATGAATCCATAAATAAGTGATGAGTTGCTTGGTATTATGCATCACAGGGTTGACACATTGAGTACCCTTCTGCCAGAGCATGGCTCAAATACATTTACACCTCTACACAAAAAGTGGGAAAGCTATAGGTATCATCAAGGGTCCTAAAGTGTACTGTGTCCTAATTTTGATGCTGTTGTTTCCTGGTGTAAATAAAACCGAAACTCTCAACATCTGCCACTATTCAAACCTACATCATTAAATCACTTGCTCTGAGTGCTTTTCAGCAAGTAGTGCCAGTGATGTGTTTTGTGAAACTAGAAAAAAAAGAACTTTCTAAAACCATTATCCGCAAAAATACAGTAATTTTACTAAAACTTTTCAAAATGTCTTGTTGAATCACTATTTTCTTACAAATAAAACAACAGTTGCAAGCATGCAGTATTTCGCTGCTTAACATAGTTATTTGTAAAGAAAATCAAATGGCCTGTATTTTAACAAGAGGGCCATGATGGCCCTGTATCGCTCCACTGGCTTATAAATATAAACCACGAAGAAAAGTCTTCACTATATAAGCCCTTATAAAACTATGACTTCATGGCTACAGTCTGACTAAATGGGGAATATTGTATTAGAAGAATAACATGCCAAATGTGGGAGTTCTTGGCCTTATGGCTGGTAACAAGATGGTTTCTGAACTTTTCACTCCATAAACCCATGTAAAACTTGTGATCCCTGGTGCAGGGCCAAACTTGATCCTAGAGCTGTAACTTGGGCCCTCTTTGTAACTGTCCACTAAATAATGCTATAATTATATGCAAAATTTGGTAGCCTAAGCCTTATGGCTATGTACACCAAGATTTAAAAGTTTTCCCTATGTAAGCCTATGTAAATCTTGTGAACCCCCCCCTCCAAGTATGAGGCCAAATTGACCCCAGGACTATACTTTGGGCACTTTTGGTAGACTCCAACTAGATCAAGCTAAATGCCAAATTTGGTAGCTCTAGGCCTTATGGTTTCAGACAAGAAGATATTTAAAGTTTTCTCCATATAAGCCTATGTATAAAACTTGTGACCCCTGGGGAAGAGCCAATTTTGACCCCAGGGCTATAATTTCAAGAAACATGATAGAGGTCTACTACATAAAGCTACATGCCAAATTTGGTAGCCCTATGCCTTATGGTTTCAGACAAGAAGATTTTTAAAGTTTTCTCTATATAAGCCTATGTAAAACTTGTGACCCCTGGGGAAGAGCCAATTTTGACCCCAGGGCTATAATTTCAAGAAACATGATAGAGGTCTACTACATAAAGCTACATGCCAAATTTGGTAGCCCTATGCCTTATGGTTTCAGACAAGAAGATTTTTAAAGTTTTCTCTATATAAGCCTATGTAAAACTTGTGACCCCTGGGGCAGAGCCAATTTTGACCCCAGGGCTATAATTTGAAGAAACTTGATAGAGGTCTACTACATAAAGCTACATGCCAAATTTGGTAGCCCTATGCCTTATGGTTTCAGACAAGAAGATTTTTAAAGATTTCCAATATTTTTCAGTTTTGTTGCCATGGCAACCAGAGTTTTTGAAGGAATCAAATTCTTTCAAGAAATTCTGAAGAGGACCATGTCAGGATCATTTCTGTGAAGTTTCGTGAAAATCGGATGGGTAGTTTCAGAGAAGAAGATGTTTGAAATAAAAGTTAACGCACGCACGGACGGACGGACGGACGACCGGACGGACGGACGGACGCACGACGGACACCGGGCCATGACATAAGCCCGCTGGCCTTCGGCCAGTGGAGCTAAAAATAATTTGGATTGATCCATCATCGAATGCAAGACAATTCTTTATTAGTTCAGTGCTTTTAGCACATCAAGAGTTTTCAATTATTTTCGTTTAAAAAAAAAATTGATTAGCATAACAGTTTAGAAATGGCAAAATCTTTTACAGGATACATGTACATAAATATTTCATTTCTTACACCAAATCCGAGGTGAGTAATAATTGGCAAAGATTATTGACCTCTAAGTCCTGCATCATCGAATTTCAGGCTCACATGGATATAAACAACAGCAGTGCCACATTCTCCGAAAACAAGGTCAAATACAAAATCACACAAACATACAGAAAAAAGGGCTTTTCTTAACCCTTAGGCTGCTAAGTGTAACTCTCTGACCTTTTGCAGACAGTGTAGATCAAGATTAGACTGCACAGAATGTGCAGTCTGATCTTGGATCTATACTGTCCAATATGGAGATGTGTTGTCACTAAAAATATAACTTTGAAATAGCAATGTTTGGGTTTTTACTATCCACTTAAAAGTTTTATTTAATCTATTTGGCAGAATAAAGGTTAAATAATGGATGAGATTCATGCACAAAACATTACCTTCTGCATAAAACTTTTTTCTCAATGCAAAAGTTACATCTAAAAACATTGTTGAAAAATGAGAAATTGGTCATAATGACCAATTTCTCATTTTCCCGCAATATTTTCATATGATGTGCAGAGTACATGCAGAACTCCAGACAAGAGGGGGTGATGGTATTTTAAATCCATTATTTCTCTTCCAAACCCTATGTTGATGAGACAATTGTAATGAGTACCCATAACTCAGGTTTAGTGGAGAATAACTAATATTTTCAATTTTGAAATCAAAATTACCCTCTCTATCTGGAACTCTAGTACATGTATTTCATAAGATATGCTTTCAGTGAATTTGACAGCAATTTTTGACTATTATATAAAATGACAAATCTTGAAGGTTGAAGGGACAATTCATACCCGTACAAAATAACAATGAATCTGTTTGGATATGTAACTCTACAAATAAAATTATCTTAAACAAAAGTAAACTTTATGCCTGGGTATATCAAGGACAGCAGCACAATTATACTAAAAATGACAAAGTTCCATATAAAAGAGAGTTAAGTGTACATCTGAAAAAATATAATACATCACACATTTGATAATAAATAGTCAAAATAAGCTTTAGATATAAGCAACAACTAGATTAATAACAAGAAGGTGCAACGGGGTGATACAAAGATTCATCATAAGTGGGTGGGGCTACTCTCTGGGGGTCATGATCATACAGCATGATATCATCTGAGGGTGGGGCTGTGGGTTCTCTCACATGTTCCGAACCACTACCAGCATGCATATGGTCAAAAACTGGGTCTTCCTGTTTAAAATGAGATTCACGATGACTAGATGTGCTGAGAGACTTACAAGGCCTATCATTTCTCTTTAACACACAGCAACACACAAAGAAGGTAAGTCCAGTGATAAACACCACCCCTCCTATCACAAGTACTACTATCAAAAATGTCTTGTTGTTGCTCTCATCCACTGTAATGATAAAAATATCATGTAACATGTAACATGTTAACCTTTTACCAAACATTCTTGTGTTTTGTTGACCCTGAGAAAAAAAAAAAACCTTCAGAAAAACTGGTTGCAAACAATATCTCCTTTTCCAACGAAGTTTTCTTCCCCTCCAAAGACAAAATTTCATCATTTGAGCTACCTTTAGTTTGTAGCCTGCCAAAGATTTAAATTTGGACAAATCTAAAATACTACCATCCGGTAAACAGTTATAGCATAACTATATTCTTTGATATAACAAACACAACAAGTACAAACTTATTGAAATTTAAAGGTTGCTTTGACCACAGTACCTCACTAAGTAGCAAATACATTGTAGATCAAAGAACAGATAGCACCTAGATGTTTAATTTATGTACATGTACTTCAAAGTATCTCAAGTTGTTATTCGTATTACATGGGCTACTTTAGATATATTGCAGATGATACATAACAAGATGAGTGTGTTCAAGAACCTAGCAGGAAGACGATTTGTTTGTTTAGTGTAAATACCACCTGAAACAGTATTTCACTTATCTTTTCAAAATCTCTCTACTGCTGGGGCACAAAAAGTCGTATCTGTGTATGGTAAATATTTAAAGCAAATCCTTAATAATCTACAAGACAATCCTATGTTTTAATGAACCACAGGAAAACACTTCTTGAAGATGCTGAGGGAAAAGGAGAAAATGCTGGTAACCAGCATATTTTTCCTTTTCCTACAACATGTTTTACCCTTACAAGTATAAATCCTATCATTCTAGCCATATTTGATTTGTTTTCTGCAAATGCTTTCCTTTTGAGTAAGTCTAAAATGGCATTTTTTAGTAAAGAGTCAACAACTAAAACAGTAGTGTAAAGCCATATGACATGCTAAAATAAATGTACATTGTATCATAGAAAAAACATACATAAAAGTACTGAACATACCTTCAATTGGAGGTCCACTTGCAGGTTCTGCTGAATAAATTACTGTACTCCCATCTATATGCAAAGGAAATTGAAAAAAAAAATCACTGATATCATATGTTCTTGTTATAATTTATAAACATTCATATTTAATATGTTTCTTTTCTGTTACTGACGAAAGCAAATTTACATTGAGTTTTTTTTTTTTCTGTGCCTTAACCACATTATTTCAATTACTTTACCTTTTCACAACAATTCCACAATATCCAAACCCTGAACAAGAAGGCCTGTGAAAACATTGTCAAACAAGAGGGCCATGATGGCCCTGGGTCGCTCACCTTAGTAGAGTGCCTTAAAGGTTTTTCTTTAATTTGACCATGTGACCTAGTTTTTGACCGCAGGTGACCCAATTTCAAACTCATATTTCATGAAGACGAACATTCTGACCAATTTTCAAGTCAATTGAGCAAAAAATGTGGCCTCGAGTGCCCTAAAGATATTTCTTTAATTTGACCTAGTGACCTAGATTATGACCCCAGGTGACCCAAATTTGAACTGGTCATTGACTATATCAAAAGAAACATTTTACCCAATTTTCAAATCAAATGAATAATAAATGTGGCCTCTAGAGTGCCCACTAGCTATTTCTTTAATTTGACCAAGTGACCTAGTTTATGACCCCAGTTGACCCAAATTCAGACTCATGTGCGATTTTACAAAGACAAACATTCTGACCAATTTTCAAGGCAATTAAGCAAAGAATGTGGCCTCTAGAGTGCCCACAAGGTATTTCTTTATTTTGACCTAGTGACCTAGTTTTTGGTTCCAGGTGACCCAAATCCAAACTCATCTGGTATTTCATCAAGACAAACTTTCAGGTCATTTGAGCAATAAATGTGGCCTCCAGAGTGCAAACAAGGTATTTCTTTAATTTGACCCAGTGAACTAGTTTATGACCCAAGTTGACCCAAATTAATCTTATGTGAGACTTTATAAAGACAAACTTTCTAACTAATTTTCAAGGTAATTGAGCAAATAATGTGGCGTCGAGAGTGCCAACAAGGTATTTCTTTCATTTGACCTAGTGACCTAGTTTATGACCCAAGATGACCCAATTTTGAACTCAATGAACTTGTTGCGCTTAGATGGGCAAACAAACTTAGAAGAGAATACCAAATATCAAAGCTCTACGCCTTCCAGTTTTAAAGAAGAATTTTACAGTTTTACTTCTTTGTTCCTATGTTCGAACTTGTGACCCTCGGGGCTAGGCCAGTTTTGACCCAGGGGCATCATATGAACAAACGTGGTAGAGGTCCACTAGGAAATGCTACATACCAAATATCAAAGCTCTACACCTTCCCGTTTAAGAGAAAAAGAAATTTATAGTTTTCCTTCTTTATTCCTATCTTCGAACTTGTGACCCCCGGGGCGGGGCCAGTTTTGACCCAGGGGCATCATATGAACAAACTTGGTAGAGATCCACTAGGAGATGCAACATACCAAATATCAAAGCTCCACACCTTTCGGTTTAAGAAAAGAAGAATTTTAAAGTTTTCCTTCTTTGTTCCTATGTTCGAACTTGTGACCCCAGGGGCGGGGCCAGTTTTGACCCAAGCAGCATCCTTGGAACAAACTTGGTAGAAGTCCACTAGGAGATGCTACATACCAAATATCAAAGCTCTATGCCTTCGCATTTAAGAGAAAAATAAAATTAAAGTTTTCCTTCTTTGTTCCTATGTTTGAACTTGTGACCCCCGGGGCAGGGCCAATTTTGACCCCAAGGGAATCATATGAACAAACTTAGTAGAGGTCTACTAGGCGATGCTACATACCAAATATCAAAGCTCTAAGCCTTCAAGTTTCAGAGAAGATGATTTTTAAAGTTTTCCTTCTCTGTTCCTATGTTCGAACTTGTGACCCCCGGGGCAGGGCCAACTTTTGCCCCAAGGGCATCATATGCACAAACGTGGTAGAGATCCACTAAAAGATGCTACATACCAAATATCAAAGCTCCATGCCTTCCTGTTTCAGAGAAGAAGATTTTTAAAGTTTTCTTTCTTTGTTCCTATGGTGGAAATTGTGACCCCTGGGGCGGGGCCAGTTTTGACCCCAGGGGCATCACATGAACAAACTTGGTAGAGGTCCACTAGGCAATGCTACATACCAAATATCAAAGCTCTACGCCTTCAAGTTTCAGAGAAGAAGATTTTTAAAGTTTTCCTTCTTTGTTACTATGCTCAAACTTGTGACCCCCGGGGCGGGGCCAGTTTTGACCCCAGGGGCATCATATGAACAAACTTGGTAGAGGTCCACTAGGCAATGCTACATACCAAATATCAAAGCTCTACGCCTTCCAGTTTCAGAGAAGATGATTTTTAAAGTTTCCCCTCTTTGCTCTTATGTTCGAACTTGTGACCCCCGGGGCAGGGCCAGTTTTGACCCCAAGGACATCATATGAACCAACTTGGTAGAGGTCCACTAGGAGATGCTTCATGCCAAATATCAAAGCTCTATGCCTTCTAGTTTTACAGAAGAAGATTTTAAAAGTTTTCCTTCTTTGTTCCTATGTTGGAAATTGTGACCCCCGGGGCGGGGCCAGTTTTGACCCCAGGGGCATCATATGAACAAACTTGGTAGAGGTCCACTAGGAGATGCTACATGCCAAATATCAAAGCTCTACGCCTTCAAGTTTCAGAGAAGAAGATTTTTAAAGTTTTCTTACTTTGTTACTATGCTCAAACTTGTGACCCCCTGGGCGGGGCCAATTTTGACCCCAAGGGCATCATATGAACACACTTGGTAGAGGTCCACTAGGAGATGCTACATGCCAAATATCAAAGCTCTACGCCTTCCAGTTTTAGAGAAGAAGATTTTTAAAGTTTTCCTTCTTTGTGACTATGCTCAAACTTGTGACCCCCGGGGCGGGGCCAGTTTTGACCCCAGGGGCATCAAATGAACAAACTTGGTAGAGGTCCACTAGGAGATGCTACATACCAAATATCAAAGCTCTGCGCCTTCTAGTTTCAGAGAAGAAGATTTTCAAAGATTTTGCCTTTTTTTCCTTTTTGTTGCCATGGCAACCAGAGTTGCGGGTGGAATTCAATTCTTTGAACAATTTTGGTAGAGCTTCACCCAAGGAACATCCCTGCCAAGTTTCATCAAGATTGGCCAAGTGGTTTAGGAGAAGAAGATGTTTAAAGAAATTGTTGACGGACGACGGACGACGGACGCCGGACATAGGGCGATCACAATAGCTCACCTTTAGCACGTTGTGCTAAGGTGAGCTAAAAAGGAGAAAAATGCTGGTAGCCAACAGCCCATGTTATGGCAGAACATTGACACATTTTATACAATGTTTCTAAAAACCTTCACTGATTATTCAAGTATTGAAGGTAAAGTATCAAACCTACCCTTTCTGGCCTTACAGACATAGTTGAGCAATGTTCTCTCACATTCATGTACAGTCCATTCATCTGTCTTGAAGTCTATGGACACACAATGTTTACGGAAATCATTCCCTGATAAAGACCTGTGTACAATAAATCAAATTTCACTTTGTTTTTATCAAAACATGAAATTGAAACAAACAAACAAACAAACAAACAAACAAACAAACATACAAAAAAATAAATAAATAAATAAATAAATAAATAAATACAACAAATTCATTATGAGTTGATCAAAGAATTTACCTCAGCAGAGTGTGCTAAGGTATTAAGCTAAAAGAAGCATTACTTGTGGCAAGCACTTCTTCCTCTTGCAACAATATTTTCCATTGCACATTACCAGAGCTCCAGATAAGAGGGAGTGATGGTATTCTAAATCCATTATTTCTCTTCCAAACCCAGTGTTGTGGGTAATCATTAGAATCATCTCGATGAGACAATTCTAATGGGTACCCATAACAAATGGTTTAGTGGAAAATGATAAATGTTTTCAATTTTGAAAACAAAATCATTCCCTCTGTCCGGAGCTATGGCACTCTATCAAAGAGTCATTTTCATTTCTTCCAACATCTGTCCAGGTGTCACAAGATAGTGATATATCTACAACTATAATATACATTTACTCATTTACTCTTTATAAGAAAACAAAACTTTAGACTTATGTATTTTAATCTTGAGCAGAATTGAAAGAATTTGCAGATAAGAAATTACATGTATCTCAAATGATGGAATTTTATTTTTTATATGGTAGAAAACATTATGAGAAAAGGAGAATATGAGGACAGAAAACATTATGTGACAAGGAGACTGTGCTGCTTACTAATGTTTTCTCCCTTTCCCACAATGTTTTCAAAATTTTGAGGACTTCTTTCTGTAGATTATCATAACTCAGGATTGTTTGATGAAGGGCTAAGCAACAGTATCTTTTCAAAAAATGATATACAGTGCCAGATATGAAACTAAAAGTGAAATCAAAGCAAACCTGATAAAGGGATAGGATGACGTGTCAACCCATTTAAAACTTCCTTCTGACTGTAAATCACTCAATCCAATCCAGGCACTTGACAAGGACAGGTTTTTATCATGTTCTGTGGATAAAATATGTATAGGTAATTATTTTCAGCTGGACCAGTAGATAACACTTATGGTATGTGGTATTTCAAGAAGACACACATCAAGAATTTGCCTCAATGATTTTCAACAAAACTAATGGTATGCGGTCACTTCGTACCATAACCATTTCATACCATTCCGTTTATAACCATTTCGTACCATAGATTTACATTTCGTACCATAAATTTACCATTTCGTACCATAGTGTTACCATTTCGTACCAGGGTAGAACCTTCTCATACTATGACCAAACATGTAATTTAATGTGACAAAAAGTGGTATTTAATATATTTACTTGGTATAGACCAATGCTTTGGACCTTATGTTATTTACGGGATATTATCATAAATCAATTTAAAGAATCAGTATTGAGAAGATAGGTGTTTGGTCTGTTTGTCTGTAATGCTTGTCGCAAGTTGGATAATCAGAATTAGGAACAAACTGATCACATTAAATTGAACAATTAATCAAAGAATCATAATTGTTTGGTTACCCTTGATTGTAAATTGTCTATTTCCTTTTTGTCTTCTTTTTTGTATGTTTGTTTATGGGTATGTTTTGAAATTAGGTTGGCCTTGTATGATGCCGCGACAGGGACAGGGTCAAACGTCAAGGTCAGTATGACGATTTTTTTCTTGTAAATACATCATTTTGCACAATATTCATTTACTTAAATTACACACTTTACAAAAGCAGTTCGTATTTCAACGACTCTTGGAGAAACTGCTATGAAATCATCTTAGGAAAAGGAGATAATCAAAAAGTGTTATTGTGCATGTGCATAACTTCTTGAATAAATATCTAACTTGAATAAATAGCGGTTTTTTGTCTTCTTCTTCTAATATCTTCATAGTGAAAGTTTTTCTTAGTCGAAACTTTGTCATAGGTCTCAAAAAAACATGGTACGAAATGGTATGACTATGGTACGAATTGGAAAAATTATGGTACGAAATGGTAAAAATTATGGTACGAAATGGTAAAATTATGGTACGAAGTGACTGGTACGAAATGGTTATGGTACGAAACGTCCGTAATTCAAACTAATATACTGATAGCAAATACATGTACAAAACATGTCTGATGTCAAATTTCTTCTTTTGTGTTTCCAAATTACTTACCATGTTAGTTATAACATGGTCTTTTGTCTTGTGACAGGTCACTTCTCAGCCATTTATATTGCCATATCTGTTCTTTCCTTAACAGCACTTAATATAACAAAAGCACTGCATGCAGGTGCAAATGCTTGCCTGCAAATACTTTTCAGTAGAAATTTGAAGCTAAAAAGGAGGCATAAAAAAGACACATTTGAAGGGATATCTGCCCTTCTAGTATTGGTCCACTTTGACACTTAACCCTTTACTGCACAATGCCACCTTTTAACGCCCCTAGTAAAGAAGCCTTTTAAAAACATTGTGGGATAAGGAGAAAATGCTGGTAACCAACATTTTCTCCTTTTCCCACAATGTTTCTACCCTGTCAAAGAAAAATTACACCATTTTAGCCACAATGAAATTGTCGTCTGTAAATGCTTTTAATTTGGACAAGGCTAAAATTTTGTTGTCTGGTAAAGGGTTAAAAAGTAGCCATAGTCTGAAGTCCAACATCTTCAGTCATGACAGCAATATTTCAAATGTCTAAGTTTTTACAGCACAATGATGACAATGCAGACAATAACATGGATGTGGTACATGTATCAACTTGATTTTTTTTCTATCAAAACAGCAGATCTATAAAATGGTTTAACCTTTTATCACACAATGCCAACTTTTAACGACCCTGATAAAGAAGCATTTTGAAAACATTGTTGGAAAAGGAGAAAATGCTGGTAACCAGCATTTTCTCCTTTTCCCACAATGTTTTCTAAAAATAACCATTTTAGCCACATCTAATTTGTCATCCGCAAATCCTTTCAAATTGGACCAGTCTACAATTTTGTCATATGGCAAAGGGTTAATATCTTCTTACCCATATGAAAAGATATCATGTTCTGCAGTACAAGAGAGGAGATATTCCTCGCACATTGACATTCATGAGACACTTAGTAAATGTTGACGAGTACAAGCATAGAAAGCCCAATCCACTTTGATCCTCTAGTGATTAACCCTTAGAGCACTGAATTAATGAAAGAGACCTTTTCAATTTGGAAAAACATCCAAAATGTTGTCATTTCAAGGTTGTTATGGACAGAATATGTAATGGAATAGAGGACAGTGTAGATCCAAGATCAGACATCACATTCTGTCCGTAAAAACATCTTCAAGTGCTTCATGGGTTAAAGAAGATGTATATATAATGAACTGGAAATAATGAATACAAAGAAATCTTGCAGGTAGTAAAAGATACCTATTATAGACTGGTACTCCGTCTCATTTGATATGCTAACTAGATTTGATTGACTGTATGTACAAATGTCCTGAGAACCAATCCATGATGCTGTTCCAGTTGAGCCAATCATCAGACAAGATTCTGGGTCTCCTGGATGCTGAAACCACCCTGGTGCACAGGTCTGATTATCTGATGGATGAAAATAAAAGATTAAACCTTCCAATTCCATATTCAGTTGATTTCAAAATATTTGGGAAAGATTTATCAATTTTGCCATATATTGAGCAATATCTCCATCAAATGATAAATGATCTTTTCAAGACTTTTATACTTGTATCATATTAATTAAACACGACACTTGCATCATGAATAATGAAGTGAATATTTTTCAATATTCCAGAATGAAATCTTTAATTGAAAAAGTCAAAATATAGCTAACAAAATATTCATTTTCATAGATACTATCAATGATATTTTTCACTGTAACTTGTACTGTCATCAACCATATATTATGATACTGTCCATAGGTCTAACTGGAGGTATTACCTATAATTTACTACAGTGCAAATTCTAGCATCTTCAGACATTTTCAGATCTCACACCAAAGTTTTGCATAACGTGGGAATGTCACATGATCAATCACGTGTGTTGATGACGAGGATTCTGATCAAATCAGTATGATGACATCATATCTCATGTAATATAACCAGACAGAGTTACCAATTGCTAAAAGATCATCCTGTTCGCAAAACACCCTAAATTGCATCTTTGTACTGAATTTCAAATTTAACCGTACAGTTTATATGACTGCAAAAAAAAATATATCTAGTTCCATTTATCAGTGTTTTACAAAAAATTCTGATTTATGCCATAAGATCTAAATAGCTTTTTCAATATACTGATTAATGAAAGACAATTGACCTTCATCTTACTGATTTTAATATATCTACACAATCATACTGATTAAAGACTCCTGCCAGTTTTCTGCTCCAAGTTTATCTTGACCTCACAACTTCCTGAACAAAACTTGCAGCAGACAACTTTGATACCATCCTTGTCACATATGGATGAAATGTGTATTTTGTATAGCAATATATCCAAGCTTTACCAGACAATAACTTGTACTTACCTAAATTGAAAACATTTCCAGACAATTCAAAAGTGTGCAAACAACAGAACTTTTTCCTACAAGGGTAGAAAACATTGTGGGAAAAGGAGAAAATGCGGGTAACCGGCATTTTCTCCTTCTCCTACAATGTTTTTAAAAGCCCTTTTCCTCTGGGTCGATAAAACTTGGTATTTTTCAATAACCATTTAATGTTCATTAGGTCACAAAATCTCTTCAACTTTTTCCACTTACCAAATGTGTGAAATGTCAGTTCAACTCCTTTATGATTTCCAAAATTCTGATGTGTTGATGAAAATTGCAGAAACAGGTATCGACCTTTAGACACAACATTGTAGGGATTTCTTGCTCCACAGACAGATGCAATACTTTTTCCCCCTATAGAATCTCCTGAAAAATAAAATATATATACTGACAAAGCGTAAGTTTTGGTTTGGTTTGTATTGGAGTTTAATGTCATTTTAACAGCTCAGGTTATATCATGGCAGTCAGAGACCCACCCATGTGTTTCCAGGCTTTCTCACACCAGTACTGACACAATTTTCTTTTCCAAGCCACTGACTACTTTTCTCACATGCATCAGAGGTGAGAGGGAAAGTTTGCCTCAACCGGGTATCAAAATCGCAACCACCACATCACGAGTCAGATACTCTGACCACTGAGCTACCCAGGCGGGCCTCATAGCACAAGTAGTGAACCTGTCACTATAACACTTTCAAGTGAAAAAAGGGGTCTTTGCATGTGGCATAGATCAAGATGAGACTTTATACACCAACTAGTCTGATCTCAGATCTACTTTCCCATTACTTTCTGGCATTTTCTCCTTTTCTCTCGATAATTTCAAATGGCTTCCTCCTCATAGTCATTAAAACCCAGGATATTGGAAAAAGATTTAGGATGCAAAGTACAACTGAAGCTGTCTGACTTTTCTGCCCTTTTCTTTTGCCGATATTGTCAACTAAAATCATATGGGGAAGAACGAAATCTTGGTCTATTAAATTGCAGGATACATGTATTCTAACATTTACAGCCTTGCAAAATTTGCAAAAAGTAGCTCCTCTTTGACTAACTGGCACTGGTCATAATAATTTCATTCATGTATGAAGAACTTTTAGCAAACAATGCCATTTTTAAACAACCCTGAGGAAGGAGGCTTTAGAAAATATTGGCAGAAAATGAAAAATGCTGCTTATAAGTAACCAGCTTTTTCTCTTTTTCCACAATGTTTCCTACCCTTTCAGTAACACATTCCATCATGTGCACAACATTTATTTGGCTGCATGCTGTTAAAAGGGGGCTTAATGCATCTGCGAAAAGTATCGACCCAGGTCAGCCTAAGCAGACTGCGCAAGCTGACCCAAGCCGAAACTTTTCGCTATTGGTCAATTTTCTGTATATCAAAGGACGAATCTACCTTATGATACAGTTGGTTGTTAGACATAATGAATTTCATGCATCCTTAATTATGTGATGTCTTGCTTTGTGAAATGCATCATGGAAATGCTTTAAGCCAGCCCCCTTTTGCCAGAGCATGGCTCACTTGTTTCTCGTTTGCAATGCTTTCAATATAGATGATTCTAAAATTTTGTAGTGTGGTAAAAAATTTAACGGCTATTGTAATGCGTAGTTTTTCATTTACCAAAAACAGTTAACTCAATATCAAAACAACAGAATTTTAGACTGCTCCAAAATAAAAGTATTTACAGAACACAAATTAAATATTGATCGGGTGGTACGATTTGTCTGTGATAGGATAAAAAAAGTAGAAAACATTGTGAGAAAAGGAGAAAATGCTGGTCACCACCATTTTCTCCTGTTCCAACAATGTTTTTAATACAGAGAATTCTATAATTTTGTCATCCAGTAAAGGATTAACAATAAAATTTCAGACTGAAAGCATGTGCAGACAGCAAATCAAATGTGACACATATGACTGGCCTTGGATTAGAAAACATTGTGGAAAAAGGAGAAAATGTTTGTTACAAACATATTCCCCTTTTCCGACATGTTTTCAAAAGCCTATTCAGTCAGGGTCCATTAGACACATACTTTTTTAGTAAAAGGTTAGATTTGCACAGTAAAGAATTGGTGTTTTTACGCTTCAATTACCTTCAATAATTTGGAGATTATCATAGCCAGAGCATGTCGTATACTGAGGGCTCCACTGTAAGTCAGCTAAGTTCACATCTAATTTTATACGCTTGTTTTCTCCTGCATCAATAAGCCATGAGCACAGCAGATTGTTTGCATAAAACCCATGTTCATGGTGCCTGGTTTTTATTTCCCCCTGAGTGTAATCAGTAATAACTACTGTGTCACTCATCCCACAGTAAAAGTTTCTGCCAAATACTGAAAAAGAAAGCAAGTTCCAAATAACTTATGAGCTATACTCTGTGAAATGGGGGCTTAATGCATCTGCGAAAAGTATCAACCCAGATCAGCCTACGCAGTCCAGGCAAGCTGACCTGTGCTAAAACTTTTCGCTATTGGTCAATTTTCTGTCTACCTCATGATGAAGTCGGACATTAAAAAAAAAGTGGCTTTTATGGATCCATAATTATGTGATGGCTTGCTTGGTATGATGCAATACAGAAGTGCATTAAGCCCCCTTTTGCCAGAGCATGGTTCCTATATAATGGGTAACTGAAATCAAGTGATACAAAATTTGACTCTTTACCATGATACGACAAAATTTTAGACTTGTCTAATATGAAAGCATTTGCAGAAGAAAAAAAGTGTAATTTGTCTTTTGAAGGTTAGAAAACACTGGGAAAAACAGAATTTGCTAGTTACCAGCATTTTCTGGTTTTCCCCAAATGTTTTTAACCCTTTATGACACAATCCCGACTTTTAACAACCCTGTAAAAGAAGCCTTTTGAAAACATTGAGGGAAAAGGAGAAAATGCTGGTAACCAGCATTTTCTCCTTTTCCCACAATGTTTTCTACCCTTCCCAAAACAAATTTTGATTTTTCAGCCACATTTATTTTGTTGTCTGCAAATGCTTTCAATTTGGACTAGTCTAAAATTTTGTCATTTGGTAAAGAGTTAAATGCCTTTCTTCATCAAGGTTGTTTGAACTCAAGATTAAGTGGAAAAGGGTTGAAAGCTGATGTTTTTTGTTTTGCCATCAGTAAAGATCTACATGTATGTTATCTGATCACAGGTCTACACTGTGAGATATTCTGCTGTGTTCGGGTCAGAATGCTGAAGTGATGGACCATTGTGGCCGATTACCAGCCAAAACAAGGAGTCAATTTTGCTTTTGGTGTAGTAAATTTTATTCTCCTTTTCACGCACAAGTTGATTAAAAGAAAGCCAATATGTGAAAACAGAACTTTACTGTAACTGGATTGACTTCCAGAATATATGCTGTAAGTGTCAAGCCTAAATTCATTTTCCCTGCAAGCAGGTCAGTAGTTATCTTCATTTTAAAAATCAAAATTTGCAAGTTATATGCATCTTTAATCTGCTTGTCAGTACTTAATATGGAGGTCGATTGATAGATAAATGATTTTAACTTCATGTTAACATCAAGGTAAGTAAAGGATTTTCATTGATCTTTTTGTTTTTTACTTTTGTCATAAACACATCTGGTTAGTATGTAAACACACACTCATTCTAAATTCAGTTCACTACATGCATGTGCGTTCAGTTTTATTTGAAAAAACAGAACCCCAAGATCGGCAATTTAAGTTCCAAGTATGACTCGTAAATGAAATACATCCAGTACATTTTAGTGTCCTTTTGCATGCCCAAGCTGCTGAAACTGAAAACTGATAAGGCGTGAGAAAAAGAACTTTACTGCAACTAAACTGACTTCCAGAGCATGGGCAGTAAATGTCAAGCCTAGTTTCAATTTCCTTGTAAATTGGCCAATGGTTATTTACACTTTAAAACTGGAATTGGGTAACAGTAAACTTTCTTACTTATTTTGGTGTTTTTGCAAAAGATTAATCATTAATTTATCGATCAAAGACCTTATTGTTTGCTGACAAAGAGAAGATGATGCATACAGCCATGAAGCAATGCAGGTATTTTCATTTTCCAGAGTAAGTATAAGAATGACTGCTGCAGGGGCTAGCAGAGACACAATAAAAAGAAAATACATGTATCATGGAAGCAAGCCTCTGGACTGGGGATACTGCAGTAGGGCTAAGCAGAGACACATTCACAAAAATAACATCATACCAGTACCTTATTTCAAAATTGGGTATACCTTACCTTCAGTCCTTATTTCAAAATTGGGTATACCTTACCTTCAGTCTGAAGGGTTGCTCTGATCTTATTTTGTGATTGTTTCTCTGCTTACCTTCATATCAGCCATTCTTAGAAAGCTTCTTGAATGAAAGTTGATCATACTGGCATCTCTTCAAATGGCTTTATGTGGCAATATTCTTGTGGAAATCTAATAATACAGGCACAGATTGTTAGATGAATGATAAAAGTGACATCAAATTTAGTACGTGTACAGCTTTCATCGATCTTTTTGTATCTTTTATCTTTACACGTATTTTGAAATGAGTACTTCAGTAAAATTTGTAAACAAACACTCACTGTAAATTCAGTTAAGTGCACATGCGCATTCGATTCTATTAGAAACAAGAGGGTCATGATGGCCCTGTATCGCTCCACTGGCTTATAAATATAAACCATAAATACTAAACATTTCAATTCTGAGCTAAATGGTTTCAAAATGAAGACTTACAAAGCTTTCTCTGTAAAAGCCCGTGTGAAAGTTCAGACCCACAAGGCAAAGCCATTTTTGATCCCAGAGCTATAATTACTTGAACCCTGGTAGAGGTCCACAAGATAAAGCCACATGCCAAAATAATACACGTCTATGCTGTATGGTTATAAATAAGGTGATTTTCAAGTTCTGTCCATATGAAGCCTCTGTAAAACATAAGACCCTTGATGCAAGGCTAATTAAAAAAAAAAAAATCAAAACAGGAAGATTTCTTAAGTTGTCACTATGTAAGACCATGTAAAACTTGTGACCCCTGCGGCAGGGCCAATTTTACCCAAGGGCTAAAATTTTGGCCCGCTTGGTAGAGACCCACTAGATATAGCAACATGCAAAATTTGGTAGCTCTAGGCCTTATGGCTAGGTACAGGAAGATTTTTAAAGTTTTCTCTATATAAGCCTATGTAAAACTTGTGACCCCTGGGGCAGAGCCAATTTTGACCCCAGGGCTATAATTTGAAAAAACTTGATAGAGGTCTACTACATAAAGCTACATGCCAAATTTGGTAGCCCTATGCCTTATGGTTTCAGACAAGAAGATTTTTAAAGATTTCCAATATTTTTCAGTTTTGTTGCCATGGCAACCAGAGTTTCTGAAAAAATCAAATTCTTTCAACAAATTCTGAAGAAGACCATGGCAGGATCATTTCTGTGAAGTTTCGTGAAAATTGGATGGGTAGTTTCAGAGAAGAAGATGTTTGAAATAAAAGTTAACGCACGGACGGACGGATGGACGGACTGACGCACTGACGCACAGACGCACGAAGGACACCGGGCCATGACATAAGCCCGCTGGCCTCTGGCCAGTGGAGCTAAAAATAGCACAGTATGTGCTGCAATTTAAGTGATAAATATAACTCCCTGTAAAAGTAATATATCCGATACATTTTAGTTTCATTTACCATGCGCAAGCTGATATAAAAGAAAGCCGATAAATTGTGGAAAAAAGAACTCTATTGTACTTGAAATGACTTCCGCAACATGCTCAGTAAACATCAAGCTTAGTTTTGACTTCTATGGAAAGAGGTCAAAAACAAGGAATTACAAGAAGGTAATAGTTACGTTTACTATTTTGGCGTTTTTGTTAAGATTAATCATTTATCGGACGATCCGTGCCTATCTTATTAGCAGTCAACAAAAAAAATTGCCACATAGTGCCGTTAGAGAATGCTGGTATGAACACATTCATTCCAGAAGCACTTGAAGAATGGCTGACAGTGACACGGGGGCTTGCAGAGACATAATCAAAAGAATTAAATTCGAAGCAAGCCTCCGAATAGATAAATGATTTAACTTCACATTGACACCAAGGTTAATGCAAGGTTGTCATCAATCTTTTTGTAATTTACCTTTTATCTGACATAAACACGTCTGATCAATTAGTATACAAACACTCATTATAAATTCAGTTAACTGCACATGCGTGGTCATTTTTTATTTGAAAAAATGACATTGTGTGATCTGCAATTTAGGTGATAATTATGACTCCTCATAAATGAAATACATCCAGAATGTTTCATTTTTCCTTCCAATGCCCCAGCTGATGAAACAGAAGCTGATAAACTGTGAAAAAATTTTACTGTACCGGACACAGCATTTCAGAAAGTCCATGTTTTTGATGCTCAAAATAACAACGTGTCTTCCATGACGCAACATAAATCAGAACTTAAAAGGAACATAAAGGATGATTCAGTCAATATTGCTTACAAAATCATCAAGTTTATAACTGCAGCAGTGCTCCAGATAAGGTCCGTATTCATGTAATTTACGGATGACGATCTGATTGTTACGCATCTTTTTTTACAAAATTCCGTACACGATACGGAACATGTTTCCAGGTACGTAAAATATAGGGTACGAATCCGTACACAATGGAAGGGAGCTTACTCTTTCTCAGACAAACATTCAGATATCTTCGGGACTGCTGAGCGATTTTCCAATTTCTTCCCGTTAAATAAAAAGGGAAAATCGGCTCGGACTGGAATTAGACCCTGCATCTCGGCTTTAGTCAAGTTTTTATCAATTACGGCGTGGGACCAGCGGATAATCATACTATGTACATGTATGTTCCAAATGAATAGTTTGCCCTTCGAAAAAGTTGGGGAATACACAGAAACGTCTGGCTAGGTTATTTCATCCATCTCCAGAACCAAATAATCCTAACAAAACTGAGAATCGTTGAAAGATAAAAATCAGACTGGCCAAGACTTAAGCACTGTTCCCATTTATGTATAAATATGCAATAATTTACGCTATAAATTGAATAATCACGCACAAAAAATATGAAGCAAAAAGCGCATGCACCCAGATGGGCTCTCTGTTGATCTCCAGTGGCGCCAATTCGGTCCAAGTTAGAAAAAATGTCTCCAAAACTGAAGCACTGGTGAATTCAAAAGTATTTATGATATCTGCTTTTCTAGCGTAAAATTACAGGTTTTGAAGT
Organism: Tridacna gigas; assembly: GCA_945859785.2. Lineage (NCBI taxonomy): Eukaryota > Metazoa > Mollusca > Bivalvia > Cardiida > Cardiidae > Tridacna > Tridacna gigas. Next base: position 60,764,325 of record OX244034.2, on the reverse strand, counting down.
TATTTGCGACCCTATTTGACAAATTTATGTCAAATCCTGCACAAATATTTTTCCAAAAATTAAATAGCATGAAAAAAAGATCGATTCAAAAAAAGATTACGAGTTGCATATTTGTTTCTACAAACCTGCTTTACTCTTTGTACAGTAAACATCATACCGTTACTAGGTAAAATGTTATGTAGTTTTACAGTAATGCTTATATAAGAGCAAATGCAAGAAAACCAATTTTGACTTTAATCAGTCTCGTTAACCAAATGTTGGTACTGATCCCCATATGCTGGTACTGATTAATCTTGATTTTCATCAGTACTGTACTGATGTCATTAAAAATTATCTGGAGCACTGCTGCAGAATTACATCCAATCTGCTTTCTAACACTGAATTATTTGTTTCCAGTTTATACTGAATCGGTCTAAAACGCAACAATTTTCTGTGTAACATCGCTGTCATCTCACCTATATTACTGTATCAAATCCGGACTTAAACTTTTTGTCTGCTTTTTAGACCCTGCTCGGTAATGGTCACCAACTTGCTGGAGTAATTGGGATAGCAGATGACAGTTTCTAGGATGTCATTATTTTCAACTTTGACCTGTAATATCACACTGTCATTTAAAACTTTTAGCATTATGCGACATCTACAAACTTGAAAAGGCAAACAACATGTGAAAAAAAAGGTTAAAGACCATGGCATGTAAAATTTCTGAATGACCCCCAAACTTCCAAACAGCGAGTCACAGATGACCCCCAAAATTTATGAGCTAGAGCAGAAACACTGCCGGAAGTGACTTTCGGAACATGTGCAGTAAACGTAAAGCCTAGTTTCGATTTCCTCAGAAGTAGGTTAATGGATATTTACACTCCAAAAACATGGAATTACGAAGAGGCTACAGTTACAATTTTAATAATTTTGGCATTATGTAAAGAATAATCATTTGTCTAACAATCCATGCCATTATTATTGACAGTCAACAAAAATTTTGTCGCAATAAATAGCTGAGCTGAAGGTGACTGGTGAGCGGAGAAACAGTCACAAAAATAACATCGGAGCGAACCTTCAGCCTGATGGTAGGTAGTCCAAATATTTACACGTATACATGCTTATTTACCTTTCAACATTTATCATCGGACATTTCACATTTTATTTTTCTTATTGCATGTAACGTCTAAACGGGTCCCATTCAGTTCAATGTAGCAAATCCGATCTCTCTAAAACCAGTATTATAACGAAAGAGAACTTCATTTACCTGTAGGAAGAACTTTTTTTGAAAATATTCAGCCGCTGTCTTGATAAATAATGAGCAGATTCATTCAGAATTCAATAAAATCACTCGCAAGTGGGATTGCCGACACAGTCGCCGCCATGTTTTTCAGTCATGCAGACGGTTGCATAACAAATAAGAATTGACGTTAAGTTTATGAACGAAATCTATTACAATAATCAAACAAGACCGAAGCGAACAAAATTTCGTTTTAAAAAAAGACATAATACCATTCTGTAAGTTGCATTGACCCGCACATGACGTTTCATTCGGAACAATCATATCTCTTCCACGGCAATTCATAACAAAACAGAGTGGTGTTGAATCGGAATGGATTTAGCTCATAAATAGGCAAGTTTTGGACAAATATCCTTTTTCAATCGAGAAATTATTCATTTATCTTACTTCTGATGTAAATTTTATTGAACAAGTTCACTTGAAGGTATCCAAATTTGCTGTTCAAACAGCGACAAAATTCGATGTCGGAGTTTGCTAAAGGAAACTATGAAGGAGCCGATAAGACCCTACGTACACGATGAATGTCAGAATGAAAAATAACGTACGTAGGGGCTTATAAATAGGACTAGATGGTAGGGTAAATATAGCTACACTGCATTGCCTTTCTTACCTGTTTTCAAAACAGCAACAAAACAGTAACCCAATAAAAATCGAAAACTCATCTTTATTTATCGTTCAGCAAAGAGAAACTAACTGAAAGTATCCGTACACCCACATATCGTCTCCCAGACAAATCTTTCGATCCGAGAATTACGCTTTGGCTTAGCGCTTAGCGCTAAACAGCAACAAGCCGTTAAAATGTCGGTTAAAAACGGGGTTTTTTTTTGCCTGCGATTCAAACACTAAAATCCTTCCCTGTGCAGTTTCAAAGCAAGAATAAAAATTTCTGTTACTCGTCTCTTTCACTTTCGGCCAAACATTGCAAAATATCGTTTGTTATTGTTTCATAATCTCAAAATTGAAGAGTATTATTTTGTCTAATGAGCCGTCTAAAAGAAAATGACTGAAAGTACAAAAAAGGAAGAAAATTATTTAACGAAATGGAACTTCTGTCGTTTTTGCCACGATTTGCGACTTTGTACATCCAAAGTTTTTGGGATAAAAAAATTGTATATTTGGAGCACCCTGTGGTATTTTAAAGCTATGGATTTATAATCCAGAAGTTTAAGATTCGATCCCCCTGACAGCCTGAGAGACACGATTGATGGGCGAGGTACTGTACAAAAAGCCATCGGAATCTACAGGATGACACTCAGGAAGAAGACGAATTTAATGCGTGAGCAATCCACAAAATATTAGGGGAACACTACGGTGATAGTTAATCATCGGGCGCAGATGTCGAGAGGTCCGGGTGGCTCAATGGTAGACTCCTTGTTTTAGTTTAAACATATTTTATTGCCATACATATGTACATGTCAACAAAAGCAATACATAAATACAATTTCTAGTATACATGGAATGACAAATGTACATAGGCAAAGGGGTCTGGCCACAAGTTCTCACAACTTAGATTCGGCCATTCCCCTATATGAGACTCCTTGTAGGCAAGGGGTTCCTGGTTCGAGTCTTTTACTGGTTGCACCCACTAGAAAATTTCTCCCACTAGAAAATTACTTATGCCATGGTCATTTGAGTCCATTCACGTAACTAACCGTAGTTCATTTCAAACGTAGTCTGCCATAGTATTACTACGGTTAACTAGGTTAAAGTACGGTCGAGGTGGGTTCAAAGGTGGCAAAAAGAGGAAATACAGAAAGTCTAAGTAGGTTGAATCACGTGTAAGTACGGTCCACTACATTCAACTGCGAGCAAAGTGACTAGCGTTAACTAGGGTATACCTACGTGTAGCTAGCTACCTGTACTAGTAAATACGTTGCACACACATTGCAAACTACGCCCTAAACTTGTACGCTCAGCTACGGTAAGTTAGTGTCAACTGCGTTAAGCTATGGTAAAACGGTACACATGATTTCGCCTGCTCAGTGCGGGTATATGACCTACGGTCATTGTGCTTTTGGAAGTTGACAAGCTGATCGCTTACTATACCATGCCGCCTGGGAAGAAACGGTGTATCGTTGATGTGTTTTAGCAGGTACATTCAAACTACGGTCACAGTAGAGTCACGACATGTTCATTAACCGTAACCAATTTTTGAACATGTTGAAAAATTATATGTGCTTAGTAGGCCTACGGACAAATCATAAGTTGAAACTTCTTTCATTATTACTTTGAACTACGGTTATCTACGTGTAACTATGTTCAACTACGTTTAATATGTTCAAGTATGGCCAACTACGGTCATTCTCCACTACGGTCAACTACGTAAGATGTGAGAACGGCTTTAGAGACTACCGAACGCGGCACAAAACACCATTAGAATACGTTGTTTTATGCATATAGTTTTAGTCATAAATTCAAACAGAACTAAACAACCAAAATGCACACATGTACTTTTTGAAATTTGTATATATCAAGATCAGCCTACACAGATTCAGAATGCACAGTCTGATCATCTAAGTAAACTCTTCACTATTTTGCAAGTTTATCTGACCGAACCGGTCTTGAAATTTGAAATGAAGTTTTGCTGTTCCAGCCTATAGTAGTAGTAGTAGTAGTAGTAGTTTTATTCGGTTAAAATGTACATAACATGGTAACAATAAGACATGTGTAACATTAAAAAGATACTGACATGAATACTAAAACCATGTAATGGACACCAGCACCAGGGATAGCACAAAAAAGAGATAAACTCTTATTTCCATTGTGGTCCCTTAGTGTTGGCGTCATGACATAGAGCGGCAAATTAAAATAAATATATCACGTTAAGCCTGACATACAATAAAGTTAAAATTGATAGGCACAGAGGATCACAGAATGCTTTATATATCACACGATTTTAAAGATTGTCAAACAGATGTGTTTTTATCGCACGCTTAAAAGTATTGAATTTATCCAGTTTGGTAATATGGTTTGGCAACTTATTCCATAATGAACAACCTATAAAGCTAAAAGACTTCGAGCCATAACTTTTTACTCTTGGCAAGACAAAACCTCCTTTTAGACTTGATCTAGTTTCATAGTTGTGTAAAGAATTTTGAGGCTTGAATTGTTCATTCAAATATTTCGGTGAAGAACCGTTATAAATTTTAAAAACGTTACAAAGAGTACTTTGTTCTACCCTTTTGTTAACAGGCAACCAGTTTAGTTGTTTAAAATGCAAAGGAAAAATATGATCATTACAATTCAGGTTTAGTATAAATCTTATGAGCTTATTTTGAGTAGTCTGAAGCCTATTTTTGAAGTGCATGGAAAGACCATTATACCATACAGAGCAGGCGTAATCATAGTGGCACTGAATTAAAGCTTGTATTAATAGTAATTTAGTATGCTCAGTTAGGTATGCTTTTTTACGATAAAGAAATTTAAGCCTAGAATTAGCTGTTCTAATAACCGAACGTACCATTTCATTGAAAGTCAGATGTTGATCTATGGTGACCCCAAGGTACTTTACAGACGATGCCGATTTAATAGTGGAACCATTGCAAGAAATTGATAAGTTTGGGTTACTCTTTAACTTATATTTAGAGCCAAATAGTATAGACTCTGTTTTACCAAGATGGAGAGATAGTTTATTGTCCACAAGCCAGTGACTTACAGATTTTAGATCATCAGACAAAAAGGTCTCGATTTCAATTTTGTTCTTACCAGAGACTAAAATACAAGAGTCGTCGGCATAAAGAAGGAGTTTATTTTTTACAGTAGCCGGCATATCGTTTACGTAAATTAAAAATAAAAGAGGGCCTAAAATAGATCCCTGTGGTACTCCACATGTGATTGGTGCAAATGATGAACGGGTCCCTGAAACATCAACAAGCTGTTGTCTATCCGTTAAATAGGACCGAAACCATCTTAAAATATCATTTCCAAGACCAGAAGCTTTTAGTTTCAACATTAGATTGGAATGGTCTACGGTATCGAAAGCTTTCTGTAAATCCAATAAGACCATACCCACCATGTTACCTTTATCCATCTCCATTCTTATAAAATCAGTAAGAAATATTAGACATGTGTCGGTTGAAAAACCACTTCTAAAGCCTGACTGAAATTCATAGATTAAATTTTTCTCCCGGAAATAAGATTCAACTTGATCATATACTACTCTCTCAAAGAGTTTTGATATCACATTTAAAATAGAAACCGGACGGTAATTCCCAACTTCAGTTTTATCATTTTTCTTAAAAAGAGGAACAACTCTGGCAGATTTAAGATCATCCGGAACAACGCCTTGAATCAGAGATAAGTTAATGATGTGAGTTAAAGGACCAACAATAATAGGTGCTCCATCCTTAATAAAACGACACGGAATCTCGTCTAAACCGGTTGCCTTGTTAACACTGAGGTCATTAAGATATTTCAAAATCTGAGGCTCTGGAACAATAGAAAATGAAAAGGAGTTAGGAAAAACACCCCTATCGGCATAGAATTTACTAAAAAAGTTAAAGCCATATTTGGGTTCTATTACCGGAAGTTTTTCAACAAGCTTAGATGCTACAGTTGTATAGAATGAATTAAACGTTTCTGAAATAGTTTGCTTGTCAAAACATACATTACCGTCAATATTAAGGCTAATACTGTTTTTAGATACGGAACACTGCTTTTTCGAAGGTAGACCCAAGTTTTTAAGAGTATTCCACAAAGTCTTAGAGTCATTCTTGGAATTTTCAATAGAGTCAGTAAAAAAATTCTTTTTAGCTATATCAACTGCATATTGTACTTTGTTTCTCAGTAACTTAAAAGCCTCAAAATTTCCTGGAGACCTATCAGTTTTAAAACGACGAAAAGCTTTATCACGATCATTTAACAGTTGTAAGATTTCAGAAGTTATCCATGGTTCTGTTCGCTGTTTAATCCTTACTTGCTTAACAGGTGCAATATTATTTATGACAGACAAGAATATGTGTTTAGATTTATCCCAAGCGTCAGATACATTGTCAGACAGTAAAACAGGACTCCAATAAGCAGAAAGTAAATTTTCCTGAAAGGTAGTCTTATCATAATTTTTCAGTGAACGGAATGAAACAGTGTTATGAACACCCATAGATAAAACAATTTCTTTTTTTTTTTTGTGTCCTTCATGATTTTTAACCTCTGGCCTACCAAACAACAGCCAATTTTAGACCAACCAAAGTTGAAAGTATTTGCAGCCAATAAGTAAGATTTTCCTCAAATAACGGTACTTGTCTTTGAGAGCATAGCAAACATTGTGAGTAACTATAGGAGAAAATGCTGGTTACCACCATTTTCTCCTTTTCCCACAATATGTTTAAAAAGCTTTCTTCCACTGGGTCGTTAACACTTGGGATTGTTTGGTATTTACTTAGGATTAAAGCACTTGGATTACTGTGCCAGTTCAATAATCTACAGTTATCTGTGTAAATATTTTTTATCGCAGATCCTATAATTGAGGAAGAAGACAATTCTGCCAACTAAAATTGGGACTTTGGATATACTTAAACGGGCGAAACTAGTTGCATTCAGCCCCCTTTTTACAGTGCATTGCTCGCATTTAAGCTACACTCACGCCATTCAAACTAAAGCACCAGTCACACATTAAATTTTGTATCGGCTTATTGTATATATTTATTATCATTTTGTCTAAAAAAGGTTGTATACTCTTTTATTCACAACCGAGAAATATCAAAGAAAAATACAAAAAAAAAAATGCAAAATTTGAAAATTCACAGATTCATAGATGTAAATGTTTCAAATATATGTATCTCCAAATCTTGGTCTTAATTACTCGGTCTAGAGGAAGTTCGCCCCCGATGTGAGATACTTCCAGAGCGTTCTTGATACATCTGAGAGTAACTGGCACCTCCACTTTTCCGCGACAGCGCTGAAATGATAGGTATAATTTTAGCCACCGGTTTAAGATGGTGTTTCTGGACAGGGAGTTCCATAAATGACAGCTTCTCTTGATCTATCTTTTCCTGAGCGCGAATCCAGGCTTGCCTGCAGTTTTTCACATCTTTGATGAGCTGTGTAAGGTGATCACGTGCACGGAAATATTCCATCGACTCGGCATCTATCTGACATTCATACATACGTTTAAGACCTGAAGCAGATCATTAGGTTTTTTTAAAACAATTTATAAGTGATGAACATCAAGAAAGTCCTTTTACGGTAACAATTCAGGCATGTATTTTAACCATGCTCTGACAGATGGGAGTTTTATGTATCTCCATGGTGCATATTACCAAGCCAGTTATCACAGAATCATCTATAAGTCCTCAAAATTCATTTTGTCTAACAACCGACTGATTCCTGGATCTTGGACATGCAAAAAAATTACCATAACAAAAAGTTTCGACTTAGGTCGGCTTGCCCAGATTGCGAAAGCCGCTCTTGGTCGATAATATTTGCAAAAGCATTAAACACTTTTTCACAGAGCATAGCTCACCTGTTTGCTTTTCAGGTTTAAGCTAGAGATCTTTGTTTATATTTCTGTATTCTCTGTAGCAGACCGATTTTGAAACCATCCTTGTAAAATGTGAATAATAAATTTGAATTAACTCCTTTCTTAACAATGTCATGTTCAAAAGATCATGAAAACATTAAAAACATTGTGGGAAAAGGAGAAAATGCTGGTAACCAGCATTTTCTCCTTTTCCCACAATGCTTTTTACCTTTCCTGATATAAATCCCTCATTTGTGTTCCCCACTTTTTTTTTTTTTTTTTTTGTCCGCAAATGCTCCCTTCTTAAAAATTTGTCGTTCGAGAAACGGTTAGGGTTAATGAATTCAATATATGCAAAAATATTTTGGCATGTGAAAAAACGTTGTCTGCAGAAGATGATGGGTTAATAATGCCCATCTTGGCTCATCACTCAAGCAAACTGGTCCGGAGGGAGTGGGTGACCAGGTTTTTTCTCTTTTTTTTTAATCGGCGAATTGATAGAAAACGCAGCGAGGTGCAGTTTCGAAACATATTTCTGGCATAAGGAGTTGATATGGAAATAACAAATGTCCTAAATTGTCTACTAAAATTATGGTTATTCTTGTTTGAGAAAGTTTCATCAAGCTGTCGAGGGACTGAAATAAATTTGAGAGGTGCTCTGGCAGAAAGGGTTTTAATGCATCTCCATGATGCATCATACTAAGCAGGATCCATAAAATCCATTTTGTCTAACAAATGACCAAATCATCTGCCAGGTATACTAGTCCTTTGATTTGCAGAAAATTGACCAATAGCAAAAACTTTCGACTCATGTCAGCCTGCGCGAACTGCGGAGGCTGACCTGGGTCGATACTTTTTTGCAGATGCATTGAAGCCCCTTTTCACAGAGCATGGCTTATGAATTATGTGGAAGAATATTACTATAAAAAATCAGGGTATATTTACATTTATGATTAATGATTTCATTTATTTCAATCAACGAATGCCCCCCTCCCCACCGCCATCCCAAAAATATTGCGGTCTAAGGGAGAAAACTCCTACCATCTTAAATATTAGTATCGTACGATTAATCTTTCTTGTACCCCATTCAAGCAAAAAGCAAGACGAATGATGGGTAATGTCGTAAACAGCACATCACCTTTAGGTCTTTTTAACAAGTAAATACAATATTAAGTTCAGTTAAATACTTGTGAGATTTATATTTTAGTAAATACGTAAGCTTCGTAAGCTTTGTAGAGAAGACCACTCTTGTTTTGAAATCTTAAACATACCTGTATTTTACTTTTAAGTTCAGAGATCTCTCTGTAACTTAAATTGATCGACGTAAATGAAACGATATACATCATTCATTTCACATGATTTTTGGACAACAGCCACACTTTAAGGTTATTGCTTTGATTCTTTTCATACTAGATCCATAAGGCACATGTAAACAGTTCTTTTGGAACTGGCCGAAATTAGAAATAATGGCGAAAGGCAAGTTTTCAATGCAATTTTGATAAGAAGAGCAATTATTACACCCATGAATTGTGTAAGATTATTGAATCTCCTTATCGAACAGTGCTGATCCAGGATCAGACTGCACGTTCTGTGCAGCCTGATCTTGATCTACACTGTCTGCAAAAGATCCTTCAGTCGGGCTTAGCAATCTACGGGTTATAAGATAATTCTTACTTTTTAGAGACCATTTCTCGACCTGTAAATGTTTGATATATGTTCGCAATTCTCCGATCGTTCTGTGATCCTTGGTATCCACCTCAAGATCGGTGCCATATCGAAGCATGCGCAATTCGGCCCTCATTCTTTTAATTTGTTTAGCAAGCATTCCATTGTAGAGATGTTGGCAATCGTACCTGTAAGAGAGATATGCGAGGGGTTCCCCCCTCCCCAAAATAAATATGAACTATGCTCTGGCAAAAGAATGATTTATGTTTCTCGGTGATGCATTATACCAAGCAAGTCATCACATAACTAAAGATTGGTAAAATCCATTTGTCTGACAACCGGCTGAATCCTGAGATAGAATGGTCCATTGACATGCAAAAAATTTACCACACGCAAAAGCTTCCGACACGCCTGTGCGGTCGATACTTTCTGAAGATGCATTAAATCCCCTTTTCACAGAGCATTTATAGATTTCCCGTAAGAAAGATTTCCTGTAGATCTATTTAAACTTTTTGGTTAGATTCTCATAAATGTAGGCATGTAAAATGTGCAAGCTAGTATTTTTGGACAATTGATGATTACATGTATGTTGTGACAACATTTTAATTGGCTTTATGGGAAACATTAAAAGGCTACGTTTCTCTTAAAAAAGTTTAACTTGCTCCTCGAGGCTATAAATAGATCTACACTCAATAAAAGTCTAGAAACATATGTTTCAAAAAGATTTATCATATGTTAGCCTTAGGGCTCCACTGTCACGAAAAAGAAAACCCCTCAGGCCTACGTAGTTTACCGATAAATCCACAGATATAATTACCTTACATCCCGTCGTTTGGACACTTCCAGATAAATGAATGTAATTCAGATCTACCTTATTTGCCATTCATGGCCGGAGGTTGTCATATTTGACGAATCTGAGGTTATTTCTTCTCCTATTAAACGCCATTGTTCTGCAGAATTCGAGATGTTCTCTATTCTCACGTTTTCGTTTTTGATAGCTTCCTTTATTTCCCAGATAGAACGAAAATCCTCTGACATTTTGTCATAATAGTGAGGCTTACGTTGAAATTGACGTTGGATACGTCGTCACGGTAATTAGACTAATATAGGCCTATATACGGTAAGTACGGTGACGCCAAGTAAGATTCCACGTGGACGCTTGTATACCATTAACCTTGAACCCTACAATTCCAAGACTGGAAATCTGATGAAATCGAATTCCTAAACTGGGGTCGCTTGTGCCGATCTCCCTAAACCGAGCTGAAGTAGGACCCCGAATTTAATATTTGGGAGAACTTGAAGAGGGGTTTGAAAGTTGAAGTCTGATTTTTTAATATCGTATTAGTTTTAGATCTATTATTATAATAAAAGTTTCGACTCGACTTGGGTCAGCTGGATGATTTCTTTCTTTGAAATGGTAGAAAACTATTAGGTCTAGAAACGGGTCGAGGGCATTTCCGGGGATGAAAAGTGAAGTAGGCTGCACCCGTAGTCTCGATAATGAGACGTTTGCGGCGCTTCTTTTCTAATTTGGACATGTACTATGCACCGCACTGGAGGCGACCAATCAAAAACTAAAATCGCCTTCGGGGACAGTTATCTGTGTTAGCGCTAAACTGGCAACCTGTTATCGATCTTCGTATCAACGGACGGCTACGGGAGATACAACGGGTACCAGTTTATGCTAGCGCGACTGAAATTAATGCTCATTTACCGAGCTTTACCGGTTGTTTGAGTTCAAGTTTCAAGTTGCCCGGATGTACAAACAAACTCTCGAAACGTACAGCTTACATCGCAATTGTGAGCTCTTAAAGAAGAATGTGAACACGGATTTGCGACAGAGCTTCTTTTAGAATATATACTGTAGAGAAAACCTCGTGTCATCGTTTATTTGAGCATTGAAACGACATATTTTAATATTTGTCATTGGAATTCACCTTTTTTTTTTTAAGGACCAGTATGTTATATTCTGTATTCAGCTAGAAATAGAATACAGGGACAGAAGGAAGAGTCTTACCGAAAAGTCTTATAATGACGGCAGAAACAGTAGACGATTCTCAGCTTTTTCAACAGCAGCTGATCAGCCTGTATAATAATGAGGAAATGAGCGATATTCAAATTATCGTTGGAGGAAAAGTTTTCAATAGTCACAAACTAGTACTCACATTGCACAGTGATGTCTTCAAGACTATGTTAACAAGTGGAACTTGGCCCGAATCTCGCTCAAGGAGAATAGTTCTACAAGAAGAACCAGAATGTGTCTATGTATTTGAGGATTTTCTCAAGTACTTGTACGGCGGTAAAATTGTCCTTACCAATTCGTCTGTCCTTGCAGTCCTTTCATTGGCAGATAAATATAACATCAAGCACTTGTCAAAATCCTGTACAACCTATATGAGTAAATATTGTCTGCCTGTAAATGAACAATATCTCATCTCATGGTTACAGTATGCTGTTTTAGCTGACTTAACAGAGTTGGAAAGGATTTGTCGCAAATACATCACCTGTAATTTTGAAGCAATTGCCAACAGAGATGAGTTCTTGGCAATGGATGCAAGACTGCTTGTCTCTTTCCTGAAAAGTTCTGACTTAGTTATTAGTTCTGAGTTAACCTTATATAAGGCTGTACATAGATGGCTATGTTACCAGTCAAAAACAGGTTATCAGGAACATTTCGTTAAATTGATGATTCACATCAGGTTTCCAATGATGCAGTTATGTGAACTTCCAAGACTTGAAAAAGATTGTTTTTTACAAGATTTTAAAGACTTTTACCTCCAGATGATATTTTTAGCCATAAAGTATCATACATGCCATACCAAAGAGGAGAGACAAGCTTTTATCCAAGGTACAAACAATAAAAAAGTGTTTTATCCAAGAAACTATACCTCAGGAACATGGGGTACTACACTTTGTGTTGAGAATTTCAGAAGACTTATTCCAGGAGATGTGCAGGGAGCATTTTTCACCACCCCAATGAGTACTTCAGAGAAAAGCCAACATGAATACTGTGACTGGCATTTGCATCTCTATCCTAGAGGCATCAAGTTTGATCAGTGTGTAATGATAGATGTTCCCAGAAATTTAACAGTTGGAGGACAGTTTTTAAAGAATGTCCGATTGTCAATTTCCAGTGTGTTTAATGAGAGGGTTCAAGTTGAGATATGTGTACTTCTGATGGCAGAGCGAGGTGATGATTCAGGCCAAGATTATGTTCATGAAGCAGTGATGAGACATGCCATATTTGACAAAGACTGCAGGCTCTTCAACATTGATGACCTGGTACCCTATGAGCAGTTAAATGAATTGAATTCAGTTTATGTGGGTCATAGTAACACATTCAAAATCACAGTTCTCATAAAACCAGAGTATAATTATCACTTTTAAACACTTTTAAAGATTGTGGAAAAAGGTTGTTTTAATGCTTTTTGTGCCAAAGGTTATATAATTCATTATACAGTGTAGTCAAGGTCGGAGTACACGGAATATGTAGTCCTATCTTAGATCTGCATGGTTTCATATTTCATACACTTTTTATCCTACAGTCTTGAGATTTAATAGTGGTTCTCATACCTTAACCCTGAGGCTGCTAAGCGCTACTGAAGAACCTTTTGAGGACAGTGCAGATCAAGATCAGACTGCACAGAATGTGCAGTCTGATCTTGATTCTACACTGTCCAATAAGGACATAGCTGTCACCAAAGGTACCTTTGAAATAGCAAAACTTGTTTTTTTACTATTGGTGTGAAAGTTTCATTCCACTTATTTAGCAGAATAAGGGTTAACTCTTCACCAGAGAACGAAATTACCATGTCCAAATTACAAGCATTTTCAGATGACAGGTTTTGAATATTGCACAAATGGTGATATTTGTTGATAGTGTGGAAAACAATGTAGGAAATGGAGAAAATGCTGGCTACCAGCATTTCCTCTTTTTTCTTTTATGCTTTCAAAAGCTTTCTAAAGCTTTCTACCTCGGGGTCTTTAAAACAAAGGATTGTGTGGAGAAGGGTTAACTCTTTAAGAAATAGTTCAAAATTTTCGGGAAAAGGGACATTTTTTAAAACATCGTGAGTGAAGGAGTAAATGCTGGAAGCCAGTTTTTAGCTCCAAAGGCCAGTGAGCTTTTGTCATGGCTCTGTGTACGAGGTGCATTCATCTGTGCTTGTTCCCTTGGGTGCATTGGCTCAGTGTATGTGGTGTATCTGTTTGTACATGTGCCCATGGGTGCCTATGTTAAAATTTATTTCAAACACTTTCTCTGAGTCTATGGTGTACCCATCTAATTTTGGCAGAACTGCACAAATCTGATCCTGCCATGGCCCTCTTGAGAATTTTGTCAAGGAATTTGATTCCAGTAAAAACTAGTTGCCATGGCAAAAAAAATGAAAAATATTAAAATTCCTTAAAAATCTTCTTGTCCTAAACCATAAAGCCTAACCCATAGGGCAAAGCCTAGGCTAATTAAGCCTGTAGCTTCGTTGCAAAGACCTCTACCAAAATGCTTCAAAAAATAGCCTTGGGGTCAAAATTGGCCTTGGTTTGGGGGTCACAAGTTTTACACGGGCTTATATAGTAAAGACTTTAAAAATCTTGTTCCTAACTATAAAGCATATGGTTACAAAATTTGGCACATAGCTTTATCTACTAAGCATTACAGTTTGGAACAAGAACATGTTTTAAGTTTTCACGACATAAGCCCAGGTAAAACATGTGACCCCTGGGGCAGGGCCAATTTTGACCCTAGGGCTATAATTTGAATAATCTTAGGGCTACAAAATTTGGTATACAGCTTCAACAAGCAGACTTCTACCAAGATTGTCCCTATTATAGCCCTAGGGTCAAAGTCAAAATTGGCCCTGCCCCAAGGTCAGAGGTTCTACATGGGCTTATATATACTGAAAACTGAAAATATCTTCTGGTTCCTAATTGTAGGGTCTACTAAAAGTTGCATGTAGCTTCATCTAACAAACCTGTAGCAGGATTGTTAAAACTATAGCCCTGGGGACAACCCTTGGGGTAGGACGTTTTACAAAAGGCATATTATGGTAATAACTTTAAAAACATGAAGTTAATACGACTTTAAAGCTTATCATTATACTGATCTTGGGAAATAATTCCTTTTCAATCATAACAGATAATAATGTAGTTTCTTACTATTCACCTCCCTTGATTACCATACTGTCACATGATTGGTGTTCAGGTATTCAGGTTTTTTGAGTAGAAAAGATTGTTTTCAGTTAAGGTGATTTATTTTGATGGTAATCGTTATGCCCAGGTGGCTTGAGTATTTAATATGAATTATTTATTTGTCCATTCAGTTTTTGTTTGAGAACTTTACCATTCATGCCACTGAAAAAAATGATTTCTGCTACTAAATTTTTGGAAATCTTGTCAAAGCACTTTTTGTTAGAGAGAGGGGTCCTGAGATGAAAAAAAAAATATTTGCAACCATCTAATTTGTTGTCTAAATGCTTTCAATTTGGTCTAGTTTCAAATTTCGTTCTCTTGTTACAAGTGAAAAATTTCACACAATTTGGCAATTCCATCAAGTTACAAGGATGATAATGTGATGACTTTGATGTATAAATTTTACTTAATTGCAAAGAGTTGAACTGTTATACGGTACATTTACTTATATTTTAAAACCTTTCTGATGTACTAAATATTATTTTAACAGTGAAAAGTGAACAATGGGGTGTTAAAAGGAATCTAATTTTAATTCATACCAATTAGACAAGCCTGCATAGCTCAGGTAGTAGAGTGTAGGACTTGTTAACATCAGGTCATGGGTCACTTGAGGATGTGGGTTCAACCCAACCGCTGGCCATCTAATATTTCTAATAGTCTTTCAGATGAGACGTTAAAACGAGGTCCCGTGTGACGGTGCTATACACCTAGCACATTAAAGAACCAAGTGTAACTTAGGACGGGTTTTGTCCTGTATCTTGCACTATCACCGTAACAAAACTAACAAACTTGAGGGACGTCGCCCATATGGGCAACTGGCGGCGACGATAAATAAACGCAAATCTAATCATACCAATGAAAAGTATGGACAATCTGTTATTCTAGGGTTGGTCCTAGTGTCAGTTGCTGGCAAGAAAATGAATTGAAAATACAGCTAAAAAGGAAACACAAGATAGAGTGACCTGGCAACTTTTGACCTAGTTCTGAAATTCATTTTCCTGACAGTAGCTAACACTTGAACGGACAGTACATAAACAGAATGTCATCTTCGCAGTGGTTTTCATACTTTTAAATAGCACGATTTAAATGTACTTGCATTTTAGCACCCCCATTGTTTACCTTTGGCTGCTATTGAGCCATTAGTACTGGCTGTTGACAGACCGACCAAAACTTTCAAACATTGCTCATCTTTATTTAATTTTCAGCTTAACCCTTTACTGCACATTCCTGAATTTTAACGACCCAGAGATAGAAGCCCTTTGAAAACATTGTGGGAAAAGGAGAAAATGCTGGTAACCAGCATTTTCATCTTTTCCCCCCACAATGTTTTTTATCCTTCCCAAAACTCATTTTAGTTTTTCAGTCGCATGTATTTTGTCGTCTGCAAATGCTTTCAATTTGGACAAGTCTAAAATTTAGTCGTTTGGTAAAGAGTTAACAGACAAAAATACGAACACAAGGAAAATCTTGCATTTTTAATGGTTAAAAAAAAAATATAGGGGAAAAAGGGAAAATTGCTTGTAATAAAGAGTTGCTCCTTTTTCCACTGTGTTTTCAAAACCTGCCAACACCAGTGGGATAAAAGGGTATCTGTACAGTAGTGGGTTTAACATTGGAATGGCCAGTCTCCCTTTATCTTCAAGATAGTATATGTACTGTAAATGTTAATGTTTTTTCTTCTACTTAACCCTTTCCCAAACAAGCCCTGGTTTTCATGTGTCTGCAGTACAAGTCTTTTGAAAACACTGTGGGAAAAGGAGAAATTGCTCGTAATGAGCAATTTCTCCTTTTCCCACAGCATTTTCTACCCTTTTTGAGACCTTTCTGCCATTTTCATCAAATTTAAAATTTTCGTCTGCAAACTCTTTCAATTTGGACCAGTCCAAAATTTGTCGTTTGGGAAAGAGTTAAAGTCATGTGAAATCCTGGGGCTGTCTGTTTTCACTAACCATCCTAATTTGCATTCTTCATCTTTTTCTAGATTCAGAAAGTAATATTAACTTGGGGTCAAGTCATCAGCTATTGAGTGACTTTCTAATTTATACAATTCTTGATAGTTATGGTTTAGTTAAAAGATACCAAGTGACATTCAAATTTACAAAATTCTTGAGAGATTACATGTATGTTACTTAGAATAGTTGGTGAAAAGGGTCCCTTGTAAATTAGGAGTCAACATGGGCTATTCAGTCCTTCTTGACAGGTTCATCAGACCTCGAAGGTAGTGAAGTTTGGTTTAGATTGCATTTGTTTTATTGCATCTCATTCTGTATTGTTACTTTCCTTTTATGGCTTATTGTGCTTTCAGCTATTTAGAGAAATAAAAAAAGAAGACTACTGTATGAAATAATAACAAATAGTTTATTCATTCTGAATTCACTTAACATAGACATACATACTTGGTAACATATATGAACAGATTATCTTTTTTTCTTTGCTGTTGTGAAGATCCTCTCAAAACCATGATAACGCAAGTTAATGCATGTGAATGGCATGCTAAACCCATTACTGTTCAATTTAGACTTTTCGCCCCCAAGCAGTTGGCAGCTTTAGAAAACATTGAGGGAATTGGAGTGACTACCTCTCACAAGCAATTGCTCCTTTTTCGACAATGTTTTCCACACTGCTAAGAAAAAAAAACCAACATATTTAAATATCTTTCAATTTTGTTCCCTATGTATAATTTGTGCTATTCTTTGACAGGTATCATACATGGCAGTACAGTAATGAGTTAAAAAAAAATCACTTTCAAGCCAACCTTCCAACCATGCAACTGCCTTTTGTGTTTTTGGAAATTGGAAACATAATTTGTGAAAAAATGATAAATTGCTCAAAGCTATCTATTTTTCCTTTTTTCACAATGTTTTCTCAGTTCTCCGCAAAAAAGTAAGGGCAAAAATGTAAAAAACGGGGATCGTTAGCATGTAGTAAATCGTAACATGCTTGATTCCTTTCATTCTTAATCAAAGGGCCCCATGTGTTAAGAACCAAGAGAAAGACAGCCTTTACAAGCAGTGGGAAAAGGTAAAAGCACTGATATCCAGCTTTTTCTCCTTTCTCACCCCTGTTTTCTACCATTTTATAGACAAATCCCATCATTGGAGCCACCTTCAATACATGGACTGCAAATGCTTTCAATATAGGAGAGTCTAAAATTTGTTGTTTTGTATAGGGTTATAACAGAAGGTAAAAATACATCTTTCTTTTGATAACAATTTCTCCGTAACCCTTAACCAAACAACAAAATTTTGGACTAGTCCAAATTGAAAGCTTATGCAGACAACAAAATACTCCAACAAATCTGTACCAAACTTTGTTACATATTCGACTGAAAACAAGATCAATAATGTAATTTTGGAGTATTTTTGGAAGAGAAGAAAACATTGTGGGAAAAGGAGAAAATGCTGGTTACCTGCATTTTCTCCTTTCGCACAATGTTTTCAAAATGTATCTCTATCAGGGTTGTTAAAAGTCAGGATTGTTTGGTAAAGGGTTAACCCTTTACCAAACAATTCCGGGTTTCAACGATCCTATAGATGAAGCCCTTTTAAAAAATTATGGGAAAAGGAGAAAGTGCTGGTGACCTGCATTTTCTATTTTTTTTTCCACAATGTTTTCTACAGTATTAAAGACCTGCATTTTCTCCTTTTTCTACAATGTTTCTACAGCATTATAGACAAATCCTATCATTTTAGCTATGTTCAAACTGTTCTCTGCAGCTGCTTTCAATTCAGATAAGTCTTAACATTTTGTTGTTTGGTCAAGAGTTAACTCATTTCAGTAACTCCAGAGACAAAATTTGCAGCAGGCCAATTTGACAATACATGCATCTTACAAAATATCGATTATCAATATGACAAAAGATGAAATGTAACTAAGAATACATGTGTAAACATTGTGGAAAGTGGAAATCATTCTTTTACATATGATTTCAAATTAGCAACAATACTTTCAAATGGTCTTTTAGGAGATGCAAAATTTCATCTAGGTGGATAATTTCCCCTTTCTCCATGTTTTCAATCTCTATCCGCACAATAAACGCCAACTTATGTTGATTATTCATACTTCAGAAGGATATTTTCAAAGTGGTCTGCTACAAATCTGTTTCAAATTTATGAATGAAGAACTGATAATAAGATCAGTATTTTTAATTCACAGTAAAGATCAAAATCCTCTCTGAAATCATTGTGCTATTCTACTGTAAAGCCACTAGACGGTCAAATTAACAGCGTAAATGTTTATGCATATGAATTTTGATGCCTGCCTGCACACAGAACAGTTACTTAGCAATGTGTCTTGCTGGCTTTCCAAATGATAAAAAGTTAACTTCACCACACATTTCAATAAAGATACTGAGGTTTACTTCTTCTTCACATTTTTTTTTTAAATGTCACAAGAAAAGCTGGGAATGGTTAATCCTTCGAGCGCCTTGTACAACTACAGTGGCCTTTCTGGCCAGTGAAAATCAAGATCAGATGGCACAAAATGTCAAATTTGATCTATTGCGTACACAGTCTGCTCGGATAAAACACTAGAGACAAAAGCACCATGAAATTGCAATTACATGTACTTGGGTCTCTTTTCTAGAATGAAGATGTCCTTTGGATTAATGTGGCACCCTATGGATTTACAGAGAGCACTTTTTCCCATTTCCAACAGTTTTTAAACAGCTGAAAAGAAGGGAAGGCTAATTTATATACCCCTCACACCCGACTTCATACCTGTATTGTCAGACAAGATGGACAAGAAAACTTGATGATGACAATTATAAGAATCATGTAGATTTGGTCAACTTGTTACCACATGACAAAATGTTAGACTTGTACAAATTAGAAGCATTTGCTGATCACTAAATAAACATGATCCAAAAGATTTTTTTTTGTAAAGTAAGAAAACATTGTGGAAAAAAGGAGAAAATGCTGATTACCAGCATTTTCTCCTTTTCCTACAATGTTTTCAAAAGCTGTCTGTCTTGGGGTTGTTGAAACTCATGATTGTGTGGGTAAGGGTAGAGAAAACATTTCAGCAAATAAAGACAGTGCTCCATTACAAAAAATTCTTATTCTACCTAAAGGTTTCACCAATTCATCTTCAGTATATGCAGAGAAACAGGTCGAGGATTTAGGACATAAAGTCCTGACTATATTAATGAAACTGACAGTATAAACAACCCACAAGTCAATATTTTAGATATAATATCTGACAAAATTTAGGCCAGTTTAAACTTGAAAGTACTGGAACCAACCCAACTTGGTTTTGCAGACGGTGTACATAAAGATCAGACTGCACAGAAAGTGCAGCATGATCTAAGAACAAATCTGTACCAAACTTTGTTACATATTCAACTGAAAACAAGATCGATAAAGTAATTTTGGAGTAATTTTTCCATCTTGAAATGGTCCAATTTATTATTTCAACACTTCAAGGGCTAAAATGTTAATCATTTCCAATGCTAACCATCATTTTAGCTACATTCCTTCATTAGTAAATCAAAACCCTCTTAATACAAGACAGCCAATTTTGTTAGATAAATAATTCAAAATGTTAGCGCTCTTTGTTTAATTCAAGATATCCAAATTGTATCACAATTTATAACAACTAAATATTAGCCCTATTTGTATGACCAGCTCTTGACACATCAATAAATGGTTTGGTAACCATTAATTAAAAAGAAATCACAAAAAAAAAAAAATGGCTTTCTATCAAACTCTTTTAAACACATTCTTAATTATGTCTTAAAATTATAGTAGTAACACAAGAAATGATATATATTTGTATGATTGTATACAAGAATATTCAAGTCAGTTCCAAGTAAATGTGATACAAATAACCCCATCCTGCTCTTAAGAAAGTAATAAGGCATTTATTTCTGCTAAATCTGACTAAAATCATTTGCATGAGAACTTCAAGCACTAATATAAATGAAAATCGATTTATTTCAGGGAAAAAAAATCAAGAGGTCAAGACAATACTTTCTTTTACAGTTTTAAGCTTCAATACTTCATTAGAACTGGCAACTTTTGTATCATCAGTCAAAAGTTTAAACATATAGAAATGACTTACACTGTCAATTATATTAAAAAAATGTACACAAGGGGAAAGTGAGGTTTGCATGGGCTATATTATTTTTAAATCATTTACTCAGTGACGCCTTTTGATGCAGTAGACAAGAAAAACAGTCTGAGGCAAATTGGACAGAATTTTCTACATCTGGTTAAGCATGTTCTTGACTGTCCACTGAACAGAATTTTAAATTGTATTCTTTTGAACAGATTTGGTAAATGAGACTAGTCAAAAAACTGCTTTTGAATTAATGGGTTATTTGAGGATGGTAAAGCTGGAACTACCCTTCTAAATCAAATCCTAACTCTTGACCCCCAAGACTAGTCATCTGATTGGCTGAGACAGAGCATCTCAGCCAATCAGATAGCAAGTCTTTGGAATTTAGAATTAAAAATTCATTTAGAATGGTATGCCAAATGCAGCCCCTGATTGCATTTTCCATGGATTGTTGATCCAAGAGATTAAAGTATCTTTATGAGGAATAAAAAATTCCTTAAACAAGTACCACCTCAGATCACATGCGTAACTTATGTACAAGTAGATATCTCACACTGATAAAAAAAATTACAATTTACGTTCTGTTATGAGATATGAAGAATAAATAGTCAAAATCTGTGGAAAGACACTGAGGAAAAGCCAAAAGCAAAGAAGTCCATGATAAAGAAGACCACATGTGCTACTCCTGCCCAAAACCTTCTGTTTCCTCAATGGCTAACGTCAGTTTCTCCAGCAGCTGTTCGTAGCTACGATACGGTGGTAGATCAATTCTGTTAAAGCATGTGTGACTTCTTGGAAGCCAGGTCTCCTTTCCCACCTTTTCTATACAGAATCTCTGTGGACCGTTACTCCCTGTTAGATACATACAGAAAAAAATTGATAGAGGTACAGATTAGAGGAAGAATATTTCGTGTTCAAAGAACAATATCTGTATTACTCACTGAAACCTAGTTTATGGGTATTTGTTTGAATCGTTTTGCCAAGATAATTCTAGCAACTATCCACATCATACATTTCCGTGAAAAAATCAGAATTTAATAACCCTTTTTATCAAGTTCTCTGCAGTGGTAACAAATGACCTAAACATATGACTGGAATTTTCACGTAAGTCCAGTCATAAATAACAATAAATAGCTAATCGTAGGCACAGTTTGCCAAATGGGAGTCTTACAATAACACATACCTATGGGTATTATTTGTTGTATGTAATATGTTGCATTAACATAGTACATGAAATAGATATATTCAGTTTGTAAATGAGTTTCAATTCAAAAGTTTTTTTCGTAAAGTGATAGGTAAAATACATTACAGATTAGTCTGCACCTTAAGAGTTGGCTCTTGATCTAAAGAGCACTGTCACCCAAAAAACAAGTAAAACTACCGCTGACACCAAATGGATTGTAATTGACCTATCAAACAATTACATTCACAAATTGTCAAAAAAGTAGCACTATTAATTACAGACCTTTTGTTTGAATAAGGATAATGACACTTTCAACAGTATTTCAGGCACAAATATTGCAGATGAAGTTTACTACTCTTTGGTTTCAGCATAACTAAGCTTGAGTTCTGCAGTGCCTTGCCCAACAGTCTTCCCACATGACTAGAGCCACCAGTAAGATCAAACCAGGAGATCTCTGTTACAGTCATGCTATGGCAAAAGTGGGCTTAACGCATCTCCATGAAGCATGATATATGGAAGTCATCACATAATTATGCATCCATAAAATCCACTTTGTCTAACAACCGAGTGAATCATTAGGCGCACTGGTCCTTTGACATGCAGAAAACTGACCAAAAGTAAAGTTTTGGCCCAGGTCAGCCTGCGCAGGTTGACCTGTGTCATACTTTTTGCAAATGCATTAAGCCCCCATTTCACAGAGCATGGCTCAATTAATCTCATGCTCATAACCACTGAGCACCTTCGGTCAGGAAAGAAATGCTGAAAACTTCATGCCAGCTTTGACTAGAATATGTTACCAAGTAGCTTACAATGTAGATCAAGATCATAATATGCAGTCTGATCTTGATCTACTCAATTTGCAAAAGCAACTGTTTGGTTGTTTAGGGCTCTGGGTTTAAATCATGGATTAGAGTCAATGAATGAAAAAGTGAGGACTCTGTTACCCATAAGCTCTGCAAATCCACCAACAGGTAATCTACATGTCCCAGTAACAAACTGTAGCAATCTGATTCTCTTTTCATTTTCAATCTCTCGCACAAACTGAAATTAAAATCAAGAAATAATTAAATACACTGCTTAAATTAAAATCAAGATATCAAAAATATCTAAAGAGGTTGGGAGAATTGATAATTGTCAGCCTTGGTGAGACAATTATCAGTTCTCACAACCAAGTTAAACAAGTTTGATATACAACAACACTATGTACCTTTTACATTTATCTTCTATCATCCAATTTGTTGTTATTATTTCTAACAACGACAAACACAAATTTAGCAGTATATGCAGATGAAATAAACGGGGATAACCTGTAATAATGATGCCTTGGGTACTGTTAACTATGTCATAAAATGTGACGATTACCGCATGTTATATAAATATCCGTGGTATATCAAAAAAAAAACTACCACATGGATGTTATTGCATGGATATAAGGCAAGTTGAAATAGAAAAGCAAATACCCTATCACTGATAATGCAAATACCCTATCACTGATAATTGTAGAAGAAGATGAAGTGCGCTCCATCTACAACAGATGGGATGAACCTACCTTCCAGAACCAGACAACTTGTTTACTACTTCTCTGGTAATGTCTGTAGATTGTGTTTCTCTCCCAGTCATCTACATCCACTTCTTGCATACCACACAGCATTAACTAAAATACATATACATACATGTACATATCAGCCATGCTCCAGAAAAAGGGGGCTAAATGCATCTCAAGATGCTTGATACCAATTATCACAGTGTTTTGGATCAATGAAATCCATTTTGTATAACAACCAACTGAATTATGAGGTATACTAGTCCGTTGAGCTGCAGAAAATTGACAAATAGCAAACGGTTTTGGCTCAGGTCCAGGTTGACCAGGGTTGATACTTTTTGCAGATGAATCAAGCCCCTTTTTCACATGGCATGACTTGGCTCATATATACATACAATTACATTTATATAAAACCATACAAGTATTCATATAATTTGAGCCAGCCAAAAAAAACTAGAGTGTTTGCCAATGGCAATCAAGTGATATGGGAAAACTGACACTGCTTTACTTGAGACAGCCTAAACTTTAAACTCGGGGAAAGTCCTTGTGCATGACTTGTTATGAAGTGTACACTGAAATTCACCAATTACACAATATGCAACTATTCCATACCATATAGCTCAAAGGCTCATTTGAGAAGAAAAGTTCAAACACTACCATATTACATATCAGTGTAAAGACAAGAAAACATGATGAAATCAGACACAGGGTTAAAGAGATATGAGCTGTGCTCTGTGAAAATGGGACTTAATGCATCTCCGTGATCCATGATACCAAGCAAGTCATCTTACCATTTTTGATACATAATATCCATTTTTTTCTAACAACCAACTGAATCTTGAGGCAGACTGGTCTTTTGACATGCAGAAATTTGACCAAAAACAAGTTTTGGCCCAGGTCAGCCTTTGCAGTCCGAGCAGGCTGACCTGGGTCGATAATTTTGCAGATGCATTAAGCCCCCTTTTCACAGAGCATGGCTAATACACAGCCGACATGAGATGGTTAACAGTGGATGGACAGATGGTGCATAACATAGTAGGTCCCTTCCAGCATATAAAACAGGGGATATTATTCATTTTATGCAATAACCACAGTTGTAAAATTTTTTATGTTTTCAAAATCCTGATTTTCATGCAATATAATAATGGAATTGCTTCTTGGGCTGGGGGTGTTAAGTCTTAACCAAACTAACAAAATTTTGTGCTCAACCAAATTGAAGGCATTTGCCTGACAACAAATTAAAGGTGGCTCAAACAGATTTCCATCTTTGATAGGGGAGAAAACATTGTGGCAAAAGGAGAAAATGCTGATAACCTGATCCTAATACTCAGGCTCGTGTGGTAAAGGGTTAAACACAAACAAACACAGACTTTTCTAAATTTGATGGATAATAGCACAGATTTCACTGACCTCTATCTCTCTCTCATCAAAGTACTGAAGCCACTGCAAAGGAACCACTTCACTAAACCCATCTAAAAAGGCCTTGGTTTGCTCCTCAACACCTCGTGTAAATCTCCAGTTCGTCATCAAACTGGAAGTAAAGATAGAAAGTACAATGTTCTTGAGATAAATGAGTAGTTAAGGCAAACTAGACTCTAAATTTTGTTTTGGTTAAGTTTTTACCTGTAACTGGAAACATTTTGGGAAAAGAAGAAAATGCTGTAAATGACATAACCATGTCAGAGGTATGTCTGGGTTACTTGCCCTACTTGTATGGGCCTCCCTTTTGATAGAAGCTAACTCAAGCTGGAAGTAAATATCTTCTGTAATAATAGGCTTTTCTTTGAAATTGGCCAAGCTAAAATCTATGTGGAAAAAACAACTGAGTTCCATTTTTCCATTACGTTCATGTAAATTTCTTAACTGCAAGCAACCAGATGACAGAAGTTTTTTTTGTGTGTAATATTTAATGCCGTTTTCAACATTATTTCAGTCACAAGTATATTGTGGTGGCCAGTGCACCTTTCTATGCTTTCCTGGAGTTTCTTGTACCTGCACTTCACACAGTATTCTTCCAAAGCAACTGGCTGCTTTCCTACATAATCAATGTCCATAAAATAATCACCAGTGAGAGAGTAATGAATCCTTTTGCAATGCTTATCATCAATCCTCAGGAAGTTGAACCAACGACCCCCGGGTTGCATGCCCTGTACTGCACTGCCAAGCTTGGCAGATTACAGAAGTGTAGACTCAAATAACATGAAAGCATTTACAGATGACAAACTGCATATTGCTCCAATGATACGATTTCTCTTTGACAAGGTAGAAAACATCCTGGGAAAACAAGAAAATGATTGTTAACCAGCATTCTTTCCTTTTCTCAAGATGATTTCAAAAGCTTGATTCCTCATGGTTAAAGAAAGGAACTGTTTGGTAAAAGGTAAGTCACTGGGTAGCTGATACCAGAACTAGTAATAAATATGAATTAAAAACACATTGGAAAATGACTGACTCAGTCAAAAGAAGTGCTGATGCACACTTTAGAGGTCATAAATGCGAGTCCCAGAGACAATTTTTTCTCCTAAGGGGGTGGGGGGGGGGAGATTGCCCCTTCCCCCAACAGTACTCAGTTAAATACATCCTAGTCATCCTATCTGACCAAATATCAAATACCCCCAAAGATTTGCTTTGGTCAAACGGTAGTTTTAAGTAGCATTGAGAGCATTTAACATTAACCATGGTTTACAACTAGCAAGACGTTGATGCCAGATTATTGTTCTCATACTTTAGTAGTTTTGGATTTTTCTAACTTCAGTATTTACAAATTTCTTCGTGAAACAAATTTCCTGTAGACAACTATGAAATCTACCACGTACAATAAGGTGTGTAATACATCTACCATTTTTACATATGGACTTTCTGATCACTGATATGCTCATCATAAAAGCATCCCATTGATGTTCGTACAACAAAACTGAGCTTGAAATTATTTACAATGCTTTCTAAGAATATCTAAAGAAAGCCATTAGACATGATACATAATTATACATTACAAACTAAACAACAGTTTTTTGCATACTTACTTGATGTATTCCTCCTTGTTTTCATTTGTTACTGCTATATCTGCCCCGCCCTCTTTGAGCTCATGTTGTTCAATTTTGCCCAAAACCTCAAAGTCAGCAGAGAATGTCAGATCCAGACCACACTCTTCTATATCATTATCCCTGTAAATGAGAACAACTTGAACTTTGAGACACAATCTGTGTTTAAACGGCCCTAAGAAAGAGTGCTTTTGAAAACAGTGTGGGAAAAGGAGTACATGCCGGTATCCAGCATTTTCTCCTTTCATTCAATGCTTCCTATCCTATCAATGCCAAATCCAGTATTTCTTTCCACATTTAATGTGTCATCTGCAAATGCTTCAAGTCTGGACCAGTCTAAAATTTTTTTGTTTGGTAAAAAATTTAGTGAATGAAACACACTGTCAAGTCAGTGGAAAGACTACTAGTGGCAATGTCAAACTGTTTTGACTAGAATATCTCACAAACTATCAGAAGGCATGAATCACTGATCAGAATACACAACCATCTGTGCTGTCTACAGAAGCATATATGTTGCCTGTGTAATGGTTAAAACGCTATGCAGCCGAAGAAAGAACACGATTCATCTAGAAGAACAATAATATGTTTCGTCAAAATTTTTAAACTGTTTGCTTGACTGGTGTTTAATGGCAAAATACAACAAAAAAATTTTAGCCTTCTCCAAATTGAAACCATCTGCAGACAAAAATTTCAATGTGGCTCAAATGGTACAATTTTTCTTTGAAAGGGTAAAAAAAAAATGTGGGAAATGGAGAAAGTGGTGGTAACCAGCATTTTCTCCTTTTCCCACAATGTTTTCAAAAGGCTTCTTTCTGAGGGTCACTAAAAGGTGGCATTGTGCGGTAAAGGCTTTATGCTCCTTTCAACTGTATGACAGTCACAGCAAAGCCAAAGTTCATTCATTCATGTCTGTTCATATTTTTACAAGTATGCTAAGGCTCTGGAGTGACTGGGCAAAAGACTCTTTCTAGCTACCTTTGCAAAGATGGGGCCAGGATCGCTTCATTAACAGTTCAACAACCTAATAACTAGGCTCTACCCAACCCCTACAATTTTTCCTACTTGACCTTCAATCCAAATTGTGGTGACACAAATGTGTTTAAGCACTGCAGCAGAGAACAAAATCACAAAATATAGGAATAATTTTACGAACTGAACTGAACATGCAGTATATTATATACAACTGAACTGTATGTTGTGGGTTCTCATTTTAAATGTCTCATTGAGACATTTTCAGGATCAATTTACACATAGCTCTAATAGACAAAACCAGGCCACTTACTTTATCCACACCAATGAACTGTAAAATTCAGAGTCAATAGACTCCAAGTCCTTCAAAATTAACTTCTTGTTTAACATTCTCTTGTAAAATGGAAGTGTGAATCCACTGTCAATGAATTTCCCATGATATAAAGCCTAAAACAAAACAAAAGAACAAGTGGTAGAACAGCATGAAATTTTGCAACCACTCTTGAGACTTTTGTACATAACAGGACAAAATATATATCATGTACATGAGCCATGCTCTGGCAAAAGGGGGCTTAATGCATTATACCAAGCAAGTCATCACAGTATTATAGATCCATAAAATTCATTGTCTGACAAGAGGCTGTCTAATAAGGTAGACTTGTCCTTTGACAGACAGAAAATTGACCAAGAGTCAAAAGTTTCTGCCCAGGTCAGCCTGCGCGGATAGCGCAGGCTGACCTAGGTCGATACTTTTCGCATATGCATTAAGCCCCCTTTTCATAGAACATGGGTCAAATTTACATGCTAGAGATAATTATTTTCCAGGAGTTCTATACAAAAAACAGAGCAAAAAAAATGCTTATTTCTAAGTCTACTTAGAGCACTTAACTCTCAAATGCCTCTATCAACTTACTTTCAAAAGTTTCGAAAGACGAAAAAAGTTACATTCAAGTATGAATGAATTCCTCATTATGAGACGAAAGGTTAGCATTTCGCTGATAAAATAGTTAATAACAAGAATACATATATTTTACCATTGCAATAAATCTTCCTATAAATCGGAAGTAGACCAAATGATCTGGGTTTACATTGGAGGCTGGATTAATCTGTAGGCTATAGTTGCTGTTACTTGCATATTCAAAAAGACAATACATGGGATTCAGGACATCATGAGACAAATGGAAAAACCATTCTCTGAAAGAAGAAAAGGAAAAACACAATTATTCGAGTCCAGTTATACAAGGCCTTTGTTTGTTAGATGTTAAGCACAGTTTTCAACCTTATTTCCATTATGTCATGGCCTTCAGTGCACATATACATGTTTTCTTAGATCTTTTTTAATCATTGCTCTGCGCATCACTCTTTCAATGTCACTTGCTGCTTTCCTACTTGATCTTACCAAACAATCTTCACCTCTAATGTCTTTATAATAAAAACTGTGTTTTGAAAGATATTCATACAAGCTGCTTATCTAAAAGTGGCAAAACTTTCCCTACAGAAGGCCTTGTAAAATCTTTCCCAATATAAACAAGCCATGCTCTGTGAAAAGGGAGCTTGATCTGCAACCCATATCAACCATATCAACATGTCAACCCAAGTCAGCCTGCAGAGTTTGCGCATGCTGACCTGGGTCAAAACATTCTGCTATTTGTCACTTTTCTGCATATCGAAGGATGAGCTTATTTCATGATTCATTAAGTTGTTTGACAAAATGGAATTTATGGATCAACAATTGTGCAATTATTTTGGTATGATACATCCTGGAAATGTGTTAAACCCCCTTTTCCCAGAGTGCTGCTCAGATAGATTTCACTTGTCCAGGATCTATTCACTTTCTGGAAGTGCCAATGTCCTGGTGCTGTTGCTTTTAGAAATGAGCCATGGTCTGTGAGAAGGAGGCTTAATGCATCCGCGAAGAGTATCGACCCAGATCAGCCTGCACGGACTGCGCAGGCTGACCTCGGCCGAAACTTTTCGCTATTGGTCAATTTTCTCCATGTCAAAGGACTAGTGTACCTCATGAATCAGTCGGTTGTTAGACAAAATGAATGTTATGGATCCATAACTAAAAGATGATTTGCTTGGTATCATGGATCATGGAGATGCGTTAAGCCCCCTTTTGCCTGAGCATAGCTCATATATATATATATATATATATATATATATATATATATATATGGATCCATAACTAAAAGATGATTTGCTTGGTATCATGGATCATGGAGATGCGTTAAGCCCCCTTTTGCCTGAGCATAGCTCATATATATATATATATATATATATATATATATATATATATACACACACACACACACACACACACACACACACACACACGTACGTATATATGGCATGTTTGATTTCAAGTAATAATCCCTCTTAAATTGAAAAATGGCCTATAACTGTTAACTGTGTCAAAAATACTTTAATGTTTTCCTAGCCTTTTGGTAGTGGTCTTCTTTTGAAAGTTAATAACTATGCCTAGTTTGAACTACATATGAGCATTGCTCTGACAAAAAAGGGGTTTAATGCATCTGCAAAAGGTTTTAACCTAAGTCACTGTCCGCACAGGCTGACCTGGGCAAAAACTTTTTTGCTATTGGTCAATTTTCTGCATGTCAAAAGACCAGTCTACTTCATGATTCAGTCAGTTATTAGACAAAATGGACTTTATGGATCTATAATTAAATGACGACTTGCTTGGTATAATGCATCAAAGAGATGCATTAAACCCCCCTTTTGCCACAGCACTGGTCAGGCATTTAGTAATGACAAAGATAACAGGAAAAGTCAAAGATTTCTCCAGCAAAAACACAAATGCAGTTGACAAAAACAAGGCTATGACAACAACTCGACATTTCTTTTTTTTTTTTTTTTTTTTTATAAAATTGCAAAGCTATAAACATGTATTTAAAGACTAGAATATCATAGATTATACTGAAAGAGTAGAACATGGGAAAAATACGAAACTTGTACCTGACTATGTTCTTCTTTGTTTTGATGTTACATAAAGACATATTCTTTTTATGTTACTTTATATCAATTACTTACCTTGCAACACCCCCATAATCCAGTCCCTCTTCACCTTTGAATATAATATACAGTCTTCTACGTAGATCAAAAGGTTGTAAACGCATTATCTGCAATGTTTCACAAATCAATGTCCTTTAACTCTTTATCACACAATCCCGTGATTCAACGAACCTGAGGAAGAAGCCTTTCAAAAACAATGCGGAAAAAGGAGAAAATGCTGGTAAACAGCATTTTCTCCTTTTTCAACAATGTTTTCTACCCCTTCTGGACTCAGGTTTCATCAATAGAGCTACATTCAATTTGACATCTGCAACAGATTTGAATTTGGGCAAGGGTCAAATTTTGTTGTTTGTTAAAGGGTTAAAACAAAATAGTTGTTGCTTGGAAAAGTTGTCATAATCATGCTGCTGTAAGTGTAAGACATAGAAAGTCACCTGCAGAAGGTAACAAGTGAACATATATGAGCCATATTTGGAAAAAGGGGGCTTAAGGCATGTCTGTGAAGCATGATACCAAGCAAGTCATTACATGATCACACGATCAAGTATTCATTAAGTCCATTTTGTCTAACAACCAACTCAATCATGAGGTAAACTGGTCCTTGGACTTGAAGAAAATTAACCAATAACAAAAGCTTCGGCTCAGGTCAGCCTGCATGGACTGCACAGACTGACCAGAGTCGATACTTTTTGCAGATGCATTAAGCTCCCTTTTCACAGAGCAAGACCCTAATTCTGAAGGCTAATAAAATAAATACCACAAATCTGAACAAATGAAACAGAAGAATACTTTATATTCACAAAGTAGTAATACTGTAACTGCTTAATCATAACTATGCTGTGAGGATGCATTTGAATTGTCCAACTGAAAAGTTTTATGCAAGACAAGAACTTAGGCATTAGTAAAGAAATAATAATTATGCTTCAAAATGGGAATTCCCCTTCCTTATTGGCTCTCCCATTAGGAAATTTACAAGATAATTGGAGTACATCACTGGGTTCAAAGACTAATATTTCCTTTGTTCTTCACTAAAATCTATGTTGCAGGTAGTAATAACGATTGTCTCATAGAGGCAATTCTAATTAGTACCCACAGCATAGGCTTTAGTTAACAAATAATTTTTTATACACTCACTTACCAGGATCACTCATTAATCCATACTAACCTGAGCAAAAGAGTCTTCAAAGAGGTTGTCTCTAGACACTGTCACTTTTACATGGCCCGGTAATGCATTGGACTGACAAAGATATCTGAACTGACCAAGTTTCCAACGAAAACTGCGCTCATATTGTATAGGCACTCCATATGCTCCCTTTGGCCTGTAAATAAAAAGACAGATATATAAATGAGCCATGCTCTGTGAAAAGAGGGCTTAATGCATCTGCGAAAAGTATCGACTCAGGTCAGCCTGTGCAGTCCGCGCAGGCTGACCTGGGCCGAAACTTTTCGCTATCCGTCAATTTTCTGTATGTCCAGGGACCAGTCTACCTCAATCTATTATCACAATAAACACCTTAACTCTTTACCAAACAACAAAACTACTGACTTGTCCAAATTAGAAGTTTTTGCAAAGGACAATTTCAGGTGACTCAAATGAAGAGTTTTGTCTATGAAAGGGAAGAAAAACATTGTGGGAAAAAGAGAAAATGCTAGTCAACAGCATTTTCTCCTTTTCCCACAATGTTTTCAAAAGCCTTGACTTCAGGGTCCTTGAAATTCAGGATTGTAAGGTAAAGGGTTAAGTAGTTTTAGTAGATGGTGTAGAACAAGATTGGACTTTATAGAATGTGCAGTCTTATTTTGATCTACCCTGTATGCTGTTCTCTCCATGAAGTGAAACTGTAGCTTTTGATCATCAAAAATATTAAATTTGTTCAACTGCTAGTGAATAGCCATACACATTTGCACTACTATTGAAGTATTGTTTTTTTCTCTGATCAAATAGTACATAATATTATGAAAAAAATGATGGAAAACAAGGGAAAAACTGTATGGATCTTTTTGGTGAAAAATCAGATGTAGCTCAAGTGATGGGAATTCTGTGTGAAAGGGTAGAAAACAGTTGCAGGAAAAGGAGAAATTGCTAGTTACCAAAATTTTCTCCTTTTCTTGCAATGTTATCAATAGCCTTTGTCTTATGGGTTGTTAGGAAAAGGGCTTGTCTGGTAAATAGCTAAGGTTAAGTTGCAATATGCACTATCAGAAATTGTGGTATAGCAGAGGAAAAAAAAAAAGGAAGATATCTTACCCTTTTGATTGGCCTCCCCTGGGATCTTGGAATGTGGTAGTTTTTGTATTATGGTCAACAAAATACCTCACTCCCTCTGCTGTGTATCTCATTTCCCAACCTTCAGGTAGAGGGTCCTCTTGAATTATGCTGCAATAACATGAAAGGAAATCAATTTTCAATTTTGCTTGTTAACAGTCATTTTTTTTTCTTTGACTCAATAATGCCATTCATACTCATGTGTTTTACTTCAATCCATGTTGATTATCCATCTTTCACAAAAAACATTACAAGATTTTCAATGCTGTGTCCTATTACTGTATCAGTACCAATTGTATATCCCTGATCTCTTTTGATGGCTGAAAACACCATGCAATGAGACTCAGAAAGGTAGTTTTTTATATACTTGACTACATAAGTGGATCTTCTGTGCAGTCCTATCTTGATCTATGCCTTCAGCAAAAGCCCCTTTTTTGCCTTTAGCATGGAACATGTCAAAAAAGTTTCAGGGAGAAATAAGTGAACATAAATTAAAGTTTTATCTATAAGCTGATGTTTTGAAATAATTCCTTGATCAAATTATTCTGAAGTTAGTTATTCAAAGACAACTTTAACAAAGACAACAATGCACAGCCATGATTATCTTGAAGTGAACAAAAATTGGTGTATAAGAAATGTCTCAGCATTAAATTGTTTGTCAATAACAACAAATTTTCTAAATCCACTTCTACAACACCATATTTTCTGAATCCTGCTATATTACTTCAAGTAGATAGTTTTGACATCATCTGATGAAAAAGAGTTCTTAAAAAGGTGTAACGAATTAAACATGTGTCAAAATGTGAAGAGTCTCTCTAATCATGAACATATCATAAGTAAAATTTAGATCTCCCTGTCTTCAGAAATAATCAATCAAACATAGGTTCAAGGTTTGTTTAGTAATGGATTAACTTCATATATGACATACATACCCTTGTGTGCGAGGATCCTCCCACTGAGTTGTTCTATTTTTATGATTCACAAAATAAACACGCCCATTTGCATCTGCCCTTTTCTCTGCAAAAATAAGGAAGTGTATCAGTATGCATGTAGCTGGTAAATATTCAAAGGCTTCTTAGATGTTCATTCTCTTTGGCAAATTTCAGCATTAATCAGATTGCCTTGGCATATGTTATATGTGATCATCATGGGCAATTCTTGCTACAATCCATTCTACTCCCTAGATTTGTCTTTAGATTATTTAGTGTCTCTTTTCTTAAACTTCTTCAATTTAAATGAGAATTGAGTAAATGAGGTGATGCAATATGAAGACTGACAGGTTAGACTGTAAAGGGCGCAGTCTTATCTTGTATTTGAGAATCCACTATTCATACGAGACGTCATGGTCAGACTGTATAAAATGTTTATCCAGAACTTTGACCATTTGGAGATGCCCTGCCAAATACAACCTTAATATCATGCTATTGAGCATATTTCTTTACTGAAAATACCAATTAGTGGTGAAATTTTTATTGCACAATCCTGTGTTTCAATGACCCTGATGAAGCGGGCTTTTGAAGACATTGTGTGAAAAGGAGAAAATGCTGGAAAACAAATCCTATCATTTCAGCTACATTTAGTGTCTTGTCCACAAATGCCTTAAATTTGCACGAGTCAAAAATTTTGTTGTCTGGTAAAGGGTTAAACACTTAACTTGTTACTTTACAAAACTACTTACCCGCAGTTGACAGCCCTGGAAAACATAGTAGGAAAGGATGCTTTCAAAACTGTTGGAATGAAAGTCACTTTCACTTTTCTGCAATGTTTGTCCTTTTAATACCTCCAGTTTTTGTGTTGAAATTGTTTAAATCTTTACCAGACGATAAAATTTTAGACTCTTCCAAATTCAAAACATTTGCAGATGACAAATATTCAAATGGTGGGCTTTATCTGTGAATAGGTAGAAAACATTACTGGAAAAAAAAAAAAAAAAAACACAAAAAGATATGGTTACCAGCATTTTCTCCTTTTCCAACAATGTTTTCAAAAGTCTTCTCCTTAATGTCATTAAAGCTTGGGACTGTGTGGTTACGAGTTAACTCTACCAAACGACAAAATTTTAGATCAGTCCAAATTGAAAGTTTTTGCAGAAGACAAAATAAATGTGACTCAAAAATTGAAATTTGTTTTGGGACGAGTAGAAAACATTGTGGGAAAAGGAGAAAATGCTGGTTACCAGCATTTTCTCCTTTTCCCACAATGTTTTCAAAAGGCTTCTTCCTCAGGGTTGTTAAAGTCGGGATTGTGTGGTAATGGGTTAAACCCTTCTTTCCTTACATCACAACTATCTTCCTTACTCACCCCACCCTTCAGGTAAAGGTCCAAGTGAATCTTCTTGTTGTTGTTGTGGCATCAGTGTGTTGTTAAACAGGGTTCTGCTCTGTAAATTTTCAAATGCCTGTGACCTGTTTGTGTTCCACTGTTGCCAGTTTTGTACATTCTGAAGCAGATCTGTGCTAGGCCTCTGCCATGTAGTGGTGCGGGTGTTATGATCCACATAGTAAACTCTACCACGGTTATCTACTCTTCTCTCCCAGCTGAACAAAGAGACACTTTCATTAACCTTTAGTCTTTACATTGCTGAATTATTGAAATGGACCTTTTCAATCAGGAAAATATATCCAAAATATTGTTACTTCAAGGTAGTTTGGCCAGAACATGTAATAAAGTAGCGGACAGTGTAGATCCAAGATCAGACTGCACATTCTGTGCAGTCTGATCTTGATCTATACTGTCTGCAATAACAACCTAAGTCGGTTCCAGCACTTTAAGGGTTATGAGCCTTATGTACAGGGACTTTAAATAGCTGAGCCATGAGAAATAATAAAGGCAATGAAGAAAATCTGTCTTCCATCCGTGTAAATAAGAAATTGAATAGCTTTGTTAAATTATTTTCATATTCAACACATTTTGTCATCAATGTTGAAATCAGAGTCTTTGATGGGTAATTTATGTACAATCTTGTCATGGTCAAAATTATGCTAATAAATATCAGCCAAAGTTTAATAGAATCAATCAATCACAATCAGGGTGGGGGTATTGAATACCATAATCTGAAAAAAGTCTCGTATTAGTTTACAGAATTTATACTTAACTATTAGATTTTCACTCCATTTACACTTTGACAGTTCAACAAAAAAATTCATTACATGTGCATATACAAAATTTAGAATTCCCTTTCTGTCAGTAAGGCACTGCAGTCCTAGTTCTGGTGAAATCTAAAAAGGGTATTAGTGAGCCGTCACCATTATATGACTGAAACACTATTGAGTATTGACACAAACACAGGAAAAAACTTACCCTGGTGGTAAAGGTTGTGGCCTTTCCCATGTTGTTGTCCGGGTGTTATGATCAACATAATATGCACGTCCATGAGGATCTGTTCTCATTTCCCATCTACAACAAATGTTCAAAAATCTCAGTATGCTAAAAATGTAAAACAACTAAAATTCCAATCTTGTGTTTTCATCCAAATTAATACAATTAGCTCTTCAACAGATCATTTAAACATGTTTGCCAGTCAAGCTAGAGACATCTTTTTCTAATTTAGAAAAATACTTTAAGAGGTCAGCAGTGCTGTGACAGTAAAATCATAGGAAACTATTCCAAAACAATTGTCATAATAAAGGTGATAAATACAAAACAAAAATACAAAAAGAGCAATATGAATACCCAGGAGGGAGAGGTTCGTTGTTGTTTGCTGTGTCAGAGTTGGAGTACGAACTTTCTGCTGGAGGGGATCCGGCTGGAGGGCTACTGGCTGCTGTCTCTTCACCTATAAATCAGATAAAGAGAACATTTAGTTAAGCTGTCAGCTATGGTACAAGACAATATTGATTCCATGTGGCACCTGCTTGCTACAAACAATTTCAGATCACAGGAAAGAGACAGCTATAATATAGACGATAACTGTCAGTTAAAGTGATTGATCGAAATTTCTACCATTAAGTGAAAAGCAAAGGTTATATTTTCACGAGTGACAAAGCCAGAAATGAAAATTTGGCCTTTGCTTTTCACAAGTCTCTTCTGGATACAAACTTTAGACTCATACAAATTGAGAGCAGTTTCCAATCACAAACAAACTGTGGCTAAATGTAGCTAAATGTGCAAGGCTCTCAGCATTTTCTAATTTTCCCACCATGTTTTCATCAGCCCTTTTCACCTCAAGACCATTAAAATAAGACACTGCTTGGAGAGGGGATATACTCTTCTTCATGCAGTATTGGTGCCAAGCAATCCTGCATATTTAAACACTTAACAAGTAATGGATGACAGATTACCACTCTGTTGTTGTGTGGTGGGAGAGGTTGAGCTTGAATTCCCTGCAGCTGCGGCGGGTACAGGAGGTGCTGGTCTTGCTGGAGGGACCCTTGAAGCTGCCCCATTCCTCTGTCTTCGAGCCCCACTTTGACCCTGGTGACCAGCACCAGCAACTTGTCCTGTAGAAAGGAAAAGCAACAACTGTGTATCACTAGCCATAAATATTGGTGCTCACAGATCTTTACAGTGTTTGTCATTTACTTTCATAAGCAAACTAGATCAGGAACCAGTACCTTACATATTCACTAGATCAGTCAAGATAACAAGATTTTTACCAGATTAGATTTTACAAAAGTCTGTTTTTGTATGTGTTTTTCTATTAACATTGCAGGAACAGTATCCATAACAATTATCATAAAAAAAAAAAAAACACAAAAAAACACACACGCACACACATACACATCATGCTTGACACAGGAACCATTTTCACATGATGATTTTATGAAACGCAATATTTTACATCAGAGTTTTCAAGTTAATCATGGAGTAATGTACTTTGAATAAGAAGACCTCTTCAAGTAATCTTCATATGATAATATCGCTTTGATTCCTCTTTACATTTTAAACCTTTACCACACAATCCCAGTTTTAACAACGCCGAAAGAGAAAACTTTTGAAAACATTGCAGAAAAAGGAGAAAATGCTGGTAACCAGCATTTTCTCCTTTTGCCTACAATGTTTTCCATCTTTTGAGCCACACTTAAATTGTAATCTGCAAATGTTTTCAATTTGGACACGACTACATTGTTGTCCTCTGGTAAAGAGTTAAGTAACATTTTAAATTAATTTTCATGGTCAAAAATGGTGCTTTACTTGATGCTGCTTTTTGGAGGTGCCCCCCTCTTGAATCCTGCTTCACAATCTTCCCCAGATTTACAAATAGATAAGAACCATGCTCTGGCAAAAGGGGGGTTAATGCATCTCCGTGATCCATGA
Organism: Tridacna gigas; assembly: GCA_945859785.2. Lineage (NCBI taxonomy): Eukaryota > Metazoa > Mollusca > Bivalvia > Cardiida > Cardiidae > Tridacna > Tridacna gigas. The sequence continues at coordinate 60,726,386 of OX244034.2, read as the reverse complement.
TGGCAATCAAGCCATTACATAATTATGTATACATAATAGCCACTTTTTTAAACAACCAACTGAATATTGAGGTTGACTGTTCCTTGGACATACAGAAAATTGACCAGTAGCGAAAAGTTTCAGCCCAGGTCAGCCTGCGCAGGCTGACCTGGATCAATACTTTACGGTGATGCATTAAGCCCCCTTTTCAGAGAGTATGGCTCATAAATAATTGGTACTGGGACTTCCTATATAGTACATTCAAAACCATTATGACATAATTCCCAATATCATCAAAGAAGAGAACTTTTGAAAACATTGTAGAAAAAGAAGACAATGCTTGCAACCAGCATTTTCTCCTTTCCCCACGATGCTTTCTACCTCGTACAGCAAACTCCCATGATTTTAGCCATTTCGGTTAGTCACCTGCAAATGCTTTCAATTTAGACAAGTCTAGAATTCTGTTGTCTGCTAAGGACTTGAAACCTTTTTTGCAACCAATTCTGAGTCCATTGCTTCTGTTGAAAGTGTAATTCAGTGATCAGATCGCACATAAATTGCTGCCTAATCTTGATTGACACACTACAGCACTTTGGTCGAAATGGGTATTCTAAGATTAGAAGGGATAAACACTTACCATTTGATGTGGAGTTCCTTGATTTTCTTGGAAATCTTGTCATATTGACATTCAAGCCAGACAGTTTGAGAGCCACCTCCCCTACTTTGCCTTTTCCTTCCATATTTAAGGAAAAGGACTTGGAATAATTGGATACTGTAAATTAAAAACAATTAGTGTGTGAAAGGCTCTACTAGATTATCTTCTCAAGGATCCAGACAAACTTTTTCATTCTTTTTCTAAACTCAGCACATAAGTCTTTACCAAACCACAAAATTTTAGACTAGTCCAAATTGAAAGCATTTGCAGAAGACAAAATAAATGTTACTGACAAATTAAAGTTTGTTTCGAGATGGGTAGAAAACATTCTGCGACAAGGAGAAGATGCTGGTTACTAGCATTTCCTCCTTTTCCCAAAATGTTTTCAATAGCCCTCTTTCCAAGGGGTGTTCAAACTCCAGATTGTGTGGTAAAGGCTTAAATCTAACAAGCCATGCTGTATAGTTAAATGAGAGCCCAGACTATAAGTTTCAGTGACAAACTTACAACAAAATCCTTTAATTTTCAGAAATTTGTCTCTAATCCCTAGCTCTTTTTTCATATTTCCTTGAACATTTCTAATGGAAGCTGAATTGCTTTTTTTTTTTTCCTCCACACTCAGTTCATCCCATAACATAATTTTCCACTCAAATAGATTATTTTGTAACATATTCCCAAACAACTTAATCAGCTGAGGAGCTGTATATACCTTGGAACACATCGGGCTGACCTGTATCAAAACTTTTTGCTTTTGGTAAATTTTCTGCATGTCCAAGGACCATTCTACCTCGGGATTTAGCAAACTGTTGGACAAAATGGATTTTATTGATCCATTATCATGTGATAACTCGCTTGTTATAATACATCAGGCAGATGCATTAAACCCCCTTTGGCTTATACATGATGATAATGATTGTTTGATTAATTGACTGATTGACTGAATGGTGTTTTATGCCACTTTCAACATTATTTCAGTTGTATCACATTGAGAGCTCACAAATTCATATATTTCCTGGGTTCTACCAGTACTAGGCTAGGACTCTGAAGTATCTTGCCCAAGGACACTCCAACGAAAAACCCAGTGGATCCAGTGGGGCTCGAACACGGGGCCTCCAGGCCACATAAATAAGATTTCATGTTTTCTTCTTTACCAATGTGCAGATGACTACCTGTAACTTATTCCACTACCTGCTATAACAACTTTGCAAAAAATGACTTCAACATGCCCTTGTAATTATTTTCATCAAGCATAGACTCTCTGATAAATTGCTTCCATATGATATGTTTTTCCTTTAACCACAATGTTTGTTAAAGTGGTCTGTTGCAGTGCCAAAAAAGTCATCTACTGAGGATAACATGTTGACAAAACTATTGGATATATAGTCGAATATCCATACCTCAAAGTTCAGGGGACTACCGAAAAAAGTTCGAGGTATAGAAAGTTCGACGTGCAGAGATTCTTCAGATGAGTGTGTCAGGTACCGGAAGTAGGTAACCGAAGCATACTTCGTTCACAGGCTACATTTTGTTCCCTCTATAGTTAACCGATCGAAAATTAAAGAGTAAAGGATGCATACTGTTTATTTTCTTTCATTAACATGTTTTTCTTTAATTCTGTTTGTAAGAACGATACTGAAAATTGTGAAATTAAAAAAGCATTTCGTCAGCTGAAGTTGCTGGCTATCTCCCGGACTTTACCAGGATTCTTTTGCCAAACAAGTCCTTAGGAGCAAGGATATTTGTATTTTCGGTCGACAACGAAATGCCCAGTCTTTCTATATAGCCACGGCCAAAATCACAGTGTATGGTATGAAAATCTCAGTCCAAACATCTCTAATCGAACCAATTACCGATAATCATCTGCAAGTCAAGATGACTGGCACGTTAACACCCGAGCTGACAAAAGTCAATGATCAAAAATGTGCGAAAAACATACCGTCGTTGTATCCGGCATTTCTATTAATTATGTATAACACCTAAGTTTATAATTAAAGTCAATTAAAATGTGTGAAATTTTTGTACTGTGTTCGAAGTAAAGATGTGTAAATTTACTGGATCATTGAAGATCGGACCTGAAATTAGGTTCGACGTATGGAGAAACTTCGAGATACGGACTTCGACGTGCGGATTGTACTTTATATAGAAAAATAGAGCAATTCAATCAGGACTTTAAATTTACTTCGACGTATAGAGAACTTCGAGGAGTAGATGTTCGAGCAATGGACATTCGACTGTAATTACAAAACCAAACAGCCAACAACCCTTTGTTGATCTTTGAAACACAACTGGCATCTCTATCCCACAAGAACAACAAGTTAACAGAAAAATATATTCACTTATAATGAAACTGTTTAAGTAGGCAATCCTTTTTTCTGTTTACTACTAACACAAATTCAACAACACCTGGAAGCAAGGTCAGGGAAGAATCATGTTAGTGCAGTACTTACATTTGCCATTATTTTTGTCCAAAAGATTCCAAAGCTCAAGCTTTAAATGACCGAGCAAGACGTTAGATCCGATGGTCTTTCTCTGGTACACTTTGAAGTCCAGCACAGAGTATGGATTCACCAGACTGTAATGAAAGAAGATACGTTCAGTAATTATGTATCCTTTAATCATCTGTTAAATCATTAACTTTTAACTTGAGAACAAAACTTTACACTTCTCCATACTGTAATAATTTGCAGACAATAAATGAGCCATGTTCTGTGAAAAGGGGGCTTAATGTGTCTGCCAAAAGTATCCACCCGAGTCAGCCTGCGCAATCAGCGCAGACTTACCTGGGCCGAAACTTTTCGCTATTGGTTAATGTTCTGTATGGTCAAGGACCTTTCTACCCCACGATTAAGTTGGCTGTTAAAAAAAGTGGCTAATTATGTGATGGCATGTATGGTACAATACAGTACGGAGATGCATAAAGCCCCCTTTAGCCAGAGCATGCCTCATTAATAAAAATGTGATTCAAGGGTGACATTTGTTTATGAAGAGGCCAAATGCCATGTGGTACATAAGGAAAAGGCCTGTGACCAACATGTTTTCCTTCCTCCACATTTTTTCAAAATCTCTCTCCCTATCTCTCAGGATCATAAAAATATGGGACTACATTACGGAGATGCCTAAAGCCCACTTTTGCCAGAAAACACCTCATCAATAAAAATGTGATTCAAGGGTGAATTCTTTTGAAGAAGGGGCCAAAAGCCATGTGGTACATAAAGAAAAGGCCAGTGATCACCATTTTTTCCTTTCTCCACATTTTTTTCAAAATCTCTCTCTCGATCATGAAAATATGGGACTACATGTCTTTTTGATGCAGAATCATACTTCTAGTTTGAATGGCATTTTTAACTTATCTTAACAGTATTTCCATAAATTTCTATTACAAAAACACAACAGCTCTATTGTTCATTATGGGAAACAGAAAATCATCTTCCATTTTACGATTTGTCATCAATTTCCGAAAGTGGTCAGTAGCCAAATTAAAGTGCCTTTCTCAACAAAATTGTCTTTCATGGCCAGTAAGCCTTTGCAGACAACCAACTCCATACTGCTCAAATGATACATTTTGTCTTTGAAATGGTAGAAAACATAGTGAGAGATAGAGAAAATGTTAGTTACCAGCTTTTCCTCCTTTTCCCTCAATATTTTCAAAAGTATTCTTCCACAGGTCCTAAAAACACAAGGTTGTATGGTAAAGGGTCAAGTATTGATCTGTTATTGTTCTATGTTTTTGTGTTTTTTTAGTTATATCGTGGCAGCCAGTGCATATATTTCAAATGTTTCTGGATTTTTTTTCCAGTACTTCACACAATATTCTTCCCAAGCCACTGAATGCTTTCCCACATAACCACTGTTGAAAGAATTATCAGTGGTAAGAGAGGAATGAATTCTGTCACTGTGAATATCATCAATCCTAGAAAAAGAATTCGCCAAGTTGGGGATGTGAACCAGCGACCCTCTCCTGGTTTCAAGTCCTGTACGCTACAAACTGCGTTATCGGGCTGGGCCACACAGTCATATGCTGAGATAAAGAGACTGACACGGTAAAGAGGATTGCAAGTCAATACTTACACTGTAAAGTCTTCCTCCCATTTTGGATTGGAGGATTTCTTATATACTTCAGTTCGTCTTGGTGGTTGTGAATCTACTCCAAGCTCCAGAAGTGTGTCAGGATTAGAAGAAAAAAGACCTCCTTGACCTGAGAGCTTTGCGGACTGAACTGTAAATAATACAATAGACAATAAACAAGAAGCCTTGAGTGTGTCTGCCATGCCAGATATTTTTCATTTCCTTTTCTATTTGAATTATGACATTGGACAGAAGGGACTGAGAATGTGCGACAGAACTACTAAGAGAAAAAAATTTGTGGCCAAACTGTAGAGTTGAGAGTTGAAATAATTTCCATAGTTATAATGGCTTTGTCAAAGTTTGACCCATCACGGTACAATTACAACTTTTTACGACTCTTCAATAAGCACTTTTTTTACTCAGTGAGGGAATAGGTGCAATGCATAACATGCATTACAAGCAACTACTCCTCTTCCCTCAGTGTGTATCAGTCAATAAACATCTTTTCTTTCAAGCTCAGTCCTTTTTGAACCAGTTTCTAGGTTGGTCTGTCAGTAAAGTAACATTGTAATTTCTAATGAAAGAATTTCTACATTGATGCAGTAAACAACTGAAAATATTGCAGTAAAAGGAGTAATTGCTAGTGACAAGGAAATTTATGCTCCTTTTCTAATTAAGTTTTCCACACTGTTCCATTTTTTCCCCCTTTCATTTACACAGTTGTTCTTTATATCATATATTTGTAATCCTTTCTTATTAGCCCAAAACATCCTGTACAATACAGGCTTAATTCTTTGCTCTGCTAAGCGTGACTCAATGCAGAGAATATGCAGTTTCACTTTGATATCAAATCCAAACTGTTCTCTACCATGAGATTTTTCCAGCAATAAGAACTTTCAACCTTGTTCCCTCTAGCTTTTTATTTCAAGGGTACACTTACCCTCTGGGCTGAAAATCTTGGGGCAAGGTTTCACTTTAGAAGGTATGACAATAACGGTTACCAACTAATGGTAAAGCGATACATATTGTAATTTTTGCTTCCAGACATGAAATGTTAACAGCTGATGTTGATTCCTTCTTTGTTGCAGAACATATACAGACCATTGTCCCTTTTTTTTTTCATTGAATTTCAGCCAAGAAAATTCTAACAAACATTTTCTTTGGAAGTGTTCACTGTACTGTTTTTTACCACTTGAATATGCCAACTGATCTTCTTGATCAACATTTGACTGTTTGTTTCTGCCAAGCCAAAATGCGCTAATGCTGACTGCTCTGCCAACATTTTTCCGTAACAGACAGAAACATATGTCATCCCTGGAGGCCCAGATGACTTTGTACAGTAGAACAGATCGGTTCAAATTTTTCTACATACAAATGTCGCTGTGTGCGTTGCTTATGTTTACATAGCAATACTGCTTGTATAATAGATGATAAAATATTTATTGGTATACCCCTGCAGACTTCAAGAAGATGGGGGATGGGAATTCAGAATTAAAAAAGGAAAGTCGGACAGTCAATGAGGAAAATCCCATTTCTTTTATGCACACAAGGTATGGTGTTTAACCAATATTTGTTACATGAACTCTTATTTCATAATGTGATTTCACACGAATATACATGGGTGGGAACACTTTTTCAAATATGAGTAATTGGGTTTCTACAATCCGCTGAAAAATTTATGTTCTCATTCTGCAATTATTTTACAGTTTAACCCTTTATAACACAATCCTGAGTTTTAACGACCCTGAAGAAGAAGACTTTTGAAACCATTGTGGGCAATGGAGAAAAAGCTGGTAAGCAGCATTTTCTCCTTTTCCAACAATATTTTGTACTCTACCTTAGACATTCCCCACCATTTGAGTCATATTAAAGTTATGTTCTGCAAATGCTTTCCATTTGGTTGCATCCAAAATTTTGCCGTTTGGTAAAGAGTAAAGGGTTAAATTGTTTAACTTTGCCCTTTACCAGCCAACAAAATTTTATACTTGTACAATTTGGTAGCACTTCCAGACAACTAGTTAAAGGTAACTCAAATGTCAGAATTAGTCTTTGAACAAGCAGAAAACATGGCAGGAAAAGAAGGAAATGCTGGTAAACTGCTTTTTTTCCTTTCCATACAATTTTTTCAATGGCTTTCTTTCCCAGGGTTGCCAAAACAAGGGATTGGTAAAGGGTAAAAAAATTGCTGAAAAAAAATATCAATTCATTAGTTACTAAGTGATAGGATAGAAAACTAAATATTGAAAAAGGAGAAAATGCTGGTTACCAGCATTTTCCCCTTTACCCAGAATGTTTTCAAAAGCATTCTTCCTCAGGGTCACTAAACTTAGAGTCTGAGTTGTAAAGGGTTAAGGATGGTTAGGTTGAATGATACTAACTTGTAACTTGCAGTTGTGACAACTGAGCAGAACTTGATGCTGCTGATGCTGCTTCTCCCATTATCTGTTGACACCAGATTGATTAGTTTGTCTGAAATCATTAAGTTTTTATCAACATTATGGATGGCAAACTAATATATATCATTAATATTCATACTCATAATGGCATGACATTAGCATATATAATCATAATTATTTAGAAAGATACATGTATCTTTCCAAGCTGTCAACAGATCAAGGTCTTTTACATGTTTTCCTTTGACCGTATGTCCTAAGATTTGCAGTTTTGATAAACAAGTTTGGTATCCTATGGAACAAAGTCTTTGAAAACACTGTTGTCTCCCATTTCCACAATGTTTTCTTTGATCTTAGAGATGGTTCCTACTATTCCATGTCCATCTATTAATACATGCAAATACATTCAACATGGAAAAGTCTGTATTTTCATACATCTGATCAAGCATAAAAGCCAGGTATCTGAAAAGACAAACATCACAGGCAGAACACATCTATACCTAACTCTTTACCAACTGACAATATCAAAATGAGCCTTATCCAACCTGAGAGCATTCACAGATGACAAATTAAAAGTGGCACAATTGAAATGATTTGTTTTCCAAAGTCTTCTTTCCCAGGCTGGTTAAAACATGAGATTGTTCAGTAATGGGTTATATTTTAACAAAACCTTGCAACAGAATGTTCATACCAATACTCTGTACAAAATCTTTTATTTATAACAACTTATTTCACCCGTCTTCAATAAGACGTCCCCCACTGTTCCAGCTCTTGACCCCTTTTCAGAATTTCAAATATTTTCAGGGATATAAATGTATCAGGCATGTACCAGAGACAAGGTCTTCATAAATGTCGTTACTCTTCAAATTCTGTATTCCCTCAATCTAACTTACATGCTACCATGAGTCTGATACAGCGTTCCTATTCCCCCCCCCCCCCAAAATACAAGGAAGTGCACGATATTGATGACCCCAACTGCACTAAAAAAGTCGCAAGATCAATTCAACTAAATGATTGTCTGACCACAACATTCATCTTAAGACTACATTCCACACCAGCAATCAATACGTTGTGTACCATAACGGAAAAAAATCAATGTGATATTGAACATAGCCAATGTTTGTTGTTGCAACATGTCCTGTCAAAATAACAAACAACATTTGTCATTCGCATGCGACGGCACACGAAAACCCTCGAATTTGACAGATTTTACAAAGTATCAAACATAAAACAATAGGTGGTGGATAGAAAAATAACCACATTCAACAAATATTTGGTCAAAATACTAACACGTTTGGTAAAGTCAGATGTATGTCAATAAATTGTTATCAGTCTCCTATCATTTTGACAGTGTTTTGGCCACCATAATACCTGACTCAATCACGTGACATGACGTAAGCGTATGGTACCATTTTATAACTATTTATTTCTGAGACGCTCATCTAGCTCGAATAGAAAAGGAAAAAAACGAAAACAGTTGATTCATTAAACAAGTACCATTTTCTTATCTAGAAAATCGTTTCTGTATGATTTTGTGGGACGAACATCTTACGGAAGGTTACGGAAATTTACGGAAAATAACGCCCTGTTGTTGTTGTAGCGAATCATGACGGCCCGCAATTACAACGAACCCGATTTGTACTTTACATTGTCGAGTGTGTGGTGCTACAAGGGACTTAAGCAGTACAATTTTATTACGTTCATACATTCACGAGTTATGTTACTTCTACAAGAAAGGTGCTACATATTACTTAATTTTTACTGGCAAAGAGTGTGGAACATATTCTGGAACGGGTATTGATCAGCTCTCAATTACAGTTAAACCCTTTACCATACAACCCCAAACTTTCACTCCGCAGAGAAAGAATGTTTTCGGAAACATCCTGGAAAAATGAAAATCGTAGGTAGCCATCATTTTGTCCTATCCCCAGAATGTCTTTTACCCTTTCAGAGCCCTATCTCACCATCAGTTGATTTACATGTATCGTCTGCAGCTGCTTTGAATTTGGACGAGTTTCACATTTTGTCATCCGTTCATAGCTAAAAGATTTAATTTGTGAATTTTGTAAACAAAAGGCATGATTACAAGTCTTTAAAATACCGAGATTATAGTGTAGATCATGTACTGCATTTCGAACGCCAGAAAAAAAGAAGTTAGTACTAAAGTTGATCCTAAGCTATTCTTAGCCCAAATAGGACGTGTTAAACTAATAAAGCGGTAAAACGACACACATTTTTGTGTGAATCTGAAATCAAAGGCAAACTTCATTGATAGACCACAATGACAGTAATTCATTTATATTTGAATTTCCGTGGAAACTGGACAATTCTTAGGGGTTGAAACCTAGGCAACTCGAGCTGGATCCTTGCAAGAAGTCAGAAGGACTTTGAACAAATTAACCTTAATCAGCCCTTAAAAGATGAGCCAGAAACTGTAGTTTAATTCGCAGTCGCCTACTTTTTATACCGTCACGAGATAAAACATTTCGCCCCTTCTCCACGGAGAGTGTGGTCTCATCTTGGATCCACCTTGTCCAGGTGACTAATTTGTAACATATTCTGACAAAAAAAAGTATTTCGAAATCGTATCATTTTGCCTGTTTTCCCTAATTGAAAAGATCCATTTCATTAATTTAGAAGGATTAATCCTTTCTTCAATGCAAGCGTCTTTGGTCGAATCCCCTGGGTCCATATTCACCAATCATTCTTATGAATGTCCATAACCTTATTCTCCATGATTTTCTAAATTTGAAAACATCAAAATCTCTGTTAGGCTAAACCAAATGGTTGGTGTGTACGGACCCTGGAGCTTAGTTTGAGGAGACATTTCCAGGTGGGTCATGTTCAATGAAAAGAGGGTTTAATGCATCTGAAAAAAGCATCGACCATGTCAGTCTGAAGAGTCCGCGCAGGCTGACATGGGTCGAAATGTTTTGCTGTTTGCAAGTTTTATTCATGTCCATGGATGATTCTACATAATGTTTTCGTCGTTTGCTGCACAAAGTGGATTTTATAGATCCATAATAATGTAATGTGTTGCTTGGTATAATTTATCACGGAGATATAGTAATTAAGCCGCCCCTTTTGCCAGTGCACTACTCACTTATGTACAACGTATAGTCAATCTCTATATCTACGTGTTCTCTTCCTGGGAATCTTCCTCGTACTCCTGTCATGGTGCGGGTAGTTCGAAAGCTTGACAGTCTGCTCATCACGGGATTTGATCCAAGAACCTCTGGGAAACTATCAGTCTAACTCCTACACCATAGTCTTACATCATTTTATGAGGTTTATATTTGACACCCAACTCTGAAGTAGACGACAAAATTCTGGAATGGTCCGAATTGAAAGCAGTTACAGAGAACAAATTAAATGTTACTATTATGATGAAATTTGTCTTTGAAAGAGTAAAAAGCATTGCGGGAAAAGGGAAAAAGGCTCGTTACTAGCATTTTACCAGCATTTTCCCATTTTCCCACTATGTTTCTAAAAGCCTTTTTCACAAGATCGTTAAAACTCGGAACTATTTGGTCAAGAATTAAAAAGTTTTTTTTTTTTCAAGAAATCCTCAAGTTAAACTCGGAGGTTCCAAAAATTGAAAGTATGAGGTAACAGGCCGATCACTTGTATGATCTTTGTGTTTGTATTAGAGGTTCAATTTGGAGACCATCTTACCATTTCGGAAAAGTGCAGATATTTCAAGAATGCTTCCAGACCAAATAAAAAGACCACGGGGAGTCCACATATTTTTAACCCTTCGAGCGCCATGAGCGAAATCAAAGGTTTTTTTTATTCCAGAAGGCATGGATCAAGATCAGACTGCACAGAACGTGCAGTTTGATCTTGGATCTATACCTTCCGATCTTTTGGTCAAGCCTAGAAGATAAATAATCGTTCCGAGTTTCAGTGGATTGTATTTCAGTCGTTGCAAAGTTTAGATATTTGACGCTGAAAGGGTTCGAATGGTTATATCATGACAGAGATCATTACAGTCGTATCACTGTCGGTCTTTAACCTTTATCATTCTGAATAAGTGAAATAACATTTTCAGACCTCTAGTAAAACCCTGAATAATGCTATCTGAAACTTTTTTAGGAAAACAACATCTTCTTATCGGACAGTGTAGATCCAAGATCAGACTGCACTTTCTGTGCAGTCTGATCTTGGATCTATACTGTCCGCAAAAGGTCAGTGAGTCGCGCTTAGCAGCCTAAGGGTTAACATAATACCCTCTGAACTAAAATTTACCGTAGACTGTTTTTTGAAAGCATTTTGCACAGTGACGTGAAGAGCAATTACAAGCGATGCGCATTTTTTTTATTTCTTTGCCAGAATATTTTCACGGGTACATGTATATATAAATGTTGGACCATGTAGCTGACGAGACCTCATAAGTTACATGATTGGACCTTAACTCTTTACCACACGACAAATATTTAGTCCGAATTGAAAGCATTTGCAGATGACAGTTTAAATGTGATTCATATAATAGAATTTGTCTTTGAAAGGGTAGAAACCATTTTGGGAAAAGGAGAGAATGCTGATAACCAGCATTTTTACCAAAGACAACAATGTTCTCTGCTATCAAAAAGACAAATCCCATCTCTAGGGCCTTACCCTACAACCTATAGTTTTAAAGACCCTGAGAAATAAAGCTTTTGAAAAAAAAAAAAAAATTGATATAAGGAGAAATTGCCGGTAGCCATCATTTTCTCCTTCTCCCAACACGTTTTCAACTCTTTCAAGGACAAATCTCATCATTTCAGCAACAGTTGATTTATCATCTGTAAATGCTTTCGAATTTGAAGAGTCAGGCTATACTTTGTCATTTGGTACAGAATTATTTTTTTTTTTGTCTGCATATATGTTTGCAAACTGGACGAGTCCAACATTTTGTCGTTTGGTAATAAGTCAATAGATGTTGCACAATATATGCTTCACATCGTTACTTAGACCTGTATCTAAGCAATGGCATGAAAACAAAGGGCCATAAAAAACTACATGTAGTTTCGTAGAATGGTTCTCAAGAGTCTCCATTGAACCACACTGTGAAGACATTCGGCAAAGTTCGAGTGATCCGGTTAGATGTGGTTACGGAATCGGTCGAGCTGTGACGAGTGATTGTGAAGATAACGTTTAGGAGACATAGGAATTTACTGCTGATGGATATCCTTTCTTTAAAGAAGTGGAACTGACATTACGATTTCCCTACATGTTTTGGTATTTCTCGTATTATCTCAATCACTCGTTTAACCTTTTAACAAAATTTGGATTTGTCCATTTTGAAAGTGATTACAGACATCATCACAGACCCAAATGATCGGATTTGGCTGTAAACGGATAGAAAACCAAGTGGGAAAAGAAGAAAATGTTAGTTGCCAGGATTTTCCCCTATTCTCACAATGTTTTTCAAAAGCCAGGCTCAGCTTTATTCATCAGGGTCAATAAAAGACGGGATTGTTAGGTAAACCCTACAGACGAGTGAACAAAAACTCCACTGAAAACCAGAAAAATAGTTGTTCTTATAGGTTTTGATATGCGGAAGGTATAGATCCAAGATCATACTCCACGTTTTGTGCAGTCTGATCTCGATCTACTCGCCTTTGGCACTAAAAGGCTTTACCCGTCACTGTAAAGCTTATTTCTAGACCAACCAAACATATTAAATACACAAAATTACAACGTCATGTAGCATAACGATTTGAAATAAGGAAATATATTTTTTCAACGGAATAAAAAAGGGAGGAAAAAGGAAAACTTTCAATGGCATGTTACAAGGGCCCTCCCCCTTTCCCCCTCCCCCACCATTTTTCAGAAGTCTGGCGTGAAATATCGTATTGGCAAGGTATTGGGTTAAAACGGGAGAAGACCTTTTTTGCTCGAAGTAGAGTTCTTCAGTTTTTGGCAGCAAAAAATAATTTCGAATTCATAGAATTAATTTTGCATGTAACATATGCAAGAGTTTTATGTTTTTGACCGACTATGATTTCCATGCCTCTAATTTACTTTTTTACAAAGGCAGCCGATACAAGAAATATTAACACTGGTATTACAGAATACAGTTTCTTTTTTTTTTTTTCGCCGTATCACTGTTTCTAGGAATTTCTATTGTCAATACAATCACACGGTTTTGGAAACTATCGTAATCTATCGATCATAATATCTTTATATTTCCATTTCATTTGATTGTCCCTCACTTATACAGATGGTCGTCTCGGGATTCAACAGCTTGCATAACAGCAATGGTAGCTTATTAGAATAGTTTTTCCCAAAGAGTTTGAACTCTTCCATTTCTCCCATCTTTTATTGTTTTTAGCATAAATCATTTTTCATTCCTTCGAGCGATGAAAGATGCGATAGATCCTGATAAAAACAGGTTGTAACCGCGTATGAATACATGATAAAAGCCAAATCACACATGGTTACTGGATCACGTGACCACGAAAAGATTTATTCTAGCGTGGGAAAATTGTTACCGTTACACAGACTACTCCTGGTGAGGTATTTTTTCCTGCAATTACAGCGCTGGCGAAAAGTTAGGCTCATGCTTCATCTTAATCATATTGAATGCATCTCTTACTTCTTATACACGTTTTATATGTCTTCACAGTTGTGTAATCGTGGTCCTCTACAAGGGAAGCAAACATTTCACCGATGCATCACACCTGAAATTCTTAGAGACAGTGGTGTAGATATTTTTTTTTTTGTAACTTCGAAAACTTAAAAACTCTTTCAGGGTTTGTTATTTTTGAGGTTGGGTGCGAAGCATCTCAACTCAGATTTACCATGTTAGAAATTATGAAGCAAAAACTCTGATTATGGGGTGTCTAACATTGCGATATCAATACCTGGCAAAAGAGTACTACTAAGAAAACATTTCATTCAGTCTGGCATAAATACAAGACCGAAACGACTTTAACAACAGGGTATCTTACACGACTTGCAAAATAAATAATTATTTACACAAACACAATTTTATCAAAACAGAATTTAAAACAGAGCATTTTAACAGCTTAGTATGGTAAAAGACAAGAAGCGACATGAAAAATCGGCTGATTCTTTTCTAATGTGATTAGTATATCTGTCAAAATATTGATCGGTAGTACTTTTTTTCCACACAAGTTGAAGAGGAATAGCGTCAAGAAAATTGAGCAAGGGACTCTAATTGATGCCCAAATCCCACTTAAGAAAAATGAAATGCAATTTTGAAATAAATAACTTTTCTCCCGGTTGCCTCCGATGTTTGTACCAAACATTTGGAACACTTTCTTGAGAAAAAAGACTTTTTTAACAAAAAAAGCACAAAAATAACTTTCTAAAAAATATGAAAAGGAATTTAGATAGATGAATGAATAAATAAATAAATAAATAAAAAAATAAAACAAGAAGTCCAAGATAGACCTTATCGCCCCACTTTCCTACAGATAAATAAGCCATAAGATTGGTTTAGGTAATCTGTCAGAAGCCTGTATTGCAATAAAATTTCATAGATGAATTAAGCCAAGCCTAAAAAATGTATTTTTACCTGACAAGATATCAGTGGATACAAAGAAGTTCTACCCAAGGACCAATCAAACAACACGTCAACAAAGTGTAGCAAACAGTTTTATACAAGATATGCAAATATTTTGCAGTAGAAGACACATTTGTTGGCCTTAATGGTAAATTTTTGGAACAGATGAAATAGACTGATTCAAATCTTTCATGTTAAATATTCAACACATATCTGTGCATAACATTAACATCAAAGTAAACCAAATCACACAGATACCCAAATCTTTGACTATTTTGTAAATGTGACAAAAGATTATGTGCATATAACCCATAATCCCTCACTGTGACTATGACTGATATGTGAAACCTCTAATCTGCACGTAGTGTCATGAATTAAATTTAAAAGTGTGTGTGCGTGTGTGTGCGTGTGAAATATTTACAAAGCCAACAAGGGTTCCAAGCTTACACATATCTAGTGCCTGCTGTCAACTTGACCTTGGAGACATGCACGTGAAATTTCCACTCTTAGACGGAAAGACAAAGCTAATAATAGTAATAAAAATAATAATAATAATGTTTACCCTGTCATACCATATTATTTTGACTGAAAACTAAACATTTTCTGTCCGGAATACTTGTTACCGATTATGTTACGATGGAGTATGATAATCAAGGGAGATAAATGGTAATACGAATATCTGTCATTAATAAACAAAAAAAAAAAAACCACGATTTTGTAGAGTATAACAAAGCTCGAGCGTCGGATTGGAATCAAAATCTTTGAGCTGATTCTTAAGAGGACGATAGTAGGATCATATCTGTATAGTTTTGTAGAGTTTTGTCATATTTGGTTCCATAGCTTTAGAGAAGAAAACGGTTTGAAACATAACTTACAGGACACTCAAAGGTATGACGAACAAAGGACCATGACATTAGCTCACCGGCCTTTCTCCAGTAGAGCTAAAATATACTTATAGTGGGGACACATGCCTTTGAAATATGGTAACTAATCGCAAAAGCAATCAGACTCAGACTCATGAAGAGGTCGAATTGTAAAAGAATCTGCCCAATAATGAAAAGAAAAAATAGAACCATTGAAAGAAGAAGAAAATGTTTAGAAAAAAGACTAGACAAATCTTTTCTCTTTTGGCAGGGATAAATGCAAATCTGTTCTTTTAAAATATCCTGACTCTGTGAGATATAATAGAGTAAAAGTAACATGGCCAAGAAAAAAGTCAGAAATTTGTTTTCTTTGTAATTTAGTGTGCGATCTTTGCATGGCTTTAAGCAAATACATGTCGTCTGAAAATAGCCGATTTGTTCTGCGACTCACGAGAGTCTGGATTATCCAGGAAATTCAACAATATTCTATCACTTGTCTATGAAAATATTACAACTGAAATGAAAATTTAACCTTCTGAACTGACATTCAGCTGAATCAGAGGGCTTATGGAATTCATAAAATACACAGGCAAGCCAGCAATCAAGCAAGTAAATCGAAATATTTGAATTACGAGTATGTGTGTCCTCTAATCTAAGAATAGAGCTAAATTTCTTTAAACATCTTTTGGCTTCACTTCAATTTCTTCAGGCATATAAGACAGCTCTACATACTTATTAATTGTTATAATGATTGGACTTATAACTTGAGTTAGGTTAAACGCACCCAACCTCAGCAGCGCTTTCAGTGCTTTGATTATAGTTTGACATGTGGACATCCTTTAGCAAATGACATGTAAAGTTGTAAGAATGATTAAACTACAGTGATGTTATATAGATAGACAGTATCGAAACATTAATCATCATTTTCTCCTTTTCCTACAAGACGTCGCATGAGGCACAATGAAGTTCTGTGTTTCGTGTGTTTTCAGGAAGTCTGATTTTCGACCGTCAGTATAATTATGAACACGTGCACGCTATGTTTGCTTCCAGCTGAGCGAGTGATGGGAGGGAATAAATCTGTCTTTAAGTAATACAGAAATTCATAAAATGTTAATTCTGTGTCTATCAATTGCCCCGATAGAACGTATCGCGTGCTTATGATATAATAACGCAGTCATTCATGATATCTAAAATAATGCGTTTTTGTTTATAATTCTTTACCAGAAAACCACAGTTTTAAGAAAATTGCAGAATGGTAGTATTTGTAGAGTAGAAACTCACCGGTGCAAAAATTTGTGAATCGCCTTTGATAATTTAGAAAACATTGTGAGAAAAGGAGAAAATGCTGGTTACCAGCATTTTCTCCTTTTCTCACAATGTTTTCCAAAGCCTTTGGGGTCTATAACACTCGAGATTGTTACGAAGGACACCGTTTGTTTTAAAACTAGCGGTCGCAATTAGTTGGTTGCAGATCTGTTGAGCGTTTCGGGGATTATTCGATGTATTATGCACATACAATTACGTCTTTTTTATTGTTTAATTTGCAACATTAAATGATGAATGAACAAGAGTTTTTGTTTCAAATTACCGGTAAAGATATATTTTTACAGCCAAGGAGAATAAAAACACTGTTAAAACTTGAAGGTGTGTAGAGTGGTTGAGAATTTAGTCAGCTGTGTAAACGTAGATAATTTCCAATATATATGGTGTAACAGAGAGAGAGAAACTCAAGGGATTTGTCCTCATTTTAAACCGTTAACGACAGCAGAAAATTTCTTTGAAGGCCTCCAAAAAGTAAAATGCATTTTCTATCCGTCGTTATCTGTGCAACCTTGCAGCCCTCAGGGGCAACATTTGGTATGAAGATAAAGAATGATCATAGTTTCATAAAATAAAAATAAAATGGGTTAAAAACTGGCTGAAAACGAGTTAGATGTATCTTTAATTCGCGAATAATCGCATCTATACTGACTTAATCATTTTGGCATATTGTATAATTGTTATAATAAATCAAATGCATGTGTCCGTGTTTTGCCAAGACACGGATTCTGGGACATTGTCCCCTTAAATTAGAATAAAAAAAGTGTTCCACCATTACCCACACAGTTGAGACTTCCCCCTTTAAAATGTATTAGAGCATTTGGCTTGAGTGCTATTTG
Organism: Tridacna gigas; assembly: GCA_945859785.2. Lineage (NCBI taxonomy): Eukaryota > Metazoa > Mollusca > Bivalvia > Cardiida > Cardiidae > Tridacna > Tridacna gigas. The sequence goes on along the minus strand of OX244034.2, from coordinate 60,708,759 downwards.
TCTCGCCTACTCAGTTGAAAACATCGGTTATTTTTCATCAGTTACTTCTTCAGACTATATAATTGTCCTATCTTTTAATAAACCTTGACAGAACACTGATGTATGGTTCTTATATTTGAGCCATGCTCTGGCAAAAGGCAAAAGGGGGTTTAATGCATCTCCGTGATGTATTATACCAAGCAAGTCGTCACATAATTCTGGATGGAAATCCATTTTATCTAATAACCAATTAAATCACGAGGTAAACTGGTCCTTTGAGCTGCAAAAAGTGACAAATAGCAAGAGGTTACGACCCAGGTCAGCCCGTGCGGACTGCGCAGGCTGACTAGGGTTGATACTTTTTGCAGATTCATTAAAACCCCTTTTTACAGAGCAGTGCTCATTTACTTTATCAGTAAATTTTAGGATATTTTAAGTATTTTCAGATGATGTCTGAAAAAAAAAGTGCACAATAATCTTTATCGTGTAACAAAAAAAAAAACATGTTTCGGTCATGCCCGGTCAGAGAAAGCTGGTCGATAGCGATACCCTCCACCTTTTGGCATTATTGAGATGTTGTGTTTCCTCAAGCAGAAACCTTTCTATCTTTTGTGCTTAATTTTATAGATTGATCTATGCATCACAATCCAGCGATTTTATGTCAGGATTCAATGATACCAAAATGGTGCCATGAAAAATCCCACTCTTTGTAGTACCCCAGTCATACAGCTTTTATTTTCGATAAGTATCGATTCAAGTTTCCTGACGATGAATTTAAATCTAGATCTGGGAGACCAAAACCTCGTATGGTGCAAGACCGATAAAAACGTGAAATAGTGGACCACCATTTTCGTTCTTGGCAAAAGCTGATTTCAGGTGCTGTTGAACCCATGAAAGACTTGGTGCCCGTCTCTGTGTTTACTATGGGCCTTTTACTTTGAACATGAAAATAAACAAAAGTTTTCTCAAAAATATTTCCTCTGACGAAAGAAGCATAATATCAGTTGTCTCACATCAAAAGTGAGTCTGAAAATTTACCTGTCTACCCGCTGATATAAATGGGCCCACTCGTAGCTCAGTGGTGAAAGTCTTTGATTTGTATTAGGAAAATCTTGGTTTGATCCTCGCTGGCGATGTTGGTATATTAAATCTAGAAAAGTCAGTAGAGAGTTTTCGCCATAATATGACAGAAATATCTTTGGAAGTGAAGTGAATTATCACTCAAGTAAAAAACAAAATGGCATTTAGAGCACAGAAAAACACGATGAAAATTATTTGATGATCGTATTAGTTATTAGTGGCCCAACCGATGGTCCAAGTAACATCTAACCTGTTGGTCTCGAGTTCCATGCATGTCCACTGAACCTGGTCATTGTGAAAGTGTTCTTTAACGGGTCATTGGAGAGGTCATCAGACCTCAGACCTCTCCAACAGTGGTGAGTTTAAAAGGCAGACTGCCTCAGAAATTGCTGCCTAACTCCATGCTTCTCTGCGAAATCGTTCTGATACACAGTCTCTTTCGTCATGGTTTTATAAATAAACCGAAATCAAAAAACTGAAATAGAAAATAGACGTGTTTTGTTTATATATGACGGATTTCAAAAAGGATTTGTTATATTGATTTAATTGCAAATGACTTTTCCAGTGGTTGTAATTTTTCATTAAAGAAATAAAGCTACACACACACAAAAAGAATTTCGTTAAAAAAGAGAACACCGCGGGAAAAGATCACGCGACTTGAAAACGTGGGAAAAAGGTCACGTGTCTGTCATGTAATGCAGAAGAGGTTTCTTCTTTTTACACAGCGGCGATCATATAATGCCTTACTTATTTGTTTATATGTACCAAAATATATTGAAATTAAAAGCAGTAAGCTGTTTGAAAACATTGATGCTGACCTCTCCTGGCTTCTTTTTTAAAGAAGCCAACTTGTTTTTCTGTAGTCTTTGTACAAATAGATGCCTAAACAGGCGTGTCGCTGTGATATGAGTCACTCGTTTAAAAAAGCCATTTAACCCTTAAGCTGCTAATTGCGACCCACTGACCTTTTGCGGACGGTGTGGATCAAGATCAGACTGCACAGAACGTGCAGTCTGATCGTTGATCTACACTGTCCGATAAGGTATTTTCTTTCCGGTGAAATAAACTTTGAAACCGCAATGTTTGGGCTTTTAGTATTGAGTAGAAATTTGCGTTTCATTTATTCAGCAGTTTAAGTGTTAATACAGCCGAGTCTAATAGGCAAGCGTAGCATTTTCAATGGAACATCATTCATTCATTTTCATACATCCTAGTCATATTAGATTTCCAAAAAGTTCTTGTCGTCAGGTGCTATAATGTTGTCGGGTATCATCGAATTGTCAGTTACCTCAGTACCAGACGACTAAATTATGGACTGATCCAAATTGAATGCATTGCAGATAACATCTCTTTCATCTGGACTTTGCATTTCATTCTTTCCACGCTACTGGCTGCTTTCCCACATAAGCATAGTCTAAACAATGATCAGTGATGACAGTGGAACGAATCCTGCAGCAATGACTATAAACGGAAGAAGAATTGGCCGAGCTGGGGAGTCGAAATAGAAAGCCCCTGATTTTGAACCCTGCATGTAACCGACTGAGCTGCCGGGCTAGGGTTTCAAGTTAAGAGATTTACGTTTTGAAGTTTATAAAAGCAGGCTAAACTTTAAAAATTCGTGTTCTGCGGAGTATCATGAACACGACAAACGTTTTACAAGCACTGGTGTCCATCAATATTGGTGTTCAGTGGTTGGCTACACAAAAATAAACACTAAACAGAACACATATATTTTCTAGCAAAACTCATTTTATTTGGCACTATTGTCTAAAATGATGAACGATATGATGCAATCTGAACATTTAATGTCCGACTAAAATATCCGGAGCGGTACAGGATAATGGTAAAAATCAAATCAATATCAAATAGACTTGGGAAAAAAATGGTAAAAATAATTTCATATAGATTTTGTTTCCGTTATGTGCTGATGGAAATGAAAATACTGTTTGCTATAAGATATGGAAACCTTGTGAGAATAGAAGCAATTACTTGTCTTTTCCCCTGTTTGCAAAAGTTTGCTTCTTCAGGGAGAAAAGCCTTGTAATTTCACGTAAGTCTGGCCTCGGTTTCGTACTAACGACAGGGGAAAAAGTGTTTGTACAAAAGTTAACAAAACTTGACAATCCATCATGTCATGTGGGTCAACAGTAACAAAACTATGTGCTACATTGTTTGAAATATCGAATGCATTTACCGCGTTGCTGTATACTATACTTTGGCAAAGTTGTAACCCTTATCCTGCTGAATAAGTTAACCCTTTACCAGACGACAAAGTTTTAGACCTGTCCAAACTGAAAGCAGTTGCAGACGACAATTTCAGTGTGGCTAAAATGGTGCAATTTTTCTTTGATAGGGTAGAAAATATTGTGGGAAAAGGAGAAAATGCTGGTTACCAGCATTTTCTTCTTTTCCCACAATGTTTTCAAAGGTTCTTTTCCCAGGGGGCGTTAAAAGGCGGCATCGTGCGGTAAAGGGTTAAATGAAACATTCTAATCGATGGTAAAAACCCAAATTTTGGCATTTCTAATATTTTTTGAGAAAAATGTCTCCTAACCGAACAGTGTAGAATCAAGATCAGACTGCACGTTCTGTGCAGTCTGATCTTGATCTACACTGTCCGCAAAAGGTCATTGAGTCGTGGTTAGCAGCCTAAGGTTTAATCTTTTCTCCACCGAATAGATGTTAAGTTATTCAGTAATAAGTTTGACTCTTTTATTTCAAAGGCTAAAAAGATTATTTTAATGCAAATGAAGGGGCATTGATCTCATACTTTACAAAGTAGCGGGTGTGTAAATCAATGGTCAGATCACACGTTCTATGCAATCATATCTTGATAAACGCCTACCACAAAAGCTACTTGCAATGTCTATGGAGGCAAAACTGGTACAGGAAAAGTTGCCAAGATATATTCGATTAAAATACGTAGAAGATTTTGATTACTTAACAGTCACACACGGAATACAAGGATCATGGCTCTAAGATAATAAAAAAAAAAAGCCCCACACTTCAGATTCCTACAAATGACAATTTTTTTGTCTGACAAATACTTTTCTTTACTAAAAATTAAGTTTGTATAAAGACAAGCATGTGTTCTTCACTACTTGTATGAAGCAGCTATCTGAATTAAGTAAAGACCTTCTAAGATTCTGTATCATGGTTTTCAACACAACAGATTTTCCTTTCGACAGCTACATGTCCTTACATGTACCTTGAAAGGTTAACTATGTTTGTTACCTTGGTAGCTGTTTAACTCTTTACCAAACGACAAAATTTTAGACTGGTCCAAATTGAAAGCATTTGCAGACGACAAAATAAATGTGAAGAATCGAAATTTGTTTTTGGAAGGGTAGAAAACATTGTGGGAGAAGGAGAAAATGCTGGTTACCAGCATTTTCTTGGTTACCAGCATTTTCTCCTTTTCCTACAATGTTTTCAAAAGGCTTCTTTCTCAGGGTCGTTAAAAGTCGGAATTGTGTGGTTAAGGGTTAACTGGAATAAATGAGTCATACTCTGTGAGAAGGGGGCCCAATACATTTGCAAAAAGTATTGACCCGTGTCAGCCTGAGCAGGCTCACGTGGGTCGAAACGTTTCGCTATTTGCAAATCATCTGGATTTTCAAGGACCACTCTACCTCCAGATTCAGTCTATCATTATAGTAAATGGATTTTATGGGTGCATATTAGTAATTATGTGAAGATTTGCTGGGTATAATGCATCGTGGAGATACATTAAGCCCACTTTTCCTAGAGCATGGCTCAAATGTATTGTGCATTACAGTAAAAAATATTATCTGCTTTGATATATGAACAACCAGAAGATTTCATTTATATTCGATTGGCAAAACACCAGGGCCCGTATTCACCAACCATTATTAAGAATATTCTTAGTCTTATTCTCCAAGATTGTCCAAATTTGAAAGTAACACAACTTCTTATCGGCTAAACCAAATGGTTTAGCCAATCAGAAGTTGTGTTACTTTCAAATCCAGAAAATATTGGAGAATAAGACTAAGAATGTTCTTAAGAATGGTTGGTGAATACGGACCCAGGAAAGATCTTTCTAAACTTTGTATGGTGAGCTTGAATACTTTTTTGAGGAAGTTATCATTTAGATCAACCAACTAATATCCAATAATAGTTGTTTTAACCCTTAGGCTGCTAAGCGCGACTCAATGGCCTTTGGCAGATAGTGTAGTTCAAGATCAGTCTACACAGAATGTGCAGCCTGTTCCTGGTTCTACACTGTTCGATAGGGAGATCCTTTTCTCCAAAAAAATAAGTTTGAAATAGCACTATTCGGGTTTTTACTATCGGCTTGAAAGTTTCATTTAACTTATTTAGCAGGTTAAGGGTTAACTCTGTTTGACCAGAATATCGGACAATGTGGACCCAAGACTAGTCCTAGTATTTTGCTAGTTTGGTCTTGATCTTCCTGAACTAGTAGTGAAATCCCCTGGAAACCTCAGATTGTAGGGGGAAAAAACCCCTTCTGAAAGCTATTCTGTACATATTTTCATCAAAATTTATTATAGCATTTCAACACCATTATAATCCTAATGTAACATTTTAATTGAACCGTGCTCTGTGAAAAGGGGGCTTAATGCATCTGCAAAAAGTATCGACCCAGGTCAGCCTGCGCAGTCCGCGCAGGCTGACCTAGGTCGAAACCTTTTGCTACTGGTCAATTTTCTGCATGTCAAAGGACCAGTGAACATCAGGGTCCAGTCAGTTGTTAGACAAAATGGACTTCATGTGTCCATGATCATGTAATGACTTGCGTGGTTTTATACATCATGGAGATACATTAAGCCCCCTTTTGCTAGAGCATGGCTCAATTATTTTGAGACTTTCCTTTTGACTGATGAAGTGCATATATTGTTTGCATTATCTTTGACTTCAATGAATGAAAAGTAAATGCTGGTCAAATCAATAAGTTATCATTATAGATCATGAAAATGGTAAATGTCTATTCAAAAACAAATTATTACATGAGAACTAAATGATACATGATAACTGTTTAGCGTCAAAGAAGACGATGATTTTTTTAAGAAAAAAAGTCCATGGTCCCATTATCAGTTATAGTGAACGAGGAATAAAAGTGTAAAAGCCTACAAACAATCGCTAGCTACAAAGTTTATAGACTCACCATACAATAGAAACTAAATGATTACTGTGCAGCCATTCAACTACATGTAAATCTGCCAAGATTTTCATAATTTTGAGCCCCAATCAGGTTGAAAAATAAGACAATTGTATGGTCAGATTTTTTAAATAAAAAATCAATAAATATGTACAAATATCATACCTGTGCAAGAAAAGTTTGAAAACTATACTCACAAAGTATAAATAGTGGTACAGACCTTGCGACCGAAGGACTTTTTGTAAAATTTTGTAAAATTAGAAAATTTCTCTGGTCTTTGTTCAGGATGTATTGTGCCAGCTCTCAACGTGTACAAAAAATCAAAATAAACACAAAACAATTATGTTGCTTGCAAATGGATGTATACATAGAATACTTAATACTTTAAAGTGATGAAAAAAAGAAAAGTGAACAACACACACAAACAAACACTCTCATAACTTTTGCCACATTAAATTATTAAATTAGCAAAATGTTTGTTTTTCTTATATTCTGTTTCTGTCATAAAATGGCACAGTTTACCTTTTGAACAAATGAATGATAGTAATTGAGGTTGTTCTAAACAGATATTGATGTACACTCAATACATCACCATTCACGAAAGATGACGATGGGGCAAACATCAACGGTTGTTTATTAAGTATGACAGATTTTTATAGCGACCAGTCAATGCAATAACACACGATGTCTTTTAGGACTACAGTAAATACTGAAAAATATAAAATTAGAAAAGCAAAACCACAATTCCCATGATAAAAACAATGCTCACACTTTCAATGAATGGCTACACGGCAAACTGATTATAAAATACCACATAAGGCAGACTGAGGTTTTATAAAAGAAATGTTTACACCATATCAACAAAAAATAAGGACTACCTAAAATCTAGTCCATGTTGTCTGTAATTTAGTATTTTTGCCTAAATGTAGAAAACACTCTTCTGTCGAAGCAAGTATTATTACAACAATATGAAATGATACAAAATTTTGTGAATATCGTCGAATCGAAAATTTGGGATGATCTGAGATCTGAACGTTTATAAATAAATACGAAACTAAGGAACCGAAAATACATTGCAAGATTTGCTGTCTTCAATAAATACAATAAATTATATAAATTAATCAATAAATAACACACAGCAACACACAAAGGATATAAATAAAACACACTGGACTATTTACAATTGCATCTACGCCCTGAAACCCCTGCGCAAGTCTACTTGACAATGGCTGCTATATAGCATACTCTAACATACTGTTATAATGAATGAATCATGCTCTGTGAAGAGGGGTTTTACTGCATCTGCAAAGAGTATCGGCACATGTCAATTTGCGCAGTCTATCCAGGCTGACATGGTGGGAAACCTTTCGCTGTTGTAAATCTTCTACATGTCAGAGGACCACTCCATCTTCTGATTCAGTCGGCTGTTAGAGAAATATGGATTTTATGGATCCATAATTATGTGATGATATGCTGGGTATAATGCATTGCAGAGATGCATAAAATCCCCTTTTCCCAGAGCGCACATTATTCTAATGCAAAGACTCCATCAGTATACACCGTGTATCCAGTGAAACTACGTACATATTTGCACATAACCAGTTTGCTTGGTTTTTCTCCTACTTAAACTCGTAACAAATGCCAGTTGCATGTATATTTTAAGCTTGACAGTAATATGACACGAAAACTTACAATGAAACATTCGGATTCGTATCCACGAACTGCTTCAAATTCTTAACATCTTCATTCAAATTACTTGATATGGCTGTAAATTCAGATATGCTTGTTAGTAGTTGCAATCTCACAATACATGTAGTTAATTTTGGAGTTTTGAAGACTGTTCGTCTGGAGCCAGTTTTGGTATTGGGAATTTGAAACCAAAATAAAAAAGACATAGAGAATATTTTTTTTTGTGACAGATCGAAATTAATTTCATCTCGTGAACATCATCGGTAACATTTTTCTCGAGTGACTGCGCGAGATGAAATAAATTTCGGTCTTTCACCGAAAAAAATCTATTTATTTCTGTTTTACTTTTCTGTTGGACTTTCATCAAAATCCAGAACGGTGTTGTTTTCGGTAATTCCCTGTGGCATACACACCCCCCCCCCCCCCCCCCCCCCCCAATAGCAACGCATTACAATATTACGTAAAGCGCGAGAAATATAGCGTAAATCACGTAATATTTCCCTCAATTTGAATGGCACGCACTAGGTAACTAGTGCGCGGGAACTACTTTTTCCGCCTTCAATTGAAGAGTTAGAAAATATGAAATTGGTATTTTCACTGGTCGTAACTATGAACTATCAAACCATAATCCACCATTATTTCTCGATAAACTACCGAAAAGCATAAAATAATAATCAATATTTTAACGATATAGATGGCAGTTGTTTAATGTTTTACATAGATACAGATGACATCTCCCCTTTGATTAATCATCTGTTAATAGAAGTTTTACTTTGTATGAAACTCGCTTTTTAAAAGAAGGTAAAGAACCTATGTTTACAATCTGAAAATGTTTAAGACAAAAACACTGTACATGCATGAGTCAAAACCATTAACGCACTTAAGTGCATGTGTAAACTATTGAACGACAAACAAACTAAAGCACCACATCAAACAGTAAATTTGACTAGACTAGTGTTGTTACTAAGAATTTGGATTTAATCCCTTGGACTTCGTGTAATCCGTGTCAATGAATATGAAACAACATGAATTTTATAAAACATTGTACTATAACCCTACAAATGAGATGGATACACATTTGAAGTATGTTTCAACTTTCTTTTGCCCGTTCAAAACAGAACAAACCCCAGCAGCTGTATGCTAAGATCTGCATAAATTCTGCTTTCTTGGCAGAAAATAAAATGAAATATACATCAAATTTGTAATTATGGTGAAGTAATGCATTTGTTCCCATAAAAACAGATGAAATGCTTTCTTATTAACTTGGACGGGATAGAATAATTCTGTCAAAAATGCATTTCGAACGGAGATAAAGATAAAACAATACTTATGTTAAACAACGAAGTTTAACTTGAAGGTCGTGATGTGTTTAATGCCAATAATTGCCACACTTTGAAAAGTTCGAGTTGTCATTTTTTTAGGATTGACTTTCTTTGAGACCATCGCAGCTGCAGAAGCATTTTACTTCTTATTTTTCGCTCCTTTCTTGAAAGATTTCATTTAGAACTTGTCAGGTGCAACATGAAAAAATGTCAATAGTAAGGTCATCAAAATTCAAAGTATAAAGTTTCTTTCTTTTCGCTAAAAAGACACAGAATCCCTATTATAATTCATCAGTTACTATTCATGACCTTCTGAAGTAAAATAGCCAATTCTAGGATATCGAACTAACTGTTGTTTTCTGTTTTGTCAGTTTCTATTGTTATGTGCGTGTAGTATCTAAACGTTTGCTTTAGAGTCGTCAGCGTTAAATGTTTAATCCTTCAGCTCAATGTTTGTATCTTTGTCCCCTCATGCAAGAGGACTCTTCGTGTTTGTAGAGATAGCTTTTTAAGGCGAAAGCCTTTCCACACCGACCACAGACGTAAGGCTTCTCTGAAGAATGTGTCTGGATATGGGCTCGTAGGTTGGATTTGTCTGCAAACGATTTTCCGCACTGGGGACACGAAAAAGGCTTCTCTCCCGTGTGTGTGCGAATGTGGCCCTGTAGTAGCCATGGTCGGCTGAAGCGTTTCCCGCAATATTTGCATTCGCAACCCTGGTTATGCGTGCGAACATGCATGCTGTAAGCAGGCATCGACACATACATTTTTTCGCAGTGTGGACACTTCCTGGCCTTCTTGTCTGTGGACGCCCTGTGAGTTTGTCTGTGTCTAGCAAGGTTACTTGACGTGCTGTATCTCTTGCCGCAGTCAATACAAACATGGTTATCGCTTGAGTCATCATGTAGACCAGCAGGCCCACTCGCCATTGTCACCATGTCATGCATTGGTTTGTATGCTTGGTTGGCAGCAGAAAGATCTTGGACAAGACTGTACCTTTTCGTTTCTACATTTGATGCATCGTTCCCTGGTTTGAAAATGGTCGTGGGTGGGTAAGCACCGGTCATCAAGTCATACAGAAATGAAATGTGAGGTTGGCGACACCCGAGTCCAAATTCGATGGATGGTGACACTGGTCGAGTTTCGTTTGTGAAGGAATATCCTCCATCGCTCTCCTCTGATGAACTGGCTGATTGTGTTGACGATGTGGATGCTGTGGGACTGACTGCGGGAGACGGGATTGGGGGATTGGTCGTTTCTGAAAATAAAAAGGATACGGATTGAGTTATGGGTAAGAAATAGTTCTTTTTACATCTCTTCAAATCGATAGCTTTGTAAATCATTTTGGAATAAGGAACAGTTACTTGTAACAAACGATGGCTCTTATTTTCCCCGAGATAGCTACCGTACTGTCGACCTTTCTGTTAGCCCGATTACATAATTCATCCTATCTTTCCGAAACTTGCACAGATTATTTTACCAAAAGCCTTTTATTACTAAAGTTGGGATCAGGGGTTCCATATCAGAGAAATTCTTAAAGTATCTGTTATTGTTCTGTTTCTATTCTGGTTGCCTTCCTATCTTACGAAATATTCTCTTTCATGCGATTAAGTGTGAATTATAGCATTTAGATATTTTTCAACGTGATCGCTTCATCACTTGTCGAGCGTCTAGAGCTTCAACGGACCTCCTGCTGGAGTGACCGAAAAAGAAGGCATGAACTTTCCGTTACATATATGAATGTCAACTGTTAATTTACAGGTCTATTTTAGACCAACCTAAAAAACTAGTACAATATACATAAAGAAGACGCAGTTGAAATTAAGTAGAATATAACTTTGTAAAAACTTTGTCGGAAAAGGAAATATTACATGTTATTTTTCCAAAGTTACTTTATAACAAAAGCTGCAAAGTGCATGGACATAAACAGGTATTTGAGTGAAAAATTTCTTCATTAGATCTATTTAAGACTCGTCCATACTGAACGCATTTGCAGACGACAAAGTAAACGTGGCTCAGATGATGGGATATGCATTTCAAGCGCGGACAACTGTTGGAAAAAAAGAAGTTTTCTCCCTATTTCCAAACTGTTTTTTTTATAGCATTCTTTTCATGGGTCGTAAAGTACATTCGTTTGCTAAAAGGTTGCAAATGGAAGAGAAAACTAACGAAGATCATGAATTTATTAAAAAAAAAAAAAATCCACAAATCTATGTAACTGTTAACCCTTAACCAGGTGAATAAATAATACACTTTCTTACAAATAGTAAAGACTCAAATATTGCTATTCCAAAGCTAATTTTTTTTTTTGGGGGGGGGGGGTATCTCCTTATCGGACAGTTCTGTGCAGTCTGATCTTGATCTACACTGTGCGCAAAAGTTCCTTGAGTCGCACTTTGCAGCTTAAGGGTTAATGTTTTGCTGCAGAATGTGATTACATTTAATTTGATAAATGGCAAAATAAGCCTAAATGCTCATTAAATTGTACTTTCATTATGAGGGATTATCATGTCATCCTTTTTATAAAATAATAAAAATAAAGAAAAATCCTTAAAGATAATCCAAAGGCAAATGTAGGAAGTAATTAACCCATAGAGTGGCATTTAACCCTTTACCCAACAGTCCCGCGTTATAACGACCATGAAAGAAATGGCTTTTGGAAACATTGTTGGAAACGGGGGAAAATCCTGATAACCTTTCAAAGACAAATCCAATCAATTGAGCAACAATGCATTATTTCGTCTGCAAATACTTTCATTATAAACGAGTCTAAAATGTTGTCGGCTGGTAGAAAGCGAAATGAGCCATGGTCTATGAAAAGGGGGGTTAATACATCTACAAAAAGTATGGACCTAGGTCAGCCTGCACAGTCCGTAAATAGTAGGGTGTTAAAATGCATTTAACTCTTTACCATACGACAAAATTCTAGACTGATATAATTTGAAAGCATTTGCTGACGACAAAATAAATGTTACTAAAATGATGATTTCTGCCTTTGATATGGTAGAAAACATTGTGGAAAAAGGAGAAAATGCTGGTTACAAGCATTTTCTCCTTTTCCCACAATGTTTTCAAAAGGCTTCCTTCTCAGGGGCGTCAAAAGGCGGCATTGTGTGGTAAAGAGTTAAATTTAAATCATTAAATTCAAAAGTTTGGAAATTATTGTGAAGACGACAATCTGTTGTACGGTCGATGTAACTGTTAGTCGCAGGCAGAAAAACGAAATTTAAAACCAGGGAAAAAGTAGACAAAAGATAGAGCGACTTGGCAACTTGTTACATAGCTTTACAAGTAAAATTAATTTCTCTGCCAGAGACTAACACTTGGACCGACTGAACAATAACAGGTTGTCATCTTCACAATAATTTCCATACCTCTGAATGGTATGATTTAAATTCAAATGCATCTTAACACCCCCATTGTTTACTTTTGGGCGCCACTGGGCCCTTAACCAATCACGCAGCAGACGTCTTTGAAAGCGTCTTTATAAATCAGCCATGCTCTGTGAAAAAGGGGAGGGGGGGGGGGGGAGTCCGCGAAGGCTGACATGGTTCAAAACTTTTTGGTAGTAGCATTTGTACATTTTCTTCTTGTCCAAGGACCACACTACCTCATGATTCATTCGGCTGTTAAACAAACTGGATTATATGGATACGGTCGGTTGTCAGACAAAATGCTTTTTGTGGATCCATAATTATGTAATGACTTTCTTGGTTTGATGCATCACGGAAATACATTAAGGCCTCTTTTGCCAGAACTTGGCTCAAATACATGTATTATAGTCTACAAACATTAAAGTTTATTTCACGAGTATAAGGATACACATTTTGGCTTAAAAGAACGTTCCGTAAAATGGAAGAAATTGCCTCTATTGCTACAGTGCTTTGAGAATTCTGATGCAAGGCGTAAAAAAAAGTCTTTAATATGCGATAAAATTTTTAACACTTTACCAGTCACATGTATTGGTGACCATGAGGTAGATGGTTTTTAGAAATATATTGAGACAAGGAAAAAATGCTGGCAACCAGCATTTTTACCCATTTCCTATCACTTTTTTCCATCCCTTTCAAGACAAATCCCATCGTTTGAGCTGCATTTATCTTCCGCACATGCTTTCAATTTGGACAAGTCTAAAATCTTGTTATCTGGTAAAGAGTTCACTGACTTCCGGTCCAAATGGAGTCCTTATACTCTGAATTAGGCTTTAAGAAACAAAAAAAAAAACAAATCGTAATATCTTAAATGTGATAAAAATCTCATACTTTTCAAAGAAAGATTCTCAAGAAAAGAAAAAAAAAAACATCAACAAAATAACCCGCAAGAAACAGGGAAAGAAAAGGGATCCTCAGAACGATATCTTTTTCAGTAAATACAAACAAAACCTTTACCACACAATCCCGACTTTTAACAACCCTGAAAAAGAAGCCTTTTGAAAACATTGCGGAAAACGCCTTTTCCCATAGTGTTTTTTAATCTATCATAGACAAATCCCACCATATAATTCACGTTTGATTGGTCGTCTGCAAACGCTTTCTAAAAATTTTGTCGTTTTGTAAAGAGCTAATAAATGTGATAAAAATCATCAAATAGACATACGGGAAGCGAGGAAAAAAAGTCTAACAAAAAAGCCAACATTTTCAACACATACATATAAACAAAACGGCCCCTTATACATATCTGACAATTGCACGGTTGCCATGGTGATGTATGAAACACGAGCCAATGACACCCCTGCTTATCTAGGGCACGCGCCTGTGTGGTAACGGCATACAGCGAGTCTTGATGAGAGACACATGTGAGGAGGGAGAGAGCAGCAGTTGTTATCCTTATCTTTTTACCAAACGACAAAATTTTAGACTGCTCCAAATTGAAAGCAATTGCAGACGACAAATTGATTGTTTCTCAAATGCTGAAATTTGTGTCTGAAGGAGTGGAAAACATTGTGGGAAAAGAATGAAATGCTGGTTACCAAAATTTTCTCCCCTTTTCCACAATGTTTTCAGAAAGCTTTTCTGTCAGGGTCGTTAAAACTCCGGATTCTGTGGTAAAGGGTTAAAGAGTTAACCCTACCAGACAATCCCGAATTTGAATGACACGATTCTCAGGAAGAACGCTTTTAAACACATAGTTGGAAAAAAGGAGAAAAATGCTGGTAACCAACATGTTCTCCTTTCCCAAGAATGGTTTTCAACATTACCAAAATCAAATTTCCCCACAGGAGCCATCTTGTATGAGTCGTCTACAAATGCTCTCAGATAGGACAAGTCTCAACATGTTTTTTGTCTGGTAAAGATTAACTTATTATTAATTTCTGTAACAAATTTTACATCAGAGGACTATAAAAACCCCATTGTAAAAAGTATGGATGGTCAACATTTGAATATTCAGGTTTGATTAACCCTTTCCCAAACGACAAATTTTGGACTGGTCCAAATTGAAAGAGTTTGCAGACGACAATTTTAAATTTAATGAAAATGGCAGAAAGGTCTCAAAAAGGGTAGAAAACACTATGGGAAAAGGAGAAATTGCTCGTTACGAGCAATTTCTCCTTTTCCCACAGTGTTTTCAAAAGACTTGTACTGCAGACACGTGAAAACCAGGGCTTGTTTGGGAAATGGTTAATGAAAAATACATGACCCATGCTCTGTGAAAAGGGGACTTAATGCACCTGCAAAAGTATCGACCCAGGTCAGCCTGCGCTGCGCTGTTCGTGCACGCTGACATCAGTCGAAAGCTTTTGCTATTTGTAAATTTTCTACCTGCTGTATAAATGTATGCTACACGTCAAAAAACATCGGCTCCAGGAGGTAATAGGATAAGCCTACGAGTGTCAAGTAAATGGCTAGAATATTTTCAGTCGAAAAGCAAAACTGAAAAAAAAAAATCAAAGCCTGCCAACTTATTTCAAATTATCGAACGCTGAGGAAAGAAGACTAGACCGCACATTCTATGCAGTATCATCTTGAGCTATACACTGTTGCTGAATCACAATCTTTCATTCATGTAGTTCTTTCCCAGATGACAGTATATTTCAGACATAACCAAACCGAAAGTATTTGAGGCGCTTTCTGGGAAAAGAGGGTATAATCCTTGTCCGTGATGCATTATAGTAAGCGAGTCATCACATAATTATTGATCCATTCATTAAAACCCGTTTTGTCTTAACAATTAACTGAATCATGAGGTAGAGTGATCCCCTAACATGCAGAAAAATTGACTAATAGCAAAAAGTTTCGACTCGTCTCAGCCTGCGCGGATCGCGCAGGCTGACACGAGTCGATACTTTTTGCAGATGTATTAAACTACCTTTTCACAGAGCATGGCTCATTCGTAGACGAATTATAAAATATGGCTCAAATATTGGGGTTTGTGTTTGAAAGAGAGGAAATGTAAAAAATGTCATAGAAAATAATGTCTTCCAAAAGCCCGCTTCCTTGCAGCCGTAAAAAAAACGAACATGGGAGTGTTTGGTAAATGGCTGAACATGTAATTTTGCAACTGAAGTAGCCTTTGACAGAATTTTCTTACTTAATATTTTCTGCATTAGTTTAACATATATTTGAGTCTTCCTCTGTAAAAAGGGGGCTTGTAGCATCTTCATAAAGTATCGACCCAGGCCAGCCTACGCATTCTACGTAAGCTGACCTGTACCGAAAACTCTTTGCTTTGGTGAATTTTCATCATTTCAATGAACCTTTCCACCTTAGGACTCGGGGTTTGTTAGACAAAATGGATTTTATGGATTCATAATTATGTGATAAATTGCTTCGTATAATGCATCAGGGAGATGCATTAAACCCGCTTTTGCCAGAAAGCGACTCAAACGCTTTTGGCTCAGATGAAATTGATATTTTCTGTCAGTCGTTTGGCTCAAATTTTGCAGATTCATTTCGATCTTGCTGCAGATTGTATCTCAATTTTCTCTGTATTTACACCACTGTTATAGCACTTCAATTGTAAAATCCCTTCTCTTTCTACTTTTGCACGTATTTGTGTGTGCCTTTCTGTCTCTGTCTCTCTCTCAGTTTTTTTTCTCTCTCTCTCCTTTCACGATTTTTCTTAATAATTAAAGATTTTAGTATTTCATATTTAATTTTTGTCGGAGCAACCTAAAGAGAATACAAATGGCAGAGTGGCAATTATGAATTTTTGGGCCAAAGAAACATTAGAGGTGCACTCACGGTTGGGATCATAATCTTATTAATTAATAAGAAATACATTAATAATAAAGTAGCTAAATACACTTTATTAGCATTTTAATAATTTATCTATCACCCTATTTTACGACTAATCCTACTTAAGTTCATCGTTCATCTAAAAGACAGATTTCGAAAACATTGTAGAGAAAGAAGTAATTACAAATAACTTATTTTCCTTTAGTTTGTCGTTTGCGAACGCTTTCAAAATGTACAAGTCTAAACAAAATTAATGTCGTGTGACCGAGTGGTATTTCTTTTTTCGGAGATTAATTGTTGTTTTTCTTCGTCTAAAATCCTTTACCCTTTGGCAAAAAAAAAAAATGCAACATACGTCAAAGTCTAAGCCCTCGATTTACGCTCTGAGCCACAACTTTAGCAGTAACATTAAAAATCAGGATGTTCGTGTAAAAACAATGGCGAAATAAGTGTATCGTTAAACTATCAAAGGTTCATTATTCCCGCACTTAAAATGTGTCTCTTTTCTTGCAAAAGAGTTTGGTCTAAAATGAACAATATTACTTTTGGATGGATTAATTGTCAGATAGTTATCTATACACTATCTGTCGCATTCGTTCAATAGAAACTGAACGTCTTCCTGTCTTTCGCTTTGTAAAGAAATGTCGTCAGCGTACCTAAGAGAAAAGACCGTTTCGTTACGGACTTTGATACCAATAGCAAAAGACTTCAGGGTCCGTATTCACCAACCATTCTTAACAACGTTCTTAGGTTTATTTTCCAGAATTTTCTAAATTTGAAAGTAACACATCTTCTGATTGGCTAAACCATTTGGTTTAGCCAATCAGAAATTGTGTTTCTTTCAAATTTAGAAATTCTTGGAGAATAAGACTTCTTAAGAATGGTTGGTGAATACGTACCCAGGTGCCATGATGCTTACAAAAGTGGTCTGCTGCGAGCTGCAAAAAAAAAAAAAAAAAACCGTCTGTATCGTAAAAGGGGGCTTAATACATCTCTGTGCTGTATTATACCAAACAAGTCATCACACAATAAAGGATCCATAAAATCCACTTTGTCTAACAACCAAATGAATCATGAGATAGACTGGTCCTTTGACATACAGAATATTGCCTTATAGGGAACTGCCCAGGTTGACGTTGGTCAGTACATTTCACTAAGCTGCCTTTTCACAGAGTATGGCTTATATGAATTTTAAACAACAATAGATTTCCCCTCAGTCATTATCCCTTAGATCACCAAATGAACCCAACAGACATTTTCAGTCTAGAACTAAGACCCAAATAATTGCAGTTTTAAAGGCCCAATAACGGCCAAAAGTAAACAAAATGCGGGCGTTAAATGCATTTACATCTAAATCTTAACATTCGAAAAAGTATGGAAATTATTGTAAAAATGACAATCTGTTGTTGTAAAGTCAGTCCAAGTGTTAGTCGCTGACTGAAAAATAAATTGTAAAACCAGGTAAAAATTTGCTAGGGCGCTCTATCTGTTATTTACTTTTTACCTGGTTTTAAATCTCATTTGTCTGTCAGCGACTAAGATTTGGACCGACCATACAAAAACAGATTGTCATCTTGACAATAATTTCCGTTCTTTTAAACGGTATGCTTTAAATGTAAATACATTTTAACACCCGGGTTGTTTTCTTTTGGCAGCTACTGTACCTTTAATACTTAAGCTGCTGAACAAATGAAACGCAAATTTCTACTCAATACTAAAAGCCAAAACATTGCGGTTTCAAAGTTGATTTCACCGTAAAGAAAATACCGTATCGGACAGTGTAGATCAAAGATCAGACTGCACGTTCTGTGCAGTCTGATCTTGATCTACACCGTCCGCAAAAGGTAAGTGGGTCGCGATTAGCAGCTTAAGGGTTAAGGCTGCTCTTGCCTAGAATGTTTAGACAGTTTAGATCAAAGATCAGACTGCATGTTTTGTGCAGTTTGATCTTGATCTACACTTGCTGCAAAGACAACTATTTTCGTTAAAGACACTTTAAGGGTTACGATTAAAATTGAAACCATGGAACAAGACTGTAAATTTTATTCAGAGAGATGGAAAATGAAACCAGTGGTCTAGCAGAAAATCTGAACAGATCCCAGTGGGGTTCGTGTTATTTTCCCGTTGATAAGATTATTGTTTATAGTCTGATAACGTGATTGATTTATTATAACCAATTACTCGCTCGTTTGATGTTGGGACAGACGATCTGCCCATCCATTTTCCACCACTTAAACCTTTACCAAACAGTCCCGTTTTATCAAATGACCCTAAAGAAAAAGGCTTTGGAAAACATGGTGGGGGAAACGGAGAAAATGCTGGTAACCAGCATTTTCTCCTTTTTCCCACTATTTTTTCTCAGCTACATTCAATTTGTTGTCAGCAAATGCTTTCGATTTGGACTTGTCTAAAGCTTTGCAGTTTAGTAAAGATTAAACAGCCAAGATTCTCCCCTCCAAAGAGAAATCTCGTCGATGATATGCTCGTCGAGTGTTTAAATGACTTTGATGACAACCTTACTGATTATGGCGTTTTGTACAAACCTGCTACTGATTAAGATTGTGATCCAGCGACCGTAGCAATAGACATTTTTCATGCTCCTCTTTTTGTTTTGCAGCAATATCAGAAATGAAGACGAGTTGTATGTAATTCGATATAGTTGATTTCGATAAATGTTTGATAATTTTCTATGGTCTATGAAACGTTAAAAATGTTTCCTTAATTTCTTACTGAAATCGAGTGACAGCCCTTCCGCAAAAAATTTTTTCTCTTACTCCGCAAGGATTTTAATTTCTAGTTTGCCGAACTGTTTTATGCCATCTTTAACCCTTAAGCTGCTAATCGCGACCCATTGACCTTTTGCGGACAGTGTAGATCAAGATCAGACTGCACAGAACGTGCAGTCTGATCTTTGATCTACACTGTCCGATACGTTATTTTCTTTCCGGTGAAATCAACTTTGAAACCGAAATGTTTGGGCGTTTAGTATTGAGTAGAAGTTTGCGTTTCATTTATTCAGCAGCTTAAGTGTTAATGCTATTCGTTTACTTCGCATACCGTCCACAGTAAAATTGTACTGACTGACAGCTGATACATTTCAGTATGAACCATGCTCTAGCAAGAGGGAGTTTAATGGATCATCGCGATGCATTGTCCAAGCGACTCATCATATAATTTTGGATCCATTTTGTTTAACAACCGACTGAACCTGGGTCCGTATTCACCAACCATTCTTAAGAATGATCTTTGTCCTGTTCTCCAGAATTTTCTACATTTGAAAGCAACACAACTCCTGATTGGCTAAACCATTTGGTTTAGCCAATCAGGAGTTGTGTTACTTTCAAATGTAGAAAATCTTGGAGAATAAGACTAAGAATATTCTTAGGAATGGTTGGTGACCCTGGTCTTTTGACACGCAGAAAATTTAACAGTAGCAACATGTATCGACCAGGTCAGCCGGCACATGATGCCTATTGAAAAAAAAAATCATGTAATATTAACGAGCAATGAAAATGCTTTTCGGTCATTCTTAAATCGTTTGCAAACGCACTCTCAAAATTATTTTTTGTTCTTCCGCTTTAAATGTGCTCATCTTGTTATAAAATTTTCACTGAATGCTTTGTATGAAACACACATGCATTATATTTGTTAAAATATATCAGTAGATCCAGTAAAGCTTTTAAACTTATAAACATAGATATTGTTTATAATAACGTTTTAGAAAATGGACCTAACTATTATACAAACTATTTTTAGACGATCCACTGACAAGTAAAGGCCAAGGTTTTCATTTCAAAATCACGCGAAATACATCGTCGTAAAATCAGCAATATAATGCCAACAACCATTTTTGTCCCTTAAAAACGACACTGGGGACAATGAAAGGGCACAAAAGGTCATGTCCGAAAAACATTACTATTTTTCATAAATAAACTGTCGATCCAGATAATCTCTTTAAGCATTTTCTGCCTTCTTCTCAAGTGGTTCGGCGCTTTTACGGTACAGATTAACAACAGAATTATCTTATTAATTGCTATTTTATTTCAACCCTTAGGCTGCTAAGCGCGAGTCAAGGACCTTTCGCGGACAATTTAGATCAAGATCAGACTGCACAGAACGTGCAGTCTGATCTTGCATCAACACTGTCCGATAAGGAGATATTTTTCCCCAAAGAAATTAACTCTAATAGCAATATTTTGGCTTTTTACTATCGACTAGAAAGTTTTAGATAACTCGTTTGGCAGACTAGGGGTTAATGTTAAATAAATTGACCCAGGATATATGGGTAAGCTTCCCCATCTTATCTTTGTCAGGTTAATTGCCATATTTACTCGGTCTGAGTGATTGTAACAGGTTTCTTGTAGTTAACCCTTTGCCATACGATCCCGAGTTTTAACGACCCTACGAAAAGGAGACCTTTGAAAACATTGTGGGATGAGGAGAAAATGCTGGTAACCAGCATTTTCTCCTTATCCCACAATGTTTTCTCCGCTTTCGAAGGACAAATTTCGTCATTTGGGCCATCTTTAATTTGTCGTCTGCAAATGCTTTCGATTTGGACAATGCTAAAATTTTGTCGTTTGGAAAAGAGTTAACCCATTATCTATTGCAGACAACTTGTTTTTCGGAACAGAACAGACATTTTATTCTAACCCATTTATTCGTATTTTACACTGCTGTTTGCAAAATCGTCTACAGGATTTTACTTTCAAGGGAAAAAAAAAAGAGTTAGAGAAATGAAAATAAAAAAAATTACCCACACTACTCCGTTCTAAGAAATATTAAGAATATTGTTTCTCCTCGTAAAATGTATCATATGAAATTGAACCACAGTTTTACTTAGACTAGAGCCGAGCTCCGGTAGCTCAGTCGGTAGGTAGCGCATAGGACTTGAGAACAGGAGGTCCGGCTGGTTCGATCCCCGGCTCAGACATTTTCTTTCCGAGGATTGATGATAGTCATTGCGACAGGATTCATTCCTCTCTCACCGGTGATCATTGTTTCCACGATGATTGTGTGGGAAAGCAGCCAGTTGCTTGGAAAGAATATTGTGCGTAGCACTGGTAATAGAAATTCCAGGAAAGCATGGACAGGTGCAATGGCCACCGCGAAATAACTAAAATAATGTTGAAAAAAAGGCGTGAAACACCATACAATCAATCAATCAACCTTTATACTTGAACCCCGGCTGTACGACTAATTCAACATAATACCTACGTGCAGGTGAAAAAAATAGCTCGTCAAGCAACCGATCTAAAAATCAAATCTTATCATCAATTCCTAAACCTATTAATAATTTAATAATCAGACCGCTAGTCTTGAAATTTACATTAAGAAAAAAAATTCACTGGTTAGCAAATACAGCTTCCGATATCTTTGTGAAAAGAGAAGACCAAGATCTGGCTGCAGCAGTAGTAGCTCTGAGAACCAATTCCATGATCGTGTGATCGGCATCAGCTCCGTTATTGCAAAAAAAAAATCGATTTTTCCAACGTCCTCACAGTTCAGTTCCATTGCAAATGAGACATTTGATCAAAGTTAAGCATCAGGTAGCGGACGGCGTAGATCAAACTCTGTGCAGTCTGATCTTGGTCTACGCCGTAAGCAAATGATATTTAGGTCATCACTGGTAGTTAAAAAGTTAAAACGAAGAAAGAAAAAGACTTTTTTCTGCCTTGCTCTCCTTCAAAGATTTATAACATTTGCACTCACATATTGTAACCGCAACAAAGTTCATGATTTGTGGACATTTGCACTCACATATTGTAACCGCAACAAAGTTCATGATTTGTGGTTTTCTTGGTTTGAAGATATTTAGAGTAAGTTAAAGTGCTGTCGGTGAGCATGAGTTATATGATCTCATGCACTTTATTTAACACACAATCCCTGAGAAAAAGGCCCTTCGAAAACATTGTGTGAAAAGAAGAAAACGCTGGTAACTGGAAGCATTTTCTCCTTTTCCCACAATGTTTTCTGTTCTTCTACAGATAAGTCTCAACATATGAGCCATATCTAATATGTCGTCTGTAAATGCTTTCAATTTGGACAAGTGTAAAATTTTGTCGTTTGGTAAAGAGTTGATCATTTAATGATAGATTCACTCTTTGGCAACTATGTACCGGTACTCGTATTAAACCTTTTATGAACCCGGTTTTAGGTGCTTATACTGACAGTGTAGATCAAGATCAGACTGGACGTTCTGTGCAGCCTGATCTTGAATCTACACTCTCCACGTAACTGCCATAATTCTATTAAAAGCAGTTTGAAATAATAATATCTGCATTATTTAGTACAAACTAAAAATGTACGTATCATGTATTCATCATTGGAAGGGTTAAGATTAATATCAGATATAAAACGATATGTACTTTAGAAATACCAGTATTATTTCAGCTGTCTTTGTGGTTCCGAAACGGGTTTCTTTTTGTCGTTGTTTGTGAGAGAGCTTAAAAAAAAGGAAAACGGCTGTTCAGACCATCGAGAAATAGATTTTGCATGTTAGATGTTTTGCACTACTTTCAACTGAATTTCATCTATGTCTCCGAGCCCCGTAGCTCAGTCGGTAGCGTACAAGACTGGAGAACAGGAGGTCGCTGGTTCGATCCCCCGGCTCGGACAATTTCTTTTCAGGGATTTATGATAGTCATTGCGGCAGGATTCATTCTAAGAAATATTAAGAATATTGTTTCTCATCGTAAAATTTATCATATGAAATTGAACCACAGTTTTACTTAGACTTGAGCCGAGACCCGGTAGCTCAGTCGGTAGCGCGTAGGACTTGAGAACAGGAGGTCCGACTGGTTCGATCCCCGGCTCGGCCATTTTCTTTCCGGGGACTGATGATGGTCATTGCGACAGGATTCATTCCTCTCTCCTTTCGACGATAGTTATGTGGGAAAGCAGCCAGTAGCTTGGAAAGAATATTGTGCGGAGTACTGGTAACAGAAACTTCAGGAAAGCATGGATTGGTGCACTGGCCGCCGCTATATAACTGAAATAATGTTGAAAACACCATACAATCAATCAATCAATCAATCAATCAATCATCTAAGTCACTTTTGCCGAATCACACATCCATGGGTTCCTGGAATATGCATTATATTTTTCGGCGTAACTGAATGTGCTGCCTTTTTACCTACTATTTGGTACTGATAAAAAGTGAATAAATAGAAAGTTTTGATTGGTAAAAAATGTAGACTTGTTTATTTTAAGCTCTTCCCCCCCCCCCCCCCCGATTTGCGGGCAAATTTACGCTGTGTATCCTATTTAACGGTATTTCTTGTTTTGTTACTAGGAAGAATAATTGTTTAAGGCTACCGGCTGCTTTTACACATTAATCCTCTACCACACAACGCCTGGTTTTAAGGACCCTGAGAAATAAGGCTTTTGAACATCGTGGGAAAAGGAGAAAATGCTGGTAACCAGCATTTTCTCCTTTTCCATCAGTGTTTTCTACTTTTTCAAACACACAAAAAAATTATCACTAGATCCACACTGTCTTTGTCGTTTGCAAAATGCTTTCAAATTTGACTAGTCGTAAAATTTTGTCGTGTGGTAAAGGGTTTACAAAATGGTAATTATGTTCAGCGATGAGAAAGAAATAAATGAGCCTTGCTCTGTGAAAAGAGTGCTTAATGCATCTGCGGAAGGTACCGACCCAGGTCAGCCTGCGCAGTCCGCGCAGGCTGACCAGGGCCGAATCTTTTCGCTTTCGGTCAATTTTCTGTATGCCCGAGGACCAGTCCACGTTATGATTAAGTCGGTTGTTAAAAAAAGTGGCTATTATAGGTCCATAATTATGAGATGGCTTGATTGGTATCATGGATCACGGAGATGCATTAAGCCCCCTTTTGCCAGAAAGTGGTTAATGACTATCATTAACCCTTCACACAGAGTTCCCACAGATTGAATTGGATTTGGTACCGTCAACAGGCTGTTATATCATTTTAATTAAACCTTTGTAAGTTATGTAACGTCTATAAAGTAAAACAAATCACAATGAAGTTTATGTGTTTGCTTATCAAGATGTCAGAAAGCATGTGTCTCTTCAAAATAGTTTTTCTTGCATAATCTGAGACATTTGCAGCGTTTTTATCTGATTGCAAAATTAAACTGCTCTGAAAAAAATAAATGCTCTGCAGGGTTTTTATAGTTTGGTATAATTTTTTGGTGTCGGGTTGTCGAGTTGATAGTTTCAATTTATTAGATCGATAAATGCAAAAAGCTGTGACTTGTAACAGCAAGTGGTGCCAGAAATGAAGAACACAAAATAGAAATTGCAATAAATCATTCATTGAAGAACACAAAATAGAAATTGCAATAAATCATTCATTGAAGAACACAAAATAGAAATTGCAATAAATCATTCATTATTATCGAACACCTAGAAGTTATTTTTTCTTGGACCAAGCTGTCTTGGACATAGGTATGGCTTCCAAGATTGCCTAGATACTAATGTATTAAAATGACAAATTTTAATCAAAATCCAAAATTTGTAAATTAAATTCAACTACTTGTATCATGGTTTTGTTTTTAAAAAGTCTTATTCTTAAAGGCATTGTTTGAATAAAAAATTGAGGTGTTCACCTATTTCAATGACAATTTTTTTTACATTAAAAATTTTAGTACTATTTTCTCCTTTAATTCAGAACATCTACAAATAACTTGTCATGTTGCATTTCAAAAACTTGTGAATATTTTTGTATTATGTTTATACATATAAGCCATGATCTGGCAAGAGGGAGTCTAATGATGCATTATTACCAAGCTAGTCATTACATAATTATGGATCCCTAAAATCCATCTTGTTTATCAAACAACTGTATTATGAGGTTGAACTGTCCTTTGACATGCAGAAAATTTAAAGATAGCAAAAACTTTCGATTCACGGCAGCCTGTTCGGACTAGCTGACGTTGATCGATACTTTTTGCAGATGCATTAAAACCCCTTTTCACAGAGTATAGCTCATAATACATGTACTATCACTGTCTTACCTTCATCTGTATTGTTTGTATATTTACTGTAATCTGTGGATGAAATGACATGTGCTGGTTGAATTCGGTCCCTCGTTCTCTCAGAATCTGTGAAATGTTCCTGATGATGATGATGGTATTCATGATGCTGCTGTTGTTGATGATGAACTTGATGATGATAAAGGGAATGATGTTTGGCTTTCAGCTGCTCTTGTTCCCTTTGTAGTTGTTGCTCTATCAACTGTCGTCTTCTTTGTTCTTCCAGGAATGTTTCTTTTATTTGTTTCCATATTTTATACCGTTTGTTCGTCAGAAGAAACGCCTTCGGCATGTTTCAAGGATTTTTGTGTATCTTTTCCTTTAATGAAATATTCAAACTATTTTGCCAAATTATCCTTCAAAGACCGTTTGCCACAAAACAATTCATGCAAGAATACTGCGAAATTTGCCTGTCATCCAGTGTGTAACATATTGTTCCTGTGTATCCTCATGCTAAAAGATGGCTTCTTCAAAGTGTACAGAACTCTTTAACTGTTCATCTTATGATAACGTGTTGACTCCATCAAAGTTAACTCACCAGTGACACTTAACACAAGTTGCCACTGGTTACAGGTCCTGATGATCTGGAGTCAGGTTCACCAACGTATAATAATTGCTAACAAGTGTCCAACACTAGCGCAGTCTGCTCGACGGCGTTCTGCAATTTGACTGGTTGTTTGTTTTTCTTTAGCACGTGCATGACTCGCGAGGGGGAGGGAGTAAGTGAGCTTCTCAAATTTCGCTTTATAGGTAGCTCGCTTTGTTGTTTTTATCCCCGGGAATGATATTTCGCAGTCTGTTCCTGTGGCTCCGACTGAGCAAAAAATTTTGCTCGAAATATTTTTTTCAAGGAGCGAGAGTAATTACAGCCGACAGATGTGTTTTTTGCTCGTGTTACGCATACGAACGTTATACTTTTGATTCTGCTGGGTTAGAATATACACAAACATGTGGCAAGCCCGGTCTTTCATAATAATTATACTTGTTCGATATGGTAGGTGACATTAAAAAACAGCGTTTCCAAATGTGAAACAATTAAGTTAGTTTCCTTCAAAAGGAATACATTGACAATATCATTGTTCTTGTCCTCAATAGAAGTCTAATAGATGCGTGTTCTCATTCTACATTCCAAGGCCAAATGAACGTCTCAGCCAACCAGACCTCTGATCACAGAATTAGGAATTAAAACTTAATTAGCCCTTAGGCTGCTTAGCGCAACTCAATGACCTTTTGCAGACAACGTAGATCACGATCAGAATGAACAGAACGTGCAGTCTGATCTCGATCTACATTGTCCGATGAGGAAATTCTTTTTCCTCAAAAAATACCTTTGCAATAGATCTAACAAAATTTTGAGTTTTTTAATATCGGCTTGAAATTTTCATTTCACTTATTTAGGCAGGGTGAGTATTCAGAATGGTTGGTGAAAATGAACTCTAGTGCAATGTACTTACACGACTGTTAAAGTAAGGACTTTTACGGAACAATGCAAGTTTTAACTATCTTTGAATTTCCAGACGAGCCAGCAACTTTGTGTTACCTAACTACAACTTACATAAGTGCTCCCCCTTCCCCCGCGCCCCCCCCCCCCCCCCCCACGTTCAACTATCATGACTCTATTAACCCTTTCCCAAACGACAAATTTTGGACTGGTCCAAATTGAAAGAGTTTGCAGACGACAATTTTAAATTTGATGAAAATGGCAGAAAGTTATCAAAAAGGGTAGAAAACACTGTGGGGAAAGGAGAAATTGCTCGTTACGAGCAATTTCTCCTTTTCCCACAGTATTTTCAAAAGACTTGTACTGCAGACACGTGAAAACCAGGGCTTGTTTGGGAAAGGGTTAACTCATTAACTCCTGAAACAAAGATGCAGCGGAAGACTTTTGAAAACATGTTTGAGGACTTGATGGATCTGCAAAAGGTATCGACCCAGGTCAGCCTGCGCAGTCCGCGCAGGCTGACCTGGGCCGAAACCTTTTGCTATAGGTCAAATTTCTTCATGTCCAAGGACCAGTTTACCGCATGATTCAGTCGGTTGTTAGACGGAATGGACATTATGGATCCATAATCATAATGATAACTTGCTTGGAATCATGCAGCATGGACATGCATCAAGGCCCCTTTTGCCAGAGCCTGGCTCATTCCTTTCAGCGCTAAATATATGAAACCCGACAAATTTCTACCGCTGGAAAATCAGTCCATTGAAATTCAATGAGATTTTGATATTGTAATTTTGACAAAGAAGCGGACGGTATAGATCCAAAATCGGACTGCATGTCTGAACATGATCTATGCCGTTCGCAAATGGCTATTGTTGTCCCCTGTAGTGCTGAAAGGCTAAATACAAGAATACATGATAATTTTTTAATAAGAAACTATTTCCGCTTTGGCTGCAATGTTTTATGAAAGGGCCTGCTACAAGACAAAATAAAGAGAAGGAGTTTACAGAAGGTTATGTGCGGGTAATGGCAATATGGAGATAAGGGTAACATATTGCAAAAGCAACTGTTTATTATTGTCTTGTAAAAGGTAAATTTGTTCCTGGATAATTAGATTACCACTCGTTGCATAAGAGGACATTAACGCAGCCTGGCCGATAACATCGGCAAAGCCACTGATCAGTTTATCAGTTTACTTTTATCTTGAAGTCAGCCCGAAAGTGGTGTAGGGACACAGCGCGAGAAAGCCCCTCACCCTAGAGTTTCTGGGACCGTATCTCGTGGACAGAATGGTCGACTGTTAGAAATACTGAAATCATAGCGCGTGAACTAGTTAGGTGTCAAGGGAAGCACGCGTCGAGAGCGATATAAGTTGCAATATCAGACGCAGAACTTGTTTCAAAACGTGAAACACTGAAACACTGACCAGGTTTAACATCACAGACTATTTTGAGTTCAGACTGTCAGTCTGTTTCAACCAAACATTTATGGCTATAAAATTATAAATTAAAGGGTCCGTTGGTTTGATATCGTCATTGAAACACGTAGTACAACTCAATATTCACTCTAAACCTGCTAGATAAGTGAAAAGAATTTGCCGATAGTAAAATCCAAGATTTTGTTTTTTCAAATTTATTTTCGGGGGGAAGAGATACTTTCTTGTCGGACAGTGCAGATCAAGATCAGACTGCACGTTCTGTCCGCAAAAGGTCCTTGAGTCGCGCTTAGCAGCCAAACAGATAATCACTCTTAAATATACCAAACCATGCTTATCACCCCATTCATCACGAGATTCGCACCCGGATCATCTGGAATGAGAGGCCGGTGTGCTACTTGTACACTACTGTCTCCCATGAAAGACGTCAATAAGATATTTCATTCCATATGATTGAAGCGATGTTGAAAGCGGCGTATGTCTAAAACACCATGAAAACAAATGAGCCGTGCTGTGGAAAAAAGGAGGTTTAATGCATTTCTGTGATGCATGGTACCACGCAAGTCTTCAAATAATTATGCAACCATAAAATCCATTTTGTCGAACAACCGACAAAATCATGAGGTAGACTAGTCCTTTGACATGCAGAAAATTGACCAATAGCAAAAAGTTTCGACACAGGCCATCCTCCGGACCTGGTCGATACTTGTTGCAGACGCATTTTGTCCCGTTTTCACAGAGTATGATTCAAATACGTTTCTCAAATCGATGATGGTCCGCGCCTTCCATCTAATATAAAGAAAAAGGAATGCTGACACATGCAACAGAACGGGGACAGAAAAATGACCTTGTCAGATGTTTTAAGATTCATCTTTCGTATGATACATTGTCTCAAAGTCTTGTAAGTACGGAAACACCATTTCAAAGACAAAGTACTTCAACATTCATTTGTAACGGAATTTAATTAGTGGTGAGCATAAATTAACTACTAGAACAAATTCAGACCTCAAGATAAGATAGCATTTTAAATCCATTATTTCTCTTCCAAACCCTATGTTGTGGGTACTCATTAGAATCGTCCCGACGAGACGATTCTAATGAGTACCCATAACTTAGGGTTTAGTGGAGAGTGATTGATATTTCCAATTTTGAAATCAAAATCACTCCCTCTATCTGGAGCGCTGTAGAATTGTTTGTGTCTCAAGTCTGGTCGCTTCGTTTCTCAAGAGATATGCACGTATTGAATAATCCCCTGAGGCAGTTGGTGAAATAATGCTTCGACATAAAAGAATATCAATTGTTGTCTAAATTAATGTAACTACTGTATAATTAAAGACCAGAGGAATGGCTTGCACAAGAAGAAATCCCTAAAAAATTCAGCTAAAAAGAGATTAATATACTATAAGGAAATCGCAGGAAACATAATTTTCTTGTGGGGAGTTTTCTCGCCCCAAAATACTAGAAACACAAAGTACCGATTATGACGCAACAGTATGCAAAGTTGTTGGACCATACATTCACAAATCGGAAGAAGATAAAGGCAGCAGAAACTGTGTACAGTGTGGTGATCTGTCTTGCGAACAAATATGAAAATACTAAAAAATCCCCTTATGCGTGAAGGGTTAAACATTACATCACCGTTATGCGGCATGTTACATCTATAACGCTACCGTAAAATGCAGGAGGCGTGTAATTATCGTTTCTTACTTTCATTGCCTGGGAAAATAGTATTGGAACCACGCGCCTGGCACAAGACCAAGTGACGTCATGGGTCACGTGGTTGTAGTAGAAGGTTGGAAAGCTTTTATCTGAAATCTGACGCGCGACAGGGTTTAGCGAGCATGTGTGTCTGTAAGTTATGAATGAAAGTGTTGCGGTTTTTCAGTTTTTCTTTCCTAGCTTCGACTGAACTGTATGTTTACACAGAAATATTGCTTTTTTGCGAGAATCCTTCTCTTTAAAGTGTCGTGTTTCAGTTTGTGTGTTTGCACTTTTGAGGGCCTTCGAAGACATGTAATATTCGCAGAATGAACACAGCATTAGAATTTACATTTTGTTTTTGTTTTTTGTTTTCTTTCTTTTAGCGTGCCTGCAGTTACGTAAAACGAATTTCCACGTTTTTTTTTTTTTACATCCGAAGTATTTTCAGCAGAAAGAAGAGCATGTATTCACCCCATCAGCGTTATATAGGTGAACATAAGGTCTGTTGCAGACGGCACGGGTCAAGATCAGACTGTACAGAATGTGCAGTCTGATCTTGGATCTATTTCGTTCGTTCGTCCTACTAGATGAAAATGTAACTTTGTTTAAGTGGATTGTTTTATGAGCCATCGAGAGAGATCGAATTTATATTTAGCGTTACAAATCAATTCCAAGTTTTGTCGACCAGGAGGTATAAAGATTTTTGAAAACATTGTGGGAAAAAAAGAAAATGCTGGTAACTAGAACTCTTTCACAGACAAATCCTCCCAATTAGGGTCAAATTTAACTTCTCAGCTGCAAGAAATACAAGTGAATCTAAACGTTTTCCCTCTGGTAGAGGATTAATCCATTACCACACAATTCCGACTTTTAACGACCCTGAGAAAGAAACCTTTTGAAAACATTGTGGGAAAAGGTGAAAATGCTGGTAACCAGCATTTTCTCCTTTTTCCACATTGTTTCTTTTTAACCTTTCAGAGACAAACCAATCATTTGATCCATAATATTGTTTATTTTGTTTTCTAAAAAATGTTTACAATTTGGGCAAGTCTACACGTTTGTCATGTGGTGAAGGGTTAAAGAGCTGAAATGGATTTGTAAGGGATATGCTTTTCCGTATGTTCCTTTTCAAGATGAGAGGAAGGGATTTCTTTGTTTGGTTTTTGAGCTGTACCACATGTTTTGTCAAACCCAGACTTAAAGTGGTTATGACCCAGTTATGAATAAAGGCTTTACTTATGTGTGCTGGAAACGATTATAAAATTCAAGAACTTCCTTCCGGGAGAAATCATTTTTTTTTTTTAAACTTTTTTTTTAGTTTTCTTCGTTTCTGTATGTTGTTTTTGTACTCTATTTTACATGTGGAGAAAGGGAAATGCCAATATAATGATACACACAAGGGTACTGAAGCATAGCTTAAAGTACCATATATATATATATATATATATAGTAAAAAAAGTTTTGCAACAAACTTTTCTTTATTCTAAAATTTCAAGAGTTCGAATAGAATTTATTCCTTTGTTATGTGATGATTAGCCAAGCGCCTAGGTTTCCAATTCACCATGTTTTACACGGGCAACACTGTTATACCGGCATCACGTGCGACGTTAGGCTCTTGCGTAGGTAAACCTTCTATACATGTTTTGGTAACATTGTTCAATTCGTTTGATATTGCATACATCGTGTATTAGTAAAGTTTTTAGAAAACCGCCAAAACATTTGCTATAGAGAGCTATGGGGCGACGCCCGGCAATGTCAGTGGAACAACGTAATCAGGCAATAGGGATGTTTCGTGGTGGAATGGGTGTTAGAGCCATTGCATTGCATTTCGGGGTTTCAGCAAGCACAATTTCTCGCCTTCGAGATCGCTTTGAACATACTGGATCCGTCAAAGACCGCCCACGTAGTGGCAGACCCAGGAAAACAACAGACGTTGAAGACCGCTACATCAGGGTAACGTCTCGTCGAAACAGATTCATGTCGGCACCGAAACTGGCGGGTCATCTCTACGCAACATCACACGTACGCGTGACGCCTCAAACCATCCGAAATCGACTCCATGCGGTTGGTATACACGGCCGAAGACCGTACGTCGGTATAACGTTAACTCGACGACACGAGCATGTAAGATTGAATTGGGCTAGAGCCCATCGCAGATGGTCACGGCATCAGTGGAACAACGTTCTGTTCACCGATGAATCAAGGTTTTGTGTCGATTTTGCCGATAGACGAGTTCGAATTTGGCGAAGAAAGGGTGAACGGTTCGATGCCAGTAACGTGCTGCAGAGAGACCGCTATGGAGGCGGTAGCTTGATGATATGGGGCGGGATATGCAAAGATGGACGAACTGATATTGTGGTTATTCAGGGTACCTTAACATCCGTGCGTTATTGTGATGTGGTAATCAATCCTGTTGTTGTCCCGTTTTTGCGTCGACGTAACGATATGATCCTGCAGCAGGATAACGCTCGTCCACATTCCGCCCGGCATACACAGGACACACTGCGACAAAACGATATTCAGACCCTTGATTGGCCTGCGAAATCACCAGATCTCTCACCGATTGAGCATTTGTGGGATGAGCTCGGAAGGCGTGTACGCAATCGAAATGACGTCAACAATATCAATGACTTAACAAGAGCTCTCCATGAGGAGTGGCAGAATATTCCAGGACACACAATTAACAAACTGATTGCCAGTATGAGGAGAAGGTGTATGGCAGTGATTGCTGCAAACGGCAAGCATACCAGTTACTAACATTTTTGCACATTAGCGTTGACGTGATTATGCCATAGCTTGAATGGAATAACTGAAAATCATTGTTGAAACCCTAAATTCTGTTGTGAACTTTTTTGAATAGCTGATTTATTTGGATGTAAAATATATAGCTGAAAACTCTCAGTGTTGCTAAACATTTTTTACATGGTATATATATAGGCAGTTTGGACTATGATTTAGTACCCAGTGGTAATACCATTTAGACGCATTAATTCATAGAGCAATTTGTAATAGGTGACTGTGTAAATACTCTTGTAAATAAGCCAGTGTCACGAATCAAAATCTAGATTTGACACGTAGGTACATGGAGGAACACTTCTTTAGCAAAAAGATTTTTTAAAATGTCTTTCATTTTCTTTACCCAACACTTTTTCTCTTGTAGGATTATATCTGTTGTCCTTGATGCGTAAAGAAGTCGTGCCCTGTTATGGTCCAGCCCATCCAAGTATACTGGGATGTTTTATACTGTATTAGAAAGGAATCGACTCGCTGCTCCAACTGTTTTGGCTAGGCTTTCAGAACGGCAACCCAAATGTCCACCAGTTGATGATATTGATAGTGATGATGATGAATTTTTAGGGATATAAGTCCCTCCGTGCTTTAGACATACTTGGTATGGACTGTCAATTATAGCGGGAGAAAGAATCTCGACAGAAAGATACAAAGAAGTCCAGGTGCATAAGCTTACAGTTAGCTAACTCTTGTTCAAGTTGACCCTTTGAGAGAGTATAGGAGAGAATGCAAACGCAAAATATTGCAATTGTATGATATAGTGATTAAATAATCGAGACCGCAAAAATATTTCTTCGCAGTTAAAGTTTTCGCAGCTCTCGAACCACTCAAACACATTCCATTACTTTTGTGGTTCATTTTTTCTACCACAAAAAAAAATTTTTTTTTCTTTTTTTTTCTTTTTTTCACCTTTTTTCCATGCCTTCTTTTTTCCATTTTTTCGCACTTTTTTATTCTACTCCAACCCCGCACTCCGCATTCGCACCTTCCCTGCACTTGCACACACACACAAACGGCCCGAGTTACTGAGTTACTGAGTTACTGAAGATCTCGGTTTTCCGGTTTTCCCGGTTTTTCCGGTTGTCTCTGTTGTCATATTAGCTGAAGCGATTTACGGCGATCTACGGCGATTTACGGCGATCTATGGGGTGAGCGAGTGAATTGGGGTGAGCGAGTGAAACGAGGCGAATTAGAGCGGATGACAGCGAATCATTAACAATGGGGAAACAAAACAAAAAAAACAAAAAAACAAAAAAGAAAAAAAACAAAAAAAAAGGAAACTATATTACCCCTTATTTAATCACTATATCATACAATTGCAATATTTTGCGTTTGCATTCTCTCCTATACTCTCTACGTTCGTTGAGCGCACCTGCATTTGCAAATTACAACTGCCCCAAAACAAAAAAAAATTTTGAAATTAATTAATTTTTTCTATGTATTATTAAAATGGAAAAGAACAACGGTAATTTTTTAGAGAACAGCAACAATGAAGAAAAACCTAAATCAATGCATTTAAAAGATATAGGTCTTAGGTCTTTTACTAATTTTACATATTACCTTGCTGTTGAAAATACATTCGGCAGTAATTTAATTAGTGATATTAGAAATGTTTCATATATCGAAAATTCAAACGGTTTAATGACACTTAAACCAATGCTTAATATACCTTTCATTTTTGATGATATATACATATTTTCTTACGTCTATCGTGATGATGTTCAAAAAAGTAAACGAGGAGGTATCAGACTTAAAGGAGATTTTAAAAATGGAAATGAAGAAAAAGTTACTGGAATTGCAAAAAAATATTTAGATACAGCTAAAAAAGCTGTGGAAAGTGCTTTTGCTAGTAATTGTAACGATGCAAGAATTTTTACAACAGCACAATACTATAAAAACAGTAAAAGTGATTTATTAAAAATTATGGGGATGATTGACAAAGACAAAGAAATTTTAAAAAAATCTCAAAGTTGGATCAAGAAAGAAGGAGAAAACCCCGTCGGAGTTGTAGGAATGAAGTTTGCTATTTCTAATATTCCTTTTGATACTGTTAATAGTGGATTTGATATATTAAATGAAATTTTAAAAGTTTCTGGGTTTGTAATTGGAAAATGTGATATTACATATGATCAAGCAGGCACACTCGATGTTCATGCTTTGTATGAGGCATTGTTGAACAATGGTAATACGAGAGAAGAATATGACAGAACAAAAAGTTGGAAAGAACAATGTCATAATACAGAAGAAGAAGAGAAAAACGCATTTAAAATTGGTTATGAAAAAAATTGTGAAAAAGATATTTTAATAAATTTAAAAAATGAACAAAAAAGATCTGGACGTAACATTTTAAAATATATCACATTTTACAAAAATCAAACTATACGTTGTAAGTACTACAACAAGATAGTTTCAAACTTCGAAGCAGGTAATACTCAAAAGAAAATGGGGGTGCACCTGGCAGAATATGCTTACAATCATAACAGTCCATATTTAAAAAAAGTTTTTAATCATCCTGATGTAATAGAGCATGGATTAACACGTTTTGAACTTTCTTTTTGTCCTTCGTTGAAAGAAAAAGTCAATCCAAAAAGTTTAATTCTTAGAGAGATACATAAAGTTTTTAATTTAAAAATTTTTCATAGTCAACCAAAAATTATTCAATTTGAAAAGTTAAGAGATACAATTACTAAAAGCTGTTTAATTTGTGATAGAACAAAAAAAGAAATATGTATGGTATGGTATGGTTCAAGTCTCACACGTAGGATTGCTTGTGTAAATTATGATGTAAACAAAAGAAAAAAAGAAACTGAAGAACAACATTTAAAACGTTACAACAAAGCGAAGAAAGAAGCTATGAGTGATTTTGGTTTTAACAACATAGTAATTAATGTTGTTGAATTTGAACATGATAAAGATGATGACAAACTTGTACACTTTTTTAAACCTAAAAGTTATTCGAGAAGAGGTCCAACATTTTTAACTCCTACAAATCAACCCACAAAAAATTATGGTTTACATGAAGATCTACCTGATATATTGAATGTTTGCCCCCATTCAGATGATATTCAATTTGAATTTAGAAAAGTAAAAAACAGTCATGCGAGAGGGGAACGCCCCATTTTAAACAAACCGAGAAAATTAGGAGATTATACATTTAACATTTCATTGAAATCTGCAAGGAAAAGAAAAGAACTATCTGAAATCATAGAAAATGGGTATCTAATGTATGATTGGCACAAGAAAGAAAAAGAAGTTAGGGAGCGTCTAGAAAAAGAAAATGAAGAAAGAAAACTTCTACTTTTGAAAGAAAAGGAAAGTCTTAAAATTTTGATGGAGAAACAAGAAAGAGCGGATGAAAGAAAAAAGACAATAGTTGATGATTTTAAAAAATTCACGGATCAGAAAGAAATATTTAAAAAAATCGAAGAGCATAAATATATTAAAATATACGCTTTTAAAATATGTGAATACAATGCAAAGAACAAAGAAAGAAATATTAGAATACTTTTTACATATGGTAAGACAGAGATAAAAGGTGTATGTTTTCCTTGTAAAAATTTAAAAGGTTGGTTGATGGAGAAAGTTAATCAAGAAACATTTTTTAAAGAAATTGTAACAAAAAACAAAAAAGAAAATTTTTTCTGTATGCCTTTACATAGTTTAAGGTTCTATATTACAAAAAATGATACTTTTACTTTTGGAACAAAAGAACAAATGAAAGCTTTTAAAACAAAATTAAAAAAAACAATTGAAAGTATTGAAAAGGCTATTGAAAGATTCAGAGAAATAGAAAAAGAATTTTGTGAAGCTCCTCAACTATTACTTAATTTACCTAAACCTAAAAGAACAGAAGCAAAACCAATAGATTTAATGGAAGTTGAACCAGGTGAATATATCATAGATGCTTTCAGTGAATATTCACAAGGTAAAAACTTAAAAAGAATACTATACATTAAAAAATCAGAAGATGAAAGATATCCTGTTACTGGTTACTATTTACAGGAAAAGCTCGATGAAAAAATTAAAGACTTATCAAAGGTAAAATATCCTTTAAAAATGTTAGTATGTGGTGGTTCCTCACGACATCCAAAGAAAGGTAAACAAGACAGACAGGTAGAGATATATCATGAAACAAATCTAAAAAGTTAATCTTCATATGTTATTCAAAACATATCAAGATTTTTAAATATTTAAATTGTCTAAAATACTGGGTTCATCTTCTTTCCATCAGACTGAAGATTAAAAATTTTATCTGACAACACAACAGCGTATGCTTTCGTGTGTGCTGGAACGTTTTCTCCAAACTTAGCTCTAACTTGTATATCAACAACTGAAGCACGCAGTCTACTCTTTTGCTTTGTCAAATCAAACACAAACAAAGGATATAGAGTTTTAAAGTCTATTGAATTAATAGAGAAGTTTGAATTTTCCATTGGTAGATGTTTTGTCATATATCTAAAATTGGAAGTTTCGAAGTATGCCCTGGCATACTCATTTACATTGAAGTTAATATTGTAGTCTATTTCTGGATACCTTTCTGTATTCAAATACACATGAACGTTTGTTAAATGTAGATTGTTAAAAATAGCGGCGTTGTTTGTTTGTATATCCTTGTTACCTGTTTGAAAACCAAGAACTAAAAATCTTGGTCTTTCTGATGCTGACTTTACAGCCAATCTCCATGTAAACTCCCTTGCTTCTGGTACAATGATACTTTCACACTGCCTACTTTTAAAACCTATCTTTGTTGTAATCTTGCTATCTATCTGTTTGTAAAGAGCAAATCTTGCTTCGTCAGCAGGTAAGACATGAGGAACAAACCATGAAAGCTTTACTATTTCAACCATTCCTGTTCCATAAGCTTTGTCTACTCCTCCTACTTGTCTATCACCTCCTGCAATATGGATGGCTTCACCATCTCCCTTTCGTATTAAACTGATCTCTTGCTTGACACCATACAGGATTTTGTTGTAATCTTCGAAAAACCCGAAAATATGAGATACAGGAATTAAAAATGAAAAATTCCCTGGAGTGTTTCCTCCCAATATTAATTTTCTTCGTGTTTCAAAACCAACATTAAGGATACCCGCACTTCCATCTTCATAATCTTTAAACCAACATTGATTTAATCCTCTCGACTTGTTAAAGTCATCAGGATATTTCAACATCCCAAGTATCGTAGTAGTCTGTCCTGGATATAGAATATTTTCAACCTCTTGTCCTGACAATGAAAATTTTATCTGACTAAAAAGGTTCATGATACCATTGTTTGCCAAAGCAACATTATCAGTATTTTGAAACAAAACACTTCCTGCTGCAACTTCTGTCGTTGATATCAATCTTCCTACTACATACAAGTAACTTTTAGAAGTATGAGTAAAAACATCTTGACTTTCAATTGTAAGTCTAATTTCACCTGGAGTGTTTAGTTGTGTTGCTCCCTTGTCTGGTGGATATTCATGATATTGATAACTTTCGATATCTTCATCTACAAGAACCTCTGTATTCCAATGTAATATAGTACTATTAGCCATATTTCTTGTTTTTTATTACTTTTAAAATACTTTAAATGACTTTAATTCCTAATCCTTCATTTAATCCCTTTCTTCTTGGTATCACTCCAAAACTGGGTGAATCAAGTGCAACCGATGCGGTTGCTGGAGCATTAGAAACTTTTAAATTTTTTGGTTGTTTTCTGTTTAACAAACTTTTAATTTTGTCTCTGGCAAGTTGTTCAGCCTTCTTACTTCCTGTTTCTAGTAACTTTTTTCCCGTATCCTTAGCAATTTTTTGAGCTGTTGTTTTTAAAACTTTTTGTGCTGCCTTGCTTGCTCCACTACGAAAGATACGTGAAAAAAAGTCAGCTAC
The DNA here is from genome assembly GCA_945859785.2 of Tridacna gigas. Classification (NCBI taxonomy): domain Eukaryota; kingdom Metazoa; phylum Mollusca; class Bivalvia; order Cardiida; family Cardiidae; genus Tridacna; species Tridacna gigas. The sequence goes on along the minus strand of OX244034.2, from coordinate 60,670,127 downwards.
TGGAGTAAAAATTCCTGCTCCACCATAGACATATTCCATTTCATAACCTGGTTGTTCGTCTGTGATTATCATTTTTTAATATATATTTTAACTTTAAACAGTATTTAAAAGTTCATCTCGTTCCTTTCTTGTCATTAATTTTTTTCTAATCAAAGCATTACACAACTCAACCATCTCATTTTTAAGCCCCGTGTTACCTGCTTTGATACTACCACAAACAAGACTTAAACGATCGGCAAGAGCTAATGGGTCAGATGGTATAATTACGGTTTCATGTTTACCACCTTTTTGTATACCGGACCCCTTTAATTCTTTCGCTATATTTGCTAAAAGCTTTACCCATCTTTTGCTTTTTCTGTTTAAAGCTGGATTAATTTTTTTTTGGTAAGTATATGGAGAATCTACAACAAGGATTCTACTATCCTCCATCATATTTTTAAAGTCTTTGTAAGCTTCTGAAAATCTATTAACTGTTGGGTCAGGAGAAAATATTAAATCCATTAACTCAGGAGTTCTTTTGTATCTGGCTCCAAAGTATTCAATACTATCACCTTCAACATTCAAAGGATAATTACCTAATAGTATTTTTGGTTGTTCTCCTGTTAGATCTAAGTCAATTAATGGATCTTTTTTTGCCATGTTTACATACTTGTTTAATTCAGGATCATTAAAAAAAATATTTTTTTCTTCTTTTGTTGTTGTTGATGGTTGTGTAGGTGGTTGAGCCGGTGTAATTTTAGCTATTCCTTCTGTTACTGGTTTAAAATATTTTTGAAGTGCTTCAATGTTTCCTCTTTCAGCTTGTATTTCAGCACTATCCCTAGCACGAATATTTTTTTTTAAAGCTAAAAATTTTTGTACTATCTCATCTCTTTTGTTAATATCATCAATGTTAACGAACGACATTTTTTAAAAGCCTATTGATACTTAAAATGTATTAAGTAATTACTTAATATATTTTATTAAATCATCTCAAACATTGCCTTTTGATCTTCCATATTACTACATACACAAGAACAACTGAAAGAAAATTTAGGAACTTTGAAATTTAGAAGGGTTGAGGTGCTGGCTGGTTCCTTTCTACCAATCGGCGAAATTCTTCCCTGGCTTCTCTCTTTCCCCTTTCTATCAGATCGTTTTTTTCTTGTTCCTTCTTCTTTTTGTTGGTCTTTGTTCTTACCTCATTTTTTAGTTCCTTGTACTTCTCCAATTCCTCCATAATCAACGAGAACTCTTCATGTGATACCTTGTTATCATTTATAGCATGTGATATATGAGAATTAACAGTATTCAATTTTGAAGTTGCAAGATGTTTAATTTCTCCGTGTTTCTCTGCTTTTGTTCTGGTTCTTCTTGTAAAAAATTTAAGTGATACCGCAGCTAATCCAGAGACTAGGGCACAAGCTTCAAGTGCTATTGTAACCGGTATCGCAACTATAGTTGAAAGTAGAGCAACACCTCCCGCTCCCATTCCTAAGGTAGCAATACCCAATCCAGCCTCTAATCCATCACCTACATTGGAATATTTTAAAAACTTCTTTTCGAGTCTTCCTCTATCTCTAATCTCGTCTTCAAGGAACTTTTGAACATCTGAAATTTTTGTTAGTCTAAAACTTTGAGCTCCGTCATTCATTTCAATGATCGCAACCGGAGCAGTTGGATCAGGGCCGACAATGTTAGGATAAATCCCACTTTGTCTACTATCATCTTTAAGCTCTGTCATTTTATTAAAGGATTTTAAGGTTTAATGTATTTTACAAAACAAAACGGTGTACATTCAGGGATCACCACAGGATTTTTAGAAAAGTTGTACAAAACAGTTTTAATGTTGTCAGTCTTGTTTTCAGAATGAAAAGGAGTTTTAATTTCTAAACTTTGTTTAATAGCATCAGTGGCGAATGTCAAAATCATTCCATCTGAAAACATATATCCAAAGTTTAATCCGATTGTCTTCTTCTCAAGTGGTTCAAGTTTTAAAGTTTGTTGTGTGTATATTAACCAGGTAGTACCTGATTTTTTCAACGGAGGATATTTTAATCCTTCTTCTGGATTCCAATAAATCGTTTTAGGTTGTGTCATCTTTTTAAAAATTAAATTATAGCTTTAAGTAGGGGACCAATTAATGGAATACCAGAAAGGAGACCGCTGCCATCTTGCACACGTCCATTTTTCACGAGAAACAAACCATTTCCTTTAAACCCTGAACCGTCCATTGGTCTTAAATACAAACCTTGACCATCTGTCTCAACTTGTGCTGTGTGTCCATTTTTAGACATATACAATCCATCTCCAAATATTGACTTAACAGCTTTGTCGGCAAGTCCGGATATGGCACCCAATCCAAGAGCAGGTAAAACCTTTTTAGCTACTTTACCAGCAAAGGGGAGAACAAGAGGTAGAGCTCTAGATGCTAAACCTGCCAAAGTAGCAAGAAATCCTCCGTGTTTGGCGTTGTATCTAATTTGAGCCATTGAAAGATTAATATTGGCACCATGTCCCTTGTTAAAAGCCTTTTCTAATCTTGAAAGTTGACTTCTAGTAAAATAGAAACTTTCATTGCCTCCCATATTATCAGACTTAAAGTTTATTGTAATTTTTTGTTTGTTCTTGTAAGCTGAAGCAATTTTTTGCTTTTGACTTTCAGACAAATTAATTTTTTTTTCAATATATGATGTTTTTGTCATAGTTTTTTTAAATGAATGTTTTAGTTAACTAACTTAAATTTCGTATATGAAAACGAACCGTAAGATTTTCTTCTCTTAAATCTATTAACTCACCGTTTTGATCTGTTAATGTCATTCTAATACTATGAATGGTGTTTAAAAGTAATGGTGAGTATAGAGGATAGGGAGGTCGTTCTATAATTTTGTGTCCTGGGTTAACATTTGGAAAAAAGGAATATATTGTATTTCCTTTTTGTCCTTTAACATAGGAGCCCTCAATAATATCTAAATTAACTAATATACTGTTTACAGGTAAAATATTAATTTCTTTTTCACTTTCATAGGTGCCTTCAGTATACATTTTTGCTTCAAATCCTAAAATTCTGTTTAAACTATTTTGTGTAAAATCAACAACATAGTTAGGTGAAACAACTAAAATAGTTTTAAAAGTTTTTCTATTAGCTGATATTTTAAAAGGGTATTGATTGTTTGGATCTCTTAAATTGTTTTGTTCTAAAATATGTTCTATATCTTGGTTAATATCTACTAAACTATAACTTCCTGTTTTAAGTTTAAAATCCCATGCTCCTTGTGCTGGATTTTTTAACAATCTAAATTCATTAAATCCTGGTTTGATATTGGGTATACTGTAATATGTCTCAAGATTAATCAAAGCAATCTCGCAAGGATGATTTAAATGTAAAGGAGGATTAAAATCTGTTCTAAAATCTGTTTTATTGTCTGATAAAACAATCTGTATTGAAGTCATTTTATTAAAAAAAAAATTGATTAATTTAAAAAAAAATCTTGTATTAATAAAAATGGAAATATTAACGCAAACGGAGAGAAATGAAATTTCAAGAGTGTTAGAAATTAAAAAAAAGCATTCTGAAATTCAAGAAGATGAGATAGATGAAAACAAATATTTTGAATGTTTTAATATTGTTTGGAAAAAAGGGGAACAAGTCGAAACAATTAAACACTTATACCCTGTGTTTTACTATGAATGGAGTTATATGCAAAAAGATAAAGAACACTCTGTATTACCTCTTGCTTTAGCAGTTAGACACTTTTCAATGTATACAAGTATTAGATTTGATTGTATAGATGAAACTAACAACACTACATTTAAACAACGTTTCGATGAATTGGATAATATATTTAAAAATTACAATTTTAATGATATGGAAATGCATTTTTTCATAGTTAAATATAGTGAAGGTGCATGGAACAATACAGATATTAACGAATTTTTGGAAAGAAGATCAGAACTTTTCCGTGCTGATGAAATATCATTACCAGAGTTGCTTGAGAAGTTTAAACAGTTGGAATACAAATATCTTAGTCTACTTGAAGATCAAAAAATTCGATTAGATGAAAACGGAAGGTTATGTTCTATGCTTATTGATGAAATTGAAAAAAAAAATCATTATCGTGTACAATATGAAAGAATGTGTTCAGAATCAGTCTTAAAAAAAAATGGAAATTCAACATTTAAAAATGAAGAATGTGTAATATGTTTTCAAAATCAGCCAAATATTCTTTTTTGTAATTGTGGGCATCTCTGTATATGTGAAGAATGTGATAAGATTAAAAAAAATTATAAATGTCCAATATGTAGATATGATAACAGTATTAAACGAAAAATTTTTTAATAAAATATGAAAACAGAAATTTTAAGTGCTTTAGACAACAAGTTTAACTATTCAAAGAGAGTAGAAAATGAAAACGGTGAAACATGTACTCAATTGAAGTACAAGTTTAGAACAGATCCTAAAGTAACATATGAGTGTGACGAAATGTATCAAGAAAGATTTAAGTCTTTTTTAATGTATGAATGGAGCAAAAGAAAGGAACAGGGAGGATCATTTAATATGTGGGTTAGTTGTCTAGTTGTACAAAATCAGTATATACATAGATTCGACGATGTATTTTTGTTCGACGAGAATGAAACGCAACTATTAGAGAAGACACGGGGATTGTTTAAAATTTTAGATCATTTCTATTTTCCAGATGTAGAAGTTTACTTTTTTATAGAAGACGGGGATGACAGGAGAGAGGAACGTATGCATTTAATCGAGGACGTTGTAAAAATGATACAAGAGAATTTTCTAGTGACGTATAATTTTTGTAGTATTATAGAGGAGAAGGAAGAAAAGGAGAAAAAAGGAATAATTAATTAAAGTATTTTAATATGTAACCTATAGAAAGGTTATATATTATTAGTAATTAGTAGTTACATAAGGGAAAATGTTAGTTGTAGTTAGTAGTTACATGTGGGAATATATTTGTTAATTTAATAGCAGGTAAAAAATTGTCATCAAATTCTTGTATATGTAAAGTGCACACAAAAGTTATAAAAAACCTTGATACAGATGGGTAAGATAAATCAAAATATAAAAAAAGTGAATTACAACTACTGTAAGATAAACTTTGCCCTCTTAAAAAATTACAATACATTTTATTGTTTTCTATCAAAGGGGTAGTTAATAACTGTTCTTTTTTTAAAACTCTATCAGCTATTCTATGATCCCAATCAGTTTCAATAACCATATTAAAACTTTCACTTTTTTCACCTTCAAAAATTAAACCATATTTATTAATTCTAAAAGGAGTTGGTATTATAATCCTTGGATATTTTAAATCTTCACCTCCATCAAATTTCCCAAAATACAAAATAGTAGGTTGTATAATTTTCCCTTCATCATCTAAGGCAACAAATCCTCCAGGCGTACTAGGTGAAGGTCTTCTATTGTTTGAATTTCTAACTTCATCTATTCCTATTATAGGCCCCTTTGCTTCAGCTCTAATTAAAAATATAGAAGTTCCCAACATTTTATACAATGTTTCTTTCGTTAAAATTTTCTCTGTTGCTTCTTTAGCTTTATCTATTGCTCTAAAATGATAATCATTAATTTTTTTTTCCAATCTATTTTTTTGTTCTTTCACAAAATTTCTTGTATTGTCTCTCTCTTGATTTACATATTTTTTTGTTGCCGCATCGTCTTCAAACAATGGTTCATGCAAATTTACTATTCGTTGTTGATTCATGTCAATTTCACCAGCTGCTAAAAAATGACCGTTAATTTTTAAAAAAGAAGGATCCAAAAAATTATTTGATATTTTAAATCTATAAAACTCTTTTTTTAATACTTTTCTTACTTCTTCATCGTATTTTTTTATTCTTTCATCTAAACTATTGTATTTTTCTATAATTTCATTAAGAAAATTTTTTAGTATACCTCCAATATGATTTAAAAAATTTTTTATCTCAACTATTGTTCCTTGATCTTCTATTTCATTTATAAGAGGTTGTAATAATAATTTAACAACATTATCAACAAAAATATTTACATCTACAATTTTTTCTATTTCTTGTTTTAAATTTTTTGAAGAAAGAAGATTATCAAAACTTTTAATTAATTTTTTAACTAATTCTTCTTTTTCACTTCTAAACAAGGCCTTTCTAATTGAAACATCTTCGTCTGACAACTTTTTATAATTTTCTTCTATTTTCTCTTCTATTTCATTTACTAAAACTCTTACCCTGTCCGTTTCCGTTTTCCTTCTCCCGTCCTCCACTTTAAGCTTTACAATTTCTTCCCTATATGTTTTTGATTGTTCTTCCACTGGTTTAACTTTTTCATCAACATATTCCTTATTCACCGCGTCTTCTTCATCTACTGGTAGTGCTAAATTTGTTATCTTTTTTACCCCCATATCTAATTCATTTGTTGCCAAAAAATGCCCATTAACTTTCGTAAAAGGTATTGCTTTTAATTTTTCATCCACATACTCTTTATTCACTGCATCTGTCAAAAAATTAGGTGCCCCGAGTTGTTCTATCGTTTTCCCGTCCATTAAAATAGTTTGTTTTGATTTTATATATTCTCCTTCCCTTTCGAAAGCTTTTAAATCTTTTTCATCTACATATCTCTTATTAACTACGTCATCATAAACCTGAGGTGCTCCTACGTTTTTAATTCTATTACTATTCATATCTATAGCATCTGTTGCCTGAAATCCTCCATTTCTCCTAATTAACCCAGTTTCTATATTATTAATTTCTTCGTCAACATACTTCTTGTTTGTTGCATCTTGGTCGGCTGTTGGCTCTCCCAGATTCGTAATCTTCTTTGAATCCATATTAATCCCATGTGTTGTTGTATAATACCCATTTGTTTTAGTAAACGGTGTCTTTTGATCTACATACTTCCTATTAGCCCCATCTCCAGGATTTTCCGGATCTCCTACATTTATTAATTTCTTACCTTTCATATCTCCAAAATCAGCTCCATTTCCGTTTCCAGCTCCGCCTCCCGGTTGTAATCTCGATACTCTATCTGCTGCGTTTTTTGCTTCCTTTGCTTCGTCTTCTACCTCTTTGATTCGATCTTCAAAAAACTCTTTAATTTCATCTACATAACCCTTACTTACAACATCGGTAACCTCTACAGGATCGGGAACATTACGTATTGTCTTTTGTTTCATGTTAATATTCCCCCGTGCATTAAACGTTTTTTGGTTTCTCGTATTGAAAGCTTGGTTTTTCTCAAGATCCGTTTTTATCTTATCCAATTCAGCAGGATCAACTCCACCAGCTGCTGCAGGTTGGAGATTAGCCGTTTTTTCATCGACATACTTTTTGTTACTTACTTCATCTTCTCTTGTTGGATCTGGTACTCCGAAAAGTCTAAAATTGTTGAGATTTAAATTAGTCTCTGCAGAATAAAATCCGTCGTTTCCTTTTTTAAATGACTCATCTGATAATTTTTTTAATTCTTGGTCAACGTACTTTTTGTTCGCCGCTTCCCCAGCTGCCGTCGGTTCTCTCAATCCTCCCAATTTCTTTTTACCCAAATATATATGTTCCTTAGCAACGAATCCTCCGTTTTTACGTTCCCATACATTAGCTTCATCTACATAACCAACAGTTGCCACGTCTTCCGGTAAATCTGGAAATCCTACGTTTTCTATTTTATTCCCTTTCATATCAATCTTGTTTTTTGCCACAAAATCCCCTCCTTCCAAATTAAACGGATTGTTTGCTTCCAATTGTCTCCGTCTATTTTCTACTAATGTATCAGTATAAATTTTATTAGCGGCATCCTTGTCTTCTACAGGCATAGGTAACCCCTCAACTTTAAAATTTAACATGTCAATATTTCCCCGTGCTTTGTGTTTATCCGTATTCAGATAAAAAGGATTATGTCCTTCTAAACTTTGTTTTACATCGTTTGCTGTAATATCTGTATATAGCTTGTTAGCTGCCTCTCGATTGTCAACAGGCATGCCCAAATTAAGCAACCTGTTTTCATTCATATCTAAATCTTTAACAGCTGCATATCCTCGCCCAGGTAATCTTCTAAAAAAACTATGTCCTTGGCTGCTGTCGATATAGTTTTTCGTGGCGGCATCTTGTCCATCTACAGGATCAGGAAGATTTTTAATAGGTTGTCCTGTCATATCAATTGCTCCTGTAACCTCTCCTCCTGTCTTTCCTAAAAAGTTATTAACAATGAAAGGAAGAGGAACCGCTTCCTCTTCTAGTTCTTGGATTTCTTTTTCTAATTTTCCAAATTTTGTAATAGGTATTGTCATATTTTAAATTAATCCTTTTTCTTTTAAATTCATTAAATTTGAGGTTACCGGTTGAAGATGAAACCCTTTGTTAAGTTTTTGTAACACATGAACACAAAGATGTCCACATATCACGGTTCCTGGATTTTGTATCTGATCAGATGAATACAAAATCGGACTTTTCATATATTTCTGAAATTCAAGAGGGGGAGGTAAACCATAACTGTCAAAATAGAATTTAAGCTTTTTGTTTCGATGCCAACAAGTCCAATGTGTTCCGGGGCCTTCGCTGTCATCGAGGTTTAAAATTCCACATTCATACTTTCGGGGTTTAGGGGGTAAAGCATCACGTGAAAACACACCACGCCAACCTTTTAAATGTTTACATATATCCGTCAATTCGAAATTGTTTAAAGATTTAATAGGAAGATTTTTAACACTTTTAGAAATCTCTAAACCACTGGCTGTTTGTTGTTTTGCTTTTTCTTCTGCTTTTCTAACTGGGCAGTGGAGGTTTCTGTGGTTGTTTAATGTTTTTCTAGTTTTAAAATATTTTTTACAAAACTCACATTGAAAGTCGGTTTTTTCTTGTTCTTGTTCTTGTTGACTAGTTGAAGGAGGAGATGGCGTTTGTTGATTTTTTAAAACAGGACAGGCTTTTGTATCTTGATGTCTTTTTACATGTTTCTTTGAAGAGAAAGACTTCCCACAGTATTCACATATGTGTTTTTGTTCTTGTTGACTAGTTGAAGGTGAGGATGTCGTTTGTTGACTAGTTGAAGGAGGAGATGGCGTTTGTTGATTTTTTAAAACAGGACAGGCTTTTGTATCTTGATGTCTTTTTACATGTTTCTTTGAAGAGAAAGACTTCCCACAGTATTCACATATGTGTTTTTGTTCTTGTTGACTAGTTGAAGGTTGGGGTATCGTTTGTTCTTGTTGTACTTGTTGTACTTGTTGTACTTGTGTTTGCGCTTCTTTCTCTTGTCTCTCCCTGTCTCTTTGTCTTTGTTTCTTCTCCTTTTGTCTTTGTGTTTCTTTTTGTACCGCTTCCATTCCTAACCTCACATCTCCTTTTTTCCTGGGTTTGTTATGTCCCATCCATTCTTCCACAAAAAAACTTGTTTTTTGTAATTCTTGTCTATAAAACGCTCCTATAATGTTATGATGATTTACATCATTTAAATAGTATGTTGTAGGATTTGTATGTTTAATTTCACGAATTGAAAACAATTCCTTCGTCCATTTAGGAACAGATCCCTTTTCAAAACCACTAGTTTTAGCTCGTGCTACTCTGACAAGGTCCCCCTCTTCTATTTCTTTTCTCTGAGTAATGTATTCTTTTCTAAACTTTTTCGGTTTAGCATTTTCATAAAATTCTTTGTAAATTTTTTTCTCATCTTTTTTCTCACTCGCCTTCATTGGTGTGTATTTAAGATTAAAATTTCTATGATTTGTATTGTTGTAACTATGAACTATTTCCTGTAAATGTGGTATATAGTTTGTTGAGTGGTTGTCTGTCATCCATCTTCCAATTCTATCTTTTATAGTCTTAATCCAACGTTCTATTAAAGACACCTTGTCCTTCCCGTCAGTATGATATATTACAATATTACCTTGTAATTTTGTTTTTGGAGCCTTGTCTGGATTTTTCTCATGCCATTTCATATGTTGTAACAGACCATTTTCGCTTTGAAAACATCTCCTACAAATTGGGCATCTTAATTCATCCGGACATTTTTCTTCTTCTTTAGCTAACAAACCAGTAAACTCACCTCCTCTATCACTCCATAATTTTTTTGGTTTTCTATTTGATTCTTTAAAAATATCCTCGAATGCCTTTGCTACGCTGTCAGATTTTTTATTAGGTATTTGACGAATCCACCCAAATCTACTAAAAACATCAACAACAACTAAAAAAATATTTAAATTTCCTATCTGTTTTTCACTGGCTGTTTTTCTTGGTTCAATGTTTTCAATAGCTCTTCGTTCATCTATTTCTTCTTGTCCTTTTGCCTCTCCCTCTCTTAGTTTTTTAGGCATAAACATTAAATCAGTTGCCCAAGTGTCATCAATGTTTTTAACTATTACACGACGTGTTGGATAATGACGTAAAACTGGTCTGTGAAGTTCTTTAGATAATCTGGTATCTTCCTCTATGAGCAACTTTTTTTTTTACTTGCTCCATCTAATCCCATACCAAAACGTTTCTTAACTCCAATTATTGGTTGGATAAAACCTCTAGCAAGTCTCTCACTTATTGAAGGGTTAAATATGCCTTTTAGTTCTTTTAACATTTTAGCATCTAAAACATTACGAGCAGCGGTGTCTGAATGTTTCATATAGCCGATGTCATGACGATAGCATGCTTCATCAACACGATTAACAGGCTTGCTGTTTTTCTTAGGTGTTAAATCTGGGTTTAAACGTTTGTTAAGTTTGGTACCAGGTCCGCAGAAGTTGTATCCTGGTAAATGCATCTCAACTGGAAGGTTGTTTATAAAATCATTTACGATACCCTTGCCCTTTTTTTTTTTACGATACCCTTGCCCATTTTTTTTTTTATTGGTGGTTGAACCCGGTAAAAATTGGGTCTTTTGTGTTCCACATATTGAACAGGTTCCTCTAAGAGCAGGTCGTCCATTTTTCATTGTCGTTTGTGTTAAATTTGTTGTATCTGTCTTTTTTCGACATTTTACACAATATATCAACGTCATTGTTTTTTAATTTAGATAAAAGTTTACTAAATTAAAGAACATGGAAATTAAAAATTACAGCTGTAACTTAAACAAGACAAAAAGAAAGAACAGTCCAATGTTACCTAAGAGTATCAGAGGTTTGATTATAGGAGAGAGTGGTTGTGGGAAGACTACAATACTTTTAAATCTTCTTCTTCGTCCTGGATGGTTAGATTATGATCATTTGTATATATTTGGAAAGTCAATGAAGCAACAACCAGAATACATACTATTAAGAGAGGCATTTGAAGCAGAATTAAACAAAGAAACAGTTAATGGAATATTTGAGAATATGCAAGAAATTGAAAACAGAAATATTTCACGAAAGGAATTAATTGAAGAATTAAAAGATCAACAAAAGAAAAAGAAAAAGGGAACCATGATCACTCCTTGTTTTAGTGAAGAAGATGACCAGGTTCCCGATCCTCGTGAATTGAGTAATTCAAACAAGAATTTAATGATTTTTGATGATTTGTTAAAGGAGAGACAAGATGTACCTGAGAAATATTACACGAGAGGGAGACATAGTAATACAGATTGTTTTTACTTGTCACAGTCTTTTTTTAGTTTACCTCGACATACTATACGTGGAAATTCGAATTTTATAATTTTGTTTGATTTACCAGATAGGGATATTATGAATATCTATACAGACTATGCTTCGAGAGATATGACACTTGAAGAATTTAGAAATTTCTTGTATACATGTTGGGCAGAACAGTATAGCTTTGCTGTAATTGATAGGTCAAGTCCAAGAGACCAAGGTAAATATAGACATGGATTTGGAAGGTTTTACGTTCCGATATATACTCCGGAACAAAATTTTCAGAATTATTAAAAAAATGAATGAATATATATATATATATATTTTATCGATGTTTTGATAAAATATATGGAAATATTAACGGTAATTGCAATAGATTAACATATTAACAACAACAATGCCCAACCCGTCCGAAAAAAACCCTCCCCTTTTTATTAGTATTGGATTTTTTTAAATATTTTCAAAAATATTTAAAAAACAACAGATGAGCAACACAATAGAGGATAATATACCACGGATGAACCTACATATTTTTAACTTCTCATTTGTTCACTCCGTTCACTCTGTCAATGAGATACTATCTTCACGAAGTTGAGAAAGTTGTAAATTTTCATATTCTTCATCTTCAGCTTCACTGTTCGAATATCCATTAACTAGAACATTAAGTACCTTGATACTCAAACCACTTTGTGTCGTTTGAAGTCTTCCATTAACAAGGCTTTCTTTTCTCCACAACCCGGTTACCTTCAAAGTATAGACACCCGAAGTAATTCTATCATACAAGAAGTCAACATTTTTTAAAGGTCGTATGCTTTTAACGGCTCCCTCCTCCTCAACAGTTGAGAAGAAAGAACTATTAAACTTTTCAAGGTCTACCTTACATTTTACAAATCCTTGTGTTTGATATGTTTGAAGAACTCCTTCTAGTTGATATGAATCATTGATCAAATCAATAAATTCAGGATCGAACCTTTGATATACCCCAGATAAAAACTGGGAAAACATTTCATTTAGCTCAATGTTAATATATTTGTTTTGACCAAAAGTAAGAAGTGTTGGTCTATCTTCTGGGGTCTTACTAACAATATTAGTATATATCCCTGTCTTCCCATTTTGTCGGATATCACTAAAAAATATTTTGTCTGTCTTCTTCTCACCTTTAATAGCATTCTCTGGGCCGAGAGTGTAAACTATAGAAGGGGAAGGAGCTGGAGTAGGAGAAATTACCTCTGTACTCTTTTTTTTTGTTTCAACGTTTTGATTTGTCGATTGATTTTTCGGCATCTTAATTTTTTTTTAAATTAGGAAAAAATTACTTAACTTAAAATTATGGCGCAGAATTTTAAATATGTAGTTAAAAACGGAGTGGTGAAAATGGTAAAAACAACGGATCCACTTCCTTCGATTAGCGAAGTAAATGGTAAATCAACAAGAACAAGTATCGGAGCAATTAGCGGAGCAAGTATACCAAAAGCAAAAACAACAGTTGGTTGTTCAGCATTAAACGGATATTTCAAACAGACATTTTTGGAGGTGCCGCAATTTTCAAAAAGTGTAAATCTTGAAACATACCTTTCAAAGTTTAAACCTTCAGCTGGTTTGTCTTTGTCTAAAAATGTAGGATACAAGGCAATACTTTCTGTATGTGCTAAGATGTCAGATGGAGAACGAATTAAAAAATTCTATTTTAACTCTTTTCCTCATGTTGTTACTCAACTAAACAACAAACAAAATTTAATTAATGCAATGATACAAGAAGTATTAAACAGCTTTTACAAACAGGATTTTGAGGGTAGCGGTTGGAGTTTTTTAAATTTTGACGGTGTAAGTATCAATTATGGAAAGTACAACCCATACAGGGGAGGGTGCGGAAACAATAAGCTCCCACAGTGGTTAATGTCAAAACATGCATTGATTTGTATAATTTCCGGAGATGACAAGTGTTTTTACTGGTGTATACTCCGTCACTTCAACCCAAGAAAAAATGACAAAGGAAGAGTTACCAAAGAATTAAGAAAGATACAAAAAGAAGAACCCAATAAATACGCTAACTTTTCAGATATCAATTTTCCAACTTCAGCTAATGATCTTGAAAAGTTTCAAAACCAAAATCCAGATATTCATTTAATTGTATATGGTGTAGACAATATTAACAAACGTACTCCTGTGATATTCGACGGAGGAAAAAAATGGGCAAAAGAAAAAATATTTTTAATGTTGTATGAAGAACATTACTATCTTGTAAACGATCTGTCTCGTCTTCTTTCTTCACAGTTGTCCTTTCATCATGGGCGTTTGTACTTTTGTTATCAGTGTCAAAGAGGATTTAAAAATGAGGAAGTTTTAAACAAACATTTAAAAAATTGTTCAGATAGTACATTACTTCAACTACCAGAAGAAGATTCTGAAGAGGCTTTTCTTGAATTCAAAAGTAAAGAAGGCACGTCACTGAACATTACGATATATTTCGATTTTGAAAGCTTTTTAATTCCGTTTAAAGATGAAGAAGGAAACAAAACACAAAAACACGAACCCAGCGGCTTTTGTTTTGTCGTTGTCTCTGGTAATCAAAAAATTTACAAAAGTCACAAGGTATCATATGTTGTTCAGAAAAAAGGGGAGGACATCGCGGAGATATTTGTAAAAAAATTAATGGAAGTAGTAACAAACGCTAATACAATATTTTTAAATGAAGGGAAAGCTTCAAACTTAACCCCTGTTCTTTGTCACAATTTAAGTGGATATGATGCTCATCTTTGCATTTTAAAACTGGCAGAGTATCCCGGTCATCTCTCTGTGTTACCATCAAATGAAGAAAAATATATATCTTTTAGTAAATATTGTTTCATTAACAACAAACGCCACGAAGTACGTTTTTTAGATAGTATTAAATTTCTATCTTCGTCTTTGTCTCAACTTGTAGATGATACACCAAAAGACAAAGACAATTTTAAATACACAACTTCTGCTTTCCCTGGTGTGTCGTTGGATATGTTAACAAGGAAAGGCGTCTATCCGTATGAATGGATGGACAGTTTTGAAAAAACAAAATTCATCCAATTACCCCCTGTACAAAATTTTTACTCTTCTCTAAAAAAAGAAGGGATTACCGAGGAAGATTATCAACACGCATTAAAAGCTTGGGATGTTTTTGATTGTCATACAATGAATGACTATCAGCTAAAATATTGTGAATTGGATACTTTTTTACTGGTAGATGTAATGGAGAACTTTAGAAAACTTAACAAAGAAACTTATGAAATAGATCCAATAGTTTATGGGTATACATTACCTGGAGCGTCTTGGATGAATATGTTAAAATTTACAGAACAAAAAATATCTCTAATCACTGATAGAGATATTTATGAAGACTTTGAAAAGGGAATTAGAGGAGGAGTGTCTATGTGTGGCTGTAGATATGCTTCTGCCAATAACAAGTATTTAAGTGACTATGATCCTAAAAAGCCGAGTAACTTCATATTCTATATAGATATGAATAACCTTTACGGCGATGCAATGAGTGGTATGATGCCATTTGAGATTGAAAGGAAACTTAGAAAAGATGAATTAAACAAATGGCAAAATTTCCATTGTGCACTACTATGTGATTTAGAGATACCGAGAGACAAAAAAGAATATTTTAAAGATTATCCTCCCTGTCCGGAACATTTGACAATTAATGGTGTTCAAAAGCTTGTTACAAATTTAAGAAACAAAAAAGAATATTTAGTGTATAGTGAATTGTTAAAGTGGTATGTAAATGTTGGAGTGAAGATTACAAAGATACATAGAGGATATGTTTTTAAAGTATCAAAATGGATTGAACCATATATTACAAACAATACAAAGAAACGAGGAGAGGTAAAGGAGATCTCAAAACAGAATTTTTTTAAGCTTTCAATTAATTCTATATATGGTAAATTCATAGAGAACCCACGTAAGCGTTCGAATGTTGAAATAGTCAATACAGAAAAAAGAGCAGAGAAACTTTTAAAAAGTCCAGAGTATACAGGATTTAAAATATTTAGTCCAGATTTGGTAAGTGTAACAAAAAAGAAAACGTTGGTAAAAGCTAACAAACCTATATATATTGGATTTTGTGTTCTAGAGCTAGCAAAATTAAAGATGTATCAGCTGTATTATGACTATTTAAAACCAAAATTTGGAGATCGTGTAAAACTGTTGTATACTGATACAGACAGCTTCATATTGGATATACAGAGCGAGGATATTTATGAAGAAATGAAAGAAGATGTTAATGTATGTTTTGATACATGGAAATATCCGGAAAATCATCCACTTCACTCAATGGCGAACAAGAACAGACTGGGATTTTTTAAAGACGAGACAAAGGGGAAACCGATAAAAGATTATGCTGGTACCTGTGCTAAGTCATATGCCTATAGAGTAGAAGACAAAGGTGAGTTAAAAGAAAACTTAAAAATTAAAGGCGTGATTGATTGTTGTATTAAAAAAGATATAGAGTTCGAGGATTATCTAAAATGTATATTTCAACATGAGGAGAAGTATGTTAAATTTTTAGGATTTAAAAGTTCAAGTCATCAAGTGTATACAGAAAAGTTTGAGAAGATAGCATTGAACCCAATGCAAGATGTGAGAGTTGTATTAGAAGACGGAATTAATACGGTGCCTATAGGATACTTCTCAGATGAAGAAGATTAAAAAAAAAAATTAAAAAAAAAAATTTAAGAAAAAAAAAATTAAAAAAAAATGTCTAGTGAAAACGAAATATTGAGTGATGAGTTTTTAAAAGAAATCTTCAACCTAAAAGAAGAAATCATACAATCTGCAGTAATAGAACAAGCGGAGGAAGTTTTAAAAAGAAAAGTATTCGAATGGTTTAAACAAGATATAATCGATCTAGTGGAAAATGGAAGTACCAAATATATGTTAAATACAGAAAAAAAAAATATTTATGAAATGGAAAAAGAAGATATTAAAGTATTGTTCGCTACATGTCTAATTCATAGTATAGCGACTTTTGGGTTGAGACATATGTATAGTGGGGAACCATTGGTATTGGTTTAAAAATGTATATATATGAAAATATATATACATTGTGTTTAATAATATTTTAGTTCATCAAATGTGAAATTTTTTTTAATACGCGGTATTAATTCATAATTTTGACTAAAATCATTACTAAAATCTCTAAAACTTATTGTCACCTTTTTTTTTGGTTTGTCTATACATATTATGACATTAAATATGGAAAATCTATATATTCGCCATCTTTTTTTTTCATTGTGGTATATTATAACAGGGAATAAGCGGCGAGTATAATTTATAAAATGTAGATATACAAATTTCATAACTTTTTCAACGATATATCTTTCGTTGAATACTCTATCTATTCGTTCTTTTTTTTCTTTTCCAAAATCAACCCATACCGAGGGTTTATGACTGAGAAAAGTTTCATAACACGAATTAACTTTGCGTTTGCAATGTATTATTAAATATTCAAAAAAACTATTCGTTTCTTTGTCGTAACAATTAAATTTTTTTTTGTCTTCTTCCACTTCCCTTTCCTCATCCCTTTCCATTAAACTTTGTGTTTTTCCGTTTTCTATTTCCATTTTTATCAATACAAGAAAAAAAAATTATTTCAAAAATTTTTTTTTGTATTGGGACAGTTGCATGTATATATATACATTGTGTTTAATAATATTTTAGTTCACCAAATGTATAATTTTTAAAACAAGTGTCTTCACGCATACTAGAATAAGGAACATAGTAAAGATCCCTTGAATCTGATAAATATTCAGAAAAATACAAATGTACTTTTTTGTTTGGTATGTCTATCCATATTTTCACAACCTCCGGATAACATATAGACATAGTTCTAAAATAAAATTTTTTTTTTTCTTTTTCATCATATATTACAATAGGTAACGTATGAAAATAATCTATATCTTCATGTTTTAATGCTTTACCAATTTTTGTAATAATATATCTCTCATTAAAAGCTCTTTCAATATTTTGTTTTTCATCAATAGATTTTTTTGACCAGATTAAAGGCACGATATAGTAGAATCTTTCTTTGTCATCTAATCTATGAACTTTAAATTTGTCCTTTTCTTTGTCGTAACAATTAAATTTTTTTTTGTCTTCTTCCACTTCCCTTTCCTCATCCCTTTCCATTAAACTTTGTGTTTTTCCGTTTTCTATTTCCATTTTAATAATACATAGAAAAAATTAATTAATTTCAAAATTTTTTTTTGTTTTGGGGCAGTTGTAATTTGCAAATGCAGGTGCGCTCAACGAACGTAGAGAGTATAGGAGAGAATGCAAACGCAAAATATTGCAATTGTATGATATAGTGATTAAATAAGGGGTAATATAGTTTCCTTTTTTTTTGTTTTTTTTCTTTTTTGTTTTTTTGTTTTTTTTGTTTTGTTTCCCCATTGTTAATGATTCGCTGTCATCCGCTCTAATTCGCCTCGTTTCACTCGCTCACCCCAATTCACTCGCTCACCCCATAGATCGCCGTAAATCGCCGTAGATCGCCGTAAATCGCTTCAGCTAATATGACAACAGAGACAACCGGAAAAACCGGGAAAACCGGAAAACCGAGATCTTCAGTAACTCAGTAACTCAGTAACTCGGGCCGTTTGTGTGTGTGTGCAAGTGCAGGGAAGGTGCGAATGCGGAGTGCGGGGTTGGAGTAGAATAAAAAAGTGCGAAAAAATGGAAAAAAGAAGGCATGGAAAAAAGGTGAAAAAAAGAAAAAAAAAGAAAAAAAAATTTTTTTTTGTGGTAGAAAAAATGAACCACAAAAGTAATGGAATGTGTTTGAGTGGTTCGAGAGCTGCGAAAACTTTAACTGCGAAGAAATATTTTTGCGGTCTCGATTATTTAATCACTATATCATACAATTGCAATATTTTGCGTTTGCATTCTCTCCTATACTCTCTCCTTTGGTTCCATGCCTAGTGTAAAACAGTGAGGCTATCTCTGGGTTTCTTACCAATTCATCCCTAGTTTGGTGGGAAATACAGGTGTCACTGAAAAATCTTTGTCTATGCCAGAAATCGAACATTCGACCTTAGGTTTTGCAGTCTCGTGTTTTTCCACTGGACCTATGATCCATCTGTACTTGCCGATTATCGGAATACACAAGTTTGTAAGCCGGAACCGGAACTGCTAGGCAGCTACTGGAAAAGATTAATGCCCCAATCTATCATGTTTGACTGTTTAGACTGCCGCTGAAGGTCCCGTAAATTTTGATAAAAACAAATTACCGGTGCTTCCCTCAGAGGTGTGCAGTTTTCATTGGTCATGAAATGGCCCCTAATTCAACAGGTGCGTCTAATTACTGGCACGATCGCAGAAGTGTCAGAATTTAACGGAATCTGACAGGCCAATAAACCAGTGTGACCCCTGGTTTTTACCAGACCCTATTTTCTGACCGCAGCGATAAAATGTTAACAATCTGCCATAAACCAATGCCTAAGTCTGACCCTTTAACCTTTCAATTGACAAGCGTTCCTTGAGCTGCTTCGGTTAGGAATCGACACCCAAAATAATCTTAGCAGACTTGTGTTGGTAACTCTTTCAACTCCAAAATTATATATATTGAGCCATGCTTTGACAAGAGGGGGTTTTATGCATCTCCATGATGCATTATACTAAGCAAATCATCACAATCATGTATCCCAGTGTATTCTATATAATAATAGCCCACTGAATCATGAGGTACACTGGTCACTTGACATGCAGAATATTGACTGATAGGAAAAAGTTTCGGCCCAGGTCAGCCTGCGCGGACTGCGCAGGCTGACCTGAGTCGATACTTTCTGCAGATGAATTAAGCCCCCTTTTCACAGAGTATGGCTCATACAAACTCGACCATTTTTGACGGCTTGGAATATTCGCCATTGACGCTAAAAACGGGTTGTTTTTTTCCTGAACTCGAACTCAACGTCTGGCATTGTTTAATGTCCTGATGACGGAGAGAAGACCTGTATCAGCCTGTAAGCCGCTTACAGCAATTTTCTGTCATATTACCAGGCATGTCGATTATTGGCCACTGTAGTTCTTTGCATGAAGGCATGAGTTGGGGCACCAACCATTCAAAACTGCCATCTAATTCTTATTCTAAATTTAGATAGTGACACAATTTCTGATCAGCTAAAACTTTTTGGTTAAGCTTATCAGAAATTGCGTTCCTTTGAAAGTTAGATTGATTGATTGTATGGTGTTTAACGCTGTTTTCAACATTATTTCAGTTATATCGCGGCGGCCAGTGCACCTATCCATGCTTTCCTGGAGTTTCTTTTACCAGTACTCCGCACAATATTCTTTCCAAGCCACTGGCTGCTTTCCCACATAAACATCGTCGAAACAATGGTCAGCGGTGAGAGAGGAATGTTTGAAAGTTAGATGATTCTGGAAAATATGATTGCAATTTAGAATGGCTGTTAAAAAACGACAAAGGGATATCATGATAACAAAACCAATGCCTCGAAAACGTTGTGGCTAAAAAGGCAGCTTATCTTAGCATGTCCTCCTTCTGTCACAATGATTTTAAAGCCGTCCGTTGCAGATAAACTGATAAAAAAAAATCGACGGTAGGAAATAATGAGTGAACCTACAGACACCATTTCGCTAGTTGTGTCCGAAGTGAATAACTAAAGTGCCCTTTCACATCTGTGATGTATGCATGAATGCATGGTATGACAGGGTTATGTCCAATTTAACGAGACATGTAATAGAGCTGATAAGCCATATCTGGGGTGCATTTACGTTGGAGTCTGGGGCTGAAAACTTAACTCATTAACCTCTTGCAGATGAACATTTGCCTCTCAGTGGTAACCACTTTTGAAAATATAGTGGCTAAAGAAACTTGTACCGAGCAATTTCGCCTTTTCCCGATACCTTTTGGCATTTATTCCTTGTATCAATCGTTATCAATCGTTATCTCACATTGGTCATACTTTTATCAAGTATGTTTTCGAAAATGTCTGCCATTTTTTAAGGAGGGGAATGGTTTATACCTTAACCAGAAGATAGAATTTCAGACTCTTCCTTATTGAAAGCATTTGTCGACGACAATTCAAATGTCATTCAAACATTATGAGAGCAGGAGAAAATGCCGGTTACCAGCATTTCCTCATTTCTCCTCATTTTTTTTTTTTTTTCTTCAAAGGCGTTTTTTTTTTACCTCATAGCCAGTTAAAGTCGGGTTTGATTGACAAAATGCCAATGGACAAGGTTGTTTTTACAGGTTCTAGAATTCTGTATGTGATGGAAATGTGGCTTGTAATAATGGTGTCAGCGTTGAAGTTATGACCGGTATACCGCGATGCTAGTCGACTAATCGCCTTATGTATAATTGAGGACATACTTGAATCCATTTTAATGGCCGAAATGGCGTTACGTCAGACCATCACCTACCCGACGGAAAAGTTGCTTGTAATAACGTTTTCAGTGTTTAAATTTATGGCCGGTGTACCATGGTGCTGGTCAAATAATCGTCCAATGTTTAATTGAGGACATGTTTAAGCCATGCTGTCGTGAAAGCATAGCGTTAAGTAATACTACTAAAATCATTAAAATTATAAGCGGCAAAAAGAATATGTTTGGCACATCTTATTCTATTCAAAATGGGTTGTTAGTTGGCCATGGTCATCAACCATTTTCGTATCAATGAATTTTCTTCATTTCAAGACTAGCCATATGATTATAGCTACATATCAGACAAGACGTCTGAACTAATCAGATGTCTTG
This sequence comes from Tridacna gigas, assembly GCA_945859785.2. Classification (NCBI taxonomy): domain Eukaryota; kingdom Metazoa; phylum Mollusca; class Bivalvia; order Cardiida; family Cardiidae; genus Tridacna; species Tridacna gigas. The sequence goes on along the minus strand of OX244034.2, from coordinate 60,648,852 downwards.
TTTTTGAGTTAAGAAATAAGATAAGTTCATTTACAACAGAGATTAAGTTATGGCCGAGCCACTATAGTGCTGGTCAAATAATAGCTCTATGTATAATCGACGACATATTTGAATTCATTCTAAATGGCAAGCACTCATGAAAGAATGGTGCTTTTTATGAGCTATACAGATCATTATATTTATATAAAGAGCTGTACTTTTGATAACACTGTACAAACACCGAAAACAGAAAACCTGTATCACATAGGTATACCGCTATTGTTCAGCAGTTACTTGTATTAAAGAACCACCGTTTTCAAAGTCCTTAAATTTTCAATGTAAAGGTGTTTTAAAAGATTAGTTTTGATTGTTCTGACAGCTGTGATTTAACAGTGGGAAGTACGTGCTCTTGAAAGCATAGCCGCATCGAGCTATGAATATGAGATATGTGTAAAATCAACAACTGAATACTACAACAATAAGGACGAAATAGGTATCATTCCCTATCATATGACACTAATCTTTCAATTAGAGAGATAGAACCGGCGAATTCAAACATTACCGTAAAGCGTTTTGTTGTTTATTGGAGGCGTTAAGTTTCTCAGTACCGTTAATGTCTGACAAATGGACAGGTGGTGCTTATTTCAAGAGGCTAATTAGACGACCTTGTCTTTCTACTTATCATGTGGGAGATACACTTTAGATAGCAAGAGGTCATTTCGGATTCGCTTCTGCTTCTAGTTTGAATATTTAGATATATAACACTTTTGCTTCCTCATAAAGAAGCCTTTTTGTACTTTTGCTCTGAAACTTTCAGTAAAAAGATACAACTTTTGCATTCAGATAAGGGTATAATCGTGTTGCTTTCGGGACCTTCGTCTTTTCTTCCGACACACGATATGACGTCATCGCTCCTATTTGAACACGATCCCTATAATTGACGCGTATCATCAATCATATGGTATTTCCACAAGCCTTTTGCAAAATTCTGGCACAGAATCTAATAAAAACCTAGGAGATTATCACATCAAAGAAATTTCATTTTCTTTAACATCTCTTTCTTCTTTATTGATGGTTTGTTACTATTGCCTAACTAAAATCAGTGAAAAACATTGTTTAACTGCCCCTTTAACTTGGTATCTTTAGTGTCCTCATTGATCCAGATGTTAAGGCTTTGGGCTTGTGATCGGGAAACCCTTATTCGATTTCCACTGGCTCTGGTTACGACGGATAATTACTTGGCAAGGTTTTGTAAGTCCCCTACCTAATTCTGGTATGCAAACGTAATGGGAGTCCTGCGTGGCGCAGTGATAAAGTGTAGGACACGTAACTGGAGGCCCCGGGTTCGAGCCTTACTGGAAGCACTGGGTTTTTCGTGGGAGTGTCCTTTTGCAAGAAACTTCAGATCCGTAGCCTAGCACTGGTGAAACACAGAATATACATGAATATGTGAGCGAGCTGTCGCCGTGATATGACTGAAATAATATTAAAAGCGGAGTAAAATACCATTCAATCAATCAATAAATCAACAAACGTAGGGTTTAAATAAATTAGCTTCGTTCTGAAATAACTGAAATACTGCTTGAAGGTCATGGAATTTTAGACACATGACTGAACCATGCTCAGTGAAAAGAGGGTTTGATGAATGTGCAAAACATATCGATTCATGCCAGCTAGCGCAGTCCGCGCAGGCTGACATAGATCGAAAATGTTTGCCATTTGTTTATTTTCTGCATGTCCAAGGACGATTTTACCTCATGATTTAGTCGATTGTAAGACACAATGGATTTTATGGATCGATAATTATGTGATAACTTACTTGGTGCATTAAAAATCCTTTTCCCAGAGCGCCGTTCATTAATGTAGTCCAGAACTGTTCATACTGTGTCTTGGTCATTTTGAACAGTTTTAGCGACTGGCTTTTTGTCAGTTTGTAAATTTTATATCTGATTGGCTCTTGTTTCTCCTAACGCATTGTCTCATGAAACACATTTAAGTTTAAACATATATGAGCCATGCTCTGGCAAAAGGGGGCTTGATGCATCTCTGTGATCCATGATACCAATTAAGCCATCACATAATTATGCATCCAAAATAGCCATTCTTTTTAAGAACCGACTTACTCATGAGGTAGACTGGTCCTTAGACATACAAAAAAAATGACCAATAGCGAAAAGTTTCGGCCCAGGTCAGCCTGCGCGAACTGCGCAGGCTGACCTGGTCGATACTTTTCGCAGATGCATTAAGCCCCCTTTTCACAGAGCACAGCTCAAACATCGATTTAGAAACAAGTTCTTACAACTTAGACTAATCTCAATCGATTATGCTTCCTGGGAACTACACCAGTACTTGCGCCGAATGTGTGTGCCAGTGAAGTCCCAAAGTTGACACCCACTCCCGGGGATCGAACTCGGGACCTTCTTGTTACGAGGCCGACGCACTACCTCACAACCACTGACACCACACTCATGTGTCGTCTGCAGATTCTTTCAATATGGACCAGCCCAGATAAATGCCATCTAGGTAGGAGTTAAAATAACCTCCTTAAAATACTGATTGAATATAATCCTGCTCCGTTCTTTATTTATTTATTTATTTTTTATTTTTTTTGCAAGGGGAGGGGGGCGGAGATATGAGGGGGCTCAAACATTTTAAGGGCTAGGAAAAATGGATATTTTACTTTCATACGCATTTCTATTGGCACTTTTCCTCTTGAAAATAGGAGGATGCACACTGAGACTAACCTTCAACTTTGAAGTGTAACAAGGTATTACTCATGGGACCCTTAACCCTTAGGCTGCCAAGCGCCACTCAATGACCTTTTGCGAACAGTGTAGATCAAGATCAGACTGCACAGAACGTGCAGTCTGATCTTGGATTCTACGCTGTCCGATAAGGAGATATTTTCTCCCCCTCCACCCCCCCCCCAAAAAAAAAAAAAGCTAAAATTGGGGTTTTACTGTCAACTTGAAAGTTTCATTTCACTTATTCAGCAGGATAAAGGTTAACATTGCTGTAACTCAGGAGTTCCCTTGTCCTTAACTGTTTACCAAACGACAAAATTTTAGACTTGTCCAAATTGAAAGCATTTGCAGACGACAATTTGAACGTGGCTCGAGCGATAAAATTTGTCTGTTCTGTTCTGATAAGATTTGTCGTTGACATGGTAAAAAACATTGTGGGAGAAGGAGAAAAATGCAGGTTACCAGCATTTCCTCCTTTTTCCCACAATGGTTTCGAAAGACTTTTTTTTCAGGGTCGGTAGAACTCGGGTTTGTGTTGAAAAGGGTTAAACTAAATTCCCTATCAAAGACATTTGAAGAAAAGAATAGTAGATACCAATGGTTATTATCGTGGTTTTAAGATAGTTTAGAAAACATCGTGATGAAAAGAGAAATTGCTCCTTCTGAGCAATTTATCTTTTACTTGAAATGTTTTCAAAGGCACTCTTTGAAAGACCTGTCAAAGCTTAACTAGCCAACAGAAGACATTAACACTTGCCTCTTGTTAGAAATGATGTCGACTAGGGCAAAAACCATACATTTCTTTTTGAAGGAAGGTAATCGTGTGTTCGTTGTTTACCAATAGATTGATTGATTGATTGTATGGTGTTTAACGCCATTTTCAACATCATTTCAGTTATATCGCGCCGGCCAGTGCATCTATACGTGCTTTCCTGGAGTTTCTTTTTACCAGTACTCCGCACAATATTCTTTCCAAGCCACGGGCTGCTTTCCCACATAACCATCGTCGAAACAATGGTCAGCGGTGAGAGAGGAATGAATCCTGTCGCAATGACTATCATCAATCCTCGGAAAGAAAAGAAAGCCAGGGATCGAACCAGCGACCTCCTGTTCTCAAATCCTGTACGCTACCTACTGAGCTACGGGGCTTGGCTGTTTACCAATAGACAGCATTTTAGACTTGTCCAAATCGAAAGCGTTTGCAGACAACAAATTAAATGTGACTAAAAACTGAAATTTGTTTTTGAAAGGGTAGAAAACATTGTTGGAAAAGGAGAAAATGCTGGTTACCAGCATTTTCTCCTTTTCCGATAATGTTTTCGAAAGGCCTTCTTTGTTGGGTCGTTACAACTCCCATAATGTGGTAAAGTAGTGGACAAGGTATATCCAAATAAGTCTGCGAGGTCTAATGCAGCCTGGTCTTTTATTTACGAGTGTCCGACAGATGGCAATTGATTTTACCTAACGAAGTGAAAGGAGCGAAAAAACTAAAACGAAGATAATGCTATTCTTTCATGCTTTTCGGTAGTTTATCGGTAAATAATGGTGGATTATGGTTCGATAATTTCACATCTCGACACATGAGTTTACAAATTGATAAGGCCACTGAAACCGAAATACTGTGAGCTCCCCTGTACTCCGCAAGTCCCAATAAAAAGGGGGCCAGAAGCATGAAATAAAAGATCGAAATTTTATTTCATCTCGTGAACACCATACGGTAATATTTTCACTCGTGGCTGCGCCACTCGAAAAAATATTATTGATGATGTTCACTCGATGAAATAGATTTCGATCGTTTTCCGAAAAAACAACAACAGATATCTCTAGACACTGTGCAGAGCACATGTGATTCTTGACAATGAATCTGTCTATTTACTGCAGTCTGATCTGTGCAGTCTAAGCTTACACATGACTATCCAAAAATGATACCTTGTGCCCTCATGGTCATACTCCGTCAAAAGGGTGTTTAATGCATCTGCAAAACCTATCGACTCATGTCAGCCTGCTTAGTCCGGGGAGGCTGACATGGGTCGAACATTTTTGATATTGGTCAATTTTCCATGGACCATTCTACCATATGATTCAGTCGGTTGTTGGACAAAACTGATTTTATGGATCAATAATTTTGTGATGCCTCGTTTGTTATTATTTATCACTGAGATGTATCAAACCTCCTTTTCTCAAAGCATGGCTCAAAGAAAACATAACGAACAGACTGATAATTCTGGAGCCTGTTTAAGTGAAACGTTTATGTTTGGATCTTGACAATGAACCTGCATGTATCACTGCAGTCTGATCTGTGTCGTCTGACCTTGATATTCGTTATCCGAAAAAGACACTTTTGCAGGATACATGTAAATATGGGAGCAGAAGGATAACTCTGGAGCCTGTTTAAGTGAAACGTTTATGTTTGGATCTTGACAATGAACCTGCATGTATCACTGCAGTCTGATCTGTGTAATCTGATCTTAATGTTGACTATGGAAAAAAGACACTTTTGCGGAAAACATATAAATAAGGGATACATATAAACAAATAAAACGAGCAGAAGGATTCTTCTGGAGCCTGTTTAAGTGAAACGTTTATGTTTGCATCTTGACTAAGAACCTGTTTGTCTAACTGCAGTCTGATCTGTGCAGTCTGATCTTAATGTTGACTATCCGAAAAAGACACTTTTTGCAGGAAACATATAAATAAGGATAAATAATATAAATAAAATAAAGCGAGCAGAAGGATAATTCTGGAGTCTGTCTAAGTGAAACGTGTATGTTTGCATCTTGACAACGAACCTTCTTGTCTCAATGACATTATATTGACTGAGCTATAAAAAAAACCAATGCAGCTATTTATCAGTAGACAAAAGTTTAGACTTACCCAAACTGAAAGCATTTCCAGACGACAAATGAAGTGTCTTTCAAATGATAGGATTTCCCTTTTTGAAGGAATGAATGTGTAGAAAACATTGTGGGAAAGGGAGAAAATGCTGTTTACCAGCATTTTCTCCTTTTTCCCGACAAATGTTTTCAAAAGCCTTTTTCATGAAGGTCGTTCAGATAAAGGTTGAACCAGATGTTTGTTATATATACTTGAAAACGTTGTTTTAGACGAGTGTCTTTGTTTGCTGGGCTGTGATGTGTTTTCTTGTCTGGTGCAACCTCTTCTGTTAGTTAACCCTTCGCCACTAAATCCCGAGTTTTAACAGTCCTGAGAAGAAAGCTTTTGAAAACATTGTGGAAAAAGGAGAAAATGCTGATACAGCATTTTCTCCTTTTCTCACATTGTTTTCTACTCTTCCCAGGTTTGATCCCACCATTTATTCGACATTTTTTGTCGTCTTTACATCCCATTGATTTGGACAAGTCCAAAATTTTGTTATTTGGTAAAGACTTAACGCTTTACCAGCAGAGATAAATTTTACTCATCCATATCAAAAACATTTGCAAAGACGAAAAATATTTGAAAGACAACAAATTAAATTTGGCCTTAAATATTTGGATTTTTTCTGAAAGGACAGAATATTCTGTAGGAAAAAAATTATCGGTACCAGTATTTTCTCCTTTTTCCCGGGAAGTTTTCAAAAGTTTTCTCCCTCAAGGTTGTTGGGTAAAGGGCTGATGCATGCTCTATCGAATCAAGATGCTTCGCCATTACAAAATTATATTTTGTTTCCTGGCTCGGATCATTTTACTGAAAAAAATAAATAATAGAAAATGTTCATCGTTAAAAAGGTATAAGTTAAGTCATTGGGAATGTATAACTAGAATCATTAGGATGTCAGCGGAGAGTGAAGATCAAAAGATCAAGATCAGTCTGCACTTAAGTGCAGTCTGATGTTGACCTCCACTCTCTGGAGAAGGCATTCGTGGTTGCGAACAGCAGGGTAACGATTAACAGGCTTAAATAAACATTTTCCGGCTGTACTCGACTAACCTTTTAGTACCCTTACTTTCGTTTTCGATTTCACAATTTACATTAAATCCTTTCTTCTTGCAGATGAACTTTTGTGCTTGGCAGCAAAATCAACCTTGAAAACCTCATGGCAAAAGGAGATTTTGCTCTTAATGAACCTTTTTTTTACTTTATTTTCCCACAATGTTTTGAAATGCGATCTGTTGCAAGACGAAAAAGGTTCGTCTACAAGACTTTAAGAGTACGACATTATTCAAGTTAAACCCTTTCAGCGTTATAGACGAAAAAAGAGCTTTTTAGGGACGGCATAGATCAAGATCAGACTGCACAGAACGTACAGTCTGATCTTGGATCTATACCGTCCGTTTGTTTAGCCGAGCCTAAAGGTAAAAAAGTCTCTTTCTGAGTTTCCTTGGGTTGTAATTTTAAGCCGTCGAAAGAGATCGAGTTTGCATTTTCGGTGCTTAACCCTTTCCCAAACAAGCCCTGGTTTTCACGTGTCTGCAGTACAAGTCTTTAGAAAACACTGTGGGAAAAGGAGAAATTGCTCGTAACGAGCAATTTCTCCTTTTCCCACAGTGTTTTCTACCCTTTTGGAGAACTTTCTGCCATTTTCATCAAATTTAAAATTGTCGTCTGCAAACTCTTTCAATTTGGACCGGTCCAGAATTTGTCGTTTGGGAAAGGGTTAAAGAGTTAACCCTTATCCTGCTAAATGAATTAAATAAAACTTTCAAGACGATAGCAAAAATATAATGTTACTGATGAATAATGTTACTACAAGCTTATTTTCAGGAGAACAATATCACGTTATCGGACGGTGCAGATCGAAGATCAGACTGCACGTTCTGTGCAGTCTGATCTTGATCTACACTGTCCGCAAAAGGTAAGTGAGTCGCGCTTAGCAGCTGAAAGGTTAAGCCCTATGGCGCAGTCCACAAATTGTGTTGCCTTTGCGACCAGTGCAGATCAAGATCAGACTGCACAAAACCTGCAGTCTGATATTTCCACACCGTCCGCTTTGCTTAGACATAGCTTGAGAGACGGAAGCTTAATATTACATCTAGTTCGGTATTATTATTAGCTCTAAAATGTCTGTTTAGTTTATTCGGCATTCTCAGGGCTGATACAGGTTTTAAAAACTAAAATGTTTATCACCTAGGCACGCTTACGCCGCAGTATGCATAATTTTCTGGCACTTAAAATCTGTGATTAAAATGCGCGGATATTTTAGAGATTATTGTTTTGGAATGATATCACTTAAAACGTAATGCATGAAAACATTATGATTCATCGTCTCATTCTATAAACTTGATTCATTTGAGCCATGCTCTGGTAAAAGGGGGTTTAATGCATCTCCGTGATGCATGGTACCAAGCAAGGCATCACTTGAAATTTGGATCCATAAAATTCATTTTGTGTAACAACCGAATGAGTCATGGGGTAGACTGTCCTTTTACACAGAAAACTGACTTCAAGCGAAAAGTTTCGGCTCCGGTCAGCCTGCGCGGACTGCGTAGGCTGACCTACGTCGATACTTTTGCCGATGAATTGAGCCGCCTTTTCACAGAGCATGTTTTATTTCTAAAATTCATCTTAAATACGAGCCTCATGGTGCCAGTGATCCTTCAAAGAGAAATCATGAATGTCATAAAAATTAAAGTGCACGTTGCAGGTATCTGACAGAGAGAGAGAGAGAGACAGACAGACAGAGAGAGACAGTGAGATAGACAGAAAGATAGAGACAGAGAAAGAGACAGAGACAGGGACTTATTTTGCTACAAAATTACAACTGAAGGACCTTTTTTTGCAGTGCAATGACAGAGCGCAAGGGGTTACATGTACCAGACTAGAGATAATGCGTGTTAGCGGAGACCAGGGTCCGTATTCACCAACCATTCTTTAGAACGTTCTTTGTCTTGTTCTCCAGAGTTTTCTATATCTGAAAGTAACACAACTCCTGATTGGCTAAACTATTTGGTTTAGCCAATCAGAAGCTGTGTTACTTTCAAATGTAAAACATCTTGGAGAACAAGACAGAATGTTCTTAAGAATGGTTGGTGAATACGGACCCAGGATATTACTTATCATTCAAAAAGCATTTTAGTTAATTTCTAAATTTAGAGAGAGAGAGAGAGAGAGAGAGAGAGAGAGAGAGAGAGAGAGAAAGACAATTTCTGATTGAATATTTCATTAGATTTCGGCTGATCCGAAAGTGCGATCTTTCGAAATTTAGAAAATTTGGGAAGGGGGATCTTTTTAAGACCAACAAAACTTTTGGGAATTACACGAAAAAAAAAAGTGAGGGAAAAAAGAATTTATAGTTTACAAGTAGTCTAGATAACATTGATCGAAATGGAGCAATGGTGGATTGTTTCTTTTTCAAATTCCAAAGGTATCGATTGCAAACGCGTTCAAAGTTCACATTTAGTTAAAATCGTCTGCTGCAAATTTGTTTCTAGAATGAATGATTAAGCCTTCAACAGAAAACAAGATTTTAGACCAGTCCAAATTGAAAGCATTTGCAGACAACGTAATTTAGATAAGGCTCGAAGCAAGACACTTGCCTTTGATAGGGTAGAAAAAATTCTGGGGAAAAGGAGAAAATGTTGGTTAGCAGCATTTTCTCCTTTTTCAACGATGTCTTCAAAAGCTTTTTTGCCCCATGGTCGTTAAGAGACGGGATTGTTTTGTAAAGCGTAAAGTACGCCACTTTGAGTCATATTGCTCGCAAACACCCTGAACGCAATCGCCCCAGGATCCACGTCCTTTCGAGCGAAAAATGTGTTTTTCTAATCATAACCACTGAATTAGGGAGATTTTATAGATAATCATTCATGATAGGAAAATTTAGAGATGAACGCCGACTTCCAAGATTGAATGATTATCAAGGCATGCTGATAACGCTTGGAATGATTAGAGCGTCATCTGGTGTCGTATGCCTAGCGCGAGTCACGTGACATAGATACCGTTGCTCAACCAATGATATTTATGTAACTTCAAAGCCGAAAATTGAAGATAATTCTTCGTTATCAGCGTGATTTTTGTAACAATAATGCTTGCGGAGATGCTTTGAATGATCTGATTGAGACGGTCGAGAAGATTTTTTAAAAACTTTTTATTTTCCTTTAACCCTTATCCAGCTTAATAGGTGAAATAAAATTTTCAAACCGGTAGTAAAAACCCGAATTCTGCTATTTCAAACTTATTCTTAGGATCCTGGGTCAATACTTTTTGCACATGCATTAAGCCCCCTTTTCACAGAACATGGGTTATTTATTTTTCGCAGTTACGAGTTCTAATGTACAACTGTGGTTTTGGTAAAGACAGTATGGTAACCCTTATCAAACTAATCTATACACTAAATATATGAGCCATGCACTGGCAAAAAGGGGTTTGATGCATTATACCAAACAATCTATTTTTTTCTAACAATCTATTGAATCCCAAGGTAGAATGGTACTTGGACATGCAGAAAATTTACGAATGGCAAAGAGTTTCGACACAGGTCAGCCTGCGCGGAGTGCGCAGGCTGACCTGTATCGATACTTTTTGCAGATGCATTAAGCCCCCTTTTCACAGAGCATGACTCTTTTTCAAACACACAAAGCTATGGCACAAGATTCAACTCAAAAGTACATCTACCTCGTTGACCGTCTTTTTATTGAAGGGAAACCGACATTAGAAAGCGATATCAAACCTAAGCAGTTCTATGAAGTGCTTGTAGGAAATAAACAGCCACTGAATTGTTGCACACAAGTTCTGTGTATATTTATTGTTTTGCCTGATAATTATTCTAGAATTAAAACAAAGAGAGACTTGCATCACTTATCAACAAATCGTAGAGATATATTTCATTTGTGAACTCGACGATTTCGCTACTCGTGAAAATCTAAACTTTGATGTTTACTGAGAGAAATGATATGAAACCGGCAAACCATTGGATTGCAATTAGAAAAGTTTTGGTCAGTGTTTCATGACAGGCTTAGAATCTATAACTTAAGCACGCATTTTGTGTCTTGGCCACTGAAACCCGGGGTCTGTATTCAGCAACCATTCTTAAGAACATTTCTAGTCTTATTCTCCAATATTTTCTAAAGTTAAAAGTAACATAACTTCTGACTGGCTAAACCATTTGGTTTAGCCAATCAGATGTTATGTTACTTTCAAATGTAGAAAACTTTGGAGAATAATACTAAGATCGTTCTTAGGAACGATTGGTGAATACGGGCCCAGGTAGGAGATAAGTGTCCGTGTGAGTTTTCTCTGCGCATGTCCGTGACGAGTGACAGCCGACACAAAACGCAGCCGTTATCTATGACGTTAGATAAGTCAAACAAATGTTCCATTAATTATAGACTTCGTTATTGCACATGGGAGCTTTTTTAAGAAAGATTTTTTCCTGTAAGAATTTTACTTTTTGTTAACATTTTGCAATAGCCCAAACACCCTCTGAAACGGAAATACAGTAGACCTACACGGCTTTCGAAACATACCTGTGCTATTGTGTATATTTTAATAATTAGAATGAACGAAAGTTTAATACATAAACGTACGGGGAAAACATTGTGAATTGACGTTACAAGCAATGTTGCTTAGTGTCACAATGTATTCAAAAGCGGTGTGCTGCATTACGGATAAAAATCGCCTGCAAGAGGTAAAGGGTTTAATACATTGCAACTTACTCTTTACCAGACGACAAAATTTTAGAGTTATCCAAATTAAAAGCATTTGCAGACGACGAATCAGATCTTGCTTAAACGGTGATTTTTTTCTGTGAAGGGCTAGAAAATATTATGGGAAAAGGAGGAAAATATTGGTTAAAAAGCATTTTTCTCCTTTTCCCACAATGTTTTCAAGAGCTCTAATCTCCAAGAGCATTTGAACGCAGGATTTTTTCGTAAAAAGGTTCATAGAGTAGAAATGGCTTTATATAGCTGAGCTCCAGAACTGTATTTTATGGCTGAAAACTTTTCACATGGGGCTAAAACTTTTTCCCAACAGAAGGCGAAAAAGTGGAAAACTCTTTATCATGTTACATGAAAAGGAATACATCTGTCTTATAAGCTTCCTGTTGGTTTAGCTCTTAACCAGACTACAAAGTTTTAGCCAAAATTGAAAGCAATTACAAACGACATTGAACGGGTAAAAAAAGTTGATGTTTCTTATTGGAAAGGTTAAAAAAAACCACATGGTTAGAAAGTAGGAGATATGCTGGGTCCGTATTCACCAACCATTCTTAAGAACGTTCTTAGACTTATTCTTGAAGATTTTCCAAGTTTGAAAGTAACACAACTTCTGATTGGCTAAACCAAATGGTCTAGCCAATCAGAGGGTGTGTTACTTTTAAATTTGGAAAATTTTGGAGAACAAGACCAAGAATATTCTTAAGAATGGTTTGTGAATACGGACCCTGGTAATCAACAATTTTACTCACGCGGTTTCCCTCAACGTCGTTTAAAAACGTGATTGCTAAATAGTAAAGAGACAACTAAAACTTTCCTCATTACATACCGGGTATTTTACAGAGTAAGGCACTGGGAGACACGTTAATCAGTGGTTGTTACAGGACTGAAATATTGTTTAAAACGGCGTAAAAGACCACTCAAACAAGGCCCAACAAAACGAATAACACAATGCTTGATCAAGGAGGAGATGGTGTTCACTACTGTAGAAATCAAACCCGCCATCTTTGATACATTGTACATACGTCAAAAAGCAGGATAAAAGGAAAGGCAGTTTAGACGAAACCCACTACCGGACAAACTTTTGCCAGAAAAGTCAGTGGTTATGGCTTTTGTCTTGCGATGAGGAAGTCCCATCCCTCCCACACACACAGCCACGGGTGGCGTGGGAATGTTTCTGAGCAAAATCACTGGAAGGCCCAATCCTAGTAGGCCTACAGGTGAAATCCAAGAAACATATGAAGGAATGAGTGAGCGTGACTAACATACTGTTAAAAGCGACATACAACACGATTTTGATAAGTTCAAACAAAAATAACAACAACATAATGATACATCAAAGGGCTGCTGAAGTGCATTATATAGTCATCACAAGCAAGTCATCACATAATTATGGATCCACAAAATCCATTCTGTCTAACAAACGACTGATTTCAGAGATGGAATGGTCCTTGGACATACAGAAAATTTACAAATAGCAAAAAGTTTCGATTCCTGTCCGCCTGCGTTAAACCCCCATTTCAAAGAGCACGGCTTATATGCAAAATCAGACTAGTCATCTTTGATGGAGACGTCAGATAGCGAGACAAAAGAAAAGGAATGTCAGACAAAATCCACTGCCGGACAAACCTTGTTAGAAAAGATCAATCTAGCACGTGTCTTACTGATACAGATCTTATTTTACAGATATTATCATACGTTAGGTCTAGACAACCTATTGCGGGTGGTCATTCCATTGTTTTATTTTCACCACTTTATTTTCCCGCACTTCTGGGCTGAATACTTGTTCAAATAGATAGTTTTGTACTTGCGTGCCCGTATTCATCAATAGTGGTGTTATTTTTCCTTAACTTTAAAGCCTGGCCGTCTGATTGGTTGAGGATGGTTTCAGTATCCAACTGCGTGAAGATAAGGCGCCGAGCATATTTTTTTCTCTTTATAGCTAGATAATAGGAAGGTAAAATATGGAGACTTTACCCTTATCCTGCTAAATAAGTTGAATAAAACATTTAAGACGATTGTAAAATCCCGAATAATGTCATTTCAAATTTATTTTTTTTTTTGTGAGAACAATATCTCTTTATTGGACAATGTAAGTCAAAGATCAGACTGCACGTTCTGTGCAATTTGATCTTGATCTACAGTGTCCACAAATGGTCAGTGAGTCGCGCTTGGCAGCTTAGGGGCTAATCTTTTGTCATGTCAGATGGTGCGGTCAGAAATTTGTCTTTTATGACGTCATCAAAGCTGTTTTCGTAATGGTCCGTGAAATTGCAGAGTGATAAATGCTACAGCACAGAGAAAGATCTGTGTCTAGTCTGTCAGCTTAATGTTCTTCTACAACGTTGTTTAGATCCATCGGCCTGGCATTGGTAGCTCCGTGGGGACGGGAATGGTACACAATAGTGGGATATAAGTTCGAATTCTAGCCCGACAAAAAAACCTCTTTCGGAGATTCATTTCGCTTTCACTGAATAGTACTGTTTCAACTTAGTTTGGGAAAGATATCAAGAGAATTTACATGTAGTGCAGGTTTACGGAAACTAGGTTTCACTGATCATAGGTATCGAACCATCTCAACTCTTTACCAAACGAAAAAATATTAGAATGGTCAAAATTGAAAGCACTTTCAGACGACGAAAGGAATGCTGCTCAAACAATGAAATTTGTATTTGAAAGGGTAGAAAACATTGCTGGAAAAGAGAAACATGCTGGTTTCCACAATGTTTTAGTGTCCTTTTCTACGGATTCTTTAAAAGTCTGGATCGTGTGATAAAGGGTTAGAGGCCCAATGTCAACATTAAATCTAATCTTAATATTTATTATTCTGCCAGTGACTAGGGCCTTGAACAATCGCATCTTAAATGGAGCTATATAGATTTTTATAATCTCTCCAAACTTTAAAAATAATTGGACACTGAATTAACTCTTTCCTAAACAAGCCCTGGTTTTCACGTGTCTGCAGTACAAGTCTTTTGAAAACACTGTGGGAAAAGGAGAAATTGCTCGTAACGAGCAATTTCTCCTTTTCCCACAGTGTTTTCTACCCTTTTTGAGAACTTCCTACCATTTTCATCAAATTCAAAATTGTCGTCTGCAAACTCTTTCAATTTGGACCAGTCCAAAATTTGTCGTTTGGGAAAGGGTTAAGTACGCCGATAGCTTGCAAAAGACCCGTAAAGAAAGAAGACTTAAAGTAACAGTGGCTACCAAAAGTAAACAAAGCGGATGATAAAATGTATTTAAATTTGAATATTACCATTAAAAATATGAGAATTATTGTGAAGATGATAATCTGTCATTGTGCAGTTGGTCCAAGTGTTGTATGGTGGTGTTTAACGCCGTTTTTTAACATTATTTCAGTTATATCGCGGCGGCCAGTGCACCTATCCATGCTTTCCTGGAGTTTCTTTTACCAGTACTCCGCAAAATATTCTTTCCAAGCCACTGGCTGCTTTCCCACATAACCATCGTCGATACAATGGTCAGCGGTGAGAGAGGAATGAATCCTGTCGCAATGACTATCATCAATCCTCAGAAAGAAATTGGCCAAGCCGGGGATCGAACCAGCGACCTCCTGTTCTCAAGTCCTGTACGCTACCTACTGAGCTATGGGGGCTTGGCGGTCCAAGTGTTAATCGCTGGAAGAGAAATTAATTTCAAAACTAGGTTAAAAGTTGTCATGTCTGTCATTCTATTCTGCCACCATTGACATTTGGTCCGACCACACAATAACAGATTGTCATTGTCACAATATTGCTATACTTTACAACGGCACAATTAAAAGCTGAATACATTTTAACATCTGCATTGATTTTTTTTGCCGCTATTGGGCCTTTAAAATGGAAAAGTATTTTTCATTGATATTTCCTTAACGGTCTTCGTAGCGTCGTTGAGTATCCTTAGATTTCACACAAGAGTTTCGGAAAGCTTTGCGGAAATATCACATGATTAATAACACGCGTCAATTATGTGATGCAGTATCTAAATCAGTATGATGACGTCATATCTGATCTCATAAAAATTGTCGGGGTCTCCGGTTGCAGAACGACCATCCCGTTATCTTAACCCTTATCCTGCTATATAACTTAAATGAAATTTTCAAGTCGATGGTAAAAACCAAAATGTCGGTATTTCATTGTTGTCGGGGTTGGGTAAGTATCTCCTTATCGGACAGTGTAGATCCAAGATCAGACTGCACTTCTGTGCAGTCTGATCGTGGATCTACACTGTTCGTAAAAGGTCAGTGGGTCGCGCTTAGCAGCCTAAGTGTTAACGCCCAAAATTGCACGCTTTTTTACTGGTGTAACCGCAGAGCTTCTGTGTGGTTCCAAAGAAAAAGCAATCGTTGTTTTACGAGAAATTTTGAATTACGGCATTAAAAAAAACTACATAACTCCCTTGAACAAATCGTTGCACATACAACAATGACCATGTAGCCTTCTTTTACCCATAAAGTGCTGGAACCAACTTAAGATGGTTTTGCCGACAGAGTAGATCAAAGTCAGGCTGCACAGAACGTGCAGTGTGATCTCAGACCTATACTATCCACTTTGTTGCATATTCTGGCTATTTAAGGCAACCTTGAAAGAACAATATCTCCGATGGTTTTTCGTAATTGAAAAGGTCCATTTCATTATTTCAGCACTCTAAGGGTTAAAATACTACATATAGAATGTGTCTGTATTTTATATACAAAATTGTTTATATAAGCTGCTGCTGGGTCTTTAAATAAACTATATTTGCCGTTTCATAATTCTTTATGAACTACATAAAAAAAAAACTTGGTTTGCTGATGCATAATATGAGAAATGCAAAAGAAACGTGCATGAACTTTTTGGGATTGAGGGAAACATTTATTTGTATTTACAGATTGTGCGGACAAAGATCAGACAGATGTCTAATCTTTGATATACATATATGGGCCATGCTCATATATATTGGTCAATTTTCTGCACATCAAAGAAGAGGGTTAAGTCGGTTGTCCGACAAAATGAAATTTGTGGATCCATCATGAGATGACTTGCTTGGCACGGAGATGCATTGAGCCCCCTTTTGCCAGAGCTCCGCTGATATGAAGGTATAATTTTGGTATCAAAACCTAAACATTGTCTCGCTGCCGCGATCTGAAGCAGACAAATTTGTAGTCATTACTTGATAAAAATGGGGATTATCAACATGAATTCATGTTAAGTGCAGGGAAAAAAATGAAGGAAATATTACAGTTGAGTTAAAGTTTTACAGTTGAATACACCGAAAAATTTCGGAGGGTAAAGGAGATAATTGCACGTTACGAGTGCTTTCTCCTTTTTCTCACATTGTTTTTCCGAAAGTGGTCTGAGTATTGCAAGATGAAAGAGTAATTTTGATGGTGTTAATGAATTAATGATTATTACAAGGCAAGCGTGAGACTTGTCCTTTGAAGTATTTTATGTCGTTTCAGAATCTTTTGATTATATAACGGCGCCTCTGTGTATAAATTATTATAAGGATGACGCTCTCGTGTGATGTTAGATATTCTGAATTGAATCATTTCTGCTTTACCCCAAGATACCGGTTCAACCCTTTACCAACATAATTCCCGTGTTTTAACGGCATTGAAGAAGTTTGTGTCTGAAAACATCTTGGGAAAAGGAGAAAATGCTGGTAACCAGCTTCTGTAGCCTTTTTTTACAAGCATTTTCTTTTTTTCGTACAATGTCAAGTTTTGAAAAAAAAAAACTTCAAACTAAAATCCCATCATGTGCGCATAATTCTGAAAATTTGAAATCTGATAAAGAGTTAGTGATAGCGTTCGAGGATTTTTTTTTTTCTAAACCTTTACACCACCATGGGCGAAAACAGGTGCTTCTGCGGACTGCACAGATCAAGATAAAGCTGCACAAAAGGTGCAGTCTGATCTTTGATCTATGTCGTCCGCTCTTTAAGTCACGCCTACAAGGTAAAAATTTTTCTGAGTTTCAATGGACTGTTTATTCAGCTGTCGAAAGAGGTCCAGTTTATCTGGCAAAAGGGGGCTTAATTCATCTCTGTAATGCATTATACCAAGCGAGACATCACATAAATATGACCCATAAAATCCTTTTTTTCTAACAATCGACTCGATCTCGAGTAGAATGTTCCTTTGACATGCAGAAAATTGACCGATAGCAAAAAGTCTCGATTCATGTCAGCTTCCACTGACTGCGCAGCTGAAATGGGTCGATACTTTTTGCAGACGCAGTAAGCCCTCTTTTCACAGAGCATGACTCATATATTTGTAGCTGAAAGTGTGAAAGACTTAACCCAAAGCTAGATATTACGGGGAATACCAAAGTTGTTTGTCAAAAGGTGTTTTAGGTTCTTTAACGTTTTTGGTTTTTTTTTTCGTATGTTAACCTTAGGCTGCTATGCGCAACTCAAAGACCTTTTGCAGACAGCGTAGATCAAGATTAGACTGCAGAGACCGTTCAGTCTGATCTTGAATCTACAGAGTCCGATAAGAAGATTTCTTTCCCCCAAAGCTACCTTTGAAATAGCAGAATTTAGGTGTTTACAGTCGGCTTTGAATTATATCGCAGGATCAGGGTTAGAAAAAAGTGTATTCATATTTTCCTACGAGCCACATTTCAGCAGTGAGACCGGAAGTGTGAGGGTTTTTTTTTTTTGCATTTACCCTTACAGAGCTACAAAACTTAAAAGAAATTTTCAATCTAGAAATACGACCCAAATAATTGCATCTTCAATATTGCTTTTATCCAGAATGCCTCAGCGAAGTGCACACAATAGAACAAAGATCCGACTGTACGTTTTGCACAATCTAATCTTCATTTTCACTGGCCACAAAGACAAAAAATTGCTCTGAAGGGCGCTTTTGGGCTTCACATATTTGAGATTAGAAAGTCATTTTCTCCCATTCTGTTACTGCAGATGCAGTAATTTCCAACCGAGTTATACCGGAATTACCCAGCAGGGGCAAGGTTTTTCCGCAACAGAGAACGTTCTCACGACAGATAGCAAACACTGTGTAACGCATCCTTCGGAATTACCTTATCGGCATACTGATGAGTAAACCAGGTGTTCAGCGATGTCTGTCAATGATTCCGGGCTTATCAGTCAAGATGGAAGCGGAAGACATACAGTGGATACGACTTTATAGCACAATAGATGTCGCTGAATCATTTTCCCTTTTATTTCTTTCCCTCCCGCGAAGATCGCACTTTTCTATTGAACTGCATGAATGCCCCCCCCCCCCCCCCCCCCACACACACACACACTTCCCCAATCGCTTGTTCCGCATTTGTAAGGTTCAGGAGACCTAACAATAATTTTCTCCCGTATTTTTTTTTTTTTCTTTGTGATATAAATTTAATCTATATTGCACAGGCAGAGTTTACCGAACTGCTTAACACTCGTTCACTTGTTCATATATATATATACTTGTATATATATATCGATTGTTACAAGCAAATGCTCCTTTACGTATAACATGTTTCCAAAAAAAGCATTTGTCGTGGAATGTACACATTGATAAAACTTGCACTGCGATCAACAATAAAATTAATTTGTTTAAAAGGATTTCGACTTACCTAACAATGGAAATGAAACAATTATTTTACAACTCGTACATACTGCCTCTCTTCGACTATTGTTGTACAGTTTGGTGGAAGAGCGCTAAATATAGGACCTCTAAACTATCTGTACTTCAAAAAAGAGCAGCCCGCATCACATTAGGGGCTCCATCTAGAACATCGTCGATTGAACTTTTCGCGGAACTAAATTGGTTGACCTTTGACAATAGATGTGATTATCACGCTGGTGTTTTAATCTTCAAGTGTCATAATAACCTTTCACCACGATATATAAGGGACATTATTTCGTTTTCTAGCAACACCAAATATAATTTACGGTCATCTGCTCATTATGATATCATTAACTCAAGATTTAACACTTTGTTCAAGAAAAAAGCATTCTCGTATTACAGCATGAACATATGGAATGAAATTCCTATTTCAATCAGAGCAGCAACTTCCTTATCTAACTTTAAACATCAGCTTAAACAGTATTTGTTCAGTAAGCAATCTATCACCTCAGCAAATAACACAAACAAATTACCGTAAATAGTGTATCTGTCCGCTGACTTATAGACTCATTTTCATGTTATTTTCTTTCATCATCCACTTATTTATTATCGCATCTGTTTGTGTGTGGGTGTGGGGGTAAGTGTGTGGATGTGTGTGTGTGTGTGTGAGAGAGAGAGAGAAGGCAACATTGTAAAAAAGACTCTATTTTCAGGTCATTTTTCTTGAAATTCTATCTTAATGTTTTAACCTTCAAGAAATAAAGATTTTATTATTATTATTATTATTATTATTATTATAAAAGCTATAAGCTAGATAGTATCCATCCTAATGAAGAAAAACGTCGTTTTTGGTGAAGTTATGGGCTGAAAAAAAAAAAGGGTTTTACATGGTAGGTGAATTCGGAAGATTTCTTCGTTGAATATCAAAGTGAATTTTGTCAAATGTATCTATTTAATCGAATCAATGTGTAAGATGGCTAATAACGAAATGGGCACACATAGCTGAACCCCAAATTAACGAAGGAGTTTGTAAACTTTTTCAACTACAAATATACCAGTTGGAGTTTTTTCGACGACTGCAAATAAAATCCACTGAAACTTAAAAAAATCTTAAAAGCTTGACTTAGGTAGCGGCAGTATGGATCCAAGATCAGACTGTACGTTCTGTGCAGTCTGATCTTGATTTATACCTTCCGAAAAAGCCCCAGTTTTCTACAATAGCGCTGACAGGTTTAACTCAATGCTTCTTGGATGTTTGCAGTGAAAGGCTTCAAAAAAGTCTTGTAAAAATATAATTATGTTATATATGATTTTGAGGCATTAAGATTTTAAATACAGGATTACGTTTGAAAAGTTTAGTTTAAACATATTTTATTGCCAAATTTTTGTTACAAAGTATTCTATATAACATAAACAGTATTTATCTAATTAGGCAAAAGGGTCTGGCCACAAGTTCTAACAACTTAGCTTCGGCCATTCCCTTTTGATTAACGTACATAGGATAAAGTCTTCAATAATACCATTAATATAAAAAACTTTATATTTTTGGGGCCAGTTTGTAGAGAAGACAGTGTCTTTCCGGTCATGAACAGAAATAACATGCATACAAATGACAATTTGATAAACTAATAAATTAAGCAAAAAAAAAAGAAAACGAAGGTAAGTGAAAAATTACTGATAAGAATTATGTTCTCGGGATAGCCTCAATGCCGGTCGGGCAAGTGGATCCAGGTCATGCATCACATGATTGTTGATTATAGATCTTAGATCAATCAGACCTAGCTGCACGACGTTAACTAAACCTTTCAGAATCCCTTATAAACGCTTGCGTGGAGAGAAAAATTGTAGCATTATCTTCGAAACTAAAATCCAATGAACCTAGAAGTAGTAGCCTTGTACTTAAAGGGTGAAAGCGGCGTAATTGGCGGAAGAGTGTTATTCTAGAAACAGTATATCGATTACATTGAAAAAAGTAATGATCTGCATCTTCGGCTTCGTGTCCACAGATGCAGCTTGGGTTCGGTATTATGTGATTAGTAAAGAGATCATAGTTGAGATTACTACAATGGTTACGTATTCTTGCGTGAAATATCGAATATTTGCGATCTCCTACAAAATAATGACGCGGGACCTCAGGGACTGCGAATGTTCGTAAAATTGAAGATTTAAACAAGGATATGGAGTCAATAGACTTTAGATCTTGGGGAAGCTCATTCCAAAGAGACACTGCCGAAGGAAAGAACGATTTTGCGAACAATTCAGTCCTACACGCAATCAAATCAAATTCATTGGCATTACGTAGAGTGTAATCTGTTCTATTATTTACTTGTTGAGGGAATATGTCAGTGAGATAATTAGGAGTAAGACCATTAATTATTTTATATACAAGTATTAGTTTTTGATATTTTCTTCTGTTGTCAAGATTTAACCACCCAATTTCTTTATATATGTTGGCCAGTGATGCAGATCGGGTTAAGCCAGTTACTATTCTTGCTGCTTCAATTTGTATTTTCTCCAAGGATTCTTTTTCTCGCGCAGTGCAATTATTCCAAACTACTGATGCATACTCCAAGATCGGACGCAGAAATGATATATAAATTTGATTGAGAGAATCACGTTTAAGTTTGTATTTTAGATTCCTCATGATCCCTAGAATTTTGGATGCTGAGGTAGTTAAGTTGTTTACATGCACTTGCCATTTACCATTACTACTTAATGTTAATCCTAAGTGTTTGTGATCTTCTACAAATTGAACATGGACATTATCAAACAGCAAAGTAGGAGGGCCAATTTTTTTATTGGAAAATAACATGGCAACTGTCTTAGACGGGTTAAAGTCTACTAACCATTGTTTTGCCCAGTTGGAGATCATGATAAGGTCATGATTCAAAATACCCTCGATGTCAGGTATTTGTGACGCAGAGCAGGCGAGACAGGTGTCGTCTGCAAATAGACGAGATATACTTAATAAATTTTGGGAGATATCATTGACATAAACCAAGAAGAGTAGAGGCCCGAGCACTGAGCCTTGGGGGACACCAGCATTAATTGACATTGACCTTGACCTCACAGAATTAACTACAACCGACTGCTTGCGACCTGCAAGATAGTTCACAAACCAATTCAAGAGAGGTCCGTTTATTCCATATTGACGAAGTTTGAATACCAAGCCTTTATGCCAAACTCTGTCAAATGCTTTCGATATATCACAAAAAACCATGCAAAGATTTTGTTTGGAATCTAGAGAAGAGACAATTTGATGATAAATCTCAAGCAATTGATACACAGTCGAATGACCACGAAGGAATCCTGACTGTTTTAGGTATAATAAATCATTAAAGTGCAAATAATTATAAACATGTTTGTAAACACATCGCTCCATGAGTTTACCGAGGCAACTTAAAAGAGATATGGGGCGGTAATTACTCACTGAAGATTTATCTCCCTTTTTAAAAAGAGGATTGACAATTGCCTCTTTCCAACAGTTTGGGAAAATTCCATCACTAAGAGACTTATTGAATAGTTTGAAAAGTGGAACGGCTATACTGTTTTTAACATTCTTGAGTACTTTATGACTGATAAAATCAGGACCTGCAGCTTTATTGGCGCACAGGGTATTTATAATGCTTTCTATTTCATGAACTGATATTATTATACTGTCAAGCTTACAATGTGTTTTAGTTACAAAATTAGGTAGTTCAACGTTTGAGTCATCAACAAATGAAATAGAGGAAAAATAATTATTAAGGCATTCTGCTTTTTCTCTGTCTGTGCAATGTAGAATTTCCTCATTATTTTCAAATGTTCGTAGAATAGGTATAGATTCAGAATTTTTATTAATATTAACCAAACGTCGTATGTGTTTCCAGTACGTTTGAAAACATTGTGGCACACGGAGAACATTATTCAGTACTTAGATCTTTACCAAACGACAGACTTTTAGACCAGTCCGAGTTGGAAGTGTTTGCAGCCGACATTATAAAAGAGGCCTAACTCTTTACCAAACGACAAAATTTGGACATGTCTTAATCCAGAAGTGTTTGCAAGCGACGAATTAAATGTGGTTCAATTGTTGGATTTACCTTTGGAAGGATAGAAAACATTGAGGGAAAAGGAGGAAATGCTGCTTACCAGAATTTTCTCGTTTTCCAATAATGTTTTCTAATGCTTTATTTTCAAGGGTTGTTAAAACTCGGGATTGACTTGTAATGGGTTTTAAATGACGAGACTTGTCTTTGAAAGGTAAGGAAACATTGAAGGAGAAGAGAAAATGCTCGATACCAGCATTTCCTTCTGTCCCCACAATGTTTTAAAAGCTTTGTTACTCAGGGCTTACATTACATTGGATGTTTCAGAAGGGAATTAAACTTCTATATAAATCAACTGGAAATTTTCAGCTACCAGTATAGACCCATAATGGTTGCAACACACGAAAAGGGGCCTTCGGACATATGCGTAAAAGTGTTTTGTCCCGGATCAGCGTGTGCAGCCTGTGACTAATCCAAGACGACACTTCCCATTTTTGTGTGATTTTCTGTTTCACGAAAGTCTACTGTATGAAAAAATCTTATGTAGTCGTAAAGTGCCGTCTCGGATTAGCCGGCGCGGAGTGCGCAGGCTTATCAGGGACGACACTTTACGCAAATGTCCGAAGGTCTCATTTCGCATGTTGCAGGCCATATAATGGAAAGGTGCATTCTCCGAAAAAAAAAAACTGTATCGGACATCAGTAGCCTGGATCCGGGTAGGGGGCCCAGGCGCCGATAATTTCTCTTGTTTCACCTAAGTCCCTCCTTATCTCGGTCTAACCTTTGGTCATAATCTCTTTCGTAATTATTTGACATATAATTATCAGAGTTTAACCTAGGCTAGAAGCGAAGATACAAGATCAGACGGAACGTTCTGTGCAGTCTGATCTTTACCTACACTTTCCACCAAAGTTTATTTAGTCACAATTCGCAACCTGCGAGTAACTCTTTTATCAAACGACAATTTTTTTGACTTGTCCAAATTGAAAGCATGTGCAGACGGCAAATTGATTGTAGCCCAAATGATGTTATCTGCCTTTGATAAGATGGAAAACATCGTTGGAAAAGGAGAAAATGCTAGTTACCAGCATTTTCTTCTTTTCCGAAAAAGTTTTCAAAAGGTTTTTTTCCTCAACGTCATTAAAATTCGGAATTGTGTTCTTTAGGGTTAAACAATCACCTCGTTTGTCTGCCAACAAAATCAAAGAACCCCCATAGGCTACGAGCAGTTTTTTTCTCACACATAAAATTTGCAACTTTTTTTTTGAGATAACAAGTCTTATTACCTCCTATTCACGCGTCTTTCAAGATTTGACTAGATTAGAATATTTAAACCGGAAGAAAGGACAGTTTTAAGACTCCGTGATGAAATATGCGAGACAGATTAGCAGCAAATACAAATCATATATGAGCCATGTTCTGTGAAAAGGAGGGCTTAATGCATCTTCAAAAAGTATCGACCCAGGTCAGCCTGCGCAGTCCGCGCAGGCTGACCTGTGCCGAAACATTTTGCTATTGGTCAATTTTCTGTATGTCCAAGAACCAGTCTACTGTATTATTTACTTGGTTGTTTGACAATATCAACTGTATGGATCCATAATTATGCGATGACTTAATTGGTATCATACATTAAGTAAGTACATGAAGTAAGTCCCCTTTTGCCAGAGCATGGCTCATATACATATGAAAGGGTCCTCTAGGCAAAAAGGGATTCACACCATCATACCATGCAAGTCGGCGCATAATATGGATCCACTTTGACGAAAAACCGACTGAATCATGAAGGAGAATGGTCCTTGGACATTCGGAAAAATTATCAGTAATAGCAAATGGGTTAGACAGATGACAGCCTGCGCGGACTGCGCAGGCTGACAGCGGTCGAACTTTTTTGCAGAAACATTAAATATAAAACATTTTGTTGTTATTTTTTTTAATTGGATAAAATTGCAGCTGATTTGTAATTGAAACGAGATATTTTCAAAGTCAGCCGATTTTTTACCGAACGGTTGAGATCGGATCGTAATCTTCACTGTTTGCAAGGCTACTATCTCTTTGGTTTTGGTGATGAAACGGTAAACTTTAACAGGCCCGCAGTCTGATCTTCATCTACATTGCCCGAAAGTTTGAGACAGAATCTTACGAGAGTAATCATTGGATTGCATAATATGATTTGTGTCTTTTTTTTTCTGGGTGAAAATGAATATTCATTTAGCAACCCTTCATTGTTGAGAACTTCCATTAGGATTCTGTGTGGCTCAGTATTGAAGGCAGTAGGTTTGTAATCCATTTGTTCTTAGTTTGATCCTTTCTAGAAGCGTTGGTTGAAGCGTTGGCTGAAGGGAAGTAGCAATTGGCACTGCACTAAACGATCTTAGTTTAGTTCTGGTGAAGCTGTCGCAGTGATAAAACTAAGAAACAAATTAAAAAAAAAAAATCTTAATCCTGTTTTTTTTTGACACTGTCTTCGAACGCCGGGCGTGAAAAGATCTGATAAGATTGCTATAACTTCGTAGTTTATATCTAATAGTTTTGAAGTGGTAGGTGTTAAATCTAGCGAGGCTTAATCTTTATATTTTTTCGTTTAAAGAGATAAAAATGAATCAGTGGTGCGGAGAATCTGATGTTGGTTTTTTTTTTCTTCGAATTTTTCTAATTTTGCTTTTGTTGGTTTCTTTCCTATTGATATTTAACGATATATTTGCGGGGAAAAAACGGATAAGATGTATTTAAGATTTTAGAGAAAGCTCATCGTTTGCGGGCAACAAACCAAGAACAAACGGTACCATAGTTTTTTTTGTTTTTGTTTTTGTTGACTAATCCCAGATTTTATATGCATTAATATACTTTAATACTTTCCTCCGGGTGAACTCATTTGCATACGATACTTCGATACGCTTTAAGTAAAGGGAAGTAAAACATCCACCGCAACACTAACCGTCTTCATACGGACTAATTATTGCAGTGATCAACTAAGACTTACCAGGCTAAAGAAAGTCCATTTTTAGTAACAAAGATATCCGAAATAGTTTGATAATCGTAATGAGTTGGATATAAGTCGAACGAGCCCCAATCAAATCAACCGGCCAAATAGAAAGACATAGTCTACCTACAGCACTTGATGAAGGCAAATGGCTGAGGCATGCGACAGTTTTGTTACCCATATGCTTACCAGACAATCCCGTTTTTAACCCTTAAAGCACTTCCACAACTATAGTTGCCTATGGGGCTAGTGTAGGTCAAGATCAGGCTGCACAGAACGTGCAGTCTGACCTTTGATCTACACTGTCCGCTATGCTGGAACAGTTCAGACAACGGCAACCTTGAAATTACGACTATTTGTGTCATAATTCTAGAGTGAAAATATCTTTCAGGTTTATTCAGCTCTCTAGGGATTAATAACCTTACAGAATGGGTTTATGAAAATGTTGTGGGAATAGGAGAAAATACTGATCGCCCTTTTCCCCAATAATTTCTACTCTATCACACACGGATTATATAATTTGAGCCGCTTTTCGTTTGTCCTCTGCAAATGCTATCAATATTGACGACTCCAAAATTCTATCGTCTAGTGAGGAGGATTATCATAACTCTTTGTCACACAATCCCGAGTTTTACGACCCTGAAGAAGAAAGCTTTTGAAAACATTGTGGGAAAAGAAGAAAATGCTGGTAACCAGCATTTTCTGCCTTTCCGACAATGTTTTCTACTTTTTTTTCCACAGTCATGCTTTCAGTTTGGATGTCTCCAAAATTTTGTCGTCTGGTAAAGGGTTATCTTAACTCTTTACCACACAATCCCGAGTTTTAACGACCCTTGGAAAGAAAGCTTTTGAAAAGACTGTGGGAAAAGAGGAAAATGCTGGTAAAGTTTTCTACTCTTTCACAGCCAAATCTCGTAATTCCAGCCACATTTAAATTGTCGCTCGCAAATGCTTTCAATTTGGACGATTTTCAAAATTTTGTTGACTGTTAAGTTTTTTTTCTAATGCTTTATCTCATGGGCTTGTTAACTTTGTTCAAAATAAGGGATCGTTTTCCGTAACAGAATGATAAAAAAAAATACTCAAAAGACAGTTTCACTCTAAAATTTTTTTTGGAGGTAAAAGGAGGAAATTTTTTACCATATCCACTTCCAATAATTTGAGTCACGCTCTGACAAAAGGGGGTTTAGTGTATCTCCATACTGCATTAAACAAAGCAAGACATCACATAATTACGGGTCCATAGAATCCAGTTTGTCTCACAGCCGCCTGAAACCGGGGTAGAGTGGTCCTTGGACATGCAAAATATTTACCAAAAGCAAAAGGTTTCGACCCATGTCAGCCGGCACGAACTGCGCAGGCTGACCTGGGGCGACCCCTTTCGCAACTGCAATAAGCCCCCTTTTCACAGAGAATAGCTCATTTATAGTTGAATAAGCGTTGATCTGTCATAATTATGGGTAAAACAGTTATTTGAACGTAAAAATGAAGAAAGAAAACCAGAGCAATGCCTTAAGCTTAAGATTATTCTTTTCATATGATGTAGTATTTCGATCCATTAAGACCAATATATGTCGGAGACAAGACAGCAAGGTCTTTGCGGTCTAATCTTTATGTACACTTTTTGCAAGAGCAGTGTGTAGTACCTTTGGCGCGCCAAAGGATAAGTAAGGTGGGATAACGAAGCTTGTTAGCTGTTCCATTTGACATCGGGACTCAAAATGTTTTACGTTAATTTACTTTCCATTACTAAAGGTATGCTAATATTAAGTTGCACAAACGCTTGCATTTTTTTTAAATTAAATCCCGGGCTTTTCCTCTTTGATCAGTCAGTCATACCGTGACGCGTGGCACATTTAACTCTTTCATCGTCACATTTATAAACTCGACGTCTTTCCACGACTGAAAATATAAATCACTTATGCGCACAAAAGTACTTTTATTTTGTTAAGCTTTAATTTCATAAGGGGATGGTATAGATCAAAGATCAGACTGCACGTTCTGTGCAGTCTGATCTTGATCTTTACCGTCCGTAAGAGTCCCTGTTTTCGCATATGGCGATGAAAGGATTAAGGCAATAAATATGGTCTGTTTTTAATATTTTTCTTTGCCATCAAATCTATGATGTAATTCTTACTGACGTGCAATTTTCGCAGGGCGGGTTTCATGAATGCTTGGATTGCGTTCGGAATGGAAACGCAAGGGGATGATATTGACTGTACTTGTTACCCACTGATATAAACATGCAGCTAGAGACTTTGAAAACATCCTTGAAAAATAAGAATGAAACGACATGAATAAAAGTTAACTACGTTGTATTTGAATACTGCGCCCTTTACATTTCGCAGAAAATAGCTATTTGTATATTCAACCAGTGTTACATGTTGCATTAATATTATGTAACAATGTGCTTTGCGCCCACTAACGAGACATAAACTTAGAATAATTAGGTTCCTGTTTACGCTTTCCATCGTCAGCTTTTTTCAAACATTTGACATCAAAGAAAATTCTAGTAAACAATATTAGAGATACGAATCTTATAAATATGATAATAGCTATAAACTTGGCCAAGAGGACATTGTGCTTCTTAGAGAAATGTTCTCAGCAATTTCTTTGTGCGCTATGTAATGTTTTGAGACGACTTGTTTGGTTGAATGCATTATAAGTGTGCAATAAACCGCCTTTTCCTAGAGCGCTGTTCATAATAAGTGTCTCGGTTAAATAATGCAACATCATATAATGAGCCGTGCCCTGGCAAAAGGGGGCTTGATGCATCTCATGCATCTCCGCTATGCATCATACCAAGCAAGTCATCACATGATCATAGATGCATAAAGTCCATTTTGTCTAACAACCCACCGAATCATGAGGTAGACTGGTCGTTTGACATACAGAAAATTGACCAACAGCAAAAGTTTCGGCCCAGGTCAGCCTACGCGAACTAGTTTTCGCTGTGCATAAGCCCCCTTTTCACAGAGCATGGCTCATATGTATAATGTGCATAATAAAAAAGAACAATAAAGAAAATAACATTAAGTGTGTTTAATTGTTTCTTGGTTTGTTATTTACAATCGTCGCAATTATCTGACAATGGACTAAATTATGCATGTTCACGTCCAGCTGAAGTGTATATTCTGTTCTATTCTGGTGCCTCACCTTTCTGGACTAAAACATTTTTTGCTGCAATAAATAATGTTCCTTAGGCAATTTACGCGCATTACACGTGTACTGGAGGAGACAACAGTTCTGTTAATCTTTCTTATTTACAAGGTATTACGTAATTATGTCTGGGAAATCCAGGAGTAGTGGTTCCCATAGAGCAGGAACACTCCATGGATGCAGTAGATGGAAGTTCTACACAGGTAAGTGACAGGCTATCTCAGATGACTGATGGTTGTTTTTGATGCCTAAATATATCGGTATATCAGACGGGGTTCTCATACCGTAGGCTGCTTGGCTACTGTGAAAAGCACCTTGAGGTCTTAAAAGAACTTTTACGATTTTTTTCGTGGTAAAGCAGCTTGTGGCCTCGAAAGAGCTTATCTCGAAATGTTTACTTGGAAAAGCAGGTTGTGATCTTGAAGAGCATCTCTCGAATTGTTAACTTGAAAAAGCGGCTTGTGACCTCGAAAGAGAATTTCTCGAACTGCTTACTTGGTGAAGCAATTTGTGACCTCGAAAGAGCATTTTCTGAATTGTTTACTTGGAAAAGCAGCTTTTGGCACTGAAAGAACATTGTTTGAATTGTTCACTTGGTAGAGCAACTTTTGGCCTTGAAAGACCATTCTTTGAATGGTTTTACTTGGTAAAGCAGCTCATGGCATTAAAAGAGCATATCTTTTTCATTGTTCACTAAAGAAAGAAGCTTGTGGCCTTGAAGAAGCATTTTTTTAATTGTTTGCTTGGTAAAACAGCTTGTGGCCTTGAAAGATTTCGTTGTTTACTTGATATAGCAGCTAGTGGCCTTGAAAGAACGATTCTCAAATTATTGATTTGTAAAGCAGCTTTTGGTCTTGAAAGAGCATTTCACTTGGAAATCAAGCTTGTGGCCTTGACAAAGCATTTTTAATCGTTTACATGGTAAAACAGCTTGTGGCCTTTAAAGACGATCTTTTGAGGTGTTTACTTATAAAGCAGCTTGTGGTCTTGAAAGAGCATTTCTCGAATTGTTACTTGTCAAGCAGCTTGTGACCTTTAAAGAGATTTTTTTTTTAAATTGTTTACTTGGAAAAGCAGCTTGAGGCCTTGACAGAGCATTTTTAATTGTTTACTTTGAAAAGCAGCTTGTGGCCTTGAAAGAGCGTTGAGTTTATATTGGTATCGAAATTCCAGGAACGCATGGATAGTTGTACCGGGCGCAGTTATCCATCTTTTATAGTGTTGCAATTGGCATGAACCTACCAAACAACAAACTGATTCTAAGTTTATATCAAATCAAATAAATGTCACATATCACAATTATATTAAACGCGTATCATTAGAAATTCGGAAAATCCTTTAATGACTTATCTAATGGTGTTTATCGCCGCTTTTAACATTATTCAATTCTATCATGGAGACAGGTAACTTATTAATGTGTTTTCCTGAGCTTCACAAGTGCATCGGAAAGTCCTTTACCTATATCTTTTAAAAACCCCGTCGACATATTCGTATTTATGCATAGAATTTTATCTTTTATATCTAAACAGTCTCATTTCTAAAGTAGATCTAATTAAACTCAAATGGTTTGTACTTACGACGAAAACATTCAGAATTCAGAATTTCTTCTTTTTTTTTTGTCAAAAGAAAACGAACAAAAAAGCTCTTTCACAGATTACTGCCGAATCTCGTACGACTTTCAAAACCTCTACGTTGGACAGCGTGGGAAAACATTGTGGGAAGAGGAGCAATTACATGGCACACGCATTTATTTATTTATTTATTTTCATCAAAGCAGTCGCACCTCTTCAAACAATTTTTCCCTATAACTAAAGTACGGTCTTTCCTCTTCTTTAGCCAAACAAGACTGCCCTTTTTCGACCTTGAACAAGATGGCTTTTTAAAAGATGTGGAAAAAAAGGTAAAAAATTATTGTAACAAGCAATTTTCTCTTTTCCCCTTCACAATTTTTGTTATTCTTTCAAAGACAAATACCATCATTTTAGCGTCTTAGAATTTCTTCTGCAAGTGCTTTCAATACAAACGAGTGTACAAATTTTGGCATTTGGTTATCGTAGAATTAATGTCTTTCATTTATGACCCGTGTACAAGTCTTCGATTGATCTAAACTTAGCCTGAATGGTGATTGGTTTTTTTTTTTCTAAAATGATACAAATTCCTTCTCAAAGTACCAGATACAAAAGTTTCTTACTCACAAAGAACAAGTTAAGAATAAAACATTTTCTACAAACTCCAGGTAAAAGATCTATGAAACATGTTTTTTCATCCCGTAGGCTACTAAACACGTCTTACCGCATTTTACGGACATTCTAGGTCATATTCAACCTGCACAGTATGTGCATTCTGATCTTGGATCTACAATGTCCACATGTTGACATTTTTCTGGCAATAATAATAATAATAAAAAAAAAAAGCTTTAAAAATTGCAATACTGCTTTTCACTTATAAAGTATTAAGTAGAAACATTCCATTTAGTTCTGTCCAAAAGTTTTAGGATTGACTCAAATGAAGTTCAACGGATGATATCTGTCTTTTTAAAGGTAGAAAACATTATGGGAAAAGGAGAAAATGCTGGTTACCAGCATTTTCTCCTTTTCCCATAATGTTTTCAGAAAGGCTTCTTCCTTGGGATTGTTCAAACACTGGATTGTTAGGTAAAGGTTTGGAGAAGATCTTGGATAAGAAAAAAATTATTACAGGTTCCACATTATCTACTAGGAAAGATTTTCCCACAGATCCCGGGATGCGCTACCTAGGTGGTTCCATGAGAAAGAAACAATAATAACAGGTAAGCGAAATCACTGGAATTTTATCGGAATGATTTATCCGACCTTGACCTTATTTCTTAGACAAGGAATTTAAATACCTTTGAAAAAAAGTCGTACAATTTAAAATATTACCAAAAAAGGCTTAATAATTGTACCTCTCCCTAACCAATCCAGTTTCCGTTTAGAACAACTGTTTAAACAGCATTCTTAGGCTGATTCCCAATTAAGAAAGTAACACAATTTCTGATTGGCTAAACCGTTTGGTTTCAGACAGTTGAAAGACTGTGTTACTTTTGAAGCAGGACAATTTTTGTGAACATGACAAAGAATGCAGTTTAGAATGGTCTGTGAATATGCGTCAAGATTTTGGAAGACTTTGATATATTGATTTAAAACCTTACCACAAAGCGTTATTGTCAAACTTACTAGCAACTAATTCTGGTCTTCTTTAGCTTAATAGTGATTTTTTTTTTCTCAGACGCTGAAATCGCAGACTTGTCCAAACTAAAAGCATTTGCAGAAACAAATTAAATGTGGCTTAAATCATTGGTAATATACTGTAAGCCAAGAAATTGCATCGTCTAAAAATGCTTCCAGAAAATGAAACGTATTGATACTGTCGACGGTCTTGTATTGCAAGTTTGTTGACGAGATCGCTTGTCAAATGTCTTCTGCAAAGTTATTCCTCGGAGTGTAGAGTTTCAGTCGTTTAACTTTACAAACGACGAAATTTCAGTCCAGTCCAAATTGGAAGCATTTGCAGACGAAAAAAAAAAAAAAAAAAGAGAGAGAAAAAATGTGACTCAAAAATTGAAATTTGTGTGTTGAAGGGTAGAAAACTTTACAAGCATTTTCTTCTTTTCCCAACATGTTTTTGTAAGCCATCTTTTCTCAAGGTTGTTGAAACCTGGAATTGTGTGGTAAGGGGTTAATAACAATACAGTAAGGCAATAGTGTAAACCTTACAAAATTTTATGCTGTTGGCAATGATTCCAGACTATAATAATAGTATTGATAATCTCGTAGTTCAGGTATGTTGAGTCACCCCTGGTACGGTGATCGGAAAGTCTGACCTACATTTTTGGAAAACACTATCTGAGTCAGCTTTCGTCTCTATTTTTGACTACAACGGATGGCAACGCGGAACATGAGTAAATGCTGTCTTCACGATCAGACGAGGGAACAAACACTGTTGGTCTTTAATGGCAAGTGGATGTGTAACACAGGGGCATATTGCATTCAGAAGTCAGATTTTGCAAAAAGTGATTCCTTGTTAAGGGTGGCCTCTTAA
This sequence comes from Tridacna gigas, assembly GCA_945859785.2. NCBI lineage: Eukaryota > Metazoa > Mollusca > Bivalvia > Cardiida > Cardiidae > Tridacna > Tridacna gigas. The sequence goes on along the minus strand of OX244034.2, from coordinate 60,615,748 downwards.
TGAAAGTGAACACTGATACAGGTTTGTATTTTCAGCCGTCAAAAAAGGTCAACTTTATACAGCCCGTAACATGCGAAATGAGACCTTCGGACATCTGCGTAGAGTGTCGTCCCGGATTATCCTGCGCAGTCGCGCGGGCAAATCCGAGACGGCACTTTACGACTACATAAGATTTTTTCATACAGTAGACTTTCGTGAAACAGAAAATCGCACAAAAACGGGAACTGTCGTCTCGGATTAGTCACAGACTGAACAGGCTGATCTGGGACGACACACTTTTACGCATATGCCCGAAGGCTCCTTTTCGTGTGTTGCACGCCAATTATGAGCCGTGGTCTGTAAAAATGGGGTATAATGCATTTCAAATGAGTATCAACTAATGTCAGTCTACGCAGTCCACGCAGACTGACCTGGGTCGAAACCTTTTGCTATTTGTCACTTTTCTGTGTGTCCGGGGACCAGACTACCTCATGATTTAATCCGTAGTTAGAAAAAATAATTTTATGAATAGGCATCATGTGATGACTTGCTTGTAATAATGGATCATGGAGAGGCATTAAATCCCCTTTTGCCAGAGCAGGGCTCATATATTTTGAGCTGAAAAATTTAATCTATAATCTGACATTTTTAGTGTATCGCTTACTGTCCGATAGATCTCTATAAATGCAGGGATATTACTCATTTTTGCACTGGGAAAAATGAACAGAAACAAGAAATATCTATTTGAAAAAAAAAAAGATATAGGGCCTAAAAGGGTATTGCAATATGAATGATATCGGAACTCTTTTGTGATTCAATGAAAATAGACATATAATGAATCGTAGGCGCACCAGCAATTGCTTCTTTATCCTCACTGTTTTGCATTTTGCTGACAAGTGAAATTTTCAATTAGATATGCGCCATGCTCTAGCAAAAGGGGGCTAAATGCATCTCCATGGTGCCTTATATCAATCAAGTCATCACATGATTAAGGACTCATAAAGTCCGTTTTGTCCAGCCATCGATTGAATCATGCGGTAAACTTGTCCTTGGATATACAGAAAATTGACCGATTGCGAAAAGTTTCGGCGCAGGTCAGCCTGCGCAGTCCGCGCAGGCTGACCTGGGTCGATACTTTTCGCAGATGCATTTAGCCCCTTTTTCGTAGGGCATGGCTCATATATATTTTCAAGATGACATGTCCATCTAAATCATCGTTGGAAAAGGAGCTGTGGTTGCTACAAATTGTGTGTTAAGAAATGCTTGTAGACATACAGCAGTGGATTATAGGACAGCACTTAAAATATTGAATTACCAATTACATGTAATTCATTAAAAGGGTTATTCCTTAGCGTATTCATTTTTCATCCTGTAAATAAGCAGCAAGGCGTACCTACTGGCAGCTTTCGGCATACCTCGGGTGATCCGGTGATCAAATCCCTCGGCTGTATCACGTAGCTTGATATGCACCTACACGGTAAATTTCGCACGTCTCCGGAAGCACACCGTTTTACCGTTATTGAAATTGTAAGGCTCCTCTTAAAAAAGTAAACATGACTAAATTTGTACACTCAATTTTTAGCGTGGTTTATCAATTCCGTTGGGAGCTTTCATTGACAGATCGATAGATGTGAATAACTTCAACCTGGTTGTTCATGTCGTTGCTAAGCGATTTACAGGGGCGCCGCCATGTTTAAGATTATGTGATTGGTAGTTCAAAATGGAAGCCTCTTTTATACGGACGAGGTTAGATGTAGGTACGGAATCGGCCGAGTGACGAGTGTTACTGGCAGTAGTAGCGCATGTACAATGGGTGTTATATACGTACCTGCAGGGGCCCAACGAATAAAGATGTCCACATCCTTGACCAATCGCGACTTACGATCTATTTACTCAAGTATACCAATATCAAGAAGTAGGTCACAAGCCATCGTATTCAACTACGCCGAAACAAAAAGTCAATGCGAAATACAGCCAATGCTTAGCAGAGCAATGCATTATGCAGACAATTATGAATACAAAGCTAGCTGAACCATAATTACTTGTTCATGAATCACTCTTGTAAGAAATTTGGCATTATGTCTGTCGATGTAGCAATACTGACAAGATTCACAGACTTCATGATAAAAATCTAATGATGTGTGACTGACTAACAGTTTCAAGCCAATAGTAAAAATTCGAATGATGTTATTTCGATTTTTTTTTTTTTTTTTGAGAAAAATATCTCCTTATCGGTCGGTGTTTATCCAAGATCAGACTGCACGGTCTGATCTTGATCTACACCGTCCGCAAAATGTCAGTGATGGTGTAGATCAAGATCAGTCCGCAACAGGTCAGTCGCGTATAGCAGCTTAAGGGTTAAGATTTTAACATATTATCCTTAGACAACGTGATGAGTCAATATTTGGCATCGATGGATTCCGATAAGCCTATAGATACAGCGACCCTTTCACCTCCACTTGCGACGTAAAAAGCTGTTGAAGATGGCATAATTCAAGATCGGACTACACAGAGAACGTGCTGTCTGATTCTGATTTACTACCAAGTGCTATCTTATTCTATATAATGACCCAAACCCCTCGGCATATGCTGTAGAATTGTATTTTAGCTCCTGGGAAAAGCCGATTTAACTCGGGGCTTTCCGACTGCGAAGGAAGTCTAGTACTTATCACCATGAATCATGTCACAGCCTTGAAGTTCAAGAAACGAATTACTTCTAAAATGAAAGAGTTTTTGCAAAGCCGGGCTTCGAACTGACAGCCCCATGATTTATCACCTATTTTTTGAATCAACAGATATATTTAAAGATTGCATCTAGTAAATGAGAAATATAATCTCGCAGTTTGATACTGACATATTCTTAACACCGTTTGAATTACTGGAGTTCGTGTCATATTTATTCTTTTTTGTTCATATTTACCAATTAGTACCTACAATATCTTGGAGTTAAATTATATCTACATAATCGTTCAGTGAAACACATGCCCCGGTACAAAGTCGACAATTAAACTAATTACCGCATGGAACAAAATATGACGCATACAATCTTGATATAATTCATGTAAAGTGATAGTAGTCAGTTTGAAATAAGACGAAAGTTTATTACCAGCCATTTCTCTCTTTGCCCAAATGTTTTAAAACGTGATTTGCTGCAGGACGGAAAAAGTTATATGCATTAGGTGATGGATTTTTGGACGAACATCTAAATGCACATTTGAGCCACGCTCTGTGAAAAAGGGGCTTAATGTATCTGTTAAAAAGTATCGACCCAGGTCAGCAGGTGCAATCCTCCCTGGCTGACCTGGTCCGAAACTTGTTGCTATTGGCCAGTTTTCAAGTTGTTAAAGGACAGTGTACTGCAAGATTCATTCGGTTGTTCGACGAATTGGATTTCATGGATCCATAATTATGTGATGTCTTGCTTGGTAAATGCATCATGGAGACGCATTAAGCCCCCTTTTGCCAGGGCGTGGCTCATTTTAAGTGCCACCCGGGGAAACTTGTAAAACATGTAAGCTAGCTATAAATGAACGAAAGAGCTAGACATTGCAATTTCAAAGCTGTTCAGGGGTATCTGACAAATCAGCTGATCGCATAGATCCAGAATCATGTTGCACAGTCAGGGAAATATTGTCTTAGTCAAAGGCTGCCTGCGAACATAAAATATCTAAAATTTCCCATGTTGTCGTAAGGCTCTAAACGTATAAAGACGGGGCTCTGGGACAAAGGGGTTTAATGCATCTCCGTGATGCATTATATCAAACAAGTCATCCCATCATTCTTGATCCATAGAAATCTATATATTTTGTCTAACAACCGGCTAAATCATGATGGACATGGTCCTTGGATGTGCATAAAATTCACAAACGGCAAAAAGTTTCGTCCCATGTCAGCCTGCGCGGACTGCGCAGGCTGACATGGGTCGATACTTTTGGCAGATGCAATAAAGCCCCATTTTCATAGAGCATGACTCAAATGTATTTTACATAATGGGCACATACAAGATATAGTGTTAACTTCATCTATGTAACTTGAAACTATAAAGAAAATCAAAGTTTATTCACATTGACCCTAATCTTGCTAAATAGTTGAAATAAAAAGATGAAGCCCATAGTTAAAGCTCAATTTTTGCTATTTCAAGGGTATTTTTGGAGAAAAACAATCTTCCTGTCGGACAATTTAGATACTAGATCAGACTGCACGTTCTGTGCAGTCTGATCTTGATTTCCACTGTCTATAAAGGTCATTGAGTCGCGCCTAGAAGTCTAAGGTTTAATTATGTTACATGTCTTTCCTTTTGGCTTATTATGACTCATCACCATGCAGTTATACAGCAACACAGTGTGTTCCTGAATGATGCATTATGAAACTTTAACTTCATGGCAAAATTCAATCATTGAAGATAGTCGCATTCACTTTGCACGCCTGGCTATCCAAAAACATATTGAATGTATTGCAAGTTAAGATCTTCTTTGCCATAAGAACATCATATACTACAGTGTTAAACTCTTTTAACAAACGAAAAAATATTTACGCATTCAAATCCAAAATCATTTGCAGACAACTTTTTAAATGTGACTCAAATTACAGGATTTGTGTTTCAAAGGGTAGAAAATATCATGGGAAAAGGAGAAAATGCTGGTTACCAGGATTTTCTCCTTTTCCCACAATATTTTCAAAATGCTTCTTCCTGATGGTCGATAAATTTTTGGATTTTGTAGTGAAGGTTTAATTCAAAATGGCCTTAAGTTTTTGCTTGTAGGCTTTTCTTTTTTGTTTTCGTAAGAGCTCATGCTGGCCTTTTTTGTACTAAATCTTCCAAAAAGGTGTTGTGCCTTTTTTTCTTTTTTCCTTTTCTGCCAAACTTTCTGCATTAAATGCAAACAAATATAGTTTTGTGATATATACTATAAACATAGAATGCTAAGTGTTCAAGACGACCTTACTGGTCCTTTATAACCTATTTTTAACGCTAAGATAACATATCCCTGTTTTACCAGTATCGGTCCGCGGAAATGTTGATGCGCCGCTTTTGGCTCCCGCTTCCGGCAAGATTTGTCGTCCTCAGTTTTTTTTTTTTAACATTTTATCGAATGTGCATTACTTCTGTCATTTACAGGTAAGTTTGTCGCAGTACATTATTACCAGTGACGTCAGTTCTGTGATAGTGCAGGCTTTCGATTTCAATTCGAACAACATCTATTTAAAGTAAATGCATTTAAAAAAATTCAAAACAGTTTTGACCAGACACTGACGCTTATTTTGAATTATACTGAAAACAATGTGGAAAAGGTAACATAATTACTTCTTTTAACAAGAAACAGGTCCTCTTTCCCAACATTTATTTTTTTTTTTCAAAAGCTGCAGTAAAAATTCAAATATGTCAGTAAATTTGTTCCATAATACTCTCGTAATCAATAATTGTAATAACCTTTGCCATATAAATAAAAGAGAGACATTCTCACTCTGAATGGAAGATACAGATATTCAATGCAATTTCAAAACTGTTTTTTAACAGAATAGATAGCAAATACGCAGACAATGTAGATCCAGGATCAGACTGCACGTTCTGTGCAGTCTGATTTAGGATTAACATTGTCCTCATAAGGAATGAAACCCTGGTTCAGCGCTTCAAGGATTATAACCAGTTTTTTTTTTCCGTCTGATAGCAAGCTCCGTATTCCTCAACACCTGTTGATCCGCCCTGATCAAAGTCTACGAGATCAAAAGGTGGGAAATTGGCATCGACGAAAAACACGCTCTGAAGACAGCTCTCCCTTATTTACCTGTACTTTACCTGGATAATAACAAAATTACCTGGTATTCTTAGAATTGAGAGGGTTGTTCAAAATGTATCCGGAGAAGTGATATTCAAGACTTTTTTTTTAAGATTTCGACCATAAGATACTTTGAAATGTATATTGTATTCTACATAAGGGCACCCTAGTCTAACTACTCTGGATAAGCTATGTTGGATCATATTTGTAACAAATCATATATGTAACACATTTGTTACGTACATGATCACATTCGTAACAGATAAAGTGTGTTACAAATGTGTTTGTCCGAAATGGGGGTTGACATGAGAAGCATATATGTAACAGGTTTAGTTGTCTATTTGTATTCAAACAATTAACAGCAATAGCAACATCATTATATTCTTTACACTATTGATTTTATTCTCGATTGCAAAACAATAGTTAGCACATTAAGCTAATCGCTCTCGAGACTCACTCCAACTTGAATCAACCTCAGAGAGAGAGAGAGAGAGAGAGAGAGGACGTGTGGAATAATGATTTTTTGCCCAAGGTACCAGTGCATCTCGAGCGCGCACGTGAGTGTGTCCAGCAACATCCAAACAGCAAGAAAATTGATCTGCGGATTGGAACTCAAGGCAAAACACACATCATACAGTTTAACTTCCAACAATCTGCAACACATGTGTGTAATCACACACACACACACACACACACACACAAACGCATGAACCTCAACGTGACAAAATGTACCTTCGGACATTCTGTCATCACTAGTAGAAAGCTGCAAAAAGAGGAAAAATCATGTAATATAAATGTTTTAAAAATATCACTGTAATTGTAATCTTTCAACTGAATGAGTTTTAAAACATATTTATTTCAATACTTGGAGTTATCTGCCCTTGTCTCAGCCCATTTTATATATTTTCCTATATCTATCGTTAAAAGGTAACCATAGCAACCACATCGCAATAAAATACACAAAATAATTTCAACATATTGCCGTAACAATACGGGGTTTGATCAGTGCTTAAACAGTTTTAAGCAAATGCATCGAGTTTTGTAGGTTCTACTAACACGCAGAAATGCATTACGCAACTTTGACTTCATTTTTCAGGTAAATGACGTTTGTAGGGTTCATATAGTAAATTGGTCATAACTCACAAAATAACCTGAATAATCTGTTCAAATAAAGACTAACATACTCCAGAAATATTATACATTCAAAATAACGTTGTTTATCAAATACTCACCAATTGTCCGAAGGTACATTTTCTCACGTTGTGGCCCATATATATATGTTTATATATATAAACAGAGAGCAGCCACGATACCGGACATTATATTCATGAATATCCTTTAAAGAGTTGAGGAAATATGGAGCGGACGCGAAAGAGTGACGTCGACGTCACCGCCGATGACGACGATGGACAAAGTGACACAACAAATCAGTATCAAGATATTGGCCCATCTGGTGAATAAAAACCTGCTACAAATGTGTTTCAGATGTAAATATGCATTCTTTTGTACTGTTTTTAAATCAAAATTGACCTGTGACATATGTGATTTCATGTCACATCAAAAACCGGCATCGATCATATTCGTCACAAAATATGTTACATTTATGCTTGATTTCCGAGTCATATATGTAACACATGTTACATATGTGATCATATATGTAACAGGTGTTACATATATGATTTGTTACAAATATGATCCAACAAAGCTATCACAACAACGTCATGCAGTGTTCAGAGAACCAGAGACATTCTTTGTTGACTGTATCAGCGCCAATGGCGAAAAAGATGAGCTTTCTGCGTACAGCATAGATCAAGATAAGAATGCACAGAACGTGCAGTCTGATCTGGAATATACTGCGTCGGCTTTTTAAGCCACGCCTACAGAAACAAAATTGTCTAATTTTCAGTTGATTGTTTTTCTCTAGATAATCGGTGGAAGTCGAGTTTGTTTTTCTGGCACCGCAAGAGTTAAAAGTATCAGTGGTTATTTCATGCTTTTAGGTACTTTGTCGGGAAATAATGGTAGATTATAAGTTGATAATTTCACATGTTTCTACCAGCGAATTTATCGATTGGTAAACTCACCGGTTCGGAAATACCGAGAGCTCACTTGTGCTTGGCAGTTCCCAACAAAAAAAGGGGTTAGAAGCATGAAATAAACAGAATATTTTTTTTTTTCTTTTTATATTGAACAACAAAAAGTTTCAATTTGCATATTTAGGCGCGTCTTACGCCGTCCATCTATTTTTTTAAGGATAGTTCTTGTTTTGCATCACGATACTTTTCGAACAACCCTCGTATGAATACATTCCGTAATGATATCGGTCGGAAGAATGAGTAATAAAATCAGTAAGTGCTTGGTAAATATATCACCTGTGAAGGTAGACTCATGATTGGTGGGGTCATGGCCAGGTGAACGTGATATACTTTTTGAATCATAGTTATATTTATTTGACCTCTTACAAAAGTAGTTCTTCGAGGTCAGCCAATAGAATTTTGTTTGTATGCGTGCTTCTATGATGTCTGTTGCGAAAAAAAGTAGATTAAGATCAGCCTTCACATCCGTGCATTCTGATTTTGATCTCTTTTCTTCTATACCCAATGGACAGGGCTCGTTTAACTATATTCTATATCTGTTTGAAACTGAGAAGTTAATCCTGAATAGGATTAATAGATGATTCCTAGAGTTTTCCCGATTCGGCAGGACAAAGGTTAGATGGGGGTAACAAAAGACTTATCTGTATTAATTTCAGGCATCTCGTCTGACGCATGCATGTAGTGCAGATGGGCCTCCTCTCATCAGCGGAGAGTCTATTTGTTGAGTTTGGTTCGATCTTGCGAGCAGCAGGCTGACCTGGGTCGGAACTTTTTGCCTTTGATAAATATTTTGTTTGACAAAGGACCATTCTATCTCAGAATTCAGTCGTTTGTTAAAAAAAATAGATTTTATGAATCCATAAATAATTATGTGACAACTAGCTTGGTATCATGCATTACGGAGAAGCATTAACTCTCCCTTTACCAGACCATGGCTCATATACTTGTCATAGACGGAGTGCATACGCCTTTCCCCTTCTCTGTCCAACAACATGACTTTGTGGGCAGGATACTGCAGTGCTCTTTGCACAGGAATCTCCCACATCAGTAGCGTAACCATGGGGAAAGCTATATCAGGATATCGTACTATTCTTGTTGACAACCCAGTACAATAGAATGAAAGCATAAGACGATGAGATTTATGATGCTTTGTGTAAAATAATACTGGGTTCCATTTGTCACACATATTGTTCTCATTTTTTCTGTTGTTTTTCGTCATGTGGCTCACCGTTATTGGGATTCCATGCGAACTCATGTCGTCAGGAACAATAATTATTCGAGGCTTTTGTTGTGTTTTGTACATTGACCGACTTGTTCCATATCAGCATTGTTCTTTTGCAATAACAATTACAGTTATAAGATGCTGTGAAATGGTGGTCGTTAGTGCAGCAGCAACAACAACAACAAAATTGATCCATGCTCTCTGAAAATGGGACTTGACGCATCTGTAAAAACCATCGACTCATGCCAGCCTGCGCAGTCCGCCCAGACTGACATGGATGGGCACTTTTTGCTTTTTGTAAATTTTCTGCATGTCAAAGGACCATTCTACCTCAGGATTCAGCCGATTGTGTGACACAATAGATTTTATGGATCCATGATTATGTGATGATTTGTTTGGTATCATGCATCACTGAGATGCATCAAACTCCCTTTTGCCAGAGCATTATTCTACTATATAATGGAATTAATATTCTAGTATGCGTTTGAAATAAATAAATTGCATGTTCATTAGATATGCTTGATTTTATATTTCACATTTGCTCAGATTTTGAAACAACTGTAAGAAGTAAATTGGTAAAGTTTTTTTTACTTATCAGGTTAAAGATGCCTAAGAAGCTTAAGATTTCATAGTTTGCGGATAGCTTGTTCAGAAGGAATTCGTGGATAATGGGATTCTGATATAATTGACTTGTAATCAAGTTAAGACTACACACATATTTTTTTTTAGTTATTAATTTGCTGAAAGGCCAATTCGTTTTATACCTTTGCTGTTTTTCGTATTTTGTACATGTTTGCATTGTAAGTCAAATGGCATATTTCTCAAGCTTCAGCAGTAATTATTCACCAATGTCACTCGGCTTAATTAGTTGGCAGAGATTGAAATTTCATTGGTAGACATTGTAATGATACAGAAATGTGATTGGTTAAGACTGCTGAAATCTAAAATGGTGGAAGATGCGCTTGTTTCACGAAAAAGTCAAGCGTTAAATGACTTTTACCAAGAAAGAATAAAATGATGAAACGGGCATCTTATTGTAATTAGTTTACAGACAAACCTGTCCGTGACAACAACCCATCTTAATACAGAGTTCCAGATAGAGGGAGTGATTTTGATTTCAAAATTGAAAATATTAGTTATTCTCCACGAAACCCTATGTTATGGGTACTCATTAGAATCGTCTCAACGAGACGATTCTAATGAGTACCCATAACATAGGGTTTGGAAGAGAAATAATGGATTTAGAATACCATCATTCCCTCTTATCTGGAGCTCTATTATTAGCATATGTATATAAGTAAACTTGTGGGCTAATTGGATATAAATTCAGTGGTGGAGATATTTGGAATATTTTCATGGGTACCAAGAGTAGTATCACATTGTTTCTTCACTAAAACTTAATATTATGTGAGAGAATTCTAACCCACAACAAAGATTTCTACCCTTTGCCACAAATCATGAGCTTTAATGACCTTGCTAAAGAAGACTTTTGAAAACATTGTGGGAAAAGGAGAAAATGCTGGCAACCAGCATTTTCTCCTTTTTCTCACAATGTCTTCTACCATCTCAGAGACAAATCCAATCACTTTAGCCACTGTACTGTAACACATGTTCAAATTCATAATAATATCCATAGTTTTAAATGGTATGAGTTAAATTTGCCTCCTCCCCCCCCCCCCCCCCCCCCCCCAACCCCACCGAATTCATTGCTTTTTGTCACTAGTGAACTGGTCCCCGTTGTAGACATACATATTACAACTGGCACAGGCTATTGTGGCGTTGCTTTTCATTGGGCTACATGTATATCACAGAGTAGCCAATCAGAGCAGCATACACATTTCCAGTTTAGCTGTAGACGTAACATTGCGATTTTTTGCACATTTTTTTTTTTTAAATTGGTAATGGAAACTAAAAGCAATATAAGCAGACGTAAACATAAAAGGTGATACCAAAAATACAATTCCCGTATTCGTGAGGTCAAAAAAATCCGAAAATCTTACGCTCTGGATATGAGAGTGACCTCCCATGAATCTCTATTAGTCTTGTGTCATGGCTTTCTAAAAATAGACGGGCAGAATTCCGCCCGTTTTTAGTAGCCTGTACCGATCCCTAAACACTTGCTGTATCAAGGGAGGTAACAAGTCTAGGTAGCTAGTGGGCCTTGAAACTCATTGCAGTCCAACAGCATTTTAGACTTGTCCGAATTAAAAGCCTTATCAGACGATATTCACTGTTGATCAAATGAAAGGATTTGTCCGCAAAGAGTAGAAACATTGCGGGAAACAGAGAAAATGCTGGTAAGCAGCAGTGTCTACTTCTCTTCGAATGCTCTTAAAAACCGTTTTCCACGAGGTCTAGTAAATACGTAATTATTTGGTAAAGGTTTAAAGTTTTGCCTATTGGCGTTAATTGACAAAGATATAGGTCCGAACCATATATACCAAGAGCACAAAGACCTTTTATCTCCAAAGCTAACGAGGAATGGCGATTCCCTTGTTCGTCATTTACAGTAAATTATATCAGTAAAACAGTATTTTTTTCTCAAAATTTACAATAACAACAAGCTAGGATACAGTAGCCTACAACGTCAACTTTGTTGCCAGGTTACGTAATATTTAACCTTTAGGCGGCTAAGCGCGACTCACTGACCTTTTGCGGACAGTGTAGATTAAGATCAGACTGCACAGAACGTGCAGCCTGATCCTTGATCTACACTGTCCGATACGGTGTTTTCTTTCCGGTGATATCAAGGTTGAAATCGCAATATTTGGGCTTTTACTATTGCGTTGAAATTTTTGTTTCATTCATTTAGCACTTTAAGGGTTAACAAATGGCTTCAGTGGATAATTGCTGTGTGAGCTCTGCCAACGAAATCATCATCATCATTAACAAAGAAATACGGAAAACCTTTATGGAAACTACAAACAACAATGTCTGATAAATGACCCAATTGTGTTTGTTTATGATCTGTTCCTTTCGGGTGAAAAATATATCTAAATGATAAACACCGTTAGCTAACTGTAATTTCGTTAAAAAAACGAGGCTCTTGAAGCATCTGGAAACACTCTGAGTGAAAAAGAGGCTTGAAATCCTCTTCACAATTATCAAGAGGTATGCTTTTTTTGCGTTTACTCGCAGAATCATTTATGCTGTCTCTGCAACTTTTGGCAGATGATCAGGAACAGAGAGCGACCCCGGGAGAGGCAGGAGCGTTACCCATACACGTAATATTTACCCCTTCTCTCCGAAATTAAATTCTTCATAACCTGTAAGCTGCTAGGCGTTTTGCGTACAGTGTAGATAAGATCAGACTGTGCAGAATGTACAGTCTGATCTTGAATCTTCATGTCCGATATCGTTGGATTTTCTCCGGCGAAAAGCACTTTAAAATCGCATTTTTTGGATGTTTCTAGATACTAGTGACTGGAAATTTTCATTCAATCCTTTACCGTACAATTCCGTGATTTGACGACCCTGGCGAAAAAAGTTCTTGGGTTCTTGGAAACATTGTGGGAAAAGAAGAAAATGCTGATAACCACCATTTTTTTCCATTTTCTCCTTTCACCAAAATATGTGCTAACCTTTCAAAGACAAAATTCATCATTTTGGGCCGCATTACTGATGCCGTCGGCAAATACTTTCAGTTTTGACAGGTTTTATTTTTTGTCGTCCGGTAAAATTACTGAGCATTTCAAGGGTTTGCACATTACCTCTTGAAAACGTCCTTGCAAAATAGGAACAACAACAACAACAACATGGGCATAATGATAAAGACTAGACTGGGCTGCCGCTTTTAGTGCAGTCTGTAGACTGTAATTGATTGATAAACTCTTTACCAAACGACAAAATTTTAAGACTGGTCCAAATTGAAAGCATTTGCAGACGACAAAATAGATGTGACTCAAACATTGAAGTTTGTCATGGAAAGGATAGAAAACATTGTGGGAAAAGGAGAAAATGCTGGTTACCAGCATTTTCTCCTTTTCCCATAATGTTTTCAAAAGGCCTCTTTCTCAGGGTCGTTAGAAAACGAGATTGTGTGGTAAAGGGTTAAATACATGAAGTGTTTTACGCCGCTTTCTGCAACATTTCCGTCATATCGCGGCGACAGCTCACATATTCATGTATGTCCTAGCTTTTTCCAGCACTAGGCTAGGGCTTTGACGTGTCTTGCCTATGGACACTCCCAAGAAAAGCCCGGTGCTTTTAGTGAGGCTCGAGTCCATGTCCTCGAGGTTACGAGTCCTATACTTTACCATCGACCTACGCAGGGCCCCTCTATATACTTTTATGGTATATAAAACATCTAACATTGCCGACATAAGACTTCATAGTGAGACTGAATTCCCTTTTGCAGACAGTGTAGATCAAGATCGAACTGCACAAAACGTACAGCCTGAAATTGATTCACACTGTCCGATACGTTTGGATTATATTAGGCGAAAATATTTTAATCGCAATATTTGGGGTTGTTCGTTATTGGCTGAAAACTTTCTGTTTTATTTGTTTAACTCTTTACCAAACGACAAAATTTTACACTTGTCCAAATTGAAAGCATTTGCAGACGACAAAATAAATGTGACTCAAAATTTGAAATCTGTTTTGGGAAGGTTAGAAAACATTGTGGGAAAAGGAGAAAATGCTGGTTACCAGCATTTTCTCCTTTTCCCACAATGTTTTCAAAAGGCTTCTTCTTCAGGGTCGTTAAAGTCCGTGATTGTGTGGTAAAGAGTTACTTAAGCAGATGAAGGGTTTATACCTGAAAACACGTTAATCCTTATCCTGCTGAATAAGTGAAATGTAATTTTCAAACCCATCGTAAAAGCCCGAATAATGCTATTTCAAACTTATTTTAGGGCAAAAATCTCCTTATCGGACAATGTAGATCCTTAATCAGACTGCACGTTCTGAACAGTCTGATCCTGATCTTCTACATTGCCCAACAAAGGTCAGGGAGTCGCGCTTAGCAGCCTAAGGGTTAAAACAACGTGACAACAGAATTATATTGCTTGGTACGAGCAATCTCTCCTTTTGTCGTAAGGTTGTGGAAGCGTGATGTGACGCTAGAGAAAAAACTATCTTTTGAAGAAAATTCGAAGGTGATATTCATGTGGCTTGTCAAGATAACATCGTTAACAAAGTGCAATCGTGCTGTTACCGGTGATGGCCTATTGCTATGTAAAATATGTGAAATAGATGGCCTAGCAGATACCATGTTATACAGTATTTTCATTTCTTTAGATCGGCAATTTATTTCATTACACATAAAACTGTCTCTTTGTTATATCAAAATTTTGATTCTAATGCGTAACTCAAAGAATAAATTGAGTGTCGGAAGTTTGTTACACTTTATCAAAGGAAAGTTACTCTTTTTGAGTTTTAGAAATACGCCATAATATTAGTCTCCCTTGATATAATTAAATAACATTTGATGCCACCGCATTTTTTCTACTTTGAAAATCACTTTCTTTGAGTCGTTGCTGACTTTCAATGGCCGTTTGTTTCTATGAAATGTCAATTCAACCGTCTTTATAAAAAAGGTAAAAAAATGGCAACTCAACCAACTGCGTTTTTGGTATATAACCCCAAACACACACATCTTCCTATAGAAAATCCCACTGAAAAAAAAGGCCCTCACCGGTCGTAGACAATAATTCTTATATCTTTACGTGGTCACAGGCACAAAGAAGTTCCCCAAGAAAAAAAAAAAAAAAAAAACGTACTCAGTTTTGACCGAAATTATTATACCAACACAAGGAATACACTTTAAACATGTCTTACAAAGTTTCTGATAGCTAGATGTCTAATTTTCAAATGGGACTACTTTTGACACCAATGTCCGGAAACGTTTTGGGGTGGTGCGACCCCCAAGTTTCTTGGTACTGCGATATTCACTTGTCCATATTATCATATGTTAGATGTGCAGGGTCAGACATTTGAAAAATCATACTTGAATTCACATTGGAAAAGGACTTCAATTTATTATGGATCGGGCGAGTTGTGACGACACCCTTGAACGTTTATATTTATACTAGTAATAACAAAACACTTGTCCATTTCGGCTACCTTTTAACTCATTGAAATATGCCCGACTCGTCGGACTCCGTCAGCACAATGGTAAGACACAGACCTGTCCGGGTATGCAAAAGTAATGGGTTCGGTCAAAACTTGTTGTAAGGACTGATGATTGACATTAAAATAAAATTCATATTTCTCTCATCTCTAGAAAATGCTTCGATTTTTGTAGGAAAGTAGTCAGTTGCTTGGAGATAGTGTGGTGCAAAGTGCTGGCAAAGTAACCTGTAAAATGCACTGATGTGAGACATACTCTGGAAAATCAAGGTTTAATGCATCTCCGTGATGCGTGATACCAAGCTAGTCATCACACAATTATGGATCTATAAAATCCATTTTACATAACAACCGACAGGCTCATTAGCCACACTGGTCCTTTGACATGCAGAAAATTTACCAAACGCAAAAATTTTCGCTCCAGGTCAGCCTGCGCGGACTGCGCAGGTTGACCTGGATCGATACTTTTTGCACATGCATTAACCTCCTTATTCACAGAGCATTGCTCATACATATCCGAAACATTATCACCATGGCGTTAAACGCTAACAAACAAATATAAATACTTACCCCCGTCAAAAAAAAAGTGAAAATTGTATCCGTATTTCGGCTGAGCTATTTGCTTCTTTCATTTCGCCGACTTTTTCATGATTATCTTCAATAATATTCCTTGCCGGACCCATTTTGTATTCCCAAAATACTCTCTCCTAATATAACGTGTCCCTTTGCGGCTTATGTTATTACCGACCTTTGACGTCTGGAACATAATCTGGAACTCTTTTCCAAACGACAAAATTTTCGACTGGTCCAAATTGAAATCGTTTCCAGACGACAGATCATTTGCAGACGACAAATCAACGGTTGCCCAAATAATGGAATTTGTTGTAAGGGGAGGAAACATTGTTGGAAAGGAAAAAAATGCTGGTTACCAGCATTTTAAACTGGTACCCGTTGTATCTCCCGTAACCGTCCGATAGACGTCGTAAAGTTGATACGAAGATCGATAACAGGCTGCCAGTTTACCAGCATTTTCTCCTTTTCCTACATTTTTTTTCTCGACAATGGATATCGTTGATGTTGTTTTTGTTGTTGCTGCTGTTATAAAGTACATAATCAGCAGTCACATCTTAGTCCTGACACTCTTCTTTTATCTTTACGACTTAACTATATGAATTCGGCAGGACATGAGTTAACTAACAACATTAAGGACTGTTTTTGACATGATACCGTGCACGCTTTTTAAAGTGACTCGCCGGAGAAATATTTTAACAAAATGAAAATGACTCCGTCTTTTTCAAAAAAAAGGTTATTGAATACGCATACATCTGATAATTGCCTACATTAAAAAACAAAATGTCAACGACAGGAGCGAGAGAACTCCGAGTTAGTTTATGGTGATTGTTTGAAAATCGTTTTTCTGTACTTTCTTAGAAACAGTTTGTGCGAACATTAAATTTTGTTAAAGAAAAAAGCTCGACCTTAATCTGCAACAGCGGTTTCTATATGAGTAGGTTAGAGTTAAACGAACCGATTCCTATAATGAATAAGGAGGGTTGGTTAATTATGTACAACGACCCCTTTCACTGATACTGGCGACAACAATAACTTTTGCTGACGGCCTATCCATGTCCAGTTTTTTTTTTTTTGGGGGGGGGGGGGCATCTTACAAAACTGCTACTCGATTCTAAACTATAACAAGAACTATGTGAGCCATGCTCTGTGAAAAGGGGGCTAAATGTATCTGCAAAAAGTATCGATTCATATCAGCCTGCGCATTCCGCACAGGCTGACATGGGTCGAAACTTTTTGCTATCATGTGTGATGAATTTCTTGGTATCATGCATCACTGAAATGCACTCAACCCTCTCTTGCCAGAGCTTGGACCATGTAAGAGAGATTGTAGGGGCCCTGAGCCAAAAGGACAAAATGTATTCATGTGGCAGGAAACGCGTTAACTTACAATGCTACGGTATATATCTGAATTGTAGAAAACAATTTGAAAGAAAAAAGGGCGACGTATCTAGATTCAAGATCTTTGTAGTAAAAGTCCTTTTGTCTTTATCATTAGCCCCCAAAAAAGGAAATTCACAACACATAAAATGCAACAAATGGTAGCGCTGTTGAGCAAACATATAAATTCACTCAGTGTCCCACGTGTTGAAACAGATCAAGGGTAAGATAAATGCATTATATCACTATGACAACGTTTGGCTCATAACAGACTTGCCGAGTGTAAATGGGAGGGTTACTTTACTAAATGTTTGAAATTCTAGCCCTGTCTTTGAGGGAATGGTATTTAGCATCTTATTATAAACCCGATTTGTATAGATGCAATTATACAGCGGGAACAAATCCGAGAATTACCAATTCCCTCGACGCTTTCAAAGGAAAATCGATCATAATCAAGATCTCGTGAATGCTTGCCATTCTTATGTCAAACGGATACGGGAAGTAAAGTCTGCATTATTTGGAAGCTTATTGCCTTATTAGGAGAAATTTCTATTCAAAGTTTTGATATCCGACCGCAGTTAGATCGAGTTTGACGATGCCATTGTCGTAAAATGTCCAACTTTTATTGCTCCGTGCCGAATTCCTATCTGATCATGTCTTCTAGAGGTTGTCTAGAAAAAAAACATGAAAGTTCTAGGTGAATCAGCATTCCTTTTGCTGTCGCTCCATAGCCACTTGGTTTGTATTCGTCTGAAATTTACACTTTGCGACGGTAGTGCTAAACGGTTGAAATCTCCGACCAAAACTCAACAGATAATAATTTTATAGTTTATCATACCCTTCATTTTGCAGATTTTAAAATGATAAACGGAGCCAACCACTGGTTAGGAACCACGGAAAACACGTATTGAAGAAACTTGGGTTGATAGCGATCAGACGTAAAAAAAAAATACCATTATTTCAACAAATAGCTTGATATTAAAAAATACATGGAAGTTTATGATGAAGTAGCAAAGTTTGTCTATACTGGCCTTACAGCTGGATATTCCACAGTGTGAAATGCATGTGCTCTTTATTCTATAGTGAATAAATACTAAAATATGAATCGTAAACCTGATTAAGTACCCTTGAAAGATTTTCCAATCACGTTTGAATTGTTGGACAGACATTGTCTTTTCGACATTCCTAGAACTAACAGGAAAAAAAAGGTCATTTGCTCCATTTACTAGCATCAATTTATTCCTGAGTTAAATTTCGTGTTCCTTACTCAGAGACCTGCTGTCCAGAAACTTCCATTTGTCGTAATGGGGTTTGTAAATGTAAGTCTAATTTTACAACCAAGGTTGTCAATATATGCCAAATTTCATTTGCTTTGTTAAATGTGGAATGTTTGTGGTTCTCATTGAAAACAGTGTCAGAGGTATTCAAATTTATTTGAAACATTTTATAAAAAAATCTCTGTGGATCATGTAGCATTTATATAACACACAGAAAACTGTTTTTAGAAAAAAGCTGAACATTTTATAAGACAATATCTAAATTCAAAGCTGATACTGAAAATAGAAAATCCTTCTATTTAAAGTATTGATCTGTACACTAAATTCTTTAATCACCCTTACTTGTATCCCACGAAAAACTCTCTTTTTTTAAGGTATTTCATCATACAGTCGCTCCTGTCTATATATGTGGATCTGAAGTTTGAGGATAGGAAAACGTGAGCTTTGAAAGTTTTCAAATCTTTGCCTGTAAACGGTTCCTAAATGTACGGGTAAAACCATGTAATGACACTATTTTGGGCCCACAGGTAAATTGTTTATGTACACACTTGCTGTTAACTTTGTATCAATAAAAAAGTAGATACGTTCACTATTACGAAATGAAGAAATTTATACTCTAGTATTGGACATAAAACAGTGTAACTAGCGTTAGACAAGGTTTATACTTACATGGGTTTGGATATATTTAGTTTAATCAATGTCTCGTCTGTAAAAAACTTACCAGTTGGGAGAGTTAAGAATTATGTTATCTGGTGAAGAGTTAAACTATACTTCTATCTTCACAGACAAGGATCACTGTTTGAGATGTGCAGGCTAGTGGCTAATAATAAGAGCTGTCTGTAGGAATCTCAAAAGAAAACATTGTACATATTTCGGCATTTATCATTCAGTTTAATTAGTGTATATATGATAATACGAGAAAAGCAGTCATTTCAACTAAGCTCAGGACTATGAATTTTGGCATGTCGGAACTTAATCTTGCTATTCCACTGGGAACAGTAAATTTCACAAAAGATATGCAAAGAATAGGGCGAATATTATAAAAAAAAAAAAAAAATCTCTGAAATATAAACCATAATATTATAGGCAACCAATACAACCTGTCCAGCAAAATTATACTATCATATAGCATTGTTCAAATTCAACTGGAGCAGACGGATGTTGGGGTCTTGCCGCAGACAACCTATGAAACCTTTTGTTACCAGCATGATCTGCTTTTTACTTGTATTTATAAATAAAGTCTTAATTCATCTTTTTCATCCATAATTTATAAATTAGAGTAACTTAATTCAGTTCACTACTTGACATAGACGTTAATGCATAGTGATGAAATTGTTTGAAAGATAATAATTACTATTTTATGAAGTTAACTCCTGCAACTGTATAATTTTATTTCTGAAAGAAACCACGAACTGTTGAAAGAAATCTGGTCATTTAAAACAAAACCATGGAGCGCCGTAACTGTCTTATGTTGTTGTGGTTCATGTCATCTTCTTAATGCCTTAATCTATAGAGTCCGAATGCCTTTCCATCTTTTTAAATTACCATCTTTTCACTCCTTGCTATCTTGTCTTTCTTCAAGTACTATCTTCTCTTTTGGTCATTACATTGGTTAAACATGTATTATATATTATATTCTGTGTTAAATTCTCTACGTAACATGTTTTCTCAGCAGGGCATGTTGTCCTGTCATATTATCTTCTTCACTTACGATGTTATCCTGTCTAACAGTAAAATTGTCGCGTTAAATAGGCATTCTGTTTGAAGAAAAATTCAACATAAAAACACAGTAGGCTGAGAACATATGACGTGAAATCGACATGATTTAAAAAATTTACACGTGATAGAGTGTTCTTTAACAGAGTGCCCTTTTAACAAGATAATGTTACTGTTAGACAGGACAACATGGAAAGTGAAAAGGGTAATAGGGTAACTTGTCCTACTGACAAAACAAGGACTTGCTTGTTACATGATAGCACTGTAATTTTAGAAGGCAGAAAGTCGTTTAGACAAAATAGAGAACGGCATTTAGATACTAACACATACAGCAACACCAGGGTCCGTATTCACCAACCATTCTTAAGAATATTCTTAGTCTTATTCTTCAAGAATTTCTACATTTGAAAGTAACACAACTCCTGATTGGCTAAACCAAATGGTTTAGCCAATCAGGAGTTGTGTTACTTTCAACTGTAGAAAATTCTGGAGAACAAGACAAAGAACGTTCTTAAGAATGGTTGGTGAATACGGACCCAGAATTGAATGAACAAACTCCCTTTAGACTCTAAGACTTAGATAAGCTGAAAGTTTTGTTAAAACACGAAAACTGTATTTTTATCCAAATGCTGGCAGGACATGTCTTCCAAGCATTGCAGATTTACAGATCCTCCCTTTACCAAAGATGAACTATCCCTTGGAAAGGGGGTCTTTTAAAGCATTGCTGAAAGAGGAGAAAACGCTGGGTAGCCAGTATTTTCTCCCTTTCTCATCATTCCTTTCAAAGACAAAACCTAACATTTGAACCACTTAAATCCATTTAATATGCTGAAGTCCAACTTTTTGGTCGACTGGCAAAGAGTTAAGTCATGGTAAATCCTTTTAACCGAATGATATTTTTATGACATTAAACAAAGCATCAGTATCTTCAGAAACTATGACTGAGCCGCTCTCTGACAAAAGGGGGCTTAATGCATCTCCGTAATGCATTATACAAAGTCGGTCGTTGCATAATTAGGATTCCATAAAATCCACTTTGTCTAAAAAAAGGCTGAATCCCGGGATAGAATGGTCCTTGGACATGCATAAAATTGACGAATATAAAGAAAGTTTCGATAATGGTCAGCCTGCGTAGACTGCACAGGCTGACATGGGTCGATAGCTTTTTTGCAGATGCATTCAGCCCCCTATTGCCAGAGCGTGGCTCATATATATATCGAAGGCAACCATTACGGTTGAATGTAACAGTAATTTCCTCTACGCTCATCAATAACTCATTATTCATTTTACCATTAAAGAGGCTTTCACAACTATTGTTGCCATAGCGGTCAGCGAAGATCAAAATTAGACTGCACTTAAAGTGCAGTCTGATCTTTGATCTGCATTGACCGCTTTGCTTAGACATTCTGGACGAAAGCAAAGTTGAAGTTGCAGTTATTTGGGTCTTACTTCTAGACTAAAAAAAATCTGTTGGGTTTATTTAGCGCTCTGAGGATTAATGTCCATGGTGTAAGGCCTCTGTGGTGAGACTGGAACATCAAACGTGTTTTTCTGACCTAATGTATATCCGTAGTGAGGGGCAGACGGCTTGAAATCAGTGAACACGTGACTTGACGTCTGACCTACTTTTCCATTGGCATGAAATTGTCTTTTGGGATGGTTGGAAGATTTACTCTTTGGAGAAAAGTCCTGTTTTTTGAGACTCACACTCCCAAACTTTTGAAAGGTTTCGTTTCCACCGACACTTTCAGTTACAGTACTTTCATTCCCTGAATACGTATAGCCCTTTGGATCGCTATTTTTCAAGGCGTATGAAACCATTTCAGGCATCAAAGACGTGCCTTGATCCGTCTGGTTTTGTTCTAATTCGTCATCGTCCACATCAAAAGATGAAACATTTGTATTGACCGTGTCATCAGAATCACCCCTTGACGTTTTGTCATGTATTAACAAACTGACGTCACTTCCTGTTTCCCTGTAAGTATCCGAGTATGCATGACGTAAATGTCTGCCATTTTGAATTAGCCTTTCTTTATCGCTGTCGTTAACGGTCTGTGTTTTACCGTTACAAAACAACAGTTTTTCTTGGGTCAAATGTAAGTTTTCATTGGTAGAGAGATCGGTGGAGTCGTTTTGATCTTGACACGAATATCTCTTCTTTTTCACATCCGTCATCTCCAAATTATTATCCGGTGTTCGTACGCCGTTAACTGATGAAAAATCGTCCTGAAAATAAAATCCAAGAGTGATAATTTTTTTTTAACCTTCAATAAATCAACTCTTCACCAGAAGAAAATATTAAACTTGTCTTGTGGAATAAGGAGAAAAAAATGCTGTTAATCAGCACCTTATCATTATTTCACGATGTTTTCAAAGGCAATAATTTTCAGGGCCGCTAAAACTCGGCATTCTAGGGTAAGGAATTTAAGTATTTTCATTGCTTTAGTGAAACAAACTCGTTTCAAGTCTATGTATTATTTACAGTAGATTTTCGAGATGCATCGCATTCTGGCAATTTTTGCATTTTGCAGTAGACCAGTTTTGAAAAAAAAAAAAAAAAAAAAAAAAATGATGGGAAATTAAACTTTTTTTTTTGTATCAGACTGAAATAAAGTAACCCTTAATATGCTAAATAAATGAACGTAACATGTTCAATCGATCGGAAAGACGCTGACAGAGTGACCCCAACACTTTTTTTAAATCAAGAAAATCGGATAGTGTAGGTCAAAGATCAGACTGCACGTCTACACTGTCCGTAAATTTTGCTGATTAGAGTTTACAGTGATATTTTATAATGTTCTAATGCAGCGCTTGGTTAAGCGATACTCCATTTTACACCGTGATAACCAGAAACAATATGTATTATTTATAACATTTTGTCTGTAAATACAGTTGACCAGATAGCACACTGGGGGTTATAACATTAATAATAGATTTACTAATTACATGCTATTGTTTAAAAACAGCCGCAGAAATCAATATCGATCCTAGGGTGAAAACCGATCTAAGATGGCCGTGGTATTATCTATTGTATCTCCAGAATGTATTTTGTACACCAGAAAACCGTTTGATCGATTGGTCGGATTATTTTTCCTGTCTTTCTCCAGATTGAGATGAATAGTAACAAATGGTTGTCATCAGGGCTTTTGAAATGGAGCCATTCAATGTGTCATATCAAAACAGCCTGTATTTTAACCAGGGCATGCGTGTCTTGACTATGCAGGTTTTCTCGTCATATTTCATTGTGCTGTTAATATGTATTCTGAGAAATGGCAACTTTTTATGGCCTTCGCAAAAAGGATGGCCCAAGATTAAACTACACTTTGATCTAGGGTAATCTCTCTCTCGCTCTCTGAATCAGTTATATAAGCTTGATCATTTGGTTCGATGATTGCCATCTAGCCTATTGAAAGGAATCCAAAACAGCCTGCCCTCTTACCAAGACATAGATAGGTGTCTTCTCTGAATCATTTTTCACTTTTTCTTTTATGTTTCACCCTTTATTTCTGAATATCCACAATCCCCTGATGGCTTTTGCGAAGACAATAGGTCAAGATCAGACGGCACGTCCACCTCTGTACAAGCACCTCCGTGTAATAATCAAATTCAAGTCTCCTGCAGATAACACCACGGTACAATCATCTCCGTGCAATAACGACTTCAAGTCTCCTGCAGATAACACCTCGGTACAAGAATATCCGTGCAATAACCAAGTTCAAGTCTACTGCAGATAACACCTCGGTACAAGAATATCCGTGCAATAACCAAGTTCAAGGCTCCTGCAGATAACACCTCTGTACAAGCATCTCCATGCAATAACGACATTCATTTCCGCATATTAACAGATATTTACTCCAATGATTCTTTCAATTTTGCTAGTAAAAGAGTTAATGATAAGCATGAGCGCGTGAAGAGAATCTGTAAGATGGTAATAAAAATTTAAGATACTCAACCTAAATCTTAATGAACAAACGAAATGAGTTTAACTTGTATGCTACGTTTTCTTCTACGAGAAGGGCTTCAAATTTAGAATATCATGCATTAGTTCATACCCTGGAACTTATTTAGAATATGTGACCATTAATTCCGGTAATTCTTATGGCTGAAACTTGTTTTTCAAAGTTTCTCGAACATTCTTTTTTTCTACCTCTGAAATAAATCTGTCTTACCTATGCTAGCAGAGGAGTCAAATTAACGTACTCGTATTGCCGTGCTGAACTGAACGGTACTACATGCATTTGTCAAGGCTATATCTGGAGACACTATGCGTGTTAACCCGTCATTCGTGGAAAAGTAAGGACAAAAGTCTTCTCTTTTAGTCCTGACCAGTACAAAAGATCAAAGGACTATTGATATTCTATATTCAGAGATACTGAAGCGACAGAATGCACTGAAATTGGAAGCAGTTCATAATTCTATGGTATATGATCTGTAGTTCTAAAGACTTCAAAGCGGGCAATATGTTTCTGAACTCTGCTTCGTCAACCAGATACCAAACCTTTGAATACTCATCGAATTCTTGGGTTTTTGTTTTTTAATAAATCGATCACTTCTACGTTTTGGCTCCAACGGGAAGTTTTGAAGCAGCAACAGCAGCTCGGTTTGTAATCTTAAATTCCGTTGCCTTTTTTTTTTACTTTGCTAACTTCAAATGGCTGTTGAAAATAATTGCTTACTATAATAAGTTAGATTGTATAAGCAACGAGTTCCCTTTAAGTTGCC
Organism: Tridacna gigas; assembly: GCA_945859785.2. Taxonomy (NCBI): domain Eukaryota; kingdom Metazoa; phylum Mollusca; class Bivalvia; order Cardiida; family Cardiidae; genus Tridacna; species Tridacna gigas. The sequence continues at coordinate 60,590,937 of OX244034.2, read as the reverse complement.
TACTTTAAAAAAAAAAAAACCACACACACACACACACACACACACACACACATATATATATATAACGGAACAGAATGTCATTTTGGAATTTGTTATTATAGACTTAGATCATGACAATTTATCGTCACAAAAAATGGATTGCATGTACATAATTCTAAACGTCTCAACCATCAGATGGTTTGCTAGTCTTGGAATTAAGAATAGTGAAATCATGTAACATTTCAAATTAAAGTGTAAACTGTTCTTTTATTACCAGCATTTTCGCCTTTTCACACATTGTTTTCTACCCATCCAAGGATAAATTTTAAGTGTTGAGTCACAATTAATTGACTCAACCTCGAGCTCCGTATGGCCTTAACCTTTAGGCAACGACGGAGACTATTATAGATGTGTGTATGTCAAGTATAATTATTGTGTTGATTTATTGAAAGGATGATGTTTTACGCCATTTTCAACATTGCTTTTTTAACGCAAGTCACAGCGGCACCTCACATAGTTATGTATGTCCTGGGTTTTGTCAGGCTAGGGCTCTGAAATATTTTGTCTTAGGACACTCCCACTAAAACCCGATGCTTCCGGTGATGCTCGAACCCTGGATCTAAAGGTTATGAGTCCTTCACTTTACCGCCACTTAGGAGTTAGGACATAATAATTATTGTTAAGTGTGTCGATAAATCAGGTCCCATCAATAAACGTTCTATTCTATGATAAAAGAATATGCGCTATGCTCTGAGAAAAGAGGATTGAGTGTATCTCCGTGATGCATTATACCAGGCAAGTCATCGCATAATTATGGATCTATAAAATCCATTTTGTCTAACGACCGACTGAAGCACAAAAAATTCATAAAAAATCGCAAAAAGTTTCAACCCTTGTCAGCCTGCGCAGACTACCCAGGCTGACATGGGTCGATACTTTTTGCAGATGCGTTAAACCCTTTTTTCACATAGCATGGATCATATAAGAAAATCATTTTCTCCCAGGAAAGGACGAGGTGTGCACACTGAGTAATTGTGGCAAAATATTTTTCTCTTATGAAACATTAATCATTCAAACATTACTTCTGTTGGCAGAGTCCTTTAATTTCGAGGTCTTATTAGATTTGCCGAAGACATATGTTCGGCTTTGTGAAATATGATGATTGTAGAAGATATAAGCATACCTTTATAGGTGTTGCTATGTGACGTATATGAGCCATGCTCTGTAAAAAGGGGGCTTAATGCATCTGCGAAAAGTATCGACCCAGGTCAGCCTGCGCAGTCCGCGCAGGCTGACCCGGGCCGAAACTTTTCGCTACTGGTCAATTTTCCACGTGTCAAAGGACCACTCAACCTCATTATTCCGTTTGTTGTTAAAAAAGTTGCTATTATGGATTCATATTTATGTGATGGCTTGCTTGGTGTCATGCATGACAAAGAAGCATTAATCCCCTTTTTCACAGAGCATGGCTCATATGTATGAAATCCGCTATGTAACTGAAGACAGAATTGTGATATAGCCTTTAGCAAACGACAAAATTTGGACAGGATCAAATTGAAAGCATCTGCAGACGACAAATTAAATGTACCTCATATAATGATTTCTATCTCTGATAAGGAAGAAAATATTTAGGTCAAAGGAGAAAAAAATGGCTACTTGCATTGTCTCCATTTCCCACAATGTTTTCAAAGCCTTCTCTTTCAGGGTCGTAAAAACTTTGGATGATGTGGTAAAGAGTTCATGCTTTCTGCACAGTAGGCAAAAGCACTGAGTTTTGTGGACGGCATAGATCAAGATCAGACTGTACAGAACGTGTATTCTGATATTGCCAGAGCACGGTTCAACTATAAGTAGACTTCATTTAATGACGTAACCGTCAATTGGAGAGGAACTATATAAGCTATAAGCTTACGTTCTAATCCTTTTCTTGTTTAAATTTATGTTATATTAGTCTATGTAAATTATATGAATAAACTATGTTTAAACTATTCTGATCTTGACCTATACCGTTCGCTTGTTTAGTCAAGCTTATTAGATAAAAACGTTATAGTTTTCAGTGGTCTTTATTTTCAGCTTTCAGGAGAGGTCGAAATCATATATTTGCACTGAAGGGTTACGGAAACAAATTACATCTTCAATAGGGTTAACAACTTTCTCTGCAATCGACTGCATAGGTAGTTTTCGTTGACACCGTAGGATCAACTTACTTATACTACTTCTCGGCACTTGTATCTTTGGTGAGAACTACATTTCTAGATTTACATAAAGGCAAGCATGATAACAACTTATATATTGTACAACATACCGATTTAAAAAAAATGTCATCTGAAGTATTTGAAAGGTTTTTATTTTTATTCTCTTACTTTTTCGCATCCTGAAATTAACCCTATTCCACATAGAAAAGTATTTCAACTATTCCAAAACATCCTTTTAAAACAGAGAGAGAGAGAGAGCGAGAGAGAGACAGAGAGACAGAGAGAGGGGGGGCAGAGGGCCCTAACTCTTCGCAGCTTTATCATTCATTTTGACCAAAAGTCCACATTTGCGATGGAATAATATTGCTTGACCTCGAAAAAAGTAGAGGAGGAGATTCATAAAAGCTGGAGGAATTTGTCATGTTTATAGACTATTTTTGTGTTAATATCTGTTGCAAAAAATGATCACCAAGACAGAAATGAAGTAAAGAAATAAATTATTTCCTCCGATATTGAAATTCTGGAGTATAAACACCGTGTGATACTGAAATATACCATAAAATAATTGCAACTTGCGCCCTTCAATAAATCACAAGGCTATTAAAATCAAATGTTTGTTCGTCCATGCTCGTACAAGTAAGGGTTTTCCATCAATACACTGCATTGTTTTCTAGAGCCAATGTCTTTAAAAGCTGTCGGTGTTCAAAGTGCAAAAAGGTCGCGTACAATGGGTAAAGTGTGAAAAGAGAACTGTGTTGTATGTTCAGCGATATTCACAATAATGGTCGAACCCAGGGAGCTTCCAACCGATGTAAAAGGTAAGAAATGACATAGATTCCAACCTCATATATGATAACTGTCAAACAGTAGAATACACATTAGACAGTGATGATTCAAGATGAAAATGAACAATCTATACTTTCCTCATAAGAAAGTAAAAGAGATTTCAGAACTGAAATGATGAAAATAACTTCTAATCACTTTGCTTAGACCAACAGCTATAACAAAGGAATAAATAGCTCAGGGTCCGTATTCATCAACCATTCTTAAGACCGTTCTTTGTCGTATTCACCAGAATTTTCCAAATTTTAAAGTAACACACCTTCTGATTGGCTAAACCATTTGGTTTAGCCAATCAGAAGGTATGTTACTTTCAAATTTGGAAAATTCTGGAGAATAAGACTGAGAACATTCTTAAGAACGGTTGGTGAATACGAGCCCAGGAGACCAACCAGCGATGCACGATGATATCGTATATAGCTAGAGACCTGACTAAAGACATCTGCTTTGGGCATATGTATGTCTTGATGTCTTATATTATAGCATTAATCCATTTGTATATTATGCATAAAGGGGGGTAAGAGTGTATAGTATAACCCTGTTTACTCACTAAATCGAAATTCTTGGACGATGATCTTTGCAGACACACGGCGGCCATTATGATGATGATACCGCCGGACAGCAAGCCAAGTATGACGATACCGCACATCGCAAAACTGGACAGATGTTCGAGTCCTGTCGGGCAGTCCGAATAATCTCCGCAAGGATTTCGGTCATTGCAGACAAGTTCATGAGCAATACAACGGTCGTTCTTGCATCTTCTTTCAGATGTTCGGCAAGAACCTGAAATACAGCATCTTTAACCTTATAAAGCATAATGATTTATCCCTTGATCAAACAATGCCGTCTTCTAACGATCCTGAGAAAAAAGGTTTTTGCACACATAGTGAGATTAGTAGATAATGCTTGTAACTAGCGTTTGTTTTCTCCTTTTACCACAATGCTTTCTACAATTTTAAAGACAAATCTTATCATTTGAGTTACATTTAATACTTTGAATTACCTAGGCAGACTGTAGGTTGGTTTACTTTTCACAAACGTAACGTATCAATGGGAGTAGTCCTCTGGGTTTCTACCTGCTTTTTATTAAACTTAGCGTACAAAGCAAAAGTTGTCACGTGATGGCGGACTGGAAAATACTTCGGTTTGACTTCTTTTCACAAGCTGTCCAGATTTCAAGACATTTTATTCGGCATTAAGGAAACAGCCTGCCCACAGAAAAAAAGGTGATACAAACCCCAAAAATACAATGTTTCGTCACATGATTTCCATGATGGATGGAAGGAAAAGAAGGGAACATAAAGTTGAACTCTCGCACTCATATCGCACCCTTATGCGAATAAATACTGAATACAATTGAAAACTGAAATCATATGGTGAACGTGCGGCTTTGCCATATCTGTCCTCTATGTTAAAAAAAATCTTCAATAAATTAATTTCTAATACAGATTGAACAGCAAACAAACAGTAGAAAATCTGCGACGTGAAAACCGTGCAATGTAGTGTAATAAAGCGTATCGTATCGTCTTAAAGCCCACATCCGTTTTTATTCCCAGAGAGATAGCGAAAGCCAGTCTCCCGGTACTTTCATAATTAACTCTTAACACGGTCATGGGCAATATAATGTTTTTTTTGGGGGGGAAAGTGTGGAACAAGATCAGACCGCACAGAACGGACAGTCTGATCATTTATCTACACTACCCGAGAAATTCTGGTCAAATAGCTTTGAATTTTTGTGGACAAGTGGGTTTTTTCCCGCTGGGTGCAAGAATTAGTTATTTACTCAGCAATCCAAGCGTTAACCCTTTGCCACATAGTCGAGCATTTTAACGACCTCAGTGATTACGGCTTTTGAAAACATCGTGAGGTAACAGCATTTTCCCCTTTTGCCACAATGTTTTCTACCCTTTCTTAGACAAATCAAATCATTCAGTGAGCTGCATTTGACTCGTCACCTACATACACATGGACCTTGGACAAGCAAAAAATTGTGTTTGTCTGTAAAAGGTTAGATATCGTCCACGGAGGCGTGAAGTCGTGTTGGCAATTATTTACCATAGCGGCCCGCTGACCTGTAGACATATGATTTATGGTGGGTATGACGAATCTGTTAATGAATTTAAGTAAATAATGCCATAAATCTACGCGAATAAATCACACAATATTGGGAGTGAAATGGGCCTGATTGCCCTTTTCCGCAGACGTGTCGTGTACTGATTGGTTCATAGAAGTGGACATTCGCTTGAGTATATTTACACAGCATGCCTTTATTGATGCTGTTATAAATTGAGAGGAACTGTACTTTAACTTTGCAGCCTGTCGACATCACAAACAATATTTGGCGTGGTAACAGAGTTGTGTTTACTGGATCTTGACCTACGCATTTTTCCATCTGGAGCAATATTACAGGAAGAATACTTTTAATAAGCACGACTAAAGGATTTGAGCCGCGCTGTGAAAAGGGGGCGTAATGAATCTCAGGGATGCACTGTACCAAGCTAGTCATCATATGATTATACCACCTTAACCCTTTCCCAAACAAGCCCTGGTCTTCACGTGTCTGCAGTACAAGTCTTTTGAAAACACTGTGGGAAAAGGAGAAATTGCTCGTAACGAGCAATTTCTCCTTTTCCCACAGTGTTTTCTACCCTTTTTGAGAACTTTCTGCCATTTTCATGAAATTTTTTACAATTGTCGTCTGCAAACTCTTTCAATTTGGACCAGTCTAAATTTTATCGTTTGGGAAAGGGTTAAAATCCATTTAATCCAGCAATAGACTAGATCTAGAGGTAGAATGGTCCTTGAAATGCAGAAAATTTACAAATGGCAAAAAGTTTCGACTCATGTCAGCCTGCGCGGACTGCGCAGGCTGACATGGGTTGATACTATTTGCAGATGCATTAAGCCCCTTTTTACAAAGCATGGTTCATCTGTAAGAGCACAAGGCCCTCATAACACTTTACCAAACGACAAAATTTTAGACTTGTCCAAATTCAAAGCATTTGCAGACGACCAAATAAATGCGACTCAAAAATTAAAATCTGTTCTGGGATGGTTAGATAACATTGTGGGAAAAGGAGAAAATGCTAGTTAACGTTTTCAGAAGGCTTTTTGTTAGGGTTGTTAAAACCCGTGATTGTGTGGTAAAGAGGTAAAGGAGATTCTTGGTTCGAATCCTGGGGTAAGCAGGATCAACATGTGATACTTCTCATACCATTGTCTGAGTTCTGGTTCAGTGGAAATAGTTATTATCAAATTTGTAAGAACATGCCCCACAATCGATATTGTTAATCTTATTCTCCAAAAATTCCTAGATTTAAAAGTAACACAACTGCTGATTGGCTAAACCATTTGGTTCAGCCAATCAGGAGTTGTGTTAGTTTCAAATTTAAAAATATTCTTCATCTCTACCTTTTCACGTGATCTCTAGCTGAATTGCTGTTCCACTGATTTAGAGAGCCATCCCCTCTGACGTCACATCTATGAAAGCCCTGCTGGCTAACAGACGTAGAATTCTAAAACACATTTGCTGTATACTTTACACTAGATTTAATTTGTTGTTTATCAAATAAAAATGCTAGATTACGACCGAAAATCGTTTTCCGTTAAATTTGACCTGTTCTGTTAGCTCTTGCAAAAAAAGATAAACGATAAAATATTAGACATGTCCAAACTGAAAGGATTTTCAGACGACAAAATAAATGTAACTCAAAAATTGAAAACCGTTTTCGGATGGATATAAGACATTGTGGGGAAAAAGGAGAAAATGCTGGTTACCAGCATTTTCTCCTTTTCCCACATTTTTTTTTTTTTTTTCAAAAGCTGTTTTCCTAAGGTCGTTAAAAGCCGGGACTATGTGGTAAAGAGTTAAAACTCGAACGCTTACCGGTACGGAATGCTGTAAAAACCAGCTTGAAATAAACAGTGGTGGCATAGCCCCGGTTTCTATAGAACCTGATGGACAAGGCATGACCTTTGGTGTAATATACCCGTGGTGTTAACTCCACTTCCGTTCTTGAACATATCAAGGCCCGCATACCTGAAATGAAAAAGAACTATTTTTGTCCGAGGTAGAAATTAATGTTTTTTTTTTATACGTTTACTTGTAGATGAGGACTATACGTGGGTCTGTATTAGATGTTTGAAGCTCACAGAATGTGTTACTATACCTTATGACTTTTGTGGGAAATATTGTAAGAGGTGATAAAAACTAGGTGAAATACTTAGTATTATTTTCCGCCTTTCAACGTTTGAAAGCATGTTTATGTATCAAGGTTAACGCTTAGTTTTTTTTTTATGAAAACAGAATTTAGAAGTGTATTTGCCTTGTTAATTGTTCAACTGTTTAAGTCATGCTTAGATGTCAAACTTATCTGTTGTCTGTGCATGTCAATATTCTTGGAAGACTAGACCTATCTACTATGACACATCACTATCCTTTACAGGATAAATATTAATACACGGTGCGTAAATTGACGCTAAAAATAGCAAGTGAAAAATGGCTATAGGTAATACGTCTGTGGAAATCGAGCCAGGTTTTCGCTTCAATTTTCTTGGAAATATAACGATTTCAAACGGGAATAACAATACCATTGTTTACTGCAAGTCTATGTATACAGTTTCTAAATATAGACATAGGGAAAACCGGGATTTGCGCAACAGACTGACAACAAAAATAACGTCACCACCTTGCTGGGCTTATACTGGGGCTTTTTCCCAAGCTTATAGGGGCTATGTTTATAAATGGCTGGTGCATAGGGTTATATACTAGCTAATCATGGCTGGATGAATCGTACAAAATTGGTAATAGTGTGTAAAAGTATATTGTTTATTTTGAAATTCGCCCTATCGAATGCCGCTTTGAAAAGTAGTCCGGTTCTGTACCCAGAATGCCCAAATCAGATAGGTATGTATTTGAAAAATGCCACCTAGCGGAAGATAGTGCAAGCTTGTCGCCTAATTGTTTTTAAGCGGTCAGACTGTGGAATGGCGGTTGATTCGTTATATGATATACTTCGGTTATTGCTCTATGTCAGACTCCAAAACTGGAGATCTCAGTTTCTTGTTAGATATAGTTTCGGTAGAATCTTCACTTTTTTTAACATTAAATCTGCTAAGCGCCTCTCTTGAAAGGACCTTTAATGGACAGTGTATATCAAGATCAGACTGCACAGAACGTGCAGTCTGATCTTGGATCTACACTGTCGGATTAGGAAATATTTTCCCCCCAATAACTCTAAAAATAGCTGCATTTGGGTTTTTACAATTGGCTTGAAAGTTTCATTTCACTTATTTAGCAGGTTAAGGGTTAACTTTCAGAAGGTGCGATGTGTGATTTGAAATAAAACGCCAAACACAATTATAACCCTGCAATTTACGTCACAAGAGTGTTTTTGTATTCCTGTTAATGGGATTTTGATCGACCTGAGCAGTTAGGACAAACTTTGGGGCTTCAATAGATATCTTCTTACATCTTTAACCCTTTACGAAACGAGCAACGGTTTTAACGACCCTGGAAAGGAAGGCTTTGAAAACATCGTGGGGAAAGGAGAAAATGCAAGTAATGCATGAAAAGGAAGTAATTCTTTACTTGAATGCTGTCAAAAAGGCAAGAAACATCAGGATGAAGAAAATCAATACACTTTTTCATTTACAGTTTAACTCTTTACAACACGGCAACATTTTAGACTAGTCCAATTTCAAAGCATTTGCAGACACCAAATTCAACTTTGGAACAAATGGGCTTAAGCTCTCTGATAGAGCAGAAAACATTGTGGGAAAAGGAGAAAATGCTGGTTACCAGCATTTTCTCCTTTTCCCACAATGTTTTCAAAAGCCTTCTCTCCTAGGGTCATGAAAACCCGGGATTGTTTGGTAAAGGGTTAAGGATAAATTTGCAGAGTAAATGCTTTCGCATTAAGATTACATGTATCATTTAAAATTCTAGTTTGAATTTCAGTTGCTTAAACCTTTTGAGCGCCATTGGATCAGCGGCTCTAGCGGACGGCATAGATCACGACCAGACTGCACAGAACGTGTAGTTTGATCTTGGATCTATACCGTCCACTTGTTTTGTTAAGCCTAGGAGGTAAAATATCTTCATCTGTAAAATGTATCGACCCAGGTCAGCCTAAGCAGTCCGCGTAGGCTGACCTGGGCCTAAACATCTTTGCTTTTGGTGAATTCTTTGCATGTCAAAGGACCAGTGTACCTCATAGTTCAGTAGGTTGTTTACAAACAGGATTTTATGGATCTATAATACTGTGATGACTTGCTTGATATCATGCATCACGGAGATACTTTAAGCTCCCATTTGCCAGAGCATGGCTCAATTAAAGCGAATATTATGTTTATTATCGTGTACCGGCGCACTTTAGCAATACCATAGCGCATAATAAAGTACATGTATATTCTGCAGTAACCAGAACTGCTAGCAAACGTTTGATTTTTTTTCCAGCTATGTCCCAAATTTGGTAACATTCATTCTTAATCTGTCTTCTTCAGATCTAAAAAGGCTCACCAATATTATAGCTCGAGCAAAAATATTTTAACATCAAGATATCGATACGACAAAGGATACTGGTGACTTGATTAATTCAAAGGCATACAGATCAATTTGAGCAGAATCGAAAAGTTTGACAGTTTTGTACGTGCTTCTATTTTTGTATGCCACCCCTTCCCTAAACCCCTTTCTTCCAAAATCGAGAGTCTTCAGCTCCTAGAAAATGATTGACTGGTACCCGGCCTAAGTTTTACTGTTTTTAATATGTAAATAACGATATTCTTAATTTCCCAAGAAGAATATAAATAGGTCACTTTAAATTTCATTTCTCTCCAAGAGGGAACCAATTCATCTGACAATGTCGATCGGAATGCTTAAAACGCATGAAAAAAACAAACACACACACACAAACAAAATGTCAAGGGCGACAAAAGGGTTAGAATACACGTTTTTCTTTGGTACTCGGCTTAAATTAGATTCCCCGATAGGAGTGCCATTTACATGAAATTAACGGAGTAGATAGGATCTTATCGCGTGTCATAGTTTCCCAGACATTTCCTCGTCACAAGAAATGACAGATGGAACAGCTATCGCACAATTTGCATCAACATATTGACAGTAAACATATACTTGTAGGAGACCAAAAAGAGCTTCACCTCTCACATTGAAGGTTTTTTTGGGGGGTTCGAATCTTGAGATGGCTCGAGTCACGATATGGGCATACTCACATGATTGTGTGAGTACTGCTTGGTTGACAATCATTTATTCAGCTGCCAACGCCGCAGGCGAACATAGGTTTCTATTTGCGAACGGCATAGATCTATATCAAACTGCATGTAATGTGCGGTCTGATCTTTGATCTATACCTCCCGCTTGGTTAGCCAAGCCTTTAATATATGAATCTTTATAAGTTTCAGTGGATTGTATTGTCAGGCGTCAAGAGAGGCCCAGACTATATTAGCAATGCTCTGGCAAAAGGGGATTTAATGGATCTGCGTGATCCATGATACCAAGCAAGTCATCACGATAATTATGGATCCAAAAAATCCATTTTGTATTGCAACTGACTGAATCATGAGGTAGACTGGTCCTTGGACTTGCTGAAAATTGACCAATAGCAAAATGTTTAAGCCCCCTTTCCACAGAGCATGGCTCATATATATAATTGGCACTAAAAGAGTTAAATTGTAAAACTTGTTTGACAATCGGAAAATAGTTCGAATTAGTAAACACACTTTCCCAGTTTCCTTTTAGTGACCAGATTACTTGTAGCATCCATGTAAACAACAATCACATAAGAAATTACTAGACGGGCTTTGCGAATTCAGCTTTAATGGTGTTTCTGTACAAACCAACGGAATTTGGTTTTTATAATTCTTTTACAAGAAATCAACTTTAATGATACTTTTAACCCCCCCCCCCCAAAAAAAAAAAAAAAAAAAAAAAAAATCCAACTAGCGACTACAGTTTTACTGGTTTTGTTACTGTAAGCCAACGGCAAGCCAAAAGATGTCTGTTTTCCTATTGTTTTAAGAAACTACATGTATGATACTTTTACACAAGATACTTATGGACTTCAGTTTTAATGGCGTTGTAACTGAGAACCAACGGACAGAAAATTGACTGTTGTAACCAGAAATCGAGGATATTAGTTATATGACATGTATACTATACATCTAAGGATTCTAGTTTTTAAAGGGTGCTTTACAAGAAACCACAGGCCCTTGAAGCTCCATTTTCTTTGGTCGATCATCGAACACTGTTACTAAAAATAGGACATTGGCGCATCCCTTCTATATCGATATAGAGGCAATGCGCCAATGTGGTATTTAAAGTAACGGTGCTCGATGATCGAGGAAATGAAAATGTCGGTATTCCGTCATCTTCACAAACCAAGGTGACGATCACTTCTTGGATCTTACCCCTTGGCTAATCCAGTCGAAATTTGTTGGCACGGCGACGCGCCACCCACTGGATTTTGATTGTTATCACCCCTAGACTTACGTCATCGAAAACCAATCAATCTTCGCGTAACAGAATTCCTTCGGCATTTCGTAAAATATGGCCATAGGTATTTTTACATTTCTAGGTGTTGCGCTATGGTCTATTAAGCGCTTCGGTGTTACTGTTTTAACGGGGGTCCTTGACAATTGACCACTAAGGTTTGGTTCAATGATAGTTTGTTCAGCATGCTTTCTCCGAAATTCGCCAACAATTGACAGCTTTTCAGATCGCAAACTTGACAGACGATTTATCAAGTTAAAATCTATTTTCGAAATCTTGTTAAGTTTCGCAAAGCAAAAGCCACACGTGTACTTTGACAGTCCATCATCTGGTGTTGAGATGTATCCTAGAACTTAATTTGTTGACAGTGAATGTTGCAGAAAATATCGTTCGTCTGTATTTTTTGGTAATATTAATTCCAGCATATCCGACAGCTTTCTCCTGTGGTCGCCATTTGTATTTACGTTCTGCTGATGCTGGATAGCAAATGTAACGCACTATTTCATTGGTGCTTTCAGTCCTGACTGCAACCAATGATTACACGTATCGCGAATCTAACAAATTTCCACTCGATCAGCCAAGGGGTAAGATCCACGATGTGATCGTCACCTTGGCTTGCGAAGATGGTATTCCGTGAAAGACTGATAGAGCTTCCCCAGGTACTGAAGAAATTAAGACACATCAGTTTTATATCATTTTTATCAAAATTTTGATATTGATTTCACAAGCAATTGTAGGATCGCAGTTTTAAATATGAGCCACGATCTGGCAAAAGGGGGCTTAATGCATCTCCGTGATCCATGATACCAATCAAGCCATCACATAATTATGGATCAATAATAGCCATTTTTTTTTTTTAAACAACGGACTCCATCACGAGGTAGACTGGTCCTTGGACATACAGAAAATTGACTAATAGCGAAAAGTTTCGGCCCAGGTCAGCCTGCGCGGACTGCGCAGGCTGACTTGGGTCGATACTTTTCGCAAATGCATTAAGCCCCCTTTACACAGAGCATGGCTCATATGTTTTTTTCCTGAAATCCAAAAGGTTTGAGTAAGCCCTAAGCGCCTTTGCTGGCAGTGAAGATCAAGATTGGACTGTACAGAAGGTGCAGTCTGATCCAGATCAAGGCAGTGAATAAATAAAATAAACACATCCTCTGCTCTGCCTGATCTTGATCTAAATTGCTCTTCAATGTAACTTAAATTGTTCTAAGCCTTTCAACCGTTTCACTGCCAACTTCATAAACACCACTGTTCTCGAGGTCAAACAGTAGATTTCTATTGTAGTTAAGGTGAGTTCTGTCATAGTTTTAGCATCAGATAGCGGACGCTGTAGATTCAAGATCAGACTGCAAGTTCTGCACAGTCTACTTTTGATCTACGCCGTCTCTATTGGAAGTAAAAGAGTTACAGGTAAATGCACCGGCCCTAATCTAGAATTACTGAGAAACATACGGAAGGGTGCGTTTCACAGTTATTGTAGTTACCGTCAATATACATGGAATTTCTGATTAAACTTGTTGTCAAAGGGTCTGGGGAACTTTATATTAATGTAACTATGTTGAACAAACGATAAAATTGCGTTACCAGTTACAAAAATTAATCATTCGAACGACAAAAGGCTAAAAAGGAACAAATCAATAAACGATGACTAGGCGTAACAAATAATACAAACCAGGTACAATATGCCGACGACTGCCTGAGGCACCCGACATCACAAGATAGCAATCTCGATTTCAACTTTTAACTATTTAGCACAAATCCCAAATTTTAAAGACCCCGATAAAGAAAGCTCTTGAAAACATTGTGGGAAAAGAAGAAAATCACCATTTTCTTCTTTTCTCAAAATGTTTTCTTTTCTTCCTGATACAAATCCAGAAACTTGAAGCACATTTAATTTGTAGTCTTCAAGAATTTTGGATTTAGACCAAGCTAAATTTGTATCGTTCGGGAAACACTCTTGAATACATTAGCACCCTGTACCGGTTGAACTTATATCCATAATATGAGAATGGTGCTTGTAATGTGGACCTTAACATTTTGTAGAAATGTGATCCCTTCTGTGACATCCTGGAAATTTCTATATAACGATAACAGATTTGACTGAAGTTGCCTTCTCGAACAGCGCTGGTTAAGACTAGGACGCACACAAATTGTAAGTAGATCTTGGATCAATCCTCTCAAAACAATTGGGACATTCTGGCAGAACTATCGTTTCAAAATTAAAATACTGGGACCGATTTAGATTTAGATTTTTTTTCTTTCACCCACTGAAGACGTTCCTTTCATTCATTTTTATTTTACATTTATGATACACAGTAATAGAACCACCTTCGAAAGCGATGAGTTTTCACTCTTTCCATTATAGGACTACTATTTTGTGTTCTGTGACAAAAATGCTTCATTTTACACTTATCCTTTAAATCTTTACCAAAAGACAAAATTTCAGCTTGGTCCAAAATGAAAGCATTTACAGACGACAAATTGAAAGGAGTTCAAATGATGATTTCTGTCTTTGTTAGGGTAGAAAACATTGTGGGAAAAGTAGAAAATGCTGGTTAAGGGCATTTCTCATGTTTTCAAAAGGCCCTTTTTCTCTTCACGGTCATCAAAACTAGTGATTGTGTGGTAAAGAGTTAATCATGTACTCAAAAACCGAGCATTTTAACGACTGTGAGGGAGAAGGCTTTTAACCCGTATCCTGCCTAAAAAAAAGAAACGAAACTTTCAAGCCGATAGCATAAGCCCAAAACTTCTGTTTCAAAGGGATTTTTTGAGGGCAAATATCTCCTTATCGAACAGTGTAGATCAAAGATCAGACTGCACGTTCTGTGCAGTCTGATCTTGATCTACTCTGTCCGCAAAAGGTCAGTGAGTCGCGATAAGCAGCCTAAGGGTTAAAGTCACTGTTAGGAAAAGAGAAAATGCAGGCTACCAGCATCATCTGCCTTCCGAGCAATGTTTTCTACCATTTCAAGACAAATTCCATCATTTTAGCCACAATTGATTTGTCGTCTGCAAATGTTTTCAATTTGGAAATGTCTATAATTATGTCGTCTGGCACAGTGATAACCATTTAATTGCTTAGCAGGGCTTCAAGTGCTTCTGAGGACGTGCAGTCTGATCTGAAATCTGAAAACATCTACCCTGTAACTTGACTTTAATTATGATTAAACTCGTCTCTTTTCCTCAATGGAATCGTCCTATTAGGCCTTGAAAGAATCTAATTTATTCATTTTACGGAAGAAAGAGTTAATGCTTTTAAAATCACAATAAAGCAAATCCCATGATAATTCCTTTTACCCATTTCCCGTCTGATAGAAATTTGCCGCGGGTGGATTTGAAAACGTCTCTGTAAACGATGGATAATTAATAAAAATGAAATTATAGAAATTAGACACAAGTAAAACATTGTGGAAAAGGGAGGAATTGGTCGCAACGACCAATTCCTCTTTATTCCACAATGTTTTTTTCAAAAAGTGATCTGCTGACAGGTGGAAAAATGTCGTCGGCAAAACATAATGTGTTAATGCTATCGGCTAGCAATTAGTTTAATGGCTCTGACATAATACAAGGAACGCCTATGGAGTTGTTAAACAAAACGAGACTTAGGTCGTTATCAACCTGTTCATCGAAACTGACAAGGGTTTTGAATTAGCTGGGATTAACTTCAAAGAAATGGATCGCTTATATCAGTTGAGTTCATCCTTCATCCTGCAGATGACAGTTTCATCTTGCAGGGGACTAACTTATAAAACATTGCAGCAAAAGAATGGAGCCGATGGATTTTTTTTTTTAAAACAAAACTAACTCAAGTTACTGTATATCTTCACAGCACAACCCTGACAAGGGTTGTTCTGTGAAGTTAGTTGCTTATTACTTCAGAAGGCCTGGATCGCTTATGTCAATGAAGCAATCTTCTTAGGCATTATGTATTTACATGTATTTTCAACGATGTTTATTTCGGAGAGCAGGCAGTGGCTTGGGTAGAACAGCATGCCTAAAACTGGTGATGGAAACCCAAGGAAAACGTAGATATGGGTGCTGACCACCGCTATATAAATTAAATAATGTTGAAACGACAGTATACACCAAACAAACAAAATGGGTGACAGTTTTTATGTTTATATAAAGACGTTAAAACTCCGTTGGTCCGTCTTTATTACAATTAAGATTGTCTCATTTGGTCATATTGTTGAGCCGCTCTTCCCTCTGTCAATCAACAGCACAGATAACAATAATACGATCAATTCTCGGAAAAGATATTTGCATTTTTTATTCCCAGCCAATTCCATAAATTGTTAATGAAAAATCGGTAGAGATTCCGGCCGACAAAGCCGCTATATAAGCTGGAAAGATTCTAGATAAATGACGCCCTGTCATTAAATAATCATTGAATGATTATTGTACCTGACAGTTAGGTATAAAACTAGAATTAAGGCTCTGTAATTTAACATGCGGGCATGATTTGGTTCTTTTAACAAAGGACAAATTTTAGACTCGTCCATATTGAAAAGAATTTGCAGACAACAAATTAAATATAACTCAAATGATGGAATTTGTCTTTGAAAGTGTAGAAATTATCGTGGGAAAAGGAGAAAAATGCTGGTAGCCAGCATTTTCTCTTTTTCTCACGATATTTTCAGACGCCTTCTATCTCACAGTCAATAAAATACGAGATTGTGTGGTAAATGTTTAAATCTTTCGCTCCAAAGACTCAATTTCCATATATTTCTTCAAAGTCTTAAAGTACTGTTCCGCTGCAAATTAAAAGACATTTTGGTCTAATTTAACAGAAGGCAGCGGACTGATCCAAGATCAGACTGCACGTTCTAGGCAGTCTAATCTTCATTTACACTGTCCTCAAAAGCTGTTTAGTTCGCCATTGCCAGCTAAGGATTTAAAGGCGGGATGAAAAAAAAAAAACGTTTATTAGAAATATTGTCTACGAATCACGATTACACGATTACCCATGGAGACAAATTTACGGCGGGTGACTTCTCGTGAAATATAGATTGTCACTTTTGATTTAGCTTTAACATATGAACGAATTCGGAAAAGAGTATGCTATTGCCACAATGTTCTTAAAAGCAGTTTGTCGCAGAGCGAAACAAGAGCACCGCATGCGGGTGACGATGCTGGTCTGAGGGTGATTTTCAGTAAAAAATCTAAGTCGCAAAAGGGGCACAACTGTGTCAAAAGGGTTGTCAGAGTAACCTACACTTCTGATATGGGTTTCACGGTTGATGATATATAGTTCGCCCAAGTTTGAAGTAAAAGTATGTTTTGTATTAACAAAGCTATGGTTATGTGGCAAAGTTCTCGCATGACAATGGCACCGACCACGCAGATGTCGTCGACGACAGAGCTACGACAATATCTCGACGTTTACAAAAAAAAAATACGAGCTAGGACAATGTTTAAATCACAAAATCTTGTGTGAATGACTCGTTAAATCCTTGTTCTCATTTGGAAAGTTTTTTTTTTTTAAATACAAATGCACCAGAGGACCTTTCAAAACTTTGTAGCAAACTTAGAAATTGATCATGCCTTAAAACAATTACTAGTGCTTCATTTGTTCCTTTATAATCATAACTGACGTTACACGTGATTTCACGAACCAATAGTTTTCTCTGTTTTCCGTTCATTCTGTTTCTGACTACCATTTAAATGAGACCAGAGTTTGATTATGAAGTAAAACGTTAACACATTACCTCCTTTAGAAGACCCATTTTTTTCTTCTTTAAGCAAAAAGTTTGAAAACATTGAAGCAAAGGGAGAAATTGTTCGAAACGAGCATTTTCCTCCGAACCGAAATGTTTTCACATGTTTTAGGTATAAAACCTCAACTCTTTACCAGACAACAAAATTTTACACTTGTCCATTTTGAAAGCATTTGAAAAACACCAAAATGATTTCGCTCTATCAGTAGAATTTTGTCCGTAGAAAGATAGAAAAACGTTTTTGGGAAAAAACATACTGGTCAACCGCATTTTCTCCATGTTGCACAATATTCTTCAAAATTAATCTTTCCTCAGAGTCATTTAAACTTGGAGTTGTTTGGTAGAGGGTTAATCTGTGTTGTTTATCCATATTTTACAAAGTAGTTTTCAAAGTCCCTCTGTTGTAAATTTGTTTCAAGAGGGTATCAAGTTAATGAAAGTTAACAATCACGACCGTCTGAAATAATAGGTTTTACAGGGAGTGCTAATTGACTGAACATTGGTTTCGTACAATTATCATTAACCCTTCTCGGCCGCATTGGCAAAAACAGGAGATTCTTGTGGACGGCATAGATCAAGATCCAGGGTCTATACCGTCTGATTGTACAGTCAAGCCTGTGACATAATAAAAAAAATCTTGATTTTCAGTGGATTACTTTCTTCTGCTGTCAAAAGAGGTTGAGTTTATGATTTTATACAGAATTAAACGTTTATCCTTTGTTTTTCAAAATAAACGATATCAAAGTCTCAGTAAAAACATCGAGATTTTGTATGTATTTCAAGGGCAATATTGTCAACAAATTTCATAAAAGATCAGAGCATGCATAAAAAGGATCAGGCTGATCTCGTTCTGCGTTGGCTGGAAATGCTGGTACTTTTGTCGTTGGCATAAAGAAGGGTTAAATAACGGTGATCAAGTCGATGGAAGCTACTGAGTTCATCAAGTATGTTTTGTCGTCTCGTTTATAACTCTTAGCTTTATAAGCATTTTAGTCATGTACGTGTAAGTTTTATCAGGCATCTACCTAGAAGTATTTCAGGCATCTGCCTGTGAGCATTTTCAGGTATTTACATAGGGGTATTTACAGGCATCTGTCTAGGAGTATTTTCAGGCATCTGCTTAGGAGTACTTTCAAGTATTTATGTACATAGGGTTATTTACAGGCATCTGTATAGGTGTATTTTCAGGCATATGCCGAGGGGTATTTTCAGTTATTTACGTAGGAGTATTTTCAAGCATCTGCTTAGGAGTATTTTCAGGTATTTACTCGTGCATAGGAGTATTTTTAAGCACCCTTCAAAGAGTATTTTCAGGTACTTACCTAGGACTATTTAAAGGCATCTGCAGAGGAGTGTTTTCAGGGATTTACCTAGGAACATTTTCAGGCATCAACGTAGGATTATCCGCACAGTATTATTTTCAGGCCTCTAGCTAGGAGTACTTTCTGGGATTAACCTACAAGTACCTTGAAGGATCCACATGTACCTACGAGCAAATTCAGGAAACTAACCTCTGCGTAATTTTGTTATCTACCTAGAAGTAATTCAAACGCCTTTCATTGACCTATATTTTAAACACTATCTATACTGCATTAACCCTGAATTGCCTTATCAGTCTTCGAAATCTCTCGACCGAGCCCAGTAGATCAGTTGGTAACGTATAGGGCTCGAAACTCGGGGTCACTGGTTCGATTTCCAGCTCTACCAATTTCTTTCCGAGGACTGACGATAGTCATTGTGATGGATTCATTCCTGTCTCACGGCTGCACTTGTTTCAACGATAGTTATATGGGAAAGTGGTCAGTTTCTATGAAAGGTTAGTGTGCGAAGTAAGAAATATAATGAAAGCATGGATAGGTGCACCGGCGCCTCAATATAACTGAAATAATATTGAAAACTGTATTTAACACCATGCAATCAGATTCTCTCATAGTAACTTTATTTTGATCTGAAATCAGCACAATACCGTATGAAGATGACTGTGGCCGTCCTGCAACAGAGCTTCTCTTTGAATTCATTTGGATAATGAACAATTTCTCGGAACTGGCATGTTTCTCCGCTGGCACAAATGTCTTCTTTTAGCATTTTTTCTTAAACAGTTAACCGGTATCATTTTTTCTTTTCCCAGAAATACAGCTCATAATAGGCATAAAAGAAATGCAAAGCAATAGCTTCGGCACAATCACATGGATCGACAGCTAAATTGAAAGGGAACTGTAGGTGAGCCAAGTTTCGGTGATAAGGCAAGAGGCAGTTGCTTTTTGACAAACTTCTCTCTGTATAATCAAATTATTTCTTATAATCATGTTATAGGGGGAGGTCGAAATTTATTTAAAAAAAAAACACACACACACAAATGCCTGGGAACAAGGCAGAGGGAAAATAGTGCTTTGAACTATGACGTCACAAGGTTCTGAATCCAGACATTAATTCTGTAACATATGGAAATGGCAATGGCTAAATTACACTGGCTGTTAATTTACTTGAACCGGAATAAAACAAAACCGTGCTCAATTTACAACGAAATAATGGGACCCCTATTGACATACACGCATTAAACGGGTCCTATCGAAATTGAGTTCAAATTGCTGTAATGACGCAATAATTTTCTCTTCCGGAAACAGGAAACCAGGCATGTTTACTTCAGGTCACCTAGAAGGATTGCCGCCACAATCCAATGTCATAAAATTACGTGTAATTGGCGGTAGTTTTCAGGGGAAACCCCCCCCCCCCCAAACTGTTAACCCTTAAGCTTCTTGTAGCGATTTGGTGAGCTTTTGCTGACAGTGTAATCAAGTTTGGGGTCCCTATTCACTAAACACCCATAATACCATTCTTGGTTTAATTCTCAAGAATTGTATAAATTTCAAAGTGGCGTAAATTCTGAGTGGCTGAAGCATTTGGTTCCGCCTGTCAGAAATTGTGTAAATTGTCTAAATTTAGACGAAGACTGGCGATGCAACTTTGAATGGTTCTTGCAGGCTGCAGGCTGATCTTGAATTATTACTGTCCAATACTGCTAGATTTCTGCAGGCAAAAGTGATTCTGAAATCTCAGTATTCGGAATTTCGTTGCGGCTTGAAATTTCTAAGTTTTTTAGCCGTTTATTAGTTAATGCATTGTGTTACAGTCTCTCGGACTGAACAATTCTGGAATTTATTCCCATCATTCTACGACTTTCAACTGTTTCAAATGAGGTTCGTTGCATGGTTTCTTTTATTTTTTCTTGCCGCTTACAATGTTATTAAAGTATTATGGCAACAACAATTCACTTTTCCTTGGTGTTACCGGTACTGGGCTGGGACTCTACTCTGGTTTTCTCGGGGACACCAAGACGGCAAGCGGGCAAGCGGGATCGAGTTAACCAACACATGAAGCCTTATGTAAAGATAGAAATAGCGAACTTGGCTCCTTTTTTGCACCAGTCATGCTATATATAGACGGATTAGAGCAGTCGTCGAGAGTAAAGTCGTCATTGATCTAAACATTTTGAAACATTCATATACCTCGCTATATGCATTCGAACCATGCTCTGGTAAAAGGGGGCTTAATGCATCTCCGTGATGGATGATATCAAGCAAGCCGTCATGTTACCATGGACCCAAGAAATCCATTTTGTCGAACAACTGTCTAAATCATGAGGTGTACTGGTCCCTTGACATACAGAAAATTGACATATAGCAAAAACTTTCGACCCTGGGTCAGCCTGCGCAGTCCGCGCAGGCTGACCTGGGTCGATACTTTTCGCAGATGCATTAAGCCCCTTTTTTCACAGAGCATGGCTCATTTTTATATGATATGAATGAGACATGCTCTCTGAAATGGGGTTTAATGCATCTTCAAAAAGAATCGACTCAGGTCAGCCTGCGCTGTCTGCGCAGACTTACCTGGATACTTTTTGCTTCTGCATATCGAAGGACCATTCTACCTCAGGACTGAGTCAGTTGTCAGACAATATAGAATTTATGGATCCATAATTATATGATGACTTGCTTGGTGTAATGCACCACGGACATGCATTAAACCCCCCTTGCCAGAGCATAGCTCAAATGAGTAAAGGTAGAATGAGTGTTTAGAGTTTTTATTTGTAGCTATACAGTGAGACAAAAAACTTGAATGGCTTCGTGATGGTCTGCAAAAAGAACTCTAGCTACGAGCAGTCGTCGTATTCTGCCTGTTGGTTTCTTGGAGCTTTGCATTTTTGCGAGCGTTGGTCGAAATCATGAGTGCTTCATAGGCAGCCATCTTATTCTCCAAGTTGGTTTCTTGAGATGCATGTTTGCTTTGTGATACTATCATCGGTAGAAATCGTAAATATTTATTATTCTTACGCTTGACTATTCGTCGTAATAATAAAATGTTTATGATTTATTCCTGGCCATTTTATTCTGCAAGTTGGTTTATTTAGCTATGCCTTTGTTGAAAACATTGGTCGTGCTCATGATTTTATATGACTTTTATTTATCGATTATTTTAGCTTCATTTTGCCAACCTTTCGTGGAATATCGTTAAACATACATTTCCATCTGAAACAAAGTACTGAAAGACGAGTGAAAGGACACGGTCAATATTTCTTCCGCAGTACAAATAGAAAAATTACAGGTTAAATAAAAGTTATTTCCAATACAAATAAAACAGTGGTATCTATTTCACGGTTCGTGATTTGTCAATAATTGGAGTTGTTGATAAAGGCCCCGACATCAAAAATTACCTTTTCCTTTTGCTTTTCCCATTTGATGATTTATTTGATGTTTAGCACCGTTTTAATTAATAACACTGATTTCAAGATAAATTCTCTCAAGGAACTTTTACTGAGCTAGATTTCTATCCATGGACCACTGTATTGCTGGTCATACACTGAACTTTTGTACCACCAGGGGACGGCTACTTCTTTTAAACTGTTTGGCTGAAGAACGCGACCAGTGCGCTTTTGTGGACAGTATAGTCATGCAGTTTGATTTTCAATTTATATAACCCGAGACAGTGATATTATTCTAGTGAAAAGAACCATGAAATTGCATTGTTCAAGATGTTAAATATTGGCTAAAAGTTATTTGATTTAGCTAGCAGTTTCAGAGAGCAGGACGAATCCCTGACTTTCATCAATTCTCAGGGTAATACTTTGACGGAGATTAGTCTCGGATTTTCCTAACCCCTATATCGCCTTTCCCGCTACAACTAACCTACTCAGGTTGGCTCTAAGTATGGTATCAGTGTATTAAACTAATATATACACATGAGCTTAATTAAGCACCGCCCAAAATAATTGACACATCACCCTGGCCTGCATGAAGCCCTTATCTAAACCCGATTGAGCATTTGTGGAACCATCTGTAGCGTAAAGTTCAGTGAAGGGATCCATGCGTTCAAAATCGACAGGAATTGGCCCAGGTATGCTCCATGACGAATGGCAGAGGATCCCAATGATGCAAATACAGCGTTTGATTCCCAGCATGAGGAGGAGTGTTGAAGCAGTTATCCGTGCGAGGGTAGGATACAACAGATACTGATATCACCATTGCTGTTGGCTTAGACATGAACACTATACGTTTTCTGAGAATTGTACGTCCGACCATTGACCTAGTCTCTTTCACATTAGTTTTGGGTATGATCACTTTTTGATGTTTCCAGTGTCCGTATCTGACTGTCAATAAATTACAGCTCAAAGTAGAAGCAGTGTTGGTAGTTAATGGATTAACACCTTAGAGGCGCTCCGTTAACGAATTCATAACCAAGTCTAATGTTTCCATACCATGAATGACAACTGCATTGTGTTGAACACAACCTTTTAACATGAAAAAGGGGGTGGGTGCTTAATGAATGCTCATTTGTTTAGTATATAGTCTCCTTATTATAATATTACAGGGTGATTTTCATAAGTCTATCAGTAGAGACAACATATGATTATGTTAATGAATGCATTTACTAGTGTGGAAGAGAACTTATTTAGTGTAAAGATATAACCGCCTTCTAAAGCCAAATATATGTGAGCCATTCTCTAGAAAAAAGTGGTTTAATGGAATTCAATGATGCATGATACCAAGCAAGTCATCAATAATTATGGATCCATAAAATCTATTTTGTATAAAAAAAAAAAAAAAAAAAACAGACTGAATTAGACTGGCCCTTGCAGGAAATTGACCAACAGCAAAAACGTTTAGAGTCTGATCGGCCTGCGCGAACTTCGCAGGCTGACATAGGTCGATTCTTTTTTGCAGATGCATAAAACCCTGTTTTCAAAGAGCGTGGCTCATACAGATAAAAAATAAAATTTTTGTGCATCTCATCGGCAGAATCACCAACCGTCTTAAATTAAAAAAAAAAATCTGATTTCTTAAGACAAAACGTAGCATTCAATCAGTGGAACTACAGCAGTTAATTGATACACGACCTCTGAACTCAACCAGCCAACCCCAAAGGGTCTTCATCTAGTAAATCGTAACCATGTTGAGAGATAAATTAAGTGAACATGTTATATAGCACCAGAGACCAAATTACTTTAAATTAAGACACCTTTGCCAATAGTATCTCACAAAATATCTGAGAATGTAGATCTAAGATCAGACTGTACGCTGGTGCAGTCTGATCTAGATCTGCACTCTCAGAACCTACACAGTGCGTCGTCCCCAGTTTATCAAGGGTTGCCAGATGCAAATATTCATAAGGTACTGAGATTTTATTGAATTACATTGATTTCGACTTTCATGTTCACCCGTCTCTGAAAGCTTGAACTAACCGATTGCTAATGCCGTCCAAATGAATAATTTATGAAGTACGGTTAGAATAACCCTTTTGGAGCCTTGGGCAACTCTAGCTGTGTATATGTCCAGCGAAGATCGAGATCAGGCTAAACAGAACGTGCAGTTTGACCTGGAATCTACATCAGCCGATTTTGTGAGATTTTATGTGAGGTGTTCTGATCAGAACAGCCTTGCCATTACAATATTTTGGTCGATTTTCACTGACTCAAAATGGTTCATTGCCCTGACTTGTTGCTGCGGGGTTAAGTGGGAACTAGGTCGTTATCTGTGCTTCAATGTCTTGAGGGACATGAAAATTACCATCGATGGCTTGTGTAAATAGGTTCATATGCACGAGAACAGATTTTAGACAAAATACTGCTATAGCGTGGGTTCCTGCGTGGCTCAGTGGTAAAGTGTAGGACTAGTGACCTGGAGGCCCCGGGTTCGAGCCTCACTGGATCCACTGGGCTTTTCATGGAAGTGTCCTTGGGTAAGACACTTCAGAACCCGAACCTAGTAATGGTGAAACCCAGGAAATACATGAATATGTGAGCTGTCGCCGTGATATGACTGAAATAATGTTGAAAGCGGCGTAAAACACCATTCAATCAATCAACCTGCTATAGCGTGGAAAAGGCCTATTGCCCGTGGTAAAATTCGAATCGTAACTATTACAGGAATTAGATCTATTGCGGCAACAGTTTAAAGCTTAACCGGATTAACTGAAATGGATACGTTTGCCAATATGTCATATAGATTAAAAGAAAAAGATTGGTCAACAAAGTTTACAACTTGGGCACAGTCTACCCCGGATACCGATTACAGGCTATAAAATACTAGTGTTTTATAATGACTGAACAAAATGATATATGTATATATAGATATAGAACTGATGTTGGGGACAAGTAATGCCCTCTAGCGACTGATTTTTTTTTTTTTTTCAAAATAAGTATTAGACTCTACTTCAAAACTTAGCTACAAAAGTCGTTTTTAATACCGGTTTCAAGAGAAGATAGATAAGAAATGGCATTGGTCATACAATAAGCCTTCTGCAATACCCGCCATCATATTCTCTATCCAGCAATCCAGTGTATTCATGACAATGCGACTACTACAGTGACCAAGAAATTGCGTTATTCAGAAGGTTCCAAAGAATAGGTGTTATATATTTATCAGGCCATGAAATGTCTGTACAAAATATAATACTAGCTAAAAGCATATGATTCGACAGTGAGAAAAAAATAAGATTGCCATCTGCAACCTGGTGAATTGATTGTTATTTGTTGACCTGTACAATGGTATCATATTCATTTCTAGATAACGAAGCAATAATGATGAATAATTGATACCAATTATCGGGTTCTTTTGGTATTTGTTATTATCACATTCCCGTGAAATACTTGTCTTGAATATGGAACCTATGCCAAATTAATTTGCTTCCCGCTTTAATGGGGCTGAGGTAAAAATAAAAAATAACATGTCGTATTCATTTAGTATAACTTATGTATTAAAAATTTCCTGGCGAGTGTGTTTTTAGACTGCTTACTCGGTTTACTTTTTTGTCCAAATTTATACATTTTGGTTTTCTAGGATTATGTTATAAATAGCTATTATCAACATCATCGACGTCAGCAACAATACTGACACCATCTTGCAGAAAAAACAATTTATTTTCAAGCTAGCTATATATATCAACAACAATATTACGATAAAGTAGTAAAAAATAGTGCCAGCCACGAAAGAAACTTGATGCATATATTAATTCTTCCATGTCTAGACCCCTGTTATAATTTTCTTTATTTATTGTTCAATTTGAATTTATCATGCATTTATTTGATCACATCATTGATTTTTACTTACACTACTACGTAAAATATCTTCCGAAAAAAGATGAACCATGCCCTGTGAAAAGGGGGCTTAATACATCTGCGAAAAGTATCGACCCAGGTCAGCCTGCGCAGTCTGCACAGGCTGACCTGGGCCGAAACTTTTCGCTATCGGTCAATTTTCTATATGCTCAAGGACCATTCTACCTCAGGATTAAGTCGGTTGTTTAAAAAAGTGGGTTTTACGAATCCATAATTATGTGATGGCTTGATTTGTGTAATGCATTTCGACCTGGATCGATACTTTTCGCAGATGTATTAAGCCCCCTTTTGCCAGAGCGTGGCTCAGACAAATTAGGGTATTGTCCTGAACCTGTTCCTTCAGAATATGTTGCCCAGAGGCAAGCACGCGCAATTTGATTTTATGCAGCAGACAATTATTTGAGTATACTAACAAAGGAAAATTCTTTAATGATGGAATTTGTTCAAACAGTTTAAGGTTATAAACATAAAATGCAAAATAGGACACCAACTGCTATGACTTACCTTCCGGAATCCCTTCAAAATGAGTGGTAACATCTCTAGGTTCTATACAAGCTTTATCTGCCCTTACAGTTTTATTTGGTGCGCCAAGATAAACATCTGTAAAATAAAACATGATGTGTTTTCCAGTTCCAGCATGAACTGTAAAATCACATGACACTCGATTGGCACTGTTTTCAAAGTCTCGTATAAAAAGCTGCAGTTCGCCCTGGTGTAGCTTTCTTGGTTCTAAATATATCTTTGTGTTGCAGCCTTTAACTGAAAAGAAATAGCAAATGAAATATGTATACATATATTTATGAAAAGACAACGTCAATGAATGTGAAGATAGGTAGATATGTGAAAATGAAATAATAAACTGAATAAATAAAATATGTAAAAAGATAAATAAATCATTTGAAACAAACGTCTTTATGAAAGGAAATAATTTTATATCATATCTGAATATATGAAAATGAAAACCCATTAGAATTGAATACAAGGATATTAATGTAAGATAAAAAAAATGTTCAACTGCAAAATTAAATAGATACAAATATAAATATGAAATTAGTACGGTGGCACAAAAGTGACATGGAAGATATATTTTATACTACGTGCGCACGTAATAGTTATTACGTGCGCACGTATTAGTTAATACGTGCGCACGTATTAGCTACTGCGTGCGCACGTACTAGCTACTGCGTGCGCACGTAATAACTAATACGTGCGCACGTAATACTATTGCGTGCGCACGTATTAGCTAATACGTGCGCACGTATTAACTAATACGTGCGCACGCAATAGTATTACGTGCGCACGCAGTAGCTAATACGTGCGCACGTATTAACTAATACGTGCGCACGTATTAACTAATACGTGCGCACGTAATAATCGACCAATCAGTTTATAAGGAACAGAAGCCATATTGTTGCGAGGGAAGGGCAAAATTACATTGGTCCAACACGGCAACAGATGTGCAATACATCTGACACCCAAGTAAAAAATCAAGTAGATCTATTACTTCTTAAATCGTTTAGGCATACTGCGATTATTTTAAGTATCTGTACCTTGGTACGGTACAGTAACTATTAATACTCTAGCCTACGGTCCATCGAATTACCCCAAACCACCCCAAAACACCCCAAACCACCCCAAAACATCCCAAACCACCCCGAAACACCTTTTATATGATATAAAATTATTAATACAGTAAGGGTTGGTTGAATTGTTGGGTAAGGATCACTTTTAACAAAAAATATCTATATTACGTCCTGTCACGTTAGCCTAAGGATAAAAGGACTACATGCATTACATGCGCTAGAGACTTTTTGGCCCCACTGAGATCTGGGACCATAATGTCTGACTGTCTGAAAAAGTTCGTTCATGCCTCCAAACTATATGTAATCAGAATGGCAAACATTGTGGACCCGGATCCGACTGCCCCTTGAAAGAGCAGTCTGATCTGGGTACATTATGTTTGGTCATGTCTGACTGTCTGAAAAAGTTCGTTCATGCCTCTATATGTAGTTAGAATGGCAAGCATTGTGGACCCAGATCCGACTGCCCCTTGAAGGAGCAGTCTGATCTGGGTACATTATGTTTGGTCATGTCTGTCTGTCTGAAAAAGTTCGTTCATGCCTCCAAACTATATGTAGTCATGCTGTCAGAATGGCAAACTTTGTGGACCCAGATCCGACTGCCCCTTAAAGGAGCAGTCTAATCTGGGTACATTATGTTTGCTAATGTCTGACTGTCTGAAAAAGTTCGTTCATACCTCCAAACTATATGTAGTCATGCTGTCAGAAAGGGAAACTTTGTGGACCCAGATCATGCGCGGATCCAGATATCTTTCTCAGGGGGGGGGGGGGGGGGTCCCACCGCAAACGCACTCTTCTTATTATATGATACTTTGATTTCGGATTTCAGTGGATGTAAGTCAACGTTTCCAGTTCTAACCATGAGGAGGTCTCCACATTTAGAACCGTTTATTTTTATATTCATGACTGTATTTTACATAAATGCTGTGCAATATCAAACCAGTACCATTTCACGAATCCGATAACCACATTTTTCCAAAATTCAAGGGTGGGGGTCCGGACCCCCGGTCCCCCCCTCTGGATCCGCCCATGAAGATCCAACTGCCCCTTGAAGGAGCAGTCTGATCTGGGTCCATAATGTTTGGTCATGTCTGACTGCCTGAAAAAGTTCGTTCGTGCCTCCAAACTATATGTAGTCAGAATGGCAACAGATACCGTAATTTATATAAGTTTTAGGGAAGTTAGATATATGCAAACATTGTGCAGCCATATCATCAGACTACTACTAAAGTAACAGTCTGATTGGGGTCCACGGTGTTAGGCATTCAAACTACATCTTTTGAACCATAGATATTTCAGTTTAAGGAAAATTAATTATTGTGTATGCCATTTTCAATTTGATTTATACTGTTCCTGCATCTTAAACCGTTGTAAAATGATATCACTTTAAACGCCTTTTTTGTTTTCTTGAGGTGTTTTGGGTAGTTTTCGGTGACAAAACTCCTTGTATAGCTCATCAGTCTTTCGTACCCTACAAATCATTCCACCCCCAACCCCACCACAGTATTAATTTTATATGATAAAAGGTGGTTTGGGGTGTTTTGGGGTGGTTTGGGGTGTTTTGGGGTGGTTTGGGGTAATTCGATGGACCGTAGGCTAGAGTATTAATAGTTACTGTACCGTACCAAGGTACAGATACTTAAAATAATCGCAGTATGCGTAAACGATTTAAGAAATAATAGCTCTACTTGATTTTTTACTTGGGTGTCAGATGTATGCACATCTGTTGCCGTGTTGGACCAATGTAATTTTGCCCTTCCCTCGCAACAATATGGCTTCTGTTCCTTATAAACTGATTGGTCGATTATTACGTGCGCACGTATTAGTTAATACGTGCGCACGTATTAGTTAATACGTGCGCACGTATTAGTTAATACGTGCGCACGTATTAGCTACTGCGTGCGCACGTAATACTATTGCGTGCGCACGTATTAGTTAATACGTGCGCACGTATTAGCTAATACGTGCGCACGCAATAGTATTACGTGCGCACGTATTAGTTATTACGTGCGCACGCAGTAGCTAGTACGTGCGCACGCAGTAGCTAATACGTGCGCACGTATTAACTAATACGTGCGCACGTAATAACTATTACGTGCGCACGTAGTATAAAATATATCTTCCATGTCACTTTTGTGCCACCGTAAATTAGCAATCAACCAAAAAGATACATTTTTTTCTTTTTATAGATATACAAATACATGTATATGAAATGAACCTAAGAACTGTACTAATGAAATCCTTACATATATATAAATAGAATTATTACAAACAACTGTATAAATGAAAAAATACGAATAAATCATTATCATTAATTTTCTAATAAAATGCAGCTATTCGGTGTACAGGTTAAATAAATGTATCAAACTGCGTATTTAAATTATTTTATGTACAAAGAAACTAATGTATCCCGAATTATTTGCCGTTTCATTGATAGTTGTATCCGTGAAAGTTGTTTTTTATTATTACTGTTAACCCTTTCCCAAACGACCAATTTGGGACTGGTCCAAACTGAAAGAGTTTGGAGACGACAATTTTAAATTTGATGAAAATGGCAGAAAGTTATCAAAAAGGGTAGAAAACACTGTGGGAAAAGGAGAAATTACTCGTTTCGAGCAATTTCACCTTTTCCCACAGTGTTTTCAAAAGACTTGTACTGTAGACACGTGAAAACAAGGGCTTGTTTGGGAAAGGGTTAAAGTTGTTTATTATTATAACTGTTATCATTTGCAATCAAAATACTTACAGATAGGAAGGTCACTTTTATTACAAAATCCACAAGAAATAACGCTGAAAATAATGAAGAATATAACTCCATTTTTAAAAGCAGCAATATTCCAAAAGTGCAAATTGCTTAATTTCACAAAAAAGCCCAAAACGCTATGAGAACACATTAATAACACTAAAGCCATTTCTCTGTATCGGGATTGAACGTATTTTCTCTATCAACTTGCTGCAGTCACTGTCATTTAA
The DNA here is from genome assembly GCA_945859785.2 of Tridacna gigas. NCBI lineage: Eukaryota > Metazoa > Mollusca > Bivalvia > Cardiida > Cardiidae > Tridacna > Tridacna gigas. The sequence goes on along the minus strand of OX244034.2, from coordinate 60,560,527 downwards.
AGCGTCTTTCGTCATCAAGGGAATTGATCCATTTAGTCCTGCTTGATCGGATAGTCTGTCAGTGATTTAACAGTGCCAATATTCACGCCGCTCAAGGTATACCACAAGCAATTTCTCCTTTGGCTGCAACGGTCTCTCGTGTTATCATGCTGCAACATGCATTAGTTACTGTCATTTAACCCTTTACCAGACGACAAAATTTTAGCCTTGTCCAAATTGAAAGCATTTGCAGACGACAATTTCAGTGTGGCTCAAATGGTGCGATTTTTATTTGATAGGATAGAAAATGTTGTGGGAAAAGGAGAAAATGCTGGTTACCAGCATTTTCTCCTTTTCCCACAATGTTTTCAAAAGACCTCTTTCCCAGGGGCATTAAAAGGCGTCATTGTGCGGTAGAAGGTTAAGTCATCCTTCATTACCTGGGAAACGTGTTCATTTTGTCCTTCCTGATCGGATGGTCGGTCTCTCACTGATTTAACGGTGCCAGTATTTACGCTTCATTGTGGTTGCTACCTGTACCACGATGCTATTAAAGTTTTTTTTTTTTTGCTGCAACTTGCTGCAGTCACTTTATTTTTAATACTTTGTCGTCATGGAAGGAATTGGTCCATTTGGCCCTTCTAAAACCCTTAAACTGCTGAATAAGTGACATGAAACTTTCACGTCGACTGTAAAAACCCAATTATTGCTGTTTGTAACGTACATGTATCTTTTTGGGAAAAAAAATCTTCTTATCGGACAGTGTAGATCAAAGATCAGACTGTATGTTCTTTTCAATCTTATCTTGATCAAAACTGTCCGCAAAATGTTGCGCTTAGCAGCCTAAGGGTTAAGATCGGTTGGTTTCTTGCAGTTTTGACTCTCTACTAGACGACAAAAAATTAGACATGACAAAACTTCGAGCATTTGAGAGCGCCATATCGAATGTGGTTCATATGACAGAATTCGCCGTTGAAAGAATCACCAGTATTTTCTCCTTTCCTGCGATGTTATAGCGCTATATCAAATGTGCGTCAAATGAAAGAATTTATTCGTTGAAAGTGTAGAAAATTTTGCGGGAATACGAGAAAATTCTTGTCATCAGCATTTTTCTTTATTCCATAATGTTTTCAAAAGCCTTCTTCTGCAGGGTCGTAAGAGTACGACACTAAATTCGTCTCGTGTACGGTTAACGGAGCGCCAGTATCAGTGCTTATGTTCTGCGTGGCTGGATATGCCATCAAGTATATTGATAAATTTCATACCTGTTTCCGTAATACTATACAACACTATTTGTTACCGGTAATGTGTAATTCGACAACATAACTCTTCCATCCTTATTGAAAAATATATTGCGGTGCTTTGTAAATCGAATGATTTTATTTTTCTATCGACTTCTTTTTGGTTTTAGTCTCGAAGATATAACTATATACGTAGCCCCAAAAATAAGGGAACCCTGTTACTTGTTTCTCCTGACATGATATGACAGGGTGACTTTACCTCTCAATATTACAGCAAGATTCCAAGAGCATCGATATGCTGTATCATCTCCTGTATGCCCACCAGGTGTCGTGCTGGTGTTGATGCACATGGAGGTCGCAAGTACAGAAATTTGTATTTGGTCAAAATTTGGGCCTCCTTATTCTGCAGGCGTTTGCGGGTCTATTTCTATGCCCATTCATGACACCAATATATAAGGGTTGCCATCAGTATTTGACACGCAGAGGCGCTTTTTTCACACCAGAGGAAACGGATATGATTTCCTTTTCCTGTGCTGATTGGTATTTTTGTATATATGCGCTACTCCATTGCCCATCACTGCAGAGTCTAGCTGTATTTGCAGACACCCACTTGTAGCAGCAACTGCTCAATTTCCAACGATGAGTTGGACTGATATTTAATGTTGAAATTATATATGAGCCAAGCTCTGGCAAAATGGGGCTTGATGCATATCCGTGATGCATTATACCTATCAAACCATCACATAATTATGGATCGATAATAGCCACTTTCTTTAAGAACCGACTTTATCATGGGGTAGAATGGTCCTTGGACATGCGGAAAATTGACCAATAGCGAAAAGTTTCGGCCCAGGTCAGCCTGCGCGGACCGCGCAGGCTGACCTGAGTCGATACTTTTCGCAGATGCATTAAGCCCACATTTTACAGAGCATGGCTCATATATAATTGAAAGATTTCATATTTTAACTGTATGCGAAAAAAAAAAGGGGGGGGGAGGGACAACTGCTGGTGTGGTTACTTTTCAGTATTTCTCTCCATTGGAGAGGTCATCAGACCTCTCCAACAGTGGTGAGTTTAAAAGGCAGACTGTCTCAGAAATTGCTGCCTAACTCCATGTTTTTTTGCGAAATTGTTCTGATACACAGTCTGTTTCGTCATGGTTTTATAAATAAACCGAAATCAAAAAAATGAAATAGGAAATAGATGTGTTTTGTTTTCATACGACGGATTTCAAAAAGGATTTGTTTTGTTGATTTGATCGCAAATAACCTTTCCAGTAGTTGTAATTTTTCATTAGAAAAATAAAGCTACACACACACACACACACAAAAAAAGAATTTCGTTAAAAAAGGACACCGCGGGAAAAGATCACACGACTTGAAAACGTGGGAAGAAAGTCACGTGTCTGTCATGTAATGCATAAAAGGTTTCTCCTTTTTACACAGCGGCAATCATATAATGCCTTACTTATTTGTTTACATGTACCAAAATATACTGAAATTAAAAGCAATAAGCTATTTGAAAACATGGATGCTGACCTCTCCTGGTTTCTTTTTTTAAAGAAGCCAACTTGTATTGAACTAACGTCACAAAAGAGTTTCAATATTCATATTCCAGTACCTCTTACACCATTTATTTTTGGCTAAACAAAATTATTTAGCCAATCAGAAAATGTTTACTTTTTAATGTTAGAATCATCCAAAACAAACAGTTTAAAATTGTTGGCGAATAGGTATCCAAGTGACAGAAAGGAAACCGTTCGACGAATATGTTATTTTTTTCTATTCAAAGTTTTGAGGCGAAAGGAGCAAAAACGTAATGGCATATTGAAAGCAAGTTTTCGTTTTCCCGCTTTGTATTGAAGTTGCCAACTTCTCGAAGGTAAAAAGCCGTGTATTTGTATTTGCAGAAATAGGTTGAACATCATACAAAACCAAAACAAATCTATCAATCGACCAGGTTCAGCGCTTGCTACACTATTTGTAATTTTTCAATCACTATCAAGAGTCATAAAAGGCGAGAATGATTGCCATTGTAAAGCTCGTAAAGGCAAAGATGGCTCTTACAGAGGTTACTGTCGTATTAAACTCGGATTTTCTGATAATACAAAGGCGTTCATTAATCAAATCCTTCGGGACTTCGTAACCTTTATTATGCTAAGGACAATATTAACCCTGTACCAAACAATTCCTAGTTTCAGTGATCCAGAGGGGGAAAATGTTTTTTGTAAACGTTGGGGGAAAAGCAGAAAATGCTGGTAGACCAGCATTTCCTCCTGGTAAAGCATTTCTTCCTTTTTCCATAACGATTGCAACCCTACCAAAGAAGACAAAATCTATCATTTAGCAACATTTGGTTTTTTGTCTGGTAAATGCTTTTAACCCCCAAGCTGCTAAGCCCGACACACCGACCTTTTGCCGACAGTGTAGATCAAGATCAGACTGCACGGAACGTGCAGTCTGATCTTGGATCTACTCTGTCCGATAAGGAGATATTGTTCTCCAAAAAATAAGTTTGAAATAACATTATTCGTATTTTTACTCTTGAAAGTTGTAATTAACTTATTTAGCAGGATAAGGGTTAATTTGGACAAGTCTAAAATTTTGTCCTTTTGTATAGGGTTTACTCCTCATCAGAGGAGAGATTTTTTTTTTATACTTGTCGATTTATGACACCAATGTACAGGCGTTGTCACCGTCAAGATGATCTGGTGTTTATTTGAAAAGGATGAAAACATAGTGGGGAAAGTAGTAAATGCTGGTAATCAGTATTTTCTCGCTTCCTACAATTATTTCAAAAAACGTTTTTTTCAGCGTCTCTACAGTTCGGTTATTTGGGAAAAGTTAAAGGACTGCACACGTAGATTTAGGATCAGGCGAAAGAAAAAGTCCGAAATACAAATATTAAAAAAGATCTTTTTCAGGAGTTCGTGACTTATATTTCGGATATATACTATTTGTTTTTTTTAAGTGACCTTTTTTAGAAGAAACTGGTTTGAAATGCAATATTTAGGTCATCAACATTAGTGAAAAAGCGTGCTAGTGAGTCCTAGGACTTACATAATTATGGCGTGCAACATGCGAAGTGAGACCGTCGGACATTTGCGTAAAGTGTCGTCCAGGATTAGCGCAGGCTAATCCGAGACGGCACTTTACGACTACCTAAGATTTTTTCATATAGTAGACTTTCGGGAAACAGAAAATCGCACAAAAACGGAAGTGTCGTCTCGGATTAGTCACAGACTGCAGAGGCTGATCTGGGACAACATGCTTTTACGCATATGTTCGAAGGCCCCTTTGCGTGTGTTGCACGCAATATATGAATAAGTGAATAGTCGTTATGAAAGGATAGAAATAATGTTGAAAGCGGAGTAAAACAAGTTTCAATGAACTTTTCCATCCCGTGCACGTATGTGAAAACATTGTTGATAAAGGGAGACCTTATTTAATATGAGCAGTATAAAATCCGCTTTTGCTGCAACGTTATTAAAACTGATCCAATATAGGGCGACATAAGTCATCTCCTGGAGGTAAACGGTAAATTGTTTGTATGATGTTTAACGCCATTAGCGGTCGCCAGTGCACCTATTCCTGTTTTCCTGGAGTTTCTTCTACATGTACTTCGCACAATATTTCCAAAGCCACTGGATGCTTTCTCACATGACTGTCGTCGATTCAACGATCAAAGGTGAGAAAGGAATGAATCTTTTCGTAATGACTATCATCAATCCTGGGGAAAATTGGCCAAGCTGAGAATTCGAACCAGCGACCCCTCCCATAGTTTCATGCCCTCTACTTTACCGACTGAGCTACAGGACTCGGGTACGGTTTAGATAGGTTTCCTTTAATGAAATTACATGTACGAATTTATCCATATTGAACTGTCCGGGGACAGAAATGAATGCTGGTTACGCGTTTGTAATTACACTAATCATTATCTAGAGATATAAAAGACCCGAGTTTATCTCCATTACAGAACTCGTTATTGCAAAGACAGAAGTTGAAGAGTTTACCGCAAATATAAAACTGCTGACATCCTTAACCCTCTCAGCGGCATGGGCGAAAAACAGGGTCTCTTTACATGTAGCATAGATGAAGGTCAGGCTGCAGAGAATATGCCGTCATATCTTGGATCTATGCCGTCCGCTTGCTAATTTAAGCTTATAGGATCAGTTTTGTATTTTCTGAGAGTTGATTGGTGGATTGTATTTTCAGTCGTTGGAAGATTCCGAATGTGTATGAGACGTGCTCTGGCAAAAAGGGGCTTAATGCATCTCCGCATTGCATTATAACAAGCAAGACATCAGCTAATTATGGATCCATAAAATCCATTTTGACAGACAACCAACTATTGCATGAGGTAGAATTATCTTTTGACAGGCAGAAAATTTAAAGTTAGCAAAAGGTTTCGGCCCATGTTAGCCTGCGCGGACTGCGCAGGCTGACATGGTGCGATACTTTTCGCAAATGCATTAAGCCCCCTTTTCACAGTGCATGGCTCTTATATATGCGGCTAAAAATTAACATTATTGAGCTAAAAATTCCTAATTATGAACGCATGTAGCAGTTGAAATAAGCATCTCCATCCACATGATCAATATTTTTTTAGCCTGATCTTGGGTCTACATTGTGTTACGGCTCATTTTCAAAATAAGCATGATAAGGATTACGAATTCCCAATTGATTTAATTAATGAACGTCATTGTATTCACACACACACACACACACACACACACACACACAAACACACACAAATATCGGAGTTTCACTTTTATTATCCTCTTGCAGCGGATGGCTTTTGAAAACATTGAGACAAAAGCAGAATTTGCTCAGTGACAAGCAATTCCCGCTTTCCCGACAACTGTTTTATAAGTATGTATGCAATAATGCTTTATTCACTGTAATAATTCATACATGTATCAGACCTCCCGATAAAAGGGAGTTATATTCTAAATCCATTAATTTTTCCTCCAAACCCTATGTTGTGGGTACTCATTAGAATCGTCTCGATGTGACGAGTCTAACGAGTACCCATAACACAGGGTTTAGTGGAGAGCGATTAATATTTTTCATTTGTAAATCAAATTCACTCCCTCTATCTTGAGCTCTGATGTATTTTACAGGGAAGTTTTCAACGCCGTCTGCTGTAACTATCGTTGAAGTTTTGAGGTAACGGTGCCTGTACAGTCTGATCTTGATCTTCATCGTTTTCAAAAGCTCCCCAGGTCGTGTTTAGCAGCGTGAAACCTAAATGAGCATTTTGTGAAAGGTTCGATTATGAACAAGATTTATAACACTCTAGGGAATGCTTTTATCTGGCACAGTCGCCTGGGACTGAAATACAGAGCTAGTCATTTGCAAGTTCACGTTGTTGATAGTCACCCCGGGGACGGGGTTACATTATTCTACATACATCTTTCGAAGAACAGAATCGGTTTCGTGTACAATTACCATTAATCCTTCCAACGCCATAGGGGAAACATGGTCTTTTGCGGACGGCATAGATCAAGATCAGACTGCACAGAACGTGCAGTCTGATCTTGGATCTACACCGTCTGCTAGTTTAGTCAGATCTTTAGGTCAAAAAGTCTTTCTTAGTTTCAGTGGATTGTATTTTCATCAGTCGGAAGAGTTCGAGTTTATACAGAGTAAATCTCTGGCACGCAAAGAGTTGACTAGAGTGAGTTAACAATACCTAAATTTGGTTACAACTACTTAGGATTGTTGAAATGAACATCTCTCTGTCCTTATGTTCAATACACTCAGTCTGATCTCTGATCTACACCGCTGGTTTGGTCTGGCCTATGAGATAACAATCGTTCTCTTGCATAACAGAATTAAATTTCCGATGACGATTCACTCCATTTTCACCAGCATGATCTCCTTTTCCCACAGTGTTTTCAAAAGCCTTCACCCTACATATCGTGAAGCCATTAAATCGTTTTGTAGTTGGGATAGCACGGAGCAAGTAATTTCAAGTAAATGAGCTATATCGCGAAGGCCAGTGCACCTACATGTGTCAGTGCTTTCCTGTAGTGTCTTTTACCACTAGATCTACCTTGCACAACAATCTATCAAAGTCGCTGGCTGCTTTCTCACATAAACACAAAACAGCGGCGAGAGAGGAATGAATCTAGCCGCAATGAGTATCATAAATTCTTATTAATGATTTTGGCCGAGCTAAGAATCGAATCAACGACCTCAGCGTTTCAAGCTGTATACGTTACAAACTGGGGTATCGGGAGCGGCAAGTACATGTAGCTAGCTGGAACACATGACTAATAAAAAAAGTATTTGATCATAGCTCTGTGAAAAGGGGTTTTATGCATCTCCGTACTGCATTATACCAAGCAAGTTAGCACATCATTACGGATCCATAAAATCCATTTTGTCTAAAAATCGACTGGATATTTAGGTAGAATGGTCCTGTTTCGATGATGTCAGCCTGCGCAGACTGCCCAGGCTGATATCAGTCGAAACTTTTTGTAGATGCATTGTCGAAACTTTTTGTAGACGTTAAGCCCACTTTTCACAGAGCAATGCTCATATTTGTTTGAACTATAAACTTATTCCTTTTCATGACAGCAAAACAGGCTGTCCCTTATTGAAGGCATATCTAGACAAATTAAATGTGGCTCAAAGGATGGAACTCGTCTTCGAAAGAGTGATAAACATTGTTGGAAAGGCGTAAATTCTGGCTATCGGCATTTTCTTCTTTTCCAAACGTTGTTTTCAAATAGCCTTATAAACCTTGTTCCTTAAAATACGGGGTTGTTTAGTAAATATTTTAAAGCCAGTTAATTCGCAATCGATGTATAAGTTTTATGATTTATGTTTCTGGGATAAAATACTTGCTAATACCCGCGTCAGTAACGAGAGTGATCTTTTTCTTTTTTTTATTTCTTTCTTAATTTGTCAAAGTGCATAAAATAGAAAAAAAAAAAAAAATTCTTGTATCTTGATGCAGAGCTACAACTCCTTATGTAAATACTTTACGAATTTAAATTGTTATTGTTCTAGTCCATTGAGAATATTATACAATCTCTGTATAAAAGCAGAATCAGTTGCATTACATGCAACCGCTTTTCTTCCATTTTAAACTGTAATGTTGAATAACAAACATGTAACATACGCTTACTATAATTATTGCGCATGCTGCATAAAGCTTTTGAGAACATTGTGGGGTGTCGAGATATAGCTTGATATGAGAAAGTGCTCCACCGCGAGAATATTGCCGCCATTAGGAATCGAACTCAGGGTTTCATGATTACAAATTCCAAAACTTGAGCCACGTTGCTATGGATGACCCTTAAGTGGGACGACTTGGTTTCTCGTCAATTTATTTTCGCGGAAAAAATCAAGACCTTTCGGGAAAAGAGTTAGAGTTAAATTATGAATTACCGTTGAAAGAGGCGTGTTTTTGCAGAGAAATACTTAAATTGTAAGATTAAATGGTAAGAGAGAGAAAGAAAGAGAGAGAGAGAGAGAGAGAGAGATTAATGCGTACTTAAATGATCTTTTTGAACTTATTAATACGGTAGCGGAGTTTTCAGAGATTAAATTTCTTTTTGTTCATTAACTGAGATACAGCCGTGTCTTTTCGGTAAATTGCCTTCGGTCTCACGTGGGAATTTAGCTATCAACAGTTCAAATTAGAAAATGTGAGGCACTGTCACAGTGTCTCCCTCTGCAGGTCACATTGACAGTCGGGAGCAGGCTTCTCGAACGCATTTGACTCTTTCCGCGCCAAATATATGAGCCGTGCTCTGTGTAAAGGAGGCTTAAAGCATCTGCGAAAAGTATCGACCCAGGTCAGCCTGCGCAGTCCGCGCAGGCTGACCTGGGCCGAAACTTTTCGCTATTGGTCAATTTTCTGTATGTCAAAGGACCGGTGTACCTCATAAATCATTCGGATGCTAAACAGAATGGACTTTATGGATCCATTGTCATGTTATGACTTTCTTGGTATTATGCAATACAGAGATGCTTTAAGCTCCCTTTTGCCAGAGCATAGCTCATATATATAGTCGACCTCTTTTGACAGCAGAAAATACAATCCATTGTTTTATCTTAATTAAATTGGACAAGCGGTCGGCATAGATCCAAGATCAGACTGCAAGTTCCGTGCAGTCTGATCTTGATTTATGCCGTCCGCAGGGGGCCGCTTGTTTCACCTATAGCGCAGAAGACGTCAGTGAGGAAGGGAAAAGCAAGGTTTTTCCTTGAACCTCGACAGCTGTTTGCAATGTGCTAGGCTTGCACGCAATGGATTTTGGATTCAAATCTCTACCATAAGGTCTCTAAAAGTTTAGATAAAAAAAACGTTGTTCTTGTTGAAAAGAAGCTACTGAATAGCGTTGTAAGTAGTGCTGGTAAAAGACACAATAAATTCATGGATAACAGCATCGTTGGGCCGCCGGAAGAGAAGCTAGATACTGTTGACAATGACGTTGAACATCAAACAAGCCAGTTCAAAATTCTTATTTTAACCCTTTACCACACAATCCCCACTTTTAATGACCCTGAGAAAGAAGCCTTTTGAAAACATTGTTGAAAATGGAGAAAATACTGGTAACCAGCATTTTCTCCTTTTCCAACAATGTTTTCTCTCTCTCTCTCTCTCTTTCCCCCCCCCCCCCCCACACACACACAAATTTCAAATTTTCAGTCACATTTATCATGTCGTCTGCAAATGCTTTCAGTTTGGACTAGTCTAAAATTTTGTTGTTTGGTAAAGAGTTAAGTATCTGAAATGTAGGTAGCAGTCCTCTGGTTGACTCGTAGTAAAAAGAAAGAAGACAGAGTTACATCAACTCTTTCTCGCACAACTTGGCATTACAATTTCCTGAAACCTTCCACGCAGAAAGTTACATCAAACTCTTACCTGGCAAAATTCGTATAATTGCTCTGATTATTTCAGTTTACAGATAATCATTCTTATTTTATATACACTCACAGTGCATAAGTTATAACACCGAGTCGGGTTGATTATGCCAGAATTAACTAACGTCATTGTTCTCGATAGGTTAATCTAAATGTACCATGTTCTGTTCAAAGGGGGCCTAATGCATCTGCAAAAAGTATCGATCCATATCAGCCTGCGCAGTCCGCGCTTTTTGCTATTGTTAAATAATCTGCATGCCAAAGGACATTCTAGCTCCAGAGCCAATCGCTTGCTAGATGAAATGGATTTTATAGGTCTATGATTATTTGATGAATTGTTTGGAATGCAGCAACACGGAGATGCATTAAGCCCCCTCTGCCAGAGCATGGCTCAAGTTGACGTGAAAAGTTTCCTAGACTCGGAATGTTTAGTTATCATGCTGTGTGTGTCATTATAACGTTCTATAAATCGCATCTCTTTATCGTCGTGATAACTAGATCCTAAAGTATTCCTCCGCCACAAGTTGAAAAGAGCGAGCTTTTCATCACAAATAAAGCAAATCTTTGGTGATGTTATAGAATAAAGTAGCGGCTGCTGTACATCCAAAATCACAGACAACTTGTTGTGCAGTCTGATCTTGTTCTACGCCGTCTACAACAGTTATTAGTATTGCCTATATCGACGACAGGGTTAGTGACAACAATGAGGCGAAGAAGTTTTGTAATTAGTGTTTCTTTACAGAATATTTATGTTCTAGGATAGATTAATTGCGATTACACGGTCTGTATAGATGTAATTGTCTTACATTCGCTTATATTTTGTTCAAGATACTTTATATTCTGTTGTAGATACGTATAAATCGCAGGAATTGAAATATATACACATAGATATGGCTGCGTTTGATTGATTATCATTATGTAACGAATTAATGGTCCTTTGTATGTTGTGTTCCATTTTTAGCAACAGTTCCTTCCACGTTTTGAAAAGCGTTTGCTTTCTAATTTCTGTATCCTTTTGGCGTGGTTTGAATTTCAAATCACGAATGTTTATTCTTATCTGAATCTCAGATTATGGTAGGTGAGTTGGGAAAATATTTCCAATCAAATTTGTGATTCAACACCAGAGGTCAACGTTCCCCAATCATTTCAAACTCAGTTCTGATTCTAAATCCATATGGTTTGGCCAGTCAGAAGTTGTGTTACTTTCAAATTTAGAAAATGCTGGGGAATTAGACAAAGAACGTTCTTAAGAATGGTTGGTGAAAGCTGACCCAGGTCATCAATATTGACAGTAGATTGGTTGATGCAGCAAGTGTATAGGGATGGGTACAGGCTACTAAAAACGGGCGGAATTCTGCCCGTCTATTTTTAGAGCAGCCATGACGCGAGACTAACAGAGATGCAGGGGAGGTCACTCTCACTTCCAGAACAGCAGATTTTTCGATATTTTTGACTTAACGAATAAGTGAATTGTATTTTTTGTATTTTTGATATTACCTTTTATATTTATGTCTGCTAATATTCTTTGTAGTTTCGATTACCAATTTCAAATTGTGCAAAAAGTCGCAAAGTTACCTCTACAGCCAAAGTGGAAATGTGTGTGCTGCTCTGATTGGCTATTCTGTGATATTCATGTAGCCCAATGAAAAGCAACGACACAATAGCCTGTGCCAGTTGTATGTATATCTACAACGGGGACCAGTTTATGTTGACAGCTCTGTGTAGCCCTGTGGTTATCTACGTTGTTATATGCTAGTATGCAAATGAGTAACTTCAAATATTTGAAACATGAGCGCCTATTACATAATATTAAACTGTGCTTTTTTTGGCAGCAAACCGACGCCTACATACAACTTATTTTCTTTCAGTCAAACATAATACCAGCACTCTTAGTCACAATTTTCCTGGGTTTCCTCTGTGATAGCCTGAGGCTCCGCTGGCTTCGTCCTAATGACCTTTGCGGCCATAGTGAATCCAACCTGGATTTTCCGATTAGAATTCTCCAAAATTTTAACCCGCACTCAACCAGGAATGACAACCTGCAAACTAAATATAAAACTGACTCTGTAGTCAATTAACCCTTTACCACACAATCCCGTGTTTTAACGACCATGGAAGAGAAGGCCTTTGAAAACATTGTTGGAAAAGGAGAAAATGCTGGTAACCAGCATTTTCTCCTTTTCCAACAATGTTTTCTACCCCATCAAAGACATAAATCATCATATAAGCTACATTTAATTTGTCGTCTGCAAATGCTTTCAATTTGGTCAAGTTCAAAATTTTGTTGTTTGGTAAACAATTAAGACGAGTTTTAAACATTGATACAGTCATTGCTCTGCTGAATATTCCTTGAAACGCGACTGACTTGATAGACCCTCGCTTAATTGTAGTATTGGATAGCTGATAGCTTGTAATTAGGAACGGTAAAATACCGTAAAATACCGAGTTAAACTCTTTATCAGACGACAAAATGTTAGACTTGTCCAAATTGAAAGCAACTGCAGACGTTTTGTCGAATTTGGCTTTCATGATAAGTTGGAAGTGTAAGAAACACTATGGGGGAAAAAGGAGAAAATGCTGGTTACAGCATTTTATCCTTTTTTCCTCAGTGTTTTCAAAATCCCTTTTCCTCCGGGTCGTTAAAACCCATGATTGTTTTGTAAAAGCTTAACCAACCATCTTGGAACACTGCTATTGATTTATTTATTTCTATAAGAGTAGACAATGAGTACCGCACTAACCAGCCTTTTCTCCTTTTCCCATCATATTTTCTACCCTTCCAAAGACAATTTTCATAATTTTGACCACATTTAATTTGTCGTCCGCAAATACTTTGAATTTGAGCAAGTCTAAAATTTTTGCCGTATGGTAAAGAGATTAACATCCAACGGTATTCTGGAAGTTAGCAATATTGAACTGAAAGCTGAAGAAAAATAAACCCTTAACCGGCTAAATAAGCACAGTAAAACTTTTAAGCCGAAAGTAAAAACCTAAATTTTGCTATTTCAAAGGTATTTTTTGAGGGAAGAATATCTCCTTATTGAACAGTGTAGATCCAAGATCAGACTTCAAGTTCTGTGCAGTCTGATCTTGATCTGCACTGTCGGCAAAAGGTCCTTGAGTCGCAAGCGTTAACTTCTTTGTCTGTGAGAGTCAGAATGATCTGTGATAATCACTTAGACTGAACTTATCAGAATTAAACAGACAGGAATCTTTCTCAAAGTGTATCGTGAAATCCTGATTTATGGCAAATTTATCATAACCTTTCGAATAGTTGTCTGTAGATAAAGTCAAAAGAGAAAAGCTTCCCGTCAAGCGGATTTCTAATCTAAACTCGCCTATTATTTTTCAAATACGGCCGTTCACATTCCTTTCGGAGAACCATTTTAATAAGTATTGTGGGAAAATTAGCATTTGCTTCCCTCTCCCCCGTATAAAAAAAGCATTTTCGTTTCATTAAAAGCGCTCGTTTTCACTTGGTTTTTCAAAGTAGCCTTTAGAGTTAGAGGTCAATTTACCTTTCTCTCCCACCCCTTTTAGGTGACAAAACTTTTCGGATCGCGTCAAACGAAATTCGTGTCTTCTAATCTTCTGACATAATTACGTCTTTTGAATTTCAGAAAAATGACAGGGACTAACCTACACATATGTTTTGAAAAAAGACCGAAACATTAGAATTGTATTCATTAAAATAAGTGAAAAACAAAAAAGAAACTTTGTAAATGTCATTGTAAATCATGGGATATCGAAATGAGCAGGGACGTAACCAGGAATTCAGAATCATTACGCACTCCGAATCGAGGCTGCTGTTTCACCCTTAGGCTGCTAAGCGTGACGCAGTCCGCTTTTGCGGATAGTGTAAATCAAGATCAGACTGCATGGTTTGTGCAGTCTGATCTTGATCTACACCGCACGATAAAATACAGGTTTTTCCATCGAAAAGAAAAAGGATGAAATCGCAATAACTGACTTTTTACTATAGGTGGAAGTTTACATTTTTTTTTCATCAATGATAGGCTTATTTATTAAGATGGACAGTCATTCTATGTATTGGTAAAAGAATAGGTCGCCTGTTCCCATTTTTCTACATCACGCACTTGCGTATTGTGCGTTATGGACGCTACGCCCCTATTAAGGCACACCATGGATGTTCGAAAAGTAATTTATTTTGCAGAAATCCTTCTGAAACCAAATCTGATTCGGTATCCCATTGTTTCTTTCCTGACTGAATTCTTGTACACTGTTTCTTGTACATGGTCTCAAGCTATTGCCGATATGTAAGACAAAACAAGAGCTACAACAAAGAAGCTGAATTATGCATAGAACTGTCTAGGACATATGACATTTAATCTCGGTCGATCAAAACAAAGACATGGGAAATCCCTCGTGACTGATGGCTTTTTTTTTTGCAAAGTACCGCCTAATTTTCGTAGATGTTGATCTATTAATTTTGCATAGAGAGGATATTGAGGTATCGCCCTAGTGAGGTTACCACTGCGGCCCGAGTGTAGATCAAGATCAGAGTGCACAAAACATGCAGTCTGATATATCAGTGATCTACACTGTCCGCTTTCCTGAAAAACTTTATACAAAATCAACCATGAAAGTGCAATGATTTGGGTTTTATTTCAAGGATAAAATTGTACGTTAGGTTTTACATGGCTGTATGGGAATAAACCCTTTGCCGTCCTAACCATTTATCAGACAGCAATATCCTAAGCTTCCTCAAACTGAAAGTATTTGCAGAAAACTAATTAAATGTGGCTCAAAAAAATCATGTCTGTAGACTGGAAGAAAACAGTGTGGGAAAAGGAGAAAGTGCTGGTTGCCAGCATTTTCTCTTTTTCCCACTATGTTTTTAACCCTTTACCACACAGTCCCGAGATTTAACGACTCTGAGAAAGAAGCTTTTTGGAAATATTGTGAAAAAAAGGAGAAAATGCTGGTAACCAGCATTTTCTCCTTTTCCCACAATGTTTTCTACCCTATCAAAGACAAACACTATCATGTGAGCCACATTTGTCATCCGCAAATGCTTTAAATTTGGACAAGTCTACATTTTTTTTTCATGTGGTAAAAAGTTAAAACGTATTTCTGTCAGAGTCGTCACAACTCGGGTGTATGGTAAAGGGCTGGCCTTTAGAGCGCTTACAGTCCTTCACAGTCAGGGAAAAAAGGACGCAAATGTTAACTTTCCACATATGTTTCAATGACCAAACTATCTGGACAGAGCAGACAGTGTAGATCCAAGAATAGGCTGGTCTTAATCCGAAATTTCTTTTAACAGTACTTCAATCAACATTCTTTCCAAGCCGCTGGTTGATTTCCCACAAATATTATCGAAACAATGTCCAGTAGTGAAAGATGACTGATTTCTATCAAAATGACCATCACAAATCCTCGGAATGACTATCGTCGAGATAAGAATCGAGCAATCCAAACGTGGGTTTCAAGAACTGTCTTAACTCCTTTACCACACAATACTGAGTTTTAACGATCCTCATAAAAAGGGCTTCTGAAGACATTGTTAAAGAAGGATAAAATGCTGTTAACCAGCATTTCTCTCCTTTTCCACAATGTTTTTTAAGCTTCCAAAGACAAATTCCTCTATTTGAGCCGCATTAAATTTGTCAACTACAAATATATGTACTCTAAATTTGGACCTGTCAAAAATTTAACCCTTCGGTAGAGTTAGATACAAACTTGGTAATGAATATCTTGATGTTCAGAGATCTTTGATATCTGGGGAAAGCCCATGTAACTCCAGATAACTAACTCATTTATGGACTGAACTGGGCTTTCTTGTGCTTGCTTTGTGCTGTAGTCGAAATAATCAACTTACTATTGAGAAGAACGATAACTCCCGTTATCCTTTGAATGTTTTTAATTTTTTTTTTTAGTGTTGCTTCCCTTTAAATCTTTACCTATTTGACCCTTTCGGCGCCATAGGCAAAGACAAGAACTTTTAAGGACGGCATAGATCAAGGTCAGACTGCACAGAACGTGCAGTCTGATCTTGATCTATACCGTCCGCTTATTTAGTAAAGCCTGTAAGATGAATATCATTCTGAAATTCAATGGATTGTGATTTCAGACGTCGAAAGAGGTCGAGTTCAAATATTTGGCGCTGACAGATTTAATGCCACGTTTTGACAGCAGAATTCTTTTGAAAACATTGCTGCAAAAAAATTGCTGGTGATATGAATTACCTTCTTAACCTGCAATTTTCCGCATGTAGTTACGTCTGGATTAGTAATTAAATGTCCCCTATCCCTGATTAATCCTTTACGAATGACCCGTGTTTTTACAACACCAAGCAGGCTTTGGAAACATTGCAGGAATAGGAAAACAATACAGCTAAAGAGCATTTTCTCATTTTCCAATGTTTTCTACCTTTTCAATAATGAAATCCTTCTTTTTCGTCAGGATGATTTGATTTCTGCAAATGCTTTCAATTTTGACAAGTCTTTCCCAAAAATTTCATACTTGGTCAAAACTGAAAGCAGTTGCAGACGACAAATTACACGTGGCTGGAATTATATAATTGGTTTTGGAAAGGTTAGAAAACATTTTAAAAAGAGAAAATGCTGGTTTTCCTCAAGTTCAGTAAAAACACGGGATTGTGTGGTAAACAGATAAAAGGGGGCATTTTCAAAGTCAACTTCAGCAGATGTGGTTAACCGTTAACCTGACGACAAATTTTAGACTCGTCTGCACTTAAAGCACATGCAAAGGACAAATCAAACCTGGCTAAAATTCTAAAATATACCTGTTAAAGGGTAGTAAACATTGTGGGTGAAGGAGAAAATGCTGCTTACCAGCATTTTCTCCTTTTTCATGGATGTTTTCAAAAGCCATCCCTGTCAGGGTCATTAAAACTTTGGATCGCGTGGCAAAGGGTCAAAGACGTGATGTTTAAATGAATGTCCTTTTCAACTGTTCTGCTATATCTGTGAATAGTATCATAAAAAGACAAGGACACGGAGAAATGATTTCTATTTATTACAAAAGGATATAAGTGAAACTTGATATGAAAAATGAAGTAAGTTACATGCAAGTCCTTACCAGAGAACAAAAATTTTTCAGTTACCCATATCAATGCTTTCTTACACAGTAAACAACCATGTGAAAGAAACCTAGTGAAAACACTCATGATTATGGGTAAAAGAGAAAATGCTGGTAACCAGCATTTTCACCTTTTCCCACCGTGTTTTTCTACCATATTTATGACAAATCCTATCTCTTCAGTTATATTTAACATGTTGTCTCGAACAAATGCTTTCAGTTTGGACCAATCCAAAATTTTGTGGTAATGTAAAAAGTTAAAAAAAGCATTTGCTTTTACTTTGAATTCAGACGACGGGTTGGCATTTGAAAGCATACAAAACACAGAGGGAAAAGGGATGAAAATGCTGGTTACCAGCATTTTCTCCTGTTCCCACAATGTTTGCAAGTGTTTTCTCCTACAAGGTTGTTAAAACATGAGGGTTGTTTGGTTTAACCCTTTACCACACAATCCCGACTTTTAACAACCCTGTAAAAGAAGCCCTTTGAAAACATTGTGGGAAAAGGAGAAAATAATGGTAACCAGCATTTTCTCCTTTTCCCACAATGTTTTCTACCCTACCCATGACAAATTTCAATTTTTTAGTCTCATTTATTTTGTAGTCTGCAAATGCTTTCAATTTGGACCAGTCTAAAATTTTGTCGTTTGGTAAAGAGTTAAGAGTTAACACATTCAGCCAAATAAGTACCTTATTAAACAGGTTTGTTCATGAAGAATCGAGGTATATGCAATTCATAAAACCGAAAATAAAATTGTGTGTATTCATCATCTCCTGAGATAATTCTGCAGCATACACCATTGAAAAAATGTTACATGTAAATATAGAACTGACATTCAACACTGCTTACGCCTTTGAAAAAAAGCAAATGGTACATGTAAATATAGAACCGACTTTCAACATTGCATACGCCTTTGAAAAAAAGCAAAGCGCCAAAAACCTACAAACAGTGCCCACACTTTAAATGGTACCCGTAGCATCTCTGGAAACCGTCCTGTTGACAACAGGCAACATTCAGTTTATAGATGGCAGCTATTGGTTGTCAATCTTGTCATATGCACCCATTGGACAGTGCGTAACAGCATGCCTTACTTTCTGTTTCAACAGAGCAGAGCATTTCTTTTTTGTCTTAAAATTTTCATGACAGAAAAAGATTCTTCTAACAAGGATTAATTTATCCCTTTACCAGACGACAAAATTTTAGCCTTGTCCAAATTCAAAGCATTTGCAGAAGACAATTTCAATGAGACTCAAATGGTGCAGTTTTTCTTTGGTAGGTAGAAAACATTGTGGAAAAAGGAGAAAATGCTGGTTACCAGCATTTTCTCCTTTTTCCACAGTGTTTTCAAAAGGCTTCTTTCCCAGGGTCATTAAAAGGTGTCATTGTGCAGTAAAAGGGTTAAAGTAAGAATTCAATCTTTTGTGATAACGGATATCTTTGTGCACAATTTAATTTTTCGAGTCTCAAACCAGGCAGACTTCTGCCCCCTAGCATTGGGTGTTACCTGCTGTTGATATGAAGATAGATAATAGGCTGCCAGTTTACTTACGCCTTTGAAAAAATTGTATATTGTAGCACTGATACTCAAAACAATACTGCTTATGCCTCTGAAAAAATGGTAAACAGAGCACTGATAATCAACACAACATTTAAGAGCAATGACTAATTCTAAGTAAAAATATTATAGCAAAGGAAGAATTTGCTTATCATAAGTAAATTCTCCCTTTGCTACAATGTTATAGAATGTGATCTGCTGCAAGATACAAAAAAGACATATAGTGTGTTTCAAATAAAAAGATTTGTGCTTGAAAGTGTTGAAAATATTGTGGGAAAAAAGAGAAATTGCTGGTTACTTTCCTGCAGTATTTTCAAAAGCCCATTTCTCCCGGGTCACTTGACAAAATATTGTTTGATTCTACAAACAATCCTTTTTTTAAAAACCTCTCTTAGATTAAAAGAAAAATACATAAATTCTACTTTTTCAAAAAAAAAAAAAAAAATCTGATCATTACAGATCATCTTATGTACTTTTAACATGAACAAATCTTAAATGTGATTAGAGTTAACATGATTAATTAAAAGGCATTTTAATGAATACCAGAGACAACCGACAAACAGAAAGACCGACAACAGACAGATATGACTAAAACTTAGATTCTTACTACAATGTTTATGACAGAATAAAGGTAAAGGCAAATAAATGAAGTATTACTTATTCTTGTTATCATTTTCACTATGCATATTTTTTCATTTTGGCAAATTGAAAAGAAAACAATAGATCTAACAATATAAAATGCTTACTCATATCTTTAAGCTGTATGAATTCTATTCAGATGATGTCCTAAAAACTAATACAGAGAGTAAATACTTAATAAGAATACTGATTAAAATGTAATAAAATCCAAGTAAAATATTGCGTCTTACAAATGACAAATAAAAGACACTGCTATTGAAACACGCTTTGAGTATGTTCTGAAATCCTCTTGCAGTCTCAAAACATGAAGAACAATTAGTTTCAACCCTTTACTACATGACAAAATTTTACACTTGTCCAAAATGAAAGCATTTGCAGACGACAAATTAGATATGGCTCATATGATGATATGTGTCTATAAAAAGAGAGAATACACTGTGGGAAAAGGTATTTTCTCCTTTACAAACAATGTTTTCAAAAGGCATCTTTCTCAGGGTTGTTAAAACTCAGAATTGTGAGGTTATGAGTTTACAGAATATTTATTACAGATCCGAACCCTCTCCTATTCTTAGCTTGCAGATACACTTTGTCAGGAAAGTCACAGCAACATGTGCACCTATGTATGTGTTCCTGTCCTAAATGTGAGTTAACTCATTACGTCCTGTACAATTTTGCAGCAGACAACATATAGAACACTCTTGTAAAAAGCTGGAATGCCAATATGAAAAAAGAAAGCAACACATAAATACAAGCCATCATGAAACAATATAAGCAGAAACTAAAGAGAAATTTTTTTGTTAACTCTTTACCAAACAATGAAAGTTTCCGCTAGTCCAAATTGAAAGCATTTACAGACGACAAATTGGATGTGACCCAAAATTTGAAATTTGTTTTGGGAAGGGCGGAAAACATTATGGGAAAAGGAGAAAATGCTGGTTACAAGCATTTTCTCACAATGTTTTCAAAAGCTTTCTCTCTCAGGGTCTTTAAAAGTCGGGATTGTGTGGTAAAGGGTTAAATGTAACCCTTTACCACACAATCCCAACTTTTAACGACCTTGAAAGAGAAGGCTTTTGAAAACATTATGGGAAAAGAAGAAAATGCTGGTAACTAGCATTTTTTTACCTTTTCCAACAATGTTTTCTACTCTATGAAATATAGAAATCACCATTTAAGCAAGATTTAATTTGTAGTCTGCAAATGCTTTCGATTTCGTCCAGTGCAATATTTTTCTGTTTGGCAAAGAGTTAAATACCATTATTATAAAAGCAACATTAGAATATGTTTCCAACAATAAAAGAAACTTTTCTTTTAATTATTGTCCTACAACCTAATCAAATAACATAATGTAAATCAAATCATTGTGCAAATGCTTCTTGTCCTAACTAGAGCTATCACTAAAAGTGATCATACCCCCCACCAGCTCCTTGTCACAAAACAGCTCTTTGTCACAGAATGCAGAATGGTTTCGTAAAAAAATAAGAGTTGAAAAAAAAAGTGGGAAAAGAGTTATGGTACTTGTAAACTGCGCTTCTCATTAACGTGGTCTATCTGTATATGAAGTTTGATGTCACTAGCTTACATGATTCAGAAGTTATGCCCCGGACAAATATCCAAAGTTAAAACTTACAAAGGGCAGTAACTCAAAAAATAAATGGAATAGAGTTATGGTTCTTGTACACTGCACTTCACCTTATAGTGATCTATCTGTGTGTGAAGTTTGAAGTCATAAGCTTCTATACTTTGGAAGTTATGCCCTGGACAAAAATCCAAAGTTAAAATTTACAAAGGGCAATAACTCGAAAAATAAATGAAATAGAGTTACTGTTCTTGTACACTGCACTTCTCCTTAATGTGATCTAACTTTGTGTGGAGTTTGAAGTTCCTAGCTTCTATACTTTGGAAGTTATGCCCTGGACAAAAATCCATAGTTAAAATTTACAAAGGGCAACAAGCTTAAGGGGAGATAATTCAGCAACCAATGGACAATTTCACATGTACCCAAACATTATGTATAAATCTCAGTGCAGTACTTGAAAAACTGTAGGAAAAAAGCTCCGGACAAAATTGTGTCTACAGACAGACGGACGGACGAACGGACGGACAGCCATGGCGATTCCAGTATACCCCCCTCCACTTCGTTGTGGGGGGTATAATTATTGAAATGTCTCCAATATAAAATTTAAGCTATCTCACTGCAGTTTGTACGAGTACCTGAAGCATAGGTTTCCGTGGAGAAAAAAAAGTTTTGAGATTAAAAGAATACCCGCACTTATACAGACCCCTGATTTACACATCTAAACATTTCAAATTCTTCACAACTTCGCTCATTAGCTTGATCATATCTTGGGCTCTTTTTTGTCCGGTCTCCAGGACCTCTTCGTGATTCGCAACTTGTTCCGAATCGTATTCCATCACACACATGTTTGTGATGAGGGAAATGCCACAAACTTCCATCTTGCAATGGTTTGCGACAAGGACCTCTGGAACAGTGCTCATACCTGTAATTAAGGCAAGTGATCAAATCTTTACTCAACTCTTTACCAGACGACAAAATTTTAGACTTGTCCAAACTGAAAGTATTATGCAGACGACAAAATGAATGTGACTCAAAAATAGAAATTTGTTTTTGGAAGAGTTGAAAACATTGTGGGAAAAGGAGAAAATGCTGGTTACCAGCATTTTCTCCTTTTCCCACAGTGTTTTCAAAAGTCGTCCTTATTTGGTTCATTAGAATTCTGGTTTGTGTAGCATTTGGTTGAACAAAATGAAAAACATAATAGAACTGTTGCGGGTTGATGTATTACATCGCCCCCACCCCAATCCCCATTGATTGCCTTTTCAAAAAAGGAAAACTCCTATAACAGTGAACAAATTGTAATAAAAAAAATAGTGCTGCAGAAGCTGCCATGGTAGATAGGCTTCCATTACAATTTCCACCGAATTGGTTGAAAACTATTGGAAAAGGAGAAGACATAGAATTGTGTCTTCAGACTAACATCGACAGACAACTGAACTCCACTATATCCCCCTGACTTTGTTGTGGCAGTCTAATAACTTTGTTGTGTCTGTGTATTGGGGGTAAAATTAGAGTAAATGTGTATAAAATACTCTTAGCATTTGTTTTCCTTTTTAGTTATTGGTAAAGTATTTGGGTAGGTTTAAAAAAATAGCCAGTACAATTACAGTTCAAGGTAAGGCACTCATGTAGCCCATAAAACTTCACACTGAAAATAATGTGACTCAAAACTTGCATTGTACAGTCTTGAGAACGTAAAACCACTATTTATGACCTTATATCAGTCATATTACAATGGCCAGTCCCTGTGCTCATTTAGTTTCTTTTACCAGTACTTTGCATAGTATTCCATCCAAGCCCTTTTCCCAAAAAGGCATTGATGAAACCATTTTCAGCAGTGAAAGAGGAATGAATCCTGTCACAATGACTGTCATCAATCCTGTCACAATGATTGTCAGTAATCCTATACTTGGAAAGTGCTCGGCATCTCTCTCTTTCAAACTCCTATCTCACAGATCTATAGCCTTATAGGCTACTGACTGGGCTAAAGGGTTAGGTTGCGAGGAATGAATTCATCTACCTGTGGCATCTACACCAGCAACTTTCAGGAACCTACACTCTGTCACAGTTTCAAACGATGGACCTCCAAGAAAGCAATACACTCCCTCTCTGATAAAATCAGTCATGCCCAGCTTTTCTGCTGTCTCCTTAACAAGCTTACGCAGCCTTAAACTGTATGACTGAGAAGCTGGAGGGAACCTTGGTCCAAACCTGAAATCAACAGCTTACATAAACCTATTGACATCATTACTCTAAACCCAACTTTATTCCTCAGACTTTATAGTCTGTATGAATATCTGGTAATGTTATCACTTTACCACACAATCCCAACGTTTAAATATCCTGACCAAAGAAAGCTTTTGAAAACATTGTGGAACAAAGAGACAATTCTGGTGATCAGCATTTTCTCCTTTTCTCACAATGTTTTCTGCCCTTCCAAAAACAATATAAGTTAAAAACATCACCACCAGTAGACAACTTTCAGCTATTGCAGTAAACCCTTTTTATAAACCTTGTGGCACAGGAGAAGTTGTTAATAATCTGTCAAAGAAATGAAGGACCAAAGGTCTATTTGTACAAGCTTTATTTGTCAATTGTCCATTAAAATGGAAGGAGCAATATTACAGGCTTTTGTGGTCTGTGTAGATCAAAATCAGACAGCACAGTGTGCAGTATGATTCTGGACCTACACTGGAATGTTAAGACACTGCACAATACACAATACAGAAGTTTCATTTCCTCCAAATACTTTTCCTTTGTGTTACTTCCACATACTTTATTAGCCTGTACAGTTCTCAGCTACCTCATTTTCGGGTCCTCTCTTGCGGAGTTCTGAATGCCTTCCATTTCAAATCAAGAAATCCTGATTTAATCTACTTACATGGCAATTTTTGTGGGCAAGGCAATTCAAAGCCCCAGCTCAGCACTGATGACGCTCAGGAAAGACACGAAAATAAGTTATATGAACAAAAAAAATGCTATTAAGTTTTGACCTATTCATTTTACATCCATCGTGAAACCAGTTCCTACAATTTATATTAATCACTTCCGATGACTGTCTCTAGAAACCTTGACTAGTGCTCGCGCCTCAGTGCAAGAGGTTCAAAAGCTTGACCCCACTCAACACAAGACTCCAACCCAGAACCACTACCCCTTCATCCCTGTCTCCCACAAATACTGTTGAAAACTGTGTAAAATTCATTTTAACAACCAAACAAACCTGTCATCATTTGGACCCACTAATGGATTGACCGCAGCAAACCCTGGCATGTTGAAATGGTCTTTGATGATCATAATATCTCCTACACTGAAGTCCTTATTGATCCCACCAGAGGCATTGGTTACAAAGAGTATCGTAATTCCCATCAACTTCATCACTCGAACAGGTAGAATTATCTGAAAAAGAAAGTACATGTATATTGAAATGGAATATTACGTATAAAACGGCCCATTGGGTCAGTGGCTAGCTCTTAACCAATCAATCTTGTGTTCTACATTGCTGAGGCAAAAGACTTTTCTGACAATATTTTCAATCCTTTCGAAGTCAAACTCCATTTCTTGGGCCAGATTTAACTCTTTACCAAAAGACAAAATTTTGGACGCAAACTAAATTGAAAGCATTTGCAGACGACAAAATAAATATGACTGTTAAATTCTAATTTGTTTTGGAAAGGGTAGAAAACATTGTGGGAAAAGGAGAAAATGCTGGTTACCAGCACTTTCTCCTTTTCCCAAAATGTCTTCAAAAGACTTCTCTTTCAGACTTGGGACTGTGTGGTAAAGGTTAATTTGTCTACAAATGCTTTCAATTTAAAATAAAATTTGTTGTCTAGTAAAATGTTAAATCAATACCTTAACAGATTTACCTCTTGGTCTGAAAATACTATTACAAATTCCACAAAACCATGGTGCTTGTAACAAGAACTGAGTTTTACCCCTATAGACACAAAGAGTTGTATTTAAATGGGTAAAGCATTTTGCAAGTTCGGTTACTTTTCATAAGTGTTAACGCATTACCAGACAACAAAATTTTAGCCTTGTTCAAATTGAAAGCATTTGCAGACGACAATTTCATTGTGGCTCAAATGGTGAAATTTTTCTTTGATAGGGTAGAAAACATTGTGAGAAAAGGAGAAAAATACTGGTTACCGGCATTTCTCCTTTTCCTACAATGTTTTCAAAAGGCTTCTTTCAAAGGGTCGTAAAAAGGCTGAGTTGTACTGTAAAGGATTAAAATACCTACTTTTTCAGCATGAAACCCTCTCTACAGATAGGCTTGCCCTTGCACCAGGACAACAAGCACCTTACGAAGATTGGCCAATTTGTCTAATTGCATTAACTCTTTACTACACAATTCCGAGTATTAATGAACCTTGGGAAAAAGCCCTTTGAAAATGTTGTGGGAAAAGGAGAAAATGCTGGTAACCAGCATTTTCTCCTTTTCCCACAAAGTTTTCTACCCTTCCAAAAACAAGTTTCGAATTGTGAGTCAAATCTATTTTGTCGTACAAGTTTCGAATTTTGAGTCAAATCTATTTCGTCGCCTGCAAATGCTATCAATTTTGAAAAGTCTAAAATTTTAATGTTTGTTTTAGAGTTAAAAAACCCAAATCTGGGACCTAGGCATGTGAGAATCACACATTATCTAAGATTCACACCCTAACTTAACCCTTAACCACTCAGTCCCGACTTCTTAACGGCCCTGTGAAAAAAGCCTTTTGAAAACATTGTGGGAAAAGGAGAAAATGCTGGTAACCAGCATTTTCTCCTTTCCCCAGAATGTTTTTTACCTTTTTCAAAACAAATTTAAATTTTTCAGTCACATTTATTTTGTCGTCTGCAACTGGTTTGAATTTGGACCAGTCTAAAATATTGTCGTTTGGTAAAGAGTTAATCAATCATAACTGTAAAGCATAGCTTATGAGCATCATAGTCCTTTATAAAGACAGACAAATCCATTTGTACTCAACCTACATCAACTCTTCTAAGTTTGAGATATACACCTGGGTCTGTATTCACCAACCATTCTTAACTCTTTACAAAACGACAAAGTTTTAGACTGGTCCAAATTGAAAGCACTTGCAGACGACAAAATAAATGTGATTAAAAAATTGAAACTTGTTTTGGGAAGAGTAGAAAACATTGTGGGAAAAGGAGAAAATGCTGGTTACCAGCATTTTCTCCTTTTCCCACAATGTTTTCAAAAGGCTTGTTTAACAGGGTCGTTAAAAGTCGGGATTGTGTGGTAAAGGGTTAAGAACATTCTTAGTCTTATTCTCAAGAATTCTCTAAATTTGAAAGTAACACAACTTCTGATTGGCTAGACCATTTGGTTAAGCCAATCAGAAGATGTGATACTTCCTAAATCTTGAATAACACTAAGAATGAAACTAGGAATTGTTGGTGAATACGGACCCTCGAACCTAAGCATGTGACGACTACAATGGGCCAAAAGACATTAGTCACTCTCATGCAACTTAAGTTTACATGACCAAAAGGCTTTCTTAGGAATGTCATAGCAGTCATATAGAATCAGCTGCACCCTATCCAGATTGCCTCTTCTCATTTTGAGATCTCGACCTGCAACCTGGGATCACACTCTTACCAACTTTGCTTATCATGACTGTCAAGCATACCTTATGAACATCATAGCCCTCATACAGATGGGCTCGGCCTTGCATCAGAACCACTTGCACTCCACCCAGTGTTCCGAACACCAGTTGCCCTACATGGCCAGGTACTGAAAAAAACAGATTCATATGAGCTAGGCTCTGCGAAAAGTGGATTTAATGCATATGCAAAAAGTATTGATCCAGGTCAGCCTGCACAATCTGTACAGGCTGACCTGGGTCAAAACCTTTTGCTACTGGACAGTACTGGTCTATTCTCTGCTTATCAAAAGACCATTCTACCTCATGATTCCATTTGGTTGTTAGACAGAATGGATTTCATGGATCCATTATGGTTAGACAAAATGGATTTTATGGATCTGTTATGGTTAGACAAAATGGATTTTATGGTTCTATAATTATGTGATGACATACTTGGTATAATGCATCACAGAGATGCATTAAACCCCCTTTAGTATTGCTCAGATATAGTACAGAGGCTAGCTCTACTGAGAAAGCAACTTTCCAAGTTTTAATGATCCTGGGAAATTAGATTTTTGAAAACACTGTGGAAAAAGGAGAAAATTCTGGTAACCATCTAGCTGTCCTTTTCCCAAAGTGTTTTCTTACCTATCAGAAATAAATCGAATCATTTGAGCCACAATTAATTTGTCGTCTGCAAATGCTTTCAATTTGAACCAGTCTGATATATTGTTGTGTGGTAAAGAGTTAAGCAAAAATATAGTTACACTGACTTAACGAAGAAGGCAGATATGTCAAAATGTGCTACCTGTTTAACCGCACAATGCCGCATTTTAACGCCTCTGGGAAAGAAGCCTTTTGAAAACATTGTGGGGAAAAAGAGAAGATGCTGATGACCAGCATTTGCTCCTTTTCCCACAATGTTTTCTACCCTATCAAAGAAAAATTGCACCATTTGAGCCACATTGAAATTGTCGTCTGCATCTGCTTTCAGTTTGGACGAGTCTAAAATTTTGTCGTCTGGTAAAGGGTTAAAGCAAACAACTGTCTTAAGGAGACATATTTGCAGTGTCCCTTAACCAAACAATCCTGAGTTTTAATAACTCTTAAAGTAGAAGACTTTGGAAACCATTGTGGGAAAAGGAGAAAATGCTGGTTATCAGCATTTTCTCCTTTTCCCACAATTTTTTCTACTCATTCAAAACCAAGTTCCATATTTTACGCCATATTTTATTTGTCGTCTGCAAATGCTTTTAATTTGGACAAGTCTGAAATTTTGTCCTGTGGTAAAAGGGTTAACCCTTTACCAAACAACAGAATTTTAGACTCGTCCAAATTGAAAGCACTTGCAGACGACAATATAATATGTGACTAAAACTTGAAATTCCTTTTGGGAAAGGTAAAAAACATTGTGGGAAAAGGAGAAAATGCTGGTTACCAGCATTTTCTCCTTTCCCCACAATGTTTTCAAAAGGCTTCTTTCTCAGGGTCGTTAAAACCCGAGATTGTTTGGTAAAGAGCTAAAGTGCTTGCTTGCTACAGTTTGGACTGTACATGGAATACTACTTGCTGTGTTACTATTAATTTACAGTGCCTAAAGACATCATTCTGGCCTATGGACAATCAGCATGTTTTAACCTTTAACCACCCAATCCCTACTTTTAACGACCCTGAGGAAGAAGCCTTTTGAAAACAATGTGGGAAAAGAAGAAAATGCTGGTAACCAGCATTTTCTCCTATTCCCACGATGTTTTCTACTCTTCCAAAAACAAATTTCAATTATGGATTTACATTTATTTTGTCATCTGCAAATGCTTTCAATTTGGACTGGTCTAAAATTTTGTCGTTTGGTAAAAAGTTAATTACAATACACTAGTATGAGTAAAAAAACAAAGCATTTTCTCTTTTATGCCAAAATGTTTACTAAGGAGCTCTCCTGTAAGAGGTAAAAGTAGTCCGGCTGCATAAACTAGTCGAAAGATGTCAGATCAGCCCTTTACCGCACAATGCTGCCTTTTATTGACCCTGAAAATGCTGGTAACCAGCATTTTCTCCTTTTTCCACAATGTTTTCTACCCTATTAAAAAAAAATTTCACCATTTGAGGCACATTGAAATTGTTGTCTGTAAATGCTTTCAATTTGGAAAAGGCTAAAATTTTGTTGTCTGGTAAGAAATTAATGGTACAGATGGATATTAACCCTTTACCACACAATCCTGACTTTTAACAACCCCGAAGAAAATGCCTTTTGAAAAAATGGTAGGAAATGGAGATAATACTGGTAACCAGCATTTTCTCCTTTTCCAACCATGTTTTCTTCCATATCAAAGACAGAAATCATCATTAGACCTACATTAATTTTGTTGTCTGCAAATGCTTTCAATTTGGTCAAGTCAAGAATTTTGTCGTTTGGTAAAGAGTTAAGACCTACTTTTTTACCATGGTCACCCATTCTCAAACTTGTCTGACATTTTATCGCAAGAAACATTAATTCTGACCAAGTATGAAATGGGCACTGGACTGAAATTATGGCCCTTACAGCAAGAACAAGATATAAGTTGATCACAGACAGCATATTATGCCACACAACGGAGCAGCAAGATCATAAAAGTTCAACTTATGCATTTCAACCTTCTTTTTTGACCTGAGATGACCCATGTTTGAACTTTTCTCAGATTCTATCATGAGAAAACTTTGGGGCATTCGATTGAAGGTAGGCATGAAGTAAAAATTGATGATGGACAACATATGATGTAAGACGACAAACGTTGTAAGACGGACGCACCAAGATTACAAAAGCTGACCTTGAGTTTTTCATGCTCAGGTGAGCTAAAAATGTTTTCTGCCAAAGGTAATGAATGAAAATAGATCAATCAGGGCAAAAATTTACCTGTGCTTACTGGAAAGCCATTAATTTTAGAGTACGGTATAATTTCTTTGTCCTCCAAAGCATCTGCGAGGCCACCCAAACCTGACCCGCATATAATTCCGATATGTGGGCGATATTTAGTTCTCTCTAACACCGACTCTGCAATACTTTGAACCTCTTCATATGTGTATCTGTAAAACAGAAAGAATAAGGGAAAAATTGAAAGGTGATAAAGAAGCTGGAAACAGGAACAAGACCTTAACCCTTTACCAAACAATAATGACACCGTGTTTAACTTCCATGATGAAGGACACTTTCAAAAACATTGTGGAAGAAGGCCTTTTTAGCATTAAATGCCACCGCTGAGTGGCATTTGACCCTTTACTACACAATCTCAAGTTTTAATGACCCTGAGAAAGAGGGCTTTTGAAAACATTGTGGTAAAAGGAGAAAATGCTGGTAACGAGCATTTTCTCCTTTTCCCACAATGTTTTCTACCTATTCAAAGACAAAAACTATCATCTGAAAAAAAATGTTTGAATTGTGGTCTGTAAATTCTTTCAAGATTGACGAGTCTTAAAATTTTGCTGTATGGTAAACAGTTAATTTGTTGTCTGCAAAAACTTTTAAATTTTGATAAATGGTGCCCCTTGCTGCAATTCTGATCCAAATCTACATTTAAATTTAGACAAATGGTGCCCCTGCTGCAATTCTGATCCAAATCTACTAGGGCTGTCATTTTCAACAGGTACATTTTACAGATTAGTCTGGCCTGTGACTTCCAAGTTTGTGATTTTCAAAAATGTAATTCAGCATTTTCTCCTTTTCCCACAATGTCTTCTATCACTTCATTTGAGCAACAATGAATTTGTTGTCTGCAAACACCAAACAATAGGTACTTTGACTGGACCAAATGCAACGAATTTACAGATGACAAATTAAATGTGCTAAAATCATGATTTCTGTCTTTGATAGGGTAGAAAACATTGTGGAAAAAGGAGAAAATGCTGGTTACCAGCATTTTCCTCTATTCCCACAATGTGTTTCAAAGCTTCCTTCCCCACGGTCGTTAAAACTTGGGATCATGTGGTAAAGGGTTAACAATAGGACTTACACACCCATTTCAAAACAATAATTGTTCTTCTTCAAAATCAGAGAAGATGAATCTATCTGTCAACCTGTCAACTTGTGTGCCATAACAACAGTTACATCACAAAGGCAATTCTACACTCTGTTTACCAAGCAATCCTGATTTTTAACCGTTCAAGAAACTAACACCTAGTTTAAATGACCTTGAGGAAAACAACGATTTAAAACAATGTGGGAAAAGGAGAAAACATTGATGACCAGCATGTTATCCCTTTCCCCAAAATGATTTCTTCTCTTGCAAACACGCACCTGTCTAAAATAGGCAAGTGCAGTAGATGGTCAGAGAGCTGAGCTAAAAATGCTTTAAAAATTTGTCTGTAACATAAATCAAGATCAGATTGCATGAAATGTCTGTCCTTTGATCAAAACTTTCCATATTATGTGACATATTCTGATGAACACACTTGTCATTAACCCTTATGCTGCTAAGCGCTACTAGCGAACCTCTGGCAGATAGTGTAGATCAAGATCAGACTGCACAAAACATGCAGTCTGATCTTGGATCTACATTGTCTGATGAGATGTTTTCCCAACCCCCATAACGTTGAAATACCAACATTTTAGTTTTTTTACCATGGGCTTGAAAGTTTCATTTAAGTTGTTTAGCAACATGAGGGTTAAGATTATCTTGGGTCTTTCCTAGTACCATAAATGTACAATTTCATTCATGTAGCCCTCTAGGGGTCGACCTAAATATAACACACTTTGATATACTTGAAGCAGACATGTTTTGAAAAAAAAAATAGTGATAAATTTGTGATAAAGCATACATCTTCTTTAAACCTTTACCAGACGACAAAATTTTAGCCTTATCCAAATTGAAAGCATTTGCAGATGTCAATTTCAATGTAGCTCAAATGGTGCAACTTTTCTTTGATAGGGTAGAAAACATTGTGGGAAAAGGAGAAAATGCTGGTTACCAGCATTTTCTCCTTTTCCCACAATGTTTTCCAAAGGCTTCTTTCCCAGGGGCGTCAAAAGGCGGCATTGTGCAGTAAAGAGTTAAACCTTTACCAAACTTCCCTTATTTTTGTGACCCTGAAGAGGTTTGAAAACGTTTTGGAAAAAAGGAGAAAATGCTAGTAACCAGTATCTACAACATTTTTCCACAATGTTTTCTAACCTGTCCTTGCAGTATTTATTCCTTTTCCTACTGTTTTCTTCCCCTTCAAGGACAATCATTATAAATTTGACCTATATCTAATTTCTCGTGTGCAGATGCTTTCCATTTTAACAAAACCAGAATTCTGTCCTTTCCAAGAGTTCATCTTTACAGTGCTAAATAAATGAGCCATGCTTTGTGAAAAAGGGGCTATGTGCATCTGCAAAAAAGTATCTACCCTTGTCAGCCTGCCTGTGCACGAGCTGAAAGCTTTTCACTATTGGTCAGTTTTCTGATTGTCAAACCAGTCCACCTTATGATTCAGATGGTTGTTAGACAAAATTGATGTTATGAATCCATGACTATGTGACTCTTGCTTGGTATAATGCATCCTGTAGATTCATTAAGCCCCCTTTTGCTAAAGCATGGCTAAAATAAAACAGGTATTGTGGGACTAAGCCCCATTTTGCTACAGCATGGCTCAGATAAAACAAGACATTGTGGGAAAAGCAGAAAATACTGGAAATGAATGGTCTGTCCTGGGCAATACAAAATTTTCGTATGAAGGATGAATATTTTTTAACCCTTTACCAAGTTATCCCTAGTTTCAAACAACTCTGAGAATGACATCTTTTGAAAACATTTTGAGGAAAAGGAGAAATGGTTTGTCTGCAATGTTTTTATCCTTACAAAGACAAGTCCAATACAGTATTTGTGCCAGTCTTCATTTGTTGTTGGCAAATGCTTCAAATTTAGGCAGGTCTAAACTTTTGTCATCTTGTTAACCCTTTACCAGACGACAAAATTTTAGCCTTGTCCAAATTGAAAGCAATTGCAGACGACAAATTAAATGTGACTCAAAAATTGAAATTTCTTTTGGGAAAGGTAGAAAACATTGTGGGAAAAGAAGAAAATGCTGGTTACCAGCATTTTCTCCTTTTCCCACAATGTTTTCAAAAGGCTTCTTTCTCAGGGTCGTTAAGAGTCAGGATTGTGTGGTAAAGAGTTAAGAGATAATAAATAAAATTGCATTTTAGTTACAGGAAAAAACATCTTTAAACAGGAATACTTACGGGTTCTTAACTATGCCATTAGCTCCATTCACTTGTCCAGGCATTTCAACCGTTTTCACTCTATAATCCTTTCTTAATTAAAACTTTGATTTTTTTTTTCCTAGAAAGGAGTTGATAATGCTCCCGTAAAATTCTGTTCTCTCTATCAATCTAACTTGAAATCTAAGTTCAGTTAAGCTAAATTTATCCAACACACAGATTGTCAGAAACAGAATTCTTCAATGCTCTATGACCTACAACTCCTAAATAAAATGAAATGAACATCTTAGCTCTTAACCTTTTACCATATGATCCCAACTTTTAGCAACCCCAAGGAAGGAGGTTTTTTATTTTTATTGTGAAAGGGAGAAATTGCTAGTAATCAGCGTTTTCTCCTTTTTGCAAAATGTTTTCTACCCCTTTCAAAAACAAATCTCATCATTTGAACCATGTCCTATCCTCTACAAATGCTTTTATTAATCATGAGTCAAAAATTTTGTTGTGTGGTAAAGGGTTAACAAGACAACAGAATTTTAGACTTGCAGATATCAAAAGCATTTCCAGACAACAAATAAAATGTGACTCAAATAATAGAATTTGTCTTTGAAAGGGTAGAAAAAATTGTGGGAAAAGGAGAAAATGCTGGTTATAATCAGCATTTTCTCTTTTTCCCATAATACTTTAAAAAGGCTTCTTCCTCTGGGTTGTTAAGACTTAGGATTTTGTGGTATAAAGTGAAAACAATTCGTTGACTCCAAGACCCTATGGAGGAATGCATTTGACAACTCTACAGGTGAACAGAAAAAAATGCAGATAACCAGCGTATTTCCTCTCCTCACCTATGAACTTTTCCCATCATTTCCAAGATTAATCTCACCATTTTAGCTTCATTTAATTTGTCGTCTATAAAATTAATGCTATCAATCCAAAGCCCCAAATTTTGCTGTTGGTTAATTCTTTATCAGTTGGAAAAAAAAAATGAATTTCATTCCTGTTTTGGCCAGAATATCTTGCACAATATCCAAGTAAATCAATGATAATGAACTGTGTATTCTGTGCAATCTCATCTTAACCTGCACAGCTTGTCACTAACATTGTCCAGAGATCCTGACAACACCAAAAAATTGAAAAGGGACACTTGAAATTTAGCATTTTGCTGTGTGAGGTATCCCTAACTTTGCTAACTTATGGTTTTGGGACACCTGCTGTCCTAAAAGTTAGTGTTGAGCCCTGCCCCACATTAGCAGCAGAGACATCTGAAATACATTGTATTCACCAGACAGCTAAGAGTTAACCCTTTACCAGTGCTATGACATTATTTGAAGAAGAATTTTGAAAACAATGTGGGAAAAGGAGAAAATGCTTGGAACCAGCATTTTCTCCTTTTACCACGTTTTCTACCCTTTCAATGACAAATTTCTTCAGTATAGCCACATTTGATTTGTTGCTTGCAAAATCAAGGCTTTCATATTGGACAAGCCTAAAAGTTTGTTGCCTGGTATTTCAAAGTGATTTTCTGCACTTAGAAACTTTGAGAATATCCTGTACAACATGGATGATCTACTTGAATATAATGTATATGAGCCATGCTCTGTGAAAAGGGGGCTTAATGCATCTGCGAAAAGCATCGACCCAGGTCAGCCTGCGCAGTCTGCACAGGCTGACCTGGACCGAAACTTTTCGTGACTGGTCACTTTTCTGTATGTCCATGGACTATTCTACCCCATGATTAAGTCCAAATTTAAAGAAAGTGCCTATTATGGATCCATAATTATGTGATTGCTTGAATGGTACAATGCATCACAGAGATGCATTTAACCCCCTTTTGCCAGAGCATGGTTCATATAGTTTTTCGAAGTCCACTCTAAATAAATAAAAGACAGCGAAGAAGGATGATCCATCACAGTGTCAGAAGATCTAATTCATCCAGTTTAAGCCTAAAATCATGTTGTTTGGTGCTTTAGAGGGTTTATCTACACTTAAAAAATATCCTTGTAAACATGAATGATCAATCTGTAACTATTTGGTTTTCGAAGTCTAAGTAAATAAAAGATAGCGAAAAAGGCCATTCCATTACACTGTCATTTAAAGAATTAATTCAGACAGTATAATTCAAGACATATTTAAAATGATAACCAAAGTTAATTCACAATCTAATAATCTTTCGCAACCAGCCATATTCAACTATTCAGAAAAAGGACAGGACAATGAACTTTTTGTTTGTTTGCTTGTTCATAACTGTTCAACTCTTTACCAAACAACAAAATTTAAGATCAAATTAAAATTAAAAGCATTTGTAGACCACAAATTTAATTTCATTCAAATGATGTAATTTGCTATTGGAAGGGTCAAAAACATTGTGAGAAAAGGAGAAAATGCTGGTTTACAGCATTTTCTCCTTTTCCCACAATGTTTTCAAAAGGCTTCTTTCTCAGGGTCATTAAAACTTGGGATTGTGTGGTAAAGGATTAATCATGCTTAAAATTGAGTCCCCAACCAACCCGCAAAGGCAGTTATCTTGAATTGTACTGAATCAAGCAATCACCTGTCTTTGGCAAGCAACCACTTTTAAGTATCCACATGTGCAGGACTTGGGAACAGGGGGTGGCTGGTTCTAATCCCCAGATCGGCAAATTTCTTTCCAAGGACTGATGTCTTTATAATTTTTCCTGAACTAATAAACGCAAGGATTTGCGACATTGGTAGCTTTTAGGAAATAAAGATCAAACACAAAACAGAAGATGCAGCCTGATCTTCTGTCTTGACAGTACTCTGGTGATAATCTGACCACACAAGCAGGGGTTGGTTCCTTTTCATGTACAAAAGTGTCCATTGTCTTTATGTTGCTGTCACTGAGCTTAATTGCATGTTACTAAGTCACGGTGTCTTACAGAGGATGAAAGGTTTGTCCATCTTAAATTTTATTCATTAACCCTTTTCAAAACAATCCCGAGTTTTAATGACCCTAAAGAAGAAGACTTTTAAAAAGGTTGTGGAAAAAGGATAAGATGCTGGTAACCAGCATGTTCTCCTTTTTCCAAACAACGTTTTCAATCCTTTCAAAAAACAAATTTCAATTTTTGAGTCAGATATATGTATATTTTGTTGTCTGCAATGTTTTCATTTTGGTCAGGCCTAAAATTTTTGTCATTTCATAAGAGAGTTATCTCTTTACTAGACTATAAAATTGTAGGCTTATTCAAACCGAAATCATTCCCAGACAAGTCAGATCAAACAAATGGTTATCAGCATTTTCTCCTTTTCCCACAGTGTTTTTAGAAGTTCTTTTTTCCTCAGGGTCATTTAAACACTTGATTATTGAGTATATGGTTAACCCTTAACCCTTTACCAAATGACAAAAGTTTAGACTGGTCCAAATTGAAAGCATTTGCAGACGAAAAAAAAAAAAAATTAACGAAAAATTGAAGTTTGTTTTGGGAAGGGCAGAAAACACTGTGGGAAAACAATGTTTACAAAAGACTTCTTTCTCAGAGTCGTTAAAAGTCAGGATTGTGTGGTAAATAGTTAAGCAATCCCATACTTTAAATACCAGTTGTCTATAACGGTTTGATCCCCACACTTAGACTGCCTGATACCAACAACCTTATGCTTGCTAGATCAATGCTCTAACCTACACAGCTATCAAAGTGGTCAATGAAGTGAATGAACTTCAGAACTTTAGACAGAACTTTAGAATGAACTTTAGAATTCAACTTCAAGTTCAATGTACTTTAATGATGTTACTTTATTATCTCTCAGCTGTTGCTCTAATTTATTCAAATAAACATCTTCATTCTTGCCATTTCCTTAAGTGACACGCCCATAAAGATTTGAATCCTATAATCCAACAGACACCAAAAAACTCAGAAGGAAGACCGAGACACAGCACTTTCTAAAGTGAGCCATCTCAAATTTTGGGAAGTAACGGCTTTGGGACACCTGCCCTAAAAGTTAGTGTCAGGCCCCAACTTAGCCTGTATATATCTTGACTGTCTTTCTATAGGATGGGGATGGGGGCATTGACAGTTTGGCATAATTCAATTTCAACCCTTAAAACGTCTTTTACGACTACAGTTGCTTTTGAGACCAGTGTAGATCAAGATCAGGCTGCACAAAACATGCAGCCTGATCGATCTACACTGTCCACTTTGTTGAAACACTGTAGATGAAAGCAACCAATTGAAACTGCAATCATACAGGTTGTATTTCCAAGATGAAAAATGTCTGATGGGTTTATTCGGCACTCTTTGGTTAACTTACCTGTCTGCAAATGAAAATTCAATAAACCTACTTGCCCATAAAGCAATATTAAAAGAGATTCCTAAAAACTTTTAACACTGAGCATGGATTTAATCGCTCATGCTGACAATGTATATTAAGACCAGAGTGCACAGAATGTGTTTAAGTCTTCACTATCTACTTCTCTGCAAGATAGTCTGGAAAAACCAGCTTTGAAAATAATATAAGCTGCACACTGTGAAAAAAGGGGTTGATGCATCTGCTAAAAGTATCGACCCAGGTCAGCTTGCGCAGTTCGAGCATGCTGACCTGGGTCGAAACTTTTTGCCACTGGTCCATTTTCTGCATGTCAAAGGACCAGTTCCCTCATGAATCAGTCGATTATTATACAAAATGGATTTTATGGATCCTTAGTTATGTGATGACTTGCTTGGTATCATCGATCACTGAGATGCATTAAGCCCCCTTTTGCCAGGGCATGGCTCATGTGCTTTTATAGTACTTACGACGAATATCGATCCATTTCATCTATTTAGCACGATAAGGGTTAAAAAATTGACTCATACTTGCTGTAGGATATATAAGACACCTCAGACATTTAAATTTCCTGCCTCTGTTTGACTGACAGTACTTTGGAACTTTGGTCAGAACTTTGTTTGGTGACATAGCCATAAATCCTTTACCAAACAATCCCGACTTTTAACAATCTTTAAAAATGAGGCTTTTGAAAATATTGTGGGTGCGGGAAAAAGAGAAAATCCTGGTAACCAGCATTTTCTCCTTTTCTAACAATGTTTCCTACCCTATCAAAGACAAATCACATGATTTGATAGACATGCAATTTTTCATCAGCAGATATTTTCAGTTCAGACTGGTCCAGGCTTATGAAGATAAATGTCCTTGTTCTTAGTATCCATTCTGTATAGTACTCCAAGATTCTTCTCATAACATGTAACTGCAAAAGCAGACTAAAACTTTGCCTAATAAGGTAAGGGTTCCTTCGGTTATATAGATGAATGGTTTTTTAAGCTGCTTTCAGCAGTATTGCAGTCATACGGAACATTATGTCTGATCTTCTGATCTTAATCCACACTCTTCCATATCTATGGCAATACGAATATTCCGGTCAAAACAACCTTGATGTACGAGTATTAGGTTCCTTTTTTCTCAACCTTAAAATGTCCATTTGACTTATTTGCACTTAAAAGCTTGAAATACCCTAAGTCACACAAAAACCTGCTCTCCCAACAAAAAATTAATCCCACTCATTTCAAAATATTTACAATATGTATTTATCAGTCTGACTCTTCAAATAAATATCATGATTTTGACTTCTAAAAAAATATGGCAAAGAACAGAAATTTTCATAGGTCTTTCTTCATGTACCACAATCATTCTTTGAACCTACACATATATTTACATCATGATCAATATTTGACTTCATTTTTTTTTCTAGATTTTCTACAATAAGAAACATTCAAAATACAGATTAATAAGAAAAGAGTCAAAATGTCAAACCACAGGGTTTCCCATGTCACTGCATCAAAGTTCATGTTCTGACAGCATAAAATATTTAAAGAGCCATTGTTGCAAAATAAAGAAAAATTTGTTTTATCTGCTTCTTTTAGTAACAATTTCTCCATTAAAATTTCTTCAAAAGTTTCTAAATTTCTAAAATCCTTTTTTTTTTTCCTTGGTCAGGACCTAGATTGTGACACCAGGGCAGGAGACTGGCCATTTTGAGCCAGTTTTGTGTTTGACCATAATTATAAATTACTGGCTGAAGTTTAAGGGGAAAGTTTTGGAAATTCTCATCACAAGTTAGCAATCATGACATTCTGGCAGCATAAAGATAAATGAAGCACTATGAAACAAATTTTTCTCAGTATGTTCACTATTTATCTACTGCAACAAAATCATCCAATGACCCTTCAACATTTAAGTTTTAACTCTTTACCGAACAACAAAATTTTAGACTTGCCTAATATGAAAGCATTTGCAGACAGTAATTTAAAGGTGGCTCATATAATGGGACTTGTCTTTTGAAAGGGTAGAAACACTGTGAAAAAAAGTACAAAATGCTTGTTATCAGCATTTTCTTATTTTCCCAACAACTTCTTCAAAAGGTCTCTTCCTCAGAGTCATCAAAACTTAAGACTGTGTGGGAAAGGGTAAAAACCTGCATGCAACTAAAATTTATTTCAGCTAGTTTAACCCTTTTTAAAACCATACGACAAGATTTTAGACTTGTCCAAATTGAAGGCATTTGCAGACAACAACTCAAATGTTGCTCAAATGATGGAATTTGTTTTCCATAGGATAGAAAACATTGTGCAAAATGGAGAAAATGCTGGTTACCAGTATTTTCTTTTTCCACACTACATGTATTTTAAAAACGCTTCTTCCTTAGGGTCTCTCAAAGTCAGAATTGTGATAAAGGTTTAAAAAGAAAAAAATCTGTACAAACAACGATTACATATCTGCAAAGATGGCCATTAAATCTGACGGAAAACTTTCTTTAACCTCTGACCACAAAATCCATGATTTTAGCTATCCTGAAGAAGAAAATTTCAACTTTTGAAAACACTGTGGGAAAAGGAGAAAATGCTAGTATCCAGCATTTTCTCCTTTTTGCACAATGTTTTGTTCCCTTTGAGATACATATCTCATGGTTTTAATAATCTTCAACATTTCTTCTGCCATCGCTTTTAAAATGAACAAGTCTGAAATTTTGTTGTATGATGATACACTAAGGCAACTTTAACTCTGGTAAAAATTTTTTCGACATGTCCAAATTAACCCTTTACCACACAATCCCGACTTTAAACGACCCTGAAAAGGAAGTCTTTTGAAAACATTATGGGAAAAGGAGAAAATGCTGGTAACCAGCATTTTCTCCTTTTCCCACAATGTTTTCTACCCTTCCCAACACAAATTTCAGTTTTGGAGTCACATTCATTTTGTTGTCTGCAAATGCTTTCAATTTGGACCAGTCTAAAATTTTGTTGTTTGGTAAAGGGTTAAAAGCCTTTGCAGACAACTGGTTACATAATGACTCTGAAAATGGGACCTTTGAAAGGTTACCAGCATTTTCTCCTTTTCCCACAATGTTTTCAAAAGGCTTCTTTCTCCAGGTTGTTAAATGGTTGGATTGTGAAGTTAACGGAACTTAACTTGTTCACCCTTGAAACAAGTTTGCTGTTAGCCACCCTGAAAAGGTCTGATCTCAGATCTATACTGATGGCCATTTTGTGAATCATTCTATCAAAAATAACCTTCAAATCCGAATGTATGAGTTTTCTTTCCCTGTCCAGCTCTGTGGCTCAGTCAACAACACACAGGGCTTAAAGCATGGCTGTATCCGGTTCAAACCCTCAGCCCAGCCAATTTGTTTCCAAAGATTGATGACAGTCGTCGCCACAGGATTCACTCCTCTCTCCTCCGAGACCCTGATCATTTTTTGACGACTGTGTCAGATTCTGGGAAAGCAGCCAGCGTCTTGTGAAGAATATTCTTTGAAGTACTGGTAGAAGAAACTAGCATCAATAATTGTACGGGCCTTTGCAATATATCTGAAATAATGTTGGAAATCCTGTTAAGTTTTTACCACATAATCCCGACTTTTAATGATCCTGAGAAAGGTAGCTTCTGAAACATTAAGAATGCTGGTAACCAGAATTTTCTCCTTTTCCCACAATGTTTTCTACCCTTCACAAAACAAAATTCAATTTCTAAGTCAGGTTTTCTGTGTTGTCTGCAATTGCTTTCAATTTGGACAAGTCCTAAATTTTGTTGTGTGGTAAAGGATCAAACAGCATGCAAATAAACTCCGTTCACATCAAGAAAAAGTCTATTTGATTCATTTAGCACTCTATAGGGCCCTATTTAGATTTTATTTTTATTATGAACCACACCTTTTTTGAAAACATTGATAAAAGTACAAAAGATGTTTTTCTCAGTAATGGTAAAGAAACTAGAGATTTACAGGTACATTTAGTTAAAAAGGTGCAGTTTTGATATTTAACCCTTTACCACGTAACAAAATTTTGGACTGGACCAAATTGAAAGCATTTGTAGATGACAAATTAAGTGTTGCTTTGACTGTGATTTATGTATTGGATAGGGTAGAAAACATTGTGGGAAAAGGAGAAAATGCTGGTTACCAGCATTTTCTCCTTTTCCCACAATGTTTTCAAAAGGCTTCTTTTTCAGGGTCGTTAAAAGTCGGGATTGTGTGGTAAAGAGTTAACCCATTACCACACAACAAAATTTTACACTGGTCCAAATACCGTTTGCAGATGACAAATCAAATGTGGCTAAAAAGAGAGATTTTTGTCTGTCATAACATTGAAGACATTGTGGGAGAAGGTGAAAATGCTGGTTACCAGCGCGACAAAATTTAGGACTTGTCCAAATTGAAAGCAATTGCAGACAACACAATAAACCTGACTTAAAAATTGAATTTTGTTTTGAGATGGGTAGAAAACACTGTGGGAAAAGGAGAAAATTCTGGTTACCAGCATTCTCAGTGTTTCAAAAGCTACCTTTCTCAGGATCATTAAAAGTCGGGATTATGTGATAAAAACTTAACAGGATTTCCAACATTATTTCAGATATATTGCAGACGACAAATCAAATGTGGCTAAAGAGAGATTTTGTCTGTTACAACTTAAAAAACATTGTGGGAGAAGGTAAAAATGCTGGTTACCAGCATTTTCTCCTTTTCCCAAATGTCTTCAAAAGCCTTTTTTCTTGGGATCGTTAAAACACTGGCTTGTTTGATAAAGAGTTGAAAAATGAGATTGTTGTTTTATAATCAGTTACTCTTTGGATACAATCCCACACAATCACTTTGATTATGTGACATTCCTGTGTGAGATTTTGTCTGTTATAGCATCAAAAACATTGTGGGAGAAGGTGAAAATGCTGGTTACCAGCATTT
This sequence comes from Tridacna gigas, assembly GCA_945859785.2. NCBI lineage: Eukaryota > Metazoa > Mollusca > Bivalvia > Cardiida > Cardiidae > Tridacna > Tridacna gigas. The sequence goes on along the minus strand of OX244034.2, from coordinate 60,518,643 downwards.
TCTCCTCTTCCCAAATGTCTTCCAAAGCCTTTTTTCTTGGGGTCGTTAAAACTCCGGATTGTTTGGTAAAGGGTTGAAAAATTTAAATGAGATTGTTGTTTTATAATCAGTTACTCTTTGGATACAATCCCACACAATCACTTTGATTATGTGAAATTCCTGTGTAAGATTTTGTCTGTTATAACATTGAAAACATTGTGGGAAAAGGTGAAAATGATGGTTACCAGCATTTTCTCCTTTTCCCACATTGTCTTCAAAAGCCTTTTTTTCTTGGGGTCGTTAAAACTCTGGATTGTTTGATAATGAGTTGAAAAATGGGATTGTCATTTTATAATCAGATACTGGCTCTTTGGATACAATCCCACACAATCATTTTGATTATGTGGCATTCCTAAAAGTCTTGGTGAAATTCTGGGGAGTAATTTTAAAAATTCTTTAAGAGGATATGCCATCCCATTAACCCTTTTCTACACATTTCTGACTTTATGTGACCCTGATGTTGAAGCTTTTTGGAAACATTGTGGGAAAAGGAGAAAATGCTGGTAACCAGCATTTTCTCCTTTTCCCACCATGTTTTCTACCCTATCAAAGATAAATCGCATCATTTGAGTCACATTAAAAACTGTCGTCTGCCAAGTCTTTCACTTTGGACTGGTCTAATACTTTGTCATGTGGTAAAGAGCTAAGGAAATACCATCACATATTGTTTTTAATTCTCTCATATTCATTGATGGTATATATGCCAGTTACTGTCTTACCAAATTCAGTGATAAAACAATTTTGATGTTTAGCTTGGTTACAAAAATCTTATTTAATTGCACCCTTTAAGCATTCTAGTGTGTATATATTTATTATCTATTTAAAAAAGTTAGTTGGTGCATTCCGTTCTTGATCTAAATTAAGTCTGTTCTTGATGTAAATTATGCATACAGAAAATTCATAACTGTTCTATGTAGTGAAAGAAGTACCTATTTATAAATGTCATTTGACATCATAACAATTATTGTTAATGTCAATTTTTCTAAAAGCAAAAAGCTACCCTGAGGCAGTTTTGACATCCTGTGTATTCTTCATAGAAATGCCTGTCTCAGTGTCTGTTCATCCATTTACCTGAATCGTACCTGCTTAACCCTTTACCAAACAATCCCAACTTTTGACGACCCTGAGGAGGAAGCCTTTTGAAAACATTGTAGGAAAAGGAGAAAATGCTGGTCGCTATGCTGGTCGCCAGCATTTTCTCCTTTTCCCACGATCTTTTCTACTCTTCCCAAAACAAATTTCAATTTTTGAGTCAAGTTTATTTTGTCGTATGCAAAAGCTTTCATTTTGGACTGGTATAAAATTTTGTTGTTTGGTAAAGAGTTAAACCTTATAAGGTGCCTTTCATAACTATATAGTTACTTTGTGGCCAATGTAGATCAAGATGGAGACTGCACAAATTGTGCAGTCTGATCCATGACCTACACTGTCTGCTTTGCCGATAATTCAGGACAAGAGCAACCTTGGAAATGCAATTATTCGGGGTCTTCTTTTTAAAATGAAATGTTTGTTGGGTTTATTCAGGGCTCTGCAAGTTAATACTAAGCTGGAGCTTTACAGTGCCCAGCTCGAGGACACTTCCATGAAATCAACACATGCAGTTGGAAGCAATCTACCAAAAGCCAGGGGAAATTAAAAAAATCCACCCTTTTAAATCTTTACCATACGACAGAATTTTGGACTAGTCCATATTGAAAGCACTTGCAGACGACAACATAAATGTGACTTGAAAAATTGAATTTTGTTTTGAGAAGGAAAGAAAACATTGTGGGAAAAGGAGAAAACGCTGGTTACCAGCATTTTCTCCTTTTTCCACAATGTTTTCAAAAGGCCTCTTTCCCAGGGGTGTTAAAAGGCGTCATTGTGTGGTAAAGGGTTAACAACTGAGCCAAAGAAATGCCTTTCTTATTCCATACCTGCTAAAAACTTGCATAAGTGACATAGATGAGTAAATTGCTTGTTCCTTTTCCTACAATATTTTGCAAAACTATTGAAAAACTGATATTATCTTTTCCTTTGAATGTTTGTCCTCAGTAAAACTATTACCTAGGTATTGGAAAGGTCTAAGACGAAGCTGTAGAATAACAGGTAATTAAAGGTTTAAATGATGTATTCATAATTTCAAGCATGTATTTTTTACAATACAAAAGAAATATGAAGAAGATTATGATATCAAACCCAAATCCTTATCAAATATATATGTAATTTCTACACTTATACGAATTAATTTTGTGTTCCTTAAAAACAAAATTCCCAACTCCTTTGTTGCATCACCAGTACACTTGTGACATGTGGGAATATTTTCCCTTTACAAAACATCTTTATTTGTACCCTGAGCAAGACAGTTTTCAAAAATACTGTGAGAAAAGGAAAAATTCTGATAACCAATATTTTATCCTTCACCCACAAAGTATACTATTGTTTCAAAGACAATTCCAATCCTTTGAGCCACATTCAATTTGTTGTCTGCAAATGCCTTTAATCTGGAAGTCTAGTAATGGAATAAACCCACCACGAAAAGAGTCAGTATAATGTATACAATAGTGACTGAACAGCCAATAGAAACATCTGTTACTCTGACATTAGCCATTGTCCAATGAGATTTACTTAAACATTATTGTATGAACACACCTTCAAGTTTTCAGTACACTGTACACAATAAACCTTTACCACTGCCAGTCATCTTTCTACATTTGATATCCATGCAGTTTACTGAATTTGTAGACAAAGATCGACCTGATTGAGTTTGACTTTTAAGCCCACAATGTCTCCTTTTCCATTTGTAGTTTTCGCGACTTAGTAACTGTTTAATTTCCATAAACTATATGAATTTTGAAGAGTTTTGTGATATTGAAGGATTAGACATAAAGCCAGATTAATCCAGTTATTCGGTTCCTAGTGGGCATCAAGTCTTCCTTAAAAATGAATTCGCAATCGATCGAGTTTTGAAAAAATCAAACATTCTGAAGCTAAAGAACTAAATCGAGAGCTGAAAAAAATCTGTACAAGAAATCTTGTAGGTATGATTGTCATCAGTTTCCGCGTCTTCAGTGTAACACGAAGGTATTTTATAGACAGTCGCTCGTTTATTACTAAATGATAATTAAACAATGAACTCACGCATTATAAGAGACAACCCCACTCATCTGGCGACAAAATATGTTTGTAGGAACTGTTGTTGACATGCTAGATCTATTTATAATTGTATGAGGGAATGTAGACGATTTGTTGGCTGCTGTGTTAGGAAGCGGAGCTTAGCGCACATCGCGGTGAATTCAAATAACGTTCAAGAATTAAGTATTTCATCGCTACATGGGAGCGAAATTTTTGTTACGTTACCCCAGTGGCGTCGCGTCGGGGGCGGCAAGGGCGGCGATCGCCGCTTCAATATTTCCACAAAAAAGGCGTAGTTCGTGCAATGAAAATGTAAGAAATCTGACATTCCGTTTTTAAGAACTTGCAATTTGAATGGAGCGGCGAAATCGGCGGATATCTGTAATCGGTTTCTAGGGCGACCGTGACATGTATGCCTACTCTCCCTTTGTGTCGATTAAGTGTGAAAGTGTGACAATGCGACTACTTAGGCAATACACAGTATAGAACACCTTCAAACAGAGAAACTTTGACCAATTAATCAGCCATCAAAAACTTAATTAAGAGTTTAAGTGTGTGGTTTATAAGAACATACACTATATACAACAGCCGCAAACTGAGAACCTTTGATTGAATAATTAATTAGCCGTAAAAGGCTTAATCAAGAATTAAAATTTGTGTTTTAAAGCAATGAAAAAAGGCAGCAGGTTTGATATGAAATAATTACTTGTACTCAAAAACGTGCAAAGTCCTGAAACAAAATTTCTTCTTCATTCCTGTACGTATCTTCTATATGTAAACATGACTGAACCTAATTAGCCCCGTGACTTTAAGTTCCATAAGCGTTCATTTGGAAAGAAATCTCCAGAACTACGATCATTCCACGCACAATGGTTTGAACAGTTCTCGAGGCTCCATTACAATAAGGTATGTACAAAAGCAAACTACCGAATCTTAAAAACATTCTTGGAAAAGGAGAAAGGGCTTGTGACTAGCATGTTTTCCATTCACAGAATAATTTAATAATATTGCAGATCAATCATGTATAAATGAACTAAATGCCAAAAATCTAAGACAAAATCAACATTAAAAAAAGCCCCCAGCAAGTTTTGAAGTCCAGGAAATGGCGGTATTTCCCTGACAGATTTTGAAATTTTCTTAGGCAGTGGGAGGGGACACCCCTCCCACACCCACCCCGTCCTTCGCCGCCCCAATGTACAAAACCACGCGACGCGCCTGTACCCCCTTTAGACCGGCCGATATAGCTCAGTAGGTAGAGCGTAGGACTCGTGAACACAATGTCCTACAGATTGTGGGTTCGTATCCCCGGCTGGCCAACTAAAAATTACTAATAGTCTTTCGGATGAGACATTAAACCGAGGTCCCGTGTGACGGTGCTATACGCCGAGCACGTTAAAGAACCAGGCGAAGCTCTCAGTAGTTTCGACCTGTATCCTTGCACTATCCCCCGTAACAACTAACCGTCTTCTGGGGGCGTCGCTCAGATGGGCAACCGGTAGCGACGATAAATAAACGGAAATAACCAACCATACCCCCTTTAGATTCCTCTGTAAATTAAACTTATGTCTTTACTTCTCACATTCACAGTCTAAATGCCTTAGGACAAGTCACTTTTCTAAGACTAACTGTATTGGGAAACAGTTTGAAAAAAGAACATTGAACAGTGAAATCACGGTCTCGGGAATATGACCGCGATACTATAAGAAGAAGACCCATTCAAATTCAAAATGTTACATTCCACCAGTCTAGTGTACAGCTTTTATGACTGCCAACATGCCTAGTATACTGGTTTGAAATAGATTAAGTCAGGTACCCACAAAATCTCGGTTTTCAATACGTGATGGATATGAATCTACGAAGGTGAATGACGACCGGTGGTTTACAGTGCGTGCCAAACCAGACGACAAGGGATGCAATACGATCCTTCAACAGTGATTAGCATGTGGGTGTCTCGGTAAAGGAAATATGTAAATATTCGAGGGGATTATGTGGTAAAAGTAGCCGATCTTTTGACTTGTAATGACGTCGACGTTATTTCCTTTTTTTTTTGTATCCGGAGATCGGCAGTATACATATTCATATGAAATTTGAAGGATGTTTCAGATATAGATTGCTTAATATGTATGCAAAATGTGATCTAAATTGGTCCCCTAGTTTCATTTTTTTGTAAACAACAAAATTCCAAGAATTTATCGAACAGCCCTCGTATATTGGTGTGTGTGACTTGTTTGAAAGTTTTTACTTAAAATGAAAGATATGAAGAGAGAGAAATGGCATCCAAGTGAATCATTGCAGGACGTAAAATTTTTCACTTTGGCCTTTCGCTCTGACCATTTAATCATTAAATTTCTGTGTTATGACTATAGGCCTGACCTGTAGGACAGCTTTGAATAGTTTTTTTTTTTTTACATTGCAATGCAAAGATAGCCAGTAAGTAATATGGAAATAATTTGTTGGATTGGCCTAAATTCTCGAGGCATGTAGAAAAGGATCGATCTTAAAGGAGCATGAACAGACTAACGAAACAGTAGATCTACATATTTGGCGAACTGAATCTGCTTCATGACCGAGTTATTCATCATAGAGGAAATTTATTCATAAATAAATAAATACATACATAAATAAAAACTGTGACGCACTGTTATTTAAACCTTTGTTTCGAAAAGTGATGCATCAATCAACTCTCTACCACTCTGCAAACACGTGCATGTATTTAGACTTACCTGCGACAAATTAAATAGGGTCAAAATATTCGAATTTTTCTTTGAAAGGGTAGGCCTATAGTCTATGAGAAAAGACGAAAATGGGGAGCACCATTTTGTGGGTCATGTTTCTACAATCTATATTCTAAACTTCACCTTTGGAGTCGTTATGATTACAACACAGAAGATCATTTTCAAAAGGATAAAGCGGCCCAGACTTATATGAAATGTCCTCAGTATGAGCGGCTAAGCTAAATGTAGACGCTTATAACATTTATTAGATATGCTATGACACGACTTGAAAAATGGAGTACATGATCCCTGATGTAAGTCATTTACTATGACACATACAAATTAATCCACTGGAGTAAATGTACAGTATTTCAAAAATTTATACCATGTATATATTCTAGCCTCGGATTGTTACAAACGGCAAAGGGTTTGCTAGTTCCAGACATCAAACTTTGAGTAAGTTTCATATTCGGAAAGCAAATGCACACAGGCAACAAAATTAATGTGGCTCAAACGACGAAAATGATCTTTGAAAGATCTTTGACATGGTAGAATCAAAGTATAGTGGGAAAGGGAGAATATGCTGCCCTAAAGAGCTTTTTTTTTTTTCCCGTTATGTTTTTCTAAAGGCTTCAGTCTTGTTTAGCGTCATGAAAAAAAAAACTATATATGCACAATTAATTCTAAAGCTCAGAACACCTAACATTCAACTCTCCTATGGTTCGAGCCGTACTCTCAGTCTGGGAAAAGGGTTTTAATGCATCCCAGGGACCTATTTTACCATGCAAGTCATTAAATAAATATGGATCCATAAAATTTATTTTGTCTAACAGGCCATTGAATCCTGACATAAAATGGACACTGGACATGTAGAAAAATTAATGATATTAAAAAAGTATCGACTCATGTCAGGCTGCGCAAGCTGAGATGAGTCGATACCTTTTGCAGATACATTAAACCATCTTTTCACAGAGCACGGCTCATATTTTTGTGACCGTTTGACCATTACTGTTGAGTTAATGTGTTCTATAAGGATTATCCCCCTATTCAAAATCAAATTCAATACCACCTATAATCTTCCTTGTTCTTAACCCTTTACCAGATAATAAAATTTCAGACTTGTCCCAATCAGAGGCTTTTACAGATGACAACATATTAAAATGTTGCTCAAATAATGAAATTTGTCATCAAAGGGATAGGAAACATGGCGGGAAACGGAGAAAATGCTACTTTCAAGTATTATTTCCTTTTCCCACAATTTTTTCCCAGAAGTCCTCTTCCTTGGGGTGGTTTAAACTCGGGAGTGTTTGGTAAAGGATAAATAGAAGCTAGGTAAATACATGTGTAACAAATAGAAATGTATACATGTATGTTCATATAATCATGTTACCATGCATACTCTGTCTGTCTGTCTGTCTGTCTGTCTGTCTCGTTCAACTCTTCGACTGGTGGAGACAATGACAGCCATATTTACCGAGTTGAAAATAGTCTCTAACTAGAAAAGCGAAAGAAAGAAAGGCAAAGTGAAAGAAAATTTTTCCGTCAATGAAAAAAAAAAAAAAAACATGTACACGTATGCGATAGACCAAAAGAAGTTGTAAAGAGTTAAGAAATGGAAAGAAAGAAAGAAAGAAAGAAAGAAAGAAAGAAAGAAAGAAAGAAAGAAAAAAGGAAGGAAGGAAGGAAGGAAGGAAAGAAAGAAAGAAAGAAAAAAGAAAGAAAGAAAGAAAGAAAGAAAGAAAGAAAGAAAGGAAGGAAAGAAAGAAAGAAAGAAAGAAAGAAAGAAAGAAAGAAAGAAAGAAGAAAGAAAGAAAGAAAGAAAGAAAGAAAGAAGGAAGGAAGAAAGGAAGGAAGGAAAGAAAGAAAGAAAGAAATATTTAATTACGTGCACCGAAAGAACTCTTGATCCTGCCATATTTCCAGAAATGACACAAGTTACACTCTTCAGTTCATTAGAGGCTAATTTTCACGTTGCACTGATGTGGCAAACTATTCTCGAAGTACAGTCCTCTACTCTTTTGAAAACACTCTCAATGATCGACCTCCAGCAAAGAACTACAACGAAAATATTATCCCTGCTATAATGTAGCGATCAAAATATTCAGAGTCGTTTACTACTGACTTGGAATTCTATACTAATCAATATTTAATAGGGGCCATAGAAATTCAATGATCGACCTGCAGCAAAGAACTACAACGAAAATCTTATCACTGCTATAATGTAGCAATCAAAATATACAGAGTCGTTTACTACTGACTTGGAATTCTATACTAATCAATATTTAATAGGGGCCATAGAAACTTACAATCTGCACTTATACATGAGCCATGCTCTGTGAAAAGGGTGCTTAATGCATCTGCAAAAATATCGACCCAGGTCAGCCTGCGCGGCTGACCTGGGCCAAAACTTTTTGCTACTGGTCAATTTTTTCTGCTTGTCAAAGGACTATTCTACCACATGATTGAGCCATCTCTTTGACAAAATTAATTTTATGGATCCATAGCCAGAGCACCAGATAAAAGGGAGTAATGTTACTTAAAATCCATCATTTCTCTTCCAAATCCTATGTTGTGGGTACTCATTAGAATCGTCTCGATGAGACGATTCTAATGAGTACCCATAACATAGGGTTTAGTGAAGAATAACTGATATTTTAAATTTCGAAGTCAAAATCACTCCCTCTATCTGGAATTCTGATAGCTACAGTGTATATGACGACTTGGTCGGTATAGTGTATCGCGGAGATGCATTAAGCCCCCTCTTTGCTAGAGCATATTTGTTAACTTTTATGCTACTGGGCTTGACTCGATGTGCTTTTGCGGACATAGTAGATCAAGATAACGCTGCACAGACCACGTAGTCTGATCTTGAAACAACAATGGCCGAAACGGTGAGATTTTTCCGTGAAAGTAAACTTATAAATCGCAACAGTTGGTTTTCAAATTGCCTCTGACGTAAAATTTTCATTTGATCTATCCAGTACTTTAACTCTTTTCTACACAATCCCGACTTTTAACGGCCCTGTGAAAGAAGCCTTTTGAAAACATTGTGGGAAAAGGAGAAAATGCTGGTTACCAGCATTTTCTCCTTTTCCCACAATGTTTTCTACCCTTCCCATAACAAATTTCAATTTTTCAATCACATTTATTTTGTCGTCTGCAAATGCTTTCAAGTTGGACAAGTCTAAATTTCATTATAAAGGGAGGTAATTCATTATGTCAGTAACTTTTAAAAATGCGCCGTATCTGTTATAATGTCTCGCTTTTTTTTTTTTACAAGCTATTAGAAAGCACTCTTTCTGCCAAATTGAAATATGAAAAATCTGCTTTATATATGTTTTTTTAAAGAAAATTGATCAGAAAATAGATCTTTGTTGACACGTAAGAACATTTCTAATTGCTGCTGTGATTTTTCTAAGACCTTAATTCGTTTCTTTAATCCTTTTTACTATTGGCAAACATCACATTTCTAAGAATAATCATTTAAGAATAATCAGTATTTGTTACTTTAAGAACCGTTTTTAAGGTTTGAAATTACAGCCTATTTTCTGTAATTTTGACAAGAGTTACCTATAGCTTTTTATTTTGCGCCGCAACATATGATTTTCTTTTCACTTTTTGACTTTGCATACGTTATATTATCATCTGAGCGAAAATGAAAAAAAAAAAAAAAAAGTCTGTCCATAGGAAAAAAAACAAAAAAAAAAAAAACTGTGGCTTATGTGCTTAAGATAGCCTGATAAATATCGGCTTTGATACTTTGAATAATAGAAATCTTTAATTTACATTTCACTTTTTCGACTAGAGAGAATTGAAAAACTATAAAACTGAATGTCAAACTTACCTTAAATTTGACTTATTAACTCCGGAAGCAAACTTGCAGCATACGAGTTTAACTTTTTACCAAACGACAAAATTTTAGACCCAAATGATTGAATTTTTCTATGAAAGGTTAGAAAACATTGTGGGAAAAAGGAAGAAATGCTGGTTATCAGCATTTTCTCCTTTTTCCATAATGTTTTCAAAGGCTTCTTTTATAAGGTCGTTAAAACTCCTGATTGTGTGGTAAAGGGTTGAAATCATACTCATAACATAATTAGGGTTGATCGATATGAATTTAGAATTAATACATATATGCCATGCTCTGAGAAAAGGGGGCTTGATGCATCTGGAAAAAAAATATCGACGCATGTTATTCTGTGCAGTCTGCGCAGCCTGTTGTCGGTAGAAACTTTTTGCTATTTTTAATTTCCTGTTTGGCAAAGGACCATCGTACGTCCAGATCCAGTCAATCTTTAGACAAAATAGATTTTATGAATCCATAATTACAACAATTACACGATGGCTTGCTTGGTATCGTGGATCGCAGAGATGCCTTAAGCCCCCTTTTGCCAGAGCATTATATATACACACACACACACACACACACACACACACACACACACAAAAGCACGTAAGAGAACATTGTGTTTAAATGAATGGCGAGAAATTTCTCGTTACGAGCAATTTCTTCTTTGACCAATATGTTTCCCAAAGAAATGAGTCATGCTCTGTTAAAAGAGGGGGGTGAGGTGTTAATGTATCTACGAAAAGTATCGACCTAGGTCAGCCTGCGCAGTCCGCGCAGGCTGACCTGGCCGAAACTTTTCGTTTTTGGTCAATTTTCTGTATGTCTAACGACCAGGGTACCACATGAATCACTCGGTTCAATGAGTTTTATGGATGACTTGTGACTTGCTTGGTATAATGCATCACGGAGATGCATTAAGTCGCCTTTTCCTAGAATGCGGCTCGTTAGTCTGTTGCAGGACGACGTAAAAATCTGCAGATGGCAATATTTTAACTTTATACCTAACGACAAAAATTTTAGACTTGTCCAAATTTAACGCATTTGCAGAAGACAAAATAAATGCGACTCAAAAGTTTAAATTTATATAATGAAGGATAGGAAACATCGGGAGAAAAAAGGGAAAATGCTTGGTACCAGCATTTCCTTATTTTTTTCACACTGTTTAAAAGGCCTTCTTCATCAAGGTAGTTAACCATGGGACTGTGTGGTTAAGGGTTAACTCTTTTCCAAACAGTCCCATGTTATACGATCCTGAGGAAAAAGGCTTTTGAAAACATTTAAGGTGGTAACCTGTAGGTGACCAGCATTTCCTCTATTTCCAACAATGTCTTCTACCCTTTCAAAGGCAGATACCGTCATTTGAGTCATTTTCGATTTTTCGTCTACAAATCTGTTGCAGATGACGAATTAAATGTGGCTTAAATGACTGGATTCTAGATGGCCATACTCTGGCAAAAGGCAGCTTATTGCATCTCCTTGAGGCATGATACCAAGCAAGTCATCATATAATTATGAATTCATAAAATCCATTTTGTATAACAACCGACATGAGGAAGCCTGGTCCTTTGACATGCAGATAATTTATTAAAAGCAAAAAAAGTTTCGACTCCGGTCAGCCTGCGCGGACTGCGTAGGCTGACCTGAGCCGATACTCTTTTGCAAATGCATTGAGCTCCCTTTTCACGGAGCATGGTTCATTAATGCTTTCAGTTTGGATAGGTCTAAAATTTTGTCTAAATGCCTTAAGTGTTCTCTTGTAAGAACAAGTATGCTGGTGAGAGCTGATAAACCTGCAATTCTTCCTTTCGCCCCTATGTTTTGAAATCAAATCGGTTGCAAATCGAAGGAAATATCGAATGAAAACCTTGTGGGCAAAGGAAAAATTACTCCTTACGAGCAATTTCTCTTTTAGTCATTACGTTTGTCAAACATAATACGTTGGAAGTCAAAGAAAAAGTTTGCCTTAAATATAGACACAGAAAGCACACAAGGAAAGAAATTCCTAACACACTACCGTTATGAGAGCAAGCTGTTGCCATGCTATAAAACGAGGACCAATGAGCTTCTGCGTTATCGCACTGTAGACGAACCCTGTTGATCAATACGCTTGACAAAAAAACAACAATTACCTCTGAATTTGACAGACAATGGATATGATATATGTAAGCATGCACGACTTCTTCACTTCATCATGTGATCACTTGCTTCACCTGGGACAGTTTGTCTTTTGTACATAGAAAATTTCGAGTGTATTTGAATGGCTGAAGAAGCTTTGTATTGCGGACTGATGTTAATACTGTTTGATTTTCCCTACCACTGGTGACTTAAATAGCTGTCGAGGATGGCGTAGATCAAGGTCAGATTGTGCAGAACGTGCAGTCTGACCTTTGATCTACACCACCCGCAACCTAATGCTAAACCATGGTCAAAATCAGTGGGAATCTTCTTGTATGGCCTCGACAAAAGTCGACGCTGATTTCTTAATATAGCGAAAGAGTTCATCAGTTTTCTTTGCTCTTGGAAAATTCTGGGTGTTTCTCAATACCAGATTTTTGAGATGGAGAGCTGTGGTGTATTATAAATAGATAAACCAGAGTTTATATGATTTTATCCCAAATGAATTGATTTTAAACGTAGCTGTTTTCTGAAGAAGAAAAATTCTTGTGTTTTTGACATGCAGTGCATTCTTTGATTATACGAGCTTCTTAAGAAGGGCAAACCCAGTTGTAATAATGAGTTATTACGGCGGTCTTTACAAACTCACGGACACCTTAAGGCGGTTCAAGTAAGTCAAATTTGTTTACATAAAGTAAAATTGTGATCATTCGAGAATAAACATGGCTATGTTTGTATGGAGTTTAAAACCGTTTTTAACATTACTTCAGTGAAATCACGGCGTTCCTGGAGTTCCTTTAGCTGGCACTTTGCATAACGCTCCTTTTAAGTCAATGGCTGCACCTTCTGATGCAATTATCAGAAAACAGTAGAGCAGCAGCACTATATGCTTGCCTGTACAATGAATACCACTGTTGCTGTTTTTGCTACGCACGTCAGATCCAAATATTCATTTGTACTATTTGATATAGTCGAAATTGTTGCTGGTTTCAACAACCTATGATTCATTATAATTGAGTACTGCGCAGATGCATGACCCCAAAGATTGAAATCGAAGATTAGAGCCCCGTGCCATCTCTCTCTCTCTCTCTCTCTCTCTCCTTATAGAGGGTAGAAGATCACCAAGATGAAGTAAAAAAACAAAGAAATTAGTAAAAGCAAACTGGTAAGGTGCATTTTTGTTTGCGAAAATTCCGTCGTGAAAATGGCCCACGCTAAAAGTAAAAGAGGAGATGGGGAGATGCGCGTGCATAGTAGGAAGTATTAACGCGTCGGTATCAAAGATGGCGTTAACAAGCAATATCGAACCGAACCAAGGAAATACTTCAGGATGGGTATACGTGTTGCGTGCATTTACTTTTCCATTTTCAGGCATCCCTGCAGGATACAAATTGCCTCATACCTATTCGCCACTTTTCGGGTCTTGCCCTGAAATATACATAGAGACGGTTTTCCGTAATTATTCTATTAATTAAAGTTTCAGTAAAGTAAACAACCTTCTAGTATCTTTTCTGAACCTATTATATATCTGTTGAAACGCTTTCTTTTATTTCTTTGTCCATTTTAGCCCCAGTGGCCTTGGCCTGTGTCCGTTGTGCGTCCGTGCGTTAACTTTTATTTCAAACATCTTCTTCTCTGATACAACCCATCCAATTTTGATGAAATTTCACAGAAATGTTCCTGCAATAGCCCTCTTCAAAGCATCTTCAAAAAAATTGATTCCAGTAAGATCTCTGGTTGCCATGGCGACAAAACTGAAAATCTTTGAAAATCTTCTTGTCCAAAGCCATATGGCCTAGGACTACCAAATTTGGCGTGTAGCTTCATCTAATTGTCCTCTACCAGTTTTCTTCAAATTATAGCCCTGGGGTCCAAATTGGCCCCGCCCCTGGGGTCACAATTTTTACATGGGCCCATACAGCGAAATCTTCTAGTTCCTAACCATAGAGCATAGGGCTACCAAATTTGGCAAGCAGCATTATCTAGTGAACCCCTACTCAGAAAATTCAAATTATAGCCTCGCTCTAGGGAATCATAATTCTTTACATAGATACATGTATACATAGTGAAAACTTAACAAATTGTCTTGCTCCAAGCCTTATGACCTAGGGCTACGAAATTTCGCATGCAGGCTCATTTAGTAGACTTCTACCAAGCATGTCCCAAATATATCGCTGGGGTCAAAGTCGGCTCCGCCCTGAGGGTCACAAGTTTTATATGGTAGTATATAAAGTCAATATAACTTAAGCTTTTATTACTGATCAAGGGAAATAACTCTTGTTAACTCAAAACAGACATATCTTAGTTTGTTACCATTTACCTCGTCATGCATTATTACATGATTGGTGTTGGGCATTCAAGTTTTTAGAAAATGTTCAGTTTTCAGTGAGAGCAATTTACTTTGATGTTAATTGTTATGCTCAGATAATTTGAATATTTAATGTGAAGTGAGGTTTGTATCATTCAGTTTTTTGTTCCAGAACTTTACCATTCATGTTACTGAAAATGTGTTTACTGCTACTAAAGTTGTGAAAATCTGTGTCGAAACTTTTTTTTTTTTTTATATAAATTTTCTGCGTGTCTATTCTACCACATAATTCAGGTGTTTGTTGGACAAAATGGATTTTATGGACCCATGATTATGTGATGACTTGCTTGCCATCGCGGAGGCGCATTAAATCCCTTAGATTGTATAGAAAATGACATCACGAGCAATGTTTTCTGTTTTTGAAATTTCTTTTCAATAATCGTGGCGCAAAGAGACAATGACTGAGTTTGGATAGTGTTTTGTGTTGTGGCCATACGCACTAAATTTTTCCTCAAGAAATAGCAAAATTGCACTTAGTTTAATCAGTTTAGAAGAAAAAAAAAAAATAATAATAATAAAAAAAAAAAAAAATAATAAATAAAAATAAAATAAAATAAAAAATCAAACTTAGACATGTCCTTTTTGATGAACTAGCCACTGTACCAGAAGTGTTCATATAGGGATACTTTTTAATTACCAAGACCGAAAAGCAATCAATTCTGGTGTTACACCATCAGAGGATAAAGTCGCAATTTGCAGTCTGAGTTTGGATCCACTCAATCTACGAAGTCTGCCCGCTCTTCCAGCACAGCATGTAATTTGCCATATTTGGGCATTTTTTTTTTTTAATGACCAAAAAGCTCATTTTGTCTATTTGACGTTTTAACCCTTTATCGAATGTTCCCTTTTTCTTGTTAAATGATTGAAAAAAAAAAAAACTGTATCAACGATGACTGAAATGCTAAAAAAGCAGTAATTCCCTCTTTTCCCAGAATGTTTTCTGCCGTGTCCAGGACAAATTTAACCATTTGAGCCTCATCTAAATTTATCGTCTACAAATGTTTTGAACATAGACAAGTCCAAACTTTTGTGGTCTGGTGAAGAGTGTAAGGGTTGACACCTCCAAGCTGTTACCAAATTACTCAAATGTTGATGCACACAAAAAGGGCAATTCAGCCGCTGATGACATTGATTTTTGTCGACTTGTGTATGTGGTAGATATAAGGTTCATTATAATAATCTATAGATGAAGTAGAGATATGATCGAGGTAAGACTTTTAAGATTTTATGGTTTTCTTTAAAAGGCATCACTACAAGACAAAATTTTAAAATGTTCCATCTTAAAACTTCAGCAGACGATAAAATGAATGTGGCTCAAATGCTTGGCTTTAAAGATATAAGTATTTTTAAAGATAGCCTGTAAGGTAATGGTTTACCTTCTTGATAGGACTGTTTTGGTAATCGCCAAAGACAGATTCTGAGATGACTGTAGATGCACCTACACACAGTTTGTTTATTTATCACAACGCGCATTTTTTCCGTCAATGTATCAAATGGCATTATCGTTTTTTTTTTGTTTTTGTTTTTGCAAAAGTTTCGGTAGATAGTCGACAAAGCACAGGGCATGTAGTCTCTTGGTTTTACGTTAACCCTTAACCGCTAGATAAGTAAAATGTAAGTTTCAAGCCGATAGTAAAACCCATTTTCATTTTGCTATTTCAAAGGTAATTTTGGGAGGAAAAAAACCTCGCTCTCCGAAAGTCTAGATGCGAGATCAGACTGCACGTTCTGTGCTGTCTGATCTTAAACTACACTGTCCGCAAACGGTCATTGAGTCGCACTTAGCAGCCTCAGGCTTAAATGACATTGCGACAACATTTACTTGCCTTAAATTAAGTATACAGGCTCAATTTTTCTTCCTCTTTTCCAAGGTTGATGTAAAAACTACTGGAAGACATACGTACCGAAAAATGGTTGTAAATGGCGCAAAGAAGAACCATTAGAAGTAAAGGAATTTGTCTTTTATCAAATTGATATTGAAAACATTACTGGACAAAAGACAATTGCTCATGCCGAGTATGTGACCCCTTTTCCAGAAATGTCTTCAAAGTAGTGAATTTTTTTAAAGGTTTAACTTTTCTTTTCTTTTACAAGTATTTTTTTTTTTTTAAGTCTCCAGAGGGCCGGGAGTTTAGAAAGCCTATCAGCACCCTTATTTGAAGAAGAACCCTTACACACAGTCAACATGAAATCCTACGGCGGGACGGAAGCACTAACCGAACAAAGGAACACACGTCGTCTCGGGAGGAGGCTTGAAAAGAGACGATCGCTCATGCAGAACCGACGGTTAGTGGTTGACATTGTTTGTGGTCTGGCCCTCACAGGTATCGCTCTCATGATGATTGAAACAGAATTATACATACTGGATTATGTTGAAAAATCTGATGCACTGTCCATCGTATTTAAAATTTGTATCAGTGCATCGACTGTGTTGCTTCTAATTGGGATTTGTGTCAACTATTACATCAACATCAAGATTAAAGCTCTTGATGCTGGTGTTAAAGATTGGCACTCCGTTATTACAGACACCACGTTAATGTGCCTGATTGCAGAACTGACTGTCTGTTCCGTACATCCGTTTCCGGGAGACATTACAATCAAAGTTACATCACCCGATGGTAAGTCAAGGAAAGTCAGTATTGATGCGGTATTGTCCATTCTCATGATGGCGAGACTGTATCTAATCGCCAAGTTTGCGGTGGTCCATAGCCATCTTTTGACTGACTCTTCCACTTCTAGTATTGGAGCTTTAAGTAAAATTAAGATCAACACGTTGTTTGTTTTCAAAGCAGCCATGACTAATTCACCTAGTCGCTTGATACTCGCTGTGATGGTGACGACATTTCTCGTGAACAGCTGGGCGATGCGCACCTGCGAGATTTACTATCAAAATGACAAGGGAGGTAATTCTTACATGGAGGTTATGTGGCTGATTGCGACGACATTTCTTACCGTTGGATATGGTGACAAAATACCCCAGAGTTACTGTGGTCGATACATTTCTATATGCACAGGGGTTATGGGCGTTGGAACCACGGCTTTACTTGTAGCTGTGCTCGCAAGAAAACTCGAACAATCCAGATCGGAACGCTATGTATTTAACATGGTGTCTCGAATTCAAATCGAGAAACGGAGGAAAACAGCCGCATCTAACGTCATTAAGGCTGTCATACAACTTTGGATTATCAAGAAATATTCCATACAGGATAAAAGCCTGCGCAGAAAGTACGAAGACCATCTGAAAACTTCGATAAGACAACTAAGATTGGCGAAGGCTGATCGAGCTCACATCGATGACTTTAACGTTGGTGTGATTGAAGTCTCGGAGACAGTCAATAGAATAGGCTCTACTATTGAGAGAATGGAGAGCGCCCAGTCTATAGGTACAAACAGAGAGAAAATGTTGGAAAACAGACTCGAGAAGATTGAAGACAAACTGGAAGAAATTAGGTCAATACTTTTTGTAAAACGCTGAAACTCGCATGTAATCCTTACGACAAAACCAAAGATCAGAGCTGATTTTAAAAGTCACAATTATTTTAAACACTTCATCACCATATGAGCCATGCTCTGTGAAAAAGGAGGGTTAATACTTTTGCAAAACATATTAGAGCCGCGCTCTGACAAAAGGGGGCTTAATGCATCTCCGTGATGCATGATACCAAGCGAGTCATCACATAATTATGGATCTTTAGAATCCATTTTGTCAAACAACCGACTGAATCAAGAGGTAGACTGGTCCTGTAACATGCAGAAAATTGATCGATAGCGAAAAGTTTAGGCCCAGGTCAGCCTGTGCGGAATGCGCAGGCTGACCTGAAACGATATTTTTCGCAGATGTATTAAGCTCCCTTTTCATAGAGCGCTACTAATTTGGTCTGAAATCTCCATACCCAGTTGAGGCTCGATAATACGACCAGTTAGTGGTTCCAATGAGCCATAAAGACTCGTTGGAGGTCTGCCAAAAAACGTACTGTTGAAGATCATGATCCGTATCCACCAACCACCTTAGATTGCATTCTTACTTTTATTCTTGATTCAGAACGTAACACAATTTCTGACTGGCTACAAACTTTGGTTTAGCCAATCAGAGATTGCCTTACTTTGAAATTCGTATTTTTTTAAAGAATACGACCAAAATGTTTAGCGAATACGAGCCTATGTATATATTTTGATTTCATCTTGATTGTACAGGCTGTTCGTTTATTCTAGTTTCGATTTTTACTCTGGCATACGTTATTTAGATACATTTGGCGTCATTTTACCACATTATTTCTCGATGAAAAGAAAATATTAGATCTGTGCCTTAGCAGCGCTATAATTTCCTTGTATATATTGTAACATATCAATATTAAATTGTTATCCTTTATTTTGAACTTTCAAATTTTTTTTTGAAGGGCCACCGTAACTTTTAGCTTATTAATGTTCAGTGTTCCGAAGACTACAGTATTGAGAATTTATAGGCAATGAAAAGCAAGATCAGGCTACAACAATTAGTTCCGAATCAAGTGGTAGGTTTAATCAGGTGATCGTGGCCAAAAGGTTTGAAGGTGGTTTCTTATGTAAAACAGTGCACTTGACTCAAAAATTAGATTGATTGTATGGTGTTTAACGTCGTTTTCAACATTACCTTAGTTATATCGCGGTGGCTTGTGCGTCTATTCATGCTTTCCTGGAGTTTCTTTTTACCAGTTTTAAGCACACTATTCTTCCCATGTCACTGGCTGCTTTCGCCGAAACAATGATCAGCGATGAGAGAGAAATGAATCTTGTCGCAAAGACTATCAGTAATCACCGAAATTCACCGAGCTTGGGATTCGACCGACCCCCCTCCCCCCCTTTTTTTTAGGCCCTGTACGCTACAGACTGCGCTACCGGGACTGGGCTCAAAACTGAAGAGTTTTACAAAAATCGGCAAATTCACAAAATCCGTTCACGGCAAAAAGATGATACAAAAGATTATAAATGGCGTGCAACACACGAAAAGGGGCCTTCGGACATATGCGTAAAATTGTGTCGTCCAAGATCAGCCTGTGCATTCTGTGACTAATCCAAGACGACACCTCCCGTTTTTGTGCGGTTTTCAGTTTCACGAAAGTCTACTGTATGAAAAAAATCTTATGTAGTCGTAAAGTGCTGTCTCGGATCAGCTTGCGCGGACTGCGCAGGCTAATCCGGAACGACGCTTTACGCAAATGTCTGAGGGTCTCATTTCGCATGTTGTGGGCCAATTATGAATGCGTGACACCTTTCATCTGCACTGTCTGCTATATCGTGATATAATCTTGCCAAACGGCCATCATTAATTTTACAGAACAATCTTAAGTTCTTATGACCCTTAAAAAGGAGGCTGTTGAAAACAGTGTGGTTAAAGAATAAATTGCTGGTAACAAACATTTTCCCATTTCTCACAATGTTTTCTACCATACCAAGAACATTGACTTATACGTGTAACTTATAGGCGATCTTCAGACCGCGCCTTCGGCGGCGCAGTCTTGAGCCCGTATTAATTAGATATAAACAATTACACCACAAAAGTAGTCCCGATAATGTCCAAGATGATGAATTATAATACGTTCAATGGTTTTATCTTTTGTCACACAATCCCGAATTTTAACGACCTTCAGGAGAAGAGCATTTGAAAATCTTGTAGGAAAAGGAGAAAGGTTACCAGAATTTTCTCCTTTTTTTCCACAATGTTTTCTATCACATTAAAGACAAGTCCTATCACGTGAGCCACATTTCATCAGTCGTCTGCAAAGGCTTTCAATATTTGAAAAAGCCAAAAGTTCTGTTGTGTGGTAAGGAGTTAACCAATCGGAAATCGTGTTACTTTCGCGATTTAGAAGAAGAATAAGAAAGCAAGTAAAAATGGTAAACGAATCCAGGCCGGAAACTTCAACACCATGAGACGTATTCACAAATTATTCCTAGTTCCAATCTTTTTTTTAAACTAGCCATGTACCGTTGACTACCAAACACGTCTCAGCCAATCACATGATCTATTTTGGAATTTCAAGACAGACCAATGGTTGGAATTGCCACCAGATTCGGCTGTGGTGCTACAGGAAAAGTAGAATTATACTTTTAAACCAACATCGAATGTTAGCGAGAGTAAAAAAAAGAGACCAATTTTATGTGACCCGCGCTCTGGCAAAAGGGGTTTAATGCATCAGAGAGAGAGAGAGAGAGAGAGAGAGAGGGGAAAAAAACTTTTTGATTTTTTTTATGTAATGCCATGTCATAGAAAAAGGGGGGCTTTTTTCGGCGTGGGATATCATTTCAACGAAATAGACAGTTTGTTTAAATGTCGTCAACGCGCAAATTGTTGTTAGAACATTCGAATTTCGAAGTATACCGACGGAAAGTCACTTTGCTTTTTTTGTTTGATGTTTAACACCCTTTTCTCAATTTTATTGTGTCGACCAAATAACCTTGTCCAGGATTCTAGATAGCGTTTCTTTAATGTTATTACGCACAGTCACAGGTTGCCTCAAGCTATCACCAAACGACAAAAATTTAGTCTTGCCCATACTGAACGGTTTTGCAGACAACCAAACAACTGGGATTCAAAAATAGAACCAACGAACAAACGAAGTGATAAAAAACCTTACATGGTTTATTGTCAAACATGAAGAATACATAATGCATGTCACGTGCTATAGCGGAAGAGAAAAATAAGAATATAACTTAGCTTATGGATTTCCAAATAAGAAAAAAGGGTAATAATTTCAAAACCTGATAGTCCAGAGCTCCAGATAAGAGGGAGTGATGGTATTCTAAATCCATTATTTCTCTTCCAAACCCTATGTTGTGGCTACTCATTAGAATCGTCTCAATGAGACGATTCTAATGAGTACCCATAACATAGGGTTTAGTGGAGAATGATTAATATTTTTAGTTTTGAAAATCAAAGTCACTCCCTCTATCCGGAGCTCTGTGATACATAAGGGAAATAAATTATTAATAATAAGTTGAAAAGTTGCTGGAGAATCAGCCAAAGATACTCAACCAGATGTTGGCAGCCCAAAAGAACATTGCCGGAAAAAAGCAGCCGCTTATAACAAGCAATTGTCCTCCCTCCCCAACACACACACAATGCCCCTCCCCTTTACTACTCCAAAACAATTGATTTACTGTGTACTATATTTATATATATATATATTTTTTTTTTGGTAAAAATCTTTGAATGGATTTACATCAAAATATATATGAGCCATGCTCTATGAAAAAGGGGCTTAATGCATCTCCGTGATGCCTTATATCCAGCAATCCACCACATAATTATGGATCCAGTATAGCCATTTTTTTTTTTTAACAACTGGCTTAATCATGATATGGACTGGTCCTTGGACATACAGAAAATTGACCAATAGCGAATCGGCCCAGGTCAGCCTGCGCGGACTGCGCAGGCTGACCTGAATCGATGCTGTTCGCAGATGCATTAAGCCCCCTTTTCAAGGAGCATGGCTCACATACAATTATTAAAAAAAAAAAAAAAAAAAAAAAAAAAAACAGAAAGAAATTAAAGTATTATTACGTACAACAACGATAACACATACGAAAATACCAGAATTTTCTCCTTTTCAAACAATGTTTCCAAAAGGGATCTTTCTTAGAGTCGTTGAAACTCGGGATTGTGCGGTAAATGGTTAACCTCAAAAACACACATACAAACAATATTTACAATATTAACGGTTAAAGCTATTTGAGGATACATCCTTACAGCCAGAGAGAAAGGACGTTCTTAAAATTTGATATACAGTAGAATGGTTCAGAATTTAGTCAGTTAGTATGTAATCATAGATAAATTACTAATATACGGTGTGAGGGATACATGCATATATCGAAAATCTTCGATTTAAAACCGGAAACGTCACAACAGTGATTTCTTTGATGGACTCCAGAAACTTATATACATTGTCTAGCCGTCGTTACCTATGCGACCTTGCACTCATCAGGGGCAACATTGGCATGAAGATACAAGAATAATTATAGTTTGATAAATGAAGATGAACTGTCTTAGAAACTGGCTGAAAACTAGTAAAGATGTATCTTTAACTCTTTACAAACAACATTTCAGAATCAACCAAACTGAAAGGATTTGCAGATAAAAAATTAGATGTAGCTCAAGTGATGGTTTCTTTCTTTGATGAAGCAGAAAATATTGTTGGAAGGGATTTTCTCTTTTTCCAGCAATGTTTTCGAAAGGCTTCTGTTTCAGGGTCGTAAACACGGAATTGTGTGGCAAATAGCTAAAGCAATTTTTTGCACCTAAACACGGAACATGTATTTTTCTTACATTTTGACATTGTCAAGTCTAACCTCGCAAAATGCTTGAGATTCAGTTTCGACATAATTCAGTAATGTATTGCAGGTTACAGGTACCTTTCCTATTTGAGTATTACCATTCAATCTTTCAACTGTTTTCTTAACTTTCTTAATAATAGTTTGTGCCTCTACGGTGGCAACAGGTCCGTCTAGAGTTGCGGAACTTGCAGACTCACATTGTTGGGATACACGCCTTACGTCATTTAGGTGTTCCTCACAAAGCTTTATATCGTACCTTGCGAGTGAGCGTGACAAATTTGTTCGATAGAGAACCTCTTTTTCTCGCTGCTTTTGCAAAACGTCAAGTTTTGCCGCGATTTCGTCTTTTGTTTTCGAAATAGTTTCAAGACATACAGTAGCATGTTTTCGGAGCTCAAGAGTTCGAGTTTCGTGTGATTTTATGCAGTCCATTAGCTGCAAGCGTACCTCGTTTAATTCCTCAGCAGTAGACTTCATAGTTGTAAGTGTGCAAGCAATTTCGTTCAGACACTTTACCTCGCATACATCATCATGGTCCTGGTGACACTGACCACAAAATACAACCTTGTGATCAATGCAATAATTTTCCTGTCTACTTTTGCATGGTTTGGCACAGATAATGATCTCGAAGGGTTTGTGATCACTATTTTGTTCTTTTCGGATTATATCTGAAATGCAACAAAAGACAATAAACAGCAGATAGGAAAGGACCTGGTATCGCAGTATCTGTTATTGAAAACTGCTTAGGAAATGGAAGAAACACTGTATAGCTTGCTAAAACACAATTCAGTTTTAGTGCCCCTCAAAGGGTTCTCTTCTGAGTAGATTTGGCAATCACCATATAATCCTACACAGTTCTGGGCAATTTGTGCTTCCGGACAACAGTCTTTAAAAGGTAACAGTTACCTTCCTCCTTTTTCAGCAAACTGTCCAGTTCTTTAAGGACTTTTTTCATCTGCTCTTTGGTAAAGGTATCGCGTCCGGGGTTCTCATTCCGGTCAGAAACTGAAACTGTAACCGCCTTAATTCCTGTAAAACATAGCAATAAGTTTCAAGTTTTGTTTTGCTTTAGTGCAATTTATATTGGTATTAAAGAGGTTTCCTGAAGAAAAGTGTTTGCCTCAAAAAAAAAAAAAAATAATAATAATAATGAGCCATGCTATGTGAAAAGGGGGCTTAAGGCATCTGGGAAAAGTATCGATTCAAGTCAGCCTGCGCAGTCCGCGCAGGCTGACCTGGGCCGAAACCTTTCGCAACTGGTCAAATATTCTGCATATTAAAGGACCAGTGTACCTCATGATTAAGTTGGTTGTTAAAAAAGTGGGTACTATGAACCCATGACTGTGTGATGGCTTGATTGGTATCATGGATCACGGAGGTGCATTAAGCCCCTTTTTGCCAGAGCGTGGCTCAATTATGTCGCTATGAATCAACTTCAGGTGATTACTTTAATAAATAGTGCTATGCGCTTTCTTTGGAACAAGCTTTATAGGTGCATCATGGGTTTATAATACGAAGCATGAATTGGTCGAAGCGATTTTTGCTGCTCACAGCTGTTTGATTGGTCACGGAAGCTTAGCTAGAACTAGACAAGAACAGGTCACTTTCTTTTAACCCATATCCTGCCAAATAACTTTAATGAATCTTTCAAGCTGACAGTAAAAACCCGAATAATCGTACTTAAAACTTATTTTTTGGAGAAAAATATCCCCTGACAGGACAGTGTAGATCCAAGATCAGACTGCACGTTCTGCGCAGTCTGATCTTGATCTACACTGTCCGCAAAGGGTCAGTAAGTCGCGCTTAGCAGCCTAAGGGTTAAATATGTCATATTACTGAGAAAAGGCAAGAGTAGTATAGGAGGTCAGCCTAGGGACAAATGAGGCATTTTGTCCCTAGGCTGACCTCCCTGGAGCAAATTTGTCCCCAGTCTGACCGCCGTGGCGGTCAGACTAGGGACAAATTTGGGCGAAAATCGTCATGGGGAGGCTATTTCGGCATTTTGGCGGCCATCTTGGATTTGCCCTGTATTGCCTTTTGTCCCTAGTCTGCCCTCCCTGGAGCAAATTTGTCCCCAGTTTGCATTTGTCCCCAGTTTGCCCGCCGTAGCGGCCTATACACCATCTCACGCTGGCTCAGCCAGAGAGTATCGTTGGACTTAGTCTTTTCTCCACGGTATGGGTTATATTCCCTCCTCATGCTGACTCAGTCAAGCACCTTGTTGGACTTAGGCTTTTCTCCACGATAGGTCTATATGGGTACTGTCAGGTCTGTATGGGTGTTCGGGAAAGTCTTTTTACTTCACCTTCGATCGGCTTGGGTTTTCTCTATTATCGTTGGACTTAGTCTTTTCTCCACGATATAGGCTATATACCATCTCACGCTGGCTCAGGCGAATTCGCCTTCCTCTCTAGGGATGTGGACTTAGACTTTTTCTCCACGATGTGGGTTATATTCCCTTTCTCATGCTGGTTCAGGCAGAGATCATCGTTGGACTTAGTCTTTTTTTCACCGTCTTTGTTCGATTTAGTCTTTCTCTATCACCGTCGGACTTAGGCTTGCCCCAGAGAGACCTACGTGGTGGTCTCTCTGGGGCATTGGAGAGTTGATCTTTCTCTCTATTAGGATAAAGTTGGGGTTGGACTTAGTCTTTTTTCTCCACGATATGGGTTATATGAGCTATATACCGTATTATGGTTGAATTAGTCAGACAAGATTTGTCTCCCTTTGTGCTATACGTGACTTTCCCGGAAATCAAACATGACGTCATTTTCCGAAAATGTAACCAAATCATGTTTACTGGGTTTTTCCGACATTTCCCAGGAATCGGATCATCTAGACTTATCCGATCTTAGTCTTATTCGTCCCTAGTTTTATCTGCAAAACTTTTTATAATTGTAAAAATTTTTTTAGTGATAGAAAAAATTTTTGTCTGTAAAAATTTCTATCGTTAAAAAAGTTTTATTCGAATTTTTCTCTGCAAGATTTTTAATCGTAAAAATTTTTTCTGTCGATAAAAATTCTTCTCTTCAAGTTTGTCTACAACCTTTTCTCTCTGTAAGATTTTTTTGTCTACAAGTTTTCTCTCTGCAAGCTTTTTCTCTATACAAGATTTTTTTAACCAAAAAGTTTTTCTATCACTAAAAAAGTTTTTCTATTGATAAAAGTTTTTCTGTCTGCAGGAGTACTATACATTTACGAAATTGACACAATGTTCGAACGACTGCCCATGGCCTCAGGCTGGTGGACTTAGTCTTTTTCTCTAGTTTCGATCGTTTCTGTAGGACTTAGCCATTTCTCTGCCACTGTTGAATTTAGGTTTTTCTCTATCACCGTCAGACAGAGATCATCGTTGGTCTTCGACTATTTTTCACGATGTGGGGCTATATACAATCTCATGCTGGTTCAGGCGAATTCTCCTTCCTCTCTAAGGATGTGGACTTAGGTTTTCTCTACCATAGTTGTTACCATCGTTAGACTTAGTCTTTTTCCTCCGACTTGGAGTACATCGTTTGGAGTGCAACTCTCTCTGCTAACTTTTTTCTCTCTACAAGTTTTTCTCTCTGTGAGATTTTTTATTTGAAAAATTTTGTCTGTAAGATTTTTTGTCTACGACTTTTTTAATCGAAAAATTTTTCTATCACTAAAAAGTTTTTTCTCTCTACAAGATTTTTTTATTTGAAAAAATTTTTGTCTACAACTTTTTCTCTTTGCAAGATTTTTTAATCGAAAATTTTTCTATCGATAAAAATTTTTCTATTGATAAAAGTTTTTCTCTCTCTGCAAGAGTACAACTCTTGGGATACATCTACGAAATTGACAATTCTCAAAAGATAGACTTCCTGGGTATTGGTTAGTCCTGAAAAGGACTGTTTTGTTTTTTGGTATAGCTTTCTGCTTTTATCGACAGCTTTCCTTTGATTCTTTTTTTGCTATCTTTTTTTGATTTCTGTGGTTTTTTCTCTTCTACTGAGAACTTTCCTCTATTGAGAGCTTTCCTCTGATGACAGCTTTTCTTCTGATGACAGCTTTTCTTCTGGTTCTTTTGGGATCATCGGGATCTTGAACTCCTTGAAGTTATCAATGTTTTTTCCATATTTACCCAACCCCGTTTTTGGTGGTGTTACATAGCTGGGATCGAATCGTTGTTTTTTGTGAAGTTGGTTATCGTCTTTCTCTGCTTTCTCTGATTTTCGTTTTCTTCCTCTTCTTCTTGGTTTGGCTTCTTCTGTCTGATTTGACTGATGTTCTACAGGAGTGACGATAGAAGCTGTTAACTTTTGAAAACTGGTTTTATCAAAGTTAACCTGGGCTGGAATCGATACAGATGAATCTTGTCTTACAGATGAATCTTGTTGACTCTGTTGATTTTGTAGGCATAATGTCTCGATGTTTTTGTTGAATTGATTCATATTTGTGTTTAATATTTTCACTTCGTCTAAAATCTGAGTTATCACAGAATTTTGGATTGAAATCATTTGGCTTATTTCTTCTTCGATTTTATTTACCGATCCTGTCATCGGCTCAATGAATGTTGAATTCATAGCTGTCGATAGAATATCTCTACTGTTTTCAGGCTGTGGTGAGGAGATGTCTAGGATGGGGTTTTCTTGTGGTAAGGAGTCGTCTAAAACGTCTAAGTTGGAATCCATTTTTCCGTGATCAGTTTGGTCTAAGTTGGAATCCATTCTTCCGTTAACAGTTTGTTTTATTTGCACTAGTTAACAGTTTGTTTTATTCGTACTACTCGAGAATCGAGAGTCGAATGCTTATAGAGACAAAGTTCGCCAGCATTTTATAGTTTTTGGTCGAGGGGGACTTGTCTTGGGACGTAGACTTAGACTTTTCTGTAGGCATTGTAGATAGAACATAATGTACTAGAAATTTCACTCACATAGAAAATAACATTCTATATGAATAAAATTTCTATCTACATTTTTCCAAGTCTGAACTTTTCTCTATTCAAGTTTTTGGGAAGAAATCAAAAACAGACGACTTTTTTAAATCATTTTCTTTATTCAAAGTTTTTAACATTATCATTAAAAACAGTAACGTTTAAAACAAAGCAAACGTTCTAACACTGTATTTTATATATTTACAAATACATGATTGAAATACATGATTCATTCAAAGTTTCTGACAACACAGTTTTAACAATACAGTTTTTAACAATATTATCGTTAAAAAACAATATAACATTTTTACAATACAGTTTTTAACAATACAGTTTTTTATCTACAATAATAGCAAAACAATTCTTACAATGCAAATTCACAGATACCTTGATTTTTCCACTTGTCTTCATGTTCCACAATAACTTTGTGCAGATGGTCATTACCTAAAGACATTGGATATACGCTATCCATTTCGCTGTATTGACGTACTCCACTAGATGGATAAACATGTTTTGAAATATCTTTTGTTGAAAGAGTTGAATATACGATTTCTTTTGTGATATCTCTATCAAAGAGAATATACCCTTCCAGGGTATCCACTGTTTCCTCACTATCTTGAATAGATCCTCTTTTGTAGCGTAAGTAAAAGTCAAACAGAACTGATTTCATTTTCAGGACGTTCAGAAAACTTTCTTCTGTTCTTCCTACGATGATGAATTTCCACCGACTTGTGGAATCCATTTGTTTAGCAATATAGTTGTCTTCCAACAGACAATCTGCTAAATAAGCTTTGAAAGGAAGATTAAAATTTGTGTCATTCCCCATCATCACAATAAAGTCGTGCATGCTATACAACTTACAGGATGTCTCTCCTTTTGCAACTCCCTTATGCAATTTGTTTATCCAAAGATTCACACATCTGAATTTAATGTCAAACTGTAGTTGTTCATCGAGTGTGTGATGATCAATGAAATCTCTATAAACTTTTTCACATAGTTCTATCGGCAGAGGCAGCATTTCACTTGACATGATTTCACTTTTTTGATAGAGCCGTCTTACTTTGATCGTTCACTTCAATGTAACACGATGTTGTTTCTTACAGATATTTATACCCTCAAACTTTTATATCCGTAGGGTACAGTATCAGTATCGTTTACAATCACTCTTTTGGTATATACAGAGCGAAACGTTTTTGACTGTGGTTCGCTGGTCACTGTTCTGTCTCTATGCCTTTTGATTCTACAGTCATACTGAACTTTAATTTCTACTGTGCGATCCAAAGCACATTTTGAATAGGTGTCGAAATTCACCAGCTGATTTGTATTGTAATCCAAAGTAATTCCCTTGACTTTACATTTGCTTTTTTCTTTTCCATCTTTTGTTTTCATTTTATAAGCGTAATTCTTGGGACCTAATCCTCTGAAATGGGTAATTCTACAATCAGGCTCTTCATCGGTCCATTTTCCTAGTCTGCTGTTAATAATGGGAGGGTTCCACAATTCAGGATCATGAATGTACATACAACTATCTGTATCGAAATACAGTACTCTATCCTCCAATCTTTCAAGAACGCTGTACAGTTCCAACCTTGCATAAGCTGTTACGTAGGATGCTACAATAACATTGGCTGTTGCATGCGTTTCGATAAAGTCCATCTTTTCTTCATAGTTGACCAAAATGAATGGGCACTCGTTGTCAAAGATTTCCACATGTTTTACCGTGTATTTCGGGTCGGTAATCAAGTCGAAATATTTAGACGGTTCTCTGATGTATTTCGTCTTGCTCATGTTTTCACGCTGTGCTAATTTTCCCCAAAGACAGTTCAGCATAATCTTAGCAAATGATCTTTTGCCAGGATTTCTTTGAATACATTTGGGATCGAGACGAATCCCTTCGGCTTCCTCATACTCGCGAATGAACTGTTCCTTTTCTGAGTCTGTCTGACACCAGCCGGGATATCCACTGGCTTCTTGCTTGATTTTCAAGAAATTGTCCACATAGCCTTTAAAGAATTGGTCCGAAACAGAGTCGAAATGCCAGATTTCATACACTTGCATTAGCCGATATCCACAGTCGAGAGCTTTGAACAGTTCGAATGTAACCCAAGTTCCAACCAAGGCTCTCTCTTCTCTGTCATGATTACAAACGTTTGAGCTTTCTTGTGCACATTTCATACAAAGTGGAAACATCATCTTGTTGTTACAGTGAACTGGAAGAACGGGGTGAAACAAATCAGTTGGCGGTAGAACTTTGCATTTAATGAGTCCTTCATACTGACGAATATTCTTCATGTCAATGTTCTCATAAGTCAAGATTGTTGGATGGCCTACAGGATAGAATTTATGTTTGCAGACGTAAGGATACAGAGAGCAAATGTCAATGTACTTGATTTCCTTCTCACTGCTTTCCTCAACATCATAGCCAATTTTTATTGCATTGCATCTGCCTCCTGCCAGGGCCTCTCTTGGTTCGATGGGATCATGGTTCGGATATAGACTTTCAATGGTTTTTTTGTACTCTTTGTCCTTCTTCATCTTGGCGTCGAATTCGTGCTCCCATATGGTCACGACGTTATATCCCATTCTTTTGATGGTTTCTAGCCGTTCGATAGTACTGTTGTACAATTCATCCATTGTTTTTCCATTGATGGGGTTGATATATTTTCGATCCTTGAAACATGTCTGACACCCATGAAATAAATCCCCGAGGAATTCATAGACAGTGTTTGATTTGTGGTGAAATCCATCTACAGTGTATTTCCCTATTTGAAATTCACCACCATTTTTGGCATGTTGAATATGAATCACTTTTTCTCTAGCGATGCTTTGAATCCAGCGTATAGCTTTCATAGAAAACCGACGTCTGACTGGATCTTTGCTTGAAATGATGGCTATCTGATCTTTTGGTAAATAATCTTTTCGCCAAATCTTGTTACAGGCTCCAGCTATGGTAAACGCCTCTGTAAATGGACAAATTCCACTCTGTTCGATGAACAACTTTCTGAATTCACCACATCCTCGTCTTAGGATATCAACATCCGATCGACAGTACATCTCCATCTCTTTTTGAAAATTGAATTCCTCACCGTTTTGAACTTTGTCATTATACCAGACTATGAATTTCGATCGAGCCTCTTCGGACATTGAATCGGGTTTGTAATAAGACATGTCCAAGTACGGACCGATGTAATCCCAAAATTCGTCTGTATTTGCCCAGTGAGGGAAGTAACCTTTTTTCATTTCTTGAAGTCCAAATGTAGTTGGAAATTTCGCCAGCCCAAAGTTCATGAAACTGAAGGAGTCGATCAAACACACACCGTTCAGTTCTAACTTCAAAATATTATTCCCATTCATGGTTAGTTCTGGTTCTTTCATCCCAACATTGATAATGTGGTTGAGAATAAATTGGCCATCATACCCTTTGAGATTATGGGCAAT
Organism: Tridacna gigas; assembly: GCA_945859785.2. Lineage (NCBI taxonomy): Eukaryota > Metazoa > Mollusca > Bivalvia > Cardiida > Cardiidae > Tridacna > Tridacna gigas. The sequence continues at coordinate 60,487,801 of OX244034.2, read as the reverse complement.
AGTTATGATTCCTTTATGATGCTTTGTAAAGAGCCAGCTGCAGAATTGACTCAAAGTTTCTTTTCCTTGAAAAATAACTTCTCTTCCTTCTTCGAATTCACTGCATGTGGAACAATGAAAATCAAGTGGTTTATCGATACATTCAGCACAGACTCGGTGTGCAATACAGTAATTCGGAATGTGTACCCCCGTGTCTTGCTGACATTCGAAATCAAAGAAAATGTACAAAGGCTTTGTGACTAGAGAAGAACTCGTCTCATCGTCGCTGTCGTGTTTCATCTTACTCTGGTAAGGCTGAATAAAACAGCGATGAGAAAAGTCAACTATTTTCTTGCAGAGGTGACACTTTTTCTTTCCCTTACAGATATGATTTCTCTTTCTGTCAAAAACCTGGCCTCCACATTTTGAACAAAGTTTCACTAATTCACAAATGGTTTTCTTCTCTTTACCTTGAAGCGTTTTGTGATTTTTCAAGCATGCTGCACTGAAAAATCATCTATGACAATTGGAGCAGACATACTCTTTTGATTCCGATGGACATTTTCCAGCACGGAAACAACCTTTACAGATCTTTGAGCAAGCATGGTCTTCCCGATTCTTGTAATGTGTGTCGCAGAACTCGCAATAATAACCACAATCAAGAAATCCTGTGATGGATTTGATGTAATCATAGTGGTTCTGATGAAAGTACAAATGTATGATTTTACTATTGTCTTTCACTTCTGGATGTTCAAATACTTTCTCCACTCTCGATTGTCGTTGATGAACTTTAATAACATAGCCTTTTTCATACAAGAAATCTTGAATTTTTTTGTATTCTTCAAGGCCTACAGGTTGTGTCGACGAAACTCCAACTTCATTCATCAATTTCTCGGCTTCAGTCTTTTGAAGTGGCCTGTTTGATCTTTTGATGTGATCCCATCTTCGGTTCCATTCTTGGGTGTTTTCACGTTCATGCTGACAAACCCCCACAACAACAGCTCTTGCAAAACATAGGTGGTCACTATTGTTAATTTCAATAATCGATTGTTTCTTCTTTGCAAAAACTTTCGAATCCAATACTTCTGTGGCCCTAAGATTTTTCCCACTTCCACTTGGGGGTACCGTATGTGTGATATCGAATGTCATACGACCATCGTTCAAGACGAATTCCTCATTCGACTGTAGAACTTTTTCAATCTCGTCCAACATAGTATGACTCTCTAACTCTTCTACGTATAGAAAGGGAATATGAATCCCTATTTTCAATGAGGGGTGATTGATGCTAATTCTAATCATATCCCTTGATTCAGCCTTTAACTTTTGAACGATTTGTTGAATAACATCGTCAAATAAGACAGTCAACTGTTGGGGTTGTAGCTCATCGAATTTCTTAAAAGACGCCTCCAGTACATGGGATTCTGTTTTGAATTTTCTTGACTTCTTTTTTCCCACTTCTGTTAAGGCGTATAGACTCTTCATATCCAAAGATTTTTTCTTGATTGAAGTGAAATCGCTTTCAGCGTCACTTTTTTCTTCCTTGGGCGAAAATGACCCAGCATGATTCAAAGATTTTCTGTCTTCTTCTTTCAAAGATTTTCTCTCTGAAGAATATTCTTCTTTCTTCGGCGAAAACGACCCAGCATGATTCAAAGATTTTTTGTCTTCTCCTTTCAAAGATTTTCTGTCTTCTTCTTTCAAAGATTTTTTGTCTTTGGTTGAAAATTTCTCGTCTTCACTGGTACAGTCCACATTCATTCGTACATATTTCTCCTTTGTTGAGGTGAAATCGCATTCAGCATCACTTTTTTCTTTCTTCGGTGAAAATTTCTCATCGTCGCTTTCACCGTCACTTTCTTTTTTCAAAGATTTTTTGTCTTCACCGTCACTTTCTTCTTCTGTCAATGGTAAACTTTTTCTCTTTTTGGGTGGAAATTTCTCATCGTCGCTTTCATCATTACTGCTACTGTCTGGGTAGACTAGGATTCTTTTTCTTTTCTTTGCCGGTAGTAATTTTTTTCTCTTCTTCGACATGGGCTGAATTGCCTCATCGTCACTTGTACTGTCTGAATACGGTACTAACCTTTTAGACATGGTTTTATGACTGATTGCGAGTCAAGTAATGTCCCAGAACTCAAGAAATCCTAGCTTTTTTATACCTTTTTCAGGCCAAACGGGTATAAAAAGAGATGTTACGATTGAAATCTGCATCATTCCTCGGAAAGATTTCAAACAGGACAGTTAGTAGAAAATGAATGGGTTCAAGCTACAAAGCACAACACCAAAGAGGATGTATCTGTATGTTAACCCATACACTCACGATTATGAGATCACCAATATACCGCCAAGATATCAAGTCTACCATACTGGAAACTATGTGGGATCATTTCTATCCCACCAACATTCTGCAGAAAAAGGCGTCTATCGTATCACCAGAGTCCTGGATCAAGCGACATTCGACAAACGCCATGGAGTGGATGATATGACAACGAATATTTGCTTTACATGCGACAGATCAGGACATTGGGCCAGACAATGTCCAGAGAAAGAAAATCAGATGTGGAGATTCGTTTTTGTCTTCGTGGACCCCCACACCCACGATGTCAAAATTTCACCAACAACGGAAACGGGCGGTGAATCTCAACATATGAAATACGTTGGGTCTCTATTATCCTATAAAGTAGACGAGGATAAATGGAAGACAAAACCGTCGCAGCCTACAACTTCATCGAGTGGAAAGGGAAAAAGCTCCCAAAACAAGAAATCTTCTTCAGAAAAGTTATCTGAAGAAAAGAAAATCAACAAGATTTCTTCAACGTCTGGAAAGAACCAAAACAACGAACAGAGGGTTCAAAAATCTTCAGGATCTGAAGAAAAGAAAATCAACGATGAAATCAACGAACCATCGACTGAAAATCAGACCGAAAAGCAGATCGAAAATCAGATCGAAAGGCAGATTGAAAATATGGAGACTGATAACACAGAAATCAGCGATACAGAGATCTGTAGAATTCAGATAGATTACCCTGTGAAGAAGAAAACCTCTTCAGGGAAACTTTCTTCAGAAAAGTTATCTGGAGAGGGACAAAGCTCGCAACAATCCTCCCAAAACAAGAAACTTTCTTCAGCGACTGGAGAGAATCAAAACAACGAACAGAGGTCTCAAAAATCTTCAGGGAAACTTTCTTCACAAGTTGAAGGAAAGAAAATCAGCGATAAAATCAACAAGATTTCTTCAAAAGTTGAAGAAAAGAAAATCAACGGTAAAATCAGCGATAAAACCAACGAGAAAAGAGAAAATATTCGACGAGAAGGAAAGAAGATCTGTTCAGATATTGAATTGAGACGTAGATGGAAATCCAATGTTGTGAACGAGAAAAGAGAAAACAAGAAGAAGAATGGCTTCCTTTACAAATCCAAAAAACACAGCGCAAAAAGCTGTCCAGATCTTGTATTGAAAAATAACAAGGTCGAAAACAATGATATTAAAAACAATGAGAGGAAACGCAAGAGTGACTGTGAGCCTGACATCCCAAAGAAAAAAAGAAAAATGTGTCTGTAAAAACATTTTTTCAAAAAACTGTTTCAAAGAACTGTTTCAAAACAATTCTATTTTTCTACAGTTCAATGTTTCATTGTATATATATTTCATACTTAAAATTCGACATGGACTGAATTATCTATTCGCTACTTGCTCTGCCTGAATACGGTACTAGACTTTTAGACCTTGTTTTAGGGTTGATGGTAAGTCATCCTTTTAGACATGGTTTTAGGAGTTGATGATAAGTCAGACAATGACCCCAGAACATATATCTTATGGAAATGATTTATTCTTACACTTCAATGTAGAACATATATGTTTCATTGTATATGCTTCTAACAGTTCGATGTTTCATTGTAATGATTATTGTACAAAAGTTTTAAATAAAAAGTTTTAAATAAAAGATATAATAAACAAATAGGACTTGACTTTTTTGTTTTTGACAATTTGAAGAAGCAGACTTTCTTGGTCTTGATTAGGTCTGAATGGTTACTCCCGAAAACGCTGTAGCTTCCTTCACTTCCTTCCCGAACTTCCATCAAATAACCCACAACAGCTTGGTATTAGCAGTATTCGGACAAGCATTACTAAGTACTTCCAAAAAAGACTCACCATGGAGAACTGAATTCGGACAACTTCATCGTGCAAATGAAATGGTCTATAGAGAAATCTGCTGGCTTTATAGCCTGGTAGGGGTATTGACCTACTTTAATACAGAATTAAGAGCGCGACCATAGGCGAAAGCATGTAGATAGAAATCTTATTCATATATATGATTTATCTACAATACCTAAGAGCCTTATCTCCAAAATTGTAACGAAACTAACGATTGGCTAATGTTAATTCCATTAAAATTAAAGAGCGCGAACGTGGGCGGAAGCATGTAGATAGAACATCACGTTCTATTTCACATAGAATATGATGTTCTATCTACTAATTATCTACAACACCTAATCGAAGATGGAGAAAAGACTAAGTCCAACTTTATCCTAATAGAGAGAAATGGTTAAGTTGAACGAAAGATGAAGAAAAAGACTAAGTCCAATAATAACAGAGAAAGACCAACATATCGTGGAAAAAAGCCTAAGTCCAACGGTGATAGAGAAAGACTAAATTGAACAAAGACGGTGAAAAAAAGACTAAGTCCAACGATGATCTCTGCCTGAACCAGCATGAGAAAGGGAATATAACCCACATCGTGGAGAAAAAGTCTAAGTCCACATCCCTAGAGAGGAAGGCGAATTCGCCTGAGCCAACGTGAGATGGTATATAGCCTATATCGTGGAGAAAAGACTAAGTCCAACGATAATAGAGAAAACCCAAACCGATCGAAGGTGAAGTAAAAAGACTTTCCCGAACACCCATACAGACCTGACAGTACCCATATAGACCTATCGTGGAGAAAAGCCTAAGTCCAACAAGGTGCTTGACTGAGTCAGCATGAGGAGGGAATATAACCCATACCGTGGAGAAAAGACTAAGTCCAACGATACTCTCTGGTTGAGCCAGCGTGAGATGGTGTATAGCCTATATCGTGGAGAAAAGACTAAGTCCAACGGTGATAGAGAAAGAAAGAACAGCTCTCAGCCAAACAAAGACGGTGAAAAAAGACTAAGTCCAACAGAGCCTTTTGCCCGAGTCAAGCTGAGATGGTATATAGCCCACATCGTGGGAAAAGTTCGGCCAAATTTGTCCCTAGTCTGCCCGCCACGGCGGGCAAACTGGGGACAAATTTGCTCCAGGGAGGGCAGACTAGGGACAAAAGGCAATACAGGGCAAATCCAAGATGGCCGCCAAAATGCCGAAATAGCCTCCCCATGACGATTTTCGCCCAAATTTGTCCCTAGTCTGACCGCCACGGCGGTCAGACTGGGGACAAATTTGCTCCAGGGAGGTCAGCCTAGGGACAAAATGCCTCATTTGTCCCTAGGCTGACCTCCTATACTACTGGCAAGTTGGTTTATTTCTAATTTACCGCACTGCTTGAGTTCTGTAAGATATGATTTGCTATGTGTTTTACTCGATTTCACAGGCACCGGCGCAGTACTGGGTGGTTCTAAAATATGCACTTCATATTTCCGTGCCACCGGGTGTTTCTGTACGTAAATAAGGCCGAAATCGAGTTTCGATCAAGTTCGTCAGAGTGATTCATCAGTCCATTCATTCATGCAATGGCAAGCATCAGTTCAATTCTATATAACATTCATTGTAACAATACTTATAAGAAAATATCTGACCTTTTACCGACCGAACAGATGAACAGAGTTTTCCGCTGACAGTGGAATGAGAGACCTCAAGAACTGTTTAAAAGGAAACGAGAAAGGTGATTAACAAAAATGTATCGAACATTTGTGGGGAAAAAGTAAGTATGAATTTAAAAAATGTTAGCCATGATACCACTCACCTGAAATGTCATGTTACCCTCTTTTCGCATGGCCATCTTAAAACCAATGTTCTAATATTCAAGCAATCTTGATAGATGATTATTAGGTGATACTGCATAATAAACATTAAGGCTGTATGTCTCATGGTTTGGGACAAGAATATGTTTTTCAAGTTTTCCTTCTTTGGCTGTATCTCCTCAGCGGCAATACTATCTTCAACCAAAGGGTAAAAATATGAACAATGTTGGTAGAGGTCCATTATAGGATGTTACGCACAAACTTTCATAACTCTTCTATCAGCTGTAAACATTAGGACAATGAAAGTGTCTGTCGTGGTAACCTTATTCGAAATCTTTGACTCCAAGGGTTAATGCATTCATAACCGTCCGGGACACAGTTTGAATAGTTGTGAAGGAGTACCACCAGATAATTAATGCTATATGAAATTATTACAATGCCATTTACTTGCACGCAAAAACATTTTTTTTTAAATTCAGCCAATACAAATACAAGTACAAAAACTTGTATTTGTATTGGCTAAATTAAAAAAAAAAAAAAGTTCAAAATCCTAAGGAGGTGGCATCTTTATTTGAGTTTTATTGCCAGAACAGTGTTAGAGGGGGAAAAAATCCAAAATGTTCGATCTAAATGTTTTTTGAGGACCCGAAACTTAACCATTTGTAGATATTGGAAACAGATCAGTCAGAAAAAATTTGGGCGATGTTTGACAGAAATAGGCCATGTGGTACGGTAGGAGATCTTGTATGTTGACGACGCTTGACCTACACCACCCAATAAGCTCTGTCATTCGGCAGACCTCGGGTGACCCGTTGACCGAACCACTTCTCTGTATTACGATGTATGATATGGACCTACACATGCACATTTCTTCGCCAGAAATACACTGCTTTACCGTCCATAAAATTGTAAGGCTCCATTTAAAAAAATAAACACGAGTCACAATTTTCTATCGAAATGTATTAAAAAACATTTTCGTCGATAAACAATTTGTACGTTCAAATTTTTAACATGAACTAACAGTTCCGTTCGCAGATTTCACCGACAGGTGGATGGTTGTGAATAACTTCACCGTGGTTGTTGATGCATATGGGCGCCGCCATGTTTAAGGTCATGTAACTTACAGGACTTCAAAATGGATCCTTGATACGGACGAGGTTAGAAGTAACTACAGAATCGGCCGAGTTGTGAAAAGTGAAGCTCTTTGTGTAAAGGTGAGCTGACAATGAAAAATTAACACATAGACTTGCTAAATAACCGAAAAGGACAAAATTAGCCAGCATAAGAGACTAAATCATCACAAATGTAAGAATGTTTAACAAGAATGCTTCAAGCACAGCTTTGATCCAAGATCAGTTTGCACAACCTATATACCAAAATTTTCATCTAAATACATGTAGTCTACATGATCATTTTTTGTTTGTATTGATTCATTGAATTACTTACCTTTTTGATCAATTTTGCGGACTAAATCTTCATACATGTTTTCTTCTAGGACTTGCATAAACGTGCTAAACCATTCTTTATTTCGGTTTGGAAGATAATACAAAAACTCAAATACGGCACTTGCTCTTCCTTCTGTTTTACCCTTGTTTCTGATCAATTCAGCATCGTTGCCGCTAAGTATGTCCCTTGAAATTAAACAGTGTAGAATATCATCTGGATTCAACATCTCACGTATGTCTTTCGAGCAGTCCATCAGAATTTTTCTGTGAAGCCCATGGGTAATTACGCCCCTGCCTTCTAAGACGTCAGCTATTTTAGGATATCCTGACGAATATAAGGAAGTAGTCCAAGTTTCACATACTTTTCTGTATCTCTTGGTAATTTATACGTGTTGCACTTTTAGTAACAATATTCAGCCAGATTCATTAAGTACTGGCAGAGCTAGTTTCACTTTCCGTCCGTACTTGAGAGAAAGTTCGCATATCAAAGTCAAGATACTTGTGCTGTTCAGTATTGCTCTAGTACTATGTTAACCCTTTATCAAATGGCAAAACTTTAGACTGGTTCAAATTGAAAGCATTTGAAGACGACAAAGTAAGTGAGAAGGGTAGAAAGTTTGTGGGAACAGGTGAAAATGCTGGTTACCAACATTTTATACCCTTTTTTGAAAAAAGGCTTCTTTTTTAGGGTCGTTAAAGGTCGGGATTGTGTGGTAAAGGATTAATTCTTTACTCACATAGCCCCGCGTTTTAACGGCCCTGAAGAGGAAGGCTTTTGAAAGCACTGTGGGAAAGGGAGACAATGCTAGTAACCAGCATTTCATCTTTTTCTCTACAATGTTTATTATGGAAGGGGATATCCGCCAATTCACTCATTATTCATGATGAGACTTTCATTATTCCTGATGAAATTTTCAACTATGTTTTACAATGTTAACGTTGACTTACAATTACGTTTTGCCTATTTAATTGTTTATGTCGACATTTAAATTACTTTTTTTGTTACTTCAATTTACAATCAACTATTCTAATTCCATCATATTTAATTATACATTCAACCTTCCTAATAATATTTGAGACATTTAATTTCATATCAACATTGTTATTATTTTAACAAAAGTTACTTCAACAATACAAGATAACAAGCGTAATACAAACAAGCACAATGTAAATACCAATGTAAACAAGCATAATGCAATAGGGTATGTCGGCGTGACGTCACTTCCCGTAGCAACAAGCGGACGCTATTTTCGGAGGTGAAAATGTTACATAGCAACCAGCTATTACTATAGGCTGATCGAGATTTTGATCGTGGAATAAGAACTATTTTTTGCTATCACAAACTATTGCGGACCAAGAATTTTGTTACAAATAGATTTAATATTATGTATGTAGAGTTGACTGATATCGGGGTAGAGGTAAAACCACCCAGTCATAGTAGGTATGAGGGACCGGGCGCGAGGTGCGAAGTGTCAGCAGAAATTGCTTGTTACCTTTTCCACCATATTTTCTAAAGCTTCTTTCCTCGCTCAAAGCTGGGGTTGTGTGGTAAAAGTATAATTGCTCTAACGTGCTTGATCATTAATAATTAAGAATGAATTTTCATTTCTGTCCGTGGCATTGCATACTGCATTAGTGATCAATCCATGGCTGAAAGTCATTTAATCCTTTTAATACATTCAATCCAGTGTTTCAACCACCTCAATGGTTGCCTTCAAAAACATTATGGGACAAAGAGAAAATGCTAACAGCGGTTCCTAGCAGCCAGCATAGTCATCTTTTTGCACAATGTCGTCTACCACTTCAAAAACAAAATACATGTAAATGTCGTCAATTGATCAATATTTAGTTTACATGTACATGCGTGCAACTGCTTTTAACTGGCCAAGTGTAAAATACTGACACCCACCCACCCCATTAAAAAAAGGAGAATATAAAGCCCTTTTATCGACATAGTGAAATGTTCAAATCCAAAAAATGAATTGTGGTAAGATAAAGTAATTTATTTTACCCGTGATGGTTTCACACCTTGCACATCTAATTCCACTACAAGAAATAAGTAACTGATACAAAATGATATTTGTTTTGAAAAAATATATATGTTAACAGTGTATATCCTTGACTGAATTGCTATGCCAAATGTATTATGGCTCAAAGATAACAGTCAGGGGTCCATAAAACCCTGTGGTTGTAAAAAAAATAACCAGTTAATCCTTTACCATATACAACACAGTGTTTTGAGGTCTCTGAAAAAAAAAAAAAAAAAACAGGCCTTTTACATTGTGGGAAAAGGAGGATGCTTACTATTCTCTTTTTCTCTTTTAGACAAATCACATTAGTTGAACCATATTATATTTATTATCTGCAAATTGATTAGGGGTAGAGGGTTAAGGAGCCTCTGAAAGTCAAAGGATGTTTCATTGTTTCACTAAATTTATCCAATAAACACCACCACATCACCCTCCTTTGATCTTTACCAGGGAGTGATATGCTGAGGGTCATAAATTACTCCTTATCACAAGAAACTTAGAATGGTCCAAATTCAAAGCTTATCTAGACAGCATATTAAATAGGGTTTAGAAGATGGTATTGATCTCTAGGAGCAGAAAACACTGAGGGAAAGAAGAAAGTGTAGATTTCTAGTAAAATTAATGTTGCATTTGATAGACAATTTTCTACTTCCCCAAATTTTCCTCTGTACCACACGGCAATATTCTTGATAGACCTGTATAAACTGAAGGTATTTGGAGATGACGAATTAAGTGCAATACAAATGATGGAATTTGGATAAGGAAGGATAAAACATAGTGGGAAAAGGAGAAAATGCTGGTTATCAGCATTTTCTCTTTTCCCACAATGTTTTCCAAAGTTACTTTCCACAGTCATTGAAATATGGGATTTTTTGGTAAAAAGTTAAAGATTAAAACATTTGATAATACAAGTAATACAGGAAACCAGCATTTTCTCTATTTCCCACTATGTTTTCTCCCTTGTAACACCATCATTTTGAGCCATATTGACCTTGTTATCTGCAAGGGCTTTCAAACTGCTGGTAATCAGTATTTTCTTCATTTCCCAAAGTCTTTCTAACCCCAAACAGGATATTTCATCACTATTTGAGCCATATCTAATTTTTCGTCAGCAAGTGCTTTTGAGTTTTGACAAGTTTGAATTTTATTATTTTGGTCAATGTGGGTAAAACAGAAAATGCAGATGACCAGCATTTTCTTCTTTTCCCACAATGTTTTTTTTTTTTTTACTTTTACATAACTCATACCTTGAGCCAATTTAACCCTTCACCACAATTACGACTTTTAATGACCCTGATAGAGAAGACTTTAGAACACATTGTGGGAAAAGGATAAAATGCTGGTAACCAGCATTTTCTCCTTTTTCCCACAATGTTTTCTATCCTATCAAAGACAAATTTAATTATTTGACCAATGTTTAAAGTGTTGTCTGCAAACATTTACAGTTTTTGACAAGTCGGTATTTTTGTTGTGTGGTAACAGGGATCGTAAATTACGTGTAATATACGATCCCTGGTGGTAAGGAGTTAACCCTTTACTCTTTGCAGAAATGGCAAAATTTTAGACGAAATTTAAAAAGAGAAATGCTGGATAAAAGCATTTTCTATTTTTCCAAATGGCACTGCAGATTTTCGGCATATCTATCGCTTTTACGACGAATTTTGGTGTTAAAATATGACTCGTTCACTATCAAACACTACTAAAGATGACGTCTACTTTCACCTCCGCATCGGTTACTATCACGTGATCAACGAAAGTGCCCGGATGTCCGTCATACCCTATAAGGATATTAGACCACGTATGTAGCGAGCTGACCAATCAGCGTTCAGTATTGTCATAGTATATATCGAAGATACAACTCCCGCAATTGTATATCTGGATATACTATGCTAGTATATCCTGCACGTGAATTCAGACTTCTGTTTGCAATATCGAGTCGAGACAAAATGTAGCCTTCACGGTAAACCCTTTATCAGAAAATGACGACTTTTGACGACCCTTAGTTACAAGCCTTTTGAAAACGTTGTAGGAAAAGGAGAAAATGCTGTTAGCCAGCATTTTCTCCTTTTCCTACAATGTTTTCTACCCTTCCCAAATGAAATTTGGATTTTTCAGTCACATTTATTTTGTCGTTTGCTAAAACAGTCTGCGCGCTTTCGGGGCTAGTGATGCGTCATATAAGACAGGTCGAATCTTCGAAGAGTATGACATGCGCAGACAACGGTTTGGTAAAGAATTAAACAATTTTGAAATTAGGTACAGTACTTCATTTGACAATTACAAAACATTTTAAAGTTCTCAATTTTTCCTTTTATTTTGACAAATACTGATTAAATTCCCCTCAGGGGGTACAAAAAATATAATCCGTGAAGGTAAAGGGTACCATCTAGTAAATCATGTCAATGAAATAATTTTTTAACCCTTTACCAAACGACAAAATTTCAGACTTGTCCAAATTCAAAGCATTTGCAGACGACAAAATAAACGTGACTCAAAAATTGAAACTTGATTTTAGAAGAGTGAAAAGGATTGTGGGAAAAGGAGAAAATGCTGGTAACCAGCATTTTCTCTTTTTCCCATAATGTTTTCAGAAGGCTTCTATATCCAAGTCATATAAGCCAGGAATTGTTTGGTAAAGGATTAACTGTTAAACAGAAGTCAAATATGTACACTTATTCAAAGTGGAAGAATTTGCAGACGACAATAAATAAGTCTGAAAGTTGTCTTTGACGGGATCGAAAATGTCGTGGGAAAAGGAGAAAATGCTTTTTCAGTTTTTTTTTTTCTCTTTCCGCGATGTTTTCAAAAGGCTTCTTTCCCATGATTGTTAAAACCCCGGAGTGTTTGGTAAAGGGATAAGCTGTAACAGACCGATACGGGTTCGTAATTTTGAACTGAAGGTGAGTATGGTAATCTTATTTTCACCAAAAACTTTAACCCTGATCAATCTGTGCACTTCGTACATATCGCTCAGGATCAAATTTATTAACTATTCTGCGTTATTTAAAAATCTAAAGATTTAAAATTATCAACCCGTATCAGTCTGTCGTGGTTTAACTCTTTACCACGCAATCCTGGGTGTTAACAACACTGTTTAAATCCAAATCAAATGATGCTTCCATTTTGTAAAATAAAAAAAACTTTTGTCTCATAAGCACATGTTCCTGGATTATGACATAAAAAGCACGAATAGTCACGTGGTCTAAGTGAGATAGAAAATCTCGTGTCGTGGTATATGGGAAATATACACTCGCTAACGCTCGTGTATATTTCCCATATACCACGACACTCGTTTTCTATCCCTTTACATAAAGATTTGCGAACTAATACGAAGGCGAGTACGATGACGGTGGCGAGACAAACTGAGGGGTTGTTTCGATATACACAAGTATGACGCGCCACGATAAAATTGTGTATCAGCATAAATCACATAAACGAAAAGCCTACATTGTTTGATCTTATACATATATGGCATTATAATTAATGTATCAGATTTTGTTGACATGAATCGTAAATGTAAAGCTGAAAAATTCATTATCAATACACAGAATGAGAGTTTGCTAAACATATTTAGGGTATATTCTGGGAGTCAAGATGTTTATTACATGAATTAGTCTTATTCCTATAGTTCATTCTTACCAGGACAGTTACAAAATTGTTAGTTTTCAGTGTTGAATGAAAAAAAATAATGACCCTTTTCAACATGGGAAGAATGCGAAAATAGTGCTATTCCAATGTTTTTTAGGCGAGAATATGTAACAATATGTAACAAGGTAGCAAACAGTGAAGATTTTGACATGCACTGTCCAAAAGCAACTTAAGTCAGTTCAAGCATTGTAAAGGTTAAAGAATTTAAGCTATGCTCTCGAAAAAAGGGGCCTTAACGCATCTCAAATTGTATTATACTAAGCAAGTCATGACATAATTATGGATCCATAAAATCTATTTTTTCTAACAAACCAACTGAATCATTGAGTAGAATGGTCCTTTGACATGCAAAAAATTGATCAATTAAAAAAAGTTTCGATCCAGGTCAGCCTGCGCTGCGAGCGGACCGCGCAGACTGACATTAGTTGATACTCTTTGCAGATGCATTAAGGCCCCTTTTCGCATGGCCCATTTCTTTCTTGAGAACCAATAGTTTTGGTCATTGAACACATTACTGTGAAAATGGGACTTCTCCCGCTACAACAACTGAAAGCTTTGTAAAACATTGTAAGAAAAGAAAAAAATTGCTTGTAGTAAGCAAATGTTGCTCTTTTTTCCCACAATGTTTTCAATAGTTTGGAAAGTTATTGATTGCCTTTCCTTTTAATGTTTAATCCTTAATGTAGGTTCGATTACGGTCCTGTTGAAAACTGATATTTGCCTTTCCTTTGAACTTAATTTTGTCCCGTGTGTAATTTGTAACAGATCTTCAACCCTTCACCGAACAATTCCGAGCTTTAACGACCCTTAGAAGGCAAGTCTTTTGAAAACATTGTGCGAAAAGGAATAATTGCTTTTAAGAAGCATTTTTTTTTTTTCAGAGAGAAATTCCATCATTTGAACCATATTTAATTTGTCATCTGCAAATGCTTTCAATTTGGACCAGACTAAAGCTTGTGTGTGTGTGTGTGTGGCATGGACAGTCAGGGATTAGACAGTTGAAATACGGGGAAAATGTGAACAATCTACTTTTATAAAGGATTGGCTCTTTTGAATCTTCGTCTAGTGTACTGCAGATTGTAACAATAAGGGCTAGGAATTTATGATGATTTAATTTCAACATTTATCCACAATACATTTATGCTACCATGGTATGTGAAGGAATTTCTGGTAACTGTGCCCCAATGGCGAAGTATCAGGTACAGCCCTATGGGGTACTATGCTTTACATAGTATGTTAACTCTTTACCAAGTGACAAACCTTTAGACTAGTCCAAATTGAAAGTATTTGCAGATGGCAAATGAGGATCAAATGGAGAAATTTGTCATAAATTGGTAGAAAACATTGTCTGAATTGAAGAAAATAATGTTTACCAGTTTGCTCTTCTTTTCCATCAATGCTTTAAAAAGCTGTCATCCCCAGGGTTGTAAAATCATGGGATTAATTTGCAAAGGGTTAAAGAAACAATTACAAGTCCGATCAAGTGATATTGAGGCATCGCCGGGAAGGGTTACCTTGTGTTGTAACTATACATGTCTGTTCAAGAGTTGTTTGCAGGAAAAAAAATCGGTTTAGTTGTATAGAAAATGATACTTTTTGAGTCGCCTGGTTGCGTAGCAACCAGGCTCTCATTGTTATCATCCTGATCTATGGGGTGACGTAAGCATACCTCCGGCCTTGTACTGCTTCCTGGCCCAGTTCCGGTTTACGAGATAAAACATAGTTTTCTAATTATTCGGTAAACAGCCCAGTTTCTGTCGTAAATAACTTACAGTTGTGCCTTGTGATAATGAATATGTTTATAAAGACTGAGCTATTTAACGGTTCAAACCTTTGAAACAATAATTTCGTCCACATGGGTACACGATAGCCTATCGCTTACACAGACGTCATCTCTAAATATAGCGCATTATGTCTATATCTAAAAATAGCCGTCGTGACCTAAACAAGTTTGCGGACACGCTGAAAAATTCTCTTCGACGACAAGCGTCTTTACTACGGCACGCTTCAACATTTGTGGACAATTCTCAGTGAAAATAGTTTGATAATTACCCATTAGAAGTACACTCAAAATCTTACAATCTGTCCTTAATTGTTACAAGTCTTATTACAATTCAACACTCAGCCTATGGTCGGAAAGATAAAGGCGATACCGAGTTGACATGGAAGCTTTCAATGGAGATTTTTCCCAACAGTAGGCTATTTTTTTTTTTTAAACAAATTTATAACGACTTGGAATGGTTGCGTTGCCTTCTTAGACATTCTTACACTTTGCTTCTTCAGAGCTTTTTATTCTAGACTTTAAATACTTTGCACACCAATATTCTAGGTGCGCAGAGATTGTACGTATGTAATGCGCACGGTTCTAGGCTGTACCAAGTCATCGCTTAGCAGGTGCTTTCTGGAATGTAGCTTTGCGACAAATATAGATCTTATAATCACGTGACGTATAACGTCATTTGCACCACGGAATTCTTTATCAATTTACATATTTATGAATCAGTGGCTGAAGCGGCCCTTATTTTCAGCGTACACCGACTTAGCGCTTCACCGATCCATGCAGAGAGAGTGTTTAAAGTATACTGTGTTTGATTAATTGTTTTTCGTTTTTAAAAAGGTGACTTTGTAAAGATCTGCTGTTTTTTTTTTTTTTTTTAAATGTGCGATTAACCTAGATCTAGTATTTATGAAACAACAATTTATTAGTGCGGGTGTCAGAACGCAAGGTGCTGTCGCAACTCCAAAGTCTGAATTCACACGGGAATTCGACTTGAAACTACGCAGTTCTAACAACCAGCAATCTGAGAACTTGACTTTTACTCCACTATATTTCAAATATAATAGAACAGATCAATGTTAACCCACTCGAACAACAAGTTCTTTATCGGAGTGTTTGTAATCTTGTAAAGGGTTGTTGTAAAGGGTAATTTAGAGCGAATCGCCAACATTTAGTTTAAGCCTAAGCAATATACATGTAGATCTCTAAAATTTTCAATTGGTGTGGAAGCAGTACTAATTCCTGGGACGTTATAAAACAGAGACAAAGTTAAACGGCTGATGATCATGCCATTGGGTTATATTGTTTTTCTTGAGCTGTAGCATCCACATTCTTAGAGTCCACTGTGGACAAAACTTGAACCCGGATAGCAAGAAATACAAATTATTTCCAAAGGACAAATAGATTACTGAGTCAAATATTTGTGTGCTCCAGAGGCTACATTTCAGTCCAATGATCGTGAAATTGCCAGGCTGTTTGTCTCAATAATAATTTTTTACAAAACTGAAAGTAGGTCACCGGGGGTCAAAAGAAGAAGGTTGTCACTAGGTCAAACAGACGGAACCATAATAGATCTAGTGCTTTAGAGTCCATTTATGTTCAGTCCAATACTCACGGAACTTTGTCAGACTGCTTAGATTAGATATGGGTGAGTCGCAAGTGGGTATTTGTGGTCTAAAAGTGTGTCACTGGATCCAGTCCAGAAGACAGAGTTCAACTGAGTTCCATACTAATGTTGCCTAAATCGTCCTCTTGTAAAATTGTTCAAGTGGTTCAGCTCTGTTTCTATAAACTTCGCAGAAGCTTCAAAACTGAGTAGTAACATTTCAAAATAACCGCTTCTGAAACTGTATAAGCAATTATACCCAAATTTCATATCTAGCATCCTGTATTTGGAAAGGACAATTATTGAAATTGAACGATATATGTATAACCATGTGGTCCAATTTTAGGAAATTTGTGTCATATAAAAACAACGTGCTCTAAATCTGGGGAGAAAATGTATGCCCTATTCTACTGAAATTATTTAGAATGCTTGTTTTAGCAATATGTGTAAGAATTAAGATATACATGTAAGTTAAGTCACCAAGATTCTGCGCTAGAGAAACATTTTTATCAACCTAGAAGCCTAATTTTTGTCCACATTCTTTACAGGCATTATTAACCTAGGGAGGAACTGTAAATATTGATTTAACTTCGACAGTTATTACGCCCCGCTGAATTTCGGGGTGGGGGGGGGAAGATATGGTTTTCATATTGTCTGTCCGTGCGTCCGTCCTATCTTCCGTCCATCCAGGCAGATATGTTCTAAAATCGTTGATGAAAGTTAATGAAACTTCATACATGTGGTCCTCATGATAGTCCGCCGATATACTTTTTTCTAATGTAATGCCTTGTCATGGAAAAAGGAGGCTTGATGTCTTCCGGTTTTATTTTGTTTTTGTTTTTAATGCGGTGTCATGGCAAAAGGGGGTTTGATGTATATTTCCATTCTGGACCAATCTCTTTAACTACTGGACAAAATTTTATGAAACTTCATATTTATATTGTTTATCATAAGCCACAGACAATCAGTATTTGTTTTTATTTAATGAAATGCCATATCATGAAAAAAGGGGGCTTAATGTATATTTTCACCGATAACAAAAAAGGTTATTTACATGCAAACCAAAATACCTCTTATAATTATATTTCTATAAAAAAAAAAGGGTTTTTTTTTTTTTTCGGCGGTGGATATCATTTCAACGAAATGACTTGTTTTATATTGATTTTACCTTTAGAAAACCAGTTTTTAAATGAAGTCACCCAGGGTAAGAGACTGAACTTTTGAAACCTGTTCCTGGTGCCTGAATTTTATTTCTCACCACACACACACACACAAACACATTTTTTTTTTTTTTTTTTCATGTAAATTTTAATATTAATATTTGTAATTTTAGGATGACAACTTAGAAATATGCTTGCATATAATACTGTCTTATGGCTGAGTTATTTTTGTATCTCGAATGCTTCCAACAGATTTGAACAAAAACGGGTGAAAACTTCTAACCCATTACCATCCAGGCGACTCTCAGGACTATCAGTCCTTTGATATGTATATATGGGACCTGTTACGCTTAGGGAACCATCTGACATCTGCGAAAAATATCAACTGTGATCAGCATGTGCAGTCCCGGCAGTCTGTGTGGATCGAAAACCTTTCGCTTTAGGTGATTCTCTGTGTTTTAAATGGCCAGTCTACAGTCATTTTTAAAGATGTCGACCGACCCGCACTTAACCTGGCTTTTCAGGTTTTTAATTTATGTGATTTACGCTCATATAAACCCCACTTGGTAATGTATATTATCGGAAAATCTCATAACAGTAATACAGATATGCATAGAATTATTTTAGTGATTATTTTCACTGGTATGTATGAACTTTCCACACCAAAGTAAAATTAACAATAGCCCAATGGATAGGTAAGTGCGCCCTAGACATACCTGATTATCTTGATTCCGTTTTCAGAACATTATATCGTCACGGTAAGTGATTTTAAACATGTATACCCAAGCACAAACAATAATATAGATTGATGATGATATGTCTATCGCGTGAGAGCTATATGAATAATTTTTTACAAGGGCGTCATACATGTGTACTTTGAAACGACCCCTTGATTTGTCTCGTCATCGTCATCGTATTCGTCCTCGTATTAATTCGCAAATCCCTAATATGAAGCACGGAACCACATCTCATTATTACGACAGGGGTCGCCACTGAGAAACTAAATTCTCCCTCAAGGCTAACGGTGCTGCGCTATTTTACTCAGACTTCCGGAACCTTAGATGTGGCAGGCCCTGATGATACCTACCAAGCATTGGACAGGTATGTATAAATAACATTATCTCTCATTGATTTAGTGTTGGATCAACTTGGGAGAGGTGAGACAGGTTTGTGATTCGAACGCGGGTATTACGCTAAAAGTGTGAGCGATGTACCACTGACTGAGCTACCGCCGTAGCCGGCCGCATTTATCACATGAATGTTGCTCATCTGTTTATTTTTTTATGTGTGAAGAGAAAAGGGGAAAAAAGAAATTTCAGCTGAATTCTATTTTCTACAATTTCGTTACATGTATACAGAGTTAACCCGTTGAAAAAATGCATTTTTTTACCGGTACGTAAAATTCACCGGATCAGGCATAGACCGGTATATGGAATTACCGGAATAGACATGAATGGACCGGAAAAGACCGGAATAGACTTTGAAAACACGGCGTAGCGACACTTTGTTTATTGCATGTAGGAATGGGGCAAAGCCTGCACATACTCAGAGAAGCAAAAATAGGGATTTGAACCTTAGACTACAGAGAACGGACCTTTGTAAAGCCGTGTAAGACATAAGTTGGCGAGAACTGGTACTTGGCGAGAACTGGTTTAATGCCAGTACAAAAAGTATTAAAATATATAGCAGTTATTAATAGTCTGACAGCCTGAAAATCTGTCTCCTACTCCTCTAATTTTTCCCTTTTTGACCACCAGTGCACCTATCCATGCTCTCCTGGATTTCCTTTAAGCAGTACTCCAC
Organism: Tridacna gigas; assembly: GCA_945859785.2. Classification (NCBI taxonomy): domain Eukaryota; kingdom Metazoa; phylum Mollusca; class Bivalvia; order Cardiida; family Cardiidae; genus Tridacna; species Tridacna gigas. Next base: position 60,468,410 of record OX244034.2, on the reverse strand, counting down.
GCATTATTCTTTCCAAGCCGCTGGCGGCTTCCCTACCCGCTTCCCTACCCGCCATTTTCAATACTATTTCAGTTATGCCCCGGCGACCAGTGTAACTATCTATGCTGTCCTGGATTTTCTTTTTACCAGTACTCCGCACAATATTCTTTCCAAGCTGCTGCCGGGTTGCACACCTGCCGTTTTCAACACTATTTCAGTTATGTCCTGGCGACCAGTGCACCTATCCATCCTCTCCGGGATTTTCTTTTACCAGTACTCAGCACATTATTCTTTCCAAGCCACTGGCGGCTTCCCTACTCGCCGTTTTCAACAATATTTCAGTTAGGTCCTGCAGACCTGTGCAACTATCCATGCTGTCCTGGATTTTCTTTTTACCAGTACTCTGCACAATATTCATTCCAAGCCACTGGCGGCTTTCTAACATGAGGCAGGATTGCGTCCTGTTGCATTGACTTTATCGGCTAACAACTATTTCTTTCCCTTTCAGGAGAATACATGAAGATTCAGACATTGGCTAACCTCTAATGTGGGGTTAGCCATTACAGCTGCGAATGCAACCAACCACACACAACAGACGAGACAGAAACGGGCATGGACGGACTGGACACGTTCCTGCAAGGACTGGTCTCGGCCTGGATGGGGAGGCAGAGGGATGTGATGGTTGTAGGAACTTTGAAGTCCCACTTTACATCCCTCCTAATGTTTCTGGATTTCTTAGAGGTGTTAGGCATTCAGGGTTGGTGGAACCAGACCAGCCTCACCATCCAGGTCTTCATCTGGTCCCTCAGGAACAGGGCAGCGGAACGGAAGGCGGAAGTTGCAGCAAGGGATTTGGCATCACTTCCGTGGCTTGAAGCCAGACGGACATACTGGACTTCAGACTACTACGATAACGTTACCTCAGCCGACTAGATGACGGACGAGGACAGACATGACCACCTTGACCGTCTGACGGACTGCCTGGTGATGGGGGTCAATATGACCAACGGATGCAGGCCGTCTGTCGTTACCAACATGACGCTGACAGCCTTAGAAGACTCGATGGAAGAGACAAAAGATGACAGGACGTTCTTCTGCATCCTGGTTACAATGCACAAGACCTCAGGCACCACGGGCTCTGAGGTGGTCACGGTGTCTGAGGCTCTGTACCGACGACTTGAGGACCTTCAGACACAGCTACACCCGGACACTGACCGACTGTTTACGAACAGGGGGAGAGCATTCGATAGCAGTTCATTGGTCAACCGATGTCTAAATCGAGCATGGACTGCTAGCAGGTGCTCTAAGTACGGACGGTTTTCCTGTACCATCAACAGGAAAGGACTGACGACCGACATGCAACAGCACGACCCCCTGATCGCCGACGACCTGGCAGAACTACTCTGCCATAGACGGACGACGGCTGACACACACTACAGACTTATAGACAAAATTGGGACCTCCGTCCGGACAGTAACGAAAATACAGGACTTCTACGGGGGCGGACAGAAGGTCTCAAGGACGGCGACAGACACTGACAAGAACCCGTGGAGCCTGACTGTGACTAGCCGGACCCCGACGAGCCCGTCTCACAGTGACACTTCCTCGAACCAGACTGTGACTTATGAGACCCCAGGCCCAAATCAGACTTCCACGAAGACAAATGTGATGGACGGTTCTAATTTCGGTGACAATTCCAGACTGACGCAAAGGTTGCTCTCAAGACTAGAATTACCAGAGAAGAGGACAGACTTTTATAAGACAGTTTTGACCTTTGTTACGGACCTGGACTAGTCTCGGATACTGAGACGGGCCCAGGCAGACGAGACTGACAGAAAACATAAGATGATGATGGAAGCCTTCTACTTGTCGGAGGCCCTCAGGACTGGCGTTGAAATGAAATATGGAATGGACATAGTTAGCATGGTGTTGAACTTGATTAACTTGGGGGCCTCCAACAAGCAGATGGACTTCCTGACAGTGGTGCTTGCCCTGATTGCAAACCAGTTTGATGCATACCTGACGACGGACGAACATGATGGTTTGACGGTCTCGACCCCATCTCCCTCACCCCTTCTGCAGAGCCTGGACCCTAGACCATCAGAGGAACAAGTTCAGTTTAGAAGGGAAATGGATGAGTATGAGGACAGGAGGCAGGAACAGGCTAGGGTCCAGGCTCAGCAGGATGAGGTGCTCGAGCAAATAAGGCAGAGAAAACGACAATTTATGACCCAGGAAATGACTGACATTATTAGACAGGACTTTGACGTTTACATTAGGACAGGAGAGCCACCGACAATGAAGAAAGTCAAATACCTTATGACTAAACGACCGACGTATTACGGACAGCTGACTGCAAAACAGATTGTGGACAAAATTAGGAACTTAATAAAATATTCAAACAGACCAAAACAGACAGACTAAAAGACTGACGCTCAAGACAGTGGCCTATGACTGAACGACAGAAAAAAATAAAAAACCACAAGAAACTTCTAGTCAAAACAAGACTATAAAATGTGTGATAAACTACTAGTCAAAACAAGACTCTAAAATGTGTGATAAACTACTAGTCAAAACAAGACTCTAAGATGTGTGATAGTCAAAACAAGACTCTAAAATGTTGCTTGAGAAAAAACACTAAAATTTCTGATAGTCAATTAAAAAAAAAAATCTAAAATGTCTGGTAGTCAAAGAAAAACCCTAACAAGTGTAATATGTCTGATAGTCAAAGACTGAAAATTTAAAATGTGTTTTGAGAAGGGTACAAAACATTGTGGGAAAAGGAGAAAATGCTGGTTACCAGCAGCTGGTTACCAACATTTTCTCCTTTTCCCACAATGTTTTCAAACGGCTTCTCTCTCAGGGTAATTAAAAGTTTGAGAAGGGTAGAAAACATTGTGGGAAAAGGAGAAAATGCTGGTTAACAGCAGCTGGTTATCAGCATTTTCTCCTTTTCCCACAGTGTTTTCAAAAGGCTTCTCTCTCAGGGTCATTAAAAGTATGAGAAGGGTAGAACACATTGTGGGAAAAGGAAAAAATGCTGGTCACCAGCATTTTCTCCTGTTGCCACAATGCTTTCAAAGAAAGAAACAAGTCTAATATGTCTGATGTTAAAAAAATCTAAATTGCCTGATTTTCAAATGTTAATGTTTAACTCATTACCAAACAACATAATTTTAGACTGGTCCAAATTCAAAGCATTTGCAGACCACAACTGACTTAAAATTTAAAATGCGTTTAGAGAAGGATACAAAATATTGTGGGAAAAGGAGAAAATGCTGGTTACCGGCAGCTGGTTACCAGCATTTTCTCCTTTTCCCACAATGTTTTCAAAAGGCTTCTCTCTCAGTGTAATTAAAAGTTTGAGAAGGGTAGAAAACATTGTGCGAAAAGGAAAAAATGCTGGTTACCAGCATTTTCTCCTTTTCCCACAATGTTTTCAAAAGGCTTCTCTCTCAGGGTTGTTAAAAGTTTGAGAAGGGTAGAACACAGCATTTTCTCCTTTTCCCACAATGCTTTCAAAGAAAGAAACAAGTCAAATATGTCTGATGTTAAAGAAAAAAAAAATCTAAAATGTCTGATTTTCAAGTGTTAATGTTTAACTCTTCACCAAACAACATAATTTTAGACTGGTCCAAATTCAAAGAATTTTGTAGACCACGAAATAAATGTGACTGAAAAATTAAAATGTGTTTTGAGAAGGGTACAAAACATTGTGGGAAAAGGAGAAAATGCTGGTTACCAGCATTTTCTCCTTTTCCAACAATGTTTTCAAAAGGCTTCTCTCTCAGGGTTGTTAATTTAAAAGTCGTGACTGTGTGGTAAAGGGTTAATCTGGTAAACAGTTATGAAGAGAATGTTATTTTTCAGCAAATAAAGGCTGTTTAACAGTTTTTATTTTCTTTTATTTCTTGCAATGTAAGATCAGACTGCACAAACATGCAGGCTGATCTTAACCTCCACATTTAACTGAATGAGAATGCTGATAGTGCAGCCCAAGATCTAACTGGTACGACAAATTGTAGACCATTCCAGCAATATACTCAAAAGAATAGAGGGTAGATAGTGTTGCCCAAGATCGGACTGCTCATATATGCAGTCTGATCTTAATCTGCACTCTCTCCTGACCCTGACCTGTCTTCTTTCAAAGGACAAATCTTTTCAGCATACTGGTTTTCTTCATTTTATTGAAGACTGAAGTATAAGATCAGACTGCACAAACATGCAGGCTGATCTTAACCTCCACTCTTCACTTAATGAGAATGCAGACAGTGCAGCCCAAGATCAGACTCGAACAACAAATTTTAGACCATTTCAGCTATATACTTAGAAGAATAGAGGGAAGCGAACAAAATCCCTCCTTCTGGGCAGGGCTTAAATCTACAGGTTACCTTTTAAAAGGACAATATAAAACCATAGCCTACACATTTCTTCTTCCGTTTGGAGAGTAAAGTAATTGCTTAAAAAGACGAAGTTGTATCTTTGGTCTTTTATTTATTCATATGTCTCCAACATTTTTCAAATGGTGTTTGTGTAGAGTGCAGCCTAAGATCAGACTGCACGAACAGGCAGGATGATCTTAACCTCCACTCTTTACTGAATGAGAATACAGCCGAAGATCAGACTGCACCTACATGCAGCCTGTCTTTACTTATTTTTCTTTCGTTCATTATCTTTGTAGACAGTGCAGCCCAAGATCAAACTGCTCATATATGTAGTCTGATCTTAATCTGCAGTCTCTCCTAACCCTAACCCATCTTCTTTGAAAGGACAAATCTTGTCAAGATTTGGTTTTCTTTATGTTATTGAAGAGTGCAGTCTGAGATCAGACTGCATAAACATGCAGGCTGATCTTAACTTCCAGTCCTAACCGATTGAGAATGCTGATAGTGCAGCCCAAGATCAGACTGGAATGACAAATTTTAGACCATTCCAGCAATATACTTAGAAGAATAGAGGGCAGATAGTGTGGGCCAAGATCAGACTGCTCATATATGCTGATCTTAACCTACACTCTCTTCTACAGCTTCCCATCTTCTTTCAAAGGACCATATCCTTTCAAAGGACAAATCTTTTCAACATTTGGTTCCCTTCATGTTATTGAAGACTGAAGTTGAAGATCAGACTGCACAAACATGCAGGCTGATCTTAACCTCCACTCTTAACTGAATAAGAATGCAACCAAAGATCAGACTGGACATACATGCAGTCTATTCTAAAGGTCCACTCTGCAATATATCTTTACAACATTTTTCAAATGCTGTTTGTGGAGAGTGCAGCCTAAGATCAGACTGCGCATTCATGCATTCTGACCTTATACTCCACTCTTTACTGAATGAAAGTGCAGCCCCACTTAGTCCCTCTGTCTTTACTTATTTTTCTTTCCTTCGTAATCTTTGTACATAGTGCAGGTCAAGATCAGACTGCTCTTATATGTAGTCTGATCTTAGTCTCTTCTACGGCTACCCATCCTCTTTCAAAGGACAAAATTGTTCAAAATTTTGTTCACTTCATGACAGTGAAAATTGCAGCCTTAGAGCTAAATGCAAAAACATGCAGTCTGATCTTATACTCCACTCTTTACTGAATGGGAGTGCAGCCCAAGATCAGACTGCACATACATGCAGTCTTGTTCTAAAGGTCCAACCTTCAATATCTTTTCAACATTTTTCTTATGGTGTTTGTGGAGAGTGCAGCCTAAGATCAGACTGCAGTCTTGTTCTAAAGCTCGAACCTTCAATATCTTTCAACATTTTTCTTATGGTGTTTGTGGAGAGTGCAGCCTAAGATCAGACTGCACATACATGCAGTCTCACTATACTCCACTTTTAATTGAATGAAAGTGCAGCCCAAGATCAGACTGCACCTACAGACAGTCTGTCTTTAATTAATTTTCATTCTTTTATAATCCTTCTGAATAGTGCAGACTGCTCATATATGCACCGATCTCTTCCTCTTTGACATAGGTGGACTCAGGGGATCAAGACGAACATTTTGATACCCAATTTAATGGGTTTTGACCCCCCCCCCCCAAAAAAAAAAAAAAAAAATCTGTTTTCAAACCCAAACGTCCGAGGTGCGACCCGGTCAATGAGAGGTAACTGTCAAAATTTCGAATTGCTTCAAATTTGGCACACACAAACTTCCAGCTATACTTATCATAGCCCACTAACTGAAAGTGGGCTAACTTAAGTATGGTCTTAGCATTTGAAAGTGACGTAAGTCGCAAAAAATTGCGACCCTGCTGGCCGAAAAACCTACACGCCTGCCGGTATTTTACCTCTGTCAAAGTGATTCATACCACCACGGACTTTCACACTACACATCTGCTTACAGGCGGACTTGTTTCCTTGGGAAAAATATAGCATAGCACCGTGCAGGGGAGCAGTCGTTTTTTTAAGAGTTACCTCCCATATTTTAGAAGGGCCAAATTTCAGAGCAAAGAAGAATTCAATTTCGTCGTTTGTCTTTTACTTGTCCTTGTTGTCATTATAAACTGGAAATTAAAACTTTTGAAATTATTTTTAGTAAAACTCTTTTGGTTGATAATTTATAATTTAAACATCGATATTTTTCGTTGTGTTAAGAATGTCGATATGAAATTAAATGTCTCAAATATATTAGGAAGGGTTAAATGAAGAATTAAAAATGACAGAATTAGATAAAAAATAGTTTGTTGTAAAATGAAGTAACAAAAAAAGTAATTTAAATGTCAACATAGACAATATAATAGGCAAAACGTAATTGTAAGTCAACGTTAAAATTGTAAAACATAGTTGAAAATTTCATCAGGAAGAATGAAAATCTCATCATGAATAATGATTGAAATGGCAGATATCCCCTTCCATAGTTTATTACCCCTCAAACAGCAAATGTCAATTTTTGAGTCACATTTAATTTGTCGTCTGCAAATGCTTTCAGTTTGAAAAAGTCTAAAAGTTTGTCGTCTGGTAAAGAGTGAACAACAATTTCAAGAATTGGTCTAGTCCTGTAATCAGAGACTAGCCATTTGAAGTCCTGTCTTAGTCGATCGGATAGTTATCCTTGTAATTAAGAATGTGAGGATGGCTTTGAAATACGGCTTCTAGTGACATTCATTAATGTCCGCCTGGCCTAAATAAAATAGACAAACAGATAACCAGACCCAGATTTGATATTTTAACGAAAGAAAGGTGTTCAGGCAAAAAAGTAGAACTGGATGGCCGGTCTGTTCCACTAGATTGAGAAACTGAGTCCATCTTGTAGTGAACATACATGAGACAACACAGGCTTTGAAAACACTGTGATTAGGTCACTCCACATTTAATATGCCATCTGCAACCGCTTTCAATATGGACCAGTATCATGAACATTTTGTACTCTGATTACCATGCGATTGGAGTTTACACTACTTCTATTATAGAGAAATAGAAAAGCTATGGAGACACTTAGAGAAATAAACATGAAAACTGAATGCGATGGGCGATAGGAATTGATAAGTTATAATGCCTGTCTGCCATTCTAAAAAGAAAACATTTACAAATAAAAATTAACGTGTGACAAAAAAGTACATCTATCAAGATAGAGCAATGCTTTCTAAAGAGGGGTTTAATACATCTGCAAAAAGTATCGGACCAGGTTAGCAGGCTGACCAAAGTCGAAACGTTTTGCTACTGGTCAATTTTCTGCATGTCAAAGAACCAGCTTACCCCATGAATAAGTTGTTTGTTAGAGAAAATGGATTTCTTGGATCCGTAATTATATGATGACTTACTTGGTGTAAAGCGTTACTATGATGCATTAAACCCCCTTTTATCAGAGCGTGCCTTAAATATTATCTACACCGTCAGCCTTGTGACCAATGAATAGCTCCGGGAACCGTAACAACCAAACGAAACAATCTTGCTTAGCTCCAGAATAGACAACAAAAGTGAGCATCAGACGTTTAAATACATGACAATTGGTTCCTTAATTATTACTGTTATATATATATATATATATATATATATATATATATATATATAAGCGCGTCCTAATAATTAAAAAAAAAAACCCAGACTAGACCCAGGGCTTACTCTGAACCGACTTACCTCATAGGCATATTCCAAAGTAATGGATATTTAGAAAGGTAGAGAGCGGACCCCATCGGTTCGCCCCTGCGCAAATTTGTAATACTATTGAAGTTACTACTTTTTTACCCAAATACTTCAAACTCGGCAATACGTAGTATGAATTATCTTACGCCCGAATGAACTGGGATTTTATTGCTTAATCTTTTACCGCACAATGCCGTCTTTTAACGACCCTGGGAAAGAAGCCTTTTGAAAACATTGTGGGAAAAGGAGAAAATGCTGGTAACCAGCATTTTCTCCTTTTCCTACGATGTTTTCTTATCAAAGAAAACTTGCACCATTTGAGCCACATTGAAATGACCGTCTGCAAATTCTTTAAGTTTGGAAAAGGCTAAAATTCTGTCGCTTGGTAAAGGCTCAACACGTTCGTACCTGCCTCGCTCAGGGATTCCACCAAAGTTGAAAAGCGGTTCTTTATGTGTGTTTTGTCAATGATCATGTCTATGGCTATCTGTACTACTTCTCCTTCGTCCGTTCTGGCCTTCGCTCTCAATATATAGACTTCATCTTGTGTAGGGAGAAAATTCTATACTGGTTAACTCCTTACGTTATTACTAAATGACGTATTTTTAGACCACACCCAGATATTGAAGAATTTGCAGACGACAATTTTAATATGGCTCTAAGGGTGGGATTTGCCTCTTAAGGGGTAGAAAACATTGTGGGCAAACAAGAAAATGCTGGTTACCATCGGAAAAACCTTTCTGGATACAAACAAATTTATATAGCTCCCTTTAAATATGAGCCATGCTCTGTGAAACGGGGATTTGCAAAAAGCATCGACCTATGTCTACCTGCACAGTCTGCGCACACTGACATGGGTTGAACCTGTTCGCTATTGGTCAATTTTCTGCATGTCAAAGGACCAGAGTACCTCATGAATCAGTTGTTATACAAAATGGATTTTATGGATCCAATTTGTGATGACTTGTATGAAAAGGAGTGCTTGGTGCATCTCCGTGATGCATGTTACCAGGCAAGTCATCACATAATTATGGATCCATAAAATCATTTTTGTCTAACAACTGACTGAATCATGAGGTAGACTGATCCTTTGACATACACTGCGAACTGCGTAGGCGGACCTGGATCGATACGCTTCGCAGGTGCAAAAGCCCCATTTTCACAGAGCATGACTCATATGTACAGGATTGACTTATACATAGAGGGAAAAGACATCCGGATACCAACGGTTTGATTATTAGTTAGGAATAATGTACTCAGAGGTGCATTTAGCTGCAAGATAAAAAAAAAGAATTAGCACGAGGTAGTTAATCCACGAGAATAAAGTAACCTGTGCCCGTATTCACTAACCATTCTTAAGAACGTTCTTAAGAACCATTTGGTTTAGCCAATCAGAAGTTGTGTTACTTTCAAATTTAGAAAACCTTGAAGAATAAGACCAAGAATGTCTTTAAGAATGGTCGGTGAATACGGACCCAAGTCCCATATAAAAACTGGAACAATGACAAAATTAACTTAAAGATTACTAAATGAGTGGGTTTTTTTTTTTTTTTTTTATATATACAAACCTAAATATTGAAAAAGATGAGGTGCTATTGTAAGATTACCTTGACAAAATTACGGGATTTGATTGTTGCCAAAGGTCAAATTTAATGGCAATTTTTGAAAGCTCCAGAAATCAGACGACAAACTTATAGGTAAAAAAATGGGTAAAGAAATGGCTCACCTCTTGTGAATAAATTGTAATAAATTACTAAGTCCTTCCAGCTGAGATTTTGTGATATGTATCCACGGTTGCTTTCCAGGTTTCTTTGGATTAATCGTTCATAATCCTCTAATGGCGTTGGACAGGCCATCATTCGAAACAAATACGCTCCCAGTTAAAAGCGGAAGATATTTTTGAAAATGTTACCGGCCTAATTTTGCGTGTAATTTTATAGCGTAAAATAAATTGACATACTTAGTTACAAGTTCTATAAATAGGTTTTTAACTTGTTTACAAAACCAATCTTTTCAAAGATCATGATTACGCTGTCATTTTGACACAAAGTAATGTTATATAACCTATTCAATCCGCGGCTACCAGGAAGCGGTTTCTATTCTTCGTCGAAGGCGACATAATAGTTCGAATATCGTATTATTCGTGTACTATCACGTGGATCATTTCAACTCCTCTTAATCATAAGACTGATATAGATAAACTGATTGACAGACAACTTGACAAATATTTCTATATCCACCTCAAAACATTTGAGACATGCTTTGTGAAAAATGGGTTTGCACCTGATTTCACATTAGAACGCACTGTGTAAATTAAAAAAACAACTTGACTATTTTATTTCTATGACGTATGCTCATAATTTAGTCTGTGCGCAAAAGTACCACGAATTGGCATATATCAAAAGTTAACTTACTCTTTAACAGGCAACAAATTGTTCGACAAGTCCATTTTGAAAGCGTTTGCTGACGACAAATAGAATTTGGCTCAAATGATAGGATTTGTCTTTAAAAGGATGATAGAAATCATTGTTGGTAGAGGAGATGTTCGTTACCAGAGTATTCTAGAGCAACAAATAAATTACAGTCAAGTTTTAGACATGATTCAGGCATCCAAATATTTTCAATTTGGTCCGTGGCTATTCAAGAGCTTGCTTTGTTTACTAATAATTGGAACCAAGAAGATATATCCCATGATTACTCACGCATGCCACAATGATCATACATGTAAATAACAATGGTGTGAGGATCCCAAACTTATATCTGTTTTACTTGCATGTACTGGATTTGGCCGGTGAGAAAAAAGGTTGTGGGTATCATTTTCTTTCTTTGATATTGCCGTCACCTTGTCCAATTGAAGTGTGTGTGGTTTATTAGAAGGTTTTCACAAAAGAATAGTTTTCAGGCTAAAAAGTCAACCAAAAGGGTATAAGATAATCTTTAAAAAGTGTTTAGCAGCCCCTCAGGCAGAGAAGGGGGTTGACATAAAATTTTATAGTATCAACTACCTACCGTCATGATAAAGCAACATTTAGGGGTATATAGGTGTGTTGTATTTTCCCTTCAGTATTCCAGTATTCGCCCACCTGGTAAAAAAGGTGGTACACAGTGGAATCAGTGAGAAAAGAAACGTTCTACTTAATTACGAGCATGAAACACTATGTTTTCAACGTGCTTATTAAACATTGTTTCCTGTGTGTCCGTAACAGTAAGGTGTACAAATTTCAGTCGTGCAGTAATGGCCGATTCAAATGGTTGACAACAAAAACGGAAAGTTTTACATACATAATACAAAAAAGTAACAATTTATTTGACCTTTCAGTTACGTATAGATGCACTACATGAAGAATGTTTACGTCATATAAATGATCAATGTACACCCATTCATTGGTTGCAAGGTATGAATAGAAATGAGGGGATGTACCATTGTGCCAAGTAGAAAAAAATTGAGCCATGCTCTGGCAAGAGGGGGTTCAATGTATCTCCGTGATGCATTATACCAAGCAAGTCATCACATATTAATGCATCTATAAAATCCATTTTGTTTAACAACCAACAGAATCACGAGTTAGTCTGGTCCATGGACATGAGTAGGTAAGGAAAAGGGGATTCTGGCTCATTCGTCATTTGCGTTCGTCATTCGATCGATCGATCTATCGATGGGTATTCTACCTCAAAATTTATACCTATAAAAAGGTATAAATTTTCAAAATCTAAGTTTTTTAAAAAATCTAAGTTTTTTTCAAAAATTTTAAATCTTATCTTAATTATAGTTTCTAAAATCTAGGTCTTATAAAAAATCTAAGTTTTTTTCAAAAATTTTAAATCTTATCTTAATTATAGTTTCTAAAATCTAGGTCTTATAAAAAATCTAAGTTTTTTTTTTCAAAAATTTTTAATCTTCTCAATCATCGACCTACTATAAAAATATTTATTAAAAATTTTACCGACCTATCCATTTACTATCATCGACCTACTATAAAAATATTTATTAAAAATTTTACGGTCCATTTACTATCATCCGCCTACTATAAAAAAAAAATATATATATATTTTTTTTTAATTTAAATCTTATAAAACCCCCTCCCCCGTCCCCCCGTCTTAAAAAAATTTATAACTCGTAAATCTGTAAACCCTAGATCGCGCCCCCTTTTTAAAAAATTTATAATTCACGTCATTATAAATTCTAGATCGCGCGCGGGGGGATAAAAAAAAATTGAAACGTAAAAAAATGTTTTACGTATAAAAGCGGGAAAAAATGGAGATTGATATAGAGAATATAAACAAGAAAGAAGTATTTAATACCTTAAGTCTAGAAAAGATAGAAAAAATATCGTCATTTTTTTGGAGAAGATTATATTTTAACTCGAGTTTCATGTTACCGGATGACCGAAAAGTGATTACATTCATTTTACAGGGAAATCATCACACATCCCCGAATAAGTTTTTTAAAAGTTTAAGATCGAGTGTTCGTTATTTTTTAAGTAGAGAAAAAGCTACGAATAAGGGAGAGTTTAACGTTGATTTAAATATTCTCAATTGGGATGATACGCAAGCCACTATTTTAGAGAATGTCTCATCGAGTGTGTTTCTTACTCGAAAACATAATGAACGTTTAAAATCGTTGTCGTTTTATATGTTGAACAAAAAAATAATTTACTTTGTAATCATCTTTAAGGATGGGAATTTTGTAGATGACAAACCTAAAAGAAAAATTAATGGTGAAAAAACATTTACTTCCGAAAAATGCGTCATTTGCTTAGAAAATACACCGATAGTATTATTCAACGATTGCGGTCATATTTGCGTGTGTGAAGAATGTTTTAATGTAAGTAAATCAAAACCGTGTCCGATTTGTAAAACTAAGAATGAGGTATCGTTTATCCCGTGTGATAATGAAAAATTATAATTTCTAAATTATAAACATCGAAGGTATAAATTATAAAATATAAATATAAGATGTGCTAATAATAAAAGATATACGTGCGCGACGAAAACGAATAATGATATATAACGAATCATTTTATATATTATTATTTTTTATATTAATTTATCGATCCTATGATGCCCCCAAGCTATAGTGTTTATATTATCCTCCAATATATATCTTTTATCATCCGCGGTACCTAAAGCTTTTTTATTTAACTCCTCCGTATAAATTTCGTGTTCGCAGCTTCTTAATACTTTCATAATTCTATAATGGTCTTTTCCCGTAAATAAACAATCTTTATAATTTTCTAAATTTAGTTCGTTTTTAACGACTGTCCTTTTTACCCCCTTACATCTCAGGTCTTCATCAACATCCTTATATATTAATTTTCCATTTTCGTCTATTTTTATATTTAATTTTTTATAAGCATACAATTTAGCGCCCAAACCAACAAACTCAGTCATTACGCTACCATTTAATTCGTCTTTAAACATTCCCAACACTTTTTTGTTCTTTTGACTATGCAACTCATGCTCTTTAGGGTAATTACTAGTATCGTACATTGTATCAGCATCTCGAGCGACATCCTTATATAAATCGTTAGTTTCTATTTCGAGAATAAAACTATCCGTATCAGTATAACACATCATTACTTTTTCGCCGTACTTCGTTTTAAAATAATTATAATAGGTTTTATGCATGAGCGTTTTACTAATATCTAATATACTCATGCCTAAATAAACGGGTTTGTTATATTTTATTTCCGTTTTTCTCATGTGAACAGCAACTAAATCTTCGTCAAATATTGTAGTATGTTGATAGTTCGGTTTAGCGGTAAGTTTTTTATAACGATAACTATGCGCACCATTAACTAATTGTATATTTACTGTATTTCTTAAGTTTTCTATGGTCTTACCAAAAACTGAATTCATCATTAACTTAAAAAGATCTTTTTCAAAATCGTTTTTCGCGTTTTTTCTTAACTCGATATTTAAATCGATATATTTTTTAATAGCGGAACTTTCCTCAAATTTAATCCCGCGATGTATTTTTTTAATTTTCAAACCTAACTCTGAATACGTTTTTAAAACCTCGTGATGTATAACGTAATTTTCTTTATCGTTTAAATTAGGAATTAATTTTTCTACCTTTTCTATTTTTAAGCATTTGGGCGCTAAAGGAAAATCGTTATGTAAATCCTGTAACTCTTTGGGATATTCTAAATCAACCTCTAAAAAACAAGGTATATTTTTCCATTCTTCTAATTCTTCTTTTCCCATTTTTTTAAAACCGTGAGTAGGTAATAATTGACTCATAGCCCAAGGGTAAAGACTGTTCGCGTCTATATATATTAAATATTTCGATGGTTTATTTACGTCATAATCTTCACCCATATATTTATTATTGGCCTTAGAATACCTTTTACTACACAAAGATATACCGCCTCTGATACCTTTTTCAACCATTAAAAGCGTATCAATACCCGATAAAAGTTCGAGTTTTACTTCCGTTTTCTTTAGCATCGCATCATAAGCTAACCCAGGTGTAGTAAAATACCAACAGGGGTCTAATTCGTAGTGTTCGCGGCATACATTCCTAAAGTTTTCAAATACATCCGCTAAAAGCAAAACGTCTATTTTGTTGTAAAGTTCTAAATAATCCTTAAACGTTTTCATGTTAAAAGTATTCCAAACATTTCTCACGTGTTCGTAATCTTCGTCACTAATATGTTCCTTGTTTAAGCTCGAATAAAATTTTTCTTTAGACGGCAGTTGAGTTTCTTCCAACTTTTCGAGAGAATCTAAGTAATCGTAAGGAAAAACTCCTTTTCTTCTAACTAATGGTAAATGTTCTTTCGAAAAATATCTTGATAAAATATTTAACTGCTCCTCATTTAAATTTCTCGAGAGGCTATCTAAGCTCGAAGACATAAACTTAAAACTATCGAGAAACCTAATTTTATGGTATATTTTTTTTCCTATCGAAATAGTTTTACTAAAGCTAATATATTTTTCCTCGTTGTTCGGTATACAATCGATGTAACCGCTAGTTGAACCGAGAAACTTAATAAACAGATGGGCGTCATAACCGCTTAAATTATGAAAATAAACGGGCGTAAAATTAGGAATTTTCGCTTTAAGATTACAGTTTAAATGAGCGGCTCCTCTGTATTTACCGGTAAAATGACAATGGTCTCTTACTTTATAATTTTCGCGAGTAAATTCTTCGTTACAAATGTAACACCTAGTTTTTCTTTCGTGTTCTCTTTCTTCTTTCTTAGTTATTTTAATTGGTACTGGGTCTTGATAATATTTTCTAACAATTTCTCTAATATCGTCGGTTAGCGTTTCTATAAATTTTTTATCCGCATCTTCCCCGGTATATCTTCTTTCTATAGGTTGGCTTACTTCATCATTAAAAAATTTTATAAGGTAGTAAAAACTACAAGGAACGTGTTTTTGTCGTTTTATAGTATATATATAGTATGCTTTCGAAATCGCAATATACGGCGACGGGAAACTTAATTTTTCTATCATGATTTATAAATTGTAATACGCTACCCTCGTCGGGCATTTTTAAAAAAACGGGCTCGTGAGCGGAGCAATATTTTTTATGTTCTTCTAAAAGTTTTTCGCTTCCAAAGGGATTTGAGCATCTTTTACAAAAATACTTTTTTTTCCTTATGATTCGATATTTGACTGCCCATTAAGTGACTAAAATCTTTTATAATAGCGTAATGATTATTTATCCCGTTCGTAAAGTAAAGCAAATCAACGTGGTTTTTCTTTTCGTTTTTCGTAATTCTTAACGGATGAAATTTTTGTTTTTCGTTATAACTATAAACATTTACGCTAATTTCCGGATTTTGTTTTCCGAACTTATCTATATCGTGTGGTGTAACGGGATATTCTATTCCTTCCATATTTAAGCTATTTTCCCTCGATCGTAAATCTCTATCAATTCTTTCCGCATTTTTTTCTTTAGGATTTAATGCTCTTAAAACGCTCCATAAAAAACATTTGTTATCATAATTTTTCGTATTAATGCACGCTTTTTTGTCTGAAATCCAATCGGGTAGCTCTATATATCCCGTACCTCTTAAAGGATCATAAATGACCGTATGTAACTTTAAATGTACTACGCTATGAAACGCCCAACCACTACCTTTTCTTAAAAAAGTAGCGTAATGTTCTAAAATTCTTCTTACCATAATATTATATACTTTGTCTACGTTGGTTCCCTCTAAATTAATTTCGTTTATATCAGAAGAAAAATTAGCTTCTACCGGAACATCAACGTGATCAAATCTATACATAAGACATTGAAGAACCATTTTTACTTTAGTATTCCACTTACTTCTTAAAACTTCTATTATAGCTCGTCTCGTAAGCGCTAAAAACTCTTCGGGAGAAGAAACTGGTATTCCAGGTATTTTATTTTCTTCCGCCCACATTTTAAGAGCCGAACGATGCTTTTTAACTTTTATTTGGTCTACTTTACTATATATTTTTTTAATTTTATTTTTAAGCGCATTAAATTCAGGTGTAATACTTTTAGGAACTTCTTCGACTCTTTCTAAACTTCTTAATAAATCCTCAACCGTTTGTTGTCGCGTTGGTGGTGTGGTTGGCTCTGCACTCGGTGTTGGCGGTGGCGCGATTGTTGGTCATAAAACCGGGGTATTTATAATTTCAGTATCTCTATCTAATATTGGCGCCCCCGGGTTACTTAAAAGATCTATTAATTGATTTCGTCTAAGTCTCGAGTATCCCCTGATACCTCTTGACTTTGCCAATTCTTTCAAGTCTTTTACCGTAAGTCTATTCATAATTTTTATAAACGAAAAAAATAAGTTAAAATATCCCAAGTCAATTTTATTACGATTTTTTTAATCGTAATAAAATTATGGTATAATTATTTTATATTTATCTTTTTTAAAAAAATCTTAATACACTACGCTCATTTTATTTCCGTCGGACTGGAAATTTACTCGCCTATCGCTAATAATAACGGCATACACGTGCGTGTTTGCGGGTATATTAACGCCAAAATTTGCTTTAACGTGAATATTGGTTACGGAATATTTTAACCTTTCACTTTGTTTGCTAACATCGAACAAAAACAATGGATAAAGGTTTTGGTACGCTAACGGGGTAAAGGTAGGATTTGACGCTAAATCATCCATGAGAAAAAACTTAGATCTAAATGCAGTGGTATCACCGTACGCTCTACTAAATTTATTGTTTTCAAAAGAAAGTTTGTAGTCTGTTCTAGGATATTTATAAGAATTTAACGTGACTTGAATATCTGTTACGTAAACGTGATCAAATATGGCGGGATTTTCAGTTTGATTATCTTTTTTTCCCGTCTGAAAACCGATAATGATGTAACGCGGAAACTCAGATGACGTTTTAACGGCGAGTCTCCAGGTAAATGATCTCGTTTGAGAAACTGTAGCAGTATCGCATTGTATCATTCTATAATTAACTGGAAAACTTTCTTTATTCTGAATATGTTTATAAAGTTCCAATTTATACTGATCCGCGGGCAACATGTGCGGCATATACCACGCTATTTTTTCCAGCACAACTTTACCATTATCGGCAGCGGCAACTTTAAAAATAGCGTCATTATCGCCCGTTCTTGTCAAGTAAAGAGTTTGCTTCATTCCATGCAATACTTTATCGTAATCTTCGCAAAAACCAAAAATATGTTTTAATGGAACTTTAAAGCTAAATGAACCCTTTTCTCCAGCCACTGCACCAGCGGGTATAATATCATCAATAATGAAAGTTTTTTCTAAGAATCCAACCCAGATTAGCATTTTCTGCTAAGTCTGTTGTATCCTTATACCACAATTGGTTTAACCCTCGCGATTTATAAAAATCTTCATCATATTTTAACAATCCAACCATAGTGGTGGCCCATCCCGGATGCGCTATTCTTTCGATCTCTTTACCTGAAAGGTCGTATCTAATATTACTAAAAAGATACATTAAGCCATTGTTCGTTAAAGCAATATTGTCTCCATTCCCGTATCTTGTATCATCATTTTTTACTAATTTACCTTCTATAAGTAAATAGCTTTCGCTAGGATGCATAAAAATATCTTGAGTTTCGATGGTAATCGCGATATCTCCGGTATTGTTAAGAGTATTAACGGCGCCTACAATCGGTAAATACTCGAAGTATTCGTACTCTTCGATACTATCATCGTTAAAACCCGTTTCAGTAATGTTTAAAATACTCATTTTTATTAGATTATAATAAATTTTAAATTATTATAATTTTTTTTTTATGTCGTTTTAATACCAGCACCGCTATTTAATTTTTTAACTAATTCTTGTATCGCAATTGGATCGTTACCACTTCCAGCTATTAAAGAGTTTATGTTTTGCGAAGTCACGGGAGTTGTCGCGGGTATAGCGTTATACTTTTTTAAAATTTTCTTAGATTTCGACGTTAAAGCCTTTTCGACTAACTTTTTTCCCGCATCTATAGCGGCGCTTTTTCCAGCCTCTAAAGCTTTTTTCGCTCCTTCTTTAGCGACGCTTTTTCCCACATCAACGGTGGAAGACGCGATTTGTTTAGCTGCGCTACTGCTTAAAAGTCTCGCGAAAAAGTTAGCTAAGCTGTCAAAAATTCCAGCTCCTCCGTATCTATTTCTTCTTACAAATCCTCGTTTCTTATAGATGATCATATTTTTATAATAGGGCCATTATTTTTTTATAGCTTTTATTATCGAAAATACCTTGTCTTTTTAATTCATCGCATACGCTTACCAACTCGTTTCTTACGCCCGTATTACCCACCGCTTTACTAGCCATAAGTAAGTCCAGTTTTTCTAATAACGCGTTAGGGTCACTGGGGATAACAATTCCTTTTCCGTGGAATGAAGGATCATTCCAAAAGTGAGAAAGAATGTTTTTCCATTTGTAACTTTTACCACTTTTTGGAAAAATACTTTTTTTATCATTATTGCGATGAAGGGTGTTGGTTTTTTCCATTATCTCCTTGTAATTAGCTAAGTCATCATCATCATATTTATCTTTGTCTGGTTTACTAGCTACAATAAGTTCCCATAGACCAGGCGTACCTTCATAAATTTTATCTTTAACTAAAATATCATCTTCTAAAATTTCAATCGGCTCGCTTCCGATATAAAAAGTTTTATTTTTGTCATATATCCCGTACGTTGTATCAGCTTCACCTTTATTAACATACCTTCTTAGTTGCGCTGTCGCAAGTGGACCAATAAATATAATTGGTGATAATTTTTCTTCTTCTTGTGCTTCAGCATACTTTTTAATTTCAGCAATCTCCTCATCAGTAAATCCTTCTTGCGAGTAAGCCTTTATAGAAGGAAAGGCTTTAAATGTAATAACCGGCAATTCTTCTATGCCTTTTTTAATAGGTTCAAGATCTTCCTTAATTGCCTTTTGCATTTCTTTTTGCGTTGCTTTTTGCGTTTCTGTAACGGGCTTAAAAAACTCCGAAAGATCCTCTCGTAAATCTATTTTACCCGTTTTTTCTGCTAATTCGTTGGCGCGAATATTCTTTTTTATCGCGAGAAATTCTTTTACTGTTTGTTCCCTTTTTGCGGGATCAACGATTTTTAAAAAAGACATTTTTTATTAGGATTATTTTTTTAACGTAGTTTTTAAGCTAGTTTTTAACTCGTTTCGTAACTAAAACTACACGAAAATTTAATTTTAGGTTTTTTAATATTCCAACGACTCGGCATGATGTTTTTCAACCAACCTCTGAAAGGACTCGCGCTGTTCTCTTCTCCCTCTTTCTATTAACGACGCTTCCGTTTCGCTCGTTATCTTTTTCTTCGATTTAGACCTAATTTCTTCCTTCATTTTTATATTTCTCTAATTCCTCCATAATCAGTTGAAACTCTTCATCCGTGACTTTATTATCCGATAAAGCTTTCGATACGTGGGAAGGTATAGTATTTAATTTAGTATCGGCAATGATTTTAATCTTCTCGTGTTTTTCCACTTTTGTCGTCGAATTTCTAACGGTATATTTTCCGACTAAACTTAAAAAACCGCAAAAACCCGCGAAACCTTCTATCGCTATAACCGCGGGTATCGCGACTATCGTTGTTAACAAACCTATACCACCTATCCCTCCAACTGTGGTAACAGCGATTAAAACGGTATCTATTTTATCTACTATTCTCGCGGCTCTAAAATATTTTTTACTTAAAGCTTCTCTTTTCGCGACCTCACCTTCTAAAAAGTTTTGTATCTCGTTAATTTTCTGCAAACGATAACCCTGTCCCTCATCAACTGGTGGAGCTGTGGGTAATATAGGATATTTATTCTCTTTCATCTCCATTTTTTATAAGCGAAATATTTTTTAAAGATGATAATAAACGAAACATAAAAGTTCGTTTTCTTTTATTTTTACCTTATTCTTCGAATTGTTAGTAATAGTAACTAAAATATTCTCAACATCTCCGATGTTAATCTCATTTTGCGAGCTGCATTTTTTATATCTTAAAGAATAATCTAAAGAGGTTAAAATTACGCCTTTAGTTGATGAGAAGCCTAAACCCAATTTCGTTGGAAGTACTTGTCCTGGATTTAACGTAATTTCTTTTTGACTAAATATTTTCCAAGTTAGCGGATTTACTTTTATCGGAGGATGTTTTAAATTAGTATCGGGTATCCAATGGATCGTTTTCACTCGAGAAAGTCTCGATTTTACGTTAAATTTGTGAACATTCATCTTTTTAATATTATAATATAGCTCCTAAAATGGGTATATTTTTAAAAGGACTATTAGGACCTAGAATAAGACCTTTTCCATCGTAAAACTTTCCTCCACGTTTTAAATATAAACCATTACCAAACGAGGTTCTTAATCCTTTGCCTTTATAAGGTGATAAATATGAACCTTTTCCATCAGTTTCTACCTGACAAACGCAGCCTCCTTTTTTAAGGTAAAGACCCGATCCCATAGCTTTTTGTACACCGGATGACGCTAATCCCGAAAGAGCACCGACTCCTAATGTGGGTAAAACAGTCTTTGCTATAGCTGGTAAAGCGCTAGCGGCTAAACCCGCTAACATTCCGAGAAAACCTCCCTCTATTTTAGTGTTATGTTTAAGTTGTTTAGCGGACATTCTAATTGTTACTCCTTTACCTTTTTCGAAGGCTTTAGCTATTTTTTCGCTTGCGACTGGATAACGGCTAAAACATCATTGCCTCGTAAATCTTTATAACTTAAACGAACACTCGTTTCGCAACCCCTTTTTTTAATAGCGGCTCGAAGTTTTTGCTTTTGTCCCTCCGTTATATTAACTTTAATATTCACGTTACTCATCATTTTTTATACGTTTTTATTTTTCTTTGCTTCTCTAATTTCGAACCTAATCGTTATTTTTTCGCCTCTAAGATTTAGTAAATTTCCATCTTGATCCGTAATTTTTACCTCCATATCATGTATATTGCGCAACGTTATAGGTAAAAATACTAAATTACACAGTGACTTGATTATCTTATATCCCGGCGCAACATTGGGGAAAAAAGAGTAAATTGTGTTTTGCATTAATCCGTTAACGTAACTTCCCGAGATAATATTAATGCTTACGAGTACGGAATTTATACTAAGAATGTTTACTACATTTTCTGACTCATGAAATCCAGTTTCGTATTTAGCGCGAGTAAAACCTAATACTTTGGAAATAGAGTTTGGATGGTTAAAATCTACTTGATAACCATCTTCGAGGGTAAGAATAGATTTTAGAGTATTTGTATTCGCGGAAATGTTAATAGGGTACTCTTCATCGACTAAATCAACGTGACCTTTTTTTCTCATTTCCTGATGAATGGTATCATTGATGTCTATAAGGTCGTAACTCCCTTCCGGTATTTCTATTTTAAACCAAGAAACTCCCTTGTCCGGAGAATAAATAAAAATGTTATTAGACGCGTCGATGTTTGGGAAAGAATAGTACGTTTTGAGGTTTACTAAAGCTATTTCGTATTTTCTCTCATATTCCAGTTGGATCGGAGGATTAAAACTAGTTGTAAAGAGAGTTTTGTCGTCGCTTACTATAATTTGAAAAGACATTTTTTGCCGCGTATTTTCGACTATCTCTTTTAAAAGATCTTCCATTTTTAATAGTAAAAAAAAATTTTTAAAATATATCTTTCGTTAAAAAGATATATTTTTTTAAAAATAGAGCTCATACTAACTAAAGTTATTTTATATAGTGTCTTTTTATTGAGGGAATTTCCCTTTTAAAATTTCCGTTAAAAAAACTTTTTAAAGTGTCAATTCTAATCGAAGTAAAACCATTTGTGGTTTTGCCTCTAACGAAAAATAGGGATATTTTTCCTATTTCTTTTAAATGGGGCAACATATTTATTATATGTTTTCTATGCCTTTTGTTTGTTCTATCTTCCTCTTCAGTTTCGAAAATCTTTGCCCACCTATTTGCGTTACGCAATAATTCGGAAACACGTTTTTTGAAAAAAGGAGCATATGATTCTTCTTCACTCGCAGCATGTTCTTTAACGAAAGAAGTAAACTCTTTTTTTAGATTAAGAGTTTGCAAGAGTTTATTAAAAATTTTTCTCATGCCATATTCGTTAATTCTTTTTTCTAATCCATTTACGTGATTTCTAACAGCCTCCATAACTCTATTTACCTGTAAACCATTTAATCTATAATCGAGTGTAAAAAAATTTAAATAACCGTGCGCCATTTTTACGATTATTATTTTTTTAAATTTTATTATTTTCATTTTTTTTTTGTTAACTTGGAATATAAAAGTTGTCGAGACCGTCTCTATATTTTCCTTCGTCTTTTTTACTCAATAAATCGACGACGACGAAACCGTGAGGCTTTTCCCATACTTTTTTGCAAAATTTCCTAAACTCTTCTTTGGGCATATCTTCGCTTACATGGTCGCTGTAAATATGATTAATGTTTTTCAGGTCTTGACGAAAAAGGCAAATAAAATTCGCATTTTCTCTAATAGTTTGTCTCGGCAACCTAAAATAGTTTTGCGAAAGGTAAAAACAATCGACGTTACTATGTCTCCCGCAAATATAGTAACACTCGCACTTATTTTGTCTTTCTAAAAGTAAATCGTCGAAGATCATTAAATTTTTGTTTTCCGATTTTAATTCTCTCGGGTCAGGCACATCCTCGGCAGTTTCGAAGAAACTACAGCGTATATTAGATTTATTCGCTAAGGTTTTAACCCATTCTTCGGTAGGATTAACGTTTTTATCCTGAACTTCATCTCGCACGTTAAATAACTCTAAAATTCTTTCTTTCGGTAATTTTTCTTCAAAGGCTTTTTTAAGTATACGGTATTCGGGTTGAAAAAGACTTTTACCAAAAACGACTAAATTATCGTAATCGAGCCAATGCGGTCTTAACAAAAGATTTAGTAAAATGGTAGTCTTACCACATCCCGATTTGCCTACGATTAGTCCCCTGATGCTTTTAGATAAAATAGGATTATTAAATCTCTTCGATACTACTTCGTTCCACAATAAATCTACGATATTCATTTTAAATATATTAAAAAAAATTAAACGTATTAAAAAAGATGTATTGCATTAAATGTAAAAAAGTTACTAATACTAGTAACATGGAATACGTAGTTACTAAAAATGGGAGGAATATGGCACGCGGTAAATGCGTCGTGTGCTGAAAAACTAAAACGAACTTCGTTAAAAAAAAAAAAAAAAAAGAAGGCGGTTCATTACTAAATAAGTTTATAAATAACTTACCCGTAGAAATGCATCTTCCCGGACATAACTTTACTGGACCCGGTACTAAATTAAATAAAAGACTTAATTCCGATTTAACTCCTAAGGAATGGAGTAAACCGATAAATAGGGTTGATAAAGCAGCTTACCATCATGATATTTGCTATCTTAAACATAATAACACGGCTACTAGAAATCCTGTTTGAGACGCGAATATGTTAACGGAACTAAAAGGAATCTATAATCCGACGATTAGAGAAAAAATGGAACGATTCGTCGTTAGTAATATGATAGGAACGAAGAAAAAATTTGGAATGGGAGTTAATAAAAAAAAAAAATCGACATGACGGCTTTATCGGAAGAGTTGCATAAACCCGTAAGAAGAAAATTTAAAAAAAGGAGAGTAAGAGTAAACGGTATTGATAGAATATGGGCCACGGATTTAGTGGATATGCAAGCGTTTTCTAAATTTAATCGGGGTATAAAATATCTTCTTGCCGTTATCGATATTTTTTCTAAATACGATTGGCTGATTCCGTTAAAAGATAAAACCGGAAAATCCGTCGCCGTGGCATTAAAAAATATTTTTAAAGAGAGAAAACCGGAAAAAATGTTGGTGGATAAGGGTAAAGAGTTTTATAACGTGGATGTAAAAAAGTTAATAGAGTTGTATTCTACCGAAAATGAGGAAAAATCTAGTGTCGTTGAGAGATGGATTAGAACGATGAAAGAAAAAATGTGGAAATATTTTTCTGCTAATTCCGCTAACGTTTACATTAACGCGTTGCCGAATTTCGTTAAAGAATATAATAACGTGAAACATTCTTCTATTAAGATGACGCTGGTAAACGCTAGTAAAAAGGTAAATGAAACCAAAGTTTGGAAAACTCTTTATCCGGAACGTCTCGAGGTAAGAGATATAAACCCAAAGTTTTCCGTAGGCGATAAAGTAAGGATAACTAAAAAGAAGAAGACGTTCGAAAAGGGATATACCACAAGATGGACCGAAGAGGTTTTTACGATTTCCGAGGTAAAACGTACGTTACCCGTAACGAATTGTGGATCTTAACGGAGAAGAAATACGAGGTAGCTTTTACGAACCCGAACTACAAAAAACTAGTCAGGAGTTGTTTAGAATAGAAAAGGTTATTAAAAAAGGAAAAAAGAAATCTTTGGTAAAATGGAAAGGGTATTCCGACGAATTTAATTCTTGGGTAGACAACGAGAACATTAAAAATATTTAAGTATAAAAAAAAATGTCGGATATCGCGATTAAAAACGTAATTTTACCGAATAAACCATTAAGCAACTTCGATCTAGAAGATGCCGCGAGAAAATTAAAGATACCTTCTTTTAGGGGTGTGTTTTTACGAAACTATTTACTGAAAAATCGTAAAAAAAAGGAATGCGGTATATTAAATCTCGATGACACGAGTGGTCCGGGAACGAATTGGGTCGCTTGGTATAAAAATGGTAAACTAAAAATTTATTTTGACAGTTACGGCGTACGACCGCCTATCGAACTTCGAGACTATCTGGTAGATCCGATATTTTACAATACGGACCAATTGCAACGAGCCGATCAAGTATTTTGTGGTCATTTATGTTTGTTCGTTCTTAAAGAGCTTACCTCGGGAAATAAATTTCAACGAGTTTTAAATAAACTTTTTTAAATATAAAAAAAATGCCCGTTGATAAATTCGGAGGAATGGATGATGTTAAATCGACCGGTGATGGAGTATCGATCGCCTACGTGAATAATAATTTTTTACGTAAAGACGGAACGACGGACGTTACCGGTTCTATAAATATGAACGGTAATACATTAATGAGGGTTAGTAATCCCGTAAATCCTCATGACGTCACGACCAAGAATTATGTCGATTCCAACACCGGGATATTAAACAAAAATGGAGGCTATCTCATGACGGATTATTTAAACATGGGATTTAATAAGATAAAAAACTTAGGCAATCCTACGGAACCTAGTGAAGCCGCCAATAAAAAATATGTGGATGATAGTGGTAGAGCAATTGTACAACAACATGACGGCAGTTTTTCTGCCATCGCGAATATAAATATGAGGGGATACCAGTTGACGAATCTTTTGAATCCCGCAGAACCGCAAGACGTTGCTACAAAACATTATGTGGATACTGCTAATCGAGCTTTTATTTTTGGTCCTGGGGGGTATATAGCTAGTAATGACATCTCCATGGGAGGGCGAAGAATTTACAATATTGGAACCCCTTTAGAAGAGCAGCAAGCCGCAAATAAATTTTACGTAGATAGTACAGTTTTAGCGTTTTAACGAGAAACGTTGACGGTTCTTTTACCGCAAATGGTCAAATAGATATGAAAGGAAAAAGAATTACGAACATACCCAAACCCGTCGATAGGGATGATCCCGTAACGAAATCTTATTTAACCGAGCGGTTATTAGCTTTATCCGAGCATTTAATAGCTTTATCCGAAAAAAAAAAACCTATAATGAGTATCCATGCTGAAGAACAAGGAAGTTTATTAAGCGGAAATTACGAGTTTTCTTTCGGTAATGGTAGTAGCGGAAGATCGCACGGTTTAGGTGGTTATTGCATGTCAGCTCCCGGTAGAATTATAAGAGGTTCTTTAATGGTATTAAAAGGAAATGATTTTTTAAACGATGAGATAAAAATTAACTTGGTAATAAACGGTATCGAAAAAACTGACTACTCCTTAATTAAAGAAAAAGGAAAGGGTTGTAGTTGCGTAGTTTTTCCTCAACCTTTAGAAGTAAAGCAATGTGACGTTATAAACTTTTTAACAAAAACCGATAATCAAAACGCGAAAAACGCTTATTTAACGATACTCGTAGAACTCGATTTATAAAAAAGAATTTATAAAAAAAAAATTTTTATAAAATTATTTTCCTTTAGAAATTTGATTTATTTACTTTTTTATTTTTCTCATCTATCGGGAAATAATGTCAATAAGATTGTTTCGAAAAGTAAATAAAAAAAAAATAGACACCGAGCATGCTGATAGGAAGCGAGTCTTTTTCAAAGAAGTCGGAGATCTCGAGGTCTTAACGCACGACTATTTCGGAATTGCTAAAAATATATTGTGTCTTATTTTAAATAACAAATACGGTGAGATGGAAACTAGTTATAAAGTCCTGGACAAATTAATCGAGAAAGATCGGACTAGGTATCTGGATTTTATATTCGATCTAGACGACCTCGTTTACGATTCGGACGAAGGAGTCAAATATTTGGAAATGGAGCTAATAGATCTTTACGAGCGAATACCCGAAATACTCGATAAGGCATCTCGTACGATTAGTGAAATTAGCAAAATTGTTGCAGAAATTAAGGAGGGGTCTAGCCCTAATATTCATCTTAATTATCTTTATTCTCTATTAACGAGATTTAAAAAACTTTTTAAAGATAAAACGATCGGTAGATATTTTATAAACGAATAAACGATTATTATAGACCGTGGAGACTGTGGAGAGCCTTAAAAAATTTATAACTTTTTTTAAAAAGTTATAAATTTATTCTTCGTCATTTTCATCACCAACATCTTCTTCGTCGTCGGAACCTAGCTCTACTTTCGAATGAGTAAAAGAGACGCTCGCAACCCTTTTAATAATAGCAACATCAGACAGATACGTTCGTACTTTAATCAAGGATGAATTAATAAAAATATCCGCAATATCCATCTAAACAACTACTTTGCAACTTATTTTTTCGAGAGAATTAGGATCTTTTACTTCTTCGAGATTTCCTTCTTTATTTTTTTCGAAAAAATTAGTTCTAATAACGCAATTTTTAAGTTTACCATTTTTATTATAAGTTTTATCTTGGCTTAGTTTCGGGAAAAAAATATTATCTTTAATAATTTCTAAATCCTTAAAATCATTATCGTTTTTCTTCTTTTTCACGACCTTTTTCGGCGCTTCTTTTCGTAAAAATTCGCAAATACTATCTATCGTTTTTTTAAACTCCTTTTCTTTATCGGTCGGATGTTCTTCGTCGTAAAAAGATTTCAAAGACATAAAGTATTCCGACGATTTGGTCGCGCTCTGGTGAATTCCGCGAGAAAACAAAGCGGGAGAACGTAGTCGTAAGACTCTTGTTTCCTTGTCAGGATACTCATATTCAATCTTCAACATCTGATAATTAAACTTTTCATTTATTACGCTATCGCGAAGTTTAAGCTTTTTAATATCAAAGTCTTTAAACTTTATATAATTATTTTCCGCCATTTCTCCCATATTTTTTATAAATATTTTTCTTTGTTAAATCAAATTTTAAACTATAAATATTTTTTTTTTAAAAAAATGGACATAAAAGTTTCTACCCAGACATTTATAGCTTACACAAACATAGACGCTCTTAACTTAGAAAAGTTATTCGATGAAATAACTTTAACGCGGGAGTTAATACGCGCGTCTTACAAGCAAAAAGAATTAGGGAAAAAAAGTAAAAAAAACGCGAAAAATAATCCGAGAAATTTTTTAAATTGTATTTCATTTTCCTTTTTCTTTAACGAAAAAAAGATCAGTCTAAAGCTCTTTAGAAACGGGACAATACAGATTGTTGGCTGTGAAACTTACGAACAATGCGTAAAAGGCGTGGTCTTTTTATGGATCGTACTCAAGGAAACCCCATCATGCTTTTCACTCAATGACCTAAAAGCTTATCTGGTTCCGGTAATGAGAAATGTTATCTTAAATTTAGGGTTTCTCATCGATAGGGAAAAACTAAAAAAATACCTCGTTGACAATAAAGAATACAACCTTTCGTTATCAATAGGGGGTTTTATAGGAGCTAAATTTATAATACCTAAAAAATCTATAGACGACATGCCGGTTTATGAGATTGACATAGGTAGAAAAGATAATGTTGTAAGTTTAGAAAAGGAAATAACCTACGAAAAGTTCAATGACTTAATCTCTCTCGCGAAAAATAGGACTATTAAACAAAACGTACGTAAGCCACTTAGAAAATATGACGCTATAACCGTATTTAAATCGGGAAGAGTCCTGTTTTCCGGAGTCAACGAAAAATACCAAGATCCTTTGATAAAATGGTTTTTAAATATTATGTTTAAGATAAAAGATAAGATCTCGACAGAAGAACCCCCAGTTTGTTCGCTTAAAGACTACTTACACCCTTCTTATAAAAAATAATTTTTTTAAAATAAAATTTTATTAAAAAAAAATTATTTTATATTATAAACATTTTAAAAATATCCCCCAATATCGCGAATTCAGGCGTGCAAATCGAGGGACCTAAGTACGCTTATTTGTAGACGAAAATTTTTTTTTCTATCTTTCTGAGCCATTTAAAAAGTTGGATACGCGTATCTTCACGAAACTTAATTTCCTCGAAATATGCTTCGATCCTGTCGATATAAGAGGAAATCCCAATTTCGTTATAAAGAGTACGTTTCGGATTCTCTGGATGTACGAGCCATTTGATAGGTTCTAAAAATTCCTTGATAATCTCTATTTTGATTGAATCGAGACCCGATTGACCGCCGTAAACTTTCCAGTCGTCATTAATACGATATTCGATACGATAGATGATTAACTCGATAGCGTAGGGACGATCGCTCTTACGAAATTCATTGAAAGGTTTTAACATTTTCTTATTCTCGATATAGATTTTTCGGACTAAAAACAATTTTATAACTTTTAAAAAGTTATAAAATTTTAAATAGTTCGACGAAAGGACAAAGGACGTTTTTAAGGCATATTAGTAATTGATCTTCTTTTTTACCGAGATCCTCGGCGGCCTTTAAAAATATTCCCCAATATCGCGAGCGATTATAATTGTCGTTATACGGATATCGAAGAGACGTAATAGCTCCCCGGTCACGCATTTTGAGACGCCAAATACCATCGATCGCACGACGCAAGTCCTCGATGATCGATAAAACGTAATCGTATATGATGGCGTCTTCTTCTATATTTTCTTCTAACAGGACGATATCGATGAAAATTTGTCAAATCGTCGACGGCACGTGCATACGTTTCCTGTAATCGACGTATTTTTTCTCTCTTCGCCGTTAATTCCCGGAAAAACCGATTTATTTCGGTCTTTTCTTTTATATTCGTCTTCGCGGCGGCGTAAAATAATAATTCCGGCTCCTCGAATTTTCTAAAAAATCGTTCCGCGTCGATAAAAACACAAAACTCGGATGACGCGAACATTTTATTTAAAAATTTTATCATTTTTATACGTCTTATCGGTAAAAAATAATTTTTTAAAAAACAATTTTTTAAAAAAAATTTTCTACGAATGACAATAAGAACATTCTAACGCGGATATATCTTCGGATCTTCTCGCCGCTTCTCCTCTGTAATAATATAATCCCTTACACCCCAATTCCCAAGCTTTAAAATGAACGTCGTGAATATACTTTTTACTCGCGTCCGACGGGAAAAAAGTGTTTAACGATTGTCCTTGGCAAATATATTTTTGCCAATCCGCCGCGTATTCTACGATCTTACATTGATCTATTTCTCCCCCCGTTAAAAAGTAATTTTTAAAATTATCCGGAATACCGAGATGTTGTACCGAGCCATTATTCTTAATAATACTATTCCACGTTTCGTACGTATCCATGTCATAATTTCGTAAAACCTTATCAACATATTTATCTTTTACGAGAAACATCCCCGCGTG
Source organism: Tridacna gigas (assembly GCA_945859785.2). NCBI lineage: Eukaryota > Metazoa > Mollusca > Bivalvia > Cardiida > Cardiidae > Tridacna > Tridacna gigas. The sequence continues at coordinate 60,438,010 of OX244034.2, read as the reverse complement.
CGTTTTATGCGTATAAGCGTTCGCGACAACAGGTTCCACGGATGGAGAACAATTGGCTAAAATTGAACTATTAGAATTAGGGGCAACTGCAATTAAATGAGAATTTTGTTGACCCGTACCTTTTTCTCTCCCCAATTTTAAAGTCACGATTTCCGAATATTCTTTAAGTTTCGAAAATACGGTTTTATTCCATTCTTTACCGGTCGTCAATTCGAAAGGAATCATCATCTTACGACAGGAAGATCCGAGCCCCATGACCCCTAATCCTAACGGTCGATCTCGTATCGCCCCTTTTTTCGCTTTTTCTAATTCCTGAGGACAATTATCGATAAAGGATTGAAGCGCGTTATCGAGAAATCTTACGATGTCTTCTATAAATGGTTTCGTCCATTCGTAAAAATACTCCGCGTTAACTGACAATAAACAACAAATGTTTGACGTATTTTTATCTGTAGGAAGATGTATTTCGTTGCATAGATTACTCGTGGTTATTTTTAAACCTTTTTTCTTCATTTCTTTCGGAAGCGCCCTATTAATCGTATCGATAAAATTAAGATGGGGGGTGCCTATTCTACTTCTCGATTCTAGAATAAGTTCCCATACTTTTCTCGCGGATGTTGGGGTTCTTTTTTTAGTTTTAGGATCAATCAAATCGTAATCGGTTCCGTTTTTTATGGCATTCATAAAATCGTCAGTCAAATTAATTGCGTTAAAAAGATTAAGATTTTTTCTATTGGCGTCTCCTCCCGTCGGAATTCTCATCGCGATAAATTCTACGATTTCTGGGTGTGTTACGTCTAAATACGCCGCGTAACTTCCTTTTCTCGTTTTTCCCTGTTTATACGCTCCGATGACGGAGTTAATAGGATTTAAAAAAGATATAGGTCCGGAAGATTTCCCGTCCGTCGACCTTACGGAACTCCAATCCGCACCAACTCCTCCTCCAACGATCGTAAACCAACACATATCGGATAGATGTTCTATAATTTTATCTATTTTATCCGGAATGTGAGAAACGAAACAAGAAATAGGTAGACCCCTTCTCGCCGGTTTTCCCGCATTCGCTAAAATAGGGGAAGAAAACATAAATCTTTGCTTCGATGCGTAATCGTAAGTTCTTTGCGCGTGTTCTAGATTAACGGAGTAGGTTACCGCCGCACGAGCAAACGCTTTTTGTGGAGTTTCTCCGTCTTGTGCGTAATACGCGGATAAAAGTTTTAACGCGTGTTCGGTTAATAGTTCATCTCTTTTATGATCTATGCTAATTCCCAAATAATTTTCCATTATTTTTTATTTAAAATTTTTTTTTCTTAAATTTTATCAAAAATTAATTTTAAGCGAATAAAAATAATTTTTTTTTAAAAAAAATGGATTATCACGAATTAGACACAAGCCGTTTAGAATCGTTTTATAACGATAAAATCTCGGAAAAAAGAAATCGTATTAAAGATTTTAAAGAGGTAAATAAGAATTTACGATCGAACATTAAGGTGAGAAAAAAAATAATGAGATAATAAGTAAACTAAAAGAAGAAAACGAGCGTTTAAAAAAAAATAAAAAACGTCTATTAACTTTTTTAAGTTTTAAATAAAATATATATTTTAAATTTATAATTTTTAAAAATTTAGTTTACGTTTTATCGAAGACTCTTTTCTACATACTACACACTTACCCTCGTTTTTTACTAAATCACACTTATCGCATATCGGTATATGACCGCACCCGCAAAATAAAATACTCGGTTTTGCGCTGAGACAAATAACGCATTCTTTCTCTTTAAACGTTTCGGTAGAATTGATTGGTATATTATCTTTTTCATCAGAATCTTCTTCGTCAAAATCTTCTTCAGCAATAATTTCTTCGTGATAAATATTATTATATATATGTCCACCTAATTCAGCAATCGTAAATTTTTCCAACGTACAAACATTATAATCGCGAATTATTACAAAATTGTCGTTTTTACCTTCTTTATCAGCATCGTCTATAATAGGATAATTATCGTGATATTTTTCAAATGTGAGTAACGGAGCTAAAACGAAATTTCTGTTTACTACAAATCTATCTCCTTCCCCGACAAAATCGAGCAAAGAATCTTTATAAGCTCTTAAAAAATTTTCGCTTTTATTAAACGGAATACTTATACCAAAAAAATACGCGTAAAACCCTGGTTCATCAACATATCTTGGATATAATACGTAAATAGTCGTATTAAAATCAGTTTCTTTTAATCTTTGTACGCTATATTCATAATAAATTCTTGGCAACATGTTTTTAAACGTTAATAAAAAATCTCTTTCTATTTCAGAAAACGGAAATATTTTTATTGCCCCTCGTTCGTGTGAATGAATATATTTTATTTTATCGTGTTGTACTCTATTAATATCTATCATCTCAAAATCATTGAGATATTTTTCTGACACGTTTAATCTTTCTTCGTAATATATACTTCTCTCCATTTTTTTTTTTCCCGCTTTTAGATATAAAAAATTTTTTAACGTTTCAATTTTTTTTTTATCCCCCGCGCGCGATCTAGAATTTATAATAACGCGAATTATAAATTTTTTAGGGGGCGCGATCTAGGGTTTATAGATTTACGAGTTATAATTTTTTTTAAGACCGGGAGGACGGGGGAGGGGGTTTTATAAGATTTAAATTTAAAAAAAATATATATATATTTTTTATAGTAGGCGGATGATAGTAAATGGACGGTAAAATTTTTAATAAATATTTTTATAGTAGGTCGATGATAGTAAATGGATAGGTCGGTAAAATTTTTAATAAATATTTTTATAGTAGGTCGATGATTGAGAAGATTAAAAATTTTTGAAAAAAAAACTTAGATTTTTTATAAGACCTAGATTTTAGAAACTATAATTAAGATAAGATTTAAAATTTTTGAAAAAAAACTTAGATTTTTTATAAGACCTAGATTTTAGAAACTATAATTAAGATAAGATTTAAAATTTTTGAAAAACTTAAATTTTTTAAAAAAACTTAGATTTTGAAAATTTATACCTTTTTATAGGTATAAATTTTGAGGTAGAATACCCATCGATAGATTGATCGATCGAATGAGCTAAGATCCCCCTCGATCGAATGACGAATGAGCTAGGATCCCCTTTTCCTTACCTACTGACATGCAGAGAAAATACCGATTGCAAAAAGCATCGAGCTAGGTCAGCCTGCGCAGTCCGCAGTCTAGTGGCAAAAAGTACACAATTTGGGAGTCAAAATGCAAACAAATTTAATCTGTTACACTAAAAAATCGATATTATTATGAGTCTGATAATGTGTTACAGTGCAACCTGTGAAAATGCCAGCTGCTGACAGAAAAATGTATTGTAAAACTAGAACAGAGGTGGGCAACTTTTCTTGTAGTATTACATTACATCTTTCTGTCAGCAGTTGGAACTTTGACAGATTCCACTGTAACAACTTAAAAACAGACTTCTTATAATATCCATGCTTATAAATGGTATGAATTAAAGTAACAATAGCTTACAAAAGTGAACAAAGCGGATGTTAAAAATTCATTTGAGCCATGCTCTGACAAAAGGGGGCTTAATGCATCTCCGTGATGCATCATAGCAAGCAAAACATCACATATTTTGAGATGCATAAAATTCAATATGTCTAAAAACCGACTGTATCACCAGGTGGACTGGTCCTTTGACGTGCAGAAAATTGATCAATAGCGAAAAGTTTCGGTCCAGGTCAGCCTGCGCGGACTGCGCAGGCTGACCTGGGTAGATACTTTTCGCAGATGCATTAATCCCCTTTTCACAGAGCACGGCTCATTTAAATTTAAATAATACCATTTAAAAGTATGGATATTATTGTAAAGATCACAATCTGTTATTTTACGGTGGGTCTAAGTGTTAATCGCAAGCAAAGAAATTACATGTAGCTTCAAAACTAGATTAGAAATTGCCAGGTTATTCTATCTTTGTTTACCTTGCGCCTGATTTTGAAATTCATTTTCCTGCCAGTCACTTACACTTGGACCGACCACACAATAACAGACTGTCATCTTCACAACATATTCCATACTTTCAAATAGTATGATTTAAATTTCAATGCATTTTAACACCTGCATTTCATTTTGGTCGCTTTTGGGGTCTTTGAATTTGTCTGCGATTTGCTCCCTGAACTGTTTACACTTTGCTGCGAGTATGTTTTTCAATAAGGACTAATTAATATGTACTACGGCATAATGCACATATACAAGTGGGAAAAAAAAAAAGTTTTGTACAAGGGGAAAATCGCAACTTGCAATTTCCCTTATTACAACAACAAAAATAAAAAAAATCAAAAGTAGTCCGCTGCTGGAAAAAATTGTATGAAGGAACTGATAAACAACATTTTATCCTTTTGTCAAATTGTATTCTGCTCTTTCAAAGGCACATCCCATTATTTGAGCTTTATCTTATTGGTCATCTGTAAATGCTTTCAATATAGAGAAGTTTCAAAGTATGTCATGATGTTAACACTGCACCACACATCCCGAGTTTAAACCTTTATACCACACAATCCCGCGTTTTAACGACCCTGAGGAAGAAGTCTTTTGAAAATATTGTGGAAAAAGGAGAAAATGCTGGTAACCAGCATTTTCTCCTTTTCCCACAATGTTTTCTACTTTAACCCAAAACAAATTTCAGTTTTTGAGTCACATTTATTTTGTCGTCTGCAAATGCTTTCAAATTTGAAACGTCCAAAATTTTGTCGTTTGGTAAAGACTTAAACGACCTTGAAGGAGGAGGCTATTGAATACATTCTTAGGAAATAATAAAATGCTGGTTCCAAACATTTTCGCCTTTTCCCACATTTTGATTAATCCACTCCCTTTTTTTTTCCAATTGGCGATCATATCATTACAGCAACAGTTAATTTGTTGCCAGTAAATGCTTTCAATTTGGACAAGTCTAAAACGTTGCTGAGTTGGAAAGAGTAGAGTGAAAGATGCACAAGTAATCCAATTGGTATGAGGCGTTCTCTGTGAAAATCGGGGTTTAATGCATCTGCATAGAGTATCGATCCATGTTAGCATGCGCAGTCCGCACAGGCTGACGTGGATCGAAACTTTTTGCTATCTGTAAATTTTCTGCATGTCCAAGGCCCATTCTACCTTCAGATCCAGTCGGTTGCTAGAAAAAGATGATTTTTTGGATCCGTAGTTATGTGATGAATTGCTTGGTATCGCAAAGATGCATTAAGCTCCCTTCTGCCAGAGCATAGTCCATATAGATAACTTTTGGTCGTAAATCTTGCACAAAGATGCTCGGGGCTTCAATTTTCGTCCTTGTCATTTTTCGTTCACCTTCGATATGCGGATCAATTACGTCGCATGTAAGTTGGTATAGATTAGAATTACATAATAAGACATAACTAACGAGTTAACTCTTTACCAAACGACAAAATTTTCGTCTTGTCCAAATTCAAAGCTGTTGCAGACGTCAAAATGAATGTGACTAAAAATTTGAAATTTGTTTTGGGAAGAGTAGAAAACATTGTGGGAAAAGGAGAAAATGCTGGTTACAGCATTTTCTCCTTTTCCCACAATGTTTTCAAAAGGCTTCTTCCTCAAGGTCGTTAAAAGTCGGGATCGCGTGCTAAAGGGTTAAACCATCCCCGTAGAAAGTGTGAAATTGCACAGATACGAGTATTTAAAGGTGCATTATCGATCTTAAACATGCTGACGTTATCAGATATTGCTTCTTACTTCCGTTTCCGGATGTTGCCAGAGTCAAGTTTTTATAGAAAGACGTTTGGCACGGTCCAATCGAGGTTGGAATGTCTCGACTCTTGTGTGCTATTAACATCGTCTTGGTCCTCCTAGGGCTTTGGCTCTCACATGGTAAGTAAATTTGATACCATTTTGAAAATTAATTCTACTCGTAGATTATTGTGCAAACCATATTAAGTTGCCCCTGCGACTAGTGTAGTTCCAAAATCCGAGCACTTTGGTTTTCGTTTTTTTGTTTTTTTTATTTGAGAATTTTGAGAGAATTGAAAATTACAGTATCAATGTGCTTTTGATATTTTTACCGCACAATCCCAAGTTTTACGACCCTAACCAAGACATTTCCTCCTTTTTTCCATCATGTTTTTTTTTTCACCTGTGCAAGTCAAATTTTAACATTTTGGTCACATTTAATTTGTCGTCAGCAAATGCTTTTAATTGGGACAAGTCTAAAATTTTATCGCTTGGTAAAGAGATAACCGTGAAGAGTTCACTGTGTATATGCATGTGATTTTATTTTCAGATACTCTAGCACAAGCACAGGAGACACAAGGTGAGTATCATCATCATCATCATCATCATCGGGCTCATTTGATCTCGCCCTGCGGCATAAAGCCGCGCGGTGAACACAGGGTAAACCACCGTTCTCCATATCTTAATGCGTATCTGTCTGTAAGCCAAGATAAGCCCCAGAAAAGTTACTTTGAAAGTAATGGACTACAGCTTTGTACCATATTGCTTGTGTTTTACCTCAAAATAATAATCACACGCTTTCAAGGCGTTTTGTGCATCTGCTATTAGTATCGACTCGAGCAAACCTTCGCACTTCGCGCAGGCTGACTTGGGTCGAAACATTTTGCTGTTGGTCAATTTTCTGTGTATTAACCCTTTACTACACAATCCCGACTTTTAACAACCCTGAGAAAGAGGCCTTTTGAAATCATTGTGGGAAAAGGAGAAAATGCTGGTAGCCAGCATTTTCTCCTTTTCCCACAATGTTTTCTAACCTATCAATGGCAAATTTCATCATTTGGGCCACCTTTAATTTGTCGTCTGCAAATGCTTTCAATTCGGGTCAATCTAAAATTCTGTCGTTTGGTAAAGAGTTAAAGGACCAGTGTATCTCATGATTAAGTCGGTTGTTATTAAAAATGGATGTTCTGAGTCCAGTACTAGGTGATGACCTCCTCGGCATACTGTATCACATATTCGTTTTTTATAGGTGTAAGGGTATTTGATGATGTGTGCGAAGGGTGTGTTGTTTCCAGTTTAACGGGGTTCAGTATATTTCCTGAGGACTGTACATGTTTCTATACCTGCCTCTTCGCTGGAACAGTTAAGGTAATTTTAAATCGGCGGTACCTTTGTTTTACGTCGCAAAATGTAACAAAGAAAACGGGAAAACATTTAGACTTTCTTCAATCACTTGTCCCATTGAGTTCTGATTAAACTCAGCTGACATCTTCAGTCTAGAAATAAGGCCCAGATGATAGCAATATTAATGTTGCTTTGGTCTAAACTGTTTCGGCATAGCGGACAGTCTGGATCAGAGATCAGGCTGCACTTTTTTGTAGATCTTGTCTTATACACTTGCAAAGGCAACTACAGTTAAGAAAGGTGCCTTTATGGTTTAATTACCCCCATTCCTTCGCAAATGTTGTAAAGCGCTATCATCATCTTACAGTGGGTTGCGAGCAGAGCATGGCTTACACAGACGTAAATGAATTTAGTTAAACTTTTTTCACAAACAAATCTCGAGTTTTGACCACCCTGATCAATAAACCTATTGAAAACATTGTAGAAAATGCCGGTTACCGCCTTTTTCTCCCTTTCCCTACATTTTTACCTAAGTTTGTCCCCGAACAATCTTTCTTCTCTTCAAGCTGTCATCGATGGCCAGTCAATACGTTGCCTACAAACGATGTTGTCCGTGTGGGTCTAGTTTTTCCATGAGCAGACTGAGCTGCGTTCCATACAACAGCAAGTTTTCGGAGTGCTTCGAAAATATAGAAATAAGTGAGTAACCAAAAACCGACACATCTAACTCATACCCAAATATTCTCGAGTCATAACCCTTGTCCACACAATCCCGACTTTTGAGGACCACTACAGAGAAGGCTTTTGAAAATATTGTAGGAAAAGGGAAAAAAAATGTTGGTAACCAGAAATCTGGGTCTGTTTTCACCACCCATTGTACATTGCATCTACTGTTTTCGTCGAGATTTTAAAAGTAAAGCACTTTCTGATTGGCTAAACCAAATTAAAATCCAATTCCTTTGGAAATTACTTGAGAATAAGACTATGCATGCAGTTAAGAATGGTTGGCGTATACAGACCTTGTTTTATACTCGGAGTATGGTTTATTTCATTTTTTTTTTTTTTTTTTTAATTTTAGACCCATGTAGTAATGCTGTCGATGGTGAAAGGGTTCCTAGATCTGATCCATTCGACGCCAGTCCAAATGCACAACAATGTGCAGGTTTTAACACTTGTGAGAATGTAAGTTGTCTATTATTATAATTATTTATCTTCATTCTTTTTGTACACATTCTCGAGTTTTAACGACAGTGAAGAAGACGGCTTTTGAAAATATTGTGGGAAAAGGACAAATTGCTAGTTAGCAGCATTTTTCTCCTTTTCCAACAATGTTTCCTTCCCTTCAATAGACAAATTTCAGTTCTTGATGTCGTCTGCAAGTGCTTTCAATTTGGACAATTGAAAAAAAAAATCTCTGCTGGAGAGTTAATTTTTTATAGGTAGAAGTATATTATGCCAAGTATTACTGAGAAGGCGGGAAGCTATAGTTTAACTCTTTACCAAACGACAAAATCATCGACTGGTCCAATTTGAAAGTAATTGCAGATGACAAAATAAATGTGACTCAAGAACTGGTATTTGTTTTTGAATGGGTAGAAAACATTGTGGGAAAAGGAGAAAATGCTGGTTACCAGCATTTTCTCCTTTTCCCACAATGTTTTCAAAAGGCTTCTTTCTCAGGGTCGTGAAAACTCGGGATTGTTTGGTAAAGAGTTAACCCAAAACAAAGGACGTCATTAAGATGCATTGAAAATATCACTGTGAAATTATCAGTTTATTGCCATAATGCAGCATGCAGTCGACTGCTTTTTGTCTTTCACACCACTTTTGAAAACTTAAAAGAAAAAATGCTCGCAACGAACGTTTCCCTTTTTGTTACGTGTTTTCGTGCATTCGCCTTGGTGTACTTAAACATCGATATTTTGCTACTTGTATTTACACGAGAGGCCAAAAACGACAACATGGAATGGGTATTATGAATTATTGTACATGTATATGAACCATGCTCTGTGAAAAGGCGACTTAATGCATCTGCGTCAAACATGATACCAAGCAAGTCATCACATGATCATGGATCCATAAAATCCATTTTGTCCAACAACTGACTGAGTCATGAGGTAGACTGGTCCTTTGTCATACCGGAAATTGACTAATAGCAAAAGGTTTCGGCCCAGGTCAGCCAGCGCGGACTGCGGACTGCCTTAAGCCCCCTTTTCACAGAGCATAGCTCATATAAAAGAATGTTATACATTGTTTATAAGATTTGTGAAACTTTATATTTTCACCTTTTTTTTTTTTAACTGAAAGACCATTTTGTTTTGCCCTTGCCAAGTGACAAGCTGTCCCTTTAATACTACAGCGAGCAGATGTTTCACAAAATATAGATTATAAACTTCTCTCTTGATGTTCTTGCATACATAAAGTTATCGCTGGCAAATACGCCCTTTTTCTCATATCTTCGTGAACCTAACTGGTATTTTCAAGCCATCGAAGAGACAAACACGGCATAGATTTAAAATGGTATCAAAAGACAAGTAAAGGAACAGAATCATTTTTGGACAAAGAAAAAATAATTTAACTAATTTTTCATAACGAACTTATCTTAAGTGAATCACCACCGGGAATCGACAAGACGCTTTTCCATTACTACGAAAGAAACAGCTGTTCCAAATGTTATCAAATGACGTTATACAGGCGGTATACGTAAAAGTCAGAGCCTTTGTGTTTATTATTTTCTGCGTCGTACTTCGAATCCATAGGAACTTGCAGTACATAAATGTTGTATAGTACAGATAACTGAAGAACTATGAAAGAAAAATAAAATATTGGTTTATATCAAATGTGATTTCTTTTTTTGATTATAATTCTGCTGTTGACACATTTTTTCAGCGTAGAAAGCTTCTATTGAATTTTTACGACGATAAAAGTTTGACAGGATGCTCAAAAACAGAGTGTGCCACTAAATAGCGCTATTACAGATTGATTCGCTAAGATGAGAATTTGCAGAGTCTCATGACACAGGCAGTTTCATAATCATACCAAAATTCTTAAATGTTTTATCAATGAATTTAGCTAAATAGTAGTTAGCAAACCATAAAAATACGAATGAAATATAATATTTTACCAGCTGTTTAATTCTTTACCAAACAACAAATTCTTGGACTAGTCCAAATTGAAAGCATTTGCTGACGACAAAATAAATGTAACTCAAAAATAGAAATTTGTTTTGGGAAGGCTATGTACAAAACATTGAGGGACAGGGAGAAAATGCTGGTTACCAACATGGAAGCATTTGCAGGTGACATATTAAACTTGTCTCAAATGATAAACCTTTACTTCGACTCAATGAAACATTATGGAAGAAGGAAAAAGTGCAGGTGACCAAGCTGGTTCCCTAGATTTTTTGCTTGGTTTAAGAATAGTCATTTTTTGTGATTGAATTCAAATCATTTTATAGGTTTACGTGCAGTCGTGTCATTGCCTCAAGCGAAGTGATTTTTTGAATGGTTAATTTCAAGCTATTTGATTAGTTAAAGTGTAGAACTTTATCCGGATAGTTAAAGTGAAGTCATTTGATATGTTCGAGTCTTTTTATTTGATAGGTTTAAGTGGACTACCTCCGAAAGTCAATGTATTGAATTAGTTTGAATGTAGTTATTTCATTAGTTGAAAAGCTGTAATTTTATTGATTTGAATGTAGTTATTTGATTGGTTTAAGTGTCGTTATTCGATTGGTTTAAGTTTAGCTGTTTTATTGTTTTAAGTTTTTTTTTATTGGTTTTCACTTCAGTTATTCGGCTGGTTTATGTTTAATTATTTGATTTATTTGATTGGATTTGTATAATTAAATCTATTTTTTAATTGTTTTAAAATCTAGTCTTTTGATCGGTTTCAGTTACTTGGCACCGTTGTCCCTAATCCGACGTGCTGTCCCATGGGTACTTGCTTTGACAACCAGACAAGTTCGTGCACTGCTGCGGCGTGCAGGAATTCTGAATCCTGCTCAAAATTGACTCGGAAGAAAATTGATACCAACTGTAACTGTGAACCAACCGAAGCACCAAAGTCAGGTAAATATACATTATAATATTATGTATCTTTTTCTCGGGCAAAACTACCTCCTTTAATTCAACATGTCCGGCAAACGGCATTTTCCGTCTTTCAGTTGACCACTCCTGAAAACATTGCTGCAAAAGGAGAAAATGATCATAACGACCAACTTCTCCTGTTCTGTCACAAATTTAAATTGTATGTATTAATTGATTTTTTCATGATCAGTGACTTAAAACCCTTTCCAAACAAATGTGAGTGTTAATGACACTGAGACAGAACGATTTTGAAAATATTTTGCCCATCATTAGAGTCACATTGAATTTGTCGTCTGCAGATGCATTCAGTTTGGACAAGTCTTTAATTTTGTAGTGTAGTAAAAGAGTTAAGTTTTCGTCTGTAAGTACAATGTACTTTCATCATGCACGGACGGGACGGATCGTTTCTGTCGTCTGGTAAAGAGTTATAAGGACCATTTAACTATTTACCAAACGTCAAATTTAAGACTTCAAGACTTCTAAATTGAAAGCATTATTGCAGACGACAAATTTGCAAGTGATACAAATGAACCGAGGTTCTTTGACTGGATTGAAAACATTTTGGGAAAAGGAGAAAATGCTGTTTACTGGCATTTTCTTCTCTTCCCACCACGTTTTCAAGAGCTTCCTCCTTAAAGGTCATTAAAGCTCGGGGTTGTGTGGTATAAAGGTTAAAATCGTATGCTGTGATTTTTTGTAGAGATTATGTGTTTTAGAAGACTTTTTTGAGAAGGGAAATATATTCAGACAGATCTAAATATAGACAGATGATAGTAGGATGGGTTGAATGGACGGTACGGCCGTCAGAGGGAATGAACAGAGACGCATTTGGTCGGACGAACAAAAGGAAGGAGAGATAAAAAGATGAACAAACATAAGTCTATTTCCGACAACACTGTACCATACTTATTGAATAGGCATTATTTTCTTTTGATTTCAGAATGCTTTTTCACGAAAGTGCAAGATTCCATCACGCAATTTATGGGTGTGCAGCACATGGTTAAGTACACGTGCCCTGCTGGTATGTGTTGGGATCAGTCTCTTTGCTCTTGCGTAGATGCGGACAATACAGTTAATAGTGAGTCAAATTTTCTTATATCTTTTGACGTGTTTTTACATTACAACTGTTTATGCTTAGTAAGTGTCAGTCAATGCCCAATGCAATTCGTGGTCAAACTTTGAGTTTCTTCTGTTCAGCAAATAGTGAGAAAATATCCGAAAAATCCACCGATTTCTTTCTATAATCCATTGAATAGTATGGAGGAAGAACAGAGATTTCTTGGTTTAGACGAGCGATTACATGTTTTCCTACAATTTCAAAAAAATATTAACCTTTATCCTGCTAAGTACGTGAAAATTTTCAAGTCGATAGTAAAAACCCAAATTTTGCCATTTCAAAGGTACTTTTTACGGACAGATATTTTCTCATCGGACAGCGTAGATTCAAGATCAGACTGCACGTTCTGTGCAGTCTGATCTTGATCTACACTGTCCGCAAAAGGTCAGTGAGTCGCGCTTATCAGCTTAGGGGCTAAATGCAGGAGCGTTAGAAAGTATCTCTGTACGTTATGGCTATCTGTACAAAGCAAATCTCGGTATCGGTGTAGAAATACTAGATCGGTACATGCTAAAATTCTGGTATCAACCTGTGAAATGGAAATATCCTTTTTAAGGCTGAGGACGATTCAATGTGCTGTTGCATACAGTGTAGGCCAAGATCAGACTGCACAAAACGTTCAGCATTATCATTACCCTACACAGTCCGATACCGTGGGATGTTTTTTTTTTCTGACGACATCAATTAAAATTGCAATGTTTGAGGTTTTATTTTTGCTTGAAAATTTTCATTCGATTTCTTTAGCAGTGTATGGGTTAAAGGAAGCTAAAGCATTTAGAGTTATTTCCCTTGTTTGGAATTCAGCAAAGATAGAATGTAAACTTGTATGAAAAGTGTTCAAGTACATTCTGATGTTTCAAAAAGGCTTTCCTATCAGTACATTTAGTATAACAGTGCTTCGGTTTGCGATCAAAATATCACCGAACTGCTGCTACTGTTGCTACTGCTGCTGTTGCTGTCAATTTAATGAGGTATTTTAACCCCTCACCACACCACACCTGAGTTTTAACCCTTTACCACACGATGCCACCTTGACCCTGATGAAGAAAGCTTTTGAAATCATAGTGGGAAATGGAAAAAATGCTGGTAACCAGCATTTTCTCCTTTTCCGACCATGTTTTCTACCCTTCCAAAAACAACTTTCAATATTTGAGAAATATTTGTCTTGTTGTCTGCAAATGCTTTTGATTTAGAAATGTCTTAAATATTGGTGCGTGCTAAAGGGTTAACGACCTTAAAGGACATGCATTTTTAACCAGCATTTTCTCCTTTTACAATATTGTTTTCTACCATCCCACAAGCAAGGTTTCTATGTTTGACTCACATTTATGGTGTCTTCTGCAAATGCTTTCAATTTCCACGAGTCAAAAATTTTGTCGTTTGGCAAAGAGTTAATTTTTATAAACGGATCAATATTATTCACAGCCCAGTGCCTAGAATTGCTTGACATTGATTTTTCTGGTGGAAGCTTCGATCCAGTAACTGGGCTAGGGCATGAAGTATGGGCTATAAACAATGGAGCCGAGTTGACCCCAGACGGGGCATTCTTTACCAACGGTGCCTTTATCAACATCGCAGGTCTAGCTGGTATTCATCTAGGTAATACTAGATATAGTTGAGTCATGCTCTGGCAAAAAGGGCTTAATGCATCTCCGTGATCCATGTTACCAAGCAAGACATTCACAAAATTATAGATCCATAAACTCAGTTTTGTTTAATCATGAGGTAGACTGGTCCTTTGACATACAGAAAATTGACCAATTGCGAAAAGTTTCGGCACAGGTCAGCCTGCGCTGACTGCGCAGGCTGACCTGGATCGATACTTTTCGCATATGCATTAAACCCCCTTTTCATAGAGCATGACTCAGTTATCTTGCAAGGTCAACTAGGGCCAAGAGTAAACGATTCAGGGGTCAAGTTCGAAGCAATAACATTGATTCACACCATTAAAGTGTTGGCATTATTATAAATCTGTATCTAAGTACAGTTTGGCCTGTCAAACTTAAAGTCGCGGGAAAATCAATCAGTCTTTAAACTAGAATTAAAGTTGGCAACGTTAACTTTAGTTTTATATTCCATTTTCTTTTTTTTTTTTTTTTTCTGCTAGCGACTGAACCTTAGAAAAATCATACTGAAACACATAGTCAGATTCATAATGTCCATAGTTTTAAGCGGTATGAATTAAATTTGCTTCCAATTTGACCTGTTCCTCCTTAATCCAGGCTTAGTTACGTCCCCTGATGCGCAAAAAAGGTTTAGTTACGTTCCCTGATGCGCAAAAAAGGTTTCGCAGAACTAACCACCGAAATCGAAAAGCTTAAATAAGTTGATATAAGTTTTCTCTGACTCTGCCGTCAGTAAAGAATAAAAATTCCAAGCGTTTGGACATGTGAGGTGGTATCGCGGTAACTACAATACGCGAAGGGTTCTACATTTCGGACAAATAGTAGAATTTAATATTCCAAATCCATATTGCACATCGTACTAACGTTTTTTGTACATTTGTACATTTCTTTAGGTAGAGTATATTTCAAGGTTTATTTATTAAGAAGTCTTTTCTGCCCCCAGGAAATACTGCAGTGTTTCACATCAGGTTTACACCGTCCGATAGCCCTGCAGGTAAGATTTTTTTCCTGTGCAATTGCGTTTGAATAACTCTTTCCCAAACGACAAATTTTATGCTCTTCCAAATTCAGAACATATGCAGACGACACTTTCAAAACTGATACAAATGAGCTTAAGTTCTCTGACAGGGTTAAAAAATCTTTGTGGAAACAGGAGAAAATGCTTGTTACCAGCATTTTCTCTGTTTCCCCACATGTTTTTTTTTTTTTTTTTCAAGTTTTCTCTCTCAGGGTCATTTAAACTCGTGATTGTTTGGTAAAGGGTTAAAACATTGAGCATTTTGGGGGAGATGGGAGCATCACTGTCATCTCACAGCAAGAAATGCGTGCATATCAAATGCATTTGGTCACCTAAGTTTACCATTTTACCAAACAATCCCGTGTTTTAACACCCTCCCCCCCCATGAAGATGGTTTTTGAAAACATTGTAAGAAAAGAGAACAATGGCGGTTACTAGCATTTTCCCCTTTTCCGTCATATTTTCGGCGTAGCTGGATGTGCTGGCTTTTGACCTACTTTTTAGTACAGATAACAAATGAATAAATAGAAATCTGTGATTGGTCAAAAGTGTAGGCATGTTTATTTTACGGGGTCCTGGCTTCTAGTATTTGCTAGCATAAGCCGTCTATCTTTTTTAAAGATAGTTCTTGTTTCAAACTCTCTCAAAAGCAGATCTCATCATTTGAGTAACATTTAATTTGTTTTCTGCAAGTGCTTTCAATTTGGATCAGTCTAAACTTTTGTCATCTGGTAAAGGGTTTAAGGTTGCCGTCTGTGTTGTATCACAAACGAAACTGTGTATCATCTTTCACTCTGTATAACTTTACAAACATCAAAAGAAAAGTTGACAACATTCAAACATATGTCGGTAGAGTGGGTGGAGTGGTCGATTGGTACACAGACAGACAGACAGACAGAGAAAAGAATATCTAAGGTTTGTTTTTCTTTCATTTTTTTCTTTCATATTAACTTTTGTCATTTTAAGGCCAAATTCAATGCCTCCTGGGTAACTGTCTAACTGATGATTTACGTGAAGATACGATACTGATTAACTTTCTACTTGACGATTTCATTCCCATTATCCTAGCCCTCGTTGATTACCAAGACCGCAGTATGAACATAAGCAATGCTGGCTTTATTTCCGTTATCGATCCCGTCTTAAGGGTAAAGTATAGAAAATTAGTCTAGTTTGTAAGTTCGTTTACATGGAGGATTGAGACAGAGAGAGAGACAGAGACTGACAGACAGACAGAGAGAAGAATGTCTAAGATTTGCTCTTTATTTTCTTTTCTTCTCTATCATTTTTAAGGGCTAATACAATGCCTTCTGGGTAATTGTTTAACAGACGGGTTCAGTGACGATACGATATTGGTTAACTTCGAACTTGATATTACTCGAAGTGTTCTGTCCCTCATTGGTTACCAGGACCGTAGTATGAACAGACAGAGCGCTATCTTTATATCTGTTGTAGACCCTGTCTTAATGGTAAGGCATAGATTGAATGGTATTTAATGCCTCTTACGATATTATTTCAGTTATGTCACGGTGACAGCTCAGTTATTCATGTTCGTTCCTAGGATTTATCAGTACTAAGCTAGAGCATTGAAAAGTCTTATCCAAGAGCACCCACGAGTGAGGCTCGTTCACGGGACCTCCAGGGTTCGTATTCACCAACCATCCAGGGTTCGTATTCACCAACCATCGTTAAGAATATTCTTAGTCTTATACATGGATCCGTGGAAATCGATATTTGACCAATCTTGTGATCCCATTTATTTGGCCCGATGTGCAGCCTTGCTGTCTGCTATTTCGGCTCACAAACAAGCGACTGTTAATGTTGGCGAAGTGCGATATTATGTGTGTTTACAACGCTTGAATTTTTGGAAAAAGTTTAAAAGATGTGCTTTGCGATCGTGTACCGCTTATGTTAGATATACGAAGGGATGACAAGTTTGCATTATGATTATGATAGACAGTGGGACATGAGCAAAGAGTTTCGAACAACGCTATATTACGCAATCGATTAATTAATGTTAGTTTTTTTCCCCTCCGAAACTCTCCGAAAAATAAAAACTTAAACTGTTTTACAGTGGAAAACAAAGGTAAAATATGAAATACTAATAAAAAGAAAGTATGTTCACTCAAATAGCTAATCTCGTTTAATAACCTCTGCACATCTAAAAAGGGGCACGTGTCATCAATGTTTCAGTTTGACGTTAACATTAACCCTTGGTGCGTGAAGAATACTGAATGTGTAGATACAGATCAGAGTGCAAAAATAAATGCAGTTTATTCTTGGATTCAAACCATCTGCTACTTAAATTAAGTACATTTACGTGTATTCTTTACTGAAGGTACATGTAGATTTCAATTATGAAACAGGCTAAGTTCTGTTTTGTACAGTTATGGAAGTTCAGCTCAAAGGCAACTTATGTTAATTAAATCAGCTTTTGACTTAGCCATATTTAGGTGGATTAGCACATCTGTCATTTCAAAGGGTATGTCGGTAAACCGTTAACTGATAAGATGCGTGTTTGATTGCCACTCTAATCCACTCGACCACCCGTTGTCTTCAGTATATCATAAGATAACACAAACTACCGCCAATGCCATTAACAAGTTTGTTAATTAACAGCACACTTTACACTTTTTAGAATCATCAGGCAACCATTTTCCCTTAACTTGAAATTTAAACATTTCTCAGACTTCCACCTCTCT
This sequence comes from Tridacna gigas, assembly GCA_945859785.2. Lineage (NCBI taxonomy): Eukaryota > Metazoa > Mollusca > Bivalvia > Cardiida > Cardiidae > Tridacna > Tridacna gigas. The sequence continues at coordinate 60,420,403 of OX244034.2, read as the reverse complement.
GTTAAATGAGACAATCTATAAATATTTCAAAATGCTTGTAATTTAGTGTAATTTATAATCGAATACGATGTTGAGACAACCTAACAAGCCTTACAAAAAAATAAATCATCTTTAATTCTATTATTTTTAAGCAAAACTGAGTATTATGAGGTGTTTCATTCTTTCTCGTAGAAGTTCAAAACTTTGCTTGCACATGTATTACATTGTCCGTAGCCCCTGAAATTCACACTTTTTGTACAAATCCTTGTGTAAATAAGTTCAAGTATCCATATATTTCTAGCCGAGAATCCATCATCGGCAGACACATGTGAAAAGGAATATTTTTCCGGAACTTAATCGAAAGAAACAGTCATGAGAGCACGATTTAAGTAGCCTTTCTGCTATACTGTATATGTATTTACCGCGTTTGTTTGTGATCCCTTGACGACGGTAACCAAGGAAGTCGGTTTATCTCATCGCCACGGATCTATGTATTCTCCAGACGTTTCTAAATTTTCTTTATCGGACACCGTTACTATAAATAGCACATTGGCAGTCGCCAATGTGCTATTTATAGTAACGATGTAAATGAAAATTTGAATGTTCCCTGATATACAGGCGATGCACCAATTCGCAAGTATTCGATGATCAACCAAGAAAAATGTTTGTGTGTCGTAACAGACCAATGGAGCTTCAAAGGCCTATGGCTAAACCAAATGGTTTAGCCAATCGGAAGTTGTGTTACTTCCAAATCTAGAAAATTTTGGAGAATAAGACTAATAATCTTCTTAACCCTTAGGCTGCTAAGCGCGAGCCAGTGACTTTTTGCGGGCAGTTTAGATCAAGATCAGACTGCACAGGATGTGCAGTCTGATCTTGGATCTACGCTGTCCTATAAGGAGATGGCTTTCCCCAAAGAATACCTTTGATATAGAAAACAATGGGGTTTTACTGCCGGCTCAAAAGTTTCATTTCACTTTTTAGCTGGATTAGGGCTGAGAATGGTTGGTGAATACGGACCGAGGTTTCGAATCCAACACTTTACCACTGGGTCTTGCAGGGCCTTTGGTAAGGCACAGAAGATCTTTACAGATATATCTTTGTATGGTGTTTATGGTCGACTTTTAACAGTATTACAGTTATATCGAGGCGGCTTGTGCGCTCATCTATGCTTTCCTGTAGTTTCTTTTACCTGTTCTTCGCACAGTAGTCTTCCCAAGCCACTGATTGCTTTCCCACATAACCGTTGAAGCAATCATCGGAGGTAAGAGAGGAATGAATCCTGCCACAATGACTTTTTATCAATTCTCGGGAAGAAATTGGCCGAGCTGGAGATACGAACCAGCGACTACCAGGTTTCAAGCCTCATTATCGATTTAGCTATCAGGCTCGGCAGGTACGTATAGTCCGCGCGAAGTTAGTAATTAACTCTTTAAGCTTATCCTCCCAAAAAAGGGATGGAATCTGCAATTCCGTCTCTCTGTATGTCGGTGGGTATCCCCTCTGATATGAAATAAGACACGTTGAATTTGCGGGATCGTATTTTAACAGGAACGAAAACGTCGTACCGCAGTCCATATTCATTGATCAACCTTTGTAAATTGTATTCTGGTCTAATTCTAGATTTCAAAGTAAAGCAATTTCTGATAGGCTAAACCAAATAGTTCAGCCAATCAGAAATTGCATTGCTTTCTAATTTAGAAAAATACTGAAACTGCTATTAAGAACGGGAGGTGAATACAGACCCTTGTCTCATAAAAATAGATAGTGTTCCCTAGTTGCAAAACGGTAAGGCCAACTTTCTCTCAATCACCGAAGAGAGAAATAGGTTTAGTTATATACACTTATACCTATCAGTGTTTTGCACGAAAGTTTGATTTTAGGAAAAAAGAAATAAATGGATCTGTGCATGCCTCCATAGGCCTTTACCTGTCTTATGACCAAAAAGGACTTGGTTGGGGTATTACGTCACTTTTTTGTGATTTCTCTAGTTGTATCAAATATGGACCATGCTCTGTGAAAAGAAGGCTTAATGCATTTGCAAAAATGGTATCGACCATTATCAGGCTACACAGTCCGAGCACACTGATCTGAGTCGAAGCTGTTTGCTATTTGTCTTTTTTCTTCATGCCCAAGGACCATTCATGATCCAGTCGGTTCGTTGGACAAAACAGATTTTTATAGACCAATAATTGAGTCATGCTCTGGCAAATAGGGGCTTAATGCATCTTCGTGACGCATTGTACCGAGCACGACATCACATGATTAGGAATCCATTAAGTCCATTTTGTCTAACAACCGACTCTAGCAGAAGGTAGACTGGTCCTTGGACCTGCAGAAAGTTTGGCGATAGCAAACGGTTTCGGCCCAGGTCAGCCTACGCAGGTGTCGATACTGTTTGCAGATGCATTAAGCCATCTTTTCACAGAGCATAGCTCATTTAGATAATATACACTATTTGTTTTGCACGGTCTAGGTCAACAGAACCGTCGATTTATGGCTGATATTTTGTGGGGAAGGAACCAGAGGTGAAGCTGCATTTGGAATTTTCGAAAACGACACTGCAGTTTTAACCCGAAAGGTAGATGTTTTTGGTGAGTTACATTTGTTCTTCATTCTTGAACAAGTCTACATTATCTCTCGTCCAGTCTCTAATTCATAGAAAGGTTAATCCTTTAATACCTTTACAAGATAGTCCCATGTTTTAAGGACCCTTGGGAAGAAAACTTTTGAAAATATTTCGGGTGTGGGCAAAGGGAAAATGCTCGAAACCAGCATTTTCTTCTTTTCCTGTTATTACTTTTACCATCTAGAATGCAAATCTCATCATTAAAGACACACTTAATTTGCCTGCATTAAATGCTTTTACTTTGAATAAATTTAAACCTTTGTCGTTTGGTAATGAGTTCAGTACCAAATGAGTCATGCTCTGGCAAAAGGGGGCTTAATACATCTGCGTGATGTATGACACCAATAAGTCATCGCATGATCATGGATCCACAAAGTCTGTTTTGTCAAACAACCAACTGAATCATGAGATAGACTTGTCCTTTGACATACAGAAATTTGACCAGCAACGAAAAGTTTTGACCGATACCTTGTGCAGATGCAGTGAGCCCCCTTTTCACAGAGCGTGGCTCAAATAAATGAGCCATATTCTGAGAATAGGGGTTTAAGCCATCTGCAAAAAAGCGTCGACCCATGTCAGCCTGGGCATGCCGCACAGGCTGACATGGGTCGAAACTTTTTGCTATTTGTAAATTTTCTGCTTGCCCGAGGACCATTCGACATGAAGATTTAGTCGGTTGATAGACAAAATGAATTTTACGGATCCATAAGTACGTAATGTGTGTGAGCCATGCTCTGGCAAAAGGGGGTTTAATGCATCTCAGTAATACAATATACCAAGAAAATCATCGCATAATTATGGATCCATACCATCCGTTTTGTTTAACAACCAACTGAACCATGAGGCACAAAAGTCCTTTGACATGCAGAAAATTGACCATGGCAAAGGTTTCGACCCAGGTCAGCCTGCGCACACTGCACAGGTTGAACTGGGTCGATACTTTTTGCAAATGCATTAAACCTCCTTTTCATAGAGCATATATATATATATATATATATATATATATATATATATATATATATATATATATATATATATATATTTTTTTTTTTTTTTAAAGAGATAGGGCTTTAACACTTTTATTCTTTAAAAATGTCTTCATAGATGTGGACACTATTCTGACGAGGCAGTCTGGCTTTCTTTTGGGTAAATGTGGTTTTGGAGGCCCTTTCGAAGGCACCATCAGTCTGGTAGGTTTACACGGGTTTATTTGGCTATGACCTTTACCTTTCCACACAGGTATCACAGAATGTGAAACATTACCCAAGTTACGAGCTTGTAGGAGAACATTGAGTAGTATGCTTATCTGTCAAGCGTTACATGATTTAGCAGCACTCTGGCAAAAGCAAGCTTAATGCATTTCCGTAATTCATTATACCAAGCAAGTCATCACTTAATTATGGATCCATAAAATTCATTTTGTCTAACGACCGACTGAATCATAAGGTAGAATGGTCCCTTGACATTTGACCAATAATAAAAAGGTTTCGACCCAGGTCAGCCTGTGCGGGCTGTGCAAGCTGACATGAGTTGATACCTTTTCCAGATGCATTAAACTCCCGTTTCACAGAGCATGACTCAGTTAAAATGTACATTTTTCTGTTAGTAAAAGTTTTTGCAAATATATCGACCAGGTCAGCCTGCGCGGACTGCACAGGCTAACACGAGTGGATACTTTTTGCAAATGCATTGAACTCCCGTTTCACATTTAAAATGTACAGTTTTCTGTTAGTAAAACATACCCACGTATTGAGATTTCAAGTCTCGTTTTTTTTAGGTCAGATAATCCAATAAGATATCGGACAGTTGGTATTTATGTCTTTATGAAATATTGGATGGTTAGAATATCTTATAAGACATGGAACAGTGTATGCTCTGAAATATGTAGACAGTTAGAGGTGGATTATCTATAAAAATATAGGGCAGTTTAAATATCACAGAAGGTATCAGACAGTGTATCCTACGGAATGTAGGAGAGTTAGGATATCCCAGAATATTCATAAGATACCAGTTGTGTATCCCATATGGTGAATACAGACGCAGTACTTTGTTTCTTTTCATTACATAACTGTTAGGATATTCCATTTGCGTCGCAGTACGCCACTTTTAGTAGTAACCACCTAGTAACAAGACTCTTTAGGGTATCCGTATCATTTCCTAAAATTGAGTCTTTTTGTAAACACCTACGCCATGGAAAGGAGTTTTTATTTGTACTGAATGAATTGTTTGTCAAATCAATCAGTTTAAGTTACCACGCTGTGTTCTGGGAAAAGAGGGCGTAATGCCTCTACGTAATGCATTATACCAAGCAAGTCGTTCATTGCATGATTACTTCTATGAAATACACTATGTCTAAGAATTCACTGAATCATGAGAAATGGTACTTGAACATGCAGAAAATTTACAAATTGCAAAATTTCTTGACCCAGGTAAGCCTGCGCGGACTGTGCAGGATGACATGGTAGGATATATTTTGCATAGACTATACAACTCCCTTTTCACGAAGCATGACTATTATGTATGCTGTTATTATGAGAGAAAACGTGTTTAACCCTTTACTAAAGAGTCTCATGATTTTACGACACTAAGCAAGAATAGATTCGAAAATATGGTGGAACAAGGAGAATATTCTGGTAAGCAGCTTCTTCTCTTTTTCCCACACTGTTTTCTACACCCTCAAATACGAATTCCAATATTTGAACCACTATTACATTGTCGCCGTGTAGGTTATTTCAATGTGGACAAGTGTAAACTTTTGTGGTCTGGCAAACTTTTAAACTAAAGTGAGCCATGCTCTGTGGAAAGGGGGCTTAATGCATCTGCAAAAAGTATCGACTCAGGTCAACCTGCGCAGTCTGCAAATTTTCTTTGCCATTGGTCAATTTTCTGCAAGTCCAAGGACCAGTTTACATTATGATTCATTCAGTTGTTAGACAAAATGGATTTTATGGATCCATGATGATGTAATTACTTGCTTGGTATAATGGGTCACAAAGATACATTAAGCCCCCTTTTGCCAAAGCATGGCTCAAGTTTATTTCATTCTGTAGGTGGAGTTCTACAATTGTAAACCTTTGGATAAGCCCGAATTTGTAGCAGCTGCAAATGCCCTTGACCTTGACTTATAGACGCCTCCATGGTGATGGTATTGTATATTCTATTCAAATATGGTGCAAGCTTCATGACAATCTACACCTGTGCCAGTATGACATCAGTGTATTTCTATTTGAAGTAAATTGATCGACATGCCTATCTTCGTTCTTTCATTTATTGCCTGTAGAACGTAAGACACATTAGAAAAAAATGTAGAAAAGAAAACAAACCGACCAAGACAGTCGATCAGCCTATACTGAGAAAAATAGGTAAGTAACTTTTGGTTCTTTTTCATCGGCTATTTATAGAATATACCTTTTATATACCTTCGCTCTAAAGTGGCTTACGCCAGAATGCTATTAAGCATTGATCGACGCATTAAGCTTCTTAATTTGTTTGGTCGTTTTTAGCAGAATTTCTGGTCTAAAACGACCAAATGAACGAATGAATGTAGATAAAAAGTTAATAATTAAACTCTTTACCAAAACAACCCTTGTTCTGAGGTACATGTACCTACGTGAGACAGCTTCTGGAAACATCCGAGAATATGCAAAAACTCCACATTTTCTCCTTGTTCCACATGAGTTTCCTACCGACCAAAGACAAATCCCATTATCTGAATGCATTTACTATATTGCTTGCAATTATTTTCAATATGGACGAGTCCTGGTGAAGTTTTAAATCAACAGGATTTTACTTTACAAACAGCTCCATGTTTTCACGACCCTGAGCTAAAAGCTTTTGAAAAACATGGACAGAAAAAGTGAAAATGCTGGTAATCAGTATTTTCTCCTTTTTTTCACAAAGTGCTATACCCTTTCAGACATAATCCCATTAGTATTGCTACATTTAATTTGCCGTATGCAGTTGCTTTCAACAAATTAGAATTTTGTCGTTTGGTAAACGTTGAACATTTTATACCCCCACCTACGAAGTAGGGGGGGGTACACTGGTTTCACCATGTCTGTCCGTCCATCCGTCCGTCAATCCGTCCGTCTGAAGACTTTTTCGTTTTCGTGCTCTAACTCATAAGCCGTTTGACATGGGACCATAAACTTTATACAAGTGTTGCTCATGACCCAAGGAGGTGCTCAATTTTTTTTTTTTTTTTTTTTTTTTTTTTGGGGGGGGAGGGGGTCACATGGGTAGTCAAGGTCACAGGTGAACTTTATTTGAAAATCTATTTCGAGCTATAACTCAATAGCCATTTGACCTAGGACCCTGAAAATTTGTACAAATGTTTCTCATGACCCATGAAGGTGCCCTGTTGCTTTTGGGTCACATGGATAAAAGGTCAAAGTAACTTGTGATCTTTGTTTTGAAAATCATTTTCGTTCTCTGATTGTGGTGCTTCCGTGAAAAGGTGCTGTGGGGGAGGGGGTATTTATCCGCTTTGCGACTGTTCTATTTATTCTACTGACTATTCAATCCACGCATGTGCCTCTTAACATGCGAAGAGGGGTAAAAATCACACTAGAGCAGCAAGTATAGTGATGCCAGTCGGATTGAAACAACATTTTCACGTGCCAGCCTATAATCCATTACTGTACAGTCTACATGTACGGGTATTTTTAGACAAACCATCTTAGTAGCAACTGCCCCTTTTCCAACGATGGGTCGGATTCATATCGAATTTTGAAAAGTATATCTACTTGAAAATTCTACTTTTTAACCCTTTACCACACAATCCCGACTTTTAACGACCCTGAAGAAGAAGCTTTTTGAAAACATTGTGGGAAAAGGAGAAAATGCTGGTAACCAGCATTTTCTCCTTTTCCCACAATGTTTTCTACTCTTCCATAAACAAATTTCAACTTTTGATTCACATTTATTTTGTCGTTTGCAAAAGCTTCCAATTTGGACTGGTCTAAAATTTTGTCGTTTGGTTAAGGGTTAACTCTTTACCACACAATCCCGACTTTTAACGACCCTGGGAAAGAAACCTTTTGAAAACATTGTGGGAAAAGGAGAAAATGCTGGTAACCAGCATTTTCCACTTTTCCCACAATGTTTTCTACCCTTTCCAAAACAAATTTCAGTTCTTAAGTTGCAATTTATTTGTCGTCTGCACATGCTTTCAGTTTGGACTGGTCTAAAATTTTGTCGTGTGGTACAGAGTTAAATAATATGCAAAACAAGAAAAATGGGCGATTTGGGCAGGGTTACTTTTCATTATTTCCCTTTATGTTGATCCAAAAACAGTTCAATACTCAAGAGTTGTGGTCTGTTTAAAGGGAGTTTAATTCATCTGCAAAAAGCCAATGTCAGCCTGCGCAGTCCGCGCTGGTTGACCTGGGTCGAAATGTTTTGCAGATTTCGTAAATATTGTGTATGTTCCAGGGCCATTTTACCTCAGGATTCAGCCAGTGGTTACGCCAAATGGATTTTTATATATCCATAATTCTGTGATGACTTGCCTGTTATAATACATCACACAAACCGCCTCTTGCCAGAGCATGGCACATATCTAAGTACTTCTTTCGCCGTCTGTTTTCTTTCATAAAGATCTTTTATTGTGCAACTTGCTCTTTAAATTATCTTTGTTGTACTTGTACCACTAGAAACATGATGACGAAATCTTTGTCTCTATATTTCACAGTACTGGAGGACCATAGTGGACCCATAGCGCTAACCTTGGTACAGTGCGTATAGTTCAGTAGTATTTTTCGAGGCAGAGGACAAAGTCTGAATGAAGTGCATGTGATACCACTTGATCTCGACTCTTTCAAACTCAGAAGTCAGATGTTGAACCATCGCTATCTAAACTAGGCGGGTCAAAGGTCAGGTTATTGTCATCATTTGAGAAAACTTCGCAGCACTTTTGATGTCATTTACAAATCTAAGCCCTCTAGGTGACGTATCTCGAGAAGATTCTAAATACAGAAATAGCAGTAGTATAGGAGGGTAGACCTCGGACAAAACGCGTTTTGTCCGAGGTCTACCCTCCCTGAGTGCCATTTTGTCCGAGGTCTACCCTCCCTGAGTGCCATTTTTGTCCGAGGTCTACCCTCCCGAGCAGAAAAAATGCCGCATCACTGCAGTTTTGGCGTGATTCGGTTTCCGCGACATATGAATACAATAATAAATAGTCCGTTACTAGTCTCGGGAGGGTAGACCTCGGACAAAAGTAGTTCCGGCAGTTGGTTCAGGTAGAAACCCTCGTTGGACTTAGTCTTTTTTTTGGAGGGTTGATCTTTCTCTCTCTATTACCGTCGGACTTAGTCTTTTTTCCCCAATTTGATTAAAAAAGTAGTTCCGACTGATGTAAACAAGTAGTTCCGACTGATGTAAACAAATGTAAACAAGCGTTTTGATTGGTCGAGACGTTTTCCCGCCAAAATTCGATGGGTTATTTCCCCTTTTCAGCTTTGATCAAGGCAAAGACCCTTGTTGGACTTAGTCTTTTTCACAATTGGATTAAAAAGTAGTTCCGGCTAATGTAAACAAACAGGTTGGTTCAGGCAGAGCCTATCGTTGGACTTAGTCTTTTTTTCCACGATATGGACTATATTCTCTACTTACGCTGGGTCAGGCAGAGAGCATCGTTGGACTTAGTCTTTTTTCCGTCTTTATTCGCCTCAATCTTTCTCTATCACCGTGTTGGACTTAGGCTTTTTCTCTGTCATCGTTGGACTTAATCTTTTTTCTCCGTCTTTGTTCGTCTTATCCTTTCTCTATCAACGTTGGACTTAGTCTTTTTTCACCACGATATGGGTTATTTTCCCCTCCTCAGCTTGGTTCAACCAGAGATCATCGTTGGACTTAGGCTTTTTCCGTCTTTGTTCGTCTATCTTTCTCTACCACCGTTGGACTTAGTCTTTTCTTTGGCTCCTAGCAATATGATCTTTAGACATTACCTAACTATATGATCTGAGTGTGGGTTTTTTCCGACATTTCCCGGAAACCACTTCGTCTAGACTTACCCAATCTTAGGTTTTATTCGTCCCTAGTTTTATTCGTCCCTAGTTTTTAATCTGCAAAACTTTTTTAAAATTGTAAAAATTTTTATCCGAAAATTTTTATCCGAAATTCTTAAGCGTAAAAATTTTTCTATCGGTAGAATTTTCTCTGTAAGATTTTTTGAAATTTTTTCTCTGCAAGATTTTTTATTTGAAAAAATTTTTTCTATCGATAAAAAGTTTTTCTCTCTGCAAGATTTTTTAATCTAAAAGTTTTTTCTCTGCAAAAAAGTACAACAACACATCTACAAAATTGACAATTGTTAAAGATAGATTTTTTAAGGTTTTGGTTAGTCCTGAAAAGGACTGTTTTTGGAGATTAGACTGTCTTTTTTTCCTCGTCTAATGACAGCAACCAAAATTTGCATGACAGATGGGACAACTTCCAGTTCTTCTTGTGATTGTCATTGTACCATCCTTCGTGGTGATCTTTCTCCCGAGTTCAACGTCAACTAATATGAGCTCTGGAGTTGTTGTCTGCATAAACAGCTCAAGTAATTTTTCTCCGAGCTCTCTGTATGGTTGTGTTATCTGCTCTAGATGTCTTTGAACTGCTATGAGTTGTCTTCTTAATACCAACAGATCTTCACCAGCATTTAAATAGTCTTGGAGAGCATCAATTATTTGATGGTTTATCTGTTCCATATTTTGAATTCTTTTTTCGCTTTGGTTACTTTATGATTTATTCGTCTTACTCGAGAGAACGAGAGTCGAATGACTATAGAAGAAGTTCACTGATTTTATAGCTTGGTAGAGGGATTGACCTACTTTGACTTGGAATTAACGTTAACCAATCGTTAGTTTCGTTACATTTTTTGGAGCTGATAGTCTTAGACATTGTAGATAGATCATATAGTACGTTATGTTCTATCTACATGCTCTCGCCCACGTTCGCGCTTTTAATTCTAACGCGAAGTAGGTCAATCCTCTGTCAAGCTATAAAAGAGCCAGCATTTTTATTCTTGTATTAACTCATTTCACGATGAAGTTATCGAAATTCTGCTGTGGGCTGTTTGGCAGCAAGAAGAATAAGAAAGAAATGAAAGAAAAATGGGAGCAAGAGGCCATGGAAAAGAAAGAAGACGAGGCAGAAGAAAGGAAGAGCCTAAAGCATAAAGCTCTTCGGGAGTTCTTCGCAAGACGAGGGTATGAGTTTTATACTCGTACCCCAATCGTCAAGATGGGTAATATTTACCCGGACTTATCAGAACTGATACCGCCAACAGAGCATCGCGGTTGGCAGAATAAATTAATGAGAATGTATCCTTCATTGAAATGGTGAAGAATACGTTCTCTTTAATTTTAAAAACAGTCCTTTTCAGGGCTACCCAATACCGAGAAAGTTTTTACTTTCTTCAAATTGTCAAAAACAAAAAAGTCAAGTCCTATATGTTTTTATATCTTTTATTTAAAACTTTTTTATTTAAAACTTTTGTACAATAATCATTACAATGAAAACAATGAATTGGTAAAATATATACAATGAAACATTGAACTGTAGAAATATTTGAATCCTTTTTGAAAACAGTTCTTTGAAACAGTTCTTTGAAACAGTTCTTTGAAGAAATGTTTTTACAGGCACGTTTTTCTTTTTTTCTTCGGGATGTCAGGCTCACATTCACTCTTGCGTTTCCTCTTACTGTTTCCATTATTGTGTTCGTCATTGTTATTTTTCAACACAATATCTGGACAGATTTTTGCACCATGTTTTTTTGTTTTGCAGAAGAAACAGTTCTTCTTTTTCTTTTCTCTTTTCTCGTTGATTTTCTTTTCTTCAGATCCTGAAGATTTTTGAGACCTCTGTTCGTTGTTTTGCTCCTCTCCAGACAGTGAAGAGGATTCGTTATTTTGATCGAGTATAAGAGTATCCTCTGAAGAAAGTTTATTTTTTTGCGAACTTTGTTGCAAACTTTGTTGTGGGTTATCATGTATTTCTACTTGAATTCTACAGATTTCTGTGTCGTTGATTTCTGTGTTATCATGCTCCATATTTTCAATCTCCTGTTCGATTTGATTTCCTGTCGATGAAGTTGTAGTCTGTGACGATCTTGTCTTCCATTTATTCTCGTCTACTTTATAGGATAATAGAGCCCCAACGTATTTCATATGTTGGAATTCTCTACCGGTTTCCATTGTTGGCGAAATTTTAACATCGTGACTGTAGGGGTCCACGAAGACAGAGACGAATCTCCACATCATTTTTTCTTTTTCTGGACATTGTCTAGCCCAATGTCCTGATCTGTTGCATGTAAAGCAGATATTCGTTGTCATATCACTCACTCCATGGCGCTTGTCGAATGTTGCTTGATCCAGGACTCTGGTGATACGATAGACATCTTTTTCTGCAAAATGTTGGTGGGATAGAAATGATCCCACGTAGTTCCCAGTATGGTAGACTTGATATCTTGACGGTATATTGGTGATCTCATAATCGTGAGTGTATGGGTTAACATACAGGTACATTCTCTTTGGTGTTGTACTTTGTAGCTTGAACCCACTCATTTTTCTACCAGCTGTCCTGTTTGAAATCTTTCCGAAGAATGATGAAGATTTCAGTCGTAATACCTCTTTTTATACACGTTTGGTCTGAAAAAAAGATATAAAAAAGCTAGGATTTTTTTAGTTCTGGGACATTACTTGACTTGCAATCAGTCATAAACCATGTCTAAAAGGTTAGTACCGTATTCAGACAGTACAAGTGACGATGAGGTAATTCAGCCGATGTCGAAGAAGAGAAAAAAATTACTACCGGCAAAGAAAAGAAAAAGAATCCTAGTCTATCCAGACAGTAGCAGTAATGATGAAAGCGATGATGAGAAATTTTCACCGTCAACCAAAAAGAGAAAAAGTTCACCATTGAAAGAAGAAAGCGACGGTGAAGTCAAAAAATATTTGAAAGAAGAAAACGATGAGAAATTTCCACCGTCAACCAAAAAGAGAAAAAATTTGAAAGAAGATAAAAAATCTTTGAAAGAAGAAAGTCATGCTGGACCATTTTTGCCCAAGGAAGAAAAAAGTAAAGACAAAAAATCTTTAAAAGAAGAAGACAGAAAATCTTTGAAAGAAGAAAGTCATGCTGGGCTATTTTTACCCAAGAAAGAAGAAAGTGGAGACAAAAAATCTTTGGATATGAAAAGTCTATACGCCTTAAAAGAAGTGGGAAAAAAGAAGTCAAGAAAATTCAATACAGATTCCCGTGTGCTGGAGGCTTCCTTTAAGAAATTCGATGAGTTACAACCCCAGCAACTGACTGCCTTATTCGACGATGTTATCCAACAAATCGTTCAAAAGTTAAAGGCTGAATCGAGGGATATGATCAGAATTACCATCAATCACCGTTCATTGGATATGGGGATTCATATACCCTTTCTATATGTGGAGGAGTTGGAGAGTCATACTATATTGGACGAGATTGAAAAAGTTCTACAGTCGAATGAGGAATTCGTCTTGAACGATGGTCGTATGACATTCGATATCACACATACGGTACCCCCAAGTGGAAGTGGTAAAAGAGTTAGGGGTACAGAAATATTGGATTCAAAAGTTTTCGCAAAGAAGAAACAATCGATTATTGAAATTAATAATGAAGATCATCTATGTTTTGCAAGAGCTGTTGTTGTGGGGATTTATCACCATGAACGTGAAAACACCCAAGAATGGAATCGAAGATGGGATATCATCAAAAGATCAAACAGACCACTTCAAAAGATTGAAGCCGAGAAATTGATGAATGAAGCTGGAGTTTCGTCAACACAACCTGTAGGACCTGAAGAATACAAAAAAATTCAAGATTTCTTGTATGAAAAAGACTATGTTATTAAAGTCCATCAACAGCAATCGAGAATGGAGAAAGTGTTTGAACATCCAAAAGTGAAAGATAATAGTAAAATCATACATTTGTACTTTCATCAAAAACACTATGACTACATCAAATCCATTACATCATTTCTTGATTGTGGTTATTATTGCGAGTTCTGTGATATACGTTACAGGAATCGGGAAGACCATGTTTGCTCAAAGATCTGTAAAGGTTGCTTTCGTACTGGAAAATGTCCATCGAAATCAAAAGAGTATGTCTGTTCCAAGTGTCATAGATGTTTTTTCAGTGCAGAATGCTTGGAAAAACACAAAACACTTCAAGGTAAAGAGAAGAAGACCATTTGTGAATTAGTGAAACTCTGTTCAAAATGTGGAGGCCAGTTTTTTGTCAGAAAGAAAAATCATGTCTGTAAGGGAAAGAAAAAGTGTCATCTCTGCAAGAAAATAGTTGACTTCTCTCATCGCTGTTTTATTCAACCTTACCAGAGTAAGATGAAGCATGACAGTGACGATGAGACGAGTTCTTCTGTAGTCAAAAAACCTTTGTTCATTTTCTTTGATTTTGAATGTCAGCAAGATACAGGGATACATATTCCGAATTACTGTATTGCACACCGAGCCTGTGCTGAATGTATCGATAAACCACTTGATTTTCATTGTTCCACATGTAGTGAATTCGGAGAAGGAAGAGAAGTTATTTTTCAAGGAAAAGAAACTTTGAGTCAATTCTGTAGCTGGCTCTTTACAAAGCATCATAAAGGAATCATAGCTATTGCCCATAATCTCAAAGGTTATGATGGTCAATTTATTCTCAATCATATTATCAGTGTTGGGATGAAAGAACCAGAACTAACCATGAATGGGAATAATATTTTGAAGTTAGAATTGAATGGTGTGTGTTTGATTGACTCCTTCAGTTTTATGAACTTTGGTCTGGCAAAATTTCCGACTACATTTGGACTTCAAGAAATGAAAAAAGGTTACTTTCCTCACTGGGCAAATACAGACGAATTCTGGGATTACGTTGGGCCATACTTGGATATGTCTTATTACAAACCCGATTCAATGTCTGAAGAGGTTCGATCGAAATTCATAGTCTGGTATAATGACAAAGTTCAAAATGGTGAGGAATTCAATTTTCAAAAAGAGATGGAGATGTACTGTCGATCGGATGTTGATATCCTAAGACGAGGATGTGGTGAATTCAGAAAGTTGTTCATCGAACAGAGTGGTATTTGTCCATTCACAGAGGCGTTTACTATCGCCGGCGCCTGTAACAAGATTTGGCGAAAAGATTATTTACCAAAAAATCAGATAGCCATCATTTCAAGCAAAGACCCAGTCAGACGCCGGTTTTCTATGAAAGCAATACGATGGATTCAAAGTATTGCTAGGGAAAAAGGGATTCATATTCAACACGGTAAAAATGGTGGTGAATTTCAAATAGGAAGATATACTGTAGACGGTTTTCACCACAAATCAAACACTGTCTATGAATTCCTCGGGGATTTATTTCATGGCTGTCAGACATGTTTCAAGGATCGAAAATATATCAATCCCATCAATGGAAAAACAATGGATGAATTGTACAACACTACCATTGAACGATTAGAAACCATCAAAAGAATGGGATATAACATCGTGACCATATGGGAGCATGAATTCGATACCAAGATGAAAAAGGACAAAGAGTACAAAAAAACCATTGAAAGTCTATATCCGAACTGTGACCCCATCGAACCAAGAGAGGGCCTGGCTGGAGGCAGATGCAATGCAATAAAAATTGCTTATGATGTTGAGGAAAGCAGTGAGAAGGAAATCAAGTATATTGACATCTGCTCTCTGTATCCTTACGTCTGCAAACATAAATTCTATCCTGTAGGCCATCCCACAATCTTGACTGCTGAGAGTATTGATATGAAGAATATTCGTCAGTATGAAGGACTCATTAAATGCAAAGTTCTACCCCCAATTGATTTGTTTCATCCTGTTCTTCCAGTTCACTGTAACAACAAGATGATGTTTCCACTCTGTATGAAATGTGCACAAGAAAGCTCAAACGTTTGTAACCATGAAAAAGAAGAGAGATCCTTGGTTGGAACTTGGGTTACATTTGAACTATTCAAAGCTCTCGACTGTGGTTATCAGCTAATGCAAGTGTATGAAATCTGGCATTTCCACGCTGTTTCGGATCAATTCTTTAAAGGCTATGTGGATAATTTCTTGAAAATTAAGCAAGAAGCCAGTGGATACCCCAGCTGGTGTCAGACAGACTCGGAAAAGAATCAATTCATTCGCGAGTATGAGGAAGCTGAAGGGATTCGTCTCGACCCCAAATGTATTCAAAAAAACCCTGGTAAAAGATCGTTTGCTAAGATTATGCTGAACTGCCTTTGGGGGAAATTAGCACAGCGTGAAAACATAGCAAGACGAAATACATCAGAGAACCATCTAAATATTTTGACTTGATTACCGACCCGAAATATACGGTAAAACATGTGGAAATCTTTGACAACGAGTGTCCATTCATTTTGGTCAACTATGAAGAAAAGATGGACTTTGTCGAAACGCATGCAACAGCCAATGTTATTGTAGCATCCTACGTAACAGCTTATGCAAGGTTGGAACTGTACAGTGTTCTTGAAAGATTGGGGGATAGAGTTCTGTATTTCGATACAGATAGTTGTATGTACATTCATGATCCTGAATTGTGGAACCCTCCCATCATTAACAGTAGGTTAGGAAAATGGACCGATGAAGAACCTGATTGTAGAATAACTCATTTCAGAGGATTAGGCCCCAAGAATTACGCTTACAAAATGAGAACAAAAGATGGAAAAGAAAAAAGCAAATGTAAAGTCAAGGGAATTACTTTGGATTACAATACAAATCAGATGGTAAATTTCGACACCTATTCAAAATGTGCTTTGGATCGCACAATAGAAATCAAAGTTCAGTATGACTGCAGAATCAAAAGGCATAAAGACAGAACAGTGACCAGTGAACCACAGACAAAAACCTTTCGCTCTGTATACACCAAAAGAGTGATTGTAAACGATACTGATACTGTTCCCTATGGTCATAAAAGTTTGAGGGTATAAATATCTGTAAGAAACAACATCGTGTTACACTGTTTTGAAGTGAACGATCAAAGTAAGACGCTTTTTTTAAAAACAGTGAAAACTATCGCGGTTCTATCAAAAAGTGAAGAAATCATGTCAAGCGAAATGCTACCTTTACCGATAGAACTACGTGAAAAAGTTTATAGAGATTTCATCCATCAGCACACGCTCGATAAACAAGTACAGTTGGATATTAAATTCGGCTGTGTGAAACTTTGGATAAACAAATTGCACAAGGGAGTTGCAAAAGGAGAAAGATCGTGCAAGTTGTATGGTATACACAGCTTTATTGTAATGATAGGGGATGATACAGATTTTGATTTCCCTCTCAAAGCTTATTTAGCATTTTGTTTGTTGAAAGACAACTATATTGCTAAGCAGATGGATTCCACAAGTCGATGGCAATTCATCATCGTAGGAAGAACAGAAGAAAGTTTTCTGAACGTTCTGAAAATGAAATCGGTTCTGTTTAACTTTTACTTACGCTACAAAAAAGGATCCATTCAAGACGGTGAGGAAATAGTGGATACCATGGAAGGGTATATTCTTTTTGATAGAGATGTCACAGAAGAAATCGTATATTCAACTCTTTTGACAAAAGATATTTCAAAACATGTTTTTCCATTTAGTGGAGTACGTGAATATAGTGAAATGGATAGCAAATTTCCATTGTTTTTGGGTAATGATCAGTTGCACAAAGTTATTGTGGAACATGAAGATAAGTGGAAAAATCGAGGTATCTGTGAATTCGCATTGTAACGATACTGCACTCTATGGCCTATAAGATTTGAGGGTATAAATAACTGTAAGGGACAACACCGTGTTACACTGATTTGAAGTGAACAACCAAAGTAAGACGGCTCTATCGAAAAGTGGAAATCATGTCAAGTGAAATGTTGCCTTTACCGATAGAACTACGTGAAAAAGTTTATAGAGATTTCATCCATCTGCACACGCTCGATGAAGGAACACAATTCAACCTTAAATTCAGATGTGTGAAATTTTGGATAGATAAATTGCACAAGGGAGTTGCAAAAGGAGAGACATCGTGCAAAATGTATAGCATGCACGACTTTATTGCAATGTTGGTGACTGAGTCAGATTTCGATACCACTATCAAAGGCTATTTGACAGCTTGTTTGTGGAAAAGTGACTATTTCGCTAAGAAGTTGCAAGCCACAAGTCGATGGCGATTCATTATCATAGGAAGACCAGAAGAAAGTTATCTGATCATGCTGAAAATGAAATCACTCCTGTTTAACTTTTACTTACGGTATACGAAATCAAGAGATAATGCAGAAGGTGTTGATATCATGGAAGGTTATATCCTATTTGATAGAGATGTCACAGAAAAAATCGTACTTTCAACTCTTTCGACAAAAGCAGTATTCAAAAACGTCTTTGAAATTAGAGGAACGTGTGAATATAGTGGTTTGGACAGTGTATATAGTTTGTTTTTGGGCAATGAACAATTGCACAAAACTGTTGTGGAACATGAAGACAAGTGGAAAAATCGAGGTATCTGTGAATTTGCATTGTAAGAATTGTTCTGTCATTGTTGTAAATAAGAACTGCATTGTCAATGTTTTTTGTATATAAAATGTACCTTCATTGTTTTTTGTATATAAATTGTCTTTGTATATATAAAATATAGTGTTAGAACATTTGGTTTGTTTTAAACGTTACTGTTTTTTCATGATATTGTTAAGAACTTTTGAATGAATAAAGAAATGATTTTAAAAAAGGTCGTCTGTTTTGATTTCTTCCCCAAAACTTGAATAAAGAAAAGTTCAGACTTAGAAAAAATGTAGCTAGATCATCACATTCTATGTGAGATCATATAGTACGTTATGTTCTATCTACATGCTCTCACCCCCGTTCGTGCTCTTAATTCTGTATCAAAGTAGGTCAATCCCCTACCAAGCTATAAAATGTTGACAGAAATTTTCCTATCTTTTATTCTTTCTCTATCTTTTTATCCTAGCGATATGTCCGTGAGACAAGGTTTTGGCACTCCGCCTCAATCTTATTATAGCGGACAATATTTACGCTATAAGAAGTACTTCAATCATGAGCATTTCATTAGAAAGCATTATTTCGATGCAGAACGATACTTGGATGAATCTCAGCCTAGTTTGTTCTCTAGAAGATTTTCCGTTTCAGAAATTTATGAAATGGTAAAATCTACTGTAGAACATAGTGATAGTATTAAATTGCAAGGTTTCAACAAGATAATTTTTGAAATGAAATTTCCTGTTGAAATCGGAAAAAATGCAGACGGTAAAGAGGCGTATGTTTGTAAAGTCGTCGCCTGCTATGATGGATTTGAGTTGCCGGATGTAGTCAAGTATAAAGATCTTTCTGTCATCACGGCATATCCTGTATAATGGATAAAAACAATGGTTCTTTTTAAGAACCACTCTCTCCTTCTTTTAGGATTGAGGGCTCTTTTCAGAGCCAACCAATACCCAGGAAGACTGCTTCTTCAAATTGTCAAAACAAAACGTATTTCTCAGATCAAAAGACTGATTGCATCAGACTCAAAAAAAGACTAAGTCCTATCCGAAGAGTCGTCGTTTTTCCCCAAAACACCCGCCAAGATCAACCGTTTTTCCCACTCCCGCCATCCCTTTTCTACAAAAGAATATAACAAGTCTGACGATTGGTCTACGTTAATTCTGAGTCAGAAAAAGTAGGTCAATCCCTCCACTAAGTTATAAAAATTCAGTGAACTTTTCCTATAACCATTCGACTCTCGTTTCTCTCGAGTAGCACGAATAAGAAATCGTAAAAGTATACCAAGACGAGAAAAATGCTTATATTTTTTCCTTATTGTCCACAGTGTGATAGACCATGTGCAATAGAGTGCGGAAAATGCTTTCATATCCTACAACATCTTGGAGAAAAGCACAATTGTCCAGAACCAGATGAGGGATTCTATGACTATGATGAAGACTATGGTGTAGTGATTTGGTGTTATCATTGCTGTCAAGCTTTCATAGTGGTCCAGTTTGAAGAAGAAGAAGAACATCTCGATCGCAACCAGTGAAGGATGAATCTTCATCAAAAAACAGCCCTTTTCAGGGCTAACATGCAACAAGAAAGTTTTCTACTTTTCTTCAAATTGTCACTTCAACTCAATTCTGAATTAAGAAATATAACGAAACTAACGATTGGATAACATTAATTCCGAGTCAAAGTAGGTCAATTCCTCTACCATCCTATAAAAGACGGGCTCTTTTTCTTTTTTAATCAGTTTTTCCCTCTCAGAACTCAAAAATGAAGACCCTCGACAAACGGTTCAAATTGATTGAAGCAGAGCGACGATTTAGAAAGGGATGCAAACAGATCGAATTGCTTAAAAATCGTCTGAGTGGGATAGAAAAACGATATGATAAGTGTAAAAGCAGAGCTGTGCAATATAATCTGAAAATTCAACTTTGTTCAATCAAAGGAGTACTCATTATGTATAATGAGTATGTCCAAGCCAAAGTTGAAGAAATCAATGAACTTCGGCGTGAGCTATTCCCCGAAGATTCAGATGAGGAGGTTTAGAGTCCTCGATCTTTTCTCTAGTTTTGAAATTAAGTTAACCGATAGTTAAATTAATTTCATTACAGAGAATAGTGAAAAACAGCCCTTTTCAGGGCTAACATACACCAAGAAAGTTTTATCTCTCTTCAAATTGTCAGACCAAATCAATTCTGATTTTAAGAAAAGGTTAATTTTTACTTCAACTTATCAAAAAAAAGACTAAGTTTATCAGAAAACCTTATTCCCTACCACAACGTATAGACTTGTTTTCATCTATCTTTTACTTATTCAAAAGAGAATATAACAAAACTAACGATTGGTTAACGTTAATTCAGAGTCGAGGTAGGTCAATTCATCTGTAAAACGTATAAAGAAAGCCGGTCAAGTTCTCATTTAATCATTTTTTACCTCTCAATACTCGAGAATAAAAAATGTTTTGCATGTTCATGTTTGGATTAGTGGCATATTATTCGATACTGAACTGGTTAGAAGATTGGTTTCGTCGACGGCAGATACGTCATAACCTAGCACTACTTATTATGTTACTTGATGAGTTAGAGGCTGCGAGAGATAGACGAAGAGGTTAAAAAATACAAATCTTCGAAAAACAGTCCTTTTCAGGACTACCAAACGTTAAGAAAAGTTCTATCTTTTCAAATTTTGTCAAGCAAAATTCTGCATAACTCTAAGAAAAATCTCATCCCAAATAATATTTTCTAATATAGTATAGTTCATTCTTTTGCAAGTAAGCAGTATAACTATGTAAAAAAACGAAAGATTATCATTTCTGCTTGACTAGAATTCAGTTGTTTTCGTTCAATCATAGGATATGTTACATTCGCAATAGAGCTCAGATCAATCGGTTAGCCAGTATCCCAGATTTCTATCATTTCTCTCTGTAAGTGTTATAATCATTCGTGGCTGCTTCCGACCGGGTCCGCGCTCTTAATTCTGTATCAAAGTAGGTCAATCCCCCTACCAACCTATAAAACGTTGACGATATTTCTCTACAATCATTCGGCTCTCGATCTTCGAGTAGTACGAGTAAAAACACACTGTTAACGGGAAAGATGAATCTCAACTTAGCCGATTACAACTTAACCGACTACATCTTAGACAACTCCTTGCCACAGAGTGGAAACAGTGGAGATATTCTAGCGTCAGCCATGAATTCGACATTCATTGAGCCAATGGCAGCACCAGTTAACAAATTCGAGGAAGAGATGCGACAGATGATCTCAAAACAAGATGCTACAATAACTCAGATTTTAGAGGAGTTGAAAACATTGAACAGAAACATCGAGACAATATGCCAGCAAAGACAGTCAACTACGCCTGTTATTGTGAAGATTCCGGTGGAGTTCGACTTTGATAAAACCAGCCTTCGAAGACTAACAGACTCCCTTGTATCAGTTGTAAAAAAGAAAGATCAGAAGTCAAAGGAAAATCAGTCGAAGGAAAAGCAACACTCAAAGGAAACACAACCAGAGAAAGATCATCAGCCAAAGGAAGAGAAGATAAAAAATAAAAAACGAGAAATAGAGAAAGACGATGATGAACAACTTCACAAAAAACAACGATACGATCCCACCTATGTATCACCGTCAAAAATAGGGCTGGGAAAACATGGGAAAAATATCGACAACTTCAAAGACTTCAAGATCCCAAAGATTCCAAAACTCAAACTCAAAAAGATACCCAAAGAAACAAAGAAAAGTTCTCAATAGAGAAAAAAGACAAAAAAAAGACAGTTCAATTTCCAAAAACAGTCCTTTTCAGGACTAATCATTCCCCAAGAAAAATCTATCTTCAACAATTGTCAATAAGTAAGTCAAGTCGCCTCCAGCCGTATAAAAGACGATGATATTTTCAGTACATTAATCATTCGGTTCCCGAATAGATGACAGCTAAAGAAATGGTGATGGACTATGGTGTACAATTTCTACTTCTCTCGATGACAAAATGGTATCTGACAACCTTTCTACTGGCCATGATGCATGACTCCACTTTGCCTATGCAAAAAATAAACAAAATAAGAAGGTTAATAGCAAATCGAAGAAGAGTCGTGGAGTGTCCTATCTGTCAGACAAACTTTGGATACTATCATTAGAGGAGGAGGAGGAAAAAACAAACTCCAAAACAGCCCTTTTCAGGGCTAACCATTCCCCAAGAAAAGTCTATCTTTCTCAAATTGTCAATATCGCCAAGACCAATAGAAGAGTCTTTTATCTTGGGAACCATATCGTGGAAAAAAAGACTAAGTCCAACGATAGGCTCTGCCTGAACCAACCTGTTTGTTTACATTAGCCGGAACTACTTTTTATTCCAATTGTGAAAAAGACTAAGTCCAACAAGGGTGTTTGCCTTGATCAAAGCTGAAAAGGGGAAATAACCCATCGAATTTTGGCGGGAAAACGTCTCGACCAATCAAAACGCTTGTTTACATTTGTTTACATCAGTCGGAACTACTTGTTTACATCAGTCGGAACTACTTTTTTAATCAAATTGGGGAAAAAAGACTAAGTCCGACGGTAATAGAGAGAGAAAGATCAACCCTCCAAAAAAAAGACTAAGTCCAACGAGGGTTTCTACCTGAACCAACTGCCGGAACTACTTTTGTCCGAGGTCTACCCTCCCGAGACTAGTAACGGACTATTTATTATTGTATTCATATGTCGCGGAAACCGAATCACGCCAAAACTGCAGTGATGCGGCATTTTTTCTGCTCGGGAGGGTAGACCTCGGACAAAAATGGCACTCAGGGAGGGTAGACCTCGGACAAAATGGCACTCAGGGAGGGTAGACCTCGGACAAAACGCGTTTTGTCCGAGGTCTACCCTCCTATACTACTAATGGCGGCCAAGTTAAATAGAATTCAGTTCAATACTTTTTGACAAAATATTCCTTTCATAAAAGAGCACGCATCCTACCGTTCGACATACGTACGTACACATGCATACAGACAGGCAGGCAGACAGGCCAGCAGGCAGGCAAGCAGGCAAGCAGGCAGGCAGCCAGACAGCCAGACAGGCAAGCGGGTATGCAGGCAGGCAGGTAGACAGGCAAGCCGGCAGGCAGGAAGGTGGGAAGGCAGGCAGACAGCCAGACAGGCAAGCAGGCAGGCAGGTAGACAGGTAAGCTGGCAGGCAGGAAGGTGGGAAGGCAGGCAGGCAGCCAGACAGCCAGACAGGCAAGCAGGCATGCAGGCAGGCAGGTAGACAGGTAAGCTGGCAGGCAGGAAGGTGGGAAGGCAGGCAGGCAGGCAGGCAGCCAGACTGCCACACAAGATAATAGGGAGAAAGAGCAAGTTTGAAGGCATGAAACCAAATTCGGAAAACAAAGGGAGAATTGAAATCTCAATTAGAATTTGTACTGGGAGAGCAGGGTCCGAATTCAAAAACAGTTCGACGAACATTCTTAGTTTTATTCTCAAACAATTCTACGTTAGAAAGTAACACAACTTCTCATTGGCTAAATCAAATGGTTTATCCAATCAGAAGTTATGTTACTTTCTAAATCTACAATTAGACCTAGAATGAAATTAAGAATGGTTGGTGAATACGGAACCTGGTTACCAAAACAAATTTTAATGGTTGACACCTCATTTGAACGGTTTAAATATCGTTTTTGACCAAAGCTTAAATAAAACATCAAAGCGTTTTTTTCACACTTTTTTTTGAACCACATTCCTGATCGAGAAGGAGAGCTATCCAGAATTTTACCATAATTGAACAAAAATTACATGATTTTACAATAATTGAATCGATCTTCATAAATCTGCATTTCTCAAGCAAGCATACCCCTACCCCATACAAGTGAACAATCTTTATCATACTGAGGCCATGATATGGAGGTGGATGGTATATAGAGTAACTCCACAGACTCTTGTAACTACGTGTACATGTCCCGTTAAGCACTTAGTTTTGCCTAACAGAATGCCTAACAGAATGCGAAAGATTTAACCCTTAGGCTGCTGAGCGCGACCCAAGGACCTTTGGCGCACAGTGTAGATTAAGATCAGACTGCACAGAACGTGGAGTCTGATCTTGATCTAGACTGTCCGATAAGGAGATATTTTCCCCTCCAAAATAAGTTTGAAATAGCAATTATTTTGTTTTGTACTATCGACTTGAAAGTTTCATTTTTGTTACATAGCAGCTTAAGGGTTAACAAGATCTTCGATATACAGTCCATATATTGAGCTGAAATTTCAAAGGTGGAATCAGTTTTAACACTTAAGCTGCTGACTAAATGCAACGCAAATTTCCACTCAATACTAAAAGCCCAAACACTGCGGTTTCAAAGTTGATTTCAACTGAAAAGAAAATACCGGATCGGTCAGTGTAGATCAAAGATCAGACTGCACGTTCTGTGCAATCTGATCTTGATCTACACTGTCAGCAAAAGGTCAGTGAGTCGCGATTAGCAGCTTAAGGGTTAAGACAAAAAATGTATCAAAGATATGTTGTAAATGTGTCCAGGTTTTCACAGGTTTTTTTTTTTTATCCGCATTTATGCTTGTTAATTGTGTCGAGTCATGTGCCCTATATGTACCTTACAAGGTTAAAGGTCTTGGTTCAGCTCCTCGTCAAAAGGCATTTAATCTGCTTTGTTTGCCGTATGAAAGAGATGATATGCCAAAGTTTGAATTCAACAGCTCAGTAATGACCTTATTTTTCTGAACATTTTCTCCGGGACCTATGTATTAAGTGTTACATCGGACACTTGTGACAAATCATTTACGACATCGGTAAGAAGTGCGTTTAACACAAAGGTTTCATTGCCTTTTTTTGTTTTGTTTCTTAACATTTCTATAGTTTTCCTGCCATTTCGAAGCACGATTTGTGTCTCTATGGTTGCAATATCCCTGTCCACTATTGCTGAACTACGAGATGCGCATTTGTATTGTTGTGACACACGTGTTGCTTCATCTAAGTTTTCCTTACAAAGTTTTATCTGTGCTTGCAAACATGACAATTTTGTTTGATAATGAACTTCCTGTTCTTGCTGTTTGTGCAACGATTCAATTTTTTCCTCGATATCATGTTTTGTTTTAGAAATAGCTTCACGACATACATCTACTTGTTTTCGGAGCTCCTCGGTGTGGGTTTCTTGTATTTTTATGCACTCTTGCAGCTGTAAACATAAAGCACATATTTCGTCTGTAGATGGTTTTGTGAAATCAGGTCTACCGGCGGATCCAGTGCTATCCTTTAAACAATATACTTCACAGGCACTGTCATGGTCAGAATGACACTGACGACAAAATACAACTTTGTGGTCACTGCAATAGTATTCATGTTTATTTTTGCACAATTCGGTGCAGGTAATAAGCACTTTGTCGTTCTTATGTTCCTCAAGTAAAACATCTGGAATGAATTAAAAATCAACGATGTCAGAGAGTATTCAAGTGGGGGGGGGTACTATAAAGGCGTAGATAAAGCACGAAAACCTGGTTCACGTACCATTAATTGATAGATATGGACAAATAAATCTATATATCTAAAAACTATCCTGTAGTTAGATATTTCCAAATTTCATTGGTATGAGTATACAGTAAAGTTAACAAAGACACCGTTTTCAACAGTATTCAACTAAAGGACGTAGGTTCCACCAGTATTTCCCTTGCAAAGATGCCATTTTTAACAATACTCCGTGCTCAGGTGAGCTAAAAACAAGTTGGCCTCTTTAAAAAAGAAGCCAGGAGAGGTCAGCATCAGTGTTTTCAAATAGTTTATTGCTTTTAATTTCAATATATTTTGGTACATGTGTATGGTTGCCGATGTGTAGAAAGCAGAAACCTCTTATGCATTACATGACAGACACGTGACCTTCTTCCTACTTTTTCAAGTTCTCTTTTTTAACGAAATTCTTTTGTGTGTGTGTGTAGCTTTATTTGTTTAATGAAAAATTACAACTACTGGAAAGTTCATTCGCAATCAAATCAATATAACAAATCTTTTTTGAAATCCGTCATATAAAGCACGTTTATTTCCTACTTCAGTTTTTTTATTTCGGTTTATTTACAAAACCATGACGAAACAGATTGTGTATCAGAACAATTTCGCAAAAAAGCATGGAGTTAGGCAGCAATTTCTGTGGCAGTCTGCCTTTTAAACTCACCACTGTTGGAGAGGTCTGATGACCTCTCCAATGAAACGTTATTGCCGGCCATAATGGATTTTAACACCAAATACCAAAGTGCATCAAACTTCAAATATTTGACAGAATAACAGAGAGTGTTCTGTTTCAAAAAGACACTTCCACTTTTGCAAAAAACAACAAGGGTTAATACCAATTGACCATGTGAGCAAATATTACCGTCTTCGTGAGTTAGGTGCTCATCTAGTTCTTGCAACACGTTTCCAATTTCCTTCCTTGTAAAGGTATCGTATAAGGAATTCTCTCCTGTCGACACCGAATCTGCAGCCGCTGTAATAGATAATTTGAAAAAAAAATGTGATTTATGAAAGCTAGGCACTAACAAAGAAATGAACTAGATCATAAGAACATGCAAGCACAACACTTTATAATTCTCTGAAAGAATTTTATGCATTTTAGTTTTATTTGACTTTTTTTGATTCAATTTGAAATTCAACAAATAAATACATGTAGCATGAAGTTACTCAAACAGCGAACGAGAACCTGTATTTACCAGCCATTTTTAATTTCAAATTAAGTCTAATTCTAGATTTAGAAAGTTACGTAACTTCTGATTGGCTAGACCATTTAGTTTAGCCAGTCAGAAGTCGTGTTCCTTTAATCAAAAAGACATTTTCGTAATTCATGTTATTTTCATTATTACTTAATAAAATGATTGCCACAATATTGTACAAAGTATCCCGCTGAACGAAATGATCTACCAACAGGTAATGACAGTGTTTACTCTTGTTATCAAATTTTTGTTGGCAAGCATTTCCGGGAAACCAAACAGGTTTGCAACTCCTTAACAGACGATAAAAATTTAGATTTGTACAAAATGAAAGCATTTGCAGATAACAACATTGGTTATGAAAAGGAAGAGATTAACCATTGAAAAATAATGATGAAAAGAACTGTGGCTACAAGGAGAAAATGTTGGTAGATCGACCAGTACTTTTTCCTTGCCCCAATGTTTTCAAAGGCTATCTTCTTCAGGGTTTTTTTTAATGTTGTTACATAAAATGTGTGCGCGCGCGGATGTGTGTATTTTTGTGTTTCTTTTTCCCGTGATTAATGCACACGATGTATTTATTAAACGCATAGAACAACACAAATAACTTTTCCCTTTGAAGTTATTACAGAGGCAGTTTTCGTTGCTCGAATGACCATTCAGAACTAAGACAACAGTAGTCTCAAAAAATTGATCACTAGCTGACTAATTAAATAAACCATTTTATCTTATACCTATAAATGATCTGACTAAAATACCGACGTCATCTAAAACCCATATACAACATACCAGAATACGTTTTCGGTATCACGCATGTACTCTGTAGATCATCGTGTTTACGGACTTCTATGCATTCATGTTCGACTCGTTCTGTCAAATCTCGATATTGTGTGGCTCGCTAAATGTTTTTAGATTATTTATTTTGTGATGTTTTCTTAGTGTAATAAAGGGAAGGTAAATATCAAAAAGAACATTACAACAGTCAGCATGTTTGTGTGGTCGGATCAGGTTTCGTTGCGCGTGCAAAGAAGCTTCGGTCTCATCGGATACACACCTCTTTAAATACGCAACTCGACCTGATCCCAGCACATACTATCAAAAGCGAGGTAACCGGTAATACCCAAAATGGCGCCGGAAGATCACCGAGGACACCTCAAAAAAAGTAAAACAGTGTTACAGTCGATGCAAAAATTGAATAAACATGTGATAGGAGAACTCGTTTTAAATTTGAAATTGAAATGGCTGTGATGGCCTTTTTGCACATTAAAGAACTGCAACTCTAATTTCCTCATGAACCTTTGAAAGCTTGCGAACAGTGATGACTTGAAAATAGAAGATGAGCACGTTTGAAAGTTTATTGTGTCCCGTTCGGTAAAAAAACAAACACAGACAAAAAGGGGATGGAATGCCTTGTTTCGCAGCCAGTATCAAACTTGGTTGGTAAGGGTAAGAGTTTTTTATTATATAATGATTAACTCATTGTTCAAAGAATTCATTTTGCTTAGCCCTTTTCCTGTGTTTTGACTCGCCTGATGGCAGCTGTTACATAAGAAGTCGATACTGAGTGAGTTGCCATAAAGCGTTGTGGTATATTAATATAGAGTAATTGGAAGAAGAGAAAGTACCCATGATGAATGATTTCTTCTTTTCCCATAATGTTTTAAAAAGTCATCATCTGCAGTGGGGTTAAAAGTAATTATATTAATTAGCCTCGAGTGTCCGTATTCCATAATAAAAAGGAAACATGATAAAATTAAGAAATTAAGATAAGAACATGAACTAGAAAGTATTAGCCTTCTTCAAAAAAATAATTTTTGATAATTTTCATGTAAACCCTATAACTTAGATACTAATTCAATGCTCTGGTACATAAAAAAATGTATGCTGTCGGCCTTCTTGAGCAAACATGGCGTGACCTAATTCAGGAAGCCCAGTAGTAATTACAGCAGAAAGTAGTGGGTCGCTGCAGTTTTTGAGAAGGAATGCCCTTACAGACCACTTTGAGATGAACCCAAATGACAAGAATCTACAGACAACAAATAAATATTGATACAGCTGTAAAACAAACATTCTAGCATGGTAGAAAATATTGTGGAAAAAGATGAACTTGCTTGTTACAGGCCATTTCCCCTCTTCTCATTTTTTTCTTTGGGCTCCTTCTACAGGCTGGTAAAAAGATGGACTATTTAAAAATAAATTTGTAAAACTGCAGGTTGAATACGAGTCAAAACATTATATATTTATTATATTTTTATCCAGCTATGATTGATGGTGCTGTTGGCCGAAGAAAAGTAAAATAGTCAACTGTCAGTAGTCCTGGCAACTGTCAACACGCAGTCTAACCCCAGGGTAAAACCTGCAATTCATTCAAACAGGGCAGATGTTGCGGATTAGTCAAAAAGTGGCAGCAGGACACTTTTGAGAAAAAAGTAAGGTACATCAATGATTCTCCTCTATTTACTTAACCCTTTACCAGACAATAAAAGTATAGACACTTCCAGATTGAAAGCATTTGAAGACAACAAAATAACAGTGGTTGAAAAAATGGGATTTACCTTTGAAAGGGCAGAAAACGTGGGGAAATGAGAGAATGCTTATACCCAGCATTTTCTCCTTTCCCCATTATTTTTTTAAAAGCCTTCTTCTTTTGGATTATTTGGAAAAGGGTTCCATGGATTGAAAAAACATTTTGGAGATAAACGCTCTAAATTTGACAGGACTGCTAGAAAATGCTCTCACTCAGTAGGAAACATTGTAAGGAAAGTCTAATTCTCTACTATCTTCAGTTTTATCAAGAGGCTAAAACTCACACAATTTTGTGGGGCCAACAAACTTTACATTCTTCTTAGAGGAAAAATACATGCCATTAGGGGTAGCTTACTTTCAATCCTTTTCCCGATAATACAGAAAGCACCCCACTCCTTATGTTGAAAAATTTGATGCCTTTGCCTCATAGAAACTTTTTACACATCTTTAACAGATTGCTGTTGAACAGGCTGTTGGAAAAGGAGAAAGTGTTAGTAACGAGCAATTTCCTCTTTTCCGTTCACATTTCCTACTCTATCAGGAAATTTGAATCGTGATTGATTTTGAATATAGATTATAGGCAAATAATAAGCGTTCTCTTTATTCCTACATGGATCCCTTTTTTCCCCAAAGATGACATTGCTGTTTGACGACTTACACTCATTTTTTTTGTAGCGACATGGCTAGTGTAGAATCAAAGGAAGCCTTCCTCAAGGTGATTCAAATGCAAGGAAAGGATGGTCTCAGAGCTATGTTTACCGCTAAATATTTTGAGGAACTAAAACATGTTACCAACTGTAAAAGACCGCCATACTCATACTTGTGCAATACCTAATTATACCAATTTTCGGAATGAAAATAGTACGGACTCATATAGTTCAAGTTTGACTAGTTTAAACATTACAATGGTGACATGTTCTTTCTTCCATCATGCAATAACTGTTATTGTATACTGCATATCTTAACCAGAAAGCAATCATTGCACTCAGATTTGTCTTTGTCACAGGAATTGGGACTCTCTCTCATACAAGGGCCAAAACTCTACTAGTGAAGCTTAAATTTGATAAAAACAAAAAAGACACGTTTAAAAATGCATGTAGATATGCAAATTTGTTCCCTGTTTACGGACCATCGCATTACACTTTGAATCTTGTGTGGTAAAAAATCAGAGAGGAAAAGCTTCAAAAGCACGAGGCTATAGGTCTGTCATTGACACCATAATAGTTTTTTAAAAAAAAAAAGTGTTGTACACTCATTCAGATCTTGGTTCGAACATGACACTCTGAGAAGTTTCAAGACTGTTAGCCTAAATAATTTTCTGCTTTAAACAAGATTTAAGAAATTGTCCATGAAAGGGAATATTTTGACAAATTGCGAGCCATTTGGTTATCACAAACGCACTAACATCTCTCTATACCATTCATTTCTAAGACAAAATTTATTGTGTTTGCCATATCATATTTATGGGATGAGAAACTATCATTTTGATCTCATATGTGTGTGTGTGTGTCTGTGTTGGATTGATTTACTTTAAGTCATGCACTGAATAATAAAATGG
Source organism: Tridacna gigas (assembly GCA_945859785.2). Taxonomy (NCBI): domain Eukaryota; kingdom Metazoa; phylum Mollusca; class Bivalvia; order Cardiida; family Cardiidae; genus Tridacna; species Tridacna gigas. The sequence goes on along the minus strand of OX244034.2, from coordinate 60,389,532 downwards.
CACAAATGACAAGTTTGTGTAGTATTTTTCTCATGGTTTATTCGGTATAGAAAAGGATCATACTTTAATTGCTTTTTACATAGAAAAGTTCAACATTGCTCTTCGTCACATGATTGTAGTCCACAGAACTTTGATAAAACTATAAAGGGTAAAAGTTGTTGAATTTTATACATTTGGTTTGCCAGACTTTCATAACAATTTTGATACCCATTTTTTGGGGTTACCTTATCTGGAAAACACCAAATTTTTGCTTCAAAGTTTAAATTGCTGTGCTGAAGAAGCACAAAAATGTTGGTTTTTAGCTCTACTGGCTGTAAGCCAGCAGAGTTTATGTCATGTTATGGTTTCCGACGTCTGTCCGTCTGTCCGTCCGTCTGTCTGCCCGTCCGTCCGTTAGTCTTTTTCTTGTTTACGCGATAGTCTTCATTTGTGGTCAGATTTTCGTGAAACTTGCACAGTTTGTTTATCTCATCAATAGCTTGAACCCTATTGATTTGGGGGAAAAAAAGCTGAGAAACAGTGTGGGAAAAGTAGCCATTTGAAGTTTAAAATTTCAATTTCTTGTTTACGAGATAAAATCTGCATTTGTGGTCAGATTTTCATGAAACTTGCATAGTTTGTTTATCTCATCAATAGCTTGAACCCTATTGATTTTGAAAAAAAACCTGACAATCATTGTGGGAAAAGTAGCCACTGAAAGTTCAAAATGTCAATTTCTTGTTTACGCGATAGAGTTTTCATTTGTGGTCGGATTTTCGTGAAACTTGCACAGTTTGTTTATCTGATCAATACCTTGAATCCTATTGATTTTGAAAAAAATCTGACTATCATTGTGCGAAAAGTAGCCTTTTAAAGTTCAAAATATCAATTTCTTGATGACACGATAAAGTCTGCATTTGTCGTCGGTTTTTCTCGAAACTTGCACAGTTTGTTTATCTGATCAATAGATAGAGCCCTTTCGATTCTCAAAAAAAAAAAAAAAAAAAAAAAAAATGACAGTCAGTGCGAGAAAAGTAGCCATGTAAAGTTCAAAATTTTAATTTCTTGTTTACAGGATTTAGTCTGCATTTGTGGTCGGATTTTTGAGAAACTTGCACAGTTTGTTTATCTCATCAAAAGCTCGAAGCCTGTCTATCTTTTAAAAAAAATCTGACAATCAGTGTGGGAAAAGTAGCCATTGGAAGTTCAAAATTTCTATTTCTTGCTCACGCGATAAGGGCTTCATTTGTGGTCGGATTTTCGTGAAACTTGCACAGTTTGTTTATCTGATCAATACCTTGAATCCTATTGATTTTGAAAAAAAATCTGACTATCAGTGTGCGAAAAGTAGCCTTTTAAAGTTCAAAATATCAATTTCTTGATGACACGATAAAGTCTGCATTTGTCGTCGGTTTTTCTCGGAACTTGCACAGTTTGTTTATCTGATCAATAGATAGAGCCCTTTCGATTCTCAAAAAAAAAAAAAAAAATGACAGTCAGTGCGAGAAAAGTAGCCATGTAAAGTTCAAAATTTTAATTTCTTGTTTACAGGATTTAGTCTGCATTTGTGGTCGGATTTTTGAGAAACTTGCACAGTTTGTTTATCTCATCAATAGCTTGAAGCCTTTCTATTTTGAAAAAAAAAATGTCTGACAATCAGTGTGGGAAAAGTAGCCATTGGAAGTTCAAAATTTCTATTTCTTGCTTACGTGATAAGGGCTTCATTTGTGGTCGGATTTTAATGAAACTTGCACAGTTGCTTTGTATCATCCACAGTTTTAAACCTATTGATTTTGAAAAAAAAAATTCAATAATCAGTATGGGAAAAGAAGTCAATTAAATTTCAAAATTTGCTATTCTTGATTACGCGATAACGTCGGCATTTATCGTTGAATTTTCAAGAAACGTGCACAGTTGCTTTATATTATCAATCGCTTGAATTCTATTGATTTTGAAAAAAAAAATGACAATCAGTATGGGGAATGGAGCCACTTAAATTTGATAATTTACATTTCTTGTTTACGCAATTAAGTCACATTTTTTGATTAAGTTATTTTGGAACTTGCAAAGATTACTTGTATCATCAAGGGATTGCACTTTATCAAAAATGGAGAAAATCTAGCAATTAATTTAGGAAAAGCAGTCATTTGATGACTTGGTATTGTTTACACAACACAGTCCACATTATTGGTCACATTTCTTTGAAACTTGCAGGGATTGTTTAAAACAATGAGTACGGATAGCCTATCAATTTCGGCTGGATTTAAAAAAAAAATGGTTTTGAGAAATTGTATTTTCGATTCACCATCCCTACTTATGCTGTCTTATTGTGTTCAAGTCCAGTAGCAACAACAACTCCCCCTCCATTTTTTTGTGTGTTTCCTTTTTATGAATCATGAATTCATTACGTATGCTAGAAAAAAAATCAATGCCAGTAGAAATATATATAAGTATTTTTCCTGGCATTTCCTTGTTTATTTTTGGTCTACAGGCTAAAAAACAAAATGGTGAATCTTCATGATATTCATGATATTTGTGTGTATAATTAAGTATAGAATAAAGAAAAACATTTATCTCAAGATTCTGAATACTGACTATTAGGGTGCCTTTTCCTTAATTTCCCTGTAACGATACTCACGTAAAATCTGGCCTTTCGCAGACCGAACTGATGGAAATTGCATTTCATCCTGGTTGAATTTAGCAGCTGAAAGAAACAAAAAAGTTTAACTGTGGTTTTATAAAATGTTACTTTTGTTTGGAAGAAGCCAAATTTTCATATATAGCGATTACTAAGCTAATTTTGCTGGATTTTTTCATAAAAATATCGGACGGCAGAGAATATTGCAGATTTTAGTTTAGCCTGTCCTGTGTTGATTTACGTCGCCTGCAAAAGAGCTATACCTGACCGTGATACTAGAAGGATTTGTGCATATTCTGCTTACTTACCTCTCATTTCAACTTTTTCAGCTAAGCTTTCATACGAGTTTTCTTTCAATATTTGTATAAATATATTAAACCATGCTGTAGTTCGGCTCGGAAGAAGGTGTATTAACTCAAACACGGCATTCGCCCTTCCATCCATTTTACCCTTGTTTTTGATAGATTCTACATCTTTGGAACTAAGCACATCTCTAGCAGCCAAACAGTCCAGAATATCGTCCGGGTTAAGCATCTCACTCATAACTTTCGCGCAGTATTTCAGAACGTCTCTATGATGCTCGTGAATTACAACTTTTTCACCATTCAGGATGTCAGCTAGCTTAGAATATCCTGCAGAAAGTAGAGAAATTCTTTGATACGCTACATGCTGAGAAAGAAATATAAATTTGCCTTGACAGTTTCTCAAAATAACATATTAGCTGTGTCTAATAGATGTGGCTCCGTGTATTTTGCAAACTAGCGTCAGCACCATACCAGATACCTGGGTTCCAGTGACCTGTTGTAACTAAATCAAATTTTATTTTGGCGAAAATCTAGACAATCAGCCCTGAAGTTGACAAATAACGCTTGGATCTTAAACACCGAGAGAAGAGATGGTCCTACAAAACCGCATGGTTCGGTGTCCAACCTGGATTAGTTTCCCAACAATTTGTAAAAGACAATCGTACAAAATCTAGATATTCTTTATTTCTTAATCAAAATTATTTCTGAAAAAAATATGCAAGGCTTGCGGTGAATCAGTAAGGCCCGAAACAATTATGTGTAGCGGACTCTCGATAAATTGTTATTTCGTACCTGCCTCTCTCAGAGCTTCCACCAAAGCTGAAAAGCGGTTCTTTATGTATGTTTTGTCAATGATCATGTCTAACGCTAGCTGTACTACTTCTCCTTCGTCCGTTCTGGCCTTCATTCTCAATCTAAAGACTTCATCTTGTACAAAAAATAATCGATAACATGAAATGCGGATAGTGAATTTTTTTTTCACCTTACCTGATATAGAATCTGTTCTCTATCCCGGTTAAAATCAATCAAACTTAAGGGGGCGTCTCAAGACGGTTTTATAACGTTTCACTACAAGTGAAAATAAAGTTTTGTTTCATGACCCAATTTTATTATCACAAACTGTCATCATCAGATGGTCGAATTCTTAAGTCACGCGTAATGCAGGGAAGCGTCCTTCGCATTAAGGTCTACGGCCCCTAACTCTCATACCTAAGGATCTGTACAAACTTAGTCTCACAGCAGTAGTGACTGGTAGAGATACTTTATGGTGGAGTTTAAAAACATTTCACCACACGTAACTTGAATTATAAGAATTTTATCTCATGACCCACGGATGCCTAGGTTGGACAAAAATAATAAAGTACTACCTCCTTGAAATTCATTGTGTTTATCATATTTTTCAACATACAATGACAAAAAAGGTATCAAATAATAAAGTAAGTACTACTTGATCATAATTAAATGCCAAATGGCAAAATCTTTCCAGAAGACAACATTATTTTGACTAAATTCGGATGCAGGTCCTCCGGCCCGACTCATTTTCAATTGAATTTGGAGAGTCCGCACTTAATTTTAAAAATTCATAAAAAAATTAAATAAGCTGCAAACCCAGTGGAACTTCCACAAAAATTTCATATATCATTAACAAATGCTAGGAAGAAATTTGAGGGAAGTTTCCTGCACACTTTCAGAGAAAACCTGACCTAAACATGGCAAGGTAGATTCAATAGTCACCAATCATTTTAAAACATTCTGTCATACAAGTGAGTAAATGAGTAAAGACATTTGTGTGTGCGTTTTTTTTTTTTACAAATTTCAGGTTTACTGTATAGATCTTTTCTAATGTAAAAACAAACTAGAGCTGTCAGAGACCAGCACATTTGACTATTTGTAGAACTTTGTCACAGAACAAGTCGCACAATCAGCCAAAAATTTCAAAGTTAAAATGGGTAATAGTTACATTGTACATTCACCAACAGCAATGAAACTTGGCAAAGAAGTAGGTCTGTTTACACAACAGCCTTCTGTGAAGTTGCAATTTAATCCATGGTAAAATGATGGAGATGCAAACTTACATGTAAAACTTCATTCAAAATTTCTATTTCGATAAAAGCTAACAATTCAGTCAAAAATCTATAAAGAGTATCGGTAACATTGACACAAAAGTACAATACAGTACTGAAACTGGGAAATTCAGCACTTTTAAAGGCACCATTTTAATTTCTATGTATTCAGTTTCTAATAGAAAACAATGTAGTAAAAGAAACTATTTGCTTGGACAAGCAATTTCTGCTTTTTCCACATTTTCTTAATACAGCGTTTAGACTTGAAATTTACACACATTTTTGTTTCTGTCCTCTATTTTGTTTCTGTGCACTCTATTGCCAATTCCATTCAGGTTAAATGTTGCATTCTCTAGATACAGGACCTGGTATGCAGTTATCATTCAATCAAAAGAGTGGTCACAATTATTGTGGACATACACATGTATAAGTTGCAACAGCAAAACTGATGCTATAGCCCTGATTATTTTTCAAAGAGTCAAACCAAAATGGACCAAACATAATATATTCTTCATGCTCCAAAAGAAAAAAAATCACAATAGCTCTGCCTGAATAATAAAGCCGACTAAGTCTGTGCATTCAAGCTCACCCAGGTCAATGCTTTAGGCTATCACGAAAATTCTTGATACAACTTAAGAATAAACTATAAATTTCAAGATGATGATACGCCTCTGTGGACTCTACAGTTCAATTGAGATCCTTTATGTATTGCAATGACATTTAGAATCAGAATCGTTCTAATTTTGAAATGAGAAAGTATTATATTGTCAATTTTCAATCCTACAAGATGAACAGCACTAAAACTTGAGAGTGCAACATTTTCAGCTGTTCCATCCCAGTTCTGGTGCATTCAGTTTTCTCAAACTAGTGTGGAAAACATCATGGAAAGAGAAGGCAACTGCATTTGCAAGTAATGGCATCTTTTTTTCATACTGTTTTCCAAGCTTTATACCTTTAAATATCTTTTGGATTTCAGCTTGCTGCATTTTACGCTAAACTGCACGAGGTTGCAGAGCATTCTGGATTCAGTTCCATTCTGTTTCAAATTTAATTTGTCGTTGGAAAATACTTTCAACAAGGGCAAGTCTAGAATTCTGTGGTCTTGTAGAGTGATAATACAATTCTTTTACTGCTTCTTTGTCCATGCGACTTTGATTCCTGGATATTTTAGAAATACAATATGCATGGCCTGGTTTCTGTACTGTAAATAGCTTGATGACATTCATTTTTATTCAACACCTTTCGAGTAGGTCTAGCAGTTTTTGAATAGCGCTTTCTATGAGGCTGGTCTTCCATGTTTTTGATAGTAAATATGTTCAGAATTGCGTTTTCAAAAGATGTTTTGGGACTTTTAAAATACACACTCTCTTCATAAAGTATTTGATAGAAATGGATGTTAGGCTGTTAAATCCCCTGTTCTTCCAGGCTGTGTCAATTGCTCATTCCGCTTTACAAGGAAACTTTATCAACAGCCTTCTCATTGCCTTGAAACCTCCTAGTGTTCAACAGTCAATCCTGCACTTTCTTTTCTGAAATATGGATAACACATAAAATGTCATGAAAGAAACGTGATGAGTTACAAATTCGAGTGTAACAGTGTTTTAGGGTTATTGTGGTTTTCAACATTCATTCCCTAAACAGCTTCTGATGCATGTAAGAAAAGTAATACATAGACTTGGAAAGAAAGTCGTGTCAGTACTGGTGTGGTAAAGCCATGAAACACATGCGTAAGTGCACTGACCGCCGTGATATGACCTGAGCTGTTAAAAGGGTGCTAAACTCAAATACAAACAAACAAAATATTTCCTAAACAGTATGAATGCAACCTTTACATACCAATGGCTGTATTTTTCAAATAGACATGATCTTTTGATATGCCAAAATCTCAGAACAATTGGGTTGCATTGGCTGTCATCAAATGCAGCAAATAGGAAGCACTTACGAAAGACTGCAAAGTCTAGAAATCAAGACACTGAAGGCGCTGAAGGCCTGGGCATCAGAACGGGTGAAGAGGAAGGAAAATGAGGCCCAGAAGCTCAAAGTTGCTATCACATTTGTACAGGCTTAAAAACTGCTATCACATTTGTACACACTAATTAAAAAATATCTACATGTCTCACAATGACAGTCTGTGGAGTTGACAACAGAATATAAAAACATAAATTTGTAAAGGCCAATGTGATGAGTATTTTTGTATAGCCTTGGTCTCATGGTCTTTATGGGTTGAAAGGAGATAATTTTCAAAGGTTTTCTGCTTCCTATTTACTTCCTTTACCTTGCTTTGGCGATAAATCATGGTAACAAACCAAAATGAGCAGCGTGCAACAACAGGGAATATTTCTGGAAAGTGCAAAAATCCACAATGGCCAAGCAATGAATCATATTTTCCTTTCATTTTACCACACTCAGTCTATAGGTTGAAATAGTAACCATGTCCTTTGAGCAATGACAAGGAAAAACACAAATTCTTTAAAGGCTAATATCGCAGAGCACGATTTGGTGTCTGAGAAGACAATCTTTTACGTATTTCTTTTTATTGTGAAGTTTTGGTTTATATGGCAACAAATAAAAAGACTTCCGCATTCGGGCCCCAATGCTCGCTTGATTTTCAGTGAAAACACAAAATTGAAAAAGGAGCATAACTTGATAGTTATTTACCCTTATTGTTTATGTTTCCCTTTTGATAGTTAACAACTTGTTCAAGTTTTAAGTAAACATTTTCAGTAATAACAAAGATATTGTAAAATGTCAAATATTTTGCATGACGACGACACAAACGACGAAGATGATTACACTAGGGCTATGAAAATACCATGTCTCTAAAAACAACTGAACAAAAAGTTCTTAGTCGAAAAAGGGGCTTAACTAATTACTTTGCCAAAAATATTTTGGTGGTTACCTATCTGTACTGATATAAATTCCCCTTTCAATAGTTATCGAAAAATTCAAGTTTGAAGTATCTTCATTAATGACAGATATGATAAAATGTCAAAGGTTCTGAAAATTTAAATCATTAAAAAAGAAGGGCGTAACTGTGTCAAAAATATTTTGATGGTTACCTGCCCTGTTATTTTGGTACCCCTTTTGACAGTAAATAACTTCTACAAGTTTGAAGTAAATATTTTCAGGAATATCAGAGATAATAAAAAATGTCGAAGTTTTTGCACGACGACAATGACACATAGGCTTTGACAATAGCATGACGCTTTCTTCGTAAACAGATGAGCTAAAGACTACCAGTTGAATAAAATCATATGGATGATACAAGACTGCTCAATGTACATTTCTATAAAAATTTTGTCAAAATATCTACTGTAAATGCCACTTTTCAACTTTCGCATTGAAAGTCTATGGAATCTCTAAGTTACTATGATCAATCAAGTTGGAAAGCCGATTTTCATGAACAAGAGGGTTGTTGGACCTACAACCCTCATCTGAGTAAAGCCATCTAGGATTGATAAATTTGAAGAGCTCCAGGTTGTGATTATGGAAAACAAATGATCCATACTCTGGAAAAAGGGGTTTAATGCATCTCCGTGATCCATCAATCGAAACAAGCCATCATATATTAATGGATCCATAAAATCCATTTTGTGGAGCAACCGACTGAATCATGAGGTACATTGGTCCTTTGACATGCAGAAAATTTGCCAAAAGCAAAAGGTTTCGACCCAGGTCAGCCTAAATACCTATGGAAATTAAGATCAGATTGCACTGAATGTCAAGTCCGGTCTTCGATATAAAACGCCCACCAGTTACTTAACTCTTGACCACACATTCGCGAGTTTTAAGGACTCCAAGGATATAGCCTCATGAAAACCTTTTGGAAAAAAGAAAAAAAAAAAAAAAGAAAATGCTCTCTTTTTTCCTACAAGGTTTTCTTCACTTTCACAGCCAATAACCAACATTTCAGCTAAATCTAACTTGCGGTTCACAAATGTTTTCAATTTAGACAAGTCTAAAATTTCATCGTTTTTTAAAGATTAACTGGTTTTCAATGGCTCATGTTACAAACTTTAATACATATTTGGTATTGTATGCGCTGAGTTTGCTATGGGTTGAAATGGTTATGGGCCGAGATGTCATATGTGGACAATTCTGACAGGAAGAAATTAGGCATATATACCAATCAAAATACATACTTATAACTTCAGGCACGAGGTGCACAGTAATTTTACGAAAATTAAAATCTTGCCGAGGTTTTGAGACACCTTTTTCAGAGAAAGAGCACATCGTCTGCGTAAAATACGCTATCATTATTTGTCATTCACATGGTGTGTAGAAAAAGGATAAACGAACGATCCCGATTAGTGCTCGGAAACAGCACTCGTCACAACTCGGTCGACTGCATACCTACATCAAAACATTTGATCAACGATCACCCAAGGTTTGCCAATTGTTTCTTTCACTGTTAAGCGCACGAATTTGCAGTTATGAATAACCTAACGAGGGCCCCAAATTCTCAGTCAACACTTTCGTACGACTAAAATCGCACATCTATCAAAGTTTCTTGTGAAATTAAACCTTACTGTGATGTTCAAATCGAAATATTTTATTATTTAAAGGGGTCGTTTCCTTCAGCGTAGTGAGGTGGATTGCAAGCGATACTTTTCACTTTTACTCGGGTTTTTCCGTAAATGCTTGGATGGGGTTGAAATTTTGGTATACGATTCCTATGGCCTTGGGCTTGGCAAGCCAAGCCCAGGCCAAATAGGTTGGAGCATGATATAGTAAGTTGACCAAGCTGGGGTTTGAACCATGGCCACAACAAATTCACAACTCAGTTGAAAATTGGGGTGTCTATTTTCTAACTTAACAAAATACTGACATTTTCACCCAAGGAAAAATAATTCCCATGGTAAAACATGTAGATTAAACCTTTACCACACAACCCCCAGTTTTAACGACTCTGGGAAATTGGACTTTTGAACACATTGTGGGAAAAGTAAAAAAAAGTAACCAGCATTTCCTCCTTTTTCCACAAATATTTTCTACTCATCCCAAAATAAATGCTAATTTTTTAGTCATATCTACGTCGTCGTCTGCAAATGCTTTCAATTTAGGTAAGTCTACATTTTTCTCACTTGACAAAGAGTTAAAACCTACCTCCAACCTTCACCTTCATCTACTGGTGGTGTAGAATTTAAATCCCCATCTCCTTTACATGTCCATGCAGCAGCAAAAGACTGTACTATTGCCCTGTATAACAGAAAATCACATCAATTTGACAAATAAAAGTAATGTAGAAAAATGCATTTCATTTCCTTAGACTTCTACAATAACCCTTTCTCTCATAGAAACAACTTTTCACACCTTTGATGAAAATAGCTTTTGAAAACATTGTGGAAAAAAGGAGAAATTGCTGGTAACAAGCAATTTCTGCTTTTCCCACAGTGTTTTCTACTCCATTAGATAAATTAACCATCATTTGACCCAGTATCTGACCCTTTTCTTCAGATGCTTTGGCTTTGGAAGATTCATAATATTGCAAAACAGGGAAAGGCTTAATACGTAACTTTCATGCTTGATAGCATCAAATTTTGATAAACAAATTCAACACGACTGTACCATGTTTTGTACTGACAACAAAACAACGGGCATGAGTCTTTCCTTCGTGATGGGTTTTCACATAAGGGACAGTATTTCTGTCGCCATAGTCTGGCACTGAACATGAAGATAACCACCGAGTCCTTTCGTTGATTCACAGTTTAACTTTTTACCACACAGCAAACTAATTCAATATGGCTCATGTGAGGAAAGTTGCGTGAGAAAGGGTAGAAAACATTGTGAGAAAAGAAGAAAATTCTGGTTACCAGCATTTTCTCCTTCTGTCACAATGTTTTCAAAAGCTTTCTTGGTCAGGGTCGTTAAAGTTCAGGATTGTGTGGTGCGTGGTTAAACTAAATAATGTCAACGGAACTGGTCTTAGTCTGCAAGCGTCAAGCAACACACAAAGTTCTACGATGCTTTCGGCCAACCATCACTCGAATTATGAAAAGGCATTTCAACCGGACAATCCTTATTTTTACATGTTTTCCCTTCACAATAAGATCCGAGAACATAGTTATGTTGAACATAAATATTTTCAACTGACTTACTGGCACGATTCACTTTACTTTTCTTAAAACGGCTGCGATTGTTTCTCCGCTTCAGCTGGGTCAGCCATTTTGGAATGCAAGGTCATGATGTCAGAAAAGAGGAAAACTCCGTGTCACGGGACAAAAATTACTTAAAATATGACACAACGAAAAATAACGAGATGGATCGAACAGCCTTTCCGAGAACGTCGATATTACACGATATTTGCCGATGAGTTAGGGGTCATAGACCTTAAATGATTGTAAATTTTGTGATTTTCACAAATAATGTCACAAAGCCTGCGACGTCGGCGAAGTGGTTCTCTAATTCCGTCGTCGGATTCCCTGTCCGGACAAAGCGTCTAAAAGTTTCTGCAGTCTGTTCGTCTATCAGATCGGTTTGCCTGTTGATGAGAGTGGGGACATCCTTGGGATCCCGCGGTGCCTTTTGTGGAGCCTGCGCAGCCTGATCTGCAGCCTGCCAAGTGTTTGGGATTGTATGTGACTTGGGATTCTGTCACTTGGGTGTTAAAAAATTGTGTTCACACGGTAACCCAAGCTGGTGCTTTTTCATTTATTTTGATAGTTATAAAATATTCATATCTAGTAATTTGATTGTTTTGTATAGACCATATCAGGACATTTATGTGCAGTGTGAACCTTCCTTAGTGCAATGGGGATGCCTTGATCAGTTGATCGTGCTAATAATACAGATGATTTTGCCCCAAACCAATGCCGTTTTATATTCGATTTCTCAGCGTTAAAAAACCTGTTTTCTCAACTGAAAATGTATAAACGGTGTCCTTATTCATATTTTTGTGAAAACATGTCATGGTTTAGTAACAAAGTCGACTACGATCTTCTTTATCCTTCGCTTAAAATGGCGCGTAGGTAAGACATTTGCAGGTGGAAGTTCCAGTTAAAGCCCGCTAACAGAATGAACAGGATGGACAGGTTGCAGATCAGCTGCACAGGCTCCAAAACAGGCACCGTGAGATCCCAGAATGCACCCGCCCTCATCAGCGGGCAAACCGACCCAATAGACGAGACAGACTGCAGGGACTTTTAGACGCCTTGTCCAAAAGGGGAATAACGGAACGGAATAAGAGAACCGCCTCGTCCACATCGCAGGCTTTGTGACATCATTCGTGAAAATCACGAACCTTACAATCATTTCATTAGAAGGACGCTACCCCGCATTAAGCATGATTTAAGAATTTGGTTATCTGATGATGACAACTAATTTGTGATAATAGAATTGGCTCATGAAACCAAACTTTATTTTCACTTGTACATCTAGTGAAACATAACATCGGCTTCAGACACCCCCTTAATTTCAATTCATTTTCACCAGGATAGAGAACAGTTTCTATAACAGGTTAGGTGAAAAATCCCCAGTATGAAACTTTAAAAGCCAGGTCAAAACATAAATATTATACAATATCTATAGCAGAACACCAACGTTACTTCAGAGTATTCTAATCTAAACTGTGTAAATGCATATTTACACGTATACATTCCAGTGGCAATGAGCGTAAAATCTGTCCAGCTGAAGAAACCAATAATCGACAGCAACGCCTAGCTTAAAGACAGAATGTCGGCAGCACGTGCAGGCCCTCAACATTTCAAAAGCACTACTTGACATCGAATTGTACTATGTATTTAAGTATCAAATTGCATGCGGTTATGGTTTATTTTTAAATCATTTGCTATTTATTTTATGACAAGCTTCTTACATCGGAATCAATGCATATTACGAAGTTTTGCATAAGGACGTGGTAAAAGCACTGCCGACGCCCCGCCTCTTCAATCGAAAATGGTAAGTTTTAAACTAGCGTGCATCGCAGTCAGTCACAGACGAGCCCTCATCGCAAGAAAAATTGACGTTTAAGAAAAATAGCATAAGAAACTAATTCGACCATTATGTACAATGGTACCACCGATCTAGGGCGTAGCGTATACGTCTTACTGAGGCGTCTGTCTTTTCAAAACATATGCAACTTCATAAGAACATATAAATACTATTTTAAAGATATTTCAAACATTTTCCACTTGTATGCATAAATCCGATGTAAAATGCTTCAACACAGAAATGACTTCGTTTCCATGAAGGAATTTCAGAGACAACAGAGGTCCATGTAGGCCTTATCATTTTCGATAATACAACGAAACTGGCCGCATTACAAGTCAGTAATTTATCGCTTGATTTGTAACTTTTGCGCCCTTTCTCTCACTCACCCTGAAACACACATCAAACGTTTTTGTGTTTGCTAATAACCAATTTCTGAAACATTTTATCATCTGAACGATTGAAGGACCGGTTTCTATGGTAAAATAATACCAAAAAAAGCTTTTTCTAAGTTGTTTGAGGGATTTAAATAATTTTAAAAGAGTGCCACACTGAACATGTAATTATATTTCATATTCGTAAGTAAGACTTCATAACTATAAAATCTAAATGACCGTACTAGTACAAATGTAGAGAGAAAAAATATATAAATATACTGAAGGTTAACAATTCATAATGTCTTTATGACACCGGTTAACAAAAGCCGACAATTCATAATGTCTTTCACTGCAACTTATAGCAGAACTGGTTATGTTACGTAAGGTTACGTTTCACAATTCAGGATCTAATAAATAAGGTTACAGGCGAACTACGCTTCTGTATAAAACATACTTTTGAATTTCACGTAGATACACCTCATCGTATTACTTCCTCATAACCAAATTACGATGCGACAGCTTCAATGGATCTCCCCCTTTGAGAAAGTCGTTTCGCAAGTACAAAAGATTTAGACGAGAAAATAAGTCGCATGAGCTCTGAGCAGTGATTCGCTTCAACACCGACGGCTTGATATCAATCTCTGTCCGAAAAATACACGTCGGTCGCTAGCCTATGAAAATAGTATATATGATCATCAAACAGATAAATATGCGATTGCCTAGCTGAGCAGATTCATTCGCCAAGCATTGGGTGTACCACATAGCGTTATGGTCACATACGCCTTATATTTCATCTTCTTAAATAAACTACTTTCCCACTCATTCAATAAACTCCACCTATAAAGAAATTCACGAATCACAACTTTAAACAAAGTACAGTAGTCCTAAATACATAAATATCTGCAAGAATTCAAGATTTAAACCAAATACCGACCAGTGATTTTGTCAGTGTGGGACTGCAACACATTGACGGTCGTCAGTCTAAAACGATAGACTTGTGTACAAATTATGAAAAATGATAACGAGAGGACATAGTATAGACCCTTGGTGATTCAATCTTTGCCAGTACAGAGATTTGTTTTGATGGTGTTTGTCGCCGGTTTTGATATTGTTTTAGTTAACTCGCGGCTTCCAGTGCTTTCCGGGAATTTCTTTCACCGGTACTTCGCACATTATCATTTCTAAGCCACTGGCTACTTTCAAAGATAGTTACCTGAGAGTAACTTTTCAAACACACATATCTAAGTTTCACTTCCATGAAATACAATGAATGAATGAATAAATGTTGTTTTATGGCGTATCTATAGCTCTGGTCATTTAGGCGCATGTATGTATTAAAAGATGATAATTATATATTTGTGCAACTTTTGTGCTAAAAGAAATTTGAACAAAATTATAATTGTAAAAAAATGTTAAGAAGGATTATATATGTGTAATCTCGATATGTATAAAAAAAAAAAAAAGTAGCAGGGCAATCCCTATCCACTCAAAAGTTTTAACTTTAAAAGTTAAAATTGTAAATAGTAGCTATAGCTATATATATTAAGACGGATTATGTGTAATCTTGATATACATAAAAGGCATTGTGGAGTAGCAGGGCAATGCATATCTACTCAAAAGTTTAAAGTGAAAAAGCTGAGTTTGTGAATAGTAGCTATAACGAAATTAAATATACATGTAAGATAAGAAAGTGTGAACAAAATGATGAACTGATTGTCAAAAGTGTTTAAATGAGAAGGAAAATAAGGAGTGATGTAAAACAGGAAATTCAAATTAAACTAGTCCTAAAACATATCACTGTTTGTTGTAAAGAGCAATCTCCTTGTAAAAGTGATAGTTGAATCAATGCTAACAGTGTCAAAGAGAGAGTACATGCTGCCAATATTAAAATACTTTGGACAAATTGGCTGCAGGTCTATGCATTCTGTAAGGATATGTTAGATGGTATACAATTAATTATATGGAATGCATTCAGGCACATCAAGTGTGATAATTAGCCAAAAATGTGTCATATAGGAATGTCCAATCTTGAGTCGTGTAATTATAACTTCTTGATGAATAGCTCTGTAAATGGGGAACCATTCGCTGAAAGCGGGGGCGGGAGCAGTATGTAGTTTGTTGAAAATATCAGAATTTTACTGAGCTAAGCCAGACGACTGGATATAAAAGAATATTAAAGGTTTAAAATCTGTATGGGGAACTTTAAAATAAAAAATTGGCAGGTTCAGTGCAGATTTTTGCACTTTCATCAGCTTTATAATTACCTCTTATGCCCATACGGCCTGGAAGCCAGAAGGAGGCTAAACTCTTGGGGTAAAGGATGTGCGAGGTCGATTTGATTATAGAGAGGTTGTAAGGTAGACAAGGAATCTGAGAATCTGCAGGAATTGGAATTCTCCTCATTGTCTAGGGCCTTTACATCAGCGGAAAAAAAATGAGGGCATTGTTTGAAAGTCTACATTTCTTTATACGTTCTCCATAAACAGCTGCTGCTGCGATAGCATTCTCGTGTTTCGAACCATCTGCATAGATTAGCATAAATGAAAAATAATGATCTGTAATTTCACCATATTTTGTCTTGAAAATGTTCCTATCTATGTCAGATTTCTTGTGCGAAGCAAGGTCAAAACGAAACCCTGCAGTCCTCAGTATCTATGGTGGAATTTCTGCTCCCCACTCTGAATGGGCTACAACTGTTAGAAGGTTCAGTGCTTTCTGTTTAAGAGCTATGATTTATGGTAAAAAAGGTAAGTTTCTTTCAAAAGTTACACCAAGGAATTTGAACTCGGACACAACTTAAGGTTTAGTCTTATCTCAATAAAGCTGTGGGTCTTGATGAAAGCCTCGAAGCTGGGGCAAGTGCACTTTGTTTTTAAACTAGAGCACTTAAAACGATTTTCATCGGAACAGGTTTGAAGTTTATAAAGACCCTGTTGATGCTGCCTTTCATTGATGTTCATGCTCCTAGATCTAAGACGGCGGAATCCACACTGTAAATCAAAAATTAGGTAATTGGATTCTAGAAACCAAACAAGACATTTAACCATTCGTTCGACAGTTTTAAACATACAAGTTGTAAGAGCTATAGGGGTATAATTGTTGGTATCCTTTCTAGATTTTGGGATAGGGATAACAAATGCCTTTCTCCATGAAACTGGCAAACCACCAGATTGTCAAATAACATCAAAAAAGGGTCAAGTAAGACAGAGGGTGGGGTAAAAGGTAAGTGCTTTTAAAACTGAAAGTGGGTTTTATCTTGTCCTGGAGAAGAGTTGCAAGCTTTGTTCAGAGCTGATTAAAATTCCTTCAAAGTAAATTTTTGTTGTAGGACTCTAAAATTGACGATCTGAAATGGACTGTTCACAAAGAGTCTGGAACTTATCCCAATTAGCGTTATTCAGTTTCCATTCCTGGGGATGTTCATATCCTAATAGTAAACAGGATGAAATAATGATTGGAAAATGGGTACTTTAACATAGGACATTGTTAACTCTCCAAGTGAAGTCTGGCAGTAAAACACAGCTACAAAGGGTCAAGTCAAGTGAAGAATAAGACCCTGTAGCCGAATGTATGTTTTCTTGTCACTCATGAAGGACAGAGATTTATTAGATATACCATTCTCTATTTGGAGTCCTCTTTGATCTGTACTGTCACAGCCCCACATAACATTGTTACCATTGAAGTCACGACATAGAAGAAAGGGGGAGGGAATTAAGATCATTGATCTCATTTCCATTAATTTGTTCACTATGTGGGAGGTATTTAGAATAAAATGTGAGGTCTCAAATCTGTTGGAGGTGTCCACATATGAGGTATCTGCTTTTGGGTAAGAGACATATGCTACCTCTGCTTGACTGTAATCAGAAGGTTGCAGATTCAGCCCTTCTTCAAAACATCGTTGAGATGAGTAGTAGTTTCTCCTTTCTCTGCAAGAGATGTAGAAGATGTCAACTGAGAAGAATGTTATTTCTGAATTGACAGAAGGATGAGGATGAAGAGGATGCTTCAGCCGTTGTTTTACATTCTCCTAAGTTGGACGATATCAGCTGCTTTTTAAATAGATGATGCAGTTCGGTTTTTTTTTTTTTTTGTTTTGTTTTTTTTTTTTTTTTTTTTTTTTTTTGTGAGCTTTCGAAGAAGAGGCGATGACTCTCTTGGAATTAGGAAGAGAAGAAGAAGAGGACCGTGTTGTTGATGTAGAATTAATTAATTAATGGTGTGTAGATCTACTTGATAATGAGGAAAGACTACAAGATACAGGTTGACTAAGTGTTGGAGGCTTTTTGATGCAAAGGATTTGATCCCTTAGCCATCTCTGGTAACATGGTCAGAAATAATTTTATGAGATCAAAGTTTTGGCAGTCTTTCTGTTGAACAGGTGCAATATTTACACAGCTTGCTGTATTGGATAGGCGCTGTTCATCCTTCCTACGTTGCTGAAGTATTTTCCTTGCACCAGGAAAGGTGAGGTTTTCAATGTTCTTCAGAGAGAGGATTTCATTTTCATCATTCTCTAAACTCTTTTGAATGTGTAGGATGAAGGGTTTTGCAGTGAAAACATGACACACGGTTTTCACACTTGGCTGGATCAAGGTAAGGGCCGTAAATGCGTATTTAGGAAAAGTTTGGTTGTTGCTGCATTTAGACTCGTGATGCCCATACCTCTGACATCTGGAGCATCTTGACTGATTGGAAGCCTACCTTAATTGAAGAAGGTAAATTCGAAGAGGAAAAGTAAGTATGTATATGTCTGTATCTCTTCCAATGCCATTTCTAAAAACCTGAATGCTTTTGACATCTGAGACAGACAGTGAAGAAAGGTTGAATTTCTTCTAAATATGAGCAAAAGGCCAAGTCTTTACACTGGATGATTCATTTGCAGGTATTGAATTCATATTTTGTGCGGGTATGTAGTCACAGCACTATTAAAGAAGGTGCTATGCTGCATCATGTTGTTTATAAAAGCGTTCAACAAAAAGATTATTCTTTTTCAGTTTCTTTACAGATTTGGGTGTGCCTGAGCACCAAGATTCATTCCCTATAACAAGAGGAGAAGGCTTTGTGACAAGTTTTAAGATGTCTTTTGATTCAATGACCTAAACAAGAAGGCCATGATGGCCCTTTATCACTCCACTGGCTAAGAGGTACAAACAACACATACCAAACATTACAATTCTAGGTCAAATAGTTTTGAACATGAAAACTTACAAAGTTTCCTCTATAAAAGCCGACGTGTGAAAGTTGTAACCCCAGGAATAGGCAATATTTGATCACAGAGCCACATACCAAATAATACAGGTCTAGGCCGTATGGTTATAAAGTTTATAAAAGACAAGATTTTCAAAATTTCCTTATAAAATAAAGCCCCTGTAAATCATGAGACACCTGAGGCAGGACTAATTTCCCTACCATGGCTCAATTTGAACAAATTTTGAAGATTTGAAATTATAAACCATTGAGTGGGGCAGATTTTGACACCTGGGCTTTAATCCGAAAACAAATTTGGAGGAGGCCTACTAGATGATAACACTCACAAAATATTACAGCTGTAGTTCATGACCAGGGACAAGATCTTTAAAGTTTTCACTATATAATCCTACGTAAAACTTGTGACTTGTGAGGCGGGACCAATTTTGACCCCAATGGCTAAAATTTGAAGACTCTTTGTAGAGGTACACTAGTTAAATAATATTGATGCCAAAGTTTAGAATATATTTCAAGTTTTCAATATATAAGCCCATGTAAAACTTGTAACTGCCCGGGTGGGAGCCAGTTTTAATTTGAATTTAATATAATTTGAGGACTCGTGGTAAAGGCATACTAGATAAAGCAACATGTGAAATTTGGTAGCCCTAGGCCTTATGGTTAGGGACGACAACAGTTTCAAAACTTTTAACTCCTGTATCAGGGCTAATTTTGGCCCCAGGACTATAATTTGAAGAATCCTAGTAGGTCTATTAAATGAAGCTACATACAAAATTTAGTAGCCCTAGTCCTTATGATTTCGGACAAGTAGATCTTTAATGATTTTCAATATTTTTTTCAGTTTTGTTGCCATGGCGACCAGAGTTTTAAAAGGAATCAAATTCTTTCAAGAAATTCTTAAGAGGACTGTGGCAGGATCATTTCTGTGAAGTCTGGTAAAATTGGAAGGGTAGTTTCAGAGAACAATTTGTTTAAAATAAAAGTTAACGTACCCATTGACGCACGACGGACACAGGGCCATGACATATGCTCCCTGGCCCTCGACCAGTGGAGCTAAAACCGAGTGAGCAGACTGAGCTGTTTGATTGGGAGAGTGCGCCTGGCTTTATTTTGTTTGGTTTGTCTTAGTGTTACTAATAGTTTCATCACCGATGTTCCCCACCCACCTCGAAGCCCAAAAAGGGGACATAGTTCGGAAAAAACTGTCACGGACCATGAAAGAGATACATTGGTGATATACATAGTGAAAGGGCCAGATTGAACAAGGGCATTCGCACGGAAGTCCTACCAGATCAGACAATCATTAGGAGTAGCAAATGTCAATCAAACACATAATATCTCTCATCTAATTAGCACATGACCCATCGCTTTCTAGGCCATAAGAAAAAAAGAGCAGTTAACAGAAACATGGGCCTCATTGAAAGACTGATAGAGTAAAGTCAATGAGAATTCATCAAAATGTCATAGGCTTGGCATGACCAGCCGACCCTGTGTTGTGAAAACAGAGCAATAAAATGGCCATGCACTGAACCCACTCAACCAAAAGGATCCCGTCATCAAACGACACGAGTTGCAGTCTACGGCAAACAGGCAGGTACAGTGGAGTGGCGGGGGTCTAACCCCGGTTGTACACAGTGCTACAGCTGGGCCATTTCCACAACCCCACCCGCCCAGCTCTGGGTATCCATGAAGTACAAGCCTTCCACGCAAAACTTGCGAAAAGTCTTTTTGATGGTGATAAATGCTTTATGACATGGCTTCCTCCGTGTTCTATGCATTATTTGGTATAGACCGTGAACACACGCGTTGGCCCGGAGATTTTTTACTTTTGCGTGACGCAATACATGAAAATCTATTAATTTTTAGCCTTCCTAATTTTGAAAAACGGTTCATCGATATTTTATTTCCTCAGTACCAGAACTGTTCATACTCTTACTTTAAAAAGGAAGTGGTTATCTACTATATAGAATGGAAAATCGCAAAACATTTTTCACCCGATTAGCAGGATGCAAAGAAATGCGGCACCATTTGTCCGTTTCGTTCGCAACAAGGGAACCCTGACACTGGTAAATGTCACAACTCTGAAATGAAATGTTTAAACTCAACTTCCTTGTTGAATTTTGGTTGTACATGTAAGTGTAGTTCTTAAATTACGTGTTATCTGTCATGTGCATCTACGTATATGATTAAGTATAGTGTGAACAGTAAAGCGACAAACATGTGCGATTGAATATGGCGTAAATTAATATGCAGGTTAATCCTTATGCTGCTTAGCGCGACTAATTGAGCTTTTGAGAACGGTCTGGATCAAAACACGCAGTCTTATCTTGGGCCTACAGTTTCCTACGGAGAGACTTTTCTAAGAAAAAAAGGTTTGAAATTGCAGGATACAGCTTTTGTACGATCGGTAGCAGCTTACTGGTAAAATTTCAAATCAAAAGAAGGTTGCATGCAGTCTACGATTATACAAACACACAAGACTGAGAATACTAGAATGATAGTAATACCATTTGAAAGAGAGCATATATACTGTCAAATGCACAGGAAAGCACATAGTTTTGCAGACACAACTGCAAGAAGCTGTGGAGCTATTAAAGCATACAGAACACGTTGTATATAACGAAGTGATCGAATGTACTCTCGTGAAATTATGAGACGCAATTAAGACTTAGGTTAAGGGTACATGTAGGTAGATAGATCATTTTACATAGTCAGTTACACATGATTCATATACTCGTCGAAAACATTATTTAACTCTATACCAAACAATCCCAAGTTTAAACGACCCTATGAAAAAGGCTTTTGAAAACATTGTGGGAAAAGGAGAAAATGCTGATAACCAGCAATTCCTCTTTTTCCCACAAAAAGTTCTACCTGTCAGAAACAAATCCTATCATTTCAGCCATATTTCATTTGTCATCTGCTAATGCTTCCCATTTGGGTAAGTCTAAAATTTTGCTGTGTGTTAAAGAGTTAAATGATTTCAGGTAGATATTGTATAAATCTATAATCCGAATCGAAATAATATTTCATCGAGTTTTTAAAAAGAGTCACATCTGCTTGATTGTTATTGCAGTTGTTTCCATCATTGTTGCTTTAATACATGTAATTAACAAACGACGCTGTTTTTTACGACCGTGCGGAACAAGACTTTTGAAACTGAAAGCGTGAGAAAAAGAGAAATCCCTTATCTAGCTCTTTCTTGATTTCCACAATGTTCACAACTTTTTTAAACACACA
Organism: Tridacna gigas; assembly: GCA_945859785.2. Taxonomy (NCBI): domain Eukaryota; kingdom Metazoa; phylum Mollusca; class Bivalvia; order Cardiida; family Cardiidae; genus Tridacna; species Tridacna gigas. The sequence continues at coordinate 60,367,799 of OX244034.2, read as the reverse complement.
ATCTATCATTTGAGCCATGTTCAGTTTTTTCGTCTGATGGACGCGCCAGAAGAGTATTGTTTGGTAAAAAGCATGCTAAAGGTTGGAAAGAAATAAAAGAATCGTTCAAGAAAAAACAGCCTACCTTTTGTGAACTCATAATAGTGAATCACCAAGTCTTTCCAGTCAAGATTGTGTGAAATGTACCTACGGTTCTCTTTTAGGTATTGCTGTATTAAATTTTCATGTTCCTCTGAAGGTCTTGATTCTGCCATTTTGTAAGTGGAAGAAACCGTCCTGTATATGGCAGAGTAGGTTAAACTCTTTACCAAACAATCTGGATTTCATCGACCCTGATGAGAAAAGGAAAAAGTTATGGTGTTTTTTACCCTTTCAAACATAAATCCCTTGGTTTCAGCTACATATCATGTGCAGTGTACAAATGCTTTAAAGTTACACAAGTCTAAAATGTGGTCGTCCTGTAACGGTTAAACACGGAAGATACCTCTAAAATGCAATTTGATCTAAGATAACGCTTTGTCTTGTCGATCTTACTATACACACATACTACGAATTGGAAGACTGGTCCGCAATAAATAAGATTTTCCACAGCGTCTTTCGATTTAGGCTCTTGAAGAACAGTTTTAAACATACATTTGAGGAGGTCACTTTCTGACTGCATACCCGGTAGTAAATGTACCACCGATAATTAAAAAGTTGTTTTCCGAAAGTTTGTTTATTTTAACTCAAGTTCTCACCGTTGTCTGCGCAAGTCATATTCTTCGAAGATTAACCTGTCTGCTATGACGCATCACTTGACAGAAAATGGACATATGTCAATACGCGTACGTAAATTGCCGTTTAAATAGTGCAGGTGAAAATGGCAATGAATAATACGTCTGTGGAAAAATCAAGCCAATCTTTCGCTACAAATTTCATAGAAGACGAAATGATTTCAAACAGGGAAAATATGTTTTTAGAATAACAACTGTTTACTGCAAATCTCTGTCAACAGTCTCTAAATACAGACATGGGGAAGACCGGGATTTGTGCAACAGACTGACAACAAAAATAACGTCCCCACCTTGCTGGGCTTATACCAGGGCTTTTTCCCAAGCTTATAGGAGCTTATGTTTTTAAATGGCTCTTGCATAGGTTATGTGCTAGATAACCATGACTGGATGAATCTTACAAAGTAGGTTTTAGAGAGTAAACGTATATTTTATCTTGAAATTCGTTGTATTGATTCCCGCCTCAAAAATTAGTCCGGTTCTGTACCCAGAATGCCCATATAAGATAGGTGATGTATTTGAAAAATTCCACCTAGCGGAAGATAATGGGTTCTCACAGCCACAGATTGTTCCCGGTTCCTCCAGGTGAGAAGTAATAGGCACACAACTGTATCCGGGATGTTTTTTTTTTTTTTTTCTTTTCTTTTTTTGAACCCTGAACTTAACTTTTACGTTCTGACACAAGTATGTTTCCGGTTAGAAGGCGCGGGGGGGGGGGGGTATAACTAACCATGTTAAAACCCTCGTTTTGGAAAGAATACATACGGTTGTCCACCGGTAACTATGTCGAAAATTGCCGGCATTGTCATATCTCAACCCGGTTTTGTCTAGTTCCACTCTATACATGCATACATACCATACAATGCTAATCAATCAAATGTCAGTTTCGCCAAGGTCCTATTGCTACGTGGATACGCAATGACCGCCTCGGTAGGGTCGGTCTATTCACGCCAAGGCACCCCAAGACACCCCACGATACTACAAGACACTAACATAGTGATATATATTTTTCCATAAGAAGGTCTGAAACATGGTCATATATAATACATGTTTTTACCAACACTTATTTTCCCAAGTGTGTTCCAATGATTACGAGACCTTTTACACATTTACACAAGGCCGTCGTCGCAGGTCTGGCCAGCGCCGGACCAATGTATTTGGTCGAGTATGCTTTCGGCCATACCACTTTTTTCTTTTCAGTCGATTGTTCTTTCGTGCTTACCTGTGATTTCATTGATTCGCATCATCAACAGTGGCCCAAGTCATTGATGAAATTATCAATAACGCTCGTTGCTAGTGTCATCAATAGACACGACAAGGTGTATAATCAAGCAGTCATACACCATGCATAACAATGCAGTTATTATAATGACACCTGCTTGATGACTTTCATAATCGTGAAAGGAGACATGATACAGTCTTTGACCAAGAATGTATTTTAGATTAATTGACCGACTTTCCGTTTATTTATCGTTGCCACTGCCGGTTTCCCATATGTGCAACGATCCCCTAAAGGCTATCAGGTTTTGTTCAGGAGGATGGTGCAAGATACAGGACGAAACCCATCCTAAGCTGCAATGTGTGGTGTGAACATAAATAAGAGCATTTTCTCTCCTCAGTGTCGAATTCAGGGACATACATTCTATGGTGTGCACAGAATTTGGTCATTTCTATCCCTACTACAGTTACAAGAGAACTGTGTTACATCATGTGCACATAATTTAGTTCGTTTTCTCTCCTGACGGCCGTAAGTCGAGACCTGCATTATATGGTGTGCAAACTATTTAGGGTGTTTTCTCTCCCTAGTGTCGTAACCCGGGACCTGCATTATATAGTGTGCACATTATTTACAGCATTTTCTGTCCCTACTGCAGGTACAAGGGACCTGTATGGTAAGCACATTATTTTGGGCGTTTTCTGTTCCTACTGCAATTACAAGGGACCTGCATTATACGGTGTGCACATTATTTTTGGAGTTTTCTGTCCCTACTGTACATACAAGGGACATGGACTATATGGTGTGCACAGATTTTTGCGCTTCCTGTCCCAGCATGTCTCAGTGGTAAAGTGTAGGACTCGCAACCTTGAGACCCCGGGTTCGAGCCTACCTGGAAGCACTAAGTTATCGTTGGAGTGGCCTCTGGTAAAACACTTCAGAACCCCAGAATAGTACTGATAAAACCCAGGACATACTTAAATATGTGAGCTGTTGCCGTGATATGAATGATTCAATGTTGAAAGCGGCGTAAAACACCATTTAATCAATAGATCGATCGATAGATCAAATAATCAATCAATCAATCAATCAATTAGTTCCTATTGTATTTACAAGGGACCTGCATTGTATGGTGTGCACATTATTAAGAGCGTCTTCTCTCCTTACTGTAGTACTTAACCAGGGACTTGCATTGTATTGTGAGCACATTATTTAGAGCGTTTCATGTCCCTTCTGCATATATCGCAGAATCAAGGTGTGCATTTATAAAAAAAAAAAAAAAATGGGCGGCGACTAAATTCTGATGCATTTCCTATCTGCTGTAGATATTGTACGCTGATTCATATCACATTAACATTATTTTAACATTATTTTTATAAAGCTCTATTTAAACGGTTGTAAAATGATTAACCAATATTTCATACACGATTGCTTTCCTTTTGACAAATACTATTTAATTTTCATCCAATGGCTCTGTGTGCACACCGTAAAATTCAGATCCCGCGTTACGACAATAGGGACGGAAAACAACCCCAAATAATGTGCATAGCATATAATACGATCTAGGTTATTGCAGTTACGAGGGCCCATCAATAATATCGAGAACTAATTCCACTATTCAATTACGCGTTGACGTACTGTCATGAAAATTCGTATGATTAAAGCTCATTCCTTTTCCAATTAACTCATCTAACTCCAATACGATGACGTCAAAAATATATGACGTCATAACAAAAATATGACGTCATATCAAGAGCGTTCGTTTAAAAATGGCGTCATCCTGTACAGCGAGCAACGCGTTGTGATAAAGTTTTATGTGTTACTCGGTAAATCTTTTACGGAGATCCGTGATGATTTGCATAAAGTGTATGGAGACTCATGTTTAGCGAATAGTGCTATTTCAAAGTGGATGCGGCGTTTTAAAGACGGTAGAGAATCAACGGAAGATGATAAACATACTGGCAGACCTGTGACTATAACAACTGAGAAGAAAGTTGCTGAAATTCAAGAGTTTATTCTTGAAGATAGAAGAGTAACTGTTGAAACTGTAGCTAGACACTTTGACATTTCGTATGGTACAGCTCAGGACATTATGACCAATAAGCTCGGAATGCGCCGCGTTTCAGCAAGATGGGTACCGCGCTTGCTGCTTCCTGATCAAATGGGACAAAGGGTCAAAAAGTGTCATGAATACTGTCAACGTTATAATGACGAGGGCGAAAACTTTCTGAATCGAATAATTACATGTGATGAGACATGGATACACTTTTTTGAGCCGGAAAGTAAACAAGAAAGCTCAATGTGGAAGCATCCTTCTTCGCCTGCGCCAATAAAAGCGTTGATTTCCAGGTCTGCCGGTAAGGTAATGGCCATAATTTTTTGTGATATCCAAGGAATTATTTTGAATCACTTTGTTCCTCCAAAAACTACAATTACTGGTAACTATTATGCATCATTAATTAAATCTGATCTGCTACCGGCTATCAAGAGAAAACGCCCACAATTTATGAGGTCCGGGATTCTGCTGCACCATGATAACGCGCCAAGCCATAGCAGTCGCGTTGTATTAGACACTATTAAGGAACTGGATATAAAAATACTACCACACCCTCCGTACAGCCCAGATTTGGCAATTTGCGATTTCTGGCTATTTCCAAATCTAAAAAAAAAGCTACGTGGTGAGAAGTACGAGTCAAGAGAGGAGTTGAGGCGTGCCTTTGACAGATATTTGCGGGATATGTCACGTGACGGCCTGCATCACGTGTTCCGGGCATGGGTCGAACGGTGGGATAAGTGCAAACTGTGCAAGGGACGTTACTTTGAAAAGGAGTAGATGTTGAATGTATGTTGGTTGACGTGTTTTTCTGATATAAGATTAGTTCTCGAAATTATTGATGGGCCCTCGTACATCAGAAAACACCCAAAATAATGTGCACACTATAGAATGCAGATCCCACGTTACGGAAGTGGGGAAAGAAAACATCCAAAATAATATGCACACTATAGTATGCAGGTCTAGGTTACTGTGGTTAAGACAGATCTAAATGATGTACACGCCATAGAATGCAGGTCCCTGGCTGTGCCAATAGAGACAGAAATTGCTCCAGGTAATGAGCACACCATAAAATGCAGGTCCCTGGTTACGGGACTAAAGAGAGAAACCTCTCAAAATAATGTGCACACCATAGAATGGAGGTCCTTCTAAACAACAGTAGAAAGAAGAAACGCTCAGATTAAAGTGCTCACAATACAACGCAGGTCCCTTGTAAACGAGTAGGGACAAGAAACGCTCTAAATGATGTGCACACCACAAAATGCAAGTCACTTGAAAGTGCAGCATGGACAGAAAACGCTCTAAAAAGAATATACATACAATGCAGGTCATTTCAAAGTGCAGTAGAGATAGGACAATGACTAAATAATGTGCACACCATACAATGCATGTCACTTCAAAGTGCAGTTGGGACAGGAAATGCACTAAATAATGTGCACACCATATTATGTATGTCCGGGGTTACGACAGTTAGGAGAGAAAACAGCCTACGTTATAACACCATATAATGCAGGTCCCTTGTAACTGCAGTAGGGGTAGAAAACGCAAAACAACTGCACAACATAGAATTCTAGCCCCTGGTTACGTCAGTAGGGAAAAAAACACTTTAAGTAATGTGCAAACAATAAAATGCAGGTCCCTTGTTACGGCACTTAGGGGAGAAAACGCCCTTAATAATGTACACACCATTGAATGCAAGTCCCTGCCTACGTCCTTAGCGACAGAAAACGCCAGAAAACTTTGCACACCATAGAATGCAGGGCTCTTTGAAGAATAGTTTAAAAAAAATATGTCTTGAGCTGCATTTGAAAGTCATCTGCGAATGCTGTCAATTTCTTTCGTGAGTCTAAGACGATGGGATCCCCAACGTTTCAGAGATATATGGGTCCACAATCTTGTCTAAAGAGGGGTCATCTAGACCTTGACCCTTGAAGCCCCTTTCACGACTTTAGTCTCCTTTTGGGCCAATGTTGATCAAGATGAGACTGCAACAAACTTGCAGTGTGGTCTTTGATCAGCACCGACCACTTTGTTGTTGAGATATCCTGTACAAGGGCAACCTTGAAATTGCTGTAAATAGGGTCTCATTTCGAGAATGAAAATGCCTGTTTGTTTTATTTGTCGCTCTAGCACTGGCTTTGAGAAAGGAATGAATCGTGCTGCAGGGGCTTTTTTCCTAGTGAGATAAGTTTTAAATCAAGGAAGAACTCCAGCTCGTTAAATTACAAGCTTCGAGCTCTATAGAATCCTTTTGTAACTTTGTTTCCATATAATTATATGCGTCGTGCTCTGTGAAAAGGGGGCCTAATGTATTTGCAAAAAGTATCGACCCATGTCAGCCTGCGCACTCCGCGCAGGCTGACCTGGACCGAAACTTTTTGCTATTTGTCATTTTTTTGCAGCTCAAAGGACAAATGTACCTCATGATTCAGTCAGTTGTTAGACAAAATGAATTTTAAGGATCCATAATACTGCGATGACTTGCATGGTATCACGTATCACGGTGATGTATTTAGCCCGCTTTTGCTGGTGCATCCATGGTTCACATTGATTTCAAATATAACTCCCAAACAAAGACACCTATAAAAAGTATGTAAAAGGTAGGAAACTTTGAAATAGATATCGCGATCTAAATGGTCGTATGTAGAAACACCCCACCCCTATTTTCTTCCAAACTTTATTTAAAACATCGGCTGCCTACCTTGAGCGATAAGATTCAAGACAGCTAGCTCGGCGATCTCGGAATAATGTGATTGTCAGAGCAATAATCATATTGTTAATTGCTTTCGATAAAAAAAAAAAAAATCTTTTCACAATGCACTTATTTTCTTGTATTCTTGTAGCACACAATCCCGTGTTTTAACGACCCTGAAGCAGAGGCCTTTTGAAAACTTTGTTAGAAAAGGGGAAAATGCTCGTAACCAACAGTTACTCCTTTATCTACAGTGCTTTCTACCCATCAAAGACAGAAAACATCAGTGGAGCTACATTTGATTTGTCATCTGCAAATGTTTTAATATTTTGTTGAGTATAAAATTTGGTAAATAGTTACACAGTAGCCTTGAAAACCATTTTTAAGGGAGGTAACTACTGTTAGCTTGATTTGCAAATTGCACGATACAGTTGTCTTTCTTGATATAAAAATGGCATATTCTGGAACATTCTTGTTTGTTATAGATATTAAAACAACTGATAAACAAGTTGTTAGAAAACAACTTGTCGTATTTTCTAGATCATTCGAATTGGCTATTTAAATCATGAAGTTTCAGAGAAGACATCAGTTCGAGGCAAAGCGACACTCACAATATTTCAGACGAAGAAAAGCAGAATAATTTAAACGCGTTTTACAATGGCACTGTTTCCAAGAGGATTTTTCTCCGACTGGCCGAGTGATTTTGATGATACTTGGAGACTTCTACATATTCCCGTCCAGCCTCTAAGGAGACTCGAACGTGAGTTCGAAAACATTCAGAAGCAACTGACAGGCGATCACATGCTAGATTATGAAAATCCATACATCACGGACGAGTCTGGTAACCGAAGGTTGCAGGTTCAATTTGACATGCAGGCATACAAGCCGGAAGAAATCAAGGTGAAAACGGTGGACAACAAACTTGTGGTACACGCTGTTCATGTGGAAGAAGGACCCGGAAGGAGAAACTGTTCCGAGTTTACCCGAGTCCTAGGACTGCCCGAAGGTATGGACCTTAAACAGCTGAAATCCACGTTGACAAAAGAGGGTGTGTTGCAGATAGAAGGACCGGCACCGCCAGCAATAGAACAGCCGAAGGAGAACATTGTGCCCATTGAACATTTGTAATTGTTTGAACGTTAAAAAGGGACGTTTCTTTCCATTCATCGAGACTTTAATCAGTGTGAATAAAGGGCAATTATTATATTCATTACATGTATATGATACCTTAACTAGACTCTTTTCTAATAAGAATTAGTAAAGAACTGTTTAAAGCATTAATTTGATTAGTCTAAATTCTGAATATGATTCAGGCGTTTTCCTTCAGTTTTCATTTAATTTAGTATTATCTAAGTTTCGTTTAATTTTGTTTTCATTTCAACGATTTGTGTAAGTAAACAAGAATAAAACTTGAGCTTCCTTGTTGTTATTATTTCCGTTTGTCAAAATGAAATTAGTCACTCTCAGAGATAAAGGTGGTTTCATGCATTGATCTGCAAAACGTATCGACGAGGTCAGCCTGCGAAGACTGACCTTGGTCGGAACTTTTTGCTATTGGTAAATTTTCTACATGTCAAAGGCCTATTCTGCCTCATGACTCAGTCGAATTTTAAATGAATCTATCCAGATTATGCGACGACTGGCTTAATATTAAAGCAGTTATTCGAAGATGCATTAAACCCCCTTTTTCCTAGAGCGTCACTCATTTATATATACGTGGTAAACAATCCGAATTGCGAACAAGAATGTTAGTGTACAAACTCGCACAAAACTCCAACTGGTATGTTTTACAGGGACGAATAAAGACTAAATAATTGTGCTATTATCTCAAAAGAGAGAGAGAGAGTTTGAAAATATTATGGAAAAAGGAGAAAATCCTGGAATCCAGTATCATTTCTTCTTATCCCACAATGTTTTCAAACCTTTCAAAGACAAATCTAACCATTTCAGATGCATTTGAATTGTCGTCTGCAAGTGTTTTCACTACGGATAACGCTAGATTTTTGTCGTCTGGTAAAGAGTTTATATCTTTCCTGGATTTCACTGGCACTAGGTGGCTAATGCCAAAGGACATACCCACTGACTGGCACGCAGACAGCGGAATTCGAACACGGCAGGATTTCCTGAGTACAAACCTCTGTCGTACAGCCGCTGACTCGCTGCTGACTCCTACAACAACGATGAAAACAGTAGAGTAAAATTAACACGTGAACAAATTCGAATACCTAGCCTACTAGGGTTTGCCAATACATGTCACTCGTCTCAACTTCGGCCGATTCTGTCACTCAATCTTGCCATGTCCGTATCAAGGGGGGTCCATTTTGAAGGCAGAGCTCCAGACAGAGGAAGTGATTTTGATTTCAAAATTGAAAATGTTAACTATTTTCCACTAAACACTATGTTATGGGTACTCATTAGAATCGTCTCATCGAGACGATTCTAATGACTACCCACAACATAGGGTTTGGACCAACGGCCTTCAGTGATGAAAGAAGACTTAATTCTGTCACAATGACTATCACAAATCCTTGGAAACAAAATGTATAGAGCTTTGGAATCGAACCGGTGATCCCCTGGTTTAAAGCCCATAAGTTAGACGGAGCTTTAGGGCTCAGCTTGAAGAGAGGGACTGCACTGAATCATGTAATGTTGAGTTATTTACTTTCAACTATATTTTACAGGACTTCCAACAGCATTTGAACAGTTACATCCCTGGATAGCAAGCAATTTGCATTTAAGGAAAAGAGTTCATGTGGTTTTAACACTTTCCAAAAGAGCATAATTTTAGTTAGGCCTACGTCAAAATTAAATGCATCTGTGGAAAACAAACTCGAAATTCATGGGTATAAATAAGCTGGAGGTATTCTAAAAGATTACAAAACAGTGTTGGAAAAAGAGAAAACTGTCAGCTACCAGCACTGTCTCCTTTTCAAAAAATGTTTTAAAATCAATCGTCCGGCTCAAGGTGGTTGAAAGAGGCCGCGGCTAGATTGTTTTAGTATCGGGTAAACCTTAATCATCTTCCAAACAATCACGAGTTTCTCACGACCCTTAGGAGAAATACCTTTAAAAAAAAATTGTCGGAAAAGGAGAAAATGATGGTAACCAGCCTTTTCTCCTTTTCCCACGATGTCTTTTTACTTTTTTTCAGACAAATTCCTTTATCTCAGCGGCATTGAACCAGTCGTCTGCAAATACATGTACTTTCAAAATTGGACCATTGTCATTTGGTAATGAGTTAAGAGCACAAAGAACATCAAGGGCCCGTATGAATTCACCAACCATTCATAAAAAAGTTCTTAGTCTTATTCTCCAGATTTTTCCAGATTAGAAAAACACAACCTCTGATTAGCTTAACCATTTGGTTTAGCCAATCAGAAGCTGTATTACTTTCAAATTTAGAAAATCTTGGCAAACAAGAATAAGAATGTTAAAGAATGGTTGGTGAATACGGACCCAGCTGGTGTTGTTTTGCAGACAGGTAAAATTTAGCCTGCTACTTTAAGATCTTGCATTCATGCAATACTGAGGGAGCCAGTAGGCCTACCCGTCCGAATAGATTACGAAGATCGGTAACAGGCTGCTAGAACAAGTAGGAAGAAAGCCTCGTTTCTTTGAATCACTTGTTTTCGATATATTTGGAAGTATACCCACCCGGGGTTACCTGATTTAGCACACTCGGAGGGTCCGGGAACTCGGAGGTAAACAAAAATAGTCAAGGTAGACCAGGGTCTGAATTAAATCATTTATAATATGATGTTAAAGTATTATCGGATATTATTGGTGTTGTAGGTTATTGGCCAACATAATAATGAAACAGTTTATGAACATCGTTTCTTATTATGTGGTCACTTACAGATAATATACTATTTTGAACTCGGAATTATGTTACTGCGACGAGATTATTCGTATTCACTGGTTAATATTGAACGAATATACCATTTTAGCAACAAACTGCCATCTTTAAATCAAAATCCAGTCTTTTTACTACAGATCTTAGGCGTCATCGCGCACTCATGTATAAGGATAATCTCTGTATAAATAAAAACATTAACGATGTGTCACAAAATTTAATACGGGAATTCTCGGAGTAATTTCTAAATGTAATTTTGTGGACTCGGAGGTATGGGTTTGGAAACTCGGAGGTTTTAACTTTTCAAAGAGCTGATTGTTTTTGAAAATGTTAATGTGAGATTATCTGAATGTCTCGGTAGGTAGGTAGGCAGAGGTAGGTATTAAGGGAAGGTAAGTTTTCAATGTATGCAATGAAAGTAGATGAGTAACCGACAGGATAATTCGTCTTTTTTATGTAGACAGCCTCGCATCCCACCTTTGTTAAACTGGAATGTACATTACTATTTCATATTTTTGCTCTTAATTACGGCTTTGTGTACCTGTCAGAACCGCTCATAGAGGCTGTTCCAGTCTACAGGCTAAAACTTCATTTGTGGTTAAAAATCAACTGAAAATTTGTCACTTTCAAAGCTGTAAAGTTGTTGTATATTGCCTAGACATCTATTGTAATGTATAATGACAGTTCAGTGTGTGGGTGTGTGCGTGCGTCCGTCCGTCCGAATCATAGCTTCTACAATTGTGGATGGATTTCAAAATAATTTGACACAGTTGTTCTCCATCACGTGTGGATGTGCCATTTGAAGCATTCATTCAGGTAGGCCCAAGGTCAAGCAATTTGTCCTTTTCCCCAATTGTTGTCTACCCGTTTGGAGAACGTTCCGTCATATTCATCTAGTTTAAATTGTCATCTGCAAACTTTTTTCAGTTTGGACGATTCTAAAATTTGTTGTTTGGAATAGTGTTAACTCGTACGCTACCTGGACGAGATATTTGCTTACAGGTTGTATTACATGGTATATTTTCAGAGGCTTATAATAAACAGGACATATTTTGTAGAATTAAAGCCTGGTAAGGTTCTGAGACAAACTAGCACATTCTTCAGTATATGGATCCTACGAGTTCACCATATCATAAATATGACAATACTCCGAGTTAACCATATCATACCTCCGAGATTTACCATACCCAAAAATTCCATACCTCCCATTTTCATTCAGTATAAAACACTTGATTTTTTACATACTGGAGACTGAAAATGTGTAAGATCCTTAAAAAAGACCCTATAACATAAGACACTAACAGAAGTATTGGAACAAATCACCCATTAACCTACAAGGAGACGGTTAGAGTTGAAATTGATTTTCAAAATAGTAAAATTTCCAGTTTAGATTAATTTTTTCTTTGTAAAATGGCCTGTAAGCTTACATCACTGACGATTATAGATCATTTGGCTTCTAAACTTAACATATATGGTTATTTAATATTCGAAAGGGTTTGTCTTTAAAAAATAAACCAGGATAAACATCGAGCCTACTCTACCGTGACTATTTTTGTTTACCTCCGAGTTCCCGGACCCTCCGAATGTGCTAAATCAGGTAACCCCGGGTGATACCGGTAAATGTCAAGGGATCTCTGCACTAGGTATCCCCCTTTTGATCATTGTTTAGCAAGTGCTTCCAGCTCTTTTTTAAACAGTATTTTACTATATCGTGGCTGCAGGTGCATTCTTCTTTGGGATGGAAAGATTGTCATATAATTAGTACTATTAAAGAAACTCTAGAAATGCATGGATAGGCTTACTGCCTGCCGTAATCACAGGGCCGTTGTTGACTTCAAAAGAGGCAGTTCTTACTGTGGTTATGGTTGTCCCAATCCGCAAGAAAATTCTATCATACTGTTCAAGGCGCTTCGATATTACCTGCCGTAAGGGAGGTCACTGCGGTGGATCTTCTTCCGTAAGGGAGATCACTGCGCTGGAGATTGTCACAGTCGAGCTGGTTAGATCTATAGAATATTGTAGTTTTCATTTCTTACCGATTTCACACAGAAAGCTTGACCGAATGCGTGTTGTACTGAAGTTTGCTCCGTGGATAGACGATTGAAAGACTTGCTTAAGCCGAACCTTTAGCCATGCTAATATTCGGATGTAAGAGTTTGCGGATACGGGTCCGGGATAGTCAAGTTGATTGACTTGCTGCACTTCTTTAAATAAATATATTAGTGTTCCATAACGTACAAATGTTTGGTATAATATCTAGTTGACATTAACAGTTAAAAAAAAAAAAACAATACAATTGCTTGAGTCTACTTGTAGGTGCACCATGCTCTGTGCAAAAGGGGCCTAACGCATCTTTTAGATGCATTGTACCAAGGAAGAAATCACATAATTAGGGATCCATGAAATCCACTCTATGTAACAACCGACTGACCAATGGCTAAAAGTTTAGGCCCAGGTCAGCCTGTGCAGACTGCGCAAGCAACCTGGGTCAATAAATTTTTGCAGATGCATTAAGCCCCCTTTTCACAGAACATGACTCACACATGATTTCACACCCCAGAGTGTTACATATTGCCTCTTTTTACTTCTCAATACCTACTTGGATCAATATTGTTTTGTGGTATACCTATTTTTTTCCTTTTTCAATTTTATGCTGTGGTACAATTACAACTTATCCTCAATTGAATACTGAACATGGTCTTTGTATCTAGGCAGCTCTGTTTTCAATGAAACCATAGTGCACCAAGTGAACAGAATATCAATACCATTCTGTTTTGAAAAAGAGCTAAATGTTGAAATCTTGACCCTTTACCAAACGAAAAAACTTGAAACATTTCCGAAGCCAAAGCAGTTGCAGATAACAACTAAATGCGGCTGAAACTGTGGTAGTTGCAAGCCTTTGATAGGGCAGAAAACATTGTGGGAAAAGGACGAAATGCTGGTAACTAACCAGTATTTTCTCCTTTTCCAACAATGTTTTCAAGTCATCTTTCTCAAGGTTGTTAAAAGTTGGGTTTGTGTGGTAAAGGGTTCATGCTTATATTGCTAATATTGTCATGCAGTATGTAAATCCAAGATCAGACTGCATGTTTTGTGCAGTCTACTCTTAATCTACAACATTTGGCGATAAGTCTATTCTGGCTTGAAATTAAACTCAAACAGATTCTTCACTAAGGTTTTTTGACATAAAAAGTCCTGTTCCATATATAGGCAACTTTTTACTACCATGTAACAGTAAGATTGGATAAAAGGCTGTAATTGATAGAACTTTACAAAAGAAATAATGCTCCATTTCATTAGTTGTTTACTTCATGATCATAAAATTTTGTACTGATATGATAATTTGCCTTTTACTATATCACAAAACTTTAGACACATGAAAATTTAAACCATTTAGATGTTTCTGGGATGCTGGGATTTGTTTCTGATAGGTAAGAAAAGATTGTTGGAAAAGGAGAAAATGCTGGTTACCAGCATTTTTTAATTTTCCCACAACATTTTCAATAGGCTTCTTTCTGAGGGTTGTTAAAACATCAAGTTTGGTGGTAAAGGGTTAAACACAGCATTTTTTGGTAAAAACTTAATCAACCAATGAAAATAGTTGCAATGTATTATGTTTTATTTGTTTTACAGATGAGCCATTAATAGCTGGTGGATGCTACAGACAACATGCCTTTGCACAAGAAGATCCATAAGAGAGAATTTTCACGTTCTTAGGCAAGAACTTGAGAAATGGAAAGGTGTAGATGGTTATGAAAATCAGGTAGATAGGAAAGAAAGAAGGGCATTCACAAAGAATTAAGTCTGGATTAGGTCTTGAGAATCTTTATTTTGTATCAAACAACAAAATCTTAGACATGCTCCTACTGAAAAATAATTCTAACAACAAATTACATGTGACTTTAAGGATGCGATTTGTCTTTAGACATTTAGACTTTACTGTACTAAAATTATTTGTGGATGACAAAAGTGATTTAAAAATGTTGGAATTTGATTTTGAAAGGTTAGAAAACATTTTGAGTAGAGGAGAAAATAATGACCAGCATTTCCTTCTTCCTTCACAACCTTTTCAAAAACTGTTTTTTTTTTCTTTTATGATTGTACAACTTACTGCTGCAGAAGAAGATTGGTGATAGAGAATTTTGAAGTTAAAGTAGACAATAACCGTAACTCTTGATGAGATGACAAAATTATAGATGTGACCAAATTGGGAGCATTTGTAGAGGACAAATTAAATGTAGTCTAAAAGATGGTTTCTGTCTTTAAAATGGTAGAATGTTTTCAAAAGCCTCCTTGGGGACATTAAAACATGCGATTGTTTGTTAATAGGACTTAAGGAAGTTGTAGGTTTCACAGATAAGCCTTTAGAAGTGTCTGTCTGTCTGTCCATCCCTCTCTTCCTTCCTCCCTCTCTCTCTCTTTCAGTTGATCAGTGTTAATGATAAAATACAAGAAAAGATTGTTTGCTATATTATAACATTATGTGTTATTAGAATTTGTTAAAACGATGTACAGGGAGAACCGACTCTAGGTTGGAAGACTTTTTGGTTCAACTCCATATCTGTCAAGTGATATAAAATTTCTTTAACCACTGAAATTACAAATTGATCGTATTTAGAGGGGGAATGAAAAATTTCGTAACATGTTCAACTGATCAAAGATTTATTATAATCAAAATGTTTTTTTATTATTCAAAATGATATGGTTAAATTCATCTGTTTCTTACCAGAATAAATTATGCAAAGATGAGAATGTCTCAGTGTTTGATATTTTAGTTTCATTTGTTGAAATGTAACAAAATCATTTAAGTCTGCATACTTTCTAACATTAACAGCTAAACACATAAATCTGAAGTGGGGATTGTTTTTCCACAGAAAAAGGTAGATACTTCTCCTTTGAAATGATTCAACAAACAGTGGGGATTTTTTGCATCGATAGGATTTTTTTTTTTTTTTTTCTTCATTGTCCAGAGAAGCGAATTAGTCTTTTAGCATCAAACATGTATGAAGGGATCTTATATAACAATAATTTACGATCCCTGACGTATGACTGCACCCATGCATTCCTAAATCCTTTACCAAACAGCTTTAACAACCCTGAGGAAGAATGCGTATGAAAACATGGGCAAAACAGAAAATGCTGGTGACCAGTATTTTCATCTTTTTCCCACAATGCCTTCTACCCTTTCAAAGCTTTCAAAGAAAATCCATAAAATATGTTTCATATAACAACTGGCTGAATCCTGAGGTAGACTGGGTGTTGGATACAGAGAAAGTTTACCAAAAATAAAAAGTTTTGACCTAGGTCAGGCTGCACAGGCAGAGCTGAGCCGATCCTTTTTTGCAGATGCATTAAACCCCCTTTTCACAGAGCATGGCTCAAACAGTTATACCATCCTGCCATCTATATCCTGGGCAGGATCTTAAATTTGCACTGGTTTGTATGTAGGTGTATACATATATATGTGTGTGCAGGTGTATACATGAAACTCCAATGCCCATAGTTTAGGTAGAACAAATGTTAACTGACTTAACTCTGCTAATTATACTGTATCCCTTTAACATGCATACTATAATATTTTCTCAAAGAGAGAAGTTGATCTGTAACTGCCCCGTGGTAGATAGGCGTGGTCCATCCATGCACCTGGGCGGGGTTCTGCATATGCACGGGCGTGCATGCATACGTATGACTATGCGGATGCATGCGCAGCCGTGCAATATGCTCATTAATATATGCAACAGTAATTAAATGCCTATTGTAATCCTGATGAGAACTGACAGAGCTAATGTCTAAAGGGTGATAAATAAATGAAGCACATATTACCTTCTACCACTCTTAATCCCTGACAGATAATAGACTTTTCCTATAATGTGTACGTCCCATGTGCGTAAATAGTGTAAATGTGAAGAACTCTTCTGGTTCCAACTAATACATACTAACATAGTAACTCCTCTCTCTTGCTATTCTGAGAGGAAAAATAATGTTAACGCTATTACGTTCCTACTTACATTTTATTTCCTATTATGTTTTACAATTAACCCTATGTTTTACTTTAGTTCATTTACGTTCCTTGTTCTGTTATAACCTGAAATATAAGACCAGTGGGGGTATACCGTAACACTGCCCTAATATGGCAGATTAAGTCGAAGTTTTAAGTAAAATTTTTAGTAAACAACCTTTATCAATTAACTGAACAAATTCAAAACCATTTTAGATCTTTTAAATTATTTTACCAATTGAATCGCTCAACTACGTAACTACATGTATAAGCAATAGATTAAGTGTACACTGAGCAGTGGTACTCCAGACTAGTGGAGGGATTTATACTTGAAAAGAAAGAAAGAAAAAATATACCATCTAGAGTAAACAAAAACCGGCTTTCAAGCTCCACCCACTTTTATTATACTAACTAGTATGGAGACAAGCAGATAGTATATCGAGTAGGAAGGTTCTTAATTCCAGTCAATACTGTTTCGGAATGGGGCCCAACAACAAAAAGGAGTAGATCTAGCATTTTCAAAAATATTTTTCAAAGTTAAAATGTGTTTTTGGAAACCATAGTTTCTTTTTTTTTTAATCAAATTGAATTGGATTTTATACATTATATAGATTTTAGATATTAAAACTTTCACTTTAATCTTAATGATATATGTCGGTAGAAGCATCGACTCTCGCTTAATGTCAGCCTAAATCTTTCACTGTTTGACTCTCATCTGTACTGAGCGATTTGTCTGGACCTCGTAAAACTCGGCCGATTCCATATTAACAAAGTCCTACAAGGATCACTTGAGGATTTTCGAATGTCATCGTCCTGTACTTACTCAATGTCATAAAAAGATCCTTTCCTGACTTTGAACTGTACCGGATGATTTATGGTGTAAGGGAGATCAGTACAGAACGTTTTCTTTCCGTCTAGATAAAGTTAGAAAATGAATAGATTTAGGGGCCCGTGTGATTTATTTATTTTCTCAGCGATGACAAAGATATAACTGAAATAAAATCATGATTAGTCGTTAGGACCAAAATTTGCCTGGAAATGCGAGGTTAGTTGAAGCAGTATTCACTTCATTTCACAAACAAAATGTTTCAATTTCACGTTGGAAATCCTTGCTAATTTCACCAATATTGAACATTCATTATAAGTGTCATCAGCTGGGTCTTGAACTAATTTATAACTCTCTTCCAAAGTATTGATTTGTGTATCAAGGGAGACTACTCTTCATCAATCATAGTTTAAGCCTAAGTGAGTTTTCTCCCTTAGACTAAATTTATGGAAAGACGGCCATCTTTGACTGGTTATAGATATTAACAAGAAATGTACGTTCCATTTTTTCCTTTTCCACAGTGTTGTCAAAATCTTCTTCTAAAGGGTAGAAGAAAAACACCAGTTCTGTTGCGGATAATTCAGAGAGAGGAAAATTTTACCATGAACTTCGGACATTTTCAAAGTCAGATAGACAAATGTACTTACAACTAATTCTCAGGTAAACTTGAAAGAGACTAAGTCCCACTTCTATGTATTGTGGTGGAACATTTATCCATTTGAACAATGTCCCATTTACCCTGCATTGACAGAGCACTGGTGATGGCATTAAACCTTTACCCCGCAATCCTGACTTTCAACGACCCTGTGAAAGAAGCCTTTTGAAAACATTGTGGGAAAAGGAGAAAATACTGGTAACCAGCATTTTCTCCTTTTCCCACAAGGTATGTTCCATTTTTTCCCTTTCTACAGCGTTGTCAAAATCTTCTTCTAAAGGGTGGAAGAAAAACACCAGTTCTGTTGAGGATAATTCAGAGAGAGGAAAATTTTACTATGAACTTCGGACATTTTCAAAGTCAGATAGACAAATGTACTTACAACTAATTCTCAGGTAAACTTGAAAGAGACTAAGTCCCACTGTGTATTGTGGTGGAACATTTATTCATTTGAACAATGTCCCATTTACCCTGCATTGACAGAGCACTGGTGAAGGGATGAAACCTTTACCCCACAATCCTGACTTTTAACGACCCTGTGAAAGAAGCCTTTTGAAAAGGAGAAAATGCTGGTAACCAGCATTTTCTCCTTTTCCCACAATGTTTTCTATCCTATGAAAGACAAATTCCATTTTTTGAACCACATTTAACACTTTACCACACAATCCTGACTTTTAACAACCCCGAAAAAAAAGGCTTTTGAAAACATTGTGGGAAAAGGAGAAAATGCTGGTAACCAGCATTTTCTCCTTTTCCCACAATGTTTTCTAACCTGTCAAAAACAGAAATCATCATTTTAGCAACATTTTATTTGTGGTCTACAAATGCTTTGAATTTGGTCCAGTCCAAAAGATTGTCGTCTGGTAAAGAGTTAAACTGTTGTCTGCAACTGCTTTGAATCTTGACAAGTCATTTTTGTCGTCTCATATAGAGTTAGCACAGTCATGTATGTCTTTCTAATTTTTCAGCCATAAAGAAAATGGAAGATGAAGAGACAGATGTTGCAGGCAGACCCTTGGAGTGTATTTGTTCATATGGGGAATCTTTGAAGATAGATGTCAGCCTACTTGTACAACATTCAGGGTATTTCCCTCTTCATTTTTTTAGCTCAGCAATTTTCAAAGAAAAGGTTTAGTTATTGCCATAGCTGTGTCGTCTGCCGTCATCATTGTGCATAGACTTTGACATTTTATAATTTCTCTGTTAATACTGAAGATATTTTCTTCAAAATTGACAAAGTGTTAACTCTTTACCACACAATCCTATCTTTTAACAATCCTGTGAAAGAAGGCCTTTAAAAACATTGTGGGAAAAAGAGAAAGTGCTGGTAACCAGCACTTTCTCCTTTTCCCACATTTTCTACCCTTCTAAAAACAAATTTCATTTTTTTAATCACATTTATATTGTCATCTGCAAATGATTTCAATTTGGACCAGTCTAACATTTTGTCATTTGGTAAGAGTTAACTATGAAAAGGGGAACCCATACAACAAAGGTAACTATCAAAGTATTTTTTGACACAGTTATGCCCCCTTTTCAACAAGAATTTTCAGTGAAAATCAAGCACCTATAGCCAAGCATTGACACCAGGTCCTGCATACTCTTGTTTAACCCTTTACTGCACAATGCTGCCTTTTAATGACCCTAGGAAAGAAGCCTTATGAAAACATTGTGGGAAAAGGAGAAAATGCTGGTAACCAGCGTTTTCTCCTTTTCTCATGTTTTCTTCCCTACCCAAAACAAGTTTTAATTTTTCATTCGTATTTATTTTATCATCTGCAAATGCTTTCAATTTGGACCAGTCTAAAATTTTGTCATTTGGTAAAGAGTTTTAACTTATTTTATCTCTTTAGCAAAAGACAAAATTTTGGATTTGTTAAAATATATAGCATTTGCAGACAACAAATTAAATTAGGCTCAAGTGGTAGGATTTGTCTTCATCAAAGGGAAGAAAACATTGCCAGAAAAGGAGAAAGTGCTGGCTCCCAGCGTTTTCTCCTTTTCCCGTAATGCTTGCAAATACCATTTTCATCAGGGTCAGTAAATCTCGGGATTGTTTTGCAAAGTGTGAAAGTATTATATATGTACTTATATTCGCTACCACTCACCTATACTTGAGAACTCCTCTTTTGTGCCAAATGACTTTAGTACTAGATGGCTTGATGCCATTCACTCATTCATCCATCCATTTATCTATACATCCATCCATGTATATATTTACCCATCCATCATTCCATTCATTCCTGCATTCACTCATCCACCCATTTATTCTCTTTTTTTTTTTTTTCTTTCTCAGGGTCATTAAAACTTGGGATTGTATGGTACAGGGTTAACCCTTATATTTTTGGCATGATGCCAACTTTTGACGACCCTGAGGAAGAAGCCTTTTAAAAACATTGTGGGAAAAGGAGAAATGCGGCATTTTCTCATAATGTTTTCTACCCTTCCCAAAGCAAATTTTATTTTTTGGTTCACAGTTATTTCGTCATCTGCAAATGCTTTCAATTTGGTTGTCGTCTGCAAATGCTTTCAATTTGGACTAGTCTAAAATTTTGTCGTTTAAATTAATTGGTAAAGAGTTAAAGAAATGAGGCTATACTTGTTTCAGGTATTTTTCTGGACTGATGAGGAGTCCTTTGAGAGAACCAAGACAGAAACAGGTGAACCTAGGTCTGTTTACTGCAGATACTATTGCATTGATGATGGAAATTTTATGTTACACTACAAAAAAAGAAGTGTTAAATGACTGTACAGTTACATACAAAGATGATTTACGTTTATGGGAGGTGAAAGAGCTTCTGCGATTAATTGACTATCTGGATATCCCTTGCCTTTTTCCAGTGTGTTCAGAGTTATTGAATTCCTTTGTGCAAAACTGCTTTGGGAGTGATGAGCTGAAAGAAATCTGGGAGATTAAGGAAACTTATAACTTGGTCACACTAGAAAATAAGTTATTGTTTTTTCTTGTAAAGAATATGAAGAATTTTCAGGTATCCAACAGCTTTTTCTTTCAAAAGCTGCCAGTGGAACTGTTTTCAAAGTTGATGTTGCAAGAAAACTTGGATATTAATTCAGAAACAGAGGTTATGTCTATGATTGAAACATGGATTAATTATAGTAAAGATGAGAGACTGGTACATACAGATGACTTACTTAGATGTGTTCACATTCCTTCATTGTACAAATCCGATTGCAGTGAGATAGAAAAAATAACAGACAGACTGAATTGTAAAAGAATGGACATGAACAAATTGTTTTCAGAATATAGTCATAATCCACATAGTCTTTTTAGAGAATTTCCCCGGATGAGACAAGTTCGATGTGGAAAAAATGTGATCTTAGCATTTGGGGGGATATATGAAGACTCATTTAGTATGTATCAATTAAATACAAGTGATACCCATCTTCGTGCAAATCAAAATATATGCTTTCCAATGTTCTACTCTGAGATATCAGATAAGTTGAAAATGTACGCAAGTCTAGAGAACATGGTTAGGAGAGGGTCTGATTTTGAACGTAAAAGACAAAGAAAATACAACATAAGTTATGATAAAATTGACATCAGAATGTCACAGCTTTCCAACACAACATCACAGGGACAGTTGGTAGAATTTGGCAGTTGTGTTTATGAGGGATTTGTTTACATTCTGGGTGGACAGACACAAATGAATGATGAAGGAGAATTTTCTGTGAAAACAGTGCACAGGCTAGATCCAAACTCTGGTAAATGGCTGGAGGTAAGTCTGCTTTTACCCTAAAGGCGCCTTTTTCAACATAGTTGACTTGTCCAAATTAAGAACATTTGCAGACGGAGGATTTAAATGAGGTTCAAATGATAGGGTTTTTTCTTCGCAAGGGTGTAAAACATTGTGGGAAAAGGAGAAAATGCTGTTTACCAGCATTTTCTCCTTTTCCCACAATTTTTTCAAAAGTCTAATTTCCGAGAGTCTTTAAAACTTGGGATTGTGTGGTAATGGGTTAAAACTGAAATATAGACAAAATACATGTAGGAAAGACGAGGAATTACCCAGTTTTTTGTAATTTTTTGTAGAATTTCCTATCTTTTCTGATGTTTGGTCGCCTGTATTGCATAGCAAGGGATGACAATCATTTTTAACTCATTACTCAAGTCAAGTCAAGTCTCTCTAACAACAAAATTTTAAGGTGGTCCAAGTTAAAAATATATATAGACAATATATTAAATGCTACTCAAAATATAGAATTAGCCTTTCAGCGGTAGAAAACGTTGTGGGAAAAAGGAGAAAATGCTGGTTACTGGCATTTTCTTCTTTTCCCACATTGTTTTCAAAGGCCCCTTCCCAAGGGACATAAAAAAAACAAAAGAATGACAGTTGCCAAGATGGCTCATTTCATTGAGTTATAATTTTGAAGGTTGTGGGTACAAATTCGGCAGATGGCAAATTCTTTTTACAATATTATTTTGTTTTCTTTTCTTTTTCTTCCAACTAATAGAAAATAGTCACTTCCTTGGTTTTCCCTACAAAGTACCAACACCCCCCCACAAAAAAAAAAAAAATTTGGACCCTCCCCCGCCCCCACAATTTTGGATCAATATCTAGTTTTATGCTGCTTAACTCTTTACCAAACGACAAAATTTTAGACTACTCCAAATTGAAAGAAGTTGCAGACAACAAAATAAGTGTGACTGAAAAATTGAAATTTGTTTCAGGAAGTGTAGAAAATGGTCACCAGCATTTTCTCCTTTTCCCACAATGTTTTCAAAAGGCTTCTTTCTCAGGGTTGTTAAAAGTCTGGATTGTGTGGTAAAGTGTTTAAGTTTCACTGTTTAAATTCTACAGGTAAAGAGTATGAGTAACAGCAGAAGCTTGTTTTGTGTTTGCTGTGTGTGGGATATGATATATGCTATTGGTGGAGCCAGTCAGTCTGGTATTCTTCAATCAACAGAATATTACCTGCCAATAGAGGACACATGGGTTACTGGACCAGAGTTACCTACCCCTTTACATGAACATGCAGGTACTTTGTTTTACCTTTTACCACATGAATAATTGATCCTGTTAAAGAGGACTTAGAAGAAGAGGCTGGTAACAAGTATTTTCTCCTTTTCCCGCAATGTTTTCTGAACTTCAAAGGGCAAATTTCATCATTTGAGTCACATTTAATTTGCTGTCTGCAAATGCTTTCAATATGTACAATTTTAAAATAGTGTTGTGTGGTAAATTTCTCCTTTTTCCACAATGCTTTCCAATCTTCTAAAGACAAATCTCATCATTTGAGCCACATTAGTTTGCTTTCTTCAAATGGTTTAAAATTGTACAATTCTAAGTCTTGTTGTGTGATAAAGAGTTAACTCGACTAAAAACAAAGTTTCAAACTAGTCCAGTGTGAAAGTATTTGCAGATTACAAATTAAATGTGGTTCAAATGATATGATTTTGCTTTGATGGGGCAGAAAGTATTGTTTGAAAAAGAGAATATGCTTGTTGCCAGCAACTTCTCCTTTTTTCAACAATGTCTTGTAAAGCCTTCTCTTTTAGGGTTGTTAAAACTCTGGAATATTTAGTAGAGTCAAAAGATATTTGAAATGTGACTGTTACTGAGCTATAATGCTGCTTTCAACTCTGTAAACTACATAAGGCCAGGGTGTGCAGCTATCCAGGCAGTATTCAGTACCTGCACTTTGCATATCACTCATTTCAAGCCACGTACTGGCTGCTTTCCCTCATGAACATTGTCAAGTAGTGTCTAGCCATGTTTAGCAGTGATGCTTTCAAAGTTGTCTGCTGTATTTTTGTTTCAAGAAGAGGAGTAATTTAACTCTTTACCAAATAACATAATTTTAGACTATTCCAAATCAAAAGCATTTGCAGATGACAAAGGTTGCTGAAATGATGAAATTTGTTCTTGATAAGAAGACTTTTGAAAACATTGTGGGAAAGAGAAGAAAATACTGGTAAGCAGCATTTTCTGCTTTTTCCAAAATGTTTTCAAAAGCCTTCTTTCCGAGGGTCGTTAAAAGTAGGGATTGTGTGGTAAACGCTTAATATCCTACATCATTCTTCCTTGAAGGCATATACCGTAAGGGAGGCTTCAGTTTTGTCAAATAATAAGTTTTGCTAAATTACTGTTATTGCCTAAAATGTGTGGTTTAACTTTTCCAGGCTGTGTGCTAAACAACATGATCTACATTTCTGGTGGACATACCGGTTCCCAACACAGTGACAAAGTCTGGTTCTTAGGTACTGATGATGCAGCCTGGAAACCAGCTGCACCGCTCCTTAGGTCTAGGTCATACCATGCCATGATAGCTGTTAATGGTAAATTGTATGTGGTTGGAGGGTGCTCCTTGGAACAAAATGGCATCGAAGATATTTATGTAAGCCGTGAGACATTGTTGCCTTTGAACTTTCCAATTATGGTAAAAGATTTGAATAATAACTGCACCTGAATTGACACATTACCAGTCCAGCTATTTTTGACATTTTTTGACATCTTTATTACACACTGCAGGGTTTTAATGACTGAGAAAGGAAGCTTTTGAAAAAATTGTGGGAAAAGGAAAAACTAGCCACAATGTTTTCAACTCATCCATAGAAAAATCACCTCATTTGAATAAAATTAGATTTGTTGTCTGTAATGTTTTCAGGTTGGACAAAATTGTTCAGTCTAGAACTTTGTCAACTGGTAAAGAATTCTGGAGAACACAAAGGGGAAATATTTGAAGAAAGGAAAACATTATTTTTAATTAATATGGAAAACATTGTTGTAAAATGATCAATTGCTTGTTACAAGCAATTGATCCTTTTCCAATAATGTTTTCGCAGGCTATCCATAGCAGGGGTTTTAAAATGTTGTTTTTGAAATGGCAAGGGTCATTTGATTGGAGAGGTCCCAGGCCCCTTCCAGTAGTGTTAGCTAATTGGAAAAAATGAAGGTCTTCTTCAATAGTACATTTTACCCAGCCACTTTTCCTACATTACCAAGCAGTCCTGAGTTTTAACGACCCTAAAGGAGACTTTTGAAAACATGGTGGAAAAATGAGAAAAAAAAAAATGGTAGGCAGCATTTTTTTTTTTCTGCATTACTTTCTATCCTTTCACAGGCAGATTCCATAATGTGAGTCACATTTATTTTGTCATCTGCAAATGCTCTCACTATAGATAAGTCCAACATTTCATTGCTAGGTAAAGAGTTGAATCTATGTAGATTTTTTGGGGGGGGGGTTTGTGCCACCACTCATAAAACAAGAGCATCGCATGCCATTGTCCACGCTCGTGTGCCGTTGCTTGATTTTCAGTGAAATTTCTTATTCGAAAAAGGGCCTAACTGTGTCAAAAATACTTTGATGGTTACCTGCCCTTGTTGTATATATAGGTTCCCTTTTGATAATTATGAACTTGTCCAAATTTGAAGCAGATATCTCACTTATAGTAGATATCATTAAATGTCAAAGTTTTCGCACAACAATGCAAACAACAACGCCAGGGCTACCACAATACCTCGACACATAAAAAC
Source organism: Tridacna gigas (assembly GCA_945859785.2). Lineage (NCBI taxonomy): Eukaryota > Metazoa > Mollusca > Bivalvia > Cardiida > Cardiidae > Tridacna > Tridacna gigas. Next base: position 60,342,240 of record OX244034.2, on the reverse strand, counting down.
AGCCAAGCTAAAAATCTAATAATAGGTTTATTGATGTAATGTGTATCTGTTTACTTCTAAACAAAGTATTGTTCTAACCTGGTTTTCTACAATACAACATACATAAGACTTTTTTTATCTTGTACGAGTAACAGAGCACTTTGGAAAGATTTTGACAAGAATGATATTGCTTGTCATTGTAAAAAGAGAATTTTCTCATTAAGTCTTTTGAAAAAAAAATGTAGAGAGAGAAGAAAAATGCTGATAATCGGCATGTTCTCTTTTACGCACAATGTTTCTACTTGACCGAAGAGAAACACAAATATTTGAGCTTCTGTCATTTAATTTGTTGTTATTAAATGCTTTCAATATATTTGAGTCAGATTACTCCATCTGGTAAAGATTGGGGAGGTCATGAACAATAGAATGGGCAAAGATATGAGCAGCACTTTGGCAAATTTGGGGGGGGGGGGGGTTAGTCTGTCTCTGATGCATTATACCAAGCATGTCATAATATAATTACCCTGTTCATAGAACCTATTTTGTTTAAAGTAACAATAGCTGCTAAGAGAAAACAAAGCACCTTTTAAAATGCATTTAAATCATACCATTTAAAAGTATAGAAACTCTTGTGAAGATGACAATCTGTTGTTGTACAGTGGGTCCAAGTATTAGTTGCTGGCAGAGAAATTAATTTCAAAACTAGGTTAAAAGTTGCCAGGTCACTAGGTCACTCCATCATTTGTTTACATTTTGCTCGATGTTGAAATTAATTTTTCTGACAGCGACTCACACTTGGACTGACCACATAATGACAGATTGTCATCTTCACGATATTCCATACTTTTAAATGGTATGATATACTAGTACATTTTAACACCTCTATTTACCCTTTCCCAAACAAGCCCTGGTTTTCACGTGTCTGCAGTACAAGTCTTTTGAAAACACTGTGAGAAAAGGAGAAATTGCTCATAACGAGCAATTTCTCCTTTTCCCACAGTGTTTTCTACCCTTTTTGATAACTTTCTGCCATTTTCATCAAATTTAAAATTGTCGTCTGCAAACTCTTTGAATTTGGACCAGTCCAAAATTTGTCGTTTGGGAAAGGGTTAATGTGTTGGCCGCTATTAGGCCTCTAACAGTCTACTGAATCTTGAGGTAGCCTAGTCCTTGGGCATGCTGAAAACTGACCAATAACAAAGAACTTTCAACCCAGGTCAGCCTGCAAAGTCCATGCAGGCTGACCTGGGTCAGTACTTTTTTGCAGATGCATTAAACCCTCTTTTCACAGAGCATGGCTCAAATGTTTTGATTTATTTTTTTTGTACTTTCAGGCAGTTGAAGTCTATGATCCCAAAACAGACATTTGGACTAACATAATGCAAATGAATGTACCAGTTTGTGACTGCCGGCCTTTACTATTGGAACATACTATTTTGTTTATTGGGGGATACAGTTTTAATGAGAATGCATATTTACAGCAAGTTGTTGCAGTAGATACCTGTCAGAACCGGTGGAATGTTTCTAAATTAACTTTTCCCAGAAAGAATAAAAAAGTAGTTGGTTATTCATGTGTCAGTATGAAAATCAGTGGAAGGTTATTGAATACAAAGTGAGAAATTATTTCTGAAATGGTGTTTAAACCTTTACCACACAATCCCAAGTTTTAATGAAACCTTTTGAGAACAATGTAGGAATAGGAAAAATTGCTGGTAGCCAGCATTTTCTTCTTTTCCCACAATGTTCTATACTTTATCAAAGACAAATTCTATCATTTGAGCCACATTTAAATTGTTATCTGCAAATGCTTTCAGTTTAGACAAGTCTCAAATTTTGTCAATGGATAAAGCGTTAAGATTGCAGTTTTAAGTGTCTAGTTACCGATATTGTAAAGTTTCAGGACTGGTAGAAGCCTTTTAGCTGAGCCCAGTAGCTTAGTTGGTAATATACAGGACTTGAAATGGGGCTGTTGCTGGTTAGAATCTCCAGCTTGGCCAATTTCTTCACTTTCTCAATTTTCAGCTATCATTTCCTTAAAGATATTATTTACAGTCTTAACTTTCCACCTAAACTTTTGAGTAGGCAAATATTGCCCATACAGATTTGTGCGCTAAATGACCAAAGCTGTTGATGCGCCATAAAATACCATTCATTCATTCATTCATTCACTCATTCAGTCATTCATTCATTCATTCAGAGGATTGATGATAGTCATTCCTCTCTCACTGCTGATCACTGTTCTGATACTAGTATCCAGTACTGGTAAAAGAAACTCCCAGGGAAAGCGTGGATAGATGCACTGGCCACTGTCATAACAGAAGTAATGTTGAAAACAGCATTGAAGAGCACACACGAAAAAAGGTTTCTATCTGGGCTGTTTATGAAGAAAATGTCAAGGTATTGCCGTGGCCCTGACGTGGTCGTGTGTGTCATTGTTAGTCTGGATTACCTGCCCCTACCACTACGTTATTGGGTCAGGCAAAGCGCAATAATGGCGACCTCTATAGTGCCCCTAAGCTTAGCATTAAATGCTTTCCTGTTTTTCTCAATTTCATGTGATCCAGTTTGATCAGTGAATAAATTGAGATCAATTTTGTACAAAATAATACATTACCGAATCTAAAATGTGCTTTTAGGATATGGTTTAAATATAAATTTGACTATGAATCATTTTAAAAGTAGCCCTGTTTTCGGACGTTATATCGGTCCATTGAAATTTCGGATACTTAAAGCATTTCTGATCCGTAATTTTTCTCGCTAAATAAGAACGACAATTAAAAATAACTGTCATTACTTTTTTGCAACCGATCTGTTTTCAATTCAGTCTCTAGTAGGATTTGATCAAGTGAAATAATAATTTGTTACTTCTGCATATTACAAACGGGGGCTGCCATTATTGCGCTTGCCTGATGTACTTTTGAAGTACGGCCGGGTACCAGACTATGTCATTGTATGCTTCGTCTATGACATTTTATAATACATGTATTTCTGTTATGATGGAACACAGTCTGACAACTGCTTCAAACTTGGACAAATTGTTAACCCTTTACCAAACAGTCCCAGGTTTTAACAAACCTGAAGAAGAAGCCTTTTGAACACACATTGTGGAAAAAGTAGAAAATGCTGGTAACCAGCATTTTCTCCTTTTCCCACATTTTCTAACCTTTCAGAAACAAAATCAATCATTTGAGGCACATCTAGTTTATCATCTGCTAATGCTTTCAATTTGGACTAGTCTAAAATTTTGTCTTGTGGTAAAGAGTTAACTATCAAAAGGGAAACCTATACAGCATGGGCAGGTAACTACCCAAGTGTTTTTGGTAAGTTTATGCTCTTTTTTCAATACAATTTTCACTGAAAATCAAGCAATTTCAGCCGAGTATTGGCAACCGCATGTGGTGCTCTTGTTTTTTGTGTGTGTTTATCATTTCCTTTTTGCATCATGAATAAGTGATGTATGCTGATGTATGCTAGAAAATAAGCATAATCACTGCCAGTAGAGCAATTCAGGCCCCAAGGGCCTTTGGTTTCAAAAGTCTTTTTTGCCAAGGTCATTAAAAGTCAGGATTGTTTTGGTAAAGGGTTAACCCTCTGTGCATCAATCATGTGTTTTAACAGCCCTAAAAAAGAAGGCTTTTGAAAACATTGTGGGAAAAGGAAAAAATGCTGGTAACCAGCATTCTTCTTTTCACACAATGTTTTCTATCCTTTCAGAGACAAATTTCATCATTTGAGCCATATTTGTCATCTGCAAAAGCTTTCAATTTGGATGATTCCAAAGTCTGGCATTTGATAAAAAATTAAACAGTGCTACTTTTTACTATTGTTGGCATTCTTGAATGTAATTGAAGGTAAATGTTGTTGATTTATTAAGTGTTGGTCTTTGTGTTTCTTCATATTCTACATAGTTTTATAAATTTACTCAAATATACTTGAGCCACACTCTGGCAAAAAGGGACTTGATGCATCTCTGTGATGCTTATTACCAAGCAAGTCATCACAGTAATATAGATCCATAAAATCCAGTTTGTCAAAAAACTGAGTGAATCATGAGGTAAACCGGTCCTTGGGTGTGCAGAAAATTGCTAAGTAGCAAAAGGTTTTGGCCTAGGTCAGCCTGCACAGACTGAGCAGGCTGACCTGGGTCAATACTTTTTGCAGATGCATTATTTATGCTCTGATAATCCCAGTTAGACATACAATAAAGAAATGCTAACCCTTAACCACATGACAAAATTTCAGACTTATCCAAATTCAAAGCATAAAATTTTGCAGATGGCAATTTAAATGTGGCTCATATGATGGCTTTTGCTCTTGAAAGGGTAGAAAACATTGTGGGAAAAGTAGAAAACGCAGTTTTAAATCTCCTCTCCTTCAGGGTTGTTAGAAATGGGAATGTCTGGAAAATGGTTTAAGGGCAAAATACATGAAACTTTTTCTCTCAATCAGAACAAGCATTCTGATAGTATTGCATAGCAATACACAGTCCCCTACTAGCCGTATGTATCGCTGGCATGTCAGTGAAATTTTTAAAGTCCAAGGCCCGTAAATGCGTCCAAAAGCAGTGGAGCGGGACGAAACTCAAACTTGATGTGCAAGTCATGGTGGTTGATGTACACACCAAAAATCAGCTCTATGTGTAGCAGCGTTTAGAAAAAAAGTGCGGAAAAATGTTTTATCAGTGAAATTTTGTTAAGTCCAAGGCCCGTAAATGCGTGAAAAAGCAGTGGAGCGGGACGAAACTCGAACTTGATCTGTAAGTAATGATGGTTGACTTACATAGCAAAAGTCGGGTGAATATCTACCAGCATTTAGAAAAAAAGTCCAGAAAACTGATTTATCAGTGAAATTTTGTAAGTCCAAGGCGCGTAAATCCGTGAAAAACCAGTGGACCGGAACGAAAGTCGAACTTGGTCTGTAAGTGATGATGGGTGACTTACACACCAAAACTCAGCTTAATATGTACCAGCGTTTAGAAAAAAAGTCCGGAAAACTGAATTGCCAGACTGATGGACAGACGGACAGACAGACGGACGGAGTGCAAACCTAAAGTCCCCTTCGGCTTTGCCAGTAGGGGACTAAAAACAGACCAAAGCAATGTATTTCTCTTTTAAGGGTGTTTTTGCCAGAATATTGCTGTAAGTAGTGGACATAGAAGATCAAAATTTGACATTACATTTTGAGTAGCCTGATCTTGACCTGTAAAGTCTAGAATAACAACAAAACATACACTTATCTCCCTAGGCATAAATGATAAAACCAAATAACAACCCATCAAGTACTGAACATATATGAGCTGTGCTCTTGCAAAAGGAATTTAATGCATCTCCATGATACATGACACCCAGCAAGACACCATAAGAGCCATGCTGTGTGAAAAGGAGGCTTAATGCATCTGCGAAAAATATCGACCCAGGTCAGCCTGCGCAGTCCACGCAGGCTGACCTGGGCCGAAACTTTATGCCATTTGTCAATTCTCTGCATGTCAAAGGACCAGTGTACCTCACGAGTAAGTCGGTTGTTATATAAAATGGATTTTATGGATCCACAATTATGCAATGACTTGTTTGGTATCATGGATCATGGAGATGCATTAAGACCCCCTTTGCCAGAGCATGGCTCATATATTAATGGATCCATAGAATCCATATTGTACAACAATGGACTAAATCATAAGGTACACTGGTCCTTGGACAAGCAGAAGATCAACCAGTAAAAAGTTTTGACCCAGGTCAGACCTGGGTCAATACTTTGTGCAGATGCAGTAAGCCCTTTTTCTCAGAGCATGATGGCTCGTATATATTGTGTAATTTCAGCCATTGAGACCAATAAAAAACGTTAGTCAAGTACATGTTTATATGAAAGACAATTTTATTTAAACATATAAATTATACAAAGACAATTATGGTCGGTATTTATGATACATAATTACATGAGCAGGGAGAAAGACATACACATAAAAAAAAAAAAAGATAAAGCAGAATTGTTCATGTTATCCAAATGGTAACTAACTACATGTACATGAAATAGACAAAGTCAGTTTGGAGGACAAATACATTTCAAATTTGAAACTGCATAACCCTTCACCAAACAATCCCAGGTTTCAACAGGCCTCAGGAAATAGCCTTTTTCTTCCCTACTTTGTTCTATTTAAATCCTTACACACACTTAACCTGTACCAGACGACAAAATTTTAGCCTTGTCCAAATCAAAAGCATCTGCTGGCAACAATTTCGAAGTAGCTCAAATGGTGCAATTATCCTTTGATAGGGTAGAAAACATTGTGGGAAAAGGAGAAAATGTTAACCAGCATTTTCTCCTTTTCCCAAAAGCTTTTCTACACTTTCATAGACAATTACCATCATTTCAACTTAATTCTATATAAGCTGTCTGCAAATGCTTTCAATCTGAACCAGTCTGAAAGTTTGTCATTTGGTAAAGAGTCAAAGAAGAACATCTTACCAAAGTTTTAACAGTATTACTCCAAGGTCAAAGATATGGGTAGTCTTACCTCAATCTAAATTTCTTCAAGAACAATTCGAGTTTTGCTTGTGGTTGTCAGGGGTAATGTCAATTGCCGAGTCTCCTAACATCTAAATATAGTTTAGCTCTTTACCAAACAATTCTGTGTTTTAACCCAATACCAGACAACAAAATTTTAGCCTTGTCCAAATTGAAAGCATTTGCAGACGACAATTTCAATGTGGCTGAAATGGTGCAATTTTTCTTTGATATGGTAGAAAACTTTGTGGGAAAAGGAGAAAATGCTGGTTACCAGCATTTTCTCCTTTTCCCACAATGTTTTCAAAAGGCTTCTTTCCCAGGGGCGTCAAAAGGTGGCATTGTGTGGTAAAGGGTTAAGGAAAAGGGCTTATGTAAACGTTACAGAATGTAATTTTTTTTGCAACACCTATTAATATTTTCAGCTTTTACCAGCTTTTGACAGAAACAATCAACAAATCACAATCAAATATAAATGAAGATGACCTGTTGTTAGCCTGTCAAATTTTCAATATTAAATCTTTTACAAGATGTCATAACAATAGACTTGTCCATGTAGAAAACATTTGCAGGCAACAAATTTAATGTGGCTCATATAGTTTGATGTTTTTTCCAAAGGTTAGAAACATTATAGGAGGAGCAAAATGCTGGTAACCAGCAATATATCCTGTAACCACTAGGAGTGTAACGATACATCGGACTATCGATGGATCCCGATGGCGACCGTGTCGATGCAACTGCATCGACGGTTCAGTTAAAAATCGATAACAATCGCCGATATTTACCTCGACTATCGATAGTTTCGATAGTTTCACTAACAAGAAGAAGAGAAAAATCAAAAGAATTCAAATAGCCCCCAAAAAGCTTCCAAATGTCGCCGACTGTCTGATAAATTCTTCCTGTATTCATTCTGTCGGATGTTTCGTCCTGGTCGGTTTTGTACTTGAGTGGGAAACAACTTACACCATTCAAATTTAATGGATGTATCATTCGTAGACGTTAATTTGCGATGCTTGATTCTCAGTTAACCTTTCTTTTGTCTCTTTTTAATCATAATACCTGTTATCTTTTTTTTGTTGAAAAATATTGTTCGCCAGTGTGGCGAATTATCGACGGGGGAAACAGGGTCGTTCTGCTTAGCAACATAAAACATGGCGACTGCATCAGCAACTGCAACGTCATTCGAAATAATAAAAACAAGAGGGCCATGATGGCCCTGGGTCGCTCACCTTAGTATAGTGCCTTAAAGGTTTTTCTTTAATTTGACCATGTGACCTAGTTTTTGACCACAAGTGACCCAATTTCAAACTCATATTTCATGAAGACAAACATTCTGACCAATTTTCAAGTCAATTGAGCAAAAAATGTGGCCTCGAGTGCCCTAAAGATATTTCTTTAATTTGACCTAGTGACCTAGATTATGACCCCAGGTGACCCAAATTTGAACTGGTCTTTGACTATATCAAAAGAAACATTTTAACCAATTTTCAAATCAAATGAATAATAAATGTGGCCTCTAGAGTGCCCACTATCTATTTCTTTAATTTGACCAAGTGAACTAGTTTATGACCCCAGTTGACCCAAATTCAGACTCATGTGAGATTTTACAAAGACAAACATTCTGACCAATTTTCAAGGCAATTAAGCAAATAATGTGGCCTCTAGAGTGCCCACAAGGTATTTCTTTATTTTGACCTAGTGACCTAGTTTATGGTTATAGATGACCCAAATCCAAACTCATCTGGTATTCCATCAAGACAAACATTCTGGCCAAATTTCAGGTCATTTGAGCAATAAATGTGGCCTCCAGAGTGCAAACAAGGTATTTCTTTAATTTGACCCAGTGAACTAGTTTATGACCCAAGTTGACCCAAATTAATCTTATGTGAGACTTTATAAAGACAAACTTTCTAACTAATTTTCAAGGAAATTGAGCAAATAATGTGGCCTCGAGAGTGCCAACAAGGTATTTCTTTAATTTGACCTAGTGACCTAGTTTATGACCCAAGATGACCCAATTTTGAACTCAATGAACTTGTTGTGCTTAGATGGGCAAACAAACTTGGAAGAGAATCACTACATACCAAATATCAAAGCTCTACGCCTTCCAGTTTTAAAGAAGAATTTTAAAGTTTTCCTTCTTTGTTCCTATCATCAAACTTGTGACCCCCGGGGCTGGGCCAGTTTTGACCCAGGGGCATCATATGAACAAACTTGGTAGAGGTCCACTCTGAGATGCAACATACCAAATATCAAAGCTCCACACCTTTTGGTTTCAGAAAAAAAGAATTTTAAAGTTTTCCTTCTTTGTTCCTATCTTCGAACTTGTGACCCCCGGGGCGGGGCCAGTTTTGACCCAGGGGCATCATATGAACAAACTTAGTAGAGGTCCACTCTGAGATGCAACATACCAAATATCAAAGCTCCACACCTTTTGGTTTCAGAAAAGAAGAATTTTAAAGTTTTCCTTCTTTGTTCCTATGTTCGAACTTGTGACCCCAGGGGCGGGGCCAGTTTTGACCCAAGCAGCATCCTTGGAACAAACTTGGTAGAAGTCCACTAGGAGACGCTACATACCAAATATCAAAGCTCTATGCCTTCCCATTTAAGAGAAAAAACAAAGTTTTCCTTCTTTGTTCCTATGTTCGAACTTGTGACCCCCGGGGCAGGGCCAATTTTGACCCCAAGGGCATCATATGAACAAACTTAGTAGAGGTCTACTAGGTGATGCTACATACCAAATATCAAAGCTCTACGGCTTCCAGTTTCAGAGAAGATGATTCTTAAAATTTTCCTTCTCTGTTCCTATGTTCGAACTTGTGACCCCCGGGGCAGGGCCAACTTTTGCCCCAAGGGCATTATATGCACAAACTTGGTAGAGGTCCACTAGAAGATGCCACATACCAAATATCAAAGCTATATGCCTTCTAGTTTTAGAGAAGATGATTCTTAAAGTTTTCCTTCTTTGTTCCTATGTTGGAAATTGTGACCCCCGGGGCGGGGCCAGTTTTGACCCCAGGGGCATCATATGAACAAACTTGGTAGAGGTCCACTAGGAGATGCTACATGCCAAATATCAAAGCTCTGAGCCTTCAAGTTTCAGAGAAGATGATTTTTAAAGTTTTCCCTCTTTGTTCCTATGTTCGAACTTGTGACCTCCAGGGCAGGGCCAGTTTTGACCCCAGGGACATCATATGAACAAACTTGGTAGAGGTCCACTAGGAGATGCTTCATGCCAAATATCAAAGCTCTATGCCTTCTAGTTTTAGAGAAGAAAATTTTTAAAGTTTTCCTTCTTTGTTCCTATGTTGGAAATTGTGACCCCCGGGGCGGGGCCAGTTTTGACCCCAGGGGCATCATATGAACAAACTTGGTAGAGGTCCACTAGGAGATGCTGCATGCCAAATATCAAAGCTCTACGCCTTCAAGTTTTAGAGAAGAAGATTTTTAAAGTTTTCCTTCTTTATGACTATGCTCAAACTTGTGACCCCCGGGGCGGGGCCAGTTTTGACCCCAGGGGCATCAAATGAATAAACTTGGTAGAGGTCCACTAGGAGATGCTACATACCAAATATCAAAGCTCTGCGCCTTCTAGTTTCAGAGAAGAAGATTTTCAAAGATTTTGCTTTTTTTTCCTTTTTGTTGCCATGGCAACCAGAGTTGTGGGTGGAATTCAATTCTTTGAACAATTTTGGTAGAGCTTCACCCAAGGAACATCCCTGCCAAGTTTCATCAAGATTGGCCCAATGGTTTAGGAGAAGAAGATGTTTAAAGAAATTGTTGACGGACGACGGACATAGGGCGATCACAATAGCTCACCTTTAGCACGTTGTGCTAAGGTGAGCTAACAAATCGGGAAAATCACAAGTCTTGGAGCATTTTGGCTAATTACAAGAAAATGGACCAACAGATAAAAAACGTGTGGGGTACAAGATATGTCAACCAATTTTGAAATACAGCGGGAATACCAACAATTTGACCGACCACCTGAAAAGGAAGCACCCGACTTTCAATGATGTGGGAAAACAAGAAAAAAAAAAGATTACCAGCATTTTCTCCTTTTGCCATAATGTTTTCAAAAACTTTCTGTCTAATGTTTCTGAAAAAAAAAAAATATATATGGAACATTTAATGGACGCTATACTTAGATATCAATGCATGAAGTTAAATGTCTTTCAGCATTATAGGCTCTGCACCACATTTAAAAGTTGACTTCTTTAAAAGCTTACTGCAGAGTTACTTTACAATTACATGTACTTTTTCACAAGGTGTGTTTATGAACCATCTGCATTTGTCGGCATATTTTGCTTTTCATTTCTGTAAATCAATCCGACAATCACATTTAAAAGTTGACTTCTTCAAAAGTTTAGAGTTTATGTAAAGTTATCTTTAATTGTTTGTGAACCATCTGCACTTGGAAAAAATAGTTTCTGAAATTTATTAAGCACTCCCACTAAAGGTAGAATTCAAACTACCCAGAGAAAGTATTAGTATAAAACATGATTTCAAGATGTAATTTGGTGAAATTTCATTTTGTGTAATTCAATAAATTCATGCAATAGTATCGCAATAGTATTGCAATAGTAACAGGCAATATCAATACTATTGCAATAGTATTTTTTCCAATGTCAATACTATCGCAATAGTAGATTTTTGCCTCAATAGTCAACCCTAGTAACCACAATGTATTTGAAATCCTCCTTCTTGAGGTTTTTAAAACTTGAGATTATTTCATAAAGGTTTAAAAAGAATCTTATTTACTTAAAAGTATACAAAAATCTACTTCTATCATTCTTTTAACCCTTTACCACACAATCCCGAGTTTTAATGACCCGAAGAAGAAGCCTTTTGAAAACATTGTGGGAAAAGGAGAAAATGCTGGTAACCAGCATTTTCTCCTTTTCCCACAATGTTTTCTATCCTACCAAAGACAAATCCCATCATTAGAGCTACATTTGAATAATTGTCTGCAAATGCTTTCAATTTGGACAAATCTACGTTTTTTGTTGTGTGGTAAAGGGTTAAATAGCCTTTTAAATAATTATCTAGTATAATCTATTTTCGCATGTTACTTTCTCAAAAAAGAAATTCTTTGAGTCAAATCTACTGTCTGACTACAGTGCATGTACTTTCAGCAAACAATTTAGCTCTGTGAAGCTTTGTATTTTTCCAGCAGAACTCTCTTGTATTCCACTTGGTTACTCCACAACTCAGCTGCCTGGCCATTGAGAGGACTTTCATTGTTTGGCTCTGAAACAGACATTGGATATACACTGTAGTTTCATATAATTTCATCGGTATGAAATTTCGTTGACTTCCCAAATTCTGCATTTTCGTTGGACTGTAAATTCGTTGATTTTCCATTTCCAAAAGATTTTTTTTTTTTTTTTAATTAAAAGAAAACCAGAACTGATCTTATTACTGAAGTGCATGAATAGGAAATAATCTTTAGTAAGACACGAGGCTATCGTTGACAAGTACACAGTCATATCGAGTGCAAAGGGTGTAGAGTTTATGACACTTATTTGATAATCTGATCGGCAGTCCTGAGTCCATCAAATTAAGACAAACATAATTATTTACAAGTTACGTAGTTATTCTTTAAATCCTGCAGACACAGTTTGCAGTCAATTAAAAGATACGACAGCACTGTAAGAATTTCCTGCATTAAAACTGCACTGACCTTTAAAGTGTGCTCATACAAGTTGATTACAGTGATTTCCCTGTACCATGTGTCCTGGTCACACGAGAAAACAAGACTGCTTACCTTAATTCGCAAATATATTCTGACAGAAAGAAATAAGTAATTTGGTTAGTGTCCGAATCATTTGGAAATTTTCACTTTGAAAAACACATGGTTGGCCGAAATAATAAGTTAACCTTGTCCGAAAGCGGGTCTGAAATATTAGGGGTAAAATCCGACAATTTTACATCTAGATCTATTTATAGCACCTGTGAAGGGGTCAAAAAGGGGTCCATCTAAAGTTTCAGCACCTTCTCAATCTTGATATACATGTACATATGTATTAGATATTTTCTACCTTTTTAAGACTTAAGAAAGTAGCTTCCTAATACGAGTTAAGTCATTGTTTAACTGGATGGAATAAATCTAAGATCAGATGGCATATTCTGTTTAGTCTGATGTCTATCTATACCGTCCACCAACGCTTGAAAACCGCCATCTTGCCATCGGCTGTTAATCATAATGTCTAAAATATAACACAAGCCATCTGTCTACACGATTTCACCTCTGTCGCGGGTACACAAGTCTTTGCAGAAAAATTTTGATTTGGGGTCTGACGTAATGTGTAAATCATTTATAGTGAGAGGGTTGTATCGAAAGCGTTTGTTGTACAAATTTACCACTGTTTTACCCCAAGACATTTATGGTCACATGCTGACTGCCGGTCCACACAAAATGATAATGCAATAATCCAATATCATGCCTGCTTTACATTATCTGATAGTGCTTTTTTGCGTACAGTAATGGCTGTTTCAAGAACACCTGGGCAGTCGTGTCACGTTTTGTGTAGTCAGCAGAAAAATAAGTTCAGCTGTTTTCGTTAAAAAAAAATCTTGCAGCCGAAATAAGAACGAATGCCTATGATGATTCATGCATTAGTTTTAAATGAATGGATTACTGATAAATAAAGAAAAGAAACAACGAGGTTTGGTATTTATTAATTCTTTGGTTTAAAGAGGGAGAAGACAGTTGCGGATTAACCATTTCCTTCACAGTCACAGGAACGAATTCACACTTCTGCAGATGGTTCATTTGAAAACATTACGAAAAAAGCCAAAAGTGCTTGTATAACATCCAAAAGCAGGGAAAGATCAAATCAGGGATCGTATATTATATATCATCCCTGATCAAACCCATCAGGCACCTTTCAATACGTAAGTTGCAGTAGCAGCCTGTGTAGATCAACCTGACTTTAGACAGAATGTTTGATCTGATCTTTGATCTAAATATAGACTTTCCACCTTGGTGAAATGTTTTTAACAAAAACAATCTTAGTGTCGCAATTATTTTTGTCTAATTTCATGACTAAACTGTATCACTCAGTTACTCATCTCTCGACGGATTTTATGCATTCAGGTGTATTTTCTGCAGCAGTGTTTATTCTATCGTCACCGGAATTACAGTAAAAGAAATGTAAATAAAACAATGAAAAATCAACTTATTTATTTAGTAACGGTGAAGTCTTAACAAAAACTTTATGGGAACAATTATTCTAAGGTGTAAACAATTTTCTGTTCCATAGAGATTGTGTACATGTTGACATAACGTCAGCACATTCATAATCAATGAAAGCCGAACCCAACGAAGTTGGAGAGGGTCATGGGCCGATCTTTCATCGTGAACTTGAATTCGTGGTCTTGCCTACCCACAAAATCAACGAAAATTAATACTCAGCAAATAGTACTGATTTCACAGTACTTCATCAAACCTGTATGACAACATATTTAAAGCTTTTATTACTGAACTCTTTACAAAACCAAAAAAATATTATCAGACTTGTCCAAATTGAATGCATTTACAGATGACAATAAAATGTTCCTCAAAACTTCAAATTCATTTCGTAAAGCATACAAAAGAGAGGGAAAAGGAGAAAATACTGATTACCAGCATTCTCTCCTTTTTCATTAATGTTAACAAAAGTCTTCTTTAAGATTGTTAAAAAACAGAATGCTTCATGAGGGTTAACTCTTTACTAGACAAAATTTCTCTATTGACCACAATTTTTGCGCAAGTTATTGAATTGCTTGTACAAATAAGCCTTCTGGAAAAAAAAGTGTAGAAGCATTTCTGTTCCTCATACCAGCAGCTTATTACACATGCAAATGCTTTCAAATTGGATGTCTATAAATTTTTTCAACCATTAAAAGACTACTGACCTCCAAGAAGACTTTGCAGTGATAGTAAGATAGTTCTGACATCATATAGGGCTGACCATTTCTCTTTTAGAATGTCCAGACAGATATTTCCTGCTCTGTCAACATTTGGGTGATAACAGGGGGTTTCAAACTTCACAGTAGGAGCTTTGTATGGATAACCACTTGGGAACTCTAATGATAGTTTATAACTGAGGTCCTCATACACCTGTAGTAAAAGAAATTAATAAGAAAACACAATCATTTGAATGGATTCAAGCAAAGGGGGTAGTTATCACCAACTTTTTCTAAATATTGTTGTAATTCTAAAATTCAAAATTTAGCCAACCATATGGCAAGTCTTGGAACTTTGAATATGAAGAGACTTCAGCCCCAACATATGATTATCTTTTCTCGTGATTTAGCAAATATTTGGAGAAAAAAAAAAAATGGAAACAAAAATGAAGGACATCTATTTCAAAGTAAGGACAGTAGTGGGTAAAACAAAAGTTTACACAATATGACTGTAAATATTTACATTCATAATTATATTTACAGGGCAACCTGGTCCTTAAATCAATGACTCTAAGCATGAGCATAGACTTACAAGAAAGACATCTGTAAGTAATCTGAACAACCTGTTTGCTTTACTTTTTTTTTTTTAATTGTTACAATTTTGATTTTAAAGAAAAACCAATTGAACATCAAACTTTATTCTTATAAACAACAAAAGAATTCAGACATGATCTGAAATGCCTATGCAATCATTAAGTTGCAGTACCAAAACCTAACATGAAGGGTTTTCTAGTACACAAGAACAAAAACTGTCAGGTGAAAAAAACATGCTGTTTCCTCAAACAATATTCTTTATTACTAAGTAAGGTATAAATGATGCTGTGAAACCATCACATTACGATTCATCTTTGACATTTACAAAATAAGTGCAATGTCCAAGTATTCCAAAATTACTGGTTGACTTATTATAGAAATTAATATTAGGAATTAGTTTCAACCCCTTTCCACACAAACATGAAATTAAACGACACAGGAAAAAGCCTTTTGAAAACATTGTGGGAAAAGGAGAAAATGCTGGTAACCACCATTTTTTCCTTTTTACACAATGTTTTCTAGCTATGCAAGGAATAATACTATCATTTGAAACCATTTTTCCAAGTTCTGCCTTGTGGTACTAACAACAGACAATGTAATTGTTTTCTTTTGTTTAAACCATAGAAGACTGGATTATAAAACAATCACTTCAAAATGGATTAAAGTTACACATAAGAATCATGTGGTAGGATAATTGTTAAATTATATACCTTGAAAGTAAGGAAAACTAACTTTATCCATTCCAAAAACCTAAATCTACGTAAAATGTCACTGGTAGATCAACCAGGATTCCGAAAAAACCAGTCACTCTACCAAATAACAGAATAGCAGTGGTTTTTTTTTAATTCAATCTTTAGGGAAAGAGAGAAAGTTTATGCCAAAGTGTATTATTAAACTACCTAACTGAACGAACATCATAGACCGTCGTAATCGTTACATGCGGAGTAAGGATATTTTATTGACAGCCACTCGTCACCCTGTTCCATAAATAAGTTGACATTGCAAACCTCATCATATGATTCTTTGTTGTAATACTTTAGATAGCATTTATATTTTATTCCTGTTTCATAAAGACGACTGCATGTGACTGTTAACCCTTTCCCAAATGACAAATTTTGAACTGGTCCAAATTGAAAGAGTTTGCAGGCGACAATTTTAAATTTAATGAAAATGGCAGAAAGGTCTCAAAAAGGGTAGAAAACACTGTGGGAAAAGGAGAAATTGCTCGTTACGAGCAATTTCTCCTTTTCCCTCAGGGTTTTCAAAAGACTTGTTTGGGAAAGGGTTAATGGCACTTTCGTCTGGCTCGAACGATTTTTTGTTTTCCCTACGATCGTCACATGACTGATAAATGCACGTCCATTCAAAATCAGTATAATCCTTATAATCACCCCAGTTGACCAAACTTACCCCCAGTTTAAAAGTTTTTACAACACACAACTGTTAGAAAATATGACAAACCACCTAACTGATCACTTACAATAAAACTTACTGATTTCCACTCAAACAGGTGTTAGAGGTATTAATTAAATTTTTACCAGACGACAAAAAATTAGATTCGTCTATTTTGAAAACATTTGCTGTCGACAAATGATACGTTGCTCCAATGATGAGATTTGTCTTTGAAAGGGTAGAAAACATCTAAGGAAAAAGAGAAAATTTTCAAAAGTCTCCTCCTGGGTTGTGTGGTAAAGGGTTAAATTGTAAATCCTTTTCTCACATTGTTTACTGTCAAACGGGCATGTTATATACTGAAGAAATGTCTTAAAAACCTATGCCCCTATTATAAGTTATGGATAATGCCGACGGCAATCTACTCACAATGTATTTTCAGTTTAAATGCTGTGACCAAACACGGAATTACGAACATATTTGCGCTATTTTCATTTTTCGATTTCTCCAAAATATGACATTATTCAAACTAATTTTTCTTGTTACTTTGCCAATTTAGTTCGACTTGATAAGACAGTTGGGAAAAAAACTAAGGGTGCTTTAATTACAGGGAAAAATAAGCTTGAATAAAACTAAAGTAATCTCTCTTTATGTATTTGACGCCATTTTCTAGTTTGTTTTTCAGGTGTAACGACCAAAATACCGCGTTACTAAGGTGGGCATTCCAAACTCGCGTTTGCAGAAAGGTCAATTGCCAGACCAAGTCACCTGTTTGACTAAGATCTGTACAATGAAGGGTTGGTGAAAAAAGCCTCTGGTGGTACACTATAAAGCTTCAACCATATACACATTAACTCTTTAACACATAATCCCGACTTTTAACGACCCTGAGAAAGAAGCCTTTTGAAAACATTGTGGGAAAAGGAGAAAATGCTGGTAACCAGCATTTTCTCCTTTTCCCACAATGTTTTCTACCCTTCCCAAATCAAATTTTAATTTTTGAATCGCCTTTATTTTGTCGTCTACAAATACTTTCAATTTGGACCAGTCTAAAATTTTGTCATTTGGTAAAGAGTTAAACTCTACTTAGTTGATTTTAAGGGAACAAAGAGTGGGAAAAAAAAGCCATTGTTGAAGGAATATACTTTTACAGGACCGTCAAACTGGCTTTGTTCTTAGCAGTAGATCATAACAACTGTTACAAACAAATGCATTGTTCTGTACAAATTATAGAGATAGAGGGTAAATTAATGTTCCGGTGACTAACCGTTCCTTTAGGTCCAGCTACTGTGCCTATCCATTTAAAAAGGTTGTCTCCATCAGGAAAAGCCGATATTCCAGGGTCACCTGACATCTAAAAATAGAATATTATGTATGAGCTGTAATCACAACAAACTTATATTTAACTCTTTACCATTCAAGCGCCTTTCATGACCATAGTTGCCTTTGCAGTCAATGCAGATCAAAGCGTGCAGCCTGATCTTTGATCTATACTGTCCACTTCGTTAAAACCCCGTAGACAAAAGCAACCATGAAATTGCTATTATTCGGATCATATTTCTACGATGAACAATTCTGTTGTTTTTTTTTTCAGCGCCCAATGGGTTAATGAGATACCAAAATATTAGATTCGTATACAAACTATAGTAATGACAGCATTTCAATGCATGACCGGAATCAAATGATTGTATTTGTCTTTCAAGAGGTAGCAAGCATAGTGGGGAAAAAGACAAAATGGTGGTTACCAGGACTTTTTTCTTCTTCCCATGATATTTGAATATGTCGTGAGAAAGGTAGAAAATGCTCCTAAGAAGTATTTTTTGTCTCTTCCTAGGCTACTCTCTACCCTTTCATAGACATATATGATAAGTTAATCCATGTTTAATTTGTGGCCTTTAAATGCTTACTGTTTGGATATGTCAAGAATTATTTATCTAGTGCATAGTTGAAGGAAAAATAAGCATGTTTGCCAGATATTTTTTTGTTATGCATTCACTGACAGATCAGTTTCGTTGGAAGATTATTTTGCTTCTGATTGCACCCATGAGTTTTGCTGCTACACTTTAAGAACTGCTGCTGTATTTTGCAGTGTGCACTGATGACATACTTTACTTGTTCAAGCCAACACATTTAACTTTTACCAAATGATAAAATTTTAGACTTGCCCAAATTCAAAACATTTGAACATGGTAAAATAAGTTTGACTCAAAAATTGAAACTTCTTCCCTGGAGGGGTAGAAAACATTGGAGGAAAAGAGAAAAATGCTGGCTACTAGCATTTTCTCCTTTCTCCACAATGTTTCAAAAGCTGTTTTCAAGGTCGTTAAAACTAAGGATTATGCGATAAAGGGTTTATGATATTTATTTTATAAATTTGAATTATTGTATGATATACATGTACTGATGTAGTCAAATAATTTCAGAGTCTGATCAGACTAAGAGTACCAATTGTTTTCCTCACAGTAACTTACCAGGAGTGTTCTCAGTTCTTGCTGAAGCCTGCAAAGAAAAAAAAAAGGACAAGGAATAGTACCAAAATGCATTCCTCTATGCAAAAAAAAGTTATCAATATTGAAAGCATTTGCATACCATTAAATATTGTTAAAACAATTGAATTTATCTTTGAAAATGTTTAAACCCAGCATCTTTCCTTTTCAAAGGTTTTCAGATTCAGAAGCCTCTTCCCATAAGGCCATTAAAGCAGGGATTTGTTTGATTGAGAATTAATTCCTTACCACAAAATCCGGAGTTTTATTGACCCCAAGGACCCAGCATTTTCTCCTTTTCCCATAATTAATGTTTTTAAAAGCACACTACCTCAGGATAGTAAATACTTCCAGAGTTCAAAATAAATTTTCATTGCTTATTCCTGTCTATATTGACTAATAGGATTCCTCATGACACTAAGTAGGAAAGAGTGACTTACTGTAGTTTCAGTAACAGACAAGTTCTGTAACTTGGAATTGTATAGTAAATCGATTGGAGGTTTACTAACAAGATAATTACAGTGTTATTTTGCAGTGACATTTTTCACTGACACACCTATTTTCTGGCCTCGAAAAGTGGACAGGTTTTCCCATACGCCAATATTCATCATTTAACTGTTTGATTCCTGAGCATAAAAGACAGTTTGTACAGATAACTGTCCCCAAAGGCAATTTTAGTTTTTGATTGGTTGCCTCCGGGTACAGAGACGATCGTGAAAAAAGCGGTTGAAATCTGCGCACAGATTCTGTGCACACTTTGAAACTCTTTTTTTTTTACAAATAGAGAACAAAACTCGAATTTAAACATACCTGTTGCTAAAGTATTCAATAACTCTTTGTTTCAAATACAAATATTTTTTATTTGAAAGCTAATCATATGAAAAAAAGTTTAATTCATCTCTTACTTGAGGTGTTTACATTCCTTACAATTGACAAAAAATGGCCACCAAACGTGATAAGTTCCCTTCGTTCTTTTCAAGATTTACATGTAATAAAAAGACTTAGACTACGAGCGCTTTACATAATGAAACATTTAGGAATTTGTCCTTTGTCATCTGTGTCACTAAACATTAATTGTATTTCGCTGCAATACAGATGAAACCTACGAAACAGAAAGTCAGTACCAGCGCTGTAGCTTTGCTACGGGAAAATTTACAGTGGACTTTAGACAGTGCTGTGCACAGTAATTTCCAAATAAGAAAAGAAGCACCCCAAACATCTCTTTATTCAGACTAAAAAGACAGTATTAGTAAAACTGGATTGGACCTTTTAGGTCTGAATTCTGTTCTACCCAAGATGCTATTTTTGTGATTGTGTCTGTGCAGCGGAGAAATAATTAGAAAAATAACACTGGAGCTACCCTTCAAATCGAGAAACAAATCAAAGCCAGATAGTTTTGTGTAAAAATCGCCATGGAACATGAATACTGCAAAACTATCTTGTTATCGAAACCTCCAATTGATTTACTATACAAGTGTAATTTACCGAACTTAATTTTTTTATCATCTAACATGCTGAAAAAGTAATAAATAAATTGTCTCTTTAAGTGTGTTGACTTTCCTGACCAGAGTCAAATACCCTTAAACCAACCCATTTTTTAGGGGCGTACCTGTTTTCAAACCATATACAATATCCATGTTTTCTTGCGAATTATGAAGTGACTGACAATCACTGTTTTGTGTGAATTGCTTATTGAATATAAATAATGGTGTCACTGCTGTTAATTTATGATCTGTGATACAAACAAACAAAAAAATGCATGTTTCTAAAGGAAAGATTGTTTAAACTTTATACTGATTGTCTTACCTTTTTCAACCAGATATATGTATAACTGCCCAGTTTAAATAATTGGTCTGACCTTCACTTTTATTCCTGAAAAGTTCCAGGCATGTGACACAGTCAGTGTTACGCCAAAGTTATGTGACATACTGAAACAAAGGGACAAGATTCAGATCTGTGATTAGATCCGAGAATTTGTGACCTATTTCGTTCAGTCACTCAGACTAAACAACATTTCCTGAACATTTGCTGCTAATGACAGTAAATGTTTCCAACCATTTTGTTTTGGCCATGTAATTTTTCCTTAAAAACCATACTATGCAGCAAGGGTCGAGTTGGTAACGGACCGAGTAAACCCGCTGTAAGGACAAGAGCCTTCAATTTCATATCTTACCTTTTTCCAACTGATCGTGACTCTTTAGCTGCTACGTTTTCATTCTTGTTGTCCTTTGTGTTTGTATTTACAGTGAATGGATCTACGTTTTGCTGTGACATGACTTTTCTTTTAATTTTAAGAAAAATTGTCGCTCTGAATTCTCGCTTCAAAATTTCCCCGACTTTGTAATCGACCAATCAGATAAGTCTTCTCTTAAGGAATGGACCAATCAATTTATTCCTTATTTTTTGGCGGTGGTCATGAAAGAAACACTCAACGTAGTGAATGTAAATAATGTTCTCCTCTAGAAATAATCATACGGTTTGCGAAAACATCCCCGATAAATCGGGGGGGGGGGGGGGATTGATGGATACAATAGTCTCAAAATCTTTATTTCACTTCAAGAAATTACGCCATCTTTTTAGATCATTCCGTTAAGTAAACGCTCTACCGTTGCACGGGGAGGTAACAAGAGGTCAATGTTTTTTATGACTCTGCTTGGGTTGTCTCCAGTTGACCCCAGGCTTGATTAATCGGACAGACAGACGGACGAGGACGTTTAGATAGATAGACAGAAAGAGAAGAAAGGGGAGGAGAGAGAGAGGGGAGACAGGGAGATACTAATTCGTCATTTTTAACTGTTGTTTAAGACAAGTGGTCGTGAAGTGAATTTTGAGATGTTAAAACATTCTCGTGATTGAAAGCTAATGAAAATGGCTATTAGTTCTGTTCAAGAATAACGCAGTTTTTCTAAGTAGGATGATTAGAAAACGTTCTTTGTTCCTGGCCAACCCATTACCCAGATCAGCTTTTTGCAGATAAATTTTAAATATTGCGAAAGATAGACACATTTTAATCACTATCTTTTGAACAGGTTTTGTGTTAACATTGATAGAACTATAGACTGAATATTTCAATACCCGAGGTAAAAATTGGTTGACTGGTTGCAGTTCTGTTACCTCCAAATTTTCACGCACCGGAAAGTCGCGCAGTGACGGTTTTGTTGATCATTCACCATAGGAATAAGAAGGAGGTTGATATTTGGCGCTAAAAGAGTTAATTCTTTACCCATGACACGGTCCCGAGTTTTAACAATCTCCCAGGAAAAAACTCTTTGAAAAAAAAATTGTAGGAAAAGGCTGAGAAAATGCTCGAAACCAGCATTCTCCTTTCCCCACCGTGAAAGTTTTCTACACGTTCAAAGAAAACGCGTCATTTTAATCATTATCAAATGCAAATGCTTTTAATATGGTTGAGTCTAAGACTTTGTCATGAAATAATGTTTGAAGTGGGGTATAACATCATTCAATCAGTCAGTCGTCGCAAGTTCGAAGTCTAAGGCAAGCTTAGCCAACATAAGAAAGACCGTGGTTCAGCACAGGGAAATACCAAAATGAGATATATACTGTACGCCTACTTCTAGACCTTCTTCGTAAGTAATGTGCAATGTTCGTTTAAGAATACATACTCTCTCTCCCTGTCCCCCCCCCTCTCTCTCTCCCTCTCTCTCTCTCTCTCTCTCTCTCTCTCTCTCTCTGGAATATATTGTGGTCAAAAAGGGACATTGTATGTTAAAAAGGGTTTAATACAAGCAACTGCTCTTTTTCGAAAATGATAATTTGCAAACTTGGTAGCATTACAGGGAGCATTAAAAGTCGCGTTTGTATGGTAATGGGTGGAAGAAAAAATCTTTATTTACATTTTAAAGCACCGAAACCACTTTCCGTCTGTCTACTGCCAATCAACAAAGATAAAACTTGAATTTCGATAAAATATTATCTTAATGCAAATCTTAATAGCACGTGAATTTCGGACGGCCACCAGGCGAAGATTCTGACACAGTGGTGACAAGATAGCAATAGCGTTTTTCGGAGACTCTTGGTTCTTATCTTTAACAGACCGCTGATTGACTTTCTGACTCGGTTGCGAAATCTTCTAAAGCTTATTTGAGTGAGTATGCATTAACCATTAAGCCTACTAAATAAGTGAAATGAATTTTTAAAGTTAGCAAAACCTATATATTGCTCTTTCAAAGTCCTTGAGGGGAGGATATATCTCCTTATCGGACAGCGTAGGTCTAGGATCAGACCGCACGTTCTGTTCAGAGAAAGGGTCCCGAAGTCGCGCTAAGCAACATAAGCGTTAAATTTCAATCTCACTTCAAAGGTAAAAACTGGACAATGTGTACATAGCGTAGTCTTGCCATGGCTAATTATTCTCTTTTCTAGACATTTTCTGTTGAAGCAATTACTCAGTTTTTCTCATTGTTTTCGGCTGTCCCGACATCCACGCTTTATTTGTGTGAATGGGATACATAATTTCTCCGGAGTTCTTTAACCCTTTCCCAAACGACAAATTTTGGACTGGTCCAAATTGAAAGAGTTTGCAGACGACAATTTTAAATTTCATGAAAATGGCAGAAAGGTCTCAAAAAGCGTAGAAAACAATGTGGGAAAAGGAGAAATTGCGAGCAATTTCTCCTTTTCCCACAGTGTTTTCAAAAAACTTGTACTGCAGACACGTGAAAACTAGGGCTTGTTTGGGAAAGGGTTAAAGTCACCAAGAAATAGCATATATGTAGGTGTATGAGGCGTTGAATTAAGCCTTGGAGCACCAAATAAACCTAACAGACATTTTCAGTCTTGGATTAAGACCCAAATCATAACAGTTCAGTGGTTGCTCTTGTTCAGTATGCCTCAAGAAATCGGACAGAATATATGGATCAGATTGCTCGGGGTTTTTTTTGAGTCAGATTTTGATCCACACCTACAGCAAGGTTAAGTATAATTGTGAAAAGTGCTTTAACCCTTATCCTGCTAAATAAGATAAATAAAATTTTCATGGCGAATAATGTTATTTCAAAATTACTGCTTTGGAGAAAAGTATCTCTTTAACGGACAGTGTAGACCCAAGATCAGACTGCACGTTCTGTGCAGTCTGATCTTGATCTACGCCGTCCGCAAAAGGTCAGTGAGTCGTGCTTAGCAGCCTAAAGGTTAAGGATTAAATCACGCTATATCAATCAATTGAGCGCAAAAATAAGATCAAAGCGCTGAAGGCGCTGAAGGCCTGGGCATCAGAACGGGTGAACAGGTGGGAAAATGAGGCCCAGAAGCTCAAAGTTGCTATCACATTTGTACATGCGTAAAAACTGCTATCACATTTGTACAGACTAATAAAAAGATATCTACATATCTCACACTGACAGTCTGTGGAGTTGACAACAGAATGGAAAAACGTAAATTTGTAAAGGCCAATATAATGAGTATTTTTTTTATAGCCTTTGGTCTCATGGTCTTTATGGATTGAAAGGAGATAATTTTCAAAGGATTTTCTGCTTCCTATTTTCTTCCTTAACGTTGCTTTGGCAACAAATCATGGTAACAAACCAAAATGGGCAGCGTGCAACAGCAGGGAATATTTCTGGAAAGTGAAAAAAATCCACAATGGCCAAGCAATGAATCATATTTTTCTTTCATTTTACCACACTCAGTCTATAGGTTGAAATAGTAACCATGACCTTTAAGCAATGACAAGGAAAAACACAGTCTTTAAAGGCTAATATCACAGAGCACGATTTGGTGCCTAGAAGACAATCTTTTTACGTATTTCTTTTTATTTTTAAGTTTTGGTTTCTATGGCAACAAATAAAAAGACGCCCGCATTCGGGCGCCAATGCTCGGTTGATTTTCAGTGAAAACACAAAGTTGAAAAAGGGGCATAACTTGATAGTTATTTACCCTTATTGTTTATGTGTCCCTTTTGATAGTTAACAACTTGTTCAAGTTTTAAGTAAACATTTTTAGTAATAACAAAGATACTGTAAAATGTCAAATATTTTGCATGACGACGACACAAACGACGAAGATGATGACACTATGGCTATGAAAATACCATGTCCCTAAAAACAGCTGAGCTAAAAGTTCTCAGTCGAAAAAGGGGCATAACTAATTACTTTGCCAAAAATATTTTGGTGGTTACCTACCTCTGTTGTACTGATATAAATTCCCCTTTTAATACTTTACGAAAAGTTCAAGTTTGAAGTAAGTATTTTCAATAATGACAGATATGATAAAATGTCAAAGGTTCTGAAAATTGAAAGCAATGAAAAAAAGGGCGTAACTGTGTCAAAAATATTTTGATGGTTACCTGCCCTGTTATATTGGTACCCCTTCTGACAGTAATTAACTTGTACAAGTTTGAAGTAAATATCTTCAGGAATAACAAAGATATTAAAAAATGTCGAAGTTTTTGCACGACGACAATGACGCATAGGCTTTGACAATAGAATGACGCTTTCTTCGTAAACAGATGAGCTAAAGACTACCGGTTGAGTAAAATCATATGGATGATACAAGACTGCTCTAGGTACATTTCTATAAAAGTTTTGTCAAAATATCTGCTGTAAATGCCACTTTTCTTTATCGCTTCTGCTCCTTTTTTTATGAACTCCTCATCTCAAGGCGTTATCTCTGACATAGTCAATATTTGTACGAAATATGATTTACAGTATTTGTTAGTTGATTACAGGAGTTTTGGTATATTTCCAGACAAACAGGTCTGGAAACGTTGCTTTTGGCCAAAGATAAAAAATTATTTCATCAATGAATGGGATCTAAGGACCTCTGCACCGGAGTTTGCATTGTACAGACACATTCATGTGCATTTTTCCTTCAGTCCATTATGGCTTTTTGCTCGTCGCTACCCACACCTGCTTAATGCATGTTTTTCAGTTGCGCAACTTTTAGCGTACCAACCGCTTTTCAACTCTGTCTGCTCTCGGTGTGAGAAAGACAATATTACTTTCAATACCACTGAACATATATTAACAGAATGTGTAAGTGTAAATGGTTGCAGAATATTCTTTGATCAAACTATTTACCGTTGTTTTGGTGCAGCTGTACTTGACTACTTGAAGGCATTACACAGTAACGGCTATGTTAAGGCTCTCTTTGCGCTGGATGAAAATTTAGGGCACATCTTAGGTGCAAACCTCGATTATTTCTACAAAAAAAGTTGTCATTTTTTACATGCAATTTGGACTTGTTATAGTTTTAAGTATAGCTATATGAACTAGTCTGTTCATTATAATTGTGTTCGACGCACTTACAACCTGTTTTTTTTTTTCTTCAGGAATTAATTATTCAGAATTAAGCCTTCTTCAGGCGAGTTATAAAAAAAATGCTGGTTTTTTTTTTATAGTGTTATAGTCCTCAATGTAATTTGATAAGTTTATGCTAAAAAATTGTTCCTTTTCTTTTCGTTTCGGTTAAGTTCTCTACATAGAAGGGAATAAGTCATATGTCCTCTCTCCTACTCTCTGTCTGTCTGTCTGTCTGTGCCTCTCTCTCTCTCTCTCTCTCTCTGTTATTTGTCTTCTTAATTCTTTTTGTAAATTATTAGATGTTCGTAGTCATATGTTTGCTGCACAATTGTATTATTTGTATCTTCAAATATGGAGGAATTAAAGATTAATAATGACCATGATCAGCCAAGTTAGAAAGCCGATTTTCATGAACGAAAGGGCCGTTGGACCTAAAGCCCTCATCTGAGTAAAGTCATCTAGTATTGATAAATCTGAAGAGCTCCTGGTTGTGATTATGGAAAACGCAAATGAGCCATGCTCTGGCAAAAGGGGGTTTAATGCATCTCCGTGATCCATCGATCCAAATGAGCTATCATATATCAATGGATCCATAAAATCCATTTTGTGGAGCAACCGACTGAATCATGAGGTACACTGGTCCTTTGACATGCAGAAAATTTGCCAAAAGCAAAAAGTTTCGACCCAGTTCAGCCTAAATACCTATGGAGATCAAGATCAGATTGCACTGAATGTCAAGTCCGATCTTCGATATAAAACGCCCACCAGTTACTTAACTCTTGACCACACATTCTCGAGTTTTAAGGACTCCAAAGATATAGCCTCATGAAAACCTTTTGGAAAAAATAAGAAAATGCTCTCTTTTTTCCCCACAAGGTTTCCTGCACTTTCACAGCCAATAACCAACATTTCAGCTAAATCTAACTTGCCGTTCGCAAATGTTTTCAATTTAGACAAGTCTAAAATTTCATCGTTTTTTTTTTTTTTTTTTTTAAGATTAACTGGTTTTCAATTGCTTATGTTACAAACTTTAATACATATTTGGTATTGTATGCTCAGAGTTTGCTATGGGTCGAAATGGTTATGGGCCGAGATGTCATATCTGGACAATTCTGACAGGAAGAAATAAGGCGTATATACCAATCAAATACATAGTTATAACTTCAGACACGAGGTGCACAGTAATTCTACGAAAATTAAAATCTTGCCGAGGTTTTGAGACACCTTTTTCAAAGAAAGAGCACGTCGTCTGCGTAAAATACGCTATCATTATTTGTCATTCACATGGTGTGTAAAAAAAAAGGATAAACGAACGATCCCGATTAGTTCTCGTCAACAGCACTCGTCACAACTCGGTCGATTGCGTACCTACATCAAAACATTTGATCAACGATCACCCGAGGTTTTTGCCAATTGTTTCTTTCACTGTTAAGCGCACGAATTTGCAGTTATTAATAATAACACGAGGGCCAAAAATTCTCAGTCAACACTTTCGTACGATTAAAATCGCACATCTATCAAAGTTTGTTGTGAAAGTAAACCATACTGTGATGTTCAAATCGAAATATTTTATTATTTAAAGGGGTCGCTTCCTTCAGCGTAGTGAGATGGATTGCAGTAGGTACTTTTTACTTTTACTCGGGTTTTTCCGTAAATGCTTGACTCGGGCTTTTCCGTAAATGCTTGGATGGGGTTGAAATTTTGGTATACGATTCCTATGGCCTTGGGGTTGGCAAGCCAAGCCCAGGCCAAAAAACATATTCAGCCATTGTGCGACAAAAATTTATTTTCACGGTCTATAGATACCAGAAGCCACTTCGCCCTCAAGATTCGTATAACTCTATGTAAAGAAGGGACAGTGTAAACCAGCTCAGACTGCACAGAAGGAACATGCGGTCTGATATTGGATCTACACTTTCCGATACGTTGTGAGGTATTTCTGAAAAAAATAAACCTTTAAATTGCAGCATTCAACTTATCTTTTCTATTGATAGAAGACAAAATATTTAAAACAAAAACTCTTGGCGCCAAATAAATTATTAATAAATTCCGCCTTTCTTTCCCAAAGACCAAAAATAAATCCACTGAAAATAAGAGAGGTAATTCCTCTTATAGGCCTGACCCAAACGCGGACGGTGAAGATTAAAGATCAGACTGCACGTCACTGTGTAGTCTGATCTAAATTTATGCCGCCCACAATTTTTAAGCGCGGAAACAACTTTTAGAAATCTGTTACCAGTATTTTCATCATTATATACCACCAAAAGAACACCTTCACCTCTTGTAGCAGAAGACTTTCAAAAACATCGCGACAAAAAGATAATTTGCTGGTAATTTCTATTTCTAATGACTTTATTATTATATCATTGATTAATGAGTTATTATATCCAAAATTTTATCAAACCTTAATGCCTGCTGAACATTGCTTTGACGATAGTTACATGTAAGTGTGAAAGTAACCACTGGCTTCGGATGAAAATTGTGCGAATACATGACTGGTAAGAGAAACTCCGGGAAAAGCATGGATAGGTGCAGTGGCTGCCGTGATATAACTGAAGTAATGTTGGAAAGTGCATTAATGCCCGCTGATTATCCATCTTCTGCTGCAAATTAAATTCAGGAGGCGCTGAACTAACCCAGAGCGATTTACAAGGAAACCCCAAAGTTCAGCCAATACATCATCTACCTGCTTTTAGAGAAAGTGGTCTGAAAAGAATAGCTATTACCTCACTTTCAAGTCTTTACCGAACGACAACATTCTAGACCCGACCAAAGTGAAAACATTTGTACACGACGAATGAAATGTAGCTCTAAACATGCTGTCTATTTTTGAAGAGGTAGAAAACGCTGTGGGAAAAGGAGAAAATGCTGGTTACCACCATTTTCTCCTATTTCCACAATGTTTTCAAAAGCGTTCTTCTTCATGGTCTTTAAACCACGGGAATTTTTGGTAAAGGTTTAACCCTGTACAAATCAATCCCCCTTTTTACGACCCTGAGAGGAAACAAAAAAGAACACTTGATTCATTGAAGGAAAATGAAAAAATGCTGATAACCATAATTTCCCCCTATTTTGCAATTCTTTTCACCCTTTCAAAAACACCACCAATGATTTGAGCCACATTTTTAATTGTCGTCTGCAAACGCTGTCAGAATGGAAAAGTCTAAAATTTTGTTGTCTGGTAAAGAGTTGAGTCGCGGAAGTACAACTTACAACTAATTGTGGATCCGCCAGGATCCTTCTGAACCACTTCAAATTATGCTCATTTTATAGGTTTGCTAATACTGGTATCTTCGAGCTCTTGACTCGGGTGCATCTTGTTATACCTTAGTTCTACTCTACCGAAAGCGCTCTCTACTTAATGTTTTATGTTTACAAGGTCTTTCTAGTTTATTTAACATATCACTTTTTAAACATTTAGAGTCGGAAAAAGCACGAGTAATATCTAAGTGCTTCTGTTAAGAAGGTTTTTACTACAATGACTTTTTAATCAAGGATTTGAAGAGAGGTAAATA
Source organism: Tridacna gigas (assembly GCA_945859785.2). Taxonomy (NCBI): domain Eukaryota; kingdom Metazoa; phylum Mollusca; class Bivalvia; order Cardiida; family Cardiidae; genus Tridacna; species Tridacna gigas. The sequence goes on along the minus strand of OX244034.2, from coordinate 60,312,624 downwards.
ACAAATTTTGGAATCGAAAGTGACTCAAGGGGAAAAGAGGGATACTAGAAATAAAACATGGAAACAGATGTTAACAAGGCTTATAAATCTGAGAGGTAAAAAAAGACGTAATTAACATAAAATTGAATTTTATGTCTGACTCTTTCCAGTGGATCAAAGCTCGGTGGTATGATAAAGAAGGTTTGGATCTAGACACTTCTTCTTATTTGGGCCTCAATTTTAACGCCAATTTCTTAACTAGCGGGCAACGTTAGTACTTCAAGAGAGAAATACAACAACTTTTACAAAGTTAATGTCTAATGCTTGACCCATGTGGCAAAAAGAATTTTGCATTTACAGAAGATAAAAATTATACAGGGGTCTTTCAACCCTAATCATGTTAAATAAATAAAATAAAACTTTCAGCTGATAGTAAAAAACTGAATAATGTTATTTCAGACTTATTTTTGGAGCAAAATATCTCCTTACCGGAAAGTGCAGATCCAAGATCAGACTGCACGTTCTGTGCAGTCTTATCTTGATTTATATTGTCCGCAAAAGGTCAGTTAGTTGTGCTTAGCAGCTTAAGGATTAAGTAACTGTCATCGAAATGATATATCTGTTTCACAAGGATAGCCAAGAATGAACGACTGATGTAGTCAGAGCCTATTCTTATAAAACTTCACTTCACTGCTCATCTGTATCCATGCTAAAGTTGCAGTTTCACTAATGCTTCAGAAGAAAGAAAAATAAAATTAGTTAAGAATTCGATATAAAAAGAAGACGTTCCGGTAAATGTTAGACAAGAGAAGTTTCTCTCCAAGAGGTATAAAACCACTTTTGTTTAACTTTGAAGTTTCAAGGTCTTGCTGAGCTGAGCTGCAAAAACTTTTATAAGCGTTGGTCAAGTTATATATGTACACGCCAAAGATGGGCACCATCGAGGCTGCAATGGCAACTGCTTACAAAGCACTTTTTGTGATCAACTCAAGTAAGCATGATATTTCATCTATTACATCTCTGTTTTCGGAGATTTTCGTTAAAGATATTCATGCAAAATAAAGTTTACTAATTATTTACTTCCAACCAGGCAAACCAGACTAGATACGCCCCTGTTACTGAGAAACGCCATATAGCTGGTAAGGTCTGCCAAGGATTAAAGCCTACATGTGTCCAAGATGTTGAGAAAAAATTATATGTGCACCGTGCATAATGGCAACACATTGTGATACGTGTGTCTAGGTCACCGTCACTGCCTGTCATGCAAACTTTACTGCTTGTATTTACATTTTGTTCAATATGCTTATCATACCGTTTATAATGCGGGTTTTACGGTGTTCTACAGCTGTTTTCTACCCAAATCCTATCACCCGAAAGCCGATTAAAGATTTCCTCCATAGTGATTCTGGGCTGTCATTTTCCTGTTACTTTTTAGTGTGTACATGACATAAGTGGCTTGAATGAATCATTCTAGGGCATAAAAAACAAAACCTCACCAGCAGTATAGCAGCAGCTTTGTCTGATTCCTCCGATAGCAAATTTGGAGGCCATTCCTTTTCAAACAGTATAGCTTTTTATTATCCGTTAGTTAACAAACTAGATAAACCCTTTGTCAAAGTCTTTTGATTCTATGAAACTTCTTTGAATGCAGGTAAGAAGCCCACAGCATTTGGTGTTGCACCACACCGAAAAGCTTCCGGGTCGCAGAAGTCGAAAGTAGGTCCATATGAAAATCTGACTCCAAGCAATTTTGCTACTCTGTGTTATCAGGAAGGACATATTTTAGACGTGTTATCAATCAGATGATATGTATGGAATCGTATTGCAGTTGTGTTATTTTTATGTGGAACTGTTGACTACGACAACATGAAAGTACATCGTCTTCAACCAGTATTTATTCACCCTGGTTTTCCAAGAGTAGACATAGCAAAAATAACAATTGGTTGAGGTGCCACTTTTTACAGGTTTGCTTAGGCCACTGAACATAAAATTTCATAGAAACAAACCGCCAACGCTCCGTGTTTGACAATGGTACAGCAGCAGAGGGTAAGATATAGGGATCTTCTCCCTATTTTCAATGTAGCAAAGCGGCTTTGGTGTGACACCCATTAGGTCCATTCTGATAGCTGTAATACGGTAAAAAATACTTCGGCATGATCTTCACGCGTTTCAATTCCTCAAAGACTCGACATAATAGCTTAGTTTACCTCCTGAAGATGACGTTTAACCCAATAATTAATTTTAATAGTAAAATTGAAACATTGTGGCAAAAGGTGAAATTGCTCGTAACGAGCAATTTCACCTTTTGTCACAATGTTTCTACATCTATGTCTATTATATAAAATAGAAGATCATGTTGGTCAGTTATATTTTACAAGGATATTTACAAAGTTGTCTGTTGCACATTTGTTTCAGGGGGTAATCACATGACAAATGACCATAGGAAAAACGACTTTTAGTTCCTTCCGGTGGATAACGCTCGAAAACAATGCGGAAAAATGAACTAAGCATAATGCAGCATATTCCTACAGTTATATATCGTTTGGTAGGCCTAAACTACATGGATTTCCCTCTACAGATCCCAACCAATGTACTAGAAACATGATTCTTCTTTTTTTTTTATTAACGCCATTGTGATAACAGATGTATAATACCATTATTACAATTCGCTGGACAAGGAATTGTATTGTGACAGCATGGTATATGCGCATGGTGTGCTTTTCTTGGTCTTATTCGGTGTCATAAAGCCATTTTCAACAGATTTATAGTTGTTTAACGTGTAAAAGACAGACAGTGAGTGTAGAGTATTAGGTGTATGTAGTTATATTTTGTGAGATTTTTCGAACATAAATGGTATGTTTCTGCCAGTGTGTTTATCTTACTATCGCTTGGGCAAATCTTAGATAGATTAAAAACCTGTTTTACGTCGCACAAAGTAGAGACATCTGAAGAAAAAAACAAAACATTTTTAATAGTATGATGAAAGCTATCGGTGGCAAATGCACAAAAATAGCTTGCTATGTTCAATTTCTGATTTACCTACAATATTTCAAAAGCTTTTTACCACCCGGGACATAAAAAAGCTAAGAATGTTATATTGGGGTAAATTGCGCATGTTTAGATCGTCGAAAGTTATTTTTTCGTTTTCCGTCTCGGTGCATGCAGATATCGGTGTCTTTATCACAAAATAGCCCTCATTAGCGGAAACATTCAATGCGCATGCTTCATGTCTGTTTCACCAACAAACGTCAAATTTTGACATTCAGTGGAAGATGTCGAAAGTTTCTTTATCCTTCATAAAATCAACGATAAAAGTTTTCCGCATTCGCCCGTCTTCAGTTAACTTCAAAAACAGCTGGGCCATAAAATGAGATGTTAACAAGCTATAAAGCCAAAAATAATCCGGCGAAACTGCCCCGTTTCTGTCTCGGACATACAAACAAGTTATTGCTGCATAACACTTTTCTTTTTGCTTTCAATTAGTTCACTTTTGAAGTTAAGTGAATGATCTGGCAAAATGGGGTTAAGTGCATCTCTCTCTGTAATGCATTATATACCAGCAAGTCATCACATAAAAATAAATCCATAAAATCCATTTTGTCCTATAACTGTCTATATCACGAGATAGAATCGTCCTCAGACATGCATAAAATTTACATATAGCAAGGCTTTCATGGATCCATGTTTTTGCAGATGCATTAGTCCCCATTTCAACAGAGCATGGCCCAAATACACTCACTTTGAACAACAAAAGCGAAAACAAACGATGAATATGGCGCAATTGCTGGCAAAGAAACCCAAGTTTACAGTCGTTTACTATTATAACAATCAGCCGTTTTCGTATTTTCCGGAAAATTACGGCATTTAAATCACCGATGTTCCACGAGGAACAAACACATTGCCTTCCGAAGACATTTTTGTAATTTTCCCGTGCAGTCCTTTTTATTCCCTGTTTTTCTTTTGCAAAAAAAAAAAGATTCACACGGAGAAATTGCTTGCAAATGGTAATTTCTAATTGTGCCAGAATTTTCACATTGTATTGATGTTTAAACTTTCAGTCATTTTGATTAACCATATCCTGCATGATTTTTTTTATGGTCGTCTGCAGCCTTTTTAACACTTTACCAGACGACAAAATTTTAGACTTGTCCAAATTGAAAGCATTTACAGAAGACAAAATAAATGTTAATCAAAAATTGTGTGTGTTTTTTTTTTTTTTTTTTGGAAGGGTAGAAAACAATGTGGGTAAAGGAGAAAATGCTGGTTACCACCATTTTCTCCTTTCCCACGATGTATTCAACAAAGACCTTACTTCATCGGGGTCGTTAAAACTCGGGATTGTTTCGTATAGGGCTAAGAGGGCGCAGACCCAAGAAACTGTGTTTTGCTTTTTATTCTCATTTTATACCGCCTTCTTACTTTTCTCTTTAACAATATTTTTTTCTCAAAGATACGTCTATATTCGTTTTCAGCCAGTTTTTAACATATTTCATCTTAATTTTCAGCCAGTGTTTAACCCACTTCGTCTTTATTTTATGAATCTATAATCATTCTTGTGTCTTGATGCAAAATGTTGATTCTGACGGTTGCAAGGCTGCACAGATTACGACCGATAGAAAATGCATTTCATTTTTTGGCAGCCTTTAAAGAAATCACTGTTATCGTTTTCGGTTTTTAATGAGGACAAATCCTTCTATCCAATACACCATATACAGGATTATTAGTAATTTGTCTATGATTACACAGCTGACCAAATTCTGGACCATTCTATTCATGTTCAAGTTTTAACAGCGTTTCTCTCTCTCTCTCTCTCTCTCTGGCTGTATCTTTAACCTTTAGTCCAGAATTAGAGCTGCTGCCAGAATGAGTTTTTAAATCTAGTCTTTACAAAACAACAACAACAACAAAATATTTTTTTAGATTTTTCAGATTGAAGCGATGAGCTGAAGATAAATTAAACGTGTCTCAAACGGCTGGGTTTGTCTTTTTTGAGGGTAGAAAATACTGAGGGAGAAAGGAGAGAATGCTGGTTTCCAGCATTTTATCCTCTTCCCACAATGTTTTTGAGAGTCTTCTCTCTCGGGGTTGTTAAAACTCGAGATAGTTTGGAAGAGGGTTGAAAACCCGTTATCTCGCAGTCTAAACTAAACATTTAACCCTTTCCCAAACAAGCCCTGGTTTTCACGTGTCTGCAGTAGAAGTCTTTTGAAAACACTGTGGGAAAAGGAGAAATTGCTCGTGACGAGCAATTTCTCCTTTTCCCACAGTGTTTTCTACCCTTTTTGAGAACTTTCTGCCATTTTCATAAAATTTAAAAATGTCGTCTGCAAACTCTTTCAATTTGGACCAGTCCAAAATTTGTCGTTTGGGAAAGGGTTAACATATCATTGTTTCAGAAGGTCAAGGGACTAAAAATATATTTACTGGAACATGTACCGGGCGAACGACCGGTGAAAGGTAACTAAACGGAATCTATGCAGAAATAATGACGTCTGCACACGAGTGCACGCCCATTTTCCTTATATTGACCAATTTACTGGAAGTTGGAGGTGGCTGTGGGCTGGTAAGCTTGGGAATAGCTGATTAAAGAGGACTTAAAGTACCTGTTAACTAGGATTTAAAAAAAACCATAGACGCCAAATTGAAAGCATTTGCAGACGAAAATTGGGATGTGTCTTCAGAGATGGGATGCGATTTTGAAATGGTAGAAAACATTGCTGGAAAAAAAAAAAAAACGGAAACTAGATTTTTCTCCCTCCGTAAAAGTTGTAGCGAATCTCTAGTGGCCGATAAATCGGCTAGTTCGAATAATCGAGATCTTATCGTAATTTCTCGTGAATAACAATCTCTCTCTCTCTCTCTCTCCGGTGCTCATGTCTGTCTGTCTGTCTTTCTGTCTGTCTGTGAACTCACGTGCAGGCTTGTACAGTGTTTGGATTATTATTTCTATGACAACGTTTAGTACCGTTTACAAATTTCTGTTGGTGTCTAACTTATCATCGGAGAAGTCTGGTTTTCATAGCATACTTGATAAAAACGGAAAGCGATGAAAACTGAAGATAATCGCCCAGGCTTTTCCATAGCCTTGGTCTAAAACTAGAGAAGAATAAAATCCACGGTAGTAACTGAATTTTAAACTCTGTCAGAACACAAAATTTATACTAGTCGTTATTCAAAGCATTTGTAGATGGCAAACTAAATTTGGTTCAAATGATGTTTTTTGAAAGTGAACAAAACTTTGTCGGTAGAGGGAAAAAACGATTGTTAGCTTTGCTTTTTTCCTTATGATGTTCGCAAAAGTTTTTCTTTGTAGACTTGTCCAAATTGAAAGCATTTGCAGATGACAAATTAAAGCTGGCTCAAATGGCGTAATTCGTCCTTGATAGAGAAGAAAACATTGTGAGAAAGGGAGAAAATGCTGGTTACCAGCATTTTGTCCTTTTATTGTTTTAATAGGCTTCCTGTACAGGGGCGTTAGATCCATGGATTGTCTGGTAAAGATGTTTTAATATAAATTCTCATGATCTTTCAAGGAAAAATAAAATATTTCTCTCTAAATAAAATAGGATATTACGGGAATCTGCAGATTGCAACACCTGATTCAATGTGCGAGATATAGATCAGCCTACATTTTGAGCAGTCTGATCTTGTTATACTTTCTGACCGACCTCTTTGCTTAACTCTTTACCAGTCAACAAAACTTAGACGTGTCCGAACTGAAAGAATATGTTGAGATGAATTTGCGCGTATTTTTATTAGTAATTACTAGATACCTGGAACATGTTCACACAGGAACGAGACATAAACATTACTGTTTGAAGACTATTTGATCCTTAGTCCTTCACAAGGCGACAAAATGTAAGACTTGCCCATATACAGCAGACAACAATTCAAAAGTGGCTAAAATGTGGAAATTGTCTTTTAAAGGGTAGAAACCATCGTTGAAAAAGTAGAATATCCTGGTTGCCAGCATTTTCTCCTTTTCCCACATTTTCAAAAGGTATCCTCCTCAAGGTCGTTAAAACTCTGGATTTGTGTGGTCAATTGTTTAATTCCGATAAGATGCGACCCTACATTCTGTACAGTCTGCTCTCTTCATTCTACACTCTCTACATTAAGTGCTCGAACTCTGCACTAGACGGCAGTTTTGAGGCTTGTCAATATTTATAGCACTTGCCTACCATCATCTAAATGTTACTAAAATGATGGAATTTGTCTGTGAAAGAGTAGAAAAATAAATGAGAACATGTCAGTTGCAAGAATTTTTCACTTTCAAACAATGTTTTCAAAAGCCATCTTCCTCAAGGTAGTTAAGACATGAGATTGTTTGATAAAGGGTAAATGGTTAACCCTTTACCAAACAGTCACGAGTTTAACGACCCTTTCAATGATGGCTTTGCCATTGCTGATAACCAGCATTTTCTCCTTTTTCCGACAATGTTTCCTTCCCTTTCAGAAAAAAAAAAAAAAAATCATTTAAGCCGCATTTAATTTGCTGTCTGCAACAGCTTTGAATATTTGCAAGTCAAATTATTTGTCGTTTGGTAAAAGGTGAATAGTGCCATGGACTCCAAAAGTGAAAGAACAGTACATATACACGTTTAAGTCTTTACCAAACGACAAAATTTTAGACTAGTCCAAATTGAAAGCATTCGCAGACGATACATTAAATCTAACTGAACAGACGACAAATGAAATTTAACTGAAATGGTGGTAACTGCTCATGAAAGTATAGAAAACCTTGTGGGAAAAGGAGAAAATGCTGGTTACCAGCATTTTCTCCCCTTCCCTTAAGGTTTTCGAAAGGCTATTCCCTGAGGGTCGTTAAAACTCGGGATTGTGTGGTAAAGAGTTTTAATGTCAATAATGAGCCTTATGTCTATCTGTAGTATAAGCACTAATGCGAAACCACGACCGAGACTGTGACTCGAATAAAATAAAACCAAAACATCTTTTGTCAATATGAAACGATAAATAACAATGAAAAACTTATAAATAATAATCAATTTAATTACATTCCGCTTTCACGACAGCCCATTGAAGTGAATGTAAATGAAATAAATTGCTACATAATTCCGGAAGTGGGATCTCATTTACGCGGCGGATGAAAAAAATATCGTGATATGAATGCGCACATCGTCACGTGACCCGCCTCAAATTATGTTGTTATTCTCATGTTGTAGTCTCATTCCCAGAAGGAGGTGTTTTATCACCTTTACAAGATAATAATAATTGTAGGAGTTGAAACCGTCTATCAACACCGTATCAAATATTATGTTTCCCCCATCATGTAAAACATAAAACAGAACTACTTTCAACAAAGCCAGCCTCGCAGAGATCGCAGTGATATTGTCGTTCGTTGATTGATGGAACACACTTTTTTCTGCTTCCGCCATAAAAATGAGTCCACGCTTTTTGTGTTTTCGATATAAATTTTACAAGAAGATAAACCTTAATGGAGAGACGGGTAATGAATCTGAGCCCCGATCGTTGATTTACTGACAACGGGTCGCTATGTGTGAGGTTTTTACCAGACTTGTAAAGAACGCATTACTTTTATTGCTGTTTCTTGCCTACTTGTTTTTGCAGTCTTGACGGCATCTTTCTTCATCGTGGTTTTTATATACTTTTTTTAAAGGCTGCTATAGCCAGAATACACCAGAAATATATGACACTGTAGATTCAAGATCAGACTGCACGTTCTGTGCAGTATGATCTTGATCTACATTGTCCGCAAAAAAAAAAAATGTAGATTTTCAGTCTGTTAAATACATACATATTGCAACGTTTTTTTTAAGGCTGCTATAGCCAGAATACACCAGAAATACATGACACTGTAGATTCAAGATCAGACTTCACGCTCTGTGCGGTATGATCTTGATCTACACTGTCTGCAAAAACAAATCAAATTCAGTTTTTTTTTTCAGTGCAAATCAGTCATCTCTATATACTGTTTATACTGCATTTTATTATTAATTTTGATATCAGGAAACTGGTTGAATGCTGTTTATGCCGCTTGCAAGGCAATATCTGTCTTGATATGGCACGATTTTTATTCCTTAGAACATATCGCAACGTTACCTTTATTAATTTTTGTCTCCCTCTCTTTCAATAAAAATATTTTCCTTGAACATCTTATTCTATGATCATTTACATGAAATTGTAATAATAATCATGCTAAATAAGGCCTTCAAATGTCATCTCACACCGAGGAGTACTCCCCCCGTCGTCACCCGTTTCAGACTGTTCATTAACCCTAAGGTTTTTACGCGCGACATACCGACCTTTTGCGGACAGTGTAAATCAAGATTAGGCTGTACAGAACGTGCAGTCTGACCTTAGATCTGTACTCTCCGATAAGGAAAAAAAAATTATATGTTTGGACCAGTATTTCTTGGGTTTTTACTGTCGCCTTGAAAGTTTAATTTAACTTGTTCAGCAGGGTAAGGGTTAAAATTTTATCAAGGAATTTCAACAAAAAAAAAGTGCATCCAGAACACACGATTGTCCAAGAACCAAAACCAAAATGCACTTAATGGCGAATTTATTTACATCACGTAGATTGATTAATCGAATTACTGAGATGCACGAGCCTCGTGGCAGCACTGGTTTAAACTCTTTACCACACTGTCCCAAATTTTAACGACCCTGAGGAAACAGCCTTTTGAAAACCTTATGGGAAAAGGAGAAAATGCCGGTAACCAGCATTTTCTCCTTTTTCCACAAGGGTTTCTGCACTTTCACAGCCGATTACAATCATTTCAGCTACATCTGATTTGTCGTCTGCAAGTGATTTCAACTTGGACAGTTCTAGAATTGTATCATGTGGTAAAGAGTTAAACCCTATTCCAAATGATTTCGCGATTTTGCGTGCTTGAGGTAAAAGTCTGCTGAAAACATCACTAGAAAAGGAGAAAACGGTAGAATCCTGGCTCTTCTCCATTTTCAAAGATTAATCCCGTCCATCAGGCACCATCTAGTTTGACGTCAGCAAATGCTTCCAAATTGGACGAGTCTAAAAATGTTGTCGTCTGGTAAAGAGATAATATAATATAGTGTATAAAACAAAGATGAGCTTTCATATATCTTGTCAAGAAATTCTTATCGTTGTTGAGGCAGAATAATAGGCAGCGATTTTTTGCTGATTTCTTTCTCCGTTGCCGAACATTTTGGTTTTTTTACCAGTATGTACTGATGCCTTACTAATTAATGAGCGTCTAGATGACTGCGGTGTCATGTTTTCTTAATTCGGATATACTCCGATATCTCCATTGTACATCAATTGACCGCGATCATACACTCATGGCTGACACAACGCATGAAGCTTTCAAGGTATGCAGAGTTTCATAGGAAATCCCGTTAGACATATGTAGACATTAATTAGGGTATCAAATCGTTTGATGTAAACAAGATTGGACCCAATCAAACATCAGATCAGTAGTGAACATGTGGTATTGTTAGGTGCTGTGAAATTCTATAAGAATGCATGAGGGTACAGCGAGAGAAAGTAGAAAGTGTGCGTTTTGCATTTACGATAAAAATATTTACCTAACATTTGAATCATCTGTTTTCGTAGGTATTTTCGTAAGTATTGTATTTTCTTTTTTCTGCATTACATTCGTTTTTTTTTTTTTTTTTAACAATACCCAGTATCTTCAATGTTTTGCTATGTTAAGCATTTATATCGATAATCGGTCCATTGCCAATGAAAAAGCAACAAGCACATTAAAAGTGCAGACATACTCATCATGTTTGTATACGTGAAGCAAGGGAGGAGTACAAGAAAGAAAGAAAGAAAGGAAGAAATTTGAAACATTTAAGGACAAAGGGTAATTGTTTTCAAGTAACAGGCCGTTTTCTAACAAAGTTTTAAAAAGTTTTAATGGTTAAGTGTAAACACATCGATTTAACATCGATTGGGAAACAAGTTCTTGCAACTTATACTTATATCTTACGATTCTGTTTCCTGGAGACCACACCAGTAGTCTACCCCCACCGAATGTGTGGGCCAATAAACAATTCCAAAGTTGACACCTGCTCCTAGGTATCGAACTCGGGACCTTCTGGTTACAGATAATGATTGCAGGGGGAGTAAACTGTGGTATTTGTAAGGGATTTGAACACAAGCGAGAACGGCATGTAAATTAATTGTTGTTCACAACTGTAGCTGGGATCAAAGGTCGCCTGGAATGTACCGGATTGTCAAATGGATTTAGGATTAATGTTAGTTGTGGTTCATACCACCGGCAGCCTTGTTAGGAAAGACCTACGACTGATCCTTTACCACACACTCCCTGACGATCCTGAGAGAGAAGGACTGTGAAGATAATTTGGGAAAAGGAGAAAATGCTGGTTACCAGCATTTTCTCCTTTTCCAACAATTGTTTTCTGTCCTTTTAAAAATAAATCAAATCGTTGGGCCCAAATTTAATTTGTCGTCTGCAATTGGTTGCAATCTCGAAAAGTCTAAAATATTGTTGTTTGATAAAGTTGTAACCTCTTTCTGAGCAAGGGTAACGACATGTCAATATTGATACTGGGCTCTACCTGAAACAACGTGTTTGTGTGCGTAAAAGAGACGAAGACGGAGGGACAAATGAGCGAGACGACTGAGACAGAAAGACGGACAGACCGAGAAAGCTAACCTTAGTGATTCAAAATTGTTGTTCAAAGTACAGAGCGTAGTGAACACCAAGGCTTTTGATATTAGGCAAGAAAAAACAGAATATATAGGTTTTGGGAGATTGTAAAAGTTGAATCTTTACAAATTATTTGTTTAACTCTTTACCTAACAACAAAATTTAAGACCAGTCCAAATTGAAAAGCTTTTGCAGACGACAAAATAAATGTGACTCAAAAATTGAAATTTGTGTTGGGAAGGATAAAAAACATTGTGGGAAAAGGAGAAAATGCTGGTTACCAGCATTTTCTCATTTTCCCACAATGTTTTCAAAAGGCCTCTTTCTCAGGGTCGTTAAAACTCGGGATTGTGTGGTAAAGAGTTAAATCGTTTTGCTGCTTGTGCGACTCTTGAATCTCTGCAAAAAAGCAAAATTTTAAGACTACATCAAGTTTATTTCGAAGAAACTTTGGTTTTGACCCAACTCTTGTGTTCAAATTAATATCTCATACAAAGTTAAACAATCTCGTAACAAATCAATGTTTAACAACGATGCTTGGCAGAGACAATCAAAGTTACAAGCTTAAGTTACAAGCTTTTCAGACAGTGTAATATCAAAAGTGCATTCCATTTTATGATCATATTGCCAAGAGTAAGGCAAGTTGGTGTTGAATTCGCCACGGTCTTACACAGCCGATTTGAACGAGATTTGAGGAAAGATGCCTTCTATTTAATACTTTTATTGCAATCTTTTCCAGCTAACCTCAAATGACTACAAGCCAATGTTTATTATCCACTTGGCTATACATGTAGAAAATAAAGCTAAATTAGGCAAGCCAGGTAATAAGGTGCCAATAAGCTGCAAAACATAGTAGCTTTGGAGTTAGAAACTGTTAAGGTTATATCAAGTTATAAAATCAATGCACGGTACAATATAGGTTTGTATTGACTTTCAAACAACATCATGTTACATGGCACCTGTAACAAGGTAATCTCGGTCCTAACATTGTTTCCAGGAACAGCTACATAGCTAATTTGTCCTCCCGAGTCTTCAATAACATCCACTCACAACGTTTGTTTAATTCTTTCCACTCACACGCGATTTGTTAATAAAATCCAGACTAGAATTAGACTGAGCTCATTGTTACAATACTCCGGCGAGCTTTGTAATCAAGTCCGCCAATTCTTTTGCCATTGTATCGCGTGCCCTTAGTGTTCGTTTCTCCACCCGGAAAAATCAAAGAGGAGTCTATTGCCCTTAAAAAAGCAATTTCGTTGCACACAGCCTTCGTAATCGATCAGCACTCATCGAGAAGTATCATAATCAAGTTTCACTGTTTGCTTGATTTATTTTGTTTACTGGACCGAACCAAGCAAATATGATGCACCCATGGTTTGTGCCTTTTTTACCCCTTCTTACAGAAATAGAGTTTGTTTTCTGTGCTTACATTAAAAACAAACCTTTTGATTTTAGATGTGAAATATAACCTTTGGAGTCTGATATATTTACAAATGAAAATTCGTGTTCCTTGAAACTGTTTGCAATATAGAGTATGAGGTGTGTTAAAGAACCAAGAACAAGCTTTGAATTTTAAATACGACATATTCGTCAAATACATCATGAAAAAAAGTCAAACAAACGTTTTAAGAAAGCTGCAAGCTGCATAATTGAGGCATTCCGAAATGATAAAGAAAATGAAACAACAGATTATTGTCGTACCACTGAATGTTCCGGCGCATTCTTGCGTGGCACGTTTGTTTTATCAAGATTCCAAGATTAGAATTTTATTGAATCATTGGGAAATAAAAAGTCATATAAAGCCCTTCACTTTCAATCAACGCCATCGTTTCCTATGGGAATACGAATTGACATTGCTGATATTAACTCGCACAGTTAATAAAACCCGTGATTATTAACCGCCAATCACGGTTTCATTCGTTTCTTATGTATGTAAACCTATAAGGGCGGCCATGTTTGAACAAGGTATCCGTGTAAACCAATATGTAACCCCCGTGTTTAAGTTGTCAACACGGAAACGACACAGGTGTCAAAGGTCCGAAAGACTTGTAAAGACATTGGTAACTCAATATCCGGGGCAATAATCGAACAAAACTTTCTCCGCGCCATCTGACGGATTTTGATTGATTAAAGCTGCAAGACAGATCAGTCAACTCCAGCATTTTAAGCCGAATAATATTGTGGCAGCCATAATGGATGTCAAGTAAACACGATTAGGACTTTAAATCGGGGAGAGAGATTTCAAGACCGATTTCGCATTGACAGATAATGGTAAAGAAATGAAGACGGTAATTGAAACGAGTGAAAATAAAGTTAATTTGTGTGAAAATAATGAGAATTTGGTTCTCAGGCATTGTGTTTTGTCTTTACAGACTTAACGAAGAAAGATGAATGTCTTTAAGCCCAAACCATAGCCTAAATAGACATCTTTTTATTAACTCTTTATCAAACTACAAAAGTGCAGGCGCGTCCAAACTGAGAGCATTCGCAGACAACATTTTAAATGTGGCTACCATCATGATTTCTGTCCTTTAAAGAGTAGAACCCATTCTGGGAAAAGAAGAATATGCAGGTTACCAGCATTTTCGCCTTTTCCCATAATGTATACAAAAGGCTGCTCCATATTGTTCTTGTAATATCGGGACTGTTTGGAGTGCAATAAAAGTGTTTTCGAACGAATTTCTAATTTAAATTTTTGGTACAAATAAATAAAATTTCAAGTTTGAGCACGAATTCAGTCGAGTAAGATCCCAAGTTTCAAATAGTGTTTCTGTGTCGTGACTTTTATGTCCTCTGATCAGATTTTCCTGCATTTATTGTCACGTGATTTTCCAACCTTCAATGAAGAGTCAATATGGTCACAGTGATCAAACGATTCAGTCAGAAAAGGGAAGGTCATGGTGTCATATCAGTGAATAACAAATACTGAAGCTTTGAAATGGTGTTCCAGTGAAAATATGACCAGTATTTCTGCAATCCACTCGATATCATCAATTCCTTTTGGCCCACGGTGTATATGATAATATTTTCAAATCGGTACTTAAAACTCGAATAATGCCATTTTAAACTTTTTTTATGAAAGAAATATCTCCTTATCGGACAGTGAAGATTCTAGATCAGACTGCAAGTTCTGTGTAGTCTGATCTTGATCTACACTGTCCATAACTGGATCATATATATCATGTAAGTAAACCATTTCTTATACAGATGATGTCATAGTTAGTGTAGTCCTTCGTTGGGCAGGGTAAGTATTGTTTGGACATAGAGAAGGATTGCGCTTTGAACTGAAAAATAACTGCAAAAAAAAAAACCCCGAACGAAACGAGGTTTCCCGCTAAAACCCGCGACTTCTCTATAACTTTATTTTATGGAATACAAATATTACCTCCAAGTCAAAAAAGCCCTCAAATCCTTCATTCGGATGACAAGGATCATTCGCTTCTCATAACTGTTTTATATTCCAAACGTTCCCTTTATTAAAAACGAATCCCATGTAATCCTGTTCTGATGAATACTTCACAGACTTCCTGTATTTTTTGTGGCTTGATTGGACATAAAGCCAGCTGACCCCTTGGTCAAGAGCAAAGCATCTCTTGTTTTTGATCTTGAATAATTGAGAGAGACCAGAAATGACCAGTCGCGAATTCTAATGACAAGCTATTGTCATTTTTTCGGTTACACCGTGCCTGATTATAATCGTACCCAGATTATTATTATCAATAAGAGATTACAGATTATTTTACCCTTATTCTCAAATATTTGACGTCCATTGCTTGGTCTTAATTTCTTTCATACACATCGCCACAATTACGCTGGGCTGACAGAAATAAACTGACAGACAAATATGGAGGTAAGCTATTCTTCTATGCTTCCGATTAAATAACAATATTTCAATACTTTTTATTCCCTATTGTTATTCTTATTGCTTGTAACATTTCAACCCTGGGCTAAAAGACGTTTTAATCCGTAATGCATTTTCATACCTGTATCTGAATTTTAGAAAAAGCATCTATAGGGAAAATGTTTAGGTAGGTAACATAGTTGTACAGCACAATTGTTAAAAAAAAAGTCTCTAATTCAATTTTATATCGTGATTAAAACGCCCTTCAATTTGAATTAGAACCTGTGTTAAGTAGAGGTAAAATAATATCCTAGTTACCTCTTTCATCAAAGTTACTGCAAGGTACTTGCATTTGTTTATTTTTTTCGTATAAATCATAGAACTGAGTCTAGGATCATTAAACAGTAAAACATTTCTCGATTTTGTAGGCGAGAAATACTTCACGGTCAATGGACGTACCATACAACTTAAACATCTTTATTTAAAGAAATAGGATATTCTGTTAAGTATTAGAATTAAGTAGTTTATGGTCATTTTTTCAAATTAAATCCATTTGCAGCTAAAAAAAAAAATTCAGTTTACTGAAAAAAAAAAAAAAATATATATATATATATAGTAAACTTGTGTTTCGGGGGCGCGAAATATTCAGTTTTAGAGCTATTTTACCAGAATTTATCATGTTTTAGGACAAAAATATTAACCATAAGGATCCAAGATCTTGCAACCTAATTTCTGAATTTGCATTATCGCTAAATTATATCAAAAGCAGCATGCAATATACTCATAGATATAATTTAAACAACGAAATAAATTGTAAAAATAGGTGCATTTATGTCTCTCCTGATATGAACCGGAACAGATCCATGGAGAGAAGGGTCAGAATAGCATGACATGGTTCAGCTGCCGTTGCAAATTGGATTTCATTGCTCCATTCTAGCCAAGATGTTAGCGTTTTGAAATTGTTCATTGGGCTGGAATAAGAATAATCTCGCTTCAAACAGATTTGGATGTTATTGTGTAAATAAAGAGGTTATTTTGACAAAAAATGTGTTTTTAATTTTGTAATTTATTTTTAATTGATGACGCTTGCCTCGGAAAAAAATAGTGAGCCCTGTCATTGTCGCCGCCATCTTTCAGCTCACGTGACCTGCCATTCAGTTAATCAAAGGACTCACAGTGCTAACTTTCCAGTTTCTATTACGCAGTCTGTAAATGAGCCATGCTCTGGCAAAAAGGGGTTTTATGCATCTCCGCGATGCATTAAACCAACCAAGTCATCACATAATTATGGATCCATAAAATCTACTTTGTCGAACAACCGACCGAGTCATGAGGTAGAATGGCCCTTTGACATGCAGAAAATTTACGAAAAGCAAAAAGTTTCGATACAGGTCAGCCTGCGCGGACTGCGCAGGCTGACCTGAATCGAAACTTTTTCAGATTCTTTAAACCCCTTTGCACAGACCACGGCTCAAATTTATTCTATTGGGAAGAAATTGCCATATAAATGGCAAATATTACAGCTTATTGAGCCATAGAAAGGAAATGAAAATAAATCTAAAATCATGTGTAATTGTATATTATGGTAACAAACGGATTCTTAAACCCATAAAATGCAAAGACGCGTTTCCTTGTTTCTGTGGTTGACCACTTTTAAAACATTGCGGGGAGAACGAGCGTGTACCTATAACAAGCTTATAATGAGCTTCTCCTCCTTTTGCCATATTGTTTTAAGCGAACCTTTGTTTTTTTACCTGGAATTCATGATTACATTTCATGTTATTACCGGGTATATAAATTACGAGATTGTTTCCAGAACAGTCTGTTTCGGTTTTGTCACTGTAATGATTTAACCCCTCGGCTGCTAAGCGCGACTAATTTACTTATTGCGGACAGTGTAGATCAAGATCAGGCTTCACAGAACGTGCAGTCTGATCTTGAATCTACATTGTCCGACAAGGAGATATTTTTCCCGAAAACAAAACTTTGAGATGGCAACATTTGGATTATTACTATCGGCTTGAAATTTTCATTTCAATAATTTAGCAGGTTAAGGGGTAAAATTAAAAGATCATAAATCGTCTTGTCTAACTCTATAACAAACGAAATAACTTTGGAGACGACCAGATTGAAAGCATTTCCTGACGACAAATGAAATGTTTTGTAGACTTGACCAAACAAAAGGATATCACATATCAAGATCAGACTGCACGTTCTGTGCAGGCCGATCTTGATCTGTGCCGTCCACAGGGGCCAATGACGTGGAAGGGGTTAACCTTTTCAAAAGAAGATGAGTAGCTATTTACATAAATCAATGATTAATGACAAGACAAGAGAAACAATATCGTTGAAAGAAATCCTTTTCGCCGTATAAGGTGCCGCAGGTAGCGGTTGTGGACGGCGTAGATTACGATCAGACTCCACAGAAGGCACAGTCTGATCATGAATCTAAAGCGTCCGCTACCTGACTTTTAAATATGACAGAAATCGTCATTTTCAGTTATAGACTTCGAAAAAATACTAACATTTTGCGACAAGAGGGTCTTTTAACCCTTTCCCAAACAAGCCCTGGTTTTCACGTGTCTGCAGTACAAGTGTTTTGAAAACACTGTGGGAAAAGGAGAAATTGCTCGTAACGAGCAATTTCTCCTTTTCCCACAGTGTTTTCTACCCTTTTTGATAAATTTCTGCTATTTTCATCAAATTTAAAATTGTCGTCTGCAAACTCTTTCAATTTGGACCTGTCCAAAATTTGTCGTTTGGGAAAGGGTTAAGAAAAGTCAAAAAAGACATTATACGAGACAAACCAACATACACGTGCAGTGTGATGACGAATGGAGTGAATAAACACTGAATCGAAAATGTTAGAGGTGAAAACAACATCCTGCTTTTTTTATTCGATTTCAAATAGACAATGTCAAACGCCATAACGAATGAATTCATTTTCGCATGACCGCATTGCTGTGCGTTAAGCAGGTTTTTTTTTTTAAGTCGACAGTGTTGGAAAATGAACAATTTACCAGAATGATTTGATGCTTTGAATCATGAGGTAGACTGGTCCTTTGACATGCAAAAAAATGACCAATATAGCAAAAGGTTTCGACTCATGTCAGCCTGCGCGGGCTGCGCATGCTAACCTGGGTCGATATTTTTTGCAGATACATTTAACACCTTTTTCGCTGAGCATGGCTATATCATTTTTGTCTTTCCTGGTGTTTTCAAGTCATTGCTAGCACTGGGCTCTGCCCCTAAACCCCGCAATCCCCAGATTTAACCCTTTACCGCACAATGCCGCCTTTCGACGCCCCTAGGAAAGAAACCTTTTGAAAACATCGCGGGAAAAGGAGAAAATGCTGGTAACCATGATTTTCTCCTTTTCCCACAATGTTTTCTACCCTATCAAAGACAAAATGCACCATTTGAGCCACATTAGAATTGTCGTCTGCAAATGCTTTTAATTTGGACTAGGCTAAAATTTTGTCGTCTGCTAAAGGGTTTTAATTTCTACTTCCGTTGGTACTGCTAGTCACACGTGTGTCCTCAATCAGGGAACTCCAGGGCCGCAGTCTAGTACTTGCGAAACCCAGGGACTCTTGAAAAAAATTTAGTGTTGAAACCAAGAAATGAAATGAGTCATGCTCTGGGGAAAAGGGGGTTTAATGCATCCCCGTGATGCATTATACCAAGCAAGTCATGACATAATTATGGATCCGTAAAATTCATTCTGTCTGCCAATCGACTGAATCACGAGGTAAAATGGTCTTTTGAGACGCAGAAAATTTTCAAATAGCAAAAAGGTCCTACCCATGTGAGCCTGCGCGGATTGCGTAGATTGATATGGGTCGATCGATACCTTTTTTGCAGATGCAGTAAAACCCCTTTTTCACAAAGTATGGCTCAAATACTGTTGAACTGCTACAGGTGGAATAGTTACTATTAATCGCCCCCCACTCAAAAAAAAAAATGTAAACACAAGAATGGTTTTATAAAGCCACAACTTATTTACCGTACAATAATTAAACTTGTAAACCAGTCAACAAACAGGGAGGAAGTGTTTTGTGGTGGGACAATATGTCTTTTTTTTTTTTAAATTTCTTGTCCCGACAAAATCGACCGTTTCAGCGGAAAGTGCCAATCAAGATCAGCCTGCAATTATGTGCAGGCTGATCTTAGAAACAACTCTGTGCTTCTTGATGAATTAAGTTGTAAAGTCAGCGTAAATCAGAATAATCTAACAATATCACATTCAATGAGAGTAACCAATATTTATTCGTAGGGATAGAAGTTATTTAAATATTTTTCCACAAAGCTGTTCTCCATTTCCTTTTCCTTTCAGTTTGGACCAGACTAAAATTTTGTCGTTTGGTAAAGAGTTGAATATTTTACTCCACTACCGTGGAAACAAACTCTAGGTGTATTCATTATTGTAAGAATTTGAAAAAAAAGAAAGGTCTACCATGAGATGCCATGTTATCAATCTTCGTAATTTGATGAAGTCCATTCGCTGAAATGATTTGTCTTTTTTTCTTTTCTTATTTGTTACTTATACGGTTGTCTCAAATTCGAAACTAATCAATTAAAAACCGGGAAATGTCAACAAACGACCAGGAAAAAAGGACTAAGGCCTGACGTCATATATTAGTCATGTTGGGTAACGGATAGGAAAAAAAAACCACTTGGTTTCTCTCCGTTTCACTAGTTATAACCTTTGGACTGATGAGTAACTGACACAAGACATTTCCAGTCAACAAAATACGCAAATGAATTTTGCTGACTCATGCTGAAACAGTTGAACCAGGACATATTAGAAATTATCGGACAGTGTAGATCAAGATCAAACTGCACATTTAGTGAAGTTTGATTTTGACTACAGTGTCCGCAAAATGACTAGTATTGTAAGGCCTGAAAATGGTCTTATTACAAGGTACGTCACACGCTTCAAGCTGCTTAATGAACAACGAAAGTGATTCCAATGAAAAAGGCACCATTAGGCAGGCTATTGTCATCAAGGTATCTCATACAATCATCGACTATTGCAGATTCAAGATCAGTTTGCGCGATCTGTGCAATCTGGTTTTGATCTTTATCCTCGGAAGCACCAGAAATTTTCCTTGGTCTGCAAACGTTAACAGGATAATATTAAATATTATTCCACGTGTGATTTACGAAACTTAAAATTTTAATCTTTTCCATATATCATGCGGTCCGCAGGAAAATAATTGCTTTTGAACAATAAATGCGCATTTTCGTATTCAGTATTTTGCCTCTCGTTTAAAAGCAACGGACAATGAGCATCTTTGTATTCTTTAGCTATTGCTTTTATTTCAAAGGTACACCGCCATTCTCTACATTCTTTTTTCTTTCTTTTTATTTTGTATAGAAATATCCTGCCTACAAAACAGTCATATTATTCAGCCATTTTGAAGGTCAAAAGCTGTAGCTCTCAAGTTGAAAAAAAAAAAACTATACGCACACACGACATTGGTCATCACAGGCCATCAATTATTATACCGTCAAGACATTTGTATTAACCCTATAGCTGCTAAGCGCGACCCAACCACCTTTCGCGGACAGTGCAGATCAAGATCAGACTGCACAGAACGTGCAGTCTGATCTTGAATCTACACTGTCCGATAAGGAGATATTCATCATCCCAAACTTATCTTTGAATTGGTAAAATTAGTGTTTTTCCCTATTGGCTTGAAATTTGCATTTCAATTATTTAGCAGGTTAAGGATTAACAAATAAAAACGATTATGACTACGTGATTATGTGTGTTTACTCTTCACTCGACGACAAAAGTTTAGACTGATCCATATTGAAAGCATTTGCAGATAACAAAGTAAACGTGACTCAAATTGCACGATTTGACTTTGAACGGAAAGAAAGCATTGTAGGACAATTCCACATTTAAATAAATGAAACAAAATTTTATGTCGCCACCAGTATTTTCTATTTTTCCACGATGTCAAAAAACCTTCTTCCAGGTCGTAAGAGCAAGGGGCCGTTTGGTAATTGGTTGAAAACCTATTATGATTGACTTTCTTAATGGACCTTCTCACGAGTCATTTGGTAACGGAGAAATAGGCTTTCGGTTTTCAGTCAATTCTAACCAGAATAGCACAATACTTTCATGACATAAACTAAAAATTTGTCTGTCATTTAAACCATAAAATATATATGATTCTAAACGGTATAGGTCAGTGACATAAAAAAGTTGATAAATTTCCGGCTCGCCAACCAGACCGTTTTGGCAAAGTAGAAAGTTTGTCAAAGAGGGGTCGGAAGTTCAAATTCCTTCTTGTCACATTTTTTTCTTTTTGTTGGATCGATTGCAGTCATAGCACCAGGAGTCATTCTCTCAGCAAATGCAGTATTTGTTTATTTCGTTTGGATAGAGGGCGATGTCTTGGACAAAGTGCAGTGCCAAGTAGTGGAGATAGAAACAAAAAGAAAGCATGGATGGACGTACCGCACCGAGCATCATGATATAACTGCACTACAACAAATCACAGAACAGGTAACTCCTTTTCCAGACGACAAAATTGTAGACGTCCAAATTGAAAGTTTTTGCAGGCTACAATTAAGTGAGGCTCCTAACCAATAAGCCAAGAAGCCTTTCCCCCACCTCATCTGCTGCAATAGGAACACAGAAACATGAACCTGTCACTAACAGTTCTGTTTTTTTTTTCCACAAAATTTTTCCATGAATATCTGTTGTAAAAAGCAAATATCATCTCCAAGCTGCACTTTGTTAACATTGATTTTACCTGTGCCGCGGCCAAGTATCGTTGTTTAGATGGGTCATCAATTGAAGTATAATTAATTAACAATAATTATAAACACAAAAAAGATGAAATATGGGAAGATGATTTTATGTTACCTCTTTCACTTATTTTCAATTACCACAGTTCTTTTCGGACCACAAAAGCCCGGGAAAAAGAGGAAGGAAAGACTGTACCTTATGCTCCGGGACCGTGCAACAAGCCAGCTTTAGCTATGGATCTTGGTGAGAAGTTGTGTGAAATCAGCCATCTTTACCTGTAAAGCGCCTATCACCCTGGCCGTATCTGACTGTGTAGATTCAAGATCAGACTGAACATTTTGTGTAGAACTTTAGATCTTGATGTACATTGTCTACAAAATCACGGTTTGCTGTGCTTAACAGTGTAAAGGTTTAATCTAAGACTGCCAAGCACAACTGATACTGTATTTGCGGACAATATAGATCAAGATCAGACTGCACAGAACCTAAGGTCTGTCCTCTGTTTTATAATATGAGCTGTGCTCTGTGAAAAGGGGGCAAAAAGCATCTGCGAAAAGGATTGACTCAGGTCAGCCTGCACAGTCCGCGCAGGCTGACCTGGGCCGAAATTTTTGGCTATTGGTCACTTTTCTGTATGTCAAAGGACTAGTCTACCTCATGATTCCGTCGGTTGTTAAAATGCACTAAGGAGGTGTATTAAGCCCCCTTTTGCCAGAGGGTGGCTCATATATTCCAGTCAAAACAATCTTGAAAGTTCATTACTCTGGCCTTTTTCCTAACTAAAAAGGTGCATTTCATTAATTCACTGCTCTAAGGTTTAAATATACAGGCTTTTTTAAAAGTATTTCATTAAATATACGATTAAGATGCTGTGGAGATGCAGCCAGAAAAATACAGTTGACCCTTGGTGATTCACACCTAGCTGCAACATAGGCCAAAGCAGATCTGCTTAACGCATCATGAAAAGCAAATATGTTTTAAAACAGATTTGACTTTTCATATGTCTGATAAAACGTACAGTGTAATTGTACTTAATGTTCCCTGCAAAACGATCTTACTGAACTTTTAAATGATTTTTTGACAGTGGTTTTTTTGGTCTTTGCAGTCTGATATGTTGGTCAACATTGTCTGCTTAACCCTTTACCGCACAATGACGCCTTTAAACGCCCCTTCGAAAACATTGTGGGAAAAGGAGAAAATGCTGGTAACCAGCATTTTGTCCTTTTCCCTGAATGTTTTTTATCCTATCAAATAAAAATTGCACCATTTGAGCCACACTGAAATTGTCGCATGCAAATGCTTTCAATTTGGACAAGGCTAAAATTTTGTCGTCTGGTAAAGGATTAAGCGCCTTGAGTCGTGCTTATCAGTCAAGGGGTTAATATGGGATCAGATACGTAAAAAATAGACAAATAAACAGTAACATTCAAGCAGCGCTCTAATGAAAGGAGGTTTAAATCATCTTCAGAGTTCATTATACCAGACAAGTCGTCGCATAAACCATAAGCTGCTTAGCGCGACTCGCTGACCTTTTGCGGACAGCGTAGATCAAGATCAGACAGCACAGAACGTGCAGTCTGATCTTGGATCTACACTGTCCGATAAGGAGATATTTTTCTCAAAAAAAAAAAAATAAATTTGACATAGCACTATTCAGGTTTTTACTATCGGCTTGACAGTTGAATTTCAGGGTCCTGCGTGGCTCATTGGTAAATTGTAGGACTCGTAACCTGGAGGCCCCGGGTTCGAGCCTCACTGGATCCACTGGGTTTTTTGTGGGAGTGTCCTTGGGCAAGACACTGCAGAGCCCTAGTCTAGTACTGGTGAAACCGAGGAAATACATGAATATGTGAGCTGTCGCCGTGATATTGCTGAAATATTGTTATAAGCGGCGTAAAACACCATTCAATCAATCAATCAATCAATTGAAAGTTGTATCTAACTTATTTAGCAGGATAAGGGTTAAATATGGATCCAGTTTGTCTATAAACCGGCTGGATCACGTGGCAGAATGGTTCTTTGACAAGCGGAAAATTTACTTATAGCAATGTGCGGACTGTGCATGTTTGCAGAACGATTAACTCTTTACCAGACGACAAAATTTTAGACTGGCCCAGATTCAAAGCATTTGCAGAGGACAAATTAAATGATGCAGAATATTGTGAAATTTGTCCCTCAAAGGGTAGAAAACATTGTTGGAAAAGAAGAAAATGCTGGTAACCAGCATTTTCTCCTTTTCCCACTATGTTTTCAAAAGTCCCTGTTTTTGGGTCGTCAAAAGTCGGGATTGTGTGGTAAAGAATTCAACCACCTTTTCACGGAGCATGACTTTTTTTTTCGTCGAAACGTATTCGGAGTCAATAGAATTTTGTCTCGTCGCAGAAATAACAATCGGGGCAGTGTTGACCTCAGTATGCTGAAAAGATTCAGGTGTTCTTTGCCTACAGTATAGGTCAAGATCAGACTTTAGGGCATGGCCTCCCTTGTTTTTAATGTAAAACCCATCATGAATTTTCTTACCTTACACACCCAGATTTAGCATTTTGTGACCTTTTATGT
The DNA here is from genome assembly GCA_945859785.2 of Tridacna gigas. Taxonomy (NCBI): domain Eukaryota; kingdom Metazoa; phylum Mollusca; class Bivalvia; order Cardiida; family Cardiidae; genus Tridacna; species Tridacna gigas. The sequence goes on along the minus strand of OX244034.2, from coordinate 60,287,840 downwards.
GACGTCATTTTCTACTTCTTTCGGAAAACTGAGTCGAGTTTACTTATTGAAATTACAGGGTATGCATCACACAAGTTCGTTTTGTGACAAGCTTCGTCATGCATATAATGTAATATATAAGACAAGGTGTCCAACCCTACCGAACACCCCCAGTCATCATTTATCAGTAATTTTCAAATTTTCTGCCACCAGAATAAAAATATCGATACTTTAATCGTGCTCTGCGATGATTTTTAGACTATCAACTGATGAGTAGGACGATAGGAATAGGTAAGTATTAGGAGAGTTAAAGAAGTCTGAACTTTTGAGATGGACAATTTTTCTCTCTGGCCAGCGTTGGATGAAACGTTTCGTCGTACTGAATACGAATCTCGTTTTGTATTGGCCTTTGCGGAAATGACGAAGAGTAGCGTTCTATTTAGAACACATAAAATACGGTAACTCATTCTTTTTCACTTTTCCATTTTTTCCAGGGATCAACTCTTTGGATCTACTGTGTATATCAGATAGACAATCTTCACTGTCTTTATTCTCTCTCTGTCTCTTACTTCACTTTGTCTACAGGTCTGTTTGCCTGTAAATTTGTCTGTCTGTCTGTCCGTCTCTATCTCCCTCCGTGTTTTATGCCATTTATTCCCTACAACACAAGAAATCATAGGTACGAAAGTGATTGGGACGATATAGCGGACCACACACAGTGAAAGCGTAAAGGAGTGACCAGACTTGTGGAAATCCGGTATCAGAGTTTATCTAGGATGGATTATCACGGCCATTAACCCTTGGATTGCTTATCACAACTCCTGGTACTTTTACAGACAGTAAAGATCAGGATCAATCTGCGCAGAACGAACTGCCTGGTCAATGATCAACACTGTTCAAAACGGTAAGATTCTGATGCCGGAAAAAAGTTTGAAGTCTCCACAATGTGGCCTTTACCATATTGAAGAAATGTTTATTTAACTATTTAACAGTTTGTTAACTCTTTCGGCGCCAAATAAACAAACTCCGCCTCTTATGATGGCTGTAAATACAGTCCACTGAGTCTCCGGAAGATTTTTATCATATAGGCTTGACCAAACAAGCGGATGGTATAGATCAAAGATTAGACTGCACGTTCTGTGCAGTCTGATCTTTATCTATGCCGTCCGCAAAAGTCCCTGTTTTCGCCTATGGCGCTGAAAGAGTTAAGGGGTTTTATTCTCTTTCAGCACTTGTATGTATGTATTTCAGTGAGCGAAGTCAGAAACCGGCTTATAATATGTATTTCACAGCGGAAAATCCAGTTTGGCTCCAATACAATCCACTGAGACTCATACAATACAAATGATTATCTTTACAAAGCACGGATAAAAGAAGCGGGTGGTACAGATCCAAGATCAGACTGTATGTCCTGTGCAGCCTTATCTTAATCCATGCCGTCTATAAAACGCCCGTTTTCATCTATGACGCTGAAAATATGAAATGAGCCAATATTCAATGCTTTCTTTAAGAATCTCTTTCTAATAAAAAAACGAATGCCAGAAAGTGTAGATCATGATAACACTGCACAGCCAGTCTGATCATGTTCTACAGTGTTACCAAAACTTTCTCAAGTTGTGCTAAACCCCCTGTTTTTCTTACACGCTATTTTTCTATGGTATTGCGTTTTTGTGTGAAATGCTCACAAACATCTTTTCAGAATAGCTTGCTTCCTGAGAAAAAAATACAGACGCTCTGGGATGGTATCGTTACAATTTGAGGCCATACAAATATTATCTTAGGGTCAGACTCCACCAATTAACACGCATTGTTTGTTATGATAAGGTTTGATAACACCAAATTATGAACACATGAAACGCATCATATCGCTTCAAAACAGAATAGTAGGGATTTTTATTCTTTCGTTTGCAATTATACTGGTTGATTTAAACACCACTGTGTTTGAAATCTTTTTTGCACCTTTACTGAAAAAGTGTTACTTTTGCTATTTATTTCTAGAAAACAGAGGCCTATGTACCAATAGTCTCCACAAAATTCTAGAGGGCATGACGTCATAAACAACGAACAGTTTTGCCATTCCTTCAGAATTGTAAACCTTGCAAAAAACCAGTGAAATACTATCCTCAATGTTTTGTAGACCGCATTTATGTATGTGCACACGGATATCAACTTGTTCCGAAAAAAAGGAAATAAACACACCTTTTCTCTAAATGCATCATTAACATGTTAAATGGTCGACAGTAACACGTTTTAGGAAGTACTTCCATCTTTTCTGATCAACAAGGAGGGCAAAATATTAGTTTCTTACAAAATGTCTTTAAACCATATCGATCCGGAAGCATTCCAATACGGCGCAACATTGTTTGTGCCCTTGTTTAAAAAAAAGTGCACATCGCGGCAGTACCTGGTTTTTGTAAATTCATTTGAGCCACGCTATGTGAAAAGAGGACTTAATGCATCTCCTTATGCATGATACCAAGCAAGTCATCACAGTATTCTTCATCCCTAAATCCGTTTTATAATTATAACAACCCACTGAATTATGAGGTACATTGGTCCTTCTACATGCCATAAAATTGACTTAACCCTTTCCCAAACGATAAATTTTAGACTGGACCAAATTGAAAGAGTTTGCAGACGACAATTTTAAGTTTGATGAAAATGACAGAAAGTTCTCCAAAAGGGTAAAAAACACTGTGGGAAAAGGAGAAATTGCTCGTTACGAGCAATTTCTCCTTTTCCCACAGTGTTTTCAAAAGACTTGTACGGCAGACACGTGAAAACCAGGGCTTGTTTGGGAAAGGGTTAAAGCAAAAGTTTTCGACCCAAGTTAGTGTGCGCGGACTGCGCAGGCTGACCTGAGTCGATTCCTTTTGCAAATGCACTAAGTCTCCTTTTCACAGAGCAAGGCTCATTTACTGAGCAATTTGAAAAAATCAATATGCACAAATTACAGCTTGGTCACATTTTTCCATTTACTAAAACAATGGATCTGAGACCTCTGTATAAAAAAAAAGTTGATAATTCTAAAAAAAAATTTGATCCGATTCGAATTCGAGTTTTGTAAATGTTCCTTACGCTCAATAAACAAAATTAAATTTCGTGTATCTTTTGTCCGCCTCGAATTTCAGCACGTGTACATGAATAAAGCGAACATTTAACCCTTAGACTGCAAGCGCGATTCAACGACCTATTGCGGACAGTGTAGAACGTGCAGTCTGATCTTGATTCTACACTGTCCAATAAGGAGTTATCTTTCCTCCAGATATACCTTTAAAATAGGAAAATTTGGGGGTTTTACTATAGGCTTGAAAGTTTCATTTCTTTAATTTTGCAGGATAAGGGTTATGTACATTCGGATGCTGCTTGAAGTTTAAGCATCTGTTCTGTCTTTTGCAGTGCATGCGGTTGACATTTAGCAATCTATTTTGCGCATCACGCCAATTGAGGACAGTGGATCTCAAGAACAGAACAGACAGCACAAAACTTGCAGACTAACCTTGAATCTATATAGTCCGGTTTGCAGCTTTCACTAAACACCCGTACAATACAATAAAATTCGTACGATTTTTAGAGTCGATTTCTGGGCCCAGAAATGTTCATTTCATTTATTCGATAGGGTAAAGGTTGGATTCTGGGGGGAAAAAAGATAGAAAGTGGGATAGTAAATCCTGTGGCAAAACCCACATGCTTGAAACGTCAGTCAAATTATTGACATCTAGTAACAAGCCGATCATGGGCTGATAAGCAAACACACGGAATTTAGATTAAATAGAATTTGGATGGTTATTAAATTAGATTTTGACATATGTGGAATTCATTGCCGCTTCTAGATTTTTTGCTTGGCTGTTTTTGCAACCGGAGATTACCTCTATATTATTACTCTTTATATGAGCCATTCTCTGTGAAAAGGGGGTTTAATGTATCTACAAAAAAGTATAGACCCAGGCCAGCCTGCGCAGTCAAGCTGACCTTTGTCGAAACTTGCTTTTGATTGATTGATTGATTGATTGCATGGTGTTTAACGCCGTTTTCAACATTATTTCAGTTATATCACGGCGGCCAGTGCTCCTATCCATGCTTTCCTGGAGTGTCATTTACCAGTACTTCGCACAATATTCTTTCCAAACCACTGGCTACTTTCCCACATAACCATCGTCGGAACAATGGTCAGCGGTGAGAGAGGAATGAATCCTGTCGCGATGACTATCATCAATCCTCGGAAAGAAATTGGCCAAGACGGGGATCGAACCTGCGACCTCCTGTTCTCAAGTCCTGTACGCTACCGACTGAGCTACGGGGGCTTGGCAAGCTTGCTTTTGAAAAATATTTTGTAGTCTAAGGAACATTCTACCTCAGGTTTCGGACAGTTCTACGGTAAAATGGATTTTATAGATCCATAGTTTGGTGATGACTTGATTGGTATAATGCATCACAGAAATGCATTAAGCCCCCTTTTGCCAGAGCATGGTTGAAATAATTATCAAATGAGCGGCGCTCTGGCAAAAGGGGATTTAAGGCATTTCTGTGATGAATAATACCAAGCAAGTCATCACATAATTATGCATACATAGAATAAATTTTGTCCAACAACCGACTAAATCATGAGGTTGAACGGTTATTGGATATGCAGAAAATTTACAAATAGCAAAAGGTATCGACCCAGGCCAGCCTGCGCGAATTGCGCAGGCTGACCTGAATCGAAACTTTTTGCAAATACATTAAGCCCCTCTTTTTCACATAGCATGGCTCAAATTCTTCTGTTTTATTTCGAATTTTGTCTACACAGCCCGGTAAGCTTAATTCATGTCGCAATTCAGGGGTTGTTAGTGCGCATCCGAGCCTGGCAAGTCTCTTTTCGAGGACTGATGATGGTCATTGTGACAGCATTCATTTCCTCATTTACACTTGGGCATATTTTGATGATGCTTTTTCTAGGGAAATAATCCGCGGAAGATTGATTGATTGTTTGGTGTTTAATGCCGTTTTTAACATTATTTCAGTTATATCGCGGCGGCAAGTGTACCTATCCATGCGATCCTGGGGATTCTTTTACCAGTACTGCACACAATATTCCTTTCAAGCCATTGGCTGCTTTCCCACATAGCCATCTTCGAAACAATTCTCAGCGGTGAAATAGGAATGAATCCTGTCGAAATGACAATTATCAGTTCTCGGAAAGAAATTGGCCGAGCCGGAGATCGAACTAGCGACCTCCTGTTCTCAAGTCCTGTACACTACCGACTGAGCTACCGGGGCTCGGCCCGCGGCAGAGGCTTAGAAAAAATATTGTTAGATATCATTTTAAAGAAGTCGAGGAACGCAAAGGTAAGTGCACTGGTCACTATGATATGGCTAAAAAAAAAAAAAACTTTGAAAATGGCATTAACCTCTAACCAAATAATTATGCGTTTTAACGACTCTGTGGCGTGTAACCCTTTCCCAAACGACAAATTTTGGACTGGTCCAAATTGAATGAATTTGCAGACGACAATTTCAAATTTTATGAAAATGGCAGAAAGTTCTCAAAAAGGGTAGAAAACTCGTTACGAGCAATTTCTCCTTTTCCCAGAGTGTTTTCAAAAGACTTGTACTGCATACACGTGAAAACCAGGGCTTGTTTGGGAAAGGGTTAAAGATATTGTGGGAAAAGGGGGAAAATGCTGGCAGCCAGATTTTTCTCCTCTCCCCACATTGTTTTCTGCTCTTTCACAGCAATTATCATTTGAGTCAAAATTAATTTGTCGTCTGCAAATACTTTCAAGAAAGGTTAAGTTTAAACTTTTGACGTTTGTTGAAGGATACCTGTTTGCATTATCTACAACCGCACTGACTCTGTAACTATATAGATCATAATATCCCAGTTTAATCTACCTAATAATACTAAATTTTTTTTCTGTGTAATCTTTTACTAAACAATTCCGTGTTTTAATGACCCTAAGGACAATGGCGTTTGAAAACATTGTGGGAAAAGGAGAAAATGCTGGTAACCAGCATTTTCTCCTTTGCCCATAATGTTTTCTCTACCCTTCCAAAGTCAAATTCTTTAATTTGAGACACATTTTATTTGTCGTATGCGAATGCTTTCGATTTGGTCCAGTTTAAATTTTGTCGTTTGGTGAAGAGTTAAATTTCAAGATGAATTTATACCCCTAACCAGAAACCAGACGAAAAAGCGTTTGCAGATGACAATGACGATGCGGCTTAAATGATTACATTTCTCATTGAAAGGATAGAAAATATTGAGGGAAAAGGAAAAACGCTGGTATTTTCTTCTTTTCCCACAATGTTTTCAAAAGCCATTTTTATCATGGAAGTTAAAACATGAGTTTGTGTGTTTAAAGGTTACATGACAACATCGTATCGCCAATTTATCAGAAAGTGGGTGGGGAATGGAGGAGTTAAAAAAAAAAAATCAAGTGCCTGTAATGACGCAGATCACGCGAGAGCACGTGCCAAATGATCAACAGTTCCCGCACGGGATGAGGATAAATTTCTCCACGTCCGGAAGAAAATATTTGCTTATCACATAAGCCCACTTAAGGGCCGGTAATTAAGTTTAAAAGCCCAAGATGTCAGCGGCGATAGTAGAATGTTTATAGTTTAGTCCGGCAATACATCAACTTGTTCTTGCCTTTGTGAAATCGATTTTGCAACAGCTACTGAAAGAGAGCAATCGATTTTTGTCGTGGCAATCTTTCGAGCTGTAGCTATTTACGAGTTTGCTATCATTTAACCCGTTTCCATTAAGTTTTGAATGTACAAATACCACTTCACCTTTGGCCAGAAGACAAAAATTTAGACTTGTCCCGATTGAAAGGATTTGCAGACGACGACTTTATGACTGAATTAAATGAGGCTCAATCTAGGGAATTTGTCTTTTAATAAGTAAAGAAACTGTCGGAAAAGGGAAAAAAATGCGGAGAACAAAGATTTTCTCCTGTTTCATTTTTTTTTTTTTTAAAGTGTAGGCCTACAGCTAAAGGGTTTACAAGTGTCACATTAAAGAAAAACAAAACATGTCGGGGTTTTTTTTTTTTGTAAAAAAGATACAACCATGCTCCTAACACAATGTGTCAAATGCTGTCTGACGCACGGGCGACGAATAGGTAATAGGTTAAATTCGACCTTTTTCATTTTACAGTCGTAGTAGTAGTTAGTAGAGAGAGAAAGAGAGAGAGAGAGAGGCAATGCTAGACTTTTCAATTAAATTCGTTAAAAAGATCGCACTGTTTAATTGCTGAAAGCCACCATCATTGATGTAAAGTACTATCCGAATGCATGAACAGTTATCTCTTTGAGGGCTGAATGATTAAAATGATTATTTTAAGTCAGCGAAAAGACCCATTTATTACTAATCTAGAGGTCTCTTTTTTCCCTAAAAATATATCACAAAAATCGGAAAGTATAGATCAAAGATCAGAATGCACGTTCTGTGCTGTCTAAACTTGATTTGCACTGTCTGCAAATCACCCAGAATAATGTTAAGCACTTGAAGTGTTAATGATATTGTAAACAGCTTTGTAATTACTGACTGTAATTCTATCCATATCATTCCCGGCGTTTCACATGCAGATTTTTATCTTTTCTCTCGCTTTTTATTATCCCCAGCATTTGTACATAGAACTTCAAAGGAGCAAGTCGTGAATTTTTTAGGGTGAACAGAGAGAAAACATTGTGAAAACTAGACATCTTGACTAATGCCGAGCAACTGCCTCGGTTTCTGATATCGAGATAGGGGTATATTTTCCAGTATCTAAGCGACCTCAAAGTGAACCCCCCCCTCCTTCCCCCCAAAAAACCTCGAAGCAAACCAAAAACTGTTTGGCATTTTAAGTCCTTCAGCGCTAAATATATGAGACATGCTCTGGAAAAAAGGGGATTAATGCATCTCCGTGACGCTTGATACCAAGCTAGACATCACATAATTATGGACACACAAAATTATGGACACACATAATTATGGACACACAAAATTCATTTCTGTAACAACCGACTGATCATGGGGTAGACTGGTCCTTTGACGTTCAGAAAATTAACCCTTTCCCAAACGACAAATTTTGGACTGGTCCTAGTTGAAAGAGTTTGCAGACGACAATTTTAAATTTGATGAAAATGGCAGAAAGTTCTGAAAAACGGTAGAAAACACTGTGGGAAAAGGAGAAATTGCTCGTTACGAGCAATTTCTCCTTTTCCCACAGTGTTTTCAAAAGAGTTGTACTGCAGACACGTGAAAACCAGGGCTTGTTTGGGAAAGGGTTAACAAATAGCAAAAAGTTTCGACCCATGTCAGCCTGCGCGGACTGCGAATTTTTAACGATGAAAAAGAAAGCTTCTGAAGAACATTGTGGGAAAATGAGAAAATGCTAGTAATCAGCATTTTCTCCTTTTCCCACAATGTTTTCTGCCCTACTATAGACAAATTCCATTATTTGATCCACAATTAAATTGTTGTTTGCAAACGTTTTACATTTGGACAAGTCTACAATTTCATAGACAATGCATGTAAAATGGAGATTATCAACTTCAAATGATTGCATGTTTACATTCTCACTAAATCAGCCATAAAAACTCAGTTTTAGGTACTCGACATTAATGCTTTTAGCTAAATATTCATGAATTTTGAAAAAGTGAAAAGTTGGTTTCATATTATATGAGCTTTGAAACAAAATTTTAACTCTTAACCTGCTAAATGAATTAAATGAAACCTTCAAGCCTATAGTAAAAACTAAATTGTTGCTATTGCGAAGTTAAGGTTTGGTAAAAATTAACTCCTTATCAGACAGTGTAGAGCCAAGATCAGACTGCACGTTCTGTGCCATCTGATCTTGATCTACACTGTCCGCAAAAGATTTTTGAGTCGAGCTGAGCAGCCTAAGGGTTAATGCTGCACTTTTAAAGAGGGCTTATAAAATGTCATCATATTGAAGAAGTCTGCGTTGTTACGGAAACGTTTTTTTTTTTGTAGATTCCTAATGTATAAAAATTCTGATGAATCAGATTTGATTTCATGAAATAGAGACCTTTCCATTATTTAACATAATGTGTACACGTGCACCATTTAGGATCGCAATCGTGAAAAAATGCATGTTTATCTTCTTATGTTACAATGTAAATTTTCATCATTTAACATGGTTACAGTTGCAAAAAGGGGCATAGTTATCTACTACGGTTACAATGTGAATTTGCCACAGTTAGCAAGAATATAGCTCTTATTTTTAGGGCTGTTCTACACATAGGGGGTTTGGCCTTGTCCGTATGTTTTTTGTTAGCAGGTTAGCACCATGCCAAAGAAGTGATCTGCTTCTGAATTTTGAGTCTTTCAACAATACAGCAAGGGAAGTTTACTCGTGACCACCAGTGGGCGACCAGTTTTGCCTGTTGTTGCAGACAACTTTTGAAACAGTTGTGGCAAAGAAAAATATATAGCTCGCTTCGAGCAATTCCTTCCTCCCGTTTCACATCTGGGTTCGTATTTACCAACCATTCTTAACAATATTCTTAGTCTTATTCTCCAAGACGTTCTACATTTTAAAGTAACACAATTCCTGATTGGCTAAACCAAATGATTTAGCCAATCAGGAGTTGTGTTACTTTCAACTGTAGAAAATTCTGGAGAACAAGACAAAGAATGTCCTTAAGAAGGGTTGGTCAATACGGACCCTGATCATGTCCTGCGTCTTCACTCAAATTGATTATTTTAAAGTCGATAGCTACAAGGTATGTCTCTGAGATATGTTTATTTAGAACATTCACGTGAATGTTAAACAAGACTCCAAAATTTCGGTAAAAAAGGAATTCATTTCAACTTTTTGTTTTTATGATATCCAGTCACAAGAGACTTACTGAAGCGTATTGAAGCGTTGAAATTTTGAAAATACGACATTCAGCACTGATAACGCTATTTGAAAATACGACATTTTATACTGTCAGAAAATACAACATTCAGTACTGTCTAAAAATACAGTTTTCTCCACTGTCTGAATATAGAATATTGTCTTAAAAATACGACATTTTGTCTGGAAATATAACATTCAATACTGTCTGAAATTACAGCTGTCTAAACCGTCTGAAAATGCAATATTCAATACTGACAGAAAATACAGCTTTCTCCATTGTCTGAAAGTACGGCTTTCTATACTGTCTGAAAATACAGCTTTCTACACTGTCTGAAAGTACAATATTCAATACTGTCTGAAAATTCAGCTTTCTCCACTGTCTGAAATGCAACATCGTCTTAAAAATATCACATTCTACAGCTTTCTACGCCGTCTGAAAATATCATATTCAATACTGTCTGAAATTGCAGCTTTCTATGCTGTCTGAAAATATAACAATCAGCACGGTCTTAAAAAATGCGACATTCTACACTCTTTGAAAATACAGCTTTCTGCACTACCTGAAAATATACAACATTTAACACTGTCTTAGAAATACCACATTCTACTCTGTCTAAAAACACAGCTTTCTACACTATCTGAAAATATAGCTTAAAGTGACATTTAATACTGTCCGAAAATACAACATTCGACATTAACGGTCGGAAAGTACGAGGCTTAGCTTTAAATTTGAGACACTCAACATTGTCCAAAAGTATTGCATTGTCTAAAACGATAATCAACACTGCTCTAAAGTACGACATTCAAGACATGTCTGGAAATTCAACATTCAGCACAAATAGTCTAAAAAAAGACATTTAAATCTGTCTGGAATAACGACGCTCGACACTGTCTTATAAAACAACATCCAACAGTCTGAAAAATATGACAGATAATATACAGTATGACAGTACAAAATTCACAAAACTAACAGTCTGACAGTACAATTTACAACACCAAGGGTTGATGATACGAACTGTCGGAAACTGATAATTTGAAAAAACCTGACCGTAGACGTACATCATTAAACGATATCTTAAATACGTCAATATGCATGTACGTATACTGTCTGAAAATACGTCTTTCAACATTGTCTGAAATCAACAACAACACTCCTTGAAAGTAGGGCTTTTAAAACTGTCTCCACCCTGAAAATACAATTCGACACCCGATATTAAACAAAATTCAAAACTCTTTTGAAATACACATTCCCCACATGTTGAGGATACAAAATTCAATACTGGCGGTCTGAGTTTCACACTAAGGTCTGAATAATAAAATATCTAACACGGTCTGAAAATACAATGTACATGAACAATACCGTCTCAGAAAACGACGTTCTACACTGCTTGACTATACGGCAATCAACACTATCTACATTTAACAGAATAGGAAGGGAAAAAAGCATTCAATATATTCTGAAAAAAACCAATAGTCACATCACTGCATAAAAATATGTCATTCTGCACAGTAAGAAAATATACGCACGGCTTTCAACAATGTATGTAAATACGGCATTGATTAACGTTTGACAATTACAAAGTGTAAGACTATCTAAAACACATTATTCAACAATGTCTGACAAAACAACAGCAGTACTATCGGTCTGAAGAAAACTCATTTCTAAAGTATATGAAAATACAAAATTCAGCTTTTTTTCTACAGAAATAATGAAAAACATTCAAGAATGTCTGAAAATTCAACATTCTACACTGTCTAAAAGTACAACATTCTACATTGTCTGACGATACAAAATTCAATCAGTCTGAAAATACAACATTGGATACAACGGACATTGAACATACCATGCTTTACTCTACCTGAAAATACGACAATCAACATTCAAAATTTACTAGTAACATTTTCACACTACACAACGTCTAAAAATTCGGAATTCAACACTAAAAGAAAATTCAACACTACTAAACTACAACATTTAACACTGTCTTAAAATAGAACATTCTATGCCGTCTGAAAATATAATATTCAACACATTTTCTAAAATTGCGAGCTTCTATAGATCCGTCTAAAAATACATGTACAATATTGTAAAAGAACATGAACGATGCCTGAAGATACAACGCTGAAAATACCCCATTCAACACTGTCTGGAAAAAAAAAGATACACCCTCACACAAATATTTATAACAATCTAAGAATAAAACATTCGTGATTGTCTGACAACACACTGGCTGAAAAATACTTAATTCATCAGTGTCAGAAAGTAATACATTCAACACTGTTTAAAAATACGACATTCAAAATTCCGTGAAAATACATGTACTACATTCAACGCCAAAGGACTGAAAAAAAAAAAGTTTGCTGCTTTATCGTGTCCTAAAACACGACATTCGACACCATCTGAAAATACACTACCAAACACTTTCAAAGAATACAACAATCATTACTGTCTAAAAATAAAGTATTCAACATAATCTGATAATACAACATTCTGCACTATCTGAAAAAAACGACAGTGAACGCCGTCTGAAAAACAACAGTTAAAGCCGTCTGAAAATACAACGCTGTCTGATAGTATAAAATTCTACAGCGTCTAGAAAACGACGTTTTACACTGTTTAAAAATATGACATTATTCAGTGTTTGCAAATACAATATACAACACTGTCTGAAAATACAAGATTCAACACTACTAAAACTTTAGCAGTCAACACTGTCTGAGAATATTATATTCATACGGTCTAAAAATACAAAAATGCACAGTGCCTGAATATACAACACCGTCTGAAAATACAACATTCTATTATATCTGTAGTTTCGACATTCAACATTGTCTGAAAATAAAACATACTGCACCAGTTGAAAATACAACATTCTATACTGTCTGAAATTTCGACATACAACACGGCTGTAAATACAATATACAACACCGTCTGAAAATGCAGAATTCTACACTGTCTGAAAATACAGCATTCAACACTGCCTGAAAAATTAGAAGTCAACACTGTCTTAAAGTACAACATTCAACACCGTCTGAAAACACGACATTTAACATTAGAAATACAACATTCAACACTGCCTGAAAATAAAAGATTCAACACTGAAAAAACGACATTCAACACTCTGAAAATACAACATTCAACACTGTCTGAAAAAACAACATTTAACAACATTTAACACTGTCTGAAAATACTACATTTAACACTGTTTGAATACTCAGCAGTCAACACTGTTTGAAAGTTCAACCATCAACACTTTCTGAAAATATAACATTCTATACTGTCTGAAATTTCGACATTCAACACTGCCTGAAAATGCAACATACAACACCGTCAGGAAATACAACATTCTATAGTATCTGAAAAAACAACTTTCAACACTGTCGGGAAAGTGTAAGATTCAAGGCAGTCTGAAAATATTACGTTTTACACTGTCAGAAAATATAAAATTCTGCACTGTCAAAAAATTATAACGTTTAACATTCTGAGAAAACAACGTCGTATACTGTCTGAAAATACAACATTTAACACTGTCTGACAACACAAGATTCAACACTGGCTGAAAATACCATGTTCAGCAGTGTCAGAAAGTAACACATTCAACAATATTTTAAAAAACGACATTCAACACTGTCTGAAAATACAACCATCTATACTGTCAGAAAATACAACTTTCAAGACTGCCTTTAAATACAACATACAACACTGTCTGAAAATACAACATTCGTCATTTTCTGTATAATACAACTTAAACACTGTCTGAAATATAACATTCAACAAGCTCTAGAACACAACAATCAATACTGTCTGTAAATACAACACTGAACACGCTATACTAATATATCATTTTACTCTTTCTAAAATACATTTTGCACTCTTTGAAATAACAAGCCAACACTTTTTGAAAATACCACTGTCAGGTACTTTCTAAAAATATAAAATTCAATACTAGTTAATACTGGTTCTACATTCTACATATACAAGTCAGCAGACAGTAATTTTGCTGTACTGGAGCAAATAAAAATGCCCAGAAAGACTGCTACAAATTAAGTGCGCAACACCCAAACAAACGCACACTTCCTTTCGCGCATTGTACGTAAGTTTTTTTTTTCTTCAAATGGACCTTTTACATGATTTTTAGATGTCTCCGCTTTGGATGTTTTCCAAAGATAAAAATGTAAATGTATTCATACTCATTACCGTCTGTAACATATTTGCAGCAGAAGGCTCTGTAAAAAAATGTGTATTATGTACTGTCTGAATAAGTTAAGGTTTCATACATATATAAATATATATATAAATATAAAAATATAGTGTCAAAAAGAGAAACGAGCAATTTGTCCTTTGAAACAATGTTTTTCGAAAATGGTTTGCTGCTCGATTCGGTACTATCTTCAGTAGAAGATGACAATATAAGGTAACTATACGAGTTAAGACACTGTGCAGGGGCACAGCATATTTATGCAAAAAATACTAAGCCTTTTCTTTGGCGACAGATTTTCTCCCGGATCCCTCGCCTAATCCCCTCACTCTATCTTCTTGGAATTAATCCGACATTGTAATACAACACGTTTTGCTGATGTTTTATTCGTGTTTCACGAGTACAGACGCTTCTTGGACAGACAATTATTTAATATTTGTGTATTATAGATCTAAAAGTTATATTAGATTTAATAAGTGTCGGAACGATTGACGAATGAATCTATTATTCATAGTGATTACTGGCATAGGAATTCTGATACGATTTGTATTGGAAAAGCTTTGCTCGATGCAAAAGCCAACGGTACATGTATGAACATTGAGATTATTTCTGTACAAAGTGTTGAAGCATTGAATTTGTGAAGAAACTCACTTAGTACAAGTATTACAACCGATCTCAGGTCATTAATTACCGTCTTAATGTTTATTGGTCTTTTTCAGATCGTTTTTTAAACTGAGCAGATATTCTGTCAAAAAAAATAATAACAAATTTCCTGTTTTTCTGTTGTATATATATATATATATATGATTGGCATCTGATCTGTAGAAACCACATTAAAAAAATCAAAACCAGTTTTTAACGTCAGTATTTACGTAAGTAATATTGTTGGTTGATCTTTAGACAGAAATTAGCTCTTTCTCTACAAATGTCAACTTAAACTGCTTTTGCGGCCGGCATAGATCAAGAGCAAACCACACAGAATGCAAAATCTTATTTTAGATATACACAATCTGCCACCTAATTATAACATATGACCAATATAATAATATGGTTAAAATCTTCTTTTACATTAAAAAAAAATGGATTTATTAAGATGGCAACGAAAGAATTAAACGGCTATATATCCCTCACAGGTTCTCTGTGCTCTCTATGCGACTCCGAAAGCACATAACGTTTATCCCGTGGAGGGTAGTTTTTGTCACGTCTGTCCTAAAAAAAAAAAACCGAAATGCTAAAGTCTTGTAAGATATCTTCTTGCCCGCCTTTCGAACAAAATAAATTAACTCAGGACGTAATTAAAACACTCAATCCTGAACTCAAACAATTCGTATTTTTAACGATCCTGAGAAAAGGGAAATTTGAACACAGGGGAAATGGAGAAACTTCTGGTAACCAGGGTTGAACCACATTTAAAATCAACAAGCGCTTTCAATTTCAACGAGTCCAAAATTTTGTCATTCAGAAAAAAAAAAAATTTCAACAATAACATGCATCATTTTAGACAGGAGAACGGGTTTTGAACTAGGCTATGAATGATATACGTCACGAGCTCAGGACTGTGGAAGCCAGCTTGTTTATTTTGGAATTAAGTGGAATTTGGAAAGGCGAAAATGATCATTGGAACATTAGTTATTGTAGCTGAACACATCAGATGGTCGTTGGTCGGCTTAGAACTTTAATGACATTTGAAGACTTAAGGTCGGTCTCTTAAATCCTTGTATCAGAGAATGATGCGTGCTGTGGAAGGTCTAATAAAATATAATTGATTTATGCCCTGTAAAAAGATGGTTTGATGCATTTGCAAAAAGCATCGACCAGTGTCAGGCTGCGAAGTCCGCGCAGGCTGATATAGGTCGAAACTTTTTGCTTTTGGTCAATTTTCTGCATGTCAAGGGACCATTCAACCTCGTGAGTTAGCCGGTGGTTTAGAGAAAAGAAACCCATGTTACGTGACGACTTGCTTTATTCTATAATGCATTACGAAGATGCGTTAAACCCCCTTTCCCAGGGCACTGCTCATATCCATTAGCCTTTTTCACTATCGTACTACTTTCCCAGTTTAGTTATTTCACTCACCAAATTCATTGGATTCACAGTAGTTTAGTGAATCCCTGTTCGATCTTCGCCGTCAGCGCTGGTCACTTTGTCCAGAGTGTTCTTGGGCAAAGTAGGGTAGAGCCCTGGGTTAGCAGTGGTAAAATGAAGGAACTGCTGGAAAAAAAAATGTGCTATGTACTTGATACATATGTTGACAACGACGTAAAATATTCATACAAAATGCACAAACAAGTCAAACAGTTATTATGGACTTTACAGACGTACTGGTCATGTATTTTGCCTGATACCTAGACATGATTTATAGTGCCATTTTAAAATAAGAAACTTAAATATTGATATAGGTATATGCATTAATTAAAAGAAAATCATCAAGTAGTGATGAGTCAATAATTTTGATATTCGTATGTTTCTAGCTTTTACAAACTGTGAAACAAAATAAACAGAAACACATTTTCTGTGACATCCACTGCGCCTCGTAACTGTAGTATATGTATTTACTACATGTACGCCGAGCCCCGGTAGCTCAGTCGGTAGCGTACTTGAGAACAGGGGGTCGCTCTTTCGATCCCTGGCTCGGTCAATTCCTTTCCGAGGATTGTTGATAGTCATTGCCACAGGATTCATTCCACCCCCAACGCTGACCATTGTTTCGACGATGGTTATGTGGGGAAAAAAAACGGCATTGGTTTGGAAAGAATATTGAGCGTAGTACTGGTAAAAGAAACTCCAGGAAAGTATGGATGGGTGCACTGGCCGCCGCGATATAACTGAAATAATGTTGAAAAACGGCGTTAAACACCATACAGTCAATCAGTCATTTACATGTACGGCCTAACTGTGACGTCATAATATCTCTTCAAGTGTAAATGTGAGATACTCTGACAAAGTTCATTTTTTTCCAGCAGGTTACGGATTATTTCCAATTGTGATCTGTAGAAATACAGGAAATAGAGGAACCAGACAAAAACACGAATTGAATTTAACTTAACCCTTTACCAAATAAGTCCGTGTTTTTGCGACCCTGCGGAGGAAGGCTTTGGAAAACATTGTGGGAAAAGGAGAAAATGCTGGTAGCCAGCATTTTCTCCTTTTCTCACAAAGTTTTCCACTCTTTCATAGACAAAATCCGATCATTTAAGCCACTATCAATTTGTCATCTGCAAATGCTTTTAAATGGAACAATTCTAAAATTTTGTGGTCTGATGAAGGGTTAGTATAAATGTTCCCCAGTAGACGAAGATGGAAGCAGCAGGGTTTAGTTTGAGAAAATGGGAGAATAAACGACTCTGATCTCTGAAACATTTGGAAAAAGCAACGAGAGTTTATCACTTTAAACGTGATATAAATTTTACTTAACAATAGTCCATGGAATCTGAAACACGAGATGCGAATATTAACATTACAATAAAGGCATGTCAAAACGGCATAAATATACATGGACGGGATTGTAAATTCATTGACTTGGAGAACTTTCAAATATGTATTTACATGGATTTGTCAAAATAGAATAAATATACAGGAAAAAGATTGTAAATTCATTTTGTGGGGAAAGTTTCAGATATGAATTTACATGAACTCGGATTTTCCATGTCTGAATGGCTCATTAAGTTTGGTTTGAATTTCAGGTTAAGGAATCCATGGTGCCGAGAGAAAAAGAAAGAACCTCTGTCATCTGACGAACCTCTTTTTCACTCTATACATGATCTGACAGTACATATCGGTGGCTGTTGTGCTTGTTGTTGTTGTTGCAGCACGAATGTGCAGAATAATGTAGATAAAGATCTTTGGCATGGGCCCGTATCCATCAGCCATTTTATAAAATTCATAATCTAACTCTAAAACATGTTTAGGTTTCAAAGTAACACAATTTCTGATAGGCAAAACTAAACGGTTTAGCCAATCAGAAATTGGGTTGCTTTCTGAATCTAAAATACAAGACGGAGAGTGCAATTTAGAAGGACAGTTGAATACAGGCCCCTGAACCATCAATATTTTGTCAGGAATTCTTTCCAAAACTATGATTAGAACTGCAGTAACAGGTTCTTATTCCTCTGCTTCATTGCTTTAGCATAGTGAATTGGGCCTGGGCTGCGTTTCAATAAACTGCGTAGATTTACGCAGATTATTTGGAATTACATGTACACACACGCGATCCTTGCTTTGCCAAAAGGTATGAACTTGTTTTCAGACCTGATGCTTACTTACTTAAATTGCGTACGCAAATTTCGTGCGTACGTAGTTTAGTGAGAGGCAGACCAAATGATTAACCCTTTACCACACAATCCCGACTTTTAACGACCCTGAGAAAGAAGCCGATTGAAAACATTGTGGGAAAAGGAGAAAATGCTGGTAACCAGCATTTTCTCCTTTTCCCACAATATTTTCTACCCTATCACGGACAAATTTTATCATTTGAGCCATATTTGAATTGTCGTCTGCATAATGCTTTCAAATTGGACAGGTCTAAAATATTGTCGTTTGGGAAAGACTTAAATAGCCCCTTCAAGTGCTTTGATAGAGAATACGGATGTTCAGATCTACCATGCGTTTTGCACGAAAACTTAACACGTGTAAGACATTATTCTTCAACGCTTTAAACCAGACATCTGAAAACATTCGTTTCGCAATTCTACACTATAGATGTACAAATTTTTACTGCGGTTAATATATGTAATTGTAAAAACGCTTCAAAACAATGATAACAAAACTATGGGAGGTGTTTAGGACACAAATAAACCTATATGCATGTTACTAAAACGGACAAGCGGACAGACTAAATTCAGTATATCCCAGAAAACCATTTTTCTGGGGAATATAACTAAATATTACAACCTTTTCCAAACGACAAAACTTTAGACTTGTCTAAATTCAAAGGATTTGCAGATTACAAATTAAATGTGGCTTATGCAATGATATTTGTCTTTTAAATGAAGGAATACATTGTGTGAAAAGAAGAAAATGCTGGTAACCAGCATTGTCTCCTTTTCCCACTATGATTTCAATGCCTTCTATATCAGGGATTGCTTTGTGCAGGTTTAGAGAAGTCCCGGCGTTCATGTAATCGGGAAATAAGACAGACAAGTTTTGTTTAAAGACATGCATTTAGGAAAAAGAAAACTATAAATACTTGTAAAAGTCTATGGGTATACTTGTGAGACCGAAATAAAATAAAGTTAAATACTTCCGAAACTTATTATCCCAATGAATTCATTTGTGCTTAAGCTTTGATATATGTACAAGCAATAAATTATAAGTGAATGGAAAATATCTAAAAAAAAAAAAAAGCGGAAAAGGGAATTCAAAATAATTTTCTTTTCCCCTCGTTGAAAGCTCGTTATTTAACCCTTTATCTAGGCCCTAAAGCAAAGGGGCTGTCATTTTGCGGACAGTCTAGATTCAAGATTAGACTGCTCAGAACGTGCAGTCTGATCTTGAATCTACTCTGTCCTATTTTTTGTGAGAAATTCTTCATAAGAAAGCCTGGAAAACAGTAATACAGATTTGTAGAGGTTTTTTTTTTTTACCAGAATTAAATGGTCTGATTTTATTTTATCAGCACTCTAAGGGTTAATCAGAAGATGGAAATCTGTTCAGCAAACTCAAGATAAACTTGAAATGGCGCCTCGCCTTGGGACCCCTCGTCACGCATATGCAAATTAAGGGAGGAGAGATTCCGGAACGGGGAAAGACCGTTCTTCATTAAATCGTTGTCGTCTCCTTATCTAATTAACGGCAATATTGGCCTCTTAAATGATTCTGATAAAAACTGAAATTGGTTCAATATTTCAGATTGCGGTCTTTTTAAGGAAACCCCTTGGGCGCCAATACCGAATTTACTTCTTAGCGTGAACAGTGTAGATCAAGATCAAACGACGCGAAGCATTTATTCTGACTCCACACCCCGACATTTGCAAATTATTTTTGAAAAAAAAAAGTGCTTTGAGATTTGATTGGAATAACACTCATTTCATTTGGAGTTTTACCCTTACTGTGCCAAATAAACCCAACACACTTTTCCAGTGTAGAATTAAATCCTACTGAATTCAAAATCAAGATTCCATTTATTCTGCGTTTGCAAAGGTTACAGTGTAGATTTAAGATTAGGCTGTCTAGGTTTTGTGCAGTCTGATCTTGATCTACACTGGCCACAAAGGCAACAAAAGTGATGGAAAGCACGTTAAGGGATAAAAGGGTTAGATAATGAAGTGGCTCAATAATTCGTCTCCTTCAAAAGATCTGTTTTAGTTCGGGAAGACATTTGTTATGTACTAAATGAATGAGGGCATTTCATTTAGGGGGAAAAAACTAAAGCGGAACTAAAACTTTGAAAGTTAGAATTGGTCTTAACAATGCTTGTCTGTTCTGTATGAGATTTTTCTAAGCAATACTTCAAGGAACCTCAAATTCAGATTGAGTAGTGTGTACACTTGTAACCTGCATTATTTCATTTCTCCACAATTAGATGAATATTTCAAAAGAATGCCTACATAATAAAATTTAAAAAAAGACTTGAACAGTTTCAAAAATACATTTTTTAGATCAGAGTCTTTGACATCGAGCCCGTATCCGACTATAAAACAGGTTTTAAAACCTGTTAAAAACGAGTATTTGCCCTACATCATGATTTTTTAAGGCCCAGTATTGGCGCAAAGGAAACAATGCTGGTGTTAAAATACATTTGAATTAAACCATACTTTTCAAAAGTATTCAAATTTTTGTATAGATAAAATCTGTGCAGTTGGTTCAAGTGTTAGTGGTCGGGAGAAAAATGAATATCAAAACCAAGTAAAAAGGAAAGAAATGATAGAGCAGAGCGACTTGGCTGACAAAATACTATGCGAAAATACAAGGGACATCTCTTAAAATTCACAATTAATAGCAAGTATACAAAAGTGAACAAAAGACAGAGCAGGGCGACTTGGTAAACTCTGCTACAAAGATTTACTTTGCTGACAAAGTATACTGTTCAAAAATATAAGGGACATCTCTTGAAATTTACAATAACATTGTAATTGCAAGTATACTTCCAAAGGCTTATCAAGTACCAAAGATATTTAACTACATACTGTTTTTTTGTTGTTGTTGTTGCTCTATTGACATGGTTTTTCGTTTTTAACATTTCATTCACTTGATGATTTCTGTAATAATGTGGGCAAAAGTGATCAGCTTTTAGAGTTTGAGTGGGTTGATCATTGAAAACAGAAATTTCGATAAAATGTGTAATTTTCAAAACTTCTTAACCCTTAGGCTCCTAAGCTCCACTCGCTGACCTTTTGGGGACCGCGTAGATCAAGATCAGACTGCACAGAACATGCAGTCTGATCTTGGATTTACACTGTTTGATACGGAGATATTTTCCCCCAAAATAAATTTGAAATATGGAAATTTGGGTTTACACTATCGGTTTGAAAGTTTCATTTCATTTATTTAGCAGGATAAGAGTTAAAAAGCTAAAGACGCAAGCCTGTATAGGATAAATATCGAAGATGTGGCCCATTGCTGTTACGGCATCGCATCGACTTCTCCGTCTCCAGGTTTCTGTTTATCCTTTGTACCACGTTGTTCCATTCTTGGATAAGCAGAGCACCAGTCCCCTGGATACTTCTTGTTAAGATCTGACCGACTGAAGCTCGAACATTCCACACATTCTCGGTGGAATTAAGGTCAAAGAACCGGGCTGACAAGTCCGGATGCGCAGTACCCTTGGTAAAATACGAGATTCTGGAGAAGAAATAGCTCCTATGTGCTGGATATGAAGTGGAGTGCATAACATTGTTATCTTCATTTAATCCGATCTGAACCCTCTCCCATAAAAACAAGAACAGAACCTTGTTGGGGTTTTTTTTTTTTAATGATATAGGAATATTGTGGTGGATAAGACATGATGAAGTTGGTATACATTGTCCTCTGACTTTTTTCTGCAATCTTTTTTTTTTTAAGTTTCCAACTACCTGCATTAATGCTAAAATCTATTTCGTTTGCTAGTACTGTTTTAGTATTACTTACACAAGTCTACGTTGATTTTCTCTGCGATGAAACACACCAATACGACAGACGCCATGTTATATAGACACAAGCAAGTGTTCCTCTTTTCACCATTTTAATTTTAAAATCTTTAACCCTTTCCCAAACAAGCCCTGGTTTTCACGTGTCTGCAGTGCAAGTCTTTTGAAAACACGCTGGGAAAAGGAGAAATTGCTCGTAACGAGCAATTTCTCCTTTTCCCACAGTGTTTTCTACCCTTTTGGGGAACTTTCTGTCATTTTCATCAAATTTAAAATTGTCGTCTGCGAACTCTTTCAAATTGGACCAGTCTAAAATTTATCGTTTGGGAAAGGTTTAAAATTCTTATTTGATAGGAAATGCGTCAACCCTTTACCGAAATTTTAATGATCCTGTGTTCTACAACCCCGGGTAAATAAGCTTTCGAAGACGTGGGAAAAAAAATGCTGGATACGAACATTTTCTCCTTTCTCCCTCATTGTCTTCTACTTGCAAAGACAAACGCAATCATTTAGAACAATATTGAATTTTGGTCTGCAGATATTTTCGGTATTTACCAGTCCAATGTTTTGTCGTCTATAGACAGATATCGGTGAGTCTCCTAGCACAGACTGCGCGTGGAAGTTGGCTGGCGCTTTTATCTTTGACATTATCAAATGGGTAGACACTCAGAGATTGAAAGCCCATTATTAGCTTCATAGTAAGACCGCCTACATAGGCACCCCTGGAACTCAAAAAATATTTTCATCGAAATTGAATATGCTTTTGTAATCTGTTGTAATTCTTGTGTAAATTCCGTAAAAGTGATTATTATCTTATTTTTTAGCATTCTTTGACCATGATAATTATTTTTTAACTACATTTGTAATGCATAATAAAGGGGACATTAGTCTTTCAATATTCTAATATTTTTTAGTATTCGCTACAAGCACTGTAAAGCAAATACAAGAAAGGGATTATTGCGGTTAATAAACTCTTAGTGCATTAAAATTTTTCTTTATGTTCATGAAACCAAGAAGAAAATCTTTTTGAAATATATTTTTGTGCTGCATAATTTACAAATTAATTTAACCCTGTACCGCACAATGCCGCCTTTTAACGCCCCTGGGAAAGATGCCATTTAAAAGCATTGTGGGAAAAGGAGAAAATGCTGGTAACCAGCATTTTCTCCTTTTCCCACAATGTTTTCTACCCTATCAAGAAAAAATTGCACCATTTGAGCCACACTGAAATTGTCGTCTGCAAATGCTTTCAATTTGGACAAGGCCAAAATTTTGTCGTCTGGTAAAGGTTTAATTTTACGATGCTTGACACTATCATTGGTGACAAAACGTTGTTTCATATTTAACCATTGCCTTCATACAGGTACGATAAAGTGTCATCTTGTGATTGGATATGGAAAGAGTGCCGATCCAGATCAGAATTAACAGATATGGAGGCTTATCTTGGTCCATAATTTCTGTAAAGAAGAGCAGTGGGAACTATAGGCACGCAAGAAATCAAGGCGTAGATAGCTTGAAATTTCAACGCCAATAGAGACACAGAGAGAGAGAGAGAGAGAGAGAGAGAGAGAGAGAGAGCGATGACACTGATAGACAGTCCTTGACAGTGGAGAAACAATTGGCCGACAGAGCAGAGACACAAAACTGGGCTCATTCGGCTCGGGGCTAAAAACACACCTTTCTAGTGCCTCATGACAGTTACAATTAGAAATCATTGTCCACTAATTGAATATTAATATATGAGGACGAGCTAATGATGACCACTTAGTACAGTCATCTGTGATGATAAAGATGGACGAGAGAGAGACATGTTATATCTATGTTGACAACACTGGTGCCAGGTGACAGCTCTTTGTCATTTATATGTATCGTTTTAAATAGACTGTTACGTCACTAATGATGTATAATGGGGTGTCAAAACTGAACTAATAAAGAAAAAATGGTTACCCACGCTATTTTATGTGTATTGTACGCTTCTGTAGTGTTTTATGCCGTTTTCAATGATATTTTAGTTACATCAAGGCAACAACAGACTTATTCGTGTCTTTGTCGAGTTTTACATGTACAAGGCTTGGGTTCTACAATGCTTTGCACAAGGAACCCCCACACGACCAATCTCGGCAATAGAAATCGATCTCATGATTTCCTTATGACGAACCGAAAATGTTCACCACTGAGCCACGGAGGAGCAAATTTCAAATCTATGACACACGTTCTGTGCAGTCTGATCTTGATCTACACCGTCCGCAAATGGTCATTTAGTCGCGCTTTGCAGCCTAAGGGTTAACTTGTCTTTTGCATCCCAAAGGTAAAGTAACAATATCGGCGTAGAACCAAAGGGCGTTCTACCATCAGCTAATATTGCTATGCTTTACGTTAGTCCAATATTCAATCGAACTCTAAGCCAATACTTGGTCAGTATTTGGTCAGTGAGGTCAAGAGGTCCTTCACTCAGGTTATTCACTGTCCACACAGCTAATTATGACCATAAGTGTCCATACAATCCAACATATGGGGATCTAATGACATGATAAAGGTTGCCACTCAAACCCTTGTGGTCACTTTTACTGACCACGGCGCGCGCTAGGGACACCATGCGGTGAAATTAACTACCATGAAATAGACCATCAATTCTCCCAAATTGATTGTTTGACAGAAATCGAAATTAAATCATCAAACTACAGTCAAAGAAGACGCGTTCTTTCTTGCCCTTTCACTCATTACAATACTACTTTTTTTAGCATTATTTAAAGCGACTTTGATGGAACAGAAAATACCTTCATTGTTCTGAATAAAAAAAATTGACGGAAAAGAAGCAATTCCTCGTTAAAAGCAGTTGGTCTCTTTTTCTTCTCTCTTAATGCTCTATCATTGCAGAGAGGTGTACAGTAGTACTGGTAATAGTGTTGGGTGAGGGATTTGCCAAAAGATACATTCACTACATATTGTAACGTTCGAAAATACCTTGACTTCTGTTGCTATGCACTGAACCTTGAGATACGGCAAAGTCGCGGTTATAGATCAGGCAGTAATTCATATAAACAAGCTAGTAAAGCATCTCACACTGTCGAATTAAGACATCGGGACAGAGTTCTTAATGCTTTGATATAACCGTATCTTTACATTGAATATCGAAATACAACATTTTCCCAACATACATGTACATCAGTTCAAAATAAGAGCACCTCATGCGGGTGCCAACGCTCGGCTACAGTTGCTTTATTTTCAGTGAAAATTTTAAGTCGAAAAAGGTGAACAACTCAAAATGTATACTTGAATCTTTGTGGAAAAGAATGCCAACAGCTCTGGCTGAGAAAAAAAGGTTTGTGTATTTGAAAAAAGAAAATCTTCTAAACAGCAAAGTATATATATATATTTTTCAGTGGAAAAGCAGTTGAATTTGTTGACAATTTTACGTACTTAGGTCTCGTTTTTAATCATACAAGTTCTTTTAATTTAGCTGTAAAAACTTTGAATGTCTAAGCTTTAGGAGCATACATAATCTTTTTATGATCTTTGATAAAAATTCCCTCGATATTAAGGCAAAAATGTCATTGTTTGGTTCGATGGTACAACCAGTTTTACTGTATGGTGCAGAGGTGTGGTGTGTGTACAATTTTAAAAGCATAGACAATTTACATTTGATATTTCTGCGAAATTTATTGGGAGTTAAAAAGCAAACTCCAGTTTGTGCTATCTCTGGGGAATTCGGTAGACTAACCTTCACTGTGATATGTAAGCACTAAAGTTTTGGTATAAAGTTATGTCAGAATGTCGTTCAAATCTGTATGATGCTTATATCGATCAATGTAATAATGTTTCTAATGCTTGTTGGGCCAAAAGGGTCAATTCAATAATTTACCACCTTGGTCTTACTAACGTGAGACTTAATTTTGATGCGAGTGTCAATAATGCTGTAATTTTGAAAAACAGATTATATGACCAGTATGTGCAGAGCCGGAATACGTCAATTAATAATTTCGGTAAGCTTACTTACTATTGTTATTTTACCAGACGACAAGTGTTTAAACTGGTCAAAATTGAAAGCACTTGCAGACGACAAAATGAATGCCATTTAAAAAGCAAAATTGTTTTAGGAAGGATAGAAAACATTGTGGGAAAAGGAAAAAATGCTGTTTACCAGCATTTTCTCCTTTTCCCACAATGTTTTCAGAAGGTTTCTTTCTCAGGGTTGTTAAAAGTCGGGATTGTGAGGTTAAGAATGAATTTATAATATGAAAGCTACCTCGACAGTATAACAAAAAAACAAATGGTTAAAATTATTTACAAGTTTTAGCTTTAGGTTCCATAAACAAGAAATTGAAACCGGACGATTAACTAGTACACATAGAGATAATAGACATTGTAAAATTTGTTCTTCACATGTTGTTGAAAATGAATATCATGTTTTGCTCTGCTGTCCAAAATACGTGTATTTAAGACGAAAACACATTAGATATATATCATGGCCCCATATTGATCATTTCGTTAAATTAATGTCATCGTCAAAGAAGAAAACTATGTTTTCTATTTGCAAATATCTTTCAGAAAGTTATTCTGTTCGTGACGAAGTCATACAAACTATTGCTGTTCCTCAGTTCGATTTCTATAGTAGTCTTTAAGAACTTTGTATCTTTTGTATGTGTTCATTATATTGCTTATGCATTTGTATATGTTTGTCTTTGCCATATTCTGTCATTTTGTAAATGGCCATGGACAATTTTTGTCGATGTTTGTCAATAAAGAATTGAATTGTTTATGCGAGCAAGCAGTACAGCTACTATTGCATATTATTAATTGATATAATAATATCAACCCTTAAAGCACTTTTCACAACTAAAGTTGCCTTTGCGGTCTATATAGATTTAGGTCAGCCTGCACAAAACGTGCAGTCTGATCGTTAATCTACACTGCCTGGTTCGCTGAGCCATTCTGGACAAGAGCAGCCTTGATATTTCGGTTATTTGGGTCTTATTTTTGGACTGAATGTGTCGACTTCGGTTTATTCGGCGCTCTAAGGGTAAATTGATTGTTACCATTTCAAGGCAGGGGAGACAATGGTATAGGGGTGAAGCGTCGGCGTCTCACGTTATAGGTGTCGATTTCGAGTTCCTTGATAAGTGGGCTCAACCTTTGGAACAACCCACATACCGGCGCATCAACGAGAGCGAATTGATGCAAGTTGTAAAACTTGTTCTACAATCGATGTGAAATAAACAAGGTTAATTCTTTACCAATAGACAAAATTTTAGCCTTATTTAAATTCAAAGCATTTGCGGACAACAAAATAAATATGACCTAAGAATATAAATGTGTTTTGGGAATGATAGAAAACAATGCGGGAAAAGGAGAAAAGCTTTCTTTCTCAGGGATGTTAAAAGTCGAGGTTGTATGGTAAAAGGTTAAACTAAATCCAATACTGTATCTATTACAGTATTTCAGAAAGTATCCGACGGTATTGTTTGCTGCTTTTTTATCTTTATCTACATTGTAAGCTTTATGCAATTGAAGTTATGACAGGCGTTACAAGGGTCAGTTTCATTAAATACTGACATAGGAAAGAAAGCGTGCGTTGTCAATTATGACAAGGCTAATAAAGCGGGCGATTGGCTCGATTTGAACTCATTGATATAATACCTGTGTTTACTGCAAACAACACATGGGGTACTATATATCACATACCATAGATTCTTTATGTAACTGCATAATGGAATTCAAAATTGTTTTCAATTGCATTACCATCTAAATGATTTCTAATATATCAACCATTATAGGTCTGGGAAAATGCACTGGCCTAGGACACTGGCAAGATGACCGGCCTCATGAGGTATCGAATGCAGGATGCTTATCGTGTTTCAAACTTCACGCCTAAGTCATCTGTCCATGCTTGGCCCTTTGTAAAAATACGAGAGGGAGTCTAAATTTACAAAAAAAAAAAAGACCTTTGGAAGACTGATACCAAGTACTAAGCCTTAAAAATGTGTTTGTTCTTTGCGAGGTTGGTTTCTTTAACAATACTAGACCTGTAACCGCACAAATAAGAAAATCCCTATTTTGCAGAACAAAGTGTGGGTTCCTATTTGGCGCAGGACAGTTTGAGAGAGAATTTGTACCGATTCCTGCCGAATAAACCACGAATTGAAATGTGCAATAAGATGACTTTTATGCAAATCTGTACGACTAGATATTCTAACAAAGCAAAGCTGCTGCTGTGTCAAACCCTACACATACAACAAATGGGGCATCGTCTTCAGACAACAGAATAATTCAAATCCCAAGAAGGTAGCTAGATGTGTTTCATTACCTTTACCATTTAGTGTACTGTAAAAGTAAACCGACATTTTCAAACAGTAAAAGAGAACTAGTATTACAATCGCAAGGCCGATTTGGGAAAGATGCTAGTAGGTCACAAAATATATTACCCCTTTTGCAAAGAAAGGATAAACCTTGCTATCACTACAGAAGTTAACCCTTATCCTGCTAGATAAGTTAAATAAAACTTTCAAGTCGATAGTAAAAACCCCATTAATGTTCTTTCAAACTTATTTTCCAGAGAAAAATATCTTCTAATCGGACAGTGCAGATCCAAGATCAGACTGCACATTCTGTGCATTCTGATCTTGATCTACACTGTCCGCAAAAGGTCAGTGGGTCATGCCTAGCAGCTGAAGGGTGAACACATCGTACAAGGTAAGGAGTTCTTTCTTTGTCACCGTAGAATTGAACATCAGTGAATGATATTATAACCTGTTGGGATTAAAGCTTTAATTTCACCATTTTATTGTTCTGCAGATAAGCCCAGATACTTGACCCAAAGAACTTGTGAACCGTGGTGCTGTCAAGCCCCCCCCCCCCCCCCCCCATCCCCTCTTCTTGCGTTTTTTGTTTGTTTGTTTGTAAATAATACCACTTCAGTACTCCAAACAATGGTTTTAGCCAATTGCGACTTACTGAAATCCTTTGTGGACTGCGTAGATTAAACATCGGACTGCACAGAACGCACAGTTTGTTTTTAGATGTATCCAGTCCGCCACCAGATTCTAAAAAATTACCAAATATATCTTGAGCTGCAATGAAATTGTACTTTAGGCCTCGAAAAATCGAATTCGTTTAAGTGGCAGTCAAAAGGCTTACACCATACAATCGATTGCCCATTACAATCAGTAAATTTACTGCTGATAAATAGCCCCATGTTCCATTAGTAATACAATCCTCAAAAATGAGGAGAGAACATATGCTCGAGCATAGGGTTGGCTAGCTGAGATGTGTGGACAAATTATTTTTGAAGTAAAGGATTATCGAAAATTTCTACAGAATGAAAAAAGGACTTATCCGTGGCTCAACAATGTCAAGAGGCAGGTGTCTGCGCTGTAACATGACGATTCGCCATGTGATCTGATCATTGTGATCCTTATTAATTACGTCATTTGGAAACTACCCTTTAACTCTGTGCCTCATACAACCGATGTTTTTCGTCTTGAGCATCATTTTGCGAAATGAAAAAATGCTAGTTAGAATAAAACATCGTGGCAAAAGGATAAACTGCGCTTGACGAGCATTTTTTTCGGTTTACCACAACTTTTTCACATGTATAAAATTTTCTATGTATTTAACTTTTAAGTTTAATATTACCCATATTTAAGGAAGTTGGTTCAAACTCGACTGCTGCAGATTTATTTCAGGAGTTAAAGAGAAAATACTGCAGATGCGATCAATAGCACCCTTTTTTCCTTCTATAATTGATTTGTAGGTGCGGTATATAGAGAGATAATCGGACAAAAATATGAGTCGTGCTATGGCAAAAGTTATAGAATTATATGTACATGGAATAGAGTAGCCGACGGTTCTTACCAGAAAGAAAGAAAGAATTTCCAAGACCAACTGTCGCCGTGGACCAGTCAAACATTTTGTCGTCTGATAAAGATTTAAGATACATCTATTCTCTTTTTCAGCCATTTTTAAACCATTTCATCTTTATTTTATCAAACTATAATCATTTCTGCATCTTCATGCCAAACGTTGCCTCTGACAGTTGCAAGGTTGCATAGATTACGACGGATAGGAAATGCATTTCATTTTTTTCAAGCCATCAAAGAAATCACCGTTGTAACGTTTCAGATTTTATATCGAAGATTTCCAATATATGTCTATCCCTTACACCATATTTCTCGGTAATTTATCTATGGTCACACAGGTGACTAATTCTGAACCATTCTACAATCTATCAAATTTAAAAAGATTTTTTTCTCTCTCTCCTCTGGCTGTTAGGTTGTATCTTTACGGTTACCATTTATATTTTCTCGCTGGATTATATGGCGTGCAACACAAGAAAAGGGGCCTTCGGTCATATGCATAAAAGTGTGTCGTTCCCAGATCAGCCTGTGCAGTCTGTGACTAATCCGAGACGACACTTCCCGTTTTTGTGCGATTTTCTGTTTCACGAAAGTCTACTATATGAAAAAAAACTTATGTAATCGTAAAGTGCCGTCTCGGATTAGCCTGCGCGGACTGCGCAGGCTAATCCGGGACGACACTTTACGCAAATGTTCGAAGGTCTCATTGCGCATGTTGCGGGCCATATATTAGGGCTTTTTTTTTTTCAGTTTGCAGGAAACTCAGAAATGATAAGTTAGACAGAAAAGAAGGGCTGATTACAACCGTTTATAACATTCTGGTTGTATTTTCATACAATACTTTTTCAGATCCTCTGTAGCGCTGTACATAATTTTATACGTAGTAAATTTACGCTGAGTCGAGATTATGATTAATGAAGGATCCGATAATTCATACTTAATCGGATACTATACCGCTGAAAAGGCAGTGAAATTCAAACTGCAGAGACCGACATTCAATCACACGTTTGCGATGTCGTCTGCTCCACGCTTCCCATTTTGAATTACATCTAGATCCGCCGTACGCTTAATTAATAGCGAGAGGTTAATAGGCTATAACAATTGCAGCAAAATGTTTTCGTATTCCATTTCAATTTCTATTAATTTCTCTTTTTTTATTTGTCATAAGCGATATTTTACAGTTGTCATAAGCGATTGAGGTTGTTTAACGCAGTGGCAAATTCGATGATGTACACGGTCCCTTTTTTCCCAACGTTAGTTATCGTTTCCTATTTATCGCCGTTATCATGCTCGGTCAACTATAAAAACAGGAAATAGTCGTTTTAACAACATAAAACATTTTTTTAGAGTGCAGACAAAGTATTATTGAAACGTTCGAATTATGCAAAACTCTACTAGGTATTGGTAATAACAAAAACGAAAGGTTTACTTCATAAGAATTTTTGTTTTACAAAATCCAATATCAGAGCTCGAGGAGTGATTTTCATTTCAAAATTGAAAATATGAATCATTCTCCACCAAACCCTATGTTATGGGTACTCATTAGAATCGTCTCATCGAGACAATTCTAATGAGTACCCACAACATAGGGTTTGGAAGAGGAATGATGGATTTAGAATACTATCAGTCCCTATTATCTGAAGCTCTGAATATGTATTCGAAGAAAGGGATTTCCATGCCATTTTTTATCCCAGCAAATATATAAACAAACTTACTTATTCGAAAATATTACCAGGGGTACGGCAAGAAATAACCAGAATTTAAAAGGAAAAAAATAAATAAAAAAAAAATTGAATAAATTAATGTTTTCGTACAACCAAAACACATCATTATAGCAGTACAATTTCTCAAAATAGATCAATACAAATATACATGTACAATATCTAAGACGATTCCATAGAAAAATGATCTAACACTCTCTACTGTCTAATACTTTCTACCAGTAATCTCTCCTTTCTCCATAATGTATTTAAACAGCATTTCCCCTAAAAAAAGGCCTGATTGTTGGGTAGAATGTTAAACAAGAATTTTCTTCTGTCCTGTTTAATATCTAAAGCTCACATATATTATTTTACTCTTAAATGAGTCATTCTCTGGTTTAAAGGGGGTTTAATGTATTTCTGTGATACATCATACAGTGCAAGGAGTGCAACACACGAAAAGAGGCCTTCGGACATTTGCGTAAAGTGTTGTCTCGGATTAGCCTGCGCAGTCCGCGCAGGCTAATCCGAGACAACACTTTACGACTACAAAAGATTTTTTCATACAGTAGACTTTCGTGAAACTGAAAATCGCACAAAAACGGGAGGTGTCGTCTTGGATTAGTCACAGACTGCACAGGCTGATCTTGGACGACACAGTTTTACGCATATGTCCGAAGGTCCTTTTTCGTGTGTTGCACGCCATATAAGTGTGGTTCCATAAAATCCATTCAAGGACAAATTCTATGATTCGAGGTACATTCGATTGTAAATGCTGTCAGTTAGGAGAGGTCCATTTGTTTTTCGTCCGGAAGAGAGTTGAATCATTTGCTGCGAATAAGTTTTGTCTAACAACTGACTGAATCGTGAGGCATTCGGCATACCTCGGGTGATCTGGTGATCAAATCCCTCGGCTGTATCACGTAGCTTGATATGCACCTACACGGTACATTTCGCACATCTCCGGAAGCACGCCCTTTCACCGTTATTGAAATTGTAAGGCTCCTCTTAAAAAAGAAAACATGAGTAAATTTTCTGTTGTTATCTTTCTAAGAATGAGTAAATTTTCTGTTGTTATCTTTCTAAGAATATTTCAGTCGGCAAACAGTTTGTACATTCAATTTTTGGCGTGGTTTATCAATTCCGTTGGGAGCTTTCATCGACAGATCGATAGAAGTGAATAACTTCACCGTGGTTGTTCATGTCGTTGCTAGGCGATCTACAGGGGCGCCGCCATGTTTAAGATCATGTGATTGGTAGTTCAAAATGGAAGCCTCCTTTATACAGACGAGGTTAGATGTAGGTACGGAATCGGCCGAGTTGTGACGAGTGAATCGTGAGGTAGACTAATCCTTTGGTGCGCATGAAAATTTACCTGAAGGAAAAACTTTCGATCCAGTCCGCGCAGGCTGACATGGCTCGATACTTTTTTTGCGAATACGTTAACCCTTAGGCTGCTATGCCCGACTCAATGACCTTATACGGACAGCGTAGATCAAGATCAGACTGCACAGGACCTGCAGTCTGATCTTGGATTTACACTGTCCGGTAAGGAGATATCTTTCCTCCAAAAATACCTTTGAAATACGAAAATTTGGGCTTGTGCTATCGGTGTGAAAGTTTCATTTCTTTTATTAAGCAGGATAAGGATTAAGTATGGCTTCACTCTTTACCAAACGACAAAATTATAGACTTGTCCAAATTGAAAGCATTTGCAGACGACAATTTCAATGTGGCTCAGATGGTGCAATTTTTCTTTGATCAGATAGAAAACATTGTGAGAAAAGGAGAAAATGCTGGTTACCAGCATTTTCTCCTTTTCCCACAATGTTTTCAAAAGGCTTCTTTCACAGGGGCGTCAAAAGGCGTCATTGTGCAGTAAAGGGTTAAATTAAATTTGCATAGACACAGTATCTATTTTTCCGGTATTTATGTACAGCTATTCTAGTTTGCATTCATAAATCTAACTTCTACCGTGCAATTTTCATAAAAGATAAGAAAAGTTGCATTTTAAACAAACTATCTAGTGTTTAATTGATATGATGGATTGGAACAGTTGAACCAAGCTTTACCTTGGAAACACGTCTACAGCACATCCTTTGAATTACAGTAATCAACGCCAACTTATGTGTAACCCTTTGCCACACAATCCCGAGTTCTAACGACCCTGAAGAAGAAAACTTTTGAAAACATTGTAGGAAAAGGAGAAAAGGAGGTGACCAGCATTTTCTCTCTTTTAAACAATGTTTTCTGATCATTCAAAGACAAATCACATCATTTCGGTTATATTCGATTTTTTTTTTTTTTTGTCTGCAAATGCTTTCAGTTTGGACTAATCTAAATTTTTGAAGTTTGGTAAAGGGTTGATACCTGAATCCATGTGAAAATACTGCTGCATTTTTATAGACTACTTCTACTTAACTCTTTACCAAACAGTCCCGACTTTTAACTCTTTACCAAACGACAAAATTTTAGACTGGTCCAAATTGAAAGCATTTGCAGACGACAAATTAAAAGTGGCCCAAATGATAAAATTTGTCATTGATAGGTTAAAAAAAATTGTGGGAAATGGAGAAAATGCTGGTTACCAGCACTTTCTCCTTTTCCCACAATGTTTTCAAAAGGCCTCTCTCTCAGGGTCGTTAAAAGTCGTGATTGTGTGGTAAAGGGTTAACGACCGTGAGGAAGAAGGCCTTTAAAAACATTGTGAGAAAAGGAGAGAATGCTGATAACCAGCATTTTCCCCATTTCCCCACAATATATTCTACCCTTTCAAAAACAGAAATCATCAAATTATGAGACATAGTCATTAAGTCGTCTGCAAATGCTTTCAATTTGGTTGAGTCCAATATTTGTAGTTTAGTAACGAGTTAATTATAATATTTTCAAAAATTGTCTGTTGCGTGATGAAAAAAAGATCGTCTACAGTTGTAAGACTTTTTTTTTTGTGAGAAAAGGGGGAGGGGGGCGGCTGTTGCAATTCAAATGAGCCACACTCCGGCAAAAGGGGGTTTAATGCATCTCCGTGATTCATTATACCAAGCCACTTATCGCATGATTATGGATCCATAAAATCCACTTTGTCTCACATCCGACAAAATCATGAGGCAGAATGGTCCTTGGACAAGTAGATAATAGACCGATTGCAAAAAGGATCGACTCATGTCAGCCTGCGCGGATTGCACAGGCTAACATAAGTCGAAACTTTTTGCAGATGCATTAATTTCCCTTTTTACAGAGCATGGCTCATTTTTCCCTACACAAGCGACATCTTTCTTGGTAGTCTAAGTTCGAATTGATCGTATTCCAATTCTGGTCTATAATATCAGTTTCTTAAAGTAAATATGGTGTATATGGCAGAAACTGCTTATACTGCTTGCACTTTTTTTTTTTTTTTTTTTCGACGATGGTTATATGAGAAAGCAGCCAGTGGCTTTGAAAAAGTATTGTGCGTAGTACCGGTACACAAGTTGTCCGTTGGTAGTGATGAAAACATGGATATGTGCACTGGCTGTTGCGATATAACTGGATTAATGCTGAAAACGGCGTTAAACACATACAACCATCCATTTTAATGATTTTTCTAGTGCTGAGAAAAGGGTAAAAAGAAATTGTCTGAAAGGTGTAACTCAAGATAATACGTTTGGCCCACATCCTATTTTACTCTATCAAACGACAAAAATTTAGACTGGTCCAGATTGAAAGCATTTGCAGATGAAAAACTGAATGTCTTAAATGATTGAAAATGTCCTAGAAAGGGTAGAAAACATTTTGGAGAAAAGAGGACATGTTGTTTACCAACATTTTCTCCTTGTCCTACAATGTATTCCAAAACCTTCTTCCCCAGGGTCGTTTAAACTTGAGACTGGGTGCTAAAAAGTTGAATGTAAAGATAACTACATGTAGTAGTTATGGAATCACAAGACCAGGGTCCGTATTCACCAACCATTCTTAAGAATATTCTTAGTCTTATTCTCCAAGATTTTCTACATTTAAAAGTAACACAACTCCTGATTGGCTAAACCGAATGGTTTAGCCAATCAGGAGTTGTGTTACTTTCAAATGTAGAAAATTCTGAAGAACAAGACAAAGAACATTCTTAAGAATGGTTGGTGAATACGGACCCATATGTTTACCAAAATTTAAAAAGGACATTATTTCTAATCATTTCTTTATTCTTTATTCGTCTTTTCTTTTTTTTTTTTTTTTTTTCCTGAAATGATTTGTTAAAGCATTTTTCAGGAATCGAACAAAAATATATACATGTAACTCCATATTTCAATAACTACATTTACCACAGTTCAGTCCACTTTTCAGAGTTTGTGATCAATACTTTTCAAAACGGAAGTGTAATGCTTTATATCAACATTTTTAACGTTGTTAAATGAATTAAAAGAAGTATTTGATTTAGCATGGAGTAAAACAAACACGGAATATTAAATATGAGCATTTGATTTAAGATTTTAAAATATTGTGCGAAAGAATTGTTTTCCCTTTCTAGTCCATGAAAATCTTAAACCAAAAGCAGCTACGTGTTCTTTTTTGTTTGTGTGGAAAAATAATGGTAGTGCAAGAATAGACTGCATGAAACTTGCAACCTGGTCCTGTATCTAACTGTCCGATCTTCTGTGATAACCGGAACATAATATGATTCAATATTTGAACCTATTTAAATAGGAAAATATTCCCTTCTATGTATTAGTCTCAAGGAACAGACGCTCGCCGCAAATTTTCGTAAAGAACTGTTTTCTATTTATTCCGTTTTTATGTCTTAACCGTGAGTTGCACTTTTATTCACATCGACGTAGTGGTTTTATTCAAAGAAACAAATCCAGAATTTTACCGTACAGTCCCGAGTTTCAGCGACCCGGAAGAAGAAGGCTTTTAACCCTTTCAGCGCCATAGGCGAAAACACGGACTTTTGCGGACGGCATAGATCAAGATCAGACTGCACAGAACGTGCAGTCTGATTTTTGATCTATGCCCTCCGCTTGTTTGGTCAAGCCTATAGAATATAAATCTTCCGGGGACTCAGTGGATTGTATTTACAGCCATCAAAAGAAGCCAAGTTTGCTTATTTGGCGCCGAATGAGTTAAAGACATTATGGGTACAGGAAAAATTGCTAGCAACCAGAGAGATTAGTGTAAGTTGTAAGAACTTGCCTTTCAATCGATATAAAATAGATATGTTTTAACTAAAGGATTAATTGGTTATGCATAATCATATAACATTTGAATCAGAAAGGAGTGACTCCACAGCAAACGGAATAAAGCGTATGGCAAGTTTCTGGGATTAAATAAGTGGAAAAAAGTTGTGTCCGTTTATCAAGCCTGTAGTATTTTTACCCCGATCATCATGGCCGCTGTTATCAATTCATTTTCTTGTAAAACTGCGGCACATCCGCGGAACGAGCGACCGAACACAGATTGCCATCTAAGTTTGGTAATTAAATTTAGCTAAAAGATTGACAGTTGGTCAGATTAAGCTCTAAAACAATGCGACGATATTAACCCTCAACACTGCTTTATTAGAAATCTTAAGTATTTAGACATTAATTGACCGTAAATAACTTAGAGATATTTTCATAGATTTTTCTAAGGATAACCAGGCATAAAATTGACCATAAAATACTAAACAGTATGTCGTTATATTTCACTGCTGTACAAACTGTGTGTGTATATACATTTTGTTAAAAGATATGCTTTCCCGGGCAATAGGGTACTAGTGCCTTGATCAAACTTCAGCCCCCTCGAGTATCGCTGGGGATTAGAATTTTGTCCACCGACAAGAACCAATATCATTTACACAAGTGCTGAATTATCTGTCCCTTTGTCAGTGTCTCATCCACTTAGCTCTGTTTCCGCGTCTTTTAGCTCTACTAATGTTGTTTTTCTGAGCTAAGCCTCTTTTTATTATTCGAAACAGACATCTCACAGCATTGACTTCGCATACAAAATGTAACTAAAAAGCATTTAATGTAATTAAATAAAGCCCGCTTTTCATACATCAATGAGGGAGAAAAGGCAATCTTCTCTTTTTTATGAATTGTTAGTCTTTTTTTTTTGTAATCTCAGAAGAATCGACAGCTACCACAAGCTTCGCATAGAGAATAGTTTCTCCCAATATTCTGATATTTTAACTCTAGCCCTGAATGATTTCCCAATAAACTCCCAAAAGGCGGGGCGAACTAGCTTCAGCTGTATTTCAGCGCGTACCTGATTGAGAGCACTTCGTATCGACCAATGGCAAAATACTTGTGATACATGTGAGCCAATCAAGTGGGCGCTTGTA
The DNA here is from genome assembly GCA_945859785.2 of Tridacna gigas. Taxonomy (NCBI): domain Eukaryota; kingdom Metazoa; phylum Mollusca; class Bivalvia; order Cardiida; family Cardiidae; genus Tridacna; species Tridacna gigas. The sequence goes on along the minus strand of OX244034.2, from coordinate 60,249,915 downwards.
GATTGCTTGTATGAAATCTTGTAACATGGCGAACCGCGTGAATCTGCGTGTAAAAATCAACAGTGGTGATTTCCAAGTTCGTCCCCATATAACTATGCAACTTTGATAAGATAAATCGTCGCCCGATTAAATACTCTCTACACATGTATAGTGATATTTCGATTGTTTACATCGTCGAAAGCAACTTCGGCTTCTCATCTCAAAACCGCTGTGGTAGTAACTCTCTTTCCCAATCTCTGAAGTTTATTCATGGATATAATACACGTCTTTAGGAGCATTTCAATGTAATAAAACCGACCAGGTTGATTTATGTTGCTCGCTGTAGTTACAACCTTTGTCGTCAGCGATCTCGTGTAGCTGTCAGGACGTTTTAACATTTCTATAAACTTTACGGAAAAATAAACAAGAAGATAATAGCTTTATAGTGAGAACAACTGAAAACTTGAACAAGTTTATAGGACATATAATTCTTACTTATATCATAAAAGTTCCGCGTGATATTGGAACTATGTTCATTTCTTGAAAATAATTTTACCAAATCGGACAACTTGTGTACTTGTGTGGACGGAGAGTCTCGAACTTCATACATATGATTGTGTCGCCAAATGTCCTTGCCGTCATTGGGATATAACCCAGGGACCACGCCTCCTTTGTCTTCGTCGGTATGTATTACTTTGATGTCTTTAACAGATTGTCAAAATATATTGCCACACATATGTTGGTATCGCATTTACTACAACTTCCAACGGAAAAATCACCACTTCATGGATTCTCCAGAATTGAAGCGAACACATGCCTGATGTTCTAAATTTAGTTCGTTTAGATAATTTTGTGTGGCAAAAATATCACAATTTATATAATCTTTTGTTTCTGAAAGAAGAAAATTAAATTTTGCTCCGGGAAAAATAACTTTATCGCCTTTCGAATGCGAATGCCGCTGATTAAAACTGATAGAATCCTACTTAGTTAACGCGAATCAGATAACGATATGGAACTGATTGTCTCGTTTGGGTGGAAAAAAACATCATTATCAAAGTGGGTTTTTTTTAACCCTTATCCTGCTAAATAAAAGAATTTAACTTTCAAACGGATAGTATAAACCCAAATTTTCCCATTTAAAATATTTTTGGAGGAAAGATATCTCCTTATCGGACAGTGTAGATCAAAGATCAGACTGCACGTTCTGTGCAGTCTGATCTTGATCTACGCTGTCCGCAAAAGGTCAGTGCGTCGCACTCAGCAGCCCAAGGGTTAAAGAAAATTAATGCGTGCTTCTTCTTAAATAATTGAACCTTAATAACAGGTAACCTTTTCTTGGATCTCTACCGTCTACTTGTTTAGTCAATTCACATAACGTGCAGTCTGATCTTTGGTCTTCACTTTCCGATACTGTGATATTTTTCGGACAAAAAACGAATTTTGAAAATCGCAAATATTTCTGCTTCTATCGACAAGCTGGAAATTTCTATTCAATTCATTTTGCATTTTAATTAGAGATACCCAATCCAGATATTTAACGACCCTGCGTAAGAAGAGTTTTTAAAAAAAAAACATTGTGGAAAAAGGAGAAAATGCAGGTAACAGCATTTCCCCTTTTCCCACAATGTTTTCTAACCTTACAAAGATTATTCCCAACATTTGAGACACACTTACCTAGAAGTCCGTAAATGTTTTGAACTTATACAAGTCTAGTATATTGCCGTGTGGTAAGGTGCTTCGAAAGCCAACTAAATGAAGTGGATTTGCTGACCGAATAAATTAAAGATCGAAATAATGCAGTGCCATTTTTTTTTTTTTTTTTAATCGACTGAATAATTATTATATAAAAAATGAATTGGAGAATGTAGAATTTAGATCAGACTGCACATTGATCTTCTCTACCCATACAAACAACTGTAAGTTTGATCGAACCTATTCTATAGGCTAACACTTAACCCCTTAAAATGCTAAGCGCAATTTACTGACCTTTAGCCGACAGCATAGATCACGACCAGACTGCACAGAACGTGCAGTCTGATCTTGGATCTACACTGTCCAATAAGGAGACACCTCTCCTCCAAAAATACGTTTGAAATGGGAAAATTTGGGTTTTTATAATCGGTTTGAAAATTTCTTTTCTTTTATTTAGGAGGATAAGAGTTAAGATGGTCAAAACAGATAGTCAAATTCATCTGACTCTATAAAACTTCAAAACTGTGAAACAAAATAGGTCGCGCAGCTTTTGAAAACCTTTGCGCCACGAATATACTAAGATAAGTCTGTGTAACCGTAGAGTGCTAGATTATTCTTTTCACCTAATAAGCCACTTATACATGTACTATTATATAAATATATAAAATGAAACAGTGATTACTAAACAATGGTTCCTGACACGTGACACTGATTATTTTGACAAAATTATCACCCGTAAACGGCCTTCTCGTCTTGCATCAGACTACTTCTTAAAACATTGTGGCAAAAGGCTTGTCACGAACAAGTTTTCTTTTTACCACATAACATTAAACTTTTATTCGTATATTAGACTTAAATTCATACTGGTTGTTCATATTTTCTATGATTTTTTTTTCACCCTTAACCAAACTACTGTAGCTGATTTCTAAACGACCCTACGGACGTGGGCTTCTGAGAGCATTCTTTAAAAGGTAGAGCATATAGGTTCCCATTTCTTCTTTTTCTGACAATATTTCCTACCCAGTCAAAGACAAATTCTATTACTCGAGGTACATTCGTCTGTAAATACTGTATGTTAGGAGAATTCTATTTTTTTTTTATCATTTGGTAGATTTCGAGTTGAATAATCTGCTGTAAATATATTTCAGATGATAATAGGTTTATTAAGAAAAGTATAAACCCTTAACCACACAATCCAGAGTTTTAATCACCACGATGGAGATGGTTTTTGAAAACATTGTGGAAAAAGGAGAAAATGTTGGTAACCAGCATTTTCTCCTTTTCCCACAATGTTTTGTTACCTGTTAAGGACAAATTTTATCGTTTGGACCACCTTTAATTTGTCGTCTGCAAATGCTTTCAATCCTGAGTTTTACCGACCCTAACCAGCAAAGGCTTTTGAAAATTTTGTGGGAAATGGAAGAAATGCTGTTTTCTAACCTATCATAGCTCTTAAGCTCATTTGTATTAATTTTGAATTTTTCGTCTGCAGATGTTTCGAATTTGGAAGAGTCTAAAATATGTCGTTTGTGAAAGGGCTGACGGAACAGAAAAGTAGTTCCTGTCATTCCTATCATTACTCAAGACTTACAATATCAAGTAGATCTACGTAACATAAAATAAGGATATTCTGGAAGAGGCCCACAAATGTAGGTCTAATACTAGTTTCCATTTTGAGAAAAAATCCAAAAGTTGGTAGTCGATTATCAAAAAAAAAAATCAGTGATCGATTATAAATACATGTACATCAAATATGGTTTCGATTTCGTATTAGAGCCAAAGCGAACTCCGAAAATTGATTTTGATTGGGTTGGAAAAATTATTACATTTTGCCGATTCACAAAATACTTCTTCTTCTTCTTCTTCACCATCTTCTTCTTCTATTTTTCCGATTTATAAAAATACATAAATATTTTCTTCTTCTTCTTCTTCTTCTTCTTTCTTAGGGTGCTAAAAAAACTGAAAAACTGCTGAAAAACTTAAGTTGCTTTTTTAGACCGTCTAGATCAAAAACAGACTGCACAGAAAGTGCAGATTGGTTTTGATCTAAACTGTCCGATAATTTACTAGATAATGCATGCGATATTCTGGGCAAAACGGTATTAAAATTGCAGTAAAAATCTTTTCCTGCTGAGAGAAGATTTCCAGTTTTTGTGCAGTTTTTATAGATTAACTATGAGGTTTATTAACGCATGTTCCCTGGGACTTCATTTGTAACCAGACCGAATTATAAGGTTCTATTTTTTGTTTCCCTTGGAATGCGCACTCAATTACTCACGAAGAAACCTTTCGGAACATGACAGCAGGAAGCGCTTGTTAACGGACGTAATAGTCAGTAATATTGTCGTTAACCCGTTTACATACAAGTAAGTTTTATGGTTGTTCGTACACTAGATGTAAACAGCATTTGGGAGCATTCAGAGAATATAAGCGGATTGCTTGTAACAAACAATGACTCCCTTTTCCAACAGTGTATTTTTAGAAAAACAACAACAAAAACAATACTAATGATAATAATAATAACAATAAAAATGATGATGCATTCTTTACACTTTCGCTCCAGCTTACAATTTGAACAGGTTGAAAGACAGAAACACATTTTTCGTTTTGAGACGAAAGATTAAGTAACACGTTATAATGTTAAAGTTTGTATATATGAATCATGCTCAGTGAAAAAGGGGATTTAATGCATCTGCAAACAGTATCGATTCAGGTCAGCCTGCGCAGTCCGCGCAGGCTGACCTGTGTCGAAACTGTTTTGTTTAGGAAAATTTTCTGCATGTCCAAGGACTTTTTTGTATACCATGATTCAGTCGGTTGTCAGACAAAATGGATTTTATGGATCACTGAATTATGTGATGGCTTGCTTGGTACAGTGCTTCTCGGAGATGCATTAAACCTCTTTTTGCCAGAATATGGCTCAAATATTTCTTTTGAATTAAAGTGCTTTATCCATCGGTACAAAAGTAAAGTTCTAATCTTAAACTTTGATTTAAGATATCCTGCAACAATAAAAAAATGACTATCCTAGCAAATGATAAAATGTAATACGAAATCATTCGTTATTTTCGAAGCATTTGCCGGAACGCAGTCTTGCATGAAGAGAAAAGTGAAACTTCACATCTGGTTGCTTCCGCACTGTCTCCCGTAAATACTGAATGACTCTAGAAATATTCATCATTCTCCTTTAGATGCATATTTATGCTTCAAGCGACTCTTTCGACAATCAGTACACTTCTGTGATTCGAAACAATTTTTAAGTTTTTTCTTTTTATCTGCTCGAATGATCAAATCATTTTTCTTGTAAATAATGACAAGAAATTGAAATATTCAAGGAGTCTGTGAAAACAATTGCAGGTAGATTCATTCAACTGTACTCAACAACAGCAAACACACATTATGATAAATGCCAAGGGAGGGGGTGTTACGGACAAAATTCTGCTTCGACTTGTACTAAAGTTCGAGTCTTATTCAGCGATATACTCTCTTCTTGCCTTTCAGAAATTTGGAATTTTTTTCTATGTTCTACAAATGAAATAATGCCAACCTTAAGGCTAAATATTGACATTTACCCAAATGATCAATTTCAGACTCTTCCAAATTCAGCATTAATACGAATGAACTTAAGTTTCCTTGATAGGATAGAAAACATGGTGGGAAAAGGAGAAAATGCTGGTTACTAGCACTTTCCCTTTCCCCACAATGTTTCCAAGGCTTCTTACTTTAGTTCGTTAAAACTCAGAACTGTTTGGTAGGGGATGAGGCTGTTTTTGGAAACAGAGCAGATCAAAAATTAGTCTGCATCGAGTGTGCAGTCTGATCGTCAGTTTCATTGACCCGATAGTGTGTCAATAATTGTAACGAATTCTTTCAGCTGTAATTATTATCAATACATGTATTTTATCATCAAATGCCATACACAGAATTGCCTCTTATTTCAACGGACTGAAAATAAAAGCCAAATTGGTTATATTCAGCATTCTAACTACTAAATTACTTGATATTTACTGATTAATAAAACGCTGCCTCCTTCCTTTTGCCTTCTTTTTTCCCAGGCATTGAGATTGGTTTTGTACCTACAAGGCTAGTTATTCCGGAAATATAGGTTCGATTTCCTACCCCGCCAGAATTCTCTCTCTGGACAGATCAAATCATTACGAATGGTCAAATTCTTCTACCGCTACCAGGTTTTGCTTCCAACTTGGTTATGTTGGCAAGCAGCTTCTAGTATTAAGGTAGTGGAAAGCAGCCACTAGTGTTAAGATAGTGGAAAGCAGCCACTAGTGTTAAGAAAGTGGCAAGCAGCCACTAGTGTTAAGATAGTGGAAAGCAGCCACTAGTGTTAAGATAGTGGAAAGCAGCCACTAGTGTTAAGATAGTGGAAAGCAGCCACTAGTGTTAAGATAGTGGAAAGCAGCCACTAGTGTTAAGATAGTGGAAAGCAGCAACTAGTGTTAAGATAGTGGAAAGCAGCCTCTAGTGTTAAGATAGTGGAAAGCAGCCACTAGTGTTAAGATAGTGGAAAGCAGCCTCTAGTGTAAGGCAGCCACTTGTGTAATGATATAGTTGCAAGCGGTGTGCAGTACCCGAAGTGACACTAAGGGACTCTTAAATAGGTGCATTTACCGCCGTCACATAATTGATTTACGCCTGAATACACACTTAAATTTCCCTCCCGACTCTGAAGATCTTTCCGACGATATTCATGTCGGTAAGTAGCCAGTGGCTTGGAGAGAATGTTGTGTCTTGTGCGGAATGGTAAAAGAACATCCTGGAAAGCATGAGCAGTTACTCCGGTCGCCAATATGTAGCTGAAGAAAATGTTGTGAGAATGGCGTTATCACTTTACCACACAATCCGAAGTTTTAACGACCCTGAAGAAGACGCCTTTTGAAAACATTGCTAGATACCAGTATTTTCTCCTTTTCCCACGATGTTTTTCTCCCATATCAAAGACAGAAATCTTCTTTTGGACCAGATTCGATTTGTCGTCTGTATATGTTTTTACTTTTCGGTGGGATCAAAAGTTTTTTTTTTTTTCGTTTGTAATAGAGTTAAACACTATACAAACAAATTCAAAGAGAGGCAAATACAAAAAAAAAGCTCATTCTTGCAGAAAACGAGCCCCCAGGGAGTTTTATTTAGATATCGGAGAGCTATTCCGTAAACTCACACACAATAAACATTCATCCCCTTAACATTTAAATGGGCGTGTCATGAATTTCATGGGCTATTTAATTTATGGTAATAAAACATCCGCCGAGGAGCATCTGAAATCCGCTGTCTGTCAAGTGGTCATGATCATAAATGTAGGTCTTCCATTTCGATCTACAGTGTCTTCATTTAGGTATAACCTTGGAGCCCAGCACTTAGAGCGTTGGATAAATGAAACGGATGTTTTCAAATAGGATGAGCAGCCGAAATATTGATTTGTCAAGTCTGTTTTAGCCTGAATATGTGTCAAAGTAGCGGACAGTGTAGATATAAGATTAGACTGCACGCTCTGTGCAGTCTGATCTTGATTTACGCTGTTCGCATTTGAAAGTTAAGCCTAGGATTTAGAGCGATGACTTCAATGGTTTTTAATTAGGAAAAACGGCAAAAACGTGCCTTTGTTTTCGTTGTTTTTGGGATCCCTTGTTTTGGCCTGACTATATATCAAAGTAACGAACGGTGTATATCTCTTTCTATGCAGTCTGATCTTGATATCTATACTGTCCTCAAAAGCAACTTAAGCCGGTTCCAGCTCTTTAAGTGCTAGAGTGCTCTAAAGCTGGAAGTCGTGGGTTTTAAGCCAGGCCAAGCCATATTGTAAAATGACCGTTCGTATAATGTTGTGCTCCTAACAGATTTCTTTTTTCCAGTCATAACATGGCAATTCATTGTAGATTTAGTTGTTGTTTTTTTTTTTCTAAGTTTCTTGTTTCTATATCGGAGATTGTATCGTTCGTCCTTATTTCTTGGTTCTTATCAAAAATGTACTTTCATGATCATTGTAGTAAAAAAAATAAACGGGTCTCTTAACTGCATACCCGATAGACCTTACTTATTTCAATCGTTCTAATGGCGTTTACTAGGCCTGACTTTCGTCACATCACAGGGACAAGTCACTTTTGCATGTCTTTCATGGGTATTCAACAGTACTGGACCGGGGCTTTGCAATAGTTGCCCATGGAAACTCAAATGTGACAAGCGACAAACATCAGAAAAGACCCGACAATAATCATGATGATTTTAACTCTGACAATGACGATGTTTTGTGAACAATATATTACTATTTATGGATGTAAAAAGTATTTACGCAATATACTGAATCTCCCATAAAATTGTACAATTAAGACTATTTGGGCTCGCATATACATGTATTTGAGTCACGCTCTGGCAAAAGAGGGTTTAATGTATCTCCTACATCATACCAAACAAGTCATCACATAATTATTGATCCATAATAGCCACTTTTTTTAACAACCCGACTGAAATTGTACAAGTAAGAAAGAACATTTGCGCTCACATAAAATGCCACAAATCGTATACAAAAAGTAATGGGACTTGAAACATGCAGTGAATTCGAATATTAATATCCAGAAAATAATTGACTACTAGTGAATAAGACAGCGCCCTCTGTAGGAGATTTAATAAGCCCAGCAGCTGTTATATATAGATTCCCTGTTTTGTTGTTGTTGCTGTTGTGGTTGGTGGTGGTGGTGGTGGTGATTTCATCTACACATCCTAAAGTTTTTAGCAAAGTTTAATCTCGCAATGACCAGTTCATCAGAAAGTGAGTTTAAAGCAGTAATTATGAACAATCGACGGCTGTCAATAGGATGTCAACCCGCATAGTTATCGACATGTAACAGACATGATACTGTGTCAAAACACGTGATCGATTGACAGGTCCATATAGATATTAGGTTTGCTCTTTTTTTTTTTAATGGATACATTTTTTTTCAAAAACCGACTACTAGGGCTATGAGTGAAAATATTGGTGAAAAACGTGCTCTCTTATCTTAGGTCGATGCCGTCTGCTTGTTTGGTCAAACCTATAGCCTAGGATAAGAAAAAAATCTTTCCAAGCCGTTCGAGATATTTGGCGCGGACAGAATTCATTGTTAATTGTTTGTTTCTTTTCCGATATATTTTATTTCATTTCTTTCTAACGCTTATGCAGGTGATGTAGATCAAGATCAGACTGCCCATCAATTAATAATCTGCTAATTTATGAAAAATTATGAATGATGATGCTTTGAAATGTTTCTTTTTACTCAGCTGCAAGTGTTCTAGGCTTGTTAAAAACCCTTGTCTTGCAAATACATGTCAACAGCATAGAGTTACGCGTTTGAACATTTATTATTATTATTATTATTATTGTTATTAAAGTCTTGAGCAAAAGTCTTTTAGTTTCATGTCTAAACAGCTCCAGGTAAAAATATTTTAATTGACAATTCGTATAAGAATCATGATAATTGGCTTAAGCATATTTCAACTCTTTACCAGACGATAAAATTTTAACTTTGTCCAAATTGAAAGCATTGGCATGTAGCTCGAATGATGGTCCTCGCTTCGATAGGGTAGAAAACATTGTGGGAAAAGGAGAAAATGCTGGTAACCAGCATTTTCTCCTTTTCCAAAAATGTTTTCAAAAAGCCTTCTTTCTAAAGGTCTTTAAAACTCGGGATTGTGTGTTAAGGGACTTAAAGAATGAATTATTTGCCCTTCGGTCCCGTCTGATATTTTATGCAAATAGAGTTGTAATAAACACTCTCTAAATATTCAATAATATTGTGATAAAAAAGAGGGGTATTTTTGTTACAAGTACTCCTTTTTCCGAAAAACATTTATACATCTTGTATACTCATTTTAGAGGGCGAGTTATCAAACAATTCAATGTTTTAACAATCCCGAGGAAGAAACTGTTTGAAAACATTGTTGGAAAAGGAGAAAATGCTGGTAACCAACATTTCCACCTTTTCCCATTGTATTTTTTTTTTTTTACATTGGCAAAGAAGTTAGTTCAGTTTAACAAGTTTCAATTTCGTCGTCTGCAGGTGATTTCGATTTAAAATTGTCTGAACTTTGAATTGTTCTTTTGGAAAGGGTTAAAAAGAATGCAATTTTACCCTTATCAATACAGCATAAGGCTTATTATACAGATCAGCAGGTGACATTCGTACTATGAAAACATTGCAGGAAACAGAACCACTTTTTAAGTTACTACTCCTTTTTCTTTGGCGTCTTTCAGTAAAATGCATTGTCATCCTATCCTTCGAATATTTAACCCAATCTCTGGTTTTTTTTTACAGATGTGTAAGTGTTTCTGTTAAGCCTACAGTCAGTATGATTCGAATACTGCATCTGAAACTTAAAAAAAAAATAATAATACTTTAAAAGTAAAAATGACAAACCATTCGACATCATATATCAATATTTTTGATGCCCACGCGTCTAGTCTTATTTGCAAAACTATTTAAACTTAGACCGCAAATTGGGCCAGGGTGTTTAATCATTTAACTAAACAACTTCATTAGATTTACAAACAGTTTATTTTGTATCTAAAAACCAAAACCTCTTTGAGTGATGGTAACCGGTTATTAGGGAAAATAAGCAATAAAACGTTAACCCTTTACCAGAGGACAGAATTTCAGCCTTCTCCAAATTGAAAGCATTTGCAGACGACAATTTCAATGTGGCTAAAATGGTGCAATTTTTCTTTGATAGGGTAGAAAACATTGTGGGAAAAGGAGAAAATGCTGGTTGCCAGCATTTTCTCCTTTTCTCACAATGTTTTCAAAAGGCATCTTTCCCAGGGGCGTCAAAAGGCGTCATTGTGCTGTAAAACGTTAAAGAATAAAATTGTCGTAATGTTAACCCCTACCAGAACTCTGGAGTTATGAGAACCATCTTGAAGAAAAGGCTCAGTTTGAAAAAACTTTGTGAGATAAGAATAAAATACTGGTGACGAGCATTTTCTCCTTTTCCCACAATGTACTCATCCTTCCATAGACAATTTCATCATTTGAGTCAGTGTCATCTGCAAATGATTTCAATATTGACGAATTTTTTGTCTTCTGGTAAGCGCGACACACTGACCTTTTGCGGACGGTGTAGATCAAGATCAGACTGTACAAAACGTGCAGTCTGATCTTGATTCTACAGCGTCCGATAAATAGATATTTTTCTACAAAAAAAATAAGTTAAAAAAAAACACTATTTGGATGTTTACTATCGGCTTGAAAGTTTCATTTAACCCTTTACCACACAATCCCGACTTTTAACGACCCTGAGAAAGAAAGCTTTTGAAAACACTGTGGAACAAGGAGAAAATGCTGGTAACCAACATTTTCTCCTTTTCCCGCAATGTTTTCTACTCTTACCAAAACACATTTCAGTTTTTGATTTGCATTTATTTGTTGTCTGCAAATACTTCCAATTTGGACTGGTGTAAAATCTTGTCGTTTGGTAAAGAGTTAACTTATATAGCAGGATAAGGGTAAAGGCTTGACCTAAAGGCCCACTAGCGGCCGAAAGCAAACAATTCTGAAGTCCAAATGCAGGCAAATTTAATCCATATCATTTAAAAGTATGGATGTCGTTATGAGCCTGACAGTGTGTTACAGTCTGTATCAGTCTGAGTCTGTCAAAGTTCCAGTCGCTGACAGAATTGATTGATTGATTGTATGGTGTTTAACGCCGTTTTCAACATTATTTCAGTTATATCACGGCGGCCAGTGCACCTATCCATGCTTTCCTGGAGTTTTGTACACCAGTTCTTCGCACAATATTCTTTCCAAGCCGCTGGCTGCTTTCCCACATAACCATCGTCGAAACAATGGTCAGCGGTGAGAGAGGAATGAATCCTGTCGCAATGACTATCATTAGGCCTCGGAAAGAAATTGGCCGAGCCGGGAATCGAACCAGCAATCCCCTGTTCTCAAGTCCTGTACGCTACCGACTGAGCTACCGGGGCTCGGCCGCTGACAGAAAAACAACTAGAATTAAAGTTGTCAACTTTTAATACAGTTTTCACAGATAAAGAATTAACTCTTTCACTTCCAATCAAATAATTCCAACACTTTTTCCAGGTCTAAAAGTATTCCTCCGCTGCATCTAAACCTGATTTCTGTCATCGTTTAGCGTCAGGTAGCGGATGGCATAGATACAAGATCAGACTGAACATTCTGTGAAGTTTGATCTCGATCTACGCCGCCTGCAAATGCAATATAAATCGCCACTGGCGGTAAAAATGTTAAAACAGTAAGTGGTCTATTTTCTGAGAGTGTCAGGCGGTTGAGGGGCTGTCAGCATTGAAATCCCATGCCACATGTATCGGGGAGTCAATGCGGGGTTTCAAGTTTCCCCACATATGTATTTTACATGATAAGATCGGAAAGATGATTGTCCGATTAGACATGGAAAACCCGAGTTCACGGAGTGGGGCAACGTTTTTCTTGATTTAAAAGTCCTGAAACGAAATTGTGGCGGAGAATTTTTAAAATGCAAAAAATTTGATGTTAGCTTTAATGCATAAAGTAATATGACAAAAGGAGTTAAGCCATTTTTTTTAATACGATGGGACCGTTGATTGTCCAATTACAAATGGAAAACCCTAGTTCGTAGAGTTGGGCAAGGTCTTTCTTGATTTAAAATTCCTAAAATGATACTGTTTCTGACGATTATTGAAATTAAAAAAAATATGTGAGCTTTAATACGTGAATCAATAGGGCCAAGGGATTTGATTCGGGGTCTTGAATTTCCAATATATATGTATAGTATTTTCTTTTTAATATGATAAAATGAGTCGCGTGATTGATCAATTAGACATTGGCTAGATAGTCCCAGGCCTTGACTTTATCGCCACCAAACTCGCTCAATATGGAATCTACAGCACTGAAGAAGAGTCATGGTGAAAGCATCTCTCATTATGCATTGCCTTTTCAAGGTCAGCATGTGCAATAGCTGGTTCTAGCTTCAAATGGTGGTCCTCACAAAGGGAAATGATAGCACCCCACATGTTTTTTTATGTGGTTTGTGTCTTGTACCACTGCAATTCCTTTGATAAGATTTTAACGTGACACTTATTAATTTGCGATATTGCGCTTTTGAAATTCTAAACTGTGAAATTCATTTGCGCTAATGAAACGGTAGTTTTAGTTTTTTTCTGCTTCTGATATGAATTTTTGTTTTTCCGCAAATGAAATTCGCCCGAAAAAATTAAAACGGATCAGAAATATTACCAATTATCATTTTATAGATTGACCTGAAATTACAGTTCGTCATTCATACTATAGAAAGAACTTCTGCCACATATGGTGTTCGAACGGTCAAAACTGAAGTATTAGGTCCTCCGGCCCAATGTTATACTTTTGGAGAAGCATGTTTCCCTAGCCCTTAGTGACTACTAGTGACCACCGGAAGATAACTGACAAAGCATTGATATTGGCACAGCTCCCACCCCCACCTCTAGAAATAATCATCATATACGCAAAGATGAAAACGGCGTTAGTCATCATCAAGCAAATCAATCAGCTTTATGGCGTTGATTGGCGGTATGTTGCTTTACTCTGCTTTCAACATTATTTCTGCCATATCATGACAACAGCTCACATTATCGTGTGTCCTTCGTTTGACTGGTTCTTGGGGTCTGAAGTGTCTTGCTCAAGGACAGATCAACGAGAAGCCCGGATGATCGGGTATGGATCGTGGCTAACGGATTGGGAAGCCTACTCTTTCACCACTGAGCCACGCACGACCCCTGTCTTGTTGACTGTTTGTCAATTATGATAACCTTGAGCATGTCATCACTACACGGCTCTTTTCAACGCACGAGCTATGCTCTGTGAAAAAGGGCTTCAATTTATTTGCACGATCCAGATCATTGTCTGTAATATTCAGATCAGCCTGCACAGCCCGCACAGGCTGACCCATGTCGAAACCTTTTGCTTTTAGTAAATTTTCTGCATGTCCAAGGACCTTTCCGCCTCATAATTCAGTCGGTTGTTGGACAAAATTAATTTTATTTTATTAACACTTAAGCTGCTGAATAAATGAAACGCAAATTTCTACCCAATACTAAAAGCCCTAACACTGCATTTTAAACGTTGATTTCACCAGAAAGGAAATACTGTATCGGACAGTGTAGATCAAAGATCAGACTGCACGTTCTGTGCAGTCTGATCTTTGATCTACACTGTCCGGAAAAGGTCGGTGAGTCGCGATAAGCAGCTCAAGGGTTAAACTCATAAGTCACTTGGTTTAAGTTTAAAAAAAGTATTCTGTTCTGTTCTTTTCTGTTACCTATTTCGCTCAGTTCGACAAAACTAAGATGAATAATAAAATCTGTATTAAGAAAGCACTTAAGAAACACTCAAAACTTGCTTCAGCCGTAATAACGATTTTGTTTTGCTCTATTCTGTTCTGTTTAAAAAGCGATCGTATCAGCGACAACCCGAAGAATGTTCGTTATCATTAGTCCCTATTTGTCAAATTATCAGAGAGATACACCATACAATTAATCGACTATTCAATCTTATCGCGTACTTATGAATTAATTATATAAACAAGGGAAAACAATACAACGCATCCTTACCTTTATTAGCCCAATTGCCTCTCCGCTTTCTCTTGTGCTCGAATACTGTTGAAGCTCGTAACAATAATTGGTACTTTTGTTGAATACTTTTTTTGTTCTTTCAATATCGAGTGTTACACTAACATGATTAGATTCTTAAAGTCATCGTAAGCTTCTTGAATGAAAATAAGGTAAACGGTAAAGAAATAATACATTAATAAATGCAATACAATATTCCGCTTTCGCTAGGTTCCTTTGAAAAGAAGAAAAAGCTGACGTGACGTAATAAATTGCAAATAATAAAACATGACGAGGAAAATATCTTCGTGTGAAAGTGGCTTTGGGCGGGCGAGTGGGCTAACAGACAGACAGACAGAAACCTAATGCAAAGCCCAAAAGATAAACAAGACAGTATTTCACAATGCATTACAATCTGTTTTTTTTTCAGGGGGGGGGGGGGGCAATGAAGTAGGAAAAGTCGAGTTTAAACCTTCTTAAACATGTTTGGAAGAGACACTTTGAAGAGGCTCCATACTCCTTTTGCCACAATGGTGGTTTCTCTTTTTCTTCAGGAAAAAATAGTATGAAGGTAGCAGTTTTCAGTTGATACCATCCATAATGAACATTGCCAACAAGCATGTTGGAATAAATATAAAAAACAATAAAACATATCATTATGATATCTTCTTTTTTTTTTGCGAAAAAATTCTGGACGAAAGTAACACACACGCACTTCTGAGAAATTCTGGAGTATCTTAGACTTGATCCATCGCACGTGTTTTTTGATGCCAATAAAATGTAAGTTTGCCCCCAAGAGGGTCTGTCAATCAAACATAAATGCCATAGAACCTTGATTGTGATACTGAAAAAAGATTTTCACTCATAAATAGTGAGTGTTTAACCAGACCCTTATGGCGCCGCAGAGTTATTCCGAAAAGCTTTTGCGAACAGTGTAGATCAAGATCAGACTGCACCGAACGTGCAGTCTGATCTTGGATCTACACTGTCCGAATTTTTGTGAATATTTTTGCCGAAAAAAGCGTTGATAAGGGTATACCAGGGTCTTGTATTTGAAAACTGAAAGAATTAATTTCACTCATTTTGGCGCTAAAAAGGATAACTCATATAAAAAAGAAACTTACTACTTGGACTGTTCCAAAATCAAGGCATGTGTAGAAGTTGTGAATGGGAAAAAAGGCAAGTCGGGTCACGTTAACAATGAAGCAAAAAAAAAAAAATACATAGAATATAGTATGGCAGTTGAGAAATTGTTCATTATCATGAACACTTTTACCACTTTCCACAATGTTTTATAGTTGTTTTTTTTTTATACAGAAAATGCGTTGGTTTGCGATTCCACAGCGGATAAAACATTTGATAGGCCAGGTCGCTGTTTTCAGTTTTCTACTGCTGTAAAAGTTTTCACAAGAAGACAAACTTATAGACTTGTCCTTTTTTGAAGTATTTGCAAATAATAAATTAAATGTGGTTTGAAATGGATGAAAACATTGTGGGGAAAAAGAGAAATTGCTTTGAACCACCATTTACTCCTTTGTCGATGTGTTCAACAGTATTCTTCAACAGCGAGGCCGTTAGGTACGATGTTTTAATTTTTTGAGTGAGGCTATTCGTACATAGATTTAACGACCATGTATTTGTTTGTTTGTGTTTGTTTATTTGTTAACAAACAATTGAATGAATGGTTAAAGTAAAAACGCAGAATAAAAATTGAGCTAAGAATATTCTTGGAAAACATCTGTGTATTTATTCATAACATCATTTTTGTTTCTTTTATTAAAAACAAAATTTATGTGAACGAGACTTTCTTCCCCCATTATTATGAATCAGCTGTTCTGATTACCAGCATGGACAACTGCACTTTGAAAATCGAGATTGTCCATTTTTCAGGAAATATACTCGTTTTCCGATCATTGTACGTCTGCTGAGCATTCTGCAAGAAGAACAATATGGTAGCGTTCTTTAATTGCTCAGACGACAGATAAAAGGTTGACACTTACTAGTATTCAAACAAAGAAGATAAAGTACGTTAACTCATGACCAAACGACAAAATTTTCGACAAGACCAAAATGAAAGCAATAACAGACGACAAAACAAATGTCGCTCATATGATCATACCTGTCTTTAATAGAGTAAAAAGCATTGTGAGAAAAGGAGAAAATGCTGGTTTCTCATTTTCGCACAATGTTGTAAAAAAGACTTGTTCCTTAGGGCCGTCAAAACACGTTATTGTTTAGTGAAGGGACAATCAAAAGACATTACAATGAAACAGTTTACATGTATCTTTAATTCCAAATCATAGTCATAAACTGAGCTTTGTGTAGTTTTTAACCCTTCTGCTAAATAAAAGAAATGACACTTTCAAGCAGACATTAAAGTCTCAATTTTTCCTATTTCAAAGGTATTTTTGGAGAAAAGATATCTCCTTATCGGACAGTGTAGATCAAAGATCAGACTGCACGTTCTGTGTAGTCCGATCTTGATCTACGCTGTCCGCAAAAGTTCAGTGAGTCGGGCTTAGCAGCCCAAGGGTTAATACAACGTGCCCATCCGAGACCGTAAGCAACTTTGTTTTTATCGCTGTTGTAGAAAGTTTAACACTGTATTCTAAGAATAGCTATTATTCATTCAGTGTTCTTTAGTGTTCTAGAACCTAAACGAAATTGTAAAAACAGTTATGCACAAATGCGTTATAGACCATTTAGCTTCCATCTAACCCCTCATTCCTCTAACTGTTTAAATATTTAGATTAAGAAAAAAAAAACGAATAATTTATTGGTAAATGCCGTAATTTTGGATTGAATGGATCCGCGTTTTCATGACAATTATCTCTTCCTTGTATACAGCTATTGACAGAATGAAAAATGTCCAGAATATGTAGAAGCAATTCAGAATACCTGTACATTCATAAAACAAGTAGAAAAATACCTTCTCCCTGGTCGCCAAACTGTACAAAGAGCAAATGACAATGTACGTTTTCGGGGCCGGCGAATTCCGAAGTTTCGTCGAAAACGGCCTAGGGCACTTCCTGTCCGGCGCACGTCAAAGACGAGCGCTTTGAATCATAATTTTCTCTATTTTTGCATGACAGGCCATCATGATTTAATTTGTTCGGAGACTTTAGCGAATGAATTATGACCCGAGTCGTGGATTGTTTCATACTTTTGTCTACATCGGTAAACGTGTGTCGTCATTTTTACAAGACAAGTTCGACCGTTAGGGACAGTCCCTGACTGTAGTGGCTAGTGAATACGTCCATATGAAAGAGCAAAATGTTTAAATGGAAGAGAGCCTCGTTGGACTTGTGTTAATTAATTAACAAATAAAAATTTAGGGTTTTCTTTTGTGTTATTATCATTATTACTCAGCGATACTCTACTTTATACAATGATTACAATGGACAATAACTTTCAAACCGATTATTTGGACACAAATGATCAAAGTGTAAGTATATTTTAGAATAGATAAAAAAAATCGATGCTTTGAAGCCTGTATACGTGTAAAAGTGTATATCTACCACAATACTTTTATCTATGTTCATCAATGCAGTAAAGCATGTCTCATTAATTGTTTAGGCTTTATTTTTTCCTTTCTTTGTCAACTTTTTGGATTACATTGAAACTGATGCTCGCTTTAGTATTGATCAATCATATACTTGTTCAATGGTCCCCTTGTTTTATTCATTCTTTTATACGAGCATCCCTATATCTTAGCATGGATGAATGGAATGAAATTACTGCTTCCATCAGAGATGCGAAATCTATTTAGCTGTAAAAAAAAAAAAATCAGACATCATTTATAAACTCTTAAACTGCTCAATAAATGAAACGAAAATTTCCACTCAATAGTAAAAACCCGCATAGTGCGATTCCAAAGTTAATTTAACCGGAGAGAAAATGCCGTATGGGACAGTTTAGATCAAGATCAGACTGCATGTTTTGTGCAGTCTGATCTTGCTCTACACTGTCCGCAAACGCACACCAAGTCACGCTCAGCAGCCTAAGCGTTAAATGAACAGTCGTCGTCATAGTGAGGGAATCATATACGAATATCTCAACAAAAAATGACAAAGAGGAAACGTATGTCTGTCCGTAAATTTCAGATTTCATGCGCATTATTATGCCATTAGTTCATCCTATACATTTTCAAACATCACAATCATCAGTATCATCACAGTAATCAATATATTTATTACTTTTTTTTTGCCTTTTTTTTTTTTTTTTCATGTTTCACTCGTTTTGAAGGCAACATTGTTGAAAAGACGTTTTATCAAGTTTTAGATTTCTTATTTGAATATGTGTCTTAATGTTTTTTTTTTTTACCTTCACAAAATAAAGTTATTATCATTATCATCATCATCATCATTATTATTATTATTATTATTATTATAAAAACTAGATTAATAGATTTTGCAATAAAAATGTTGTTCAAATATTTCTTAAAGCATAAAAGCTGGCATTTAACCCGTAGACAAACGCCGAATTTAAATGCTAAAACAGACATTATAGTTTAAGATCAAACTGCACAGCACGTTCTGTTCGACCTTGGTGTTTGTTTGGTAAAAGGTTCAATAACACGTCAAACAGTTTATACTCACGACCTCTTCAAAACTCGCTCACAGTGACGAATGCTATATACTAATGCAGCACATCAAATGAATGAGTGCAATGACGACGTACCTTTGGTGGAAAAGAGTTAAACGTGTTTATAGTTATTTATGTTTTAACATTGGAACGAAATAAGAGCAGCCGAAATGATAAATATGTCATCAAAGCCTATGAAATGCCTTCCACCAATCCGTTATAAATATTTTAAAGTTCTGTGGTATTATCACTCTTGTAACATTTCCGTCTAAATTTATTTCTAGAACTACGTGTTCCCCTCAAATAAATCTGTCAAAAGCAGCGTTCTTGTCTTAAAGTATAAAATATCAAAACCATCAATCTCCCATTCTATATCTATTTTTTCTAATATGTATAAATCCGTCGGTTTATCGTCTACCAAGAACTACTTTGCTGTGCGGATGGATTTCTTCTACACGAATGGTCTCACTATTTTCTGCGAGATGCTAAATATCTGTGTTAGCATGTATTGTAAAATGCAGTGTGTATTAACGTTTTTTTCTAATGTAAGAATGAATGATTATTTCATCAAAATTGACAAATTGGGCACATTTCTCATAAAATTGTTGATAAATATCAGGCCGTCAAATTGAAGGACAAAAAAAAAAAAACCTGTAATTTGTATGTGCGACGATATTTGTATATTTTACAGACGTATTAATTTGGATTAAAAATGTCATCTTTCTTTTTTGGCACCCTGTACATGTATAAGAGCGTCAAACGGACATTTTCTATCAAATTGTCTTTAAAACTCTGTATTTATTTGATAAATGACGTGATTAAACTATAAACGGACATTTTCTGTCCACCTTCCCCCCTCCACAAATATAGATTTTTGGGAGTGTATATAGTCTAGCTATTTATTTAATATGGCTGTAAGTGTAGATCAAGATCAGACACAAGAGTCCGTAATAGTAAAAATAGCTCTGTGAAAAGGGGCTTAATGCATCTGCATCAGCGAAAAATTGCGACCAAGGTCAGCCTCTGCAATCCGCGCAGGCTGACATGGGTTGAAAATTTTGCTACTTGTAAATTTTCTGCATATCGAAGGACCATTGTACGAATGGTTCATTTCAATGTTGGACAAAATGGATTTTTATGGATCCATAATTCTGTGATGACTTGCTTGGTATAATTTATCACAGATATGCATTAAAGTCCCTTTTGCCAGAACATGGAAAAGAAAACAAAGTCAGTGTCTTCACGATCACAAAATACTTTAACTGATTTATCGAAATATATATGAGCCATGCTCTTGCAAAAGGGAACTTAATGCATCTGCGAAAAGTATGTACCCAGGTCAGCCTGCGTAGTCCGCGCAGGCTGACCTGGGCCAAATACTTTCGCTGTTGGTCAATTTTCTCTTATGATACAGTTGGTTGTTTGACAAAGCGGTTTGTATGGATCCTTAGAGATGTTATGACTTGCTGGTTATGATGCATCAGGGAGATGCATTAAGTCCCCTTTTGCCAGAGCATTGCTCATATACTTTTCATTTGAGTCTAGATTTAAACCAGAGGAAGCCTGACGTTTTTTTTTTATTAATTTTTCGTTAAATCTTGTTCGCTATTTCTATGTTTTTACTTTTAATCAGTTAATACCAGGAATTTTACTATGATTTTTTTTTTTTAATAACTTCTCAGACACAACGACAGAAACCAATATTGCAAACTACTGAATTAAACAACAACAATAATACTTTGTGGCCATTATATGAATGCCAATCACCAGGTTGCAATTTTATCGATTTTTCTATGTCTTTGTGGATTTGTCAGTTAATATTCTACGTGCACAAAAATAACTATCATTTGAATAAAGGTAGAAATTCGTACAATTTTGCGGCGTAACTATCACTATAAGCCCCCTTTCCTCCAGCCCCCCCCCCCCCTCCCCCTTTTGATTGAAAGACATGGAACTCAGAACAGAAAAAGTTGTCAGTAATATGGTAACATTGAACAGAACAGAATTGTCACTCTGTGCAGTTAACGTGAACAATTTTTGCGAAACGAGCAGCAACCATGTGCTCCCTGTCAGTGAAATGGAAACCAAAAACAGAACAGAAAGAGTTGGCAACATTGAACAGAACAGAACGGTCACTCTGTTCAGTTATCGTGAACAGTTTCTTCGAAATGAGCAACAATCACCCTTTTTCTGTCAATAAAATGGAAACCCAGAATAGAACTGAACTGAACTGAACTGAAACGGACTCGTCTGTTATCAGTGAACAATCTTTGCGAAATGAACAACAGTTATAATAAAAAGATCCCCCCGTCAATGAAATGGAAACACAGCTGTGCCAAAAAATTAAGCGGATAATCCGACCCGAAGGCTGTGCACAGACGAAAAATCAAACCTTTCGTCTGCAATCGGGCGTGTAAAATTATCCTTTTTTTGACGGCAACAAACTAAGTCGACAAAACGCATCTGTGTCATACGCTAGCTTTCCCTTTTTTCCCATAATCCTTTATAATTTCCCATTTTAATCCTTTACCATATAATCCCGTGTTTTAGCGACCCTTGGAGAGAAAACTGAGGAAAACAATGTGGGAAAAGGAGAAAATGCTGGTTACCAGCATTTTCTCCTTTTCCCATAATATATTCTAACCTTCCAAAGGCAAATCATATCACTTGAAAGAAATCAACTTTGTCGTCTGCAAATGCTTTCAATTTGGGTATGTCTGAAATTTTGTCATTTGGTAGAGTTAACCCATTACCTACCGAAACAAATTTGAGGCAGACGTCATGTACATAACGCTGATAAAAATAAATAAAACGTGAAATATGCGTTCAGCTTGTGCCAGACGATAGAATGTTAGACTTGTCCAAATTGGGAGGATTAGCAAACGACAATGAATGTGGCTCAAATACTAGCACTTGTCTTTGGAAGAGAAGAAATCATTGTCGGAATAGGAGAAAATGCTGGTTACCAGCGTTTTCTCCTTTTCCCACAATGTTTTCTATCCTGTAAGAGACAGACTTCGTTATCTGGGCCGAAATCAATACGTCGTCGGCAAATCTTCTCAGTTTGGACGAGTCTAAAATTTTGTCGTTTGGTAAAGAGTAAACAAACAGTTAATGACAATATAAGAGTTCACATTTTTTTTTTTTTTCATTTTCTAGGCTGATTTGGTTGTAATTTGTTACGAAATATATCGGACAGTGTAGATCATAAATCGGACTGTACGTTCGATGCAGTCTGATCTTGATCTGACACGTCCGTAAAGGCGATTCGGGTAGGGGTAAGCAATCCGCGATGCACTCTAGGAACTCCTAGGTCATAAACGGACGAAAGAAGAAAGTGAGCGATGGACTTTCCGCCACATTTGACTCGTTATTGATTAGCCTACTTAACGTGTCAATTTGTTGGTTTGCTACGGCGGATATGATCTTTGTATCATAACAATATCGAAATCGCATTTTTGGCGGGGGCGTGGGGTGGGGATGTTGGTTGGGGGGGGGGTTTACTGTTAGTTTAGGTGGAAGTACAGTTTACAGCAAAATTTTCAATATTTCGAAAAAAGCTTTTTTTCTTTTTTTGATTGCTTTTATTTCTTTATAACCACATCGAAACTATCATTTCATTAAGATTTGGAGAATAGCTATTGTTTAGATGTGGTGGGATTGTTTGCAATATATGAGCTGTGCTCTGGCAAAAGGGAGCATCTCCATGATCCATGATACCAAGCAAATCATCATATAATTATGGATCCATAAAATCCATTTTGTCTAACAACAGACTGTATCATATGCCCTTTGACATACAGAAAATGGACCAATAGCGAAAAGTTTCTTATTTTATGAAAATATCGCATTCGGAATAAAGATTTAAATGTAACTGTAACAATCATTTAGCTAAATTGGCTTTCTTCTTTTTATTTCCAGCTTCTTATGACATCAACTCCTGTTCCGATAGTACCACCGCCACCACCACCTTCCGGTCCAATTACGTCATTGTCTACGTCACTTCCTCCTTCATCTTGTTGCGAAAATGGCCGGCCTATAATAACTGATCCTCATACGGGACAAAGTGTTTGTTCTTGCCAATACGGTTCTGGATTACTAAGCGCTTACAACAGAGTACCTTCCCTTGGTGACAACATGTACACGTCACCTCATTACGCTACCCAAGGTTACATGCCTTTAAATACAGATACCTCAGCATTCTACTCGCCGCTGGTAAGTACGATCTTCGTAATGTACATCAACGACCATTTTGCGTCATTTGTATACATAAATCCAAAAACAAAAGAGTCTGTCGGGTATTTATAAGATTTTTAATAGTGTATAGGTACTGGACTGTAATTTATAGTTTTTAAGATATATTTAATTGTTTTTTATACGTCTTGTATCGAGAGACTATAAGGTCAAAGCTTTACTGAGCAACACACCATCACCAGTATACTGTAGTAGGAGTATTCTTTACTTTGACTTGTGTTCATTAAAAGATCTACGATAAATATCAAATACATGTACAAACCTGACACCCGGCCCCCATAATCCGTTAAGCATCACCAAAGTCCAAAAATGAAAGGTAACGCTCAAATTATTAACCCTTTCAGTGCCTGAGACAAAAACAACAGATTTTGTGGATGGCATAGATCAAAATCAGACTGCAAAGAACGTGCAATCTAATCTTGGATCTAGTCCCTTCCGCTTGTTTAATCAAACCAATAACGATAGAAATTGTTCTCTATATGAGCGGCACTCTGGCAAAAGAGGGTTTAATGTATCTCTATTATGCTCTATACCAGGTAAGTCATCACATAATAATGGACCCATAAAATCCATTTTTTCTCACAACCGACTGAATCATTATGTAGACTGGTCCTTTGACATGAAAAAATTAACTAACAGCAAAAGGTTTCAACCAAGGTCAGCCTGCACGGATTGCGAATGTTGACCTGGGTCGATACTTTTTGTGCAGATGCATTGAACCTCCTTTTTCACAGAGCATGACTCATACATTTGGCACTGACACAGAAGTAAATATCAATTCAATAGACAACGAATTTGTTGTCATATCCATGTTGAAAGCACTTGCAGACTTATAATGACATAGAAAGAGTAGCCAGCATCAATGGAAAATGAGACACTGCTGGGTCCAAGCACATTTTCATCACACCGGCTATGCTTTAACCCTTAGGCCTCTAAGCGCAGCTCAGAGACCTTTCGCGGACAGCGTAGATCAAGATCAGACTTCACAGAAAGTGTAGTCTGATCTTGGATCTACACTGTCCGATAAGGAGATATTTTTCACAAAATAATAACTTGGAAAAAGCTTGAAAAGTTTCATTTGACTTATGTAGCGTACTTAATTAACACTTGGCGTGGGTTGAAAAATCATGGGATCGTTTGTTAAAAACTAAAATGCTCGAAAAGCTTTTATGTCAAAGTAACTATTACTAACAATTATCATGTACCCTGTTTTGCGAAAAAGAATGGAACTGATTTACCCAGGAATGGAGATAAAATCATTCTTTTGAATTAGACGGCACGTATTTCTGTTGTTCACATTTCCAAATTCTCTCCCCATTTCTCTTTTTTTTAATTTCCGCTCTTTATTTCTGATATGCTCAGTTTGTTGACACTAAAGCATAAAATAAATCTCAAAACTCGTGTCTATCTATCTAAACATAGTCAGACATAACTTTGTTACTTTGTGCTCTATCGTCAAGTGGATGTTCCCTAGGCCCACAAAATACAGGTTAGCATAAAAACATTACAAGGAACACCGTAGGGGATTATGTCATTTAGTTTGCAATAGTGAGACAATTTGTTCTTAAGGTCTCTCTGATACCACACGAATAAAACACTTTCTCAGACAATAGGTGAAATGACCCAGGTGTTGCAGTTTCTTGCCGGCAGAAAGGTTGGTATAGCTCATATAGAATGTGGACAGATGAGTCCAAAGACTAGACTGTACGTTCTGTGCAACCATATCTTAAATTTTTAAAGTTCGAAAAAGCAGCTTCATTTTGCATATGGCACTGTAAGGGTTATTAGAGGAACGGTCTCATATCGAAGTCTCCACGCATCTACGATTTGTTGGCCCACTCAAAGCGCCACCCGCCACCATTCTTTCAACGCCTTACACGCCACTCTAATCTGTTGGATGTAGCTTTTAACCTTTGATTCATATATTTAATCTTCGTCTGTCTTCTCTAGATGTACATCGATATGACTTGATATCAATATAAATGCCTTAATCTCTCATTTTGATTATTCATTTGAATTGTACAAACTTGGTCTTTTTGTTCTTCAGCAATAGTAAATTTTGCCACTGTGTACTCTTTTTAGTTACTTCAACCCTGAGAACGCTAAAACCTAGGTTCCAAGAGACCCTCGATGAGTAGTAATTTTGCGAAAGAAGTATATAATTATTTTTATTGATACATTATAGTGTAATGTAGTTGTAACAGACAACAGCTGAAAACTAGACGCATTCTTGTATTTTTTAACTTTTTAAATCTAGACTCATTCATAGAGTAGATGCATTTTAGCGCACACGTGTTTGTTATAGCCAACAGTTGGAATTTGGACGCATTCTAGGGCAAATGTTTTTGCAAGAACCCACTTTTGACACCTGGTTGCACCATTGAGTAGATATATTTATAAAGATCCGGAATCGAAACGTATTGGCAAGCAGATAAGTCTGCACGAAATATGTAAGTTCGCCAATAATCTTTCATTTCATTCTTTTCTTTAATCATATCCATGGTTGTTTCACTCGTTTAACTTGTTAGAACAATTCTATAGCGGTTTACGAGATAGTTAATCGGTAACTCGTTCTGTTTGTTATGAGGCATTCCCAAAAATGCTTTAAAGATCACCCTTTTCTATATTCAAAGGGTTTTAGTAACATTCGAGAAATATTTAAAGAAATACTATGAGCCATGCTTCGTGATATATGAAACCTTTCAAGCCATCACAAAATCATGGACCCATAATGGCCACTTTCTTAACAACCGAGTTAATCATGAGGTAGAACGGTCTTTGGACATACAGAAAAATGACCAATAGCGAAGAGTTTCGGCCCAGGTCAGCCTTCACGGATTGCGCAGGCTGACCTTGGTCGATACTTTTCGTAGATGGATAAAGCCTCCTTATCACAGAGCATGGTTCATATCTTTTTACAAGGCATTGAGATATTCTGATACGTTTAATTGCGAAGTTGTGGAAGGAATGCAGGGTTTTCTGTCTATTTGTCTATTTTCTTTTAAAGTTAAGATTTTGAAAAACCAATTAACAAATATACTTAAATCCTTACGTGAAAAACAAAAACGAAGAGGGATATACTTCAAAATGCATTACAGCTTAACATATTCATTATATCTAATCTTTGCCAACTCTTGTAGCATAACAAACGGATAGAAATGAAGCCGGGCATTAACCGAAACCACAGGATTAGGCACCTTCATCTTGATGAATTCGTTTTCAGTCTTTTTTGTATTGCACTTTTCTCTTATTTGTACTAAAGACAGTAGATGCTATAAATAGAAGTGGGGCAATAGGTTACGGTCTGGGAAAAGGTATGCACAATTATAATCAGTGAAAAGGTCCGCAGTCGTCTTGCACGTCCCTTCTAAATTTAAGTGGGGAAATATATTTGTTTTTACTTGAAGAGCACTCGCTCACTCTCGAACCGCCTAATTCTTTATCTTAAATATCTCTTAAAACGCATTACCAACTATCAAATAAATGGAGAAGCACTGATATAGGGTTTTGACACAAATCCGTTTACTGTGTTTTTTGTGAGCTTTTTTTTTTCAAATAACTGTTCTGGTCTAAGTGGTGTGCCCTGCTGTATTCAATGTTCAGGTCTTGGCTTGTACTGCAAACTTTAAACCCTTAAAGTTCCATTTTAAGGAAAGTGTATAATCAGTTTCATATAAGTAAGTCCTAGGTATTCAAATTTCAAGTTTTTATTTTTAGTCAAAATATCACATAAAGTATTTGAAAGTGTATATCAAATATTAGACTGCATGTTCTGTGCAAATCTCTCAAAAAAATATTGAAATACGATAATGTTTCATTCAAACAGAAATGAACGAATAATACCAGATTACGATTTTTGGGATTGAGAAAAAAAGAACATTTTAAAGCTTGAAAATTTAATCTCTCACAGTCTATCAAATAAACTGATTGACCAATCTGTAAACGGCTCTCCTCCGACACTTTAGTTGAATAGGGCCACAACCTTGGCAAGCGCTATCCGTTGAACAAAAAATCGAGAACTTTCGTGGTATTTATAAACTTAAATAAGACTCTAAGATAGAGGTTTTGATTCAGAAGAACTAAGTATGAGCCTTTACTTATAATTGAGCCATGCTCTGGCAAAAGGGGGATTAATGCATCTCTATAATGCAGTATACCCATCAAGTCATCACGTGATTAAGGATCCATAAAATCCATTTTATCTAACAAAAAACTGTAACTTAAAGTGGAATTGTTCTTTGCCATATAGAAAATTGACCAATAGCGAAAAGTTTCGGCCCAGGTCAGCCTGCGCGGACTGCGCAGGCTGACCTGGGTCGACACTTTTCGCAGATGCATTAAGCCCCTTTTCACAGAGCATGGCTAAATTAATATTCGCCCCCAGTGACTCATTAAAAGTTTGCAAACTCACTCACTGATACAGTACCTTAACCCATAAAGCGCTGGAACCGACTTAAGTTGTTTTTGCGGACAGTGTAGATCAAGATCAGACTGCACAGAATCTTCCCTGTCCGCTAATTTTTTTTGCACATTCTGGCCAAAACAAGCTTGAAATGACAATATTTCAAATGGTATTTCCTGTTTAAAGAGGTCCATTTCATTAATTCAGCATTCTAAGAGTTAATTTTATGACACCATCTTTATGAATAGTTCACAGTGACGCAGGACAGAACACAGTCGCGACATACTAGCGACTTTTAGTACATACAGAGCCACTAGTTACTCGAAAACCCAATCCTGCGTTACCTTTAGTTGGCGCAATCGGTTTACACAAGCACAAAAATGTTGTCAGTTAGGGATTATTTTTGTTAAATTGTTTGCGCTCTCTCCAACTCTGTTTGATGTGACATCTTTTCAAATTTGCATAACGATTGGTGACGAATTAAACTCTCTATACTGTCCGACAGTTATCACATTGCAGACGTACTGCCTGGGCGTGCAAGGCTTCAAACATTTACTCTGATAAGACTCTACTCGAATCCGTTTCCCCTTTTTGTCAAGCCGTATATCGAAGCAGTTGAATTTACCCATAGAATAACTGTGATATACCATTTACCATAGGCTAATTGTGGTATTCAAGAATTAAGTCTTTAAGTTGCAATATTTTTATTCGAATCTGTCAAACTTCTCGTCCACTCACAGAAAGCATACCAAGCGAAGACCAACCGGGATATTCATTGTAAGATCTTTAAACTCCCAGAGAATTAAGTGCCTGTATTGATGGTTTCAATCAAAGTTTATTGGTATGTTGTCTGATTTTAAAAAGAGAAAAAAAAAAACATTGGGATAAATTAAATGCCAACAGACGGACATCTTTTTGAATATTATCTCAGTTCAGAATTTAAAACTTATTCATCAAATTGGTGCAACTTGACGTTAGAATCAGTATCAACTATGATAAGAATGGTCTCCCAACAGTATCTGAGTTCAACTGAACATAAGGTTTTAAGTTTCCAAAAGTATATTCGGGGCCCGTATTCACCAACCATCCTCAAGAATATTCTTGGTCTCGCTGAAGATTTCGGAGGTAAGACAACTTCTGATTGGCTTAACCATTTGGTTTAGTCAATCAGAAGTTGTCTTACTTTCAACTTTAGAAAGTTCTTTGGACTAAGACTAAGAATGTTCTTAAGAATGTTTTTTGTTGAATATGTACCCCGAACATTTGTTAAGTCCTTCTCAGTAATACACCAAAAATTTACGTCCGGAAAAAAAGCGATTTCCAATGGTATCTTAGCTGTAAGTTGTATCCTTACTGACCTGACCGTAGGTACTCTCAATGCCTCTCCTGAGAACAAGGGCTGAAATGTTTATGCAACAGACAGATAACCGAAATGCATTTTTGCAATCAGATGATTTGAAATGCAACGATAATACAGAACCTCAAAGATAAACTAAATCTTATTTCATCTTGATCACCTTTATAGATAGTATTTCTTGCGAAATGCATACAAGCATACCAGGTGTGTGGTAGCAATGCATCTTTTATCAGAACATTTTGATAAATCGGGAAATGCAATTAAAATGTCACGTCTTAATTGTAACATGTATATTTTTTCTGAAATGATTAGACCATCTACAATTAAACCTACAGGTTCGATATTACTGTAGTAAAGCCTTTTCCTTCTGATAAAAAAAAAAACCCACTCAATATTATTTGAGGCATGCTTTGTGAACAAGATGTTTCAAGCATCTGCAAAAAGTATGGATTCAGCCTTCGTATGCCCGGCTGGTTGACTATGGTCGATAGTTTTTACTATCGGTTAACTTTCTGCGTGTCAAAAGACCAGTGTCTTCATGATTCAATCGGTGGTTCGACAAAATTAATTTTATGGATCCATAATTATATGATTGCTTACTTGGTATGGTGCATCACGGAGAAGCATTGAAACCCTTTTTGTCAGAGCACCGTTCACGTATAATTCACTAATTGATTTTGTGCTTTTATCAAACGACCCCGTGTTTGTTCGCCACACAAGCGAAACCTTTTGAGAACAATATGGAAAAAAAGGAGAAGAAAATGTTGGTCGGTAATCAGCATTTTAACATTTTCTCAAAATGTCTTCTACTCTTCCTAAAGCAAGTTGAGTGATTTAGGACCCGTTTGATTTCTTTTTATTTTTCCTCAGACTTAGATCGTTCCTATAATTTTCAGTAAAAAAATTAATGAGTGCCTTAATACTGTTGCGGTCGATTACACATCGACGATAGAAGGTACATAACAAGATCAGATTGGGCAAATGTGTCGATGCTCTTTGCAAAAGATAGCAGAATTCGCAGTGTGAAAGGCATGGCTGTAGTATTTTGGAGGAGTAGGGTTTTTTTTTTCAAACACAGCAAGAAAAAAAAAGCAAATTATTTCAGTCTCAAACCTGCTTGGGCCAAAGTTTCTCACAAAATATAATGCTCTATCTAGAACCATGGTCATATTGCACAAAGTCCACTTTTGGATAATTAGTATCAACGTATTCAAAACTGTATCTCAATATGGCCCGCAACATGCGAAATGAGACCTTTGGACACTTGCGTAAAGTGTCGTCCCGGATTAGCCTGCGCAGTTCGCGCAGGCTAATCCGAGACGGCACTTTACGACTACATATTTTTTTTTTCGTACAGTACACTTTCGCGAAAGACAATCGCACAAAAACGGGAAGTGTCGTCTCGGATTTGTCACAGACTGCAATGGCTGAACTGGGACGTCACTGTTTTAAGCATATGTCCGAAGGCCCCTTTTCGTGTGTTGCACACAATATCATCGATTTCAGCGACAAATGTATAAACCCAACTTTTTTCGACAGCTGATAATACAACCAACTGAAACTCAGAAAGATTTTTATTCTATAGCCTTTACAAGGAGACGGTATAGATCCATGATCAGACTGCACGTTCTGTGCAGTCTGATCTTGATCTATGTCGTCTACAAAAGCCTCTGTTTTCGTCTGTGTCACAGAGAGGGTTAGGAGTGCCAAATAAAATAAACTGATACTCAGTCAATAAATAATACCGTTATATTGCAGTGTCGAGGCTCTATACTTGCAAGTCAAAATACCAAACAAGTTACCATATAGGGTAGATCTAAGTTCCGCCTACATGTTATGTAAAGTCAGATTTAAATCTACCCTGTCCTCAAAACCAAATGAGGTTGTGTTTGACATCTCAATATCTTTGAAGACTCAACCGCAGACTATCAAAGAACTACGACAGCTCATTCGAAAAGTTTTGCAAAAGTCTTAAACAATCACGGAGTTTAGATGACGATAGGCCTTGCGGTAGAAACTACAAACTGTAATTACATTGCTCTACTAGATTATCTTACAAATGCGAATTTCTATTAACAATAGCTCATTTCCAGCTGCCTTGCTATCCCCTAGATCCGACATTTTCGTAATTACATCCCCTATTCAAATGATGTATGACATGGTTTACATTTGGATTTTCAGTCGTGGCCAATAATGGAAAACAATTCCTAATTTTTTTCCAAATTTAAATTACCAAAACTGATTCGATGCATTGTCTAACACGTA
Organism: Tridacna gigas; assembly: GCA_945859785.2. NCBI lineage: Eukaryota > Metazoa > Mollusca > Bivalvia > Cardiida > Cardiidae > Tridacna > Tridacna gigas. Next base: position 60,218,802 of record OX244034.2, on the reverse strand, counting down.
TTGCCTTGACTAATCTTGAAGCTTGCAATACACTTTATAATATTTGACAAGTTAAAATCTATTCCTTTTCGCTTTTGTAATCATTGCCACATATAAAAAAAAAAACCGAAAACAAAAAAAAGAAAAAAAAAAACACGTATGTTTCTATGGTTCTATGGAGTTTCTTATTTTCAGGTTGAAATTTGAGCCAATATTAATTCTTAATAACTCTAAAACTTCGTTTGCCGTTAAACTACATGTAATCCCAATGACAACTGCCAGAATGAAAACTGTGACAGTATGCAAATTTACAAAGTAACATTAAAAGTCTCTGATAAATATAGTGATATTTCAAGCACGATTATCGTATGTTAAAATTATTGGTTCTACGTACTATAACTCTTTGTAAATTTTGCATAAGTTAGATCTAAATGTTGTTCAAGTGGTCTATCCTACCATTTTTCCGACATGAAACCTTGGCAATACGCGAACAAATATCTTGAATTCGTCGATACTTATCTTAATACTTCAAGCATTATCGCACGTGACGCCTGAAATTCTACGAATTGTCACAGACATCAATTTTGCTTTTTCAGATGTAAATTCTTCTGACCATTGGAAAGATGGAAAATTGGCAATCCCAACATACACACCTTGATATTTGTAATACGATGTAAAATAAATATTTTTAAACGATGCAATAAGGTTGGGCTTTAAAAGGAAGCCTTCCTACCATAGGAACTTGCGTATTAAGATGAATATGCATTTATACCCATTGCTTTGACAATTGGTTTGATCGAAACTTTGGCAGTGGCCACACACATACAACCGACCTTGATAATTGTCGATATTTATCGATATACCTCAGTAATTGTACATGAAGTCAGTGAGCACGGGAAGATGGGGAAGATCTATGGACAGTAACATCTGTGTTCATCAGTAAATGTATGATGACAGGGTCAAAGAAGTTGCCGTTGGCAATGATGTGATAAAATCTGCAATGATCGCCGCTAATTAGGATCACCTAAGAGTACACAAGCGACCGCTTTTGACAGGTTCATGTAATATATTGACGGCTGCAAGTGGAGGTTCGTTTGCAAAGATTAGTTCATTAATACTTAATTATACATTTTTAACATGCATAAGGATGGTTAAGGAGAAAAATTACACTGCTTTTATCTACATCGATAGTTGTCCTTTAGTGGCTATCAGGCATTTGTACCGTAAGAAGTTATCCTAAATATTCATGGCTTTTCTGTCATTCTTGAAGAAAATTGGTTTCTAGCTTTTCTGTCATGTTTTGTAGGAAATTTGTTCACTATAAAAGAAATTTATGCATTCCAATTTAATTGTTCGAATTATTATATGATTTGCTTTTTTTTTTTTTTGCATGCAAATTTGCATTTTTTTTTTTTTTTTTAATTTTCCAAGCGCTATATTCGCCAAGTTATTTATATTTTAACTCAATTAAAACACTTTTATTTTGCATTTGGCATATAAAACTCTGCTAATGACAATCTACATAATAAATGATATATAAAAACTTGACGTAAAATGTATTACATGATAGTATATGTACACTTGACAACAGATTAGTGGTCACAACTGCTATTGCAAAAGGTTTCTGCTAATGTATCTTAATAAATTTTTGTATTCAATTACACTTTCCGCTTTCATGATAATATTAAGCCTTTCCCAAACAAGCCATGGTTTTCACGTGTCTGCAGTACAAGTCTTTTGAAAACACTGTGGGAAAACGAGAAATTGCTCGTAACGAGCAATTTCTCCTTTTTCCCACAGTGTTTTCTACCCTTTTGCAGAACTTTCTGTCATTTTCATAAAATTTGAAATTGTCGTCTGCAAACTCTTTCAATTTGGACCAGTCTAAAATTTGGGAAAGGGTTAAGCAAAGTGAAGGTATGGTGGACAAATCTATTGTAAAAAAAAAATGTTCTGAAGTTTTTATATATTGAGCAAATGCATGAAAGCACTCAAACTGTAAGTTTTCCAAAACATTTTTTTTTTTCAGGCAAGACTCCAAAAATTGCGGACTAATATTCGACTCTATTAACTAAGAATATGACAGGAAATGAAAAATACAAACCAGCCTGTCAGTATTTTGGATAAACTACATCTGAAGTATGTATATGTAAGGAAAATGCACAACGGAACAGAAAGTTTATCAGACTGATAAACTGCATCTAAATAGTAAAAAAAAAATACAAGAATGAAGGTTTTCAATCTAAACAAACTATATTTTAGACAAATACCTAGCACTTTTTTCTTTCTTTGTATATTTACCACATTAGGAATCGTCCAAATTAACAATATTTTTTCTTTTCCGCAATGTTTTGCAATCTGTTAAAAGACAAATCTTAACCAATAAATCACGCTTAAGTTTTTTTTATCTGTATAATTATGGTTTCAATATGAGCAAGTCTAAAATGTTGTCCACTAATATAGACTTACTAATCCAAAATCAGACCGATATTTTACTATCCGTAAATGTATTTTGTAATGCTCCTGAGATACCATGGATTTGCAGATTTCTCAGAAATCAACACCATTTTTGATGTATCAATATATACATTCTTCTTTCCTCTTCAAGGGAAATCTCTCGCGTCGATCTTGTAAGGTGAGCTGTAACCCTTACCATATTCCAAGCAATTCTGTGAGTGTTCGTTTGTCTGACTGTGAATATTAAAATAGACCGCACAGAACCTGCAATTTGCTGTTGCATCTATGAGCCCGATATTTTATACGGTGTTTTAACTAAATCAGCATCTAACAGCGTTTTGATTGCAAAGTCTGGACCTTTTAATTGTGTTTACTGAATTGAAAATGTTCATTTCATTTATTAGGTACCACACTGTTTCACTGCAGACTAAATGCATTCAACTTTTTACAAGACCTGTAGATACAATTCCGCTGCATGTGTGCATGATTCTAATCACAGTTTTAGTGTATGGTTGCAGACGGTGTAGATCAAAGATCAGACTGCACGTTCCATGCAGTCTGATCTTGATCTTCATCGTCCGCAAAAGGCAATCAAAATCGCAGTTGGAAATGAGAAAGTGAAACAATACATAAATAAAACTTTGTAAAACATATGTAGAGATATAAATCTTGTTGCTAAAAACACGAAGGCTGCTTGTAAATGGCCCTTTGTTGTTGTCTTATCGTACTGCTTCCAAGAGTCGGGTTGGCTGCATTTTCGCTTTTTTGTCTTTTTTATTGACTTCCCCGTACAAATGTACCTATTGATGAACGCTTCAGTCTTTCATCATAACATCACACATAAATAAAAAAAAAATAATGAGTGCTTGAAGACGATATCCTTTGGAATCACAGTGGAGAAAAAGCAGCAAGTGCTTGCCACAAGCAATAATTATCGACGCTTTTGTCCCCACTGTGTTTTCCATGATTATATTAGAAATGCATTTGAGTTGTATGAAATAATTCCTGCATGGAAAAAAATATTGGAATCGCAGAATAAAAAAAAATCAAAATGATACCGTGATCATGTAGCATTTAACGTTATGATAGTTAAAAATCCCGCCTTTAAAGATTCATTACAGGCAATTGCTGCTTCATCTTACTTTCTTTCAGTTATTTTCCAAGGCAAACGTATAAATTATTATCGTAAGATAAAAAGAACATGAAATTCTTCAAGATTTAACACAAATAGTTGAATTTCCACTTTGATAGATTCAGTTTTATGCACTCATAGCATTCTAAATGCAAGCAGACGGTCTTGAAAAGAAAAGGGCTTGCTCATATAAATAATTTATATGAAGTTAATGATTCTAAATGTACCGCAAAACGGTACAATTTAGAAGAAGCGTGTATAATACAAAACTCCTATAGTTACGTGTATTACATGAACATATCTTAACAAGGCTTTAGCCTGCCATTGTTTCTATGTGTAGCCGGAACCGAAAGTTCTTAACCCATTAACGTCAACTAGAAATACATCTGCAATAAAAAGTAGATCTGTAATATCGGTTCCTGGAATCAAATATTTCTCAACCATATTTGCATACATTCTGTTTTTGAAGCCTGGCTCCTTGTACTTTCTGTGTTTTGATTTTCACTCCTATGGAATAAAACTGTTACCCTCGATAATAAGTAATGGTCCTTTAGCCCTTTCAGAGCCATATGCGAAAACAGAGGCTTTTACAGACTGTTACGGGAGATCACTCCTTCCTTACGGCATAGCTTCTTCCCGTATAAAATCAATACCTGACAACTGCGTTAGGGAGAATTCTCATTCGGCATACCTCGGGTGATCCGGTGATCAAATCTCTCGGCTGTATCACGTAGCTTTTATGCACCTATACGGTACATTTCGTATGTCCCCGGAGGCACACTTTTTACCGTTATTGAAATTGTACGGCTCCTCTTAAAAAAGAAAACATAAGTCAATTTTCTTTCGATATATTTCTAAGAATATTTCAGTAGGCAAACAGTTTGTACATTCAATTTTTAACGTGGTCTATCAATTAGGTTGGGAGCTTTCATCGACAGATCGATAGATGTGAATAACTTCACCGTCGTTGTTCATGTCGTTGCCAAGCGATCTGCAGGGGCGCCGCCATGCTTAAGATTATGTGATTGGTAGTTCAAAATGGAAGCCTCCTTTATACGGACGAGGTTAGATGTAGGTACGGAATCGGCCGAGCTGTGGCGAGTGGGAGAATTCTCTTTAGCTCAGGCGTTAGTGTATTGATATTTTAAACCTGGAAAAAAAGAGGGTGTTTGCCGGCACGGGTTCGAATCCCAGCCGTGGTGGTTTGTATTTGAGTTATGCATTTGTTGCGAACTTTCATGTTCGTAAGATCTGGGTCCGTATTCACCAACCATTCTTGAGAATATTCTTGGTCTTGTTCTCCAGAATTTTCCAAATTTGAAAGTAACACACCTTCTGATTGGCTAAACCATTTGGTTTAGCCAATCAGAAGTTGTGTTCCTTTCAGACTTGGAAAATCTTGAAGAATAAGTCTAAGAACGTTCTTAAGAATGGTTGGTGAATACGGACCCAGATTGCACAGACTTGATTTTTATCGTGTGCTTGTTTAGTCATGGCTATCGAACAAAAATATTTGAGTTTTAGTGGATTGTAGGCCTATTTCCAGGCGTCTAAAGAAGTTAAGTATGTATATCTGGCGCTGACAGAGTTAACATGATCATAATCTGTGTTGAGCTAAAAGGAATCTAAAATACGTAGACAACAAAGAACAGCCACAAACTTTCCAATATGCAACTAAAACTGAAGAACAAAAGAAAGTGTAAAGATCTGTATCATTTTTATGGCAATTTTCTGGCAGTTTATTGATGCCTTCATCACTCGCAATCGCTGCCATCGTTCGTAATTTGTTATAAGCACTTGCAAAAACTAAAAACGCTCATTTCCTCGTTGATATCGATTTATGTGTATGCGAGGCGGCAAATTTTCGAAACTGTCTCTTGGAAAAAAACATGCATTTACTTCACGTTTTCCGCTCTTTTCCTTCTGTGGTCTTTGGGTCTCAAATTTATTCATGTTTGACTGGTGCAGCAACAGGGTTTTTCGTCAGTCCGTCCGGCCGTAGACACAGTTTTGTGTCCTCTTCTACTTCTACAGTTTTAAACCAATACAATTTGAGAACGGTGTAGGTGTAGAACGTCGGTCTCTCACACCGTGCGTTCTGGATTCGAATCCCGTGATGAGCAGCACACTGTGGGTACTAATTAACGTTTTACAGAGAGCAGTCATCGAGAATAATTAAGATAAGTTGTAAGAACTTGTTTTACAATCTATATAAAATAAAAATGAGACTTGCTCTGTGAAAATGCGGTTTAATGCATGTGTTAAAAAGTATCGATCCAGGTCAGCCTGCGCAGTCCGCGCAGGCTGACCTGGGTTGAAACTTTTTGCTATTGGTCAATTTTCTGCACGTCAAAGGACCATTATACCTCCAGATCTAGTCGATTGTTAGATTAAATGGATTTTAGGGATCCATAATTATATGATGACTTGCGTAGTATCATGCACCACAGAGATGCATTAACCCTTTCCCAAACAAGCCCTGGTTTTCACGTGTCTGCAGTACAAGTCTTTTGAAAACACTGCGGGAAAAGGAGAAATTGCTCGTAACGAGCAATTTCTCCTTTTCCCACAGTGTTTTCTACCCTTTTTGAGAACGTTCTGCCACTTTCATCATATTTAAAATTGTCGTCTGCAAACTCTTTCAATTTGGACTGGTCCAAAATTTGTCGTTTGGGAAAGGGTTAAGACCGCTTTTGCCAGAGCATGGCTCATATTTTTAGACTATCCAATAAGGCTGGACTTTAACTGGAAGCCCGCCTGCAATAGCAACTTGTACGCCTGCAATCTGTATAACACTTGGTCGAATTCTACGGATGTTATGGCCCTTTGATTGTTTTCCTTTAACCGTAGACACGGCAACCTGTTAAGATGAATCTGCGACAGTTCTAGTTTTTACTGGCTCAGTAAGTCCATTTCACTTAAATTTTTAAGGATCAACGACACACTGACACACTGGCACAGTCTTGAAAGCATTTCAGTGGAAAGATTTCACTCACTGCGTCCTGAAACAAATTTTTACAGCCGCTGACTTTGACAAAAAAAAAACTTACAAAATATATCAGTGGACATGAATTATTTTTACATTCATAGATACAAATGAAAAGGAGAAATATCTCTTTACAGTTTTTGCAACGTTTTCAGTCGTCGTAGGTCGCCAGACTCAAGCAGTTTTCGTTAGGAATGATTGAATTAAGCATAGCATCCTATACTGTCAAGACAGAGTGTCTACAATCCCTGCTTGGGGAAGGGTTTCATTATGACGTGAGTGCGTGATGATAAAGCCGATGTCGGGCTTATCAGCAGCTCCCGAACCTGTGTATAATTTCAATGTCAAAGTCTGCTATTTAACCAGTAGAATGTTACATTATACGTACTTGGCCAATTTGTTTTTTGCTGATACCCAATTTGCTTTATCGCGGAAGCATACAATCCCTGGCATGTATTACAAAAAACAGTGTCTGTGACTTTTCTTCTTGCTCTACTATGCTTTAAATTTTTTTTTTTACAACCGTTATTATTTAAAGGTATAAATTCTATGTTTAGAACTAAATGGAAATAAGAGAGTATTATTGACTGGGTAACTGATTTGTTTGTGCCGTTATACCATTTTGATTTAACTCTTTACCAAACGACAAATTTTTAGACTAGTCCAAATTGAAAGCATTTGCAGACGACGAAATAAATGCAACTCAAAAACTGAAATTTGTTTTAGGAGGGCTAGAAAACTTTGTGGGAAACTGAGAAAATGCTGGTTACCAGCATTTTCTCCTTTTTCCACAATGTTTTCAAAAGCTTTCTTTTTCAGGGTCGTTAAAAGTCTTGATTCTGTGGTGAATGGTTAACGCAGCAAACATAAAATCCATGGCATTTCAGGAAACTATGACATTGCCTTTTTTTTCTTGTTTTTCAATTACGTGAGACTTCTTACAACCATTATGAATTGGAGATTTTAATTTTATTTTCAAAAAGCTATTTTTAATGAAAATACATATTCAGAAAGTAAAGAATTAGGTAATATTGAATTTTCTTCAATGCATAAAACATACATACCATAACATGTCTTACAGGAAAAAAAGTCAATGGCTTTATTTCCTTGTTTTATTCATCTGCAAATTTTCTTTTACAACCGTTATATTTGGGGCGTATGAATTTTATATTTAGAACATGTTATGAAAGGAAATAGTCATAACTAGAGAGTACTAAAGACGCAACAACTGCAATTCAAGGAATGTATGTTTTTGCTGATGGTCAGCTTTATCTCGGGAAAAATACAAACCATGAAAACAAACTGGACATATACAAAGAGTAGTCAAGACCCGACCATCGTTTTTGGTTTAGTGATGCTTCATTTGCTTTGTCTCTTACATGAAACATGCCTCACAAAAAAATAATATAAGTGGTATGATTAGAAAGTTTAAATTTTAAAATTAAGAATTCCATATAAACGAATATGACTGATAAAGATTTTGTGTGTGTTTAGTGATGCTCAATTTGCTTTATCGTTGCAAACATAGAAATCATGGCATTGCTTACACGAACACAATGTCAGTGTTTTTTTTTTGTTGTTGTTCATCTTTTCTGTGAGCATTTCCTTTACATCTTTCGTGACTTGAACAATTTGAATTTAATACGGAAAATGGTATTTTAGCGTAAAAGACATACTCACAGAGCGAAGGACACCAGTCAACTATTTGATTTTGGTGATATTCACTTTGCTTTATCGCATTAAACATACATATCATGACATTTGCTACACGAAACGCAATGCCTGCGCCTATTTTTCTTTTAATTTATTATGATAACTATCTGTTACAAAATTATAATTTGATGTGTTGAATTTACTATTTTCAATGTCATACAAAGAAAGAGGACATATTCAAAGATTATGAAAGACCCAACCATATTTTTTCATTGTTGATATACAGTTCGCTTTGTCGCGAGAAACATACAAACTATTGCATGTCTTACAAAAAAGAGGTCTTTTTCTCTCGTTTCATTGTTCTGCAAAATTATCTTAATACCACTGTAATTTGAGGGTATAAACGCTTGAAGCGCCATTGGCGAAAAGAGGGGCTTTTGCGAATAGAATAGATCAAGATTATACTGCACGTAATTTGCAGTTTGATCTTTGAAACCGTCTGCTTGTTTACTCAAACCTGAAAGATAGTGGATTGTATCCTCAACCGTCGAAAGGGACCGAGGACATGATGCTGAAAGAGTTGAACTGGTATTTAGAAAGCCATGTCAAAAATGCAAGTCTATACGTAAAAATGTATGTAATTGTGTATTTATTACAAATATTAAATAATTTTTACTGTTCATACGGATCAGAGGCTAATTGAAAACACGGAGAAAAACAGCAGGAAAGTTATAATTTTACCAAAAATCTTGACGTGTCCTAATTATAGTTTCATTTTTTTCCTCCGATAATGCAAGTATACTGATGATTAATCTAACAAATGTCAATGTTCTACTCTTATTGAAAAAATTATCGAGACTGGCTTGTCTTCAGTTTGAAAGTTCTCTTGAACTCATTTCAGCACTTCAAACAAAAAAGTGGGAAATAGGATCATTATCTCTCATAACTGTTATCAAAATGAGCAATAATCATCAAACTCCCTTTTAGGTTTTCCCCTATTAACCCCCAATCTGTCATCCCGGTGTCTGGGATATAACGGGGCACACCGGGATAGCCGGTATCAGGGCCCGGGTTTTAACAATCTCAAACAGGATAACTGTTTTCTCCCTTGGGGGTTCATATTGTTCACTCTCAGTCGCTTGATAGACACTTCCTTCTTTTGCCACCCTATCTGAACATTGTCTGTCTTGATTTCCACCAGTAATGTTAATCTTTAGTCACTCTTGTGGCAGTGTGGATAAAGATCATATTGCACGGAACTTGCAGTCTGATCTTGGATCTTTACTGTCTGATGTTGTGTTAGATTTTCTAACAACAAATTCTAGATTGAACTTGCAGCCTTCTGCCTTTTTCTGCTGTCTGTACAGATCCATTTTCTATCTCTTTTCACCCAAAAAAAAAAAAGATTTAAGCAATGTGTTAATTCTCTTCTTCATTCTTAAGTTTATTATCTATCAGACTATATCAATCAAGCGTTCATACAAATTTGAACAAATTGTTAAAATGATACAATAAGAAAACCAGAAGTATTTTTTCCAAGCCACATATACCAAACAAACAACACTATAAAATAACAACCATAACAGTTAAAGGGGCTTGCAAAGACTGTGTGTAGTGTATACGATAAAGCACTATTTTCTAGAAATGAGATAAAAATCGAGTCGAGTCCGTCAGACTGTCTCCCCTAGATAGCTACTGCGATAGCTAGAAACTCTGTAATTAGCGTGCGCTGCGTTTTCACAAATTCTCCACTCACAGCGGGTATTTCACTGGTTTTGTCGAAATAATAAAACTCCCAGGGAAACGTATCCACGGGAATAAAGTGGGCACAAATTAGCTGAATTAATTCTTAGAGTGCCTGTCATAACTTAGGAGGTTTTTTTTCGGTTAAAGTAGATAGTGATCAGACTATATTTTGTTCAATATTTTGACTAACACAAACTTTTCATTACGAGGTATAATGCCCATGCAGATAGACAACTTAAAGAAATTTGTCGAATATGAGCATTTATTTCTAATCAGCTATTGCTCCTTCTGCACAGTGTTTTCCATATTATTAAAAGGGTTATTTTAAGTCTTCAAACATGTCTCCATTTTGTCACAAATTTCGTATTAAGGAATGCATCTGCAAGAGGTAACGTCCCAGGTCAGCCTGCTCAGTCCGCGCAGGCTGACCTGAATCGAAACTTTTTGCTATTTGTAAATTTTCTGCATGTCCAAGGACCATTCTACCTCCTGATTCAGTCATTTGACAGACAAAATAGATTTTATGGATTCATAATTATGCTTGGTATTTATAACCAGAACGCCGCTCAGTTATTTTTATGATCCGCTCCTTGCCGTTTCTATGCTAAAACAAAGAAGAAAATCGAAGAAAGATAAAGTTTTTTTTTTAACCAAACCTGCCGAAACCCATTTGTTTTTCAAGTTACAATTTTTGCCTAAGTACACATTAATTAACTTTGGGTGGCCGAATATAAGAATGCCAAGGAGGTATCAGTACATCAAGTGAAACCTGTCTTAGTAACCTCTACAAGGCAACCAACCTGTTTTAAGAAAGCTTATTTAATTCAATTCACGGAGTATTGAAACGGGAACCAGTTCTAAATATGTTTTCGATTGGTTGCCTCCCCTGATACAGGAAATATACAACTAGGACCAGTTTAAATATTTTTCAGGGTTACTGTACTTATTAAGCACCTGATTTAAGCAAGAACCTTTAGCTTCTCTTGGGTACTTGCTTAATACCAGTTGGACTGCGAAATCTGTTTTGGATATACTGTATTTAGTCTTTAAACAAATTTGAATGTGAGCATACGAGCGTGTACCGTCCTGAATAAAGATTTGGCAGTAACTGTTAATGTTAGCGTAAATGATCATTTAAATTGACGCTCCATTCTGTTTTACAAGGCAAGTCGTGTCCGTCAAATAACCTAGTTTGTATTAAGGGTGTTCTGAATTTAATAAGGGTTTCCCTGTAAAAATGGGTCACGCTTCCTGAAAAAGGGATTTAATGCATTTGAAAAAAGTATCGACCCAGGTCAGCCTGCGCAGTCCGCGCAGGCTGACCTGGGTCGAAACTTTTTGCTATTAACAAATTTTCTGCATGTCCAAGGGCCGTAATCATATCTCCTGATCCATTCGGTGCGAGACAAAATGTTTTTTTTTTATGGATTCATAATTATATAAAGACTTGTTCCGTATACTGCACCACGAAGATACATTAAGCCCCCTTTTCCCAGCGCACAACTACTATATTTTATCCCTTAGATATCAAACAGTTTCTGGGTAAATCAGCTTCGATACTGAATTCAAGTTTCACTATAAATCATTTTCTTACTTCCATATGAAAGAGTTCTAGGTAATTTAGCTTCTCGGCTTCGACAGGGAGCCATGTACATGCTTAACATCACTCGTCACTAGTGATATCATCGTATAATTGAAAATTTGTACATCTCATCAAATCTTTCCGCGCCAAGGGCAATACTATGTACTTTGACGGACGATGTAGATCAAGATCAGGCTGCACGTAATGTGCAGTCTGATGTTGTAAATAAACTGTCCGATGTTTTGTTTAATAATCTCCCAATTAAAAGATCTAAAAATTTGAACATCCGGGTCTTCGTTACTGACTGAAAAATATAGATTTCATTTGTTTTTTCCCGCTGAAAGGGTTAGGGACATCCATATTGCTGGCTGTCCGTGAGGTCTTTAGAATGATAGATTGTTAACGATCTCTAAGGCATGTATGCATTTGACTTCAGATATCTATTCACCGTTTAGCTTCCTACTGGGAACATCAGAGTCCTTATTCACCATTTGGTTTAGCCAATCAGAAGTTGAGTTACTTTCAAATTTAGAAAATTCTGGAGGATAAGACTAAGATGACTCTCAAGAATGGTTGGTGAATACGGACCCAGGTCTTTTATTGACATCGTTTTTTTTTTACAAAATGTATACGGTGTTTCGAGATGAGAGCGGAATATCTGCTGTCACAATGATCTAAAACAAATTTCGATAAGACTTGATTTAGCCGAAATGTATTCGAAATGGCAGTCCACTTATCAGAAACCTCTTGTTTTACAGATGGCAAATGGCAGGGTGAAATGCAAGCATTAACGTTATGTCAAATCAATCTTTGTACAGCTTTATCAGACAGTTTAGACTTTTAACGATCAGCATTTTCTCCTTTTCCTACAATATTTCTATCCTTTCAGAAAGACAGTTTCCGCCGTTTGAACCATGGTTTGTGTTCTGCAAATGCTTCGAATTTGGAAAAGTCTAATGATTTTGTCGTTTGGCAAAGATCTAAAGCTTTAATCACAACTTTATTTGCTTTAATCTCTATCCTGCTGAATAACTTTAAAAAAAAAAAACTTTAAAGACGCTTGTAAAAACCCGAATAATGATACTTCAAACTTACTTATATGGACAACAATATCTCCTTATCGGACAGTGTAGGTCCAAGATCAGACTGCACGTTCTGTGCAGTCTGATCTTGATCTACACTGTCCGCTAAAGGTCAAAGCCATTTTTGGAGAAAAGATATCGCCTTATCGGACAGTGTTTATCCAAGATCAGACAGCACGTTCTGTGTAGTCTGGTCTTGATCTATGCTGTCCGCAAAAGGTCAGTGAGTCGCGCTTAGCAACCTAATGGTTAAGGAGTTTAAACTGAATACAAAAGGCACGCTTGACTACGATTTTCACCAAGATCTATGTTGTGGGTACTCATATGAAATGTCTTATCCAATCAATTCAACGGCGTATACCAACCACAAAGGTTGTATTGCAGAACTTGTTATTTAAGCAAAATAAACGAAAAGAAAAAAATCCCTTTCTTTCCTAAACTTTAAGCTGTGTTGCGCCGCGAATAACTGACTGATGATACAGTTTTAAACACGAGATATAGAAGGCAACATGTATTTACTGAGTTGTACTATACAAACAAGTGATAGGAATACCAACAACAAAGGTTTTCGTGAAGAAATAGTGATCTAAGACCCTCAAAAAAGTAAAATAGGTTAACTTGTTCGAACTCTCAGCTGTGACTTGTTAAATATAAAACAGACAACGAACAATGCAGGTGAAAGAAAATCAAGTACCACTCAAAGCAAAGATTATTCTGCGCCAACTGAAACAAAGACACTATCGTGTTTATATCGGGTTATCATGTCACCATACCAGATAGGTTATCGGTTCAAAACAATTATTACAATGGCTACTATCTGTATTGTGTAGTAGCTATCAGATAATTGAAAGGGGGGGAATTAGGCTGCTTGATACAATGGAAAAATTCTTTGTTGACCTTTTCAGTGATGAAGAGGTTTTTTTAAATCGTCACGTTTTTACAGATGGTTTAGATCAAGATCAGACCGCATAGAATGTGCAGTCTGATCTCTTCTTTTGGGTCTGATCTTAGATCTGCGCTGTCCGATATTTTATGGGATCTATCAAATTTGAAAGTGTTGAAAAATAAATATCTAAGTATTTTTTATAAACATAAAGTATTCATTTTACTCCTTTGCAAATAATCCAAAGTTTTAACGTTCTTTAGAGATAAGACTTTTGACAACATTGTGGATAAAAGAAAAAAAAAAATCTGGTGGCCAGCATTTTCTCCTAATCCCACAATGTGTTCTACCCCTTCATGGCAAATTCCATTTTTGTGCCATAGTTAACCTGCAAATGTTTTAACCCTTTCCCAAACAAGCCCTGGTTTTCACGTGTCTGCAGTACAAGTCTTTTGAAAACACTGTGGGAAAAGGAGAAATTGCTCGTAACGAGCAATTTCTCCTTTTCCCACAGTGTTTTCTACCCTTTTTGAGAACTTTCTGCCATTTTCATCGAATTTAAAATTGTCGTCTGCAAACTTTTTCAATTTGGACCAGTCTAAAATTTATCGTTTGGGAAAGGGTTAAGTGAGATCAAGTCTAAAATTTTGTTATCTGGTTACGAGTTAACGGAATTACCTTTTGCTTAACCCTTTCCCAAACAAGCCCTGGTTTTCACGTGTCTGCAATACAAGTCTTTTGAAAACACTGTGGGAAAAGGAGAAATTGCTCGTAACGAGCAATTTATTCCTTTTCCCACAGTGTTTTCTACCTGTTTTGAGACCTTTCTTCCATTTTCATCGAATTTAAAATTGTCGTCTGCAAACTCTTTCAATTTGGACTAGTCCAAAATTTGTCGTTTGGGAAAGGGTTAAAGAATACAAAGGTTTTACGGCAATATTATCAATAAGTTTATTATTCCTCATCTTCGACTCCAGCCTGACATCTGTCTAACTGTTTATGACGAAGGAGCTTGTTTTCTTTTTTATTTTCGAAATCTTTCTTATCATTGCGGATGTTCCTAGGAACTGAGAGAGAGGGGGGGTGCAAACGGATGGACGGACGGGGGGACAGATAAATACAGAATATAATCCTTTTCCCACATTGTTTTATAATTAGAACGTGTTAGCCATATTTTTATGGTAATGTCTTATTTCTATCCAAATTAAGATGCTAAATTTATCATTTCAGAATCCCGCCCACTATGACACACTTAAGGACAGCACGGCCGCGGAGACGTGGCGTGGGTTGACCCAGCCCACAGCTTGTTACCCCTATGACCCATCTATGGCCGGGTACGCATATACAAATACGTGAGTATTATTCACAGTATCATGTTTAGCCCGCCCATTACTGTCATGATACTTTAGATATAGATCAAACTCACACTGAATAGAACGTGCAGTCTGATCTAGTATCTACACTATTCAAGACAGCAAAATGTTTCTTGCGAGAAGGACTTTGATATCACAATTTTTGGATCTCTAAAATCAGCTGGAAATTTTCATTTAATCTAATAAGCAGTACAAAGATTTACAAAAAAAAGTTATTTGACATACATTCTGAAACATGCTTTTGTCAAACCATTATAAAACCGTCCTTTAAAAATTTGGTCGATCAGAATAAATTAAAATACATTAATAATTGTGAAAAATAGTGTGGCAAACGGGAAAAAAATGCTTGAAACGAGCAATTACTCCTTTCGCCATCATATTTTCAAATATTTCCTGCTTCAAGGAACAAAAAAATCAAGTTCCTCATAACGTGTTTATTAGCAGTATAACAATGATCGTGATAGAAAGTGTTGACTGTAAAGGTCGTATTTTTTGCTGTCTGCACAACTCCGACATTTCACCATAATAAATGCATTGTTAGATTATCATTTACGATTCCTCAGACGGCGCCGTCTGTATCTCTCTTTGTTTATCCGAGAAGTTGCGTTTTATTTTTTTAATTCCAACAAGAAGAAACGATTTTTCAGCCTTTCTGTACATAGACAACAGTTCCCTTATTAAACCGTAAACCACCCCATCCCCGAAAAAAAAAGAAAATAGAATGAGCCATGCACTGGCAAAGGGGGGGGGGCTTAATTTTCTTTCCCAAACGACAAATTTTGGACTGGTCCAAATTGAAAGAGTTTGCAGACGACAATTTCAAATTTGACGAAAACGGCAGAAAGTTATCAAAAAGGGTAGAAAACACTGTGGGAAAAGGAGAAATTGCTCATTACGAGCAATTTCTCCTTTTCCCACAGTGGTTTCAAAAGACTTGTACTGCAGACACGTGAAAACCAGGGCTTGTTTGGGAAAGGGTTAATGCATCTCCGTGATGCATGATACCGAGCATGTCATCACGGTATTATGGAGCCATACAATCTATTTGTCAATACAAATACATGTATACATAGTAAAATTAGTGTTGTACCCCCTGTGTTTTTAACGTGTTTAATTTTCTGTCGTGAATGATATGAAATGGTTTGGAAATTAGAATCTGGCTACTGTATACAAGAACAAACAAGTCTGTTGTCTCTGAAATGGAATGAACTGAGGTATCCCTTAACCTCATGGCAGCAGCTACTGATCGAGCTGTTTCAACCTCTCGTGAGAGGTGTGAGACAAAGACTGCAAAGCTGTTTTGCATGCCCAGGGCGGAAGTACGCAATATTGCCTGATTTTGTGTGTCCATTCTCTGCAGGTCACTTTCAACCTGTCGTAAGTTTTGTTTCGACATTAAATTCCCTGTTTTAACCAAACTTAAACGCTTCTCGTTTTTCTTAAATTTGAAAGCAACATCTAAGCAAAAGATTCTCACTTACCATGAGGTCAAGGGATACCTCAGTTCAGTTCATTTTATGGGCAAAAGACGAGTCTGTTGGAGTATGCAGCAGCCTAATTCTAACTTCGACCCAATTTTATCTCATTCACGTCAGAAAATCAAACCCGGTAAAAAACACAAGGGGTGCAACACTAATTTTACTATGTATATTTCAATATAACGAAATCATTTGGTATACTGGTCCTTAGACATGCAGAAAATTCACCAAAGGCAAAAGGTCTCGACCCCGGTCAGCCTGCGCGGAGTGCGCAGGCTGACCTAAATCGATACTTTTTGCAGATGCACCAAGCCCCTTTTTCACAGAGCATGGCTCAAATATGATGAATAGTTTCAGTCACTGAACTCTTTCAGCGCCAGATCTATAGCCTAATTCGACATCTTTGACGGCTGAAAATTATTATCGTCTGAAACTTAGAAATATTCTTATCATAATACCGTAGCTTGATTTTACAAGTGGCTTGAATAGATCCAACGGGTCAGACTGCATGTTCTGTGCAATCTGATCTTGATCTATGCCGTCTGCAAAAGTCTTTCTTTTCCGTTTAAAGTCACTTTTCCTCAAAAGCATTTTAAGTTGGTATCAGCACTCTGTTAGCTATCATTTAGGGAATTTTCTGTATTTAACCCTTTCCCAAACAAACCGTGTCTGCAATACAAGTCTTTTGAAAACACTGTGGAAAAAGGAGAAATTGCTCGTAACGAGCAATTTCCCCTTTCCCCACAGTGTTTTCTACCCTTTTTGATAACTTCCTGCCATTTTCATCAAATTTAAAATTGTCGTCTGCAAACTCTTTCAATTTGGACCAGTCCAAAATTTGTCGTTTGGGAAAGGGTTAATCATGCTCTGTGAAAAAGGTGGGTTCAATGCATTGCAAAAAAAGCATTGACCCAGGTCGATGAACTGGGTCGATGCGTTCTGCTTCTGGTCAATTTGCTGGATGTCGAAGGATATTCTATTCCATGCTTCTATCGGTTGTCATACAAAATGGCTTTTATGGATCCATATTCATGTGATCACTTGATTTGTACAGTGCACAGAGATTCATCCAACCCCCCTTTTCCCAGATAATGGCTCAAAGGATCTTGTTGTTGGCTCGCCCCCCCCCCCCCCCCCTCAGAAATCGTAAAGAGAACTTTCTCCTTTTGGCAGTGTTTTCACGTGAATTTCCGTGTTATTTCATGATTCAGGTAGGTTTTCGTGTTAATCACATTTTCACATTTTACAAGAATGTTTTCAATGTCGTCAGCAACAGAGGGATAATGTGATAAGACAAAAAATGGACCATGTTCTGACAAAAGGGGGGTTAATGAATCTCCGTGGCGCATGATATCAAGCAAGTCATCATATAATTGACCAATTTTTTTAACAAACGACTTAATCATAAGGTAGACTGGTCCTTGGACGTACAGAAAATTGATCAATAGCGAAACGTTTCGACCCAGGTCAGCCTGCGCGGACTGCGCAGGCTGACCTGGGTCGATACTTTTCGCAGATGCATTAAGCGTCCTTTTCACACAGGATGGCTCAAGTACATTTTTCCCGACTCTTTTTACTTCCAGTAGATCTAATCGCGCCAAGGTGTGGGTTGTTTCAAATGTTGACTTCGGAAATCATAGGTTTCGAACATAGAACCTCCCACCTGGTAGGCTAATGGTCCTTAACTTCTTTTTCGACGTGGCTGAATGCGCTGGTTTTTGGCCTACTTTTTGTTACTGATAACAAATGAATAGACAGAAGTTTGTAATTGGTAAAAAAAGTTCAGGCATATTTATTCTAAGGGTCCATGCCCGTTTGCTGGCAAATCTACGCCGTCTATCTTTTTTTAAAGATATTTCTTGTTTCTTCATATTTCCAGGTATGGCGCCATGGACCTTAACGGCGCCGCTAGACGGAAGAACGCGACGCGGGAAACCACAAACACGTTGAAAGCTTGGTTGTACGAACACCGCAAAAATCCGTACCCAACCAAAGGTGAAAAGATCATGCTTGCCATTATCACAAAAATGACCTTGACCCAAGTGTCCACGTGGTTCGCCAACGCTAGACGACGGTTAAAGAAGGAAAATAAGATGACGTGGTCGCCTAGAAACAGGTGTGGCGATGACGATGATGATAAATGTGATGATGACGACGATAGTGATGACGGTAAAAGTAAAGACTGTGAGAATGGTAAACTCAGCAACGATCCTACAGAGAAGAATTGCGACAAAGGTAAAATTGTACATTACACCAATAGTATGAACATTAGAACAATCAAATTTCGACACTCTGGATAAAAGACCATTCAAACATCGCCTATTTGAAAGTCATTACATTATAATACCGATACTATATGTAGTCTGATCTGAATCTACACTGTCCGCAAAAGGTCATTGAGTCGCGCTTAGCAGCTCAAGAGTTATATTACCGAGGAGTTACTGATTCCTTTCTTATAGCATATCGACTCATTGGACTTCACAAATAAAAAACAATGAGCCATGCACTGGCAAAAGGGAGCTTAATGCATCTCCGTGATGCATCATACCAAACAAGACATTACCTAATAAGGGATCCATCAAGCCCATTATGTCTAACAACCGAATGTATCATAAGATGGACTGGTCCTTTGACATACAGAAAAATTGGCAAATAGCGAAAAATTTCGGTCCAGGTCAGCCTGCGCGTACTGCGCAGGCTGACCTGGATCGATACTTTTCGCAGATGCAATAAGCCCCCTTTTCACGGAGCATGGCTCAAATAGATCTACTAAGGATGGAATGCTTTGATGAAATAATTTCTTACTTGTTATTTACGCATAACCATAAAAGTTTATTCGTGCAAAAAGGGTAAAGACTGAAAGCTGACTTAATAAATCTTCTAAGATTTTTAAATGAAAAAGATGAAAGGACAATCATATCACATAACAGCAATTAGCGTCTTGTTTAATTAAACATAGAGTTAACCACGGCATTGAAAATATTACTACAGGTTTTCAACATGCGTTATTTTACGGCTTTGATACTTTTTAAATAGAGGGACTTCGATCTTTTGACTTCAATATAGAATCGAATTATCAGGTTGTCGGATAATCAAAAAGTCACATGTTTTTTTTTTTTATTAATGTATCTGAAAGATGGGGACGTGTACTGAAGTCATTAAGTGTTCATGCAAATATAATGGGGTTCCCGTATAAAGTTCAGATTTTCCAAAAGCAGTTCAAAACTAGTCCTGATAGTAGATCGCTTCGCACAACCAGCACTACATTTCCTCTTTTTTCAAACGTGATGCTCTATCCACGACTTAGATTTTACTGATATATTTATATTTTAATAAGCCAGGTTTAACTGTAGCCAAACAGCAAAACTTTTCACGTTTAGTTGGACACTGACCCATTTACGGTCGTTTCATTGCTTATATTTCTCTCATCCTTTATTTTTTTTTTCATTGCTTATCTGATTGGTGGACAAGCTAGAGCACCACCTTTTTATTACTGTATTGTATGCAAGTAGACTATCAAATAGAGCTCTCGAGTACCCATTGCCTAATTGTTTCGAAGGCGGTATGAATGTTATAAACCCTTATCCTGTTGAATAAGTTAAATGATACATTCAAGTCGATAGCAAGAACTCAAATATTGCTATTTTAAAGTTATTTATAGGGAAGAAATATCTGCTTATCGGACAGTGCAGATCAAAGATCATACAGCACGTTCTGTCCTGATATACACTGTCCGCAAAAGGTCCTTGAGTCGCGCTTAGCAGCCTAGGGTTATTTTTTTTTTCTCAACTCATGGCTACAGTTTACCTATTCATTTTGCACTGGTTCGCCTTTGTCAGGATAATGTGACTTAACCAAAACATTTCTGCGTTTTTACGACCTTTAGGCAGAAGACTTATGAAAACTTCGTGAGAAAAGGAAAAAAGGCTCACCTTCAAAGACTAATACAAACATTTGAAGCACATTTAGTCTTTATCTTGCTTTTTTTCAGTCTGGTAAAGGGTTGAAGTAGTGGCTAAAATAGCCCAGTTAACCCTTTACCGCACAATGCCGCCTTTTGACGCCCCTGGGAAAGAAGCCTTTTGAAAACATTGTGGGAAAAGGAGAAAATGCTGGTAACCAGCATTTTCTCCTTTTCCCACAATGTTTTCTACCCTATCAAAGAAGAATTGCACTATTTGAGCCACCTTGAGCATTTGTCGTCTGCAAATGCTTTCAATTTGGACAAGGCTTAAATTTTGTCGTCTGGTAAAGGGTTAATACTAATCTTACAACTGAAAAGCTCTGACTTTATCTGAAATCATTACCAAATGACAAAATTTTAAACTTGCCTAAATCGAAGGCTTTTGCAGACGACAAAATAATAGTGACTCAAAAATAGAAATTTACTTTTGGACGGGTAGAAAACATTGTGGGGAAAAGGAGAAATGCTGGTTACAAGCATTTTTCCTTTTCGTATAATGTTTTCAAAAGGCCTTTTTCCTCAGGGTCGTTAAAACTCGGGGTTGTGTGGTAAAAGGTTAAAATGCAAAAGAAACCTCTGGAAAAAAAGCAGTAAGCCTCCGGGAACTTGTTATCTAGGTAGATTTTGCGATGACTCGGCAATAAGTGGATTTGAGCGCGTGGTAAGATCCTTCCACATAAAACAATATGATCTTGTCACCTGTCTGTTTATATCTGTTTTCTTGTAAATTATATCTCTTAACCCTTTCCCAAACAAGCCCTGGTTTTCACGTGTCTGCAGTACAAGTCTTTTGAAAACACTGTGGGAAAAGGAGAAATTGCTCGTAACGAGCAATTTCTCCTTTTCCCACAGTGTTTTCTACCCTTTTGGAGAACTTTCTGTCATTTTCATCAAATCTAAGATTGTCGTCTGCAAACTCTTTCAAATTGGACCAGTCTAAAATTTATCGTTTGGGAAAGGGTTAATTAACCCTTCTGGTACGAGGTAAATGAAATGCACGTATTCCAGCTGGTGACATATTCAACCATGACAATTTCAAGTACATTTCTGTAATATCGTATGAAATAAAAGGATAGCATAGATCAAAGATCAGACAGTACATTTTGTGCATTTTGATCTTGTTTACAATGTCAGGGAAATTACTCCTATACGCGCTTTGAATGTAAAGGGTCAATTGCGGTCACTTATGAATAAAATCATGACTATCTACTTTTTTTACCATTCACGTACACAGTCGGTTTTGATTTTTCTTTTGATTCGTATACCGCAATCTGCTACAACAGGAAGTATAATGACCGAACAACGAACAACGAAGTATAATGACCGAACAACGCGCTTAAAAAAAGTCTAAAGTTTCTCTAGAACTAGTGCCATTTTGCATCAAGCAAAATTACTTACGAAAAGAACTTTGCGAAATGTTTTGCTCGCCTTATCACCAGTAAATAAAAGAAATGGGTATGATCAGCCTTTGGTTCGTCAAATTTTCCTGGACTTTTTCCTAGGAGACGAAATCTCTGCTTTCAAGTTTAAGTTAAACAAGTCTGAAAAATCTAAATGAGCAATGCTTTAGAAAAAGGGGGCTTAATGCATTACTGTGATGCATGATACCAAGCAAGTCATCACATTACTATGGATCCATAAAATTCAGGTTATCTAAAAACTGACTGATTCACGGGGTCTTTGGAAATGCAGAAAATTGACCAATAGCAAAAAGTATCGGCACAGGTCAGCCTGCGCAGACTGCGCGGGCTGATCTGAGTCGATATTTTTTGCAGATACATTTACCCCCCTTTTCATGGAGCATGGCTTAGATAATTTTGTGTAGCTCACAATTTTCCCAATCCGTTTCCAAGGAAGCACTGTCGTCCATTAGTCTTAACTACAGGCGTTGTTAGGTCCTTTAGCCAAAGAAGGGAATCAGCTTTTCATTTACTCCCTGTTTAGTACCTCTAGATTTCTCCTTATTTCTAGCAAAGACTGCGGAGACTAGCCCGCATAGCTCAGGTGGTAGAGCGTAGGACTTGTAAACATCAAGTCTTGGGTCACTTGAGGGTGTGGGTTTGAGCACCACAGCTGGCCTTCTAAAATTCCTAATAGTCTATCGGATGAGACGCTAAACCGAGGTCCCGTGTGACGGTGCTATACACCGAGCACGTTCAAGAAGCAGGCGTAACATAGGATGGGTTTCGTCCTGTATCTTGCACTATCCCCCCGTAACAATCAAAGCCTTGAAAACGCTGGTGTGGCATTTGTCAAGGCAGCCATTGTGTGGAATTAATAATTTGAAAAATAAAAAACAGAAATAGTTTCAAAATATTTGCTTGAAAGTCAACCTACTATATAGTCATGCCAAATCCGATAGAGAAGGGTGCGTTCTTAAGGGACGAACAAGTCCGGGCGAACAAGCCCTGGGACGAATAAGTCCAGGAACGAACTGGTTTTGGGACGAACAAGCACGGTATGTGTGTATCATTACGCCGCTATAGAATGCTATAGCGGATCAAGTTATTTTCGATAAAAAGGAAGTATTCCACGATCGATGGCCTGATCCAGTTTATTGGAATACGCCATTTTCAATTTCATATCTGAGTGCAATCGAAACACTTATTTGTCTCAGAAAAATTGAGTTTAATTGGGTTTACTTCCTTCGGTTTTGCACAAACTACGATACATGATTTTCAAAATGCCGTATTAAACTCATAGTGGCATTGTCTTCTGCAAATGCCACAAAAACTAAGTCTTCGGGGGAGGGGGAGGGCGTCGCTGATACTGGCAAACGGTGGCAACGATAATAAATGCAAGATTCAATTCAAGACTGCGGACCCAAATCACACAAAGTGTTTCCCAAAATAGACTACAGCCAATGATTGGTTTACAGAGAGATAAACAGATGTTTCATTATAATGAATTCTTTTTAAAACATTGCAAAAAAAATGTGATTCAATACTTTTAGCTGTAGACCATGTCATGCTACCTTTCGGAAAATAGACAAGACAAGACAAGACAATACGTTATTGACTTAAACTCTACAGTTTCTCATCAAACGTTAAAAAAAAAAAAATAATAATAATAATAATAGTACAGTGACTAGCAATAGAATAATCGAACAAAAATCAATGATGTTAAAGATAATGCAGTGACAATGATAATGGTAGAAAGACAGATCTTAATGACAACTTTGACAATGAAAGCAAATAGATCTTCATTTATGAAGAAAATAACAATAATAAATGGCACTATAGGAAGAGAAGCACATAGATGAACAATGAAAAAAGTTGACTCACACGAGACTACCTAAACATTATTCTATGTTGTTAATAATTTCCGATCTTCGAGAAAAACTTTGCTTAATAAACTTGGCTAAATTTAAAAGACTATTTCTGTTTTTTGAATTTAATAATTTCACAAACTTAAACATATCCCCCTTCCTACGAAGAGAAATTGGTCACGAATATCCAAACTGATTTTAGGTTACCCAACTTCGTTTATTGGAGAGGTCATCAGACCTCTCCAACAGTGGTGAGTTTAAAAGGCAGACTGCCGCAGAATTTGCTGTCTAAATCCAGTCTTTTTGCGAAATTGTTCTGATACACAATCTGTTTCGTCATGGTTTTATAAATAAACCGGAATTACAAAGGTGAAATTGGAAATAGACGTGGTTTGTTTTTATATGACGATTTCAAAAAAAGATTTGTTATATTGATTTAATTGCAGATGATCTCTCCAATAGTTTTAATTTTTCATTAAACAAATAAAGCTAAGCGGGGGGAAAAAATCGTTAAAAAAGAGAACACCGCGGGAAAAGATCACGCGACTTGAAATCGCGGGAAGTTCTGTCATGTAATGCTTAGGTTTCTACGCAGCGGCAATTATATAATGCCTAACTTGTTTGTTTACATGTACTAGTATAATGTATTGAAATTAAAAGCCAATAAACTAATTGAAAACATAGATGCTGCCATCTCCTGGCTTCATTTTCATAAAAGCCAACTTGTTTTCTGTTTCTGTGACTGTCTAAGGTTAGTTATCAGAACTTTAACCCTTAAGCTGCTAAGCGCGACTCACTGACCTTTTCCCGACAGCGTAGATCAAGATCGGACTGCACAGAACGTGCAGTCTGATCTTGGATCTACACTGTCCGATAAGGAGATATTTATCCTCCAAAAATACCTTTGAAATGGGAAAATTTGGGTTTTTTACAGTGGGCTTGAAAGTTTCATTTCTTTTATTTAGCAGGCTAAGGGTCAATACCTGTAGATACTGAGAAATGCACACAGTGTCTTGTCTACAATGCTTTTCATTAAATCAAATCGGCTTAGCAGTACGGAGTATCATATGTTTCACGTCGAGTATTTAGCCAATATTGACAGTTTAGAGGGGTCGATTTTTCCACCCAGATAATTACAGGTTCATATTACAAATTAAGTGCACCCGTTGAAATTCTATTAAATGTTCATTACTGAGACCCTTCCTACTTACCCCTCTCCCAAACGATTCAATATTTACACACTCCTGGAAATAAAGTCTTTAAACAAAAGCACCTCGGAAAAGAAGAAAATATTGACAATTATGATTTCCTCCTCTTCCAATATTGTTTTCATACTTTTTATAAACAAGTCCCATCATTTAAATCACGTTTAATCTATCGTTTGCAAATTCTTTTAACTCCTTGGCACTCCCGACTTTTAACGATCCTGGGAAAGAAGCCGTTTGAAAACATTGTGGAAAAAGAAGAAAATGCTGGTAACCAGCATTTTCTCCGTTTCCCACAATGTTTTCTACCCTTTCCAAAACAAATTTCAATTCTTGACTTCAATTTAAGTTGTCGTCTGCAAATGCTTTCAATTTGGACTGGTCTAAAATTTTGTCGTATGGTAAAGAGTTAATACGAGTTAGTGTTATCCTATGGCACAGAGTTACATAACCCCTGTACCGACTTTATGAGTCAGTATGTTCTCTTTCTGATATCTACCTAAGTAAAGGGAATACAATCAAATTCAGTTTTAATAGTTTTAATAAGGTTTTAAAATGAATTAAGAAACTTAAGAAACAATAATATATCAGTTTTTTTCTTTATCATTTATTTACTTCTACTGTGATGTATAATGCTGTTCAGGCACTATGGATGCCATTGTCCATTTTTTGCTTCATGATGGCCCATTGGTAGTTTTCCTCCTAAAGTGAACTTATAACTGCTCCTTTGACAGTGCAGGAAAAGGCTGTACAGCTTGAACACCAATGACTACAAACAGAAGTTTTTTTTTAGAGTCGTTACTCCACCTATTTCCCTCGTGCTAGTGAGATTTGTCTTCCTGCCCTAGGGCAATTAACTATTCGGACTTAAAAAACAATTCTTGATTATTTTGTGCAAGTTGGTGTGACCATACTTTGAAAAAAAAAAGAATTATAAATCAGGAATAAATCAATAAATCACAGGAGCTATAAATTAATATGATTTACAATACAATTAATCCAGAAATTTCTGAACAGGTTGTATTACAATAACGTCACGTGACGGCACTGTGACGCGCACGCGCCTTCGAGACGGTGTCATAACAACGCTTGTAGATTTCTTTGACAGGGAAATATTTAACATTGTCGTTGCTCGTTCAATTTTCCCCTATTAAGGAAACCAATTTTTACTAGACATCAGGGCGTTTTGGCCGCTCAACCCCAATTGTCGGGGATCATCTTTTTCCTTAGCATTTTATATTAACGATATTGTTTCCAACGTGCTCCTGATCACGTGTCCATATAAAATCCGCGCCATAATAGTGTTGTTTAGTCACGTGCCTGACGCAGTAATGAAATCGCATATTGTAATTTTTCGATTTTTTCGCAGTTGGAATTCACGCCTCAGCGATTTAGAAACGTTTACGATCTTCAAGTCTTACCATTTGTTGGGATCATTCACGCTAAATACTTCCGGACGAAGGCTTTCATGTTTTTGTTGCCAAGTCTCTTGACAACAAAAAAAATATAAAGCCTTCACTTTTTTCCAAACGACAAAATTATAGGCATGTCCATATTGAAAGCAAGGGCAGACGACACATGAAATGTTGCTGAAAGGATGCGATTTGTCCTTTAAAACGTTGAAAACATCATTGGAAAAGGAGAAAATGCTGGTAACCAGCATTTTCTCCTTTTCCCACTATGATTTTCGAAACCCGTCTTCATGAGGGTCGTTTGAACACGGAATTGTTTGGTTAAGGGTTAAACTGGAAGTGTTGAGCTTGAATGAGTGCCTTTTGATGCTTTTTTTTTAGCCGGTACAGAAAGTATTTACGGTGGAACTGGATTTTAACCTGCTGTCTTTCGTTAGACGTCATTACATTGATGTGCAACACTAAAAATAAAAAAAAAAAAAATGTGGAGAGCCGTTCGGCTTCAAACGTTACGGGTTAACAAAACCTGATGTTCAAACCAAAGTCAGAAACTACGGAACTCAGTGAATGGCCGTAAAATTCACATTTACACTTTTATAAAACAGAACAGAACATTGTATTAATTTAATCTGTACAGGTCATCATCACATAATAAAGTGTATGATATCAAACGACAAATTGAAACATGTAAAAGGCAAGTAAAATCCTATGTGATGAACATATACATATGTATACATGGAAACTGATTAATGTTTAAAATATAAACGTTTTTAACTTGAATCGCAATACTATTACTTGTAATCTCTAATACAGCATTGGAGATGAGAATAAATTAAGCTCCAGTCAGATCATTATATAAGGTGTATATCATGGCGGCAATAAAGTTTGTTGGGTTTGTCAAAGATATATTTATACATTACTAAAATGGTAAAGGAAAAAGGGAGTGTATTGTACTGAAATTTTACTGGAGTTTCGCCATTATCATTTGGACATCTTACTTTTTAATTCTATATGATCAAGATTGATTTTTACTTGTCGAAAATCATTTGGGAGGGGGGCGTGTTCATCAATAGTACGTAATATACGCGAGAATAAAATGGTGTAACATGGATGCAGCTTCTTTAACCCTTAGGCTGCTAAACGCGACTCAAGTATCCTTAGGGTTAACATAATTTTGATGCAAAACAGTCCTGTATCGTGATACAAACACCAGATAAGACCGAAACATTGACGTGGCAAGACCCCATTACAACCTTTTATTGACACCGGCAAATTTTGGGACCGCGTAGGAATTTACATTTCTAAAACCCGAAGGAGTTAGCGGAACAATTCACACGAGCGCAAAATAGAATTACGCCAAAATCTGGCATAGTTGAAATAAATTATTTTGTATAGCGATAATCAAATTTGCTGCGATAACTCCTGTCAAGTTAATATGTTTGTATTTGTTTTTCTAATACTGAAGATTATTCCCAAGTGTTTGGTCGGTATTTAACACTTTGCCAACAGCAAACGACTTTTGAAAAAATGTGGAAAAACGGAAGTTTAGTCGTAATAAAAAATTCTCCCTTGACACAACGTTTCCCTATTAAATAATCTGTTGATTTTCATATTTCACATTTAAAAGCTTGTTTTTTAAGGAGAGTAAATAACCTTTTACCCCATCTTTTAACGATCTGGAGAAAACAGGCTTTTGAAAACATTGTGGGAAAAGGAGAAATGCTGATAATCAGCATTTCTCCTTTTCCCACAATGTTTTCAAACCATTTTAAGACAAAAGTTATCATTGAAGTCACATTTAAGTTGTCGTCAGCAAGTGCTTTCAATTTGAAAAAGTCTAAAATGTTGTTTTGTAAAGAGGTGAACTGTTTTAGTCAATTGTCTGTGTACAGACGGTTTTACACAAATTAATGAAGACATCGACAAGATCAAGATTAGACATAAAGTCTTCAAAAGTACATAAACTCTTGCTAAAGTTTACCCTACGAGTTGACATTATATTCATTTGACCATATTCCAGTGAAACAGACATGACTTTACCTAAAAAAAGGTCAGAGGTCATATCAATGTGCTATTCTAGAAACAGCCATCATCGCCTAACACATGCTGCAAAAATCATGGAGTGAAACCGAATTTTTTTCTGAGCGAATTCAGGATAAAGCGAAACCCAGTGGCGGAATGTATAGGGATAAGGGTTTAGGTCTGCCTCGTGTCAATCTTTGGATTTGGTCTGTTTTCACAAATAAGTGGATGAGCCATGGAGATATTATATTTTTTCGTAAAATCGGGATTATCCCTTAATCCATAACTCATTACCTGCAGGAGACAACATTTTGTACCTTGCATCCGAAAAGTTTTGAGGCCAAATGACGATAGGCGAAAGTGCTCGAAAAGAGCGATGTTTTCCTTTAGCAGCAATGTTTTCATATATGTTTGTTATTTGTACAGAGAGTTTTCTAAGTTGACCGCTAAAAACTTTATTTTTTTTCCATAATACGCGTATACGACATTAAGTACATTTCTAATGTATGAATGAATAATTGAATTATTTTCTATGTCATAGGAATACAACAGACAATGAAGTTGTCATTTAATTGTATACGAACAAGATCTGACTGCAGTGAAAATTAAGACGATCCCTGTCTAAGTACTTTCAGAAATACATGTTGAGACCGTCCTTTCTAAATTAAATTCTAATCCTAAATTCCCATACTATTCATGTGATTACGTCTCAGCCAATCAGAGCTATTCCGAGATTTAAGAAAATGGCAACACTTAAACTGATCTATGAGTTCGACATTTTTTCAAATCCCTTAATGGGGTTACAGTCACATCTTGAGACGATCTACCTAAAGCAATTGGATGGCTAGGCTGAGAATTTAGAATATTGCAATATCCAAATATGGTTGGTTTCTTCCGACCCTTTTCAGATTTCTTTTGACGGGAGTAAAGTCATATAATATGACACGTTTGAAAACTTCAATAAGTGTGATGTTTGTGTGCTGTACGTTGGGATGTCCAAATAACTGACTGACATGTTTGCGGTGTCGTTGACTTTTTAAATCCATTACCTCATGTCCGCTTTTTGGTCTCGTCCGAATTATGAGCATCTTTTTTAGAGAATAAAACTGTAATTAGGGAGACTTAGGTTTAAAAGAAGGATAATGAAAACAGTGTGTTGAATACAGAAATTGCTTGTACCTAGCTATATGTCCAGCTATCACGATGATGTTATCATAGAGTTCCACGCCCCAGGAGCGTCAAGCTGATTCCGAGTGAAAGGGGAGAGTTTAAGGGCTTTTTGAAAAGGAGTTTATAAATTGGTGTGAAGTGCTTTATCATCGCAAAAAAAGCTTTTGTAACGTTAAGATTTTTCCCCTCTCTATCCCACTGACAAGTTTAATTTGGCTATTTATATACAAGCCCATGTAGGTATTTCAAAGAGTTAGTTGTTCTAGCAAGTATGCTAATACTGCAAAATGTAAAAATCTGGTTTTTTTTACTTTCTCATTTGGAAATGCTATTTTTTCTTTCGCTTTCGTCTGCAAAAATAGCAGTTGCTTATCTCAAACTTAAAACAATAATGTAATCAAGAGCGTAACCTAACTCTAAACCAGACTACTGGGTATTTTAGACTGCTCATATTTACGGCACGTATATTACCAGCATTTTCGCTTAGTTTCCCCACAATATTTCCAAAAGCGTTTTTCGCCAGGGTCGTTACATTGCTGAATTGTTTGGTTAAAAAGTTAAACTAAAATGAGATTACAAAAGATGATCAATGAATATTGAGAACTTTTTCTGTCAATTACGGTACCCGAATAATCAAAATATTTTGAATTAAGACTAAGACTAAGACCACACTTAACATAATTTGCAGACTGCTCTTGAATCAATATCCTTCGATACTTTTGTGGGGAAATTCCGATTTAACTCTTTACCCCATGACAACATTTTAGACTAGTCCAATTTCAAAGTATTTTCAGACGCCAAATTCAACTTTAGAACAAACGGGCTTAAGCTCTCTGATAGAGCAGAAAACATTATGGGAAAAGGAGAAAATGCTGGTTACCAGCATTTTCTTCTTTTCCCACAATGTTTTCAAAAGCCTTCTTTCCTAGGGTCGTGAAAACCCGGGATTGTATAGTAAAGGGTTAATCAGTCTTGAAATTAGTTAAAAAATGTTCGTTGTTACATCGGGATATATTCTCTTTGACTGCGGTCAAAGGCTGAACAAATAATTGTATCTACAGTTTGGGGTCCTTTGTGCCTAAATGATTAACGATTTGTAATCTAGCGACCCTCACAATTAATATCCCTTGGCAAGGCAATGCAGGACCCAGTCTAGGTTTGGTAAAATCCAGGAAACTCTTGAACCAGTGAACCATCGTCCTGATAATGGTGTAAATTTGTTAAAAGGGACGTTAAACACCATTCCAACAAACAAATAGATATAAGCTTTCCATCGAATGACACACTACAAGATTTACACATTTGATAAAATCCGAGATCATCCGAACTAAAGATAGTCTGAGAGAATTCTCACACCTGTAATCTCAACCTTTAACATCTTACGTCACGAAATAAATCTGCAGCAGACGGCTTTGAAAATACCAAAACAAAACAAAGAAATTGAATGAAATTAAGGTTTAATACATGGGTGAATGTGAAATCATTGTGGAAGAAAGGAGAAATTGCTTGTTACGGACAATTTCTCTTTTTCTTTTTTAAATGCTTTCAAACACTTCAAAGCGAAAAAGGTCGCTTGCAGGTGGTAATGACTGTGTTCAAAGACCATTCCCCAACACGTTGCAGAAATCTTTCTTTTTATCACAGAAATGATAATAAAAACGCTTGAAAATTTATTATGGAAGTACATAAACACTTTACATTGCAAGAACGACTTTTTAACACTCCTCCCTTCCGCAGGAAATAAATTCTGAAAACATTTAAGGAAAATATATAATTGCTTGTTACATAGGCTCCTGTTTACTATAATATAAACCGTGCTGTAGCAAAATGATGTTTTAGTTACATCACCGTGATGCATTATTAGAATCAAGTCATCACATAGCAATGAATCCATTTAACCCTTTCCCAAACAAGCCCTGGTTTTCACGTGTCTGCAGTACAAGTCTTTTGAAAACACTGTGGGAAAAGGAGAAATTGCTCGTAACGAGCAATTTCTCCTTATCCCACAGTGTTTTCTACCCTTTTTGAGAACTTTCTGCCATTTTCATCAAGTTTAAAATTGTCGTCTGCAAACTCTTTCAATCTGGACCAGTCCAAAATCTGTCGTTTGGGAAAGGGTTAACTAACAACCGACTTAATCAGGAGATAGACTGGTGCTTTGAAAAAGCAGAAAATTTACAACGAGCAAAAAGTATCTGCCTGCGCGGACTGTGCTGGCTAACCTGGGTGGAGAGTATTTGCCAATGCATCAAACCCCTTTTTCACGGATCATGTCTGAATTATGTTTGCCATGTCATGAAACAAAACGTCATTTCTTTTTCTTCAACTACATGTATCTTACCTTTTGTCTATGAGTGGCTTGTATGGCACTGTGGTTGCCCATTGCCCTCAAAAACAGACCGACCGATTTTGGAATTCGACCTCATGATTCCTCGATTACTCATCTTACGAGTTGCCCACTTTCAGAGCTACCGCGCTGTGTATTTAACTTGTTACCAGACGACAACAATTAGATTTGTCCAATTTGAAAGCAGATGAAATGTGCCTATAATAATGGGATTCGTCTTTGAAAGGGTAGAAATCATTGTGAGAAAGCCAGAATACGCTGATTAGCAGCATTTCCCCTTTTGCCACAATGTTTTTAAAGCCATTTCCAACAAGGTCGTAAAGCAAAGGATTGTCTGGTAATGGGTTAACTCTTTACCACATGTCAAAATTTTAGACTGGTCCAAATTCAAAGCATTTGCAGACGACATTATTAAATGTGGCTCAGATGATCGGATTTGTTTCTGAAAAGTTAGAAAACATTGTAGTAAAAGGAGAAAATGCTGGTTACTAGCATTTTCTCCTTTTCCCACAATGTTTTCAAAAGCCCTCTTCCTTAGGGTCGTTAAAAGTCGGGATTGTGTGGTAAAGGGTTAAATGGTTTAGAAAAAATGGACGGATAATGTATATTTGAACATTTAGCAAAAGTTCTCACAGAAAAAATACGCATTTCTGTTAGAACATGCTGCCAAAACGATTACATGTTTTTTGCGTTAGGTAGCAGGTCACGTTTTGATGTTGTCTAATCGCGGACTACAAGGTTGTTAACAAAATGCCCTGCGATTTGCCAAATATCGAAACGGTACCCAAGTTTTATTGTTTGTTCTACAATGAAATTTTCACCTCAGAGATTATGTACCCATTCCAATACGAATGCAAGATACATAACATTCTTGCTTTACAGACAGCTTTCAAAACATAACTAGGGAAGCTCGTGAAAAGGAATTGCTCATTTTCCACAGCCAATAGTATGCACATAACTGGCATTTTCGTTGACGAACTCTCCGTCATCTACTTTTGAAAACATTCTAAGAAAAGAGAATTGAGAACGTTTTGGAATCTGAGGTGGTGCAATTTCAAGGCTACATCGGTCGGAATATCTGCAATAACATCAGAGAGCGCACTGCCGAGATCAGATTGCACGTTATAAATATCTAGTCTAGCTATTTGATTGGTCTAGATGTTCTGTAAAGCCCAACCAGATGGCTTTTCTGAGAATTTATATTTAGAACAATGTTGAAAATCGTAGACATTTCTTTCAATTTTTTTTTTATAAATACGTTGAATAGTTTGGCTAAAGGCTAAGTCTTTACTGTGAACTAAAAAGTCAAATATGTTTTATATAAATCATTTGCTTGTCTGGGCCGAAACATTTTGCTGATCAATTTTGTGCATGTCCAACGACCAGTTCACCTCATGATTCAGTCGGTTGTTGGGCAAAAATGGACTTTACGAATCC
Organism: Tridacna gigas; assembly: GCA_945859785.2. Classification (NCBI taxonomy): domain Eukaryota; kingdom Metazoa; phylum Mollusca; class Bivalvia; order Cardiida; family Cardiidae; genus Tridacna; species Tridacna gigas. The sequence goes on along the minus strand of OX244034.2, from coordinate 60,185,626 downwards.
ATGATCATGTCATGACTTGCTTGGTATCATGCATCATGGATATGCATTAAGCCCCCTTTTGCCAGAACATGGCTCATATATGATCCTCACTGAACCTTGCATCATAGGATCTTAGTTTATCAAAAATGATAATATACATGTATACAAACGCATTCCGGATTCTGTGGATTCTGTATTTGCGATAATTTTAATACCCTTTGTTTTTCATGTCATTTCAGTAAATAACGAGCCAAGTTTTAACAGCCCATTAAAGGACTTAAAAACAGTAAAAGGACCTTTCACTAGCCCACCCGAAGACAGACTATGTTTGGACAAGTTGGACACTGGTCTCTCATTGACACCGCCACCCCTGAAGCCCCAGGCTACTTTAGTACCCGACATTAACCTCGGCAGTGACCTCAAACGTCTTGGGTCACCCTGCTCCAACAGCAGTGACTCAGGACTCTCTGACATCAACGGTTCCATGTCAACAAACGGTTCAGCTGCATCCGACCACAACGATCCTATGCGACCAAGAATCTGGTCTCTTGCACACGTAGCCACTTCCACCGCTGGCGGCACACCTGGACTCATGCCACAAGGAATGGAACACAAAGATCAAAATGCAAATCTCACTCAATTAAAACCAAGCCCAAATTCAATGTCTATGGGCTCACCCAGTTACTCTTCTACGGGTAATTCCATGCGACCATGGTTTGACTCTACTTTCAACGTTGGCTCTTCACTTTTCTCTCCAATGTCAGGAACCTATAGCACCCTGGGTACACAAAGACCACGGGAATCGCCATCGAGTATGGTAAACCAAAGTTTGAACAGCCTAAACGGCCTGTCTTCGCCGTCACTCTCAAGGCCATACCCAAGTCTCTCATCGCTTTACACTCCCGTTAGAGACCTTACTAAACCTAGGAATTTGGATTCTATGTCAGATTTACGAAGTTAGGTTGGCGCATAGAACTCTCTACGTTTATTCTGTTTAAGCACGAGACAAGCCTCTGTGAAACGAGATTTTATTGTGTATGTTTTAAGATGATTAGATCCATATCGAATTGAACCACATGGTCGTTTTTAAAACCATCTTGATATAGAATATACTCTCAGTTGAGACTACTTCGGATTGTAGCAGGAGATGCGTTGACCATTTCACTCTTCATATACTGTTCTATGGCTGGACAGCTCTAACACTCTTATGGACTTGAATTTGAATTAATATAAGTATTAAGTAGTGTGGTTATATTGAACTCCCATCTGATTGTATTAAACCCAGAACATCTCAAATTTCTTGAGACTTATAAGATGATGAAGAGCTGGTACGATACAATTCACAAAAACAAATCACGTTTTCATATTCTGAAGCCAATTCTGTTCGACGACACGATTGAACAGCGTGCATGTTGAGCTTGTATATTATCTCGTATACAGGCCTGATAGGTTTCATGGCGCTATGGACAGCCTATATGATGGAAGTATTTATGAGTGAAACAATCTTTGTGTCTGAAAGACAGCTTGAAAAAACAGCTTATGTGATGGAAAATCTAATAAGTAAGTCAGCCCATGTGACTGAAAGCAGGGTCGAGAAAACTATGTATGTGAATGACAGTTGAGTGAACCAAACAGTCTATGTGCAAAAAATTGGAATTAAACAAAACAATTATGTGTCAGGATGTGTAAATCTTCTGCTGTCTGTTGTAGTCAAATTGTTCCATAAACAATGAGCGTCGCTGCTTGAAGATGAAGGGGGTGGCAGATATTTGATACCAAGCTAGTCATCACATAATTATCGATCCTTAAAATCCATTTTGTCTTACAACCGACTTACTAATGAAATAGAATGGTCCTTGGACTTGCATAAAATTTACGAAAAGCAAAAAGTTTCGACTCATGTCAGCCTGCGCGGACTGCGCAGGCTGACATTGGTCGATACTTTTTGAGGATGCATTCAACTCCACCCCCCTTTTTCACAGAGCATGGCTCAAAATTATTATAGATGTGCTTCATCTAGAAACTGAGCTTCCATTGGAATCTTGGTTATTTGTCTGTGTGAGAGGACAAACGTCTTGTCACTCTTCAGTGATTTTCTACGAGTATTTATATGTAAATAGTATAAAATTATTGTTAATGCATGTTATGTTTCTATGTGTGTACCACTGTATCTGTCTCCCACATACATTTTTAATAGTTTGATTGCGTTCTATTCTATACAATTGAATGAGTAAAAATTACATATGATTGGCACTCTGGGGAAAAGGGGTTTAGTGCATTTCTGCGATTAAACCTCGTTTTAACAGAGCATTACTTATTATATGTTATATGGAATGTCCTCTAAAAAATGATTACGCGAAATGACATGGATATTTTCAGTCATTAGAAAAAGCAAGATGTTGCAATCTACTCCCTTACTAAACATACCTGAGTTTTATCCACCCTGAGAAAGAAAGCGACTCCAAAAATTGTAGGAACAGGTGAAATGCTGGTACCCAGCATTTTCTCCCTTTCCCACAATATTTTTACCCTACAAAGACAAAGCCAACATTTTCAGCCGAATTTAATTTTTCGTTAGCAAACGCTCTGAATTTTAGCAAGCCCAAAAATTTTGTCGGTTAGTATGGGTTTAAATGCTCTACTGGTCAAGATACTGCTGTCCTACAAACCGTCGGGCTGGGAAAACTTCAAACCCAGAAAGTCTGATCTGAATTTACTGTGTCCTCAAAATCAACTTCAGTTGAGGTCTGCATTCTTGAGTTAAGGTACATATGAGCCATGCTCTGTAAAAAGGGGGCTTAATTTGGGAAAGTATCGACCAATGTCGCAAGCTGAGCTGGGCCGAAACCTTTTGGTATTTGTAAATTTTCTTCCTGTAAACCTCCAGATTCAGTCTATTGTAAGACAAAATGGATTTTATTGATCAATAATCGTATGATGGCTTGCTTGGTGTAAAGCATCACAGAGAGGCATTAAACCCCCTTTTGCCAGAGCATGGCGCATATGCATATAGGGTACAACTTCTGATGACATTTCAAAAGCGTATTTTTCTCAGCAAATACCTTTGGTCGGCCACAAAACGTAAATAGTCATCTACAATAGGCCACCAGATAAAGCAGTACGATAGAGATAATATTGTTAATAGTTAATTATTACGTTATGACACGAACAAAGGCTGAGTTAATAGTTTCTTTCATAAATTGTTACATTGTTCAACGGGAAGTACTGAGCGTATAATTGTCAACAAAATGCACTTTCGTGATAAAAAAAAAATAGTTCATCAATTCATCAACTTTAACAGCAACTCCGAGTTCCTGTATCTAGTGAATTTGAGAGCACCTAAATTTTCACATTAAAAAATTAACCATTTCGTAGAAAATACCTGCAATGGTGTTTGTTTATGATTTGCTGCACAGAGAAACCCTTTTGCAGTCAGGACTGTCCGTGCTTTGCTTTTTTTTCTTTTAACTACAGATTCTTTTTGCAACAATATTTCCAAAAGTCTTCTTTTGCACGTCCGTAAAATACAGGATCGTTTGGTAAAGGGTTGAGAGAGATTCTCAAATGACTTAACTCTTTACCAAACGACAAATATGTATTCTTGTCCAAATTGAAAGCATTTGCATACGACAATTTTAATGCGTCTGAAATAGTGAGATTGTCTTTGACAGGGTAGAAAACATTGTGAGAAAAGGAGAAAATGCTGCTTACCAGCATTTTTCCCTTTTCACACAATTTTTTTTCCAAAGACTTCTCTCGCAGGGTCGTTAAAACTCGGGATTGTGTGGTACAGAGTTCATCTTTATCATACTAAATTTAAAATACAAGAGAAACTGCCATTGTATTACGAGAAACTTATTGAATACCAGTGGGTGTAAATAGATGTACTAAGGCTTAGAAAGCGATCAGGTATCGAGGAGAAACGACCAAGGTCAAACTAAACGAATATGCAGTCTGGTCTTTGTCATTTCTCAACGAGAAGGTTATCAGAGATAACGATATGGATAAAATGGGTAAAAAAAATCATTTTTTTTTTTTCTTTATTTCAAAAATGAATCATCCATCGGAAACATCCAATTAGTGTACATCATATCTGTCAAGTAAAACTGTAACCTTTAATATGCAAGAGCATTTTTAAATTGATTTTTTTAGACAAATGTAGATCAAGATCAGACGGCAAATACTGTGCAGTTTGACATTTGAGTACTCTCTATTATTCTGTAAGATCTGGCAGAAATGGCTTTGACAATGGAATTAAACGAGGTGACTCGTAGTAGTAACAGTTATTGGCAGTTTAAATGTCGATCGTTAAAAGTTTAAGGGACAATTTAGTTGCTTCTGTGGACAATATAGATGCAGGATCAGCCTACAGAGAAGGTGCAGTCTGATCTTGGACCTACACTGCTTGATAATATCGGATATAATCTAATCAGAAAGGCAATGAAATTTGACTATCATTTTTTTTTTTTTCTTTTAATGCGATCGAGTATAGGTGTTTCACGTATTTTGTACTAAAAGTGTTAGAGCCGACACCTCCACCCACACCTGTAATTGTCAAACACTGAATAATATAGCATGGTGACTCCCAACCTAATGATAGAACTATATCGTCAAAGTTTTTTTGTTTTGTTTTATTTTTAGATCTGTCATGATGCTGAACTCCCTTTTGAGTCAGTTTAACCCTTTACCGCTCAATATCGCGACCCAGGGAAAGAGGCCTTTTGAAAACATTGTGGGAAAAAGAGAAAATGCTGGTGACCAGCATTTTCTCATTTTCCCACGATGTTTTCCACCCTATAAAAGAAAAGTTCCAGCATTAGAGCCACATTGAAATTGTAGTCTGCAAATGCTTTCAATTTGGGCAGGGCTAAAATTTTGTCGTCTGGTAAAGGGTTAAGGCATCAAAGGGTAACAAAAAATATTTCAACCGTAAGGTGAGGTTTAGAAAATCACCTCACACACTTCTGACATAGAAAAAAAATAAAGAAAAGTGCATTTTATTTTCCACCAAAAGCTTGAAACAGTCATTATGCAACTGTCCCCAGAAAAGACATTTTTCGTGTTCACATTACAGACAAAGTAGCCTGTATACGAATGGAATGCTGTTGAAATGTCATATGCTTTCACTACACAATGCCGGGTTTTCACCATCATGATGAACAAGGCTTTTGAAAGCATTTTGGGAGAAAGAGAAAATGTTGATACCCACCATGTTATCCTTTATCCACTTTTTTTCTCTATAGTTTTATCGACTTATTCCGTCATTTCGCATGCAAGCGCTTTTAATTTGGACAAGTCTAAAATTTTGTCGTCTGGTAAAGAGTTACATGTAAATCTCTAAAAGAAAACGAACTTGATATTTTTTTATCACTAAAATCGATACAACAGATGCAGCGTCAGTTCTTTTTTTAAATGAGTAACTAAGGAAAGCTGGGACAAATTTTATCTAAGATCAGACTGCAAGATCTGTTAAGTTCGATCTTGTTTTAGGCTGTCTACAAGATGAATGACATTTTCGCTAAGCACTCTGATTGTTTATCAACACGGTTGATTCATAAGTAAGCGATTTTTGTAACAACCAATGAGATATCGTTTACATTGAAGAAAAAATCATATGCTAATTGATAAAAACTTGTAGACGTAGATGACAATTTTTTGTAAATCGTTTGATTGAAAGTCGGAGTAAATATTACGGTCGTTATACATCTTACGGCGGGAAAACCTGTCATGGACGCTTTCCTTGTCAGATTTGTTACAAAATATTCAACGTTTGTCATGACAGATTCACCCATTACTGTTCAAACGGAGTTAAATCTTAACCAGGCGACAACATTACAGAGTCGGCGAAATAGAAAACGTTTGCAGACGACAAATTAGACGAGGCCTAATTGATAGAACTTATCGTTCAAGAGGTTAAAAAATATTATGGGAAACAGTAAATGCTTGCATAATCATTCTTCTTTGCCCACAATGTTTTCAAAATCCGTCTTCCTCAAGGTTGTGAAAAACCGAATAATTTTGTACAGAGTCAACACCAAGAGGGAATTATGTTACAAATCACACGGGCGACAAACATTTGAAAGAAAATATTTTTTGTTGTTGTTGTTTTTCACGCCACAGAAAATACTTTGGAGAGAATAGCAATTGCTTGATACAGGTATTTGCTCCTTCTCCTGCAATATTTTCAAAATGATCTACTGCAGGGTGTCTTTAACAATCATTTTTCATAGTAATGGATTAGAGTTGTTATACTCAGAAATTTAGGATGTGCTAATTGTGAGTTAATACTGCACTTTTGATTTTTTGAGTTTCACGACCCTGAGACAGAAGCTTTATGGAAGCTTTATGGGAAAAGGAGAAAATACTAGTTACTAGCATTTTCTCCTTTTCCTTTGGCGTTTTCTACCTTATCAAAGACAAATTCCATCATTTTAGCTGCATTCAAATTGTCGTCTGCAAATGCTTTCAATTTGGACAAGTCTATATTTTGCTTGTATAGTAAAGATTTGTTATTGAAACAATACAATGTACGAGTAATTGGCTTAATTTACAGTCATAAAATGTTTAACCCTTTACCGTACAATGCCGCCTTTTGACGCCCCTAAGAAAGAAGCCTTTTGAAAACATTGTGAGAAAAGGAGAAAATGCTTGTAAACCAGCATTTTCTCCTTTTCCCACAATGTTTTCTACCCTATCATAGAAAAATTGCAATATTTGAGCCACATTGAAATTGTCGTCTGCAAATGCTTTCAATTTGAACAAGACTAAAATTTTGTCGTCTGGTAAAGGATTAAGTGTGTAACGAAAAAAGGTTGGGTTGCTTACAGCGTATATACTGCATGACAGGAGACGGAACAAAATGGAAGGCAGTACTATCTCGGCTGGTTGTACTACTTTCGATTTAGCAAAAATTATAAGAAGAAAAAAAAGTAAATGTTAGATATGATATTTTAGAAGCCGTTTTACTATTTCCTTTTTGTTTGGTCGTAATGGTGACATTTTCGAGGATGTTGGTCCGATATCTGACGACAATTAAATTGTTACTTTATTTCACGATTAAACCATTGATCATTATTTGACTCACTGTAATATTTACTATAGTATGCCCATTTTTCATTTCAAAACTGAAGGCCAAAAATTGTGCATTTATTGACAGCCGTGAACCAAAGTCAAGTATAAATATGCTATTCAGCTTTGCGTTGGAACGTACGTTTTTTGGCGTTAACCAACTTGAATATTGGCAATTTCAACACCAAAGATCGCCGTAGATGGAGGTTTCACCGCGGAATTAAACACCCAAGCTTGAATACGAGGGACACTTTTTAAGTTCGTAGAGTAAGCCTATAACTTTTTAACGCGATTATGAAGTTGCACGATTTTTTACACAGAACTTGCGTATTCATTCCTCTCTCGAACGGTGTCACGGTATGCGGCGCACGAGGTCCACGTGCGCGCTGCGCTGGGTATTTTCAACACGTGGTTTTATACACTATAGTAAAATACAGCGTTCAATATGGATGGAAAAATCTCTGAACAGAGGGTATATTGTAAGATTCGAGCACAGCTCGGGTTTCCGCCAACAGAAATTCATGCTGATTTGCAAAAAGTTTATGGGAATGGTGCTTTAAAATATGCTACAGTTTGCAAGTGGGTACGTCGTTTTAATGATGGTCGGGAGTCAATTGAAAATGACCCTCGGGTGGGTAGGCCGGTTTCCGTTTTGACGGAAAAGAACGTTGCTACTGTGAAAACGTTAATTGAGGAAGACGCACGTTATACCGTGCAAGAGATAGAAGAATTAAGTGGCATTCATTCGTCAAGTGTTTTGAAGATCTTACGTGAACGACTTGGGCTACGTAAGATCTGCGCGCGCTGGGTGCCCCATTTGCTCACTGACGAGCAGAAACAAAGTCGGGTTAGACTTGCATCGCAAGTTATAGAAAAATATGATAAATGTGACCCACGTCGTTTGGAAGAGATAGTTACAGGTGATGAAACCTGGATCTATCATTTTCAACCCGATTCTAAGGCTAAAAATAAGGTTTGGGTTTCATCTGAGGGCGACAGACCTGTCATTGCGCGCCGTTGCAAAACATCAACTCGCATGTTGTATGCGATATTCTTTGATTCGAAAGGTCCAGTCCTTCAAATTCCAGTCCCGAAAGGTAGTTCTGTCACTGGAAAGTTTTACAGAGAAAGTGTTCTTACTCAACTTGTTGATTTCTATCAGAAACGCAGACCGCGCACCGGTGTCCGCGGCATCAAATTACTCCATGATAACGCACCGGCCCATAAATCCGCTACGGTACAGGAATATCTGAAAGAATCTGGGCTCGATGTCTTAGATCATCCCCCATACAGCCCTGACCTGTCCCCCTGTGACTTTTGGTTGTTCCCAAGACTAAAGGATATGCTGGCAGGGCACCGTTTTGAATCCCGTTGTGGTATAGGCAGTGCGGTCTACCAGTGTCTACAACATATACCTAAAGAGGACTACCGGGCGGCGTTCCGGAAATGGGTAGATCGGTGTAAAATGTGTGTGGAGGCAGACGGGGCATATTTCGAAGGTCTTAGATAAATAAAATTTTGATATTTCAAGCGGTTTTAATTAGACCGCCCTACTCTACGAACTTAAAAAGTGTCCCTCGTACAATGCTTGGCCGACACCAAAATGCTTTCCGTCTAATATTTTGGCTCGGAATCGAAATGTATATGACTTTCGTAATGTAGTAGGTCAAAGGATTGAAACTAAAAAGATTTGGTATACATGTACTATAAAGTTGATTAGATACATTTGCACAACTCTATAGTAAATAAAAAAAAAAAAACTTGGGTCTACAGTTTTTTTTTTTTTTTTAATCTGGGCGCTATTTGGACATTTATGTGGTCTTTTATTTGTACTTATTTGTCAAATCTGTGACGAGAACGACCTCTCTCGGTACGTCTGTTTATAGAACGTCAGAAACACTGACACATAATAGCTCGTTAATGTCTTCAACATTTTTTTTATTCATTTTAACTTTATTGTTATGTATTTCTGTTTTACATTGCTTTTTGTTAATTGGAATTCATGTTACCTCACTGAAGGCAAATTGATAGGATTTTTATAATGTGAAAATGGGCCCTTTGTCTTACTATTCCCTTTAACTCTTTACCACTCAAACATATAGACTTGTCGAAATTGAAAGCATTTGCAGACGACATTTTAAATGTGGCTCAAATGATGAAGTTTGTCTTTGATAGGATAGAAAACATTGTGGGAAAAGGAGAAAATGCTGGTTACCAGCATTTTCTCCTTTTCCCACAAGGTTTTAAAAGGCTTCTTCCTCAGGGTCGTTAAAAGTCGGGATTGTGTGGTAAAGGGTTAACCCTTTACCACACAATGCCGTCTTTTAAAGATCCTGACAAAGAAGGCTTTTGAAAATATTGTGGAAAAAAGATGAAAATGTTGGTAACCAGTCATTAAGGACCACCTTCAATTTTTCTTCTTCAAAAGCTTTCAATTTGGGCCAGCCTGAAACTTTGTCGTCTGGTAGAGGGTTAATCCTGTCAGCGCAAAAGGCGAACACGGTGGCTTTTGCAGACGGCACAGATCAAGATCACACTGTACAGACGTGCAGTCTGATCTTTGCTATACATCGTCTGCTTGTTTGGTCAAGCTTCCAAGATTAAAAAAAAAAAAAGAAGTACAGAGGATTGTGTTTTTAACCGTCGAAAGAGGTCGAGTTTATAAAAAAGCCATGCTGTAGCAAAAGGGAGCTTAATGCACCTCTGTGATGCATAATACCAAGCAAGTCATCGCATGACTTGTGGATCCACAATAGACACTTTTTTGACAACCAACTTTATTACGAGGTAGAATGGTTGTTGGACATACAGAACAAAATTGACCTATAGCGAAAAGTTTCGGCGGACTGCGCAGGCTGACCTGAGTCGATACTTTTCACAGATGCATTAGGCCCCATTTCACAGAACATGGCTCATACGTGTAGGTCTGAAAGGGTTAACAAATTGCAGATTACTTCTTTGAAAATAGCCTTGTAAATACATGTACTTTACAAATAGCCATCTGATTGCTTTTGAAAATATTTTACCACTACTGATTTGATTTTGGCCTCGGTTATATATTCTGTCTGATTTTCTGATTTTTCAAAGGCATTGAAATCCCATTGGTACCCAAATTCAGCTGAAAAATTCTATGATATTATATAATAAGATCTGTAACAATTGATTTTCAAGTAACTCTTAATTGTTCTACACAAACTGATCGATCAGTCCGTGTCCATAGATTTAAGTGTCAGTCACCCATATATACACAGCATAGAAATTTTAAGAGAGTCTTCTATATTGCCAGCGAGTCTTTATGTTGATATTGCTAAGGTATTCAACCGGAAATGCAAACCGCATTACCTTCAACACCATGTTACGTTCGGTTGTAGTTCCCTAACGTCATTAGTCTCTTACGTTGAGGACTATAAATACGCTGCTATACCAGCTAGAAGGATTTTTGGGTAATAGTTAAGACAGGAGAAGCAGACCTGATCAGAGGTGTACTATGCCCCTGAAGCGCAATGATAATGCCTGGAGTTTTTAGTTCGTGCTCTCTTTGTTATCTTTTTTTTTATTTGTAACTTTTGGCTGGGAGGATCTTGTCTCTTTTCTGTGTACTTAATGCTTGATCTTACTTTGTACTAGTCTAGCGATAGAGTGTTTGGCTAGTCAGACTTAGACCCGTCTAATTTATTTGTTAGCTACCTATCTATATTTTTCGGATGCTAAATGCATTAATGAGTGCTGTTGCGGAAAGTGTAGATCCAAGATCAGACTGCACAGAATGTGCAGTCTGATACTGGATCTACACCGTCCGATTTTTTGTCATAAAATAAGAAGTTCTGGTAGAAAGATACCTGACACAGACATGTTTCGTTAAGGAACAAAAAAGTGTCCATTGCTATCGTTATAAAGTTTAATTGATCTTAACCATTATACCAACTTGCCAAAACTAAGCTCATAACTGTTAAAATATAAATGAGCCATGTCCTGACAAAACGGGGCATAATGCATTTTCGTGATGAATTATACCAAGCAAGTGATCATAGAATTATGGATCCATAAAAACCATTTTGTCGAACAACCGACTGCATCATAAGGTAGACTGGTCCTTTGAAAGACAGAAAACTGAACAATAGCGAAAAGTTTCGGCCAAGGTCAGCCTGCGCGGACTGTGCAGGCTGACCTGAGTCGATACTTTTCACAAATGGATTAGGCCCCCTTTTCATAGAGCATGACTCATATATTTCAAGCTAATCGCAAAATCCTATTTCAAAGCTGGTTTCACCACAAAAATAAAAATAAACCAATGATATTGGACAGTGTAGATCCAAGATCACTGGCAGTCTTGGCAGTCTGAAGTTCTTGGCAGTCTGAAGTTTGATCTACACTTTCTTCAAGAGGACCCACAGTATCGTTTAGCAGTCAAAGGTTTAAAAATAATGACACAAATAAACTCCAAGCATTTCAATACTGCAATGCTAAAATGACGTACAATACGACACAAATGTTTTATTAGTGCTATCTGTGTAAGAATATTAATAATGTTTTATGCTTTAAAATTGCTGCGAACATTTCGCCTACTATAATTGTCATTTGTTGCACTGCAATACATAGAATAGTTCACTCGTTTAATTATTACAGTAAAAAGAATTTTGACTGGTTAACACTTTACCAAATGATAAAATTTTAGACTGGTTCCTATCGAAAGGACTTGCAGAAAGTGAATTAAATGTAGCTTAAATCATTGAAAATGGATTTGTTAGTAAAAGGGTAGAAAACAATGTGGAAAAAAAAGAGAAAGCGATGGTCACCTGCATTTCTCCTTTTCCCACAATGTTATCAAAATCCCCTATTCCGAGGGCCCTAGAGTCCCAAGGAATTAAGTCTTAGACAGTTTAAGGTGTAAACCAAACCTGTTTCGTGAATGTTTGTCTATTTTTGTTTCTGATGTCATTCCGTTTTCTTTTTATTATATAACTTTTTTTTCTTTCGGATTAATTGATGTAATAATGATCTATGAATCTAATTTTGAGAAAATTAAAGTTGAGACGTAACTATTGTCTTTCGTTTTTTGGTGATTGATTGATTTGCTTGGTTGGTTGTTTTAACCCTTTCCAAAATAACAATTTTTGGACTCTTCCAAATTGCAAGCATCTGCAGGGAACAAATCTGATAGTGGTCCAGTTGAACTCAGGTTCTTTTACAGGGTAGAAAACATTGTGGGAAAAGGAGAAAATGCTGGTTACCAGCATTTTCTCCTTTTTCCGCAATGTTTTCAGAAGGCCTCTTCCTCAGGGTCGTGAAAACAAGAGATTGTTTGGGGAAAGTGTTCAGGCCGTTTTAACATTATCTTTGTCATACCATGGCACCTATCCATTCCTTCATGGACTGTTTATTTCCAATGCTTTGAATAACACTTTTTTCCAGCCACTTGCTGTGTTCCCTTATGGACGTCACCGAAACAATGTTCAGCAGTAGGATATGTATAAACATCTAAGCAAAAGAATCCAAAATCAACATTTTAATCTTTTACCAGACTCGAATATTGGAAGCACTTGCAAACGACGAAGGAAAAACTTGTTTTATATGGTGAAGCTTGTCTATGATATGGTAGAACACAAAGTGCAAAACGGAGAAAATGCTGGGCACCAATCTAGTTTCATTCTCTAGGTTGTACAAACACATGACCGTTTGGTAAATTGATATACCCAAAAAGTCTGGCTCCTTGTGCAACGTAAGAATGTACGACGCCCAGGAAAAACTAGCCTGAAAGAGATCGGCATCTTCAAGATAAAACATGCACCGGACTGAACATAGACAGACTTATTCTTTAAAATTAGATCTTTGAAGTTGATTGATTGATTGATTGTATGGTGTTTAACGCCGTTTTCAACATTTTTTCATTCGCGGCGGCCAGTGCACCTATCCATGCTTTCCTGGAGTTTCTTTTACCAGTACGCCGCACAATATTCTTTCCAAGCCACTGGCTGCTTTCCCACACAACCATCGTCATAACAATGGTCAGCGATGAGAGAGGAACGAATCCTGTCGCAATGACTATCATCAATCCTCAGAAAGAAATTTTATCTTTGAAGTAATTGTAATTCAAAAGTAGCGTTATCTTTAAAAAAAAAAAAAAAAAAGCCATTCTGAACATCTTATATATTATTACCGTGCTATTATTCTTGCCTTGCCTTTCCCGCCAATTGCTCTCGGTCTGTATTCACCAACTATATTGAATCGCAATCTCGTTCAAGATTTATAGTAAGAAAGTAACGCATTTTGTGATAGGATCTTTATTAGGGATAGACAAGATAAAGTTTCTTATGTGGCAGTGCTGAATAAAGGGAAACAAAGACCTTTCAGTCCACAGGAGAGTTCCAATGATTCTAACATGTCTTCCTGCTTTCAGTTTGGACCAGTTTTATACAATGTAGTCTGGACTAGACTTACTGGTGTGCTGAGAGTGCGTTGTGTTTAAAAAGAGTCATTCAGTCTTTAACGTTTCCAACGCCATAGGCGAAATAAGGGGCTTTTGCAGACGATATAGATCAAGATCAGACTACACAGAACGTGCAGTCTGCTCTTATATCTATACCGTCCGCTTTTTAAGTCAAGCCTATACGATATAAAATAATTTTGAGATTCGGTGGACATTATTTTTCAGTTATCGAGTATGTATATTTGGCTCTGAGAATATTAATTTGTTACTACACAGCTGTATTTCATACCAATCATTTTCTAGTACAGGAACATTTATAACTATGAAAGTAAAACAATTTTTTATCCAACAGTCGTTTGAAAAGAGCAACTGCTTGTAATGAACAAATGCTCCTTTTCCCAAATGTTTTCAAACGCCTGACCAATGAGAAGGGGGGGGGGGTCAATAAGTCTTTTATTTCCTAATGAGTTAAAAGCATTTGACTCTTTTAACTCTTCACCAAACAACAAAATTTTAGACTGGCTCAAATTGAAAGCATTTGCAGACGACAAATTAAATATGGCTAAAAAAATGAAATTTGTTTTGGAAAGGGTGGAAAACATTGCGGGAAAACGAGAAAATGCTGGTTACCAGCATTTTCTCCTTTTCCCACAATGTTTTCAAAAGGCTTCTTTCTCGGGGTCGTTAAAACCCGTGATTTTGTGGTAAAGAGTTAACCAGACCCTTCGGAGTGGAAAGAAGTGTGGCATGATGATATTGGCGCCCTTGGGTCTAAAATGCCAGCGTAAACGAGTGTTACCGGCAAGTGAAGCGAATACACTCGGACATATAGTTCCTTTCAGCGGCCAATTTAGTAGTCAGTAGCCCGTGATGCAAAGACCACTCGACAGATATTTACTTCGTGGGAGTCGGTCGATCTGATAGCACTTTTGGTATGCAGAGGTCTTATATAATTTGTTAGTTACTGGCAGTATTAGCCGATGCTTAGGGACAGTAAGTGTGTTCACACGTCATTACAAGAAGTATACACGTCTGAAGATGTTTTAGCAACCATGATAAACAGTTTGTGGTATTATTCCTCAAGACAAAGTGGGATTGATGGGATGACTGCATGGTTTGGGTTTCATTATCGAAATTTACCTAATCTGAAAAGAGATAACACGAAAGATATTTTGTTCGTTTCTACAAACAGGTAAGCGGTTTTTCTATAAGCCCGGCGTTCACATTTCAGTGGTATACAACCGTACCGGAAATGCAGGGCAAATGACGGTGTATAAAAAAGCATTGCCGCGATGAATAGTAAATTAGCCATTCCCTGGGAAAAGTGGGTTTAATGCGCCTCCGTGATGCGTTATACCAAGCAAATCGTCACATAAATTCTGCATTCATAACATTCATTTCGTCCAACAACCGACTTCGTCATGAGGTAGACTTGTCCTTTGACATGCAGAAAAATGACCAGTAGCAAAAAATTTCGGCCCAGGTCAGCCTGCGCGGACTGCGCAGGCTGACCTGAGTCGATACTGTTTGCAGGGTCATTTTGCCCTCTTTTCACGGAGCATAGCTCAATCAAAGACCACAGCTCGAATCTTTTTCGTAATTGCGCAACTCGATAATAAATATCTCTAAAATTTATCTAAAATCAATGGCTTTTGGCAAAGCTTTCGCCCAGTTTTCGCTGAAGGTTTCAGAGAAACCTGGTTCTCCGAACTTTAGTAATTTCGTTTCTATTTCATTTTCATTTACCTTTTAGATCTATCTGGAATTCTGTAAGTATATACACTTTATTTCTTATGAAGTTCACGAGCAAACAGAGCATGCCTTGTTCTCTTAGATCATCGGGGGTCGTTGTTGTTGTTACGGCGCAGTCCTCGCTGGCTGACCTGGATCGAAACCTTTTGCACCTTGTCAATTTGCAGCATTTGCAACAACAATTCTACCTCAGAATTCAGCCATTGGTTAGAGAAAATGGATGTACATAATGGATCCAAATTTATGTGATGATTGGCATGCTGTAATGCCTAGGGTTTTCGTGGGAGTGTCCTTGAGCAATACACTTCAGAGCCCTAGCCGAGTACTGAGCAGTCGCCGTGATATGACTAAAATAATGTTGAAAGCGGCGTAATACACCATTCAATCAATCAGCATGGTATAATGCATCACGGAGATGCACTAAGCCCCCTTTTGCCAGAGCATGGCTCAGTTATCGATGTTCTATTGGGCTTTCTCTTTGCCATGATACCATCTTTCGCTCTGAAAGTATCATCTCTCTGGTGTATACAGTAATTGCATTGAAGTTTATTTATGAGCCATTCTACAGGAATATTTTAAGACTTTCTATTCTTCAAGGACCTGCTGTGGCTTGATATATTTCATTTAGCACCGAGTGAGAGTCTTTAATTATAGATTTACTTTTTAAGGTGTTTTTTATCGTTTTCAACAAGATTTCAGAAATGTCGTCATTAGAGCTCACTGAACCAGAACCCTGGGTAAGTTATCAGTACTAGGTATAGAGACGGATACCTTTTCTGAAGACATTTCCGCCCAGACCGGCTCGAGACCGAATTCTTGACAGGACGATCAGTCCTGTGCCAACTTTGGCAATAATACGTCGTATTTAGTCTTTAAGCGACAATCGCATTATTTTAAAAATCAAACTGCACCTTTTTCTCTGAATGAAACCGTCCAAATTCTTTAATCTTACAAAGAAAAAGTGGATCAAGTAGTATTTTATTAGTGTTTTACTGGACAGTTTAATTCCTGGCAAATAAACCATTGAGGCTATTGTTAGAGTGGACATTTCTATGCAGTCTACTATTGATCAACATTGTTTTCAAAAGCAGCTTCACCCTTAACCCTTTACCAGACGACAAAATTTTGCGCCTTGTCCAAATTGAAAGCATTTGCAGACGACAATTTCAATGTGGCTCAAATGGTGGAATTTTTCTTTGATAGAGTCAAACCAGAGTTACCAGCATTTTCTCCTTTTCCCACAATGTCTTCAAAAGATCTCTTTCCCAGAGTCGTTAAAAGGCGGCATTGTGCGGTAAAGGGTTAACCGGCTCAATAAATGAAATAAACACTTTCAAGCCGATTGTAAAAAACGCAAATGTTGTTATTTCAAAGGTATATTTTGGACAAAAACATCTCCGTATCGAACAGTGTAGATCTAAGATCAGACTGCACTTTCTGTGCAGTCTGATCTTGATCTACACAGTCCGCAGAAGGTCCTTGAATGGCCCTTAGCAGCCTAAGGGTTAGTTTGTACCTGGCAGGCTTTGTGTTGCCATTTTCAGCCGAATAAATCAAGCGATTTATTCTGAGCAGTCCATTAGATCGATATGTTACGTATACCGTTTATTCGAACAATGATTTATCGATTTGGGGGGGAATAATTGTCGTCCCTTCCGACACCAAAGACGATTTAAAATATATTTTTCGGACAATTTAGATCAAGATTAGACTGCACAGAACACGAAATCCGGTCTTGAGTCTACACGGCCTGATCTTTTGTAAGATATTCGTGCTATATTTGGAATTAAAAATTTGAATATCCAGTTCCTATTTGACTGACAGAGAATGTTCATTTCACTAACTTATCGCGCATAAATTGCTAATGTGACGTAATGATACAGTAAAATAAAAATGATGGTTCACTTAACAAGTTATATTACGTTTTCTCATTTGTTCAACACCCTAATACAAAAGTTCTTCTAATGAATAAACAACATGGAAAACACATTACCACGCCTGTTGATCACTTCCGGTTGGCTTGCCATTCACGCGGTTCCCGCCAATTGTTTGAATGCAGACAACACTTTATTTTTGGTATAACGACTTGTAATTGAGTGTTGGACGCCGTCAATTATTACCAGGTCTAACGATTTCTAATTTCCCTTATTCCCCACTGTTTGTAATATCACATAGCTTTGTATCCCTTTACCGAACGGTACCGTCATTTACGAATCTGATGAAAGAGTCCGAGAAAAAATCTGTATGAAAAGGGGAAAATACTAGCATCCAACATTTTCTCCTTTTTTTCTTTATATCCATACTCTGGCAAAATAGGGATTAATATGTTTTCGTGATGCATTGTACCAATCAAGCCATCACATAATCATGGATCCATAATAATCACAATTTTCAACAACCGACTGGATCATGAGGTACAGTAATCCTTGCACATACAGAAAATTCACTAATAGCGAACAGTTTCGGCCTAGGTCAGCCTGCGCGGACTGCGCAGGCTGACCTACGTCGATACTTTTCGCAGATGCATGGCTCATAATTCTGTATTTTACGTTTTCCATCATTTGAGGAGCAAGAACTATGTCGTCTGCAAATTCTTTCAAATATGGGCAAGCCTAAAAGTTTGTCGTCTGGTAAAGGCATACACGCAGATCGATAACGTCAAACAGGTGGAGAGGTTTTGGGTGCATTCTTTGGATTTTCGATTGACTTATTGAAATCATTGCAGGGGCGTAACCAGGGGTTCGGAATCATCATGTACTCCGAATCGAGAGTTCTATTTTACCCTTAAGCTCCTAAGAGCGTCGCTTGTGCTTTTGCGGATAGTGTAAATCAAGATCAGACTGCACAGAACATGCAGTCTGATCTTGATCTACACTGTCCAATACAGTGAGATTTCCATTTAGAATAAGTAGTATGAAATTATTATATTTGTCTTTTTTTACTGTAGGTTCGAAAATAATTTTTCAGCAGTGTCTGGCTTAGTTTTGAAGATTTCTACAACGTGATAAAATAATGTTTCGCCTGTTCCCATTTTTCTACATTACGCACTTACGTATTGTGCGTTATTTTTACTATAGGTTCGAAAATAATTTTTCAGCAGTGTCTGGCTTAGTTTTGAAAATGTAGTTTCTCTACAACGTGATAAAAGAATGTTTCGCCTGTTCCCTTTTTTCTACATGACACACTTACGTATTGTGCGTTAAGGACGCCAGGCCTTTGCATTCATTCGGCAAACCTCTGGTGATCCGCTGATCAAGTCCCTCAGCTGTATCATGTAGCTTGATATGCACTACACAGTACATTTTTCCCCGGAAATAGATAGCTTTACCGTTCTTAAAATCGTAATACGCTACTTAGAAAAAGAAAACACTAGTCACAATTTTCTGTTGGGCTCTTTCTAAATACATTTCCGATGATAAACAGTTTGTACATTTATTTTCTAACTCGGTCTATCAATTCCGTTGGTATTTTTCAGCAACAGGTTGCTTATCATCGTGGCTGTTTGTTCCGTTGCTAATTGATTTACATGGGCGCCGCCATGTTTAAGATCATGTGACTGGCAGTATTTCAAAATGGAAAGCCCCTTAATGCGGACGAGGTTAGATGTAGTTACGGAATCGGCCGAGTTGTGACGTGTGCCTTTGCACTGTCACACACAAGTGTGGTTTGGAACATTCCTTCTCGATAAGACTTGCTCGTCTTGCAGTGTTACAGCAGACTACTTTTGAAAACATGGGGCCAATTAGGAGAAAAGAGCATTTCTTTTCCCGAGTGTTTCTTTAACCCTTTACTGCACAATGACGCCTTTTGACGTCCCTGGGAAAGAAGCCTTTTGAAACCATTGTGGGAAAAGGAGAAAATGCTGGTAACCAGCATTTTCTCCTTTTCCCACAATGTTTTCTACCCTATCAAAGAAAAGTTACACCATTTGAGCCACTTTGAAATTGTCGTCTGCAAATGCTTTCAATTTGGACAAGGCTAAAATTTTGTCGTCTGGTAAAGGGTTAATAAAGCATAATCGATTTCGATAACTCTATTTGACAATGATGGTTTAAAAGTTTCTGCTAAACCAGGCTACATGTTAATACCTGGGTCCGTATTCACCAACCATTCTAAAGAACATTCTTAGTCTTATTCGCCAGAATGTTTTAAATTTGAAAGTAACACAACTTCTGATTGGCTAAACGATTTGGTTTAGCAAATCAAAAATTATGTTACTTTCACATGTATAAAAAACTTGGAAGATATGACTAGAAATGTTCTTAAGAACGGTCGGTGAATACCAGCCCAGCTTTTTATTCTAAGCGAATGTAAAATATTCTGTTTTATTTCACACCAACAACAAAACGTGCAATCAAATCGCTTTAATACTACCACGTGAGTACAAAATATCTGAATCCATATTGGACTCTGCAGAGTCCAATATGAATTTTTCAGAACGAGGCCAGAGTCCAATATGGATTTTTCAGAACGAGGCCAGAATCCAGAATATGGATTTTTCAGAACGAGGCTAGCGTCCCGGATATCGATATTTGGACGGCAGAGTAGTTTCCCTTGTAAGAAAGTTATCGTCTGCAATTTCATTCGATTTGCTGTCTGATAAAGAAGTTTCGGATTCCCTACGCAAAAAACTGCAAAAAACACCATTAACAAGAAGGAGAGCTGCGTAAAAAGATTCAGTGCCCGGATGCGAGATCAATTACCAAACGAAACGCGTAAAATGGAAGAAATCCCGCCTGCAGAGCTTCCTAACTTATTGAGGACATTCTTCAAAAAGTTTGTAGGCACGACGATCGTCCGTAGGAACCTGACAATATTAAAGCTAGACAAAACAGCTTTGATCCTTATCTTTGTTAGAAAGGATACGACCCTAGCCTGTTGAGAGATCATGTCTTCAAAGGAAGCCGATTATTTAGAAGATAGCAATCAGATTTCTCAGATTCATTCTGTTCATTTCCCACCCCACCCCTACCAAAGCGTTTTGAGAAATACCGATATCAGCTGTTTTAAACGGTTTTTAAGTCAAAACGTGTGAAATAAAGAGGTCATTTAACATGCTTGGGTACAATACTGAATTCATTTGGATTCGTACACTGCAGAACCAGTCTATATTTTGGACTCGGCTGTCGCCTCGTCCAAAATAGAGACTGGTTCTGCAGTGTACTCATCCAATAGAATTCAGTATTGTACCCAAACATGCTAAATAACCTCATAATAGCAGCAAAAAAAATAAAAAGGACAATTTCCTTGGGGAAAAGTACACGTGTTGGAATTGCAAAGCTATGTTTTTGTTTTAGCAGCTAGATATAGCCTACAATTGTTGCAAAAGCAACTCTAGATGTTGATATTGTTGAAAATGTTTGAGCTCTCGTGCACCAAGTAAATGCCATTTCAGATAAAAAAGAAAAGAAAACTGAAGCTGACAGACCGTACTGTCGGTTCAATTGCTTCTGTTTACAGTATAATGTTGAAGAAAATATCGGCAACAAATAAGATAAACCATTCGATTCAGAGTATCCCATTGCATGTGACGGGAAAATCTCTTGGGGAAAAATTGTAGCAGTAGTTCTTGTTGCTTGTGCGAGCAATTCTAATTAATGATACACTTTTCTCACAACATTCTACTTTACATGTTCACGAGGGCAAATGATACACTGGTGGCGAAAACACCTGGACCGCATAGGTAGGTGCACAAGGCAACCGGAGGTGGGAGACACGGTGATAAATATAGCGTTAAGCAACAAGTAAACAATACAAAATGGGGTCCCTACAAAATGTCCATTTACTCAATATAGAGAAACAAAATAAGGCCCATGGGGGTTCAGGGTTCCTGGGTGAAAAAATCATAGCGCTTATCTATCCGTAATGCAATCTGGGTACTTTAGACGCACAATAATTGATGAATTAGGGTTCACGATAGGTATTTAATATCAATTAGGACTTAAATGTCGTAATTTTGTAACAATTATGATCGATGGAAGCTGATACGATTGTGAACCGTCCGTTATCTAAAATTTCAAACCCTTAGCACGCCAACAAATCTCACTTTTCGAGTTCAACATACATTTAACTCTTTACAAAACGACAAAATATTTGGACTTGTCCAATTTTAAAGCATTCATAGACGACGAATTGAATTTGGCTCAAATCACGGAATTTGTCTTCAAAAGGGTAGAAAACACCGGGGGAAAAGCAGAAAATGCTGATTACCAGCATTTTCTCCTTTTCCCACAATGTTTTCAAAAGCCCCACCGGTCAGAGTCGTTAAAATTTGATATTTTGTGGTAAAGGGTTAAACGCAGTATCTTCAGAAACAAATTTGAAACAGATGACTTTAAATATATTGGTCATCCTCATGACCTAATATATTAATACATCTGAAAACAGTGTAGCACAAGGAGAAACTGTTCGATAAAAGCAGTAAGTCAGCAGGAGGACAGGATATAACCTATTTCAACACAGATTCGATTGTTTACGTCCATGCTGAAAACAATTTTCGAAAACACGCAAAAAGAAAAGAAGCAAATGCAAATTGGTACATGCCTTTTCCTCATTCGTTCTCACAAAGGCAACTGAAGAAAAAATATCCCCCATTCTAGTATTTTTTCCGGCGTAGCTGAATGTGCTGGCTTTTGACGTACTTTTCGGTACTGATAACAAATGAATAAAGAGAAGTTTGTGATTGGTCAAAAAAGTAGACATGTTTATTTTAAGGGCTCCTGTCTATTTGCTGGAAAATTTACGCCGTCTATCTTTTTTAAAAATATTCCTTGTTAACCCAATACATGATTTTATCGAGTCTACAGTTAGCCTACTAAGTATTGATAGAAATTGATCAAGCAAGTGCACCTATAACAGATGGTCGCAACGAAGAAAAGCCTAACAGACAACAAAAGCCGTACATACATACGTAAGCCAGTAATCTAGTTTTTGACAGAGATTTTGCCAACTTAAAAACGACTGCAACTTCTCGTTAGAAACATCAAACATTTTGACATAAATGTTTTTCTTCCAGGGTTTTGTCCTAACGACAAGCTCTTTTGCAGACAGTGTAGATAAAGATCAGACTGCACAGAACGTGCAGTCTGATCTTGAATTTACACTGTCCGATACGGTGATTTTTTTTTTTTTCCCAGTAAAAAGTACTTTTTAATCGCAATGTTTCGGTACTATACCATTGGCTGGAAATATTCACTCTATTTATTTAGCAGCTTTGGGGTTTAAATAGGTCACTTTCTTTGGCGCTGAAGTCGAGTTGTTCATGCAAAGTCACGCCATCACGATGATGCAATCAAAGCGTAGCCGAATTACAAAGGCAATCGAAATACAATTTTTAAAAGTCCACTCAGTTCGATCGTCCGCTTGTCTAGGAAAGCATTTTTTTTTTTTTCTTTCGATTGTATTTTCTAGCCTGTGAGATAAGAAATTTTCTAAGCTGGATTGAATTATATTTTTAACCACCGAAAAAGACCAAGTTTATATGATGTTGCGCTGAAAGAGTTAAATCGAAATTATGTTTTCAAAGGAATCGTCGAAAATAAGGGACCAGGTGAGTTCTACTATGTGGAAGTTCCTGTAGTTTTTACTATACCTTTTAAATGTTTAAAGGAATCCTATTTGTTTAAAAAAAGTTTTTAGACAAGAAAAGCTTCCAGGGTGGATATATCTTGCTAAGCGCACGGTAATATTTTGTTGCAATAATTACTGGGAAATGATTGATGTGTATGCAGGAAAAAGTTCCCGCGCTTTTTTGTCATGCAAACGAAACTTCCGGTTCCAGACTAATGGCTTCCGGTTTTGAAATATTTTCATCAATCATTCAAAAATCAATAACTCTATTATGTTATCAACTTTTTATCTCGTATTCTGATAATTGCACCCCTATATTGCAAAAACTTAGATAAAATGATGAAAGTCAATTAACAAGATAGACTGACATTACATCACAATACATGAACATGTAAAAAGGATTCATATGTGATTTTTTTTCCATTAAATACGATAATTTCAAAAAAAAAAAAAAACGGAATCTCTGTGCCCTAATACTCCATACGTATTTCTATTGGACGTTACATTAAGTCACTTTTCTTTTAATATTCGGGTTATCCACGATGGTTCAATGACAAGGGCGTTTGATATGTTATCGTGAACTGTAATTCAGTCCTAGCTGACAATGCAACAATGCTGGTACTGGGAATGTCCTTAAAGATGTCTTGAAAGAAGAAAAAATAAAAAGGAGATGATGATGATGAGGAGGAGGAGGAACCTTTTGTTGCTCGTAGCTAGTACTAAAGACTAAAAATACAAATTCGACCGGACTATCTTGTTCACTGTACCACATACATATTATGAAGAATTTTTTACGCTTATGCGATACAAACCTTGAGAAAACATTGTGGGAAATTAAATTACAATAACCGTATTGCTCCATTTCATCGCAGTATTTTACATTTCATTTAAAAAACGACATTTCACCTCTTTTTAAATAGCTTTCCACTGCTAATATTGTAACAGTTTTGCTAGATCTACAATTAGCAATTTTGATAAAGGATTAAACCAATACTCTACAGTCTATATTGTAGGCCATCCAAGTACTCTTACAAATTACTTTAAGGATAAATATTTGTACGACGAAAAAACAGCATTGCGGTAAAAAGGAGCAACTTCTTTGTTACAAGCCATTGCTCATTTTTCCACATTTCTTTTTCCAAAGCTGTCAACTGACAGGCGTAAAAAGTAACAATTGTACAGGAACGGGTTAAGGGTTGTATGTGATATCATTAAGCCTATTGTCCTTTACTTTTATTAGTCATATATATAAATAACTTAAAATATAAAAACAATGAAACGCAAATCGTTTGATTCTCCAAGGAGGTGTTCAAACGTAAATATGATTGAAAGTTTTCTAAATCAAAAACGATACAACGTCCCATTTCGTATAATTACTAACATAACGTGGGTTCAATGACAGCGCCTGGCTACTCGTTGTCTGCCCGTAGCGTTTGTGGTGCAGACGATTACGAACGAGAGCGCGCGCGATTTATGACCTTTCGCCATTTCGTGGAGACGAAGGTTTTTATCCGTCGGCAATTTGTAAAGAAAAGCTAGGGAGCGCCGTTACCAAATGGAAAAAACGTACACTTCAGGTCGGATGAGAAGTAATTTAAAATTTTAGTTAATTGTTGATGAAGATAGAATATGTTTCTTTGAAGTACTGACTTCCTTTTCACAATTAGATGAAAAAGTTCTCTACAAAAATATTGCTTTCTACTGTAGCAAGTGCTTATCCTACTGCATGTCTGGCGTTGTCTAGGCATTATTGATGATTGCATTAGTAGAAAATACCATTTCCCTTTAATGAAAATCTTCGAAAAGTCTTGACTTTAACCCTCTGGTTTCTCTTTTTTTTTTTTTTTTTATTCAGCCAGAAATTGAGCAGTTGTACCACAGAGTGACGTAGAACGATAAACATTAAATTGAATAGAGTAACTTTTCTTCTTTCTGCAGGACACGAGTTTTTCATCCCTTAATTTGGAAAAAGTTTACGAAAATTTCGACATAACGAGAATATGAAATGTGACAATTTTCCTGTCATGACCTTTTTAAAAGATACGTCCGTATTCATCATACACCCACCATTCTTTAAAAATGTGACTCTCATCCTGAATTACACACAACAGGGATAAATTATACATGTTTATATGATAATCAAGTAATAAATCCCTGTAAAACATGGATAGGTGTATAAAAAAATATTTTAACCATGCTCTGTTTGGCAAGGTAAGGTGTAGTCAGGGATAGCATATTATATATAAGTGATGCTGGGGTTAATATCATCGCTCGTGACAATATCACTGTCACCGTTACGATATCGTTTTTTGCTGAAAGTACAATTTTCGCACGAGTTAAAGGATGAACCATAATATCTAGAATTTTTTTTATTTTTTTTTTTTCATATCATTACGTCATTACGACTTCTTTTTCCTTTTGTGCAGAAAGCCATACCCTTGGCTACAGACGCTTTCCAATGTAAATGTGTGCCACCTTAAGTAAACATGGCAGTGGTTTTTTGTTATTTACTAATGTGTATTAATGTGCGTCGTGATGGCACAAAACTGGGTATAACTGATACACCTTTTAGCGTACCGATGTAATTCCTGTACTCGATTGTTTCAAAGGTATAATTATAATATCAGGAATGGTCAAATGCAATCGTGTAATATCTAAACTTTGTCACTGGCGGCAAAAAAAACCTTTTCCGGTGACAAGAATAATGGTCATTTCAAATAATAATATTTTCTTATTCCCACAACATCTCATTTGTATTTCTAATCCAAATTGTAGCATTCAAAAACAAAAAAAAAATGTAACTAAGGAAAATATTTCAAAATAGTATTGAAAACATTAAGCAGGTGCCCTCAGGAACTGTTTCAAAAACTTAATGTCAGATTATCAACTTTACCAACCAGAACTCTAATACATATTTAGAGAAAGAAAATCAACATTGATGATGAAAATGTACATGCATCGAATGAACGTAGTTTTTTTCCCCAATATCACTCTGAAAATATTACATGAATTGAGGAGTTAGGAAGCATAGAAATATGCTGAATTTGTTGAAAGAAATTGTTTTTTCATTGAAGGAGAAATATCTAAATTTCCAGCTCCCTGTTGAATAGAATGAACATTGCCATATAACACTGACGAAAACAGAAATGTCTTTCTGAAATTATAAGATAGCCCGTATGATAATTGACCACTCTTTTTTGCTTTTCACTGCATTACGTGTATGAAGTTCTATTACTTTCGACAATGGTAAATAAGCTGCAATCTCGCACACTCCTCATTTACTACCACATCTGTCAACCAAATACATGTATCCATACAAACGGTCTCGCAGAAGTCTTGACTTATCATTACTTTGATGTCCGGCTTTTCGTTAATTCACTATTAAAAACTCCTTTCTTGCATTCACTGGCTTCAATGACCATTGCATGATAGCTTAAAATTTATCTAAAACTTAAGTTTGTAGGCTTTTAAAGTTAACGAAGTCAATAGAGAGAGAAATATATGTACATGATTCATTGCTAGGTTATAACTGTTGCTACCCCATGATTAGTTCATAAAGAGATTAAATAATTACTTATTCTATAATTTATTTTTTTGAAAAAAAACCGACTCTGAACTAAACAATCATCTGCACAATTGCAAACAAAGATAAAAAAAAAATTATAATATGTACCCATACTTGATTGTGTGTTTCATAGCATGCAGCTACATGTAATATCATTTGAAAGACATCCTCTTTCATGCATATTACCAAATCAACTGACAAATAGAAAAAAAATAATGTATTTTATTTCTGGAACATTTCCCCTCCCACATTCTAGGTTGTTGGTGATCATATCAGATGGTTCCTTCTAGTTACTTCTTTGATTCTTTTTTTCCTAGCCACATAACGAACTTATTTAAACACACATTGTAACAGCAGCTCATCTGCTATAATATTCTTCATTGGACCTGGCCATGCTTTAAATGAAGGGATTTTTTAAAATATATGGAACTGATAAGGCGTATTTCGGATAAATCAATTGTAAACATGTGTTCAGTTTGGTATGATAAATTATATAACATATATAATATTTTATAAATAATATGCTAATTTACAAATCACATATGTTCCATAACATAAGATAAACATCATTTACTTCATTGCAATCAGCAATAGCTTGATCAGTCATGAACAAAGCCATTTATTTGGCTTCTGTGTAATGATTAACTGTAACAGCAATAGTGTGTGTGTGTGTGTGTTATTTTTTGCGCGATGATTATAAAGGCAAAGCCATCCTATTCTTATTTAAAACTTGCGCTCTTATTCCGAGTAACTTGTGAAAAAAAATGTACATGGTTAATATAAAGTTCTGTTGTGTAGTTCATAAAGATTTGTCTTTTTATTATTATTATTATTATCATTATTATCCAGCTAATAATACTTATGAAAGATTTCAAAGTTCAATAGCAAATTAATTTATGCTAACTTACTAAATACTTACATCAACAGCTGTTCAAACGCAAAACAGCGTTCATGATATTTGTACATGTAAATATAGTACAAGAAAACATGATGCACTATACTATTTTTGCATGCACAGATAAGTGTAACATATCTGTATCAAATGCTCGGAAATTGCGGTAGTGTAATTTGCTTCCACAAATGCCACAACAGTGGTGCATGAGAACGGCTTTACAAGAGCATATTTTCCCGTCAATAGGCTTTGACCATTTTTTTTTTTTTTTTTAAGCTTATATAGTAAAACCAGGCAATACATACGAGATATTCGTCTAATTTGCAGATAATTTATGGCGGACTTGAATCATATCGGTATTCCTCGTCCTGGGCCAGTATACACCAACCATTTTAGTTTCATTTTTTAGTCTTATTCTTGATTCGGAAAGTAAAACAATTTCTGACTGGCTAAACCATTTGGTTTAGCCAATCCGAAATATTGTTACTTTGAAAATTACTGAGAATATGACTAACAATGTTCTTAAGTATGGTTGGTGAATACGGACTCTGGTATCTAATGTTTGCATTGTTATTCTATAGAAATAATTGTGATACTATTGTCTCAAAGTGTGATGAAGAAATGGGTGTTTAATATCCTTCATTTGAGGTTACAAGTTCAAATAAAGACAGGAAACGCACACCGTTTCTCTGTACATGTATATTTTGTTTGCATATTTTTTTTTTTTTTACCGAAATGAATGTTTTGTTATCAAAAAAATAAAGAATAATAATTATTTTCCTTATCA
The DNA here is from genome assembly GCA_945859785.2 of Tridacna gigas. Classification (NCBI taxonomy): domain Eukaryota; kingdom Metazoa; phylum Mollusca; class Bivalvia; order Cardiida; family Cardiidae; genus Tridacna; species Tridacna gigas. The sequence goes on along the minus strand of OX244034.2, from coordinate 60,157,587 downwards.
GTAAAACACTTTTTTAAACAAATATTACGGTACTGTATTAAAATCTCAGAAGCAATAGACCCTCATGATTATGAAAATTTTGCAAGAAATTTTTCTTGTGCCAATTATTCATCATTACAACCTCCCTCAATTTCTATGACTTCGTTACATTTCAGAGTAACACCATCGCTATTTCTTGGTCTACTTCAACTTTTAATCCATATTTTGTTGGCGAACCTTAGTAAACACTGATCTGACAGGTGTTCTTTTAGCATCTTGGATTGGAAATGGCAGTTATACCTTCAACTGCGCAAGACATGCCCTCCTAATAGATCCATTGTGCATGATTTGTAAGATCGCTGTTTCATATATTTCAAGAAATGCATTATCAAATTATGTCACTTTTCTGGAGAATCGTTTAGAGGCAAAGTACCGTTTATAAACGCTCTTTACTTCAGATGAGACAAATTTGATTGTCAAATTAACCAATTTGCCCATCTATATTTTCATTACTTTTACTTCCTGTCTTCTGGGGATATAAAGTTCAAAGAAGCCTTAAAAAAATTAAAAACTAACTCATAGTGGCAACTAGTGTATTTTCTGTATTACTTGGGAATTTGCTTGAACTTTCGAGGCGTACAGAAGATCTTACAGAGAAAATGTCACGAAATTGTTTCCAAGAATGGCGATGATGAAAATTACCAACACGTATTTTCGTAAAAGAAAGCTTATACAAAATTGCATGGTGTGCATTTGATTGAGAAAAAAATAAACTACAACAGGGTGAGACTAAGGCAGAACGCCACGAGGTCGGTGATGACATGTAATTTTGATTTGAATCTAACCCTTAAACAAAAGACGACATATAAAACTCGTTTGTTTTGAAAGCATTCGCACATACGATAATTCAAATACGGCTATAATGACTAAAGGTGCCTTTGAAAAGGTAGAAAGTATTGTTGGGACATGGAGAATATGCTAGCTATCAGCAGTTTCTCCTTTTTCCAGACTGTTTCCAAGATTCGTTTTTCCCAAGGGTCGTGCATAAAACACGTGATCATTTGATAAAAGGGTTTAAAACGGGACAAAATTGTCTTTACAACTCATCTATGAACCACTTCAAAGGGTTTCCGGGAATGATGCGCCCAGACAGGAGCACAGCTTGTCTCCTGTCTGCATACCGATCTAAATTTGTCAAAGAGAAATTTCTTCGACTGTGAGTGGTTGACTTCATCACCGCTTTTTAAATCACTGACATTTGAACTGATAAAAAATTGGGTCTTTTTGCAATGTTAAGAGAGGGTAATAATTTGTTTTGATGTAGATCTAATATTAACATACAATTTCACCGGGTTTACATCAAAGTTGATATTTGTGCATTTAGAAATCAAGTTGTTCACGATTGAAACATGAAGATCTTCATTCCCTGTTAATAATCATAAATATAATTATGTTGTCTAGTTCTTAGGTCAAAAGTAATTATTTCATACCAAGATAGTCACTTTCATGAAGTCAAGTATGTGACACCAGCAACATTTTAATCTAGTGTAGGTACCATCTAGACGATACTTGTTGTAGTTGTTGATTTTGGTTGTTGTGGTCGTGCTGGTGTTTATGGTGTTTTTTTTTTTTGTTGTTGTTTTTGTTTCAGCCTGAAAATACCAATTTTGTTAAGTCTAAGAGCTGAGAGAAAAAAAAAGTAACAGCTTCTTTGAATGAACCTGAATTGTCACCATAAGCTACAGTAGAGTTGTCTAGTAATGCATTGAAATATGTAATTGTCGAACGAGTCTAGTTACCGATCACACAGGTTGGAATCGCCGTTTGAGTCTGTAAGCTCAGGTGACATGATAGCATTGCTAGAAAAATGAATGTATTTTTTTTAACTTCCTTTTAATGTCACATGTCATATTTACCCATTTCTATTTCTCGGTTCTTTTTCTCAGGTATTGTTTTGTGTCAACACCGCTTGAGCGTCCGTTAATTTGAAATTTGACGCATGCGTTAATCCAGAACATGTAATACGATCTCAAGACTGCTGCCTTTTTCAGGAACATGTAAACAGTTCACAGAACGACGAACGCGCTTTTAAATTGTGTCTGATCGAACTTCTGACAGGTAATATTTCCTGTCATCGATTCCTGAAGCTCTGCTATTGTTTTTAATTAAATGTTAAGGTACGTAATTACATTTTTGTTTGTTGTGTAAACACGTGTAATTCTCAATGAAAGCGCCATTAATGTAAGATGAGAAAGCGAAGCGAAAGACAATCACCGTATCATGAAATCTTTTACCGTTTCAAACGCAAAGTTCTTTCTTTCTCTATGATAGATGCTAGAAATTTGTATTTGTCGTATAAAAACCCCTGTTTTCTGTGTAATACAGCCATAATGCTTTTCCTTACTTTACGCGTTTTGAGATAAGCACTGCGTGGTGTTACGAAACCATCTGTGACGTCATCAGTCAGAGTGCTGTGTTCCTTATGCGTATGCCTTATTATCAAAACATGGCTGACCTATATTTTCCCATGTGAAACCAAAATCCAAGATAAATGATCAAAGTAAAGCTGTGATTTGGTTTTTATTTTGTTTCTTAAGCCTTCAACAAACGACGTGATTTTAGACTCAAATACATTAAAAGCATTTGCTGACTACTAATAAGTTATGAATTAAATTATAACATTTGTATTCAAAATGGTAGAGAACATTTGCGAACAGGACAAAATGCTAAATAGATTTACAAGTCAGCACTTTCTCATGTTTTTCAGAACGGTTTTAAATACACTCTTCAGGGTCGTGAAAATGCGAGACTGTGTGGTAGGAATTAAACCAGTAAGGCGAATCACGTGATAAGCTTTTTCAGGCTTAGGCCCACACTACTGTCATAGACATTGAGCCGGTCTCATTAACAGAAATTTCTACAAGTCATTTACATTTTCGGACATATTATGCATTATAATTCTTGACATACATGTACATTACTAGAGTTATGAGATAAAAAGAACTACACATTTGCTGGCATTTTGGAAAATGTTTAACTGAACTCGGCTAGATAGCTAGAAAATAGTTCGATCAACATTATTTTGCTAGATGTATAAAATAGTTATTGAATGTACGTTCACCAGAGGCTCGCTTAATAACAATTTTTCTGGATTCATCTAATATAATTCTATCTCACTTGTCAACTTATGTCAGAATCTGTATAGTTATCTACATATGCCAACTTGGTCAGATCCAGTATATTTCTATGACAGCCAAATAAATCAATTTTTCGAGGTCTTAATATACTATTCGGTTGCAATTTCTTTATCGTTGAACATTGAAGGTTTTACGATCGTCAAAAAAATACCTATTTTGAATTGTGTTGAAAATACTGAGGGAATCGGAGCATTTGCTTGTCAACAGCAATGCTTCTTTTCCTTCAATGTTTCACGAAGCTTTATAACCGGAGTATGGGAAAGTCTTGTTGTTAAAAGAATGGGTTAAATGTTAAGTCTTGATCAAGAACAGCTTTGTTTCTATCCTAAACTATACCTAGACGACCTTATGAAGTTTGGAATTCTCTATCGTAGCTGGGCCATTATATTGACTAAAATACAAAATGAAGCAAAACAGGTTTATTGCTTCGAAGCACTCAGTCACGGATAGGCTTTTAATTTGTAATTATTAATTTCATTCGATTCCGGTCTTTTGATGCAACTTTCTATTTCCGGTCCAAGTGAGCCATTTTGTTCCGCGAGCCACATGGAACATTTAGAAATCAATCCAATGAAATCGAGGTTAATGTAAAATAACTCCACGACTTTGTTTGCTTTTTTATACGATTATAGCTAAATGAACAATCGCTTTGCTGTTGTTTGCGGTGGTGGTACTGTCAAATTTGACTTTACTTTTGCCAGAATGATTTCGAAAACCTTTTCTCGCATGGGGCGTTAAAAATTGCTTCGTGTGGTAAAGATCTAAAATGGTACCGCAAATTGTACGTGTGCAAAGCAGATAACTTTTGTATCAACTGATTACACAGATCATCTGGGATCCCATGGTCAGTCCGTTGACTCTTTAACAATCGACACACTTTAAGACTTTTCCAAATTGACAGCATTTGCAGACTGCAAATTAGATGTGGCCAAAATGATGATTTCTATCTTTGAGATGAAGTGGATAAAATGCTGGTTATGAGCATTTTCTACTTTTTATAAAATGTTTTTAAACGGCTCCTTCTTGATTCAATTCGTCCGGCGAGGCTTAAGTCACGTCACAGCCTCCTTGGTCACAGTATCGTGCGCCCAGCCTGGCACTGCTGGAACCTGGAAAATACATGAGTACAGGAGCAGTAGCTGGGATATGACAGAAATATTTATGAAACCGGTATAAAACTCTCTTTAAATAAGCCACAGATCCTACAAACTCCCTTGGGAAAAAAAACAAGGCAGTCGTAAGTTAATGCCATACGTGCTGAATGCCTGTATGGCGGCTAGTTGACAGTGATTTGTCCGTGATTACTTTGAAGTCCCATTATATCTTGCTACCTTTTTTACAGGTATGGGAAAATTATAGAAAATTGTTTGTAGTTAATGTAATGACCAATGTAGGACAACCGTGTAATTACTCTGGAAGTGACATGTAATCGATTTTAACCCTTTTTATTTATATATATATTTTTTTTTATTTGTTCACTTCAATCACATCGACAGCCAGTGTCGTTCCTTTGCTAAACAATAACGTGTTTTACATTCTCGCAATAGAAGGCTTTTGAAAACAATATGCAAATGTTGCTAACCAGTATTCTTTCCGTTTTCTACAATTTTCTCTACATTTAGAATGTCAAATCCCATTACTTGAACTACATTTATCCTGTCTTTTGCAAATGTTTTCAATATGGACAAGTCAAAACTCTTGTCGTTAAAAGGATAGGAGTGTGTCCACCGTTCGGGGAAACTCCTCCAAAGGCAAAGCGGACAGACTTGGACAAAGGTGAATGTACAAAAATACCTGGTAATGATTGATTGCTTGTATGGTACCTAGTAAAAAGTAGCTTGAGAATTTTGTGATAATATGCTTCAGGATTCGTATTCACCAACCTTCTGAAGAATATTCTTAGTTTTATTCTCCAAAATTTTCTACATTTGAAAATAACAGTACTTTGATTGGCTAAACCAAATGGTTTAGCCAATCAGAAGTTGTGTTACTTTCAAACGAAGAAAATCTTGGAGAATAAGGCTAAGAATATTCTAAAGAATGGTTGGTGAATACGGACCCAGGATTCGTTAAATATTGCTCTGTAATGTAACGGTCCTCCCATACCAGCGGTCTGACCTTGACCTACACTCTCTGCTCTTTTATGTGTAGTTTCTGTTATACATGTGAACCATGCTCTATGAAAAGGGGGTTTAATACATCAGCAAAAAAGTATCGACTCATGTCAGCTTGCCGCATTCAGAGCTGGCTGGCCAGAGTCGATATTTTGTTGTTGGCTAATTTCTGCATGTCAAAAGACTGTTCTACCCCATGATTCAATCAGCTGTGACACAAACTTGATTTTACAGATCCACAATGATATGACGACTCGCTTGGTATAACGCATCACAGAGATGCATTAAAACCCCTTTTGCCGGTGCATGGCTCACATATTGTCTTTATGAAATGCCTGGAAACATTTCCTGCGATAGTAATCAGTATAAATGCAACAGAATTTCGGTAAAAAGATTCGCCAGTTGCGTTTTCCTATGACATACTCTATTGCCGTCAATTTTACTAATCGCCTTGTATTCTTTTCTAGAACCTTGTTGACAGAATAGGAGATTGCACTGTTCAGCCTTGGGGCCACCGTCTACGATCAATCACAATAACTTTTGAAGGGTCCCTCTTTTACCGCAGTCTAATCTAATTTACAACAATATATTCTCTGTCAAAGACTCGTCATATTAGATGTCGAAAGTGTACCAACGAATCCAAATTAGTGGATATTTAGTAATTACATTGATAGCCATTTGTGGGGAAAAGTCTAATGCATCCGCGGCCTCCATTCTTGAGGAACACGAAAAATACATTTAATCTTTTGTGCGGGAATTCTTTAGACGGCCCTGTATTTGGTTACATTAACATTTATTTAAGAAAATTACTTCATTTAGAGAGTAACAAAACAGGAGTGTGCTCACTGTCGACTAATTAGGGATAATAGCAGAAGCAGGCCCATCGTTTGGTGACAGCCAATGAATGTGCTTGAATAAGGAATGGTTCTACGTTTAAGTAACTAATGAATAGAGTCATTTGAAATCAATGCGATATCAGATCCCGGTGACATGAGAACAAGTCTACCTTTATACGAATGAATTTTAAATGAAAAGCTTCAATAGAAAGATTACCTTGTTCGATTTGAATCCTGGTGAAGTTGAAGACGTTTAGAATTAACCGGACATGTCCCGAAGCTTGTAATTAATGTTTTAGCGCGATAAGATCTGGCTAAGTGGAATTCGGTCGTTAAATTAATTGGAATGAACATTTGCGTAAATGTGAGGGTAGAAAACTTTAGAACCAGTTCGATTTCTCACTTCCGGTGAGAAGAGACAACCTTAATGGATGGTATCATATACACCAGCGGCCTTTTCAATGATAGAAAATAGGTGAACAGAAAAAGCGGGTTCTCTGACTATCAGGCAGGTTTGTTGCCCTTTAGTCCACGAATAACATCTTTTGTTGGTAGACAATATCAGATCGTTTTGTCGCACTATTTAACACTTAAGCTGCTGAATAAATGAAACGCAAATTTCTACTCAATACTAAAAGGCCAAACATTGCGGTTTCAAAGTTGATTTCACCGGAAATAAAATACCGTATCGGACAGTGTAGATCAAAGATCAGACTGCACGTACTGTGTATTCTGATCTTGATCTACACTGTCCGCAAAAGGTCAGTGGGTCGCGATTAGCAGCTTAAGGGTTAAAGCGACAAAAATGCACACTCTGCTACATCTGAATGATTAGAACTGACCGGAATTTTATTTCCTGTTAGTAAATAATACAACATAAAATTTGACAAAAACATTTGATACTTAACTTTTATGCATATGGAATTAGCCGGAACTGAAAAGAATTGACCCATGCTTTGGGAAAAGGGGAATTAATGCATATCCGAGATGCATGATACACCAAGCAAACCATCATAATATATTCATGGATCTATGAAATCCGTCTTGTCCGACAAACGACTGGAATCAGAGATAAAATGGATATTTGACATGCAGGAAATTGACAAATGGCAAAAAGTTTCGACCCATGTCATCTTGCGCGGACTACGCAGACCTACTCAGGTCGATACTTTTGCAACTGCATTAAGCCCCATTTTCACAGAGCATGGCTGAATTTTAGTTGCTATAAGGAATTATATAAAAGAAAAAATTCAAGCATAAGTAACAAAATGCGATCTGAAGTGGTTAACTTCGAGAAATAAGTAAGTGTTGTATTTTTTAAGACCTTTTCGTGACTGTTACTAAAAATCTTTTGCTTTTGACCTATTAATTTCAGAGCTTTTTGTATCAAAAGTTAAAAGAAAGTTTTATACATTATAATAAACAAAAATGCAATTGAACTGATCATAAAAAAACTATTTTTTGAAAGATTTACTAGAAAAGAAACAGTTATATAACAAAGCTATTGTAATCATTCTGGTATCGAAAACTAGTACTAAGATAAGAGAACATTAACTTGAAGATTGTTTTTTTGTACTCTCTTTGCAAAGAAATAAAACTAATTTTTTTGAAAGATTCACTGGAAAAGAAATAGTTATAGAACAAAGCTATTGCAATCATTCTGGTATCGAAAACTACTACTAAGATAAACCTGAAGACTAAATTTTTTGTACTCTCTTTGCAAAGAACTGTTTAAGTAAATGCTAAATGCGCCCTCTCATTTCCTTTGCGTTGCTACTAAGTAGCAACGCAAAGGAAAGGAGAGGTCGCATTTAGCAGGTCTGATAAACTAGAATACTACATGGGACCAAAAATTGTTTAGAGCTAGCTTTTATGTTATCTTTTTGTTTCGTTTTTTATCTTTTTGTTATCTTTTCTCTTTTTTTTACCTTTGACAATTAACCTTATTATCGTAGAGGGCAGACACAGAAAAGATCATATTAAGATAGCATAAAGTTGCAATCTGATCCTAGTCTACCTTCTTTGTAAAGTACTTAAGAGTTCACATGGTAAAGAAAAATAAGAGCTCCCGATAAGTTGACTGGATGTGGAACAAAACAACAGCTGGTGGAAGCAAACAACTGTTTGACACCCACCTATTTTGTTTTCAAATGAGTATATTAATTCTTTGATTATAATATAAATGATAATTTATTTGATCTCAAAAACTTTAGACAAGGAAAAGAAATCATTAACTTGCAGGCTGAACATACCCCTAGCCCGGAAACGTTGTTAACGTCGTTACATCAAAAATACAATGTAAACGGTTTTATTATCATTCTTGAAATCGATTGGTTTGTTAACTGTTATTCGTACGAAGAAATGGGAAGCTAAAATGCTTGTAAATGAAACTTCTAAATAAAATAAAGACTAGCTCTTGGTCTTCTTTCTAAGTTGGCTTCGATGATTAAACGAATATCAAGCCCTAAAGGGCGCAACGTATCTATCTCTGAAAGGGAAATTCAAGTCTGACCACGGCTTGTGAGCGATCTTAAAGCACCGCAGTGTCAGCTTAGTACTGGTGAAACCTAGGAAATGGATGATTTAGGCCCTTCGGCGCCAAAAGTCGAACACAGGAGTTTTTGCGGTGGGTACAGATCAAGATCAGACTGAACAGAACGTTCAGTCTTATCTTGGATCTATACTGTCAGCTTGTTTAGCCAAGCCTATAAGATAGAAACATTTCTGGGTTTCATTGGACTGTATTATCAGCCGTCAAAATATGTGACGTTTATATATTTGGTGCTGAAAGAGAGTAAGCTTTTGCTGTGATATGTCTAAAAAAATTGCTGAAACGTACTCAAGCAAGCAGTTTCTCAAACGATTTTAACCATATGAGCCATGCTCTGGCAAAAAGGGGCTTAATACTTCTCCGTGATGCATCATACCGAGCAAGACACCACACAATCAGGGATCTATAAAATTCATAATGTCCAACAACTGACTGTATCATAAGGTAGACTGGTCCTTTGACATACAGAAAATTGACCAATAGCGAAAAGTTTCGGCCCAGGTAAGCCTGCGCGGACTGTGCAGACTGACCTGGGTCGATACTTTTCGCAAATACATTAAGCCCCCTCTTCACAGAGCATGGCTCATATATTTAAATGTCAAGTTCGTCAAAGTCTAGCGTGTTCTCGGGAGGGTCATGTGACGAGAGATATTTTCAAACACGCAATGCATTTCGGTATCAGACGGTATCATTTCAAGTCATCTTCCATTTCCATCCAAATCGATGCCATTTCCTGTTGTAGAGGAAACCCACTTTAGAGTAATAACACGTGTATACATAAAAATTAATCTTTCGTTCATCTAAAATGGTGCGAACAATTATTACAAGTGTTTAGGCCATTACTGGCCCCCAATAAACATCATCTTTACAACAATTACATACATTTTCTCTGGCCATCGATAATGACAGTTTTGTATCGAGATTCTTCTCTGTAAGAATGTCAATAGTCATATGACCTTTCTCCATATATCTATAGATATAAAACATCTTTGTCGTCCACAAAGCGCTTTAACGCAGGTCCTTCGCATCATGACCTCTGATCTCTTTTGCCAGAAATTCACAAACCATTCTGAATACCATTTTAGTCTAATTCTCAAGATTCTTTTCAAAGTCACGCAATTACTGACTGACTACACCAAATTGTTTAGACAGTCAGAAATTGTGTTACGTTCTAATTTTGGAACCTGGAATTCAATTGAGAGTGGTTGGTGAAGACAGACGTTGATGTTGGTCAACTCCATCCGGTACCAGACTTTGTTTTACTTTACCAATATTATGCAAAATACTGATGAAAGGAACTCGAAAAACATAGATAGGTGCACTGACGGCCGCGATATAGCTGAAATAATGTTGAAAACAGAGTAAAAGACCATAAAAGCAAAGAACCATTTATTCGTACATGTATTGAACAGGTGGGTGCTGAACAAAGTGTTGTTTAGTTATTTGTTTCAGTGGTGTGGAGGGGCATACGTTTCAGGCCTTTCCTACTGAACATGTTCCATCAACCTGACATAGTAACAAGAGGGCCATGATGGCCCTGGATCGCTCACCTTAGTAGAGTGCCTTTAAGGTTTTTCTTTAATTTGACCATGTGGCCTAGTTTTTGACCGCAGGTGACCCAATTTCAAACTCATAGTTCATGAAGACAAACATTCTGACCAATTTTCAAGTCAACTGAGCAAAAAATGTGGCCTCGAAAGCCCTAAAGATATTTCTTTAATTTGACCTAGTGATCTAGATTATGACCCAAGATGACCCAAATTTGAACTGGTCTTTGACTATATCAAAAGAAACATTTTAACCAATTTTCAAATCAAATGAATAATAAATGTGGCCTCTAGAGTGCCCACTAGCTATTTCTTTAATTTGACCAAGTGAACTAGTTTATGACCCCAGTTGACCCAAATTCAGATTCATGTGAGATTTTACAAAGACAAACATTCTGACCAATTTTCAAGGCAATTAAGCAAAGAATGTGGCCTCTAGAGTGCCCACAAGGTATTTCTTTATTTTGACCTAGTGACCTAGTTTATGATTCCAGGTGACCCAAATCCAAACTTATCTGGTATTTCATCAAGACAAACATTCTGGCCAAATTTCAGGTCATTTGAGCAATAAATGTGGCCTCCAGAGTGCAAACAAGGTATTTCTTTAATTTGACCCAGTGAACTAGTTTATGACCCAAGTTGACCAAAATTAATCTTGTGTGAGACTTTATAAAGACAAACTTTCTAACTAATTTTCAAGGCAATTGAGCAAATAATGTGGCCTCGAGAGTGCCAACAAGGTATTTCTTTAATTTGACCTAGTGACCTAGTTTATGACCCAAGATGACCCAATTTTGAACTCAATGAACTTGTTGCGCTTAGATGGGGAAACAAACTTTGAAGAGAATCACTACATACCAAATATCAAAGCTCTACGCCAGTTTTAAAGAAGAATTTTAAAGTTTTCCTTCTTTGTTCCTATGTTCGAACTTGTGACCCCCGGGGCTGGGCCAGTTTTGACCCAGGGGCATCATATGAACAAACTTGGTAGAGGTCCACTAGGAAATGCCACATACCAAATATCAAAGCTCTACACCTTCCCGTTTAAGAGAAAAAGAAATTTAAAGTTTTCCTTCTTTGTTCCTATCTTCGAACTTGTGACCCCCGGGGCAGGGCCAGTTTTGACCCAGGGGCATCATATGAACAAACTTGGTAGAGTCCACTCTGAGATGCAACATACCAAATATCAAAGCTCCACACCTTTCGGTTTCAGAAAAGAAGAATTTTAAAGTTTTCCTTCTTTGTTCCTATGTTCGAACTTGTGACCCCAGGGGCTGTGCCAGTTTTGACCCAAGCAGCATCCTTGGAACAAACTTGGTAGAAGTCCACTAGGAGATGCTACATACCAAATATCAAAGCTCTATGCTTTCCCATTTAAGAGAAAAAAAATTTAAGTTTTCCTTCTTTGTTCCTATGTTTGAACTTGTGACCCCCGGGGCAGGGCCAATTTTGACTCCAAGGGCATCATATGAACAAACTTAGTAGAGGTCTACTAGGTGATGTTACATACCAAATATCAAAGCTCTATGCTTTCCCATTTAAGAGAAAAAAAATTTAAGTTTTCCTTCTTTGTTCCTATGTTTGAACTTGTGACCCCCGGGGCAGGGCCAATTTTGACTCCAAGGGCATCATATGAACAAACTTAGTAGAGGTCTACTAGGTGATGTTACATACCAAATATCAAAGCTCTATGCCTTCTAGTTTTACAGAAGAAGATTTTTAAAGTTTTCCTTCTTTGTTCCTATTTTGGAAATTGTGACCCCCGGGATGGGGCCAGTTTTGACCCCAGGGGCATCATATGAACAAACTTGGTAGAGGTCTATTAGGAGATGCTACATGCCAAATATCAAAGCTCTATGCCTTCAAGTTTCAGAGAAGAAGATTTTTAAAGTTTTCCTTCTTTGTTACTATGCTCAAACTTGTGACCCCCAGGGTGGGGCCAGTTTTGACCCCAGGGGCATCATATGAACAAACTTGGTAGAGGTCCACTAGGCAATGCTACATACCAAATATCAAAGCTCTACGCCTTCCAGTTTCAGAGAAGATGATTTTTGAAGTTTCCCCTCTTTGTTCCTATGTTCGAACTTGTGACCCCCGGGGCAGGGCCAGTTTTGACCCCAAGGGCATCATATGAACAAACTTGGTAGAGGTCAACTAGGAGATGCTTCATGCCAAATATCAAAGCTCTATGCCTTCTAGTTTTACAGAAGAAGATTTTTAAAGTTTTCCTTCTTTGTTCCTATGTTGGAAAATGTGACGCCCAGGGCGGGGCCAGTTTTGACCCCAGGGGCATCATATGAACAAACTTGGTAGAGGTCCACTAGGAGATGCTACATGCCAAATATCAAAGCTCTACGCCTTCAAGTTTCAGAGAAGAAGATTTTTAAAGTTTTCCTTCTTTGTTACTATGCTCAAACTTGTGACCCCCAGGGTGGGGCCAGTTTTGACCCCAGGGACATCATATGAACAAACTTGGTAGAGGTCCACTAGGCAATGCTACATACCAAATATCAAAGCTCTACGCCTTCCAGTTTCAGAGAAGATTATTTTTAAAGTTTCCCCTCTTTGTTCCTATGTTCGAACTTGTGACCCCCGGGGCAGGGCCAGTTTTGACCCCAAGGGCATCATATGAACAAACTTGGTAGAGGTCCATTAGGAGATGCTACATGCCAAATATCAAAGCTCTACACCTTCAAGTTTCAGAGAAGAAGATTTTTAAAGTTTTCCTTCTTTGTTACTATGCTCAAACTTGTGACCCCCGGGCGGGACCAGTTTTGACCCCAGGGGCATCAAATGAACAAACTTGGTAGAGGTCCACTAGGAGATGCTACATACCAAATATCAAAGCTCTGCGCCTTCTAGTTTCAGAGAATAAGATTTTCAAAGATTTTGCTTTTTTTTTCCTTTTTGTTGCCATGGCAACCAGAGTTGTGGGTGAAATTCAATTCTTTGAACAATTTTGGTAGAGCTTCACCCAAGGAACATCCCTGCCAAGTTTCATCAAGATTGGTCCAGTGGTTTAGGAGAAAAAGATGTTTAAAGAAATTATTTACGGACGACGGACGACAGACGACGGACGACGGACGCCGGACATAGGGCGATCACAATAGCTCACCTTTAGCACGTTGTGCTAAGGTGAGCTAAAAAGACACCAAGGTCCGACGGTTTTGGTTCCCTGTTTGAAGCCTAATCTTCTAGTGCTTGTCGTATTGGAGTTGGATGGACCCAGACCTGGCAGGCCAGGCGGTAATGCAAATGGTTTGTCATCAAGGTATTTCGAATTTAAAATCCAGCCAGGCCAACTTCTTTCCAAAGATTGGTGGAATGTATTTTCTTCTGTCGTCCCTAAACACAGAATTGCAGTAGTTGTTGTTCAAGTGAGAAACCTGCGATTTGCTTTGAACGAATGGTGTGGGCACTGCGGGTAAAAGGACATTAGGATCACAAGGAAAGGTGGGCTGAAAACTATGCCAATGTGTGAAGGACGTGGAAAAGTAACCTAAATTATGTGCATTAACATTTTAACATTTTTTTTTTATCATTCTGATATAGTTTTATAGCCATTCATATTTCTATTTCTTATTTATATATGAGTTTCCCAATGTGATGTTTTGAAATTATACTTTTGTTGTTGTTGGTTCTTTTATACAGTTCGTAACGAATATTAAAAATTTGATAAATAATTTCGCTCTTTCGTTTAACGTTGAAATCGAAATGACGAGAGACACAGGTCAGACCAAACAGCTATGGCAGCGTGAGAAACTTTTTTTCTACTGAATTTGTTTGATCAAAATATGTTTTTCTCCTTGTCCAATTCTGGAAATAATTCGATGGTGCAATACCAGTTTATAAAACATTGGTAATAAGTGAGTTTAAATGAACCTTTGTGCAATATATAATTGAATTTCACTTTTATTTCATAGATCAAAGTTTAAGCCTGTTTTATGTACGAAATGACTTTGCCTATCACACAATCATAGACCTTCCACGAGCCCGAACAAATTTCATTTACCCAATAAAGTCCAATCCAGCAGGAGTAAGCACTTCCGAGACTTTGATCAAACTCCGGGTTTCAAGCGTCCTTTCAATGGATATTGATCAATTGCAAATGGCGTCAGTAGCCGTCTACTTCCGGGATTGCTCGAAAAACCTTGCGGATATGCCCTCAGAATATCCTTCAAAGGAAATTGGAAAACTTTTCTTCGCCAGGTTTTCAAAGAGGTTCCAATCTAACCGAGTGGATGTTAATCAGCCAAGTTTTCAAAGAAGTATTATTTGTCACACGGAGTTACAAGTGTAGTCTATTACCAGTAATCTGTTTCGAACGATAACAAACTCGCCAAACAGGTAATAAAGAGCATTATACGCAGTAAATTATTTGAACTTGATTTGTTTAACAGCTTGAGTGCTAATGATGCTCTTATAGTGAGCTTAGTCACATGTCATCGCTTACAGTCAAGCTGGACTGATGGGACTTTCACACGATGTTGACTCTTAGAATTCCAAAGAAACAAAATGGGCATTTTCAGTATGCAAATTATGATCCCAAAATTGTAATTCCAAAGTTACTTTTTACCAAAAAAAAAATAAAAGAAATATGTATCAAGATAAAACGGCAAGTGTGTTGCACTTTGGGCTTGATCTATATGATTGCAACGACAACTTCACGTGTGATACACACCGCAAGGGTTTTGTAATTTTGTCACTGGCATTTAAGGTCAATGTGTATCTGACATTCAACAGAAACTAATCTGTTTTACCAGTGATTGTAGCAGCGATAACTTTGTGGTTCTGTGTTTCAGAAGGTGAATCGAGGCATTGAATGAGCTTTGAAGCCTGTCGACTGGAACTGTTACGCTGGGTGCTATTTTTAAACGAAGAAATTATTAAGAGGAAAGGCGACGTTCGAGGGTCGTAATCATAAACTATTCTACAACTGATTTCAAAACTAGTTTTACATTTAAACACACTTTTGTACCGCTGATGTACACGGTCCAAGATACTCAATAGCACTCGATGAATTTAATACGTCGATGAACTCGAAATTTCAATACATGCATAGATTCTGACCAGTAAAGCCAAATTCTTCAAAACAATCTTGACTCAGGATGAGACAAGGGTTCACCATTTTAATGCCGAATACAATTTTTCAAAGCAAAGAGTGCGAACATTCTGGATCTCCACCTCCAAAAGATTCAAGCGAGTTGCATGTTTGTAAGGGCTTCCATCTGTTCGCAAGATGACGGCTTTTGTTTTCTGGGACTGTTGGGGGTTCATCATGATTGACTTCTTATAAAAGGGTCAAAGCATTACCAGGACCTGTTATGCATTGCAACAAGTGAAAGAAGCAGATTAAAACTGAAAGACGGGGAAGGTTTCGATCTGGCATTTTCTTGCTTCAGGGCACATCCCCAGTCGACACAGCAAAAGTGGGCGTTGTGTGCAGCTAATAGATGTAGCTTTGAACAGTTGCCCCACACCTCTTACTTACTAGATCTTGCACCATCTGACTTTGACCTATTCCCCAACCTGAAATAGCACCTTCTTGGTCGCCATTTTCAAAGTGATAATGATGTCATTGATGTTGTTTCAGAGTTTCTTGAAGCACAAGATGTTGCCTTCTCCCAAGATGGAATTGGAAAGCTTCAACATCGATTTGTCGAGTCTATTGAAGTTCATGGAAACTTTGTTGAAAAACAATGCATGGTTTATTGCCTTGGAGTATTTCTAGCAAACCCGAAAACTTTTTGAAGTGTCTTCCTTACACGTCAGCATTTAACCCTTTACCATACAATCACGACTTTTAT
This sequence comes from Tridacna gigas, assembly GCA_945859785.2. Classification (NCBI taxonomy): domain Eukaryota; kingdom Metazoa; phylum Mollusca; class Bivalvia; order Cardiida; family Cardiidae; genus Tridacna; species Tridacna gigas. Next base: position 60,141,556 of record OX244034.2, on the reverse strand, counting down.
GGCCCTGTGGGTAAAAAGCTTTTGAAAAAATTGTGAGAAAAGGAGAAAATGCTGGTAACCAGCATTTTCTCCTTTTCCCACAATGTTTTCTGTCCTATCAAAGACAAATTCAATCATTTAAGTAACAAGTCTAAAATTTTGTTGTTTGGTAAAGAGTAAAGGACAATCAGCTTTCTGCTTTCCTGTGCTCAACAGTATTGAATTAGTTACTGGGAGCTGGCTGCATTTGCTCGTTTGACCAGGAAAGGTCTAGAAATGTGAGCCGTCGATCATGGGACGAAACCTCAGCTCTACCATCGCATGGAAATGGCCATTAAATAATTGCATCGACAGATTCTAAAAGTTGAAAAAAAATAGGGATGAACGAGGCAGTCGAAATTTTAAATTTTCAAGATGTTTCTATAAAGCGATTCATTATAAAGTATACGAAATCTTAATCGAAAAGAATATTTTTGGTCAAAGGGAGTAGGGATATAACAAGGTCAAATCTGTCTCAAAGCTTTCTCTTTGTAACTTCCACCGAAGAGTTTTGCGTAGCTAAGGTGTTAACTCATTACCAAACGACAAAATTTTAGACTGGTCCAAAACTGAAAGCATTTGCAGACGACAAAATAAATGTGAGTAAAAGATTGAAATTTGTTTTGGGAAGGGTAGAAAACATTGTGGGAAAAGGAGAAAATGCTGGTTACCACAATGTTTTTAAAAGGCTTCCTTCACGGGGTTGTTAAAAGTCGAGATTGTGTGGTAAATGGTTAACTCTTTCAGCGCCAAATATGAGCTTGCATTCTGTCTATGGCCTAAAATATAATACAATGAAACGCAAAATGATCTTTATCTTACAGGCTTGCCAAAATAAGCGGACAGTATCGATCTAAGATTAGACTTGGTAAAGGTTACGTCTGCAGAAACCTAGCCGTCATAGTTATGATGCTGAGCCAGGAGCGACACAAACAACTGAAATGACGCAGTCAAATAGTTCAAATACTATTAAGCTTTTATTAATTTTTTTTTTTTTTTTTTTTTAATAAAGATATTTCAGTGTATCAGATAATTTCTTGATAACGACTGTAATCACGATTGTCAATTATTAGTATCTCCAGCTAGTTTATAGATTATGAAATAAATGAATGATTATTATTACTATTATTGTTATCCATTAAAAAGCTATATGTATTTTCCAGTTGTCAATCTGTATTTATTCAACAGTATAATATTCCTTCCGCGACTCGACCAATGTACGAGTTAAAAATTTCGCTCATGTATGGTAGCATAGGCTTGCCACCACTTACCTGATAATAATGGCGGATATTTTTGGCTTTTTTTTTTTTCATGAAACCAAATAGATAACTTAACATAATTTCTTTTCCTTTTACTGCTATAAAGTGCCACACGTTACTAGTTGCCCTGATCATTATTCGGAATGCCTCGCCCTTCTTTAGCAAAAAAAGCATTGATTTGTTCAATCGGCCGAGGTTGTTTTGAATGGTTCAAGAAAAGAAATGTCTACGTACTTCTAAATCCTTTTGTACAAATTATTATATTAAATACGGGCAGTGATTCTATTTTTAGATCATTTTTGTCATGATTTTTGTCTGTTTTCTCGTTGACTGTATGTCTCGATGGTCTTAAAACAACGCAAATCCCGCTATTTATTTAATAAAAATATCCATCGTAAAATTACGGTAGATCCAGAGCACTAACAGGGAAAAGATAGTATTACGGTATTTATCTGGTACGGTGATAAAACAAAAGTTATCATGAGAGTTTATAGATAACTTCGAATCCGCCATAGTTTTCGTGACACTATACGCCATCATTATCTAGTATGAGGTGGCAATTTCTATGCAACCATAAACCCACGCTTTTGAACACCATTTTAGTGTTTAGTTCTTAACTATATAATTTATACATGAGCCATACCCTATTAGGGTTTAATGCATCTGCAAAAAGTATCGACCCAGGTCAGCACTGACCTGGGTCGAAACTTTTTGCTTTTGATAAATTTTCTGTATGTCAAAGGACAATTTTACCTTTTTGCTTTTGATAAACTTTCTGTCTGTCAAAGGACAGTTCTATCCCAGGAATCAGTCAATTGTTAGACAAAACGGATTTTACGGATCCACATTTATAATGTGACGACTTGCTGGTAACAGTGTATCACGAAGGTGTATTAAAGCCCCGTTTGCCGGCGCATGACTCATATCATTTAGATTTATTCGGCAGCAATTTAAGGTAGATATTTAGAGGTGTTTTTTTTTTTTTGTCAGCATATGGTTTTCCAGAATTTCAATTTTTTGTTAGCTTCTGATCTGTATAAAGCACAGTCAAATTATTAGTAGTTAAAGTCAGTAGATAGTTACATTTTATTAATACACGTTGATTTTTATAGGAAACATCACAAGACTACATGCGTGTCACTCTACGCTTTATCCCACAATACCGTGGTTTAACGACCCTGGGGGAAAAGCTATCAAAACACTTTTGGAAAAAAAAAGAAAACGCTGGTGACCAGCTTTTCTCCTGTTTCTGACAATATTTAATTTTACTCTTTTAAAGGCTTAATACGTGAAAAAGAATAGAAACTGATTTGAATACTGGAATTCACGTTTTTTTTTTTTTTTTTCCCGAAAAAAAACCTTGATATCTGTCTTGCGGACAGTTAGATTGAGACCAGACTGTAAAGAACGCATTTTCTAATCTTGTCTGATCTTGAGAAACATAAAATATAATTGTTTTATGTTTTGTTTTTCTGATGTAGCATCAGCATCAACAAAATTACAATATTTTTTTTTCCAGACAGAAAAAGTATTTTTATTTGAAATTCTTAGGATTAAGACTGGTCTTATTCACTTAGAAACTAAAATTACCTTCCTGTGCATATTAATACTAATCACAATATAGCAGCACAAACGCATTCATCCGGTAACTTTCAGTACTCAGAAGCAATTCAAATTGTACGTTTTTTCCTTTAAAGGGAAATAACTTTTCCACTCTAAATTTGACGTATATTGGTTGCTTCCCTTCACAATTGGAAGGTCTCGCAATAGACTGAGATTTTCACATGGTCGGGATCTATACTTCCTTCCCGGAATACTTGCATTTGAGCGAGACTATATTAAGTAGTGAAAGCTAATTCAAAAGTCATACTTTCCCCCTCTGCAGAACACTCACTATAGAGTTGGATTACCTCAGCGGAGCCTAGGATCATCCTAAAACAATATTTTCACCTAAACTGTACATCCTAACCGGAATTTTTGTTCTAAAGTGAGACTCCGTCAATGACAGGAGTGCTCCCTCTATAGCCATACTTCCGTCAAACAATATTTCGTCCCCGAAACGTTCGCTCTACTGAGAGACCAAGGGTGTGAAGCTCATTCTATAGTTATACTTATCACAAGCCGTACTACGTCAAAAAATGTCTTACTCTGTACTTGGCGTGAAGGCTCAACCTGTATATCTGCCTGGTCATATTTCATCCCCGAGGTCGTCTCTTTGGAGTGTGACCAGCCTAATGGTGTAAAGACTCACTGTAGAGCCATACTTTTTTTCCAAGCGATACTTCAAGCCCACAATTAACTGCTTCTGAGTGAGCCTACCCCAATGGCATGAAGGGTCACTCAAGAGTCATACACTAGTCCAAGACATATCCACTACATGTCCACGCGTGTTCTTGCTACCGAATGACACTATTCTATTGGCCCGAATGCCATGCATGCTCACAAGTCTTGCTTCCACTAGAGCCATACACCATCCTTGAAATACAAGATCCAGAAAGAGATAACCCCAAATGGCGTGCTGGCTTACCCTAATGCCATGCTTTCGCTAAGGCCATAGTCCGTCACTGCAATTTTTCCTCTAGAACGAGACTGTTCGAAATGCGAGAGGACACACCCTGAAGCAATATTTATATTCCAGTAGTACTTCTGCCCTGCTCATGCTCCGTCCGCGCCATTTTTTATAGACTCAGACTACTCCATCGGCGTGAAGGCTCACTCAATAACCATGCTTTCGTCTAAGCCAAACTTCGTTCCTGGCATTTTTGCTATAGACTTAGACAACTCCATCGGCGTTAAGGCTCGCTCAAGAACCATGCTTTCACCCAAGCCATGGAATGTCCTCAGATTTCTTGGTCTTATAGAGTGAGACATATCCAATTATGTGAATGCTAACTCTGGAGCCATACCTTCGCCAACCCTATAAATCGTCCTCAGAATACTCACTCCAGACTAGAGTGAGACAACTCAAAGGGCGTGAAGGTTCAACCTAGAGCCATACTTTGTCCCCGGATTTCTTGCTCTAGGGTGAGACAGTCCAAATGAAATAGACTCACTCTAGAGCCAAACCTCCGCCCAGTCCATACTTCGTCCTCAGAATATTCTCTCTAGGGGGAGACCACTCAAATGGCGTGAAGGTTCAACCTACAGCCATACTTTCTCCCAAGCCATATATCGTCTCTGGAATTCTCGCTCTAGAGTAAGACTATCCCAATAGTGTGAACGTTCAGTCTAAAACCATGCCCCTTCTCCCCTCTCCCTGGTAAATTCTATATTTATTTCCTTTCGTCTGTATTTTATGTAGGTGATGATTCATAGTTTCTTTCAAGTATGAGAATATATAAGAATTTTGTTGATGAAGATAATTATGATGAATGTGAATAATGATTTATTTAAATATTCATTACTCTTACGATGGCGACGATGACACCAATGACGATAACGCAAATGATGATGACGATGATGATGATTAAAAATCGATGATTTATAATGGAACAAGTGTGCCATGCTCTGTGAAAATGGGGTTTAATGCATGCATCTTCAAAAAGATTCGACCCATGTCAGCCTGCGTAGTTCACGCAGGCTGACATATGTCGAATCTTTTTACCCTTTGTAAAATTTTATATATATATCAAAGGACCGTATTACATCATGATTCAGTCGGTTGTTAGACAAATCTCATTTCATGGATCCATAACCTTTTACCATACGACAAAATCCTACACTGGTCCAATTTGAAAGTATTTGCAGACAACAAATTAAATGTTGCTAAAATGATGATTTCTGCCTATAATAGGGTAGAAAACATTGTGGGAAAAGGAGAAAATGCTGGTTACCAGCATTTCCTCCTTTTCCCATAATGTTTTCAAAAGGCTTCTTCATCAGGGTCGGTAAAAGTCGGCTTTGTGTGGTAAAGGGATAATAAGATGATGACTTGCTCGGTAAAATACATGACGGGGTGTATTAAATCCCCTTTTCTCAGAGCATGTTTCATTTTTATTTGTTATTTGTTTTATCAAAGAAAAATTGAAATCCGAAACCATCAAAGTAGTATAAACAGATTTGCAAGAATTGCCACATCCCCATCTTGATCTGGCACTTGCAACACGTGAAACTTTGCTTTTGGTCAAGATCAAGATCTGACTGCACAAAACATACAGTCTGATCTGAGCTATAGATCATTCCTATTATATTTCTTTATATTTCTTCTTTTACCCATCAGGCTCTTTATATGTGGTTGGATTGCTTTTTGTAGTAGTCAAAGTTATCGATTCCTTTCATTCGGCACCGAAAGAGTTGAGAGAAAACTACCAAGGGAAATAAATGTTGTTGCTCTTAATATTGTAAAATCATCTATTTTCTCCCTTGGTGATAATGTGCATTTTCTTTTTTTACTATCTTTTTCTGTGCCCTGAATGCGAAAGTTTGATACAGAACTAAAGTTTTGTATTGAGACATAGCTTACAGTGCAGATCCAAGATTAGATTGCAATAGAAAGTGAAATCTTGTTTAGAACATAAAACTGACAGCAATGAAAAACCCTTAAGGATGTTTGTTGTTAAATATGTAAATTGAAGCTATTAAGTTAAGTTCTACTGTACATATTGGTTTTTGTAAAAAACTAAAAGGTAATATATCTGAGTCATGCTCTCTGAAAAGGTGGCATCTGCTAAAAGTATCGACCAACGTCAGCCTGCGTTATCCGCGCAGGCTGACATGGGTCGAAACTTTTTGCTATTGGTACATTTTCTGCATGTCAAAGGACCAGCCTACCTCATGATACAGCTGGTCTTAACCCTTAACGCTTTACCGCACAATGCCGCCTTTTGACGACCATGGGTAAAAAGCCTTTTGAAAACATTGTGGGAAAAGGAGAAAATGCTGGTAACTAGCATTTTCTCCTTTTCCCACAATGTTTTCAACCCTATCAAAGAAACATTGCACCATTTGAGCCACATTGATATTGTCGTCTGCAAAATGCTTTCAATTTGGACAAGGCTGAAATTTTGTCGTCTGGTAAAGGGTTAAGCTGCTAAGCGCAACTTCAGATCCCTTATTCAGACAGAATGTGCAGTCTTATCTTGGAGCTACACTATCCGATAAAGAGATATCTTTTCCCTACGATACCTTTGAAATAGCAGAATTTGTTTTTTTTAACCATCAGTTTAAGTTTCATTTCACTTCTTTAGCAGGATAATGGTTACGATGAAACAGATCTATATTTTACGACGATGCATTAAACCCGAGTTTTCTACAACGCCCTTTGTTTATGGATCAAATAATACACGTTCTTCGGATACAAGTTGCTCTTCTTCGACCAATTAGTTGCTGATGGATTGGACTTGTGATAAATAAAAATCTGGGTTTCGAGCCACTTGGACGGCTCATTTCATGTAGAGAGTATTTCATGTGGATGAACCACAAAAATTCATCTGCATGTGGGTCGTGCTTTGTGAAAAGCGGGCTTAATGCATCTGGGAAAAGTATCGATCCAGGTCAGCCTGCGCTGTCCGCGCAGGCTGACCTGGACCGAAACTTTTCGCTATTGGTCAATTTTCTGTATGTCAAGGGACCAGTGCACCTTATGATATAGTCGGTTGTTATACAGAATGGATTTTATGGATTCCTTATCATGTGATGACTTGCTTGGTATCATGTATTAAGGAGATGAATTAAGCCCCCTTTTTCCAGAGCATAGCTCAGTTCTTTTAGCTTATACGTAGAAACCCAAGAAAAACACATAAATGATTGAGTTGTCTCCATACAGCAATAACAGGGACTTAAGACATGTTTTACCCTTTTCCCCCTTAAAAGCTCCTTTTGTTGCTTCTAAATCTTTTAAATAGAAAAAAATGGATAAATGGCGAAATAATGAGCAACTACACTGGTCCAATCTGAGAGCGTTTGCAGGCGAAAAATTAAATATTGCCAAAGTTGTGTAACCTGTCTTTCGAAGGGTAGAAACCCCTTTCCTTGGGGGTCGTTAAAACTCGGGATACCATACAATCCCGTGTTTGAAAAACCCTGAGACAAATGTCTTTTAAAAACATTGTGGGAAAAAGGAGAAAATGCTGGTTCCCCTTTTTCCCCACAGTGTTTTCTACGCTATTAAAGACAAATTTAATGATTAGGGCCAAATTTGAATTGTCGTCTGCAGATGCTTTAAATTTGGACAAGTCTAAAATTTTGTCGTTTGGTAAAGAGTTATTGGCAAGAAATATGGGCGCCGAGTCTTTCTTAAACAGAAATCTGCTTATTAGAGCTAATCTTATTCGTTGTGGTTTTTACGATACTTTTGATTGTCATAAAGAATGATAACTAGATCCCAAGTCGGATTGGCTTGGATTTTATCCTGAAACCAAATACAAATTATTCCCTAAAGCGCATAATCCTGGTAATAATTCCGGGAAATTCTTTCCTCCGAATCGTATAGTATATGTAGTCTTTAAGTCTGTCCTGTGCGCCAAATCTATAGCCTTGATCTCCTCAGCGGCTGATAATACAATCCTCTAAAACTCAGAAAGATTTTTATCTCATAGGCTTGACTAAAGAAGCGGACGGTATAGATCCAAGATCAGACTGCACGTTCTGTGCAGTCTGATCTTGATCTATACCGTCCGCAAAAGCCCCTGTTTTACGTCTATGGGGCGAAAGGATTAAGCCTTCATCAAACATATGCCAAGTTTTTTACACTCCTGGGGTAGAAAATTCAGAAAAAAAGACGTCATGGGAAAAGAAGCAATTTGGTTGTAGATAACATTTGCTCCTTTGCCAACCGTATTTTCCATAACAATTTATGGATGCAATCTTTCAAACTATTCGTTTTCGCGTCCCTGTAACTTTTTTTTTTTTTGTCTGACTACAAAAAGACTGATTGATTTACTGATTGATTGATTGTATTGAAGTTTAACGCCTTTTTAACAGCTTAGGTCATATCACGACAGTCAGTGCATCTACGCATGTGTTTCCTGGCTTTTTCACACCAGTATTGACACAGCGTTCTTACCAAGTAGCTGACTACTTTTCTCACATGTATCAGTGGTGAGTAGGCGAAAAATCGCCGGTAAGAAAGTTTGCCTCAACCGGGTATCGAACTCGCAACCACCAGGTCACGAGTCAGATACGCTGACCACTGAGCTACCCGGGCTGGCTGCAAAAAGACTGTATCGTAATCTATTCAGATAAAACCAAAAACTGTTAAGAACGATACGTAATGCCAAAACCTTTTGGGAAAAAAAAAACACCAAATATAAACTTTTACCAAACGATCCCGTCTTTTAACAACCGTGAGGACCAAGGCTTTTGAAAACATTGTTAGAAAAGAAGAAACTGCTACTAACCAGCATTTTCTTCTTTTCTCACAGTGTTTCCTATCTTTTAAGGACTAATCCCTTCTAATAAGTCACATTTCATATGTGGTGTGCAGACACTTTGAATATGGATGAGTCTCAATTTTGTCGCTTGGTCAAGAGTCAAACTGATATATGAAGTTATTTCAAAGTCTTCTGGGCGTGTTTCTGTTCGACATATTTACATAAAATGTCAGCAATTGTGATCTTCCAATTAACAGAACGTTTCCAATACGGACAGGCCTTGTAATTCAATCGCTTTATTTATTTCGTCTTGGGTCAACGTTGCCCAAGGGAATACGGTGTATTTAGCCTTCTGCCGAATTGTTAAATGGTCGAAATGAATTTTGTCTGAATTCCCTTCATGAAAGTAAAGGCAGCTGCATTCAAGTAACCAAGTAGCACACAATCCCGAGTTTTGAGAAAGAAAGCTTTTGAAAACATTGTGGGAAAAGGAGAAAATGCTGGTAACCAGCATCTTCTCCTTTTCCTACAATGTTTCCTACTCTGCTGGAGACATGGGTACAAGTCCATGGGAAAGAACGTTAGCCTTCACTTGAGAGGGTATGGCCACTGGACATATATTTGATAGAAGCAAACAGCAAAGCTCTGGGTTTGCCCATAAAAGTGCAGCAGAAGGTCAAAGATGACGACTTTTACTCTATTTTAATGTATCAAAAACCATTGGTGGGACACCTAATGTTTTATCGACCTCAACAAATCAAAGCACTGTTGGCACCGTTGTATTTAATTGGTTTAAACTGACGTATTTACACCAGTCCTGAAACAAGGTCTTATAACTGTGATCAGCCACTTTCGATAGTTGCAGTTACATCGATACTACGATGGTTAGTTATTTAGCTCATTGTTTAGCATCATTTCAGTAATACTAAGGCGGTAAATAAACCTACCAATGAGTTTCTTTAGTTTCTTTAAGTAACACTTCGAATATCAATCTTTTCAAGCCACTAGATACTTTTCTATGTAGCCAATTAGACCACTTGCTGCTTCTATATATAAACATTGTCTGCAAAATTTTATCACATAAAACTCCTTCGGCTGACTTAATTTTGATAATACATTAGTGTATTATCGTTTTTTGGGTCCCGGTTCTGATCACTTTTTAGTCATGAGCGCGTGAAGTCGGAGAAAACAGTCACAGCACGTGCAGGAAATTGTACTACTACGCCGTTTCGCGGAAAAATGATGTCACTGTTGCTTAGACGTATATGCGTGGAAAGTTTTCTATTTTCGTGCTTAATAAAAACCAAGAAATGCAGCAAAAAATTTTCTTACATCAACAAAATTGCAGAAATAGGTGAAATTACACCCTGTATAAACTGTTTCATTCTTCTTTCGGTGTAAATGTCAAAGAGCTAGCTACCTGTGTATGTACACATTCATAACCGAACTACAACTATAAACATGGACCCGTTAATGGTGTATAGGCTTAACATTTAAGCTGCTGAATAAATGAAACGCAAATTTCTACTCAATACTAAAAGCCCAAACATTGCGGTTTCAAAGTTGATTTCACCAGAAAGAGAAAACCGTATCGGACTGCGTAGATCAAAGATCAGACTGCACAGAACGTGCAGTCTGATCTTGATCTACACTGTCCGCAGAAAGGTCAGTGAGTCACGATTAGCAGCTTAAGGGTTAGGGTGATGATGCAGGATATTTTTTGCCTGTCATTCCTTTTATGTGATAAATAAAATCTCACATTCGTGTTTATGTTTTATCACTTTTATCAAACACGTTGACCAAAACGTATTTGGCGCTCGCGCCATACATTTTTAGCCAACTCGTTTGATAGAAATGATAATACATAAAGAATACATAAACACTCATGTATGATTCTCTATTTTTTGTGCAGTTTGAGTTAAATGAACCTGTCGTAATGGTTATCATCAGTATTCGAAAAGAGTTTCGTAGAGTTTCGATCCGATCTCATGACAGCAGGATTACCATCTCAATATGTTATGGACCGAGCTACTCTTACAATTCTGTCATTTTGTAAATATTATTGTACATGAATGAGACTGATAAAGATGATACTAATAATAATAATTAAAAATATCGGTTTAATCTGATTATGAAAAAAGAAAATTCCGTTTAAATTTCCACACGTATAGATTTAATAAATACGTTGTTATTGTGTACAGTATTTAGTCACTAGTTTGCCACACATGCTTTGATGAATCGTTTTTCTTTGAAAACAGCAGAAACTGAAAAAAAATCGGCAAGCATTTACATGTTAATCATTTTCAAATGTTTGATAAGAGACATCGGCACCGAAACCTATTTCGAGAAAGTAATGTTCGTCAGGAAAAATGTAGGGGTGTACCAAGCAATAATATAAGGATGCTTATCGGATTAATTTTCGCATGTTAATCGTTATAAAATGATTTTCGTGTGCCACATAACAATCTTGTCTGCCAAACGCAGAAATATCTATTGTTTATTACTCGCCGTTTCTTATTCGTTGCCAAAAAACGAATGATAGCTTGCAAAAAATGCTTCTGATTTGCCGAGACGGAACGTCTCGGCCTATCCGTTGGCTAGCCTTAAAATTTAGAATTAGCGCAAGATTGCAGATGGCACAGATCAAGATCAGACCGCATAAATCGTACAGTCTAATCTTGGATCTATACCATCCGCTTGTTTAGTCAAGCCAACATGACATTTTTTTTTCTGAGTTTCAGTGCATATACTCGTATTTTCAGTCGTCGAAAGAGGTCAAGTTTATGTTAGCCATACTCTGGAAAAAGGGGGTTTAATGCATCTCCGTAATGCAATATACCAACCAGTCATCATATAGCCCGCCACATGCGAAATGAGACCTTCGGACATTTGCGTAAAGTGTCGTCCCGGATTAGCCTGCGCAGTCCGCGCAGGCTAATCCGAGACGGCACTTTACCACTACATAAGATTTTTTCATACAGTAGACTTTCGTGAAACAGAAACTCGCACCAAAACGGGAAATGTCGTCTGGGATTAGTCACAGACTGCACAAGCTGATCTGGAACTACACACTTTTGCATACTTCCGAAGGCCTTCTTCGCCTGTTACACGCCATATAACAATGAATCGATAGAATCCACTTTGTGCGATAACCAAATGAATTTTATGGTAGAAAGGTCATTGGACATGCAGAAAATTGACCTAAAGCAAAACGTTTCGACCCAGGTCAGCCTGTGCGGACTGTGCCGGCTGACCTCGGTCGATACTTGTTGCAAACGCATTAAACCCCAGGTTCACAGAGCATGGTTCATTCTTTTTTTTTTTTTTTTAGCAGTGAAAGAGTTAATGCTCTAGAAACGTTTGTCAAATAATGAACAGCGGCCATTGAGCAATGCCTTTTATTTGTAGCTCGACATGACGGCCTGTTTTCCAATTATTTGATTGCTTTTGCCACACTTTTAATTTACTCGCTATTTTGCCGGACAAAACGTCAAGTACCCTTTTCCTCGATGAACACTTTCGCCGCAAAAATATTAATTTCGATTTTTTTTCTCAGGCTGACGATACACTTCTACCGGGAATCAAGAGTGTTTTGGCCATAGAACAGTATGAAAGTGACTGAAGATGTCTGATGGTGTAGATCCAAGATAAGAATGTATGTTCTTTGAAGTCTAATCTTGATCTTTTACCGTGCCTTACAGGTTCTTATGTTAATCATGGTGATCCAAGGATAAACCAATTTTCTAAATGCTCTCACAGATTGACCAAGATACAATTTAAGAAACCTTGGCCACACAATATATTTGCGATGAAAACAGAAATGCGGTGTATAGTCTGATCTTATGATATTCCAGATCGTCTACAACAGTACTACAATTATAATTATGTGGGCCACAGCATGCAACCATTAATAACTGTCATAGTGATATTACTGAAATTTTAATATTGCTGGTACTGCCATGTTGATGCAATAACTTGCTTTAACCCTTTCAGCGCCGTAAGCAAAAACATGGGCTATTGCGGACGACGTAAATCAAAATCTGGATGCACAGAAGGTGCAATTCAGCCAAGCCTATAGGATAAAAATCTTTTTGAGTAACAATGAATTGTACTGTTTGTCATCGAAAAATGTCGAGTTTATATACGGCGCTGAAAATGTTAACCCTTGCAGCGCTATACACCATTTCAGATGCTTTTCTTCAGACAGTGTAGACTATGATTGAACTGTCTTCTCCATAATCTAGATTCAGATCAAACCACACAGAACGTACAGTCCGATCTTGATTCTTCACATTTCGCTATGGTGTATTATATTCTATCAATAACACCCTTGAAATTGCTTAATTCTTTAACGGAAGACCATCTCGGACCTGTTCATACCAAAAGGATTTGTAAACGACAAATTGGATATGGGTAAGATTATTGACTGTATATTATAAAGGATTTAAAACATTGTTGGAAAAGGAGAAAATGCTGGTAACCAGCATTTTCTCCTTTATCCACAATGTTTTTTCAAAGGCTTCTTTCTCAGAGTTGTAAATTACGGGAACGCTTTGTAAAGGTTTAATCAGACCTCGTTCGTTTTTCTCTCAATAATGCAATTTACGAAGTTTATTGAGAACGAAGACCCTAACAGCTCTTGTCAAAGATTGAGCAAATAAACCGCAACACACTGACAATTTTCCCTGACAACCCTTTTCCTCATGTAAGACCTACATGAGTTTTATTTATTTGTTTGTTTGTTTGCTTGTTTGCTTGTTTGTTTATGTAACGATTAGACAAAAGGAAAACTGTTCAGATCGGTCACAATGCTCTGGGACTTCCTATTCTCTTACTTACATTCAGTGGATATTTTTTCAAAGCTTTTGCATTTCTCTTTCTCATCAGCTGAATTTATTACATTTATTCAGACTTGGGCTCAAGACCAAATTAGTGTATGTAGATTACTGTTTTAATCTGAATGGCGAAAAAAGAAAAAACAAACACACACAGACACACACGCGATAGCGCGCGCGCAACAAAATGGACCTTTTTTTAGTCCCTTGAGAAAAAGAAAATCGTGTTTGCTTTTGCAATAATATCTGTAGGACAATGATCAGACTGCGCGTACTGTGTTGTCTGATTTTCGCAAATGTAATAAGATTTATGTTAGCTCTTCAAGGATTTAGAAAAAATTCTTTCACAAAGAGTTTTTTCGTGACAGCTAAAACATTTGCAGGTGTTTTTCACCGTCGATTATCCCGTAACTTAGATATTCATTATATTCAAAGTCTTTCTGCGAGATGACAATCTCTAAATTTTGAAAGATTTTATCAAATTTTCGGCAGCAACATATTTTTTATCTGTCCTTTTATCACTCATGGTAAAACAGTAGAGCAGTAAAGGTTGATGCCAATTTTGGACTAGGCTACTTTTTAATAGATCCCTAAGTATTTCGTTCCAGTATCACACCAGGTGTAACACCACAGCGAATTCCTTCCTGGTCGAACCAGTCAAAAGTAGTCCCACTTGAAAATTTGACAGTAAGCACTTCTGCTGCACTGTTTTATCAGAGAAAATGGAACAACAAATATAAATTGTATTTCTGTTGTTGATTTGATGATTTCTTAGCTAACTGAGTGCAAGTTTGTTATTTTTGGGGAACTATTTTGTGCCTGTGCCCACATAAAGAAACATGGTCTACCACCCGGAAGGGCCTTTTTTCACTGTGATTTTTCAAGTGTAGTTGTGCTTGAGGTGGAATAGCAAAAGAGCGCAAAAGGTTGAGGTGCCAATATCTTTAGCTTCTTGTGTAGGCTACTGGACATATATAGATAGAAACAAACAGCAAAACTGTGGGTTTGCCTATAATATTACAGCAGAAGATCAGAGATGGTGAATGTCACTCTTATTTCAATGTAGCAAAAACCAATGGTGTGACACCGCCACATAAGCTGACATGCGCACACACGTGTATATATACAAACTCGCTTGCGCGTTGTAGGATTCTCCAAAATATTTGGCATCATTGTTTCAACGATGATCTGGGTGCCTAAACGACTTCTTCAAACAAAGATAAGCAAAAGTTCCACAGTAAAGTTTTAAAATGTTTAGAATATAAAAATGATGATTAAAAAGGTGTACTGCCAAAGCTTTTTTTCCTTGTGATGAAAGTTAATGAATTTCAGCATTCATTAGTAATAACAGCTGCTAAATATATTATATACTTAAATGTAATAGGCAGTTATAAGCTGCCATTGCGTCGATGAAGAAGTGTAACCCTTATCCTGCTAAATAAGTTAAATGGAACTTTCAAGGCGATAGGAAAAACCCAAATATTGCTATTTCAAAGTACTTTTTGGGGGAACGATATCTACTTTTCGGACAGTGTAGATTCAAGATCAGACTGCACGTTCTGTGCAGTCTTGATCTTGACCTACACTGTCTGTAAAAGGTCCTTGAGTCGGGCTTAGCAGCCTATGGACTAAAAATTTTAATTAATCCTTCAAACGTTGAGAGCAGACTGTAATTGCTTTCGAGGGCAGAGCAGCTGAAGATCAGACTAAACTGAGAAATAATGGTCTGATATTGAGTCTGCACTGCCCCAGAATTTGTGGGATGTCATCGTCAAATCAACCATTAATGAAGTTTTGGGGTTTTTTAGATATAAATTTGTATACCGACAATAAGAAAGATCCATGGTATTAACCCTTTAAGTGCTCAACCCTTACCTGCTATATAACTAAAATAAAACTCTCAAGCCGATAGTAAAAGCCCGAATAATGTTATTTCAAACTTATTATTCGGAGAAAAATATCTCTTTATTAGACAGTGTAGATCCAAGACCAGACTGCACGTTCTGTGCAGTCTGATCTTGATATACACTGTCCGCAAAAGGTCAGTGAGTCACGATTAGCAGCTTAAGTGTTGATGAACGAAATGGACTTTCTAAATCCAAAATACTGCAATGTCAAGGGTGTTAGTGCCAGCAATTTTCACTAAATAACGGACTGTGTAGATTCAAGATCAAACTGCACGTTCTGTGCAGTCTGATCTTGAAACTACACTTTCTGCGAAAGGCAGTTTGATCTTGGTCTAAATTGTCTGGAAACATATTAGTTTCGCTTAGCGCTGTACGGGTTCATTTACTTTGTTACGAGTATATAGTTTATTTCGAAGTCTTAATATACAATTTCTATTGCAAATTACGAGAAGCTTGGTCTTAATCCATAGTCACGAAGCAGATGGTGTAGATCCAAGATCAGATAGCACAGTCTAAACAGTCTGATTTACTTCTACACCGTGCCCTAAAGCAATGCTTATATGAAGATGTAAATGTTATCCTTAAATTTCTAAAATAAATCAAATGCAAATACAGATCTATGGTATAAATAGTGAGTGGTAAAACTCCTACTATCTATGCATCAGTCTCGGACAATGTAAATCCAAGATCAGACTGCACGTTCTGTGTAGTCTAATCTTGATCTACACAAAAAACAATGAGTCTCGCTCGGCTGTCAAAGGATTAAATTAGAGCTGCAGCAGGGTTAAATGTTTTATATCTTCATTTATTTTCGGTAAGAGGCAAAAAAGTTATTTATACTCTAAGTATTAATTTTATTGAAGTTTGAACAAAAGTATTCCAAATGCTAGGATCATTGAAGCTTACTAATAACTTTTTTATTCTTATTTCATTAGTCTAGGCTTAGTGGTTTATGGATTTTTACTCTCTAGCCCCAGAATTGAACGAGCCAGAGAGAAAGGGAAAAATTATCAGAGAAGGAAAGATAAAAAGTTAATTGAAAAGCCTTCACTTTAAAAATCATTGTTTTACGGATTAGAATGGGTACGTAGATCAAAATTTATTTTTCCCCTATCTTTCTTTTTGATATACTCTTTTTACGTTATATCGGAAATCTTTTTATAAGATTAAAATACTTTGTTGTTATACAGTTTAATTTAATCAATTTGACTTGAAAAAGTCGTTACAACAATCAACGACTTAAAAACAATTCTTAGAAACTTATATGACAGTACAGTCTTTGTACAAACCTGGACAAGTGAAAAAGAATTCTCTAAAACCAGCTCAGCAACAGTTCTGATTGCTCGTATGAGAATCAACCGATCATGTCATTCGAGATATCGCATGTTGGAGAAATCAAGGTATTATTACATTTCGATGTTCACGAAATAAAAAAAAAAACATGTGAGCCATGCTCTGTGAAAAGGGCGCTTAACGCATCTGCGAAACGTATCGACCCAGGTCAGCCTGCGCAATCCGCGCAGGCTGACCTGAGCCGAAACTTTTCGCTATTGTCAAAGGACCATTCTACCTCATAATTCAGCCAGTTTTATTATTATTTTTTTTCTTTTTTTTTTTTTTCAAAAAAAGTGGCTGCTATGGATCCATAATTATGTGATTGCCTGCTTGATACAATTCATCATGGAGGTCCATTAAGCCCCCTTTTCAAAGTGCGCGGCTGATGTGTTTATGACGGTACCAAATGGGCATTACACGAGTCGTCATAGCAAAGCACACCCGATAAAGAAGCTTCAAAGAAGCAATATATTCTGTTTTGTACCGCATTGTAGTTTCATAATTACGAAAACTCCAGCATTACAACTGGGTTGTTTACGAAATTGGAATTTGAGGAGGGTTAACCTTTTACCAAGCAGGCACTACTTTTAACGAACCTGGGAAAGGTGACATTTGAAATTATTGTGGGAAAAGGAGAAAATACTGCTGACTGGCATTATCTCCTTTTCACACAATATTTTCTACCCCTACAAAGACAGTTCCGTTATATAAGCAACAACTTGTTGCCGTCAGCAAACGCTTTTAATTTGGACAAGTATTATAATTTGTTAAAGAGTTAAATGCCCACTGGCATCCAAATGTGAACGATTCGGGATTCAAAATGTAGCAAGTTTAATTTATACCATTTATACCATTTAAGGTATGGATATCATCACAAGTCTGAAAACGTATAAAGTACATATCAAAGTTTTAGTTTCTGGCAGAATAATTAATCTTAAAACTAGAAGTTGGCAACATTTACCGTTCGTTTTTCAGCGACTGGAACTTTG
This sequence comes from Tridacna gigas, assembly GCA_945859785.2. Classification (NCBI taxonomy): domain Eukaryota; kingdom Metazoa; phylum Mollusca; class Bivalvia; order Cardiida; family Cardiidae; genus Tridacna; species Tridacna gigas. The sequence goes on along the minus strand of OX244034.2, from coordinate 60,123,903 downwards.
GCAGATCATACATACTGTACTACATTGTCAGATTCATAATAATATCAACACTTTAAAATAGCATTAACTAATTTTGCATGCATTTTGGATCCCGAACTGTTTACTGTTGATTCCTGATGGGCCTTTAAGTGGAAATCTTGCAGGCAAAAAACTTGGTTATCTTTGAAACTAAACGTTTTACAAAAAACCTATAACTTCCTGAATTCCTCTTGTCATTCTATTGCATTTAATTAGCAATAACAGATGAAACTTTTCAGAATCCCCATGTGTCAAAAAAAAAGGAGAAATTACCATAGAAGTGGGAAAGATGTTTATCTTTATTAACTTAATATTTCTCTTCTAAAACCGTAAACCCATTTTCTCCCTTTTACAAATCTACAGCTTACGGCTTTGAAAATGTTCTTGTAGGATATGGATATTCAATCAATCTGGATTAAGATAAAAAAAAAAACATTAATACAATAAGAAAACAAAAATATTTTGGAAATGTGAGAATTTCTCTTTAAAGCAGTACTTCTTTTGCCACATTGTTTTGGAAATTTGACAGTTTTTGATTGTAAAAAGTTGTCTGTGGCAGTCAAATGTGTTTATTTATTTTTTTTTTTTAGTTTAAAAATCTAAATCAGCTTTTAGCGAAATTCTAATAATTCTGGGACAAAACACAATAAACTTTGTCATTGGAAAAGAAAAACATCAAACATAAGAAAATAACCCCTTAACTGCTACATGAATTAAGCATACCTTTGTAGCCATCTGTATAACCCCAAATATTGCAATTTCAGTCCTTTTACCTGGACAAATCTCAACAGCTAGGATGGTGCACGTTCAGTCTGACCTGAATCTACAGTGTCCGCAAAGGCACATATAGTCGTGCTTAGCGGTAAACAGGGTTAAGAAATGTAATGAGTAATTTCCTTTTTCATCAGACTAAACAAATATCGCAGAAATTGTGACATCTGGTTTAAAAAAAAAAGTTGATTATACATTTTATAACATTATTCAGGTGTAGGCTACAAATATCCCAAAGGCGCTTTTGTCACTTTCTTGAATTTAATCATCATAATAAAGAGTCATCACTGATATTACTCTAAAGGATATCATGTGTCAAATCTCAATTTGGGCTCAGTTGGTTTCAAACATCGAAAGTTAATTAATTTCTATTAATTATTTTACCCAGTATTCTGAGATTTCTCAATACAAAGCGATGCATTTTTTTCACACAATTTTTGCACCACATCCTTCAAAGTGGCTATTATCCTTTTCAACAAATATTTACCGTTTCGTCAGCTGATAATTGGTAGTGCAGTTTCTAAAAATTATCTATTTACGTCGTGTAGAATAAAAGACACAAAAAATGCCACAGAACGTGCAATCTGATCTTGGATCTACACTGTCCACTTATTTGCAGACAAACCTGAAATCGAATTTCGGTATCTGGATCTTTAAGTACTGCCTGACAATTTGTATTTTATTTTGATTATCATGACAAAGATTTTTAAAAAATGATTCCGGGCATCAGAGACGTGGTTACAGCCTACTCAGTTTTCGATGGTATTTAACTATATTCATCCGAATAATTATTGAATTGAGAGTCGTTTTCTGTGGCTTTACTCTTGATCAAAAAACAAAATTTTATACTCATCCAAATTGGAAGTGTCTGTAGACGGCAAGTTGAATCTTGCTAAAATGTATTAGTTTTGAACTGAGAAGCGTAAAACATTGTGAGAAAAGGAGAAAATGCAGGTTACCATTTTCTCCTTTTCCGACCATGTTTTCCAAAGCCTTTCTCATCAAGATCATGAAAACGCTGAATTATTTGGTAAAGAGTTTTTTATTATTACTATTATTATTATTTCATAAGTCTTTACTCTACAAATACGACTTTTTCCAAATAAATTGTCCGGCACAAATCCGTTTTACAGGACTCTCAGTCCTTTGATTCTTATAGTGAGCAATATAAACCAAGTAAGCCATTGGTTAAATTAATGTCAGTCTGAAACTGTTGTCCCCGAAGCAACATTGTTTTTCCTAAATGTTCATTTCCTGATTAGATGCTGTCAACATAAATTGAAGACGTAGTTGACATGAGGATGTAAGGTGTGTCTGTTTCCGGTAGAGATTTTTGTACAGAAGTTCCTTGGCGTCAACACGTTTTCGACATAAATACGTCCCTGCACATTGCAAACAAGCACCTTGTTTCAGTCTTTTTTTTTTTCACTGCCAAATTTACTACCACAATCAGAATGTTAATTTCCGTGATATACCAAATGACGTCAGAAATAATAAAATGTACAGCCAAATTATCGGGAAGAAGTCTATAATGTATCGTGATAAGATTAATTTTTTCAACGATGACATGGTTGAAAATTTTTGCTATTTGTTAATTTTGCTGCATATTCAAGTCTACCTCATGAGTCAGTCGATTGTTAGACTAAATGGATTTCATGGATCCCCCCCCCCCGATCCATAATTATTTGATGACTTCCTTGTTGATGTATTAAACCCCCTTTTCCAAGAGCGTGTCTCGTTTTTTTTTTAGACTTTTATATTCCGTTCAGCGATGTGTTAATGAGCGATGTGCTTATGTCGAAATCTTTTTGACAGCATAAAGATTCTGTACTTTTGAGCTCTAACCCATTACCGCACAATGCCGCCTTTTAACGACCCTGGGAAAGATGCCTTTTGAAAACATTATGGGAAAAGGAGAAAATGCTGGTAACCAGCATTTTCTCCTTTTCCCACAATGTTTTTTATCCTATCAAAGAAAAATTGCACAATCTGAGCCACATTTAAATTGTCGCCCGCGAATGCTTTCAATTTGGGCAAGGCTAAAATTTTGTCGTCTGGTAAAGGGTTAAACAATTATCTTTATGACTTGATCCTCATGCTCCTACTTCGGCAAAATAAATTGTTTTTAATTTGTTCGCTTTTTTCTTTCTTCAGGTCGACTTGAGAGAACAAAATACAAATATGAAGGTAATACACTGATTTGAAAATTTTGCTTGAAAGGCTTTTTCAAAAGTCTAAAAGCCTCTCAAAATTTTTACCTTTTACCAGACGACAATATTTCAAACTTGTACAGATTTAAAGCATTTGCAGACGACAAATATAAATGTAACTCAAATAATTGGAGTTTTTATTTGAAAGGTTAGAAAACATTGTTAGAAAAGGAGAAAATTCTGGTTTCCCAGATTTCCACAATTCTATCAAAAGCTTTCTATTTCAGGGTCATTAAAACCCGGGCTTGAACAGTATAGGGTTATGTTCTCGTACTGTAAAGAACCCTTACGATGCAGTCAACTTGGGTGTTCCAGGTTTGATCATTGCTAAAGCCCATCATGGTGTAATTGTTCCATGGGCTGGCATCCATAGTACACTGCAATTTAATTGAAAGAAAATCCAATCACGTTGTCTGAAGGCTTAAGGCAAATATGTGATAAAAGCTGATGATAATAAGAAATCAGAGATTGGCTGACTTGTAGACATCATTGACTTAGTAGTGTCTTCAGGGCACTTTTGTTTTTGTCTTTTTGTCTCGCATCAATTTTGGAAATATTGCGGTGACAAGCAAAATGTGAAAATAATGGTGAAATCGAAACTTCCTATATAAAATAAAAGAAAAATAAAAAAAAAAAATTGCCATGAACTTGTGTGTATTTCAGTCTTATTGGAATCAAAAATCTACAGAAGTAGCATGGGACTTTAAAAAACAAAAATAGACAAATGAACAAAATACAAAAATAGACAAATGAACAAAATACAAAAATAGACAAATGAACAAAATAAAAAATTAGACAAATGAACAAAATAAAAAAATAGACAAATGAACAAAATACAAAAATAGACGAACAAAATACCTATAATACATGCTACTCAGTAAAATATACTTCCCAATGCCTTTCTGAAAAAAAAAATGCAAGTAGTATACTTTGTCGTTCTGGATAGAAATTTTCAAAGAAAGCAATGTTTTTTTTTTTTCTTTCAAATATTTTTTTCAGGGCCGTTTATTGGTTCCTAAACATTTAATCGTGTATAGAAGAATGTAGGTCCAAGAGGTGCAGCCTGATTTTTGCCGACGTTTTTCTTTCCCTAGACTTGGTTTATTCGCTACCTCTGCTTAAAAGACAGGATAACAGGTTTTATAGCAGATAAAAATTGATTGTTGACAGAAAAAAAGATTCATTTCCAAAGACTTTTTCCCTGAGATATTATTGGAAATAGTATCTGTTATTATACCTCAAGGCGTTGCCATAGCAACCCGTTTGTTGTTCTTTCCAATCTCTTTTGTTGCAGCCAAAGGCGCCGATTAATGACGACGTAAAGTTCTGAAATTGACAAAAAAATGAGAAAGAGTATCATTAATCGTTCAGATGAAGATATAATCACAGGAAGAATCCAAATGCTGTTAAAAAGAAATGGATAATCAAAGCTCCTGTGAGCACGAAGTGCTTGGAGTGAGCTTTCATAATCTGCCACTGTCTATGGTCGCCAGGCCAATTTGTTTTTTCGGCCTGTTCATCTATGTCTCCTAATTTGAAAACGGTCAATTTTAACCCATGGGCTGCTAAGCGCGACTCACTGACCTTTTGCGGATAGCGTAGATCAAGATCAGACTGCACATAACGTGCAGTCTGATCTTGGATCTACATTGTCAGATAACGATATGTTGTTCTCCAAAAAATAAGTTTTAAATAACAATATTTAGGTTCGTACTACTGTCTTAAAAGTATTATTTAACTTATTTAGCAGGATAAGGGTTAAACACAATCAGATCCAACTTATTATCCAATGGCACACTAAATCTTTACAGGTGGAACACAGGCGTTCGTTTTGTGACGAACTTTGCCATCTATATAATGTAATATATAAGTCTTATATATTACATTATATAGATGGCAAAGTTCGTCACAAAACGAACGCCTTTGAGGTGGAAGCAAACAACGCTCAATGGTAAAGGTCATTTGACCAAAATGGCCACGGTGCAGTCTTTCAAAACTTTTTTCCTCGGGTCCCATCCAACGTGACGAATATTGGGCATAATTCTGCTTATGTCATATGAAATTAAGTGAGCAAGATTGGACCATTATGCTGGTATCTTGTCTTTACTTTTGTAGGGTTTTTTTTAACAAATATGTTGTTTGAATAAGAATAAAGCTTTCAATTTTTTGACGAAATAAAATGATTGCTGACTTCTGTACCGTTAGATAACCAAGGACTGGTACTGAACAAGTTGGCTCCTTTAAAAAAGAAGCCGGGAGAGGTCAGCATCAATGTTTTCAAATTGCTTATTGCTTTTAATTTCAATATATTTTGGTACATGTAAACAAATAAGTAAGGCATTATATGATTGCCGCTGTGTAAAAAGGAGAAACCTCTTATGCATTACATGACAGACACGTGACCTTCTACCCACGTTTTCAAGTCGCGTGATCTTTTTCCGCGGTGTTCTCCTTTTTAACGAAATTCTTTTTTTGTGTGTGTAGCTTTATTTATTTAATGTAAAATTACAACTACTGGAAAGGTCATTTGCAGTCAAATCAATATAACAAATCCTTTTTGAAATCCGTCATATAAAAACAAAACACGTCTATTTCCTATTTCAGTTTTTCGATTTCGGTTTATTTATAAAACCATGACGAAACAGACTGTGTATCAGAACAATGTCGCAGAAAAGCATGGAGTTAGGCAGCAATTTCTGAGGCAGTCTGCCTTTTAAACTCACCACTGTTGGAGAGGTCAGATGACCTCTCCAATGATACCCCTAAACATGACATTTTATCATGAAGCGCCTTTGGCGACTAAGTTGCCTTTGCTGACAGTGTGAATCGATATTAGATTTAACTAAACCTGCAGTCTGATCTTTGATCTACACAGTTCGCTTTCCTGAGACATTCTGAACTAGAGCAACCTTGAAATTGCTATTATTATCCATCTCTATACTGGAAATGTCCGTTGTTGCTTTAAGGGTTAAGTCAAAGAACCCAGTCTTTTTCTGGATCAACTTTATCATCAATCAAATTTGGACCATGTTCTGTGAACAGGGGGCTTAATGCTTCTGCGAAAAATTCCGACAAATGTTGGACTGCGCAGGCTGACCTGTGTTGAAACGTTTTGCCTTTGGTACTTTCTCTTCATGTTCAAAGACAAGTCAACCTTATAGTTAAGCTGGTTGTTAGACAGAATGGATTTTATTGATCCTTACTTATATGACGACTTGTTTGGTACAATGCATCTCGGAGATGCAATAAACTCCCTTTTGCCAGAGCTTGACTCATTTTCTTTCTATGGAGGTTGAGCGGAAGAAAGTACGATTGCTGATATGACTAATAGGAATTCCAGTCACTTTATTTGTTCTGATGAAATGTCTTTAATATTTGGATTATGGCATTTCGAATCATCGAAATTTCCTTTTTTGCATTGTAATTTGTCTCCGAACCATTACTTTATTTAACAATTGAGCCATGCTCTGTGAAAAGGGGGCTTAATGCATCTGCAAAACGTATCGATCCGCGCTGTCTGACCTGGGTCGAAACTTTTTTTAGCAGATCAAAGGACCAGTCTACCTCATGATTTAATAGGTTGTTATACAAAACAGATTTTAGGAATGTATAATACTGTGGTGACTTTCTTAGAGTCATGGGAGGTGCATTAATCCCCCTTTTCACAGAGCATGACTCAATTATATGTTGTTTTAGAAAATAGTCACTTGTGCATCAACATTATAAATGTTTAATCGTGTTTTGTAAGATCAACCTTTATCTGTATCTAACTCTTTACCAAACTGCAAACTTTTAGACCTGTCCAAATTCAAAGCATTTGCAGACGAAAAATTAAATCCGGTCCGTATTCACCAGCCATTCTTAAGGAAATTCCTTGTCTAATTCCCAAGAACTTTCTAGATTTAAAAGTAACATAACTTCTGATTGGCTGAAACAAATGGTTTAGTCAATCAGAACTTGTGTTACTTTCAGATTTAGAAAATCTTTCGGCATAATAATAGGAATCTTTTTTAGAATGGTTGGAGAATACGGACCCAGGTTACAGAATGCATGGTTTTTGTCTTGAAAGGATGGAAAACATCATGGGAAAGAAGAAAATACTGGTTACCAGCATTTTCTTCCTTTCTTTTTCCGTCAATGTTTTCAATGCCTTCTTCATCAGGGTCGATGAAAATTCGGGACATACTTACAGCCTTTTATTATTGCGGTCGCCATGTACATTTAGGTAACTCTTGTTTTGTAGCGATGAACCGTAACGTTTAAATCGGGGAAAAAAAAAGATTCTATTCTTTTCAGTTCTGTGATTTGATTTTTCTGTTTTTCCTCCGTTTCTCATTACCGATATTCAGTCATTGATTGGTTAATTGCCATCAGGGGTTAATTAACTCCCAATGTTCTCGTGTTCAAGTTCTGTTTACAGTCTAATTTACGCACGTTCGTAAATATTTGTTGAGTTAATTTAACAAGGTTTTTTGCTTGTTGAAGCTCCTTATGCTTTCAGTTCTAGTGTATCCTGTGAGGAAGGGCGCTTGTCTCGAGAGTAAGAGATCATGGGTTCTCTGATGGATTGATATTTCGTATATCTGTCGTCGCCACCGATTGCCCATATTGGTGACGCCCCCAGAAGACTGTAAGTTTTGTCACTGGGTATAGCAAGATACAGGACGAAACCCACGCTATGTTACGTCAGGTTCTTTTACGTGCTCGGTGTATAGCACCGTCACACTGGAATTCGGTTTAACGCCTCATCCCGAAAGACTATCAGTACTTTATGAAGGCCAGCCGTGGGGCTCGAACCCACACCCTCAAGTGGCCCGAGACTTCACGTTTACAATTCCTATGCTCTCCCGCTTGACCTATGCGGCTTGGTCAATGGTTTCGTTGGTCGGGCCAATGTCTATATATACACTACAAGTAACATCTTCTGAGTGTTCAGAAAATGCTGAATAACATTGAGAATGGTTGTTCAGGATAATAATTATGAGTTTTGCAGCTCTGTAGTTACTGCTAAATCCACTACCACACAATCCCAAATTTTACCATCCAGACGGAGAAGGCTTTTAAAAACATTGTGGGAAAAGGAGAAAATGCTGGTGACCAGCATTTTCTCCTTTTCCCGCAATGTTTTCTATCCTTTCAAGACTAATCTCAAGATTTGAGCCACATTTGATTTGTGGTCTACATGTGCTTTCAATACTGAGGAGTCTAAATTTTCGCCTGTTGGGAAATGTTTGATTGCAGTACAAAGCTTCGTTTCATAAATATGTACCTGAATGACTTAGAAATACAAATGTTCCTACGTGTATGTACTAGACGGACGGACAGGTGAACATTGAACGTATGGTTAGACGATGCTGCTGCTCCCAGTATCTCCAAAATTAAACATCTGGGCCCGGTTTCACGAAAAAAACTTAAGTCTCTCATTTTACTCAAAACTACTAACGGGCCTAGATTCTGACCTAAGTTGTGTTTGTTATTTGAGACACATTTCAGCAACATTAGTAACTTTCTCAAATCCTGAGTTGACACTACGTTTCAGACTCAACTAGGCAAAATAAATGGACTTAAGTTAATTAACAAACTTAAGTCCATTAGTTTGTTGAGTTAAGTCCGAAATGTTGTATCAACACAAGACTTGAGAATGTTACATAAGTCTGTTAATGTTAGTAAAATAAGTCTGTTTGCAGAGTTGAGTAAAATAACAGACTTAAGTGGTTTTTTTTTTTGTAATACCCGGTCCTGGTTTTTTTTTTTCCGGGGTATGATTTTAGAATATCCTTCAGAGACCTAAGAGCCTGTTTGGAGGGAAAAAAAACAGCAAATATTAGCTCTATTCCAAGAAATAGATTTACATTTTACACTTCATCACACAACCCCGAGGAAAATGGCTCTTGAAAACATTGCAGGAAAAGAAAAAATGCTGGTAAACCAGCATTTTCTTCTTTTCCCACAATGTTTTCTACCCTTTCAGAGACAAATTTCATCATTTATCCCACATTTATTATTCGTCTGCGACAGCTTCAAATTTGGACAAGTCTAAAATTTTGTCCTATGGTAAAGAGTTGAACAGCCAGATTAACAAAATGGTAATTTTCAATCAGGAAAAACACACAGTCAAGTGTCCTTTCCACTTTGTACTCGTACTTTGGTCATCGTTTCTCGGCATACATAGCGGTTAGGGTGGAATCGAGATCAGACTGCATGTTTTGTGCGGTAGATCGTCATCTACGCAGAACGCAAAAGTAACTATAATTGTGAAGAGCACCTATAGGGAGTATTATTGATTCTTTTTCTTGACCCTTTACCACACAGTCCCAAGTTTTAACGATTCTAACGAAAAAGACTTTTGAAAACATTGTGGGAAAAGGAGAAAATGCTGGTAACCAGCATTTTCTCCTATTCCCACAATGTTTTATACTCTTCTTAAGTGCTTTGAATTTGGACCAGTCTGAAATTATGTCGTTTGGTGAAGAGTTAAGAGTGGAAATGATTATTCCTTTTTTTTTTACTTCAAACTCATTATTAAACTGCGAGATGAATTTTATAATTACTGTGTTTGAGAGCTTCTGTAATGTGTTTTAAGAGAAGAAATGCTTTTCCTTGTCACTTTGTCTAAAATATTTCATTTGTTTAACCCGTTCTGTTTTATCCTTCTTAATAGTGAATACTTCATCTTGTCAATTGTCATCCTTCAGCTTAGACTCAGCAAGCCAACCTTAACACATTCATTCATTCATTCGTTCGTTCGTTCATTCGTTCATTCATTCTGTTTGTTCGCATGTGCATTGATCTATTAACATTTACCAGTAATCAATCATTCATTTTCTATTTAATTTTCCATGATGGTGTTTAAAGTTTATATTTAAATGAACCATGGTCTGGCAATAGGGGGGCCCAATGCATCTCCGTGATACATTATACCAAGCAAGCCATCAGAATATTAGGGATTCATAAAATTCACTTTGTATAACAACCAACTGAATCCTGAGTTAGACTAGTTTATGGACATACAGAAAATTTACTAAAAGCAATAGGTTTCGACGCAGGTCAGCCTGCGCGTCTGCGCAGGCTGACCTGGGTTGATACTTTTTGCAGATGCATTAAGCCCCCTTTTCACAGAGTATGGCTCTAATAAAAAAAAAAAAAAACTTACTGTAAAGTATAAGAGATACCGTGAGCGAACTAATATTCACTTGCGGTAATTTCGTCCCATGTTAACGTTTATTCACGAAGTCAAACATTTCAGAATATTTACTAGTATTTTTATTCTTTTACGCGGAAAGACTGCTATTTGAACTGCTCAGCGTTTAAAGCTAGAAAACGAAAAATGACATTTTAGGGCAGTAATAGAAGAGGCATATTTCCATTTGCTATGCCGTTTTCGGAAATAACATCCTTATTTCTTTTTCAGACTACAAAATTTTATACTTGTCCAAATTCAAATCAGTTAGAGACGACGAATGGCTAAAATGGCTGAAATATAATAAGCATTTGTCTTTTAAAGGATAGGAAACTTTGTGAATTATCAGCATTTTTTATTCTTTTCCAACAAATTTGAAAAACCTTCTTCCTCAGGGTTATTGAAAAGCAGGTTTGTTTAAAAAAGGGTTTTACATGGGACAGAGTGACTCCAAGATTAGACTGCACGATCTTAGCAGTCACCTCTTGATCTTCATCACCAGTTTACCCTTTACCAAACAATCCCAAGTTAAAACGATCCTGAGAAAGAAGGCTTTTTAAAACATTGTGGGAAAAGGAGAAAATGCTAATCACCACCATTTTCTCCTTTTCCCACGATGTGCTCTACCCTTTCAAACACAAATTCCATCGTTTGAGCCGCTTTTAATTTGACGTCTGCAAATGCTTTCAATTTGGTCATGTCAAACATTTTGTCGTCTGGTAAAGAGTTAAAGCTATAAAAGTTGCGTTAGGTTAAGGGTTAATGGTTGATTGGGCTGTCAAATAATGACATGTTGCTAATGTAATCGATGAGTTTTCCTGTTTTAAACTTGCGTGGGAATTTGTTGTTTTTTATTTGTGTTGCATTTTCGGAGATGAAAAATTTTCTGAGTTTGCTCACTTTGCTTCGTTATAACAATTATCAGAAATAATCCATTGTCCAAAAATGTTAATCGGAAATAAATGTGCCATGCTCTATGAAAAGAAGGTTTAACCTTTTACCAGACGACAAAATTTCAGCCTTGTCCAAATTAAAAGCATTGGCAGACGACAATTTCAGTGTGGCTCAAATGGTGCAATTTTTCTTTGATAGGGTAGAAAACATTGTGGGAAAAGGAGAAAATGCTGGTTACCAGCATTTTCTCCTTTTCTCACACTGTTGTCAAAACGCTTCTTTTCCAGGCTCGTCAAAAGGCGGCATTGAAGGGTAAAGGGTTAATGCATTTGCAAAAGGTATCAACTCATGTCAGCCTGTGCAGTCCGCGCAGGTTGACATGGGTAGAAACTTAATAGCTTTCGGTGATTTCTGCATTTTCAAGGACTTTTCTACCTCATGATTTAGTAGGTTGTGAGACAAAATAGATTTCATGCATTCATGATTATATACTACTCAAAATTTGCTAGGAATCATCATATAAGATTCAGCCATTATTTCATGCTTTCCGGTAGGATATCGAGAAATAACGGTGAAAATATTTTTCGATATTACAAAGGTACGACCAGTGAGAATACCGACCACGGGGAGTTTGTACCGATTTTTATGGAAGTCTCGACAAAAAAAAAGGCGTCAGAAGCATGAAATAAATAGAATATTTGTTTTTTTCGGTGAAAGATCGAAATTTATTTCATCGAGTGAACATCATCGGTAATATTTTCACGAGTGGCGCCACTCGTGAAAATATTACCGATGATGTTCACTCGATGAAATAAATTTCGATCTTTCACCGAAAAAAACTTGCGCCACTCGTGAAAATATTATCGATGATGTTCACTCGATGAAATGAATTTCGATCTTTCACCGAAAAAAACAAATATACTCTATATATATTTGTCTAGCATATATGAGGTATGGTTTTTTTTGTTTTTTTTTCAATATGTCACATTACCACACTCATGAGTAAACCCACCTGGGGAAATGAATGTTTTTAATGCAAAACTGTATTGTTGTATTATATATCAGTATGAAAATACCTCAATGATTCCTATCAAAGTTTGAGTAGTATTTGATGACTTGCTTGGTACACTGCATCATGGAGATGCATTAAATTCAGACCGCATGATAGCGCAGACAGTTTAGATCCAAATCAAAATGATAGAATCTACAAGTCTTGTTTTACTACTTGCTTTCGCTGTAAGATATACCCTTGCAAATGGTGCCTTACAATGGCTAAAGTAAGAATTTTCAATATGCAGGCTGAGAATATCCGTGTTATTTCTCCGAGTCCAGCACTTATCCTTGACCAAAATGCTACACATGTTTTACAATCCTAGGGTAGACTAGATGGTTTTTTTTAAAAGTACGTGGAAAAAAGGTGAAAATGCTCGTTACAAATTATTTCAAAGCAAATCCCTCCATATGTGCAGTATTTTACTGTATCGTTTGCAAATTCTTTTCATTATGGACAATTTCAAATTTTTGCCGTCTCGAAGAAGAGTTAATGTTTCAACAATCTATCTTGTGAGGAAATTTCTAGTGGCACCTCGTTTTCTTAAAAAAATGATTCATAACTTGTCGTTCTTCCGCGAAAAAAAAAATAGGTCATTTGTCAGAGCGGAAGAACTGAATTGTCGCCTGATAGAAAAAAAGGACATACCGTATCGATATTCATATTTCCAATTCCGGAAACTGAAAACAGATTCTGGGTAAACATGAATACCGATGTGGCATGCCAATTTATGAAATTGCCACAGGCTCCAAGTAAAAAGCAATACATCTTTTGTGCTCACGAGAAACTGTTTTTTTTTTTAACGTATGAGAACTGTTTTATTAAATTTTGGGGGAAAAACGATGGAACATTCTTGCTGCATTTTGGCCTTGTTCAGGAACTGATGTAAAATTCTAAATTTGTTTGGTTCCGATAAACTTCATACGGGAGCACACAGTTGGGTACAACGACGAATAAAACAGGGATAACATTTATCCACCATTCTACAGTCATGCATATTTCTTATTCCGTGACAAGCAATATGATTGGCTGAGACAGAACGTCTCAGCCAATCAGATGGCTAGATACGCAATTAAGAGCCAGGAGAGCATTAAGAGTCCTTTGTGAATACAAACCAAAGTGTCGCCGTCTGCCTTTTTAGAGATATTTCTTATTCAACAGTTTTAAAATAGTTCGGGTTACATGAAAAAAGACATCCTCGTTGACCCAGATCCGATGTATTCTGTAAACTACATTCATCGCCCCTGGGTTATCTCGCGTATGTTTTCTCGTTCTCATGAATTATTCATGAGGAATTTTGATTGGTAATCTCAGTTTTTCAGTGAGAAAATTTAATCTATTTTTATCAACCATATGCCATCGTTTCTATTTTTACCTCGTCTACAACCAATCAAATCGATGAATGTAGTTTACGGAATCCATCGGAACTGGGTCAACGAGGATGACGTCACCCCCGCTACATACCCCTAAGGACTGCAACAGCACGCATTTCTGAATATTTGCCTTTGTATACAAGGGTTTTTAATGTCTGACCTGGATTGTCGTAAGGCATATGTCACAGAAGGAAGGTCCACCGGCGACCGCCATATTCGTTGATAATGATGAGGGTTTTGCCCGGTTTATTCATAACAACGGAAGAAATGTGATTATCCTCCACTAAAAGAGAGTATCATTATGTTATCGGCAATTCGATTGGCTATTGGTTGTAATTCGCAAACTTATGAATATTCATAGAAACGACGGTTTCGCAATTGAACGTCCCAGGGGTGATAAATGGTAATACTTCACACCTGGGTTAACGAGGGTGGAAAAAAGAATGCTTTCTGAAAACGGGATTTATTTCATCTCCCTGATGCATTATATCAGGCACGTCATCAAATAATAGTGGATACAATCCATTTTGTCTGACTATAGGCTGAACCCAAAGGTACAATGGTCCTTTGGCTGGCAGAACAGTTACAAAAACTAAATTGGCCGCGCTCTGGCAAAAGGGGGCTTAATGCATCGCCGTGACCCATGATACAATGCAAGTCATCTCATGATTAGAGATCTATATAGGCTCTTTTTTTTTAAACAAGCGACTTAATCATGAGTTAGACTGGTCCTTAAATATACAGAAAATTGACCAATAGCGAAAAGTTTCGGCCCAGGTCAGCCTGGACCGATACTTTTCGCAGATGCATTAAGCCCCCTTTTTACAGAGCATGGATCAAATGTTTTGACCTATGTCAGCCTGCGCAGACTACGCAGGCTGAGATTGGTCGATTTTTTTTTTTTTTTTTTCAGATGCACGAAACCCCCTTTGCATATAGCATGGCTCATTGACTGCTAATACTTGTACTGCAAAGTTAGAATTAACAGTGTTTAAGAACTGTTTTGGGACCTAGACTTTCTAAATATATGACTACTTTGGAATAGGAGAATAAATAAATTTGCATGCAACTAATCGCAAATATAAGGAAAATTCATTAGGAATTCCAATAAATGTTCTATTCACTCTATATCTTGTTCCGGTCTTCTATGTACGAGGTTTTTTTAGTCATAATTTTCACGGAATTGGAAATATTTGGCTCAAGTTTGATCAGCGTTGTGGGTGCCTCTGTTTAACACTTTAACTACTAGGCCACTTGTGTACAATGTAGAGCCAAAATCATACCGAACTGAACGTGCAATCTGATCTTTGATCTTCACTATACAATAATATGGGACGTATCATATTCTGGCCAAAAATCGTTGCAGTCTCCAAGTCTTTTCTTCTGATTGAATATGTTCATTTCATTTATTTAGTGTCGAGGCCCGGTAGCTCAGTCGGTAGCGTACAGGACTTGAGAACAGGAGGTCGCTAGCTCGATCCAAAACATTTTGCTACTACCGTAGTAGATTTTCAGCATGTCAAAAGACCATTCTACCACTTGCTTCAGTCATATTTTAGACGAAATGGATCTGCATAATGTGACGATATCTTTGGTTGAATGTTTTACGAATATGAATTAACCCTTTCAGCGCCATAGGCGAAAACAGGGACTTTTGCGGACGGCACAGATCAAGATCAGACTGCACAGAATGTGCAGTCTGATCTTTGATCTGTACCGTCCGCTTAATTAGTCAAGCCCCTACGATAAAAATCTTTCTGGGTCTCTGCGGATTGCATTTACAGCCACCGAAAGAAGTCGAGTTTATTTATTTGGCACCGAAAGAGTTAAACGATCTTTTCCTAGAGTGCTGCTCGTATATATTCAGTCATTCATGATAAATGTTCCAAGTTCTTTAATTTTTAGGCTGCTAAGCGACACTTAGCCCTTATTCTGCTAAATAAGGGAAACGGAAATTTTTAAATCGGTCGTATTAACTCGAATTATGCTATTTCAAAATTAATATTAGGAGAAAAATATCTCCTCAATGGACAGAGTATATCAAGATCAGACTGCACAGAACGTGCAGTCTGATCTTGATCTACACTGTCCGCAAAAGGTCAGTGAGTCGCGCTTAGCAGCCAAAGTGTTAATGACCTGTTGCAGACAGCATAGATCAAGGTCAGTCTGCACAGAACGTGCAGTCTGATCTTGGATCTACACTGTCCGATAAGGGGATATTTCCCCCCCCCCCCAAAAAAAATACCCTTGAAATAGCAAAATCTGGGTTTTTAAAATCGTCTTGAAAGTTTCATTTCACTTATTAGCAGGTCAAGGGTTAAGGTTCAAGGTTTACTTGTTTTCTCACATCATCTCAAGAAAGTCTTGGTCAGTATAGTTTAATTTTGATATACACTATTCTCATCAACAGCTGAAATGGACTTTTTACCACGAAAGGGTCAAATCATTCGATATTTCTTTCAAAAACTTTCGACTTTATTCACAAAGACCATTAATATTTTTACGAGGAAAAAATGCGGGGATAGACAACTTTAATCCTTATCCTGCTAAATAAGTGAAATGAAATTTTGAAGGCGAGAGTGAAAACCCAAATTTTCCTATTTCCAAGGTATTTTGGGTGGTAAAGATATCTCCTTATCGGACAGTGTAGATCCAAGATGAGACTGCAGGTTCTGTGCAGTCTAATTTTGAAATACTCCCTCCGCAAAAGGTCCTTAAGTCGCGCTTAGCAGCATAGGGGTTAAGACGTTTTGCAAAGGATTTTTTTTTTTCTGGTGAAGTTCAATAAATCGCGAGTTAAGTAATTGAATGACAGATATGCACCTGCTTAATGTCTGTAGAAAAAAGACACGCCTTGGGATTTTGTCTGGACCATAAATTTGCTCCCGATTTAAAAGAAAGTTTATTTGATGTTTTCTTGGTTTAAGCGAAGACTGCCTATTAATTTTCGATGCGTGTTTGTCTCTTGCCCATGCCAGATTTTCGGGATTCTGACAGCAGGAATTTAGAAGAGAAAACTGATTTTCGATAGATTTTTCAGTTCTGCCTCCACCTGACATGACATCTACTTATTTAATCTTTATATCGCTGAACCTGGCTTTATTTGCTTCTGCGTACATCGTAGATTAAGATCAGAGTGCACAGAACATGTAGTCCGATCTTGCTCTACAGTGTCCGATACTTTGTTACATATTTTGAACGAAACAACTTTGAAATGATAGTATTTTGCATTTTTTCCCTATTCTGACAGGTATATTTTATTAATTCAGCCCTTCAAGGGGTATGGTGTTTGGCAACTTGGACCTGTATGACACTTTTCCAGACGAAAAAAATGAAAACATGGGGTTAAAAAAAAAACGAAAAAAAAATGCTGCTTACTATGTTTTAAAAAGCATTCCCAGGCTCGATTTGTAAACTGTAACCTAAACACTTACACTGAGATGTCTACTGTCTAGTGTCCGAGGATCCGGTTATGGGCCAGCTTAGTGTATTTGGTCATTTCATTTCTTCAGCTCCTAACCTTCGTTGGCCCTAATACAGGAGAGAACATAGGCGAGGTTGGAGTTTTTGGACATTTGATTTCTTTAGCTCTGCATTTTTTTTAAGTCCGTTGGTCCTAATAAAGTATAACGTAGGCGAGATTGGAATTCTTGGCCATTTGATTTCTTCAGCTCTTCATTTCTTGCGTCGGTTGGCCTCTCTAACACAGAGGGGAAGGTACCGCAAAACCAGTTTCAATTAATTTTGACATACACATTTATTTCCATCGTTTCTATAGCCATCCAGACACGGAAAATATTGCAAAAAACGAGCATGTGAAGATTTAGACAAAAACGTTTGAATCATTTTAATATCGTTCTCTTTTTTGGTATGTCTGCTCTATCAGTAGCGTTCGACAAAACGACTTTTTATTTACTATAATATACATATGGAAATTATAACATGCCCGCTATTGTTGAATCTCCGTGACATAGAATTTGAAGACAGACGGCAATGGCAAGAATCACCTCGTTGTCTATATTGTTTGCAATTGCGAGGGAAAAGTCTCCTGGAGTTATGTCTGGCATGCTGGGATTGTGGATCAAATCCTCTAAAAATGAAAGCGATTGAAATGCTTCAAAATATTGATTTAAAAAGAGTAGTATATAACGCAATGGAATTGATCAGCCATCAAAAAGATGTTCTCTGACTCTTCCCCCATACATTCCCGTGTTTTAAGACCCTTAGGACAAACGCTTTTGAAAACGTTGAGGGAAAAGGAGGAAATGTTGATATCCAGCATTTTCCCTTTTGCCCACTTTTCTCTGACCCTCTCAAAGACATGTCCCATCATTTGATACACATATAATTTGTCGTCTGCAAATGCTTTCAATTTTGAAAAGTCTAAAATTTTGTCGTCTGGTAAATAATTAAGTCCTGGAACATATTGGATAAATCTGGACATGTCCTGTTCAGTGTTTATGTTTCGCAGGTTTCTGCTGTATTATTGATTTTCATGCCATAACGAAGCTTCCTGTTTACCCAGCATCAGTTTTCAATTTCCGGTACTAACGCTTTACCATGCGATTCCGCGTTTCTGCAAAAGTAAGAAAGAAATGCTGTTGAAAACATCTTGGAAAAAGGGAGAAAATGCTGGTTGCCAGCATTTTCTCCTTTTTCCAAGATGTTTTTTCATACTTTCGTAATTAAATCTCATCATTTCAGCCGCATTCAAATTGTCGTCTGCTAATGTTTTCATTATGGACGATTCCGAGATATTTGTCGTCTGGTAAAGAGTTAAGGATATGAATATTGACTTGATGGTGTGTACGGAATTATTTTCTACCAGACGACAATTGAATTCTCCCGCTTTGACAAATGACCCATTTATACGTTAAAGAAAGGACTGCCAATAGCAAACGGCCGCGCTTTGTCTTGCATGGAGTTCTAGCTTTAGATATCTATTACCATAGTAATTGTCCCAGGAAGTTAATGATTAAATCCGTTCATGTGTTTTGTAAATGTTTTTTTTTTTTAGAATTTTGAATGAAATATCTAAATAGCTTATTGTTTGGTTTTTCCTAATGGACATCCAATGAAAAATGATATGATCATTTTTGTAATGCCGGTCCTAGATTGGTTAATACACTATTTATGACCAGGGCTGAAAAACTGGTTGTTTTTAATGTACTTTTTATGTATCATTTCAACATATTTAAAATTGAGACTGAGCATCAATTCTTGAGAAATATCTGAGCCATGCTCTTTGAAAAGGGAGCTTAATGCATCTGCATCTGCAAAAAGTATCAATGCTGGTATCCAACATTTTCTCCTTTTCCCACAATGTTTTCTACCCTTCCAAAAGCAAATTTTGATATTTGTGTCCAATTTATTTTGTTGTATGAAAATGCTTCCATATTGGGCCAGTCTCAAATTTTATCGGTTGGCAAAGATTTAAAATAGACGAGTGGTTTTGGGGTCGGTCTGTTCTTGTAAATATTGAAAATGTCAGATTTTGTGACGATATCAAAGCGAAGGTGCCCCGCTCACCAGTAATCAATTATTGATAAATACGTAGTCTTTTTTGTGCTTATAGTAATTAAAAAAAAAAAAAACTTAAAAAATCGTATATATAATATGAGATAAAGAAAATGCCTCGTTTATAATCACTAAAGTTAAATATTTTCCTTAGCTGCTATTTTTTTTTTTATTGTTCACTGATTCAAAACAAACTGATATCCCGCTTATCCTGTATGTTGATTAATACTCTCCAGGTTTTTTTTGAAGAACAGAATTAATTCTGGAACACAAACGGAAGATGTAATGAATTATTCACATATAGAAAACTTTGTATGGGAAATTCACGATAAGATCCAAATTAACCCATTACCTCTCGCATACGAGTGTTTACGTCCAGTATCTACCAGGGTTTAGAAAACATTCAGGAAAAAAGGAATCTGACAGCAGGAATTTAGCAGGATCTTGCTCTAGTGTCCGATACTTTGTTACATATTCTGAACGAAACAACCTTGAAATGATAGTATTTTGCATTTTTTCCCTATTTTGACAGGTATATTTCATTAATTCAGCTCTTTAAGGAGTATGGTGTTTGTCCAGTATCTACCAGGGTTTGGAAAACATTGAGGAAAAAAGGAACAATTGCTTGTTACAAGCAATTGTTCCTTTTACCTCAATGTTTTCCATGTCATTCAAAAACGGTATTTTTCTTTTCCCATAATTTCCCCCTTTTGTATGATTCTGTATACTCACTCGTATGTACTTTCTGCTGGGTCCAAAAATTCATCTGTACAGTGATGGGTTAGTGTAGCTTAGGTTCCAATTATTATTTTGCGAAATTCAATCGGATTGGGAACCAGGTCTGAATACGATTACGCGCCAAATCCTTCAGCTGAAGTTTTCATGTTCATTATCGGTTATACAGTGTGGAATTGATATTTAATTTTGTAACGCATTACTAAGCCTACATGTACTATTGTCAGACCATGCAATTCTAGAAGTTTCCTGTGCTATAGGCTGTGTGTGGTACATATATTGTGCGGTCTTGTTAAAATCGCATTTCCTCCTGTACTATACACACTACCTCAAAGTGCTGGGATAAACTTTTGCTTCAAGGAAAGAGCTGCAAATATTGTACCCTGCAATTGTTGCATCCTCTTCAAGACGCCATGCCGAATGACTCCACTCACAATCAAAGTATCCTATACAATGTGTATACAGAGTCTATCCTATACAGTGTGTATACAGAGTCTATCCTATACAGTGTGTATACAGAGTCTATCCTATACAATGTGTATACAGAGTCTATCCTATACAATGTGTATACAGAGTCTATCCTATACAAAGTCCAGCCTCAGACAACAGATGAGCTTAAAGCATCAATAGTTCCAGAATCGAACCTATAATTGTAGGTCGATGAAAGCCAGTTTTATAAATAGACTGTATGTCCTTCGTTTTGTACATGTGATGTAAATCGATGTATGTTTTGAAAAGAGCTAACCTCCTTTATTGTTAAACGTTTACGTACCCTTACATACTGTACATGTCATAAAACTGTATTATTCAATCATTAATGGTATAAATCTTATTGTAATATCTTTATAAACAGGGACCCTCGGCATAGTTGAACGTATAACATATATTAATATATACGAAACACCCTGTACCTTCAAACGTCGAAAGAGGTTGAGTTCATATTTTTGGCACTGACAGAGGGTTAAAGTGTAGAAAGGGGAGGGGGAAGGTCGATGCAAGATCTATCATTGAATTGATCCCAAATATTTGAGTTTCCAAGATATGGCGTGCTGTTTCCAGAAAACCATGAGCATAATTAGTTAATTTCAGAAAATTAATCATCCTTGTATAAATGATTCGGTTATATCGGCCCCCTACGTCTGTTTATACAGGATGGCTCGTCAAACACAAGGGCAGACGTCATATTTAATAATGGAGGAATTACACATATTAACTAACAGACATTTTGTCGTCTTGCCGTAGATTTTCTTTTTAATGTAGCCAAAGCAAAAATTGCTCGTAATGAGTTGTTGATGTTGTTGTTGTTGCACGTTGGGTTCACATGAAGTTGCATTCATTACATCTGTGATTTCGTGGAGTATCGCAATTTTTCAAGGATCTGTTGAAGCTCATCTGCATTATACATGATAGAGCACTAGAATAGTTTTGTTTGAAAGGTATTTCTGTCATTTAGAGCTGATAGTGCATATCCAGTTAATGTGGTTCATATACAAGCACTGGCGCTAGAGAAAACCATTACCTTCTTGCCCACAAACACCTCAGGCATGGGGGGCGTTGAAGCAGAGATCGGAACTTCCCTCCTCATTTTATGAGAGGTTTAACAAAATTACAATTGCACAGCATATAAAAATTTTTACCGGGGATCGTATACCCCTGGCTTCACCGTATAAACAAGGCATGATCTGTAAAAAGGTGCCTTTATGCATCTGCAAAAGGTATTGAACTATGTACGCCTGCGCAGTCCGCGCAGGCTGACATGAATCGAAACTTTATGCTATTTGTAAAGTTTCTGTATGTCCGAGGACCATTCTACCTTCGGGTTTAGTCAATTTTTTGACTAAATGGATTTCATACATCCACAGTTATGTGATCACTCGCTTGGTACAATGCATCGCAGAGATGCATGAAGCCCAGATGCCACATCATGGATCAAATCTTGTCAGATGAACCAAATTTCGTATTTCGCTTGCTAATGCTTTCTAGACGAGCCTAAAATTATGTTACTTGATAGGGAGTTAACCCTTATCCTGCTCTTTTGTTGGCAACATAGATGAAAAGCAGCCTGTACACCCGGGTATTGTCTTGATTCTACAAGAGTTATTTCATTTTCCTGATTCGTAAGGTGATTTGATATGACTCGATTACTCAGAAGGGTATAGCGTTGGAAAGTTAGATTTGAAATTAGGTTTTAAAATTCGACGCAAAGGTTTTAGTCAATACGCAATACTTTCGGTGTTTTCATGATTTCCCTTTGCCAATTAGCATGAAGGGAAACTACGTTAATTTCACTTCCTGTCATTCAACAAACAGGCGGTAAAACCTTTGATTTCAATTTACTGCTAATCTATTGGGAAAAATACGCACTCTTTTATCAACGAATCTGCCAGGATAGTTTTTATTTTCGCAGCAGAAATTCAAATTAAAATTTCCCAAATTCCAAGCTGAAAATAACAGTGAACAGTTCCTTTGTTGTCTTTGGCACTTACATGAGTGTAATAAAGAAACTAGAATACTTATAAATCCTTCCTATCAACAGGAGGTGTATAGTAATCAAACAGCAGTCTTAATCAGTAGTTTACCTAAATATATCAAACTCTAGGTTCGTGAAGTTGGCAGCCTAGCAGCCTAGCAGCGTGAAATTGGCAGCCCA
Source organism: Tridacna gigas (assembly GCA_945859785.2). Lineage (NCBI taxonomy): Eukaryota > Metazoa > Mollusca > Bivalvia > Cardiida > Cardiidae > Tridacna > Tridacna gigas. The sequence continues at coordinate 60,101,504 of OX244034.2, read as the reverse complement.
GCAGCCCAGCAGCTTAGCAGCCTAATATTTTTTTTTTTTTATTTCTTAATAATTGTTATATTGACCTGAACTTTTATATAGGACCGTTTACAACCATTGAAACTAAATTTCAAGAGATATTATCCCGATATTAAGTTGCCTCGGATAATTCAATTTCTTAAAATTCGACAATAATGTCGCTAAACAAGGTTTGCATGTATCAAAATAATCTTTACAACGATTGGAACGTAAAAGTTAAAGAAATTTGGGTTGTCAGTTTAGGCTGCTGGCAGTCTAGCAGCCTAGCAGCCTACCAGCGTGAAGTTGGCAGCCCAGCAGCCTAGCAGCCTAAATTTTTTTTTATTTCTTAGTGATTGTTACATTGACCTGAACTTTTATATAGGACCGTTTACAACCATTTAAAAAGGAAATTTTAAGAGATATTATCCCGATATTAGGTTGCCTCGGATAATTCAATTTCTTAAACTTATTTCGACTGCCAACAGCCTAAATTGACAACAACCCAGACTTTTTGAACTTTTACGTTCCAATCGTTGAAAAGATTATTTTGATACGTGCAAACCTTGTTTAGCGACATTATTGTTGAATAAGTTTAAGAAATTGAATTATCCGCAGCAACCTAATATCGGGATTATTTCTCTTGAAATTCAGTTTCAATGGTTGTAAACGATACTATATAAAAAGTTCCATGGCAATATAACCATAATTCAGAAATAAAAAAAATTTAGGCTGCTAGGCTGCTGGGCTGCCAACTTCACGCTGGTAGGCTGCCAGCAGCCTAAGGCTGCAAACTTCAGGGACCTTCGAAATCTCGATTTTTCAAACCAGCATAGCCCGAGTGCGTTGCTAAATTCCAAATATTCATTTCAACAGACATGTCCTCTGCGGGAAAAAAAACGAACGTTGAAGCAATACTGGCTACTCATGCGAACAATAAGAAGTGTTGCTGCAGTATCTAGTACGGAAAGCCCTGATACGAAATCTGTTCAGTCGCTTAACATATGAGCCATGCTCTATCAAAAAGGGGTTTGATGCATCTCCATGATACGCTAAACCAAGCAAGTCATCACGTGATCATGGATCCATACAGTCCACTTAGTCTAACAATCGACTAGGTAGAATGGTCCTTTGACCTGTAGAAAATTTACAGATAGCAAGAGGTTTCGACCCATGTCAGCCTGCACAGACTGCAATTCGTGACCATGAAAACACGTCTGTTCTGTTCCCACGCGAATAATAAAATGTAATTTTGACTGTCACTGGATTGTATTTCAGCCGTCGAGAACGGTCGAGTATAACCTATATATCTGGCGTTGTAAACAATGTGTTGGGTAAAAGTAGCTGTGGTAGCCAAGTGATTATACTTAAAGGACTAGAAATGGAGGGGTTTTGAGTTCGTATCCCAGCTGGTCCTAAACTCTTCATGGGAGTTATTGCGACGGGATGCATTTATCTTCTGCCGCCAAATACTTTTCGATTTTTTTCATTGGCTTTAAACAGAGTTTAATATGGAACTGACGAAAAATAGCTTTCTAGACTGGCTACCCATTTAAACGGCAAAGCTGTTCCAAAAACGTTATATAACAATTAACAATATGCAATGAATAAAGGCACCATCGCAGACTTCCAGAGAGTGGCGGTCGATTCTCTGAAACTGATTAATTATTCAATATTCATGAATTCTCAGGCTTTTTTGAGAAAACACATCATCAAGTCACGAGACAAACTGATAGTAGGACACGGCGATTTCTGTTTGACATATAACTTGCTACTGTACAAGTATGGATGTTCACGTTTTGTCGTTGCCTACGTCGTAAATACTTTCAGAAAAGGAGCAGTTACATTTAAACATGGCTACCGGCACGTTCGAATAATCGAAAGCTCATTGTATGTAAAGAATCGTCCGGCTACATTAAAAAAAACACATGCAAACCGGTGTGGCAGTTACAGCCATGTAGCGTGACATCATTAACTATTCACTATTACATAAATGAGCTATGCTCTGTGAAAAGGGGTTTAACGCATCTGCAAAAGTATCGACCCATGTCAGCCTGCGCAATCCGCGCAGGCTGACATGGGTCGAAACTTTTTGCTATTTGTGAATTTTCTGCATGTCAAAGACCCATTCTTCCTCATGACTTAGGCAGTTGTTAGAAAAAACTAGAATTTACGGATCCATAGTTTTGTGATGACTTGCTTGGTATTATGCATTCCCCTTTTGCCAGAGCGCCGCTCAAATGAATTACACTTTTTCGACGCCACAAAAATACAGTTCCAGCTGGAGAGACAGTTATAGTATAAGATAAAGTAGTGGAAAGTGTATATATGAGATCAGACTGCACGTTCTTGAGCAGTCTGATCTTGATTTAAACTGTCCACAAAAGCTTCTTGTGACGTCTTCGGTTAGGAGAGAGTTAAGAAGAAAACTAAACGTAGCTACATGTATGCTGAAAATCAAGGTATGTGAAAAATCTTGTCTACCTTAAAGGGCTTATTTGTTAAAACTCTTATCCTACTTTTCGCGACCATATATGCATTTTGTGGAGAGTGTAAAGGAAGATCAATCTGCACATACGTGCAGTCTGATCTTGCTCTAACTCCCCGCTGCTCTAACAGTAGCTTTGGTCATATAAACACCATTCAACCTGAAAAAATTTAATATATCTATTCTTGCTATCGGCAACAATTTAAATTCGGCAGGATAAGGCCCAGCCCTTGTAGTGCTAGATAAATAACATAAAGATTCTCCGTCAGCATTGAAGATTATGTATAATACAATTGCGAAGCTGTTTTCTTTTTTTAGAATAACTGGCAAAAAAGCGGACAGAATAAATCCAAGATCAAACTGCACGTTCTGTGCAGTCTGATCTTGATCTACACTGCCCGCATAAGCAATTAAGTCCGAGCTCAGCGCTATAAGGATTAACCCTTTACCGCACAATACCGCCTTTTGACGACCCTGAGAAAGAGGCCTTTTGAAAACAATGTGGGAAAAGGAGAAAATGCTGGTAACCAGCATTTTCTCCTTTTCCCACAATGTTTTCTACCCTATCAAAGAAAAATTACAGCATTTGACCCCATTGAAATTGTCGTCTGCAAATGCTTTCAATTTGGACACGGCTAAAATTTTGTCGTCTGGTAAAGGGTTAAGTTGAAAAGCTCATCCTACTGATAAGCCAAACATTCAATATCCGCTTCCAGGTATGATTATCGACTCTACGGCTACACAGGATGATAAATGAACATTAGGTTTGAAATAAAACACACTGCGTTATCGTGGGAGATATTAAATATATCAGAAACACTTTGGGTTGAACTTTGCAAAGCTTCCTGATGCTTTTATCCTATCAACATAAAATGGCGATTTTTTACGCCACTGCAAGAGATATCTTTTGAAATCTTTGTGTGAATTAGGCTTGTTCCTTCTCTCATAATTTGTTCAAAACTTATTGCAGAATACACTCAATACGTCAAAAAAAAAAAAAAATGGATAAAACTTCGCAAAGCTCCCATGCTATTATCTCACTACCGTACAAACAAAATTTCGAGCTTCTTCGGAATGCAGAATTGGAAAACATTTTTGAAAACGGAGCAATATCTCGTAAAGTGCAAATTCTTTTTCCCAACGATGTTTTTCGTGGCACTGAGAACAGTTTTACCATTGTTTCAATGATTCATCTTCGTTTGCATTTATTCCAATTATTTTTATACATGTCTAAAAATAGTATGCACTGTAATGGGTTATACATTTGTGCATTCTTATATATGCGTACTTGCCAAAATATGAGAATGTTTTGTATCGACAGAGGAAAAAACACTGTTTGAATTTGAACTTAGGTTTACCTTCTGCATTCCGTCATAGTATCTTAGTTTAACTGTAAGTCTACTTTCAGGGGTCATGGTGGGTTATACTAGTGGTCATTTATATGATGGGCGGTTTATTTCCGGTTCCTGTTTTGTCCTTCATGCAGGGGCTGGAGATGAAAATTGTCTCGATGACATAAATTTCCAAGGGTAAAAAGCTGAACCTCTGCCTTTGACATAACTTTACATGTATGAGATGGAAAGTGTCTCTTCGACATGATTTTGCAAGGGTTAGAGGTGGAACTTGTTTCTTTGATTTGAGTTTTCTACGTTCTGCATTATGATTTTTATACTTAAACTTTAATCTACTGGAAAAATTACGATTTTGTGATCTAAACCTACAAAATTATTATTGATGCTTAGGTGCACGTGAAGGGTCTGTGGTATTGGTATATTCGAACTGAATCCGACATTCCTCTTCAACTATTCTTCAGATTCTATAAACGATCGCCATGGTTGACGAAAGAGATTTAGACTAGAGAGAATTCGTCATTGCTAAGTAGCCTACAATTTCCCAAGAACAGGGATCGTCGTGCAACGGAATCTGTTTTAGGCAGTCCGTCAATATATTGTCCATATGCAGCAAAGTCGAGCGAACCGGGCGTTTATGTATCTCTTGTATGATGTTTTGATACACTGGGAAGGAGATAAGGAGAGGATAGACGTGTGTTTTGGCGGCCTTTATCAGTCTCGTGCCAGAGGTTACATTTTTACCTGGAACTGATTTTGACATGTGCTCTACAGGTTCTAAAAATACCCTTTATAGACTTGAACAGGATCCTTCGGGGTAAAAATATTTTGGGTGTTGGTAAAACTCTGGCATGATAGAGTAATGAAGAATCTTTCAACTATTCGGAGGGCCTTAGGTAAGCAATCCGTGTTCGTCGTCAAAGCAATACTCAATTCAATTCTACCTAATTCTAGATTTTAAGATCAGTCTTCAAAGGTTGAGGCTGAACTTGTCATTTGTGCAATCAAGGCCCATATTCACCAAAGTGTCCAAATTATGTTCTTAGTCTAATTTTAAATTTATAAAGTAACAAAATTTCTGTTTGGCTAAACCATTTGGTTTGGCCAATAAGAAATTGCGTTGCTTTGAAACGTAGAAAATTGTTCAGAATGAGAAGTAATAATTGGCGTGCAACACACGAAAAGGGGCCTTCGGACATATGCGTAAAAGTGTGTCGTCCCAGATCAGCCTGTGTAGTCTGTGACTAATCCAAGACGACACTTCCCGTTTTTGTGTGATTTCTGCTTCACGAAAGTCTACTGTATGAAAAAATCTTATATAGTCGTAAAGTGTTGTCTCGGATTAGCCTGCGCGGACTGCGCAGGCTAATCCGAGACAACACTTTACGCAAATGTCCGAAGGTCCCTTTTCGTGTGTTGCACACCAATTATGCAACTGCTCCTGGGGAGTGTAGAGCGTAGTCATGGTCTACTCTCTTCGCTTCTCTACAGATAGTTTCGGTCATGTGATATCGTATATGATCTCCATTTAATGCTGTTCAACTTGACGAAATCAAATATCTGAGAGTTATCTATATCAGTTTGGCTGGATAGGAGGTTAATCCGTGGTTCTCTGTCACCAAACGCCACTTCTCCTTAGTAAAAGATTCAATTTCATTGACAAAGTCTCTGATCAGTTTAACGTTATTCTCTACCGCCAGTCAGAACGAGACACCAGGGCTTTTATGAAAAAAAAAAAACGCAAAATGATTGGCTATTTCTTTTAGTTGCTTCAAAGATAAAAGCAATTTTAAATGAAAATGAATTCTGAATTGCAAAATCATGAGGGCAATATCATACTGTTGAGTGTTTGCAGACAAAATGCAACTTTGTTCACGTCACTGACATCGGCCCTCAAAAAACAGATGGTGCGCGCATTAATTATATAACTCTGAACTTCATCATCATTTTAATGGCCGTAAAAAGAGGAACTATTTTATTGCATGTGCGCGTGTCGAACTCTCTGTGATGTATATCTGGAATAAATCCTCGCAATTTATTTGGACGTTTATGGCGTGTGGTATCCGAAATATAAGCCAAGAAGTACAAGCCAAGTCAGATGGGAAGCCAAGGTTTTGAAGACAGATATGCAACTAGGGAGGTACTTTTTATAAACACATGTTGACAATAAATACCAACTGTTTAAACTTATGCAAATTCCAAAGATTACGAAAACTTACCTTTCAGTTTTGTCCAGAAAGCGTTTTTTTCTTTAATTACCTTTGTTATGTGACGGACTTTCAAGTATAAAAAGAGGGGGCAGATTTAAGTTTGAAGGAGAGATAACTAATGGATTTTAGCTCGATGTATGAATTAGAAAATATAGAGTTTCATAATGAAACTCGGAAGTAGCATCGTCTTGAAACAAATGAGCCATACTCTGCGAAAAGGGGGCATAATGCATCTGCAAAACAGTATCGACCCATGTCACCTTGCGCAGTCCGCGCAGGCTGACATGGATCGAAACTTTTTGCCGCTGGTCAATTTTCTTCATGTCAAATGGGTTTGATGGATCCATAATTACATGATAACTTGCTTGGTATAACTACAGTTGGTAACATTTAAAAGAAATGTTCGGAAAGGATTGATTGCTTGTTAGAATTTATCACTCCCTTCAAAGCAACCTTTATCTGTCAAAATATACATCATTCTTTCCTTTACCCAGTTTTTGAAAAGGTCGTAGAGAGACTGATTGATTGTTTGTTACAAACAGTTGCTCTTCTTTCCACGATGTTTATCAATCACAGAGAGAGGGAAAAGGGAGAGATATGGGGGAGAGAGAGAGAGAATGCTACAAAATAACTACGTATTTACGCATGCACATTGATTCTCAAACGTAAAAGTGAGAGAAAAAAGATGTATGGAAATATAGTCAAACTCGTCTTGGCATTTAATTCATAACCTGCTAAACTCCACTAGGTGCACTTTTGCGGACGGTGTACATCACGATTAGCTGAACGTGCAGCCTGATCGTGATCTACAGTGTCCGACTGAAATCCCAGAAAAAGAATTTTTGAAATTGAAATACATGTATTTTTGTTTTCACTATTGATTTGAAATTTTAATTTGATTTACATAAAAGTTTAAAGGTTCATGTTGAAAAAGATAAATAATTCAGTTGAGATTGAAATGACTCAAACTGTTGTAAAAGAACAAATTGCGAGATTTGTAACCATAAAATGAATCGCGTGTTACAACAATATAAGTGACATGCATGTAAGGTTTAAATGACTGAACCAGTTACAAGCCCGGCTTGGAAGCCCTATATTCAGTTTTCACTCTGAGTCCCCTACATTTTGTCTCCGTTTGGAAGATCCTCAAAAACAATTGCAATTTTTAAGGGTAAGTAGGTCCAAAATTAGTTATGTAATAATGAACCTGCAATGACCTTCTCTATCACGAAACTCGACATTAATCATATTATGTGAATATTTGTAAACTGATATTCATTAAATTAATTTCCCCGTTAGTACCGGAGACATGGGAGAGTATGGAAGTACAGATCAAGTGCAAAACAACTACACGTGTTGGTCATACGTGTATCTCATAATCATGTAACTGGCAGTGTAGATCCAAGATCAGACTGCACGTTCTGTGCAGTCTGATCTTGATCTACACTGTCAGCAAAAGCAACCCGTGTCTACCAGGGCAATCCTGGTCTTAAAGCGATGAAAAGGCGAGAAAAGCTAATCGGATTCACGGTAATAACTTTGGAATTGAACAGATCTGTCGAGGATTAGCTATACGATCCGTGGATAATGCACGACACATCCGTGCTAAATTGAAATTATCGACTGGGAACTATACAATGTTACCAACGAGGCACAAGCTTCAGCTTGATACAATACAGTGCAATACAATACATTTGAGTCACGCTCTATGAAAGGGGAGCTTAATGCATCTCCGTGATGCATTGTACCTATCAAGCCATCACTTAATTGTGGATCCATAATAGCCACTTTTCTTATCAAACCGACTGAATTAGGAAGTAGACTGGTCCTTTGACATACAGAAAATTGATCAATAGAGAAAAGTTTCGGCCCAGGTCAGCCTGCGCGCACTGCGCAGGCTGACCTGGGTCGATACTTTTCGCATAATCATCAAGCCCCCTTTTCACAGAGCATGGCTCATTTTATTCACTACCAAGGCCACAGGCCCATTGTATATTACCTAATACATTCAGAGAGTGTTGACAGGATGGATGTAACTTTAATAGTACTGACTTATTCAAGCCTTTTGCCTCTTTCACTTTTTCATATTGCCTCTAGCTGAGAGTATAGACTGAGATCAACATTAGCAATGTTGCAGTTCTATCTCAGTCTGTACTACCAGCACTGTCCTATTTAAGAATAGGTCTTTCTACTAATTTCACAGCATTTTTTTTTTAAATAAAAATACATATCACATTTTTGAATCTTTAAATAAAAACAAATCTGCCGGTGCAAAGAACGTATATAATATTTCAACAGGTACTTAGAAAATGGACAAGATAAATAAAGTGTTTAGAAGATGAATTCATTGCATAGTATTTTCAATAATCTCACTTCGGTGTTTAAATGCTTGAACAAAAAAGAAAAATACCGTGTCGGAGAGTGTGGATCCAAGATCAGACTGCACGTTTTGTGCAGTCTGATCTTGATCTACACAGTCCGCAAAAGCGCCCGAATCGCCCATAGCAGCCTAAAAATTAAGATCTTAGATAACCTGTCTGTTAGTTTGTTTGAATAGTTTTTACGACCCTTTAAACGTTTGGCCTTATCTTGGTGACAGTTTATTTATTCATTTTCCTGGGTTTCACGTAGCTAGGCTGGGGCTATTATCGAAGGACACTGTCACGTGACAAGCACCGCCAGCGGATGTCAATTTCAGGATTCCTTTGTAACATTCGACCATTATATCGACATGCTTACATTTTTAAAAATATTCTTTAAACATCTAAACTTATGTAGCTTGGCTAGTATGATAGTTTATGCAGTCCGTAAAAAATACCCGGAATTTTCAATTTCACGGTCGTTATCTGTTTTATGTCTTCAAAACATCTAAAAAATACATATTGGAAAATGTTATCAAACTGAGGTACGTTCTGCTCTTTATCCATGCTGTCCACAGAAGAAACTGTAAGTGAACTCATTGTCTAAAAGTTGAATTGATTGATTGATTGATTGATTGATTGATGTTTAACGCCATTTCCAACATTATTTCACTTATTTTGCGGATGACAGTGGACTTATCCATGGTTCCCTGGAGTTTCTGTGACCAGCACTTCACACAATATTCTTCCAAAGCCCCCAGCTGCTTTCCCACATAACCAACGTCGACACAATGATAAGCGGTGACTTTCATCAGCCCTCGGAAATATTCGCCAAGCTTGGGATTTGAACCAGCGATCCCCTGTTTGCGAGTCCTTCCGCTAATGACTGTACTACCGGGACTCGGCGCCGAAAGGTAGAAGGAGAACAGTTTGATACAGTTTATACTAAGAATGTGGCGCAAAAAAAAAGTTTAGTATTTTAAAAGAAAAAAAGGCTGTTTGTATTTTTAATTACTATGCCCATCCTTCTTAGAAATGTTGCAAATAAATAATGTGGTAGTCATGGCAATTTTAAAAGTAGCAGACGATTATTCATTCTGGGAAAAAGTAACGGAAGGACTCCATCAGAGACGCAATTACATTTAAAACTAACCGAAAGGAATACTTAAGAGAGCTGAACTTCACTCGGAGACATTTAAATGATAGATCAGGTCACAAAATGATTGACGAGCATGTCAACAGAGGGCAGAGCTAACCTTTAGTCTGCTTGATACAATTCTGGTGCCGTTACGGAAAGTGTATATCAAGATCAGACTGCACAGAAGGTGCAGTTTTATCTTGGTCTTCATAGCCCGGTATGTTATTAAATTCTAATGAAATCAGCCGTGAAAATGTAAAATTTGGATCTTTCGTCAGTAAGGTTGAAAGCCCTTGCCAAACACTAGCGTGTTTTAACAACAGCTGAGGAATAAATCTTTTGAAAACATTTTGGGAAAAGAAGAAAATGCTGGTAACCAGCATTTTCTTCTTTTCCCACAACGTTTTCTCTCCCGTAAAAGAACATCAGTCCATTTGCACCACTTTCGAATATGTCGCCAACAAATACTTTCAGTTCAAAAGAATCTAAAATTTGTCGTTTGGGAAAGGGTTAACGAGATGTGAAAATGAGTTCGACTGTGGAGCCGAGAAAAGGTTACAGGGTTACAGGCTAAATAGAGAAAGCTAAGATTCTGAATAGAATTGCTTTTTTGGTCCCTATTCATTTTGCATGGAAACCCATAGTTACATACATGAATAAAGGCAAACATTTGAAACGTTTCTGGTTTTTGTTTTTTTCTTTTTTTATTCAGGACAGACATACGGAATAAGTAGAAACTTTCCAGGTACTTGTATTTGATTTGAACAGCGTGAGAAAATTTGATATCGTGCGAGACTGAGGTCGAGCGAGATGTCAAAATTTTCTTACGTAGCGAGAAGCATACAAGCACTAGGAAAGTTAATACAACATAATATTTCTTTTGGTATATACGTACAACTTTCAATGGCAAAACATAGCAATTATTGACATTTTATTCGAAAAAGGTAAACTCGGTTGAATTGTGTGAATGTTTGTGAAAGGGAAAGCATAGATTCTGAATAGAAGTATCCTACCTTTTTTGGTGCCCATTCATATTGCATCGTACGTAAACCAAAGCTATCCATACATGAATGAATTAAGGCGACCATTTGAAACGCTTTCTGTAGAATTTAGGAAGGACAAGTGGTTATGATGGAAAGAAAGGGGGTTTTCTTTTGCCTCTATCGCTGTATGTACTCAATCTGGATTAACAAAAGAAAAATGTGATACGACAAAAATATGAACTGCGCAAAGGGGATTTAGTGCATTTTTGTGATGCATTATGCCAATCAAATCGTCACATAATTATGGATCCATAATATTCATTATATCTAACAACTGGCTATATCAAGAGATAGACTGGTCCTTTGACATGTAGAAAATCTGCAAATAGCAAAAAGGTTTGGACCCCTGTCAGCCTGCGCGGAATGAGCAGACTGACTTAAGCCGACTCTCCTTTTTTTTCAGTTGGATTAAACGCCCTCTTCAAAGACAATTGCCGATATCGTTTGTCAGTGAAAACCCTACAAACTGACAAACGCTCTCGACAAATGCATTGCTCAAGAAACTAACCCTTAACTCTTTACCAAACGACAAAAATTTAGATTAGTCCAAATTGAAAGCATTTGCAGACGGTAAAATAAATGCCATTGAAAAATTGAAACTTATTTGGGAAGGGTAGAAAAGATTGTGGGAAAAGGAGAAAATACTGGTTACCAGCATTTTCTCCTTTTCCCACAGTGTTTTCAAAAGGCCTCTTTCTCAGGGTCGTTAAAAGTCGGGAATGTGTGGTAAAGGGTTAAATAGGTTTACGTCGCTTTACTACAGACCTAAATACAGACAACAGACAGCAGCATCGGACATATTAACCCTTAGCCTGCCAAATAAGTAAAATGAAACTTTCAACCCGAAAATAAAAACCCAAATGTTACTCTTTCGAATGTATTTTGGGGAAAAGATATCTGCTTATCGGACAATGTAGATCAAGATCAGACTGCACGTTCTGTGCAGTCTGATCTTGATCTACACTATCCGCAAATGGTCATTGAGTCGGGCTTAGCAGCCTGGGGGTTAATCAAAATATGCTTACACACATTTTAATGCCCCATCACCTTGAACAGGTCAGTCTCATCCAGGTTCATATTCGTCAGCATTTCTAAATCACAGTTTAGTCTAATTATGAATTCAGAAAGTAACGCAACTACTAATTGGCTAGACCACTCTAACCGATCAGAAATTGCGTAACTTTGAAATGTTGAAAATTCTTGAGAATTAGGCAAAGAATGCTGTGTAGAATGGTTGGTGAATATGACGCAAGACTGTTAATCTCTATTGTTAATCATTTCTCACAATGTTTTTTTTTCCTCAGTAGCTTTTATATTTTCCAATATTTGAATAATTGTGTCTCTTCTGGACCATGAAAAATCGATGCTGTCTGAAACCTTTGTTCATTAGTACCATGAAAGTATCAAAATAGTTCTTATTGCACTTGTCGGTGGCCTTGACGGAAAATGGCTTCTTCTAGTCAGGCAAAAACGTTATATGCAGGGACTTTTAGCCCTCTATCAAACCATACCGAGTTTTAATGATTTAGGAAGGCCTTTGAAAACATTTTGGGAAAAGAGAAAATGCTGGTAACCAGCATTTTCTCCTTTTCCCAAAATGTTTTCTACCCCTAAATGATAAATTCTATCATTGAAGGCATATTTAGATTGTCGTCTGCAAATGCTTTCAAATTGGACAAGTCTAAAATTTTGTTGTTTGCTAAAGAATAAAGAGACGAATTTAATTCTATCTGCAATGAAAACTGCGAACAAAAAATAATAGAGGGACTTCCATGTCGATCAATTTTGAAAATTATATGGAGCAGATGGCTTTCAATGTCGTCTGCAATGGAAAAGCGCCAAAAAATCAATATGGTGGAACGCAGCGCCTCGGTTTCGATCACAGAATCAAAAGTTGTGAAAACAGATCAGCTGCCATAGGAGTAATTTGAATATCAGATGACACTGTCCCTTCTCTCACATACTCTGAAAGGCCAAAATCGCAACTGACCCACATTGTATCGACTGGTTGATTAGTGCTTTATGCCGTTTTCGACAATATTCCAGGTATATCTCGGCGACCTGTGAACCTATCAATTCTTTCTTGGAATTTCTTTTACTTGTTCTTTGCACAACATTCTTCCCAAGCAACTGACTGCTGTCCTATATAAACATCGTCCAACAAGTATTCAGTAGTGAGAGAAAATAATCCTGTTACAATGACTATCAACAATCATCGGAAAGAAATTGGAATTCGAATCAGCGAGCCCTGGGTTTAAATACCACTACGTTAACGGCAGAGCTACCGTCCTGATGATCATGCGAGAAGTCGGTCATGACCATCATGTATGGAACAGTACTGAGAAAATTTGAGGAAAATGTCGGATTTTATTTTCAAATTTAATTATACACACGAAACCTTTAGCATTCCCAGCATCGGGTGCTTGATGAACAATTCATTTCTTTCAGGGTCAAATTTATAAATTTGGCCTCTTTCGTCGGCTGAAAACACAACTCGCCGAAATGTAGAAAGATTTCTCATGTCATAGGCTTGACCAAACTAGCGGACGGTATATAGATAGACTGCACTTTCTGTGAAAAAAAAAATAAATAGAAATACACGTATTCCAATTTCAAGGTTTTTTTCCCGAACTATAAGTATCAAGATAATTCTGACAGTGTAGATCGAATTTCGACAGCACAGCCCTTGCAGCCTGATCTTGGTCTGCACTGTGTTTAAATGTCATTAAAATCGTCTTAGAAGCCGACAGGGTTGAGGATACGCAAATATTTATTGTTCTGTACAATTGTGGTAAGATAAAAGTACGCTTTTGGGCGTATACTAGTATCGTAAAACTGTCTTGCGTTTTCCAATAAAGCTGGGACATAAAAATGAACAAGCGAGGAAGAAAAGACTGTAAAATACATAATAGAAGCTATCTAAAAACTGTGAAAGTCGTCTGCATCCGAACTAATTTTCGGCAAATCTCACAAACTCTCGTCTAAAGCGAGAACTCATCAGAATTGGACAATATTGTTTGCGTGAGTACCCAATTCCGAGGGGAAAAAGTAATTTTAGATAAGCAAATACTATACAATATAAACGTCTTATTTCCTTCTTCTCGATGGGCAAACGCATAAATATCTTTTCCGGGGACAGTTTGAATTGCTTGATAATGCAAGCCAATTTACGACACGGTCACACTTAATAGAAGTAAGATTACATACAACACAAGAAGTCATAGGACCATCAAAAACATTGTGTGAATATCATACACTAAACTCTCCCTGTCTTTATCCATCAGCCCTTTACCACACAATCTTGAGTTTTAAGGACCCTAAAGCAGACGAATTTAAAATGTGGGAAAAGGAGAAAATGCTGCCAATCCTTTTCTCGCAATGTTTTCTACATCTTCTAGGACACACTCGAACATTTTAGACACGATTACTTTTTTCCCTCTGCAAAAGCATTCATACTGGACAAGTCTAAACTTTTGTCATTTCGTAAGGAGTTTTAACCCCAAGAAAACAAAATAAACAAATTGAGAATTTTCCAGTCGATGGAAAACACACACTGATAACAGCCTTTTCAAGTTTACTTTTGGCCAGAATGTCTCGGAGTAGAGGACAGTGTCGATTCCAGATCAGACTTCACGTTTTGTGCAGTCTGATCTTGGCCTACAGTTGAGAAAGGTACTTTAAGAACTATGTCAACTATGTTAAACTATGTCAAAATTGTGGTACTTTGGTCATTTTGCTTCGCAACGAAAACACCAGTAGCGTCATGCAGTAAATGCAGATCAGGACCAGATCCCCTTTTCTCGGCGGCTGATTCGAATCTCAAGTCGAAGCCTGTCGTTTTGCCATCATAGCAACATTCTAGACGTCGTAAATCGGAAATAAAGAAACAAAATTTGTGCAGTCTAGTCCCATCAGTACTTTTAGACGATACAAGGAAGCTGATTTTTAAGACTGTTAAGAACAGGGGAAAAATCATATTGATTCAGACATGTCGTCACGTAATAAAACTTAATTTAGGTCGTTTAACTATAACTTACGAAGATGTTTTCAAACCCATCCGCAGCATATTTGGTGCAGGGGAGAATGAAGTCAGACCAAACATCCACAATGTCGAAGACATGTATTTTATAAAGCGTTACACGAAACAGTCCGTCGCTCCGTGCAAAAATATTGTTTATTCCATCCCATCGATTTTTCAACAATTCCGTTCAACTCGCGTCTTATTTCTATTACAGCAGTATCTTCTCATTTTCTCGTTGGCATTCCAAGTCTGACTTCATGGATGCTGTTTACTGATAACCAGCAAGGCCAGAAATAAATATAACATACATTTTGTGAGACTCAGAACTTTGGGTGTCTGTCTGTTCGAACAACATGTTCAATTAAAAACGCGCTTAAATAATGGACACACGTAAAGTCTGGTTGGCTTATGTATGGGATGTTGTTCTGAAATCCTTTGTGACTGTTGGATTACGAATGTTGCGCTGATGACAGTCGGATTTCTTCTGTGGCCACCCTCATCGGATTGTTTAAAGGTATGATTGTTTCATTATGACGAAATCATGTATCCGGTTTACTCGCTACTAAACCACTAAATATTAGGCTCTTCCATGTCGAGAAGCAGTGCAGGCGAGAAATCAAATGCAACGTCAATGATGCGTTTTGTTCTTAAAAGGATGGAAGGCATTGTGAGAAAAGGAAATTCTGCTTGTCAGAGTTTTCCCCTTTTCCTTGATGTTTTAAAAACCCTCTTCATCAGGGCCGGTTTAAACACGGGCTCATTTGGAAAGGGTAAACGGCTTTTTGTTTATTGCGCACTAAAACATTTCAAGGATTTCTGGATTTTTAAAGATTCTGAATTTTTCATTTAGTTCCCCTTCTCCTTTTGTTCAAAATAATTGAGTGATGCTCTGTGAAAAAGTGTGTGTGTATGTGTGTGTGTGTGTGTGGGGGGGGTAATGCATCTGCAAAACGTATCAACCCAGGACAGCCTGCGCAGTCCGCGCAGGCTGTCTTGGGTTGATACTTTTTTCTTCTGGTAATTCTTCGGCATGTTAAAGAACCAATGTAGCTCATGTTTCAGTCGGTTGTTAAACCAGTCGATTTTATGGATCCATAGTTATGTGATGACTTGCTTGGTGTCATGGCATCAAAGACACTTTTTCTGGGCCACTTTGTTTAAGCCGGCATACAAGTACGCGATATACCGAGGGGTGAATACGAAACTATTCCATTCTGCGTATCAAACAATTTTACAGGAGAGGGAAAAAACCTCTCATTTCTGTGAAAAGAATAGGTTGATCATCTTGCTTAGATATGTTGTGTTGAGCTGAGAGCACGAATTCAGCACAACATAATTAAACAAGACAATCCAACAACGCTTTTCACGGAATTGAGTTTTTTTCCCCCTCTCCTGTAATATTTTCCAAAATGCAGATGGAATAGTTCGCATTCACCCCTCGATATTACGTACACTTCAACTTATTATTCAACGCCCATTTTGCAGAATTACGATAATACTAGGAGCAAAATCAACAAATTGTTATGAGATAGTTTATCCCATTTGATTTCGATAAAATTTTGAAGTTTCATAAACAAGTATTTGATAAGCGTTTGAAGTGAATTTTAATGTTGTTTCAGCAAGTGCCGAGAAATCATATTTTACAAAGTGCCGGTTTATAACTTTCGTTAAGTGTATTTGGAATATATAGTATTAACTGTTACATAAAATAATAACTAGCTCCTCAAGATATTTAGAAAAGGAGAACAAGGGGTTTATAGTAATAAAGATTATATACATATTGAATGGTGCAGTCATAAAGAAAATATGCTTTTATGTACTGCCTGATAGATAAAATGCCATCATCTTTGTTGGTTTTATGAAACGGAAATGTTAGGCCCCTGTTATAACAAACTCAATCTCAGAACGTCCAACACCGTTCTTGTGGTGCAAGAACTGGTTGCAGACTGGTTGCAGACTGCCTTGAACGAGTAGCTTTTAGCTGGCCAATGTGTAGATCTATACGATCATACCTGTCTCGACCCGAGTCCGTCCGTGAAGTTCGTAAAAAAATGTTAACACGTTTGCATACAGTTTCAGTCAGTTCGGCTGGTTTTTTTTTCCCGCACGTAGCCAAAAAGAGTGTGTTGTAACGGAGGTATTATAAATGATATTCAAAGATTTTCTTACAATAAAACTTTGAAACGTCACAATACGTATTGGACCCTAACTCTTCACCAGACAATAAGTTCTATCTACATGTCCATTTTCAAAGTGCACATGTTTGCAGATGGCAAATAAAAGATGGCTCAATTGATAAGATTTGTCTTTTGAATGGTAGTAACGTTGAGGGGGGAAAAGGAGAATATACTGGTTACCAGCATTTTATCACAATCCCTCAATGCCTTATCCCCAGGGTCGCCGTTGCTAAACCTTGGCCTTGAGTTGGCATACCCGGATCATAGACAAATCGCTCTGTTTATTACCAAACGACAACATTTCAGAATAATTCAGATCAAAAGCATTTCAAGGCGACAAAATAAATGGTACTCAGAAATTGGAATTTGTTTTGGGGTGGCTTGAAAACATTGTGGGAATCGGTTAGCAGTATTTTCTTTTTTTCCCACAATGTTTTCAAAAGCCTTTATCCTCAGGGTAGTTAGAAGTCGAGATTGTTTTGTAAACGATTAATCCCCCATACGAGTTCAAATGAAAAAAAAATCACATATTCAGTAGATTTCAAATTGCCACAAACAAACAACGTATATGAGTCATGCTCTGTGAAAAGGAGGCTTAATGCACCTGCGAAAAGTATCGACTCAGGTCAGCCTGCGCAGTCCGCGCAGGCTGACCTGGGCCGAAACTTTCCGCTAATGGTCAATTTTCTGTATGTCAAAGGACCAGTCTACCTCATGATTCGGTCAGCTGTTAGACAAAATGGACTTTATGGATCCGGCATGATCATGTGATGATTTGCTTATTATCATGTATCACGGAGATGTATTAAGCCCCTTTTTTTGCAAGAGCGTGACTCATATCTATTTTCAACTTGGAAAATGGTGCAGAAGCAGGATTGACTATTACACCTGCTCTTCACTGTTTTCCAAAAGCTTGTTCCACCCAATGCTTCGTTCGAGCTAACGGTTTTGTTCGAATTGCACGTCAGATAGATCGGGATTTCCAACATGTATTTCAACCTCACTTCATTATGTGCTTTAACTTTCTCCAGTCGGAAATAATTATCAGATTGCCGAAATCAAACACTGGTATTGCGCCAATTTTCTTGCTATCTGTCTAATTCTGTAAAATTTAAGGCAGTATTATATAAGTACAACGAACATTTCATTAAGGTTTTCTCGTGTTAATTCGCACCTTAATTGAACCTTAGATCAGTAAGAAAATTACATGTATGCGTTCTCTATGACGAGAGAAAAAATAGAAAGAACGCATGTCCTTAGATTGCGAAAAAATGTGACACTGATGTTAATTTTAAGTAAGTAGAAAATGCCCAGTCAATCCAATTTTAATGCTTTTCTGGCGAGAAATGATCTCACAGTGGATCCAAGATAAAACTGCACGTTATGTGCCGTCTGATCGTAATCCACACTGCTCACTAAAGCCCTAGAAGCCGCACGCATCAGGCAAAGACTTGACTTCTGTACTATATTCATTTCCCTCGTTCTTCTTCCACGTTTTTGCAAGCTTCACGATTTCAACCCAAAATAAAGGACGCATTACTGCATTATGTACTGCATCGGTCAAAAGTAGATCTTAACCCCTAGAGCGCCGAATTAACCCAGCAAACATTTTAGTATAGGAATACGACCAGAACAACTGATACCTGTCGTATATAGTGTTCCAGCAAAGCGGACAGTGTGGATCAAAGATCAGACTGCACGTTTTGTGCAGTCTGATCTTGATCTACATTGGCCGCAAAGATGAGCTAAGATGCAAGCAATTTCCTTTTTGCACGCTGAATGATAAAAGTTTCAAAGACTCTCTCTCTCTCTCTCTCTCTCTCTCTCTCTCTCAATATGTAAAGATGATCTTTTGTTGTTTCGGATCGGAAACCTTTCTGACACAATAACGATTTTAGCTTGAATGATATTTTTGTCCTTAAAATCCGAGGGCATCGGCTTTGCATCAGAAAAGAAGAAACTTGACGATCTGTGCTTTGAAATTTTACAAAGAGCCCCGTTTCGATGGTTTTTCCTCCATGTGCCATATTATTATGAAGACAAAATAGTGTTTTGATAAAAACTTGAGCTATGTTTCAGAGGAATTCTCCCCATATGGATCTACCATATTGCTGGGTTGAGAAGAAAAATGAGATTGCTTGATGATATACGTAGAGGAAGCGTTTTCGTATATAATTTATGGGGTCTTTCCTATTGATTTAAGTCTACCTCTCTTTTCAAGAAATATAGTAAAGACATAAATTTGAGTAAGTAGAAAGACTGGTTTGTTGAACCTTGAGAGCTTTATAAATTAGCCATGCTCTGTGAAAAGGTGGCTTAATGCATCTGCGTCAAATATCGACCAAGGTCAGCCTGTGCAGTCAACGCAGGCTGACCTGGGCCGAAACTTTTCGCTAAATATTTAGTCAATTTTCTGTATGTCTAAGGGTCAGTCTACCTCATGATTAAGTCGGTTGTTAAAAAAAAGTGGCCATTATGGATCCATAATTATGTGACGGCTAGATTGGTATCATGCATGACGGAGATGCATTAAGTCCCCTTTTGCCAGAGGACGGCTCAAATGAAATGGATACCTTACACCTTTTAACCCTTTACCAAACGATAAAATCTTAAACTTGTCCAAGTTGAAAGCGTTTGCAGACAACAAATTGAGTGTTACTCAGATCGTGAAATTTGTCTTCCAGAGGGTAGAAAACATTATGGGAAAAGGAGAAATGCTGGGTACAAACATTTTCTCTTTTTCATACAATGTTTTCGGAAAGAATTCTTCCTCAGAGTCATTAAAAGTCGGGATTGTGTGGTAAAGGGTTAACTGTGTCAGGGCAAATCAAATCAAATGGCGAGAACTTGGGCTTTTGCGGACGGCATATACCAACATCAGACTACATAGAACCGGTGCAGTCTGATCTTGGATCTTCTATACACTTACAAAGGCAAGCCTATAAGATAAGAATTTGTCAGAATTTCAGTGCACTGTATGATTTTCAGCCGTCAAAAGAGGTTGGGTTTATATATTAAAGGGTTTTAACCCTTATCATGCTATATAACTAAAATGAAACTTTCAAGTCGATAGTAAAAACCCAAATATTGCTAATTCAAAGTTATTTTGGCGGTAAAAACATCTCTTTCTCGGAATGTGTAGACCCAAGATCAGACTGCACGTTCTGTTCTCTTGAAATCGGATTTCTCTTCGTTTAACTATTTAGGCCTACTGGTAGTTTATTTAACAGTAAATAACTGAGTATGACAGTAAATCAGAGTTCTTAGGTATTCTTCATCTTATTTGCGAGTCCATGTAACACTCAAGCCATTTTTTTCGGTGTAGATGAATGTGCTGGCCTCTGACGTACTTTTTGATACTGATAAAAAACGAATAAATAGAAATTTGAGATTGGTCAAATATGTACAGGCTAATATTGTGCTTTTTTTTTTTTGTAAAGTACATCCATGGCCACTACCCAAATATTTCAGTTTATCTAAGTTTACTGGGGGTTAAAAAGGCACTTACAAATATCGTACCACACACTGTTAACCCTTATCCTGCTGAATAAAAGAAATGAAACTTTCAAGCCGATAGTATAAGGCCAAAACTTTCCTGTTTCAAGGGAATTTTTAGAGGAAAGATATCTCCTCATCGGACAGTGAAGATCAAAGATCAGACTGCACGTTCTGTGCAGTCTGATCTTGATCTACGCTGTCCCCAAAAAGTTAGTGAGTCGCGATAAGCAGCCTAAGGGTTAAAGTCTGGTCCCAATCTTTTCACATGAACACTATTCTGATTTTGAAAAAAAAAATCTTGATTCCTGCTGTATGTGCCAGAGCACTTAAGTACTTTGATTATTTTGATCACGTGAGATAGCGGCCGTTTTCGTCCCGACTTCGCTCCGTTGTTTTGAATGAGAGTCTATTTCGATCTTGGGCACATTGACATAGTTTGTCATAATTACAGACTGTTTATTTTTGATCAACAACTTGGGCGAATAACCTGCTTTTATAGTTCTGTATTATTCGTATGGAATTATTGACAGGAATACGATAAATCTTTCGCTGTTTACGTCAAATTTTCAGTAGCTTTTGTTTTTGCATTTTTAAGACGTCTCCTTTGTAGAGAGTACAATTAGTTTCCGGCATGTATGCGGTGGTGAATTAAACCAGGAACCAGTGATTAAAAGAAAAGTTTTTTTCTACGGGAAAAAAGTTGTTGAAGATGATTTATTGTAAATTACTGCTGTTGATATTACTAAAATGAGAGGTGTGGTATGAATTATATAGCATTACAAGTTTATAATAATTATATGTAGTGGGATATTTTAAAAGTGGTGTAATCATCTGAAATCAACTCATTTCTTAAAATTCGGGATGTTTTAACTAGAATTTTAAAAAAATGTAAAAAGGGTTAAGGTAAAATCTAGGGCTGACGAGTTAGTGTCTCTAAATTAAGGCCTGAGTCCTCTAGAGGCCTTACATTTAAGCAAAAGGGTTGAAGTTTTATAAGTTAATTACAAAATATGTCCCTTCTCATAATTAGTGCCGGAATGGCGGGAATAGTACGAAGCTGGCCTTGTTTGTCCAGATGCCTCAAACGTCAGGTACCATGGCTAAAATCCAATCGTCATGTCAGCAAAATTTGAGCGTCAAATTTAGAATTCCAGTTGTGGTTTTCATATAGTACTTTACTATTTATCATCCTCTCTTTGGTGGGTAACCCCAATCGATTTCATTTTCATGATTGCTTCCCCAATAAAAGTGCCTCTCAAAACTTATGCCTGTGTAAAATCAAGATCAGACGGCACAAAACGGCCCATCTGATCTTATATCTTAACTAGCATCTATGTAGGGACATTCGAATGAATAACAGTTTTGAAATTGTAAAATTTAGCCCAGTTGGATAACTAGGTCACATTTTCAAGTCCGACAATGTCCTTGTTTATCTGACACCGTAAGGGAGTAAGAATCAACTAATTTCATAATACAGAGGTCTTAATTTTATTGTGTTGCAGCAAACCAATTTATCCTGTTGCAGCTAACCACTTTTAACCCTTTCCCAAACGATAAATTTTAGACTGGTCCAAACTGAAGAGCTTGCAGACGACAATTTTGAATTTGATGAAAATGGCAATAAATTCTCAAAAAGGGTAGAAAACACTGTGGGAGAAGGAGAAATTGCTCGTTACGAGCAATTTCTCCTTTTCCAACAGTGTTTTCAAAAGACTTGTACTACAGACACGTGAAAACCAGGGCTTGTTTGGGAAAGGATTAAAATCATTTTAAACCAAGCAAAAAAAAAGTAAGATGTTGAAGTTGACAGTTTCAATGATTATAAGTAGATTTAACTGGAAATGGGCAAGATAGCGTCTAAAATTTGATGATGGGTCTCTACTAAGACAATGATATATAGATCTAGATCTTCTGAACTGACTTAACCCTTTCCCAAACAAGCCCTGGTTTTCACGAGTCTGCAGTAGAAGTCTTTTAAAAACACTGTGGGAAAAGGAGAAATTGCTCGTAACAAGCAATTTCTCCTTCTCCTGCAGTGTTTTCTACCCTTTTTGAGACCTTTCTGCCATTTTCATCAAATTTAAAATTGTCGTCTGCAGACTCTTTCAATTTGGACCAGTCCAAAATTTGTCGTCTGGGAAAGGGTTAACTCTTTACCAAACAACAAGATTTTAGACTGGTCCAAATTGAAAGCATTTGCAGATAACAAAATAAATGTGACTGAAAAATTGAAATTTGTTTTAGGAAGGGTAGAAAACATTGTGGGAAAAGGAGAAAATGCTGGTTACCAGCATTTTCTCCTTTTCCCACAATGTTTTCCAAAGGCTTCCTTTTTAGGGTTGTTAAAAGTCGGGATTGTGTGGTAAAGAGTTAGCTCCTGAGCTAATGACAAAATTTTAGACTTGTCCATAATAATAATAATAATAATAGCTTTATTATACACACAAGTATACATACTCATTGTACAATCAATACGTTGTAAAACATGCATATCGTTGAATCATATTTCATTTGGAGTGTGTGCTGACTAAAATTAAATGTGCTTCAGATGATGAGATTTTTCTCAGAATGGATGAAAACAAGCAGACAAGGAAAAACGCTAGTTAGCAGCTGCTAGGCATAGTCTGGATTGCCTGCCCCTACCACTACGTTATCATACTCTTGTAGTATGGGGGGTACCAGACTACTACTAGGCACTGCAGCATCATGGCCATACATGTATTAATAAAACCAAACAATGACTTAAATGTATAACTGAGCCCTTAACCCTTCCCAAACGACAAATTTTGGACTGGTCCAATTTGAAATAGTTTGCAGATGACAATTTTAAATTTGATGAAAATGACAGAAAGTTATCGAAAAGGGTAGAAAACACTGTGGGAAAAGGAGAAATTGCTCGTTACGAGCAATTTCTCCTTTTCCCACAGTGTTTTCAAAAGACTTGTACTGCAGACACGTGAAAACCAGGGCTTGTTTGGGAAAGGGTTAATTAAGATTATGGTTGAACTATTGCTGATAGAGGTGCTCAACATCTTTTACTCTTTACCAAGTGACAAAATTTTAGAAAATCAAAATTAAATGCATTTGCTGATGAAAAAAAAAAATTAGTAAGGTTTAAATAATAAAATTTTTCATACTGGGTAGAAATCATTGTGTGAAATGGAGAAAATGTTTGTCAACAGCATTTTCTTCCTTTTCCCAATCAGTTTTCAAAGAGCCTCTTCCTCAGAGTTAACCTTTTACCACACCATCCATAGTTTTAACAACCTTTCTGAAAATGACTTTTGAAAACATTGTGGGAAAAGGAGAAAATGCAGCTAATCAGCACAATTCCACAATGTCTTCTACACTTTCAACTGAAAGTAGCATTTAATGTGTTGTATGCAAATACTTTTAATATGGACAGGTCTAAAATTTTGTTGTTTAGGAAGGATTAAAACAGGTGATGGTTTAATAAAGGGTTAAAAAAGCACTTTACTCTGACAGGAAAATATACCAAGGAACTGAAAAAGCAAAAACCTGGACATCATGTTAATTGGAAAGTTGTCTAAATCATGACAATAAGCCATAGGGCAAGATGCATATCTTTTAATTAGGTTTTGGCATATAGGTAGATTCCTGGGTGATTCATTATTCAGCTAAGTCTTTAAATTGTGTTTGCAAAAAATAACATGCAATCATGCTTTGTGACTGAATGAAGTTGAGGGCCTTTGCCATCTGATCAACCCATTGTTTATATTGTGTAGTAGGGTTCTCAAAGTAAGGTGGCAGCCAGCAATTCCTCCCCCGTTCCAAAATAGGATGGGTTTTGTCCTGTATCTTGTACTACTTGATGTAACATTTTTTAACAGTCTTCCAGGGATGTCACCCATACGAACAACCTGTGGCAACAATGAATGAACGGAATACAATTTTAACACAATATATTGTGACATTGCATCTCTATTTTGTTATTTACAATTTACCTCCCAAAACAAATTTGCAGTCAAGAGCTTTGAAATTATCTTTGATATGTAAAATACGGACAAATAAATGAATGTATATGAAAATGTTCTTGCAAGAGATGGAATCATAGACGAATCAATCATTTTACAGCAATTCCAATAGCAGTTTGAAGTGCTGCCACATTATTTTGTCATTGCACATTAGTGTCAGTTCATACTTGGAGTTATTCATTGTGCTAATCCTTTACCACACAATCCCGACTTATAATGATTCCGAGACAGAAAGCTTTTGAAAACATTATGGGAAAAGGAGGACATTTTGGTAACCAGGATTTTCTCCTTTTCCCACAATGTTTTCAACCCTTCCCAAAATCAGCTTCAATTTCTGAGTCACATTTATTTTGTCTTCTGCAAATGCTCTCAATTTGGACCAGTCTAAAATTTTGTCAGTTGGTAAAGAGTTCAAAGATTATTGTATTTTCAAAAATTGATAATCGAGCTTTACTGTATAAATTTCCTTTCATTGTATTGGATAATGAATTCCCAGTTTTCTATGGCTATTGTATTAAACTGTAGCAGTGTAACAGAGAACCTGATTTATGATAATGTACAATCACTGGCAGTTTCCAATTCAATAATTCTATAATAAAATCATAGCCAGTCCATAGGGAGATCATTAACCCATTACCAAATGGTTCTGTGTTTTTCACAATCCTGTGGAAGAGGGCTCTTAAAAACATTGTGGGAAATGGAGAAAATGCTGGAAACCAGCATTTTCTCATTTCCCACAAGGTTTTTAACTACCCTTTCAAATACAAAACCCATGGTCTTGGCCATATTAATTTTGTTGCCTGTGAATGGTTTGACTTTGAATGTGTCTAAAATTTTGTTGTCTGGTGACGGATTAATATCAAATGGAGACTGATCTAGAAATCAGTCATTGAATATTCAATAGATTATTCTGTAAGCTTCTATCCCTTATCCCATTCATCTGAAATTAAATTTAATCAACCTTATATCAAACAATCCAGTGCTTTAATGACCCTGAGGAAGAAGGCTTGTGAAAACATAGTGGGAAAAGAAGAAAATTCTGGGCCACATAAATGAGGTAATCAAACTTTACCAGATTATTCCTTTGATATACCCAGGGGCAAAGCCCGGAATGAAGAAAAGTTGAAACCAGTGACTAAGACCTGGACAGAGCTTCCATATATTTGACTATTTTGACTGCAATGCTTGCAAACATTGATGGCAAAAGCTAGGGATTTAACCCTTTACCGCACAATGCCGCCTTTTAACGCCCCTGGGAAAGAAGCCTTTTGAAAACATTGTGGGAAAAGGAGAAAATGCTGGTAACCAGCATTTCCTCCTTTTCCCACAATGTTTTCTACCCTATCGAAGTAAAGTTGCATCATTTGAGCCACACTGAAATTTTCGTCTGCAAATGCTTTCAATTTGGGCAAGGCTAAAATTTTGTTGTCTGGTAAAGGGTTAACTCTTTCACTTTGCTACAAGTCTGAAACCAATATTTTGTGAGCTTGTCAGAAATGTTTAAGGAACATTCCAATTTATACCCACAGCATATTCACAAAGCCATTGTTGTGGGTACTCATTAAAAGCTGTCTTATATAGAACATAAAAACATTGTTCCTCAGGGTCTTTAAAACTAGGGATTGCTTGGTAAAGGTTGAAATGCTCTTTTGCCTATTAATCTTCAACAAAATAACCCCATATTTCAACGATCCTGAAGAAGAAGGCTTTGAAAATATTGTAGGAAGAGGAGAAAATGCTGGTAACCAGAATTTCTCCTTTTCACACAATGCTTTCTATCTTATCAAAGGCAGAAATCATCATTTGTTGTCCAGTAATGCTTTCATTATGGTTGAGTCCAACATTTTGTTGCATGGTAAAGAGTTAACCCTTTCCCAAACAAGCCCTGGTTTTCACGTGTCTGCAGCACAAGTCTTTTGAAAACACTGTTGGAAAAGGAGAAATTGCTCGTAACGAGCAATTTCTCCTTTTCCAACAGTGTTTTCTACCCTTTTTGAGAACTTTCTGCCATTTTCATCAAATTTAAAACTGTTTTCTGCAAACTCTTTCAATTTGGACCAGTCCAAAATCTGTCGTTTGGGAAAGGGTTAATCAGTATTCCTTCCTATACTTTATCTGTTATTTATTATTCCATTAGAGACAGCTTTAAAAGCATCATCTTTGGAAATCCAAGCAAATGACCTAATATTACACAAGGGAGTGCAAGAGTTGAAAAAGCCACTTTTGTGATAAAACACAGTGCAAACCTTCAGAGAAGTCCTGCATGCCTAATTACAGATGGTGTTGTGTGTCATGAATATTTCATGTCTGCAGTATGGTCGTACATTATCCAGGCTATGAAGTCAATCATCTAAAAATCAATTATTGCGATAATTGTAAGGAAAATCACAAGATGAATCTCGGCACATTTTTCGGAACCTTTTATTTCTGTCTCACTTCTTTGTTTGTGTGGTTGTTGTTGTAGTTTTTATGCCCCTTCAAAATGAAGGTTTCCTGCATTCAGCCTGGCTGTCTCTCTGTAAACATGCAGGGCCTGGGGGTTTAACTCTTTTCCACAAGACAAAATTATAGACTTGTCCAAATTGAAAGCATTTACAGATGACAAATGAAATGTGGCTTATATGATAAATTTTGACTTTGAAAGGGTAGAAAACATTGTGGGAAAAGGAGAAAATGCTTGTTACCAGCATTTCCTCTTTTTTAAACAATGTTTTCTTGCTGCTTAACCCTTTCCCAAATGACAAATTTTAGACCCTTCCAAACTGAAAGAGTCTGCAGACGACAATTTTAAATTTGATGAAAATGACAGAAAGTTCTCCAAAAGGATAGAAAACACTGTGGGAAAAGGAGAAATTGCTCGTTACGAGCAATTTCTCCTTTTTCCACAGTTTTTTCAAAAGACTTGTACTGCAGACACGTGAAAACCAGGGCTTGTTTGGGAAAGGGTTAAAGACAAATTCCCATTGTAATTGTGTCTGCAAATGCTTTCAATTTGGACATTCACATTTTTGTTGAGTGGTAAAGAGTTAAGCGGCAGTTAGTAACTATGGAAGCATTGAATGTAGAGACTAGATCAACCTGCTCATGATTTTATGTGCAGTCTGGTTTTGGTCCATACCCTCTCCTTCATCTGCATTAATGGTTTTAGTCATCACATTCCTGTAAAATTCAAGCAGAGTCAAAGAAATCTCTTTTTGTAACAGTTAACCCTTTACTGCACAATGCCGACTTTAAACAACCCTGAGAAAGAAGGCTTTAAACACTGTGTGAAAAGGAGAAAATGCTGGTAACCAGCATTTTCTCCTTTATCCCACAATTTTTTTTACCCAATGAAAGACAAATTTTATATTTTGGGTAAAACTTGATTTATTGTATGCAAATGCTCTCAATTTGGACAAGGCTAAAATTTTGTAGTCTGATAAAGAATTAATAATTCAAAATCAGCAGGATTTGAGAAGAAATGGTGCACTGCTAAAATAATGGAGAGAGAGAGAGAGAGAGAGAGAGAGAGAGATATATATATATATATATATATATATATATATATATATATATATATATATATATATATATATATATATATATATATATATATATATATATATATCAAAGAAAGGAAAATATCTTTCATAGATGATATGAAATACAAGCCATTGCTCCTTTTACACAAATGTGTGGCTCAATGGTACAGCGTTGGAATCATTTACCTAAAATACCCAGTTCAATCCTCATGTAAAGCACTTTGTTTTATGTGGAAATTACCTTAGGCAAGATTCTTCAGAGCCCTAGCCTTGTATTGGTGAAACCCCAGGAGATAATAAATATGTGAGCTGTTGCCTTGATATAAAACGCCATTCAGTCAATCAAACTTTAAAGATACATCTATATAATTATGTTTTCAGCCAGTTTTTAACCCATTTCATCTTTATTTTATCAAACTATAATCATTCTTGTATCTTCATGCCAAATGTTGCATCTTACCTTTGCAAGGTTACATAGATTACGACAGATAGAAAATGTATTTTGTTTTCTAGAGGCTATCAAAGAAATCACTGTTTTGACATTTCTGCTTTTAAATTGAAGATTTCGGATATACGTATTTATCCCTTACAGTATTATCAGTAATTTATCTGACTAAATTCTGAACCATTCTACAGTCTATCAAATTTTAACCCTTTCCCAAACGACAAATTTTGCACCGTTTCAAACTGAAAGAGTTTGCAGACGACAATTTTAAATTTGATGAAAATGGCAGAAAGTTCTCAAAAAGGGTAGAAAACACTGTGGGAAAAGGAGAAATTGCTCGCTACGAGCAATTTCTCCTTTTCCCACAGTGTTTTCAAAAGACTTGTACTGCAGACACATGAAAACCAGGGCTTGTTTGGGAAAGGGTTAAGAGCGTTTTTTTCTCTCTGGCTGTAAGGGTGTATCTTTAACACTTACAAAAGCTGTGCAGTGGTATATAAAGTAGGTTTGTCTGTTAATTGGTTATTTATTAACAAGTATAGACTCAAGAAAATGCAATTACTGATAATCATCTTCTTTCAAATGTAAAATAAATCTTTCCTGTTCTCTTTGAAAATGTTACACAAGTTAGATGATGCTTTTATAATAAAACTTATATATTAAGTGGTTGCCTCTCCCTTTCAACCAGATTTGCAGCTTAATGATTTACCAAACGATCCTGTGTTTTATCGACCCAGCGTAATAATTGTTTTAAAAATATCGTGGGAAATGATAAAAAATGCTGGTAACCAGCATTTTCTCCTTTTCCAACAATGCCTCTTTAAAGTATCAAAGAAAAATCCAAAGATTTGAGCCACTTCTAACATAAATGCTTTGAATTTGGACAAGTCTAAAACTTTTTTGTCTTGTAAAAAGTTAACAAGTGTAAAACAGGGATAATCAATTGATATATACTGTTGTGTTAAACTCTTAAATCATTACCAGATGACAAAATTTTAGACTGGTCCGAATTGAAAGATTTGCAGAAGACAAAATAAATTGGACTGAAAAATTGAAATTTGTTATGGGTAGGGTAGAAAACATTGTGGGAAAAGGAGAAAATGCTGGTTACCAGCATTTTCTCCTTTTCCCACAATGTTTTCAAAAGGCTTTTTTTACAGGATCGTTAAAAGTTAGGACTGTGTGGTAAAGGGTTAAGCACCTTTTGCAACAGCAGTTACCTTTTTAGCTATTATAGATCAAGATCTGACTGCATAAGATGTGCAGTCTGATCTTTGATCTACACTGTCTGCTTTACTGATACATTTTTGGTAATAGCAACCCTGACATAGCTCTTACTTGGCTGTTTTCCCTAGAATGGAAATGCAAGTTGGGTGTATTTTCCAGGTGCTCTGAGAGTCTAATACATTAATACATGTATGTAAAAACAATGTGGTAGAAGTGAAAATTCCTTTTATACAGGTTGCAATGTCCCTGCTAGACAAAAAAGAGGTCTGCCCCTGCCAGACAAAAAAAAGAGATCTATCAGTAATTATGTTTACCTGCTTTTAACCCTTTACCATGTGACAAAATTTTAGACTTGGACTAGATCTAATTGAAAGCTTTTGCAGACAACAAAAAAATTTGAGACTTAAAAATAGAAATTTGGTTATGAAAGGGTAGAAAACATAGTTGGAAAAGGAAAAATTCTGGTTACCACCATTTTCACTGCTCCCATAGGATGATAAGAGGATTATGGGATAAAAGAAAAGTGGTGATTAAAGTTGTGGTTGCTGATGGTGTAGATTAAGATCAGACTACGTAGAACATACAGCTTGATCTTAAATCTGCTCTAATATTGCGCAAGATAGTATTGCTGAAATAGGCTTGAAATAACTATGTAAGTTGAATATCCACTTCTTTCCCTTAGAGTTCCACAGATTGATAGACGGAGATCCTGATTAACTCTTAACTAAAAAACGAAATTTTAGACTAGTCCAAATCGAAAGCATTTGCAGACGACAAGTTAAATATTGCTCGGATGGTGAGATTTGTCAGTGAAAGGATAGAAAACATTTGGGGAAAAAGAGAAAATGCAGTTTCTCTTTTTCCCAAAATGTTTTCGAAAGCCTGTTCCCTGGGTCGATAAAAGTTGGGATCATTTAGTGAAGGGTAAACTCTTTACCAGACAACTAAGCTGTAGAATAATCGGTGTTGAAAGCATTTGTAGAGGACAAATTAAATATGGCGCAAATGACAAGATTTGTTTTTGAACAGGTAGAAAACATAATGGGAAAAGGAGGAAGTGCTGGTTACCAGCTTTCTCTTTTTTACGTAATTTTTTCAAAGCTTTCACTCTAAGAGTCATTAAATTCTGGATTGTTCTGGAAAAGGTTTAATGTGATAACTTCATTATGACATATTACTTTTCCTGCTGGGAGATGATTAATGGAAGAGTTACCACCCTTGTTTTCTATTAAAATGTTAGGAGAAAACATTAGTTATACTCATTCAGAACTTTACTGATTTTATTGTTTACTATACTGTATAAGTGGAAATTTTTGTGATGTGGAATTGTTTGCTTTTTGGCGATTTTGAAAATTTCGCAAACTTTGCTGTTTGCATCTTTTACCAGAAGTATATCAGCAAATAACGATTGTCTTGAATTTGCAAGCATTCACGTATACAAAATGTCTGTAATCAGTAGTTTGCAAATTTTTCGACAGGTGTATATATTATGTATACAGTATGCAGATATCTTCTGTCTTCATGTGAAATTTTATGCATGTGCTTTTTGATAGCAAATGTCTTCATTTATTTCAGTTTGTTGTAATGGCTGCTGCCATATTAAAATTGTCCATGTCAAAAGCATTTGCAGAGGACAAGAATGGGTTGGCTCAAATAATGGGATCTGGGGAAAGGTGCATATTCTTGCATTTCCTTTTTTCCAATGCAAGTTAGAAGCCCTATTCTTAAGGCTTAGGAAAACCACAGGTTTGTTTGGTTTAAAAAAAGATAAAAACATATCCCTGTTAATGAATCATAACTTTTTACTCAGAATTATTCTTTTGACTCTTTGGGTCATTATTATTACATGCATTTACTATGAATAGCTGAAGCTATCGTGAATAGGTTTTGCATCTCTGGTCTTACAAATTCAGTAATCAAAAGTTTTTGAAATTGCCAGATGTGTTCCAACCCTGATTTATTTAACTCAGCCTAACCATTCAATAAACATACATTCAAAGCCAGGGCTATAGCTAGCCCAAAAAAAGGTGTATGCAAAAGTAATACAGAAGGTATAACCCCAGGTGCACAGAGAGGGGACGGGGTTTTCTAAGGAGGATTGGGGTAACACCCCCACCCCCTTCCCAGAAAAGTTTTGAATTGTAGAAGCTATTTGATGGCCTATGCTGATGTCTTTCTTAAATTGTATCCTTTTTTATTTGCAAAGTGTATGCAACTGTGTTTTTACATACAGGATGCTGATATCACTAGTTTTCAAACCACAAAACTGCAAGATTAATGTAAATGAAGAATAAATTTTAATTCTCTCTTATATCATAAACCACAGTATGTAACAATCATAACCAAGTCAGCCATGATGATCTCAGAGTCTGTAGCTGTTAGGCTTTACAAATCATAAAAAGAATCTACAGAAAAATCTTACTTAACACTTTACCAAACAACCAAACAATTCCTCTTTTAATGACCCAAATGAAAAAGGTTTTTGAAAAAATTGTGGGGAAAAATAAAATGAAGGTAACCAGAAAGTGAATCCTTTTAACCCTTTATCTAGGGAAGCAGGCATTTGAAAGCTTTGTGGGAAAAGGGGAATATGCTGGTAACCAGCATTTTCTCTTTTTCCCACAATGTTTTCTCTACTTTCTAAGGCAAATTCTATGTTTTGATTAACAATTGATTTGTCGTCTGCTAATACTTTCAATTTGAACAAGGCTAAAATTTTGTTGTCCCAAACTTTGTCAACAGGTAAAGATCTCGTTAGGTTTTAGATTTCCCAAAAATGTTGGAATCTACATGATAATCTCAAGGAATGGATCAAGGGCAAACTGCAATTATTACAGAAATATAAACATTAATTCTCCTGGTGTGTCATAAACCACTCTGGCTGCAACATTATCTATAGCCCTAATTACCAAAACATCTTAGCTATCTAGTGAACTATGATTATTTGAGAGCCTGGTGTCATAAACAAAGAATTTCCTGTATTATAAAGCAGAGAGTATGAAATTTCCTACCATGTTGTCTGTAAGCTTTTTACTAGACGATAGAATTTTAGACTTTTCCAAATTGAAAGTCTTTGCAGACGACAATTTTAAATGTGGTTCAAATGATATTATTGTCTCCGATTTAAAGGGTAGAAAACAATGTGAGAAAAGAAAAAAATAATGGTAATCATAAATAGGTTATCAAACAATTAGGTTAAATTAAGCCAGTCAAAGATTGAAACACCTCTGACGTTTTTGCAGAATTTTGATGATTGAATTTGTGACACCAGATATATGAATCCTTCTTTTGTATAGCTTCTTTTTAGTTAATAAAATAAAAGCATCCACGAAGAAGTGCAGTAAGGCCTCTCTGATAGCTAACATACTGTTGAAAACTGCATTAAACACCAAACAAGCAACAGCATTTCAAAATAATGTGTTACAGTAACAGCTCATTTGGCTGTTCCTTTTCCAAGCTGTGCCCTAAGCTAGCGGGACCTTGCAGAAGAAACTTGTCCATGACTTTCAGAGCCAGTAGTGATTGAACTCCAGTGTGGATTGGACTCAGATCCTGTGGATTACAGATGGATGTACAACATACTTGTAACTTCTGAGTGATAAAAAAAATCTCCTTAGCATAATAAGTAAAGGTTAGAAATGAAGTTATATAATATTTGGACCACGAGCTAAGAAATAAAATTAAGTTATCTAGCAGATTAAACTGTCTGAAAGTAGAGACAGTCAGAATTTTTGTATCTTTTGAACATTTAATGCTTCTTTAAAAAAGCTCAACACGAGTCCTATGATTGAATTCAATATCAGTTACGAAAACCACATTTAATGGAATTTACATTGCTTTTACAGTTTCTTGTGTTGGAAGAAACAAGCTTTAAAGTTTGAATGATTGAGAAATGCAAGCTCTTCCAGACCGAAAACTCCCTCTCCCTATCATCACTACTTTGAGCCAAATTTCAAATTTTTTATCCTTTAGTAAATATGAACTTGTACCAAGTTCTACCTGTTTCTTTAAACCTTGGCCGAACTGTGATTACCATGTTTTAACGAACCAGAGGAAGAAGCAGTTTTAAAACATTCTTGGAAAAGGAAAATATGCTGGTAATCAGCATGTTCTTCTTAACCAACAAGGCTTCTGTCCCTTTAGAGACAAATCCCATCATTTTAGTCACATTAATCTGATTTGTTGTTTGCAAATTTGTGCCAAACAATCGCAAGTTTTAACAACCTTGAAGGCTTAGGAAGGGTAATTGAAATACTTTGGAACAATGTTTTCTGGCCTTTTCATACACAAGTTATACCATAGGAGTCGCCTGCAAAAGCTTTTGATCTGCATAAGTCTCTTTGTGGTAACCTGGTGAGTTAGGGCAACTTATTGGGTTATTTGACAATGTAGATTGCTGGGAAAATACTGTCTCATCTTCAATCAACACTGTCCATTTTTTGTTGTAAGTTCATGCCAAGGCAGCTTTGAATTTACTGTCTTTTGCTCTTAAACCAGAACCTGTTTTTTTTTTAAAAGTCTGTGCAAAAAATTAGATGCTACCGTTTCAAGCCTGTTCTCACTGAAGTGTGTCACAAAATATCAAACAGTGTAGATTCAGAATCCTAGTGCATGTTCTAGCTATTGATATTTTAATTACCTTGACCAGAGTGCTTGGTGCATTGACTCTTAACAAGATGACAGATTTTTAAACATGTCCAAATTATAAATCTTTTAACCCTTTCCCATACAAGCCCTGGTTTTCATGTGTCTGCAGTACAAGTCTTTTGAAAACACTGTAGGAAAAGGAGAAATTGCTCGTTATGAGCAATTTCTCCTTTTCCCATAGTGTTTTCAACGCTTTTGGAGAACTTTCTGTCATTTTCATCAAATTTAAAATTGTTGTCTGCAACCTCTTTCAATTTGGACCAGTCCAAAATTTGTCGTTTGGGAAAGGGTTAAAGATAACATAATAATTAGATGCAGCTCAAATGATGATTTTGCTTTTTAATTGATAGAAAAAATGGAGGGAAAAGGAGAATGCTGATTACCAGCATTTTCTTCTTTTCTAACCATGTTTTCAAAAGCCATTTTCCTTGGGTGATATAAAAACATGTGATCTTTGGTGAAGAGTTACAGGCTAAAGATTTGTTCATATTTTTTCAGAGCTTGGAACGGATTGTCTCACACAGACAGAGTTTTGGCAGGTCAATATCTACAGTTGAATTTCAACCCTGAGAATTACCCACGAAGAACCGACCTCTGGCAAAGTCATCAGGAAAATCTGAGAAAACATTTGAAATTTTATTGGTGTACCAACTTAAGCTCTTCGCTGCTGATTACTACCTGTGGAAACCTTTAGTCAAATATCAAAGAATCACTTGATGCTTAAGAAACCTGCTAGCTGATTTTGCAGACTGGTTATTAAGAATATTGAAAAAGAAGCAGACTGTGTATAAAAATAATTTCAGTACTTGAAAGGCAGGTTTCATTTATTGGAATACTTCTGTTGGTGCACAGTGTGTATTGGAGCCCACTCTATCATTTCTGAAGGGCAGATAAAAAATGTTTAAAGGCACTGCTGTGATAGCCAGTGAGGGGATCCAATATTTCAAATATTATCTATAAAACATTGGAGTTGCTTGGAGTTCACAGAGAAATTGGTTTGACATTTGGTTTGGTGCTGTGTGCTGGGTAAACTCATTAACTACGACTGTAATTATTTCAATTGATATCTTTTCTTCTCATAATTTTGTTTTAGGAATGTTTGTTGTGATAAGAGAAACAATTTTCTTTTAGAATCTTAAATGTGAATTACAACATAACTTAGTTCAAGATTCACAGTAATTGTGAAAAAAAAAAACATAGATTTGCAGCAGAGTAACTTTTATATTTTCTAGAATTGTAAGTTTCTTCAAGCTTTAGATAAGGTTAGGTGTGGGAAGAAACTATATTAAGTTTTTCAAGATTTTGAAAAGTCAATAGAAATGCAGAATGGGTGAATAATGAAAATTCATTTCAGAAAGAATTTATGAATAGACATACTGTGATTCTGTGTGGCATTTTATGGTAGACCAATACATGCACCAATCTGACCATGGAGTTAAAACTAGGAAGTGTTTGGTTGTTGTTGTCATGTAGCTTGCAGCAGTCGTTGTGGGGAATTTTAGCCTCTGTGCCACAAACAAGTGCAAGAAAGTGTACCCATAAGATAAGGTAAGGCTGAGTGCATGAACTTTTTTCACAAGTTATTTTATTTTTCCCCAAGCTTTATGTTTTTTTTTCTCTCATCGCTCTACCGTGGCTTTAAAGGGAGCTATTCAGACTTTTATAATCTTTTTGCGGCCAGTGTAGATCAAGATCAGACTGGATAAAACAAGCAGTCTGATCTGATCTATAGTGTCTGCTTTGCTGAAACACTAAAGACAAAAAGTGACCACAGAATTGTAATTATCTTGGCCTTATTCTAGGCTTAAAATGCCCAAAAGATTTATTCGGTCGTTTGACAGTTAAACAATCCCTGGTTTATACAACCCTGAGGAAGGCGTTTGATAACATTGTGGGCGAAGGAGGAAATGCAAGAAACCAGCATTTTATCCTGTACAAAAAATTTTCTACCCTTCGTAAGAATACTTCATCTTTCAAATAACATTATTATGATTTTTACATCTGCAAATACTTTAAATTTGAACAAGTCTAAAATATTATGTGGTAAATACTTAAAGCACCTCTCACAATTTTGGTGGCGTTTGTAACTGGTAGGGATTAAGATCAGACTGCACAGAATGATCTACACTGGCCACAGTCTTGAGACATTCTTGGTAAAAGTAACCTATAAGTTTCAATTGTTTGGTTCTCATTTCTAGACTGAAAATGTCTGTTGGGTTTATTTGGTATGCTAAGAGATTACTCATTACCAAATAGCAAAATTTTGGACCGGTCCAAATTCAAGGCATGTGCAGACAACAAAATTAACTCTTTACCAAACGACAAAATTTTAGACTCGTCCAAATTAAAAGCATTTGCAGACGACAAAAATTATGTGAAAAAAAAATTGAAAATTGTTTTGGGAAGGGTAGAAAACATCGTGGAGAAAGGAGAAAATGCTGGTTACCAGCATTTTCTCCTTTTCCGACAATGTTTTCAAAAGGCATCTTTCTCAGGGTTGTGAAACTCGGGATTGTGTGGTAAAGGGTTAATTAACTCTGGTGAACATAATGGCTTTTGTCTTACCAGCATTTTCTTCTTTTCCCACAATGTTTTCAAAGGCCTTCTTCCTCAGGGTTGTTAGAACTTGGGATTTTGTGGTAAAAGGTTTATACTGCATTCTGAAGATGTTAAGCTATTAACGATTATGATCTTATGTAGAGAGAGAAGCAGGAAATAATTCTCCATTTTTCCCCCCCAGAAGAATTGCAAATGCTGTGTATGCCTCAATGAAATTAACCTGTAACCCTTTCCCACACAATCCTGAGTTTTAACAACCCTGGGGAATAAGGCTTTTGAAAACAATGTGGGAAAAGAAAAAAATACTGGTAGGTAGCATTTTCTCCTTTTCCCATAATGATTTCTACACTCTCAAAAACAGTTCCACCGCTTAACCCTTTACCGCACAATGCCGACTTTCAATGACCCTGAGTAAGAAAGCTTTTTAAAACATCGTGGAAAATGGAGATATTGCTGATAACTGGTATTTCCTCCTTTTCCCACAAAGTTTTCTACCTTATCGAAGAAAAATCGCATCATTTAAGCCACATTCAAATTGTCATCTGCAAATGCTTTCAATTTGGACAAGTCTAAAATTTTGTCATGTGGGAAGAGTTAAGCCATATTTAATCTGTGATCTCCAATGCTTTGAATTCAGAAAAGTCCAAGATTTTGTTGTTTGGTAACGGTTAACCCTCACCTAACGACAAAATGTTAGACTTCTTTATGTGGAAAGTATTTGCAGATTTGATTGATTGTATGGTGGTAAAGCTTTTTTCAACATTGTTTCAGTTATATAAAGGTGGCCAGTGCACCTATCCATGTTTGGCTGGAGTTTTTGTTACCAGTGCTTTGCACAATATTCTTCCCTAGCCACTGGCTGCTTTCCGACATAATCTTCATTGAAATAATGATTGGCAGTCGGAAAGGAATGAATCTTGTCGCAATGACTATCATCAATCCTCAGAAAGAAATTGTCGGGGCAGGGGATTCTGACTTTACTACTGGGCAGACAACAAAGCAAATTTGGCTCACATGACGAAAATTTGACTCTGAAAGGGTAAAAAGGAATTGAGGGAAAATAATTTAGATCCTACTTAAAGCTATAACCCAGAGTGGTACATAAACAAAGTGGAATTAACCCTTTCACAAACAATAAATTTTAGACTGGTCAAAATTGAAAGAGTTTTCAGATGACAATTTTAAATTTAATGAAAATGGCAGAAAGTTCTGATAAAGGATAGAAAACAATGTGGGAAAAGGAGAAATTGCTTGTTACAAGCAATTTCTCCTTTTTCCACAGTGTTTTCAAAAGACTTGTACTGCAGACACGTGAAAACCAGGGCTTGTTTGGGAAAGAGTTAAGTGGATATTGAAAAGAGTCAGGGAAAAGTAGCTGTTTCTTGATACAAGGAGCTGCGCCTTTCCCATTGGAAATTTGTTTCGGTTGCTTAACGCTTTACCACACAACAACATTTTTGACTTGTCCAATTGAAAGCACTTGCAGACGACATAATAAAGATGACTCAAAAATTGAAATTTGTTTTTGGAAGGGTATAAAACATCGTGGGAAAAGGAGAAAATGCTGGTTACCAGGATTTTCTCCTTTTCCCACAAGGTTTTCAAAAGTTTTCTTTCTTAGGGTCATTAAAACTAGGGATTGTGTGGTAAGGGATTGGTAAGTTCATCTGGAATTTGGAAAGCCCTGCCTGTAGCCATTTTGATCTTCATATGTTCACAGAGATGAGAAAATAATTTGGTATTCCAAACAGACAAAATTGAGTTCTGTTTTTTAACTACATCAACTGACAATTTTTCCCCATGCTGTAATTGAATGCAATAGATGCTGCACTGAAATTCGTAAATCACCCAAATTTTTAGTCAATGGAAATGGTCGATTTTTGTTCGTTCAAAAAAAGATTTTTTTTGTTGTAGTAGTTAAGTTGCCAAAAATTTCTTAGACCTTTACCACATGATCCCATCTTTAACTCTTTACCAAACGACAAAATTTTAAACCTGGCCAAATTGAAAGCATTTGCAGATGACAAATGAAATATTGTTAAAATGAGGATTTCTTTCTTTGATAGGGTAGAAAACACTGTGGGAAAAGGAGAAAATGCTGGTTACCAGCATTTTCTCCTTTTCCCACAATGTTTTCAAGAGGCTTCTTTTACAGGGTTGTTAAAAGTTGGGATCATGTGGTAAAAACAAGAAGGCTTTTGAAAACACAGAGGGAAAAGGAGAACATGACATATCCCACTATGTTTTCTTCCCTTTCACAGACAAGCTTTTATCATTTAGACATCATCTGCAAATGCTTTCAGATTGAACAAGTCTAAAATTTTGTCGTTTGGTAAAGAGTTAAGTCAGACAGCATGCATAAAGCAGTCAGTCAGTAAAAGTCACTATTTTACCAAAGATCAGGCTACATGTTCTGTGCAATCTCATGTTGATCTACACTATACGCAAAAGCAACTTAGCCAGTTTCCGTGTTGAGATGGTTAAAGTCTCAGGTTGAAACTGTGGAAGCATGTGTGCAATTTAATGGTTAGTTTGAAATAGTGAAAATCTTGCCAGAATTGCTTGGCAGTATGTTAAGTGTCAACATATTGAGGAATGGGGTCTGTAAAACACCTCTGCCCTTCAGCACTAAGTTTCTTGATGTCTCTTCTTGCATGAAATAGTTGATTATAGATGCTTGCCTTGAGAGCAGGTCAGGTTTTGGGATCATACTCTGGCTGGGTCATTTGACAGACTTCAAATCTCTCCCATATGACATATTTAAGGATCTTCCAAATTGAAAATAGCTGCAGCCAACAAATTCAGAATACATGTAGGTACAACTTGGCTTAAAGTAGAAAACGTGGAAGTAAGAAATGGAGAAATGCTGATTTCCAGCATTTTCTTCTCTTTCCATGATGTTTTCAGAAGCAATGTTTAAACACTTTACCAAATGATAAAATGTTAGACTGGTCCAAATAGACAGAATTTGCAGACATATTTGACTTGTGACCTGGTGGTAGCTGGTCCTATACCTGGTTGCGGCAAACTTTCTTTCCGGGGATTTTTTCCCCTCAGCTCTGATGCGTGTGAGACATGTAGTCATTGGCTTGGAAAGAAAGTTGTGTCAGTACTGTCGCGAGAAAGCGGGAAACACATGCATAGGTGCACTGGCCACCATGATATGACTTAAGCTGTCAAAACGGCATTACATTCCATTACAAAGAAACAAACTAACTAAAAGTTCTGCTGTGCTTACTGGGTACTGATTAGAATTCTCATGTTGAGATGATGAATGAATACCCACACCACTGACTTTAGAAAAGAACTAATGCAACATTGTTCCTCTGTCTGTACCTTGGAGGTACTTTGGACTCTTATGTGTTAGTAAAGTAAGATCATGTGAAAAAATATCTTTTTGTTAGAATACAATTTAAAAAACAGCCCTACATTTCATCACAAGTATAATTTCTGGATAATTTTTGTTGACAACACATTTTAACACCCTATTTTAATTGTTATTTTGTTGATCTTTTTGAAAAACAAGTTTTAATTACGTCAGTGATATATCAAATTAATTTTGATGGACAGTTCTTGAAGCCCTTTTAGAATTTAACTCTTTACCAGACAACAAGAATGTAGACTTGTCCACATTATAAGCATTTGCAGACGAAAATTAAGATGTGGTTCAACTGATAGATTTTGTCCTTGATAGAGTGGAAAATATAGTGGAAGAAAGGAGAAAATGCTGGTTACCAGCATTTTCTCCTTTCCCCATAATGTTTTTAAAAGGCTTCTTACTCAGGGTAGTTAAAACTCAGGATTACCTGGTAAAGGGTGATGCAGTAAATGCAATAATTTTAGAAGCATGGTACATAATGCACCCAGACAGAATAGCGTACAAGCTGCTTTTAGCCCAATGTTATTACCTGCTTATGCAGTATCAGGAGAATATGAACATTATAGAATTTCTTTTTTCATAAATTTCATCCAGATAGATTGATTTGAAATATATATCAGCCTTGCTCTGTGAAAGGGGGCTTAATCCATCTGCAGAAAGTTTCGGTCCAGGTCAACCTGCCCAGTCCGTGCAAGCTGACTTTGACCATTCTACCTCATGTTTCATTTGATAATCAGATAAGAGGCTATTATGGATTCATTATTATGTGTTGGCTTGCTTGGTACCATGCATCATAGAGATGCATTAAGCCCCTCTTTGCTAAAGCATGGCTCATATGTATTTGGTACTTAACCCTTTAACTGACAACAACAGTTTAGTCTTGCCCAAATGGAAAGCATTAGCATGTGACAAATATGGCTCAAAAGATGTTATCTGTCTTTGAAAGGGTAGAAAACATTGTGAGACAAGAAAAGGGTAAAAAACATTGTGAGACAAGAAGAAAATGCTGGTGATCAGCATTTTTCTTTTCCCATAATGTTTTCAAAAGTTTTTTTTCTTAGGGTTGTCAAAACTCTGGATTGTGTGGTAAAGGGTTGAATAAGATTCTCCATAAACAGTTTTATATTTAGGCTTTAAATTTATCTTGTATATTTTTGACACCTGCAGACAACTTTTTTCAATCTAGCAACACAAGGTTTTGAAAAAATATGTACATGCCAGTATTCGTTGTGGCTAAAAGAGTTTCTCTCTATCTGCAACAATGTTTTTGAAATAGAAGCAGTAACATCAGAAAATCAAAAAGTGTCAGGATGAAGGTAAAACTGAGTATTCTAGTGTGGATTTGACTAAATCAATTCATCTCTATTCAGAGATATTATTATTGATAAACATTGACAGGCCTTTCCAATAACTCAATATCTGAGAGACAACAAAATTGTTGACTTGTCCATAGTATAGGTGGCTCAAATGATTGGATTTGTCTTTTAAATGGTAGAAAACATTATGAGAAGGGGAGAAAATGCTGGTTACCAAAGGCTTTTGAAAACATTGTGGGAAAAGGAGAAAATGCTGGTTACCAGCATTTTCTCCATTTCCTACATTGTTTTCAAAGGCCCCTTTTTTCCTTCCATGGTTATAAAAACATCACCAGAGATCATTTAATTTTGGTAATGGGATAACCAGCTTTCCATTCCCAATAGTAAATGATGATAATTGCGTTCAAATACAGACTTTTCTAAATAAGATGTACCAGTATTGTAATTTTCATCAATCAAATGAATTCTTCTTCTTTTATAAATACAGACCTAACTTTTCATAATATGACTTTGGCAGCCCTGATTTTGTTAATTTTGCAGACAGTTTTGATCAGACTGTACAAATTCCTGTGTATTAACCCTTTACCAGATAATGGGTTTTCTTAGCCCAAGGGGATAAAAAAAGTGAAAATTTGGTGTAAAAGGATTTTTATTAGCTCACCTGAGCACAAAGTGCTAAGATGAGGTATTGTGATCAGTCGTTGTCTGGCGTCCATCTGTCCGTCTGTCCACAATTCCTTTAAACATCTTCTCCTCCTAAACCGCTGGGCCAATCTTGATGAAACTTAGCAGGGATGTTCCTTGGGTGAAGTTCTACCAAAGGTGTTCAAGAGATTGAATTCCACCCATGACTCTGGTTGCCATGGCAACAGAAAGGAAAAAAATAGCAGAATCTTTGAAAATCTTCTTCTCTGATTCTAGAAGGTGTAGAGCTTTGATATTTGGTATGTAGCATCTCCTAGTAGACCTCTACCAAGTTTGTTCATATGATGCCCCTGGGGTCAAAACTGGCCCCGCCCTGGGGGTCACAAGTTCAAACATAGGAACAAAGATGGAAAACTTTAAAATTCTTCTTCTCTGAAACTGGAAGGCGAAGAGCTTTGATATTTGGCATCTAGCATCTCCTAGTGGACCTCTACCAAGTTTGTTCATATGATCTACCTGGGGTCAAAACTGGCCCCGCCCTGGTGGTCACAAGTTCGAACATAGGAACAAAGAAGGAAAACTTTAAAATTCTTCTTCTCTGAAACTGGAAGGCGTAGAGCTTTGATAATTGGCATCTAGCATCTCCTAGATGACGTCTACCAAGTTTGTTGATATGATCCCCCTGGGATCAAAACTGGCCCCGGCCCGGGGGTCACAAGTTCAAACATAGGAACAAAGAAGGAAAATTTTAAAATTCTTCCTCTCTGAAACTGGAAGGCATGGAGCTTTGATATTTGGCATCTAGCATCTCCTAGTGGACCTCTACCAAGTTTGTTCATATGATCTACCTGGGGTCAAAACTGCCCCTGCCCTGGGGGTCACAAGTTCGAACATAGGAACAAAGATGGAAAACTTTAAAATTCTTCTTCTCTGAAACTGGAAGGCATGGAGCTTTGATATTTGGCATCTAGCATCTTCTAGTGGACCTCTACCAAGTTTGTTCATATGATGCCCCTGGGATCAAAACTGGCCCTGCCTGGGGGGGATCACAAGTTCGAACATAGGAACAAAGAAGAAAAACTTTAAAATTCTTCTTCTCTGAAACTGGAAGGCGTAGAGCTTTGATATTTGGCATCAAGCATCTCCTAGTGGACCTCTACCAAATTTGTTCATATGATGCCCCTGGGGTCAAAACTGGCCCTGCCTGGGGGGGGTCACAAGTTCGAAAATAGGAACAAAGAAGGAAAACTTTAAAATTCTTCCTCTCTGAAACTGGAAGGCGTAGAGCTTTGATATTTGGCATCTAGCATCTCCTAGTGGACCTCTACCGAATTTGTTCATATGATCCCCCTGGGGTTAAAACTGGCCCTGCTGGGGGGGGGGGGGTCACAAGTTTGAATATAGGAACAAAGAAGGAAAACTTTAAAATTCTTCTTCTCTGAAACTGGAAGGCGTAGAGCTTTGATATTTGGTATGTAGCATCTCCTAGCAGACCTCTACCAAGTTTGTTCATAGGATGCCCCTGAGGTCAAAACTGGCCCTGCTCCTGAGGTCACAAGTTCTAACATAGGAACAAAGACGGACAACTTTAAAATTCTTCTTCTCTAAAACTGGAAGGTGTAGAGCTTTGATATTTGGTATGTAGCATCTCCTGGTAGACCTCCACTATTTTGTTCAAATGATGCCGCTGGGGTCAAAACTGGCCCTGCCCTGGGGGTCACAAGTTCGAACAAAATCAAAGAAGGAAAATTTTAAAATTCTTCTTTTCTAAACCTGGAAGGCATAGAGCTTTGTTATTTGGTATGTAGTGAACCTGTTCTAAGTTTGTTAGCCCACCTGAGCACAATGTGTTCAGTCAGTTCAAAATTGGGTCACCTAGGGTCATAAACTAGGTCACTAGGTCAAATTAAAGTAATACCTTGTGGGCACTCTAGAGGCCACATTTATTGCTCAAAAGACCTGAAATTTGGTCAGAATGTTTGTCTTGATAAAATCTCACATGAGTTTGAATTTGGGTCATTTGGGGTCTTAAATTAGGTCACTAGGTCAAATTAAAGAAATACCTTGTGTGCACTCTAAAGGCCACATTTATTGTTCAATTGATTTGAAAATTGATAAAAATGTTTGTCTTGATGAAATCTAGGATGAGTTCAAAATTGGGTCACCTGGGGTCATAATCTAGGTCACTAGGTCGAATTAAAGAAATACTTTGAGGGCACTCTGGAGGCTACATTTCTTGCTTAATTGACTTAAAAATTGGTCAGAATGTTTGTCTTGATAACATCTCAGATGAGTCTGAATTTGGGTCAACTGGGATCATAAACTAGGTCACTAGGTCAAATTAAATAAATACCTTGTGGGCACTCTAGAGGCCATATTTTTTGCTCAATTGACTTGAAGATTGTTCAGAATGCTTGTCTTCATAAAATCTCTTGAAAAAATCTAGGATGAGTTTAAAATTGGGTCACCTGGGTCATAATCGAGGTCACTAGGTCAAATTAAAGAAATACCTTGTGGTCACTCTTAAGGCCGCATGTCTTGTTCAGTTGACTTGAAAATTGGTCAAAATGTTTGTCTTGATAAAATATTGGATCAGTTTGAAATTGGGCCTACCATCATATTTATTTGGCATGTAGTACTTTCAATTATGACCCTGGAGTGAAATTTCGCCTGTTGACTCAGGTGAGGGATCCAGGGCCATCATGGCCCTCTTGTATAATTTTTAATGTCAATTTCAACATGTTTCATTTTCGGAGTCACAATTATAGTTTTTGTTTGGTCTGCCAGTCCATCTGTC
Organism: Tridacna gigas; assembly: GCA_945859785.2. Lineage (NCBI taxonomy): Eukaryota > Metazoa > Mollusca > Bivalvia > Cardiida > Cardiidae > Tridacna > Tridacna gigas. The sequence continues at coordinate 60,056,692 of OX244034.2, read as the reverse complement.
TGTCAGTGACACTTATATTTCCCTATTATTTGATTTCACAACAAGTTTGCACAAATGCTAGCCACATGGAAACAAAGTGTCGTAAGCAAGAGGCATGTCCGTAGGTCAAAGGTCAAATTTGGTGGGGGGGTAGTATTTGTGTCCAGCCCCTTACAATTTTAATTATGAATGAATTTCAGTATATCTTTGCAGAAATGTCAACCACCTAAATACAATGTGTGGTATGTAAGAATCATGTCTGTAGGTCAAAGGTGAAGTTCAAGGCAAAGTAAAATGGGTTTAAAGAATGGAAAGGGGGTGCATGTTTGTGTACAGCCTGTAACTTCTTTTATTATGGAAAAGAAATCATTGTAACTGTTCAGAAATGTCAACCACACAAAGACGACATGTCATGGGTAAGAATTATGTCCATAAGTCAAAGGCCAAGGTTACAGAAAGCTCTGAAGTGTTTGTAAGACTTGGGTCCAAAGTCAACGTTTATGACCACAGGTCACTGGAATTAACTTAGGCTTATTGACTGCTTTCCACATAAACATTATGGAAATAATTTTCAGCAGTTTGAGGAGAATGAGTCCTGTCACAATGAGAACATCAGTCCTTAGAAAGACTTAAGACAAGCTAAGAATCAAACCCTCAACCCCTGGGTTTCAGGCCATGTATCTTACCAACCGACCTATCAGATCCTGCTGGTATTCAGCATTTTCTCTTTTTCTACAAATTAATGCTCTCTAGCTTTTTAAAGACAAATTCCATCTTGTAAGCCAAATTCAATTTGCTGTCTGCAACTACCTTTAATTATGAATAAACAAGTCATGTTTATAGCTGTCTGGTAAAGAGTTAACCCTTTACCACACAATCCCGACTTTTAACGACCCTGAAAAAGAAACCTTTTGAAAACATTGTGGGAAAAGGAGAAAATGCTGGTTACCAGCATTTTCTCCTTTTCCCACAATGTTTTCTACCCGATCCAACACAAATATTAATTTTTGGGTCATATTTATTTTTTGTCGTCTGCAAATGCTTTCAATTTGGACTGGTCTAAAATTTTGTCGTTTGGTAAAGAGTTAACTAGTTTCGGGTGTTGATGCATCTTCATCAGACAATGAAACATTTCTGTATATTTAGAATAAAAATAGCATATTATGACCCACAGAATCTTGAGGAAAAGTTGCTGGGCACATTATGAGATATTGTAGATCTGGGTACATATTCACCAACCATTCTTAACCCCTAGAGCGCCGAATAAACCCAACAGAAATGTTCATCCTAGAAATACAATCCTAATAATTGCAGTTCATGGTTGCTGTTGTTTACACAGTTTCAGCAAAGCGGACAGTGTAGATCGAAGATCAGGCTGCATGTTTTGTGCAGCCTGATCTTTGATCTACACTGACCGCAAAAGCAACTATAGTCGTGAAAGGCGCTTTAAGGGTTAAGAGCATTCTTAGTCTTAAGTCTCCGAGATTTTATACATTTGAAAGTAACACAACTCCTGATTCACCAACCATTCTTAACCCTTTTCCAAACAAGCCCTGGTTTTCACGTGTCTGCAGTACAAGTCTTTTGAAAACACTGTGGGAAAAGGAGAAATTGCTTGTAACAAGCAATTTCTCCTTTTCCCACAGTGTTTTCTACCCTTTTGGAGAACTTTCTGTCATTTTCATCAAATTTGAAATTGTCGTCTGCAAACTCTTTCAATTTGGACCAGTCTAAAATTTATCGTTTGGGAAAGGGTTAAGAGCATTCTTAGTTTTATTGTCCAAGATTTTCTACATTTGAAAGTTACACAACTTCTGATTGGTTAAACCATTTTGTTTCCTTTTAAATATAGAAAATTCAAGAGAAGTAGGCTAAGCAGAGAATAAGACTAAGAATTTTCTTTAGAATGGTTGGTGAATATGGACCCAGGAATTGAATGAATAGAAAATACACTGACTGATACTTTGTGATATATTCTTGTTTAGTTCTTTACCAAATGACAGAATTTTAGACTGGTCCAAATTGAAAGCATTTGCAGATGACAAAATAAATAACAATAAAAAATTTAAAATTGTGTTGGGATGCATAGAAAACATCGGTGGAAAAGGAGAAAATACTCTTTACCTTTTCCTATAATGTTTTCAAAAACCATCTGTATCATGGTCGTTAAAACAACTGATTGTGTGGTGAAGAGTTAAGACATTACCATACAGTCCCAAATTTTAACAACCCTGAGAATGAAGAATTTTGAAAACATTGTGGCAAAAGGTTTTTTTTTTCCCACAGTGTTTTCTATCCTTCCGAAAACAAATTCCAATTTTTGAGTCAGATTTATTGTGTCCTCTGCAAATGCTTTTACTTTGGAAGAGTCTAGATTTTTGTTGTTTGGTAAAGAGTTAATCAGCCCTAACCCTTTACCACATGACAAATTTTTAGACTCATCACAATGGAAAGTTTTGAACATAACTTATTAAATATGACTCATGTTATTGTATTTGTTTTTTGAAAGGTTAGAAAACATTGTGGAAAAAGGAGAAAATACTGGTTACCAGCATTTTCTCCTTATCCAGCAATATTTTCAAAAGGTTTCCTTCTCAGGGTCGTTACAAGTTGGGATTGTGATGTGAAGAGTTAAAAAGGCAATACCGGTAATTTAGAATTTAATGATAGCCTTAACCCATTACCACACAATCCCGACTTTTAACGACCGTGAGGAAGAAGCCTTTTGAAAACATTGTGGGAAAAGGAGAAAATGCTGGTAACCAGCATTTTCTCCTTTTCCCACAATGTTTTCTACCCTTCCAAAAGCATATTTCAATTTTTAAGTCAAAGTTATTTTGTTGTCTGTAAATGCTTTCAATTTAGACTAGTCTTAAATTCTGTTGATTGTTAAAGGGTTAAACTGTATTTTATCTATTAAGCCTTTGGCTGTTGAGCATGACTCAGTGCACTTTTTAAGACAATGTAGATCAAGAATAGACTGCACAGAACATAAAGATGTTTAGTCCCTTTATTTTGTTGGAGAATTTCCATTCCATTTGTTGAATACTGTAACAGTTGCAACAGAATAGGGGCCATATTCACCAACCATTCTTAAGAACAGTCTTAGTCTTTACATCTGAGATTTTGTAAATTTGAAAGTAACACAACTTCTGATTGGCTAAACCAAAATGGTTTAGCCAATGAGAAGTTGTGTTATTTTCAAGTTCAGAAAATTCTGGAGAATAAGACTAAGAATGTTCTTAAGAATGGTTGGTGAATAGGGACCCAGGATGTTAAAACTGATTCTCTCTTTTCAGTGACAGTGGTGAGGTACGGAAGGTCCAGCTGATCAAACGTATACCTGCACGATGTTCCGGTTGGGACGAAGCTTGGTCATGGCTCTCACAGAAAGACTGTCGAACCAAGTACAAGTATGCATGATTATTTATTTCTGTAGTTCATTTAGCAGTAGACATCAATCAATTGATGAGTGTGCAGTAAGTTCAGTTTGGACAGCAATAGGTTGAAACCACAGATAGAATATTCTCAGGGGCTGTTTGCCCATGACAGGGTGAGTGTATGGAGAGGTAATTGCTTATACAAACATTATAGGACATAAATGCCTTTCTCTGGAATAATAATGGGTCTCAATAAAAGGCAGCAATTTGGCCGGCAAAAGAAAAGCCATCACTGATCATCTGACCCTTTCCCTTAAAACCTTAGTTGCACTTAGCACAACTTTCTTTTGCAGGCACTGTTGTCAGATCAGGAGCACACTGCCAGGATTATTTGGTATTTTGCCTGGAAAAGGCTTGACCTTGCAATACAAGGATTTTTTTTTTTTCAAAGTTAACAGTTTTCATTTTACCTGTTTCTCACACTTTAAAGGGGCCTATCAAGATATTCTTCACATAAGTCAAACTTTCATGTTAAACAATGATATTTACAACTAAATATGTTTTTCTGAAGAGAACAGTACCAATACATTTTTCAAAAGGCCCTAATTTAGGCATTTCAAGAACAGGATGGTGGTATTGCAGTTGGTAACTGGTAACTCGGTCTATTTTTATGAGATCAGATATGACATGATCATACTTATTTGAATAGGAATTGAAGTATTTACCCTTGTTTTTGACCATGTCAAATTTTCACAAGGATTTGCAAAACTTTGGTGCAGAATCTAAAAACACCTCAACTCTTTACCAAACGACAAAATTTTAGACTGGTCCAGATTGAAAGCATTTGCAGACGACAAATTAAATATTGCTCATAATGTGAGATTTGTCTTTGATAAGGTAAAAGCATTGTGGGACAAGGAGAAAATGTTGGTTACCAGCATTTTCTACTTTTCTCACAAGTTTTTCAAAAGCCTTTTTTTCCAGGGTCATTAAAAGTAGAGATTGTTTGGTAAGGGGTTAAGAGGCTAAATAGCCCATTAAGGAAAATATAACATGGAAAATATTCTTTTTTACTTTTTAAAGTATGTAACATATTAGCAGACAGTCACTCACTCTCTAGATCTAAGATTAGACTACACATTCTGTGCAGTCTGATCTTGATCTACATTGTCTGCAAAAACAACTTGAGTCGGTTCCAGGGCTTTAAGGATTACCTCAAGTGTTTTTCCTTCATCATTATAGTTTGTGATGATTTTTGGTATATAGGCTGAAATTAGCCTATACAGAAGTAGGTTAGATAACAAAAGCTTAGTGCATCAACTGCTTCTTGAGGAGTATCCAGATAAATTCAGGCTGACTTGGACTGACCATTCTTAAGTGGGAAAGAAATCGTAAAAAATCAACGATGCCTGATCCCTGTAATGGGGAAGCAATTACTGAATAATCCCGGACGGGGATAATTTGCATGGAATGATCATGTTAGTAATTATTAGAATAAGTACTGACAATATTGATCTGAACTCTGGGATATTTTGAGCACCATTGATGTAAACTGGAGGGGATATTCTCCGACATTGATATAAGGCAAAATTCCCTGGTGACAAATTTCTTTATTGATTTTTGGCGGAAGCTATTCCTTACAACTGTTTCTCGGAAAATTGCATATGAAAAGTAAATTCACCAGGGGAAGGTTTTCTGTGCGTGTTTTCTTTTGATTGTGTGTGTGTGTGTTTTTTTCCCCTTGTATGGTTGATATTTATCTTCCTCAACAGAGTCTTGTTTTTGCTGTTCATATTGATTCTTGATGGTGGACCCCAGGGCCTTTTTTAGAAAACCCTTACCTTTATGAAGATCAGTTACAGGGCTGCAAAAAGAAGAGATCTTTTCACAATTTAACTCTTTACTACACAGTCCCAAGTTTTAACAACTGTGAGGAAAAAGCCTTTTATAAAACTTGTTGGAAAAGGTTTTCTGCTCTTATACAGACAACTACCATCATTTCAGCTACATGTATGATTTGAGGTCTGCACATGCTGTAAATTTCAGCGAGTCTAAAATTATATCATTTGGTTAGGAGTTAACTCTTTGCCAGACATAAACAATTTTTATCCTAAAATTCCACTTGAAAAGCATGGTGACAAATTTAATGTCTGTATGGTAAGAGGTTAACCCTTTACCAAACAATCTTGTGTTTTAATGACCTTTTGATGACTTTTGAAAACGCTGTGGGACAAGGAAAAAATGCTCCCAACCAGCATTTTCACCTTAACCCACAGTGTTCTGTATCATTTCTGACAAATTAGATCATTGTACCCATGTTTTATCTCTGCAAAAGCTTTTGATATGGATAAGTGAAATAAGTGTGTTTTCTTGTAAACATGGATCAGTTCAAATCAATATAAGATCAGTTACATCAAGGCGGCCAGTGCACCTTTCCATGCTTACCTGGAGTTTCTTCTGCCAGTACTCCGCACAATATTCTTTCCAAGCCACTGGCTGCTTTTTCCACATAACCATCGTCGAAATAATGGTCAGCGGTGAAAGAGGAATGAATCCTGTCGATGACTATCATCAATCCTCGGAAAGAAATTGGCCAAGCCGGGGATTGAACCAGTGACCTCCTGTTCTCAAGAAACGGGCTTCATGCACCTGCAAAAAGTATTGACCCATGTCAGTCTGTGCAGTCCAGGCAGGCTGACCTGAGTTGAAGATTTTTGCTTTGGTAATATTTCTGCATGTGCAAGGACCATGCTACCTCATGATTCAGTCTGTTGTTAAGCAAAATGGTTTTAACCCTTTACCAGATGACAAAATTTTAGCCTTGTCCAAATTGAAAGCATTTGCAGACGACAATTTCAGTGTGGCTCAAATGGTGCTATTTTTCTTTGGTAGGGTAGAAAACATTGTGGGAAAAGGAGAAAATGCTGGTTACCAGCATTTTCTCCTTTTCCCACAATGTTTTCAAAAGGCTTTTTTCCCAGGGGCGTTAAAAGGCGGCATTGTACAGGAAAGGGTTAATGCATCCATAATAATATGATGAATTGCTTAGTATGATGCATCATGGAGATGCATTAAACCCCTTTTTGCCAGAGCATGGCTATAATGAATAATACACACACAACCAACTAAAGACTAAAATGATTTTGATAGTGCTCACCAGCATTCTCAACAGAATTTCAGTTATTCATATTCTGGCAATAATGCTCTTTCAATGCTCACAGTCTCTGGATCATCTTCTAGGACAAGAGTATATGTATGCTACCCAAATATTTGTTTGTATTGAGTTTAATGCTGTTTTAACAGCTTTAGTCATATCATGGTGGTAAGTGCACCTAAGCATGTGTTTCCTGGCTTTCTCATACAAGTTCTCACACAATTTTCTTTCCAAGTCACTGACTACTTTTCTCACATGCATCAGAGGTGAGAGGTGAAAAATGGCCGGAAAGAAAAATTACTTCAACAGAGTATCGAATTTGCAACAATCAGGTCATAAGTCAGAGATACTAACCACTGAGCTACCCAGCCGGGCTACCCAAAGGAACAATTCCGAAAGAAAAGAGACGGAAAATTTTCAGACAGAGGAAGGGAAGCCTGCCATAAAAAAAAAAATTCTGTTACTACCTGTCAGACCGTCATGATTGCCTGGGTAATTAACACTGGGCAGTTCATGTGTTCTTCCTTGTTGGTATTTTCATCAGCATGTCAGCACACAGATTTAGTTTCAGCCTTAGTTCTCCCTGTATTGTGGTGGATACATTAACCCTTAACCCTTTACCACACAATCCTGAGTTTTAATGACCCTGAACAAGAAGGCCTTTGAAAACATTGTTGGAAAAGGAGAAAATGCTGGTAACCAGCATCTTCTCTCTATGCCATAATGTTCTCTACCCTTCCCTAAACTAATTTCAATTTTTGCGTCACATTTATTCTGTTTTCTACAACTGCTTTCAATTTGGACCAGTCTAAAATTTTGTCATTTGGTAAGGAGTTAACCTGCTGAATAAGCTTAACCCTTTCCCAAACAAGCCCTGGTTTTCACGTGTCTGCAGCACAAGTCTTTTGAAAACACTGTGGGAAAAGGAGAAATTGCTCGTAACGAGCAATTTCTCCTTTTCCCACAGTGTTTTCTACGCTTTTGGAGAACTTTCTGTCATTTTCATCAAATTTAAAACTGTCGTCTGCAAACTCTTTCAATTTGGACCAGTCTAAAATTCATCGTTTGGGAAAGGGTTAAATAAAACTTTCAAGCCAATTGTATAAACCTAAGTTTTTCTATTTCAAAGGTATTTATTTTTTAAAAGTATCTCTTTATCGGGCATTGTAGATCCAAGATCAGACTGCACATTCTATGCAGTCTGATCTTGACCTACACTGTCTGCTAAAGGTCTGTAAGTTGTGCCTAGCAGCCAAAGGCTTAACCTATTATTGTACAGGTTGCTTTTGATACACCAGGTTGATTAATTCTTTACCAAACAATTTCAGGTTTTAACCCTTTACCAAACAACAAAATTTTAGACTAGTGCATATTGAAAGCATTTGCAGATGATAAATTAGAGGTGGCCAAATGATGAAATTTGTCCTTGATCGGTTAGAAAACAATGTGGGATACCAGCATTTTCTCCTTTTCCCACAATGTTTTCAAAAGGCCTCTTTCTCAGGGTTGTTAAAAGTTGGAATTGTGTGGTAAAGGTTTAACAGAAGAGAACTTTTCAAAACATGATGGAAAAAGGAGAAAATTCTGGTCTACGTTTTCAAAGACAAATCCAATTATTTGAGCCACAATTAAATTGTCATCTGCAAATGCTCTCAGAATGGAAGAGACTAATATTTTGTTGTATAGTAAAGAGCTAAGGATAGTCTATGGTTTGGTGTCTGGCATATATTGTCCTTTTTTGGTTGTCAACAAAATTGTGAATCTCCTTTACCACTCGACCAATTTCAGTCAAACTTCACAGAAATTGTACATTTGATTCAGTTTTCTAAGATTGTTCACCTTTAAGCACCCAAATATACCTATGAAATCATGTTGTTCTTTGCTCTCAATAAATCTGCAGTTTTCTCCTATGTGGATTTGAGCTTTAATCAATCTGATAAAATGGATTTTGGCAACACAACATTAATACTTAATCTTGGAAACTTTAAATTTTCTAAGATTTCTGTCTGAATTTCTTTCCCCCCCCCCCCCCCCCAAATTAAAAAAAAAAAAATATTTACAATCACTTTTGAAGTTAGACTATATTTATTATTTAACTCGATACCAAACAACAAAATTTTAGCTCTTGTCCAAATTGAGAGCATTTGCAGACGACGAAATAAATTTGACTCATAAACTGAAATTTCTCTTTTGAAGTGTAGAAAACATTGTGGGAAAAGGAGAAAATGCTGGTTAGCAGCATTTTCTCCTTTTCTCACAATGTTTTCAAAAGGCTTCTTTCACAGGGTCATTAAAAGTCGGGATTGTGTGATAAAGGGTTAAAGAGTAACATTTTGATAATTAAAGAAAGAACATAAATGGTCTAAAGAAGGGAAACAATGGCATGAACTGGTACTTTCTTTAATCCTGTACCACACAATGCCAACTTTAACAACCCTGATGGAGAAACCTTTTGAAAACATTGTGGGAAAAGTAGAAAATGCTGGTAACCAGCATTTTCTCCTTTTCCCACAATGTTCTCTACTGTATCAAAAAAAATTGCATCATTTGAGCAACTCTGAAATTTTCGTCTCCAAATGCTTTCAATTTGGACAAGTCTAAAATGTTGTCGTTTGGTAAAGAGTTAATCACCTGCTCTGTTTCCCACCTTGTTTTCAATACCATTAACTCTTAAAGAGCCAAATAAACCCAATGGACATTTTCATCATACAGTAAGACCAAGGTAATTGCATTTTTGAGGCTGCCCTTCTCCTGAACTAAATCAGTAAAGCGGACAGTATAGATTAAAGATTAGACTGCACTTTTTATGCTGTCTGATCTTGATCTACAGTGGCCGTAAAGGCAACTATCGCAGTGACAGGCACTTTAAAGATTAACTCTTTACCAGACAACAAAATTTTAGACTAATCCAGATTGAAAGCCTTTGCAGATGACAAATGAAATCTAGCTGGTTACCAGCTTTTTTTCCTTTTCCTACAATATTTTCAGGTCTTTTTTCTCATTGTTTAAGCACAGGATTGTTTGGAATAAAGTTTAACCCTTTATCAAACAACAAATTCTGGACCAGACCAAAATGAAAGCATTTGCAGATAAGAAATTAAATGTAATTCAAATGATGATATCTGTCTTTGATAGGGTAGAACACTGTGTGGGAAAAAGAAAATATTCTGGTTAACAGCATTTTACTCCTTTCCTCCAATGTTCTGAAAGGCCTTCTTTTTCAGGGTAGTTAAAACTTGGGATTGTGTGGTGAAGAGTTAACCCTTTACCAGACGACAAAATTTTAGCCTTGTCCAAATTGAATGTATTTGCAGATGACAATTTTCGATGTTGCTCAAAAAGTGCAGCTTTTCATTGATAGAGTAGGAAACATTGTGGGAAAAGGAGAAAATTCTGGTTTCCCGCATTTTCTCTTTTTCCCGCAATGTTTTCAAAAGGCTTCTTTCCCAGGGGCATCAAAAGGCGGCATTGTACGGTAAAGGGTGAAGCATAGAATCTGCAATCAGCAACTCCTGGTTTGATTCAAGCATAGATTCAGAAAACTTTATATGAAATATGTTTTTTCTTTCCAGTCAAATCCCAGTTCGAAGATTTGGGAAAATTGATGGGTTTTTAGTGTGGAAGCTCTTCCAAGGGATTCGATCAAATTTTATCTTTCGTACACACAGAGAGTCTATCAAAGTGAGCTTTAACCCTTTACCACACAATGCCACCTTTTAACGCCCCTGGAAAAGAAGCCTTTTGAAAACATTGTGGGAAAAGGAGAAAATGCTGGTAACCAGCATTGTCTCCTTTTCCCACAATGCTTTCTGCCCTATCAAAGAAAAAAATCACCAGTTGAGCCACACTGAAATTGTCGTCTGCAAATGCTTTCAATTTGGACAAGGCTAAAATTTTGTCGTCTGGTGAAGTGTTAACTTCTTTCCCAGAAATTAAAAAAAAGTAAAACTATTGCAACCTTTTTCGAAAGCTAGGTCTACCTTTTCTTTGCAAATAAGCTTATCATTTTTTCAACAATGGTTATGTGGGAAAGCAGCCAGTGGCTTTGGAAGTATCTGAGTATTGTGCGAATGACTGGAAAAAGAAACTTCAGGAAAGCATCGATAGGTGCACTGGCGGGCTTGATATAACGATATAATGTTGCAAACAGTATTAAACTCCATATAAACAAAAAAATTTGAAAATTAGGATATACTTTTGTCATAGTGATGTGTAATACAGGATGTCAAAACCTTTTGAAAACATTGTGGGAAAAGGAGAAAATGCTGGTAACCAGCATTTTCTCCTTTTCTCACAGTTTTCCACCTTCTCTATAAAAACACTTCAATTTTTGAGTCACTTTTATTTTGTTGTCTGCAAATGCTTTCAATTTGGGCAATTCAAAGATTTTGTTGTTTGGTAAAGAGTTAACTAAGCTTAAAGTGTGGTCTCTAGGGGAATCTTTATATTTGTATATATAGTTGGAATTTACGTGCCTGTTTGCATTACTTGGCACAAAATTTGGGAATTTCAATTCTATACCAAAATCTCCAGAGACTGGCAAGCTGGCAATGTTTGATAGACATAAATGATGTAGAGTAGTTTGAGACTATAATGAATCAACAATATTTGTCTCCCAAATGTGCATTTTATTGGGCTTTGTTCTGTGGCAATCAATATATATCTTACAGAAATGCAGGCAAATTGTATAATTCAAAGTCCTGAAATTCAGCGAAATTAAAACTGTCTAAATACTTGATGTTTGCTGAAAAAAAAAGTTAGCATGGATTACACCCTACCAAACAGCAAAATTTTAGAGTCATTATATAGAAGGAATTTACATACAATAATGGAAATGTTTTTCAAATGATAATGTGTAACCTTGAATAGGTAGAAAACATTGTGAGAAAAAGAGAAAATGCTGGTTTCCACCATATACTCCTTTTCCCACATTTTTTTCTGATTCCTTCATTCCTAGGGTCGTTTAAACTCAGGATTGTGTGGTAAAGGATTGACTCTTTACCAAACAACAAAATTTTAGACTGATCCAAATTGAAAGCCTTTGCAGATGACAAATTCAGTGTTGAAGGAATTTATCTTTGATAGGGTAGAAAACACTGCGGGAAAAGGAGAAAATGCTGGTAACTGGCATTTTCTCCTTTTTAGCTCCACTGGCCGAAGGCCAGCAGGCTTATGTCATGGCCCGGTGTCCGTCGTGCGTCCGTCCATGCGTCCGTCCGTGCGTCCGTCCGTGCGTTAACTTTTATTTCAAACATCTTCTTCTCAGAAACTACCCGTCCAATTTTCATGAAACTTCACAGAAATGATCCTGCCATGGTCCTCTTCAGAATTTCTTGAAAGAATTTGATTCCTTCAAAAACTCTGGTTGCCATGGCAACAAAACTGAAAAATATTGGAAATCTTTAAAAATCTTCTTGTCTGAAACCATAAGGCATAGGGCTACCAAATTTGGCATGTAGCTTTATGTAGTAGATCTCTATCATGTTTCTTCAAATTATAGCCCTGGGGTCAAAATTGGCTCTGGTCCAGGGGTCACAAGTTTTACATAGGCTTATATAGAGAAAACTTTAAAAATCTTTCTGCACCTAGCCATAAGGCCTAGAGCTACCAAATTTTGCATTTAGCTTGATCTAGTGGGGGTCTACCAAAAGTGCCCAAATTACAGTCCTGGGGTCAATTTGGCCTCATGCTTGTGGGGGGGGGGGGGGGGCAGGTCAGGTTCACAAGATTTACATCGGCTTATATAGGGAAAACTTTTAAATCTTGGTGTACATAGCCATAAGGCTTAGGGCTACCAAATTTTGCATAATTATAGCATTATCTAGTGGACAACTACAAAGAGGGTCCAAGTTACAGCCCTAGGATGAAGTTTGGCCCTGCACCAGGGGTCACAAGTTTTACATGGGTTTATGGATTAAAAACTTCAGAAACCGTTATGTTACTAGCCATAATGCCAGGAACTCCCTAATTTGGCATGTTATTCTTCTAATACACATATTCCCCATTTAGTCCGACTGTAGCCCTGCGGTCAAAGTTTTATAAGGGCTTATATAGTGAAGACTTCTCTTTATGGTTTATATTTATAAGCCAGTGGAGCGATACAGGACCATCATGGCCCTCTTGTTCCACAATGTTTTCAAAAGGGTTTTTTCTCTGGGTAGTTTAAACGTGGGATTGTCTGGTAAAGGTTAAATTCTAAATTTGCCCCAACTTAAAAAACAACTTCCAGGTACTTCTCAGAATTAAGTAAAGTTGAGTAGGGGCCTTTATGTCTTTCACTGATGTTGATGGCTTACATAGCTTGTGCAGATCAAGTGTGGATCAAGATCAGACTGCACAGAACACTAGATCCACTTAGACTTCATGTTCTGTGCAGCCTGATCTTGATCTACACTGCCTTTACAAGAATTTAAAGTTGCTCTGAGCATTCTATGTCATTGTTTGATTTATACTTGTAGAAGCTTTTCGATTGCTGTGATAGGTTTAATAAATATTTTCTGGGAGTTTTATGAATTGCCCACATGATGGTATAAAGAATTGGACAGAACACATTTTTTTTTTTAATTACTGTTCGGTAGCTTGGATTTTATTTAGGACAAACATTACCATATTGATTTCGAGGGAGTCTTCAACAATTCAATTGCTTTGTCTTGTTGGAGATGAACAGTTTGATAATATCAGAATTATTCATTTGCCAGAACATGGCAGCTTTGTGTTTGAATCAATAACAGAAATGGAGAAGCAGTTGTGAAATTCATTAGAAAAATGTGACTTTATGGGTCCCTTGTGTATTTGGATAAAGGTGTTTATAATTCAGCCAAAAGATCACTAAATCACACAAAATTTAATGCTGTATGCTTTTCATAAAATTTTTGTTAAGTTTCAGCTTTTAACACAGCTTGTATAAGTACAACTTTTTATGCCCTAGCTATAGAAACAGTTGGCATAAAAGGAACCATTTAATTCATAAAAAGCAATTATTAGCCTTTTCCAACAATCTTTTCCATAACTGAATGTTCAACCTAAATAGTTTGTATTAAAAAGCTTGTAGGTTCAAAAGTAGCTTGTATGGTTTACTGGATCAAGATGCTGAATAGCACATAAATGCATGATGCTTTTGCTTGCCATGTTTTTCAAGGACAGTTTTCAAGTTAACTGTTTACCACACAATCCCGACTTTTAACAACCCTAGAAAAAGCCTTTTGAAAACATTGTGAGAAAAGGAGAAAATGCAGGTAACCAGCATTTTCTCCTTTCCCTGCAATATTTGCTACCCTAATGTAGACAAATTCCATCATTAAAACCACATATAAATTGTCATCTGCAAATTCTTTTGATTTTGACAAGGCTACATCTTTGTTGTGTGGCAAAGGGTTAACCCTTTCCCAAACAAGCCCTGGTTTTCACATGTCTGCAGTGCAAGTCTTTTGAAAACACTGTGGGAAAAGGAGAAATTGCTCATAATGAGCAATTTCTCCTTTTCCCACAGTGTTTTCTACCCTTTTTGAGAACTTTCTGCCATTTTCATCAAATTTAAAATTGTCGTCTGCAAACTCTTTCAATTTGGACCAGTCTAAAATTTGTCGTCTGGTAAAGGGTTAAGTCTGTTTTATTTTTTTTGCTCTTTGAGTGTTAGTTTTGAACCTTTTTACCTCAGATTTCTTCAAATATGTAAGTTTCTATGCACTCTCTCTTATAATTAAATGCCATGTCAGTGGTTATCAAACTGACTTACAATATCTGATATTTTGTATATTTTGGGGGGGGGGGGGGGGAAACCCTTGAAGTTTCAAAATCTTTGTTCTTCTTCATTTTTCACTGAAAGTGTTTGTTGCTGTTTTCAATTTATTTTAATTCATAGCACAGCAACATGTAGACCTTTTCCTTTTACCTGTTCTTTGCACAACCTTCTTTCAGGAGCCACTAAACGCTTTCTCACAGCAATGCCAAAGTAATGTTCAGTGAGGTATAGATGATAGAAAACTGTCACTAGGATACACCAGACAAGAAGAGAGATTCAGTTTCTAATGAGATCTTGCATAAACTAGCCAGGGAAAACAGATCAATAGAGTGGAAAAACAATAGGCTGTTTAAATGTAATGTGAATAACTAGACAATTTTACTCTGTATTTCAATATATATAACACAATCAGGTTTTCCTTTAAAGCTTAAGGAAAAAAACTTCACAACAATTAATAATCTATGATTATAAGCCTGAAAGATGATCTCCTTACCAGACACAAAATTTAAGACATTTCAAAGCATTCATAGACAATAAATGTGCCTCAAATAATGGGATTTGTCTTTGACAGGGTAGAAAACATTGTCCCACAATGTGTTAATTCAAAGTGTTGAAAACACTGGTGTGACATTTGTCAAGGAAGCCATTGATAATCTGAAAAATAAACAACAGAAATAGTTTCAAAATAATATCATTTGCCTGAAGTCAACCAACTATATAGTCATGCACAATCCAATAGAGTAGCAGCAATCTTGTGGGACGAACTAGCCCAGGGACAAATAAGTCCAGGAACGAATTGGTTTTGGGTCGAACAAGCGCGGAATCAATTGGTCAGGGGACAAAGATCGTGTGTATCATTACGCCAATAGAAGGCCATAAAGCTATTTTCGATAAAAAGAAGTGTTTCTACGATCGATGGCCTAATTCATTTTAATATGCCATTTTCAATTTTATATCTGAGTGCAATTGAAACACTTATTTGTCTGAGAAAAACTGAGTTTAATTGGGTTTACTTCCTTTGGTTTTGCACAAATTATGGTACATGATTTTCAAAATGCCATATTGAACTCATACTGGCATTGTCTTCGACAAATGCCCCCAAAAATGTCCATTTCTTCGACAAATGCCCCAAAAAATGTCCATTTCAGATCATTAAAACACAGAAGTGTTTAGTTAGGGATAAAGAAATTGACAGAAAATATGTGCAGAATACATCATGTTCTAAAGCAAGACATGGAATTACAATATCTTGGAATTTTTTTACTTGCTAAAAGTACCCATTTCTGATTTCATGTGTTTGGTTCTTTGATGTTAATGTAGATGAAATCTTTTCCAGAATAGGCAGGGAAAAGGCAGACTCATTAGAAGAAGGGGAAAAAGTTAATGGGCAATCTTCCTGAGAAAAAACAAAGAGTAATAGCATTAGTAAAATTAGCCACTAGGGTATTCGACTAGCCTATAGGTTGTCAGAATTTATTTCAGAAAACTTGGTAAATTAGAACCAAACTACACCAGTCTTCAATCATTATGGACGGAAGGATAATAGAATAGAATACACAGAGGGTTTGGCTTGTTGCTTTGAACCTTACAAATTAACCCATTTTACTCCCATGGACAAAACAATTGGCTTTTGAGGATGATAAAGATCAGTCAGAATGCTCAGAACACGATCTCTCTTATCTACATTCTCCATATTTGGCTTGGCTCTTTTCAAAGAAAACCTCCAGGCATTGTCATCATATTGCAAAGACTGTGTATCTTTGCCATTCATGAAAATATTTACGTTAACTCATTACCAGACATCAAAATTTTAGAGTGGCCCAAATTCAAAGCATTTGCAGACGACAAATTAAATGTGGCTCAAATGATAGGATTTGTTTCTGAAAGGTCAAAAAATATTGTGGTAAAAGGGGAAAATGCTGGTTACCAGCATTTTCTCATTTCCCCATGATGTTTTCAAAAGTCTAATTTCCCAAAGGCATTAAAAACTCGCCATTGTTTGGTAAAGAGTTAAAAGCTGGTTGTTAACTATCAAAACAAAAGTTATAAATACCAAATGAGCAGGTAACTCTCAGAATATTTTGACAATATTATATCCTTTTTTTGTATGTAGAATTTCTCTGAAAAAGCTACTGTAGCCTAGCGTAAGTGGTACTAATTCTTAATCTATGACCAAGGATTCTTCTGATTAGCCGAGAAAACACTGTGGGAAAAGGAGAAAATGCTGATTATCGGCATTTTCTCCCTTATCCCACGATGCTTTTTCAAAGAGCATCATCCTTCAGGTAGCGAAATCATGAGGTTGTTAACCCTTGGACTGCTAAGCCTCACTTAAAGACCTTTTGCGGACAATGTTGATCAAGATCAGACTGCACAAAACATACAGTCTGATCTTGGATCTACACTGTCTGATAAGGAGATATCTCCCCTTCCCCCCCCCCCCCCCAAAAAAAAATGCCTTTGAAAAATATCAGAATTTTGTTTATTACTGTTGGCTTAAAGGTTTCATTTCACTTTTTTAGTGGGATAAAGGGACATGGGGGCTGGAGTGCAATGTAATTAATGTGAGCTGCAATGAGATAGAGGCATTACAGGTTATTATTGAACAGCAAGATGTTTGAGGCATTCACTTAAAATGAGAAAAAAATGCTCTGCCCGTTTCTTAGTTGCATGCTGGGAGATTATTTATGTAATCAGAGTAGTTAACATGGTGCCTATAGATAATTTTTACCATCCTGCCATAAACTTTCAAAATAAAAAGAAATACATGGAGTAGTTACAATAATTTTTCCTTATGTCATAATGTTCATGCACTGCACTTGTGTTGATGGCAATTGTTTCATGGGAAATTCCTTTGGCTTAACTCTGTACCAAACTACAAAATTTTCGGCTGGTCCAAAGTGAAAGCATTTGCAGACAACAAATCGGATGTGACTCAAAATTGGAAATTCGTTTCAGGAAGGATGAAAAACATTGTGGGAAAAGAAGAAAATGCTGGTTACCAGCATTTTCTTTTCTCACGATGTTTTCAAAAGCTTTCTGCCTCAGGGTCATTAAAAGTCAGGATTGTGTGGTAAAGGGTTAATACTGGTGATGTGAAATAAATGAGTAACATTGAATGTTCCATAAAATGCCAATCAAGCAACAATTTCTTTTGATTTGAGTTTATCAATAAGACTTGCATGTAACTGTTCAGCTAGTTAAAA
Source organism: Tridacna gigas (assembly GCA_945859785.2). Taxonomy (NCBI): domain Eukaryota; kingdom Metazoa; phylum Mollusca; class Bivalvia; order Cardiida; family Cardiidae; genus Tridacna; species Tridacna gigas. The sequence continues at coordinate 60,039,232 of OX244034.2, read as the reverse complement.
TACTTCAACTAGCTCAGTTAACCCTCTTACACACTCTTGAGGTTTAAAAATCCTGAGGGAGAAGGCTTTTGAAAACATTGTGGGAAAAAAAGAAAATGCTGGTTACCAGCATTTTCTCGTTTTTCCACAATGTTTTCTAACCTGTCAAAGGCAGGTTTCCTAATTGGGCCACCTTTAATTTGTGGTCTGCAAATGCTTTCAATTTGGACCAGTCTAAAATTTTGTTGTTTGGTAAATGGTTGAAAGAGTATGACTGTCACTGTTATGGATTGACCTTCAGAGTGCCTTAACTGTTTACCACAATTCCGACTTTTAACGACCCTGAAAGAGAAGGCTTTTGAAAACATTGTGGGAAAAGGAGAAAATTCTGGTAACCAGCATTTTCTCCTTTTCCCACAATGTTTTCTACCCTATCAAAGACAAATCACATCATTTAATTCAAACTGAAATTGTCGTCTGCAAATGCTTTCAGCTTTAGCAAGTGTACATTTTTGTCGTTTGGTAAAGAGTTAAAAAAAAACCAAACACTTTTAGTTTAGAATAAGAACCTAATACTGTACTTGCAATTACTCGGTCACTTTCGTCCATGGTGTTTTTCGTCCAAAGTGGACTGTACAGATCAGAGGTCAGACAGCATGGTTTTGGGCAGCCTGATTTTGATCTACACAAGCCACAAAGGCAACTAAAGTTGTGAAAGGTACTCTAAGGGTTGATATAAAAAAGCCAATGAAAGGATCTGGAATTGCAAAATATTTGAAACCAAGACATTGTTTTATATATTGATTAACAAAATGCATTGTACAACTCTCTTACTTGGTTGTATTCATGCATAGTTTTTCACTTTCAAGATGTGAAAATACATGCTTCTTTAATTTACGGTAACTTGTCTTTTTATCCCATGTTTTCTACCCTTTCAAAGACAAATAACATCATTTGAGCCACATTTGATCTGTTGTCTGCAAATTGTTTCAGGGTGGGCAAGTCTAAAATTTTGTCACCTGCTAGTAAAAAGCTAATTCAAAAAGTCTCATTTAGCCTTTGCTTATAAATATAGCTATGAGATCTAAATACAAATATAGTGCATGGAAAAGTTCAGAATAAAAGCACCATTTATCATAAGATATGAACTGTTTTCCGTAAATTGGTTGTTATTAAATATCACCATTATTAAATATCACCATAAACTTTCTTCACAAATGATTTATCACCATTCTATTATTTGAAACAGGTGAACATTTCCTCAATTATCTTTTTCCTAGGTTGAGGTTTTCTATTCTACTCATATCAAACAGATGACTTGGAAAAATTATATCAGTCAGCCCTTAGATGATTGATTTCATGAACATAGTAAATCAAGATAATGTAAAACTGGTATCTCCACAAATATTTTATGAGATTACCCAGACGTTATTGAAAGTGCGGGTTTTCTTAAAGAAAAGAAAGTTTACAGCCTTTCAGTTATTCTGAATGGTAAATGTGAAGTTTCAAGAGAGAAGAAATATGGATAAAACTTCCTTCTTTTAATTCTATGTACACAGAGGTAAAAAGTATAGCATGTTTCTATGCATAATTATCATATTTGATATACATGTAGAAACAAATGAGCCAATTTCCCTGGCAAAAGCGTTTTGATACATCTCTGTGATGCATTATACTGAGCAAGTCATCACATAATTATGGATCCATAAAAACCATTTTGTCTAACAATCCACTAAACCATGAGGTAAACTGGTCCTTTGACATGCAGAAATTGACCAATAGCAAAGTTTCGACTTGGGTCAGACTGCGCAGGCTGACCTGAGTCAATTTTTGCAGATGTATTAAGCCCCCTTTTCACAGGGTATGGCTCATTAAATTAATGTATGGTATGTTGGCATGAATCTTTTCCTGTGATAGTAAGGGTTGCATAGGATAGAAGAGTTCTGTTGGAGAAAGCTACTTGAGATATTAAATCATACATCATTTTCAAGTAAGAACATTTAATGGGAACTGTTGAAATTAAAAATTAATGCCAGAATCCTGACAGCGTTATTACTGCAAACATTTTACTGTTTACAATTTATATCTGTGGAGGATGAGATTTTGATGTGAAATTGTTTTAGTTCTATCTGGAATATATTATACTGTTATCTAACTTTCCTGAGCAAGTAATAATGGAACTGCTATCAATGCTTTTAAAAGAAAAACAAAAGTTGTTCAGAGTAAACTCAGATTAGATAAAGACAAATACCAAAAATGATTAACTCAGCATTCTTTCTTTGGAACAAATTGTTTCCAAAAGTCTACTGCATAACAGATTTTCACACAGTAGCTCTTTAACGGATCAATCCGGAGTTTTAATGACCCTGTGGAAGAGGCCTTTTGAAAACATTGTGGAAAAAGGAGAAAATGCTGCAAACCAGCCATTTCTCCTTTTTCAACAATGTTTTCTGCCCACACTTAGACAAATTCCAACATTTGAGCCACATTTGATACATCGCCAGCAAACTGCTTCCAACTTGGACCAGTCTAAAGAAAGTTCATATATGTCAAGGAAATGTCCATAGGACATAACCGTTACTCTTAATTGGGGTAAAACCCACAAAAACAGCGCAAGAATTATTTGTCATCATTTCGATTCAAACCTGTGACCATTAAAATCATAGTCCAACACCTGTACAGACTGAGCAGCATAATCTGTGGAGTTCATAATTATTTACAGTTTAACTCTTTAGTAAATGATTAAATTTTGGACTCAATCAGATTGGAAGGATTTGCAGACGACATAGTAAATGTAGCTCAAATGATGACTTCTGGCTTGTATAGGGTAGAAAACATTGTGCAAAACGGAGAAAATGCTGGTTACCAGCATTTTCTCTTTTTCTTACTTTTTCAGTGGCCTTCTTCTCCAGAGTCTTTTAAAACTGGATTGTGTGGTTAAGGGTTCACCTGTTTTTATCCTTTTCAGATGTTGTTTCCCATATCTTTGATAACAGATACTAGAACTTTATTTCTCCTTTGTTGCACTTGTACCTAACTTAGTGTGTCTAAAAAGCCTGTAAAGAATGGGTTGAATTATTTAACTCTGCCAAAGGACAAAACTTGGATCCTTCAAAATTGAATTCATTTGCAGATCAAATTGGCTCAATTGATGGAATTTGTCCTTGAGAAACCCTGTGGGAAATGGAGGAAATGCTGTCAAACAGTATTTTCTCATTTCCCTACAATGCCTTCTTTGTTAAAACAACAACTTTTGGTGAGGGGTTAAACTGGAGGACTTTTGGAAATGAATATGGTTGTTATTGTTTACTTTCTCTTCTCTAATGGCCTTAGATTTTTTTTTTCTGATGAAATAATTTAGACTTGCATCTTCTGCAGTTAAACTTTGTAAAATAATTTGGAAAAAAAAAATTTGATTTTAAACTGTGCTTGAAATTTTAATTAAAGATAAATTCATGGCTGCACTAGCTGCTTTAGTCATACCAGTAACCACTTGTATGAGATTAAAATGAGACATATTTGAAGGACAGAAATAGTTTTGATTGCCATAGAAAACATTGCAGGAAAAGGAATTTTTCTAGCAATTGTGCAGTTGAACCCCATTTTCTACAATGTTGTCATAACATGTCTACTGCCACGGCATAAAAACTTATTTTTGTGCACTAACCAGTTTATTACATCAGTCTTGTTGGTTTCAATCTGTCTTCGTAATACCCAATCAGTCCTGATGAAGCCATCCATTACTTTTTTAAGGGAATGTATCAAATTATTTAGAGGGTTTTGTACCATATGAAATCCTATAATCCAATTGAAAGGCAATAAACCTGTAGGTTGATGAATCTACTGTCAGCTCCTGGTTCTGTATCAATCCAGATGGGAGACTGAGACAAGTCAGGTCTGAAGCAACACTTTTCCCAAGATTTGATACTGATACAAGTATAGTGCTTGAAACAACACTCTTATCAGGGTTTTTCTTGTCCAGAATATAAATGCCAGGATTATTCTGCTTCAAATCATTGATAAAAGAGGTGATTTCAGATAAGTTTCAATAGTTTTTATCTTCATCAAATATTCCAGTACAACCACATTCATAATTCTAGTCTTTGGTTGTCTTGATTTCAGCTATTCACCTTTTGATTCCGCAGAAAAGTAAGATGAGGAATGCCTGTAGATCTATATTTGAATCTTATTTTAAGATACTGTATACATTTACAGACTGTCAATCAAAAGTGAGTTAATACGATTTGAAACCTGGCAGTCCCTGGTTTTATCCTCATGTAATTCTTAAACAACAAAATTTTAGACCTGTCCAAATTGAAAGCATTTACAGATGACAAAATAATTGATAAAAAAATTGAAATTCGTTTTGAGAAGTATAGAAAACATTGTGGGAAAAGGAAAAGATGTTGGTTACCAGCATTTTCTCCTTTTCCAACAATGTTTTCAAAACTCCTGTTTTTTAGGGTCGTTACAAGTAGGGATTGTGTGGTAAAGGGTTAAGGCACTGGGTTTTCTTCTTTTTGGAGTATCCTTAGGCACAATATTTCAGAGCCCTAGCCTAGTTCATGTTCTGGCCGTACCCAGAACATACATTAACCCTTTCCCAAGTGACAAATTTTGGATGGGTCCAAATTGAAAGAGTTTGCAGACGACAATTTTAGATTTGGTGAAAATGGCAGAAAGTTCTCAAAAAGGGTAGAAAACACTGTGGGAAAAGGAGAAATTGCTCATTACGAGCAATTTCTCCTTTTCCCACAGTGTTTTCAAAAGACTGGTACTGCAGACACGTGAAAACCAGGGCTTGTTTGGGAAAGGGTTAATAAGAGCACTATCACAGTGATATGACTGAATCATTGAAAAATACCATTCAATCAATCATTCAATCTACTCTACAGAATCAAAGTATCAGTCTCAGTTTTGGAATAAGCAAAACTTCTGCCCAAACATTTTTGGAAATATTTAGATTCTGAAATTTACAAAAAGATTTATTTGCATGTCTGTTGGATGTACCCTGAGAAATACTGTATGGTCTCAGAACGGCTCTAATATTTCACTTACATTGACAGCTTGTCTTTTTCATAGAAAATTTAAAAAAGAATTTCTCAAACCAGCAGAAATGTTCAAGGAAGATTAATGAGTTATCTTGGAGAGGCATAGAACTATCAAGAAAGAATGGCACAATAGTATTGAAATTTCTCAGTTCTGCTTACATGTATTACAAGTACATGATGTGTTTTTTCCTTGAAAACAGTTTTCAAGAATTTCTTATGCGCTCTTTAACCCTTTCTCAAACAAGCCCTGGTTTTCACGTGTCTGCAGTACAAGTCTTTTGAAAACACTGTGGGAAAAGGAGAAATTGCTCGTAACGAGCAATTTCTCCTTTTCCCACAGTGTTTTCTACCCTTTTTGAGACCTTTCTGCCATTTTCATCAAATTTAAAATTGTCGTCTGCAAACTCTTTCAGTTTGGACCAGTCCAAAATTTGTCGTTTGGGAAAGGGTTAAATAGAAGAGAGCCCTTCAATATAATCTCCAATAACATTAAAACAAGTGCTTGCATAAGTTTAACTGCCCATCTGCATGTAGACAAGTACATAGGCATTTTTAGCTTGGCTGTTTTCGAAGAAACTTGGCTGTTTTTGAAGAAAACAATGAGTTATTGTCATACCCTGGCATTGTTTGCGTCATCATGCAAAAACTTTGACATTGTATAATATCTCTTTTTTTACCAATGATATTTACTTCAAACTTGGACAAATGTGAAAGAGGAACCTATACAATGAGGGCAGATAACCATCAAAGTATTTTTGACACAGTTATGCCCCTTTTTCGATTTGGAATTTGACTGAAAATCAAGCAACCACAGCTGAGCATTGGCACCCACATGCGATCATCTTGTTTGTCACTACATGCACATAATTATGCTTTTTGTGAAACAAACTTCTTCCTCAGTTTTGTCAGAGAACACTATACCTTGCACTTTCTTTTTCTGCAAGAAACTGTAGATGTGCAAGATGCAACCTGTGTGGCTGGGTGGTAAAAGCTTTGCATTTTTTTATCAGAAAGGTCCTGGTTTGATCCTTGCTAGCAGTGCTGATCACATGAAAATGACCTTGAATAAGGAATCACAGAGCATAAGCTAGAACTAGTGAAACCTGGGAAAGACATACATAAGTTGGCTTTTGCTGTGGTATGATAGAAATACTGTTGAAAGTAAGTTACAACCCTTTCAAAGCAAAATGGTTGTAAGTTATTTATAGACACCAAAAGGGATTTCAGATCCCTTTAACAATACATGCCAACAGACACAAAATACTCATGGAATTGATTGTCAGGATTTCCTGGTTAGGAAACTGATCAAAGTAAGAGGATCAAATGGGTATTAACCCTTTACCAAATGACAAAATTTCATCATGGTCCAAATTGAAAGCATTTTCAGACAACAAAATAAGTGTGACTGAAAAATTGAAATTTGTCGTGGGAAGGGTAGAAAACATTGTGGGAAAAGGAGAAAATGCTGGTTACCAGCATTTTCTCCTTTTCCCACAATGTTTTCAAAAGGCTTCTTCTTCAGTTAAAACATGGGATTGTGTGGTAAAGGTTTATTACCCTTATAGCTCTTAACACAACCTCAGTTGTTTTTGCAGACAATCTAGATCCAAGATCAGACTGCACAGATTTGGTGGTCTGATCTTGGATCTACACTGTCTGCTATTTTCGTAGATATTCCCAGTAAAAACATGAACGGAACTGAAATATTTAGGTCTTTTTCCACCCCATACTGAAAATGTCCATTTTGTCTTCTTAGGGCTTTATTAAGATTATTACCAAAATTTTAGACAGGTCCAAATTGAAAGCATTTGCAGATGACAAATGAAAAGGGGTGCATAAATTATGATGATCTTTGTCTTTGGAAGAAAACATTGTGGGAAAAAGAGAAAATGCTGGTTTCCAGCATTTTCTTCTTTTTCCACAATATTTTCAAAAGCCCTTCACATGAGGGTTGCTAGAACTCAAGATTGTGCACCAAAGTGGTAAGGGTAGGTTGGATCTGTATTGAATGTTATTAAAAACAAGTCTGATATAATTAATACCCTGGTAGAGAATGGAGAGCCTAGATCAATACATAAGCAGTTTGTTTGAAGGAAGCACCTAATTATGTAAATTACTCTGACAGGCATCAATAGTCAAATAATGGTGCAACATGCACATATTCCAAATATAATAGTCACCTTATCTGTATACTAAAAAATTCCTATGATTTAACAGCCCTATGCCGAGCCCCTTGGCTCAGTCGGTAGCGTACAGGACTTGAGAACAGGAGGTAGCTGGTTTGATCCCCGGCTTGGCCAATTTCTTTCCGAGGATTGATGATAGTCATTGCGACAGGATTCATTCCTCTCACACCGCTGACCATTGTTTTGACGATGGTTATGTGGGAAAGCAGCTAGTGGCTTGGAAAGAATATTGTGCGGAGTACTGGTAAAAGAAACTCCAGGAAAGCATGGATAAGTGCACTGGCCACTGCAATTTAACTGAAATAATGTTGAAATGGTGTTAAACACCATAAAATCAATCAATCACAACCCTACAGAAATAAGGCTTTTGAAAACATTATAGGGAAGGGAGAAAATGTTGGTAACCAGACTATTTTCTCCTTTTTCTACCATGTTTTCTATCCAACTAAAGACAGATCCTTTGTTTGATTTAAAGTTGATGTATCATCTGCAAATGCTTTGAATTTGGACCAGTCTAAAGAGGTAAGTCAGAAAAAGATCCGAAATACATGTACATGTATTGCCAAGTCAGAAGTGTTTTCCAAGCAGAATATCTTAACATGCCAGACTGTCTAGGTCAAGATCATACCACCATTTCAGTTGTAATAGATCTATTTATTTTCTTCTTTTCCCACAATGATTTCTACCCTGTCAGAGAACCTTAGCTCACTTGTACCAACCTGCAATTCTTTTGTCTGCATTATTGCTCTCAGTTTGGAAGAGTCCATATTTGTCCTTTAGGAAGAGTTTATTAAAGAAAGCAAAGAACAATTTTAAAGACTCTATTTATATGGGAAAGAAACTCGTGATGGTCACAAAACCTGTGCATTACCAACCTTTTCCAATCAGTTTTATCTTCTAACCCTTTACCACACAGTCCCATGTTTTAAAGACCCTGAAGAATGAAAGCTTTTGAAAACATTGTGGGAAAAGGAACATTTTCTCCTTTTCCCACAAAGTTTTTTACCCTATCATAGACAAATAGCATCATTTGAGTGATTTTTAGTTTTTTATCTGTACATGCATTCAGTTTGGTTGAGTCCAAAATATGTGGTTAAGAGTTAACCCTTTACCACACAATCCTGTGTTTTGAGGAAGAAGCCTTTTGAAAACATTATGGGAAAAGGAGAAAATGCTGGTAACCAGCATTTTCTCCTTTTCCCACAATGTTTTCTACTCTTCCTAAAACAAATTTCAATTTTTGATTCACATTTATTTTGTCGTCTGCAAAAGCTTTCAATTTGGACTGGTCTAAAATTTTGTTCTTTTCTAGAGTTAACAAATTTGAGTAAGAAGGTTTTTTCTACTCTTTCAAGGACAAATCCCTTGTTACAGTAATATGTCATTAGAAGTCTGCAAAAGCTACCAATATGAAAGAGGCTGAAATTTTTTTGTCTTGAAGGAGTTTAACCCTTTAGTACACAATCCCAAAATTTAAGTATTCTCAGGAATACGGCTTTTGAAAACATTGTGGAAAAAAAAATATATCCTGGTAACCAGCATTTTCTCTTTTTTCCCACAATGTTTTTCACTGTTATTAAGATTATCCCCTTATCATTTGAGAAACATTTAATTTGTCGTCTGCATATTCTTTCAATGTGAAAGAGTCTAAAATTTTGTTGTCTGGTGAAGAATTTAAAGTAAGTACATGTCCTAACAGAACTGCATTGAATTGTAACTTGGCCACCAGGAAATAATAAAAGATAAAGACTGTATGGTACTTTCTCTTTTCAGGATAGACTATGTAGAGTTACCGAGAGCTGTACAAAAAGTTGAGGACAAGGATTGTGAACCAAGTGAAGGTTAGTATGCAAAATTGTAGGTCTACCTAATGGCTGTGAATCTCTTATGTGCTTCTTTTATGCTTCAGCTACCATACCATTTTGAATCCTTTGACAAAAAAACAGAGTCTGTTCAACTATTTTGACATTGTCTTGGTTGTTGGGTATACCTTCAGCAGTGACTGTGTTATGCCCTGTTCATGGTCCCAAATAGGTCCTAGGTTGATCTATGCACAGAAAATATGCAAGGGTACATCAATGAAGCTATAGAGCAAAACTAGGAGTTTTAGAGGACAAAGTAGATTAACTGTGCCATCTGATCATTGATGTAGTCACTAGGTGATTATTTTTCAAGTTACTGTGATCAAAAGCCTTAAAACTACAGTGTGTTGCTGTTCTGCACGACAAGAAAAGTTTGTATTTCATGTGTGCCCAGGGAATCTTCAAGGCAAACAGGTTCATTATACTGAGCATTTCAGGCAAGAAATTACAGCATTGAGTAAACAAAGCCTATTGTAATTACATTATAGATTTTTGCGATAACATGCCCACATTACAGCTCTCCAATATTTACACAGATATCTAATTGAGAGATTATTGAAATGTTTCACAAGTGTTTTATTCACTGCACAAATTGCATTTCTGTGTTACATGTAATCAGCATCGACAAAATATCTGTAAAAGCATTGTCAGGTTTTGAAGTTGAATCAATGTTCAAGGTACTACATGAACTAGCTTAACAAACAATTACTCATAAAAATGCCTGTTCTCTCTAGAGCAGAACACAAAATTCTAGAATCGTCAATATTGAAAGCATGTACAGAGAACAATAAGTAAATGTGGCAGAAATGATAGGATTTGTGTTTGAAAGGGTAGAAAACATTGTAGTAAAAGGAGAAAATGCTGGTTACCAACATTTTCTCCTTTGTCTACCCTTGGAACAACCCTTGGAAAAAGGTCTTTCGAAAACATTATGGGGATAACCAGCATTTTCTCCTTTTACCACAATGTTTTCTACATATGAGAACAAAATACTGTAACTTGAAAAACTTTTGAATTGTCTGCAAATGCTTTTGATTGGGTCTAGTAAAAAATTTTGCCGTGTGGTAAAGGGTTAAATAAAGACAGGGTTATATGAAGGGCTAAGGACCATAATAATAGATAGCTGAAATGTATTCAAAGGGAATGACTGTACTTGCTATAATACAGTTACATGTTGTATTCCTAAGGGACCAGTTTTAATATCCTGCCTCAACATCATAATCATGCTCATTGGGTTCTTGCATAGCTGTCATAATTATGCTTTGCACAGAAGTTGGATACAATAATCTTGCACTTGGCATTTGATCAGTGATCATCATTGTTTGGGTCCTCAGTCACCTACCTCAGTCACCTACCTCCCCCTTTACCAAACAAGTCCATGGTTTTGAGCTGAAGGTGGACAGCTCTTGAAAACATAGTGGAAAAATGAGGAAATGCTGAATACCAGCATTTTCTCCTTTTTTTTTTCTCTTTTCCACAATGTTTTCTACCCTTCCAAAGAAAATTTCATCATCTGAGCCACATTCAATTTGTTGTCTGTCAAAGCCTTAAGTTTTGACCAGTCCAAAATTTTGTTGTTTGGTAAAGAGTTAACTGTTTACTAAACTGTCCAAGGAAGAAGCTTTTTGAAAACATTGTGGGTAAAGGAAAAATGCTGGTAACCCACAGTGTTTTTTACCATTTCAAAGACAATTTCCACAAATTACATCACATTTAATTTCTCGTCTGCAACTGCACACAATTTGGATAGGTTCAAAATTTTGTCGTTTGGTTAAGGGTTAATGATTTCAGATGTTTTCCTAAAATTTACCTGTAAAGTTTACCATTTTCAGTTCGATTATCCATGTTTTATCTGTACAAAGATTTTTGCAAATTTGTTTCGGGGAATACTGAGTTATTTTTCCGAACAATCCCATGTTTTCATGACCAGAAGGAAGGCCTTTGAAAACATTGTTGGAAGAGGAGAAAATGCTGGTCACCAGCATTTTCTCCTCTTCCCACAATGTTTTCTACACTTTCCACAACAAAAGCCAATCATTTAAGCCACAGTTAATCTTATTGTCTGTAAATACTTCAGATTTAGACAGGTCCAAAATTTTGTCACCAAGTAAAGAGTCAGTGCAGAGTTAACCCTTTCCCAAAAAAGCCCTGGTTTTCACATGTCTGCAGTACAAGTCTTTTGAAAACACTGTGGGAAAAGGAGAAATTGCTCGTAACGAGCAATTTCTCCTTTTCCCACAGTGTTTTCTACCCTTTTTGAGACCTTTCTGCCATTTTCATCAAATTTAAAATTGTCGTCTGCAAACTCTTTCAATTTGGACCAGTCAAAAATTTGTCGTTTGGGAAAGGGTTAAAGGGATTTTAATATCCTGTTATAATTACTCTATGTCAAAAACTGATATCTCAACATCCTTTTATTATGATGAATTAGTTTCTAGAATCCAATCAACTGATGCATTCATAATAGATATACAGAATTACAATGATCTCTTTTTTCCACTGCCGGAAACCATTTCTTCCTGCTACTTCCTGTTGACTGTCCATTTCATTATATCTGTACCAGCAGCAAAATTTGAGATTTGACCAAATTTGAAAACAGTTGCAGAAGACAAATAAAGCTCAAAAGCATCTGTTTGTGCTTTACCCTTTTACTAGAGGACAGAATTTTAGACTTGTCCCATTTGAAAGCATTTGCAGACGACAAATTAAATGATGAACTTATTATAAAACTTTTCTTTGAACAGGGCCGTTTTCTTCTTGTTAAAAATGGTACAGCCAAAGAAGTCCCTAGAAGCAGTTCTAATGCATTTTGAGACCATTCTTGCTTGTGAAACTTACTTAACTCTATACTACACAATCCTGACTTTTAACAATCCCGAGACAGAAGCCTCTTGAAAACATTATGGGAAAAGGAGAAAACGCTGGAAACCAGCATTTTCTCTTTTTCCCACAATGTTTTCTGCCCTTCCCAAAACAAACTTTAATTTTTCGGTAACATTTATTTTGTCATCTGCAATTATGCTTTCAATTATTTAGACTAGTCTAAAATTTTGTCTTTTGGTAAAAGGTTAACTTCAAGAGTATTTGCTGTATTTCAAACACTTGCATCAGCTTTTTAAGATCCACCCTAACACCCCGCAGCCTTTCCCCTCCCCTTTCACTCATGAGTCTTATCAGGCAGTGGTATCAAGCTTAGGCTTAGCAGTAACTGTTACTGAAGGAAAACTTTGTATGTGAACAGGCCGTTTGATTTCATGTAATAATTATTTTGGGTGAAATCAGAATATGAATAAAGCATTTTTTCTTTTAACTTTATGCTGTGAAATGTATCATTGTTTTATGTCTTCTTAGTTGTCTAAGATCCCTTGAAAGAGGTCTCTTTGTGATATTATAAATTAAAGAACACTTTGATGCACCCACACTCCATTCGTTAATCCTTTAATGATGATTATTGACATGAAATCAGATGTCAGTTTCATAATCATGTTTTCATAACCAGCATGACTGAAGATTTAACAACCGACGGCAGACATATTACTGACTGACCATGGCATGCTTCAGTTATCACTTATCAATTGACCTTTAATCACAGCATTTAAAAAAAAAAACAACAAACAAAGAAAAAAGTGGTATGGCAGATACCATATTCGGCCCACCAGATCACCAGGGACGGCCATCTTGAAAGGTAGAAAACTTTATGGGAAAAGGAGAAAATGCTTGTTAATTGAGCATTTTCTCCTTTTCCCACAATGTTTTCAAAAGCTTTTTTTAACGGTCAATAAACCTTATGATTGTGTGGATAAGGTTTTAACCCTTTATCACACAATCCTGACTTTTAACGACTCTGAGAAAGAAATCTTTTGAAAACATTGTGGGAAAAGGAGAAAATGCTGTTACCCAGCATTTTCTCCTTTTCCCACAATGTTTTCTACCCCTCCCAAAGCTATTTTCAATTTTTCAGTTGCATTTATTTTGTCGTCTGCAATTCCTTTCAATTTGGACTAGTCTGAAATTTTGTTGTTTGGTAAAGAGCTAACTCTTTACCAAACGACAGAATTTCAGACTGGTCCAAATTGAAAGCATTTGCAGACAACAAAATAAATGTGATTGAAAAATTGAAATTTGTTTAGGGAAGGGTAGAAAACATTGTGGGAAAAGGAGAAAATGCTGGTTACCAGCATTTTCTCCTTTTCCCACAATGTTTTCAAAAGGCTTTTTTCTCAGGGTCGTTAAAAGCTGGGATTATGTGGTAAAGGGTTAAAGGGTGGAAAAGATTAGAACAAAAAGAGAAAATCCTGATTACCAACACTGTCTTCTTTTCCAACAATGGTTTTAAGAGCCTCCCTCCCTGGGAAAAATTTTGCAATAAAGGGTTTAGCAATAGCCTGTTGATTTCAGGTCCTGTTGCTTTTGCAGGCAACGAAGATGAAGACCAGACTGCAAAACTGCACAGAATGTGTTGAATTCTGATAGTTTCGAATAATCTGGACAAAACAGTTTTAATAACTAAACTTTTGTGAGGTTTTTCTGTCAGTTTTGACATGACAAGATTGCAGGGATTTTAGCCTTGAAAGGAGCCCTTTTCATTTATACATGTATGTATCTGCCTCAGAGACAACCTGTATAGATCAACCAACTGTGTTAAGAGACAATGCTTTTGTCCCCTCTTGAATTAACAAACTTAGCTTAATTAAACGACAACCTGCTGCGAGAGATCGCTTTTCTGACTTCTCTTGGGTGGTCAGAATGTGCAGTCTGATTTCTGAACTACACTGTCCACTACTTTATTCCAGATTATAACCAAATTGCGTCTACATCTTGCAGTGGAATTTTATTTATTATAGCCAGCAAAGTAATGTTATTTATTTATTTGGTAGTGATAGAGTTAACCCTAAAGCTGCTAAGTGCAGTTCGCTACCTTTTGCGGACAGTGTAGATCAAGATCAGACTTCACAAAACATGCAGTCTGATCTTGGATCTACACTGTCTGATAAGGAGTTATTTTTCTCCAAAGATGAAGTTTGAAATAACATTATTCCGTTTTTATCATCGGCTTGAAAGTTTTATTTAACTTATGTAGCAGGATAAGGGTTAGTGCAGACATGTATCATTACTGGTGCATCATATAGCTAATGATTCTCTATCCCCTCATGAATCATTCTTTCTGACCTGTCAGGTAACCAAAGATTGGAACTAATGGTTTATAACGGCACTTTGGGAATTGGCACATCCGCTAGAAAATTGCTAGAAAATTACCAGCGGAAATATCCAAGTTAGAGTTTGTTTTTCTAACGGTGCAGATCTTCCCTAATGATGCATTGAATCTTAACCAGACAATCAGATTTTAGACTCTTCCATTTTAACCCTTTACCACACAATCCCAACTTTTAACGACCCTGAGGAAAAAGCCTTTTGAAAACATTGTGGGAAAAGGAGAAAATGTTGGTAACCAGCATTTTTTCCTTTTCCCGCAATGTTTTCTACTCATCCCAAAACAAATTTTAATTTTTGAGTAACATTTACTTTGTTGTCAGCAAATGCTTTGAATTTGGACTGGTCTAAAATTTTGTCGTTTGGTAAAGAGTTAACAGCATTTTCAGAGGACAAATTAAATGCGACTGAAATGATAGGAATCATCTTTTAACTGTAGGAAAACTGTATGAGAAAAGGAAACAATGATTCTTCACCTCCATATTTATCTTTGCCAACAATATTTTCAAAAACCGATTTTCTGTAGGTTCATAAAAACATGGGCTTTTTTGATAAAGGGTTAACTCTTTACCAGATGACAAAATTTTAGGCTTCTCCAAATTGAAAGCATTTGCAGACGACAAATTAAGTCTGACTGAATGATGGTATTTGTCTGTTGGAAGGTAGAAAACACTGTTGGAAAAGGAGAAAATGCTGGTTACAAGCATTTTTTCCTTTTTCAAAAATGTTTTCAAAGCCTTCTTCCTTAGAGTTTTTAAAAGTCAGATTTGTGTGGTAAAAGGTTAATGAAGTGCCATGTATAATGATATTTGCCCCAAATTTTCCACTACTTTTATTTTTTGTCTCTCTTTAACTCTTTACCACACAGTGCTGACTTTTAACGACCCTGACAAAGAAGCCTTTTGAAAACATTGTGGGAAAAGGAGAAAATGCTGGTAACCAGCATTTTCTCCTTTTCCCACAATGTTTTCTACCCTATCAAAGACATATTTCATCATTTGAGTCAAATTTGAAATGTTGTCTGCAAATGCTTCCAATTTGGACAAGTCTACATTTTTCTCATGTGGTAAAGAGTTAACTGTTTACCGTACAAATATAAAATTATATGCTTTTTTCAGTAAAACATCCTTTAGAACTTTTTCTAGGGGAAAAGTAGCTTTTCCTCTTGTGTTCAAAGAAACTGCTCTTATTCATGCTTTGTTTGAAAATGTAGCCTCAGCAAAGGCATGAAATATTGCATTATGAACCATGCTGTGGCAAAAAGGGGCTTAATGCATCTCCGTGATGTATTACTATACCGTGTAAGTCATCACATAATTATGGATGCATTGTAACCATTTTGTCGAACAAATGAGTGAATCCTGCGGTAGAATACTCTTTTTTTTTTTCAACCTTTATTGTCCACGTCTTTATGGTACTTGAGGGTCATGGCCATCCCTCAATGCACCTTACAGATTGTTGTTAGTATTCTGTGTTAGTAATTGAACTTTAAAATACAAACAAAAGTCGTAATTACAGATTCCAGATTCTTTTACAGCTACTATTGTTCTACTACATTGATATGGCTACTAAAATATGTAGATTTTAACAATAATGACTAATAACAGGTTTACTTTTCTAATTTATTACAATTTTTTTTTTAAATATGTGGACGAAAAAGCTTATTTTTGTATATAAATGTGTAAAATGGTAGAGTACTCCTTTGACATGCAGAAAGTTCACCAAAAGCAAAAGGTTTTGGCCCAGGTCAGCCTATGCAGACTGCACAGGCTGAAATGGGACAATACTTTTTGCAGCTGCATTAAGCCCCCTTTTCCCAGAGCCAAGCTCAAAGGTTTGTATAGACTAGAACTGTATAGAGTAAGTTACAAGATTCAAATTCAGATAGATCTTGGAACTACACTGTCTGCTTGTTAACTCCTTACCAAACAGGAAAAATTTTAGTCCAAATTGAAAGCATTTGCAAATGACAAAAAATGTGTGACTCAGAACTTGAAATATGTTATTTGAAAGGTAGCAAACATTATGGAAAAAGGAGAAAATGCTGTTACCAGCATTTTCTCCTTTTTCCACAATGTTTTCAGAAGCCTTTTTCGGGGTGGTTAACCCTTTACCAGACGACAAAATTTTAGCCTTGTCCAAATTGAAAGCAGTTGCAAACTACAAATTTAATGTGGCTCAAACGGTGCAATTTTTCTTTGATAGAGTAGAAAACATTGAGGGAAAAGGAGAAAATGCTGGTTACCAGCATTTTCTCCTTTTCCCACAATGTTTTCAAAAGGCTTCTTTTTGAGGGTCGTTGAAACTCAGGATTGTGTGGTAAAAGGTTAAAATACAGGAATTTTAAGTAACAGGTAAGGATAGACATTGTACAGGGCTGCATATGAGGTAAATGGTAATTTTATAGGTATTAGATTCAGTAAAATGGACTAAACATTCATAATTTTCAAGCAAACAATCACAGTGTTGGCATTAATATTTACAGTGGTTGTTATTATTGAACCATTGTTTACTCATCTGTTTTCTAATATTTACAGAAGAAGCAGCTGCCTCTGAGAGTGGAAACTATTTCAATGTATCTGACGAAAAGTTTCTGGCCATCGCATTTGGTTCAGCGACAGTGGCTTTGCTCATCTTGATACTTATTATTGTTGTTAGCCTTGTAAGAAGGGGTCAAATGTAAGTTATGTTTTTTATCTAAACATATTCCAGTAATATATAAATGAGCCATGTTTTGTGAAAAGGGAGCTGAATGCATCTGAGAAAAGTATCAACCCAGGTCAGCCTGCGCAATCCCCGCAGGCTGACCTGGGCCGAAACTTTTCGCTATTGGTCAATTTTGTGTATGTCCAAGGACCAGCCTACCTCATGATTCAGTCAGTTGTTAAAAAAAAGTGGCTATTATTGATCCATAATTATGTGATGGCTTGATCGGTATAATGCATCAGAGAGATGCATTAAGCCCCTTTTTACTAGAGCACAGCTCATTATTATATATCTAAATACATTTTTTATACCCTAAATTTTTTTTAGTTTCTGAAAACATCATGGAAAAGGAGAAATGGCATGTAACATGCTAATCATTAGCTGTTTTTCTCACATTGTTCTCACATTGTTTTAGATGCTATCAATGGGTTTCCAGTGAGTTCATGGCATGGTGCCTGTTGTGCTGGTCATCCCATCTCTTAATCTTTTGTTTCACTAAACTACTTAACTCTTTACCACACAATCACGACTTTTAACGACTCTGGGAAAGAAGCCTTTTGAAAACATTGTGGGAAAAGGAGAAAATGCTGGTAACCAGCATTTTCTCCTTTTCCCACAATGTTTTCTGCCCTTCCCAAAACAAATTTCATTTTTTCAGTCACATTTATATTGTCGTCTGCAAATCTTTCAATTTGGACCAGTCTGAAATTTTGTCGTTTGGTAAAGAGTTAAACAGTGAAGGATTATGACATGCTGCCATCTTCTCTGCAATGTTGTATTCAGCAGCAGTTGCTGACTACAACATTATTTAACCCTTTACCGACCCTGTTTGAAAAAATTGTTCAGTTAGCAAAAAACGCTAGCATATTCCCTTTCCCGCTTAAATTCTTATACTCTTTCAAAGGAGAATCCGCCCTCTGAGCCATGTATTTTTTTTCTGCAAATGCTATCAGTATAAACTAGTCTAATATACTGTTATATGGTAATGAGCTGTGTATTTACTCTGTAACAAAATTTTAGACTTGTCCAAATTCAAAGCATTTGCAGATGACAAAATAAACATGACTCAAAAATTCAAATTTATTTTTAGAAGAGGAGAAAAAAATTGTTGGAAAAGGAGAAAATGCTGGTTTTGGGCATTTTCTTCTTTCCCAACAATGTTTTCAAAAGCCTTATGTCTCAGAGTCACAAATACTCAGGATTGTGTGGCAAAGATTGGATTAACCTTTTACCACACAATCCCGACTTTTAACGACCCTGAGAAAGAAGTCTTTTGAAAACATTGTTGGAAAAGGAGAAAATGCTGGTAACCAGCATTTTCTCCTTTTCCCACAATGTTTTGTACTCTTCCCAAAACAAATCTCAATTTTTGAGTCATATTCATTTTGTTGTCTGCAAAAGCTTCCAATTTGGACTGGTCTAAAACTATGTCGTTTGGTAAAGAGTTAAGAAACTCTGCTATTCCCTCTCTACAGTTTCCTCATGGCATAGGATGATATGAAGGATATGTCATTTTAAATGATTTTTTCAGATTGAGTTTTATAATTTTACTGTTGAACATTAATGTTTCTCTACTTACAGATGTGTTTCTTGCTGTACCAGTCCTGCCTACACCACAGCTAATGGTAAAAATTTTTGTGTTATGACTTCTTTACCATACGGCAAAATTTTAGACTGGTCCAAATTGGAAGCATTTGCAGACGACAAAATAAGTGTGACTGAAAAATTGAATTTTGTTTTGAGGAGGGTAGAAAACATTGTGGGAAAAGGAGAAAATGCTGGTTACCAGCATATTTTCCTTTTCCCTCAATGTTTTCAAAAGGCTTCTTTTATAGAGCCGTTAAAAGTCGGGATTGTGTGGGAAAGGGTTAACCCTGTACCACACAATTGCCAAGTTTTAAGGACCCTTAGGAAGAAGCCTTTTGAAAACATTTTGGGAAAAGAAGAAAATGCTGGTTAATAGCATTTACTTCTTTTCTCACAATGTTTTCTACCCTATCAAAGACAAATTCCATCATTTGAGCCACATTTAAACTGTTGCCTGCAATTGCTTTCAGCTTACAAATTTTGGAGTAATCCCAATTGAAAGTATTTACTGACGACAAATTATTTGTGATTCAAATAATGGAATTTGTCTTTGAAAGGATAGAAAACATGTGGGAGAGGAGAATCATTTAATCTTGGGATTACTAGGTTTGATAGGGTGATTCTCTAACTTTAAAGTAAAAAGCACTGAAGGACTTATTCCTGACTGTTTGTTACTGTTAATACTTTATTCTCAAAGTCTTATTTTTCCTGTTACTTGTTACCATACGACAAAACTTTAGACTTCACCCAAATAGGACGCATTTACAAACTAACAAATTTAATTCTATTCAGATTATGTGATTTGTCTTTTGAAAGCAGAAAACATTGTGGGAAAAGGAGAAAATGCTGGTTACCCACAACGTTTTTAAAAACTTCCTTTTACCAGTACGATGTATTGTTAAAGCATGGATTGTTTGTGAACCCTTTACCAAACGATCAAATTTTAGACTAGTCCAAATTGAAAGCATTTGCAGATGACAAAATAAATGTGACTTCAGAATTGAAGTATGATTTTCGAAGGGTAGAAAACATTGTGGGAAAAGGAGAAAATGCTGGTTACCAGCATTTTCTCCTTTTCCCGCAATGTTTTCAAAAGGCTTCTTTCTCAGGGTAGTTAAAAGTCGGGATTGTGTGGTAAAGAGTTAAAGGATTAACTAGAATCTTTATATCCGTGAAATCCATCACCTTTTAGGAAACAATCCAATTTTCATGTTATTTAACAAAATTTTTAACACTTTGACTGCTAATTGCAAAAAAGGTACTTTTGTGGACAAGATTGGTGAAGATAAGACTGTGCAAACGGTGCAAGCCACTGGCTGCTTTCCTATATAAAGATCTTTTTAAAATTATCCTCAGAGGTGTGAAATGAATGAATCCTATTGCATTGAAAATACCTAAAAAGAGTTTGGATGAGCTGGGATTTCTTTCATGACTAATGGAAAACTACCCCTGTTCTTTACCCAGCTTCCATTCTCTGCATGTATTATTGTGCTATACATGTATTTGTTGGAGGGTATGTTTATCCAGGCTGGAATTACTCTGATACTACTGTTTTGTATACATGCATGGATTGTCTCCCTTGTAAATTTGGTTAAAATGAGCACTCTTAACCCTTTCCCAAACAAGCCCTGGTTTTCATGTGTCTGCAGTACAAGTCTTTTGAAAACACTGTGGGAAAGGAGAAATTGCTCGTAACGAGCAATTTCTCCTTTTCCCACAGTGTTTTCTACCCTTTTTGATAACTTTCTGCCATTTTCATCAAATTTAAAATTGTCGTCTGCAAACTCTTTCAATTTGGACCAGTCCAAAATTTGTCATTTGGAAAAGGGTTAAGCTGACTTTTAAGCATTTATTGTAGCGTTAACTAAACAATCCACTGATTTTATGACCCTGAGAAGGGTAGCTTTTGAAAACATTGTGGGAGGTGGAAGAAATGCCAGTAAAAAGCAATTTTGCTTTCTTTCAACAATGTTTTTTGTTATAATGACTCAGCTCTTCACCAAACAAATTAGACATAATTTTAGGCCTGTCTAGGTTGAAAGCATTTGCATTTAACCCTTTACTACACAATCTAGACTTTTAATGACCCTAAGAAACTAGGCCTTTGAAATCATTATGGGAAAAGGAGAAAATGCTGGTAACCAGCATTTTCTCCTTTTCCCACAATGTTTTCTACACTTTCAAAGACAACATTCATAATTTTAGCCATGTCTGAATTCTTGTCTGCAAATGCTTTCAATTTGGACCAGTCCAAAAATATTGTCATTCGCTAAAGAGTTAACAAATATGGTTTAAGTAGTGTGGTTTGCCACTGAAAGGATGGAAAACAGTGTGGAAAAAGGAGAAAACACTTGGCTTCGAGTACTTTTCTCTTTTTTCAACTTTTTTTTTTCCAAGTGCCCTCTTTAACTGGGTCATAAAAATACAGGCTCATTTGGAAAACGGTAAACCCAAGTTTGATTTTTCTTTTTTTCATATTTAGCCACAGAGAGAGACCCCACAGATGAGAACCAGCATGCCTGCAATGCATATGTGGAAGAAGGCCATAAGCTCATGGAATCTGAGTATGAAGAAATCATGGATCCCAGCTCTAGAGAGAAAAAACAAAATGAGGATGAGAAAGGTAACGGGTACCAAAATTTACCTTTGTACCCCAATGATGAGTTGAAAGCACTAGGAGGTGTTACGTTTAGCACCAGTAATGGTACTGTGATACCTAGTGCACCTTATGAGGAAGATCTTCATCAGACAGAGAGTAAAAGTGTTCCAAATGACTATAGTGCTTTCTTAGGTGATGGTAATGGTGTCAGAGGTGTGCATGGAGACTCAGGGGAATCTCTGTCTCGATTTACTCCTGTTGGTAAAGACTTAGTGGAGAGTAATAAAATACAACAAAGTCATAATGCAGTTGATGGTGTAGGTTGTAGTGGTCCTCAAGTAAACGAGATTAAACATGGTAGTGATCATAGTCCAAGTGTTCAAAACTATGCAGATCATGTTGATGAACTATCCAAGGATTCAAGTAAGGATTGTGATGAGACTAAAGAAGAGAAAAAATTGAATGATGTGAATAAGGAAAAGTCTGTAAATGAGTACTCAAAGTTTGATGACCTAATTAAGCCTAACAATGGTGGTGAAAAAGATGCAGACAATGGTTCTCTAACAGATTATGAAGAGCCGTTGTTAGAGCCTGTATCAACACATTCCTATGAGAACTTGGACCCTGTGACCAAGGTATCAGGTCAAACATCAGCTGAATATGATTCACTGGTTCAGTCACCTGTTTATTGTGAACCACAAACACTTACAGCAGACAGTGGATGTCCTGCATCACAGGGTCATGTGACTTTGAATGGTTTTCAGGATGATGCTGAAGAAAAATCAGTGACTGGTTCTATGTTCAACAGTGCAAATGAGGACTCTGGTGTCAATGCAGGGACAAACAGTCTGTCCAATGCTTCAAAGGATCTGAATGATTTGAACCTTAAATCAGATGTATAAG
The DNA here is from genome assembly GCA_945859785.2 of Tridacna gigas. NCBI lineage: Eukaryota > Metazoa > Mollusca > Bivalvia > Cardiida > Cardiidae > Tridacna > Tridacna gigas. Next base: position 60,017,148 of record OX244034.2, on the reverse strand, counting down.
TCAGGCTTCAATATTCATCCTTTTGTTTTTGCAAGAAAACTTAGAGTGAGTGTATGGCCATTATCCACACTTCTTATACCTTTAACCCTTAATCACACTATCCCAACTTTTAATGACACTGTGAAAGAAAGCTTTTGAAAACATTGTGGGAAAAGGAGAAAATGTTGGTAATCAGCATTTTCTCCATTTCCCACAATGTTTTCTACCCATCCCAAAACCAATTTCAATTTTTGACTAACATTAATTTTGTGGTCTGGAAATGCTTTAAATTTGGGCAGGCCTAAAATTCTGTCATTTGATAGAAAGTTAACCCTCACCAAACAGCAAAATTTTGGATTTATCATTTTTTGACTTTTCTTGATTTTAAGAAATACCAGACAGAAACTTAGATGTGGCTTAAATAGTGGAAAATGCTTTTGAAAGGGTAGAAAACGTTGTGGGGAAAAGTAGAAAATGCTGGTTACCACCATTTTTCTCCCTTTTCCCATATTGTTTTGAAAGGATTTCTTCCTCAAGGTTATTAAAACTTGTGTTGCAAAGAATTAATGAACCACACAAGCCTTAGTTCAAATATTTCTGCTTCATGTTACTTTCTAGTAAGCAGTGTATTATATTCAAATATTTTTGCTTTGTTTTACTTAGTAGTTAGCAGTATATCACATAAAATAACCTGAAAAGGTAACAGACAGAACAAACTGTGCAACACTGAATACTGTACAAGGCTTACGGATATTACACTGTCGCCGTCCATGGCTCAGGGCTACAGCGTTCTAGCAGGGTTACAGTGTACAAGGCTTCTAGTTTCCTTATTCCTATTTCATTTTCAAGTTTAAGTTTTTTGTAGCTGTTTTAATGTGTAGGCAAGGCATGCTGTGGAGATTTTTTTTTTTTTTCATTTTTCTTACACAATAGGAATGTAAATAAGATGTCATTAGCTTTTATTTTGAATAAAACTTGCAGTGATTTATTATCTCTGCTTAACCCTTTACCAAACAGTCCCATGTTTTACCCCCTCTAAGGAGGGAGACTTATGAAAACATTGTTGGAAAAGGAGAAAATGCTGGTAACCAGCATTTTCTCCTTTTGCCACAATGTTTTCTGCTCTTTCATAGACAACTTCATTCATTTGAAACAGTTTTCTGCAAATGCCTTAAATTTGAACCAGGATGTAACTTTGTGGTTTGGTAAAGAATAAATCCTTCAAAACACAATTCCAAGTTTCAATGACCCCATGGGAAAGGTCTTTTGAAAACATTGTGGGAAAAGGAGAAAATGCTGGCAACCAGCATTTTCTCCGTTTTCCACAATGTTTTCAAAATGCTTCATCCTCAGGGATTGTGTAGTGAAGGGTTAATACTCCGCCAGAAAGCCCGGTCTTTTGAACATGAAGGAGACTTTTGAAAACTGTTGTGGTAAAAGGAGAAAATGCATTTTCTATTTTTTCCATGGTGTTTTCATGCCTTTTTCAGAGAAATTCCATCACGTGAGTCACAGTCGATTTATCATCTGCAAATGCTTTAAATTTTGACAAGTCCAAAACTTTGTTGTCTGGTAAAGTGTGAGTTTTAACGATTTACCAGACAACAAAATTTTAGCCTTGTCCAAATTCAAAGCATTTGCAGACGATAATTTCAGTGTGGCTCAAATGGTATAATTTTTCTTTGATAAGGTAGAAAAATTGTGGGAAGGAGAAAATGCAAGTTACCAGCATTTTCTCCTTTTCCCACAATGTTTTCAAAAGGCTTCTTTCCCAGGGGCATTAAAAGGCGGTATCATGCGGTAAAGGGTTAACTCTACCACACAATAAGGACCCTGAGGGAAGAGGCTTTTGAAAACACTGTGGGAAAAGAGACAACATTGTGGGAAAAGAAGAGAATGCTGGTGACTAGTATTTTCTCCTTTTCCCACGAGGTTTTCTACTCTTTCAGAGAAAATTTCCATCATTTGAGACACATTCAGTTTGTTGTCTGCAAATGCTCTCAATTTGGAAAAGTTCAAAATATTTTGGTGTTTGGTAAAGGATTAGACAATGGTTGGTACCACCGTATATTTTCATTCAGCAGGATAAAGGTTTTTCTTGCTCTCTCGAGTTTGGAACCAGTGAAAAGAGAATAATCTCCAGCTACATGTTAGAAGAGTATGTTGGGGATCAAAAAGTAATATTAGTACTTTGATCTAAACATACCCCTCCCCCTTTCAAATCATTGTCTCACGTAACATTGTTAGATTTGCTCAATTGTCTGTTGAACAGAAGAGAATAGCAGAAAGTTAGTACACATTAGTTATGTCTGTATCATTGCTTGAAAAGCAGCCTAGGTTATCATACATGTTCTGTGAATATATATTTAGACCAAGATATTTTCTCTCTATGTTTTGTTGTTGTTTTGAATGGTGTGTATACCATTACTGCATGAAAACATGTTTTTTTTTCTTATTCATTTATTTTTTACTGCATCTTTTTAACGCATCATGCATTTAGTCAAAACTAAGCCAAAAAATTTTCAGTAAGTAAAAGAAAAACATCCAGTTATTAGAATTTCAAGGCTTGTTGGGCTAAAATATCACATATATATGTTTACCCACTATTCTCTACCTTTTTACATGAACTATCTTTTAACTCTTTTTCATACTAAAGACGACACAAGAAACTCTTGTGGACATTGCAAATCAAGATCAGACTGCACATAACAAACCATCTGATCTCTGATCTACATGCCCACTACTCATTTTGAGATTATGAATAAAAAGTTTCTTTATCTTCCAGGTGAACTTTATTTATAGCTGTTGAAAAATTTAACTCTTATCCTGCTAAATAAGTGAAATGAAACTTTCAAGCCGATAGCAAAAACCAAGATTTGCTATTTCAAAGGTATTTTTTGGGAAAAAGATATTTCCATATCGGACAGTGTAGATCTGAGTTCATACTGCGCATTCTGTGCATTCTTAACAGCCTAAGGATTATCCCTTTACCACACAATCCCGACTTTTAACGACCCTGTGAAAGAAGCCTTTTGAAAACATTGTGGGAAAAGGAGAAAATGCTGGTAACCAGCATTTTCTCCTCTTCCCACAATGTTTTCTATCCTTCCCAAAACAAATTTCAGTTTTCGTTTATTTTGTCATCTACAAATGCTTTCAATTTGGAAGAGTCTAAAATTTTGTCAGTTGGTAAAGGATTAATAGGTAACTGCCTGAACTACTATTTTTGTAATAAGCTCAAAATGTTTCCTTATAGGATCCTTTTACACTTATCCTTTTTACCTGTACTAGGTACCTTACCTGTTATGGGCATAGCTGCAGATGCCGCGTAAAATGACATTTACTTGTTCATGATATCTAAGTGTCTACAAAAGCCTTGTTGTGTACATGCACATATTAACCCTTAGAGCACCTTTCAGGACTATTGTTGCCTTTGCCATGTCAGAATTGGGTTATAAAGGGTTAAGGGAAATTTTTCGTAGGCAAGATTATAAGTACTGATCTGGTATTCTTGCAGCTTTCCCAAGCAATCCCTTGGGTTCTTTATACAACTTTGAGAAAGAAGACTTTAGAAATAGTATAAAGAAAAATTGTGATTATTGGCAATTTCACCTTTTCCCAAAATGCTTTCTACCTGTCAATTTTATTATCATTGCATTTTGCATTTTATTAGCTGGGCAGTTTTTGAAGAAAATAGGGGTGTCATCATCTGCATTTCCTTGTGCAAAAACTTTGATATTTTGTTATATTTCTGTCATTACTGTGGGTATTTTCTTCAAACTTAAAGTTGTTGTTAACTATTAGAAGTGGAAGCCATACAACATGGGCAGGTAACCTTGAAAATACCGGTATTTTTGACACCATCATGCCCTTTCTCTACTAGGAATTTTCATTAACAGCAACTGCCGCTGAGCAGTGGCACCTACATGTGTTGCTCTTGTTCTACAATTGATTTAACTCTTTACCAAACAACAAATCTTTGGACTGGACCAAATTCAAAGCATTAGGGTTGAAAACATTGTGGGAAAAGGAGAAAATGCTGGTTACCAGCATTTTCTCCTTTTCCCACAGTGTTTCCAAAAGGCTTCTTTCCCAAGGTCGTTTAAAGTCAGGATTGTGTGGTAAACAGTTAAAAAAGTTAACCCTTCCAGTGTCAAGCCTAACTTTGGCATCTTTTGCAGTGTAGATCAAGATCAGACAGCATAAGAATACGTCTACTGTTTTGTCGAAATATTCTGGCCAAAAGTTTGTCTTGAAAATGCTATATAAAACAGTATTTGGTTGGCTTTTTACCTAAAATATGTATTTTGATTATTTTACACTATAAAGGTGATTATTTTACGCTATACAGTTACTGTAATTATTGTAATCTGATTCCTCATAGGCATTCAAAACTCTGCACCACAAATATGTGAAGTATGAAACTTCCTTATGCAAAATATTTAACCCAGTACCAAACAAATGGCTGTTATAATGCCCCTGAGGAAAAAATTGTTGTAGAAATATTGTGGGAAAAGGAAAAAATGCTGGTTACCAGTATTTATCCTTTTGCCTCAGTGTTCTTTGCTATTTGAAGAAAAATTTTCTCATTTGGATCATATTTCAATTTGCACAAGTCTAAAATTTTGTCATTTAGTGAAGAGCTGACTCTTTACCAGATGTTAGAATGGTAAGCATTGGCCAGCCAACAACAAAATCATTGTGGCTGAAATTTGGTATTTGTCTTTAACTCTTTACCACACAATCCCGACTTTTAACGACCCTGAGAAAGAAGCCTCTTGAAAACATTGTGGGAAAAGGAGAAAATGCTGGTAACCAGCATTTTCTCCTTTTCCCACAATGTTTTCTACCCTTCTGAACACAAATTTCAATATTTGAGTCACATTTTTCATATGGAAATGCTTTCAATTTGGACAGATCTAAAATTTTGTCATTTGGTAAAGGGTTAAAAGGACCGAAAACACTTTTGGAATTGCAGAAAATGCTGATTATGATCAATTGCTGTTTCAAGCAATTGGTTCTTTTCCTACAATATTTTTCGTCACATTCTTTAATTGGTACATCAGATCTTTGTATCTTGTTGTAACACTTTATGATAATTTTCAAAATTGCATGTTGAGTAAATGGTTAAGTGTTGAACGCATTTTATGCATGCTAATTTAAGTTGCGTCTTAATGCTTTGATAAAGCTGTAAAAATGGTTGTTTTGTAATAACTTTTATGCATGTCTGCTTGTATTGCAGATTTTTGTTTTCATACGTAATTTTTCAACAATTTGCTTGTACTAGGACGGGACTTGAATATCTTGTTTTTCAGATTAATGTTATGTTGACCTTTCATGGGGCAAGTTATGACCTTCACATGACTTTTATTGTCTCGAAGCAGAAGTATTTTGAAAATATTGCTGCAAAAGGAGAAATTGCTGGTAATGAGCAATTCCTCCTCTTACCACAACTTTACAATTATTCATAGAATTTCACTCATTAACCCTTAACTCTTTACCATACGACAAAATTTTAGACTTGTCCAAATTGAAAGCATTTGCAGACAACAAATTCAAGATGGCCCAAACGGTGAAATTTGACCTTGATAGGGTAGTAAACTTTGTGGGAGAAGGAGAAAATGCAGGTTATCTGAGGGAAAAATGCTGGCTACAAGTATTTTCTCTTTACCTATGATGTTTTCAAAATTCTTCTACCATAGGGCAGTAGAAACATGAAATTGTTTGATCAATTCTTTCCCGAACGACCAATCTTTGCAGTAGACCAAGTTGGAAACATTTGTAGATGTCATATTGAATGTAGCTCAAACAGTGTTTCTGTCTTTTAGATTTTGGAAAACATTGTGGGAAAAGGAGAAAATGCTGATTACCAGCATCTTCTCCTTCCACAATGTTTTCTAAAGCCTTCTTCAGGTTCATTACAACACAAGATTGTTTGGTAAAAGGTCAAGGGTTAGTGCTTGGAATTTTATGTTTGATTATTTGAGTTGTCCGTGTTATTGTTGTTGTAAGCTATACTATCATAATGTTTGCTGCTAATCTCTATTATGAAAATAAAAATATTTTAACCGTTCTTTATGTTTTGTCTGATCTTTTATCTCACCTTTTTTTTTTTTTGTAAGAATAGATTTTAGTCAGGACCATGGACCATTAACAGTAGTACACACACGCGCATGCGCGCGCGCGCGTGCGTGTGTGTGTGTGTGTCTATATAGATATATGTTCAATTTTATTAATTGTTTGTTTAATAATTTTTTTCCATGCCACAATACCAGAATTTTCTCTTTTTTTGTGCCAAAATATCAGAAGAACATATTATTGCGTTAGTTGTCTCAAATCGTCAAGTTATGCAGTTCAGTGAAACTTGTTTTCAGACTTGCCTATTGCTTACCGAAACTGCGTATGTACACAGTTAACTCTTTACCACACGACAAAAATATAGACATGCCCAAATTGGAAGCATTTGCAGACGACAATTTACATTTGGCTCAAATGATGAAATTTGTTTTTGATAGGGTAGAAAACATTTTGTGAAAAAGTGAAAATGCTGGTTACCATTTTCTCCTTTTCCCACAATGTTTTCAAAAGGCTTCTTTCTCAGGGTCGTTAAAACTCGGGATTGTGTGGTAAAGGGGTTAAGAGAAAGGTACCCCAGTTGACTAAAGGTGTTACACTACTGCGAGACTGCTTCCGGGTCGTATCAAAAGTAGTCCCATATGAAATTTTGCAGTAGCACTTCTGCTGCACTGTTTCATGGAGCCGAGATGGCTTGGAGGTATATAATTTAGATTTGCTTCAAATTTGGGCATTGGGGGACCACTTAGATGCATTTATAATGACAGGACTATTTTATATTACTGGAGGAACAAAAAGTTGGGGCCATGGCCGTGAACAGGTGTTCCTCAGATGAGCAAATTTTAGGGTGCCTGTACTGGTTGGAATTTAGCGAAAAACGCAATCGGTTGACATACTGTTTTTTTTTTTTTTTTTCTTCTTGCATTTTTTTTTTTTTTTGTAGGCCTATGGTCATACTTTGGAGAACAACAGACCGAGGAGCCAGAATTTTGCCATTAAGCGATCTGTGGAACTCTAAACATTGTCGATTTCGCTCTATTTTCAATGTGGCCAAAAACCAGTGGTGTGACACCTAAATACCCCAAGAGCATGGTGTTCTTTTATTCATCAGTTTTTCCGCCTATCTGTCTTTCAGATATTTGTTGTAAACAGTAATAATTTAATTAGTTTGATCTGTATTTCAAAAATGACGATGCTAACTTTTCGATATATAACTTCTTTCAAGACGACAAAATTTTAGACTTATCCATTTTGAAATAATCTGCAGACGATAGATTAAATGTTGCCGAGCTCAATGGGATTTATCTATGAAAGGATAGAAAAAAAATGTGAGAAAAAGGGGAACATGCTGATCACTTTCTCCTTTTTGCTTTGAACGCCTTCTTTTTCAAGTTTCTTGTAAACATGAGATTATAATTATAGAACATGTATCTGGATTTTCAGTGGCAGGAAAACCCCGCATAGGCTTCTTTTTTGCTTGTTTCATATATCAGGAAAGAGACATCGCGTGATAATTAAATTTTACCGAGAACAGGAGGAAAATAAACCCATAACTCCGAATTTCCCCGCAGTATCATCCTGTCTAAATACATAGTTTTTACGGTGTTCAGAGACGAGTTTTGTCACAATTTGTTATAAACACTGTTATGTTTTCAGACAATGTAATTCTGAATGAAATCCCCTTGGAATTCTTGGAATTCTATTAACCCTTTAGCAAACAATCCGGATTTTCACAACCTTGAGAAAGAAGCCTTTTGAAAACACTGTGTTTTCTACCCTTCCCAAAACAAATTTCAATTTTTGAGTCACATTAATTTTGTCATCTGCAAATGCTTTCAATTTGAACGAGTCTAAATTTTTGTCGTTTGGTGAAGAGTAAACCCTATGCGCGCCGAATAATTCCAACAGGCACTTTCAGTCTAGAGATTAGACCAAAAAAATTGCAAACATAGGATTGCTCTTGTCCAGAATGTCTCAGTCAAAGATCAGACTACACTTTTTCAGCAGTCTGATCTTGACCTGCAAAGACAACTATTGTTGTGACGGGGACTTTAATGGTTAAGGTCCTCCAGAAGATGATTTAGAATCAAATCTAGAGTAACCGTCTGATTCCATTGCCACCGTGCCCTTTACCAGACGACAAAATTTTAGCCTTGTTCAAATTGAAAGCATTTGCAGACGACAATTTCATTGTGGCTCAAATGGTGCAATGTTTCTTTGAAAGGGTAGAAAACATTGTGGGAAAAGGAGAAAATGCTGGCTACCAGCATTTTCTCCTTTTCCCACAATGTTTTCAAAAGGCTTCTTTCCCAAGGGCGTTAACAGGCGGCATTGTATGGTAAAGGGTGACAAACAACCTATTTCTGTTCTTGCAGACGACAACTTTCGAAAGCACTTCAGTGAAAAAGGAAAAATATGTGGCATTGTTTTGTGTCTTCCTGGAAAAAAAAAATGACAAAGTTATTACAGATGACAGCAGCTGAGCGTGTCCATGTTTTTTTTTTCGGCGTAGCTGAATGCACTAGCTTTTGACCTACTTTTTGGTTCTAATAACAAATGAATAAACAAAAATTTGTGATTGGTGAGAAAAGTAGACATGTTTATTTTTTTGCGGACAAATTTACGCAGTCTATCTTTTTTAGGGATATTTCTTATTTTTTCCTGGCGCTGTTTCTTTCCCTGTAGCTTGGGTTCCAGTCCGAGCATTTCGTCCCTTTATATATTCGGACGTTACTTTGTCAAACCGTTTAACAGTTTTGACACAGATCTGTAGAGACCGTGAAAGTGGGACTGTGATAAGGAATGATAATCAAAGTGCTGAAAGTACTGACAGACTAGCGAATTTGATTGATTGACTGATTGTATGGTGTTTAACCCTATTTTCAACATTATTTTAGGTATATAGCAGAGGCCAGTGCACATATCCATGCTTTCCTGGAGTATCTTTTACCAGTATTCCGCACAATATTCTTTCCAAGCCACTGGCTGCTTTCCCACATAACCACCGTCGAAACTTGAGAGAAGAATGAATCCTGTCGCAATGACTATCATCAATTCTCGGAAAGAAATTAGACGAGCCGGGGATCGAACCAGCGACCTCCTGTTCTCATATCCTGTATGCTACCGACTGAGCTACCGGGGCTATGCATACTATTGGCTGTCCACAAAAGGTCACTGAGTAAAAGAAACTCCAGGAAAACATGGATAGGTGCACTGGCCTTCATGATAATATAATGTTGAAAACGACGTTAAACACCATACAATCAATAAGTCAATATCCAATGGTGCAAGATGTAGTGAACTATTTAACTCTTTCCGAAACGAAATTCAAAATTGTTACAGACCACAAATTAAATGTGGCTGAATAGATGAAACCTGATTCCAAAAAGGCAGAAAACAATGTGGGAAAAGGAGAAAATTCTGATTACCAGGGACTCTTCCCCAGTGTCATTAAAACTCCGGATTGTGTGGTTAAGGGTTAATATTCTAAACGTAAAATAACAGTTTAACGTAACAGTTTAACTGTACACAATGATCTAAATAATGAATGACTGAAGGAATGATAAGGGTTCCCTGTCCAGTGAGAGTTGATGCAGCTGGGATTTGCTACAAGTTACCTAGGTGTATCTATATTTAGATTCATTCATAATGTTACAGTGACGAAGGAATAACTGATAATAGCCTGCTTTGCATAGGTCACTTAATTTACATATAAGCAAAGATCTCGTACCTTATAAATGACATCTTGTTCAGTCTATAACTTTTTAAGAAGACACGTTCAAATTGGAGTGGTAGAGATTTAGTGGTTTTTGTCAAAATTGTCATATATAACAGAATTAGGATTTCTAATAGAAAGAAGTATTTTACTGTGAGGCAGTATTTGGCAACTGTGGGGTTTTTTGTTTACTTTGACTCTGGGTCAATCATGACGCCTATAGACTAGCTTCGCTAGTCTAAAAATGTTATTACCGCCTGGTCCTGGGCTACTTTCCTTGCCGTTTGCCGCTTTCTTGTGTTACGTTACTTGGTGGTGTGTAAGGTTCCAGTTAACTAGATACAAACGGCAAAATTTTCAACTTGTTCAGCATTTTCAGACGACAGAATGAATGCTACTAAAAAAAAAAAAAAAAAAATAGAAATTTGCTTTTGGAAGGGTAGAAATCTGTGGGAAAAGGAGAAAATGCTGGTTACCAGCATCTTCTCCTTTTCCCACAATGTTTTTAAAAGCCTGCTACTCCAGGGTCGTTAAAACATAAAATTTGTTTATTAAAGCGTCAATCAAATGCGAGCCGAATAAATGAAATATACATAGTAAAATTAGTGTTGCACCTCCTGTGTTTTTAACGTGTTTAATTTTCTGGCGTGAATGATATGAAATGGGTTGGAAATTAGAATCTGGCTGCTGTATACAAGAACAAACAAGTCTGTTGTCTCTGAAATGGAATGAACTGAGGTATCCCTTAACCTCATGGCAGCAGCTACTGATCGAGCTGTTTCAACCTCTCGTGAGAGGTGTGAGACAAAGACTGCAAGCTGTTTTGCATGCCACGGGCAGAAGTAGGCAATGTTGCCTGATTTTGTGTGTCCATTCTCTGCAGGTCACTTTCAACCTGTAGTAAGTTTTGTTTCGACATTAAATTCCCTGTTTTAACCAAACTTAAACGATTCTCGTTTTTCTTAAATTTGAAAGCAACATCTAGGCAAAAGATTCCCACTAACCATGAGGTCAAGGGATACCTCAGTTCAGTTCATTTTATGGGCAAAAGACGAGTCTGTTGGTGTATGCAGCAGCCGAATTCTAATTTCGACCCAATTTTATCTCATTCACGTCAGAAAATCAAACCCGGTAAAAAACACAGGGGTGCAACACTAATTTTACTATGTATAGATTTATTCAGTCGGTCAATAAAACACAGACAGACAGACAGACCGACAGACAGACAGACAGACAGATCTATTCAAACATGCAAGGACCTTTGATCAGAATACATGTACTTGTATATCAAGCCATCACATAATTACGGATTCGTAAAAGGCGCTTTGTTTAACCCTTTCCCAAACAAGCCCTGGTTTTCACGTGTCTGCAGTACAAGTCTTTTGAAAACACTGTGGGAAAAGGAGAAATTGCTCGTAACGAGCAATTTCTCCTTTTCCCACAGCGTTTTCTACCCTTTTTGAGACCTTTCTGCCATTTTCATCAAATATAAAATTGTCGTCTGCAAACGCTTTCAGTTTGGACCAGTCCAAAATTTGACGTTTGGGAAAGGGTTAACAACCAACTTAATCATGGGGTAGACTAGTCCTTGGACATACGAAAATTGACCGATAGCGAAAAGTTTCGGCTCAGGTCAGCCAGCGCGGACTTTTCGCAGATGGCATGGCTCATTTATTCTAGACATGATTATAATACGTAGACTATGCAATCGAAAACAGTCAGGGCAAAGATGCATGAAAAATGCTAATTACGTATAACTTAAATACGTATTTGAATGTTCATGAAATGAATACACTTACGCGAAATTGGCATATTTTTAGAGTATTTTCACGCCATCACAAGAATAGTTTACTTTTCTCGTTAAAAGTTGCGATTACCTCGAAATCAGGTGGGTGTTAAATGTACCCTTTACAAATAATGTATATAAACATAACGACAGATTCAAATTGTCGTCTGCAAATGCTTTCGATGAGGTTGAGTCTAAACTTTTGTCGTTTGGTAAAGAGTTACGCAGGGTAAGGGTTTAAGACAAAAGACAAAATGTCGTTGCTGAAGAGACCATTTCGGAGGTGACGGTGTAGATCTTAAACTATAAACAAAGGGTATAATAGTGATTACCAGTCAGCATACAATCGACAACATTATGATGAAGCTATTGCAGACGATACATGCTAATTCAAATTCGGTGCATGAGGTAAGTTAAACTATCCAAAAACATTCTTGGCGGGAAGGATTGCTTTTAAGTTTCACTCGTCACAACTCGGCCGATTCCGTACCTACATCTAATTTGATCACCGGATCACCCGAGGTATGCCGAATGTTTAAGTTTGTGCCGGACCTAGATCTATATTCTTACTCAACCACCAAACTGGTACCCGTTGTATCTGCTGTAGCCGTCTGCTACGAAGATCGATAGCAGGCTGCCAGTTTAACTCAACCACATGACGCCCACCTCTCTGGTATTGTATTTGTAACATTTTTCTCTTACCAGTAACACCCTCAAACAGATTTGCAGCAGACGACTTTTGAAGAAAATATCCATTTCTATCATTTACAGATCTAATAATCCTATTTAGTGGCAGTCCTGGAACGTGGTTCCGACTTAGCTTACCTAATTTGAACTCTTCACCTGCAGACGACAAAATTCGAGACAAGTCCAAAGTGAAAAGCATCTGCGGACCAAAAATAAAAATTAATGTAACTCTGCTGGTGTGATTTGTCTTATAACCCTTTACCAAACAAGCCCGAATTTTAACGATCCTGACGGAAAAAGATTTTGAAACCATTGTGGGAAGAAGAGAAAATGCTGTTGACCAACAGTTTCTCCTTCTTCCACAAAGCTTTCTTCTCTTTCACAAACAAATCCCGTATGTTCAGCCAGATGTTATATCGTCAGCAAGTAAGTTCAATACAGACGCAGGCAAAAGGAGAAATTGCTGATAAATACATTTGAGCCATGCTCTGGCAAAAAGGGGTTAAATGCATCTCTGTGATGCCTTACTGATACCAAGCAAGCCATCACATAATTAATTATGGATCCATGAAATCCATCTTGGGTATCAATCAACTGGATCTGGAGGTAGAATGATCCTTAGAGAAACAGAAAAATTGATCTAAAGCTAAGAGTTTCGGCCCAGGTCAGCCTGCGCGGACTGCGCAGGCTGACCTGGGCCGATACTTTTCGCAGATGCATTAAGCCCCCTTTTCCCAGAGCATGGCTCATTTTCTCTTTTTCCGCAATGCTTTCCAATGCCCTTTCCATCAGCGTCGTTGAAAAACGGGCTTCTTTGGAATAGGATTATATACCTATGTTAAATGTGCTGGCAAGGAAAACCTAACCTAATATTGTCTAGATACAAACCAGGCAGCAACTTGAAGTCTAATCTTGGATCTAGTTTGACGGATTTTTTTTACCGACATTCATAAATAATCTAGGAAGTGTGTCTTTTCTCTCTCACGGAAAAGGGTTCAGCTCTCGTCAGAATATGAAATTAAGTAGACCTAGATCTAGATCTATCTTAATTGCAATTTCCGTGAAATACATCTATATATCAACTTGCTTAGTGATACATATTGAAGTTTGATAAAAGATCGTATATACGATGCCTGGTTTGGTTTTAGAAATTAAGTTTTAGTGATGACAAGTTTGATCCGGATCTGTATTCACGTTTTCAAGGGCCTGGGAATATGTACATGTATGACATGGTTTGTTTACATTTTCGTTAGAGGCGCGGCTGTTCGCAAAACTAACCAATCAAGGGTGAGTATAGTTCGTGCGGTTTACGTAAGGCGCATGCGTCAATAATAATTAGATAAGAAGTCGAACCCTTCATAGTGAGACTGTCAATAAAAAAATAAGTAAAAATAGATATGTTACATTTTCTATTACAATAACTTGAAAACTTTAACCAGAAAATGGCCAATCTATCTTATGATAACAAGCTAATCGAATTTTCTAAGTCATGATGCTTTAGAAAAACATCTATTTTGAAGGTAGTGTGCAGCGTCTTTTCTACCAGGAAAATATTCTGCTAGTAACCGATGAAAGAAGTCAAATATCTCATAAAATTGCCGTCGAATTTCGAAAAATGACAAATTCGAAAATTAAGCAATTAAAATTACACAGAATTACCCCACAAAGGATTTTTTATTTATTTTCTTTTTGAATTAATATCAAATCTAAATATTGGCGCGTCCTTACGTCAAATTCCAGCTAATAGCCCTACTAACATTGTTCTTTGAAATAGTTTATGAATAATTACTCTCCTTGGTTATCGAGTTTAAACCTTGGTTTAGTATTTGAACAAATAATATGAAAAATAAATTTGCCTTTGAGACAATTTTGGATTGTTCGTGGCGCCGATTACAATGTTGGCGGGACCCAGTGCGCGGCCCCTTTCACAGCTGAGAGACCCACAAAGACATTGACACTATAATCAGTCAGTTGCGCCAAGTTAGGGGTAGAAGACAGATACGTGTGAATATTTACCGTTAACAATCATGGATCGTTGTTAAAAGTGTTAGTTAAAAATGTGAGGAAAATGAATTATTACATTTTGATATTTGTAAGATAATCGTGAAATTTAATCTCGGTTCGGCAATTTTCGGTTTGGCCAGGGGTGGACTTGTGCAACAAAGAATACTTGCAACAAAGTATGGACAATAAAAATTTGGATAAATTTCAATCAGATTACATTAAAAGTAGAAATTTTGTATGTATAATGTAAGACAAGAAGTTTCTTATAAAACTAAAAGTATTTTCAGTGCAATATAAGTGATATTTTTTGTTATTTCTTCTTAAATATGCGAGCATATTTTGTCCAAAGTTGACTAATAGAGGTTTCTACACGTTTGTAATAGAGAAGGAAAATTGAAAAGTATTATCGCAAAACTGCAGATCTAGCTATTGCATCTTCTAGTGGGATTATTTATCTATTTGCAGACACGGTAAAGTGGTGGATGTGGTCGAAAGATGATGAGAAAAGGGTATGTTAAATTATGGTTATTTTTATTGCGATTACTTGTCCCGCCATTTTGTTTCCGCTCTTCAACCAGCTGGATTCAAACTAAAAATTAACATATTGTCATACATTTTGCAGCTCCCGAAAGTCAATGAGATCAAAGAGCTTAGATCAGCCTTCGGAATGCATCAGACCTAACAGGAAGAGAAAAGCGGCAGAGGTAATTTATTTTACTTTGAAAATGTCGGTCATTCGACCATTTCGCTTTCCTTTGTTCGCTGTGTGTAAAAAGAGTGGGTGGGGTAGGCTGAAATCGGAAGCAAGTGCTGTTTGGGCTAAACGAATCTAAACATCGTTTTTCTCATTTTAGGATCCGGAGGGTGCCATGGATTCACTTAAAAGAAGACAACATTACAGGATTGAGGTATTTATTATTTCAAATTTCATTTTATTTCGCATTTGATAGGTAACCCACACCGGTGGCCGTGACCTAATTACGGGCATTAGAGTCTGCGTGAAGAAAAATTAAATATTAAATTTTGGTGCTACATCTAGTCGATATTTCAGCTAAATCAGCTGCGTGAATGATTTTTGCTAGGACTTTCATTCATTTCACGTGGCACTTTCCGTTATTTATTCATATTTTTGTTTAGAGCCCACCACGCTTTCCGCCGTCAACTAGGGTTTAACCCTTTACCAGACTATACAATTATAGACTTCAGTATTTCAAACCTTTGCATGCAACCCATGAACTGTGGCTCAAGTGAATTAATTTGTATTTGATGTGATGGTAATCATTGTGAGAATGTGTGAAAATGCTGTTTACCAGCATTTTCTCCCTTTCCCACAATGTTTTCTAAAAGCTTTTTAAACTTGTTGACTCTCTGTTGCTTGGTAAAGGGTTATATAATGATCTTATATTAACCCTTAGCACTCGTTAGAGTATCAGATAATAGAAGATGGCTGTTGAGTTAACCCCTTACAACACAACAGAATTTTTGACTCATCTATAATGAGAGCAGTAAGAGCTAAACATGGATCAAATGATGAGATTTGTTACTGAAACGGAATAATACATATAGGAGAGAATGCAAGTAACCAGCATTTTCTCGTTTTCCCAAAATGTTTTCAAAAGCCATTTTTTTCTCACGGTCGTTAACCCTTAAAGCGCCTTTCACAACTATAGTTGCGTTTGCGGCCAGTGTAGATCAAGATCAAGTAGCACAAAACATGCAGCCTAATCTTTGATCTACACTGTCCACTTTGCTGAATCACTGTAGACAAAAGCAACCGTGATGAAAATGCAATTGTTTGGGTCTTGTTTCTAGGATGAAAATGTCTGACAGTTTTATTCGGCGCTCTAAAGGTTTAACCCTTTCCCAAACAAGCCCTGGTTTTCACATGTCTGCAGTACAAGTCTTTTGAAAACTCTGTGGGAAAAGGAGAAATTGCTCATCATGAGCAATTTCTCCTTTTCCCACAGTGTTTTCTACCCTTTTTGACAACTTTCTGGCATTTTCATCAAATTTAAAATTGTCGCCTGCAAACTCTTTGAATTTGGACCAGTCCAAAATTTGTCGTTTGGGAAAGGGTTAAAAGTCGGGATTGTGAGGTAATCAGACATAATGAAGTACTGGCCACTACTGGGTAGTTAATCCGCTACATACTAGCACACAGTCTATGAGTCATGCTCTGGCAAAATGGGGATTAATACAACTCTGTGATGCATTATACAAAGCAAGTAATCACATAATTATGGATCCATAAAAATCTGTTTCGTCCAACAGCAGGCTGAGTCTTGAGGTAGACATGTAGAAAAATAACAAAGGCATGGACTGCAGGCTGACCTGGGTCAATACTTTTTGCAGATGTATTATAGCTCCATTTCGCAGTACATGTCTCAAATGTTCATGGCTTTTTCATGGGAGTATCTTTTGACAAGACCAGAACCAAGTTAAGTACTAGTGAACCTGATGGCACATATGAATAAAGGAGCTGTTGCAATGATATGACTGAAGTTGCGTTGAAAGTGGCATAAAATACCATATGGCCCGCAACATGTGAAATGTGACCTTTGGATATTAATAATTTTGCATAAAGTGTTGTCCTGGATTAGCCTGCGCAGATCACGCAGGCTAATCCAAGACGACACTTTACGACTACGTAAGATTTTTTCATACAGTAGATTTTTGTGAAACAGAAAATCACATGAAAACGGAAAGTGTCGCCTCGGATTAGTCACAGGCTGATCTGAGACAACACACTTTTACGTATATGTCCGAAGGTCCCTTTTTGTGTCTTGCACGCCATATGATCAATCAAGGTGAAAAGGTCAAATCACTGTTGGAAGAAAATTCCATCTGAGACGAGATAGATGCTGGGACAGGAATGATTTTGGTTTGATCCCTGCCAGCAGTATTCATGTTGGAGCATCTTCAGCAAAGTACTGAAGACCAAAGGAATGAAGTCTGGGATATAATATTATGGACAAGTATTCTTTCCACTATTCACAATTACCCTTCTAAAGGCAAATTCCATCGTATGAGCCACATTTAATTTGTTGCATTGGACACATTAAAATATCTAAGTTTGGAAAATTCAAAAATTTTGTCATGTGGTTAAGAGTTGTATAATTTCGTCTCAACTCACAAAGTTGTTACTATTTTCTTGCCAGAGGGAGAAAGCTCCTATTATTTACTGATTTTTTCATAAATATTTTTATCCCAGCGCAATATACAGTTGACAGTTACCCATCCCCAGGCAAGTCCTGGCCAATTCTAGGGTCAATATTTCAACTTTGAAGCTATTGTTTAATTTCAATTTTATTTTTGTTGACATTTAATGTTGTCAGTTTTGTCACCATATTATTGATTATACCCATAAAGTTGGAAATAAAAGTGATGTTTAAAATTATGTAAAAGATCAAAGAACTGTGACATGCACAGCTTCACCTGATTTAAACTTTTACCACACACGAAATTTAAGACCTGTCGAAATTGAAAGCTTTTGCACACGACAAGTTAATAATATGTGGGTCTAATAGTGGAGTTTGTCTTGGAAAGGCTTTAAAACATTGTGCAAAAGAGAGAAAATGCTGGTGACCAGCATTTTCTCCTTTTCCTACAATGTTTTCTAAAGGGTTTCTTTTTCTGGGTCGTTAAATCTTGGGATTGTGTGGTAAAGGGTTGAATGTACATATACCAATATTTAACCCAAACAAACCTGGGATTTATCAGCCCTGAGGTGGAAGACTTTCGGAGACATTTTAGGAATAGGAAAGAATGCTGGTTACCAGCATCTCCCAAAAATTTGTCCACATAGCATAAGAAAAATTGCGTCAGTTTGGCCACATTTATCACCAGCAGATCTTTTCAGAATGAATCGGTCTCAAGTTTTATTTTGCCTTGTATAGAGTAATTATAAAAACTTCTTGCTTTTACACCTGTGCAAATGCATTTTCCCATTTGTTTGAAGGAAGGACTTAACTCTTTACGAAACAACAACATTTTACACTTGTCCAAATTGAAAGCATTTGCAGACGACAAAATTAATGTGACTCAAAAATGTAAATTTGTTTTGGGAATGGTAGAAAACATTGTGGGAAAAGGAGAAAATGCTGGTTACCAGCATTTTCGCCTTTTCCCACAATATTTTCAAAAGGCTTCTCTCTCAGGGTCGTGAAAACCTAGGATTGTTTGGTAAAGGGTTAAAGTGTATCTAGATAAAAGTTTGCTCCTTTTCTTTCAATACTCTCATTAGCTTTTGAGAGCAAAGGCTTTATTTGTAAAGTTACAGGTCAACAATGTGTCCTAGATCATACATGTAGCTATGAAACAAGCCCCCCAAAAAGCCAAAGGTCTTTAAGTTTTATATGTTTTTACAACAATCAGTCCATGATACTATAGGAAGAGATTTTTAGATAAATTGTTAAGAAAGCTACTACTGTTACCTTATCAGTGTGAAAGTTGCCTAGAAGGGGATATTTTAAGAGATCAGCTGTTATATCTGTGTTTTCATGATTGGTTGATAACAGAAGCAATCTATTGGAAACAGCTTGTGCAAAGCCTTGATGATGTTTTGACAAACTATTGCGCAATAATATAGTGTTAGTAAGAAGCTTCTGTGTGACCTTAAAGATACCATTGTTCTGTAACACTTCTCCATAAACTTAATCATAATATAGGCCTGCCAGAGGCTAATCCTTGATAGGAAACAGTCTAGAGTCCCTCCTTCTTTAGTTTTGTACCTTTGTCATTCCTCTTCTCATTTTTTTTTTTTTTTCCTGAAATAGACAGCTTATGAAAGATTTTGCCAAAAAAAGAGAAATTTCCTTGAGCAAGCACTTTAAGACCTTCTCTCTAAGCCGTACAATTTGGAAAAGACATTTTCTTTCTTTTGCGATACCTCTTTGAAAGGGAAAACTTTGTGGACAATATTTTTTAACTCTTTACCAAAACAAAATTTTAGTCTAGTCCAAATTTAAAGCATTGGCAGATGACAAGTGTGACTTAACCCTTTACCAAACAATCCCTTGTTTTAACAACCTTGAGGAAGACACCTTTTCAAAAGTTTTGAAAACATAGTGGGAAAAGGAAAAAATGCTGGTAATCAGCATTTTCTGCTATACTCACAAGGTTTTCGATCCTATAAGAGAACATTATGCTCATTTGTATTATTTTAGAATTTGTTTTCCTGCAGATGTTTTGAATTTGGGATAGTCTAAAATTTGTTGTGGGGAAACAGTTAAAAAAATGAAATTTGTTTTTGGCAGGGAAGAAATCAGTTTGGGAAAAGGAAAAAATGGTGGCTACCAGCATTTTCTTCTTGTTCATTGTTTAAACATTGTTTATGTAAAATAGCAGCCAGTTGCTTCTGAAAAATGTTACGCGAGGTACTGGTAAAAAGAAACTCCAGAAAAGTGTGGATAGGTGCACTGGCTGCTGTGGTATAACTTAATAATATTGAAAAAGGCATTAATATACAAACATACAATGTATGGAACACTTGAACCATCGACTTATGTAGGCATGCTTTTCATCAGATGAAAGGAATGGGAATAAACAATGGGATATATATGTAAAAAATTGAGTGTTTTTTTTCTCTTACCATTGCCTACTTCTGTCAGGTAAATTTGAAATTGGATAGTTTCACAGTATTGGTAATCAATACAACACAAGCCAACTTGGCATTTTACTTTTTACCAAAGCTATGAAAGCTTTGACACATGCAGTGCACATATGTTGACATTTGGCCCTTTGATTGTGCAACTTTTCACCAAACCATCCCATGATTGGATGGTTGGGAAAAAGGCTTCTGAAAACTTTCTGGGAAAAGGAGAAAATCCTGGCAAACAGCATTTTTCCGTTTCCAACAATGATTTGTACTCTTTCAAAGACAACGGTGACCCCATCATTTGTAGGATAATTTTGGCACTAAATGTAGTTAAGGCTTTTTTTTTGTGAAAGCTAAGATCAGACTTCACAGATCAAGCTGCCTGTTGTCTGGTCAAAGCAGGCAGTGAAGATCAAAGATCAGACTGCACATTTTATTGTAGTTGTGAAAGGTGCATGAAGGTTAATTGGCTATTTCTCAATTTACAATACTTATTACAAATTTTACTTGGCTTATGATAGCCATCAAGCGTGTTACTTCATATACCATGGCAGTATGCTGGAAAGCATTGATGTTGAAAAGTCATCTGGCTACCTACAATGTCACATGACTACCTGCAGTGTTGTGTCATTCCCCACAGGTGTCTGGTATATTTCTAATCAAATAAGCTGGTATATAATTATCATGTCAGATACCATTCACTACTGACACTTAGCCAAGTTAGGTGATATAATAAGATGACCAACTGTTGGTTGTATGGAAAGGTATATTCTTATGTTTAGTCAGTAACTCCTACAAACACCTTTTTGCCAAATTGCAGTTCCATTTACCACATTTTTGATTTTGCATTAGATTGGTATTGATCATCCTTTATAAGGATGTTTTCAAAGTCTGCTGAAAAATTCATTTCAAAAGGTAATGAATACAAATTTTTCCCAATGTATAAGCTTTGTAATAGGGAATGTTTCAGATTTTTCAGAACTATTGTGACAGATAGAAAATTTCCTAAATGGAGGACTGTTAACCTTTTATCAAATGATCCTGAGTTTTAATGATCCCCATGGAAGAGGACTTTTGAAAACATTGTAGGCAAAGAAGAAAATGCTGGTAACCAGCATTGGCTCCATTTCCCTCAATGTTATCTACCCTTCCAAAAACAAACTTAAACTTTTCAGTCACATTTATTTGTCATCTTGTGGAAGAGAAAATGCTGGTCGCCAGCATTTTCTCCCTTTCTCAATGTTTTGTACCATTTTAGAGTCAGGTTTCATCAATGGAGCCACATCCAATCTGTCATCTGCAACTGCTTTGAATTTGGTTGAGTGTAGAACTTTGTCATTTTGTGAAGAGTTAAGTCTATACTGCCAAATCCCCAGGTTTAACCCTTTACCGCAGAATGCCACCTTTTGATGACCCTGGAAAAAAAGCCTTTTGAAAACATTAGGAGAAAATGCTGGTAACCAGCATTTTCTCCTTTTCCCACAATGTTTTCTATTCTATCAAAAAAGAATTGCTCCATTTGAGCCACAATGAAATTGTCATCTGCAGATGCTTTCAATTTGGACAAGACTAAAATTTTGTCGTCTGGGAAAGGGCTAACGATCCTGAGGTAGAGGGCTTTTAAAAAAAAATTGTGGGAAAAAGAGAAAAACCAGCATTTTCTCCTTTTCCTGCAATGTTTTCTGTCATTAGCCAGAAATATCCAGTCATTAAAGGCAAAATTTGTTGTATGCACCTGTAACAGTAAGAAATAATGAATTTTACTTGTTTATAGAGGATTACTTGCAAGAGCATTTGAAATTCTTGCACCCTTTCTAACCCTTTACCGCACAATGCTGCCTTTTAATGAACCTGGGAAAGAAGCCTTTTGAAAACATTGTTGGAAAAGGAGAAAATGTTGGTAACCAGCCACATAGAAATAGCCATCTGCAAATGCTTTCAAGTTGGATGAGGCTAAAATTTTGTCTGGTAAAGGGTTAAGTGCACAGTATTTTTCTTTCTATTTAGAATCAGTGGGTGCCAATATCAGAGAACACGTCCATCACAACCAGCAGCATAGTGCCAAGTCCAGAAACATCACCTTGTCAAACCTCTACAAAACCAAGTCAAACTCTCGGATCACAGATTCGATTTCAAAACTATTTCACTACTCCAATAGAAAACCGAATATCACCTCTGCCTCAGCTTGACTGGGCAGACTCTTCAGAAGTATGGAACACCATGTTGTGCAAGGAAAGCAGTTATGTACGGGACAAGAATATGTTTAATAAACACCCCTCCTTACATGCAAGAATGAGAGCCATTTTATTAGACTGGTTAATTGAGGTAAGAATTTTTTTTTATTTCTACACCCAACAATTTTTAGGCTTGTCCAATTTTGAAACATTTGCATACCACATTAAATCTTGGCTGAAATGATGTGGCAGACGAAGAAAATGCTAGCAGGGTTTTCCCCCGATTCTCATGTATTGGGGTCATTTGACTCCTTTAAAAGAATAAAAGAAGGCAGTTAAATTTTAGGGGTCATTTAGAAAATTTGGGGAAATGGGGTGGGGGGGGTAGGGAAAACTCAGGCTAGTTACTAGCATTTACTCTATTTCTAACAATGGTTTCAAAGACCTATGTTAAGACAAGAAAAAGTCCATATGGTGTAGTAAAATGGGTAATTTAAATGTGTTTTATCATTATTTATTTGATGTGAAAAATGTGTATAGCATGTAGACATACAGTATTTATAACCTTTCCATCAATGTCTCTAAAAGCTGACTTGTCTTCACAAAAAAATTCATTTCAAATGTCAGAAAGAAGAAATATTGGAATGATATGGAAACTGTCATAGAATAAAAAAGGATTGCCAATTGTAACAAGTAGGTGCTTTTCCAAAAATGTTTTACAGGAATGCAATGTTCTGCTAGCAACTATTCAGTTGGTGGACAGCTGTCTCAAAACTAACAGAATTGGGGATATTTTCAAAATTAATGAAAGGGCAAAGTCTAAACTGTGTGCATTATGGTGGGACATTTATTCTAATTTGCTGTAACAATGTTCCTGAATCCCTGCTTTGACAGGATACTGGTAATGGATTAACCATTTACCAGACGGTTTACCACAAAACTTTAGACTTGTCCAAATTGAAGGCTTTAGCAGACAACCACTGAAACGAATGCACAAATTATAGAATTTGTTTTTGAAAGGATAGCAAAAAATTTGGGGGGAAAAAGGAAATGCAGGTTACCAGAATTTTCTCTGTTCCCCACAATTTTTTCAGATGCCCTTTTCCTTAGGGATGTTAAAACTTGGGATAGCGTGGTAAAGGGTTAAAATTCTTGAAACTTTTTTAGCTCGGCTGTTTTTGAAGAAGACGTTGAGGTGCTTTCATAGGCCTGTTGTCTGCGTCATCATGCAAAAACTTAGACATTTTATGATATCTCTGTCATTATGGAAGATATTTATTTCAAACTCGAACTACTAGTAGTTTTCAAGTACCCATATAATAACCATCAAAATTTTTGACACAGTTATGCCCCGTTTTTGACTTTGAATTTTCACTGAAAATCGATCTATTTCTCAAAGAAACTTAAGCCGAGCATTGGCATTGGCAGGCAGTGCTCTTGTTTCTGATTCACTGGAACAGTGTTAGAGAATCCCTTCTTTGAGAGAACACTGGTAATTGATAAGTCTATGAAACTTTCTGAAAACTAGGTTGGTCTAAATTGTGCTAAGAATATGAACACAATGGTTTTGCATTTGCAGGTATGTGAGGTGTACCGGTTACACAGAGAAACCTTCTACTTGAGTACAGACTTTATTGATAGATTTTTATCAAAACAAAGCAACATTCAGAAATCAACACTTCAGTTAATAGGAATCACTGCTTTATTTATTGCTGCCAAACTAGAGGAAATCTATCCACCTAAACTTGCAGAGTTTGCGTATGTGACAGATGGAGCTTGTACAGAAGATGAAATTTTAGATCAGGAATTAATTATACTTAAGGTAAGGCCTGTTAATCCTTCAAGTGCGGAATAAACCTATCAGTCATTTTGAACCGAGAAATACGACCCACAAAATTGCAATTTCAGTGTTGCTTTTGTCTACAGTGTTCCAGCAAAGTAGACAGTGTAGATCGAAGATCACGCTGCACATTTTGTGCAGCCTGATCTTGATCCACACTGGTCGCAAAGGCAATTATAGTCGTGAAAGGCGCTTTAAGGGTTGAAGTATTGTTTCTCCATATACTGAAATTCTGGCTGTAACTCTTTACCACACAATGAAATATTAGCCTTGTCCAAATTGAAAACATTTGCATACCACAATCTAAATTTGGCTGAGATGATCGAATTTATCTTTGAAAGGGTAGAAAGCATTATCCGAAAAGGAGAAAATGCTGGTAACTAGCATTTCCTCCTTTTTCCTAGAATGCTTTCATAAGACTTCTTCCTCAGGGTCATGGCATTAGTTGTTAGTGGGCCAAATATGACCTTCAGTGTGGAAAAGCTTTAAACCTTCATTCATTAATTCATGAAAACGCAGGATTTTGTGGTTAAGGGTTGATATGAAATATCAAATAAGATCATGCATTAAATGGAAAATATCAGTTTCCATTGATAAAAAGTTTTCAGAAATACATTGCTTCTTGATGAATATTAGACAGAGACAGCTCTGGGTGCTCATACAGGCATGCAAGGCTTCTGCTGCACTATTTTCAAAGGACAGAAATATTCATATATGTGTGACAACTGAAGGCATGATATATACATACACTCCTCCTCTAAGGAGTATTGAATCCAATCAGTATCTGTAAACCCTTCCCCTGAAAGTTGAAAAATCTGCAGACAAAAAATTCTACTTTGGCACAAATAAACTGAAGTTCTTCGGAAAGGTAGAAAACATCAAAAAAGGAGTAAATACTTGATACAAGCAATCTCAATTTTTTGTACAGTAAAAGTGTTATCCTTACTCTGTAGAAAATGAAAAAATTAATAGACTTGGCCAAATTGCCTTGCCAATGTTTCCAAAAGCCTTTTTCTTCTGGGTCAGTAAAAGTCAGAATTGTGTGGTATAGGTTGCCTTTTTCATCAAAGGGTTATTCAAATGAATTTTTAGCTCTTATATTTATTGGTATAATTAAGTTTTTAACAATAATAGATGTGTCAACAACTTGGCAGTTCTCAAGTATATAAATTGTGACATTCAGGAAGACTGGGTCGTGGTCAAACTTTTTCTTATGACACACTTTTCCTCTTTATAAAGCTTTCCATAATCATCCAAATTCAAAACATCTGCAGACAACAAATATAAAATCTGTACAAATGAGCTGAAGTTCTCTGACAAGGTAGACAACATGGTGGGAAAGGGAGAAAATGATGGTTACCAGCATTTTCTCCTTTTCCGACAATGTTTTCAAAAGGCTTCTTCTTCAGGGTGGTTAAAAGTCGGGATATGTGGTAAAGGGTTAATGCAAAACTTGATTGATCAGCATGTTCCACTTATTGATGCCAAATCTTGATCAAAATGCCTCTTTGCAATAAAATAGTGAAATTGATTTCAAAAAGGAGATTGGCAGGGAATCTGGGAGATCATATTATACTTTTTTATTTCAGGCAATAAACTGGAACCTTTCACCTATAACTACAAATGGCTGGTTAAATATTTACCTACAAGTGTCGAACATAGACAATATCCAGGGCCCTGAACAGTCTTTTGTCTTTCCTCAGTATTCTTCACACGTGTTTGTACAAATAGCAAGGGTAAGTCCATATTGGCTTTACATGTATTTACAAGGATTTCAGAAGTAATACAGTCATGTCTCTGCAGCAGCTGCCTCTCTTTATGGATGCATTGCTAGTATTTCTGTAACCAATAGTATGTACGACACCCAATCAATACTCCTGGTTATTTTCCGAAATGAATTCAATTGAAACAGTCTCTGACTGCTACTCTTCAGTCCTAAAAAAGACGTGACCTTTTTATGATATTTGGCCACACCAAACTTTATTCAAGGAAAATATAATTACAAAAGTTTGCCTACATACTCATCTTTCTGTTATATCTGTGTCAGCAGACACACAACTATTTCATGTCTGGAAGTCATTTCAAATGTTGTTCAATTCATCCTTTGATTTAACATGTAGCTCTTTACAAAATGACAAAATTTTATAGTCTTACCAAATTGAAGTCATTTGAAGAAGGCAATTAAATGCAATTCAAATGATGATTTCTGTCTTGTATAGGATAAAAAGCATTGTGGGAAAAGGTGGTTAACAGCATTTAATTTTCTCCATTTTGTAATGCTTTCATAAGCCAGGGGGGTTAAAACTCTGTTTCATGTGGTAAAGGGTTAAAGTAGCAGTTGAACAACTGATGCTTTTTGAATCACAGCTTTTTCTTTATGCTTGCTAATGCTTTCAAGACCTTGAAAGCTGGAATTTGATTGGCTGACAGAAATGTCAGCAGAAGGTGAACCTCAATAGGCTTACCTCAGTGCCCATGTTCACCATCCATTCTAAATTTCATTCTTTGTCTTATTCTAGATTTGGAAAAGTAACACAAGTTCTGATTGCCAAAACTGTTGTAGCCAGTCGGAAGTTTAGTTACTTTGAAATTTAGAAAATTGTTTAGAATTAGACAAAGAACGCTCTTCAGAATGGCTGGTGAATACGGGTCGGGATCCTCCAAATAGAGACAAGAGCTAATTTTTATGAGACTTTATTTTACTTCTCTTTACAGTTACTAGATTTATGTATACTGGATGTAGAATGTCTGCAGTTCCAGTACAGTGTTTTAGCTGCATCAGCCCTATATCACATGTCATCTAAAGAACTGGCCCTTTCAGTCTCAGGTTTGTAGACAATTTTTTTTCGTACTATACATTAATTGTATTTTAGAACCCTGCAATCAATAGCTTTGATATTTTATAATATTTGATTTAGAAAAGGAGACACTTGTCTTGTTTACATCTTTGTACTTAGCTCCTGAAAGATCCTATCAGAACTTTAGTTGCTATTTGTGGACAGTGTAGATAAAGATTGAATGGGACAGAACATGCAGCTTGATCTTGGATCTACATTGTCCGATGTTGGCTGTGTTGAGATATTCTGCCTCTCAAAAAAACATGTAATTGCCACATTTGAGTCTTCTTTTTTTAACCTAGAAATATTTGAGCCATGCTATGTGAACAGGGGGACTAATGCATCTCAAAAGGTATTTACCTGGGTTAGCCTTCACAGTGAGCGCAGGCTGACGTAGTTCGATGCTTTTTGCTATTGGTTAATTTTCTGCATGTCAAAGAACCTTTCTACCTCTGTCGGCTGTGAGACAAAATGGATATTAAGGATCCATGATTATGTGATGACTTACTTTCTATAGTGCATCACGGAGATGTATTAAACCTGCTTTTACCAGAGCATGGCACATTTATTTTGTGTTTGGGCAATAGGGGTTACTTTAGGTAAAATAAAGGATTAACATCTCTTACATCTACTACCTGTTTACAGGCTTTGACTGGAAGGACATTTTACCCTGTGTTCAGTGGATGGCTCCTTTTGCTGTAACAGTTCGTGAATTAGAACAGATGCCTGTGAAATTCTTTCAGAATATTGCGTCAGAGGACTCGCACTCCATACAAACCCATGTTGTAGACCTGTCTCTTTTGGTGAGTATATGGAGGATTTTTTGTTGTTTTCAGTGAAAGTTCAAAGTTTGTTCCATCTCATGAACATAGTAATATTTTCACGAGTGGCTTTGTCACTCGTGAAAATATTACCGATAAAATGTTCAAGAGCAACCACTCGTGAAAAAAGTACAGACGATGTTCACGAGATGGAATAAATTTCGATCTTTCACTGAAATATACACGTATTCTATTTATTTCATGCTTCTAACCCCTTTTTTGTTGGGACTTTCATCGAAATCCAGTACAGTTTGTTTTCAGTAATTCCCTGTTGCGAACCCCCCTCAGATAGCAACATATTACAGTATTACGTAAAGCGAGAGAAATATAGGGTAAATGCACATAAATTACGTCATATTTCCCTCTTGTTGAATGGCACGCACTTTTTACCTTGGTATAGTGTGCGGGAACCACTGTTTCTGCCTTCAATTGAAGAATTAGATAGTATGAAATTGGTATTTATCACTGGTGGTAACCATGAAATATCAAACCATAATCCACCATTATTTGTCGATAAACTACCGAAAAGCATGAAATAAACTGATGTATTTCATACATTTGTTCTGCAGCAGGTTCCTCCATTACCAGTTAATCATAAAATAAAATAAAAAAATGCTTTGATGACTTGGAGAAGGAAGGCTTTTAAAATCATTATCTCCTTTTCTCATTTTCTTACGATGATTTCTACACTATCAAAGACAAATTCCATCATTTGATCCACATTTGATATGTTTACAAAAGCTTTCACAGGGTTCCCATTCACGCACATATGTGTGTGATTCACGCACTTAATTGAATAATCATGCACAAAAATATGAAGTGAAATGTGCATGCACACACATGTTTCAGGACTCCGGCTGTCAATCACCAGTGGCAACAATTGGGACAAGTTAGAAAAAATGTCGTCAAAACTTAAGCACTGTCGAATCTGCTAGTAACAAGTAATTCCTGTACTTGACATTTGAAAGATATAAACTCTGACATATACAATAGGTATCAAATGTAGAAGTCGCTGTTTATCACCACTAATCAAACTGTTGTGATTTATTTAAAAGTATTAATGGTATTAATCCGCTTTTCTAGTGTAAAATTACTGGTTTTGAAGTTACATGCTACTCTAATTGACTAATTTATGTTAAATCATGTAGAAATACTATTCCAAAACTTAACAGGCATGAAAAAAGATAGGAGCCAAAAAACGCGAAAACCCATAACACAATAAAAATCTGTTTGACATCGTACGATCACTGGCATTTCAAACTGTCTGTTCAGCTTTATCAATGACTTTAAACAATACATTTACATAAATATCTCTATAAAACAATAAGTGAAGGATGCAAGTGGGAACACTGTTTCACCTTTTGCCAAATGACATATTTTCAAATGAAAAGCATTTGCAGACGACAAACTAAACATGGCTCTAATGGTGGAAATCGTCTGTAAATGATTAGAAAACATTGTGCTGAAAGGTGAAAATGCTGGTTACATGCATTTTTTCCTTTTGCCTCAGTGTTTTTAATATCCCATTTCCTTTAGATTGTTAAAACTGGGAATGGTTTGGTAAAGGGTTAAATATTGGTGATTCTTCAATTCTATTGTTTAGATAGAATTTAGGCTTGCTTTTCCTCAATCATATGTTGTTAAAGGCAAAGATTAGGGAAGGTTTGGGGTTCAAAGTGTTTTAGTTCTGTAAGTTCTTCATTTAACTTATGCTCATTGTCCTACTGTCCGGAGGACACCCAGAAGTTACAGGCACACATTCACTGGTCTTACTATATTTGCTTAACTCCTAACCACACAATCCCGTGTTTTAATGACCCTGAAAGAGAAGGCTTTTGAAAAGATTGTGGGAAAAGGAGAAAATGCTGGTATTCAGCATTTTCTCCATTTCCCACAATGTTTCCTACCCTATAAGTCGGAAATCATCATTTGGGCTACATATAATTTGTCATCTGTAAATGCTTTGAATTTGGACCACTCTAAAATTTTGTTGTTTGGTAAAGAGTTTACCCTTTACCACACAGTCCTGTGTTAATCAAGGTGGAAAAGGCTTTTAAAAACATAATATGAAAAGGAGAAAATGCTAGTAACCAGCATTTTCTCCTTTCCTGCAATGTTTTCTAGCCTTTCACGAAAATCTCATCGGTTGAATGTCGTCCTCAGAATTATTGCTTTCAATTTTGATGGGTGTTGAATTTTGTAATCTGGTGAAGAATCATTTCGGGACACTTGCCCTTTCAGTTAGTGTTGAAGCCAGGGTCTGTATTCACCAACCATTCATATGAATATTCTTAGTCTTACTCTTCAGATTTTTCCAAATTTGAAAGTAACACATCTTTTGATTGGCTAAACCATTCTCTGATTGGCTAAACCATTCATCAGAAGATGTGTTACTTTCAAATTTGGAAGATCTTGGAGAAAAAGACAAAGAATGTTCTTAAGCATGGTTGGTGAATACGGACCCTGATGTTATGGGTACTTGATTGGAATTGCCCCTATACAAATCTAATGACTGCCTACAGACCAAACTTGTTTATGATTTTGTTCACACTTTACTAACAGGAAAAAGTACAGAGCAGAAAAGAGGAACTGAAATATGCCAACCATGGCAGCCCACCAGATCTCCAGGCACAGGTGATCACCCAGCTAACTCCACCTCAGAGTGACAAAAAACCTCAGAAAATACCAGAAACCCCAGAAACCCCATCTTCAAGTGGAGTGGAATATAGATGATATTTAAACCAGAATTTGAAAAAGGGGGTTTAGTCAGGGGATTAGTTCTGCAAGTGATGTGAGGAAGAAAGAATTGAAAGATACGAGATGCTAATCCTTTTTTCGTGTTCATAGGAAGCAGTGCTAAATCAAATGTGTGAACTCCCTTCTCCCAGAGGTTCAAAGACAGCAGTTCTGTCAGTAGAAGGTATGCTTTTCCATGTATAACTTTCGACACCATTGCAAATGTGGTCGCACTGCAGAAATTATCAAATTATAGGAAAACTTTTATATCCAGTATACTCGATTACACATGGAAAAAAACTAGTGACCAAGGTTTCATATAGAGGTTTACCATGGGACATTTTCTGGTGTAAAGTTTTACCCTTTAACTGATTCAAACTTCAGTGATATGCATTGAAGAAGTTGGGAATACCTGCCCCGTCAGAAGTGTTGAAAAGGCCACATGAAGTGAAGAGATATAAGGCAGTAATACCGGTTCTATGTAAAATTGTTAAAAAATGTGCCACATTTCTCTGTCAAATATATTGGTTTAGCTGTTACCAAAGTAAGCTATAGGGTGGAAATAATTATGTACTATTGCTCAAATTTTATGCAAAGACGTGACAAATTTTAACCCTTAGAGTGTGAAATAGATGAAAAGGACATTTTTCTGGGAAAAAAATCTTGCAGTTTCAAGGCTCTTTCAGTCGGACTATTTCAGAATTTTGGACAGTGTAGATCCAAGATAAGACTGTTCATTCCTTGTCTCATTTCAATACACACCTTGATATACACTGTTCGCAAAGCAAATATAAACTTTGTGCTTGGCACTCTAGGGGTTCATTTAGAAGGGACCAGTAGATACAGAGCTCAAGATAGTGGGAAGTGATGGTATTCTAAATCCATTATTTCTCTTCCAAACCCTGTGTTGTGGGTACTCCTTAGAATCGTCTCCTTGGGACGATTCTAATGAGTACCCGTAACGGGGTTTAGTGGATAATAATTAATACTTTCAATTTTGAAATCAAAATCTCTCTCTGTCTGGAGCTCTGATATTTAGATAGGAGAAATTTTACATGTACAGTCATTGTGCCTTAAGCTACGTGCTAATTTATTTTTGTATTTATGCTCATATATTATGTTAAGGGACCAAGTCATGATATAAAATAATCATTATGCACTATTTTTTATGCATGTTTAATTCTGTTTTTATAGATAAAAATGCCCTACAATATAGAAAATGGTTCTAAGTGTATGATTTGTAAAAGTCATGTGATTCAGTGCCATGCTTGATCACTTTCCTGTTGTTGTTGATTAGTCAGCAGATAACAAACCTAATTACATGTACACTTTACCCATTGCAATGCATGCTACTTTTAGTCATACCACTAAGGAGTACAAGTGGCACGAAGGAGAGTTAAGGAAAAGAAAACGCACTTTCTTCTTTGATTGGAAAACAAGAAGCAGACACAGTTGCTTGTAACAAACAAATATGCCATGCTTTGACAAAAGGGGACTTAATGCAACTCTGCAATGCATTATACCTGGCAAGTCGTCCTTAATCTTGGATCCACAAAATCCACTGTATCAAATAACAGATTGAATCGTGAGGTAGACTAGTCCTTTGACATGCAGTAAATTGACCAATGGCAAAAAAGTTTCAGCCCAGGTCAGCCTGCACAGACTGCAGGCTGACATGGGTCGAAATTTTTTGCAGATGCATGAAATCCCCCTTTTACAGAGCATGGCTCAAAGTTTTGTTGAACCCTTGCAGTTAGATGTAAAGTTTTACATAAAAGATATGAAGTGATAGGATGCCATTTAACTCTTTACCACACAAAAAAATTTCAGATGGGTCCAAATTGAAAGCATTTGCAGACGACAAATTCAGTGTGGCTCAAATGATGGAATCTGTTTGATAAAGTAGAAAACATTTTGGAAAAAGGAGAAAATGCTGGTTACCAGCATTTTCTCCTTTTTCCACAATGTTTTCAAAGGGTTTTCTTTTTCAGGGTCGTTAAAACTCAAGATTGTTTGGTAAAGGGTTAACTTATCACATGGTAAATTTTAATTGGTTTCCTTCACATTTGCCAGAAGACTGATCAGCGCCATCACACACTTGTTTGTCAGTCGACTGTTATAAGTTGCTGAGAAAGAAAATCTATATGTAGTTAGTCCCTGTGTTTGACAATGCATATACCTAGTTTGCATTTATAATCACTAGTCTGTAAACAAATGGCCAATCATGTGTTCATGTGACTTAAGGATATATTTTATTTTTTCTACTTCTCAATAGTTTTTACTTTTCAATTTTTCTTAACTCTTTACCAGACATCAAAATTTTATGGTAGTCCATATTGATGGGATTTGTCTTTGAAATGGTAGAAAACATTGTGGGAAAAGGAGATAAAGATTGTTTTCTCCTTAACAAACAGTGTTTTCAAAAACATTGTTTCCTCTTGGTGGTTTAAACACATGAGTCATGCTCTGGCAAAAGGGGGCTTAATGCATCCCTGTGATGCATTGTACCAATCAAGCCATCAAATAATTGTTGATCCATAATGGCCACCTTTTTTAACAACAGACTGAATCATGAGGTAGACTGGTCCTTAGACGTATAGAAAATTGACCATTAGTGAAAAGTTTCGACCCAGGTCAGCTTGTGCGGGCTGCGCAGGCTGACTTGGGTCAATACTTTTTGCAGATGCAGAGCATGGTTCATTTAATTGTATGGTAAACACATGAGTCATGCTCTGGCAAAAGGGGGCTTAATGCATCCCTGTGATGCATTGTACCAATCAAGCCATCAAATAATTGTTGATCCATAATGGCCACCTTTTTTAACAACAGACTGAATCATGAGGTAGACTGGTCCTTAGACGTATAGAAAATTGACCATTAGTGAAAAGTTTCGACCCAGGTCAGCTTGTGCGGGCTGCGCAGGCTGACTTGGGTCAATACTTTTTGCAGATGCAGAGCATGGTTCATTTAATTGTATGGTAAACACATGAGTCATGCTCTGGCAAAAGGGGGCTTAATGCATCCCTGTGATGCATTGTACCAATCAAGCCATCAAATAATTGTTGATCCATAATGGCCACCTTTTTTAACAACAGACTGAATCATGAGGTAGACTGGTCCTTAGACGTATAGAAAATTGACCATTAGTGAAAAGTTTCGACCCAGGTCAGCTTGTGCGGGCTGCGCAGGCTGACCTGGGTCGATACTTTTTGCAGATGCAGAGCATGGTTCATTTAATTGTGTGGTAAAGGGTTAAAACTGGCAATGACTCTGTCATATTTTCATTGCTGTCCACCTTATTGTGTTCATTGCAATCCACAACGAAAATTGTATCTTTTATACCCACCACAACATGTGTTCAGTGGCTCCGACCACAAATTGTTCTTTTTCTTGCACTGCCAGTTGTATTCTTTTATAGTCTTAAACGCAATGTGTTCATTTGAAAATTACAGTATATGGTATTATTTTCAGATTTTTTATTGATGTAGGAGGAACTTAATGTCAGTTTTTCTTATACAGATTTATTAAAATTACATGTACATACAAGTGTATTTTAAATTCAAGACTGCTGAAAAAAAAATGGACATTACAGTTATTAGAATGAAAGATCTAAAAAGTAAATAGTTGTGAAGGTCTTGATTGTCAAAATAATGTCAACTTGTGCATATCAAAGATACGGGCATTAATTTGTTGCAATCTGATCTAAATCATCTAGTAAACTTCTGACTTGTTTTAAGCACTCTTCATTATTCACTGCCAGATTCATTCATTTCCTCAATTTGAGCTACAATGTCAGGTGAAAAAATAGTACACACTGATTGGCTTGATCAGAACTGACCAAAAAAAAAAAAGGAAGAAAAAAAAAATATTTGGATAATTGGAACTGATATCCTTGCACAGCAGTTATAAACATGTTAATGTTCTTAAATGAAAAGCTTCATTTCCTGAAACAAAGTCTGAGCAGAGGCTTTTGAAATCATTGTTGTAAAATATGGATAATCTGTATGTATTAATGTATAATTTCTGCATAAAGATAACATTGTAGTAAAGGGAGAAACTAATCTTTAGGTGCAATTGCTCCTATTGCTATGCTTTCTAAAGGACATGTATTCTGCTACAAGATGGAAAAAAAAAAGAAGAAAATGTCATCTGCAAGAGATAATGATTTTAGAGATTATTAATTCATTAGATCAATTAAGATATTGTGATATTGATGGGTAATGCCCCTTTCAAGCTTATGCTAAATATATGTACTTGTTTTCTTTCACCACCGTCTATATGCAATGTGTTATCAAAATGATATTTTTTATACTTGAGAGAGAGAGAGAGAGAGAGAGAGATGAATGGGAGATGGGGAGAGAGAGAGAGAAAAATCTCTACCTGCAGACATAATTTGATCTTGTTTTTCTACAGCTGTCTTAGGTTAAGAGTTATTCACCAAAAATCTGTATGAGAAGTAGTAGGATCAATTCAGTTTTCATGTAATAGAGAGGTTCCTTGCCTGTCAACATGTAAATGAGCCTTGCTCTGTGAAAAGGGGGCTAAATACATATGCAAAAAGTATCGGACGGGGTCAGCCTGCGCAGCCTGTGCAGGCTGACCTGGGTCAAAACTTTGCTTTTGGTCAATTTTCTGCATGTCAAAGCAATCAGTGTACCTCGTGATACAGCCAGTTGTTGGAAAAAATAGATTTTGTGGATCCACAATTATATGATGACTTGCTTGGTAGCATGGATCACATACATGCATTAAGCCCCCTTTTGCCAGAGCATGGCTCAAATGTTATACTCCTTGTCCAAGTTTATTTAGTGCAAGAATATTGTTAGGCTGATGTGTATTTCATTAAATACATTTTTATAATATGTAGTATGGTATAACATAGTGAAATACTTGTATACTGTTGGAAATGCATGATTTAACTGAGATTGCTTAAACACAAATGCCCATTATTTCTATTGATACTTTCCTTTGGCAAAAGTGAAAACAGTTTGCCTTGGGACTTTATTTGAGGACAAGTTGGGCATAGGAATTCCACATTTTTATAGTTCATAGATTTTCTGTGTATATAGAAATATTCTGCTTGCTTACAAGTTATTGTATATAGTGTTTTCCACATTGTGGTGTTACCTCTTTCAAATTGTGGTGCAATATTATTGAGAGACTTATTTCAGTGAAACAGATGTCCCATATGAATCTTAAAGCTGGGTTTTGGTTATCTCATTACCTTTGGAAATAAAATTGCAGCAGACTTTTTAACCCTTAGTGCGTCGAAGAAACCCAACAAAAAAAATTCGTTTAGAAGTAAGACCTAAATGATTTCTGTTTGATGATTGCTTTTGTCTACAGTG
Source organism: Tridacna gigas (assembly GCA_945859785.2). NCBI lineage: Eukaryota > Metazoa > Mollusca > Bivalvia > Cardiida > Cardiidae > Tridacna > Tridacna gigas. Next base: position 59,981,550 of record OX244034.2, on the reverse strand, counting down.
TTTAAGCAAAGTGAACAGGTTTGTGCAGTCTGATCTTGATCTATACCGGCTGCAAAAGCAACTCTATTTGTGAAAGGTGCTTTAAGGGTTAGCTGTTTACCAGACAACTAAATTTTAGACTTGCCCAAATTGAAAGCAAATGTAGGCAATAAATTGAAAATGGATAAATGATGGGATGCATCTTGTATGGGATAGGACACTTGAGAAAAAGAAAAAAAATGCTGGTTACCGAAATTCCTCCTTTGACCACCATGGTTTTAAAATCAACTCTAGGCTGTTAAAACACAGTATTATGTGGTAAAGTGTAAAACATGAATAATCAACATGAATTTACCTTTTACCAAGCAGTAAATTTTAGACTTGTCCAAATTGAGAGCATTTGCTGACAACAAAATAAATGTGACTCAAAAATTTAGAAAAATGTTATTGGAAGGACAGAAAACATGGGAAAAGGAGAAAATGCTGGTTACCAGCATTTTCTCCTTTTCCCACAATGTTTTCAAAAGCCTTCATCTTTAGGGTCGATAATGATATCAAAAGCTGTCAGCTGCGAGACCAAAAATATTTCCGCAGAAGGTGGTGAGTTAAACAGTGCGAGTCTCATTTGCTAGTTTCCGAGTTTGATTCCTTGATTCCTTCCATTAGTGTATGCAGTTTCAAGGTCGCTTGTCATATTTTAAGTTTTTGCGGCTGTTATATGCTAGTATTAGAATAATTTTAACCCTTTGAGTGCCAAATAAACCCAACTCGACACTTTCAATCTCACTATAAAACCCAAATAATTGCAGTATCGAGACTGCCTTTGTCTAGCATGGCTCAGTAAGCGGACAAATGTAGATTTAAGCTCTTGCATGCTTTGTCCAGTCTGATCTCGATCTATACTGGCTGCAGAAGCAAGTGTCGTTGTGACAGGCGCTTTGAGGGTTAATTTAAAGGTTTTTTTTTTTTGCTGAAAGCTGTCCAATTAAAATGCTGGTTTTTTTTTTAAAACAAATACCAACTTACATAAGTTACTTAAAGATTTACCTGTACGTGAAAGACGGGACACTTTTTAGATAAAACACAATAGGAGACAGAAAGAGTATACTGTTGTATATAATGAAAACATAATTGTAGGAATAATTGCATGTACTTGTAATGAGCAAATGTACCTTCTCCCACAGTGCTTCTCCCTATTTCAAGAATGGCAAAAATTGTAACTGAATTTTAATGGGTTAACCCTTTACCACAAAACAATTTTATACCTGTTAGTATTGTAATCATTTAAAGGCTATAAAATGAATCTGGCTCAAGTGACTGGAGTAGTCTTTGAAAAGGTAGAAAACATTGTGAGAAACGGAGAAAATGCTGGGTACCAGCATTTTCGCCTTTTCCCACAATGTTTTCAAAAGCCGTATTCCCCCTTTACCAAACGACAAGAAAAAAAGCTTTTGAAAACATTCTGGGGAAAAAAAAAATGCTGGTAACAAGCATTTTCTCCTTTTCCCATAATAATTTGTACATTTTCACAGCCAAATCTCACAATTTCAGCCAGGTTTTAATTGCCGTCTGCAAATGCTTTCAATTCGGTACAACTCTAAGTTTTTGTTGTTCGTTAAAGGGTTAAGATACAGAGGAGTTTACAATTTTGTCATCTGATATAGAGATAAAAGACCGTTTTTGGAGTACCGCAGTATGAGCAGCTCTCTGGCAGAAGTGGGCTTAATGCATCTTTGTGACGCATTACACTGCAAAGATGCATAATACCAAGCAAGTCATCACATAATTATCAATCTGTAAAATCCATTTATTTAACAACCAACTGGGTCTTGAAGTATAACTATTCTGACAGTTAGAAAATTTAAGCATAGCAAAAAGTTTCGACCCATGTCAGCCTTGGCAATCCGCACAGGCTGACATGGGTAAATACTTTTTGCAGATGCATTAAACCCCTTTTTCTTAGAGCATGCCTTATGTTACTGTGTGAAAAATGACCGAGTAAAATTATCATCAGGGGAAAAGAAAGCACTTACATAGGAATGTACATAAAGTATTTAAGTATTAAATGTTAAATTTATCTTGTATTTATGCACCAGAAGAAATCATAATATATTTTAACTATGCACTTTTTTTAAAGACAGGAGAAATTACAACTGATGCTGTATGTTCAAATGTATGTTTTTATGTTTGTATCATAACTTATTTTCTCAACTGAATGATCTTATCTTCTTTCTCTATTACGTTTGGAGCAATGGTTCATGATGGTGAATCTTGGCCTCTTTCGATAGATTAAGATTTTATTGATATTGTTTTTACTGTTAAAATCTAATATGCAAATGATTAAAGCTTGAAGTGCGAGGAAAAGAGCAAAGTTTAGATCTAGGTATGTTTGACTCATCTTTTTTTTTTTAAATTTTTCGACCAGAGGAAGAAGAAGGGGTCCAGCAAGGCTCAGTGGTAAAGTGTAAGATTTCTGACCATCAGGCCCTGGGTTCGGGCCTCACTGGATCCACTGGGTTTTTCATTGGAGTGTCCTTGGGCAAGACACTTCAGACCCCTGGCCTAATACTGGTGGAACCCAGGAAATACATGAATATGTGAGCTGTCGCTGTGATATGACTGAGATAATGTTGAAAGCGGCATGATACACCAATCAATCAATCAATCATCAATCAGGGGAAGAAGGCTTTTAAAAACATAGTTCGAAAAGGATAAATTGCCAATAGCCAGCTTTTTCTTTTCTCCCAACAATGGTTTTAGATCTTTCAAAGATGGGGTCCTGTCATTATAACAGACCTCCAGATAAAAAGGTCTGATGGTATTCTAAATCCATTATTTCTCTTCCAAATCTTATGTTGTGGGTACTCATTAGAATCGTCTTGATGAGAAGATTCTAATGAGCACCCATAACATAGGGTTTAGAGGAGAGCGATTAATATTTTCAATTTTGAAATCAAAATCACCCCCTCTATCTGGAGCTCTGATTACAATCTCTGTGTCATCTGCATTTTCTTCCAATACTGGAATATACCCTTGACAATGAATGAATTTGCAGCTTGCTCATCAAACAAACATACACAAACAATAAATTAATTAGTAATTTGCTCATCAAAACAAGGCATGGTAAAACATGCCCAGAACAATGTCTGAAATTTGTAATTTGCTCATCTAAACAATACAAACCTACAGGAGAGGTCTGTTGTCTTCACTTTCGATCTCATAAATATAATTTATTCACATCGCAGAGGTGATCTGTACCTTGCTGTGAAGATACTACGTTTGAGAATCGGTGTACTTGCTCGTCTTGACTCTTTACCACAACAAACCAAGTTTGAACGACCCTGACAAAGAAAGCTTTTGAAAACTTGTGGGAAAAAGAGAAAGTGCTGGTAACCAGCATTTTCTCTTTTGCCACAAAGTTTACTGTTCCAAAAGTTTTCAATAATTTTGTTGTCTACAAATGCTTTCAATTTGGACTGGTCTAAAAGCTACTGTCGTTTCGTTAAGAGTTATCACCTTACCACATGACAAAAATTTAGACTTGGTCCAAATCTGAAGTATTTGCAGTCATCAATTTAATGTGGTTCAAATGAGGGGATTTGTCTGTGATAGAGTAAAAAAAAAAGGTTGTTAGAAAAGGAGTAAAATGTTGGTTACCAGCATTTTCTCATCTTCCCACTATTGTGTTCAAAAGGCTTCCTTTTCAGGGACGTTTTAACTCCAGATTGTGTGGCTGTGGGTTAAGAAAGATAAGGAAGATGGTACAAAAATTTGAATAAAGAAGTAATGTACAATTTTTGGAGGAATAGTCTGAAACTTCATTATATAAGAGACCAAATATTTAAATAGATGTAACACTTGATTTATTTTCTAATTAAATTTATGAAAGTCCAGTTTATTAAATCTATAAAGGCTCTTAAGTAACCATATATGCTAGTTTTAAACATGCATGTACCACTAATAGTACATGATATATATGTAAGTAGAACATGCGCAGAGAAATACATATGAAAAATTATTTACAAAAATTAGCAATGGCTCTTTACAAACAATCATTCCTCTTTCATTAATGTTTCTCCAATTGTCTATTGTAGGGAATGAAATATTCTTATATGTATTGGCTGCATTGGTTGAAGTTTTTTTTATACCCATCCTTGCAAACAAGTCTACAGACATGTATTGCAGTATTTTGCTACAAAATATTGGCAAGTTATTTACCCAGATATTCCTTTATCAAGACTTAAGATTGCTTGTGCATTAGAAGTGCCGTTTGATTGTTTTTGTTCATCTGTCATAATTTACTTGCAAGGAAGAATTGTTAAGGCTAATGGAAAAAAAGATAATGAAGTTTTTTTGTGTAATGATGTACTGGTATGGAACAGCCAAGTGAAATTAGGAGAAGAACTCTTGTCAGTAGTAGGCTTGTTTTAGCTATCTTGCATGAATAATGTGGGGGGTGAGGGGTGGGGGAGTATAGTGAGCTTTTTATGAGCTTTGAATTGGGTTTGGTTTTTTGCTCTTTCATCAGCTGATACATATTCTTGCAGAACTATTCAAAAGAGTTTCTGAAAGTTGATTTTTGTAATCAACTTAATTATATATCTGTAGGCATATTTCTTGGAAAAGGAGCTATTATTGATTGTATCAAACAATTGCTTGTTTTCCCCCATTTTTCCCCTTATCATTCCAGAATCAAAATATCATTTTCATTTCTTCCTTGTGTAGCCTTTGCTAGTTATTGGTATTTACAAAATCAGTTTAGTTGAAATATATCAGTCATGGGTTGATAGAGTTGATCCAAGATCAGGGACTATAATTATTCTGTGTGCATTTGAAATTGAACGCCAATTCTGAATTTGAAGACAAGCCATCTGATTGGCTGGAATGTTCTGTATCTGATTGGTTGCATTCAGCCTCAGTTACTGTCTCACTTAATCAGATGGCTTGTCTGAGTGTTTAAAGTAAGATCAATATTTATAAATATTGGTAACAATAAATTGGGCCTATAAACACAGCCAAATTTTGGTTTTACTGTCCCAAGTTGTTTTATCAAATGTCAAAATTTTAGGCCAGTCCAATTTGACAGCATTTGCAGACGACAAATAAATGTTACTCCAAAATTGAAATTTGATTTGGGAAGGGTATAAAACATTGTGGGAAAAGGAGAAAACGCTGATTACCAGCATTTTCTCCTTTTCCCACAATGTTTTCCAAAGCATTCTCAGGGTTATTTAAAGGAATAAAATAATTCAGGTGTACCTTTTTGTTCACAGTCTTTATATTTCCCTGAAGTAAAGAAACACATACTTGCAGTTCTCATATTTAAATATGGATTATTCGAAAGAACTGTGCCTTTGCTTTTTGGTGTGGTGTTTGCTGTTTTTACAAGCGTGGATTTTTTATCTATGTTACATTCTTTTTAAGTTATTATCAGTATGTAATTATAGATTGTCTCCATAATAAATAAAATAATTAACATATATCAAATACATATTATTTTTTTTAATTGGATTGAATGACTATTGATGAACAGTCTGCATATCCCAAAAGAAGTTTTCTGTCCTGTGGCCCTTTTGAAAAACTTTAAATGTTCAGCTTTTCACTGAATAACTATTATATCGCACTAAAATATTTATAAAATTACAGCAAAATTGAACAACATAAAAGGCCATATTAGCTTTTTATTGTGTTTAATTCTGTCTGAACAGCTTGTATTAATTCTATACATGAGGGGTCCTGTATGGCTCAGTGGTAAAGTGTAGGACTCGTGACTTGGAGGCCCCGGGGTTCGAGCCTCAATGGATCCACTGGGTTTTTCGCGGGATCGTCTTTAGGCAGAGACTTCAGAGAGTCTTCAGAGACCTAGCCTAGTACTAGTAGAACTCTGGAAATACATGAACATGTGAGCTGTCGCCGTGGTATGACTGAAATATGTTGAAAGTGGCGTTAAACACAATTCAATCAGTAATTCTATACATGAACCATTCTCTGGCAAAAGGGGTTTAATGGATCTCCATGATGCATCATACCAAACAAATCGTCACATAACCATGAATTCATAAAATCCATTTCGTCCTAAAAACAAGTAAATCATTAGATAGACTGGTCCTTTGACATGCAAAAAATTGACCCAGAGCAAAAGGTTTGACCCAGGACAGACTGTGTGGGCTTACCTGGGTCAATACTTTTTGCAAAGGCATCAAACCCTTTTCACAGAGCAGGGCTCACATACATGTTGGACAGGAGCCAATGTGAAAAGATCATGATAATTAGGGTTGAGTTTTAACTTGTACTAAATAAATGAAATACACAATCTCAGTCAGTACTAGAGATGCAAATGTTGCAGTTTCAAAAGCTTTTTTCTGTGTGTGCCGAAATCTTGCTAAGATGCTGCAGACAGTGTAGATTCAAGATCAGACTGCATGTTCTATGCAGTCTGGTCTTTTTCTACACTGTCAATTACAGCAACTAAGTCAAGGTTCTACACTTTAATCCTTTGACCCATATTAAAATTTTAGTCTTATCCGACTTGAAAGCATTTGCAGACAACACACTAGTAGTACATGTGGCTAAAAATGACCTGATTTGTTTTAACCCTTTACCAACAGGAGGTTGCTGGTTCGATCCCTGGCTTGGCCAATTTCTCTCCGAGGATTGATGATAGTCATTGCGACAGGATTCATTCCTCTCTCACCGCTGACCATTGTTTCGACGATGGTTATGTGGGAAAGCAGCCAGTGGCTTGAAAAGAAATATTGTGTGGAGTACTGGTAAAAGAAACTCCAGGAAAGCATGGATAGGTGCACTGGCCGCCGCTGTGATATAAATGAAATAATGTAACCCTTTACCACACAATCCCGACTTTTAACAACTGTAGGAAGAAGGCTTTTGAAAACATTGTGGGAAAAGGAGAAAATGCTGGTAACCAGCATTTCCACCTTTTCCCACAATGTTTTCTAATCTTTCAGACACAAATTCCATCATTTTAGCCACATTCAATTTGTCGTCTGCAGATGCTTCCAATTTGGACCAGTCTAAAATTTTGCCGTGTGGTAAAGAGTTAAATGTTAGAAAAGATTGTGGGAAAAGAGGAAAACGCTGGTTACCTGCATTTTCTCATTTTCCAATGATGTGTTCCTAATCTTTCTTTCTCAGTGTCATTATAGCTCAGGATTGTGGGGGAAAGGGTTAAGTATTACTGATGTATCAACCTTATTGTAGTAAAATACAATGTAATATGAACCATGCTCTAGCAAAAGGGGGCTTAATGCATCCCCGTGGTGCATGATACCAGGCAATTTATCAAATAATTATGGATCCATAAAATCAATTTTGTTGAACCACCGACTGATTCATGAGGTGGTCTGGTCCTTTGACATACAGAAAATTGACGACTAGCAAAAAGTTTTGGCTCAGGTCAGCCTGCGCGAACTGCGCAGGCTGACCTGGATCAATTCTTTTTGCAGATGCATTAAGCCCCCTTTTCACAGAGCATGGCTCACATCAATTGAAGCCCATTAACTCAGTTACCACACAAAGCTAGTAATCAATGGACCGTAAGTTCAAATCCCATCTTGGTCATACTCTCTTCAAAGATTAATGGTTAGACATAGCATCAGGATTCAGTCATCATCCCTTAACACTGTTTTGACCATGTTTACCTAGGAAAGCACACAATGGCGTGGAACAAGTGTGGTGCATTTAGTTCTGGTATTGAAAGGTGATTCCAGGAATGTGTAAACAGGTGCACTGGCAGCAACAGACAACTTCCACACAACATCTAAGCCCCCCAAAATGCTATCTGGAGGCTGTAGTGAGTTAAAAAAGAAGAGATAGAACATTTTATTTCATAACTCCACTTTATTTTGCTTTCTTGCCTTAAACTTTGACACAGGCTTACTGGTTGTTGACTGCTCAGTATGTTTTGCACCAAGTTCTTTGCTGTCTTTTGGTATGGCCATATTTATCAAAGACTGTCCGCCTGATGCAGCACCTGCTGTTACAATTGGATTGCAATTGGCTGACTGTTTCTCCACCACTGTTCCTGTAAACGCTGGCACACTTGGAGCAGACTGGACTGGTTTCTGTAAAAAAAATATGTATACAATTAACTACTTAGGGATAGTGTGATGAACTGATTCCTAAACAGCAATACAGGTATAAGTGTGAGTGTCGCAAAGGAGAAATCTTAAACTCTTTACCACACAATCCCAAGTTTTAACAACCCTGGGAAAGAGGCCTTTTGAAAACATTGTGGCGAAAAAGAAAATGCTGGTAACCAGCATTTTCTCCTTTTCCCACAATGTTTTCTAACCAATCAAAGACTAGTTCCATCATTTTAGTCATGTTTGAGCTGTCGTCTGCAAATGCTTTCAATTTGGACAAGTCTACCTGTTTGTCCTTTGGTAAAGAGTTAAAGGAAAGCAAAGTGTACATCTTTCACTATACAGTAAAACCTCTCCTCACGACCACCCCAGTAATACGAGCAACCCGCTATTACGAACGATTTTTGTCTTTTCCTTCTTCATAATCAATGACCACGACCCCGGAAATACGGGCACCCCGCTATTCCGAAATTACGACCACCATTTTCAGTACCAATGAGTAATTACCAATAGATTTTAACCCCGTGAAACGACCACTAATTGTACGACCAGCTAATTTTCACGCATCCATAATCGCGAACTGGAGGCCGTGCTTCATGTACGAATATTCTTGGGTCCAATGGAGTTGACAATCAATTAGCAATCTTTTGTTTATCTGTTGACTACAGTAACACAATTGTGTTAAGTGATCAAGGTGTTACCTTACATAATCAATTGACCAATGAATTGATGATAATTAATTCGGCTTTTAAAAGGTAATCAGGCGTTTATCACACATTGCTGACCCGGGTGAAAAACATGTCGACATCCGGGTAATTACGATTTGTTTTGTACATCTAGCTTTTGTAATTTGAGACGCTTGGATTAATATCTAGTGATCGGGATGGGATAATTATTTGGTTTTTGTTACACATTAAAGCCATACTTATAACGTAGAGAATATGCGATTTTTGAACTGGTGAACACTTCAACTTTGAGATCGACGATTAGTAGGACTGTTCGAACATTCAACTGGAATCAAAATGAAAAAAAAAAAAAAAAACGTCAGGCTCTTCAATAATATTCGAAATTCTTTGTTTAAAAATGAAAATGAGCATGTGGAGTAGGAGTTCTTGAGACTCCACAAGATAAAAAAAACTAGAATAACTATCACTAAAGGTGATAAATACCCCCGCCCCTATATTTCATGTCACAGGGGCAATAACTCTGCAATGTCAATTTAGGGGCAATAACTCTGTAATCATTAGGCCAACACTCATGAAATTTGTGCTTTGCACATCTACTGCTCCTGGTGAATATCATGACAAATATCAAGTGAATAAGCCTTAAACTGAAGGAATAGTTCTCTGGACAAGAAGTTTTGAGTAAATTCAGGGGTAATTAATTTGGCAAACATTTGAGAAAAATGCATCTTGAACCTCTACTGCTCCTGGTGAATATTTATGCAAAGTATCAATTTAATTGGACACAAAACTAAATGAGTGTAAAAAAGTGTAGACCATGATCTGACAATATGTCTGAGACACAGCAGCTGGTCTGGATCCATGCTTGTTGCAAATGTCCAAAGGTGCCTTTTCGCATAATGTTGGCCAACTATACATATGACAGAAAAGACCTCCTTAAAGTGAATCAGACAGAAACTGTAGGAGGAGTTGTCCGGACAAGCATTTTTAAGTCAAATCAGGGGCAATAACTCAGTAATTCTTGATGGAATTTTTACAAAATGTGTGTCTTGCACATCTACAACTCCAAATGGACACTTCTGCCAAGTATAAAGCGAATCGGACTGAAATTGTAGGAGGAGTTGTCCGGACAAGCATTTTAAATGTGAATCAGGGGCAATAACTCATTAATTCTTCATAGAATTTTCACGAAAGTTGCGTCTTGCACATCTACAACTCCTAATGAACACTTATGCCAAGTTTAAAGTGAATCAGACAGAAACTGTAGGAGGAGTTGTCCGGACAAGCATTTTTAAGTCAAATCAGGGGCAATAACTCAGTAATTCTTGATGGAATTTTTACAAAATGTGTGTCTTGCACATCTACAGCTCCTAATGAACACTTCTGCCAAGTTTAAAGTGAATCAGACAGAAACTGTAGGAGGAGTTGTCCGGACAAGCATTTTTAAGTCAAATCAGGGGCAATAACTCAGTAATTCTTGATGGAATTTTTACAAAATTGTGTCTTGCACATCTACAGCTCCTAATGAACACTTCTGCCAAGTTTACAGTGAATCAGACAGAAACTGTAGGAGGAGTTGTCCAGACAAGCATTTTTAAGTCAAATCAGGGGCAATAACTCAGTAATTCTTGATGGAATTTTCACAAAATTTGCATCTTGCACATCTACAACTCCAAATGGACACTTCTGCCAAGTATAAAGCGAATCGGACTGAAATTGTAGGAGGAGTTGTCTGGACAAGCATTTTAAATGTGAATCAGGGGCAATAACTCATTAATTCTTCATAGAATTTTCACGAAAGTTGCGTCTTGCACATCTACAACACCTGATGAACACTTATGCCAAGTTTAAAGTGAATCAGACAGAAACTGTAGGAGGAGTTGTCCGGACAAGCATTTTTAAGTCAAATCAGGGGCAATAACTCAGTAATTCTTGATGGAATTTTTACAAAATGTGTGTCTTGCACATCTACAGCTCCTAATGAACACTTCTGCCAAGTTTAAAGTGAATCAGACAGAAACTGTAGGAGGAGTTGTCCGGACAAGCATTTTTAAGTCAAATCAGGGGCAATGACTCAGTAATTCTTGATGGAATTTTTACAAAATGTGTGTCTTGCACATCTACAGCTCCTAATGAGCACTTCTGCCAAGTAGCAAGGGAATTGGATTGAAACTGTAGGAGGAGTTGTCCGTCAAGATTTTGCGGACAGACCGACCGCCCGACCGACCGCATGACCGACCGACCGACCGACAGGCTGATTCCAGTATACCCCCCACAAACTTCGTTTGAGGGGGTATAAAAAAGCATATTAAAACGGGGAACATGACGAGTTCTATCAGTAACATTATGTAGTCTTTAAGTTCAGATTCTTGGTTAATGTGCATATCTTGCTGTAAGAGTTTAAATAGGCAATTATGAATGGACATTCACTGCCATGTGAATTTATTCATAAAAATTCAAGCACATATTAACTTTTCAATAAACATGAAAATTTTCTTGTTGTCATTTAAATGTGTGGGCAGAGGCTTCTCCGACTAAAATATGTGTACATTACTTGGAATATGATTTAAATCTACATAAGTCTGTACATAGTCTGGGTTTGATTAAAAATCTAGGTGGGTGAAACCCGGAAATCAGACCACCCCGCTAATAAGACCAATTTTCAAAAGTACCACGGGTGGTCTTCATAGAGGGGTTTTACTGTATATAGTAACATTGTGGAAAAAGGAGTACATAATAATTGCTTGTAAAAAGTAAATGTTCTTTTTCCAATAGCTGAGGACTGGTAAAGCAGGTGGTAGCATGCAAGACTTGAGAACAGGGGGTCACTGGTTTGAATCCCCAGCTCAGCCAATTTCTTTCCAAAGACTGATGATTGTCATTGCAACAGGATTCATTTCTCTTTCACCACTGATGATTGTTTCTATGATGGTTATATGGGAAAGCAGCCAGTGGTTTGGGAAGAATATTGTGCAAAGTACTGGTTAAAGAAACTCCAGGAAAATGTGAATAGGTGCATTGGCTGCCAAGATATAATTGAAATAATGTTGAAAATTGTTTTAATACTATTAATGTTTCCAAACATATTTATAAAATGTGTCGGCAGTGGCAAAAACATCACAATCTGTTTGGCAATGGGTAAGGCAAAGGCTGCCGAATATTTTTACATAAATCTTTATCTGTCTGTCATAGCCTTTTCATTTAACCCTTTACCAAACAACAAGATTTTCGACTGGTCCAAACTGAAAGCCTTTGCAGATGACAAATTGAATGTAGCTCAATTCATAATGATTTTTGTCTTTGATGGTACAGAAAACATTGTGGGAAAAGGAGAAAATGCTGGTAACCAGCATTTTCTCCTTTTCCCACAATGTTTTCAAAAGCCTTCTCTTACACGGTCGTAAAAAGTTGGCATTGTGTGGTAAAAGGTACTTCTCCAGACCTGATGCTATTTACATGTCATTGTCATGAACATTGAATAGACGAAACATTCCACTCAAACTAAATTAACTCTTCACCAAACAAATATAAATGAGCCATGGTCTGGTAAACGGTGCTTAATGCATTTCCATCATGCATTATACAAAGCAATTTATGAAATAATTATGGATCCATAAATTCCATTTTGTCTAACAATTGACTGAATCTGGAGGTAGAAGGGTCCTCCGAAAATTTACAAAAAGTTTGGACCCATGTCAGCCTGCGTAGAATGCGCAGGCTGATATGGGTTGATACTTTTTGCAGACGCATTAAGCCCCATTAACAGAGCATGAGTCACAATTCAATTTTTAAATCCACCAGAAGACGAACCTAAAAAGGAAAGACAGGTAAGTTGATTCTCTGTAGGGAAAGCATTGGAAAAAGGAGCATTTGCTTGTAGCATATAACTGCTCCTTTTCCCAACCTTGTTTTCAAAGCTGTCTACTTCCAAGGTGTGAAAGTTGTACAGGGCTGTGTAATGGGTTAACTCTTTACTAGCCGACAAAACTTTAGCCTTGTCCAAATTGAAAGCATTTGCAGACAACAATTTCAATGTGGCTAAAATGGTGCAGTTTCTCTTTGATAGGGTAGAAAACATTGTGGGAGAAGGAGAAAATGCTGGTTACCAGCATTTTCTCCTTTTCCCACAATGTTTTCAAAAGGCTTCTTTTCCAGAGTCGTTAAAAGGCGGCATTGGGCGGTAAAGGGTTAAACAGAGATTTGTTATCATTTACCATGGTTCTGTTTTTTTCATCTGTATCAGACACTGTGTCAAACTCAACCACTCTCCTGTGTGTTTTCTTCTTCACTGTCTTTTTCTGATGTAGAAAACATTGTGGGAAATGGAGAAAATGTGGTTACCAGCATTTTCTCCTTTTCCCACAATGGTTTCAAAAGGCTTCTTTTCCAGGGTCGTTAAAAGGCGGCATTGTGCTGTAAAGGGTTAAACAGAGATTTGTTATCATTTACCATGGTTCTATTTTTTTCATCTGTATCAGAACCTGTGTCAAACTCAACCACTCTCCTGCGCGTTTTCTTCTTCACTGTCTTTTTCTGATCCGATGTTGTCTTCTTCAGAATAGATTTTGGCTGTCTGTTTGCATAAAATTTGGAGTACAGCATTCCTGGGTGTATCACAGCATTTGTTTCCTCTGCATTGTTGGCCTGTAGAAACACATAAAAACTTGTAGCCAGTAAGAATATACTCAAACTTCAGTATTTGTAGCAAATGGTAAATGAAAATTATTGAAAGTATATCCCTAGGCTTAATACTTTACCTGTGTTAGAACTACCAAGACATTGAGGAAAAACGCTTTTGCAAACATTGTGGAAAAAGAAGAAAATGCTGAAAACCAGCATTTCCTCCTTTTCCCACAAAGTTTTCTACCCTTTCATCAACAAATCCCAGTATTTGGGTCATGTTTAATATGTAGTCTGCAACTGCTTTGAATTCGGACAAGTCTACAACTTTGTCATCTGGTAAAGAGCTTATTAAAAATTCTCACATAATATTTATTTTTATAGATCTAAGATTCAACTGTTCATCCTACAGCAATTTATCCCAAAATATTTTATTTGGGTGCCTACCCTTGGCTGCAGTTGCTTAATTTTCAGGGAAAATTCTAAGTCGAAAAAAGGGCATAACTGTGTCAAGATACTTTGAATGTTATCTGCCTTGTTGTGAAGATTCCTCTTTTGATAGTTAACAACTTGTCGAGTTTGAAGTAAATACCTTCAGTAATGACAGAGATATTAGAAAATGACAAAGTTTTTTGTAAATTCTAACATGAAAAAGGGGCATAACTGTGTCAAAAATATTTTGATGGTTATTTGCCCCTGATGTATGGGTTCCCCTTTTGATAATTAACAACTTGTCTGAGTTTGAAGTAAAACATCTTCAGTAATAAAAGTTTTAGCAGAACGAACCAAGGGCTACAACAAAACTCAATGTTTTATTCGAAAACAGCCGAGCTAAAAATGTACCAGTCTAATTCTACCTGATTTCCGCTGTGAGTAAAATTGATCACTTTACCACCAGATACAATTTCTACTGCTTCTCCACTATTATCACAATCTCCTTCATCAGTGAAAGATTCTTCATCATCAGAGTCCAGTTCCTCCGTGGTGTCGGAGGTCTCAGATAATTCTTCAGACTCTGTATTGTCTCTGTTTGCTGCATTTTCTTTCACAAAATCAGGTCCATTTGCAGCATCTAAGTCCCTTTCTGTATCTGTATCTATAGTTCTCTTGTGTTTCCATGGATACTGGTCAGAATTCTGTTGACTGTCTTCTTTCCTGAAAATACCTAATTCGTGTAAGAAGACAAGATATGTGTACAAGTTATCTTATTCAAGAGTTTCAGAAGGTAATGAGGAAAGTGAACCCTTATCCTCTACCAAACAATCCTGAGTTTTAACGAGCCCAAGGAACATAGCTTTTAATAGAATTGTGGAAAAAGGAGAAAATGCTGGTAACAAGCATTTTGTACTTTTCCCACAACATTTTAGACTCTTTTTACATAAAAATCCCACTGTTTGTGTCACATTCAATTCGTCATCTACAAGAATTAATGCCTTTAATTTAGTCAAGTCTATAATTAGCCATTTGGTAAAAAGCTGAGAAACACATAGTCACACATGCAGATCTTTCAAAATTGCTTAGTTAAGTAATCAATATATTAGGTCAGAAATCAACGGATCATGAAGTTGAAACCCAGCTGGGTTAAATCTTATTGAGGATGATGACAGCCATTGTGGCAGGATTCATTCATCTATCACTGCTGAATGTAGCTGTGACAATGTTTATGTGAGATAACTGCCAGTGCACAGAATAGAGTGTTGTGCATTTTTTTCCTACAAGAGAAGCTCCAGGCATGCATGGAGCACTGGTGCACTGGCTGATGTGATATAATTTCAAAAAGTTGAAAATGGCATTAATCTTTGACCAAACAATCTAGTGTTTCAAAGATACTGAAAAACAAACTTTTTGAAAACATTGTAGGGAACAGGAGAAAATGCTGGTAACCAACTTTTTCTCCTTTTCCCAATTTGGCCCACTCTAAACTATTGTTGTATGCTAAAGTATAAAACAAAGACAAATAATTAGCTATAAAACAAGTTAACTTTATACCTACCCTATCTTCTCCAACTCTTGTCCCTCACTTTCTACTTTCTCCAACTCATCAAGTCTAGCCCATAATTTGTCATCGGAGTCTGGTGTCACTTCTTGAGATATTTGCCCTCTTGAGATATCTTCCTTTAGCCTTTGTCTATGCTTCTTTACTCTCTCGCTATGTCTTTCTGTTAAAAAGGTCAGTATATATGACTATAGTTATTCATAAAACACACTCTCTCTCTATGTCTTTCTGTTAAAAAGGTCAGTATATATGACTATAGTTATTCATAAAACAAGTGTTGAAATATAAAAAACTGCTTGTACATTTGGGTCATGCTCTGTGAAACAGGGGTTTAATGCATTTGCTAAAAGAATTGACCCATGTCAGCCTGCGCAGTCCAGAATTCACTCGGTTGTTAGACAAATCGGATTTTATGGATCCATAAGTATGTGATGACTTGTTTGGTGTAATGCACCAAGGAGTTGGTTTAACCCTTTCCCAAACGATACATTTTAGACTGGTCCAAATTGAAAGAGTTTGCAGACGACAATTTTAAATTTGATGAAAATAACAGAAAGTTTCCAAAAGGGTAGAAAACATTGTGGGAAAAGGAGAAATTGCTTGTAATGAGCAATTTCTCCTTTTTCCACGGTGTTTTCAAAAGACTTGTACTGCAGACACGTGAAAACCAGGGCTTGTTTGGAAAAGGGTTAAACCCGGTTTTGGCAGAGCATGGTTCACATATATATATATTAACACATTACCATTATTTTTTATGCCCCAGCTTTTGAAAACATTGTGAGAAAAAAATCACTTTCTCATTTTCAACTGATGTTTTCTGTAATGGTAAAAAGGATTTTCCCAACACTATCTTCCTTGAGTCACATGTGCAAGTTTTACGTATTTCTAAGGTAATTAAGGCTGTTGTGGGCTGATGACCTTCAAGAACATTTTTTTGCCAAAACTTCAGGACAGATTTTCATCATATAATTGTGGACACAATATAAAACATCCATTCTGCAGGGTTTCCTCTCGACTCTCTCATACAGGTGTTATTTGACCCCCTTCAAATGAATAAAAGAAGGCAAACATTTAAATTTTGGGGATATATAGAAAATTTTGGGTATCAAATTAAAAGGAACAAGGGGTCAGGATAGACCCTGATTTTGGTTGACAAGTATTCTTCAGTTCACAAATAATTCATAAACTTCTTAGCCCTTTATCAAGCAATGCCATGTTTTAGTGACCCTGAGGAAGAAAGATTTTGAAAACATTGTAGGAAAAGGAGAAAATGCTGGTAACCAGCATTTTCTCCTTTCTCTACAATGTTTTAAACCATTTAAAAAACAAATCCCACTATTTTAGCCACACTAGATTTGTTGTCTGCAATTTCTTTGAATCTGAACGTTACAAGTCTAAAATTTTGTTGTCTGCTGAAGATGTAACAACCTTTCCATATCCTCTCTTTTTCTTCATCATAATCTTCTCTGATGTCCACAGCTCCGTCTCTTCCTATCTCCTGTAGGTCACTTGTAAAATCTCTCCTAGGCTCTAAAAGCTTTCTTTGTCTATCCAGATCCTCCAACTGTTTGTCTACTTCTTTAATAGTGAATGAAAATATTAATTTTATGTTATAAATAGAGGATCTTACATGAGTGATTATGTATTATCATTTTTATCAAACGAGTTGACTAAAATTATATGACACGAGCCTTGGCGAGCGTCATATACATTTAAGTCAATGAGTTTGATAAAAATGATAATACATAAACATGAATGTGAGATTCTATTTATCACATAAAATGAATGACAGACAAATAAGTATCCTGCCTCATCACCTTCAGCCTTCATACCGTTCACGGGTCCATGTTTACAGTTGTAGTTCGGTTTCAAATGTGTACATACACAAGTAGATAGCTCTTGACATTTACACCGAAAATAGAATGAAACAGTTTCTAGAGGGGATAATTCCACCTATTTCCGCAATTCTATTGATTTTAAAAAAAACTTCAGCTGCATTTTTTGGTTTTTATTACGTACATGAAAATAAAAAAAACTTTTCACGCGTATACGCCTTAGCAACAATGACATCATTTTTCCGCGAAATGGCGTAGTAGTATAAATTCTGGCACATGCTGCGGCTGGTTTCTTCCGCTTCACACGTTCATGACTAAAACCTGATCAGAACCGGGACCCCAAAAAAGATAATACACTAGTGTATTATCGAAAATAAGTCATGGGTTTAATACACTGCTGGAGAAGGTTTTATGTGATAAATATATTAGCAACTCTCAATCATTCAGGTTGATTTGGTATGTAGATATATTGCATTAAAAAGAGGTCTATGAAAATCAATCAATCAATTCTTCTTTATCATACATATAGATGTCTGCCCCAAATACAGCATTGTGCAGCTACAAAAAAATAGATGATGTCCACTTACTTTGAAAATACAATTAATATCACATAAAGCATAGTGTAAAAGCAATAGTGTAAAAGGAATTTTGATTGTGGGTTCGATCTCCATGGGTGGGCACCTAAAATTATTCAAAAATCTTTCGGATGAGACGTTAAACCTATGTCCCATGTGATGGTGCTATACACTGAGCTCATATAAGAACCAGGCATAACTTAGGATGGGTTCCATCTTGTATCTTGCTCTTTCCCTGCAACATAAATAACAGTCTCCTGGGGGCGTTTCCCATACGGGTAACCGGTGGTGACGACAAATAAACAAAAATCAAATTGAATGGATTGTACACACTAAATTCATATCCATAATTACACTCATTTACTATCTTAATGCCTGCTAAAATACATTTGAAGCAGACATGTATTCATGTTGATTAATCTAAGTCTTATAGCACTGAGTAAACCCTTCAGACATTCATTTTTCAGTCACTAAATTAGGCCCAAATAATTGCAATTTCATAGTTGCTTTTGTCCAATGCATTTCAGCAGTGGATAAAGTAGATCAAAGATCAGACTGTCTTGTGCAGTCTGACCTTGATCTACACTGGCCTCAAAAGCAACTATAGGTGTGAAAGGTGCTTTAAGGCTTAATAAAAACATCTTAGCTGTGCTCTGACAAAAGGGGGCTTAATGCACCTCCGTGATGCATTTATACCAATCAAGCCATCACATAATTATGGATCCATAATAGCCACCTTTTTTTTAAATACTGACTTAGTCATGAGTAGACTGGTCCTTGGACATACAGAAAATTGACTAAAAGCGAAAAGTTTTGGCCCAGGTCAGCCTGCGCGGACTGTGCAGGCTGACCTGGATCAAAACTTTTCCCCTTTTCAGAGCTTGGCTAATTTCTAAAGTCACCGACTACAGACTTGTTTCAGGAGGTAATGAATCATTTCTTTACTAGATGACAGAATGTTTGACTGGTCAAAATTGAAAGCATTAGCAGACAACATTAAATGTGGCTCAAATGATGAAATTTGTCCATGAAAATATAGAAAACATTGTGGGAAATTTTCTCTTTTACCAAGGATGTTTTCAGAAGCCCTCTTCACAAGTGTTGCTAAAATATAGAAATGTTTGGAAACAGGTTGAAAGAGTCACAGAATCATTTCAAATAGTAAGGAAACAGACATAAAAAAGGATAAGTTTTTCCATACAAACCTTTCATTCTTCTGTTCACAATGCCAACAGCTTGCTTAGCAGATCTTTCTGCAAACCAGTTATCTCCAAGTAAGACCAGTATCTCATTAGTGTGGACAAGTTTCCCAGGAATAAATGCCAGTTTTCCAAATGGTACCTTAAATGAGAATTCTCCTTTCTAAACAGAAAGTACACAACACTTTACCAGATGATAAAATTTTTACCTTGTCTATATTGAAAACATTTGCAGACCACGAATTAACTCTTTACCTAAAAACAAAACTGTAGACTAGTCCAGTATGGAACCATTTACAGACGACAAATCTAATGTGACTCTTAAGATGAAATTTCATTTCAAGAAAGTAGAAAACATTGTGGGCAAAGGAGAAAGTGCTGGTTACGTGCATTTCTCCCTTTTCAACAATGTTTTGAAAGGCCATTTCCTGAATGTTGTCAAAACACAAGATTATTTGGTAAGGGATTAAATATGGTTCATACTATGAAATTTGTCATAAAAAAGATGGCAAACATTTTGAGAAAAGGAGAAGATCCAAAATGATTTAACCCTTTCCCAAACAAGCCCTGGTTTTCACGTGTCTGCAGTACAAGTCTTTTGAAAACACTGTGGGAAAAGGAGAAATTGCTCGTAATGAGCAATTTCTCCTTTTCCCACAGTGTTTTCTACCCTTTTTGATAACTTTCTGCCATTTTCATCAAATTTGAAATTGTCGTCTGCAAACTCTTTTAATTTGGACCAGTCCAAAATTTGTCGTTTGGGAAAGGGTTAAAAAAGGCTTCTTCCTTGGGGCCACAGTTACACAAGATCTTTTTGTAAAGGGCTGGTGCACACATAAAGCCATTCAATATAAGCAGACAAAGAATGAACAAAGCATTTAATATTGCAAATTCAGGGCTCACTGTCAGGTCAGAACATCTGAATACAGAGTAGATCCAAGACTAGACTGCACATTCTTGCAGTCTTATCTTGATCTATACAGTCTTCAAAGAAACTCAAGTTTTGGTTAAGGACAGTGTTACAGCTTAAGACTTTCAAATGCTTCAAAATAACCATAATTCAGTAATTCCATGGACGCTTTTTTCTGCTTAAGATTGTTTTGACTAGGTTTTCTTAAGTGGCTTGGAAAAAAATATAGTGTGAGGTATTGGTATGAAAGCATAGAAATGTACACTGGCCACCACAATATAACTGAAATAATGTTGAAAACGGCATTAAACACCACAAAAACTATGACTTCATGTTCAGTGATAAAATCTTGAAAAGTCAGTCTAAAACATTAAGTGGATAGCCCTACTGTAACACCAACACAGACTCCAGCAAGAGGTCGCTCAAACCAGTTGATAAATAGCTGAGGTAGGAATCGAAATTGTTAAAGTATGGACTTAAGTATACATCTGTGGTCTTTCTATGCTGCTCAAAAACAGGATTGTGTGAAATTTCATGTGACAAGAGGAAAAATGTCTAGAATAGCAGACGATCAACTCACCATAACGTCATGGGAAACTTGATCAGGTAAAGTTGTCAGTCTTTGTTTAAGTGCCTCGTAGTCTGACTTAAATCCATTCCTGTTAAGAGCAGAACATATTAGTCTATAGTATATAAAGCATACTTTTGCTCCCTGCACTTAGCACAGCTGAAGTTGCATTGACCCTTTCCTGAAAATCCTGAGTTTAAAGGACCCTGAGGAAGAGGGTTTTTGAAAACACTTTGGGAAAAGGAGAAATTGAAAATGCTGGTAAGTAGCATTTTCTCCTTTTCCCACTGTTTTCTATCCTATCAAACACAAATATCATCATATGAGCAATGTTTAATTTGTAGTCTGCATATGCTTTCAGTTTGAGCCAGTATACAATTATGTCATTTGGTATAGAGTTAGAGGTTTGAGTTAAGATCAGAATGTACAGAACAAGCATTCTGATCTCAGATATCTGATATTTTGAGAGATATCCAGGCTCTGGGTCCATTTAAGTGAAAGTTAAGCTTTCATAGCACAATTAAGGTTTTTAGAACTCTGAGGATGACAGCTCATGAAATTAGAGTGGAAAAAGGTGAAATGCTGGTAACCACAAACTTTCTCCTTTTCCCATGGTATCTTTCTACCCGAACAATGATATAAACTGACTTGAGCCAAATGTAGTAATTATGTCATCTGCTAATGCTAATTTGGACAAGTCTAACACTGTAGTCTGGTAGATTTTAAACAGATTTCATGTCTTATTTCATTGTATGATAATAATCTTATGATCTTTTGCTGCTGGAGCGAGATAAATATCTCAAGGGAATGAGATACATTGTGTAATTGCTTTATTGTCAACAAGACAAGTACATGTATCTTTTTGGAAACTGATAATATTTCTTTTATTGTATATCCCCTCTTACATCCTTTTTGGAGGGTGGCTCCGATGTTACTCATATGATTGCTTCTGCACTCCCCTCCTACAAAGGCCATCTTTACCTGCTTCTGGATATTTAATCCTAAAGCTGCTAAATAAATGAAACGAAACCTTCAAGCCGATTGTGTATACCCAATTTCAGCTGTTTCATAGGTATTTTTTGGAGAAAAATATCTCTTTATCAGACAGTGTAGATCCAAGATCAGACTGCATGTTCTGTGCAGTCTGATCTTGATCTACACTGTCCGGGAAAGGTCTATGAGTCGTGTTTAGTAACCTAAGGGTTAATAATCTTACTGATCATCTTTCAACCAGTTGTGCATGACTTTATTCTACTTGTCAGCTATGAAAATGAAGATGGATCAATAGATAATTGAGTAAAATGACTCCTTATAAATGAAATACATTCAGTATAATGTTAATTTAATTTGCCATGCAAAAACTGGTAAAAAAGAAAGACAATAAATTGTGATGGAATAACTTTACTTTTACTAAATTGACTTCCAGAACAACTTCCCATTTCCTTGCAAGCAGGTAAATGGTTATCTACACTGAAATAAGCTAGAGTTCCAAGATGGTCACAGTTAAAATTCTTGGCAATTTGGTGTTTTTGTGAAGATTAGTCATT
This sequence comes from Tridacna gigas, assembly GCA_945859785.2. NCBI lineage: Eukaryota > Metazoa > Mollusca > Bivalvia > Cardiida > Cardiidae > Tridacna > Tridacna gigas. The sequence continues at coordinate 59,959,533 of OX244034.2, read as the reverse complement.
ATGTTACTGATCAATGACCTTATCATTGGCTGACAATAAAAAGATACAGCCATTTGAAACAATTCTGGTATCATCAGTTTTTTTTTTTGTTCAGAATACAGGTATAAATTATACATGGGGGCCAGCAGAGAAGCAATCACAAAACGTAACAAACACCCCATCCCACAGGGGTAGTCCCATCTATGCTTCTTTTTAAGGCCTACAAACCCTATGATTGGTGCATATATTTGCAGTGAAAATGACTAGAATGGACGTCAAGCAGTTATAGGGTGACAGCTCAGTGGTTAGAGCACTCACCTATAAATGACAGGTCCATGGTTCAAGTCCTGTACCAGCCTCTTCCCCTAGGAATTTACTTCAGTGGCATCAGAAAAGATTGGAATAACCAAATGGGTCTTAAAGGCAACTGTAATGGGGTAGCTCCTAAACATTAGGAGGGGAAAGTTGTGTATTGATAAACGGTAGCATGGATATTGAATAGTCTGGGTAGCCATTGTTTAGAGTACTCATCCTGTAAGTGAGGGGTCCCTAGTTTCAAAAGAGGTTGCAAAGACCAATGGCATCTTAAGAACCACAGGAGAGGGGAAGCTCTCAACAAGAGGACCATGATGGTCCTAAATCGCTCACCTGAAATGCAACTCAGCTCAACACCATAATGCTACATGCCAAATATGAAAGCTCTAGCCCTTACGGTTTGGGACAAGAAGATTTTTAAAGATTTCCCTCTTTATCTCTATGTGAAATCCGAGACCAGCAAAATATGGCTAATTTTCACACCAGGGCCATTAATTTTAAGTGTTTTGGTAGAGGGCCACTAGATGATGCTACATACCAAATATGAAAGCTCTAGCCCTTACGGTTTGGGACAAGAAGATTTTTAAAGATTTCCTTCTTTATCTCTATGTGAAATCCGAGACCCCACAACATAGGGCCAAATTTTAACACCAGGGCCATAATTTGAAGTATTTTCGTAGAGGGTCACTAGATGATGCTACATGCCATATATGAAAGCTCTAGGCCTTACAGTTTGGGACAAGAAGATTTTTAAAGATTTCCTTCTTTATCTCTATGTAAAATCTGAGAACCCACAACATATGGCCAATTTCCACACTATGGCCTTTATTTGAAGTATTTTGGTAGAGGGCCACTAGATGATACTACATGCCATATTTGAGAGCTCTAGCCCTTATGGTTTGGGACAAGAAGATTTTTAAAGATTTCCTTCTTTATCTCTATGTGAAATCCAAGAACCCACAACATAGGGCCATTTTCAACACTAGGGCCATGATTTGAAGTATTTTGGTAGAGGGCCACTAGATGATGCTACATGCCAAATATGAAAGCTCTAGGCCTTACGGTTTGGGACAAGAAGATTTTTACAGATTTCCTTCTTTATCTCTATGTGAAATTCGAGACCCCACAACATAGGGCCAGTTTTTAACACCAGGGCCATAATTTGAAGTATTTTGGTAGAGGGTCACTAGATGATGCTACATGCCATATATGAAAGCTCTAGCCCTTATGGTTTGGGACAAGAAGATTTTTAAAGATTTCCTTCTTTATCTCTATGTGAAATCCAAGAATCCACAACATAGGGCCAATTTCCACACTAGGGCCATAATTTGAAGTATTTTGGTAGAGGGCTACTAGATGATGCTACATGCCATATATGAAAGCTCTAGCCCTTACAGTTTGGGACAAGAAGATTTTTAAAGTTTTTTCTTTCGGTTGCCATGGCAACCAGAGTTCTTCATAGAATTCAAATCTTTGAAGTATTCTGAAAGTGCATCACCTAAGGATCATTTCTGTGAAGTTTCATTGAAATCTGATTGGCGGTTTCAGAGGAGATGATCTTTTAGTAATTGTTTACGGATGGACAGACAGACGGACGGGCGGACAGACGGACGACGGACATTGACCGATCACAATTGCTCACCCTGAGCACTATGTGCTCAGGTGAGCTAAAAATCAGGAGGAGAAGGAGTACAGTGATAATCTGTAGATTGATACTGAGAGGTTCAGGTAGCACTTACTGAATTTATAGTGAGTCTTTATTAACAAATTAACTCTTTCCCACACAATGCCAACTTTTAATGACCCCGAGGAAGAAGCCTTTTGAAAACATTGTGGGAAAAGTTGAAAATGATGGTGACAGCATTTTCTCCTTTTCCCACAACAGTGTCTGATCCAGGATTTGAAAAGTGAGGGTGAAAATCCCCCATTACTTTGAAAAAGATGGGGGATTTCTCAAAAGTATGGGGGATAGGAAAAAAGTAGATAGGAAAACAACCTGACTTACAGAATTGGCTTTGGAAACAATTGACAAAAAAATTAATTTACTTTCCACCTTCCTTTTATATTACTGTCAATAAAATAAATTCATATTCAGAAAAAAACATAAAAAATACTAACATTTCTGTAAATACGACCAGGCTTTTTAAATAAAAAGGCATTTTAATTTTTAGTTTAACCCTTTCCCACACAATCCCGACTTTTAACGACCGTGAGAAAGAAGCTTTTTGAAAATATTGTGGGAAAAGGATAAAATGCTGGTAACCAGCATTCTCTCCTTTTCTCACAATGTTTTCTACCCTTCTAAAAACAAATTTCAATTCTTGAGCCACATTTAATTTGTCGTCTGCAAATGCTTTCAATATGGACCAGTCTAAAATTTTGTCGTTTGGTAAACAGTTAAAAAAAAATCTGTTAAGTTGAATTGGTAACTCTACCATAAACAAAAACGAAAGCTACTCTATGCAACAGTGATATGCTTGATCTGTCTATCTTTCTTCATAAACACATAAATCGGTGAAAAATAGGTAGGAAATTTGACTATTCTCTCCAAAATTTGAAGGAAATATCCTGCAGTTGGTTTGAAAATATGCATTGTTCACAAAAAGTATCAGCGATTCCCACAATCGTGCGCTCTAGAGTGACGACAAGGTTAGAGCAACTCACCCTGTAAGAGAAGATCACTGGTTCAAGTCATGTACTGACCGCACCTTCAGTCTGAAGGGTTGCTCCGATGTTATTTTGTGATTGGGTCTTGGCTCCCCTTTATATCAGCCATTCTTTTATAGCTTCTGGAAATTTCAAAATCTTACCAGTCATCTTTCAGTCAGCATAATGTATCCTAAATATGCTTGTCAGCTATAAAATGGACATGAATCAATAGATATAATGATTTAACTTCACATTGACACCAAGTGTAGGGCAAGTTTGTCATCTATCTTTTTGTAATTTACCTTTTATTTGACATAAATACATCTGGTCAATTTGTAAACAGACACTCATTATAAACTCAGTTAACTGAGCATGCTCGCTCATTTCTATTCGAAAAAAAAAAAAATGACATCGCGTGCTCTGCAATTTAAGTGATAATTATGACCCCTCATAAATAAAATACATCCAGTATGTTTCAGTTTTCCTTTCAATGCCCAAGCTGATGAAAGGGTATGCAGACACTTCGTACCATAACCATTTTGTACCATTCAGTTTATGACCATTTCATACCATAGATTTACCACTTCCTACCACAAATTTGCCATTTTGTACCATAGCGTTACCACTTTGTACCATAATAATACCATCTCGTACTATGACCAAACATATCAATAAATGTGACAAAAAGTGGTATTTGATATATTTACTTAGTATAAACCAATAATTTGGTTACCTAATTTACAGGATATTATCATAAATCATAAATAAAGGAATCCGTTACTATTCGACTAAGAAGATAGGTAATTGGTCTGTTTGTAATGTTTGTTGCAGGTAGGATAATTAGAACTGGGAACAAAGAGATTACATTAAATTGAACATTTAATCAAAGAATTATAATTGTTTAATTACCCTTGATTGTAGATTGTCTATTATCCTTTTTGTCATCTTTTTTGTATGTTTTACTGTGGGTATGTTTTGAAATTAGGTGAGCCTTGTCTGATGCCGAGACAAGGACAGGGTCAAACGTCAAGGTCAATATAATAATTTTTTTTTTCTCATAAAAACATCATTTTTCCACAATATTCAAGTTACTTAAATTATACACCTTACAAAAGCAATTTTTATTTTAACGACCCTCGGAGAAACTGCTTTGAAAAACATATTGGGAAAGGAGATAATCAGAAAGTGTTATGCTCATAATTTCTTTCATGAGTATTTAACTTGAATAAAAAGCGTTTTTGTTTTTCATCTTTTAATACGGTCATAACGATAATTTTTCATAGTCAAAACTTTGTCATAGGTCCTAAAGTACATGGTACGAAATTGTATGACTATGGTACAATGTGATAAATTATGGTACGAAATGATATAAAGTATGGTACGAAATGGTAAAATTATGGTACGAAGTGACTGGTACAAAATGGTTATGGTACGAAACGTCCGTAATCCAATAAAACAGAAGCCAATAAATTGTGAAAAAAACAAAATTTTACTGTACTGGAAATGACTTCCGGAACATGCACAGTAAATGTAAAGCCTAGTTTCAGTTTCTGTGGAAGTAGGTCAATGGATATTTCCACTTCAAAAACATGGAATTACAAAGAGGTTACAGTTACATTTTTAATAATTTTGGCATTTTTGTAAAGATTAATCATTTGTCTAACGATCTGTGCCCATATTATTGGCAGTCAACAATAATTTTGCCACAAAGAGCCATTAGAAGAGATGCTGGTATGATCAACTTTAATTCCAGAGTAGCAGTGTTTCCGCTAGAGTGCGTATCTTGCGTTTTTTATGCAGTTAGTTCTTTCAGGGTGCAATAGAATTGGCTTTGTGCCTTTTTTCTGGTGCAACCAATATATCAGTTCAACCAAAAGAACAATTTCGTACAAAACCGTCCGTGACTGTTAGCGAAACCAAGGTGTAAAAGAATGTTTCGTAAGCGAAGGTTGAAAATTTCGTCGGCCATGTTTATTTACATTAACAGTTTATGTTATGGCTCCCAGCGTCAATTGGTCGTCGCTTCCGAATATATCTGGATTTTAAACATATTCGGTCTTAGTAGTCTTCTGGTTTTCTAATTGGATAGAATACATTGTGGAAAAAGGAGAAATTGCACCATCTGTGCAATTTCTCCTTTTACCACACTGTTTTCTAAACCTTCCACTGTAGAATTTGTGAAAACATGGGATTGAATGATAATGGGTTATAACAGTGACCCATAATTTTCCTGTATGGCCCTCAAAAGTTAGGATAGGGGGTCACAAATGACCCTCAAAAATTTGAAACTGGCAGAAACACTGGAGTAGAACTATGAATGGCTGATATGAAGGTAAGCGGAGAAACAGTCACAAAAATAACATAGGTGCGAACCCTCAGACTGAAGGTAGTACTGACCGCTGATATATTGATTGATTGATTGGTATTTTATGCCAAATTAAACATTATTTCAGTCATACCACAGTGACAGTTCACATATTCATGTATTTCCTGGGTTCCACCAGTCCTAGGCTAGGTCTCTGAAGTGCCTTGCCCAAGGACATGAAGCCTCCAGGTCACGAGTTCTACATTTTACCACTGAGCCACACAGGATACCTTGTACTGACCGCACTCGATCCCTCTAGAAAACGACTTCATAATTTTTAAATGAGCTATCATTTACTATTAATTGCATAAAGAATAAATGACATGGTAATTACGTCAAGTATTCTGTATCCGGGTGAGTCATATCCGGGTACTATGACACTTACAGTTGCGTTTAGAGTTCAACAAAGTTGCATAAACGTACTCAGTGTCATGGACTCACCATTTCTGTATTTGCTCGTCTGTCTCTTTAATTGCACGATCTTGCTCTTCTTTTAATCGAGCAATTTGTTCTTGATAGCTGCTTCGCTTCATTTTGATATTCCAACAAAATACCAGACGTTCTAGTACCCAGATTTACACCTCGAAACGCTTGTCTCACAATTTTATCGCTTATATCATTTAAAGGTGGGTTTCATCCAAAGATAATTCTCTGAGATAAATCTGATATCAAGATTTTATATTAGCCAAAATCTGAGGATAATGGAATTAAATTTTCATGCAAATAATTTAGGCATGGTGTATTACTATCTTTAAATGGTATTATTGTATACACTGTAAGCGGTTGAAGCATGGCTGGCAGAAGTCAATTCACATGTTTACAAAAAGTTGTACGAGCTAATTGTTTGATGAAGGATGCTCTCCTGCTTAACGCCCGCTCAAGGTAAATCACTAGAAAAGGTATTGTTTGTGTATCAAAGTAGTCAGCACATGCATTGCCGTGTACTTTCAACGTTTCCATGTTTATGTCCTTGAAAGATGAAGATTTTTTTTTCAGTGAAGAAGAGTAAACTTTAGTATTTATTAAATAATTATTTCCACTATGTGTAATTGGTATCTCAGCAGCATGCTTGTCATGACAAATGGGAGAAAAATCAAAGTTTGCTGCTAGCATAGAATAATTATTGATCTATGTATATCTCTACAAATCTGCAATTCAATTTGAGATGACGGCGTTTGCAAGTGTCGCCGGCCAGCCAGTTTCTTAATTTGGCAGAGGGTCAAAATCAACAACAGAACGGTGATGTATAGCTACGTCTATGTAATTCGATGGTATGTTTCTCTGTAAATAAATATAAACAAACATAAGAACTCATACAAAACCCTAAATGCATACATAAATTCTCATATAATTTACAAAAATGAACACTTAAAGACATGATAAATGATGACAGAAATGATATGAATAGTTACCTGTATTTATATTCATATACAAATACGATTTGAAAGTAAACAACATGTCATGCACAATCAAAAAAAATGGCGGGGGTGACGTGATAGGTGCAATCGATTATAATAACAGAATGGTTAGTTTTAGTTAAACAGAGAGTAAAGCAAACAGTAGAACGGTCCTAAAGGAGTAGCTTTGCCAAAAGTAGTAACGTAAACGTTGTAATAAAAGGGTTTGGAAATAAAAGTTAACAACACTGGGAAATTTTATGGCAATTTTAATATATCTGTACTTTCACTCTATGACATATTCCCCCTGGCTGAAAAATGGCGTCCCGACATTTCTTGGAAGTAAGTTAATAGATTCTGTTTAGATTTACAAACAGAAATCGAAAGCACTGACAACGGTGATGAATGATATAAATATAAAATAAACACATCTATATACAACAAATGAAATACATTAATTCTAATACAAATGCATGAAACAGTCGTTCACACTGTACTTGTTTACTGGATGCTGAAGAATGTCATCTGTAATAAAGATAATCGAGCTCCGTGGATTTACTCTTCAATCCAGAAGGTAAGTCTCCTGAAACATACAGAGAACTGTTAGATCAGCAATTTATTTTTTTTTTTTTTACTTACCTGAAAGGTTTCTTATACCTTTTGATAACAAAAGGGTACAATGATACTTACCTAGGCGATTAAAAGAAATAACAACATCCGTAGTAGATGCAACAATAATCGAGGTAGGTACATACCAATTCAAATCTGGAAATAAGGTAAGTAAATGTAAAACAATGTATAAATAATGAGGTAAGTATGAACTTGGATCCAGATGTATATAGATATGATATATAACAGAACTGTTATAATAAAACTGGTAAATCAAAAACAAATATCAGTTCATGACCCAGTCATGTGAATTTTGCCAATTCGGTGGACGTCTGTGTCTCTTTGGTCTTGGATCTTTATCTGTTGCGTCGTTATCAGACTTCTTGGTAATATTTCTTTTCTGTGGGATCACATATTTTTCCTTAGACGGAACGGCCTTCTTGTCCTCATCTAGTTTAGATGTTTTAATTGGGAGCAATAGATTTCGGTGTAGCGTCTTGGTCTTTCTGGATGATGAATCCTTTTTCCTAAGAACGTAGACTGGAGTTTCCATGTTTGGCTGTTCGACTACAATATATGGATCTATTTCCCACTTGTCGGCAATCTTCTGTTTACCCCTTTGTGATACGTTTCTTACTAAAACAATATCATCTGGTTTCAGAACAGCTGCTTTCGCTTTCTTATCGTAGTAAGACTTGTTGGTGAGAGCCGTTTTGTCTGCTGTTTGTTTTGCTTTGTCGTAAGCGAAAGTAAGTCGCTCTTTTAGCTTCTGAACGTACTCATTTCTACTTTTCGAATGAGCTTCGTCAAAGGCCAGACCAAGGAGTGCATCAATGGCTAATTTCGGCTCTCTTCCAAACATCAGATAGTACGGCGAAAAACCAGTGCCTTCGTGTATAGTAACATTATAGGCGTGAACCAAAGGACCAACATAGCTCTTCCAATCAGACTTTTTGTCATATTCAAGAGTACCGAGCATCTTTAACACAGTCTGGTTGAACCTCTCAGTCATTCCATTACCCATGGGATGGTAAGGGGTTGTGTGAGATTTGCTAATCTGTGCTAAATTACACAGTTCCCGTATAAGTGAAGACTCGAAGTTTGGGCCTTGGTCACTATGTATTTTTGCTGGAAAGCCATAATGTACTATGAACTGGTCAAATGAAATTTTAGCAGTCGTTCTTGCAGTCTGATTTTTGGTGGGGTATGCCTGAGCGTACCTTGTAAAGTGATCGGTAATCACTAAAATGTTCTCATATCCTCCTTTGGATTGCTCACGACTAAGGAAATCCAAACAGATTATTTCCATAGGAGATGTTGACGATATGGGTACAAGTGACGCTACAGCAGGTCTTGTTTTCCTTGCAATACATCTTTGGCATTTACGTATTTTATCCTCAATGAAAGCATCCATACCAGGCCAAAAAAATCGTTGTTTGAAGAGGGATACTGTCCTGTCACGTCCTTGATGGCCAAGGTCATCATGTAATGCCCTAAAAACTTCCATCCTTAGATTCTCTGGCAAAAGGAGCTGTTTATAAGTTTGTCCTTTGAATTTTGAGAATCGATAGATGACACCATCCCTGATATCTAAGTTTTCCCAGTCACGCAGGTACCTGACCGTTGGATCAAATTTCTCACTCATCTGCTTAGTAGATGGTTTAGTGCCATTATCCATATGGTCCAAGAGTTTCGAAATGATAGGATCAGCACGCTGGGCTTTTTTCCAATCTTTAGAACTCAAAGATAATGCCTCTATCGTTTCAGGTATGCCTTCTTGAAATGAGGAGGTTTCTACAGCATCCACGGACATCGGGTCAACAAGAGAAAGTGCAGCAGGTGTTTCACATGGTGACGATGACGACGATATTACTAGTGCCGATATAACAGATTTGTCATTTATTTTTTCAAAAGAAGGTATCCGTGAAGACTGTCTGCATCGATGTTTTTCTTTCCGGATCTGTAACTGGTTTGATATTGTTGATATTTCCTCCAGGACTAACACACCAAAGCACTCAAATCACAAAACCATATCCATATTAAATAAAGCCAAGTTCAACTACATAGATGTTGCAAACCAATAGAATTCAAAAGAGTCAATGCAAACCTATCACAAAAGGAGGACAAAACCAGACACACATGAAAGGCAATCTACAAAATATCAAACTATAGGATATGGTATACCAATTCTGAAATTCAATGAACATTCACGAACACAGAAAAAAAACAGACGAAGAAAAAAATGAAAAAAAAATTGTTTCTTATACGTCTCAAACTCAAGGACTTCTTCATCCAAATCCGGGATCGAAACCACTGCACCACTAGCACGGATGCTATTATACGGCTTTTATTGCATACAAAAAGCAAACAAACGGCAAACACTCATCCGCTTCTCCAGGTGGGTAGACTTTTAATTTCACAATTTGAGAAAGACAGTTCAGGCACAGAAGGAATTTATAGCCACACACCCACACACACAAAAACGCAATTCTGGTAGGTTGCAAGTTATCTTTAGAAAAAAAATGAACAACCATGTCACAAATTATAATCGGTGTGACAAAACCAAACCACGAGAGACACAAAAGAAAGCATTTGGGGAAAAGGAGACAAAAGGGGGAAGAAGAGAAAAAAAAAAAAAAAAGGTTCTCAGTGAAAAAAAAAAAAAAGAGAAAAAGAAAAAAAATAAGGGGAAAAAAATATTTAATACACGGTCGCGGCGCGAACTTGAGTACTCTGCTATCCAAACGCACGACCATAACCCCTACACTGTGGGATTCCGATATGTAATGCCTGTGTATGGTAGGCTATATTTTGATTTTTTTTTCTCGGATGAGTGCACTCTCGCTCAACTGCAGTTACGAAGGTACCTTTTTAGGATGAGTGGATGGGTATTTGGGTAATTAGTGAGCAATAACTATTATAACTTTACACACTTTTGTTTTGGGGTAGGAAGAAGTCTTTAGATGTTAGAAACTTGGTGAATTTTAGTTATAGAGCGGTGGTATGAAACGTAGAAATGATGGGATGAAAACAATGGAGTAATATAAGAAATATGCAATCAAACAGTATATCAAATGATGGAAATCTATCAATAATGCTATTGGCAATATCAACACATCACAATGTTTTCATACGTGTATAATTCTTGCCTGCAAATCCAAATCAAAACATGCATAAATTCTTTGTAATGTGGAAAACAGTGTGGCAAATGGATAAATATATTGATGGCAATCTATCAATAGTGTTACGTGCTTTATCAACACATCACAATGTTTTCATATGTGTCAAGAAATGTGCAAATATATTAGATACTAATACAATTACAATTACAAATGCATAAACAAATTATGACATTTAACTAAATCTGTAAGAAAGTACAGTTCCTTTCCATCGATGAATCCACTTGGTTCCAGAAAGTTCTTGAAAGTGTTCTATGGGGTATCACGTATGGAAGAAAACACTACACAGATCTGTATTCTAGCTAGAAATAGTAGTCAGTAAGGCCTTATTTAATCAAAAGGGGAAGCTTCACTCACAACTCACGTTTGGAAGGAATAACCAGTGCACATGAAGTATATTGACGTTGAGACGATCTCATATACGTCCGTACTCTTTTGCTGTTCCCAAATATGTCACATCCATTTGTAGACAAGCTGTACCTTTTACGTTGGGCGCCACTGTCGCCGGCCAGCCAGTTTCTTAATTTGGCAGAGGGTCAAAATCAACAACAGAACGGTGATGTATAGCTACGTCTATGTAATTCGATGGTATGTTTCTCTGTAAATAAATATAAACAAACATAAGAACTCATACAAAGCCCTAAATGCATACATAAATTCTCATAAAATTTACAAAAATGAACACTTAAAGACATGATAAATGATGACAGAAATGATATGAATAGTTACCTGTATTTATATTCATATACAAATACGATTTGAAAGTAAACAACATGTCATGCACAATAAAAAAAAAAATGGCGGGGGTGACGTGATAGGTGCAATCGATTATAATAACAGAGTGGTTAGTTTTAGTTAAACAGAGAGTAAAGCAAACAGTAGAACGGTCCTAAAGGAGTAGCTTTGCCAAAAGTAGTAACGTAAATATTGTAAACGTTGTAATAAAAGGGTTTGGAAATAAAAGTTAACAACACTGGGAAATTTTATGGCAATTTTAATATATCTGTACTTTCACTTTATGACACAAGCAAGGTGCCATACATGTACCTCTACCTTCAGTCTGAAGGTGTCTGCTCCGATGCTAATTTTGTGACTGTTCTTCGCATACACCTTCAGACCAACGTTCATTAAAAGTATCTGGAACAAATACGATTTTACCCGCATCTTTTCGAACGGCTCTATGCCACATAATTTCCAATGACAACTAATAAAATGGGCATGGATCGATAGATAAATGATTAATCTTTAACATCACACAAACTGTGCTACAAAATACTAATAAAATCGATGGAAATTTACCTTTTTCCCAAAGTAAATAAATCCAGTGTCATTTGTAAACAACTTACATGGCGACTTCCGTTGAACAGACATGCGCACTGAAAGGAATTTGAATTTTGTACAGTCAGGTTCACAATATGCATTCCACGTATTTACACGAAAATATCTAGTTCAATTTCTAGCCCTGAACTCATTCAGTTTACAAACTTCGATATGAAATACAGTTGGAAATGCCGAGTTTTTGTTTAGAAATAGTTAAAATCATTCAATAAGACCAAGAATAGGTAACCGTAAAGAAGCCTGGATGTTTCGTTCTTTTGTTCACTTTAATTTGCTAACGGGTGAAAAAAGCAAATTAAACTTTTATATTCATTAGATCTGTATCTAGATCGATCATTTTTAAACATAAATTCGAGTCCATGTTAAATAGTCAAGATTTTCTGTATTTTCAATATGGTAATAACAGGTGAATTGGGAAATGAAAGGAGTAAATAACATAACCCTAGGTCTAATCCTTTATCACACAACAAAAATTAGGAAATGCCAGATTTGAAGCGTTTGCGGACGACAATATAAATAATGGAATTTATTTCTATGAGGGTAAAGAAAATGTTGGAAAAGGAGAAATTTCTGGCTACCAGCAACACAGTGTCTTCAAAAGCTTTCTTCCACAGGATAGTGCAAATCCGGGATACTGTGTGAAGGGTTAGGTAAAACAATCACGAAAAGAAAATAACCAAACAATCTTTTGTTAGGCAACCCTGATGAAATAGTGGGAAAAGAAAATATGTAGATGACTGACATTTTATCCTTTTCCCATTTTCCGGCAAAAAGCAGACTTCATCGTCGAACTAAAATCAATGACAACCCAACTCTCCGGGATCCTTGATCCAAGTGTTCAATATATGAGCCATGCTCTGAGAAGAAAGGGCAAATACAAAAAACACCGACACATGTCGGCCCGCGCATTCTGCGCAGGCTGAAATGTGCCGTAACTCTTTACCTTGTGTTTATATTGTGCATGTCAAAGGACCATTCTTCCTATATATCAAATTGTTGTTTATATTAAACAGATTTTTTTTATCTGGAATTATGTGATGATTTATGTGCCATAATGTATAACGGAGATACATCAAGTCATCTTTTGTCAGAGCATGGGATAGACTATGTGAGGTTTATATTTCGAGCACATTTTCTCCGAACTTGTTCCTTTTTAGGCGGCACTTGCATTTGTCAAAGCAATTTGTGCAACACAAGCAACTCTCGCAGTTACATACAGTAGTGCAATCTCCTGCACATGTTTTGTTAACTTGTCTTGCAGCCGGTCCATTCTTTATTTCTAATGTGCTTAAGATCTTAATGCGGATACAATATCCTTCATGCAAGATATCGTGAGTAGCCTGGATGAAACCTTCATCAGTCTGTGACCTCATCATACTCCTACTTTATGCGTAGCATATTGCAAGAGAATCGGCGCCGTCTCGCCCTGCTCTTCCGATCTCCTGCCAATACGTCAGAGGTGTTTTTGGAAGTCCCCAATGGACTACTACTTTGATATCTGGGATTTGTATACCCAAACCAAATGCAACAGTAGAAATGATGCAGCGTATCTGGCTATCTTTATGCCTGAATTGGTCGAGTATTCTTTGGGCACTGTCCTCGTCTATGCTTCTATGGTACATGTCCAAAATACGTGCATCCATGTTATTTTGTATTAAGTAATCTTTCATATGGTTATATATTGCTGCTGCATTATTAACAGATCTGAAAAGAGAAAAGCACTATCAAGACCTGATTGAGTAAATATGTACATGCGTTCACTGTATAAACAAATACTTGAGACTGTCGTCTGAAAGATGGTTAACGTCTTTTTTAATGATTGGTGATAAGATCATTAATGTACGTGACTGTAATACATGGATCTGTGGAAATCAAAATTTGACCATTTGGGTCATCGCATTTATTCTACCCGTTATGCAGCCTTGGTTTCTGCAATTTCGGCTCACAAATAAACGACTGTTAACGTTGGAGGGATGCAATATTCTTTATGTTGTGTTTTTAACGTTAGAATTTTTTTTTTTTTAAATTAAAGCTTAAAATATGTGCTTTGCGAACGTCTACGCTGACTTGAGATCAAGCAGAGGCTAAAGACAAGTTTAAATTATGATAGTGACTGAAAATGTGGACTTATGTAAAGAGTTCTGATCAGCGCTGGATCATGGATTAATTCAATCTTTAATTTTTTCCCCTCTGAAAGAGAAAAATGGGGAACGAATGGAAAAAAATAGATTTATATGAAGTACTAATAAAAAGAAAATACCTTTACTTGAATATCTAACCTTGTTCAATAACCTATGCACATACAAAAAGTGGCAACGTAATTTGTCACCAATGTTTCAATTCGATATTAATATTAACCCATGGTGCATGAAGAATATGCTCAATGTGTATATACGATCCCTGATGTGTAGATATTGATCATATTGAAAATTACATGATTAGTCTTAGATTTAAAGTACCTGCTGTTTACAATAAAAACTTTGATGTGTAGTTCTTCTTCACTAAGAGTAGATTTCAATTTTGAAAAAAAGTCTAACTTATGATCTGGTGGAAGTTTAGCTCAATAGGCAACTTGGAAATTTTTCTCTTGACTTAGCTGTTTTAAACGTTTACCACACAACACTGAGTTTTAACGACCCTTAGAAGCTTTTAAAAGCATTACAGAAAAAGCAGACAATGCGTGAAACACCCATTTTATCCTTTTCTCATAGTCTTTTGTGCTCTTTCAAAAACAAATTTCAATTTTTGAATATTTATTTTGTTGTCTGCAAATATTTGAGTTTCGATTGCTCTAAAAATTTTGTCATTTGGTGAAGAGTTTAGGTGGATTAGCACATCTGCACATTAGCACAAAGGGTGTGTCGGTAAACTGTTAATTTGATAGGAAGTGTGTTTGATTGTAAAGCAATTTCAGCTCTAATCAACTTGACCACCCGTTGTCAGCAGTATATCACAAGATAAAACAAACTACCGTCAATGATATTAACATTTTTCTGAATTGACAACAAACTTAACGCAATTTATAATCATCAGGCGACCCTTTTCCCCTTAATATGATAATGAAATTTCTCATTAACTTAAACCTCTCTGTTGAATCAGACATTCTATAAGCTTTTCGAAAGGCTTGAAATTCAGTGTTATTTAATTTGGTATGATGCTGAGATGACTTTACTAGCCCAACGAAAGCAATAAGTATCGTTAATTCTATTATTCCGTGTATAAAGCCAACGGTATTGATTAGACCCAAACACACAGGATGTATGCAATGTATACACCCTTTTTTTATTGATAAAGTTTTTTTTAAAAAATGGATTTCAGTTATTCTATGTGAACAATGTATTGACAAACCATGTTTGAATACACCTTATAAACGGCTATTCATAGATTCATGACAGGATGCACGCTATATATACTAGAATCTAGGCGTGGCTTTAGAAATTATGGGCGGCGACTAGACCTGGTTCGAGATTAATGATTGGTTGGCATCAGATATTGCTTGAAAAGTCTGTATGATTTGACAAAATTGATATTTGATTAATTAGCATTGTATGGTGTATATGCATATATAGAGTGTAACTAGATAACACATGTATAATTACCTGCAATACACAATGATCTTTGGTGTGTTTGTGTTCATGGTTTCAAGGGCTTTGATTATCCACGACAGTTCTTCTTCAAAGTCTTGTTTTGATCTTTTCATTGATAGTGAAATATTCCGTCTATAGAGGGAAAAAATTGAAATGTTATAGACAGCATAAGTAGGCATGGTGTATTGAACAAATAGTGATAAAGGTAAACTTATAATTTCTGGGAAAAGAAAAGAAAAAAAAAAAAAAAAAAACAGCATTTGGAATCCTTCCAAATTAGGTTTCAGTATGCTCTATATTAAAAAATCCTAGCAAATTTCAAATAAATGTGACTAATAAGGTGGACTTTATTCAGTAAACAACACTATGTCATCAAATGGCCCCTTTTCGTAATCTGATTACTTTATTTTCTTCACTTTGAACATAATTAAATCCCTAGATGAACGAAATAATGCTTCTACTAAAACTATTGACCAAGGTCAGCCCGTCTAGGCTGATTTGGATCGAAGCTTTTCGCTATCGGTCAATTCTCTGTTTGTCCAAGGCCCAGTCTACCGCATAATTTAGTCCATTCTTTAAAAGATGGCTACAGTGGATCCACAAGTGCATGACTTGCCTGCCATTGTGCATGCATTAAGCCCCACTTTTGCCAGAGCATGGCATGTATATGTACACTGTATTGACACGATAAAGACGTTCAGAAAATGTTATGATCACAGCAGATACTGTATGTCAGTTTTATTTATTTATTTATTTATTTATTTTTTTTTTTTTTCTTAATCAACGTTTTCTAGTCCATAGTTGTTTGTTTTGTGATTTAAAATGTAATCTATTTGTCTTCTCAAAATCCATTCAAAATATATTTACACCAATGTAACATTTTGTCGTACGTTTTATCTACAATATTTTAAATATTCTAACAGCTGGATAAACATAAATAGGCATTTCTGTTGTAAATAAGCATTTAAAATTTGTTTCAAGAAACAATCAGAATACATTATTTCCCTTACATAAAAGTACCTAAATCTTCTACATTATTTTGTTCCCCCTATAAAAACTTAAGTTAGCATAAAAGACCGTTTTACGTACAAGGTGCCTTTGTCCACACTGGAATTCTCAAATGAACCGTCCTGTAGCGTGTCAGAGATATTGCGATTTCCACCGAACCCTGCCGAGACATGCGCATTGATGATACCGCCATGTTTTGATTTCCGGAGAAGTAGGTCAACGGTTATTTACGTTGAAAAGTACAGATTTGCACAAAAGTAAGATTTAGATTTTAAATAACATCAGTTTTTTTGTAAAGATTAATCATTTATCTATCAATCCATGCCCATTTTATTAGTTGTCATTGGAAATTATGTGGCATAGAGCCGTTCGAAAAGATGCGGGTAAAATCATATTTGTTCCAGATACTTTTAATGAACGTTGGTCTGAAGGTGTATGCGAAGAACAGTCACAAAATTAGCATCGGAGCAGACACCTTCAGACTGAAGGTAATGTACCTCTAGCTTCAGAGGCTAGGTGTATGGTATAGTACCCAGATACTCTAGGGACAGGGATACTGTACAATACTTTGAGACAACCCTACAAGAACTTGTGTATTGGCTCAACCAGACAGGAGAAACGAGAACCAGCATTAGAAAGGGATGACAGCCCATCAGGGGTAATAAGTTCCCCAGTAGACAAAAGGTAGTTAGAAACAGGACTGGCTCTGAGCATAGCAATTAAGTCATCTGAATAATTTTGATCCTCATGTCGGCATTTATTACACCTACTCCTTTTAAAACAACAAAATTGCATGCGACTGCCAGTGCTTGGCTGCGGTTGCTTGATTTTCAGTGACAATGCTGTTGAAATAACTGTCAAAAATGCTTTGATGGGTTACCCAGGGTTTTCCTTGACGCACAATTTTGTGCGTTTTGATGCATTTTTTTTTTCAAAAGTGTGTCACTGTGGACACACAAATACAATAAAGGTTACTTATGATTGTCTTTGCTACCGACAATGTTACATCACTAGTCGTAAGAAAGCCATAAAAAAAGCTTAAGTACGAGAAGAAAATGGGACGAAACACTAGACTATGTATCGATTTTATGAGAATACAGTCGGTCTTTAAACTCGTCTACACTAAAGCAGTTGATCTCTAAGGAAAATAATATGGCTCAGTCAAAATTGGCATCATTCTTGCTGTCTGCAAGGGAGAGACCTTGAACAACAATCGGATGATGATCGCCTGGTTCGAGTAACAAGAAAAACATTTCAAGGCCCCGAGGGTTTACTAAAAATTGGCTAAAGATATAGATCTATGCTCAACTGTTCGTTGAAAACGGCGGCATGATGGCCCGCGTATCAAAACACAGGAATCCGCCGTTTAATTGGTGAAAATAGTTTGTTGTTGGATGGATACAACACAACACAAAATAGAGGTTATCAAATCCGGCTGACAACAAGCTATTTGTATCAGTTAAACGGTTGATTCCTGTGACAGAAACAAAACACAGTAACCCTTTTACCAACCCTTTGTGGCTGCACAAAGTTGCTTAATTCAACTCTTATGAATGCGTGCCACCAAAACACTGCCCTTGAAAGATTGAAATTACGTAGATAAATGATGGCTTCTCTGCAGCTAGAGCATTTTTGCCTGTTAAGACCAGGCTTTCAATAAAGCATACTCAAGATACTCAGTATGAAAAAAGATGCCATCTCGACTGTAAGCTCCTCTATACGGAGAATCCCAACTGTTAACAATGTATCTTACATAATTCAATAATTCATAAATAGGTTATATAAAGCTTTGGGATGAATAAGAAACACAAAAACACACAATGTTTCATACATAGTAGTCTTTAATGTTTAACCTAATTACATTTTTTGTGACCCCCTCAAAGTCCAGAATGACCCCCATTATTTATGACTAGGGGGTCACGATGACCCCCTATTTTTGTTGCCAAAGGAAAACCCTGGTTACCTGCCCTTGTTGTATAGGTCCCCCTTTTGATGATCAGGGTTCCCATTCACGCACCTATGTCAGGGTTCCCATTCACACACATGTGTGTGATTCACGCACTTCTGAATAATCACGCACAAAAACATGAAGGGAAACGTGCATGCACGCACAGGTTTCAGGGCTCCCACTGTGGATAGCCAGTGGTGCCAATTGGGACAAGTTTAAAAAAATGTCTCTAAAACTAAAGCACTGGCAAATCTACTGGCAACAGGTAATGTCTTTACATGATATTTGAAAGATCTAAACTCTGACATATACAATAGGTATCAAATGTGAAAGTCACTGTTTATCCCCGCTAATCAAACTAATGTCATTTATTTAAAAGTATTAATGATATCAATCCGCTTTTCTGGTGTTAAATTACAGGTTTTGAAGTTACATGCTACCCTTATTGACAGATCTATGTAAAATCATGTGGAAATACTATTGCAAAACTTAAAAGGCATGAAAAAAAAAGATTGCTGCAAAAAAACACTAAAACCTATGACACAACAAAAATTGGTTCGACATCGTCCGATCATAGGTATTTCAAACTGTCTATTCAGGTTTATCAATGACTTTAAACAGTAAATTTACATAAATATCTCTGTAAAAAATAAATGAAAGCTAATTAGTGTCTGAAATTGACAGTAAAATGGAAAATTCTACTGGCCATCAGGCTGTAAGTTGTCTCTCTGAAACTGGTCCCGTGAGTGCGGAAACATAACAATCATCTAAATTACCCATATTGTTTTCAACAGCAGAGCGAGACTCGCCAAAACAAATTTTCAATACAACAGACCCTTACTTTCCTCTGTAAAGTTCTAAAATTGTCATTATTAAGTGCGCTCCTAGAATTTCTCTTGCACTCCCAAACTTGTACCCCAGGGAGCGCATGCACTCCCAAAAAAAGATGTGAGTGGGAACACTGCTATGTGCGTGATTCACGAACGTAACTGAATAATCATGCACAAAAATATGAAGTGAAACATGCATGCATGTACAGGTTTCAGAGCTCGAGCTATCGTCATCGATCACCATTGGCTCCGATTGGGACAAGTTAGAAAAAAACATATCCAAAACATATGCAAAAGTATTAATCGTAACAATCTGCTTTTCTAGTGTAAAATTACAGGTTTTGGAGTTACATGCTACCCTTATAGACAAGTCTATGTCAAATCATGCGGAAATACTTCTCCAAAACTCTACAGGCATGAAAAAAAGATCGCTGCAAAAAACCCGAAAACCCATGACACAACAAAAGTCTGTTTGGCATCATCCGATCATAGGCATTTCAAACTATCTATTCAACTTTATCAGTGACTTTAAACAGCAAATTTATATAAATATCTCGATAAAACAATAAGTGAAAGCTGATTAGTGTCTAAAACTGACAGTGAAATGGAAAATTCTACTGGCCATCAGGTTGTAAGTTGTCCCTCTGAAACTGATCCCGTCAGTAAGGAAACATAAAAAGCATCTTCTTTTTTTAAATTACCAATACTGATTTGAAGAGTAGAGGACTGCAGAGTGGGACTCACCAAAACAAATTTTCAATACAACAGACCCTTACTTTTCTCCATAGATGCTCTAAAATTGTCATTATTTAGTGCACTCTTAGAATTTCTCTTGCACTCCCAAACTTGTACTCCAGGGAGCGCATGCACTCCCAAAAAAAGATGTGAGTGGGAACACTGATAATTAACAAGTTGTCCATGAAGCAGAGATATTGAAAAATGACGAAGTTTTCACACGACAACGCAGATGCTGCTGATATAGACAACAATAATGCAGATGCCAAGGCTAGGACAGTACCTTGGCGTTTTCTTCGAAAACAGCTGAGCAAATGACCTATTCAGAGAGTAATTTTCCCTGATAAAATGGTTGAACTTAAGATACTGAAGATTGTAAAAACATTTAATTGGCTGGAAATTAGTCAGATACAATTACTTTACAACTTACTTGCTGTACCTGGAGCTAGTCCTACTGGAGTTGTATCCAGGTATAGTACCTTATCCCTATTCCTAGAGTCTCCAGGCACAGTACTGTACCCTTAGCCTTTGAGGTTTGAGGTAGGATACCTTACCTGAAGACACTGCCAT
Source organism: Tridacna gigas (assembly GCA_945859785.2). Taxonomy (NCBI): domain Eukaryota; kingdom Metazoa; phylum Mollusca; class Bivalvia; order Cardiida; family Cardiidae; genus Tridacna; species Tridacna gigas. The sequence continues at coordinate 59,939,024 of OX244034.2, read as the reverse complement.
TTTAGAAATGCTGTTTGGAGCCTTTTGCATATTGTAGCTAAGTTCACAGATTAATTTGATGGCAAAGGGGAATCCAAAGGAGTATTTTGTCTTCTAAATCTGGCTATGATATTGAAAAGACTTATGAGATTGCTTCTATTTTTGTCGTACTATTGTTTCATTGTTTATCTACAGATGTTACAAACTCCATTTTAGCCTTACAGCAGGGATCATTTTAGGGCATGTGATAGTGATATTTATGCCAATTCCCTATTCTCAGGCCTTGAGCAATTTTTATGACAGGATGGGAGAATACTCCAGAAAAATAATCCTACTCCCACAATAGGAAGTATCCTGTTTTCTGAGATTTCAAAAAGTAACATAGAATTTAGAGTTGTTTACTATAATTTCCAAATGTATTGTATATTATTTAACCCTGTACCATACAATTCTGAGTTTTAACGACCCAGAGAAAAAGGCCTTATGAAAACGTTGTTGAAAAAGGAGAAAATGCTGCTAACCAGCATTTTCTCCTTTTCCCAGAATGTTTTATACTCTTCATAAGGCAAATTTCAGTTTTTCAGTCATGTTTAATTTGTGATCTGCAAGTGCTTTTAAATTAGACCAGTCTAAAATAAGGCTGTTTGGTGAAAAGTTTTAAGTTCCCCATCCCCAAGTTTTGATGTTGTTGCACAAGTTTCACCTCTTCTGCAAACTCCTGGAATCATCTCTGCAAAAGTGAGCAAACAAATATAACAAGTTGAAATTCATATCCTGTCTGTAAATTTCTCTTGTAGTTGTCTGTCCTACCAGCAGAGACGACACAGGAAATCTTATCCAAGACAAAGACCTCAATCAGAACCATGGCATCTTAAACAAGAACCAGATCCTGGTTTATATGACCCATTGACGGAGGAGAGTAAAGGGATTTTAGAAGATGACTTTGTTAAACAACACATGCAAACTTCCCCCCTTAGGAATGAACCTTGGCCAAGGAATGAGTGGACTACTGAGTATGTACATTCATTTAAATCTTTGACTTTGTTTTTCTGTTATTTTCCTTTTATCCATCTTTCACATTTTCTGAAATTTTTTTAAATATTAACATTTTATCAGAGGGCAAAATTTTAGACTTGTCCAAGATCAAAAAATTTGCAGACAAATTTTCAGTGTGTCAGAATTGAAGGGATTTGTCTTTAAAAGGGGAAAAAAAAAACTTACTGGAATATGAGAAAATGTAGCATTTTCATCTTTTCCCACAGTGTTTTCAAAAGTAATTTTCCTCAAGGTCATTAAAACTGGGGTTTGTGTGGTGAAGGGTTAGATAGGAAGTAGCTACAGCAGCAGTTTTCTTGCTGAGCCAGGTTCATGATAGATAAATAAAACAGAAGAAGAGAAAACCCTTTGTATGAAATGCTTAACTTACGACTAAAACACCCTGTTTTATATTATCATAGGTCCAGATAGAGGATATTCCTTTTTTAGATGAAATAGATTTTGATCTTTCACAGAAAAAAATCAAATATTCTATTTATTCCATGCTTCTAACCGCTTTTTTGTTGGGACTTTCATCAAAATCTAGTACAGTTGTTTTCGGTAATACCCTGTGGCATACCCCCTCCACATAAGATTGCATCACAGTATTACGTAAAGCCCAAGAAATATAAGATAATTGTGCATAAATTACATCATATTTACTCTGGTTGAATGACATGTGCTGTTTATCTAGGTAACTAGTGCACAGAAAGTACTGTTTCGCCCTCAATTGAAGAGTTGGAAAATATGAAATCAGTATTTTTCACCGGTCCATGAAATATCAAACCATAATCCACCATTATTTCTCTATAAACTATCGAAAAGCATGAAGTAAGCTGAATTATACAAATCTTAAATAAATACATTATTTCTTCACTAAAACCTGTGTTGTGGAAGTACTCATTAGAATCGAGCCATACCCTGGCAAAAGGGGTTTAATGCATCTCTGTGATGTGTCATACCAAGCAAGTCATCACATAATTAGGGATCCATGAAATCCTTTCTGTCAAACAACCAATTGAATCAGTAGGTAGAAAGGTCCTTTCACATGCGGAAAATTGACTAATAGCAAAAAGTTTTGACCCAGGTCAGCCTGTGTGGACTGAGTTTGGCATAATTGTTTCAGCCAGATTATTCTAATAAGTATCCACAACATAGGCTTTAGTGAAGGACACAGGTGATATTGCTCCACCCCCCTCCTCCTCCTCCAAATACTTTCCTTATCTCTAGCTCTGTATCTCTATATGATAATTATTGTCATGTTTCAGCACTAGAAGATGTGGGGTTTTAGCAGTTAAAATTGGCTCTCAACCATTGTGGAAGAAAGATGGCACCAGAATAATGACCATATTACTACAGGTTTGTTCAGTGTATACATAAAGTTTTGAGTCCTATTTGATTGAATTTTTTCTTGTTGACTTTACATTTGGCCTAATGATCCAGTGTCTTAATGATCCTGTTGAAGAAGGCCTTTGAAAGCATTGTGGGAAAAGGAGAAAATGCTGGTAGCCAGCATTTTCTCTATTCCCTACAGTGGTCCTACCCTTTCATAGTCAAACTCCCCATGAACCTCACAGAATTTCTTTAACCCTTTCCCAAATGACAAATTTTTGACTGGTCCAAATTGAAAGAGTTTGCAGACGACAATTTTAGATTTGATGAAAATGGCAGAAAGTTCTCAAAAAGGGTAGAAAACACTGTGGGAAAAGGAGAAATTGCTCGTTACGAGCAATTTCTCCTTTTCCCACAGTGTTTTCAAAAGACTTGTACTGCAGACACGTGAAAACCAGGGCTTGTTTGGGAAAGGGTTAAAAGTCTCCTCCTTCAGGGTTGCAAAACACTGTATTTTCTTACAACTGGTTTTACAGGTTGGTGAAATAGGTAAAAATCAAGTTTTCCATGGTGATGCCATAAAGAATGTGGTTAGTTCCGCACAAAGTTGCAGTTTGTATCTAGACTCTGCATAATGTTGCTATTCTGTTCAATCTGATATTGAGGTACATTATTCATTAACCTTTTACCACACAGTCCCGAGTTTTAATGACCCTGAGAAAGAAGCCTATTGAAAACATTGTGGGAAAAGGAGTAAGTGATGTTTACCAGCATTTTCTCCTTTTCCCGTAATGTTTTTAAAAGGCTTTTTCCCCACAGTCATTGAAAGTTGGGATTTTGTGTTAAAGGGTTAAGAAAGTAGCCGGTAGCTTTATAGTTTTAGATTTTATTTGAACAGTGTTGTAACAGTGAGTGAGTCCCATCACAGAAACAGCTCTCTTAATGTATTTCAATTAGATATTTCAGACAATTGCATATAATAGATACATGACAAAGGTATATATTTCATTTTAGATTGTTGACAACCATGTCATTAAATACATACCCCCAGAGGAATATCAAACTTACCCAGGATTTAATCCAAAATGGTTGCCAATGAGAAGTAACTGGGGTGCAGCAGTTGTTGGGGCAATCAGCTCTAATCCATTGAATGTAAGACTTATGTTTGGTAACAAAACAGACATTTTCATTTTATAAAGAACATCCAATTGTTGCAGTTCACAGGAAGACATGGTGATTGTCGTCAAAACTTTTCAGTTGCATAATCTTTTGTGTCTCTCATCTTTTCTTATAAGAAGTTCACATGACTCTGGAGAATTTATCCCCTTACCACACAATGTTTTAACTACCTCTCAGGAATAAGAATTTTGAAAACATTTTTGGAAAGGAGAAAATACTGGTGATCAGCATTTTCTCCTTTTCGCACAATGTTTTCTATCCTTCTCAAGACAAGTCCAATTATTTGAGCAACATTTGACTTATCATCTGCAAATGTTTTCAGTCTGGATGTTCTTTGTATTTTGTCATTTGATAAAGAGTTAAAGGGGCTGTTTAGAATTTTTGTCAAAACTTAACTTGCAATTATAGTCCAGTTACTTTTTTTCCATTCTTTTTCTCGAAATAAGTCCACATGACAAAAGCTGCTTGATTCTCATGATATAAAGTTGTCTGCTGTCAGAGTTGAAGTCACCCAAAAGTGATACTTAGCCTTTTAATTCCTTACTATAAAAATCAGTACAGCTGTACATAAAAATGTGTATACTTTGTCAAAATTCAAAGGTGACAAATGCGGCTCAGATGGTTGTATTATCATCAAAAGAGTTGAAAACAATATGAAAAAAGGAGAATAAATTTATTACAAGCATTTTGGCCTTTTCCTGTAGTGCACTCAAGTCTTTTTTCATTTTGTAAAGTGTGAAAATGTAATGTTAGTGTATTTGTTTGTAGCTTCACCCAGACTATGTGAATATTTTCACCAAAGTAGGCCTGCCACCAAAGCGAAAGTTGACCAGATTTTTAGTGACTCCTGATGCAGCACCAGCTCCAGGTAAAATTATTTTTTCTATCAAAATTGTTAAGCCTTCATCAAAAAATCCAAAGTTTTAACAACTTTGACGAAGATTACTTTTGAAAACAATGTGGAAAAGAGAAAATGCTGGCAACCAGCATTTTCTTTTCCCACAAGGTTTTCTACCCTTTTCCTCATTTAACTTTTTACCACACAATCCTGTCTACCAAACAACAAAATTTTAGACATGTCCAAATTTGAAAATTTTGCAGACAACAATATAAATGTGACTCAAAAATTGAAATCTATATTTGAAAGGTTAGAAAAGGTTGTGGGAAAGGGAGAAAATGCTGGTTACCAGCATTTTCTCCTTGTCCCTCAAGGGTTTCAAAATGGTTCTTCCGCAGGGTCATTAAAAGTCGGGATTGTGTGGTAAACAGTTAAGCCACATTGAATATATTGTATACAAATGCTTTTAATTTGGACAAGTCTAGAATTTCATTGATTGGTAAATACAAAATCTCCAGACTTCCCTTTTACAGCTTATGTAGTATTGTAGGAGTTCTAGTAGAGTGTTGGCCTCTAACATTAGGGGATTTTGGTTCAAATCTTGTATTTAGTGGAGTCAAATTTTGAAACAACCCAGATCAAAGCAGGAATACTGGTTATGTTTCGACACTCCAATCATAGGGAGTGATTGATCTAAGTTGTTGGGATTTATTTAAAAGTCATTGTAAAATGGGTAAATCATTAACTGAAATTCTACACTACAATCAGTGTTTTACAATTACAGGAACTCCTCTAAATGTCACACATTTTAAGGTTGGGGACTATGTGGACTGCTCAGCCAGAACGTGAGTACCAAGTGTTCTCCATTTAACCCTTTTCCACTTTTGCAGAGTTTTAACAACCCTGGGGGAGGACCTTTTAAAAACATTGTTGGAAAAGGAAAAAATGCTGGTAACTAGGGAGGTGAGCAATAAATATGGAATATTATGTTGTAATAACTTTGTGTTGCTTGTATTTGCTTTGAGTTCTGGGAAAATTTTATTTACCTTGAGACGGAGGAGAGACCAAAGATGGAGTGAGTCGTTAAATTTTACACAGGAGGAAGCAAATAAAATGCAACCCACAGGGAAGTTACTACAACATGATATTCCTTATTATACACCAACAAACCCAAACAATACAATATTGCAGTCATGAACAATTTAACTTTTTTCTGCAAAGTTTTCAAAAGGCTTCTGCGTAGGTAGCATTATATAAGCAACACTGAATTTGTCTGCAGCAGATTCCTTCAGTTGGTACAAGCCTGAATTTTTTTTCCTATCTCACTTAATGTAAGGCTCAGAGTTTATAAATGAGTTCAGCCCATCCATAGTTTTGTAGTATTTGGATGTGGGTAAATTTATTTGCGGTAAGTGCCAGTGTTGTCTTACTTGGATATGGATAAATTTATGTGGTGTGAAGTGTCTTTTTTCAGTATCATATATAATTGATGGCAAAGGTAACTATCCATGCAGTATCAGAGGTTATTTTGCCAGCACTATGCACAATATTCTTTCCAAACCACTGGCCACCTGCCCACAATCACATCATTGAAATAATGTTCAGCCTTTAGAGATTATTAACAATTCTCAGAAAGAATTTTGCCTAGCCATGGAATCAAACCAGCAACTCCTCGGCTTTCGGCTCTGTACATGCACGTACTAACTGTGATATTGGGCTTGACAAATGTGTATGAAAGCTGAGGATGAAGTACTCTGTTGAAATGTTGGAAGCTCCGGTCTGCTATCTGCATTTAGTGCTCCGTTCAGGCAATGTTGTTGCACTTGCTTAGTTGGATTTCCTGAGCTGTGCATTTGTTCAGACCTTTGGTTAACTCTTTCCTAAACAACAAAAATTTAGGCTTAATACCTAAATTGAAAAGTATTGGAAAAATTAAGTATAGCTTAATTGGAGAGATTTGTCTTTGAAAAGGTAGAAAACATGGTAGGAAAAGCTCTATGGTTGTAGGAAAGTCTACATGCTACACATGTTTGATTTTGTTGCACAATTGACTATGGTTTTCAAGGCAACATTCTAGGTATTTCCTCTTTGGATGTAGGAAAGTCTATGTGTTTTATGCCAAGCCCTGGTAGCTCAGTTGGTAGTTTACAGGCCTTTAGAACAGGAGGTCGCTGGTTGGATCCCTGGCTTGACCAATTTCTTTCTGAGGATTGATGATAGTCATTGCGACAGGATTCATTCCTCTCTCATTCCTCTCTCTCTGGCCATTGTTTGGAAGATGGTTAAGTGGGAAAGCATAGAATATTGTGCCTAGTGCTTGTAAAAGAAACTCTAGGAAAGCATGGATAGGTGCACTGGCCGCAGCGACATAACTGAAATAATGTTGAAAATGGCGTTAAACACCATACAATCAATCAATCTGTCAATCAGCTATGTGTTTTATGTATGACTTTGTTGCAGAATTGACCATGGTTTTCAAGGTGTCATGAAGAGGTGGGGATTTTCTGGTATGCCAGCTTCACATGGTTCAACCAAAACTCACAGAAGACCAGGAACACTGTCATCTGGGGTATTCATTCTTGTGTTTTATCTTTCTAAATATTGTGTATGCCCTCCTATAAATACAGAATATTATGTTGTAGTAACTTTCCTGGTGATTGTATTTAATTTGAGCAGCGTGAGAAAATTTGATATTGCATGAGACTGAAGGTCGAGTGAGATGTCAAAATTTCCTTACACAGCGAGAAGTAAATACAAGCATCAGGAAAGTTACTATGACATAACATTCCTTTTATTATATACCTACAACTATCAACAACAAAATTTTGCAGTTACTGAATTTACATTGGTAAACTGTTAAACAAAATAAACAATAGTGTAGTGGCTGGTAACTTCGTTTTTATGAATGGCGGATAAATATCACAGCATAAATTTCAACCAATCAAGTGGCAGATCAGTATGTATTTTTTCCGCACATGAGTTATGTCATCAAACCATATTTGGAACCATATTTCACAGTGTATAGACTTGGATTTTTTTCTGTTGTGTGTGTTATGTTATCCATGAGTGACGCTTGTATTGGAGCCGAAAATTTTTCTGGTATATGATAAAAACAATTCTATCCTCTTTTTTTAACATGTTCACTCCTTTAACTCTTTACCACACAACAAAAATGTGGACTTGTCCAAATTCAAAGCATTTGCAGACGACAATTTAAACATGGCTCAAATGATGGAATTTGTCTTTGATAGGGTTGAAAACATTGTGGGAAAAGGAGAAAATGCTGGTTAATGTTTTCAAAAAGCTTCTTCCTCAGGCTTGTTAAAACTCAGGATTGTGTGATAGAGAGTTCAATCTTTGCCAAACGTCCTCTCTTCCTTAGGAACAGAGCTTTTAAAAACTTTCTTGGGAAAGGAAGAAATGCTAATAGCCTGCATTTTTACCTTTTCCAGAAAAATGTTTTCTACCCTTTCAAGACAAGTGTCATTATTTGAAACACGTCATCTGCATATGTTTTCAGTATGGGCAAGTCTAAAATCTTGTCATCTGGTGAAGAGTTAACCCTTTACCAGACGACAAAATTTTAGCCTTTTCCGAATTGAAAGCATTTGCAGACAACTTTAGTGTGGCTCAAATGATGCAATTTTTCTTTGACAGGGTAGAAAACAATATGGAAAAAGGAGAAAATGCTGGTTACCAGCATTTTCTCCTTTTCCCATACTGTTTTCAAAAGGTTTCTTTCCTAGGGTCGTTAAAAGTCAACATTGTGTGGTAAAGGTTGAAGAAAATGAGATGACGCTCTTTGCAACATGATCTTGATTGTTACAGTGTTTAATATGCCACTTCTCACTGACACTATTACAAAGATCTATTTAAATGGTGTATTACTCCACTTTGAATTATATTTCAGTTAGATCACAGTAACCACTCTTACTAACATTTGTTTGGGTATCTCTTCCCTCTTGCAACTCTTTGGTTGTTAACTGAATAGGTTTATGAGCAATTGTATGACAGAAGGTAGGATTGTGGAGAAAAGTCATTTTTCTTTCCATAGACATGGCTAGAAGTATCTAACAAAAAAGTTTGGATAAAATACCAAACCACAAGAGGGAATACACATACAATACTACTTAGTGATCCAATGTTTGGGCACCTCTCTGGGAAAAGGGCATTTATTGCATCTCTGTGATGAATTATAACAAGAAACTGCACAGGCAGACCTAGGTCATTAATCAAATCCCTTTTCACAGAGCATGGCACTTTTCTTTTTCAGCGCAAATCAGGTTTGTGGAAAGGCACCAAGTTACCTGGGTTGATGGGGGATAGATGGAGAGTGGCAAAAGGAATGAAAGTGAGTATTCTGTGTTTGTAATTAACATTCGTTTGTCTTGGAAATGGATCATAAATCAATACAAGCATACCAAGAAGATAATTTAGCTGTGCTTTGTGAAAAGGGAGTTTAACACATCTGCAAAAAGTATTGATTCAGGTTAGCATGTGCAGTCTACGCAGGCTGACCTGTGTTGAAACTTTTTGTTGTTGGTTGATTTCTGCATGTCAAAGGATCAGTCTGCCCCTTGGTTCAGTTGGTTATTACATAAAATGGATTTTACAGATCCATAATTATGTGATGACTTGCTTGGTATAACGCATCAGGGAGATGCATTAACCCCCTTTTTTCAAGAGCATGGGTCATATGAAAAATCTACTAGGTATGCTTGTTTTGATTTAGCTTTTTACAAGACAAAAAAAGTTGGATTCATTCTTATTGAAAACATTGACAGATGACTAATAAACTCTGGTTCAAATGATGGGATTATCTTTCAAAGAATAGATAACATTGTGGAGAAAGAAAAAATTGCAGGTGTCCCTCAATTTGGAATAATTCAAAAATTAATCATTATAGCCTGTATTAATCATTATGGTCAGTATGTTTGTCTTGATGATATCTTGAATGAGTTTGAAAATGGGTCATGTCAGGACAAAACCAGGTCAATCTTTGCAAAACTTTGTGTACATTTTAAAGGTCACATTTTCAGTCCAATACCCATGAAAGTTAGTCAGAATGTCTGTTTTGATGATATCTCTGATGATATCTCTGATGATTTTGAAATGGGTCATGTTGGATCAAAAACTTGGTTACTAGATCAAATTTTAAAAAACACTCTAGAGGCAATGTTTTCTGTCCAGTACTCATGAAAGTCAGAATGTTTGTCTTGATGATAATTAGGGTGTGTTTGAAATTGGGTCATGTTGGATCGAAAAGGTAGGTCACTAGGACAAATCCTAAAAAAAGCTTGTGTACACTCTAGAGGCTACATTTTCAGTCTGATACTCATAAGAATTGGTGAGAATGTTTGTCTTTTTGGTTGATATCTTAGACAGGTTGGAAAGTAGTAAGCATCAGGTAAAAAAAGTAGGTCACTGGGACAAATTTTAGAAAAACATTGTGTACACTCTTGAGGCAACATTTTCAGTCCAAAACTCATTAAAGTTGGTCAGAATAGTTACCTTGATGATATCTACTACAAGTTTGAAAATGGGCTATGTTAGGTTAACCCTTTACCAAACGACAAAATTTTAGACTGGTCCAAATTGAAAGCATGTGCAGATGACAAATTGAATGTGGTTGAAATTATGAAATTTGTCTCTGAAAGGTAAGAAAACATTCTGGGAAAAGGAGAAAATGCTGGTTACCAGCATTTTCTCCTTTTCCCACAATGTTTTCAAAAGGCTTCTTTCCCAGGGGCGTCAAAAGGCGTCATTGTGCAGTAAAGGGTTAAATTCTAAAAAAAGCTTGTGAGGGGCAACATTTTCAGTCCAATATTCATTAAAGTTTGTTAGAATGTTTGTCTTAATAGCTTGGAAAAAAAGGCGGAGACATTTGGGGCTTTTAATCCTGGGCTGGACTAGACCTAAGGATCATTGCAACAAGATTCATTCCTCTCTCATGGCTGAAAATTGTTTTAACAATGTGTAGGTGGGAAAGCAGCCAGTTCCACGGATATAATGGCACTGGCCACCTCCATAATTGAAATGAGCCATGTTCTGTAAAAAGGGGGCTTAGTGCAAAAATTGTCGACCCGTGTTGGCCAGTGCAGTCTATGCATGTTGACAGTTTCTACATGTCAGAGGACCATTCTACCTCGTGATCCCTGGTTAGCTCCACTGGCCGAAGGCCAGTGGGCTTATGTCATGGCCCGGTGTCCGTCGTGCGTGCGTCCGTCCGGTCGTCCGTCTGTCCGTCCGTCCGTGCGTTAACTTTTATTTCAAACATCTTCTTCTCTGAAACTACCCATCCGATTTTCACGAAACTTCACAGAAATGATCCTGACATGGTCCTCTTCAGAATTTCTTGAAAGAATTTGATTCCTTCAAAAACTCTGGTTGCCATGGCAACAAAACTGAAAAATATTGGAAATCTTTAAAAATCTTCTTGTCTGAAACCATAAGGCATAGGGCTACCAAATTTGGCATGTAGCTTTATGTAGTAGACCTCTATCAAGTTTCTTCAAATTATAGCCCTGGGGTCAAAATTGGCTCTGCCCCAGGGGTCACAAGTTTTACATAGGCTTATATAGAGAAAACTTTAAAAATCTTCTTGTCTGAAACCATAAGGCATAGGGCTACCAAATTTGGCATGTAGCTTTATGTAGTAGACCTCTATCATGTTTCTTGAAATTATAGCCCTGGGGTCAAAATTGGCTCTTCCCCAGGGGTCACAAGTTTTACATAGGCTTATATAGAGAAAACTTTAAAAATCTTCTTGTCTGAAACCATAAGGCATAGGGCTACCAAATTTGGCATGTAGCTTTATGTAGTAGACCTCTATCATGTTTCTTGAAATTATAGCCCTGGGGTCAAAATTGGCTCTTCCCCAGGGGTCACAAGTTTTATACATAGGCTTATATAGAGAAAACTTTAAATATCTTCTTGTCTGAAACCATAAGGCCTAGAGCTACCAAATTTGGCATTTAGCTTGATCTAGTTGGAGTCTACCAAAAGTGTCCAAAGTATAGTCCTGGGGTCAATTTGGCCTCATACTTGGAGGGGGAGGTTCACAAGATTTACATAGGCTTACATAGGGAAAACTTTTAAATCTTGGTGTACATAGCCATAAGGCTTAGGCTACCAAATTTTGCATATAATTATAGCATTATTTAGTGGACAGTTACAAAGAGGGCCCAAGTTACAGCTCTAGGATCAAGTTTGGCCCTGCACCAGGGATCACAATTTTTTACATGGGTTTATGGAGTGAAAAGTTCAGAAACCATCTTGTTACCAGCCATAAGGCCAAGAACTCCCACATTTGGCATGTTATTCTTCTAATACAATATTCCCCATTTAGTCAGACTGTAGCCATGAGGTCAAAGTTTTATAAGGCCTTATATAGTGAAGACTTTTCTTCGTGGTTTATATTTATAAGCAAGTGGAGCGATACAGGGCCATCATGGCCCTCTTGTTTTTATCGATAAAATGGGTGTCAGATTTTAAGATTTTATGGATCTTGGTAGTCTCTGATAGATTACAGGTACATTAACCCTCAACCACACAATCCCAACTTTTAACAACCCTGAGAAAGACGCCTTTTCCCACAATGTTTTCTACCCTTCCAAAAACAAATTTCAAATTTTGAGGCACTTTAATTTTTGTTGTCTGCAAATGCTTTCCATTTGGGCAAGTCTGAAATTTTGTCATTTGGTTAAGAGTTAAACACCCTTTTCCCAGACTGCTACTGAAATAGCGTCAAAAAAATGACCTGAAACACCAAACAAACAAAACGATTGATAGTGGCGGAACCCTTAACCTTTTACCAGATGACAAAATTCTAGACTTGTCCAAACTGAAAGCATATGCAGACGACATTAACCCTTTACCACACAATCCCGACTTTTAACGAACCTAAGAAAGAAAGCTTTTGAAAGCATTGTGGGCAAAGGAGAAAATGCTGGTAACCAGCATTTTCTCCTTTTCCCACAATGTTTTCTAATCTTCCCAAAACAAATTTTGATTTTTGAGTCGCATTTGTCAGCAAATGCTTTCAATTTGGACAACTCTACAATGTTGTCATCTGGTAAAGGGTTAAATGTCACTCAAAATATGAAGTCTATCTAGCATAGGATAGAAACATTATGGGAAAAGGAGAAAACGTTGGTAACCAGCATTTTCTTCTTTTCCCACACAATTTTCAAATGCTTTCTTCTCAGGGTCAATAAAAATTGTTATAATGCAGTAAAGGGTTAAAGCGCTGTATTGAATATGCAGTCTGATCTTGGATCTACACTGATCCTGACATTGTTATATAATCTGTCCAAAGAGAATTTTAAATAGCAAAAGTTCAGCTGCTTTTTCTTATTCTAACTGAAAGAGGCCATATTTTAACCTTTTACCTTACAGTCCCGAGTTCAAACAATGCAAACAAAAGAGGGTTATGAAAACATAGTGGGAAAAGGATAAATTTTTCCAACCATGATGTTTTCCACCCTATCATAAACAAATACCATCATTTTAGCCACATTTAAATTATTGTCTGCAAATGCTTTGAATTTGGACTAGTCCAAAATTTTGTCGTGTGGTAAAGAGTTAATTCAACACTCTTTGGGCTAAAGCATCATTCAGAATAAACTATTCACTTTTACTACAATGTCTGTATCCTAGATCTGGAGGATAAACACAAAGTACAATGTGATGTACGTATCTTTTGGTGTTCCGGGACCTCTCCACTGTTTTGTCAGGGTATATGACTCCTCATTAGCCAAACATATTGACAAGCGATCTCAAAACCCAGGATCCATGGCAATGCCGACCTGCTACCCAGATGACTTTGAAACAGCTCTTCCAGAGAACATTTATGATGATGAAATATTTCACTTTGATGACAAGTCTATCACTTTTGCAGAGGAGAGTTGAGAGTGAACTTTCTACAAGATGACAAAAATTTAGACAGATGTCATGGTTGTAAAAACAGGGCGTTGTTTGTTGAATGGTTTAAAGATGGATCCAGACAGAAATTGGTTTCTGCATACAGCATAGATCAGTGTCAGAAAATATATAATATGTCGAAAACAGTGTACTTTAATTTGGTCTTTTATGCAGACAGAGTTAACCCTTTACCACACAATCTCGGCTTTTAACGACTCTTGAGAAAGAAGCTTTTTGAAAACATTGTGGGAAAAGGAGAAAATGCTGGCAACCAGCATTTTCTACTTTTCCCACTATGTTTTCTACCCTACCCAAAACAAATTTCAGTTTTTGAACCAGATTTAAATTGTCGTCTGCAAATGCTTTGAATTTGGACCAGTCTACAATTTTGTTGTTTGGTAAAGAGTTAAATAAACATTTCAGTCTGTAAAGAAACAGGCAAATGCTGTATGGATTTTTTTTTTTTTTTTTTTTTTTTAGCATAAGTTATGCTCTGTAAAAAGGGGGCAAAATGCATCTGTGAAAAGTATTGCAGTCCACGCAGGCTGACCTGGGTGGAAACGTTTCGCTATTAGTATTTCCTGCACATCAAAGGACTAGTCTAGCTTATGATACAGTCAGTTGTTAGACAACAAATTTTATGGATCCCAAACTATGGTATGAAGCATCACGGAGATGCATTCAGCTCCTTTTTGCCAGAGCGTGGCTCATTATTGTTAATATATATTGAACAACTTAGATTTAGATTTGTGTGGTAAAGGGTTAAGAAAGACCTGGGACCATATTCATACTATTCACCAATCATTCTTCAGTCTCATTCTCTGGAATTTTCTAAAATTGAAAGTAACGCAACTTTGGATTGGCTAAACCATTTTTGGCTAAACCATTTGGTTTTAGCCAATCAGAAGTTGTGTTACATTCAAATTTAGAAAACTTTGAAGAATAATACTAAGAATGTTCTTAAGAATGGTTGGTGAATACAGACTCAGACCTGTAAAACACTGGAGACAGAAATAGTATGTAACAGATTTACATACAGCCACTCTTGAATTGCAGAGATTGGTCATTGTGTGCATATTCTCTTAGGGGTCGCTTGTTGTCCAAAGATTTTAACTTTTTTTTTGTGCACAAGTTGAGTTGTCACATAAAGGTAGAAAAAGTAATAAACTATAGAGTTGGAGAAGAAAGAATAAACAGTGAACTAGGAATGTATAAAATATTTTACTCCATTATGTCACAATAATCTTAATTTTTCCCATTATATGATTTACAAACCTCAAGAATCAATTTATCTCTATTCTACATAATCTACTGACCCTTTACCAGATGATCCTGTTTTTGAACAAACATTTCGAAGAAAGCTTTTGAAAACATTAAGGGAATAGAAGAAAATATTGGAAAGCAACATTTTCTCCTTTTTCCATATTTTCTTCCCTTTCAAAGCACAAATCCTATTATCTGGGTCAGATTTCATTTGTTGTCTGCAGTGCCTTGCCTAAAGGCACTTCAACCAAAATCAGCATCTGCTTTAACCCTTCACCACATAATGCCAAGTTTTAATGACCCTGACTGAGAAAACTTTTGAAAACATTGTGGGAAAAGGAGAAAATGCTGGTAACCAGCATTTTCTCCTTTTTCCACAATGTTTTCTACCCTATCAAAGACTAATTTCACTTCATCATTTGAGCCACATTTGATTTGTCCTCTGCAAGTGCTTTCAAATTCGACAGGTCTAACTTTTTTTTCATTTGGTAAAGGGTTACATGCCACTTCTTAGCTAGCTTGATGACTCTACCAGATACCATTGTTTTAGACTTGTCTATAGTGAAAGTAATTTAATGTTCATGTTAATGTGGCTCCAATAGGGGATTTGTCTGCCAAAGGGTAGAAGACATGGTAGGAAAAGGAAAAATGTACCTGTTAACCAGGATTCCTTCTTTTCCCACATTTTATTTACAAAGACTTTCTCCTTTAGGGTAGTAAAATCGCAAGATTGATTGGTAAAGGGTTAAATGACATGAAATAAGACTTTTTTAAACTTTAAATTGTTTATATGTAATTCAAATAAAACTCCTAATCAAATCAAAATTGAATCCATCTTGCTTTCTTGTCCAAAATTTTTTTTTTCAGGAATCTTTTAACCTTTTGCATACTTTAGCTGCTCTTGCAGAGTGTAGATCAAGGTTGTGCTGTATAGGATTTGCAGTCTGATCTTGGATGTACATTGTATGACAATTTATCCGACTTTGACCAAAACGACCTTGAAATAGCAATATTTTGACTGTTTTTTTTTTTTAAACTGAAAAGGTCCATTCAATTCATTGCTCTATGGGCTGAACCCTTTAGCACACAATGCCACCTTTTAATGACCCTGAGAAAGAAGCATTTTGAAAACATTGTTGGAAAGGGAGAAAATGCTGGTAACCACCATTTTCTCCTTTTCCTATAATATTTTATACCCTATCGAAGAAAAATGCACCATTGGAGACACTGAAATTGTCGTCTGCAAATGCCTTCAATTTGGACAAGGCTAAATCTTTGTCGTCTGGTAAAGGGTTAACATCTTAAATATAGTCTGACTGCTGATAGATTATTCCTTCTCCAAATGTTCATTACACCAGCATGGAGAAATTCCTTACATGGAGCACGTTGTTTTTTGACTCCCATTTCATGCATTCACATGTTGATTCATTCTGATCTCTTAATCTGCTGTTTTCGACTGTGACTTGCCAAAGACTCGAAGCAGGTAGATGTCCAAGAGGTAGGACTGGACCTAGTAATTTGGTTTTTTTTTTTTTCATCTTTTTACAAAGTAAAGTTCAGAAAACAACCTAAGAATGTCTATCTTTTTTGGTCTGAAAACAGTAAATACCAAGATCAGACATTATACAGTCTAATTTTGAATTTAAAATTCCCAACATTTTGTGAGATATTTTGTAAAAAAAAAAATCTAAAATTTTCAACCAGCAGACTTCGAGATATCTGAAAAAAAAAAAATCCAATTTTCAGGGAATTCTAAAATACTTGATGCAACAGAGTTCACAAGCACTTCAGGTGTAATAATTGAGCTGTGCTCTGTTAAAAGGGGGCTTAATGCATCTGCCAAAAGTATCGACCCAGGTCAGCCTGCGCAGTCCGCACAGGCTGACTTGGGCCGAAACATTTTGCTATTGGTCAATTTTCTGTATGTCAAAGGACAAGCTTACCTCTTGATTTGAATTGGATGTCAAAAAAAGTGGCTATTATGGATCAATAATTTTATGATGGTTTGATTTGTATCATGGATCACAGATATGCATTAAGCTCCCTTTTACCAGAGTGTGGCTCTATTATACGAGCAGCTTTCTGGGAAAAGGGAGTTTTATGCATTTTCATAATGCATTATACCAAGCAAGTTGTTGCATAACAAGATCTCTTTTGTCTTAAAACAGCCAAATCAAGGTGGAATGATCCTTTGACCAGCAAAAAATCTACTATTTGCGAAAAGTATTGACCTTGGTAAACCTGGGCATACTGTCTTGGCTAACACTGATTGATAGTTTTTGAGAATGCATTAGCCCCCCACTGCACAATGCCACATTTTAATGACTCCGTCGAAAAAGCCTTTGAAAACATTGTGGTAAAGGAGAAAATGCTGGTAAACAGGATGTTCTCCTTTTCCCACAATGTTTTTTACCCTTCGACCAACAAATTTCATGTTTTGAGTAATATTAATTTCGTTGTCTGCAAATACTTTCAATTTGCAACAGTCTAAAATTTTGTCTTGTGGTAAAGAGTTAACCGGCCTTTTCACTGAGCATGACTTCTGTACATATTATAATTAAATGCCTAGAAGAAATAAAAATAAAACCAAAATGCTTCAATGGAACAAAACAGAACATGAAGTGGGACAAATATCAAGAATTAACAATCATAACAAAATCATACAGCACACAACACTCAAATGTTAAGGATGATCATAATATGAAAATACTGTTTTTCATCTCTATTTGGCTGCATCCTGACTTAGTATAACTTTTTACTGCTTTTGCTTTTTCCACCTTTACTAGAAAAAATCACAAAATATTCTTAATTTTTAGCTAAAAATTATTCTGAGGCAGGTATACCTGGGGTGGACCTGATTCAGCTGATCTGAGCATTCCTTTTACTCCGAGCATGTGGATTCGTACTCAATTGTAACAGGGTAGCTGTGCCAGAGTACTCCAGAGTACTCCGTCGTCCAAGCTGGTGAGCTTGGAGCAGAGCAGTCACATGACCTAATCCTTGATAAATTGGTGAAAAGGCGAACAGTGTTCGAACGTTACGATTGCAGAAGATATTTTTTTTAGATGGAAGTCATCAGTGTTTATTGCAAGCTGGTAATTTACAAGTCATTAATTGAAATACAGCTGTAAGAACAATATTGCGATTATTGTCAGCCATCTGTAATTTTTCCTCTCAGTTGATTTATCTCAGGAGTATGCCGTGTGCTTGGTATTACTTGATTTAGCGTGCTGCTCTGGTGCAGTCGCAGTACTCTAAAAAAATCAAATCGAAGTCCACCCCTAGAGACAGTGTGTCATATATGATTTTGCTTTTGTGGGCACTGTACATCAAGAACAGACAACACAGTGTAGTCTTCCATTTACAGTGTCAGAAATTTGTGACATAAACTGCTTTCAAAGTGCAATAAATCTTGTTCATTCACTCTGACAGAAAACGTTTATACCATTGTCACTCAAATGTCTATCTCTTTACCTAACATCAAAACTTTTGAAAGTCATCCAAATTGAAAGCATTTGCAAATCTATAGCAACCTTAACTCTTCACTACACAATCCTGAATTTAAACGACCCTGAGGAAAAAGCCTTTTGAAAACATTGTGGGAAAAGGAGAAAATGCTGGTAACCAGCATTTCTCCTTTTCCCACAATGCTTTCTAGTCTATGAGAGACAAATTTCATATTCTGAGTTATATTTAATTTGTCATCTGCAACTGCTTTTAATTTAGACAAGGCCAACATTTTGTGGTTTGATAAGATTTAATGTGGCTTAAAAGGTTGGAACTGTCTGATAAGGTAGAAAACGTTGAAAAAGAAGAATGTTGGTTGCAATCACTTTCTCATTTCTTAACTCTTTACCACACAATCCCGACTTTTAACGACCCTGAGAAAGAAGCCTTCTGAAAACATTGTGGGAAAAGGAGAAAATGCTGGTAACCAGCATTTTCTCCTTTTCCCACAATGTTTTCTACCCTTCCCAAAACAAATTTCAATTTTTCAATCACATTTATTTTGTAGTCTGCAAATGCTTTTAAGATTAACACCACACAGCTCATTTCATGGCAAGGTAGAAAGAAAACCAAAACAAAAGGAAACAAAATTAACAGAAAAAATCATAAAACATTCCATAATAACATAAGACAAGGAGGAAAAAAAAAGCCATAGTGGGAAGAATAGAAGTTGCTTGTTATTCCTTTTTCCAAGGTGTTTTCAAAAGATATCTGCAGACAAGGTGAACTGTACATCAGATAAAAGGTTATTATAAAGAACAGAAACTTTCATGAACCATGCTCTGACAAAAAGTGTATAATGCATCTCTGTGATGCATTATACCAAGCAAGTCATCACATAATTATGGATCAATAAAATCCATTTTGTCTTACAGTTGGCAGAATCAATGGGAGGAGTGGTCCTTGGGCATTTAAGCAAATAGCAAAAAGTTTAGACCTATGTCAGCCTGCGCTGACTGTGCAGGCTGACAAAGGTCGATACTTTTTTGCAGATGCATTAAACCCCCATTTCACAAAGCATGGCTCATTCATTTGTTCAAGACATAATCAAACACAAAATACATGCATACGTACCATATTAACCTGCAGGCAGCCACAACTTTTGTGCCGTTTTAAATTTCAAAATACACAATCTGAATGGCTGACCTAATTTAATAGCTAGTGTTGGACTTTGAATGAGCTCTGTATTTAGAACAGTTGGTCAAAATAACCAACAGTTTGACCTATGAACTTCATAAGCATACCACTCTTAACCCTTTCCCAAACGACAAATTTTGGACTGGTCCAAATTGAAAGAGTTTGCAGACGACAATTTTAAATTTGATGAAGATGGCAGAAAGTTATCAAAAAGGGTAGAAAACACTGTGGGAAAAGGAGAAATTGCTCATTACGAGCAATTTCTCCTTTTCCCACAGTGTTTTCAAAAGACTTGTACTGCAGACACGTGAAAACCAGGGCTTCTTTGGGAAAGGGTTAAATGCTTTTGGAATGCAATCACAATCAAGTTGTGAAAGTAGATGAAGATTAACCCTTTACCACACGATGCCACCTTTAGACGACCCTGGGGAAGAAGCCTTTCGAAAACATTTTAGGAAAAGGAGAAAATGCTGGTAGCCAGCATTTCCTCCTTTTCCCACAATGTTTTCTACCCTATCAAAGAAAAATTGCACCATTTCAGCCACACTGAAACTGCCATCTGCAAATGCTTTTGATTTGGACAAGGCAAAAATTAAAGTAATCTTAGGAGGGCTGTTCCATAAATTCATGGAATTTTATTGTTAAATCCATGTTTCTTGGTATTTTAAGCTAAAAATTTGCCAATAATAGCATGAACATATTACAAACTTGATACAGAAATTTTGGAGTTTTATAGTATTTCAAAGCAAAATATTTGTAACCATAGTAACCCATGTAATGCACATTGCTGGGCTCAAAGTTTATCCTGATTCGAAACATGTAATTTTGTGTAAAATGTTCATCTAGGAATGTGTAAAATTGCTGCCACTTGTGGAAATGGTCAAATAGCATCATAACGGCATTTCTGTAAAACTTCATAGATGTGGCACTTCAGGTTACTGTAATAACTTAGTTTTAGTCTTGTCAGTGCAAGGTAATTTTTGATGCCAGTGACATCTTCATGGGATGTTGAATTTCAGGCATTAATAAAATTTTGTGTTGGACTCGTCAAAATACCAAAACCGACCACAGAATTGAGTTAGGAGTCAACATTTCCAAGTTTCTGTAGTATTTTATTTGTCTAAAATTGGCATGAGCGATTAAGGAATGATTCAGAACATTGCTAAAAGATGATTCTCATGAAGGACAGCCGATTAGCCTAACGGCATCAATTTTGGCAGCTGCACATGGCAAGGTCAATAATGACAGACAGGTTACAGAGTGTGTTGTATTGGGCGACTTAGGTGTGTCTAGTTCGGTGTGTCTAGTTCCACAGTACAAGTATTTCCTTACACAGGACCTAGAAATGTCTAAATTGAGCAAATGCTGGGTTTTGGAGGGGGTTATACAGGAAAAGTACACCAGTCTTTTGACTTGTAATGACATTGACATTATTTTTTCTTATCCTGCGCCCTGCAATGTACATTTATGTGTGTTTTGTAATTCTCTGTTGTAAATGAATTTCTCGTTGAATTTGTATGAAGTTTGGAGAATGTTTCGGGTATAGATTGCTTGACATGTATGCTAAAAATGATCTTAATTGGTCACATAGTTCTAATTTTACAACAAAATTCCACAAATATATCGAACAGCCCTCGTATAAAGCCTGAATCTAAATCAAGCTATCTGTTACTTGTACCAAGTTACTAACCCTTTACAGGACAACAAAACTTTGAACTTGTCTGTATGGATATTGAAAACAGTTGAAGACAGTATATTCAATGTGACTCAAATGAAGATACTGACATCTACCTTTGAAAGGATTGAAGGGCTGTCAGAAAAAGAGGGAATACTGGTTACATTGATTTTGATCTTTCCCCTAAAGCTTTTGTATGTCTAATGCAAGATCGACTTCCAAGCAAAGTGTAAGAGGATGTAAAAAAATCACTATTTCTTTTTAAACAAAGACAAGGAATACTGCTTTTTATATTATTAATGATACAATCATCATGTTGTTTTGTCATGATTTTTGCTATCTTTCAAATACAAATCCTGTCACTTGACCCTTTACCACACAATCCTAAGTTTCAAACACCCGAGAGAAGGGGCTTTTGAAAAGATTGTGGGAAAAGGAGAAAATGATGGTAACCAGCGTTTTCTCCACTTCCCACAATCTTTTCTACCCTGTCAAATACAGAAATCACCATTTGAGCCACCTATACTCTGTCATCTGCAAATGTTTACAATTTGGTCCAGTCTAAAATTCTATCTTATGGTAAAGAATTAAGGTATATCCAATTTGTAGCCTAGAAACATAGCTAGTCTAGAATTTTACTGTTTGTTAGAGACTTAACCCTGTTCAAAACAATCCTGTATTTCAATGACCTAGGAAGGAGGCTTTAACAACACTGTGGGAAAATGAGAAAAATGCTGGTAACCAGCATTTTCTCCTTTTCACACAATGTTTTCTACCCTTTCAGAAACAACTCTCAACATCTGAAACACATTTAATATGTTGTCTACAAATGTTTCCAACTTTGTTTTTTAGTAATTTTTTCTCATTTTTTTGTATGTCAGACAAGACAGCATTATAAGTTAAATCATTGATCTGGATGTGCATGTTTTCTTTTGGCTACTATCCTCTAATCTTTCAACTTTATCTACAACAAACTCAAGATTTGCTGGACAAACACACATGTCATTGACAGCTTATCAACATAATACCATGGCATACATTGGCATGCCTTAAATAATAAATTAAATTCCAATTTGTGAATAAGATCTACCAGTAGTTATCACAAGTTATACTAAGAAATAATCATCCTGTTTTTCTTGACCATTTCGTCTTCTGTCCAACACTCGCTGTGAAAACTTTCTAACCTCTGACACAATCCACACCATTGAGGTAAGGGTTATCAAAAATATAAAATCTGAAAGTACATAAAAAAAATCATCCAAGTAACAAAATCTGTGAGATCATCATCTCCATTTCAAAAATCTAAAATAAAAATCTGTACGGAAATGAAAATATTATCACTTTACCAGACAACAAAATTTTAGCCTTGTCCAAATTGAAAGAATTTGCAGACGACAATTTCAATGTGGCTCAAATGGTGCAATTTTTCAGTGATAGGGTAGAAAACATTGTGTGAAAAGGAGAAAATGCTGTTTACCAGCATTTTCTCCTTTTCCCACAAAGTTTTCAAAAGGCTTCTTTCCCAGGGGCGTTAAAAGGCGGCATTGTGCGGTAAAGGGTTATAATTACTACCCTTGTTTTCATTATAATACAGCAGTTATATCTTCAATTGAATGGTGTGTTACGCCTCTTTGAACATTTTATTGTTCATATTACAGCAACAGCTTACTGATTCATGGTTATCCTAGGTTCCATCAGTACTAGGCCTGGGTTTAGAAGCCGAAGGACATTCCCACAAAAATTCAAGTGCCTCAAGTAAGATTCAAACCCTAGACCTCCAGGTTGTGAATCCTACACCTTTACCTCTAAACCTTGCAGGACCCGTAACTATTTTGGAATTTCTTTATCTTACGTAAGTTTGAATGAGCATTACGTGACATCCTAAAAGCATCATGTGAGGTCATCAGTCAAGACACTGCATTTCTGTGACTCTAAAACTTGGATGACCTAATTCAAAGGCCAAAAGCCATGACTGAGGTAAATTCAAGTATTTACTTGTACACATTCTTGTATTTTTTTTATCCTGTACATACAAAGAGGTCAGCTGTTCTTGCTTATAATAATTCCCACAAGTATAAAATTTCAGTCATGCTCTGTTAAAAGGGGGCTTAATGCATCTGGGAAAAAGTATTGATTCAAGTCAGGCTGCGCAGACTATTGGTCAATTTTCTGCATGTCAAAGGACCAGTGTACCTCACAAAGTTACACAAAGTGGATCTTATGGATCCATAGTTATGTGATGACTTTCTTAGTATCATGTATCATGGAGATGCATTAAACCCGCTCCCCCCCTCCCCCTTTGCCAGAGCTTGGCTCATGATAAGTATATCTATGTATTAAACCTTAATTTAAGTTGAAGAACAAAGATTTTTCAGAATGTCTGCTGCAAACCCTATACAGATGGTATTGATTTTAGGCATAACTAGAACATACCTGAGAAATATAGTGCCTCTGTTTGAAACACTTGTTGAAGTGGAGGGAAATATACAACCAATAGCTGACCAATGAGAGAACCACCCACGGCACCCAGGAACATTTTGTTAGAAAATAAACCTATTTGAAAAACTGACTTATCCTGTAAAAAATAAAACAGAGACACATTTCACTCAGACCTTCAGATAAGAAGGAGTGATAGTATTCTAGATCCATTATTTCTCTTCCAAACCCTATGTTGTGGGTACTCGTTAGAATCGTCTTGATGAGCCGATTCTAATGTGTATCCATGACATAGGGTTTTTTGTAGAGAGCGATTAATATTTTCAATTTTGAAATTGAAATCACTCCCTCTATTTGGAGCTCTGTTCACTGATTCTCTTTCATACTAATACATTTTAAGCTCAGTTTAACACTTTCATTATCATTCAACTCTTACTCTGTTTGAAGTATAATTCTACTGGAGATAATTTTGTCCTAGTTTGGCATCAAGGAGGGACAGTGTAGTCTGGCATCAAGGAGGGACAGTGTAGTTTGGCATCAAGGAGGGACAGTGTAGTTTGGCATCAAGGAGTGATAGTGTAGTTTGGCATCAAGGAGGGACAGTGTAGTTTGGCATCAAGGAGGGACAGTGTAGTTTGGCATCAAGTAGGAACAGTGTAGTTTGGCATCAAGGAGGGACAGTGTAGTTTGGCATCAAGGAGGATTAGTGTAGATATAACACCAGACAGCACATTCTGTCCAGTCTGGTCTTGATCTATGTAGTCTGAACTTGATATGTGTCATCCTCATTAACCCTTTACCACACAATCCCGACTTTTAATGACCCTGAAGAGAAAGCCTTTTGAAAACATTGTGAGAAAAGGAGAAAATGCTGGTAACCAGCATTTTCTCCTTTTCCCACAATGTTTTCTACTCTTCCAAAAACAAATTTCAATTTTTGATTCACACTTATTTTGTCGTCTGAAAATGCTTTCAATTTGGACTGGTCTAAAGTTTAGTTGTTTGGTAAGAGTTAAAGACTTAAGTTGAAACTTGAGTGGACAATGATGCTATTCATTTGATACAATCATTCCTTGATCTATATATAGTTTCAAATTCAATATTCCTGTGCTATTAGTGTGAAACAGCAAACGGTCTGAGGATAAACTCAAATAAAAAATACATCTCTAAAGGTAGAATTTACATAAAATAAAAAACTGAGACAAAAAGGTAAAATATTTGCAGGAAAGAAAAATTTATTCAAATTTCTCTTTGAGAAAAACAAGGGAAAGTAGCCATTACAAGGAAGCCTTATTACTCCCCCCCTCTTTAGTGTCTACAGAGATGTTTTAATATGGCGACAGCAGAACTGAGGCGGTTATTTGCAGTGCAATATACCTACATTGTATCTGCAACCAAGGTTCCAAGATGCTTTTATTTGGAAGGGATATAAATAGACACTCCTCTCTGAATAAAAATTACTTTCTATTATTTCCACCCTCCCATACCCCCATCACTCCCCAGTCCCCCAAGATCTTCTCTTTCTTCCACAAAACACATCAAGTATTTTGTTAAAATTGAGAACTACACTATAACTAACTTATGTTACCTGCAGACCAAATAATTTGTCTTGCATTTAACCACTTTTGAAGACATTTTTTCAAAAGAGGACATTGCTGGTATCAAAAAGTTTCTCTTTTTTCCACAATATTTTCATGTGTATTTGTTTATTACACTAAATTTCAACATGAAAATATTTCACATGAACGTTAACGTTAATGGTCAGCTGCATATTTGCTATCTAAGGTAATGAATTAAATACTGCAGTTGACAAAACTCTGGCTCTCAACTGAAGCCTATCACTTTGTAATAACTTATGTATATGAGCCACGCTCTGTGAAAAGGGAGCTTAATGCATCTGCAAAAAGTATTGAACCAGGTCAGCCTGCACAGTCTGAGCACGCTGACCTTGGCTGAAACTTTTCGCTATTGGTCAATTTTGTGTATGTCAAAGGACCAGTCTACCTCATTATCCAGTTGGTTGTTTGACAAAATGGGACTATAACCTTTTACCACACAATCCCGAGTTTTAATGACCCTGGGAAAGAAGCCTTTTGAAAACATTGTGGGAAAAGGAGAAAATGTTGGTAACCAACATTTTCTCCTTTTCCCACAATGTTTTCTGATGTTCTCTAAACAAATTTCAATTTTTGATCCACATTTGATTTGTAGTCTACAAATGCTTTCAATTTGGACCAGTCTAAAATTTTGTCATTTAAAGAGTTATGGATCCATGATTATGTGATGACTTGTTAAGTATCATGTATCATGTATATGAATTAAGCCCCCTTTTCAGAGAGCACAGCTAATATACATGACAAAACCGTAATTCATTTAGTGAAATGGGTGAAGAGAATATCTGCTACTTACATGTGACCTACAGCTTAAAGCATTAAACATATCAAAAAACACAAAACATGTAAAAGTCATTGTTGTGTCCCTCGGAGTGATCTTGTTATCGCTCATCTGGAAATACAGAATGACAAAACCTTAAATATGTGCATGAAACAATCATAACTAATACTGTGAAAATCACTTGATAGAAAAATATTTCTATACATTGAGTAATTGAGCCATGCTCTGGTGAAAGAGGGCTTCATAAATCTCCGTGATCCATGATACTGTATAAGCACTTTTTTCTGCGGTGACTTTATTTCTGCTTTATCTGCGGGGACATGCAGGAGCGCAGATTTAAAAGACGCGAAAATTTAGTCCAAATAAAAAGAATTTTTCTATCGTCGTCGTTGTTGTTGTTCTTTTACTTGTTGTTGTTGTTGTTGTTTTGGGGGTCATGTGTAAATTACATGTGTATTATCAAACTTGGCATATTATTTATCATCTTTTTACCGTTACCTACTCTCTATACCTAATAGCTTTCAGAGTTACAGATTCTCTCATAGATTGCCACATTTTAAGCTCAACTGACCTGACGATTGGTCAGAAATTGAATTATGCACGTTGAGTGAATTTTTCAAAAGAAATACTGCTGGACAAATTTTCTCCCTTCCCACAATGTTTTCAAAATACTAGAGCTCTCCTGCATACATTTTAAAACGAGTTTTAATGTTAACTGTACAGTTAATTTACAGTTTGGTAGGTGCGACCTATTATTTGCGCTTTACGATATTTGCATGCCGTTATGACATCGCCTAAGGGTAGAAAACAAAAGTTATACTATTGTTAATTTCACACGTCGAACCATTTAAACCCTTTCCCCCTAATATTATTTCCAAGCTGAAATTTTCCTTTGAAAATTGGTATTCGGAACAGATTGTGGCCCAGATTAAGAAAAATGGGTCCGATGAGGTACCAATTGAGCCAGTACACTTATCCATAACTGTTTTGAAAGAGCTTGTCTCAAAATGGCTGGTCAAAATGCACCAAGAAGTTTCGAATCAAAATGAGTTAATAACTAACAGATTCAGATCGGCAGGGATCTTCTGGGTTTGATACAGAAATAAATACGGCATTGCAATGAATAAAACAGTTATTAGTTTACGTTCAAAAAATGTGTGTATGTGTGTTTTTTTTTAACTACATGAATATCGTCCTTTAATTAAAGACGATAACAACCGAAATACATGTATAGAGTATACCTGTCCAAAACGGAAGCTGTTACCGTAAACTGCCTGTTATCGATCTTCATATCAACGTCTATGGGATGGTTATTGGAGATACAACGGGTACCAGTTTACTGTTACCGGTACGTCATCAAAATAAAACGCAATAATGAAATCCATTTTTTTAATCAGACTCACTGGTGCAGAAAAAAGGTACGCAGATTTTTAAACCCCCTGTTTTTTTGAAAATCCATAGAATTTGGACCCCGCAGAAAAAAATACTTATACAGTATCAAGCAAGTCATCATGTATTTGTTTGACATCCAGAAAATTTACCAAAAGCAAAAGCTTTGGCCCAGGTCAGACTGTGCAGGCTGACCTGGGTCGATACAATTTGCAGATGCATTAAGCCCACATATTACAGAGCATGGCTAATATGTGCTTGTACACCCTACAAAAAATACTTGATGAGGCAAGAAAATTTAGCCAGTTTGTAATGACAGAATATGAATCTCCAAGAATTCTTTCCCATGTTTAAAACTAGCCATTGCAAACACACTTTTTTTTGTTTCCGTATGTCAGGTGAATGCTACTTTTCTTTGTTTTTTTAATTTTGGTAAATGAGGCAATCAGTGGCTGAATGCTAAGAATACATGGATAGCTGCACTTGCTTCCAAACATGAATAAATACTCTCCTAAACATTAACTTTTACAGCACTAAATTCATAGCCAAGATATTTGCAGTATTCATAAACCTAAACTGCTTTTTCAAGGAGAAATTTGTGACAGTATCTCACAAAATAGTGGGTAGTGGAGATAAAAATTCAGCCCACACATTCTGTCCAAACTGAAAACACATGTGGATAACAAATTAAATTTACCTCAAATGTTGAGATTTGTCTTTGAGAAGGTAGAAAAAAATTGTGGAATAAGGAAAAAATGCTGGTTACCAGCATTTTCTCCTTTTCCTACAATTTTTTTCAAAAGCCTTCTTCCTCAACATTGTTAAACCACAAAGCTGTTTTGTATAGGGTTAAGGTTTGCTTACCTCTCTCCAGAACACCCACAGAGTCCCCGACACAATAATGACTGCAGAAATGAGTATGTTGACTATGAATGGTTTAGTTATAATTGGGTCCTTGACTTTACGTGGGGGCTGTCGTATAACATCTGGCTGTACAGGCTCCACCCCTAAACTGTCAGTTGTAAAGATAAATAGTTGATCAGTTATATTACAGTCAAACCCATCTTTGTTACCACCTGCATTAATCAACCCACTCCTTTATCTCTTTACCACAAGATAAAATTTTAGACTAATCAAAACTGAAAGCATATACAGACGACAAATTCAGTGTGATTCAATTTGTTGGATTTGTCTTAAAAGGTTACAAAACATGTTTGGAAAAGGAGAAAATGCTAGTAACCAGAATTTTGTACTTTCCCCACAATGTTCTCAAATGTTTTTTCTCTCAGGGTCGTTAAAACTAGGGATTTTCAAGTTATGAGACCCCTGCTCTGACACCATATTCCTTCACAAATAAAGTTAATAGGATTTCAATAAAAAGACCACCTGCTGCTAGAAACCAGTTTGTCTTCTTCTCTTTTGTGTAAATGACAGTTATTTCAAGCAAAAGAAAGGATTTTTCACATTGTATCAATAACCTGCAAAAATAAACCTACTGCCTCATGGAAAAAAAAGCACCTCATGTGGGTCCAAACGCTTCATTTCAAGTTGCTTTTTCAGTGAAAATTCTTAGTCATAAAAGGGGGACAACTGTGTCAAAATTTTTTAGGGTTATTTGCCCTGAATGTAGGGGCTTTCTATTTCATAGATAAGTCTTAACCCTTAACCACACAATGCCGCCTTCTCAAGGTCATTATTAATTTAACCAGAAAAAAAAAAAATTACGCAGGTCCAAATTCAAAGCAATTGCCTACGACAAATAAGATGTGCCTCAAATTGTAGTAGTTTTCTGAAAAAGGATAGAAAACATTGTGGGAAAAGGAGAAAGTACTGGTAACCAGTTTGTTTTCAAAAGGATTCTTCCTACAGGTCCTTGAAACACAGGATTGTGTGGTAAAGGGTTAAAACTAGGGATTGTTTGATGAAATATTAACAATTAAAATATAAATGTGTTCCTTTGTAAGAGCCTAACGCTGCTGAAGTAATAAGCAATCTATTTTGAAAATGGGGGGGGGAATGGTAAAAAACTCATGCACTGATTCCAACTATTTCACTTATTATATCTCATAATCTGATATCATTACAAACCTTTGGGCTGGTGGACCATCCATGATAATGTTGATCCAGAGAATCTGCATTGCATTTAAAGGGTTTGGCAGCTTGAACAGGGTGGAGAGGGTGATTAAGGACAGTGCTGCTATGCTCCTGTAATAAACAATACCTAAGTATCAAAAGTATTGTGAAAAATGCCTGTGAAGATGCAGAACAAAATTGTTGATTGAATGGTATTTTAAGCTGCTTCTATCTTTATTTGAGTCCTGTCACTGTGACAGCTCATGAAATCATGATTTTTCCTGGGTTTCGCCATTATTAGGCTTTGGCTCAACAGTGCCTTGCCAAAGGACACTCCACAAAAATTGTTTTATCAATTTAAGTATCTGATTATCAAATGTGGAATATATCAATAAAATACCAGGCAAAACATAAATTTAAAGTGTTCCACAAGTAAACTTACGTGCTTAACTGAAACCTCACAAAGTTTCTAATGTTATAAAATATAGCTTTTCCTTCTTCAATTGCACTCCTGAAAATGATAAACAATACTTTAAATCAAAAATTCAAAAAAGAAAATTTAAACATAGATGTACTTTCATATCAAAAGTGTCAAAAAAGGCCACAAACAAAAAATGCTACTCAAATAAGGCAAAGATTCTGTTTTTGTGTTTCTATTTTAGATATGAAATTAATTCCAACACATTACTCGAAGCCCCTTTACTTTCAACTTTTCAAGACTAAAAATGCTTAATACTATGAAAAATATTAATTTAGAATATAGAAAACACTATGGATGAAAGAAGAAATGCAATTACCAGCCTTTTCTCTTTTAAAAAAAAAAAAAACTTTTAAAGGCTGATTGATTGTATGGTGTTTAACGCTGTTTTCAACATTATTTCAGTTATATCGCGGCGGCCAGTGCACCTATCCATGCTTTCCTAGAGTTTTCTTTCCAAGCCACTGGCTGCTTTCCCACATAACCATCGTCGAAACAATGGTCAGCGGTGAGAGAGGAATGAATCCTGTCGCAATGACTATCATCAGTCCTCGGAAAGAAATTGGCCAAGCCAGGGATCGAACCAGCGACCTCCTGCTCTCAAGTCCTGTGCGCTACGGGGCTTGGCATCTACTTCTTCATGAAATTATGGTATCCACTGAAAGAGGTTTGAATTAATAAGTACTTACAGGGTAACAGAGAAATCATCATCCACTAATATCATATCAGCAGCCTCTTTTGAGACATCTGTCCCAGAGTTGCCCATACATATACCTATATCAGCCGCTTTTAGAGCAACAGCATCATTTACACCGTCCCCTGTCATACCAACAACTAATCCATTCATCTGTAAGGCCTGTAGTGAATATTATACAATAGTTGTCTACAATGTTTAGTGGAATGCATGTATAATAGCTTAACTCTTTACCAAACAACAAAATTTTCGGTTGATCCAAATTGAAAGCATTTGCAGACGACAAAATGAATGTGACTCCAACTTTGAAATTTGTTTTGGGAAAGGTAGAAAACATTGTGGGAAGAAGAGAAAATGCTGGTTACCAGCATTTTCTCCTTTTCTCACAATGTTTTCAGATGCTTTCTCTCTCAGGGTTGTTAAAAGTTGGGATTGTGTGGTAAGGGGTTAAATCTTTACCAAACAACAAAATTTAAGACTGATCCAAATTGAAAACATTTGCAGGCGAGAAAATAAATGTTACTGAAAAATTGAAACTTGTTTTGGAAAGGGTAGAAATCATTGTGGAAAAAGGCGAAAATGCTGGTTAACAGCATTATCTCCGTTTCCCACAATGTTTTCAAAAGGCCTTTCTCTCAGGGTTGTTAAAAGTCGGGATTGTGTGGTACAGGCTTAATATATACAGCTAGCTTCAGCATGCTCCTCTTTTACTGATTTTGATTTGAAAATGGTTGACTGCAGGAATGCATGTCTACAACTTTGTTCAAGAAAGGTTTGTTTGTTTGGTTTTCAATGCCTTTTTTCACATTACTTCAGTTATGGTGCAAGAGCCTATGCATCTTGCCATTCTTTCCATGAAGTTCTTTTACCAAACTTCCCACAACATTCTTTCCGAGAAACTGGCTGCTCTCCTACATAAATATTTAAAAAAAAAAAGAAGTTCGGAGTGAGATATTTGACAGAGCCAGAAATCAAACCAGTAACCTCGAGGTTAAAAGCCTTATTACTTAGGTACCTGGCCCAGCCCTAACCACAACTTTAGTAGTTGCTACCTTGTTAACTGCTTCATGAGATATTCTTGCCAAATCTGCCTTCAAATTAAAATGTAAAATTCTCTCTTGTAGGTTGAAGTAATCTAACTTCTTCATTTTTGAACTACAAGTGTTAATCAAATGACAAAATTTCATACTGGTCCAATTTGAAATCAATTTAAGACAACAGCTTAACCCTTAAGCTGCTTATCGCTACCCACTGACCTTTTATGGACAGTGTAGATCAAGATCAGACTGCACAGAACGTGCAGTCTGATCTTTGATCTACACTGTCTCTTACGTTACTTTGTTTCCGGTGAAATCAACTTGGAAAATGCAATGTTTGGGCTTCTACTATTAAGTGGAGATTTTCGTTTCATTTATTCAGCAGCTTAAGTGTTAATTGTAGTTCAGATGATGATTTCTGTCTTTAATCAGGTAGAAAGCACTCTGGGTTACCAGCATTTTCTCCTTTTCCCACAATATTTTCAAAAGTCTTTTTTCTCAGGTCGATAAAACTTGGGACTGTATGTAAAAGGATATATCAGCATGTCAAAGGACTTACTTTAACAATTTTGAACTTATGCCTGGGTGAGACCCTGTAGAATATTGCCACATTATTGATTCTAGATTTAAGAGCTGAGAGGTCTAAATCTTCTACTTCATCTCCAGACATACATGTACTGCCATGTGGAAACAATCCCAGTCTTGAACCTGTAAGAATAACTAGAGCTGTCACTGAATGTGACTTAATACCCCCGCCAGCGCTTTGACAAAAAAAAAGTGTCAAGTTCAAGGGGAGATAATTCCTCAACCAGGGGGAGTTGACACTTGAAAATTACGTCTTGCAAATCTTCAATATATGATCAATATGTGTGCAAAGTTTCAATGCAATTGAAGGAAAACTCTAGGAGGAGTTCGCGACATAAAATTGCTAGTATTTTGTACACAGATGGACACACAGACACATGGAATGACAGACAGGCTGATTCCAGTATACCCCCGAAAACATTGGTTTTGCGGGGTATAAATATGGGCAGTGCTCTGGCAAAATGCTGTTTAATGCACCTTCGTAATACACTATACCAAGCAAGTCACTACATAATTAAAGATCAATAAAATCTATTTTGTTCAACAATCAACTGAATCATGAGGTAGAATGGTCCTTGGACATGCAGAAAATTTAAAAATAGCAAAAAGATCAACCCATGTCAACTTGCACGAACTGCACAGGCTGACATGGGTCGATACTTTTTGTGGCTGCATTAAACCCCCTTTCCACTGAGCATGGCTTAATTATCATTTGCATGTTGATCGGGAGCTAAACATAATAGGGAAAAGAGGTTCTTTGCAACTTCTGTTCATAAATTACTTAAAGTGAGCACTTTCTCTAAATTTTTCACACGCTCTTTCTTTAACCAAATTTTCAATCACTCTTTCGATGTATATATATCTTTTTCACTGGATAGGGAAGATAATGAACTTGAGAGAATCACTTTATACATTCTTACCTATGGTTCTGGCTGTTGCTTCAGCATCTCCAGTCACCATCTTTACAGACACACCTCCCTCTATCAGTGTTTGTATAGATTCCTTGATCCCTGGACGGGGTGGGTCCAGTATACCCACCATACCAACATAAACTAGGTCAGACATCTCTGGGCCATAAGCCATAGCCACCACTGGTAATGAAAATAATTAACCCTTTACCAAACAATCCAGAATTTTAACAACTCTAAGGAAATAGGAATTTCAAAACATTACGGGAAAAGAAGAATATGCTGGAGACCAGCATTTCCCCCATTTCCCACAGTGCTTTCTCCCCGTTCAAAGACAAATCCCATAACTTTGGTGAGTGTCAAAGGTTAATTGAATTGATTAATAAAATTAATAGAACTATGAAAGGCTGGATGGTCACCAGCAACATTTAAGTAATTAATTCCTGAAACACAATTCAAGTAAACAACTCTGATAATATCACCTTGACTCTTGACCAGACTTGCCCAAATAAAAAGCATTTGCAGACAACATAATAGATGTGCATCAAAATTTGAAATTTGTCTCTGGAAGGACAGAAACCCAGCATTTTCTCCTTTTCTCACAATGTTCTCAAAGGCCTTCTTTTTTGGGGCCATTTACACTCGAGATTGTGTGGTAAAGGGTTAAACTGTAGATTATCAATTGTAATCACAGGTTAACCTTTTACCAGACGATAAAATTTTAGCCTCGCCAATTTTCTGAGCATTTGCAGACAACAAATTTATTGATGCTCAAATGATGCAATTGTCTGACAGGATAGAAAACATGGTGGGAAAAGCCTTCTTCCTTAGAGTTGTTAAAACTTGGAATTGTGTGGTAAAGGGTTAAGATGTGTATAAATGTTGAAAAAATAAATTCTGGCATAAGGGAAAAATAGCTTGTTTACAATACAGTATTATTTTTCTTTTGCCACACTGCTTTCAAACATGGTCTGGTGTCAGACAAAAAATGATGATGAAGGTATTGAAACTTAAATTGAGAGGGTTCAATAAAAATATGAAAGGAAATTAAAGATGTACACTTGTAAATCTTGTAATCAAACAAGTCTTGATAAAGATACAGACAAAGACTGAATGAATCAAATATCTACTATTTTAACTCTTTACCACTGGACGAAAATGTAGACTTGTCTAAATTGAAAGTAACAATTCAAATCTGGCTCAAATGATGGAATTTGTGTTTGATATGGTAGAAATCATAACGGGAAAAGGAGAAAATGCTGGCTACCAGCATTTTCTCCTTTTTACCTTGATGTTTTCAAAAGGCTTCTTTCTAAGGGTCATTTAAATGGTAAAAATTATAATACCAATAATTTTTTTTCCCTTACCCTCAGTTTGCTCCCTTGTCCAGAAATTAGAGAACTTTTTCCTTCTCTGTACTGCACTTTTATACATTCAGAAAGTTCATATTGCAAAATGTATGTTCTCTACATAAAGACAGATTACAAAACAGGGATAGCAAGATACCTCTCAATCCTGCTGTGCCCATCCTATATGCCTCCATTTTATAGACCTTTCTTTGGTTGTCTTCCAGGGGTAGGGTGGATCCATCACTGTAAAACCTTGTACATCTTTCAAGTATTTTCTCTAATGCTCCTTTCACAAAGTAGATCATTTCTTTGCTCTGGAATCATCAACAATAAAGTATAAGAAGCCTTCTGACAGTACCTATTACCTTGCCTCACTCCAAACGATAATGAGAGACCCTTAACATTGAAATACACAACGGTTTAGCATATAAAATATTTTTTCTGCAGTTTTTATATTTATTTGTGTTCTACTATGCAACATTTAGATTGACTGAATGGTGTTTTATGCTGCTTTCAACATTATTTCAATCATATCACAGCAACAACTCACACATTCATGTATTTCCTGGATTTCACCAGTATCAGGCCAGGCTCTGAAGAGTCTTGCCAAAAGACACTCCAAGGAAAAACCCAGTGGATCCATTGAGGCTTAAACGTGGGGCCTCCAGATCACGAGCCTACACTTTACCACTAAGCCATGCAGGAACATTTAAACTGTTGAGTTATATGGGTCATTAGAGTCAAATACAGATATGTACAGCAGTTCTCCAGAATCGATTTTTTCCTTTCCTCTTTATTCAAACATCAGTACTTTCAAGGTTATTCCAGTCAATGCAAAAATCCTTTCATAAGTCCTTTAACTCTTTACCAAACTACAAAATTTTAGACTAATCCACATTCAAAGCATTTGCAGATGACAAAATAATGTGACTCAAAAATTGAAATTTGTTCTGGGAAGGGAAGAAAACATTGTGGGAAATGGAAAAAATGCTGGTTACCAGCATTTTCTCCTTTTCCCATAATGTTTTCAAAGGTTAACAATACATCCAATCATTAGTTCTTCCAATACATACAAAACCCAATTGCTCAGATTATCAAATAGTTGCTTTAACTTAAAAGGTTAAATGAGCATAATTATGCAGTTATAAAACATTTTAACTTGTACAAACTGACAGGGTTTTCAGACTTAAAATGAGGCCAAGTTGATAGGTTCTATCTTTTAAAAATTACAGTTTGTTGTAGGAAAAGGAGAAAATGTAATATTTTTTTCCTTTTTTCACAATTTTTTTTTTTTTTTTAAAGCCTTCTCCCTCAGAGTTATTAGGCTTTCACCACACAATCTCATGTTTTGATGACCCTGAGGGCAAAGCCATTTGAAAACATTGTGGGAAAAGAAGAAAATGCTGGTAACCAGCATTTTTTTCTTTTCCCACAAAGTTTTCTACCCCTTTGGAAAAACAAATACCAAATTTTAAGTCATCTGTTTTTTTGGTGTCTGCAAATGCTTTCTATTTCAACAAGTTTAGAATCTTGTGGTTTTTTTTTTTTTTGTAAAAGTTTACCTATAGACCACTTGGTACGGAGTCAATTTGTCTTACCTGACCATATCTTGGTGTACATCTCACAGACATATACTTATGTTCTGATCTAAATGGAAACTCTTCTACACGGATATACAGATGTTGTAAATTGTGTATGTTCATCTAAAATATGAACAAAATACAATCATTCTAATTATCTAGCGAATTAACGCGATTTATTTTAGACTTACAGTGCCAGTGAATGAACATGATAAAAATTTCAAACCAACAGTAAACACGAAAATATTAAGATTTTTTATGTTCTCTTTGAATGAAGACCTTCCTGAACTGGGCAGTGCAGATCCATGATTGGGCTGCATGTTTTACACAATCTGATCTCAAACTACAATATCTACAAAACTGCAGTGAGCTGAATTTAGCAGCCTAGGGATCAATATTAACCCATTACCACCCAATCCCGAATTTTAACGACCCTGAGAAAGAAGCCTTTTGAAAACCTTGCGGGAAAAGGAGAAAATGCTGGTAACCAGCATTTTCTCCTTTTCCAACAATGTTTTCTACCCTTCCCAACACAAATTTCAAATTTTTAGTCCATTTTTTGGGTCGTCTACAAATCCTTTCAATTTGGACAAGTTTAAAATTTTGTCATTGGTAAGGAGTTAAGAAAATAGGTAAAATTTGAGCATTAACCATTTACCACACAATCTTGACTTTTAACGACCCTGAGAAAGAAGCCTTTTGAAAAGATTGTGGGAAAAGGAGAAAATGCTGGTAACCAGCATTTTCTCCTTTTCCCACAATGCTTTCTACCCTTCCCAAAACAAATTTCAATTTTTCAGCCACATTTATTTTGTCGTCTGCAAATGCTTTCACTTTGGCTAGTCTAAAATTTTGTCGTTTGGTAAAGAGTTAAACAGACACCTTACAAATACACATCTATAAAGTTTGCTACTTAGAATTATACCAGAGCATTGCAAATACATTCAGAGACTGCTTATGGTCATCTTTTCCCATGTGCTATCAACTGTCATGTTTTGCAGAAAAGTCAGCCTTTGCTCAGCAATTCTATGTTTTTATGGCCCTGAGGAAGAATGCTTTTGAAAACACTTGAGAAAAAGTGAAAATGGAGATAACCAGTATTTTCTCCCTGTTCCACAGTTTTCTACCCTTTCAAAAATAAAACTTTTCATATGTACCACACTCAAATTAGTTATTTGGAAATGCTTTCAACATGGACAAGTCTAAAATTTTTCTCTTTAGTAAAGAGTTACACTCTTTTTTAAGATATGAGCCATGCTCTGGCAAAAGGGGATTTAATGCATCTCCCATGATGCATGATACTAAACAAGTCATCACATAATTATGGATCCATCATGGGATGAAATCAATTTTGTATAATAACTGACTAAATCATAAGGTACACTGGTCCTATGACATGCAGAAAATTGACCGACAGCAAAAAGTTTGGACCCAGGTCAGCCTGCACAGTCTGTGCAGGCTGACCTGGGTTGATACTTTTTGCAGATGCATTCAAGCCCCTTTTCACAGAAAATGACTCCTATAAAAGTTACAAAACTGAAAATGATACAAATAAAGCTTCCCAACCTTGAGTGCGCAGGTTAACAAAGCGCCCTCTGTGGGGGCCCCATGTACACCATCCTCATGTAGTTCAGCATTGTTACATATACAACCCACTTCTATAACCTTACTGAGGGATGGGTGGGACTGAGAGTCTATCACATGTCCATTACATATCACTTCTCCATTAGCTGTATATCCCACACCAGTTACCTGGAAATAACATGGTATTCAAACTGACTTAGGATGGATAACATAAAGATGTTTGCCTGCTACTTAGGAGCATCTATACAGTAATTAAGTAATCAGCTGTATAAATTGCAGTTTTTAGCTTTTTCCCCCTAAGCAAAGTACACTTCATTTGTTTAGTGGTCTATGGTGACAAATTTTATTGATTCTTTAAAGTAATATGTTTCTATCTGACAAACATATGCAGTCATCGATGAAACAAGTAATCAAAAACTGTCAATTTTCCATAATGATGAACGACCAGTCATCTTTTTTTTAACTTGGATAGCCTTTCTCAAAACATTGAGTGAAAAGGAGTGATTGCATGTAACAAGCAATTGCTCAATTTTCCAAACTTTTTTCCATCTTATTTGTCATTTTATCCAATTTTTAATTTCTATAAATTGTCTGTTCAGTAAAGCCACCTTTACCTCTTTACCAATTGACAAAATTTTAGACCATTCCTACTTAAAAGAATTTGCAGACAACAAATATTAAAGGTCTGCCAAATGGAAAAAAATTTCTTGGTGGAGTAGAAAACAGTATCCTTTTCCCACAATGTTTTCAAAATCATTCCTTAAGGATTGTTAAAAGTTGGGATTGTGTGATAAGGGGTTTATTGGTTGTCTTCAAATGCTTTCAATATGGACAAGTTTAAAATTTCCGCTTCTTAAGATTTAGTATTACAAATATATGGGCCATGCTCTATGG
The DNA here is from genome assembly GCA_945859785.2 of Tridacna gigas. Taxonomy (NCBI): domain Eukaryota; kingdom Metazoa; phylum Mollusca; class Bivalvia; order Cardiida; family Cardiidae; genus Tridacna; species Tridacna gigas. The sequence continues at coordinate 59,900,756 of OX244034.2, read as the reverse complement.
AAAAGGGGTTTAATATATCTCCACGATACATTGTACCAAGCAAGTCATCGTATAATTATGGATTGGTAAAGTCAGTTTTGTCCAACCACTGACTGAATCACGATGTAGACTGGTCCTTTGATGTACAGAAAATTGACCAAAAGCAAACAGTTTAGACCCAGCCAGGCCTGCACAGATTACGCAGGCTAACCTGGGCTGATACTCCCAGCCCCCCATGCAATAAAAAAGCCACTTTTCACAGAGCATGGCTCATACATAAGAACAAAAGATACAAAACAAATTTGGCATACCTCAGCATAAGCACCATCAGAAGAATATATCGTAGTTACTGTCATCTCATTCTTAGTGAGAGTTCCCGTTTTATCCGAGCATATCACATTGGCACAACCTGTCAGACGTGAAGTTTTATCTTTATAATAATATTATGTTCCTTACTCAATCACATGATGAATGTTACAGAATCTCTATGCTAGTGAGTCAAACATTTGAGTGTGGCCCTCAGAAAAGGGGGTTTAATGTATCTCTGTGATGCTTTGGTATAATTATGCATCCATAAAATCCAGTAGTAAAACAACTGACTGAAACATGAGGCAGAATGGACCTTGGACATGCAGAAAATTTACAAATAACGGAACATTTCAAACAATGTCAGCCATATGCGAAAACTGCGCAGGCTGACATGGGCCTACTTTTTGGAGATAGATTAAACCCACCTTTTCACACAGCAGGACTCGTTTTTATGATGATTTTCACTGTAATTCTCATATCAAATCTTTTATGCTTTGACTAAATGGGAAAATGTATTCAGACTGAGACAGATAAACTGACAAACAGCAATATTTACTCATCAAACATGTATGAAAATTGTGGACTCCTTAACCCTTTACCGCACAATGCTGCCTTTTGACGCCCCTGGGAAAGAAGCCTTTTGAAAACATTGTGGGAAAAGGAGAAAATGCTGGTAACCAGCATTTTCTCCTTTTCCCACAATGTTTTCTACCCTATCAAAGAAAAGTTGCATCATTTGAGCCACATTGAAATTGTCGTCTGCAAATGCTTTCAGTTTGGACAAGGCTAAAATTTTGTCGTCTGGTAAAGGGTTAAACATGATAATCTTTGATAGGACAGAGATATACAGCTTAACATACATGTAGTTGAAAGTGAATTAAATTTCTTTTCAATCTTGAAGACATTTAAAGTTTCCAAACATTTTGCCATGCAAATACGAGAGGCTGTTGAAACCTCTGTGGTACAATTTTTTTCTGAAAAGTATATCTTCTTACAAGCAACTGCTCCTTTACCATTGAGAAATATTCCTATCATTAATTCTCATACCAGTTAGTTGTTATTGTGCACATAAAGTATCCATAATTTCTACGAGCTATGTCAGAATGCTTTGCAAAACTAATCATCAGCAGCAGGTCATCTCTCTACAGATCTGAACAGGCTAAGATATCTTACATACCTAGGGTTTCAACAATAGGTAACTTCTTCACAATAGCTTTTCTCTTTGCCATTCTCATAACACCCAGTGCTAGGGTGACTGTCACAACAATGGGTAAACCTTCAGGTATAGCCGCAACTGCGAGACTAAAATGACAAAAATATAGCCAATAAAATAGTCATTGTACATTAATTCTTTCACAATAATCAGACTAAATCATCTCTACAATATTCATGCTAGAATAATTCAGTACTCTCTGATCCTCAGTAAATAATACACTCTGATAAAATGAACTTGATGATTAGAGATTTACAATGTCATTATTGTCCCAATATGTTGCTGAACCAAATAAAACAAAACAAATCTGATACAAGTGTTTATATCCACAAAAACATTCAAAACAAGCATTCTGATAGTATTGCATAGCAATACACAGTCACCTACTATGTATTGCTGGCATGTCAGTGAAATTTTTAAAGTCCAAGGCCTGTAAATGCGTCAAAAAGCAGTGGAGCGGGACGAAACTCAAACTTGATGTGTAAGTCATGGTTATTGATGTACACACCAAAAATCAGCTCTATATGTAGCAGCATTTAGAGAAAAAGTGCGGAAAAATGTTTTATAAGTGAAATTTTTAAAGTCCAAGGCCCGTAAATGCGTCAACAAGCAGTGGAGCGGGACGAAACTCAAACTTGATGTGTAAGTCTTGGTGGTTGATGTACACACCAAAAATCAGCTCTATATGTAGCAGCATTTAGAAAAAAAGTGCGGAAAAATGTTTTATAAGTGAAATTTTTAAAGTCCAAGGCCCGTAAATGTGACAACAAGCAGTGAAACACGACGAAACTCAGACTTGATGTGTAAGTCATGGTGGTTGACTTACACAGCAAAATTCAGGTGAATATCTACCAGCATTTAGAAAAAAAAGTCTGGAACACTGATTTATCAGTCAAATTTTGTAAGTCCAAGGCCCGTAAATCCGTGAAAAACCAGTGGACCGGAACGAAAGTTGAACTTGATCTGTAAGTAATGGTGGTTGAGTTACACAGCAAATCTGAGATCAATACCTACCAGCGTTTAGGAAAAAAGTCAGGAAAACTGATTTATCAGTGAAATTTTTTAAGTCCAAGGCCTGTAAATCCATGAACAAGAGGGCCATGATGGCCCTGTATCGCTCCACTGGCTTATGAATATAAACCATAAATACTAAACATTTCAATTCTGAGCCAAATGGTTTCAAAATGAAGACTTACAAAGTTTTCTATGTAAAAGCCCATGTGAAAGTTGAGACCCGCAAGGCAAAGCCATTTTTGATCCCAGAGCTATAATTACTTGAACCCTGGTAGAGGTCCACAAGATAAAGCCACATGCCAAAATAATACAAGTCTACGCTGTATGGTTATAAATAAGGTGATTTTCAAGTTTTGTCCATATGAAGCCTCTGTAAAACATAAGACCCCTGATGCAAGGCTAATTTCAAAAAAAAAAAAAAAAAAATCAAAACAGGAAGATTTCTTAAGTTGTCACTATGTAAGCCCATGTAAAACTTGTGACCCCTGCGGCGGGGCCAATTTTGACCCCAGGGCTAAAATTTTGGCCTGCTTGGTAGAGGCCCACTAGATATAGCAACATGCAAAATTTGGTAGCTCTAGGCCTTATGGCTAGGTATGGGAAGATTTTTAAAGTTTTCTCTATATAAGCCTATGTAAAACTTGTGACCCCTGGGGCAGAGCCAATTTTGACCCAAAGGCTATAATTTGAAGAAACTTGATATAGGTCTACTACATAAAGCTACATGCAAAATTTGGTAGCCCTATGCCTTATGGTTTCAGACAAGAAGATTTTTAAAGATTTCCATAATTTTTCAGTTTTGTTGCCATGGAAACCAGAGTTTTTGAAGCAATCAAATTATTTCAAGAAATTCTGAAGAGGACCATGGCAGGATCATTTCTGTGAAGTTTCATGATAATTGGATGGGTAGTTTCAGAGAAGAAGATTTTTGAAATAAAAGTTAACGCACGGACGGACGGACAGATGGACGGACGGACGCACGACGGACACCGGGCCATGACATAAGCCCGCTGGCCTTCGGCCAGTGGAGCTAAAAATCAAAACGGGAAGATTTCGAATATTTTTCAGTTTTGTTGCCATGGCAACCAGAGTTTTTGAAGGAATCAAATTCTTTCAAGAAATTCTAAAGAGGACCATGGCAGGATCATTTCTGTGAAGTTTCATGAAAATTGGATGGGTAGTTTCAGAGAAGAAGATATTTGAAATAAAAGTTAATGCACGGACAGACAGACAGATGGACGCACGCACGCACGGACGGACGGACGCACGACGGACACCGGGCCATGACATAAGCCCGCTGGCCTTCGGCCAGTGGAGCTAAAAACCAGTGGACCGGAACAAAAGTTGAACTTGATCTGTAAGTAATGGTGGTTGAGTTACACAGCAAATCTGAGATCAATACCTACCAGCGTTTAGGAAAAAATGCGGAAAACTGATTTATCAGTGAAATTTTGTAAGTCCAAGGCCCGTAAATCCGTGAAAAACCAGTGGACCGGAACGAAAGTCGAACTTGATCTGTAAGTGATGGTTGGTGACTTACACACCAAAACTCAGCTCAATATGTACCAGCGTTTAGAAAAAAAGTCCGGAAAACTGAATTGCCGGACTGACGGACAGACGGACAGATGGACAGACAGACAGACGGACGGAGTGCAAACCTAAAGTCCCCTTCGGCTTCGCTGGCATGGGACTAATTAATTAATTCTGGTATGGGCAGTGCTCTTGAAAAACAAGAATTTAACGCATCTCCACAATGCATTATAACAAGCAAGTTGTCACATAATTCTGAGTCCAAAAAATACATTTTGTCCAACAACCAACTGTATCATGAGGAAGACTGGTCTTTTGACATGCAAAAAATTGAACAATAACAAGAATGTTTGACCCAAATCAGCCTGCGCAGACTAAGCAGGCTGACCACAGTCTATACACAGTGCATGACTCACATACTTTTACATCAGAATGTTAAATACTGTACCTGACACCAATGGTGAACATATCTAAAATATTCCTTCCTTCAAACCAGCCCAGGAACATGATCCCACCAATGATACAGAATGAGTAAAATGAAAGTTGTTTGCCAAGTGTGTCCATACTTTTCTGCATAGGTGTTTTTGGAGGCTGTGATAAACAATAAAAAAAAATATGCTTAACCCTTTACCACACAATCTTGAATTTTAACAACCCTTGAGAAAGAAGCCCTTTGAAAACATTGAGGTGAACCAGCATTTTCTCCTTTTTTCATAATGTTTTTACCCTATCAAAGAGAAATTCCATTATTTGAGCGACATTTAAATTTTTTGTCTGCAACTGCTTTCAATTTGGCTAAGTCTATATATTTGTTGAGAGTTAACACATAGATCACAAGGTACAATTTTAGCTGATTTTGTCTTACACTTTATCAAAGCTTCAGATACAGAACAGAACAGAATCTTTATTTTGACTTAAAGCACAAAGTCTTATAGTCAAAATACATACATATATGCATGTTATGAAAATCACAGTCATGTATCATGGAATAGTATAATACTAACATTGATAACAAAATAGCGAAATATAGATAGAGGGAGTGATTCCGATTTCAAAATTGAAAATATTAATTACTCTCCACTAAACCATATGTTGTGGGTACTCATTGTAATCGTCTCATTGAGACAATTCTAATGAGTACCCACACCATAGGGTTTGGAGGAGACATAATTGATTTAGAATACTATCACTCCCTCTTATCTGGAGGTCTGACTATCAAATAATCTGGATGTTTGGAATACTTGTAAATATCAGTTACAACTCTGTAGATGGGGTGGGGGGGGGGGGGGGAAGAGGTTGTTACAAGGTCTTAAAACAAAGCTCCCTCAACTTCATAAAAATGCAAATTTAATCCACACTTTGCTACAATTCTTACCTCCTCTGACTGCATCATTTTGAAAATCTCTCCAAACTCAGAGTTGTGCCCTATACCTATAACAACACCCTGAAAAATTCAAGATAAAAAATGGAAACCAGTAAGTCTTTAACATTCACATGTTTTCGTAACACAGTGGTGAAAAGTTTTTAACAAGAGGGCCATGATGGCCCTGGGTCGCTCACCTTAGTAGAGTGCCTTTAAGGTTTTTCTTTAATTTGACCATGTGACCTAGTTTTTGACTGCAGGTGACCCAATTTCAAACTCATATTTCATGAAGACAAACATTCTGACCAATTTTCAAGTCAATTGAACAAAGAATGTGGCCTCGAGTGCCCTGAAGATATTTCTTTAATTTGACCTAGTGACCTAGATTATGACCCCAGGTGACCCAAATTTGAACTGGTCTTTGACTATATCAAAAGAAACATTTTAACCAATTTTCAAATCAAATGAATAATAAATGTGGCCTCTAGAGTGCCCACTAGCTATTTCTTTAATTTGACCATGTGACCTAGTTTTTGACTGCAGGTGACCCAATTTCAAACTCATATTTCATGAAGACAAACATTCTGACCAATTTTCAAGTCAATTGAACAAAGAATGTGGCCTCGAGTGCCCTGAAGATATTTCTTTAATTTGACCTAGTGACCTAGATTATGACCCCAGGTGACCCGAATTTGAACTGGTCTTTGACTATATCAAAAGAAACATTTTAACCAATTTTCAAATCAAATGAAGAATAAATGTGGCCTCTAGAGTGCCCACTAGCTATTTCTTTAATTTGACCAAGTGACCTAGTTTATGACCCCAGTTGACCCAAATTCAGACTCATGTGAGATTTTACAAAGACAAACATTCTGACCAATTTTCAAGGCAATTAAGCAAAGAATGTGGCCTCTAGAGTGCCCACAAGGTATTTCTTTATTTTGACCTAGTGACCTATGGTTCCAGGTGACCCAAATCCAAACTCATCTGGTATTTCATCAAGACAAACATTCTGGCCAAATTTCAGGTCATTTGAGCAATAAATGTGGCCTCCAGAGTGCAAACAAGGTATTTCTTTAATTTGACCCAGTGAAGTAGTTTATGACCCAAGTTGACCCAAATTAATCTTATGTGAGACTTTATAAAGACAAACTTTCTAACTAATTTTCAAGGCAATTGAGCAAATAATGTGGCCTCGAGAGTGCCAACAAGGTATTTTTTTAATTTGACCTAGTGACCTAGTTTATGACCCAAGATGACCCAATTTTGAACTCAATGAACTTGTTGCGCTTAGATGGGCAAACAAACTTAGAAGAGAATCACTACATACCAAATATCAAAGCTCTACGCCTTCCAGTTTAAAAGAAGAATTTCAAAGTTTTCCTTCTTTGCTCCTATGTTCGAACTTGTGACCCCCGGGGCTGGGCCAGTTTTGACCCAGGGGCATCATATGAACAAACTTGGTAGAGGTCCACTAGGAAATGCTACATACCAAATATCAAAGCTCTACACCTTCCCGTTTAAGAGAAAAAGAAATTTAAGGTTCTTTGTTCCTATGTTTGAACTTGTGACCCCCGGGGCGGGGCCAGTTTTGACCCAGGGGCATCATATGAACAAACTTGGTAGAGGTCCACTCTGAGATGCAACATACCAAATATCAAAGCTCCACACCTTTCGGTTTCAGAAAAGAAGAATTTTAAAGTTTTCCTTCTTTGTTCTTATGTTCGAACTTGTGACCCCAGGGGCTGGGCCAGTTTTGACCCAAGCAGCATCCTTGGAACAAACTTGGTAGAAGTCCACTAGGAGATGCTACATACCAAATATCAAAGCTCTATGCCTTCCCATTTAAGAGAAAAAAAAATTAAAGTTTTCCTTCTTTGTTCCTATGTTTGAACTTGTGACCCCCCCAGGGCAGGGCCAATTTTGACCCCAAGGGCATCATATGAACAAACTTAGTAGAGGTCTACTAGGCGATGCTACATACCAAATATCAAAGCTCTATGCCTTCTACTTTTACAGAAGAAGATTTTTAAAGTTTTCCTTTTTTGTTCCTATGTTGGAAATTGTGACCCCCGGGGCGGGGCCAGTTTTGACCCCAGGGGCATCATATGAACAAACTTGGTACAGGTCCACTAGGAGATGCTACATGCCAAATATCAAAGCTCTACGCCTTCAAGTTTCAGAGAAGAAGATTTTTAAAGTTTTCCTTCTTTGTTACTATGCTCAAACTTGTGACCCCCGGGGTGGGGCCAGTTTTGACCCCAGGGACATCATATGAACAAACTTGGCAGAGGTCCACTAGGCAATGATACATACCAAATATCAAAGCTCTACGTCTTCCAGTTTCGGAGAAGATGATTTTTAAAGTTTCCCCTCTTTGTTCCTATGTTCGAACTTGTGACCCCCCCCCGTGGCAAGGCCAGTTTTGACCCCAAGGGCATCATATGAACAAACTTGGTAGAGGTCCACTAGGAGATGCTTCATGCCAAATATCAAAGCTCTATGCATTCTAGTTTTACAGAAGAAGGTTTTTAAAGTTTTCCTTCTTTGTTCCTATGTTGGAAATTGTGACCCCCCGGGGCAGGGCCAGTTTTGACCCCAGGGGCATCATATGAACAAACTTGGTAGAGGTCCACTAGGAGATGCTACATGCCAAACATCAAAGCTCTACGCCTTCAAGTTTCAGAGAAGAAGATTTTTAAAGTTTTCCTTCTTTGTTACTATGCTCAAACTTGTGACCCCTGGGGCGGGGCCAGTTTTGACCCCAGGGGCATCAAATGAACAAACTTGGTAGAGGTCCACCAGATGCTACATACCAAATATCAAAGCTCTGCGCCTACTAGTTTCAGAGAAGAAGATTTTCAAAGATTTTGCTTTTTTTTCCTTTTTGTTGCCATGGCAACCAGAGTTGAGGGTGGAATTCAATTCTTTGAACAATTTTGGTAGAGCTTCACCCAAGGAACATCCCTGCCAAGTTTCATCAAGATTGGCCCAGTGGTTTAGGAGAAGAAGATGTTTAAAGTAGGGACGGCAACGGTTAGTAAAATTACTAACCAGTTAACCGTACAATCTTTCGATCGGTTAACCGGTTAACCGAACGACCATGTAAAAAAAAATTAAGATGAAGGTACCTGCCATATTTGCTCGAGATGTCAACATTGATAACCGGTGCATAAGAAATGCATACCCGTAACGTTTACTTTTTCTGTACTTTGGCGCAGAAGGCGGCCAATCTATCGACGATCTCCCTCACGGTAATATAATCAATTTTCCATAATGATTTCTTCAGAGTACTAGAAATTATCAGGCTATTCACAACTTCTCATAATCAATTAACTGGATCATGCAGATGACGCTATGGTTATCGTCAAACGAAAAGGCCATCGCTAAGTGAATCGGGTGTTAACTTTCTCCCAAACGACAAATATTAGTTTTAGACCCTTCCAAATTCGAAGCCTCTGTCGAAAACAATTTTATTTGTTATTGATACAAATGATTCTTACTTCTTTAAAAAGGTAGAAAACATTGTGGGAAAAGAAGAAATTACTCGTTATGAGCAATTTCTCCTTTTGTCGCAATGTTTTCATAGATTTTCAACCTCAAGGTCGTGAGAACAAGGGATAGTCTGGGAAAGGGTTAAGATACCTGGTATATGGACGAAAACTGCTAAATAAATTACCAACAACACAAACATAACCCTTATTATTTTGATTTTAATTATTATTATTATTTTTTTTTTATTTAAACTTATAGTCTATATATGGAAACTGAACATAAATAATAATATTCGAAACTTACAGGAAAAATTCATTTCAAGCAGTCACTGATTTGCCCTTTACCGATAAACCCCGATTTTTGCGACCTTGAATGAAAAGCTTTCGAAAGCATTGTGAGAAAGGGATCAAACGCTCGTAACGAGCATTTCTTCCATCTTTTACAATGTTTTCTTTGGTGTATTGACAAAGAGTGTCATAGAGGACTGGTTTTCCTTTTCTCTCTGTCCTGTTTCATGAGATGGGTGCTTCCCCTTCAAGTGGTTGCGTATGTTTGACGTACCACCTGTCATCTTCAATTCTTGACTGCACAAAGTACATTTTACAGTGTTCCCGTCGTTGTTTCGCTTGAAATACTTCCAAACGGCTGATGTAGGTGGAGGCATGTTGTTTGTTTTCGAGATTTGTGCTTAAGATTAACGTCTAAAGGTATATTTCGATTATCAAGGATACTTATCAAACTGATAATGAACGAAGAGTAATCGCTGTGCGTTTTTGACCGGAGGTCGATTAACTTGTTAATTTTAATCCGTCTTACGCTGATTGGTCAATCAATGCACATATTTGAATGGGGGCGGGCACTTAATGAAATAATCCAAACAAATCAAATCAATAAACTGTAGAAGCGAGTGCCTTTGATTAGAGGAGGACACCTGTTTTTGACTGTTTATTATCGGAGACAGGAGACCAATTAGCGGATTAACAATGTTTATAGCACAGACATGTCAAACTGTGTATCACACCTTCGCCGCGTCTTGGCGACATAGATGCGCGTATAGTGCAGTTATGGTTTTCAGAACCGGCAAAGTTAATTTTGTAGACGTTTTTCTTCACTATTTTGGTACATTTTTGGTAATTTATATTTCTGGTTAACCGGTTTCCGATTTCCTAACCGGTTAATCGGTCATTCGATTGGTTAACCGGTTAACCGTTGCCATCCCTAGTTTAAAGAAATTGTTGACGGACGACGGATGACGGATGACGGACGCCGGACATAGGGCGATCACAATAGCTCACCTTTAGCACGTTGTGCTAAGGTAAGCTAAAAACATCAGGGAAAAGGAGAAAATGCTGGTTACCAGTTCTTTCTCCTTTCCACATAGTGTTTTCAAATCCATTCAAAGGCAATTAAAATCCTTACAGCCATATTTTATCTGTGGTCAGCAAATGTTTTTTGATACGGACAGACCTCAAATTCTAATGTCTGAATAATACTCTGACAGAGATTAAATTTATTACTACAGATAAACTTTTTCTACCCTATAATGTTGAAATATGAAGCATCTTCTTGGATCTGAATAAGACATCTTGAAACTGCAAAATTCTGAAGTGGGCATTTCACGGGAGGTAATGTAATTTGGTTTTTGTAGGAAAGTTGTGTAATGTTTAACTTACGCACTAGGCAACCAAAGTTAAGGCTTGACTATACTGGTTAACAGTACTTTTCCACTTTTTACCAGTGTGTTTTCCATTAGCCCTTTACTGCACAATGCCATGTCTTTTGAAAACATTGTGGAAAAAGAAGAAAATGCCGGTAACCAGCATTTTCTCCTTTTCCCACAATATTTTCTACCCTATTAAAGAAAAAATGCACCATTTGAGCCACATTGGAATTGTTGTCTACAAAATCTTTCTATTTGAACAAGGCTAAAATTTTGTCATCTGGCAAAGGGTTAATTATTTCAGCCACATGTAAATTGTCATCACCAAACTCCTTTAACCCTTTACCAGACAACAGAATTTAGACTTGTCCAAACTGAAGCCATATTCAGATGACAAATTAGAAATGGTTCCTATCATGGGATTTGTCTGTAAAAAGAGTAGAACACATTGTGGAAAAGAGAATGCTGGTTACCATCATTTCACCCTTTTCTCACATTGTCTTCAGATACTACTTTCTCAGAGTTGTTAAAACTGGGAACTGTGTGGTTAAAACCTGATATGGGCCATATGTGTTAAATATTCAGGACTGTCTTACCTGACCCCTACCGGATGTCACTGAGGTCCCCATAAAAGCTATATTGTTCTTATCTGTCACTCCACTGTTTACAGTCACACTCTCTGGTACAGTGGTTGTGGTTTTAGAACTGGGCAATGGTTCCCCAGTAAAACTTGACTCATCTATAGACAGGTCTATGGCCTGTAATAAATGTCATTACAGTATGATCACCTCCATAAACAAACACCTTCTACATATGAGAAATTCTAAAACATATTGTGACAAATGTAGCAGTTGATTGTCAAAAGTATTTTCTGCATTTGCAATGGTTTTTATTTTGACACATCAAACAATTGAATGGAATGTGACATGAACAGGTTTTTTGCTTATATCATGACAATTATAAGAGGTTAATAATTCATTTCTTTTAATTATTTGTTTATCACTTCTTCAGCAGAAAGCTAGTTCAAGTTTCTACATGGCCAAATATCAATCTACTAGTCCAAATTTATGAAGTCTAATGATAATCAAGTATAAGCTATGTATCGTTTCGAAACAGACTGGCATGCAACAGCACAAAATTATGAAAATATACTATGGGAAGGAGAGATTTTGTCTAACGACAAAAAACACATTTACTTCAGTTTTTAACGAGTGAGAAATTAGAATCAACTCAAAATAGATAAATAATTTTCTCATCTACAGAAGATTGTTTAATACACTTTAGTGTTTACAATGAACATTTAGATTACAAAACTATCAGCCCCATACCCCATCTATATAATCTATTATTTCCAACCTGTACAAGTCTAAGATCAGCCGGCACCCTGTCTCCAACACTCAGTTCAACAAGATCCCCAGGAACCAAATCTCGGGCCAAAAATTGTTCAAGTTTTCCATTCCTTCTGCTGTAAGTTGCAAATAAGTAATTCAGTTTTGATCAAATCTTTAACAGTTCATGGACCTCTATTTCTGTTATCTCCATCTATCTTTATTCTATAAGAGTGTCCCTCTGGCAAAAGACAGTGTAATGCATTATACCAAGCATGACATACTTATGGATCCATAATTGGCTAACAACCAACTAATTCATGGGGTATAATGGTCCTTGTACAAGCAGAAAATTTGCAAGTAGCAAAAAGGTTCAATCCATTTCAGCCAGTGTGGACAGCCAAGACTGACATGGGTCGATACTTTTTTTTTTTTTTTTTTTTTAAATTAGATGCATTAAACCTCCTTTTCACAGAGCATTGCCCATAACAATTATACAGTCAAACTTCGAAGGCTCCAACATGGGTAATTTCAAATACCAAAGAAAGCTCGAACAGTAATCTCAATCCCTGCAAAATCTTCATTAATTCATATTGTTCGACCTCAGAATGCTTGCACAACCCTTAATTCAAACTTTCAAACACATATCATGGTCCCGTCATTCATTTTCCTATGTATTTTACTTCTTTGAAGTTAAACAAAGGGTTGGTCAGTAATTAGTTGTTGGGTTTCACACCTAAACTGGTTCCCGTTGTATCTCCTGTAACCGTCCAATAGACAACAGGCAACAACCGATTTATCGCGGGCAGCTATTGGTTTTCATAGGTACAAAATCCACCAATCAGACAGCCCGTAACAGAATGCCTTAATTTCTGTTTAAAATAAGCAAAAAAATTTCTTTCTTTGACTTAAACTTTCATGACAGACAATATCTTTTCTGACCATGATCAATTTATCAAAATCGTTAAGAGATTTATTCTTTATTGATAAGATCTATCTCTTTGCATAAATGACATCACAATTTAAATTTCCAAGTCTTGTGTTATTTCATGAAATCTCGAACCGGGCAGAAACTCGACTTGTAAGCATTGGGTGTTACCTGTTGTTGATACAAAGATTGGTAACAGGCTGCCAGTGTAGTGGATCTAGGTCAGTCTATTTGGGGTTTCCCAGGAAGTTTCCAGAGACTGCCGAGTTTCCTGTGATGTCATGGGGGAACAAGAGTCTCTTCCGGTAAGCCAGAGATGGAGGGTTGTCACCCCTTGCAGAAAGTGGCTGATATCCTCAACATCTGGACCACTGGACTAAATACAGGTAAGCGATTGAATTGTGTATTGTCTTGGAAGTATCTACCAGTTACTTTACCAGTTAAGTTTCACACCTATATATAAATCTGTCCAGAATATGCAGGTGGTGAATGCCTACAGAGGAATCAGTCGGAATGGTTGAATATGGCAATTCTGCCATGTGGAGTGCGGAGAGAGTTACAGGTGCAAGAACCTGCTAACATGATTCCACTTCATAGTGGCTGGCGTTGGTCGTGAATCGGCACTGATGAAGAGTGGTTGACCATAGTGGTTGCTGTATTGTGACCCCAAACAGAAGAACGGAGCTGTGTTGCCAGGGACTGGGGATGTCCATTGATTACACCAAATTAAGTGGAGCCCCACAGCGTTCAACTTGAGACAGATGCGCAACGACATGTGAGGCTGGATCTGTCTAAGAATGGGCTATACTGGGCAAACAGTTTGCCTAGTATGGAGAACAATAAGGAATGTCCTGGAAAGAAGCTTGAAGACTTGCACCCACAGAGAAGAGGGCCCCTGTTCCTACATAGAGGGACAGGTGGGGCTTTCCTGAAGAAGAGACCAAAGTACAGGTGTCACTTAAACTGGGTGAACGCCTGATGTTTGCAGAAGTCACAGAAGGGTCTCCCTCCAAAAAATAGTGACGTCCTGTGACGTCACGGGGGAACAAGAGTCTCTTCCGGTAAGCCAGAGGTGGAGGGTTGTCACCGCTCGCAGAGAGTGGCTGATATCCTCAACACTGGGACCACTGGACTAAATACAGGTAAGCGATTGAATTGTGTATTGTCTCGGAAGTAACTACCAGTTACTTTACCAGTTTAGTTTCACACCTGTATTTGTTAATATTGGATACATCAGTAATCATCTGTCAAAAATGGATATGGTGCATATTTTTAACACTTAATGTAAAATATACACACACTAGCTCAAGGTGTTAATTTAGGGATTGTCTCGAGGTGATTGAATAAGTACTTTGTCTTTAAATTTTGTTTTTCAAGGTTGTTGAGATGAATGAGTGGGACAAGTCATTTTTGTAAGGCTACAAATGTATGAAGAGTGTTGCTCTATAGACATCAGGTTTTATTTACCGCAACACTGATCTTGATCTGCACATGTAGCGTTGATGTGAGTTATAATTAGAACATAAACAAGATGATGTTTGGCACTCAATATCTTTAATTTTTCTTTTTTTTGTTTTGCTGATAAAATGACTTTTAGATCTGTACCAAGTAAATTACCACAGGAATCGGTGTTTTAATTGGTGAAAATAGGTTGTTGTTGTTGTTGTTGTTGTTGTTGTTGGCTGAAATGGATACTCTCGATTCAAAAAAAAATTAATAAAGGGTATCGATTTCAGCCGAAAACATGCTATGAAATGACAAAGGTATGTGGCGTGTTCTGTGTGATATTTCCAAATACAAAAGTTATAAAAGATGCAATAAAAATACATGTAACTCGTCTACTGACCACTTTGTATGTGAAATATGGATCCGTCGAACTACCGGTATCTTGAACAAATTACCCGTCCCCAAAGGTGTTCGAGCTACCAAAGTTTGACTGTATTTGAAATAAGCTGTGTACAAAAGTCCATCCCATGTTGTGATCATGAACGTATGAGCTGATTCTTTTTTCAGGTTGGTGTTTAACGCAATTTTTAGCAGTATTTCAGTTATATCACAGCAACACATACACCTATCCAAGTGTTCACAAAGCTTTCTGGAATCTTCACCAGTGATATGCACAACACTCTTTTCCAATCACGCTTTTTAACCACATCAGCAAAGTCTAAACAATGCTGCGTGATTGGAATCAATCCCTGGGCAAAAAGTTTCATCAACCCTTGGAAAGGGGTTTGCCCATGTTTTCAGACTGAAACTCACAACTAAAAGATGAGCAAAAGAGGAAATTATATGTCAAAAAAAATATCTACCAGTGACATTTTGGTGGGACAAGTTGTTTTAATGCCTCTAATGATTTCTCTGATCTGTATTCCTGAAATACAAAAAGTTTGACTTTTGACAATTCATCTGAGAAGAAAAGCCAATTTCCATACAAATTTGGTCTGTATATACATCATGTATGATATACAATTTTAATTTGTCAACAACGAACCATTAACTCGTTCCAAAACCACAAATTCTGGACTGGTCTAAATTAAAAGCATTTGCAGGTAACGTATCAAATGTGGCTGCAATGATGAAATTTGTCTGTAAAAGGGTAGAAAACATTGTGGGAAAAGGAGAAAATGCTGTTTACCAGCATTTTCTCCTTTTCCCACAATGTTTTCAAGAGCCTTCTTCCTCAGGGTCGTAAAGAGTTCATAAAAAAGTCCCATGTTTTAACAAGCCTGACGAGGAAAACTTTGAAAACCGAAACATTGGGAAAAAAGGAGAAAATGCTGGTCACAGGCGTGTTCTCTGTTTCATACAATGGTTTCGGCTCTTTCATGGAGTTCCAGCAGTTGAACTTCTTTTAAGTTGGTGTCTTAAAGTCCTTTCAATGTGGAAGAGTCCAAATTTTATCTTCAGGTAAACAGTTAAAGCTTCTCAAATACCATCAAGTAGACCAAATTCTAGTCCAAATGACACCGGTAATGATTGCCAGTGGGAATGCTATTTTTCCTGACCTTGTCTATTACTGGTTTGAACCACGGAAACGTGAATTTAGACCATTAAAACTTATTAAAATAATAGAAACAACCCTGAGAAAGAAAGCTTTAGAAACCATTGTTGGAAAAGGTGAACATGCTAGTAACCAGCATATTTTCCTTTTCCCACAATGTTTTCTACCCTTTTCTAAACAAATTTCAACCTTTGAGTCCCATTTAATTTGTCATCTACAAATGCTTTTCATCTGGACTAATCTATAAAGTTTTGTAGTTTGGTAACAGGTTAAGTGCTCTTCAGATAATGTGAATACTTACTTGAACAAATGCTACTGTAGAAACAATCACGATGGCCTGAAATTAAAAATTTATGGAAAATGAGACAAAATAATTATCATCAACCCTTTACCGCACAATGTCACCTTTTAACAACCCAGGGAATGAAGCCTTTTGAAAACATAGTGGGAAAAGGAGAAAATACTGGTAATCAGCATTTTCTCCTGTTCCAAAAATGTTTTCTACCTTATCAAAGAAAATTTGCCCCATCTGAGCACCAATGAAATTGTCCTCTGCAAATGGTTTCAATTTGGACAAGGTTAAAATTTTTTCATCTGGTAAAAGGTTAATACTTGATTTTTTTTTCTTTTCCACTACCATACTAAAAATGCCTTTTCATCCATTTTCATAAAAACACAACTTTTAAAGCCCTGCTCTTTTAAACCTTACATTACAAACTACCTGCATACAGGAGAATGTGCAAATGCTTACTTATTCTACCCATGACTTCATCAAACTTATTTCCATATTGGACGGCATGATCCATAAGAAACACTCATTCTGTTTACAAAATTATAATCTTTATATGGGCCTGTATTCAACAAACGTTCTAAACTTCATTCTGAGTTTAATTCTAGATTTAGAAAGTAACACAACTTGAGACTGGCTAAACCATTTAATTTGGTTTATCCAATCAAAGTTGAGTTACTTTCAAATTTTGAAAATTCTTGAGACTAAGAATGTTCCTAAGAATGGTTGGTGAATACCCCGATTATCTTTATCAAATTCCAGCACACATATACAAATATATTAAAAAAAAAAAAAAAAAAAAAGAAACTGAACAGAAATGCATTCTGTTAAAGACATACCCTTTCTTTTTCTAAAAAAAAGAAATTCTACACACATCTTTTTTGCTTACCAAAAACATGCAATATTTTGATCAAAATTAATACAATTATGAATAGGGAACAAAATTTTCAGACAATCTCTCTCTTTACCATGAGAAAGACAGCCTTTGAAAACACTGTGCAAAACATAAATGCTGGCATCCAGCATTTTCTCCTCTTTCTGTAATGTTTTCCACTCTTTCAAAGAAAAATTCCATTGTTTATGCCACATTTAATTTGTGGTCTCAAAAAATGAATACGGTCTAAAATTTTGTATTCTAGCACTGGGTTAATATAAATAAGCCATGTTCTGGCAAGAGGGGACTTTATGAATCTCTATGATGTATTATACCAAGTAAATCATAACGTAATTATCGACCCATAAAAATCCATTTAGACTAACAATTCCCTAGATCTGGAGGTTGAATGGTCCTTTGACATACAGAACATTTACTAGCAAAAAGTATGCATTTGCAAAAAGTATCAGTGCAGTCTATGCAGGCAGACATGGGTTGATACATTTTGCAAATGTATCAAGCCCCTTTTCACAGAGCATGAATCAAACATCCATACCAACTTACCACTGTAATACTGATAGCATCGTCAAACTGTCTCATGAGTACGCTCACAACAGCTGATCCAAGTAGCAACAAAATTAGCGGGTTGTAAAACTGAAATGATTTATTGTTTTCAATTATTAACAAATACAATTAGAACTGCACATACGAGGGACACTTTTTAAGTTCGTAGAGTAGGGCGGTCTTTTTAAAACCATTTGAAATATCAAAATTTTATTTATCTAAGACCTTCGAAATATGCCCCGTCTGCCTCCACACACATTTTACACCGATCTACCCATTTCCGGAACGCCGCCCGGTAGTCCTCTTTAGGTATATGTTGCAGACACTGGTAGACCGCACTGCCTATACCACAACGGGATTCAAAACGGTGCCCTGCCAGCATTTCCTTTAGTCTTGGGAACAACCAAAAGTCACAGGGGGACAGGTCAGGGCTGTATGGGGGATGATCTAAGACATCGAGCCCAGATTCTTTCAGATATTCCTGTACCGTAGTGGATTTATGGGCCGGTGCATTATCATGGAGTAATTTGATGAGGCGGACACCGGTGCGCGGTCTGCGTTTCTGATAGAAATCAACAAGTTGAGTAAGAACACTTTCTCTGTAAAACTTTCCAGTGACAGAACTACCTTTCGGGACTGGAATTTGAAGGACTGGACCTTTCGAATCAAAGAATATCGCATACAACATGCGATTTGATGTTTTGCAACGGCGCGCAATGACAGGTCTGTCGCCCTCAGATGAAACCCAAACCTTATTTTTAGCCTTAGAATCGGGTTGAAAATGATAGATCCAGGTTTCATCACCTGTAACTATCTCTTCCAAACGACGTGGTCACATTTATCATATTTTTCTATAACTTGCAATGCAAGTCTAACAGGACTTTGTTTCTGCTCGTCAGTGAGCAAATGGGGCACCCAGCGCGCGCAGATCTTACGTAGCCCAAGTCGTTCACGCAAGATCTTCAAAACACTTGACGAATGAATGCCACTTAATTCTTCTATCTCTTGCACGGTATAACGTGCGTCTTCCTCAATTAACGTTTTCACAGTAGCAACGTTCTTTTCCGTCAAAACGGAAACCGGCCTACCCACCCGAGGGTCATTTTCAATTGACTCCTGACCATCATTAAAACGACATACCCACTTGCAAACTGTAGCATATTTTAAAGCACCATTCCCATAAACTTTTTGCAAATCAGCATGAATTTCTGTTGGCGGAAACCCGAGCTGTGCTCGAATCTTACAATATACCCTCTGTTCAGAGATTTTTCCATCCATATTGAACGCTATATTTTACTATAGTGTATAAAACCACGTGTTGAAAATACCCAGCGCAGCACGCATGTGGACCTCTTGTGCCGCATACCGTGACACCGTTCGAGAGAGGAATGATTACGCAAGTTCTGTGTAAAAAATCGTGCAACTTCATAATCGCGTTAAAAAGTTATAGGCTTACTCTACAAACTTAAAAAGTGTCCCTCGTATACTGCATGCTAATAAACACACTCCAACTGTTGCTTTAGTTTGGTAACTGAATTACAAAGGCATTAACTCTTTACCACACAGTCCCGACTTTTAACGACCCCCAGGTAGAAGCCTTTTGAAAACATTGTGGGAAAAGGAGAAAATGCTGGTAACCAGCATTTTTTCCTTTTTCCACAATGTTTTCTACCCTATCAAAGAAAAATTCTATCATTAAACCACACTGAAATTGTCGTCTGCAAAATGCTTTCAGTTTGGACAAGTCTACATTTCTGTCGTGTGGTAAACAGTTAAGACAGTAAGAGGAGAAGTAAGACACACTGTATCACCCCTTAACTCATTATCAAACGACAAAATTTAACCCTTACAGTGAATGAATGAAATGGTCTTTTCAATCAGGAAAAGTATCCAAAATATTCAAGGTAGTCTGGCCAGAAGAAGTAATGAAGTAGCAGACAGAGTAGATCCAAGATCAGACAGCACATTCTGTGCAGTCTGATCTTGATCTACACAGTCCACAGTATCAACTTAAGTTGGTTCCATAACTTAATGGGTTAAGACACATCCAAATTGTAAGCAACTGTAAAAGGCAAAGGAGGTGTTGCTCAGATGGTGGGTTTTGTCTTTGATAGGGTGGAAAACATTGTGGGAAGAAAGAAACCAACATTTTCTCCTTTTCCCACAATACTTTCAAATTGCTCCTCCTACAGGATCATTAAAGCTTGGGATTGTGTGACAATAGGTTAAGAAGACTTTTGGTAACATTGTGGGAAATGAAAATCCTGATAATCTGCATACTCTTCTTTCATACAATGTTTTCTACCTATCACAGAAAATCACATTATTTCAGCCCATATTTAATTTTGTAACATGCAATGCTGTCAACATAGATAGGGTCTAAAACTTTGTCATTTTATGCAAGGTTGAGCCTTCAGTCGGTCCCCTTCTAGACAGCATGGATGAGGACCTAAAACTTTTTTTGGGACCCTTTGCTACATAATCCTAAATTTTACTGACCCTGGAACCAGTATTTTTTCTTTTCCCCCCATGTTTTCGACCCTACCAAAAACTGAATTTCAACTTTTGAGTCACATTTATTTTTTGTCTTGCTTTCAATTTGGATATCACTAAATTTTGTCATTGGCTTAAGAGATAAAAGCTGTCAGGTACACGGGATCTAAAATTAATAAAATAATTTAGCTCTTCCAATCTATTCACCTGCTCCAAATATTTTTTCCAGAGTGGAGTATCTTCTGTAATATCAAAGTCATTCAAGCCATGAACAGAACGTCGGCGCACAACTTCATCTCTGTCCAGACCACTTGATAGATCAACTTCTAGAACTTCTGCCACCTCTTTTATGGAAGAGTGGCAAGCCTGTTTAGAAGACATAGACTTCATCATGTCTGCAGTCTGTAAATATAAATATTTCAAAATATCTATTTTTACCTATCAACCCTTCAGCTCCTTTCACAACAATAGTTGTCTTTGCGGCCTCTGTAGATCAAGATGAGGATCAGACTGCAGTCTGATCTTTGATCTACTCTGTCAGCTTTCCTAAGATACTAAACAAAAACAATATTGAAACTGTAAATATTTGGATCTTATTTCTAGACTGAAAATGTCTATTAGTATTTCATCAGTAGAATACATAGGCTATTACTTCATTTCCACGCTACTAGCTTACAAAGGATTCTAGGAAAGTCACGATCAATAGCAAATGCAGATTATGTAGGATAACTAAATTACATCAAATACATACAATAGCAACATACCTGGTTTCCTAAGTGATAAATATGAATTTCTAAATGGCAAACACAATCATCTTGATATTTATAACCAAGTTTCATTGAAGACTATTTGGAAGATTCATGCAGAGAAATTCAAATGGAGCATTATTTTTCTCATGATTTCTCATGACACCTTTCAACTCGTGTTTATATATTCAATATACATCTATGTTTTAAAACCCTATCTTCTTATCCACCAGTGTTTCTGATCTTATTTCTGGTGAATGCTTCAACACAACCACTGTAGGCCATGCTTCACAATCAATGAAACCCTTAATGAAATAATGCTCCAGCCGGGTGCATGGAAATACTGAATAACACCTGATATACCAAATAACACCGACTTACGCTTTATAATACCAAATTATATCAGCAAAACACTTACTAGGTAAATATAACATTAATCAGACTTGTTAAGATTAGTTCTTTGTGGTTATCTACAGTTGAATTCAGTAGCAGAACAATACCGAATTACACATTTAAACTGAATTCGGTATCCCGGAGAACTCGCAGACCGAATTACATTTTATCATACCGAATTATACCTACAAAACATGTATTAGATTATTATGAGATTGAACAGACTTTCTGAAAACAGTTCAGAGTGGTCAACAGTCTAATTCTGTACTAAAAAAAAGTACCGAATTACACCTTCACACTGACTAAAGTATCGCCGATCACTCGGAGAAATATACCGATTAACACCAAATTACACTGAATAACACCGAATTATATCTGCTAAACACTTATTCGGTAAGTATTACATTAATTAGACTTGTTATGATTAGTTTTTTGTGGTTATCTACAGTTTGATTCGGTAAATAAACAATACCGAATTATACATTTAAACCGAATTCGGTATCCCGGAGAACTCGCAGACCGAATAATACCGAATTACACTTTATAATACCGAATTATACCTACAAAACACGTATTAGATTATCATGAGATTAAATAGACTTTCTGAAAACAGTTCAGCATGGTCAACAGTGTAATTCAGTACTAAAAAAGTACCGAATTACAACTTCACACAGACTAAGGTATCGCCGAGCACTCGGAGAAATATACCGAATAATACCGAATTACACCAAATTATATCTGCAAAACACTTATTCAGTAAGTATTAGATTAATTAGACTTGTTATGATTAGTTTTTTGTGGTTATCTACAGTTTAATTCGGTAAAAAAACAATACCGAATTACACATTTACACGGAATTCGGAGAACTCGGAGACCGAATAATACCAAATTACACTTTATAATACCTAATTATAACCGCAAAACATGTATTAGATTATTATGAGAGTGTAATTTGGTACTAAAAAAAGTACCAAATTACACCTTCACATTGACTAAGGTATCCCCGAGCACTCGGAGAAATATACCGAATAACACCGAATTACACTTTATAATACCGAATTATATCTGCAAAACACTTATTAGGTTAATCTAATCAGCATGTTTTCCTTTTCCCACAATATTTTCTTACCTGTCCTAAATCAAATTTCAATATTTTTCAGTTACGTGTATTTTGTCGTCTGAAAATGCTTTGAATTTGGACAAGTTTAAAATTTTTTGGTTTGGTAAACAGTTAATATACGTACTGAATTAAAGTTATTAGTTCGATGCATCGATTTCAAATCATGTGTGATGATTGAGTTTTGCATATTGAGTGAATAAAATGTCAAAGCCTGATGCAATTGAAATGTCAAACTGCTCACAAACAATTGACAGCTTAAGGCTAATTTGTAAGTTTTGCAAACAAGTCCATATAAATATATTGATTAAAAGGTAATTTCACAATTGACAACTTCAAACTAAAACTAGACAACTAAAGAAAGATGGTTTTGAAAATTGCTTTATATGGTGATAGTTACATAAAACAACTAGGGACATTCTGTAATTATGACATGGAAGTATGCAACGAATTTTATGGAATTAAAAATAATGCATGTATTTCTCGATACAATGATTCTGAATAGTAAAAAAGAAAAGAAGTTTTATGTATCATACTTTGAAGTTGTACAAAGAATTTACCTTGACATATGTATACAATTTTGGCGTTTAATTTAATGTAAGTGTTGGAAATAGGAGAAATTACCCATTTCACAAATACACTGACTCTATTTATTGTGGACATCAGAAATTACCAAAATGTCAGTTTTTCTCCAACATAAAGACAAAATTAGTTTCAATGAATGCACCGACTGCCCGACTTATAGGATCCGATGATGAAAAGTCGATAGTCAAGGCCATACAGACACTTTTTCATGACCGTACGCACGTCCTTTGTACCCGTCACCTGCGTCAAAATACACATGAAGCAGAAATTGACTGATGACGCCATTTGTCTTCAGACAAGAAATCAAATACTACGACAAATATACGGAGACAACGGCATAATATCATCATTTGATACAGTATGTTTTGAAGACAAGTGCGACGAATTAATCAATTAATCAAGTCCTGAAACAGTCTGTTGACTGGAAAACAAAATCTCTGACTGACTTGGTCACAACATTAAGATCCCTAGTAGACAGACAGTATGCTGACTTAAAAAGTGCTCTCCTCGGGACTGGAGAATATAGACTGTCCCACAGCCACGAACATCTAAAGGTTTCAAAAACGTCATGGATTTCCATGACTGACGGACATAGAGACAGACTGTATAAAAGGTTTCGGTCACACCAACAACTTCATCAAGGTCTATTGACATCGACAGACTGACTAACGACTATCGTGGCACCAAAGACACATGGCAAAAAGCCAAATCAGGTTAAAAGAAAAATAAACGCAAAGACATTGACTATTAAGCGGCAGAAAAGGAAGTAAAATTCTGAACCTTTTATGTAACTAGTATGCCGCAAGTCTCTGTTGAGTGCCCTGTAATATATACCTAATAAGTGTTTTGCAGATATAATTCGGTGTTATTAGGTATATCAGGTGTTATTCGGTATATTTCTCTGAGTGATCGGCGATACCTTAGTCGGTGTGAAGGTGCAATTCGGTACTTTTTTTAGTACAGAATTAGACTGTTGACCACGCTGAACTGTTTTCAAAAAGTCTATTTAATCTCATAATAATCTAATACGTGTTTTGCGGATATAATTCGGTATTATAAAGTGTGATTCGGTATTATTCGGTCTGCGAGTTCTCCGGCATACCGAATTCATTTTAAAGGTCTAATTCGGTAATGCTTTTATTACCGAATTAAAGTGTAGATAACCACAAAGAACTAATCTTAACAAGTCTAATTAATGTAATATATATCTAATAAGTGTTTTGCAGATATAATTCGGTGTTATTCGGTATATTTCTCCGAGTGATCGGCGATACCTTAGTCAGTGTGAAGGTGCAATTCGGTACTTTTTTTAGTACAGAATTAGACTGTTGACCACGCTGAACTGTTTTCAAAAAGTCTATTTAATCTCATAATAATCTAATACCTGTTTTGCGGATATAATTCGGTATTATAAAGTGTTATTCGGTATTATTCGGTCTGCGAGTTCTCCGGCATACCGAATTCATTTTAAAGGTCTAATTTGGTAATGCTTTTATTACCGAATTAAAGTGTAGATAACCACAAAGAATAATCTTAACAAGTCTAATTAATGTAATATATATCTAATAAGTGTTTCGCAGATGTAATTCGGTGTTATTCGGTATATTTCTCCGAGTGATCGGCGATACCTTCGTGTGAAGATGTAATTCGGTACTTTTTTTTAGTACCGAATTACATTGTTCACCACGCTGAACTGTTTTCAAAAAGTCTATGTAATCTCATAATTATCTAATACGTGTTTAGCGGGTAAAATTCGGTAGTATAAAGTGTAATTCGGTATTATTTGGTCTGCGAGTTCTCCGGGATACCGAATTCAGTTTAAAGGCGTAATTCGGTATTGTTTTTATTACCGAATTAAAATGTAGATAACCACAAAGAACTAATATTAACAAGTCTAATTAATGTAATTTATACCTAATAAGTGTTTTGAAGATATAATTCGATGTAATTCGGTGTTATTCGGTATATCTGGTGTTATTCGGTATTTCCATGCACCGGCTCCGGCTGAATTTCTCTTGCATGAATCTTCCTTGTTTCAAACTGTGTGTCAATGTGAGAATTTATCACTTTGCTATTGATCCACTTCCTTTTTTATTACTAACATGTGGAATAAAGACATATTTGTTATATCCTTAACCGCGCCCGGTAATTATCACGTGCATTTACGCGACGTGCACAACGTTACGTCATGCGCATTTTCTATAACGTCACTTCCTTACGGTTATATTGTTTTGATTTCATAATTATTAAATCTGTAGAATGGATCAGACGGGTTATTTTCTTCAGTTATAACATTGCGACGAGGATGGGATGAAATACTTTTTGATGAATCAAAATAATTATTGTAATGGGAGAACGCATTACAGTCATAACAGAAAGTAGGAATTTGAGAGCAACTCAATTTATTCCTGCTGGGGATCAAATTTCAGTTGGAAGCCAGTGGGAAAATTGGCTTGAAGGCATTGAGAGAGAATTCAGATTTTTCAGGATAACTGATCCAGAGGATAAGAAAGACGCTTTGATTTTTTATGGAGGAAAGGAAATTGCAAGATTGGAGAAGAGTTTGCCAAATCCGAAAACACTGAGGAACGACGATTAGACCAATATGAAAGGTTAAGAGAGAAATTAAATGACTATTTTGCGCCAAGGAAGAATAAACATTATGCGAGATATATATTTTTGAAGATGAGACCATATAAAGATGAAACGACTGTAGCATATGCTACTAGATTACGAGAGAAAGCGCACGATTGTGAATTTTCGAATGAAGATGACAGAATATTGGAACACATAATTCAAACCACGGAGAACCAGTCATTAATCAAGAAAGCTATCAACAGGAAATGGTCGCTACAGGAGATGTTATTAGAAGTTTATCAGCTAGAGGACACTTTAGTGCAGGTTACAGATATGACAGAGAAGTATGATCACAGAGAAGTAGCTAAGGTGGAAAAAGGAAGAGACAAAAGAAGAGATGTAGGTAACTATAACAAGCAAGGAAAACATCGCCGACAATGTACGTACTGCCATTATTTTCATTCTTTTGATCGACGTGAGGATTGTCCAGCATATGGAAAGCAATGTAATGACTGTCAAGGCTGGAATCATTTTGCTAGTGCATGCACAAAAAGATCTAGATATGCAAATGGAGCTGGTAATGGCAGAAAAGGTGATGATTTAAGTAAGAGCAAATACGGACAAAAACAGAAGAGGAAACCTCGAAATATTAGGACTGTAGATAGGGATGGTGATAGAGAGTCATGTATAAGTTCTGACAATGAATCAATCTCTGATGAATAATTTTTCTTGAACACAGTCCATAATATCCACAATGTGAGGAAGTTTCGAATTCGCAAGTTAAGTGATCATTATAAGACTGTCCCCGTAATGTTAGATGATGTATTAGTAAAAGTAGAACCAGATAGCGGGGCTGATGTTAATGTAATGGATGAATACCAATATAGAGCATACAAGCATAGAACACAACAGAAAACATTCTTATCGCAAAGTAAAGCAAAGTTAAGTACATTGCAAAATAGATTGTTCGTGAAAGGAGAATTTACTACCATTGTACGTAATCAGACACGTGGGTGCCAGACCAAATTCGTGGTAATCAAAGGAAGGATTAATTCACCTCCATTATTGGGAAAGCAAACTCTCACTGAACTTGGGATATTGGAGATCAAGGCAGATGGAACCTTAAAGAAACCAAATGAGTTAAGAATTAGGAACGAGGATGTCAAAAGTGTATCATACAACCAGCAAAAGCAACCAGCAGAAATTGCCCAGCTACTAGAGAAACATCAAGGGGTATTCCAGGGTATAGGAAAAATTACAGACAAGAAGAATAGTAACGACTTTACAGTGAAATTTTCGATGAAACCAGATGCAGTACCGGTCGCACAGAAACCAAGACCAGTGCCATATTACCTGCAAGATCCATTAAAGAAATGGTTAGATCAGTGCCTGGAGGAAGATATTTTCGAAAGAGTTCAAGGTGATGAAGCAATAACTTGGTGTTCTCCATTAGTAGTTCAACCAAAATCTAGATTCTGTGATGTCGAGAAAGAGAAATTAGAACCACATATGACACGTGCCAGTGTAGATTTAAGGATTCCTAATAGGTCGATGGAAAGAAATAGAATTTTACAAGCACCGGTTGTTGAAGATTTTACGTACATGTTCCATGATTGTACTATATTTTCGAAGATGGACCTCAAACAAGGATACCACCAGTTGGTGCTTGATCCACAGTCGAGACATATCACGACGTTTAGCACACCATGGGGAAATATGCGACCAAAGAGACTTATATTCGGAGCAAAATCATCACAAGATCTGTTTGACGAGGCTATGTACAGAATATTTGGAGACATTCCGAAGTGCTTGAATCAACGAGATGATATTCTAATCGGAGGAAGAACGGTTGAAGAACATAATAAGACACTTGAAACAGTTTTAAAGAGGGCCAGCGAATTTGGAGTGACATTCAATAAGGAAAAGTGCCAGTTTGGAGTGACTGAACTCAAATTTTATGGATACAAATTTACAAAAGATGGACTTAAACCGACACTGGACAAAGTGAAAGCTGTTAAACAATGTAAGCCTCCAGAATCAAAAGAAGCCATGAGAAGTTTTCTGGGTATGATTGGTTATCTATCAAAATTCATACCGAGATATTCAATTTTATCAGCACCGTTACGCATGCTAACAAAGAAAGAAGTTCCGTTTGTATGGAAACAAGAACAGCAGGAGGCATTCCAAAAGTTAAAAGACAGTATAACAGACGAAAATACAATAGCATTCTTTGATCCTAGGAGACCGATTATTGTTCGAGTAGAAGCAAGTTTTCATGAAGGCTTATCAGCAGGTTTATTCCAAAGGACAGCAAAGGGCTTACAACCAGTACATTTTATAAGTAGATCCATGACAGAAACAGAGAAAAGATACAGTCAGACGGAGAAGGATGCATTAGCAGTAAAATGGGCGAAAAACCGATTCAGGATGTACTTACTTGGGGCACCGAGATTTAAGATCATCACAAGCCATAAGCCATTGATACCGATGTTCAATAAATCGAACATTAAATTAGCACCAAGAATAGAGAAATGGGTAATGGACATGCAAGATGTTGATTATGAGTTAGTGTATGAACCAGGAAAAGATGAAGCAGACCCATTAGACTATTTATCGAGACACCCTCTACCGGGTACGGAGAGAGATGATACAGAGCAGGTTATACGTCAAGTGATAGAAGCAGAAAATGCTTTAATATTGCCGAACATAGTAAATAAAACCCGTAAAGACAAAATACTGCAAGACGTAATAGACAGAATTCTGAACAACGACTGGGAGAAATACAAGAGAAGACAAGAAATATTGCCATTTTACATGGTTAGAGATGAGTTATCTGTATGTGAAGGGCTTTTACTTAGAGGAAATCAGATTGTAATGCCAGAACGATTACAGAGAGGTTTAGTGAAAACAGCCCACAATCTTGGTCATTTTGGGAAGACAAGAACGAAGCAGATGCTAAGATCGAAATATTGGTTCCCAGCAATGAATGCAATTGTAGAAGAAATGATTGACAAGTGTGTAAATGGTCAAATTACAACAAAAAAGCATAGAAAAGAAGTAATTAAACCATCAGAGATACCCGATGAACCTTGGGATACAGTATCTGTGGATTTTGGTGGACCATTCCTGGATGGTCACTACAATCTCGTAGTCATAGACAAACGTACTAGATATCCAGAGGTTGAACAAGTCTATTCGACATCATTTAGAAGTACAGCAAGAAAATTGAGGAAAATATTCTCAACACACGGAGTTCCTAGACGGTTGGAATCAGATTCAGGCCCACCATTCAATTCAGAAAAGTTCAAAGACTTTGCCAAAGAAATGGGGTTCGAACATCATAGAATTACACCACATCATCCTAGAGCCAATGTTATGACTCAATGGAGAAGCCGAGAATTTTATGAAATTGTTGAACAAGACCGAGCAGATAGCCCATAGTCAAGGGAGAGAGAGCCAGGATGCTATATACATGTTGATGGGCTACAGATCAACTCCACACCCGGCAACAGGTGTCAGTCCATACAATGCATTGATGAGAAGGGAGATCCGAACCAAATTGGATCACAAACCAAGAAATATTCAGATACCGGAAATGGAAATCCAAATTACTACAAATGACCGGAAATATAAACGAAAATGGATCACCAGTGGTTGCCGACAGAAAGATACACAACACAAAATTGTGCCAGGTGACATAGTGCTACTACAACAAAAGAAGTGAAACAAGTGGTCTACAGCATACGAAAGCGAGCCGTATACCGTCATCAGGGTTGACGGATCAAGTATAGCTGCTAGATGAGCCAGTGATGGGAGAGAAGTGTATCGAGACGCCACACAATTCAAATTAACAAAGAACTGCCTGATAGATAAACATTCTGAAAATTGGCGAGAAAAGTTACTTGGGAGGATGAGAAACCGTGACAAGTCTACAACAAATCAAGAACTAAACAATCAACCCATGATACGAGGTACAGACCAGAGGGTAGAGAACTACAGACGACAGATGCCTCAACGGAACAGACGACTACCGGCTAGATATAGAGACTAGATAACCTTAAAATCTTGTATTAGCCTAATATTTATAAAAGAAAGAAGTGTAATAAGGAACACTGATACGGATAGGTATAGAGCTAATAGTGATTAACCGCGAAAGTGAATTATTTTAGGTTAATGCATATAAGGACTTTATGAATGATAGTATGGACTTGAGAGACAATTACTTGATTAACCACTAAATTTCATTTCATTAATCCATTTTCCATTATTTATTATTATTTTCTTTTCTTATTTTTTTTTATTAAGAAATGGAGAGATGTTATATCCTTAACCGCGCCCAGTAATTATCACGTGCATTTACGCGACGTGCACAACGTTACGTCATGCGCATTTTCTATAACGTCACTTCCTTACGGTTATATTGTTTTGATTTCATAATTATTAAATCTGTAGAATGGATCAGATGGGTTATTTTCTTGAGTTATAACAATATTGACCTGGCAGAAGATAATGGGAAAGATAATGAAATTTGCAAAATTAGCTGAGGAAGAGCTGCTTTGTGAGTGCTGTGAAGGCTGACAGGAAAAATTTGTTTCAAGTATCTCCAGGCTCCAATAAATGATTATTTTCCACAATTTAACAAACATCTGTGCTGTTGAACATCGTTGAATGTTTTATTCTTTGATTGTTTGGGTGCTGTACAAAAACAAGCAATACTTTTAGCACTAAATATTTGGACCCCTGCCAGTCTCACGCAACGTGCCCCGATATGTTGTTACTGTTAAAATACACTGATGGACCGGTTGTCCGGTAACAGTCAATTTTTTAGGATGACTATGGTAAAAGAGGTACCTCTGATATTTCTACACTACATACAATGGTTTCATTATCTACCAATGGTATCATCTGATGTAAATCTGGGAAATTCACAGGCAGTTAAACTTAAAAATCGCCAAAACTATCCAGCATTCATCAATTTATTCATAGTTCCACATAACGAAGAAAAACCGGAAATGTTTAGGTTACCGAGGTTTCGCCTACAAACAAGTTCGTAATGAAGCGGTTTGCAACAAGACGACTTCGCTCCTTCGGCATATAGTAATATCGTTTATAAATCAATAGGCTCATTTACCGACTGCAGATCAGTTTAGACAATATTGTAATGAAATCCTGACTTTCCGAAGAATTTATTACGTCGCCAACAGAATCAGCGTCGGAATATCCTACGGTATACAAAATTCTCAGATTCTTCCTTCATTTCCAACGTTTTCAAAAGCTTATAATATTTGGTGTCGTTTGTTCGCACATTTTTAAGAGTTTTCCATCTTTTTGTTGCCACCTTTTGTTCTACCAAGGTAGACAATATACATGTACACAGAGTAAAAGGAATTATCCCTTACAGTAAAATATCCTTTTATCTTTGTTTATCTGTGTATTTTCGTATTGATTTGCCCTATGCAAATCCTGAAAATGTGTAAAAATGCTTTCCTTTCTGTCATAAACACATTTTCATTAAAAGAAAATATCGATATTAGTTTTTTTTTTTTTTCATGAAATAGTTGGCCCGACCCGGTAGCTCAGTGTTAGCATATCTGACTTATCACCTGGTGGTTGAGGGTTCGATACCCGGTTGAGGCAAACTTTCTTTCCAATGATTTTTCGCCCCACCTCTGATGCATGTGAGAAAAGTAGTCAGTGGCTTGGAAAGAAAGTTTTGTTAGTGTTAGAGTGAGAAATCCAGGAAACAAATGCGTAGATGTACTGACGGCCGTGATGACCCTAGCTATTAAAACGGCTTTGAACTCCAATACAAACAAATCATGAAATAATTAACTTGTGAATTTTGAACAATGAATGGTCTAAGGGAGAAAACTCGCACCGTCTTCGTCATAGTTATGCCAGGATTGCGTCCCTTGTAATTCAGGAAAGCCTTAAACCTAAAGTCGAATCAAAGTGTGTTACGGGTTCACGTCTGTAAGGACGATCGATATATACAAATACTTAAGTTATTTATTTATTTATTTATTTATTTATTGTAGACCTATTATCAGTTCTGGTGTATTTTCATGACAGAGCCGTTAATGTTTACTGTTTAGAAGATTATTTGACTTCGAGCAGAAGAAACAGCAGTTTACGACAAGGATAGGTAACCGAAAGTAGTCTCCATTGTTTTCTATCGCATTTGTAAACAGAACTTCTGACCGCCAAAATTTAAAGTGGGAAATAATGACTTGGTAAGCACTGTAAGATTTCACAAACGATTCTTAAATTTGATTTCGACAATAGCATTTAGATTTGTAATGAATATATGCGACTATGCGACCACCTAATCACTAAAGGTACAACAATCAATGGCTTCAGTTCGCAAAAAAAAAATGAACATACTTTGCCTAATTCTAATGTTATGTTTTATCGACAAATTTCGTTAACCCTTTCCCAAACAAGCCCTGGTTTTCACGTGTCTGTAGTACAAGTCTTTTGGAAACACCGTGGGAAAAGGAGAAAATAGATTTAGCTTTTCTTTCCGAAAGCATTGAAGTATTCAATCATATTTTGTACCATGAAGCAATTTAATGGAAGTGGAGAAATGGGAGGGTGGGTGTAATAAGGGAAATTACTCTTTCACAGAATGTACTCTAGGCTGTAGGAGTTTTCTCCCAAAGCATTTGCAGATGACAAAATGAATGCGACTTTAAAACTGAAATGTGTTTTGGGAAGGGTAGAAAACATTGTGGGAAAAGGAGAAAATGCTGGTTACAATCCTGACTTTTAACAACCCTGAAAAAGAGACTTTTGAAAACATTGTGAGAAAAGGAGAAAATGCTGGTTACCAGCATTTTCTTCTTTTCCCACAATGTTTTCAAAAGTTTCCTTTCTCAGGGTCGATAAAAGTCAGGATTGTGGCGTTAACGGTGAATCCTTCTCTAAATGACAAAATTTATATACTTTACCAAATTGAAAGGATTTTGCAGACAATAAATTCAATAGAATCTCAAAAGATGATTTGTCTCTGAAAAGGTAGAACAAAATGTGGGAAAAGGAGGTAATCCTGATTACATGAATTTTCTCCATTTCTTACAATGTTTTAAAAATTATTCTTCATCAGGTTCATCTAAACATTAGAATGTTTGGATTTAGTTCAACCCTTAGGCTGCTAAGCATGACTCAAAGACCTTTTGTGGATAGTGTAGATCAAGATCAAACTGAACAAAACATGCAGTCTGATCTTGGATCTACACCGACTGATATGGAAATAGTTTTACCCCAAAATATACCATTGAAATAGCAAAATTTTGGTTTTTAGTATTGACATAAAAAGCTTCATTTCATGTATTTAGCAGGATAAGGGTTAACTCTAAACCATAAAGCAAAATTTTAGACTTGTCAATCTTGAAGGCATTTGCAGATGACGTGTGACAAATGTATCTAAATTGTTGGGTCTTTGAAAGGGCAAAATTATATCTTGGGAAAAGAAGTGTTTTCGAAAGTCTTATTCTATAGGGTAATTAAAAAATAGGATTTTTTTTGAAGGGGTCCAAATCTTTCGGAAACATTGTGGAAAAATGTGGGCATAATTCAGGATTTTCTCCTTTTCTCATTATATTATCTACCCTCTAAGACAGATCTTGTCATTTGAGCTATATTATGTTATTCTTCTGCATATGTTTATAATATGGGCCAGACTAAATTTTGTTATATGGTAAAGATTTAAAAGATTTGAAATTAATAGAAGAGATCAGCAGGGCTCGTATGTTACAATATAAGATATTGAGATCAGTAATAAAATTAAACATTGTGGAAGTAATTTAAGCTTATCAGGAACTGAATTATCTCATGTTTGGGTTATTTAGCTGCATTCACATTATTAGCTGTTAAAGGTATATCGTAAAAGTAGTGTTAGTTTGATTTTCTGTGGGGCGGTAGTTCAGTGAGAACGGCGCACGAGCTGACCGTAACCGAGCGATTTGGTTTTAGGTCTACAGCTGGTTCCCTGCCTTGATAGAATGAAGCAAACGCAGGGTACCGGTCAAAAATTAAAGTGAAAGTAGAATTTCACAACATTACAATTTCAGCAGACAGAACCTAGAACTTTCCAAAGCCAGTTAAAGTAATCAGAATTAAACAGTTTATCTTTAGCTTACGATTTATCTCCCTAGAGTTACCATAAAGAGATAAATGATGTGTGACATTACAGAGTCGTGCCTTTATCATAAAGATCGACCAGGGTTTATGGCAGTTCAGAAGGAATTACAGAAAGGTGGATGGATTTCACAAAAATACATTCACAGACTTGCGATGGCTGTCTGTTGTTGTAGAAAGAGTCTAAAGGGTAAATATTCAGAGATATGATCATTTTATATCTTCACCAGATCAATTTTTATTTTTTGTTTTGTCCATACTGACAGCAGTGGGAGACACAAATTTATTTTGGGTCTAAGTGTAATATATATAGAAGTTGTCTTTAAAACGCAGAAAAACATTGTGTGTAAAGGAGAAAGAAAGATATCTTTTTCGGAAAATGATGGCAAAGGAAAAAAATGCACATTACATTGATTTTCTCCTTTTTTCCACAATGTTTCCTATTCTGCAAAACATAAATCCCAGGCAGTCTGAAACTGTCGTCTGCAAATGCTTTTAAAATGGATAAGACTAAAATTTTGTCCTCAGGGTAGGCTTAATCACAAGGATGCTTTGATATGAGCCATGCTGTGGCAAAAGGTGGCTTAATGCATCTCCATGATGCTTGTAATGAAGCAAGTCGTCACATAATTATGGATCCATAAAATCTGTTTCATCTAACAACCGAGTCATGAGATTCATGTACACTTGACCTTAGACATACAAAAAATTAACCAGTAGCAAAAAGTTTCAAGTTTCAGTAACAAAACAACCTGGTTCGATTTTTTTTGCAGATGCACTAAGCACCCTTTTCACAGAGCATGGCTCATATCTTTTGGGAACAATGTAGATAGAGATTATATAGTAAAGAACATTATAGCCTAATATTAGATACCACTGTCTGACATTGTTAGATATTTTGACACAAACAGTCTCTAAATTGCAATATTTAGATATTTTTTAATCTGCCAGATGCAAGCAGATTTCAATTCCATTTATTTCATTTCTTTAGCAAATGGCAACATTTAAGTCTAACCCAAACTCAAAGCATTCGCAGACAACAAATAAAATGTGGTTCAAAGCAAGAGATATCAATACATCTGGTTACCAGCATCTGGTTACCAGCATTTTCTCCTTTTCCCACAATTCTTCTAAGAGCCACTTTTGATTTGTTGCTTGCAAATGCTTTCAATACAGAAATCAAGATGAGTCTAAAATTGTGGCATCTACATCTATAAAGATTTAACCCTTTACCACACAATCCCGACTTTTAACGATCCTCAGGAAGAAGCCTTTTGAAAACATTGTGGGAAGAGGAGAAAATGCTGGTAACCAGCATTTTCTCCTTTTCCCACAGTGTTTTCTACCCATCAAAGAAAATCGCATCCTTTGAGCCACATTGAAATTATCATCTGCAAAAGCGTTCAATTTGGATGTGTCTAAAATTTTGTCATCTGGTAAAGGGTTAAACAGAAATCAGCTACTCATTTTTATTCTGTTTTTCCTTTAGGTACCCAGTATGATTTTGACAGAGACAGATTACTCTGTGTAAAGGCCTTCCTCTACGAACTGCTGAAAGAGGACAGTCATGGCTTTGATACACATTGCTCCCCAGCACTGAGATCTTACATTCTGAATTGTCTTCAGGAAGTCAGTGTCACAGATTACAGTCGATGTCAGTTCCTGGATATATTATACCAGGCCAAACATGGTAAATTACAGGCCTTGAATCGGGAATGTGGACGATCCGAATCACAGGCAAATGTTACAAATGAACTTACAGAGAATGATGCACCAAAAAGGAAGAAAATGACAAAGACTCAAATCGAATGTATGCTGAGAAAAAGGAAGAGAAAGATGGCAATACATGTGATAAAACTGATGATGTTTCCGGGAAATTTTCTGAGACTTAAATCAGACGCTGATGTAATAGAATTAGGAAAGCGGAAAGACTGTTTAGTAGAACCACATGACCTTTGGAATAACAAAAGTTTTAACAACAATTCAAAAATAACTTATGTGAAGGTGTGGACCAATCAGACACAGACTTTAGATAAAGTGAAACAGTCTTTAATGACAAAGGCCGCAGCTATTCAGAGGGAAATGGATAAAATGTATCAGGTATAATTACATAGACATTTCTGCTGAACTTCATCTCAGAGTGCTTGAAGTATTAAAGTACATGTACCTTCCAAAACAGTTTGAGCTATGCTCTGTGAAAAGGGGGCTTAATGAATCTGCAAAAAGTATTGACCCAGGTCAGCCTGCGCAGTCCACGCAGGCTGACCTGGACCGAAACTTTTCACTATTGATCAATTTTCTGTATGTCAAAGGACCAGTCTACTTCATGATTTACTTGGTTGTTAGACAAAATGGACTTTATTGGATCCATGATCATGTGATGACTTGCTTGGTATAATGCATCACGGAGATGCATTAAGCCGTCTTTTTGCAGAGCATGGCTCATTTATTGATTGTTTCTTTAACTCTTTACCATGCAGCAAAAATTTAGACTTGTCCACATTGAAAACATTTGTAGATGACAATTTAAATTTCACTCATTAAGTTAAGTCCAAAGCATTCCCTTAACACTTTACCAAATGACAAAACTACAGTCTGGTCCAAATTTGAGGCATTTGCAGACAACAAATTAGATGTGGTTTTTCTCACCACGTTTTCTACCCTTTTGTCCAAATACAAATTTTAATTTTTGAGTCACATTTATTTTGTCATTTGGAAATGCTTCCAATTTGGACAAGTCTAACATTTTGTGGTTTGGTAAAGAGTTAACCCTGTACCACACAATCCCGACTTTAAATGACCCTGAGGAAAAAGGATTTTGAAAACATTGTGGGAAAAGAAAATGCTGGTAACCAGCATTTTCTCCTTTTTCCACAATGTTTTCTACCCCATCAAGGACAAAATTTCATCATTTGGATCACCTTTAATTTGTTGCCTGCAAATGCTTTTAATTTCGAAAAGTCTAAAGTTTTGTCGTTTGGTAAAGAGTTAAACCTTAATATAAAATTTACTTTTTCTACAAGGATGTTTTATTAGTTGTCTGCTTTGATGTTTTTTTAGGGAGGTAATGACTCGGCCTTAAGGCTGTTGCTTGTTAAAAATTTTTATTGAATTCTTGAAATGTTATATGAATGATGTTTGAATTTTGAAACTAATTTCAGACCCAGCTTGAGAAACGGAGAGAACAAAGGAGGCAACACTTGGAATGGAAAAAATATGTTGCAGATATGGACAGACTGTGGCAGGATGAAAGAGGTATGTGAAGTTACTTCAAAATTGCAGTTTTTCCTGTAAATTTCAATTAGTCACCACCTTACCTTTTGAAACAAATATAATGCAGACTACTCTGAAAAAAAAAATTGTTGTAAAACAGGGATTATTATTATGTTGAGTTAAGTTTTGATAATATGAATATGCATGAAAACAAGCTGCAAAAGGTGGTACTTCTTGTTCCAGTGCTCTTAAAACTATTCTGACCTGGAAAAGGTCGTTTGCAGGAGGTAGGTAGCTGAAAAAAACAAAAGAATAAAAGAATAGCTCAAAAGAGTAGCTCTATACACCATCATTACTTTGATTCTATGTTTCAGTGTATGTTGACAATCGGAAAGAAATCATGAAAGATGATTATGACAAGAAAAACTGGAAGTCTAAACAAAGGTAAGTCTTGTATGTTTCTGCTCTTTTCCAGTGTCTACACTTAGGAATAGAGAATTAACTTTTTACCAAATGACAAAGTTTTAGATTTGTCTATTTTAACTCTTTACCACACAATCCTGACTTTGAACGACCCTGAAAGAAAAGGCTTTTGAAAACATTGTCGGAAAAGAGAAAATGCTGGTAACCAGCATTTTGTCCTTTTCCCACAATGTTTTGTACCCTTCCTAAAACAAATTTCAATTTTACAGTCACATTTATTTTGTCGTCTGCACTTGGTTTCAATTTGGAGTGGTCTAAAATTTTGTTGTTTGGTAAAGAGTTAAAAGTATTTGCAGAGAACAAATCAAATTTGGCTCAAATGATAGAACAAATGGGGTAGAAAAACTTTGTGGGAAAAGGAGAAAATGCTGGTTATGAGCATTTGCTCTTTTTCCCACAGTGTTTTCAAAAGTTTTCTTCCTCAGGTTTGTTAAACTTTGGGAATGTGTGGTATAGGTTTAATTTGGTATGATTTAAGGTGTTTACAGGTTACTTTTAACACTTTACTTCTTATAATCATGCAGCAGACCTCTTATTTACCAAACAATTATAAATTTTGGACCAAACCAAATTTAAAGCATTTGCAGACGACAAATTGCATGTATTTCAAATGATGATTTCTGTCTTTGATAGGGTAGAAAACATCATGGGAGAAGGAGAAAATGATGGTTACCAGCATTTTCCCCTTTTCCCAAAATGTTTTCAAAAGGCTTCTCTTTTAAGGTCCTTTAAACTCGGGATTGTGTGGTAAAGGGTTAATACAATGTTACTACAATGTTTCAGCATCTGTTTATGTTTCTGAGGCTAGACTCTTAACTCTTTACCACACAATCCAGTCTTTTAACGACCCTGAGAAAGAAGCCTTTTGAAAACATTGTGGGAAAAGGAGAAAATGCTGGTAATCGGCATTTTCTCCTTTTCCCACAATGTTTTCTACCCATCCAAAAACAAATTTCAATTTTTCGGTCACATTTACTTTGTTGTCTGCAACTGCTTTCAATTTGGACCAGTCTAAAATTTTGTCGTTTGGTAAAGAGTTAATCAAAGGATAAAATTTCAGATTAGTCAATATTCCCACAAGCCTTTTTTTCCTCAGGGTTGTAAAAGGAGCTTAAAACAAGATGTTGACCAACATAATTTTAGAAAAAGTTTTGGTAAAAAATGAAAATACTGGTTTCAAGCATCTTCTCCTTTACCTATTATGTTTTCAAGAGCCTCCACCCTCAAGGTTTTTTAACCCTTTACCATACAACAAAATTTTGGACCAGACCAAATTGAAAGCATTTGCAGACAACAAATTAGATATAATTTCAATGATTATTTCTGTCTTCTGTAGGGTAGAAAACATTGTGGGAAAAGGAGAAAATGCTGCTTACCAGCATTTTCTCATTTTCCCACAATGTTTTCAAAGGGCTTCTTTCCCAGGGGTGTTAAAAGGCGGCATTGTGCGGTAAAGTGTTGAACATGGATTGTTTGGTTACAGGTTAAGTTGTCGATTTTTCTAGGCCTCAGAAGACCACAAGCTCCGTGTTGGACAATGGTCACTGCCTGCACTGTCACAAGGAATTCACAAGTCTGAAAGACAAAACGCCATGCAGGCATCACAGTGGTTATATAGGTAGGTTTTCGACTCATTACATCCTGAAAGGAATCTTGTAGCTCAGCGGGTAAGATACTGGACTAATAAACCAGGGGTCATATGTTTGAATTCCAGCTGGGCCAAGTTCTTTCCAAAGACTTGACCAGAGTCACTGAGTCAAATGACTCATTTCTTTCTCACAGCTGATTGCTGTTATAAAATTGGTTATGTGAGAAAGCAGCTAATTGCTTGGGAAGAATATTATGTGAAGTACTGGTAAAAGAAACTCCAGGAAAGCATGGTTAGATACACTGGCCCCCCCTGGGACTGAATTATTGTTAAAAACATTTAATACTAAACAAACAATTAGCGTGGCAAGCTTGGTAGCTAAGTCGTTAAAGGGCTTCAAACCAGGAGGTCACTGGTTCACTGGTTCGAATCCCTAGCCTGACCAGTTTCTTCCTGAGGAATGATGATAGTCATTGGAACAGGATTCATTGCTCTCTCACTGCAAGTCTCACCCATTGCTCTCTCACTCAGGTTTTGATGTGAGAAAGCAGCCAGTGGCTTCGAAAAAGTGATGTGCTAAGTACTGGTAAAAGCAACTCAAGGCATGGATGGTAACATGTTAAGCTGACAACACTAAAATATTGTTGAAAACATTGTTAACTGTTTTACCAAACAATACCTAGTATTAAAGTTTTTAAAATTGTAGTGGGAAAAGGAGAAAATGCTGATAACCAGTATTTTGTTCTTTGCCTACAATGTTTCCTATTCTGTCATAGAAAAATTGCACCATTTAACCCTTTACCACACAATCCCGACTTTTAACGACCCTAAGAAAGAAGGCCTTTGAAAACATAGTGGGAAAAGGAGAAAATGCTCGTAACCAGCATTTTCTCCTTTTCCCACAATGTTTTCAACACTTTCCAAGATAACTTTCATAATTTGAGCAATGTCTAAATTGTCATCTGCAAATGCTTTCAATTGGGATCAGTCTAAAATTTTGTCGTGTGGCAAAGAGTTAAGCCACCTTTAGTTTGTTGTCTGCAAATGGTATCAATTTGGACAAGTCTGAAATCATTTAGTGTGGAAAGACCAAACAAATAATTACCTTGTACAACAAATTTGCAGTGGCCATCTTTGCAAACATTTTTATAAAAGAGGGACAGTCCAGCTGAATGATGCTCTATAATATTCTTTCGTTGAAAACATTTGAGCCATGCTCTGTGAAAAGGGGCCTTAATGTATCTTGGTGATGCCTTATACCAAACAAGTCATCACAGTGTTATACATCCCTAAAATCTGTTTTGTATTTACTGAATATGAGACACACTGGTCCTTTAACATGCAGAAAATTTACCAAAAGCAAAAAGCATCGGCCCTGGGTCGATACTTTTTGCAAATTGCATTAAGGCCCCTGTTAACAGAGCATGGCTGATTAGTCGTAAATGGAGAAATTGCTTGTTCCGGGCGGTCTACTTCAAGATGAAAAAAGTGTCTGCAGGAATTTATGTGTAAACTCTTCACAAAACAAACCTGAATTTTAATGACTTTGATGAAGACAGCATTTGAAAACAATGTGGGAAAAGAAGAAAATGCTGGTAAGCAGCATTTGCTCCTTTTCTAACAAAGTTTTCTACTATTTCTAGGACAACAATCATCTTTTTAGGTACAATGAGTTTGTCATCTGCAAATGCTTTCAGTTTGAATATGTCTAATTTTTTCTTGTGGTAAAGTGTTAAAGAAAATCGGTCATTCCCTTAGTCAGATCCTGCCAGTTTTAAACAATACCTGAGAGTAAAATAAGTTCATTTAATTTTACTCCTTTTTTTTTTGTATGCATTTCAGTAAACAAGACATGGAAGTGTTGTGGCAAGTTGATCTCTAAAAATACAAGCAAAACAAAGAACCCTGTATATGTTGAACACCAGTCCACTAGGTATGTCCTTTAGTAGTTGTAGTATCTCTTGTTTTTGCATTTGTCATTATAATTATGTACTGGTTAGCCGAGCCTTGGATCCAGTCTGGTAATTTTTTTTCCTTTTTCATATTCGACTTTGACGGAGTATGTCTGAATATATAAAAGAAAAAAAATGATTGGACTGGAACCCAGGCTATGTACCTGTATGCATGGGGTGAAAGAACAGACACTTTTAACCCTTTACTAGACAACAAATTTTTAGACTTGTCCAAATTGCAGATGACAACATAAACATGACTCAAAAATTGAAATTTGTTTTTGCAAGGTTAGAAAACATGTGGGAAAAGGAGAAAATGCTGGTTGCCAGCATTTTCTCCTTTTTCCATAATGTTTTCAAAAGCCTTCTTACTCAGGGTTATTAGAAGTTGGGATTGTGTGGTCAGTGTTTAAACATCTTCATAAAATGTTGATGATCAAAATCAGTCAAAGGGGCCTATATGATTTTTTATGCTGTAAATCAAAATTTCTTGTATAACACAGATAAATACAACTAGATCGATTTTTCTTTGCCCTGGTATAAACTATATGGTTACATTCAGTAAAAAGGTACTGTTTTGAGCCTTTTTTAGCTCACCTGAGCACAAAGTGCTCAAGGTGAGCTTTTGTGATCATGCTGTGTCCATTGCCAGTTGTCCATCATGCGGTCATCACCATTTTCCTTGTGTGCACTCTAGAGGCCACATTTTGAGTCAAATACTCATGGAACTTTGTCAGAATATTTGTCTTGATAAAATCTTGGTTCCACATTTGTGTATGTTTCTGAGGCTAGACTCTTAACCAAAGGCTAAAATTTCAGATTAGTCAGTATTCCCACAAGCCTTTTTAACTCACCTGAGCACGAAGTGCTCAAGGCGAGCTTTTGTGATTGTGCTGTATCCGGCATCCGTCGTGCAGCGTCAACATTTTACCTTGTGTGCACTCTAGAGGCCACATTTTCAGTCAGATATGCTTGAAACTTTGTCTAAATGTTTGTCTTGATAAAATCTTGAACAAGATCGAAATTGGGTTACGTCAGGTCAAAAAGTTGGTTACTGGGCCAAATCTTAGAAAAACCTTGTGTGCACTCCAGAGGCCACATTTTCAGCCTGATACTCATGGAACTTGGTCAGAGTGTTTGTCTGGGTGAAATCTCACACAGATATGAAACTGAGTCATGTCCAGTCAAAAAGTAGGTCACTGGACCAAACTGAAAGCATATGCAGACAATATAATTAATGTAGCTCAGATGATGATTTCCATCTTTGATAGGGTAGAAAACATTGTGGGGCAAAAGAGAAAATGCTTTTCTCCTTTTCCCACAATGTTTTTAAAGACATTCTTCTTCATGGTACTGGGTAGTTAAAAGAAAGGATTGTTTGGTAAAGGGTTAAGTGACTGTTTTTATTTTTTTTACTCTAGTTGTGTTGAGGTACCAACCCATGTTTGGAGAGCTCATGCCAGATCTGATCACAAAGACAGAAAAGCTGGTGCAAACAGTGTGGTGGAGAGGAACTAGTTATGACTTCAGCATACAGTGTGCTTTTTTCTTTTCAAATGAAGCATTGTGTAGCTACTTTGTGCCAGAATTTTAGAAAAATTGTTATATAGCATGTAATTCTTATGTATGTATTCCTTATTGTATGTCATTCTCTTTATGATTAAATCACTGTTTGGTGATATATTATGTGGAGTTTATTCTGACTTTAAATGCTAGAATTATCTGTTTACAGATAAAACTGGCATCAAATAAATGTGTTTTATTTGTACATGAATGAAGGGAGATAAATCATTGATACATGCTTAAGTGTACTATTTATGGTTCTCTCTCTTTTTCTTCAGTTTTCCTATTATATCAGTGTGCTAAAATTGGTTTGAATGATATTTGACTAAACAGAACCAAGGTTGTTTGATGTTAACCGTGAATTTTAACATAATTTCAGTCTTATATCAGTGGCCACGGCACCAGGTCCTATCCATGGGTTCCTAGAATTTATATTCAAATACTTTGAATAACTCTTTTTCAAACGACTAGGTGCTTTCACACATAAACTCTATCTTTAGCAATGTTTATCAAGGAGAGGAACTTATCTCGTCACAGTGACTATCATCAGTGCTATAAAGGAGCTTAGCCAAGCCAGGATTCAAAATGCAACACTGGAAAAACTAGCTTTGTCCATTATCACTTGAGCTATCAGGCTTATCAGAAGATCTAAATGTACCTATTAGCGTACAGACTTGCATTCAGAAATCCATATTTATAACAGTAACATGTAATTCTATTACTAGCTTTCTGATTGGCTGAGACAAAAAGCCTCACCCAATCAAACGGCTAGTCACAAAATTGAGAATTAAATTTAAGAAAGGAAACTGTAGCATAAACAATCTAAAAGTAGAATCACCAACTTTCTACACTTCAGACACATGAATGTATTACTTCACTGTTTACCAGAAGATTAGTTTTTAACCCTTTTCCACACAATCCTAAGTTTTAACGACGGTGAAGAAAAGGTCTTCTGAAAACATTTTGGGAAAAAGGAGAAAATGGTGGTAACCAGCATTTTCTCCTATCCCCAAAATGTTTTCAACCTACTCAAGGACAGCTACTTTCATTTAAAATCATTTGATTTGTTGTCTGCAAATTCCTCTTATATGGACAAGTCAAATATTTTGCTGTGTGGTAAGGGTTAAAACTGATTCATATTGAGAGCATCTGTAAGCTGAAAACATTTGCTAAAGTAACTCTGGGATTTGTCCGTGGAAGGCTAGAAATGCGGGAAATGGAGAAAATGTTGGTCACTGGCAACCAAATCTTTTTCGTACAATCTTTTGAAAAGCCTACTGCTCAGGGTGTTAAAACATGGGATTGTCCAGGATAGGGTTAGCAGGGTGGTGCACTTTACAACCCTTTACGACGCAATGTCTAGGAGAGAGGCCTTTTGAAAACATTGTGGAAAAAGGAGAACACAGCCAATCAGATGGCTAGTCATTAATCTAATAACTAGAATTAAAGGTAGAAACAAATTTTTTTTGCATAACAAATCTGAAGCTTGAAGCCTCAAACTTCAACAATCACAAGTTTTAACAACGCTGAGCAGGCAGGCTTTTTGAAACATTGTGCAAAAAGGAGAAAATGCTTGTAACCAGCCATGTTTTCTTC
Organism: Tridacna gigas; assembly: GCA_945859785.2. Classification (NCBI taxonomy): domain Eukaryota; kingdom Metazoa; phylum Mollusca; class Bivalvia; order Cardiida; family Cardiidae; genus Tridacna; species Tridacna gigas. Next base: position 59,856,764 of record OX244034.2, on the reverse strand, counting down.
CCTGTCATTAAATTATTGGCTCATTTGTACCAATATTAAATTTGTTGCAGAAGAGTTAACTCTTTACTCCACAATCCTGACTTTTAACGACCCTGAGGGACGTCTTTTGAAAATATTGTGGAAAAGGAGAAAATGCTGGTAACCAGCATTTTCTTTTTTTCCCACAATGTTTTCTATCCTATCAAAGACAGAAATTGTCAGTTTAGCAACATTTGTCATCCGCAAATGCTTTCAATTTGGTCAAGTTCTAAATTTTGTCTGTTGTTAAAGAGTTTAATTTCTTGTTTGCTAAAGGGTTAACTCTTTATCAAACAATAAAATTTTAGACTCGTCTAATTTGGAAGCATTTGCAGACAACAAATTTAGTGGTACTGGAAAATTGAAATTGTTTTTAATGTAGAAAGTATTGTTGGAAAAGGAGAAAATGCTGGTTACACTCATTTTTTCCTTTTCACACTATGTTTTCAAAAGCCCATTTCCTTAGGGTTGTTAAAAGTTAGAATTGTGTAGTAAAGGGTTAAAACTTTACCACATGTCAAAATTTTTGGACTCGAGCAAATTGAAAGGTGTTGCAAATGACAAATGTATCTCAAAAGATGCTTTCTGTCATTGATAGAGTAGAAAACATTGCTGGAAATGGAGAAAATGCTTGTAACCAGTATTTTCTCCTTTTCCCACAGTTTTTTTCAAAAGCTGTCTTTCTCAGGGACACTGAAAGTTTGGAGTTATGTGGTAAAGAGTTATTCTTTTACCAGAAGACAAAATTTTGGATCCATGTGTATTGAAAGCTCTTGAAGATAACAAGTTAGATGTGGATTAAAAAAATGGGGTTTTACTATGAAAAGGTAGAAAACACTCAAGGTAAGGGAGAAAATGCTGATTATCAGCATTTTCTCTTTTTCCAACAGTGTTTTCAAAAGCCTTCAAACTAAGCGTCATTAAAATTTGGGACTATGTTGTAAAGAGTCAACTTGTTTAAATAAAAAAAAAACTAACACATATGATGGTTTCACTTTAGTTTTATTATCAAAATCAGAACAAATCATTTTGAATAGATACTTATAAATTACAACAAAAATTATTTCCGACTTCATCCAAGACAACAAATACTTGTGTTTATAATGAATATGGCACTCTTTTCCCTAATAACAAAGGGAAATAACTCTGGAATATGCAGCAAGAAAAACAACAAAAATTAAATATGACTAAAATAATTTGTTGCCTCAGCAGGCACAGTATGGACACTGCTGAAAATTTTCATTCATCCTACAGCTTTTATTAGTGATTTAACTGTTTACCACACAATTCTGACTTTCAGCAAACCTAAAAAGGAAGCCTTGTAAAACATTGTGTGAAAGCAGCATTTTCTCCTTTTCCCACCATGTTTTCTACCCTTTTCAAAACAAATTTCAATTTTTCACTCAATTATTTTGTCATCTGCAACTGCTTTGAATTTGGACTAGTCTAAAATTTTGTCATTTGGTAAAAAGTTAATGAACACTTTACTACACAAAATTTCAGACTAGTCCAAATTGAAAGCTTTTGTAGTCAACAGATTGAATGTGACCAAAATGATGTAATTTGTTTTTCAAAAGGTAGGAAACCTGGGAAAAGGAGAATATGCTGGTTACCAACATTTTCACCTTTTCTCACAATATTTTTCTCAAGGTAGTTAAAACTTGGGATTGTGTGATAAAGGGTTAATGGGCATCATAATTATTTTATGTAAAAATAATAGAGCTGAAGGTAAAGCTTTCATTGTTGGGTAAGCCTACTGACGACAAAATTTTAGACTCATGTCTGTATTGAAAGTATTTGAAGATGTCAATTTAAATGTAGCTTAAGTTACAGAAATTGCCTTTGAAAGCGTACAAAATATTGCAGGCAAAAGGGAAAATGCTGGTTACCACCATTTTTCCTATTTACCAATATATTCTCCTATTCCCACAGCTTCCATATGGTTTGGCATAGGCTCAAATTTTACAGGACCAATCTCCCCCCCCCCCCCTTTCAAAAGACACGAGTCTTCTAGTCTAGAAATGAGACCCAAATAAGTGCAGTTTCAAGGTTGCTGTGTAACACAGCATGTCTCAGCGAAGTGAACAGTGAAGATCAAAGATCATACTTCACATTTAGTGCAATCTGATCTTGATCTACACCAGCCACAAAGGCAAGTAAAAGACTGGTAGTGAAAAATGCTTAACCTTTAACAGATGACAAAAACAAAGACTTGTGCAAAATGAAAGCATTTACAGACAACAAATTAAGCATGGTTAAAATTAATGGGAGTTGTCATTCAAAGGGTAGAAAATATGTTGGAAATAGGAGAAAATGCTGATTAGGAGAAAATGCTGGTTACCAGCATCTTCTTCATATCCTGCAATGTTATCAAAAGCCTTTTACCTCAGGGTAGTGAAAACTCAGAATTGTATTGTAATGGGTGAAGGGTTAAACTCAAAAGATGGATAATTCTTCTGTGGCCAACTGCTACAATGTAAATTTGTCAGATCATTTACCAGTAGATCATAAAGATATATCATCCTTTTATTTTGAAGTGTAGAGTATTGATTCACTCAGTGAAATGTAGATTATCTCAATAGATAACAGGCTGTTATCCAGAAATCAATCTGAATGACAGCTTCCAAGAAACACAAACCTTGTGAATCAAATCTACAGTAACCTCTAAAGTCAAATGTAAAAGTTTGGTTGCTTTCACTGACTGCCTAACTCGGATCAGATTGTGAAGAATGTGTAGATTAGTTTTATCTTAGATCTGCACTGACATTTTGAGAGTAAAACTGACCAAAAAGCTTTTAACTCCTTACGAAACGACAAATTTCTGGACTAATCCAAACTGAAAGCATTTGCAGTTGACAAAATAAATGTTACTAAAACAATTGAAATTTATTTTGGAAGGGTAGTAAATATTGTGGAAAAAGGAGAAAATGCTGGTCACCAGCATTTTCTCCTTTTCCCACAATGTTTTTAAAATGTTTCTTTTGCAGGGTCATTAACCCTTTCCCAAACAAGCCCTGGTTTTCACGTGTCTGCAGTACAAGTCTTTTGAAAACACTGTGGGAAAAGGAGAAATTGCTCATAACGAGCAGTTTCTCCTTTTCCCTCAGTGTTTTCTACCTTTTTGGAGAACTTTCTGTCATTTTCATCAAATTTAAAATTGTCGTCTGCAAACTCTTTGAATTTGGACCAGTCTAAAATTTATCGTTTGGGAAAGGGTTAAAAGTTGGGATTGTGTGGTAAGGGGTTAAGTTGCAATGTCAAGATTTTTTTTTTAACAGTTTACAAACCAAATCTTTTTTAGCAAACCTTAGGAATAAAGCTTTTGAAAACATTGTAGACAAAGGGGAAAATGCTGGTAACCAGCATTTTTTCCTTCTCCTACTCTGTTTTTTACTTAAATCTCACAGTTTGAGTCATGTTTAATTTGACATCTGCAACTGCTTTGGATTTCCATGAGTCTGAAATATTTATGGTAAAACGGTAATAATGACATAAAACTTTAGTATTTTATGTATTTGGTGTTCTATGGGTTTTGCCTAACCCTTTACAACACAATCCCAACTTTCAACGACCCTGAGAAAGAAGCCTTTTGAAAACATTGTGGGAAAAGGAGAAAATGCTGGTAACCAGCATTTTCTCTTTTTCCCACAATGTTTTCTACCCTATCCAGTACATAAATCACTATTTAAGCTACAATTAATTTGTCGTCTGCAAATGCTTTCAATTTGGTCCAGTCTAAAATTTTGTCGTTTGGTAAGGGGTTAATACTTTACCAGACAACAAAAATGTAGACTTGCCAAAACTGAGAAGGGATTTGCATTTGACGAAAATTTAAATGTGGTTTAACCCTTTCCCAAACGACAGATTTGGACTGGTCCAAATTGAAAGAGGTTGCAGACGACCATTTTAAATTTGATGAAAATGGCAGAAAGTTCTCAAAAAGGGTAGAAAACACTGTGGGAAAAGGAGAAATTGCTCGTTACGAGCAATTTCTCCTTTTCCCACAGTGTTTTCAAAAGACTTGTACTGCAGACACGTGAAAACCAGGGCTTGTTTGGGAAAGGGTTAAATGATGGAACTTGTCTTTGATAGGGTAGAAAACTTCATGGGAAAAGAGAAAATGCTGGTTACTAGCGTTTTCTCCTTTTCCCACAATGTTTTCAAAAGCCTTTCTCAGGGTTGTTAAAACCCAGTGTAGTAAAGTGTTAAATAATGAGATTTGTTTCTGAAAGGGTACAAATAATTATTGGAAAAGGAGAGAAAATGCAACCAGAGGAACCAAGATCAGACTACATGCTCATTCTTCAAAATCTAAACAGTGACTTTCCTAATACCAGCTACACTGTTTTGACACCTACCATACACAAATACTTGTGATGCAAAATGAAAAAAAAAGCATGCAAGGGAAAGAAAAAGGTTCTTTTCAAATCACATAGAAATATTGCCAGGAAAATACGCAATTATTGGTTGTAACATGCTACTGCAGCTTCTTTTCCCTCTATATTTTCACAGGATGTCAAATACCTCAATATAAAGTCATTATTGTATTCAAATGGGATGAAAAAAAATAATGAAAAGTGAAAACAAATATTATACTAAAATAAATATCAATGTTCTTAAATAAGTACTTCTCCCAGAACAGTGAAGTATATGGCACTAGGTTGATACAGCACACTTGTTGAAAATCTCTGGATCAAAATTTCAAAATTGTAAAAGCAAAGAAGTTGTTACCTGCCAGTCTAATGATTCATCCTTTCAAACACCAGTGTTTCACAGCCCTTAGGAAGAGAGCTGAAAAAATTGTGGAAAAAGGAGAAAATGCTGGTCACTGGCATTTTCTCCTTTTCCCACAATGTTTTCAACCTTTTTTAAAGACAAACTCCCACTATTTGAACCACATTCAGAATCAGTAAATCTGCTTCCAGTACAGAGAATTTTGCAGTATGGTACAGAGATGAGCATTATATACCATTACCAACAGCATCAGTAAGGCATATTATTTAACTATGCATATATACCATTGCCAAAATCATCAGTTATGTCTTATTATCTAACTGCATATATACCATTGCCAACAGCATCAGTTATGTCTTTCACTTAACTATGCATATATCTATACCATTGCCAACAACATCAGTTATGTCTTTCACTTAACTATGCATATATCTATACCATTGCCAACAGTATCAGTTATGGTCTTATCACCTAACTATGCATATACGTATACTATTGCCAACAACATCAGTTATGTCTTATTACCTAACTATGCATTCCTGAGAATGCATTTATGAACCATGCTTCATATTTAAATTCAGGTAGTAGCCCTTTACCACACAATCCTGACTTTTGGCGACCTTGGGTAAGAAAGTTTTAAAAACATTGTGGGGAAAAATAGAGAAAATGCTGGTAACCAGAGTTTTCTCCCCTTTGCACAATCTTTTCTAACTTTTCCAAAACAAATTTCAATTTTTAAGATGCCCTCATTTTGTTGTCTGCAAATGCTTTCAATTTGGCCAGGTCTAAAATTTTGTCATTTGGTAAACGATAAAATTTTACACTGATCCAAATTGAAAGCATTTGCAGATGACTCTAATATTGCATTTTGTTTTGGGAAGGGTAGATAACATTGTGGGGAAAGGAGAAAATGCTGGTTACAAATTTCTCTTTTAACAATCCTGAGGAATAAAGCTTTAGAAAACATTATAGAAAGGGAAACGAATGCTGGCAAACAGCATTTTCTCCTACTCCCACAATGTTTTCATCCTTTCAGAGATAAATCTCACTATTTGAATCATGTTTAATTTGTAAAAACTAGGAATTGTGTGGTAAGGGGTTAACCTGTCACTCATGTAACTCAACAATATTGATGGAAACAAGACTTCAGCATTCAAATTTCACACAGCAAGGAATGAGGTATAAACAGAGAGACTAACGATTAAAGACTAATTAAAGACTAGGCTTATAATAGTCCCTTTTCAGCCCCTTTCAAAAGCTGTACTATGTTCCTAATTTTTACTTGACTATTGGTCCATTATCCAGATACTATAAAGTTCATGTTTCTTGGGTAATACTCTAGCATTATGAGTGGCACTCTGGGAAAAGGTGGTTTAAACCATCTTTGTCATGCATAATACCAAGCAAGTCATTGCAAGGTATGAATCCATTGTGTCAAAAAAAAAAAGCTGAAAAATGAAATAAAATGGTCCTTTCACTTGCAGAAAATTTACCAACAGCAAGAAGTTTCAGCCCAAAACTATGCACGCCGACATGGGTTGATACGTTTTGAAGATGCATTAATTTACACTACCTTTACGCAAAGTATGACACACATATAACATCAATATCCATCCCATCATCCTTTATTGCAATTTTCTTGCATAGAATAGAATCAACGTCATTTTTACCAAACAATAAAATTGTAGACTGGTCCAAATTGACAGCATTTGCAGACAACAAATCAAAGGTGGATCAAATAATTAGCTTTGTCTTTCAGAAAAAAGGGTGTAGAAAAAGAAAATGCTGGTTACCAGCATTTTCTCCTTTTCCCACAATGTTTTCATAAGTCTTCTACCTCAGGGTTGTTAAAACAGCGGATTATTTGGTAAAGCGTTAAGGCTAATTTAAACCTTTATCAAACAATCCTGTGTTGTAATGACCCTAAGGAAGAAGGCTTCTGAAAACACTGTGGGGAAAGAGAAAATGCTGTTAACTAGAATTTTCTGCTTTTCCCAAAATTGTTTCTTTGCGATTGCAGACAATGTCCATCATTTGAGTCACATTTAACTAGTCACCTGCAAATGCTTCCAATATAGATAAGTCTATAATGTGTTTTTTACAGTAAAGGGTAAAGATATTATACTGCAAAGTAAAAAGGGCAAAAAGAAGCAATATTTGAAGAAAAGGAAAACATGCTTTTCAACTGATATGAAAGTAAAAGTTTGAATAAAGCAGCATTGCCTATTACAAGCAATTTAACATTGTCTGTTTTAAGTCTGACACTTGACAACAGTTTAGACTCGACCAAATTCAAAGCACTTGCAGACGACAAAATAAATGTGAATTAAAAATTAAAATTTGTTTTTAGAAGGTTAGAAAACATTTTGGGAAAAGGAGGACATGCTGGTTACCAGCATTTTCTTCTTTTCCCACAATGTTTTCAAAAGCTTTCTTTATCAGAGTCGTTAAAACTCGGCACTGTGTGGTAAAAGGTTTGCTTCAGGAGTGGGAGACAAACAGTTCCATACTGAAGGTCATTCACCAATTCAACTGCTTAACCAAACTGCTCTGCTGCTGTGTTTTAATACGGTAAAATACTTTGAAAAACATTGAATGAAAAGGTTGGTGACCAGCATAATCTCCTTTTCCCAAAATCTTTTTCTTCCCTATAACTCTTTACCACACAATCCCGACTTTTAACAACCCTGAGGAAGAAGCCTTTAGAAAACATTGTGGGAAAAGGAGAAAATCCTGGTAACCAGCATTTTCTCCTTTTCCCACAATGTTTTCTACCATTCCCAAAGCAAATTTCAATTTTTCAGTCGCATTTCAATTTTGCTTTCAATTTGGACCAGTCTAAAATTTTGTCATTTGGTAAAGAGTTAAAAGACAATTCCGATCATAAGGGCAACATTTCTATGTAGTATGCCAATGCTTTCAGTATGGACAAGTCTAAATGATTTGTTTTCTGATACAAAAATTAACTCTTTACCACATGACACAGTTTTAGGACTGTCCAAACTGAAAGCGCTAGCAGACGATACATTAAAAGTAGCTCCAATCATTTGTCTTTGAAAGGTTACAAAAAACACTGTGGGAAAAGGAGAAAATGCTAGTAACTAGCATTTCCTCCTTTTTCCACTGTGTTTTAACCCTTCACCACACAATCCCGACTTTTAACAACCCCGAGAAAGAAGCCTTTTGAAAACACTGTGGGAACAAGAAAATGCTGGTAAACAGCATTTTCTTCTTTTTCCACTATGTTTTCTACCCTCTAAGAGACTAATGTTACATTTTGAGCTACATTTAAAATGTCGTCTGCAAATGCTTTCAATTTGGACTAGTCTACATTTTTTGTCATGTGGTAAAGAGTTAAAAAGCTTATCGTTTCAGGGTTGTTAAAACTCCAGATTGTTTGGTAAAATGTTAACTCTTTCACTACTAGCTCAAGAGATTCTGCTTTTTTAAGAGGTCTAAAAGAAGATTTCCACTGCTATTGAATATGAATTGCATCATAGTCTAGCATCTGAGAGCGGAGGGTGTAGATCAAAGATCAAACTGGACATTCTGTGCAGTCTGATCTTGATCTGCACCATCCGCAAAAGGTACTAATGTTGTCATCAGTAGTGAAAGAGTTAAGGTCAGGCTGTGGCAGTTGGACTCTGGGATTCCTCTGTGGAGTTTCTAGCACTACAGTAATATTTCTTATGTGTAAGGAATGATGACAAGTACGTAAAATTGATATCACAATGTTTACAGTATTTGCGCCCATTTTTGTCTCCCCCACTGGACATGCCTGGGCTAACAGGGCTCCCAGGGGCAAGGTTCAAAGCAGCTGGAATTCCCCCTGGTAAATGGTACAAGGAAAGCATAGCTTGAGGGTTATACAGAAATGGTAAATTTTGAAAAGTTGGAGATTGGGCCGAGAGGGGTACCATGGGTAACTTAGGGGAAGAACTTAGGGATTTGGGACTAGAAGGGGAAGGAGGTTTTAAAGGTGTTTTTGTGGTTGGAGATGTCTGCTCTTGCTTGATATTCAAAATATTCTGACTCATCAAATATCTTGTCTTGGGGTCTGGGGACATTTGTTTAGGAGATATTTTCTCCTGTTTTAGAGAATTCAATTTGGGGGAGACCAGACCTTCCTGAGCAGAACTGGTAACAGTTTGTTGCCTAGCAACAGTGGAGGATTCAGACAATCCACTTTCTATTTGATTGGTTTCCTGTGTTGGAGAAGGTTGAGGAGAACCTGTAGAAGGAGGAGAACCAGCTGCTTGTGAAAATATAGACTGAGATCCAGTGACGGGATGGGATGTGTGAACATATGAAGTTGGAGATTTATTTTTGTTATCCAGATCATTGACTTTGCTAGATCGTTTTCCTTCCATTTCATGTCCATTAATATCTGAATGTTCACCAGCTGTTCTCTCCTTTTCATTTGAATCAACACTGTCATTTTCTAATTTGTTGTCCAGATCACCATCATTCCTTTGATCATTTTCTGTTTTTTCTGACTTGATTTGTGGAGATAGAGATCTACCCATTGTTTGGTTACTCTGACTAGAACTTGACTTGGATGTCCTTGAGCTCTCAACAGAATTTGACCTTGATCTTTCATTTGAAAGGTCACTGTCTCTTGACTGTGATCTTTCACATTCTGACCCTGAGATTGGCTCGTTTTCTGACTTGCTGGTACCTGGCAGCTGTTCCGGATGTTTAGATTGCATATGTACAAGAAGACTAGTTAGGGATTCAGCCACATAATCATTGCAATGCTCACAACGTAAAGTTTTCATACTTTTCATTGCTTCTAGTGCTGCTATTTCATGCATTCTAAGATGGATTACAAAGTCACTCACATTTGTAAATGTCTGTCCGCAAGCTGCACAAATCTGGGTCAGAAGGTTTTGACCTAGAAATGGAACCATATTTTCTGATTTCTCAAAAGATTTCCTTGACCTTCTTCGTTTATAGGGTTCATTTTTCATGCGAATAAGTTCTGTTTCCACGTCAATGGGTCCCTTTTCACAGGTCCCATTCCTTTGAATTGGCATAAGAGGTGGTTCTTCAAATTCAATCATATTGTCATCTGTGAATTCTTCTCCATTTTCCACATGCATTTTACCATGCATCCTCATACCTCTTGCAGTGTTACCACGGTAACCACACAGATTACATTTAAAAGCTTTGGTAGGAACATGTACCTTAACGTGTTCAGAGAGACGACTTTCTGTTTGTGTAACATAGTCACAGTACATACACCTCAACAATGGTGCAGTAGCAACTTCTCCCATACATATGTGTAACTTCAACAGTCTGGCAGACATAAACTCACTCTTACATATGTCACATCTATAATTAGCCATGTGATTTTGTTCACCTAATTTGTCTGATTTGTCTTTGATCATTATATTTGCATCATTTTCTTTACCACTTGGACAATAAAACTCCTTATGTGCTTTTAGAGTTCCTGCAGAACTGAATTTTATTTTACATGGAATGCAGAAGTACTTGTAACACACTTCACTTGCTTTGACATGATTTTTCTCATCAGTATTCTCTCCTTTAGGTATCTTGTTTAGCAGTTTAGTGTTGGTTTCTACTGATTCTACAGCATCAGGTGATTTCTTGGCTAAATCAGGACTTTTCATATCTCTATCAGAATTATTAGAGTCTCCAGTATGGTCTTTGACTCGTCTTCCAGAACAGTAATGTTCTTTGTGAATCAAATAGTTTTCATGTTTGTAGAATACAATATTACACTCGACACATCTACTCACAGACTGTAGGGGAGGTATTGGTTTCTTGTTTACAAACTGTGTTTGGGCACTGGCCATGAATGTTGGAAGAATTGTAGGAATGTTAAGTGGTGTTTTTACTGGTGACTGACCTATATGTGTTGGCAGTTTCTCCGGTATGGTTCTCAGCTTCATCGTCTCTGTTGGACTATGTTGTGGTGCACTGTCTGGTTCCAGTTTGATTCCTTTCACAGATTCCCTTCCCTCTGGGGAGTCTTTCCCAGAATCAGATTCTTTCCTTTCACTTGATTTGTTCTTACTCAAATCTAAAGGCTGATCATCTGCAATCTTTGAAGCAGGATCTGATTCTGTTGCTACTTTAACAGGTGGAGATAACTTGACTTCACCCAGATGAGAGTTCCTCAAGAGTAGGGGCATGTCTTTGGACATTGTCTGCAGGAGAAGTTGAGACTGAAGGAGGCCAGGAACAATCATACCTGGGGGTAATACAGTTTTGCTGGAAGCTAACAATGCAGCAGCATCAAGTCCTGCTGGAATAGTATGCATAGACTTGGGTGACAGATCATGTGGGGCCAATTTTCTCAATGATAGTGGGCTAGCTTCACCAATATCCTCTCCTACTTTGGTCTGTTTTGAACGACTATACTGGCAATAGAATTCTTTATGCCCATAATATGTTTTCAGTGATGAGAACTGGATGTTACATTCTTTACAGAACATTTCATCTTGGCAATGCGGTGAAACCGACAGTCTATCAGAGTCAGGAAGTTTTGGAACACTGTTACCATGAGAGTTCATATGTGCATGCAGACTAATCAGATTATCTGCAGCATGGTCACAAAGCGAACACTTCAACTGCTCTGTAGCTTTTAACACTTTTGACCTTGTAAGTTCGCTTTCAGATGTGCTATCAGATGAATCCAAATGAGCTTCCTCTGATGACCTTTTTTGACCTTTAGGTGATACTCTAATGCTGATAGCTGAACTTGGACTTGCAGCCTCTGAAAAACGATGAAAAACTGAACATTACTATAAGAGTAAATAACAGTTTAACCCTTTACCACACAATCCTGACTTTTACTGACCCTGAGGAAGAAGCCTTTTGAAAACTTTGTGGGAAAAGCAGAAAATGCTGGTAACCGGCATTTTCTCCTTTTCCCACAATGTTTTCTACCCTATCAAAGACAAATCACATCATTTGAGTCACAATGAAATATTGTCCTCTGCAAATGCTTTCAATTTGGACAAGTCTGAAATTTTGTCATGTTGTAAAGAGTTAAATAAAAAATTCTTGGCCCAGTCTGACACGTTGATCGTTCTGTTATTTTATAAGTAATTTTGGAGATCCTATATTTTAACCCTTATCCTACTAAATAACTTAAACAAAACTTTTAAGCCGACAATAAAAACTCAAATACTGGTATTGCTATTTCAAACTTATTCTTTGGAGAAAAATATCTCCTTCTCTGACAGTGTAGATCCACGATCAAACTGCATGCTCTGTGCAGTTTGATAAAAAGTCAGTAAGTCGCACTTAGCAGCCAAAGGGCTAACCCTCTATCAAACTACAAAAATTTCTAGACTTGTCAAAATTCAAGGTATTTCCGGACGACAAATCAAAAGTGGCTCAAATGATGAGAAAGGTTGGAAAACATTATGGAAAATGGAGAAAATGCTGATTATCAGCATTTTCTCCTTTTCCCAGAATGTTTCCAAAAGCCTAATTTCTCAAGGTTGTTAACGGTATACGGTTAAAACTTCCCACAGTAAAAACGTCCTACAGTCAAAACGTCTCCCATTTGGTTAAAACATCCCCATTTCCATTCCGAATTGGTTAAAACGTCCCCCCTTAAATGTCCCCTAAAACGTCGCCCTAAAACGTCCCGTTTATTTTGTTAAAATTATTATTTTGATCTTGTTTGATTATTTTATAGCTCATGTACAGTCAGTGTTTTATATTTAGATCTTGTTTTTATCGCGATAGGTTACTGATTTTTAATCCTTATCCTGCCGAACTTACAAGTTTAAGCAGCATACCATCAATTTTCGGCACATTTTATGAGGGCTGATTTTACGACAGTTACCTTAATTAGTATGACTTAAATCATCATTAGATATCGTAACTGTGTATTTCGATAACAGACAACACTTGTGTATTTCTTTGGTTTTCGCTTGGTAGAATGAAGAAAGTGTAATGTAAGCTAAGTAGGATCCAGAATGTGTGTTGTAGACTACGGGTTATGAATGTTTATTCGACATGCTCTAATGCCTCCCTGTATACCATGTTATCACTAATTAATGGTCTAGACAAAACCCATCATTTTATCTCTTAAATTTACTTTTGAAAAATAATAGGAAACATTGTGGGAAATGGAGATAATTTAGGTATGTGGGATTATATACTGTGCCATATGTTTGCAATCACTCTCTTTATCTCCCTATTTCAGATTCTCTCTCTCTCTCTCTCTCAGGTTTTGTTACATTGGGAATACGTAATTTGAAAAAAACAATGCGTGATAATGAGATCACGCCGGTAACCGGCATATGTCCTCTCCCAAAAGATGGGGTTGTAAAGGGTAATGAATTGTGCAGATGACACATCGAATGTTGTGTGGATTATGCTTATGGTGAACAGTTGGCTTTTTCCATAATGTTTTCAAATGAATTAATCAGGTTCCATTATTAAAAGGGCTTGGAGAAAAAAAATCCAAGACAAATTATACAAGGCACGAACATTTTAATTGAAGTCAAACTTTTTCATACGATGAATTCACCCTTAACCACACAATCCCGAGTTTTAACATCAGAGGCTATGGTAAACATTGTAGGAAAAGGAGAAAATGTTTGTAACCAATACTTTCTCATTTTCTCACAATGTTTTCTATCCTTCTCTCAAATCAAAAATAATTGTTTGAGTTGTGGTTTTTTTTGTGTGTGTCTGCAAAAGCTTCCAATTTGGTAAAGTTTAAAAATTTCTCGCTTGTTACAGAATGAATAAATTTATAATGTACAACAATAAAGCTGTCAATATATGCAGACAACAATTAAAGTTTGGGTTTGTGAAGGGATTCTTCTTACAAGGTATAGAAAAAATTATTTATCAAAGTTGTTAGAAAAATTAAATGCATAGGCTTACCTAGAAGGAACTAGAAGGTTGAGTCATAGAAAGGATTGGAAACATTTTGGAAAAACGAGAGAATGCCTATAGATGACAATGGCCTTTGTCAGCATTTTTCCAGGCCCGATAAATATGGATTGAAAACGACTGATATGTTGAATTCTGGGAAATCACAATTCAATAAAAGTCAAGTTTTGTATGCGACATAATAATTAATTAATTGATTGAATAATTCTATACAGTGGTACAAATTTGCAGATGACAAATGAAAACACAGCGCACCTAATGGGATTTAGGAAGGGTTTGGAGAAATTTTGCTAAAATGAGAAAATGCGTGTAATCGGCACTCTCTTTTTATCCATAATGTTTTCAAAATCACTTTTTTTCTTTTCTTGTTTGAAGAAGGTGGAACATTACGATAGAGTTAGCGTAAAAGCAATACAAAATAAGAACATTTTGACTTCATGTATATGAATTCTTATAATCATATGTACAACTACGGAACATTCCTGAACAGCAGCAAGCGTAGGGATTTGTGTGATGGTTGCTGGGGTAGATGATGTAAATGATGATGTTTCTCCGGAGACTGCGTGGTCCAATGATGGACTTGCCTGTACGGGTGTTGTTGGTGCTAATGGTGTGTGTACAATGTTGGAAGTGTTTTGGGACCTTGTGCAATTATTGCATAAGAAATCTATATCAGAGCCTGTTCAAACTGTGTGTCGGTACACATCTATGCTTATCCCTGAAAATATCAGAGATTGCTTTTTACATATGAGCCATGCCCTCTGAAAAAAAGGGGATTCATGCACCTGCTAAAAGTATAGACCCAGGTCAGCCTGCGCATGCTGACCTGGGCCGAAACTTTACTCATTTAGTCAATTTTCGGTATGCCAAAGAACCATTATACTTTATGATACAGTTAGTTGTTGGACAACTGCTTTTTTTTTTTTTTACGGATCCATTATTATGTGATTACGGAGTTGCATCAAGCCCCCTTTTACAGGAGTATGGCTCACACACACACACATACACACACACACACACACACAAAAACACCTATTTCTGTTGTCTTACTTCTTGCAATATTATTATAATTAGTAGGAGTGATTGTAGCAGTAGTAGTAGTAATATTTTGGCTGTTGTAGTTGTTCTTTGTGCGACTCTGTGCACCTTTTTTAACAGTGAGATTGTGTCTAATTGTTTAATATGGTCTTCCATTACCATTTATAACCAGTCCACACTTAAACAATATGCTGATCCCACACAAAGACTCGCAGGAAAAAAAAAGTCATATACATGTATTGCACTCATTGTTCATTGAATGTATACATTATGCAAGATTAGTTGGTTGTTTGGTGTTTAACGCTGTTTTGAGCAATGTTTCTTTATTTCCTCTTACGAGTAATCCACACAACATTCTTTCAAAGCCACTGGCTGCTTTCCCATGAAACCATCGTCGAAACAATGATCCTCGGAGAGAAATGGGCCGGAATGAACACCCCTTTACCACATTGTGGGAAATGGTGGTAACCAGCATTTTCTCCTCGAAAAAAGCATTTTCTCCTTTTCCCACAATGTTTTCTGCCCTCCCCAAAACAAACTTCAATTTTTCCTTAACATTTATTTAGTCGTCTGCAAATGCTTTCAATTTCGACCAGTCTGAAATTGTGTCGTTTGGTAAAGGGTTAAAAGACCTTCCCATAGAGAGTCATTGAAACTTGGGCTTATGTGTTAACATGAATCTCTGAGATGTTAAATGCATGTATATGGATTTCACAAGTACATTGCAGAGCATGCTGCCGTTTTCTTACTTCTCTCTCACACACAACACACAAGTATTCCATTCCACTCCTATCACGAAACTTCCCACAATAATATGTATCTATCTTGAAACTTAACACAGTTACAAAATCACCAAATTAGCATCCAGAAATCTTAACAAGGCACAATTTTATCTTATTCTGAAATCAACAACTGACTTGAAGAACTTCAAAACAAATAATAAGCAAAATTCCGTTAAACTTATATACTTTCAAATTCGGGTTAAGTTTGAAAAAAACGCAGGTAATTATGTAATTTGTCTTTGAAAATCTGCTTTAGCGGCAAAAAGGAAAACTTTCTAAAACTGATTGATCCATATAATTTCGTCTTTAATTAACCGTCATTATTCATTATCGACTAATCAACACATTTTTCTTTTCACGTGTACCCGATTGATCATAATTGCGATTAATTTCAATAAAACAGTTGACAAACAACTTTATTCTTTATCACTCATATCAAAATTAACCAAATGAATTAGATCTAATAAGTTCAACATTTACCGGCAGTTGATAAGAAAAAAAAAAGAACCGAGGGGGACATTTTGACCAATTTTTTTAAATAGGGGGACGTTTTAACCAATTTAGTGGGACGTTTTAACCAAATGGGGGACGTTTTGACTGTGGGACGTTTTTACTGTGGGATGTTTTGACTGTAAACCTTGTTAACCCTTTACCACACAATACTGACTTTTAACGACCCTGGAAGATAAGGCTTTTGAAAACATTGTGGGAAAAGGAGAAAATGCTGGTTACCATTATGTTTTCTACCATATCAAAGGAAACTTGCACCATTTGAGCCACATTGAAATTGTCGTATGCAAATGTCTTCAATTTGGACAAGGCCAAAATTTTGTCATCTGGTAAAGGGTTAAAACAGGGGGGATTGCTCTGTAAAGGGTAACACAAAACAGCTTTCATTCTACAATAACTAGGTCACTTTTGACTGGCTAAAAATTTCTTTGACCGACTAAATGTGTCTCTTTCATTTGAGCAGCACTCTGGCAAAGGGGGGTTCAATGCATTTCCATGATGCAATATACCAAGCAAGTCATCACATAATTATGGATCCCTTAAATCCATTTTGTCTAACAGCTGGATGAATCCAGAGGCAGACTCGTCCTTTCAACATGTAGAAAAAATTTAAAAAAGCAAACAGTTTTGACAAATACAAGCTTGTGTGGACTGCCCAGCCTGATATGGGTTGATATTTTTTTACAGATGTGGTAAACCTCCTTTTCACAGAGCATGGCTTATTTTATTTCTTATATATTCATTTTTATTATTTGGCATTCTACTGATTAGCTCACAGACCATTAACTCCTTAGCAACAAAATTTTAGACTTCTGAATATTGAAAGTAATTACCTGATAACTTAACTCTTTACCAAACAAAACAATCCCGAGTTTTAACGACTTTTAACGACCCTAAGAAAGAAGCCTTTTGAAAACATTTTGGGAAAAGGAGAAAATGCTGGTAACCAGCATTTTCTCCTTTTCCCACAATGTTTTCTACTCTTCCCAAAACAAGTTTTAATTTTTCATTCACATATAAATTTGTCGTCTGCAAACGCTTTCAATTTGGACCAGTCTAAAGTCGTGTGGTAAAGAGTTAAAATTTAAATAAGTCTTGTATCATTTTCCAAAACCCTGTACCGAACAGTCCTGTGTTTTCACCACCTTGAAAAAGAGGGCCTCTGAAAGCATATAGGAAAAGGAGAAAATGCTGGTAACCTGCACTTTCTCTTCTCGGCATGAAGTTTTCTACCTTTCAGAGGCAAACCCTATTACTATAGGTACATGTATAGTCTGCAAATACTTTCAAGCCTAAAATTCTGTCATTTGGTAAAGAGTTAACCCAATCCCGAGTTTTAACGACCCTGAGAAAGAAGCCTTTTGAAAACATTGTGGGAAAAGGAGAAAATGCTGGTAACCAGCATTTTCTCCTTTTCCCACAATGTTTTCTACCCTTCCCAAAACAAATTTCATTTTGAAAGTCACTTTTATTTTCTCGTCTGCAAATGCTTTCAATTTCAACCAGTTTAAAATTCTGTCGTTTGGTAAAGAGTTAAATGATGAAAACCACTGCAGGAAACTAAGAGGAGAACCATCTAAATATCTATTGGTACCTGGCTCAAGACTTGACTGGGCCTCCGTCTGCTTCTCCAAGAAAGCAAGAGACTGTTCTGCTTGTTTCTGCAGACGCTGTTGTAGATCTTGCAAACTGATGAAGTCTGGTGGCTTTTTGGAGCAGTAGTATGTTAGATGTCCTTCCAACGTCCTTGGGCTTGAAAATCTTACAGCACAAAATGGACATCCATAGCGTAAAACTGTGAAAAGAAAGATAATGAGGTAGCTTCATGTTTGGATTGTATCAACAATGATTTGGGAAATGAAAAGGACCAAAGTATTTAACTCTATACCACATAATCCTGAGTTTTAACGACCCTGTAGAATTAACATTTTGAAAACATTGTGTGAAAAGGAGAAAATGCTGGTTACCAGCATTTTCTCCTTTTCACACAATGTTTTCTACCCTTCCCAAATCAAGTTTCAATTTTTGAGTCACATTTATTTTGTCATCTGCAAATGCTTTGAATTTGGTCCAGTCTAAAATAGTGTTGTTTGGTAAAGAGTTAAGAAAGATTTAAGTATTTAACAGACAACAAAAACCAAAATCTCAGACTTGTCAATTTCAATAGTATCTGTAGACAATTATATCAATGTGGCTCAAATGATAGCCTTTTCCCCTACAAGGTTATGGAAAAATTTCCCATTTTCAACATTATTTCAGTTATATCACATGTGTTCCTGAATTTCATTTTACCTGTATTTTACACAACACTCTCTCCAGTCCAGTGTCTGATATACAGCTCACACATCATCAAAGTAGTAGACAAAGAAAAACAAATTCATGCCAGTCATCAATCCTCAAACACTGTTTGGATGAGCCTGAATTTGAAATCATGGCTCCTGGGCCTATATTCACCAACCATTTTATGTTGAATTCTTCGTCTTATTGTAGATTTAGAAAGTAGTACAATTTTTGATTGGCTATACCATTTAGTGCAGCCAATCAGGAGTTGTGTTACTTTAAAACTTAGAAAATTAGACTAAGAGTATTATTGATCCTTAAGGCGCCTTACACAACTATAATTGCCTATGCAGCTAGTGAAGATCAAGATCAGACTGCACAAAAAGTGCAGTCTTATCTTTGATCTACACTGTCTGCCTTGCTAAATCTTTATAGACAAAGCAACAATGAAATTGCTATTATTTGGGTCTTATTTTTCAACTAAAAATGCCTGCTGAGTTTATTTGCCAGTCTAAAGATTAAGAATAGTTGGGAAATCTGAGTCCAGGGCAAAATTTTGCTCTCAATTTGTTAAAGTGTTAAATTTTCTCAAAGAAACACGGTAATACTTCGCTAATAACAAAAATAATACTGATAGCACACATACAAAAAAACAAGCTCATTGGAATCGTCCAAACTGGACAAACAAATTATATTTTGTAAACATAATCCCGATACTGAAAAAAATTGGGTACTTTTCAACATACCATGTTGTGGCGAAAGCTGTGATTTAGTCTCTGACTTCTTAGTTCCTACATTTCTACTGTCTAGTTGTGAACTAGAGGTGGTCTCATTCTGCAGGGTGGTCCCTTTGGGCAGGGTAGTGGTAAATGAGGCAACCAGTTCTGTATTCTCTTCAAGGTCTTTCTCTATTTCACACCAGATCCTGTTACCTGGAAAAGAAAAGATCTACAGTATTTAGCCCATTAGATTACACACTAATAAAAATTTATTTGGGTTACACTCTGGCAAAAGGGGGTTTACTGTTTATCCATGATTCGCCTTACCAAGCAAGTTGTCACACAATCATGGATCCTTAACCCTTTCCCAAACAAGCCCTGGTTTTTACGTGTCTGCAGTACAAGTCTTTGAAAACACTGTGGGAAAAGGAGAAATTGCTCGTAACGAGCAATTTCTCCTTTTCCCACAGTGTTTTCTACCCTTTTGGAGAACTTTCTGCCATTTTCATCAAATTTAAAATTGCCGTCTGCAAACTCTTTCAGTTTGGACCAGTCCAAAATTTGTCGTTTGGGAAAGGGTTAAAAAACATTTTGTTTATCAACTAACTGGATTATGAGGTAGTATGGTCCTTGGGCACATATAAAATTTATAAGTAGCAAAAAGTTTCAACCCATGTCAGCCTGTGCAGGCCGACATGGGTCAATACTTTTCGCAGATGCATTAAGCCCCTTTTTCACAGAGCATGGCTCACTTCTTTTGTGTTTTATCCAACTGCATTTCAGTTACCAACACATCATGTCAGTTTGTGCATTAATCAATGTACATGTACATGTATTCCTGGTGTTGCCCGTTACCTGTGCTGTGTGCAAGAGGTTTTTTAGCAAATATAAAAATCATTGGCAAAAAACAAATTATGTGAGGCTCAAATTGTGAAATTCGTCTTTGCTAGAAAAAAAAAAAAATGTGAGAAAAGCTAGCATTTTCTTGTTTTCAAATGATGTTTTAATAGATATTTTTACCACAGAATTGTGAAAAATATAGAATTACTTGGGAAAGGGTTAAATTGCTGCACATATCACCAAGAACTTTACTGGAAACTTCGAACTGTGTAAGAGGATTAAGTATAAGGTCTTATCCTAATTAGTTTTCTAAACCACATCTTAAATGAACAACCTAGACTGCTGCTTCTTTGTTTTACTTTTATATTGTATCTTCATGTCAATTTTCAAATCAGTAAATTAAATTATCACTCTGATGAAATGTATTTTGACCCTGTACCACACAATTTCCAGGTTTAATGACCCTGTCAAAGAAGCCCTTTGAAAACACTGGGAAAATGAGAAAATGCTGGTAACCAGCATTTTCTCCTTTTCCCACAATGTTTTCTACCCTTTTACAGACAAATTTCATTATTTCAGCCACAATGGATTTGTCATCTGTAAATGCTTTCAGTTTGGATGTGTGTAAAATTTTGCTGTTTGGTAAAGAGTTAAGGAAAGAAATTGCATAGCACTGTCTCAGATTTCTAAAAAAGGGGAATAACTCTGATAATCTTAATTCCTGACATAGAACTTTGTAGATGAGTGACAGCTAAGACATGTTTGACAGTCTTTTGATTATCAAAAGATTTTTATGAACTTCATTGTGTTTAACTCTTAACCAAACGACAAAATTTTAGACACGTCCAAATTGAAAGCATTTGCAGAGTAGAAAACATTGTGGGAAAAGGAGAAAATGCTGGTTACCAGCATTTTCTCCTTTACCCACAATGTTTTCAAAAGGCTTCTTCCTCAGGGTCGTGAAAAGTCAGGATTGTGTGGTAAAGGGTTAAAAAAAGATAAATATTCTCTAATTCATTAGGTCCTTATTTATCACCAATGGTTTCATCTTTTTCTATCCTGGAAAAGTGTTGCTCTTTATAAATCAGACAATTAACTTAAAGACTCATCCAAATCGAAGGCAACAAAAGAAGCCGTACCTTTCTTAGCCATAAATTGCTTTTGGCAGCAACATAACTCTTTACCATACAATAAAATTTTACACTTTTCCAAATTGAAAGCATTTTGGCAAATGGCAAATTAAATGTAGCTGAAACGATGGGATTTGTCCTTCAAAGGTAGGAAACATTGCGCAAAAAAATGAAAATGTTGGTCAGCAGTATTTTCTCCTTTTCCCACACTGTCCAAAGGCTTTTCCCTCAAGGTCATTAAACCATGAGACTGTGTGAAAATGGGTTAAGGCATTAACCAAACGACAAAATTTTTGACCAGTCCAAATTGAAAGCTTTTGCAGACGACAAAATAAATGTGACTCAAAAATTAAAATTTGTCTTGGGAAGGGTAGAAAACATTGTAAGAAAGGGAGAAAATGCTGGTTATCAACATTTCTCCTTTTCCCACAATGTTTTCAAAAGGCTTCTACCTAAGGGTTGTTAAAAGTCGGGATTGTGTGGTAAAAGGTTAACCAAAAGTAGTGCCCCTAACCATTATAGGTTTCAATATCAAATATATTGTGATAAACAGCTACTTGTAATAAAGGTTAGACAGCTTTGTGTCTTTGGTTGTGCTTTTAGTTGTTGCGTAACTCTTTACCAGACGACGAAATTTAGACTAGATCAAATTGAAAGCATTTGCAGACGACAAATAAAATGATTCTTAAATGGTGATTTCTGTCTTTGATAGGGTAGAAAACTTTGTGGGAAAAGGAGAAAATGCTAGATACCAGCATTTGCTCCTTTTCCCACAATGTTTTCAAAAGGTGTCTTTCTCAGGGTCGTTAAAAGTCGGATTGTGTGGTAAGGGGTTAACCAAACTGAAAGCCTTTGCAGACCACATGGTAAATGCCATCCAAAATCTAAAACATGTTTAGAAAGGCAGAAAACATTATGGGAAAAAGAGAAAATGCTGGTAACAAATGTCTGATCTTGGATTTTCACTGTCCGCTACCTTTTTGCATATTCTGGCCAATAGAAGCTTGAAATGACAATATTTCGAATGATATTTACAGTTTAAAAAGGTCCATGTTATTAATTCAGCATTTTAAGAGTTAAAACAGACCATCTTGAGACCTTGGCAGACAACAAGTTTTCAATACAAGTGTAACTCAAAAGATAGTGTTTGTCTATGAAAGGTTCATGTTTACGCATACATTTGCCACTGTCTTCTATTAAACATCTAAGATCAAAAAAGGTGTTTTTTTTTTTTCATTTTATTAACTTTTGAAAGCATTAAAACAAAATAATATCCTAAACCTTTACCGAACTATTCCATACAATAACAACCATGAGGAAAAGGGCTAGTAACTTGCCCATTTTCTCCTCTTCCCACAATGTCTTTTTTTGTTATTTCAAAGACAATCCTCATCAACTGGGCCTCATTTATGTAAATCTGCAAACACTTTCAATGTGGACCAGTCTAAAATTTTGTAGTCTGGTAGTCTAAAATGTGCAGTCATGATACACCACTTACTGGCACACATAAAATAGCGCCGAAATATTTGAAAGAAAAGAGTTCTTTTTTTCATGATATGAAGACTTTCACTGGAAACCAAATAATTGTTTGTAAATAATAACTGCTCTTTATTTCACAATGTTTTAGAACTCTGTCAACTGCAGGGGTGTCAAAAGTTGTTTTGTTATGATATATTTAACTTTAAAGTGCCTTTCACAATTAAACCTGTTTTTCCGGCCAGTGTAGGTCAGGATTAGACTGTACAAACATGCAGTTTAATCCTTGATCTACAATGTTGGCCTTGCTGAACTGTTAAAAAAAAAGCAACCTCGAAACTGCAATTATTTTGGTATTAATTCTAGACTGAAAATTTCAGTCACATTATTCTTTAGAAGCGTTACATGATGACATAATTTTAGACTTGTTCATGTTAACCCTTTACCACACAATCCCGAGTTTTAACAACCCTTAACAAGGTGCTTTTTGAAAACATTGTGGGAAAAGGAGAAAATGCTGATAACCAGCATTTTCTCATTATCCCACAATGTTTTCTTCTTTCTCAGACACAAATACCATCATTTGCGCCACATTTAATGTGTCGTCTGCAAATGCTTTCAATTTAGACCAGTCCAAAATTTTGTCCTTTGGTAAAGAGTTAAGCACATTTGAGGATGAAAAATCAATTTGCTCAAATAATTTTATTTGTCTTTGACAGAACAGAAAACAATGTGGTAGAAGGAGAAAATGCTGGTTACCAGCATTTTCTCCTTTTCCCACACAGTTACAAAAACCTTCTTTTTCTGGGTCATAAAACACAAAACAGTTTGATAAAGGGTTAAAAAATCTCAAAGCAGAGCAAAGGGGTGTTTCTTTTTTAATTTTTAAACGCTGGTATCACACCGTAAAATCTAACTTGGCCAATCAAAAACATCAATTAAACTGTAATTCCCATAGTGCATCTACGTCCATAATACAAACACAATGGTCGATAATGTGTGAACAATTTAATCAAGATCGCTCAAATATAGATAGGATTCTTTCACCAAGGTGCCGATCCAAGATAGGACGCATGAATTCTTTATTAATCATTAATAATTTGATCCAAATCATCCCCGTTCTAGTGTCTCGGGGGTTATCATCGGGAAATATCTATTACTTCTGATCAAATTGTCTCGATGTCGAACCAGATAACATTATACTGATATATAATTCATATAATTATTGAATTTAGATTGGGCTTCCAGATTAAGATTGTGAGAAAGAATTTAACTCTGTACTAGATGACAAATTTTAGACCTGTCCTCATGGAAAGGATTTTGCATACTAATTGATGATTGGATTTGTCTTACAAAAGGTAGAAAACATTGTAGGAAAATGAGAAGATGCTGGTACTCAGCATTTTCTCCCTTTCCTATAATGTTTCAAGAGGTCATTTTCATCAGGGTTATAAAAACAGGAATGTTTAGAGAGGGGTTAAGCCCTATACATAAGAATAAGAATATTCTTAATTAATTTAACTCTTTTGAAGTGAACAAAGCAATACTTAAGTTACATCTGGATGAAGATCTGACTGCTAGTTTGGTCTTAGATTTCAGCTGTCTGACATTTTTGTAAGTTATCATGATAAACATATCCATTACAATCAGGCTGGCAAAAGGAGAAATTGCTTGTAACCAGCAGTTTTTCTTGACTGGCCACAATCTTTTAAGTGTTTACCAAACAACTGAATTCTAGACTTATCCAAATTGAAAGCATTTGCAGACGACAAATTAATTTCATTCAATCGATGTAATATGCCTTTGGATGGGAAGAAAACATTGTGAGAAAAGGAGAAAATGCTGGTTACCAGCGTCTTCTCCTTTTTCCAAAATGTTTTCAAAAGCCCTCTCTATCAGGAATATTAAAACTTGGGATTGTGTGGTAAAGGGTTAACTCTTTACCACATAATCCCAAGTTTTAACTACCCTAACACAGAAGGCTTTTGAAAACATAGTGGGAAACAGAGAAAATGCTGGTAACCAGCATTTACTCCTTTTCCCACTATGTTTTCTACCCCATCTAAAACAAATTCCATCATTTGAGCCACATTGAAATTGTCGTCTGCAAATGCTTTCATTTTGGACCAGTCTAAAATTTTGTTGTTTGGTAAAGAGTTAACAGATGTTAAATCTACCAAACAACAACATATAGACTTATCCAAATTAAACAATAAATAAATAAAGCAAACAATAAATAATTGAATGTGTCTTTGAAAGGGTAAAAAACATTGTGGGAAAATGAAAAAAAATCTGGTTTCAGGCATATTTTTTCCTTTTTCCCCAGTATTTTCAAAATAATTGTGCCATCCAATAGGGGTGTAATTATATAAGATGGTTTGGTAGAGTTACATCTTGATTGACAGCAAGTTTTCATTAAAGAAAAAGGGCCAGACTGATACTTTTTAAAGGTTTGTTGTTCAGAAAATCTAAAAAAAATATATCAGATGGTTGAAATCTGGGTAACTACCTCACTGCCTCTACTGTGCATTCTAATCTTTCACTACACTATTTAAAAAAGGACCAAGGGTTAAATCTTCAATGCATGAGATAATAAAAGATTGTTATCAATCAAATTAACCTGGCATTATATTCTTTAATGTTTTAAAAAACAATCCCAAGTTTTAACAACCCAGGAAAGCAGGCTTTTGAAACCATTGTGGGAAAAGGAGAATATGCAGGTTACCAGCATTTTATCCTTTTTTCCACAATGTTTTCTCCCCTTTCTATGACAAATTACAACATATTGGCCACAATAAGTTTAGCCCCTGCAAATACTATGATTTGGACAAATCTAAATAATATTTGCTTGGTTAACTCTTTACCAAGCCTTTTGAAATCATTGTGGGAAAAGGAGAAAATGCTGGTAACCAGCATTTTCTCCTTTTCCCACAATGTTTTCTACCCTTCCCAAAACAAATTTCAGTTTTTCAGTCACGTTTATTATGTCGTCTGCAAAAGCTTTGAATTTGGACAATTCTAAAATTCTGTTGTTTGATAAAGAGTTAAGAGGTAATTCTCAACTCTTAACCATCAAACAATGGTTTTTAAGTCTTGTCCATAATTTTAAATATTTACCAAACAATCCCATGTTTTAACACTGCTGAGGAAGTTCAGGCTTTTGAAAACATTTTGGGAAAAAGAGAAAATGCAAGTAACCATACATTAAAATTCTAGGCTGGCCCAAACTGAGAAGCATTTCCAGATGACAAATCAAATGTGACTCAAATGATAGAATTTGTCTTGTTACAAATGATAGAATTTGTGTTGTTACCAGCATTTTCTCTTTTTCCCACCTTGTTTTCAAAAGCATTCTACCTAAGGGTCAGTTAAAATTTGTGATTGTAAGGTAAATGGTTAAACATAGGTAAATGGTTAAACATAGCTAAGTATGGAAATAAGCCATTGTGGAAAGGTAGAAAACAATTGTGGAAAAGCAAGAAAATGTTTGTAAATACCATTTTCTATGTTTCCCAAAATGACACAGAGTCACTTCGTAACAGATGAACCCTTAAAGTGCCTTTCATGTCTATAATAAATTGCTTTGCAGGCAGTGTAGATCAAGACCCAACTGCACAAAACATGCAGCCTGATCTTTGATTTACACTGTCCGCAAAGGGCTGAAATGCTACTGACAAAAGCAACCATGAAATCACAATCATCTGGGGGGCTTATTCTAGCCTGAAAATGTCCCCTGGGCTCATTCGGCCCTTTAACTCTTTATCACACGACAAAATTTTAGACCAGTCCAAATTGAAAGCATTCACTTAACCCTTTACCACACAATCCCAACTTTTAATGACCCTGGGGAAGAAGCCTTTTGAAAACACTGTGGGAAAACGAGAAAATGCTGTTAACCAGCATTTTCTCCTTTTTCCACAATGTTTTCTACCTTTCCAAAAACAAATTTCAGTTTTTGAGTCACACTGTTTTGTCGTCTGCAAATGCTTTCAATTCGGAAATGTCCAAAATGTTGTCGTTTGGTAAAGAGTTAAAGCAGACAACAAATAAAATTGGGCGCAAATGAAAGTCTCGGATTCTGTCTTTGAGATTCTTGAAACCATGTGGGAAAAGAAGAAAATGCTGGTTACCAGCATTTTCTTCTTTTCCCACAATGTTTTCAAAAGTCCTCTTATTTAGGGTTGTTAAAACTCGGGATCTTGTGGTAAACGGGTATGGGTTAACCCTTTACCACACAATCCCGACTTTTAACGACCCTGAGGAAAAAGCCTTTTGCAAACATTGTGGGAAAAGCAGAAAATGCTGGTAACCAGCATTTTCTCCTTTTCCCACAATGTTTTCTACTCTTCCCAAAACAAATTTCAATTTTTGAGTAACATTTATTTTGTCCTCTGTTGAGGCTTTCAATTTGGACCAGTCTAAAATTTTGTTGTTTGGTAAAGAGTTAATGTACATCTCCACTTTTTATTATTTTATTACCACACGACAATATTTCAGACTTGTCCAAATTGAAAGCATTTGCAGACGACTAAATAAATATGACTCAAAAACTGAAATTTGTGTTAGAAAGGGTAGAAAACAATGTGGGAAAAGGAGAAAATGGTGGTTACCAGCATTTTCTCCTTTTCCCACAAGGTTTTCAAAAGGCTTTTTGTTCAGGGTCGTTAAAACCCGTGATTGTGTGGTAAAGAGTTAAGGCTACAACACAGATAACAAATTGGAATGATTATCAACTGAAACACAACAACAAAGATAGTGAAACAGTTAGGAAATTATTATGTAACTTGTAATTGAAATGCTGCTTAAAGATACATCCTTACAGCCAGACAGAAAAAACACTGTTAAAATTTGAAAGCATGTAGAATGGCTCAGAATTTGGTCAACTGTGTAAACATGGATAAATTACTAATATATATACGGTGTAAAGGATAGAGAAACTCAAGGGATTTGTCCTCATTTAAAACCAGAAACGACAACAGTGATTTCTTTGAAGGCTCCCAAAAAATGAAATACATCTTCTACCCATCGTAATCTGTGCAACCTTGTAGCTGTCATAGGCAACATGTGGCATGAAGATACAAGATTGATTATAGTTTCATCAAATAATGATGAAAATAACGGGTTAAAAACTGGCTGAAAACGAGTAAAGACATACGTGTATCTTTTTATCCTGTCACCTCCTATAAATTCCACCGTATAACAGGGGGTCATATAAACTTGGTGATATACTGTCACTTGACCACGTGACTAGGTTTATTATGTCAGTTGGTCACGTGATCAAGGTTTATTAGGCTAGTTGGTCATGTGACCAGCTGGAACTCCTTTTTTAGAAGCCGGTACACGAAATCAATATTTCAAAGTAAAATTATCGCTTAGAATTCGATACACGTGTTGATTTTTCTTATTATTTAAAATAAAACAGAATTCTTCGCCACAACATTCTTCCGAGGGTTTACGTCATGTTTATGACGTAGTCCATATTATTCATGACGTCATTATTACAGCTGCATACCAAAAGCGATTTGCACAGTTTGCCATACAAGTGTGTTTTTTTCATAGTGCGAAAGGTGCCTTAATTTCGAGCGAAATATTCTATCTAGTCGGATTTATGTTTGTAAATGTGAAACGGGATAAACAGAATAGTGTCGTGGATTGGAAAATTTGAAGAATAGACAGTAGTGTCTTTGATTCAAGGAAAGTTTGTTAGGCTCGGCTCGGGAATTTTATGGTATCAGTACCATAAGATATTGAATAAAAGGTACGGTCTTTGTATCATGTTTGTTTTTTGTTTTGTTTTGTTCATTTACAGTGCGTGACAGGATAAATAGAATAGATGGCTGGTGTCTTGGATGCTTTAAGTTTATCGGGCTCGGCTCCGGAATTTATCCGGTTCGCCTTCGGCTCACCAGATAAATTCCTCCGCCTTGCCCGATAAACTTAACCCATCCAAGACACCAACCATCTATTCTCTATAACCACTGTCAAAATTTAAGACTTGTCCAAGCTGAAAGCATTTGAAGAAGATAATAGTATTCAGTGCAGCTCAAAATATAAGTTCTGTCCTTGAAATGAAGAACACATTGCGGGAAAAGAAGAAAAGGCTGGATACCACCCTTTCTCCTTTTCTCACAATGCTTGCAGAAGCTTTCTTCTTCAGGTTTGTTAAATTATCATGGCTTGCTTGGTAAAGAGTTGATTTGTCATCTGCCGATACTTTCAATTTGGACAAGTCTAGTCCGATAAATAATTAACCCTTTACCATTTAACAACCATGAGGAAAAGGCATTTGAAAACATTGTGGGGAAAAGGAGAAAATGCTGGTAACCAGCATTTTCTTCTTTTCCCATGATGTTTTCTTCTTTTCCAAAAGCACACTTGGATGTTTGACCCACATGTATTTTGTTGTCTGCAAATGCTTTTCAATATATACCAGTCTAAAACTGTCGTGTGCTAAACAGTTAATGATTTTATGAACTGAGAATGTCAAATGAAACACTGTTGAAAGCAAGAAATACTAAACCCTACAAGCCCACACAAACAACCTACTGATTGCTGTCGGAAAACACCCATAGAATACAAATGTCTGAGACCTTGATATTATTATGGAAATGTCCATTTCGATAATTCTTAGGGTGACAGGATTCTTTGGACTTAAAATGCAATATACGTGTCAATCATTACTGATGCATATCTATTTATATAATAAGGATTAAGCACTTTTTAATGCCGGTGAATTATTCACGGCTTGTTACACAAGCATGCAAAAAGCAGATAAATATCAAAACCCTTCATATTAGTGTGCATATCAAAACCCCTAACGTTTACTTTTGCAGACAGTGTAGATCAAGATTAGACAACAGAACATGCTGTCTAATATTCAATCTACACTGAATTAACTCTTTACCAGATGACAAAATTTGAGACTTGTCTAAAATGAAAGCATTTACAAATTGAACATGGATTCAGTGACATGATCTGTCTTGGAAAAGGTAGAAAAAATTCTGGTAAAAGGAGGAAATGCTACTTACCGGAATTGTTTACGTCTTCTACATCGTTTGCCTACTGCCAAGACGTTGTTACAGCAAGAAATTGTTTGGGAAAGGTAACCATCATTTTCTTCTTTCTCCATAATGTTTTCAAAAGCCTTTTTTCTATAAGGTTGTTACAACATGAGTTTGTTTAGTAAAGGGATGAATCACCTAAGTAATTGTTCCTGGACCACGCCAGCTGTGGACATTCACAGCTTTTGCAGACAGTGTAGATCAAGATTAGACAACAGAACATGCTGTCTAATATTCAATCTACACTGAATTAACTCTTTACCAGATGACAAAATTTGAGACTTGTCTAAAATGAAAGCATTTACAAACTGAACATGGATTCAATGACACGATCTGTCTTGGAAAAGGTAGAAAATATTCTGGTAAAAGGAGAAAATGCTAGTTACCGGAATTGTTTACGTCTTCTACATTGTTTGACTACTGCCAAGACGTTGTTACAGCAAGAAATTGTTTGGGAAAGGTAACCATCATTTTCTTCTTTCTCCATAATGTTTTCAAAAGCCCTTTTTCCATAAGGTTGTTACAACATGAGTTTGCTAAGTAAAGGGATGAATCATCTAAGGAATTGGTTCTGGACCATGCCAGCTGTGGACATTCATTATCTTATCATGCTGCAAACCTCTTTTGAAAAAAAATTTTGGAGAAAAAAAAAGTACCTGTATTAAACTCTTCACCGAATGACAAAAGTTTGGAATGGACCAAAACTGAGAGCATTTGCAGACGACAAATTAAATGTTGCTAAAATAATGGTTTTTGCCTTTGATGAGGTAGAAAACATTGTGGGAAAAGGATAAAATAGTGGTTACCAGCATTGTCTCCTTTTCCTGCAATGTTTTAAAAAGGCTTCATCCTCAAGGACATTCAAATTTGGTATTGTGTGGTAAAGTGTAAAAAGCAATATCTCTATTGGTTAGACAGTGCATATAGATGAGTATTAACTCATTACCAAACAACAGAATTTTAGACTGGTTGAATTTGAAAGCATTTGCAGACGACAATATGAATATGGCACAAATGATGGGATTTGTATCTGATTGACTAGAAAACATTGTGAGAAAAGGGAAAAATGCTGGTTACCAGCATTTTCTCCTTTTCCCACAATGTTTTCAAAAGGCGTCTCTTTCAGGGTTGTTAAAACTCGGGACTGTTTGGTAAAGGGTTAAAGCAAATTCCATGATGGTTATCCATGATAATCTTTCAAGCATAATTTCAAAGTCATCTATGTCAAATATTTTTCAGAAGGTGATGGGTTAATGGTTTGCTGATATTTTGATGATTTTATATGGGAAAGCAGCCAGTGGCCGTTTCAAGTATGTAGTGTGAAGAACTGGTGAAAAAAAAAACATCTTCAGGAAACCATAGATTATGAGGTGGACTAGTCTCTCCAGTATATCTTAAACACTATTGGAAATGGTGGGGTATGGACAAAACCCCATCAGACAAAACCCCACCGGACAAAATCCCACCACCAAAATTTGCAAGGTGGACAAAACCCCACCAGTTCAATTATGACTTGTTGTTGTTTTTGGTTTTTTGTTTACTTTTAAATTATGAAGTGATTTTGAAAAAAGGAAGAATTTATATGTATATAATAGTATATAGGCCTATTCATATTCAATATATTTCAATATTTAATTCATTTTAATTAATATTTTATCTATTTATATATTTATTATAATTATTTAGAAAGATAGTGATTTTGAAAAAAGGAAGAATTTATATGTATATATAGTATGTAGGCCTATTCATATTCAATATTTTTCAATATTTAATTCATTTTAATTAATATTTTATCTATTTATATATTTACTATGATTGTTTAGAAAGATAGTAAAATGGTAATAAACTTTGTTATAGATGATCAAAAATTGTATTTGAATTATCAACGCAGTGACAAATTATGAATTGAATTTGTATATTGAAAAAGAATATACTGGTGGGGTTTTGTCCTGGTGGGGTTTTGTCCTGGTGGGGTTTTGTCCGGTGGGGTTCTGTCCTGGTGGGGTTTTGTCCAGGTGGGGTTTTGTCCTACACTCGGAAATGGTATTGATCACCAAATTAACTCTTTACCACACAACCCCAACTTTTAACAACCCTGAGAAAGAAGCCCTTTGAAAGCATTGTGGGAAAAGGAGAAAATGCTAGTAACCAGCATTTTCTCCTTTTCCCACAATGTTTTCTGCCCTTCCCAGAACAAATTTTTGTCTTTTTCAGTCACAACCATTTTGTCGTCTGCAAATGCTTTGAATTTAGACTTGTCTAAGATTTTGTCATTTGGTAAAGAGTTAACCCTTTATGTCTGTTGCTGAGAGTGTAAAGCAAGATCAGCCTGCACATACATGCAGTCTAATCTTGCTCTACACTCTCTGCTTTTCTAATATGTAGCTTTGGTCACATAAACCCACCGAAATGCTGAATAAACTTAACGGAATCTATTTGTGTAATCGTCAACAGTATAAATTTATCTGGATAAGGATTAACAAATAAAATTTTATGTCCAAAATGGCCTCTATGGTTACTGCTTGAAAACTGGGACAATTCAACATGAAAGACACACCCAATTATGAAAGAAAAGAACAAAAGATATCGATAATCATGATCCAGGCAGACGCATGAAAACATCATAGCAAATGGGCAAAAAACTCTCAGCAATTTCTCTCTCTATTGTCCTGTGCTTATCTGCTTCATCTGTAACATGATGCTTCACACTATGTCCTTTGTATAGCCCTGTGCCATACCATGGCTTGTTTTAACCCTTTACCACACAATGCCGACTTTTAACGACCCTGGGGAAGAAGCCTTTAGAAAACATTGTGGGAAAAGGAGAAAATGCTGGTAACCAGCATTTTCTCCTTTTCCCACAATGTTTTCTACCCTAAGAAAGAAAAATCCCATCATTTGAGCCACACTGAAATTGTCGTCTGCAAATGCTTTCAATTTGGATGTGTCTTAAAAATTTTTGTACGGTAAAGGGTTAAAAAGTTAACTCTTTACCAAACGACAAAATTTTAGATGATTCCAAATTGAAAGCATTTGCAGACAACAAAATAAATGTCACTGAAAAGCTGAAATTAGTTTTGGGAAGGGTCAGTAAACATTGTTGGAAAAGGAGAAAATGCTGGTTACCAGCATTTTCTCCTTTTCCCACAATGTTCTTTCTCAAGGTCGTTAAAAGTTGGGATTGTGTAGTACAGGGTTAAGGAAAGAAGATTTAAGAAAACAAATAGTGTGGACAATGAGAAAATGCTGGTTTCTATCATTTTCTTCTTTTCCCACAATGTTTTCTTACTTTCTGAAGACAAATACCATCATTAAGTGAGCCACAATCTCTTACATGTAGTTGTCTCCAGCCCTTAAATAAGGAAAAGTCTCAACTTGTGTTGCTTGGAAAAGAGTTAAGGATTACACATGATGCCAAGCATGTCGGTGCAGCTGTTTTAATAAATGGTGTGGATTGAGATCAGAGTGTTCAAATGAGCAGTGGATCTGACATTTTATAAGATATTTTTACCAAAACAATCTTGGAATTTTTAAACTATGGATCTTGTTTAGTAACTGAAATTTCTGATTTACGTAAAACTCCAATACTCACTAATGTTTCAGACAGTGTATCACAAGATCAGGCTGAACAGAAAATAAAAGCTGATCTTGGATCTACACAGTCCAATAGTTTCTAACTACATTTTGTGACACGGTCTGACCAAAGCCACCTTGATTTTGTGATGGTTCAGTTTTTTTCCCGCTGACAAGAAAATGTTCCTTTCATGTATCTAGCAATGAATTGGTGAACTCTTTACCACACGACAATAACCCAGACTTGTCCAAATTGAAAGCATTTGCAGACGATAATTTCAGTGTGGCTCAAATGATGAGATCTGTCTCTGATAGGAAAGAAAACATTGTAGGAAAAGGAGAAAATGCTGTTTACCAGCATTTTCTCCTTTTCCCCACTATGTTTTCAAAAGGCCTCTTCCTCAGGGTCTAAATTAAAACTTGGGATCGTGTGGTAATGGGTTAACTCTTTACCTTTCAAGAAAATTTTGGACTTATCCAAATTCAAACCATTGTATCAGATATATGTCTAAAATGCTGGGATTTGACTGTGATAGGTTAGAAAACATTGTGGGAAAAGGAGAAAAATACTGGTTGCATGCATTTTCTCCTTTTCTCAAAATATTTTCAGAGTCGGTAAAAGCCAGGATTGTGTGGTAAAGGGTTAGGTTAGGCCCAGCCAACAAAACTTTGGACTTGTCAGAATCCAAAGCATTTGCAGACGACAAATTAAATGTGCTTAAAATGGTAGGATTTGTCTTTTTGAAAAAGTAGAAAACATTGTGAGAGAAGAAGAAAATACTAGTTACCAGCATATTCTTCTTTGCACACAATGTTTCCAAAAGCAGTTTTCCTCAGGGTTGTCCAAATTCATGATTGGGTGGTAAGGGGTTTATACTGAAATATGAACCATTTTCCAGTCTCAGATATTATCTCAATCTGTATGAAAGAAAATCCACTGTAATGATAAGTTGTGTTCTATTATCATAAATCTAAGGACCCAATCCCACGGTTATCATCAGCCATTGTTCAGAGAATACAGTGAAATGTCGATCAAAATCTTAGATAAGCACCCCATCTATAGCATATGACAAAATGTCGTATAGAAATGATGAACTGATTTTTTTCATCCCTTAAATACACAAAAGAAAACAGTTCCATAATCGGCTTAAATCTTATCCCTGCACATACCCTCATTTGCATATCAAGCGTAAATTAGCATATCGTAATATGTCTCATTTTTTACCCGAGAAATTCTGATCTTATCTTGACTTGACATTATCGCTCTCTCTTTTTGAATGTCTGAGATCCTAATGATGTTGAAGCAACAAGGAGAGCTTTCATAAGACCCAGATTCATCACACCTTATCACATGCCTCTGAACGAGTTTGATTAGAAATGATTTGCATATTCCGATAAAATTGATTTTTACATAATAGAGGAGGGATTATATTTCTGCCAAAAATAATGTAAATTTTCCCCTACAGATCAAAGTGGCTGATATGATTTTGATGGAGAATTTAAGTATTTATAAATAAAGCCAAATTATGGTAGAATTATTTAAATTATGCAGATAAAACAAGAATTGTGGGATTAAGTTAAACAATGACACTATAAAAATTTTAGCCTTAGCCCTCTGAGTACACCTCATGCATAAATTGAACTTTCTGTCAGAACAAAAAACATTGAAATATTGTATGGTCAAGATAATTACTTAACTTTTTACCAAATGACAAAATTTTGGACTAGTCCAAATTGAAAGATTGCAGGTTATTTTTTTCTCTTTTTTCTAATTCTTTACAAAACTACAAAATTTAAGACCTATCCAAATTCAAAGCGTTTGCAGACAAGTTAAGTTTGTTTCATATGATGAAAATTGACATTAAAAGAATACAAACAAGAGGGCCATGGCTCCACTGGCTTATAAATATAAACCATAAATACTAAACATTTCAATTCTGAGCCAAATGGTTTCAAAATGAAGACTTACAAAGTTTTCTCTGTAAAAGCCCATGTGAAAGTTGAGACCTGCAGGGCAAAGCCATTTTTGATCCCAGAGCTATAATTACTTGAACCCTGGTACAGGTCCACAAGATAAAGCCACATGTCAAAATAATACAAGTCTATGCTGTATGGTTATAAATAAGGTGATTTTCAAGTTGTGTCCATAAATTATGAAGCCTCTGTAAAACATAAGACCCCTGATGCAAGGCTAATTTCAAAAAAAAAAAATCAAAACAGGAAGATTTCTTAAGTTGTCACTATGTAAGTCCATGTAAAATTTGTAACCCCTGCAGCGGGGCCAATTTTGACCCCAGGGCTAAAATTTTGGCCTGCTTGGTAGAGGCCCACTAGATATAGCTACATGCAAAATTTGGTAGCTCTAGGCCTTATGGCTAGGTACAGGAAGATTTTTAAAGTTTTCTCTATATAAGCCTATGTAAAACTTGTGACCCCTGGGGCAGAGCCAATTTTGACCCCAGGGCTATAATCTGAAGAAACTTGATAGAGGTCTACTACATAAAGCTACATGCCAAATTTGGTAGCCCTATGCCTTATGGTTTCAGACAAGAAGATTTTTAAAGATTTCCAATATTTTTCAGTTTTGTTGCCATGGCAACCAGAGTTTTTGAAGGAATTAAATTCTTTCAAGAAATTCTGAAGAGGACCATGGCAGGATCATTTCTGTGAAGTTTCATGAAAATTGGATAGGTAGTTTCAGAGAAGAGGATGTTTGAAATAAAAGTTAACGCACAGACGGATGGACAGACGCATGGCGGACACCAGGCCATGACATAAGCCTTCGGCCAGTGGAGCTAAAAATTGTGGGAAGAGCAGAAAATGCTGGTTACCAGCATTTTCCTCTTTACCCACAAAGCTTTTAAAGGCGCTCTTTCTAGAGCTTGTCATTCAAACTTGAGGTCATATGGTAAAGGGTTAAAAAGAAAGACAACTTTTTTTGCTTTTCAAAAATCAGGATTGAAGATTATTTTTGTTGACAGGGTAATACTGAAAGAATTACAATTACATGAATATTAAAACTTCTGTCATAAAACCAAATTTTTTGCCCTTTCCTTTTTGGCTGCGTATTCCTTGTAACTTTGTCCAAATTGTTACAATGCCCTTATAGTTCAACCCTCCCTGTAACTCTTCACTAATTGACAAAATTTTAGTCTTCCCCAAATTCAAAGTACTATAAAGCAGATGACACTTTTTTTTTAATGTGACTCAAATGATCAGAAGAGTCTAAATTGATCGGGTAGAAAACATTGTGGGAAAAGCAGTATTTTTAATGCTTGTTACCTTGTTTGGTAAAAAATTAAAAGACAAATACCATAACTAGATTAAATTTGTTGTCTGCAAAAGCTTTCAATATAGACAGGTCTAAAATTGTTCACATGATTTAGAATTCTTTACAAAATGATCAAATTTTAGACTGGTCCAAATTCAAACCATTTGCAGACAACAAAATAAACGTGACTCAACGATCCAAATTTGCTCTTAAAAGACTAGAAAACATTGTGGAAATAAAAGAAAATGGTTACCAGCATTTTCTCCTTTTCGACAGTGTTTTCAAATGTTTTATGTCTCCGGGTTGCTATAAAACTTAGAATTGTCTGGTTAAAGGATTAAAGTAGCTGATATTTCAGCACTGTGTGTTCCAAAATAACAAATTATGATATATTCAAAACATGTAAATAATTGTATTTTCTTCAAATATAATACACTATTATGTGTTATCGAAAAACTGTCTCCAGGAAAAAATCTTTCAACTAAAAGATAGGTATCACCTTGGTTTTTATCCCACATCTTCTATAAATTACACTCCATTTTCTTTTTCTCCCCCCAATTACTAATCCTTTTTAACATTCATTCTTTAGCCTTCTGGCCACAACTTTGTTTGCTTTTACACAGCAGTGCAAATTAAGATCAGATCACTATAAGACATGCAGTCTGATCCTGGATCTCCTTTGTGCAAGACTAAATGTTTGGATAATCAGATGACAACACTCTCAAGAACAAACAGTAAATGGTCTTCTTTTCCTAAATGAAAATACAAATCTCACTAATTTAGGGCAACAAGTAAAGATTAAGCTTTTACCAGACATGCTCCCACTTGTGTGACCCTGAGGATTCTAGAAGACTTGAAAATATTGAGGAAAAAGGAGAAAATGCTGGTAACCAGCATTTTCTCCTTTTCCCACAATATTTTCTTCCATATCAAGCATAAATTCTTGGAATCATATTTAGTTTGTTGTAAGAAAATGATTTTCGTAGGAAAATATCTAAATCATGGTCATCTTGTAAAGAGTTAAAAAGATTTTTTTTCATCTTTTTTCCACTTAAGGTCTCAATAACAATGGTTTCTTTTAGATAGCATCGCATCCTTTTAGTGTGATTGTATCAACCTTCAGGGACTAAAGATTTCTGTGATACGTAAAAATGAGAAAACAGAAGTAGAAAAGAGCGTCAGTTATTGCCATATATATTTACTAAGGCAAGTCTTTTTCTGCATAGAAGTCTTGTCTCTACTATCCCTTTACCACACAATGCCGACTTTTAACAACCCTGAAGAGGAAGCCTTTTAAAAACAATGTGGGAAAAGGAGAAAATGCTGGTAACCAGCATTTTCTCCTTTCTCCACAATGTTTTCTACCCCATCAAAGAAAGATCATATGATTTGAGCCACTCTGAAATTGTTGTCTGCAAATGCTTTGAATTTGGATGGGTCTTGAATTTTGTCGTGTGGTAAAGGATTAAATGATGTGAACAATCACCAGCTCTTTGTCTCTAGTTATCTGATAATCAAAGTTACTGGAAGTGCAGAGAGCCAAACTTTATGGCAGCCAGTGTAGCTACCTTTATTTCCTGAATTTTTTTCCCACTAATACTTTGCACGCTTTTTCCTAGTTATCAGATAAAAAAAGTATGGAAAAAGCATTAAGTGTTGAGGAATGATTCCTATTGCAAGTACTAAGCCTCAGATTAAACAAGAACACAGTAAGCAGATGGCAACACTCGGCTGCAGTAGCTTTTTAGTGAACATTTTAAGTTGAAAAAGGGACATAACGGTGTCAAAAATACTTTGATGGTTACCTGCCCTTGCTGTATAGGCTCCCCTTTTGACAATTTATATCTTTTCTAAGTTTGAATATCTTCAGTAATAACAGAAATATTATAAAATGTCAGAGCTTTCGCACGATGATGCAGACACTGCCAATGACAACAACAATGCCAGGGCTACGAAAATACCTCGATGTTTTCTTCAAAAACAGCCCAGCTAAAAATAAACCCTTTGCAGAACAATTCTGTGTCTTTACAACCTTGATGAATAAGGCTTTGAAAACAGTCTTGCATAAGGTGTTTCCCCTTTGTACAAATGTTTTCTACCATCTTTAAGTCTATTTTTGCCATTTGTTGTCTAGAAACAAGCACTGCAATAATAAAATTTTGTCAGTGATGTTTTTGGTCTAGGTAAAATTCAATATGCCTTTCAGTTTACCAAACCATCCCATCTTATTATGACCCTGAAGAAAAAGACATCATAGGGATGTCAGCTTTCCTGCACACTATCACAGGGCATAAGCTTTCCTTTGCTATCACATGGACATAAGCTTTCCTTTACTATCATATGGGCATCAGCTTTCCTTTACGATCACAGGGGAATCAGCTTTCCTTTACTATCACAAGGCATCAGCTTTCCTTTACTATCACAGGGGCATCACCTTTCCTTTACTATCACAGGGCCACTAGCTTTCCTTTACTATCACAGGGGAATCAGCTTTCCTTTACTATCACAGGGACATCACCTTTCCTTTACTATCGCAGGGACATCAGCTTTCCTTTACTATCACAGGGATAGTGGTGAAACGGTTTACCGATTAACCGATTAACCGCGGTCTATTCAAAGAAAAAAACCGAAACCGGTTCGAATTTCACCGTATCGGTATTTCTGCAATATGTCAACTTCTCTTAATTGCATCAGAAAGTCCGGTTTTCCCAAAAATTCTGTCAGAAATCGATCGTTTTTCAACTTACAGTTCTAAAGATTTCCAAAAGCGAAAGTTGTTTATTTTTTTCCACAGACGGTGTCACCGGTGTTTAGGTAAAACTATGACCACATAAAATTCACGACACAAACTCCAAATAACTGTCGAGCTTTAATACTTTTGGATCAACGGAGTTTGTATGTTATTCATTTCTTATAACTTTGCTTACACTTATTTTTGCGTTTTCCGGTAGTTAAGCGGCAAAGTATTAGTGTTAGTACAGTAAGCAACTGAGTAAGTTAGTGCATCGCACTGTCTACTCTGTTGAGCTCCCGAAGTTCGGTATAGTAGCGGTGGTTTTTATATAAACAAGTACGCTCTTGAAGAAAAAAAAAAAAAATGGCAGACGAAAATCCTCAAGATAGCGAGTGTTAAAGACTAGTCAATTTCAGTTTGTTTTTATTTGTTCATGCAAAAGAATTGCTTTTTAGTTCATTATCTTGAAAGAATGGAAGAGTTCCAAGCACATGTACTAGTTTTCTTTATCACCTTTTGAGCATATGCTACCCTAACAGTGACTACAAGTGGTCAGATATGCTAAATGTCAGCATATACAGCATATTGCAATACGTATTGCAATACGGGTCAGCCGTATTGCAATATATTGCAATACGCTTTTTACCGTATTGTTTCACCCCTACACAGGGACATCAGCTTTCATTTACTATCACATGGGTTCACCTTTCCCTTACTGTCACAGGGTGTCAGCTTTCCTTTACTATCACAGTGCATCAGATTTCCTTTTCAATCACAGGGTGTCAGCTTTCCTTTACTATCACATGGTGTCAGCTTTCCTTTACTATCACAGGGACACCAGCTTTCCTTTACTATCACAGGGGAATCAGCTTTCCTTTACTATCATAGGGGCATCAGCTTTCCTCTACTATCACAGGGCCATTAGCTTTCCTTTAATCTCACAGGGAAATCAGCTTTCCTTTACTATCACAGTGCATCAGCTTAACTGTTACAGGGTGTAAGCTTTTCTTTACTATCACAGTGCATCAGCTTTCCTTTACTATCACAGGGGCATCAGCTTTCCTTTTACTAACACAGGGGCATTAGCTTTTCTTTACTATCTCAGGGGCATCAGCTTTCCTTTACAATCACAGGGTTTCAGCTTTCCTTTACTACCACAAGGGCATCAGCTTTATTATACTATCACGGGCAAAAACTTTCCTTTACTATAATTGGCGCATTAGCTTTCCTTTACTATCAATGGGGAGTCAAGTTTCCTTTACCAACAATAAATATATCAGGACATGCTGCAGATAAATGAGCCAAACTCTGTGAAAAGGGGACTTAACGTATCTGCAAAAAGTATTGACCCGGGTCACCCTGCGCAGACTGGGCTGAAACTTTTTGCTATTAGTCAAATTTCTGCATGTCAATGGACCAGTGTACCTCTTGAATCAGTCAGTTGTTATACAAAATGGATTTTACAGATCCGCAATTATGCAATGACTTGCCTGGTATCATGGATCGTGGAGATGCATTAAGCCCCTTTTGCCACAGCATGGCCCAGAGCATGGATCAGATCCAGCTTTTCCCTACATCTGTTACCAGTTTCTTTATACAAAATGATGACTCTATATGGTGCACTAGGCACACATTGCATTCAGTCTCTTCACTTATTTGGGTATTACCTGTACTATTACTATGCTTACCTTCAAAATAAACTTTTGTATTGTGAGTTGAGGACTGCTCTGCAGGTTTCAGCAATGATAACCATGCACCAGTTTCGTCTGTGACCTTGATGAAGGTCAGATCACCATCGTCTGTCTGGAACTAGAATAAACAAAAAAAAATTAATGTCTTTTCAACATATAATTACAATACAAGGTTACAAAATCTTTTCCAGATGGCAAAATTTTAAATATGAGTAAATCATTATTTGAAAACATTAGCAGATGACAAACCACATGGATTGCCATGATGAAAATATGTTCTAGAAACTGGAATAGTTCTAGAATTGCTCTAAAA
Source organism: Tridacna gigas (assembly GCA_945859785.2). NCBI lineage: Eukaryota > Metazoa > Mollusca > Bivalvia > Cardiida > Cardiidae > Tridacna > Tridacna gigas. The sequence goes on along the minus strand of OX244034.2, from coordinate 59,815,708 downwards.
GATCAAGAAGAGTTCTAGAACCATTCCATAAATATATTCCAGAATATCTATACTGGAACTGTTCCAAAAGTTTTCAAGAATAACACCAGAGCATTAACAGCTTTAAGTTCTGAAAGTGTTCTAATAAAGTTCAAGAACGCTATTTTTTAAACTTTTCAAGGTCAAAGCAATGTCAACACATTTCTAAATAAAGTACATTCAGAATCTTAGGTATAGCTCTAAGAAAATATTGAAAACACTTTTAACCTTACAAAACACTTCTGTGTTTCAAGGAACCTAAAGAAAGTATATACAGGCTTTTGAAAAGAATGTAGAAGATGGACACCTTTATTATGTTTTTCATCCGATCAAAGAACTCAAGCTCATTTGTATCAATTTCTTAACTGTTGTCTGCTTATGCCTTCAATTTCAAAGGGTTTGAAATCTGTTGTTTGAGAAAGGTTTAACCCTTTCCCAAACGACAAATTTTAGACTGGTCCAAATTGAAAGAGTTTGCAGACGACAATTTTAAATTTGATGAAAATGGTCTCAAAAAGGGTAGAAAACGCTGTGGGAAAAGGAGAAATTGCTCGTTATGAGCAATGTCTGCTTTTCCCACAGTGTTTTTAAAAGACTTGTACTGCAGACACATGAAAACCAGGGCTTGTTTGGGAAAGGGTTAAGAACCACATAAGCAGTAATGCCACTGGGGATCAAACCAGGTTCTTCTGTTTACAATGCCAAATTACCTTATCCACTGAGCCACAGAGGAACTATATTACAATGAAAGCATAATAAAAGATTATAGAAACTGTTATGCAACCACAAGCAATGACGGTTTTACTAGTGAGAAGGAAAGACTAAGATGGAAAACACTGTTGGAAAAGGAGCAAATATAGTACTTCACCAGAAATTTGAAAGTTTTTTGTTTCCATCTAAGATTTAAAAAATTTTGTTGTCTGGCAAAGAGTTATGTTGTATTCAATCAGTATGGGTTATGATATAGATCTAGTCTGAAAAAATCAGATAATCTATAAACTCAAAACAAAAAAAGCTTTGGTCATGTAAATCTTTTGTATACCGTAACTGTGAAATACAAGAGAAAACGAGAAAAATTATGCACATATGGTTTAACTCTTTACCAAACAACAAAATTTAAGACTAGTCCAAATTGAAAGCATTTGCAGACGACATGAGATATCTGACTGAAAAATTGAAATTTGTTTTGGGAAGGGTAGAAAACATTGTTGGAAAAGGAGAAAATGCTGGTTACCAGCATTTTCTCCTTTTCCAACAATGTTTTCAAATGGCTTCCTTCTCAGAGTCGTTAAAAGTCGGGATTGTGTGGTAAAGGGTTAAAAAGATAAAAATCCTTAGCTGCCAGCAATTCCTTATCAAATTTTATTATTCATAATTTCATTGACACTACAAGGAAGTTTTTCAATTAATTTCACAATCATTTATAAAAATCTAAAAATCCATTTTTCATAATACTGTCTCTGACTGTCACTGAGATCTTATTCAGTGAATCTTGTAATAGTATAGCAGATTCAGCATGATTCATAAATCATTACACAAAAAACTTTTTAACTTTAACTGTAAAAGCATAATGTGCCAACTTTGGTTGCCCTTGCTTACCCCTGGCAACTCTTCTCAAAATTCTTAAATTCCTGGTGTCAACCTTTAACATTTTTACCAAATGATAAAATCTTGGACTTATCCAAATTCAAAGCTCAAAGCATTAATTTTGCAGATGATAATTCAAGTATGGCTCAGACTGTGGAAATAGTATTTAACTCTTTACCAGATGACCAAAAAATAGACTTGCTCAAATTCAAAGCATTTTTAGACCACAATTTAAATGTTGCTCAAATCATTGCATTTGTCTTTGATATGATGAAAAATATTGTGGGAAAAAGAGAAAATGCTGGTAAACCAGCATTTTCTCAATTTCCCATGTTTTCAAAATCTTTCTTTCTCAGAGTCCTTAAAAGTTAAAACTTAGGACTGTCTGGTGAAAGGTTACAGTGAAAAACAAAAATAAAAATAAACAGACAACTTCAAATTCTTAACCACCTAAAATACTATACATTGATTTCAGGGCCATTTTGATCAGAATACCTGACAATACAGCAGACCTTTAGTATCAACTCAAGATATATCCTGTGTCAGAGCTCCAGATAGAGGGAGTGATTTTGATTTCAAAATTGAAAATATTAATCACTCGTCCCTAAATCCTATGTTATGGGTACTTCTTAGGACTGTCTGACATCAAGATGATTCTGATGAGTACCCACAACATAGGGTTTGGAAAAGAAATAATGGATTTAGAATACCATCACTCCCTCTTATCTGGAGGTCTGCTGTGTATTCTTTGCAGTCTGATTTCATTCTTTACTCTGCAAAAGCTACAACATTTTTACTAGGTACATGTATTTCTGGCAACAATTTGATAAACTGAATATTTCTTTATCTTAGAATTTACAGAAGACTATCATTTTCTGAGAAACCAGCCTTTTTCACAGAGAAACTGTTAACTGAAACAGGTCTGCCCATAAACTTTTTATTTCAGTCTAATGATGCAATAATGCTTACGTCTATTGCTAATAAAACTACAATTTTGAAAGATAAGATAAAGAAATGTCAGTAAAATATCACTGCAAGACAATGATTTTATGTTACCATAAAACCACATCTGCTTTGTTCCATCAGTCAAAGAAGTCAAAATATGCCGTGAATTTTATGCTGTGTTTTGGCAAATTTTATTGAAGAACAATGGTATGGAAAAAGTAGTGGAAACTACAATGTCTTATGGAGCATATTTGAGTCATAGCCTCTGACACTAGTTTAACTCTTTACCACACAATCACGGGTTTTAACGACCCTGAGAAAGAAGCCTTTTGAAAACATTCTGGGAAAAGGAGATAATGCTGGTAACCAGCATTTTCTCCTTTTCCCACAATGTTTTCTAGCCTTCCCAAAACAAATTTCAATTTTTGAGTTACATTTATTTTGTTGTCTGCAAATGCCTTCAATTTGGACTATGGTAGTCTAAAAATTTATTGTTTGGTACAGAGTTAAACTCCTTGGACAATGTGATTTTAGACTGGTCCAAAGTGAAAGCATTTGCAGGCGACAGAATAAATTTGACTGAAAACTGAAATTTGTTTTGGGAAGGGTAGAGAACATTGTGGGAAAAGGAGAAAATGCTGGTTACCAGCATTTTCTCCTTTTCCTACAATGTTTTCAAAAGGCTTCTTTCTCGGCATCATCAAAAGTAGGGACTGTGTGGTGATTTTGGGTTTACTCTTTACCAGGCGACAAAATTTTAGACTTGTCCAAATTGAAAGCAATTCAGCAGACAACAAATTATAGCTGGCTTAACCCTTTACCACACAATCTGATGTTTTTATGATCCTAGAGAAGAGGGATTTTAAAAACATTGTGAAAAAAGGAGAAAATGCTGATAACCAGCATTTTCTATCTTTTTCAAAAATGTTTTCTATCCTTTCAATGAGAAATCACATCCTTTTGGCCCAAATATGATTTGTCGTCTGCAAATACTTTCAGTCTGAAGGACTCTATTAACTTTTGTCGTCTGGTAAAGGATTAATGATAGGTTTTCTCTTCTACAGGGTACAAAAACATTGTGGGGAAAAAAGTCAGCATTTTCTCCTTTTCTCACAATGTTTTCAGACGCTTTCTTCTGCTTGGTCGTGAAAACAATGAAAGTTTGGCAAAGTGTTAATTTAAAAAGAAACAAGAGATTTTCATACTTCAAACAATTTAGTCAGGTAATCAGCAAAAATAATCACCGTTATGAAACAACCCTTATCCTGCTAAATAAAAGAAATGAAACATTCAAGTCGATAGTATAAACCCAAATTTTCCATTTCAAAGGTATTTTTGGAGGAAAGATATCTCTTTATTAGACAGTGTAGATCCAAGAACAGACTGCATTTTCTGTGCAGTCTGGTCTTGATCTACAGTGTCCACAAAAGGTCAGTGAGTCGCACTTAGCAGCCTAAGGGTTAAATCAATTTATGTCTGAAAAGAGCAGTTGAAAAAAAAAATTCCCATAGCAATGAAATAATATGTTATCAAAGAAATGTATATATAATAATTAATCACCTTAAGGCAAGAGATTGAAATCAAATTCTTTTCACCAACTGATTGGGAGAGGAGGGAAAAATCAAATAAAGTGAAATAGATGTTTAGAAACGATAAAGTCAAAAATACATTTAAGTTTTGAGATTATTGCCCATTTCGCACAATTACGATGTGTATCAATGTACTGTCTCAGACGTCGCCTTCACCCGTAGACTGCGATATTGACATTTTAACCTTTACTAGATGATTCTATGATTTTATGATGAAGGCTTTAGAAAACATTGTGTTTGCAGCATTTTTTTCCTTTTCCTGTGCCTTGAAATATTTCAAATATTAGCCATGCTCTTTAAAAAAGGGATTTAATGCATCTGCAAAAAATATTGACACAGGTTAGCCTGCGCAGTCTGCAAAGACTGATCCGAGCTGAAACTTTTTGCTTTCAGTAAATTTTCTGCATGTCTAAGGACCATTCTACCTTAGGACTCAGCCAGTAACGTTAGACAAAATGGATTTTATGGATCCATAATTATGCAATTTCTTGTTAGTTTATGCACCACAGAGATGCATTAAACCCCCTTCTGCCAAAGCATGGTTCAACTATTTTGTTCAATCCTTTTAAAATCTTTAGAGCTTTGTTTTGATACATAGTACAGCAATAGACTAATTATACTGTATTGTAGGCTAGTTTGTCTGAATGACAATGTTCTAGAGATGATTATTTGGATAGTCATTTAGCATCTCCTAGATACACAGCCATATATTAACCCTTTACCAGACGACAAAATTTTAGCCTTGCCCAAATTGAAAGCATTTGCAGACGACAATTTCAATGTGGCTCAAATGGAGCAATTTTTCTTAGATAGGATGGAAAACATTGTGGGAAAAGGAGAAAATGCTGGTTACCAGCATTTTCTCCTTTTCCCACAATGTTTTCAAAAGGCTTCTTTCCCAGGGGCGTTAAAAGGTGTCATTGTGCGGTAAAGGGATAACTTCTGTTGACCCTTTTAGAGTCAGGTTTCATCAACTAAGCAACTTTGACTATTTCAAAGAAAAACAAATTTCACTCATCCAAATTCAAAGCTGTAGCAGAAAACAAGTGAAGCTACATTTAAATTTGCCTCCTTTGGGAACTAAATACTTGCTTAACCCTTTACCATACAATGCCACCTTTTGACTCCCCTTGGAAAGAAGCCTTTTGAAAACATTGTGGGAAAAGGAGAAAATGCTGGTAACCAGCATTTTCTCCTTTTCCCACAATGTTTTCTACCCTATCTAATAAAAGTTGCACCATTTGAGCCACATCGAAATTGTCATCTGAAAATGCTTTCAATTTGGACAAAGGCTAAAATTTTGTCATCTGGTAAAGGGTTAACTCTTTACCATAAACAATCCTGACATTTAACAATCTTGAGGAACAAGGCTTTTGAAAACATTGTGGGAAAAGGAGAAAATGTTGATAACCAATTAAAGCAAAATTTCGTGATTTGGGCAACCTTTAATATGTCATCTGCAAATGCTTTCAATTTAGACCAGTCTAAAATGTTGTTGTTTGGTAACAATTTATTTCGGGTTGCTTTCTTTAGAGAAGTTACCACTAAGACAGGCTTTACCTTATATAAGTTGACAATCATGTAAGTTAAAGTCATTATCCACCTGAATACATGTATAAACATAAAATTCCAAAACACTGCAGTAAAAGGAGAGAAGCCTACATTCCGGAATATCCCTGATTTTTTATTTGAATCCCATTTTGAGGTTCCTAGGTGATAATGTGTTAATCTTGCACTTCCCACTTAACCCTTTACCAGACGACAAAATTATAGCCTTGTCCAAATTGAAAGCATTTGCAGACGACAATTTCAATGTGGCTCAACTGGTGCAATTTTTCTTTGATAAGGTAGAAAACATTGTGGGAAAAGGAGAAAATGCTGGTTACCAGCATTTTCTCCTTTTTCCACAATGTTTTCAAAAGGCTTCTTTCCCAGGGTTGTTAAAAGGCATCATTGAGCAGTAAAGGGTTAACTCTTTCCCAGATGACAAAATTTTATCCTTGTCTAAATTGAAAGCATAATGCAGACAACAAATTAAATGTAAAATATATCTTCCATGGGGGTAGAAAATATTGTTGGAAAAGGAAAAAATGTTGGTTACCAGCACTTTCTCCTTTTCCAACAATGTTTTCAAAAGCCTTTTTTCTGAGACTGGTCAAAAGTCGGCATTGTGCAGTAAAGAGTTAAACTATCATTGATAATAAAATCATGATCTTATTTGAATAAATGGAAGGCTTTTCCTGTTGAAGGCATCACAGTGCAGACATCATTAAACAAACATTTTGTTGTAATATCTTAATAACTTTCTGCAATTATCTTGCTGTAAATCAAACCTCATAATGGAACATCAAAAGTATTTTACTACCTTGCTCAAGATGAGTCAATCCCATTACTGTTCTGGACAATTTTACACATACCTGTAACTCTTTACCAGATGACAAAATTTTAGACTCGTCCAAACTGACAGCACTTGCTTATCATAAATAAAATGTCACTTAACCCTTTCCCACACTATCCCAAGTTTTAAAAACCCTAAAAAAGAAGCCTTAGAAGACAATGTGGGAAAAGGATAAAATGCTGGTACCCAGCATTTTCTCCTTTTCCCACATTTTCTACCTATTCAAGGACAATAGTATCATTTGAGAAACATTTGTATTGCCTTCTGGAAATTCTTTCAAAATGAACGAGTCTAATATTTTGCCATGTGGAAAGATTTAAACACGAAATTCGCCCCTAGGAAGGTAGAAGATATTGTGAGAAAAAAAGATGCTGATGACTAGCATTTTCTCCTATTCCCAAAACATTTTCAAAAACTATATTTCAGAAGCTTTATTCCTCAGGGTCGTTAAAAGAGGGGATTATTTTGTTAGGATTAAATGAATGAAAAGCAACAACTGACTTACTCATTTATGTCCTGGGTTTTACCAGTGCCAGGCTAGAGCTCTGAAATGTCTTGTCCATGGTCACTCAAAAAAAACCCCAACGCTTTGAATGAGGATCATTAACCTTGGGTCTTCAGGTTTCTAATCCTACCCCCTCACCATTAACCCTTTGTCACACAATCCCGACTTTTAATGACCCTGAGGAAGATGGTTTTTGAAAATATACATGTAATGGGAAAAGGAGAAAATCCTGGTAACCAGCATTTTCTCCTTTTCCCACAATGTTTTCTAATCTATCAAGGACAAGTTTTGTCATTTGGGCCACCTTTAATTTGTCATCTGCAAATGCCTTCAGTTTGGGCCTGTCTATAATTTTGTGGTTTGGTAAAGGGTTTGAAGCAATGCAGAGGGTTGCATCTAGAGCATGGCATTGCTGGAATAATGCAGATTTTTTTAGTTTGCCCCAGTATTTATCAAACTGTTGTGGGAAAATCACGCAAATATGAGTCTTAATTTCAAATGACAAAATCTTCATATTGTACTCAATCACATTTAGCTCTTTATCACATGACAAAATTTCAGGCCTGGCCTTAACTGAAAGCATTTGCAGACAACAAATTAAATGTTACTCAAAACAAAAAAATTGGTCTGTCATAGGGTAGAAAACATGTGGGAAAAGGAGAAAATGCTGGTTACCAATATTTTCTCCTTTTCCCACAATGTTTTAAAAAACCTTTGTCAATAGGGTCGTTAAAACTTGGGACTGTGTGGCAAAGAGTTAATATGTTGTCTGCAAATGGTTTGATACCAGCTTAAAATTTTGGTTTCTGATAAAGAGTTAAGGTTGTGAAAACTATTACGCTCAAACATTCAAAGGTATACAGGGAAGAGGTAACAAAACTCATTAGCTGTTCCACTGCACTTAAACCCACTAAGGTGGCTCTGTGTTTTTGTGAAAATCTGCAAATTTATCAATCTTTACCGTAAAATATGCATTTTCAGGTTCATTTTTTTTAGTCTCAATTTTTTCTCCCTTTATCTTGGGCGAAAATCCTTTGAACATACCCCCTAAGTATTGATTGGATCTCCAGCCTGGTGTATCGAGAAAAAAATGCCGATAATATTCATGGTTTCGAGATAGTGGTAGATAGGTATTACATAGGCGTAATGATAAGCACAGATATGCCTCCACAGTTACGACGGCTAACTGACATGCTAGTGTAATCTTTATAAAATGATAAAAAGCTGATCGTTACAATCCCCATGGGACCGGTTGTTTGAAATTTTCATTTCTTCTCTCCAATCCTTCATAGGTAATAGAATGGTAACAAACCTGGCCATTTTTGAGTCATCAAAGAAAGCACTAAGACAGATGATCAAATTTGAAATGGATCTCTTCATTTTTTCATCTTTTAACCCTTTACTAGAGAACAAAACTTCAGCCATGTCAAAACTGAAAGCATTTGCAGAAGATAATTTTATTGTAGCTCAAATGGTGGAATTCTTCCTTGATAGGGTAGAAAACAATTATGGGAAAAGGAGAAAATGCTGGTCACCAGCATTTTCTCCTTTTCTCACAATGTCTTCAAAATTAAGGCCTCTTTCCCAAGGTCGTCGTTAAAAGGCGGCATTGTGCGGTAATAAAGAGTTAAGTGTAAAATCTGATTTACTTATTACTTTTGCAACCAACATCATTCTATAGAAACATTGTAGTAAAACAAATAATTGATTATCAACATGAACTTAACTTAGCTACAGTACATGTGAAAACAAAGTGGCCATGGAAAATTTGCATGTTACCAGAAATTTTTCTTTGCCACAATATTTTACACCCTCGTTAACCCAGGAGTGAAGTATTACCATACATCACCCCTGGGACATTCAATTGCGAAACCGTCATTTCTATGAATATTCATATGATTGCGAATAACACCCAACAGCCAATCGAATTGTCAATAACATAACAACACTCTCTTGTAGTGGAGGATAATCACATTTCTTCGGTTACTATGAATAAACCTGGTAAAATCCACATCACGTGGCGTCAGAAGTAATACCACATAACTTGTGCTTCTGTGCATCTCACTCCAAACAGATGGTAAACCATAACAACAGAGACAATTTCCCGCCACCTGTTCTTGTTGACAGAAACACATCCTGTTCTCTAACCAAAGCTGCTAGGGCTTTAAGATGGAACTCTTTCGGGGTGAAGTATCACCAAGCTTGATTTGAAACAAGCGATTTGATTGGTTGTAGATGCGGTAAAAATAGAAATGATGGCATACAGTTGATAAAAATAGATTAAATTTTCTCACTGAAAAACTGAGATTACCGATCAAAATGCCTCATGAATAATTCATGAGAATGAGAAAACATACGCGAGATAACCCAGGGGCGATAAACGCAGTTTACGGAATACATCGAAACTGGGTCAACGAGGATGAATATTTTGTAACATTATCAGTTTCTGCTGAGCTGCAAGACTGTATAAAGTGTATGTAGCTGATGAAAATTCAAATTATCAAACCAGCAAGTATTTTCATTGGGAGAGTGTTTTAACTCTTGAAATGCCTTTCACAACTGCCTTTTCTGCCAGTGTAGATCAAGACCAGACTGCACAGTGCACAGAACATGTAGTCTGATCTTTGTCCTACACTGTCTGCTTTGCTAAGACATTGAGGGCAAAAAACCTTTGAAATTACAATTATTTTGGTCTTATTTCTAGACTGAAAAAGTCTGTTTGGTTTATTTGGCACTAGAAGGGTTAGGAAATTACGAAAATTAATAAATTTGAGCCATACTCTGTTAACCCTTGGCCAAAAAATCCCGGGTTTTAATGACCCTGAGGAAGATGCCTTTTGAAAACATTGTGGGAAAAGGAGAAAATGCCGGTAACCAGCATTTCTCCTCTTCCAACAATGTTTTCTAACCTTTCAGCAACAAATTCAATTATTTGAGGGACATTTAAAATGTCTTCTGCAAATGCTTTCAATTTGGACCAGTCTAAAATTTTGTTGCGTGGTAAAGAGTTAACTCTTCACCAAGTGACAAAGTTTTGTCTGTTTACCATTGTTTGCAAAAGTATCTGCAGCCTGGTTAGATTGGTTACCTCCACTGATACAGCAAAGTGTAGAGGGATCAGTACAGGCTACTAAAAATGGGCAGAATTCTGCCCGTCTTTTTTTAGAATAATGGGAGGTCACTCTTATTTACTTTACGTCAGGGGAGGTCACTATCATTTCTTGTAGTCTCTTACATTGAAGTGTTATTTTTTGTATCATATCATTTGCAGATTTTGATTATTAGTACATGTATTAATTTACTTCATAACATGCAACAACTTGGTCACCCATCCAAGCACTGACCATAATGCATGCTGTCTAATTTGCATGTGAGAGAAATACATCAAACCGCATCATCTTTCACCAGGGGACACTTGACAGGTCTCCATTGCATACACACAATAATCAATTACCTGCATCAGTAGTGGTAACCAATCTATTACGGCCTGATATGATTAAACAAGAGGGCCATGATGGCCCTGTATCGCTCCACTGGCTTATAAACCATAAATACTAAACATTTCAATTCTGAGCCAAATGGTTTCAAAATGAAGACTTACGAAAGTTTTCTCTGTAAAAGCCCATGTGAAAGTTGAGACCCGCAAGGCAAAGCCATTTTTGATCCCAGAGCTATAATTACTTGAACCCTGGTAGAGGTCCACAAGATAAAGCCACATGCCAAAATAATACAAGTCTATGTTGTATGGTTATAAATAAGGTGATTTTCAAGTTGTGTCCATATGAAGCCTCTGTAAAACATAAGACCCCTGATGCAAGGCTAATTTCAAAAAAAAAATCAAAACAGGAAGATTTCTTAAGTTGTCATTACGTAAGCCCATGTAAAAACTTGTGACCCCTGCGGCGGGGCTGATTTTGACCCCAGGGCTAAAATTTTGGCCTGCTTGGTAGAGGCCCACTAGATATAGCAACATGCAAAATTTGGTAGCTCTAGGCCTTATGGCTAGGTACAGGAAGATTTTTAAAGTTTTCTCTATATAAGCCTATGTAAAACTTGTGACCCCTGGGGCAGACCCAATTTTGACCCCAGGGCTATAATTTGAAGAAACTTGATAGAGGTCTACTACTTAAAGCTACATGCCAAATTCGGTAGCCCTATGCCTTATGGTTTCAGACAAGAAGATTTTTAAAGATTTCCAATATTTTTCAGTTTTGTTGCCATGGCAACCAGAGTTTTTGAAGGAATCAAATTCTTTCAAGAAATTCTGAAGAGAACCATGCCAGGATCATTTCTGTGAAGTTTCATGAAAATTGGATGGGTAGTTTCAGAGAAGAAGATGTTTGAAATAAAAGTTAACGCACGGACGGATGGACACACAGACGGACGCACGACGGACACCGGGCCATGACATAAGCCCGCTGGCCTTTGGCCAGTGGAGCTAAAAAGACACTCCAACTGGCTAATCCAGCTAATCTAGCTTATCCACATCTTCGCAAGCCAAGTTGACGATCACTACGTGGATCTTACCCCTTGGCTGATCCAGTCAAAATTTGTTAGCTTTGCGGTACATGTAATCATTGGTTGCAGTAAGGACTGAAAGTACTAATCAAATAGCGTGTTATATTTGCTACCCAACATCAGCAGAACGTAAATAAAAATGGCAACCACAGGAGAAAGTTGTCGGATATGCTGGGAATTATTACCCCCCCAAAAAATACAGACGAACAATATTTTCTTCAACACTCACTGTCACAATTCAATTAACCCTTTACCACACAAATCCTGAGAAAGACGCCTTTTGAAAACATTGTGGGAAAAGGAGAAAATGCTGGTAACCAGCATCTTCTCCTTTTCCCACAATGTTTCTTACCTTTCCCAAAACAAATTTCAATTTTTGAGTCACATTAATTTCTGCAAATGCTTTCAATTTGGACGAGTCTAAAATTTTTTCGTTTGGTAAAGGGTTAAATGAAGTTTTCGGATACATCCTAATCGTGACACACTAACCTTATGCTCTAAAATTGTCATGACATTTGTGCGGCATGAAACGGGCACTTTGCAGGTAGACAGAGCCTAACATTCATTTTCATGCTTCATGAAAGTTGACCAGTCAAATATGGCTAATGTCCACACTAAAAGCCTTTGCAGATGACGTGTTAAATATGGCTCATATAATAGGATTTGTCTTTGGAAGGATAGTAACCAGCATTTTCTTCTTTTCTCACAATGTTTTCAAAAGCCTTCCTCCTTAGGGTTATAATAGTAATACTTGGGATTGTTTGGTAAAGGTTTAATTGTACCAGGGTGCTGGGGAGTGAAAACAGAAATTACTGGAATGCATTTTCTTGCCACACAAATCAAAGACAAACTACAGGTATATTATAGCACATTTTGATTTATCTCGTGCAGACAATTATTTTCTTGGGAACATTACGTCAGATTTAGATTCCTGCCTATCGTAATCTATTTCTCCATTTACGATAATGTTTTCACGATCACATTTTTTGCTTAAAAGATTACTTTGAATGGTGTTTTAATTGCCTCTTGAAACAGTTTTTCATTTTTTCTTTTACTCTTTTACATATTACAACAAAAAATTGGACTGGTCTATAATGATATCTGTGAGTCACAACAAATTAATCTTGATTCAAATAAGTGCAATGTAAATTGTTTTTGGAAGGGAAGAAAACATTTTGGAAAAAGGTGGAAATGTTGGTTCATAACCAGCATTTTGTCCTTTCCCAAAATGTTTTCAAAGGTCTTCTTCAGAGTTGTTAACACTTAGGCTGCTAAACGTGACTTTGTGGGCTTTTGCACACAGTGTAGATCAAGATCAGACTGCACCCTTTAGGAAACAATCTTGAGGTTTGATGAATCTAACAAAAAGGCCTTCAAAAATATTTTGCGAAAAGGATAAAATACTGGTTACCAGCATTTTCTCCATTTCCTTCCCATGATATTTTCTACCCTTTTAAAAATGAATCACATCATTTGAGGCATATTTAATTGTCGTTTATAATTAAATGCTCTCAATACGAGCAAGTCTAAAATTTTGTTCTTTAGTAAGTAGCTTACCATTGAGCCTTAGAAGGCTCTTCCTTTATTTTGTTATCCCATTATCCCCCACTTCTTCATACAAAATGGAATGACTTTCTAGCACTTTTGATACAATTTATTCTTAATTAAAGGCCCCATGGCTGCCAAAAGTAAACAATGACGATGCTGAAATGAATTTGAATTTAAATTTTGCCATTTAAAAGTATGGAAATTCTTGTCAGCTTTCAATATCAACAAGTCTAAAAGTTTGTCAGATGGTAACAAGTTAACTTTTTACCACCAATCCCTAGTTTTAATGAACCTGAAGAAGATGGCTTTTGAAAACACTGTGGGAAAAGGAGAAAATGCTGGTAACCACCATTTTCTCCTTTTCTCACACTGTTTTATACCCTGTCATAGACAAAAATCATCACTTGTGCGACATCTAATATTTAGTCTACAAATGCTTTCAATTTGGCAGGTCCAAAATTATGTCAGCTGGTAAAAAGTTAAAGGGATTAGATTAATTAACTAACTCTACTATCAAACTGAGAAGTCTCAAAATATCAGCATGAGATTGCCAATGAGTACCCACAACACAGGATAAAGAACTAGACTATTTAACTTGAGAACTATTCAGAAAACCAAAATTTATCAAGATTTCTGACGTATAGCTGTTACACCCATAAATTAAAACTTTTTTTTTCTCCGTCAAGTTATTTTACGGGGTGTGAAAATACATGATTGAGGCTGTATCAAGATAAAAGTATAAAACTGGGAATTCGAAATTATGTCCTTATCGTAGATATGATACAATTAAGATTGCATTGCTATCAGCACCGCAAGAAACCCTCAAGAAAAATTGAAGATATCTGCAGATAAATTTCTTTAAATACAAACTCCTATCTTTATGAACTTTTTCAGTGCAAGCTATCAGGGGGCTTATCGAGCTATCACACTGTAAAATACAGATAGCAATTATACCCAATTCAAACATCTAACTAATCGAACTCGAAATACCTGGAGTTATGGTGTAATCTACCCATACAATCTGTGACCTTCACCTTTCCACAGAAAAGGCTAGTACACATATAATTTCATACCAGAAGACAAAATTTTAGATTTGACCATATTCATGGCATTTGCAAACGATAAATCATATGTGGCTCAAACCATGGAATTTGCCTTTAAACAAATAGAAAACACTGAGAGTAAAGGAGAAAATGCTGGTTACCAGCATTTTCCCTTTTTTTCATAGTGTTTTTAAACAAGAGCACTGCATGCAGAAGCCAACGCTTGGCTGCAGTTGCTAGATGATTTTGAGTGAAAATTCTAGGTCAAAAAAGGGGCATAACTGTGTCAAAAATATTTTGACAGTAAACTGCCTCTGTTGTATGGGTTCCCCTTTTGCAAGTTAACAACTAGTCCATGTTTGAAGTAAATATCTTCAGAAATGACAGAGATATTACAAAATGTCAAAGTCTTTGCACCATGACGAAGACCCAGACAACAATGACAGGGCCTAAGGGCAATTCCTGAATGTTCTCTAAGAAAACAGCCAAGCTAAAAGTTTTCTCAGTCATAAAAAAAACCAAGAGGGCCATTATGGCCCTGGGTCGCTCACCTTAGTAGAGTGCCTTAAAGGTATTTCTTTAATTTGACCATGTGACCTAGTTTTTGACAGCAGGTGACCCAATTTCAAACTCATATTTCATGAAGATAAACATTCTGACCAATTTTCAAGTCAATTGAGCAAAAAATGTGGCCTCGAGTGCCCTAAAGGTATTTTTTTAATTTGACCTAGTGACCTAGATTATGACCCCAGGTGACCCAAATTTGAACCGGTCTTGGACTATATCAAAAGAAACATTTTAAGCAATTTTCAAATCAAATGAATAATAAATGTGGCCTCTAGAGTGCCCACTAGCTATTTCTTTAATTTGACCAAGTGACCTAGTTTATGACCCCAGTTGACCCAAATTCAGACTCATGTGAGATTTTATAAAGACAAACATTCTGACCAATTTTCAAGGCAAAGAAGCAAATAATGTGGCCTCTAGAGTGCCCACAAGGTATTTCTGTAATTTGACCCAGTGACCTAGTTTATGGTTCCAGGTGACCCAAATCCAAACTCATCTGGTAATTCACCAAGACAAACATTCTGGCCAAATTTCAGGTCATTTGAGCAATAAATGTGGCCTCCAGAGTGCAAACAAGGTATTTCTTTAATTTGACCCAGTGAACTAGTTTATGACCCAAGTTGACCAAAATTAATCTTATGCGAGACTTTATAAAGACAAACTTTCTAACTAATTTTCAAGGCAATTGAGCAAATAATGTGCCCTCGAGAGTGCCAATAAGGTATTTCTTTAATCTAACGTAGTGACCTAGTTTATGACCCAAGATGACCAAATTTTGAACTCAATGAACTTGTTGTGCTTAGATGGGCAAACAAACTTAGAAGAGAATCACTACATACCAAATATCAAAGCTCTACGCCTTCCAGTTTTAAAGAAGAATTTTAAAAATTTCCTTCTTTATTCCTATGTTCGAACTTGTGACCCCCGGGGCGGGGCCAGTTTTGACCCCAGGGGCATCATAGTTTTGACCCAAGCAGCATCCTTGGAACAAACTTGGTAGAGGTCCACTAGGAGATGCTAAATACCAAATATCAAAGCTCTATGCCTTCCCATTTAAGAGAAAAAAAAATTAAAGTTTTCCTTCTTTGTTCCTATGTTTTAACTTATGACCCCCGGGGCAGCGCCAGTTTTGACCCCAAGGACATCATATGAACAAACTTAGTAGAGGTCTACTATGCTATGCTACATACCAAATATCAAAGCTCTACGCCTTCCAGTTTCAGAGAAGATGATTCTTAAAGTTTTCCTTCTCTGTTCCTATGTTCAAACTTGTGGCCCCCGGGGCAGGGCCAATTTTTGCCCCAAGGGCATCATATGCACAAACTTGGTAGAGATCCACTAGAAGATGCTACATACCACATATCAAAGCTCCATGCCTTCCTGTTTCAGAGAAGAAGATTTTTAAAGTTTTCCTTCTTTGTTCCTATGTTGGAAATTGTGACCCCTGGGGCGGGGCCAGTTTTGACCCCAGGGGCATCATATGAATAAACTTGGTAGAGGTCTACTAGGTGATGCTACAGACCAAATATCAAAGCTCTACGCCTTCCAGTTTCAGAGAAGATGATTTTTAAAGTTTTCCCACTTTGTTCCTATGTTCGAACTTGTGACCCCGGGGCAGGGCCAGTTTTGACCCCAGGGGCATCATTGGTAGAGGTCCACCAGGAGATGCTTCATGCCAAATATCAAAGCTCTATGCCTTCTAGTTTTAGAGAAGATGATTCTTAAAGTTTTCCTTCTTTGTTCCTATGTTGGAAATTGCGACCCCCGGGGCAGGGCCAGTTTGGACCCCAGGGGCATCATATGAACAAACTTGGTAGAGGTCTACTAGGAGATGCTACATGCCAAATATCAAAGCTCTACGCCTTCAAGTTTCAGAGAAGAAGATTTTTAAAGTTTTCCTTCTTTGTTACTATGCTCAAAATTGTGACCCCCGGGGCGGGGCCAGTTTTGACCCCAGAGGCATCATATGAAGAAACTTGGTAGAGGTCCACTAGGCGATGATACACACCAAATATCAAAGCTCTAAGCCTCCCAGTTTCAGAGAAGATGATTTTTAAAGTTTCCCCTCTTTGTTCTTATGTTCGAACTTGTGACCCCCAGGGCAGGGCCAGTTTTGACCCCAAGGGCATCATATGAACAAACTTGGTAGAGGTCCACTAGGCAATGCTTCATGCCACTTATCAAAGCTCTACGCCTTCAAGTTTCAGAGAAGAAGATTTTTAAAGTTTTCCTTCTTTGTGACTATGCTCAAACTTGTGACCCCTGGGGCGGGGCCAGTTTTGACCCCAGGGGCATCAAATGAACAAACTTGGTAGAGGTCCACTAGGAGATGCTACATACCAAATATCCAAGCTCTGCGCCTTCTAGTTTCAGAGAAGAAGATTTTCAAAGATTTTGCTTTTTTTTCCTTTTTGTTGCCATGGCAACCAGAGTTGTGGGTGGAATTCAATTCTTTGAACAATTCTGGTAGAGCTTCACACAAGGAACATCCCTGCCAAGTTTCATCAAGATTGGCCCAGTGGTTTAGGAGAAGAAGATGTTTAAAGAAATTGTTGACGGAGACAGACGACGGACGACAGACGCCGGACGCCGGACATAGGGCGATCACAATAGCTCACCTTTAGCACGTTGTGCTAAGGTGAGCTAAAAAGGTATCTTCCGACAAAAGGTTAATTCTTAGACCAGCAAGGAAGTAGATGAAAACACTTTCAAAATAATGGATGGTTCATTTTGGATCAGACTGTGCATTCTCTGCAGTCCCACATTCATCTATGCTGTCTGCACCCAGTATTGCCCTTCTGTAAATAAATCAGATTAATTACTCTGAATTAATGCTTTCCCACGAAACCCAGAGTTGTAACAACCCTAAAGAGGATTGCGATATGAAACATTGCAAGAAGAGGAGAAAATGCTAAAAGCAAGCATTTAATGCTGAAAGCCAGCATTTTCCCAAAATGTTTCTACTCTTTGAAAGCCAATTTTCATCATTTAAAGTCACCTTAATTTTGTCATCTGCAAATGCTTTCAATTTAAACAAATGGTAAACTAGTAAACTCCTGAAACAAATTGGTGTAAAAGACTTTGACAATATGAGGCATAGCTTATCAGTCACTTTTCAATACAATAATCATACCAACAGTAATTATATCAAGCTTTGGGGAAGACGATTCTTGAAGATTTTCAAAATTTTTCAGTTTAGTTACCATAACAATGAGAGTTTTTCACAGAACCAAATCTTGAAATAAATGCTGAAGAGGACAACAGCAGAATCATTCCTGTGAAGTTTTGTTAAAACTGGATGAGCAGTTTCAGAGATGTTTGAAATAACATTCGACACACAGACACATGCACCTGAATGGATGCACAATCATGCATGACAGACAGAGTAATGACATACACATGCTTGCCTACTGTCAGCAGAACTCAAAAAGGTGATAATGCTTAACCCTTTACCACACAATCCCAGGTTTCTACGACCCTGCGGAAGAAGCCCTTTGAAAACATTGTGGGAAAAGGAGAAAATGCTGGTAACCAGCATTTTCTCCTTTTCCACAATGTTTTCTACCCTGTCAAAGACAAGTTCCACAATTTGAGTCGCATATAAATTGTAGTCTGCAAATGCTTTCGATTTGGACAAGCCTACATTTTTGTTGTTTGGTACAGAGTTAAAACCATTATGGTAAATCCACTATTTCAAAGACAGATCTTATATTTGGGGCCATATCTAAAACTTTGTCTTCTGAAAATGCTTTCAATATGTATGAAAAGAAAACCTTGTATGATACACAGTATGTTCTTTGGCCAGGTCAAACTTTAACCCTTTACCGCACAATGCCGCCTTTTGACGCCCCTGGGAAAGAAGTCTTTTGAAAACATTGTGTGAAAAGGAGAAAATGCTGGTAACCAGCATTTTCTCCTTTTCCCACAATGTTTTCTACTCTATCAAAGAAAAATTGCACCGTATGAGCCATATTGAAATTGTCATCTGCAAATACTTTCAGTTTGGACAAGGCTAAGATTTTGTTGTCTGGTAAAGAGTTAAAGGGGGCTGTTTGGTTTTTATGTCATAAATGAGCATTTCTTGTGAAATACTAATTACCAAATCCGCATATATTTTTCTGTGCAATCTTATGAAGTTTGAGGTGCAATTTTGGGCATTTAACTCTTTTCCACACGAGAAAAATGTAGACCTGTCCAAGTTGAAAGCATCTGCAGACGACACTTCAAATATGACTCAAATGAGAAATTTTGCCTTTGATATGGTAGAAAACATTGTGGGAAAAGGAGAAAATGGTGGTTACCAACATTTTCTCCTTTTCCCACAATGTTTTCAAAAGGTTTCTTCCTCAGGGTCGTTAAAAGTCGGGATTGTGTGGTAAAGAGTTAAAAAACAAGATGGCCGTTTTGCATTCTAGCCAGATTTAAATTGGTGTCTGCTTTGAGTTTGGCCAGGTCTAAAATCCTGCCATGTGGTAAAGGGTAAGTCAGTAATAAATCATTTTTGAAATGGAGGGAGATTAACAAAATCTGAAGAGCTCCATTTAAGCTCCATTTCACATGTAATTTGTCATCTGCAAGTGCTTTCAGTTCCAACATTTCCTAAATTTTGTCATTTGGTAAAGAGTAAAATGTTGATTTTATTACTTATTTTCACAGAGAGGTTTTTGAAGTCATCTGTGAGACTCTTTTAACTCTTTACTAAATGATAAAATTTAAGACTTGTCCAAATTGAAAACAATTGCAGACGACAAATTAAATGTGACTGAAAAATTGAAACTTGTTTGGGATGGGTAGAAAACATTGTGGGAAAAGGAGAAAATGCTGGTTACCAGCATTTTCTCCTTTTCCCGCAATGTTTTCAAAAGGCCTCTTTCTTAGGGTCGTTAAAAGTCGGGACTGTTTGGTAAAGGGTTAAGGGGGTAAATTGAGTTAACCCTTTACCAAACAATCACTTAAGTTTTAACAACCATAAGAGAGACAGCTTTTTAAAACATTGTGGGAAAAGGAGAAAATGCTGTCAGTCAGTATTTTCTCCTTTTCCCACAATCTTTTCCCTTATTTCAGAAGAAAATCTCATCATTTGACTTGTTGCCTGCAAATGCTTTTGATCTGAACAAGTCCAAAATTTTAGTCTTCTGGTAAAGAGTTTACCACACAATCCCGACTTTTAACGACCCCAAGAAAGAAGCCTTTTGAAAACATTGTGGGAAAAGGAGAAAATACTGGTAACCAGCATTTTCTCCTTTTCCCACAATGTTTTCTACCCTTCTGAAAACATGTTTTAACTTTTGAGTCACATTAATTTTGTCGTCTGCAATTGCTTTCAAATTGGATGTGTCCGAAATTTTGTCGTTTGATAAAGAGTTTTAAGGGTCCTCTCAGGCATTATTTGTTTCTGGAGGTAACGAGTGAGAGAACAGACAGTGATCTACCAAAGGAAAATTTTATCGAGAATCTTTTTTTGTGTGTGTGATGCTATCAGTTTATCTACAATTGGCGGATAAAAGATTATCTCCAAGATACCAAGAGATCGAGTGATGTACTGAAGAAAAAGAGTTTTTTCGTTGCTGATCCAAAAACCTACCCCACCTAGATTTTTTGATATCCAGTGATATTTTGTGATATTCCTCTTAGTTTGATAACATTACTGAAATAATCAGGAGATAATGCTGAGAACAGCTGCAAAATTATTAAAATTATCTCCCCTTATCTGGATCTTCAGTTTAGAGAGTTCACTACAGAGGGACTCATTCAGGTTTATCGAATGATGATATTCCCAAGAATGCTGCGATATTCTATATTTATTTGAGAATTTACTTTATCTAAGGATGATGTGATCAGACGATTAAAGATCTTTTCTTGTCTGTCTAACTCTACTGCCATGACTTTTTTTTCCTGTCTCAAGATTTAAAAGTCTTCTCATTGCCAAATAACCCTTCTCATAGAAACAAAAAATCCAATAATATAATCTTGGCTCATATTCACTAACTGTTCTTAACTCTTTACCAAACGACAAAATTTTAGACTGGTCCAAATTGAAAGCATTTGCAGACGACAATTTACATGTTACTCAAATGATGGAAATTGTAATGGATAGGGTAGAAAACATTGTGGGAAAAGGAGAAAATGCTGGTTACCAGCATTTTCTCCTTTTCCCACAATGTTTTCAAAAGGCTTCTTTCTCAGGGTCATTAAAAGTTGGGATTGTGTGGTAAAGGGTTAACTCTTTGCCAATCGACAAAAATTTAGACTGGTCCAAATTGGAAGGTTTTGCAGACGACAAAAAATGTACCTCAAGTGATGGTTTCTGCTTTGGATAGGGTAGAAAACATGGGAAAAGGAGAAACTGCTGGTTAATAATAGCAAGTTCCATCATTTTTGCCACCTTTGATTTGTTGTCTGCAAATGCTTTAAATCTGGACAAGTCTAAAATTTGTCCGTGTGGTTATGAGGTAAGGGTTGGGTTATAAACAAATACAAGTTATTGTGATACTGCTTTAACTTGTCACTAGTTTGTTTCCGTGACAATGTTCTGTTTTTCAATATTTCCCTCATCCAGCTGGACACACGATCCCGAAGTAAACGTCCTTTAAAATCGGACATTTATGGGAAATCTATAAATAGTTCACGTAAAAACACGGAATATTCGTGAGGTGTCAAGTTAAAGGGATTTTACTATAGTGTTGTTTTTAAAAGCTATTTATGACAGTAAACAGTCTAACCTTTGAGCACAGAGAACCAAGAGACTACTTCAGCAATTGAAGAGGAAATTTGCAAGGCAAATTGTTCTTTATGAGTATTTTCTCTTTTTCCCACATTATTTTTTCTCAATTTCCATCTATGGGCAGTGCAATAATCAAAAATGGCTGCATGAATTAACCCTTTACCGCACAATGCCGACTTTTAACGACCCTGAGCAAGGAAGCTTTAGAAAACATTGCAGGAAAAGGAGAAAATGCTTGTAACCAGCATTTTCTCCTAGTCACACAACGTTTTCTACCCAATGCAAGACAAAATTTAAAGTTTGAATAACATTTTAATTTGTCTTATGCAAATGCTTTAAATTCAGACAAGGCTTAAGTTTTGTCATCTGATAAAGTGTTAACCTTTTACAGCATAATGCCGAATTTTAACAATCCCGAGGAAGAAGCCTTTTGAAAACAGTGTGGGAAAAGTAGAAAATGCTGGTAACCAGCATTTTCTCCTTTTCCCACAATGTTTTCTACCCTATAAGAGACTATTTTCATCATCTGAGCCACATTTTTATTGTCAACTACAAATGCTTTCAATTTGGACATGTCTTTCGTTTTTCGGTCTGGTAAAGAGTAAGACTAAATGATAATTATTTAAAAGACTATTTCAACATCAGTATAACTGAAGTACAGGAATATCATTAGCAAAGAGAGACAATGAGTGTGACAAGGTTGCAAGTACACGCAGTCTGATCTGGATGGCTCTTCCTTGTCCAGATTAGCAAGTTGCAACAAACAGTAAAATGATTTTTTACCACACATGACAAAAATTAAGACCTGTCCAACTTGAAAGCATGTGCAGACCTATGACAGTATAAATGTGGTATAAATGATGGAATTTGTCTTTTATAGAGTAGAAAACATTGTGGGAAAAGGAGAAAATTCAGGTTACCAGCATTTTCTCCTTTTCCCACAATCTTTTTATAAGGCTTTTTCCTCAGAGTCGTTAAAACTCGGGACTGTGTGGTAAAGGTGAAAACACTGGTAAACACCAGTTTCTCCTTTTCCAGCGCTATTTTTATCCTTTCAATAAAAGAATTCCATACGATCAGCAACATTTGAGTTGTTTTCTGCTTCAATGCTTCATTTTGGTTAAGTCCAAAATTATGTTGTGTGGTAAGAGTTAATGCTGATAAAAAGAATCAGGCATCCAACATTTGAATCAAACGAAGCTTATATGCCTACAACGAGCACCACAACATTTTGCTTAACCTCTCAATTTGCATTCATTAAAGGGAGGTAAATTATCCTATGCATAACAATGCAATACCCATATAATAGTCTTAGACTCATTTACCCCCATAAAACCATTATGTAAATCTTAGCCAAGTGAACCAAACAATCCTGTGATATTTAAAACCTAAAACAAGATGGCCCTTAACTCTTTACCAAACGACAAAATTTTAGGGCTGACCAAATTGAAAGCATTTGCAGATGACAAATTAAATGTTATTAAAATGAGGGTTTCTCTCTTTGATAGGGTAGAAAACATTGTGGGAAAAGGAGAAAATGCTGATTACCAGCATTTTCTCCTTTTCCCAGAATGTTTTCAAAAGACTTATTTTGTACGGTCATTAAAAGTCGGGGTTGCATGGTAAAGAGTTAATTCTATACCACACAATCCAGAGTTTTAATGACCCTGATGAAAGAGGCTTTTGAAAACATTGTGAGAAAAGGAGAAAATGCTGGTAACCAGCATTTTCTCCTTTTTCCACAACATTTTCTACCCTTCTCAAAATAAGTTTCAAGTCAACTTTAACTTGTTGTCTGCAGATGCTCTCAATTCGGACAGGTCTAAAACTTCGCTGTTTTGTAACTTATGAAAACATCAAGGGAAAAGGAGAAAATGCTGATAACCAGCATTTTTATCCTTTTCCCACAGTGCTAACTTAATGGAAACTCCAATTTTATTAGCCACATTTCATTTGCTGCCAGCAAATGCTTTAATCTTTAACCAAACAATCCCAAGTTTTAGCTACCCTAAACAAGACGGCTTTTGAAAAAACTGTGGAAAAAGGAGAACATGCTACTAACCAGCATTTTCTCCTTTTCCCACAATGTTTTCTAAACTTCCAATTACAAATTTCAGTTTCTGAGTCACATCTATTTTGTTGTCTGCAAATGTTTTTAACTCTTTACCAAATGACAAAATTTTAGACTGGTCCAAACTGAAAGCATTTGCAGAAGACAAAATAAATGGGACTGAAAAATTGAAATTTGTTATTGGTAGGGTAGAAAACATTGTGGGAAAAGGAGAAAATGCTTGTTACCAGCATTTTCTCCTTTTCCCACAATGTTTTCAAAAGGTTTCTTTTACAGGGTCGTTAAAAGTTGGGATTGTGTGGTAGAGAGTTAACCAGCATTTTCTCCTTTTCCCATAATGTTTTCTAAACTTCCAATTACAAATTTCAGTTTCTGAGTCACATCTATTTTGTTGCCTGTAAATGTTTTTAAAGACCAAATAGCGGCCAAAATAATAATACAGGTGTTAAAATGCATTTAACCCTTTACCACACAATCACGACTTTTTACGACCCCGAGAAAGAAGCCTTTGGAAAACATTGTGGGAAAAGGAGAAAATGCTGGTAACCAGCATTTTCTCCTTTTCCCGCAATGTTTTTTTAACCCTTTCCAAAACAAATTTCATTTTTTTAGCCACATTTATTTTGTCGTCTGCAAATGCATTTGATTTGGGCCAGTCTAAAATTTTGTCGTTTGGTAACGAGTTAAATTTAATTTATGCCATCTAAAAATATGGAAAATATTGTGTGAAGATGAAAATCTGTTATTGTGTGGTGGATCCAAGTGTTAGTTGCTGGCAGAAAAATGAATTTTAAAGTCAGGCAAAAAGTAAATGAAAGATACAGAGACCTGGCAGCTTTTAACTCTTTACCAGGCGACAAAATTTTATCCTTCTCTAAACTGAAAAGCACCTGTACACAACAATTTCAATGTGGCTCAAATGGTGAAAATTTTCTCTGATAGGGTAGAAAACATTGTGGGAAAAGGAGAAAATGCTGGTTACCAGCATTTTCTCCTTTAGCATTTTCTCCTTTTCCCACAATGTTTTCAAAAGGCTTCTTTCCCAGGGTCGTTTAAAGTTGGGATTGAGTGGTAAAGGGTTAACCTAGTTTTGAAATTAGTTTCTCTGCCAGGGACTAACATTTGGACTTACTGTACAATAGCATATTGTCAACTTCACAGTAATTACCATTCTTTAATGGTATGGTTTAAATTCAAATGCATTTTAACATCCGTTTTGTTTGCTTTTGGCAGCTATTGTTACTTTAATTCGACCAAGACTGAAATGTTGGTGTTTGGTAAAGACTTAGGTAATATTATGGATGAGTCTAAACTTTGAGGGAAGTTTTTTGTAGATAACAACTGATGGTGAATTAGATGATAAGATTAACTCTTTACCAAACAACAAAATTTTAGACTTGTCCAAATTGAAAGCAGTTGCAGATGACAAAATAAATGGACTGAAAAAATGAAATTCATTTTAGGAAGGGTAGAAAACTTTGTGGGAAAAGGAGAAAATGCTGCGTTTTCTCCTTTTCCCAGAATGTTTTCAAAAGGCTTCCTTCTTCAGGGTCCTTAAAAGTCGGGATTGTGTGGTAAAGGGTTAATCGACTTTGAGAAACAGAACACTTGGTGACTACCATTTACTCCTCTTTCCATATTTTCAATCTTTTAACCCTTATCCTGCTAAATAAAACGGATAGTATTAACCTAAATTTTCCTACTTCAAAGGTAATTTTGGAGGAAAGATTTCTCCTTATCAGACAGTGTAGATCTAAGATCAGGCTGCACATTCTGTGCAGTCTGATCTTGTTCTACACTGTCTGCAAAAGGTCAGTGGGTCGCACTAAGCAGCCTAAGGGTTAAAAGAGAAATCCCAACTGCTGAGTCTAACTTTTTGTCTGCACATTCTATTAAGTCTGAAATTTTGTTGTCTGGTGAAGGATTGAACTTTTTACCAGACAACAAAATTTTAGCCTTGTCCAAATTGAAAGCATTTGCAGACGAAAAATTAAATGCTACTCAAAACATGAGATTTGTCTTTCATAGAGTAGAAAACATTGTGGGAAAATGAGAAAATGCTGGTAACCAGCACTCTCTTCCTTTCCCACATTGTTTTCAAAAAGCTTCTTCCCAAGGATTATTGAAAGTCATGACTGTCTGATGAAGGATTTAAAGATTCATTAAATCCAAACTATCGCACCTACATGGTGCCTAACCATTAGATAAAATCCAACATCAAACAAAATGTTGTCAGACATCCGTATCATCTCTCTTACCACGAGCTGCAAAAAAATTGTTTTTCAATAATTGAAGCGTCAATCATTATTTCGATAACATATTTACATTTCGATAACTTAGAAGCTTGTGGTCTATCATCACTTTACATCAATTTATATCATGCATAATTTCAAAGTTTTATCGTCAAGATGTTAGATGATACATCACAGGAGCATTGCGAATTATTTCGATTATTCTGAATTTGTGATAGAGCGAAAATACCTGAGACTGTTTTAAACTACCAACCACTCGAAATGCTATTCAAATTCTGTTAGGAATTTCAAAAGAAGCAATGATTTCTAATTGGCTTTACTCTTTATCAGACAACAAAATTTTAGGCTTGTCCAAATTAGAAGTATTTGCAGACAACAAAATCAATTTAGCTCAAATGATGATTTTTGTCTTTGAACAGGTACAAAACATTGGTAGAAAAGGAGAAAATACTTGTTTCCAGCATTTTCTCATTTTCCCACATTGTTCCCCATTGTTTTCCTTCTTCAGAGTCATGAAAACTCATGACTGTTTGGTAAAAGGTTAAAGGGGCAGATTTTTGTGGTGATAAATACAACTGGTTTTTGCAAAGATGAAGAAACTCAAGAGTTTCAGAATCAGTGAAAAAGTTCAAGTTAAAAAAAATAGGATGGTCTTTTGCAATCAGGATGTTTGTTTATTTCTTTAAGGCTAGACATGACATCATCCTGCCAATTTGAATCATAACCATCCCACATTTCTAATGGACCAAAGGATTTGACCAGGTGAAATTCCAACAAGCCTCTGCTTCATTCGGTGCAAAATGTTGAAATACCCTGAGAATACACATATCACTTTAAGCACTGATGACTACTTAACATTCTTTTCTTACACTTCTGTTTCTTATTCACTGATGGTTTTTAAACTAATGCCTAACTAAATACAGTGAAAAAAAGTTCAAGTATGGTAATGATTATAAAAATCTAAATATCCCCCTTTAACTGTTGACCAAACAACAAAAGTTTAGACCTCTCCAAATCCAAAGTGCTTCCAGAAGTCAAATCAAGTGTGGCTCAAATGGCAAAATCTGTTCCTGAAAGGACAGAAAACATTGTGGAAAAAGGAGAAAATGCTGGTTACCAGCATTTCTCCTTTTTCCACAATGTTTTCAGGCCTTCTTTAGTTAGGGTATTTAAAACTCCAGATTGTACGGTAAAGGGTTAACTTAATGGTTTAAAACCAATCAGACATTATGTTACTTTCTAGACTCAGAATAAGGCTAAGGCTGATATTTAGAATGGTAAGTGATCACAGGTTCTTAACCCTTTACCACACAATCCTGAGTTTTATTGACCTGGAAAAAAAAGCCTTTTGAAAACAATGTGGGAAAAGGAGAAAATGCTGGTAACCAGCATTTTCTCCATTTCCCACAATGTTTACTACCAGTCCCAGAACAAATTTCTATTTTTGAGCCACATTTATTTTGTCGTCTGCAAATGCTTTGAATTTGGACTAGTCTAAAATTCTGTCATGTGGTAAAGAGTTTAGATAATTAGAGTGATGGGCATTAGCCTCAGTACTATTGCAGCCTCTGTAGACCTAGAGATCAGACTCACAAACCGCAATATCTAATCTCGGATCCATGCTGTAAGGTATTTTGTGGGATAATCTGACCTATACGATACAATGCAATACAATTTCTCTGCTAACCAGAATTTTCTCCTTTTTTTTTCCACAATGTTCTCTAACCTTTCATTGACAAATCCAGTCATCTGCACTACATTTAGTTTGACGTCTGCAAGTGCTTTCAATATTGGTGACCCCAAAATTTTGTCGTCTGGTAAAGACTAAATCTATCCACAGTGACAATCGCTTTCTCTTTTTCCAACAATGTTTTTTACCATATCAAAGACAACATAATCATTGCAGCCGAGTTCAACTTGTCACCTGCTTCAGATATGGAAGAGTCTAAAATTCTATCATCTGGTATTAAGCCTCTACCACATAATCCCAGTTTTAGCAACCCTGAGGAAGAAGCCTTTTGTAAACATTGTGTGAAAAGGAGAAAATGCTGCTAACCAGCATTTTCTCCTTTTCCCACACTGTTTTCTACCCAGTGGAAGACAAAGTCCCTCATTTGAACTACATTTAAATTGTCATATACAAATGTTTTCAATTTGGACCAGTCTAAAATTTTGTCATGTGTTAAAGAGTTAACTCTTTACCACACAATGCCGATTTTAACGACTCTGAGGTAGAAACCCTTCTGAAAAGAATGGGAAAAGAAGAAAATGCTGGTAACCAGCATTTTCTCCTTTTCCCACAATGTCTTCTACCCTATCAAAGAAAAAATTTTATGTTTTGAGTAACATTCAATTTGTCGTCTGCAAATGCTTTCAAATTGGACAAGGCTAAAATTTTAAAGTCTGGTAAAGAGTTACATATGGAGTCTAATATTCTGTCATGTAGTAGTACAGAGTAAAAAGCATTCTGCTTGATTAGATGAACAGCCTATTTAGAACTGTGATTTTCACATCAGAGCATGCTAAAAACTAGACAAGGGATTTTAGGTAAGGCGAACAATTTTGAAACAGAAAACTTGTAAAAAACACTGAGCCATATCCTGACACCAGGGTGAGAGTGAATGAGCTAGATAAGATTGGAGACTGATGTCTCAAGCTACCTTTATAAATATCTGATCCCTATCTCACTTTAGTCACATTTTTTTCTCTAATTGTAAATCGACACTGTTTTTGTATTAACACATTTAGAAATTGATGATGCAAAGTTCAACCCTTTTTTATAGCTCTATTTTTTCCTTTCTTTATTATATTTCAGAGAAAGATATTATCATTGAAATTATTGAAGTTTAATCTGTTAAACTTTTACCACATAATCCCAACTTTTAACGACCCCTAGGAAAAAGCTTTTTGAAAACCTTGTGGGAAAGGGAGAAAATGCTGGTAACCAGCATTTTCTCCTTTTCCCACAAGGTTTTCTACCCTTTCAAAAACAAATTGCATCATTTAAGTGACATTTAATTTGTCATCTGCAGAAGTTTTCAATTTGTACTGGTTAAAAATGTTGCTGTGTGCTAAATGGTTAACTCCTTACCGAACGCCAATAGATTATTGTCCAAATTTAAAGTTTAAATTTTCAGATGACATGTTAAATGTGACTCAAAAAGTGGAATTTTTCTATGGCGGTGTAGAAAACATTGTGGGGAGAGGAGAAAATGCACTTTACCAGACATTTTCTCCTTACCCAAGATGTTTTCAAAACCCTTCTTCCATAAGGCCTTCACAAGTCCAGACCGTGTGGTAATGGGTTAGCTTTTCACATACCATGAACATCACAAGACGATTTTGAGGGAACTGTAGAATAGAGTAGATCAGGATCAGACTGCACAGAACATACTGTCTGATCTCTGAGCATACAGACCAGTGCTTTGTTCTAAATTATGATTAGAATGTCTGTTTATCTCTACCCCACAATGCCAAGTTTAAATGACCCTGAGGATAAGGAGTTTTGAAAACATTGTTGGAAAAGGAGAAAATGCTGATAAGCAGCATTTTCTCCTTTTCCCACAATGTTTTCTAGCCTATCAGGGACAATTTCCTCATCTGGGCCACATTTAATTTGTCGTCTGCAAATGCTTTCAATTTCGATTTGTCTAAAATTTTGTCGTGTGGTAAAGGGTTATCTTGCAGAGGGAAGGTATTTCTAGCCATTGAAAATGAAGAACTTATTTATTTGGTAGTAAGAATTAACACTTTACAAAACCATCCCAGGTTTTAACCACCCTGAAAAGAAAAAAGGTTTTCAAAACATTGTGGGAAAAGAAGAACTTAATGGTAGCTAGCGTTTTCTCCCTTTCCCACAGTGTTTTCAACATTTTGAAAGACAAATCTCTCAGTTTGAGCCTTCTTTAACTTTTCCATCTGCAAATGTTTTCTATTTGGTAAAGCTTAAAATCTTGTAATCTAATGGAGTGGTAACTCCTTGGCCCGATCTTAACCCTTAGGCTGCTAAGCACTACTCAAGCACCTTTAGCGGAAAGTGTAGATCAAGATCAGACTGAAGAATGTGCAGTCTGATCTTGGATCTACACTGTACGATAAGGAGACAAATTCTTCTAAAAATACTTTTGAAATAGTAAAATCTTTTGAATAGTAAAATCTTGGCTTTTACTATTGGCTTGAGTTTCATTTCATTCATTTAGCAGGATAAGGGTTGATATCGTTTGAAGACAGCTTTGACAAAGATCAGGGTCCGTATTCACCAACCATTCTTAACCCTTAGAGCGCCAAATAAACCTATCAGGCTTTCTTATACTACAAATACAACCCAAATAACTGCAATTCCATGGTTGTTTTTGTCTACAGTATTTCTGCAAAGCGGACAGTGTAGATCAAAGATCAGGCTGCACATTTTGTGCAGCCTGATCTTGATCTACACTGGCCGCAAAAGCAACTATAGTTGTGAAAGGCGCTTTAAGGGTTAAGAACGCTCTTAGTCTTATTCTCCAAAATTTTCTGCATTTGAAAGGAACACAACTTCTGATTGGCTAAACCATCTGGTTTAGCCAATCAGAAATTGTGTTACTTTCAAATTTTCAAAATCTTGAAGAACAAGACTAAGAATATTCTTAAGAATGGTTGGTGAATACAGACCAGTTGCAGTCTGATCATGGACTATTATACAATATGAACCATTGTCCAATATACCCGACTGATACCAGCAGAATGGTAAAAATCAGTCATTAACCCCTAGAGAGCCCAATCAATCAAACAAACATGTTAACCCTTTACCACACATTCCCAAGTTTTAATGTCCCTGGGGATGGAGCCTTTTGAAAACAGTGCGGGAAAAGGAGATAATGCTGGTAACCGACATTTTCTCCTTTTCCCACAATGCTTTCCACCCTCTCAAAGACAGCAATCATCATATGAGCCACATCACTTTGTCATCTGCAAATGCTTTCAATTTGGTCTAGTTTTGAAAACATTGTGCTAATAGGAGGTAATTCTGGTAACCAGCAACACAATGCTTTCTATGCTATCAAAGGCAAGAAATCATCATTTGAACCACATCAATTTGTTATCTGCAAATGCTTTCAATTTTGTCTAGTTCAAAATTTTGTCTTTTGGTAAAGGAGAGATAAACAATCAAAAGTTACCTGTAACACAAGCTGTCCTGGCTTGATAGAACTCAATGCCACCATTTCTCCTTGATAAGGTCCTATACTGGTCCCTTTAGAAAGGGGCAAATGGGAAGATATTGACCACGGAATACCGGTCTGTAAAAACTCAGATTCTTTCACTTTCTTCAAGGACAGCAGATCTGATGGAAAGTTTAGTTTATTCATCACTTCCTGTCTCTGAGGAGACATTTCAGCTGTTACTTGTGAATTACTTTCAACTTCTTGTTTTACATTTGGCTCTGCTGCCTCATTGTCACTACTTGCTTCCTCTTTCACCTCAACTGGGGGTGTTTCTTCTTCTTTTGCAGGAGAGGAATTTGTATCCTCCATTTCTATTGGTTCTTTCTCTTGTTCAGTCTCAGACAAGGAATCTGAATGGTCGGTTTCCATATTCTTCTCATCCTCTGGTTGGTCAATTTTTCTATCTACGTCACCTGATTCCTCTTCTTCATCTTCTGGCCCTGAAAGTAAAATCAGGAAATAAGTACTGATAAATACAAATATATAAAAAATACATGGGAATCTCTCTCTCCCACTACGCTTTCCATAACCTTCTCTTTCTGGCTCTAACAAGACAGGATTGTATGGCAAAGGTTTATAAACCATTTAAAGATACCCATAGGCTATTTTTGGCAGTACAACCATAACAGATTTTGGCCAAGCTTTGAACTCATTTCACCTGGTGCCTTACTGAGCCAAAAGTCGGTGTTCTTCACAGGGTCTATAAGGAAAGATAGTCAAAAACGTGGTGACATTTAACTCTTTACCAGACAACAAAATCTTAGCCTTATGCAAATTGTAAACATTTGCAGACGACAAATGTAAAGTTACTCAAAATGTAAAATTGTTTTTTTATATGGTAGAAAAAATTGTGGGAAAAGGAGAAAATGCTGGTTAACAGCATTTTCTCCTTTTCCCTCAATGTTTTCAAAAGCTTTCGTTTCAAGGGTCGATAAAACTCAGTATTGTGTGGTAAAGGGTAAAAGGCCTCATTCCAAAGGGTCATAAAAACAGTGGATTGTTTGGAAAAGAGTAAAAAGGTTTATGCATATATGGAACATAATTATATCCTCTGAAGAATATAAACAAACTTTTATCAGTATAAAATTCAACTGTGACATTTTCTTACACATCAAGGCCTATTTCAATAACCACAAAAGACAAACAAAACAAGAAGTTAGCATTGTGAGAAATGGCAAGTTCCTCATGACTGGTGAGCAGTTTCTTTTTCTGACTTTAACTCTTTACCACGCAACAAAACTTTAGACCAGTCCAAATTGAAAGCGTTTGCAGACGACAAATAAAATAGGGCACAAATGACAGTATCTGTCTTTTGAGATCGTTGAAAACATTGTGGGAAAAGAAGAAAATGCTGGTTACCAGCATTTTCTTCTTTTCCCACAATGTTTTCAAAAGCTTTCTTCAGGGTCATTATAACTTGGAACTGTGAGGTAAAGAATTAAGCAATGTTTTCTAATGTTGTTTATTGCGAGATGCACAGAGAATAAAAAAAATGAGTTCATACCAAGACATATGTTTAACCCTTTACCACCCAATCCCGAGTTTTAACGACCCTGTGAAAGAAGGCTTTAGAAAACATTGTGGGAAAAGGAGAAAACAGTGAAAAGACCAGCATTTTCTCCTTTTCCGTCAATGTTTTCCACCCTTTCAAGAGTTCATCATTTGATGATCCTCATTTTGTTTGTCATAGTCTGCAAATACTTTCAAATTTTTTAACCAGTCTTAAATTCTATCGTCAGTCGGAAGCGTACAGGAATTGAGAAGAGGAGGTCGCTGGTTCGATCCCTGGCTTGGCCAATTTCTTTCCGAGGATTGATAATAGTCATCGCGAAAGGATTCATTCCTCTCTCACCGCTGACCATTGTTTCGACGATGGTTATGTGGGAAAGTAGTCAGTGGCTTGGAAAGTATATTGTGCGTAGTACTGGTAAAAGAAACTCCTGGAAAGCATGGATAGGTGCACTGGCCGCCGTGATATAACTGAAATAATGTTGAAAATGGCGTTAAACACCATACAATCAATCAATCAATCTTGAATTCTATCATGTGGTAAAGGGTTAACCCTTTACTACACAATCCTGAGTTTTAAATGACCCCGAAGAAGAGCCGGCTTTTTAAAACGTTTTCAGAAAAGGTGAAAACTGCTGGTGACCAGCATTTCCTCCTTTTCCCATATTTTCTGCGGTTTCAAAGACAACTCCCACCATTTGGGCCACATTTAAGTTTTTGTCTGCAAAATGCTTTCAGTTCGGACAAGTCTACATTTTTGACACATGGTTAAAAGTCAAAGACATCAGTATCTACTGCTTGCACCAAACATGCTTTTGAAAAATTGTTGTAGAAAAAGGAGAAGTTGCTCATCAACAGCAATTTCACCTTTGGCCTCATTGTTTTCACATGCATTCATAAACTTCAATCTTTGTTCGTCATCATCATTAATTTACACAAAAATCTGAACAAATGGCTGCTGTAAATTTAGTTCCAATTGAAATAAGTTAATCCTTTACCAAACAATCCAATGTTTTAATGGCTTCAGAAAACATTGTGGAAAAAGGAAAAATGCTGTTAACCAGCATTTTCTCCTTTCCCACAATGTTTTTTACCCTTCCAGAGACAAATAATATCATTTTAGAACACATTTAATTTGTAGCCTGTAAGTGCTTTCAGTTTAGGCTATTCTAAAATTTTGTTGTCCAGTAAGGGATTAAAACAATATCATTTGCTAGAAAAGATAAAAAAACAAACTTTGGATAAACTCCATCCTTCCGAATCCAAGCACAAAGTTCAACTGTGGCATTCTCATGAGCACCGCAGTCCATTTAAATAACCACTGACTCTGTGTTCAGACACTTCAAACAGGAATGAATGAAACATAAATGATAATTCTCCCTGTATAAAAGTGCTTATTAAATGTCAAAACATTCTATCATGGCATTTGATCTTTAATATATTCTTATCTCCTACAGAAATCAACTAGACAACGCGGAAGCTGCCATCTTGAAAAACAAATGTATAAAAAAAAATAACCACTTTTCTCTACTTAAAGAGTATGAAAAATGATCCATTTTTAAAAGCACTTTTTTAAGGAGAAAAAAATAAACATAAGGATAGAATGGTTCCCTGTATCTATCTTAGAAACACCAAAAAAGTTTATCCGTATATCTAATGTCTACGACTACAAATTCTCTCAACATTGGCTAAACTATAATTCTGTAATCTAGTAAAGAGTTAAAATGTTCTGTGGAACCAACCACTGCTTTGTTAATTACATGTAATTGATAATTGACATTAACCCTTTCCCAAACAAGCCCTGGTTTTCACGTGTCTGCAGTACAAGTCTTTTGAAAACACTGTGGGAAAAGGAGAAATTGCTCGTAACGAGCAATTTCTCCTTTTTCCGCAGTGTTTTCTACCCTTTTGGAGAACTTTCTGTCATTTTCATCAAATTTAAAATTGTTGTCTGCAAACTCTTTCAATTTGGACCAGTCTAAAATTTGTCGTCTGGGAAAGGGTTAAGTGTGTGTAAACAAGTAAATGGGATTAAAGAGTGCAAGTTTAAATCAAAAGGCATGGATAACTAGGATGATCTTGGTCTACACTTCTTGCATTGGACACCATAATGCAGCTATTTATAGGATATGGATGAACATTTTAGCCCTTGAACTATCATATACATCAATGCTAAATAGAGTGGAAAAAACAAAAGGACTTATCCACAGGATTAGTAAGGATTCCTTGGGTTTAACCCTTTACCGCACAATGACGCCTTTTAACGCCCCGGGGAAAGAAGCCTTTTGAAAACATTGTGGGAAAAGGAGAAAATGCTGGTAACCAGCATTTTCTCCATTTCCAACAATGTTTTCTATACTATCAAAGAAAAATTGTACCATTTGAGCCACATTGAAATTGTCGTCTGCAAATGCTTTCAATTTGGACAAGGCTAAAATTTTGTCATCTGGTAATGGGTTAATAAGAGGATTTTCTGTGGGCAAGTCACTTCACAATCCTTACCCAGTGCTGGTAAAACCCAGGAAGAATAAGGATGACTACTGTTGAAGTTTAAGGGTATCACACAATTCAATCAATCAATCAATCAATCAATCAATCAATCCTTGAATCATTTGATTTGGGTTCTAACAAACAGAGGTTTAATGCATCTCTGTGACGCATTATACCAAGCGAGTCATCATATCACCCATTACCAAACAATCCCGTGTTTACACGTCCCTGAGGAAGAAGCCTTTTGAAAGCATTGTGGGAAAAGAAGAAAATGCTGGAAACCAGCATTTTCTCCTTTTCCCACAATGTTTTCTACCCTGTCAAAAAACCTTAAGTTTATGTCTACCGCTTTCAAATTTGTCGTCAGCAGATGCTTTCAATTTGGAAGGGGGCTAAAATTTGTCGTTTGGGAAAGGGATAATTATGGATTCAGACTGCACAGGCTGGTCTCACTTGACCATTTTTGCACATGCATTAGACTAGCCCAAATCAAAAGCTTTAAAAATTTGCAGACAACAAAATAGATGTAACTCAAAAACTGAATTTTGTTTGTGGAAGGGAGGAAAACATTGTGGTTACCAGCATTTTCTCCTTTTGCCACAATGTTTTCAAAAAGCTTCTCTCTGGGGGTAATTAAAACTCGGGATTGTGTGCTAAAGGATTAAAGCCGATTTTCAGAGCACATGGCTCAATTTTTCCTGGCTACAAAACATTTAGCACTCTACCAAGATGCTTCATTTAGAAGAGTAGCAGGGACTTATTTACGTATACAGTCATGTGTCAAGCGTCACTTTTCATCTGTGGCACACTATAAATACTTATAATTTTATAATCTGACAGTTTTAACGGTAAAATTGGCTTGTCAAAGTTCATGAAAACGTCACAAGGTTTAACCCTCAAGGCGTGGAAAAAACGCAAAAGACATTTTTAAGTCTAGAATACAGACCTAAATAATTGCAATTTCATTGCTGCCTTTTTCCCAGAAAGTCTAAGCAATATCACACAGGGTAGATGAAAGATCAGACTGCAAGTTTTGTGCAGCCTGATCTCAATTTACACTGGCCACAAATTCAACTGTAGTTGTGAAAGGCACTTTAAGGGATAATATTCACCTTACATCTTCATGTCACATACTTAGAAATTTCAAGAGGCTCTTAATTGACACTGCTGATAAGCAAATTGGGCTTATAGCATCCCCACAGCATCAACAACTTTATCTGTTATGAGATCAGCTTCTTGCCCATTATTTTGACACTTCATACAGAGTAAGATGCTGCAGATGATTTGAATACATAATTATGAAGGGGTGGTCAACTTGAGTTAACTCTTTGCAACAAAACAAGATTTTAGACTGGTCCAAACTGAAAGCATTGGCAGATGACAAATTATATGTGGCTCACATGATTGGATTTGTTTCGGAAAGGTAAGAATGCATAAGAAAACATTAAGGGAATAGGAGAAAATGCTGGTTACCAACAATTAACAACCTACTTTTTAAAACTGCAATTTGTAATGGCTATTTTAATTATATCATTTTCAGGTTTTTCAATGTGCCGTCCTGAGAGACTCCCCCTGGTGGCAAGATTCGCTGCAAACCTTTTTTTTTCAAACCCAATTTTACCGAGTGTGCATTATTCAATGAATGTGCTTGTTACAGTGTTACATTTTCACTTAACCCTTAACCAAATGACAAAATTATACAGTTGGCACGTCCAAATTGAAAGCATTTGTAGACAACAAATAAAATGTCACTCAAACGATAAATTTTGTTTCTGAATGGGTAGAAAACAATGTGGGAAAAGGTGAAAATGCTGGTAACCAGCACTTTCTCTTTTTTCCACAATGATTTCAAAAGTTTTCTTCATCAGGAACGTCAAAACATGGCATTCTTCGGTAATGGCTTGAAATAACACAAAACAGAAAAATCAAGGCCATTCTATGTCCTCACAACTGACACCTTTGAAGGAGATAGCTCACATATTCATGTGTGTCCTGGGTTTTACCTGAATGCTAAGCTAGAGCTCTGAAGTGTTTTACCCAAGGTCACTCTTATGAAAACCCCAGTATGTCCAGTTAGGCACTTGTAACAAGAGGATGTGCGTGTGGCTAATAACTCACACTCATATAGTAATGGAGTAAAGAAACATGATCATAATTGTAACAAATCACCCAAAAGAATAAAACAATAAATAAAACAACTAATAAATAAATTTAAACCTTTCCTAACAACTCCCAGCCAGTTTTCCTCCCATTGAATCTGACATATCTGTAACAAATCCAGTAGGTTTCAAATAAACTCCCAATCTTGAAAGCAGTGATACCATCTCTCCTAGCTGAGCCACGCTCTTTTGATAGTTTATGACATGTTGTATGGTGCTAGAGTTTATCGGCTCACCCAAATAAAACATTTAACCCTTCTTCTGATAAGCCATGTAGGCTTTCCTTTTTACCCTGGTCCAAATTTACGATCATGTAAAAATGTTTTCAAGTTACATGTGTTATTTCAGATCAATTTCTGTCCATTGTCTCTTTAGAAAATGGTACTATATTTGAGTGGCCCTCTTGTAAAAGGGGGTTTCTCCACGATGCAATTTACCATGCAAGTCACCTTTTAACCCTTTCCCAAACAAGCCCTGGTTTTCACATGTCTGCAGTACAAGTCTTTTGAAAACACTTTGGGAAAAGGAGAAATTGCTCGTAACGAGCAATTTCTACTTTTCCCACAGTGTTTTCTACCCTTTTTGAGAACTTCCTGCAATTTTCATCAAATTTAAGTTGTCGTCTGCAAACTCTTTCAATTTGGACCAGTCCAAAATTTGTCGTTTGGGAAAGGGTTAATCAGTGATCCATAAAATACATTTTTGTCTAACAATTAACAGAATCTTGAGGTAGAATGGTCCTTAACCCTTTCCCACACAATCCCGACTTTTAACGACCCTGAGGAAGAAACTTTTTGAAAACATTGTGGGAAAAGGCGAAAATGCTGGTAACCAGCATTTTCTCCTTTTCCCACAGTGTTTTCTATCCTATCAAAGACCAAAAAACCATCAATTTAGCAACATTTAAAATGTTGTCTGCAAATGCTTTCAATGTGGTCGAGTCTGTGGTTGTTGTTTGGTAAAGAGTTAAACAATCATAAATTTTACAAATCACAATATTTGCTTCAACCCATGTCAGCTCTTTGTGGACTGTCCAGGCTGACCTAGGATGATACATGTCACAGGTGCATAAACCCCTTTTTCACAGAGCATGGTCCATTGCTAAAAGCCTAGCTGTTAAAAACATTATGGGACAAGAAGAAAATTCTGATACGAGATATTAGAATAAATCCATCTTAAATGATTGGATTGTCTATGAAAGGGTACAAATTTCCTTGGAAAAGGAAAGATGTTGGATACCAGTGTGATTTCCAGTGTTTTTTTATTCCAGAGTATCATGAGGCATGGGAAGTCAAGGCATATGATCAGTAAGTAGGAAACTCTAGTCCAGTCCTGGCTGCCATTGGGGATCAAACCCAGATTTTCAGGTTACAGAAATTCATTATGCCTTGACCACTTTGCTACAGAAGAACTGGTCAACTGGTTAGTGTTCCTATCCCTTGTCGTGCAAAATGCATGTACTAAAGATACTGATATTGGTAATCAAAGCTAATTTTGTCAAAATATATGGCAAAGAAGTAGACAAAGTAGACAATGTAGATGTGCTGGTCATCAGCATTTTCTCCTTTTCTCAAAATGTTTTCAAAAGCATTCTTTCTCAAGGTCGTTACAAATCAGAATTATATGGTTAACCCTTTACCACACAATCCCGACTTTTAATGACCCTGAGAAAGAGGCCTTTTAAAAACATTGTGGGAAAAGGAGAAAATGCTGGTAACCAGCATTTTCTCCTTTTCCCACAATGTTTTCTAACCTATCAATGACAAATTTCATCATTTGGACCACCTTTAATTTGTCATCTGCAAATGCTTTCAATTCGGACCAGTCTAAAATTTTGTCGTTTGGTAAAGAGTTAACAGGATGAGAATGAGGACCTTCCAGCAAAGGGGTTAATTCTTTACCACAAAAAAGAAAAAGTTTAGATCTTTTAGCCTTGTCCATATTGAAAGCATTTCTCGACAAGATTGCTTTGTCCTCGATATGGTAGAATACAATGTGAGAAAAGGTGTCAATGGTACCAGCATTCTCTCCTTTTTTCAAAATCATGTTTCGAAAGCCTTCTCAAAGGCCATAAAAACTAAGTCTGAATGGTGTTTAATGCCATTTTTAAAATTATTTCAGTAAATATCAATGGTGGCCAGTGCACCTATCCATGCTTTCCTCCAGTTTCTTTTACTAGTGCTTCACACAATATTCTTTCCAAGTCAGTGCCTTCTTTCCCACATAACCTCGTCGAAACATTGATCGCTGGTGACAGCTTAACCCTTTACCACACAATGCCGCCTTTTGACGCCCCTGAGAAAAAAGCCCTTTAAAAACATTGTGGGAAAAGGAGAAAATGCTGGTAACCAGCGTTTTCTCCTTTTTCCACAATTTTTTCTACCCTATCAAAGGCAGAAATCGTCATTTTAGTAACAATTATTTTGTCGTCTGCAAATGCTTTCAAATTGGATCAGTCTAGAATTTTGTCGTATGGTAAAGGGTTAACTAATCAGTTCGCAATGACTATCATCAATCCTCTGAAAGAAAAAGGCTGAGCTTGGGATTCGAATGAACTAGAGATTCCCTAAATGCAAGCCCTGTATGTTACAGCGACTGAACTATTGGGATACAGGATCATAAATTTTGGTAAAGATTTAACTTATTACCACAAACAATAACTTCTATTACACTTCAAGAGCAGATAACCATCAAAAACACTGTTGAAAAATGAGCACTTGTTCATGCTGAGAAAATATTGTAGTTCCATGTAATTAAACTTTATTTCAGAATATCTATTTCCTTTCCTGTCATTTTCATCAATACTACTGAAAACTCTTTCTCACTGCTTCAGTATGTTTTGTAGTGAATTAGCTTCTGTGTTAAGAGTGGCAATTAACACCACTTGTACATGCCATAGTTTAAATGTCTGACATTTCAGTTTTAAGAGTTTTTTTAACCCTCAACAAGACTTATATTTACACTAGGAGTCAACAATTTTTGAAAAAAAAAAAAAGCAACTGCTAACTACTTTCTACAAGGAACTACCTTCTTTTTCCATTCTATTTTTAAACCATCATTAAAAGAGGTGTGTTCCTTTTCTTCAAATGCCCCCTTTTGGTCACCTGTACAGGGCACTGGCTTATAAACAATGGCCTGATAAGCACAGGGTTAACTCTTTCCTTAGTGACAGAATTCTAGACTTGACCAAGTTGACCAAGCATTGTACTAAAGACAAAATAAATGTGGCTGAAATGATTGGCATTTTCTTTGAAAGGGTACAAAACACTGTTGATTACCAGAATTTACTCCTAAAATGTTTCCAAAGCCTTCTCTCACAGAGTTGTGCATATCCTAATTAGTTTGTAAAGTATTAACCCTTGACCAAACAATCCTGTGTTTTGACGATCATGGGAAAGAAGTCTTTGAAAATTTTGTTGGAGAAAAATGATGGTGACTAGCATTGTCTCCTGTTTTCACGATGTTTTGTACATTTTAAATACAAATTCTGTCATTTGATCGAACTATATCTGTCATATACAAATGCTTTAATGGACAAGTCTAAAGTTTTTGTTGTTTGATGAAGAGTTGAATGATTTCTGTGTGCAGGTCTCTTGGGTCTCCTCCATTCTGTCACACTTTTCTTCAGATCTTAACTCTTCACCAGATGAGAAAGTTAAGTCATGTTCAGATTGAAAGCATGTCCAGATGACATGTGACTTAGATTATTAGATTTGCTTTTGACTGGGTAGAAAACATAGTTGGAAAAGGAGACAAATGCTGGTTACAAGCATTTCCTCCTTTCCCACAAATATTTTCTAAAGTTTCATTCCCCAGGGTCATTAACCCTTTTTCAAACAATCCTGAGTTTTTAAGACCCTGTGAAAGAAGCCTTTTGGAAACATTGTTGGAAAAGGCAAAAATGCTGGTAACCAGCTTTTTCTCCTTTTCCCACAATGTTTTCTACCTTTTTAAAACAAATTTCAATTTTTCAGTCACATTTACTTTGTCGTCTGCAAATGATTTGAATTTGGACCTGTCTAAAATTCTGTCCTTTGGTAAAGAGTTATAACACAGGATTGTGAGGTAAAGAGTTAGGACTGGTTTTTAACCCTTTACCACACAATCCCGACTTTTACCGACCCTGAGAAAGAGGCCTTTTGAAAACACTGTGGGAAAAGGAGAAAATGCTGGTAACCAGCATTTTTTCCTTTTCCAACATTGTTTTCTACCCTACCCAAAACAAGTTTTAATTTTTCATTCGAATTTATTTTGTCGTCTGCAAGCGCTTTCAATTTGGACAAGTCTTAAATTTTGTTGTGTGGTAAAGAGTTAACCCTCAGAGCACCAAATAAACTTAATAGACATTTTCGGTCTAGAAAAAAGATCCAATAACCACAATAAAAAGGTTGCTTTTGACAACGGTGTTTCAGCAAAGTGTACAGTGAAGATCAAAGATCAGGCTGCATGTTTTGTTCAGTCTAACCTTGGCCACAAAGGTAACTATAGTTGTGACAGGCACTGTAGAGTTAACCCTTAGGCTGCTTGTCGTGACTCATTGACCTTTTGCGGACAGCGTGGATCAAGATCAGACTGCACAGAACGTGCAGTCTGATCTTGGATCTACACTGTCCGATAAGGAGATGTTTCCCTCATGTCCATAACTTTGAAATACCAACATTTTGGTTTTTACCATCGGCTTGACAGTTTCATATAAGTTATATAGGAGGACAAGAGTTAAGTATCCCATTACATTATACTTTCAATAGATTTTTGTATTCAACCCTTTACTACATAATCACCTGTTCCTACAAACCCAAGAAAGTTTTAGGCCTCTTTGAAAACATTTGGTAACCAGTATTTTCTCCTTTCCCACAATGCTTATGACCTATATATTAACCCTCATCCTGCTGAATAACTTGAATGAAACTTTCAGGCCTATGGTAAAAGCCCAAACTCTGCTATTTCAAAGTTATGGGAGTTGGGGAAATATCGCCTTATTGGCCAGTGTAGATGCAAGATCAGACTGCACATTCTGTGCAGTCT
This sequence comes from Tridacna gigas, assembly GCA_945859785.2. Classification (NCBI taxonomy): domain Eukaryota; kingdom Metazoa; phylum Mollusca; class Bivalvia; order Cardiida; family Cardiidae; genus Tridacna; species Tridacna gigas. The sequence continues at coordinate 59,773,559 of OX244034.2, read as the reverse complement.
GATCTTGATCTACACGGTCTGTAATAGGTCCATGCGTTGCGCTAATAGCAGCCTAAGGGTTAAGTAACATTGACAATTGGACAATATCTAAGTTGCCTGTAAATACTTTCTACAAAGAAGAGTCTAAAATTAGGTAGTATCCCTTTACCACACAATCACAAGTTTTAACGACCCTGAAGAAGAGGCCATTTGAAAACACTGTAGGAAAAGGAGAAAATGCTGGTAGCTCCTTTTCCCACAATATTTTCTAAACTTCAAAAGACAAATCCGATCATTTCAGCCAAATTTAAGTTATCGTTTGTAAATGCTTTCAATCTGGACAATTATAAGATTTTGTTGTTTGGTAAAGAGGTACGGTAAAGAGTTAACTCTCTACCTCATAAGAAAAATGTAGACTAGTCCAAATTGAAAGCATTTGCAGATAACTATCTAAATGTGACTCAAATGATAAAATTTGTCATTGAAAGGATAGAAAACCTTGCTGGGAAAGGAGGAAAGGAGAAAATGCTGGTTACCAGCATTTTCTCCTTTACCCACAATGCCTTAAAAAGGCTTCTTCCTTAGGGCTGCTAAAACATGTGAGTAAAAAGGTAACTCATTACTATAATTAGAACGCAACCTTTCAAAACAATGTGGGAGACAACTTTTGAAAAAAGAATGTGGCAGAAAAATACAATACTTAATGTCACAAGAAATAATTATTAAAACATGTTTTTCACACTGTATTTAAAAACTGTTTTTCCAAAATTTATAAAAAAAAAAATTGATCAGAATTTGAAGAGTATGGCAAATTCTAAAGCAAAGATTGCAATAGGATGGCATAGAACTTTATGCTCAGATGAGTTTGTTATTGCAAAAATGAAGGTAAGCCTTTTTGTCAGTGCAAAGGTGACAAAATAAATGTTACTCAAAAATTGAAATTTGTTTTGGAAGAGTAGAAAACATTGTGGGAAAAGGAGAAAATGCTGGTTGCCAGCATTTACTCCTTTTTCCACAATGTTCTCGAAAGGTTTTTTCCTCAGGGTCGTTAAAAGTTGGGATTGTGTGGTAATTAGGGTTAAACTTGACTTCTTTCCACAATCTATGGAAATTGAAAAAGACTATGTTCTGACAGGCTTGATAAAACATGCAGACGGTGAAGATCAATCATCAGAAAGCATGTTTTGTTCAGTTTGATCTTGATCTGTGCTGTCCTAAAAAGCCCATTTTCACCTATCGCATTGACAGGGTTAACAGAGCATGAAGCACTAAATTGTTCGTAAATTTTGCAAAGAGGAAATATTCATTGTAAAATGAAAATTGATGCGGAGAACTTGAGCAAAGATGAAAAATTATTTATAAAAAGCAGTTGCTCATTTTCCCAAAATATTTTTTAATGTTGTCTGCTGGCGGCAGTGACATAAAACATTTATTTATATTTGGAATTTCAGTTTAACAGCAAAATAAAATTCAAATAATGAAACTCTAACTTCTAATGTTATCAACTATTTACCACACAATCCCCAGTTTTAATGACCCTGAAAAAGAAGGCTTTTGAAAATATTGTCAGAAAAGGAGAAAATGCTGGTAACCAGCATTTTCTCCTTTTCCCACAATGTTTTCTTCTCTATCAAAGACAAATTCCATCATTTGGGCAACATTTAGTTCGTCAACTGCTTCAAATGCTCTCAATTTGGACAACTCCATATTTTTGTCGTCTGGTAAAAGGGTTATCAAGAAAAATTTGAAGTCATCAGCAGTCACATTGTTCCATCACATGGTACTAGCCAAACCACAAGACGTGCTGTCATATGAAGCAGGCCGTCTGCGCGTAATTATCCAAAATCTGCAGAAGGAAGTAACACTTGTTCTCCAAACTGTCAACTGACTGACTGCCTGCTACATTCTCTGCTATATCTCAAATCTGAATCTTATATAACATTTTTCCTCATTATTAAACATTATAAACTATTTACCATACAATCCTGTTTTGACGACCCCCAGGGAGAGAAGGATTTTTTTTGAAAACATTGTGGGTAAAGGAGAAGTGTTTTTAACCCTCTGTTGAGACCATACTTATGACTACCCACAAAAATAACCTTATCTTTAGGAAGAAAACATGAAATCATGTCAGAAAAAGGAGACTCCCCATTTTCAAAGACAAATTCCATCATCTGAGTCACAATTATGTTTTCATCTGCAAATACTTTTCCTATGGAAAAGTCTAAAATTTTGGTTTTGTAAAGATAAAAAAAAATAAAATCTGAAGGAAATAATTATCCTGTTTTTAACCATTTACCACACAATCCCAGGTTTTAATGACCCTACAGAAAAAAAGCCTTTTAAAAACATTGTGGGAAAAGGAGAAAATGCTGGTAACCAGCATTTTCTTCTTTTCCCACAATGTTTTCTACCCTTTCGAAAACAAATTCCAATTTTTAGCCACATTTATTTTGTCCTCTGCCAATGCTTTGAATTTGGACAAGTCCAAAATTTTGTCGTTTGATAAAGAGTTAATCTAGACTTCTGCGATACAAGCATCATTTGTTTCTATAAGGGGGAAGGTGTCTTCATAGTTGATGCTACACTATCTATGATCTTCACCAAACAACAAAATCTTTGACTTGTTAAAATCAAAAACATTTGCAGATGGCTTTTTTTCAGTTTTGATTCAAAAGCTTGGATTTGTCTTAAGAAGGACAGAAAACATTGTGAGAAAAGGAGAAAATTCTGGTAAACAGCATTTTCTCCTTTTCCAACAATTTTTTCAAAAGCTTTCTCTGTTAGGGTCTTTAAAACTAGGGATTGTGCAGAAAATGGCTAATGAATTTTCAACATAATTAATTTTACCCATGCATTGGGGACCTTTTGAAAACATACTGGTACTTTGAAAAGGCAGCATAATGCTTATTAAAATCAATCATTCATTTTCTGATTATTCTTTTTAACTCTTTTATTTCTTTACAAAAAAAAATTCAGCCTGGTCCAACGAATTTGAAGACTACCAATACTGTTTGACTTATATGATGAGATTTGTGTAGAAAACATTGTGGAAAAGGGTGAAAATGCTGGCTACCAGCATTTTCTCCATTTCCCAGTTTTCAAAAAGAATTTTTCTTCAAGGTCGTCAAAACTTGGGATTGTATGATATAAGGTTAGTTTAATTCAAAGATTTATTTTACAAGTTCTTAAAACTTATACTAATCTCTCTCAATTCTGCTTCCTGGGAACTACACCAGTACTAGTGCCAAATGTGTGGGCCAATGAACAATTCCAAAGTAAACACAAGCTCCCGGGTATCGAACTCGGGACCTTATGATTACGAGGTCGATACTCTACCTTACAACCACAGACACCAAACATTGGTATAATGTTAAACAAGTATCTCTTCCCCAGACAAAAAAAAAATAGATTTGTCCATTTCTAAGTTTCCGCATGGGACATATTATTAACCCTTTACCACACAATCCCAACTTTTAACGACCCTTAGGAAGAAGGCTTTTGAAAACAATGTAGGAAAAGGAGAAAATGCTGGCAACCAGCATTTTCTCCTTTTCCTACAATGTCTTCTACCCTTCCAAAACAAATTTCAATTTTTCAGCCATATTTATTTTGTCGTCTGCAAATGCTGTCAAGTTGGATACGTCCAAAATTTTGTTGTTTGGTAAAGAGTTAAATTGTGAGAATGGGAGAAAACTCTGGCAACCAGCATTTTCTCCTTTTCCTACAATGTTTTCAGGAGCTTTCTCCATCATGCTCATAAAGATCACTGTATTGTGCTGAAAAGGGTTTAAAAGGGCAAAACAAAAGTAGGGCAATGCCAGCTAAGGACCACTTGAAATTTTATCTTGTTATCTTTCATAAATAAATTCATAATTTTTTCACAAAGAAAAGTTATACCTTACCCTCCATAAGCAATACCTAAAGTCAATAATAACAACAAAGATGATAAAATATTTTAATAAAATCATTGCAGCCACTTTCAACCAAAGGCTTTGTATATGGAGAAAATGCTCAAAGAGTGACGAGTTTTAATCCTTTACCACACAATCCTGAGTTTTTTTGACCCTGAGGAAGATGGGTTTCGAAAACATTTTTGGGAAAGGAGAAAATTCTGGTAACCATAATTTTCTCCTTTTTCCCACAATATTTCTACCCTTTTAAAGGCAAGCTCATCATTTGAGCCATCTTTGATTTGTTGCCTGCAAATGCCTCAAATCTGGATCAGACTCTAATAAGATTCTGTCACCCTTACAGTGCTGAATATATGAAACAGACATTCTGAAGCAGTATGAAAGATGCGGAAATTGTAATTTCATGGTTGTTTTGGTCAAAAAGCAAATAGAGTGGATCAAGATCAGACTGCATATTTTGTGCAGTCTGATTTTGATCTACATGATCTGCATAAGCAACTAAATCAGAGTTTAACACCTAAAGGGAAAACTCTTTCAACCCTTTACCACACAATCCTGACTTTTAATGCCCCTGAGAAAGAAGCCCTTTGAAAACATTGTGGGAAAAGGAGAAAATGCTGGTAACCAGCATTTTCTCCTTTTCCCACAATGTTTTTCTAAAACATATTTTAATTTTTCAGTTGCATTCATTTTGTCGTCTGCAAATGCTTCCAATGTGGTCTAATCTAAAATTTTGTCGTTTGGTAAAGAGTTAATACCAAACAACAAAATTTTACAGTCATTCTTATTCCTACCATTGGCAGACAACAAATCAAATATGGCTCAAATGATGTGATTTTTCTTTGAAAAGGTAGAAGATGTTGTGGGAAATGGAGAAAATGCTGGTAACCAGCATTTTCTCTTTTTCCCACAATGTTTTCAAAATTCCTTAGAGTTGTAAAAGATGGGATTGCGTGGTATAGAGTTAAGGAAAAAAGATCATGAAAACGCAGACCGTGATAGCCGTCTTTGACCGTGGTTCTACAGCCAATCAAAATAATCTAGGGAAACCATGTGACATTTGATAATCTCTAAAAATCCAATATCGGGGGTTTCATTACAATTTCAGATGGTGAAGATAGGGAAATTATTCCAGTTATATCCGTAATGCAGGGAATAAATCAGAAATATTATACTTGTATGAGATTAGGTCTGAATACGTGATTTTTCCATAGATTACGAAAATAAAAAATGAATAATATATGCAAATGAGGCTTAGTGGCAGACGGTTAAATAAAGAAATGATCTGATATTATCAACGTTCTGTGCTCAGATCCCCATATCACAATCGTATCTGACCATATGAAAACCAGTCGAGAAAAACATTAGTTTTCTCCTCACTACACAATCTTTAACGTCCTTCAACTTGCCATGTTATTGTGACAGTCCAACTAGAAATCCAGTAAAAATACAGAATTTTTGGTGAATGCTTCGTATACAAAAGCAGACAATGTTGATGTAGATCAAAGATCAGACTGCATGTATAGTTATAAGTAAAGTCTGATCTTGATTTACACAATCAGGTACCTGTGCTGCCAATGGTGAAAGTCTTAACCTTTTATAAAAAAAATACCGTCTTTTTACCACCCTAAGAGAAAAAGCTTTTAAAAACATCTCAATGTTTAACCCTTTACCACACAATCCCGACTTTTAACGACACTGAGAAAGAAGCCTTTTGAAAACATTGTGGAAAACGGAGAAAATTCTGGTAACCAGCATTTTCTTCTTTTCCCAAAATGTTTTCTACCCTTCCCAAAACAAATTTCAATTTTTCATCCACATTTATTTTGTCATCTGCAAATGCTTTCAATTTGGATCAGTCTAAAATTTTGCTGTTTGGGAAAGGGTTAAGCCATGTGATACTATCATTTGAACTGGGTTAAATTTATCACCTTTAACCCTTTACCAGACGACAAAATTTTAGCCTTGTCCAAATTGAAGGCATTTGCAGACGACAATTTCTATGTGGCTCACATGGTGCAATTTTTCTTTGATAGGGTAGAAAACATTGTGGGAAAAGGAGAAAATGCTGGTTACCAGAATTTTCTCCGTTTTCCACAATGTTTTCGAAAGGTTTCTTTCCCAGGGGCGTCAATACGGTAAAGGGTTAAATGCTTTCAATATTGATAAGTCTAAAATTTTGGCTTTTGGTATAGAGGTTATTAAGCTTGGGATGCTCAAAAAAAATTCTCTACCAGTATATTCATTCCTACTTCCACTGTTATAAATTCTTCAAATGCTTGAGGCAGCTTCTGGGACTAATCTGGCCATAAAAAGTATTTACTAAGATGTAACGGTATGGAACATGCAGTCTGTCCTTTCATCTATCCTGTCCAAGAGTTTTCACTTTACTCTAACCAAGGTTGAATTGAAGTAACAATGTGCTGTTTGCTATTTCTTCCAGTTGTCACTTTCATACACAATACTTCAGCCTTCTACATAAAAAGAAGAAAACTGCAACATTAAATATTATACATCCCACCATTGTGCTATAACAGATGTACATTGTAAATAGTTCAGACCAAGATCAGATAATATATATTTTTACTCTGACCTTGGTCTACAATCTCCCCTATTTGCTTACTCTCCTTTTCTTATTGGTGAAAATATGCAAATTTAGCAGGTTTCATTTTAAAAAAGAAATCTTTGAAAAGACAAAAGTTTCTCCTTTAATTCAGTTTCTTAATTCGCCACAATACATTGGGCATCTGCCTTTTGAATGGCTAGCCATGTTGCAACCAGAGTTATCTACCCATATCTATGCTTCTTTACAGAAAATGTCCTGAACACCTTAAACTTTAGAGGGCAGAGTGTAAACAAAAAAGGCATTTTCAGTCCAGGAATAAAACAAAAATAACTGCAATGTGAATGTTTCTTAATTACCCACAATACGTAGGGCACCAGCCTTTTGAATGGCTAGCCATATTGCAACCAGAGTTACCTACCCATATCTATGCTTCTTTACAGAAAATGTCCTGAACAGCTTAAACTTTGGAGTGCAGAGTGTAAACAAAAAAGACATTTTCAGTCCAGGAATAAAACCCAAATAACTACAATGTGAATGTTGCTTTTTTTTTTAACTTCAAGTCTCAGCAAAGCTGACAGTGTAGACCAAAGATCCCACTGAAATTCTTGTGCAGCCTGATCCTAGAATTTCATAAACTCTACTTATCTGGACATATTAATGCATTCAATTTTCATAAGTTTTCTTTGACTGGCCAGCTTATATTTAGCACAAAGTGAATCAACGAATAATCACCCAAGTTTTGAATGTTACTGTATTGCAATCACAATAGATGTAGATCTACTGATGTATTTAGTTAGTGATTCATGGCGATTGAGGGACTTGCAATGGTTTATCATGTTGCAAGGTCAGAATGAAATCCCTTTGATAAAATTACAACAGACTAATTTCTACCGTTATGCATTTCCACCCATTGCCAAAAACTCGACTTCAGACAAAGTTCGGTCAGGTATTACTGTCTTAGTTTTACTTGAAATTCAATAAACAGTTAAATAGTCCATCACATAAATCTGTGAATCTTGATCGTTCCAAATTGTAGGTGGGTGTATCTAACTCTTTCGGAAAGACGATTTGATATTCGGTTGCGATATAGGGTTAAAGACGAAGAAACACAAACTCATCTCGTAGCCTGATCATTCTACCAAAGATTTGGAACAAGGGCGATAACTAAGTTGATAAAGTATATCCTTGGATATCAAGGGAAGTTACTCTGCTATGAAAATCATTGTAGGGGAGGTAACTTAAACCGTGACAATAAGTATAGTGGCCGTCATACCACGATGAAATAAAAAAAAAAATCCAGCAAATATTAACATTAAAAGCTGTAAAAGCACGTAGTGCTGTTTAGAAGAAACTTACGTCAACATCTTTTACATTGCTTTCCTTACAGTTTTAAAATACATCTGTACGATGTATTTTGTCACACTTTATCCAAAGCAAGGCACTATATATCAACAAGAATGTAAAAAAAAAAACATACATAACAAGTTCAATTCATTGTGATGAACACTTCAACCATGCGCGGATAGAACCTGGAGCCGCTCTACTGCAAGACCGTGGAAGACCGCTCTAAGCAGAAACAATAACTAGAGCGCTCCACTTCAGTCTATTTAACAATTCATTGAGAATTTAGAATGACAAGCCAAACAAATTGTAAGTCTATCATTTCATTGATTCGAGCAATGCTGAGACAAAAGGGGGCTCAATGCATCTCCGTGATGTATGGTACCCGATGAAGCAAGTCATCATATGATTAATGATTTTAAAGAAAATCCATTTTGTCTAACAACAGATTGAATTATGAGGTAATCTTGCCCATTGACATGCAGATAATTGACAAAATAGCTAAAAAAGTTCTGACCAAGGTCTGCGTTAATCTTTTACCACACAATCCCGACTTTTAATGACCCTGAGAAAGAAGCGTTTTGAAAACATTGTGGGAAAAGGAGAAAATGCTGGTAACCAGCATTTTCTCCTTTCCCACAACGTTTTCTACCTTTCCAAAAACAAATTTCAAATTTTCAGTCACATTTATTTTGTAGTCAGCAAATGCTTTCAATATGGACTGGTCTAAAATTCTGTCGTTAGGTAAAACGTTAAGGAATCAGCTGAAGTTACAGGCGATTTAAGAAAGGGGTATTTCTTAAACATATTTTCAGCCGTCAACAGCTGTCATCATAATCACTCTTTTCTTTAAACAACCCTTTAAAAGACAATAAAAGTTTAATCTTGTACAAACTGAAAGCATTTGGACATGAAAAGTCACGTGTAGCTTCAACAATTGGATTTGTCATTTTTAATAGGCAGAAAAATTTTGGCGAACGGTAAAGGAGAAAATATTTTAAAAAGCTTTCTACCTTAGGATCGTAAAACTCGGAGTTCTTTAGTGAAAGGTTAAAGTTGCAATCGGACTTTAACCAGAGAAAAGAACACAATCAAGCCTATTGATTGATTTTAATGAAGAGAGAAAGCTTAAGTATATTAATGCAAAAGATACATTTCAAAAGTTAAGTTTTTAAAAAGACACGTCCATAAATATATCTTAAAGACATCAACCGGAAAAAAAAGGTGAGTCTCCCAACAAGGAGATTTCTAAAACTTTAGTTCTTTGCGCAGTCTGGTACAGCTTGATTGATGACTTCGAATGAATTCGGATAATAATGTTCGTTTTGTTTTCTTTAGATTTATATCTCCCGATTACAAATGCAGCTATATCTGATTGACCTGCAGTATGATTTGAACGTCATCGAACGACCTTTCTAAAAAGTGATTTTTTTTTTCTTCTTTTATATCGGAAAAAACGAAGTTATGGCGATCTAAAGACCTTTACTTCTCTGATTAAGAATTAGTATCCAGTCTCCTTTTCCAGCAATGTTTCCTACCTTGTTAAAAACAAATGTCATCATTTGATCCATATTTGATTTGTCGTCTGCAAATACTCTCAAAATGTAAGAGTCTTAATTTTGTCGCCTGGCAAATTCTCATTTTGCAGCATGTCAAAAAGGTTTGTCTCTCAGTAAGCACAATACTTTGAATTTACAATTGTCGGGAGCCATATTAACTAACCATCTCAAATTAGGTCCCAATTCAGAATTGCAAGACTGGCAATCTGATTGGTTGAGCCTTTTTATCGCAGCCAATCGCATGGCTAATCTTGAATTAATGCTCAGAACGGTTGATGAATGCAGTTATTCTTCATCTGAGCCATACTCTGTGAAAAGGGATTTAATGCATCTGCAAATAGTATCGATTCATATCAGCCTGCGCAGTCGATATAGTTCGCTCTTTGTAAATTTTCTTGAGGTTAAAGGACCATTTTATTTCAAGATTCATTTGGTTGTTACAGCGGATTTTATGGATCAATAATTGTGTGATGACTTGTTTGGTACAGTGCATTACGAAGATGCATTAAACCCCCTTTTCCCAGAGTATAATTCATATATTTTTGTCGTCTAATTATCGACATGACACATAAGCTGATATTGGACGGGGAACGCTCAAGGGAAGGAGGGGTGGGGGGAGGAAATCGGGTATATGATAATAATAAATATACTCCATTCGGAAAATTATGTCAAAAATTAGTCTCTTACTTAATTGTCAAGGCTCTCAAAAGAACCTTCACATTATATTTGTGTAATTTACCTTTCGTAAATGGTTTCACGATAGGCGATCTCTATCAGAGGTTTTTTTATGATTTGATGGGGCCTGATACGGCGTGGTGTGTACCCAGGATAAAAAAAAAAGCCCCAATTTAAAATAAAATTTCCTTTAATGGACGAAGTTATCGCTCGCTATAATCTTTCATTTTGACGTCTATATGAACACGAATGGAATAGGAAAATTTGCACTTGGTTTGCCTTTGTTTAATTCTGCCTGTAGACACTGCCCAACATTGTGTGAATTTATTTTCATATTTCTAATTTCTCAGAAACCTAGGGAAAAAGACACAAACAAGATTTATTCGAATGGAAAAAAGAAAACATTGTTGGAAAAGTTGCAATTGCATGCGGCACGTCCCCTACGTCATTAGTCTCCATAGCTCCTTCCCCCACGATGTTTTTTAACCCTTTACCACATAATCCCGAGTTTCAACAACCTTAAAGTATAAGCCTTTTAAAAACATTGAGGGAGAAGGAGAAATGTTTTTAAACAGCATTTTCTCCTTTTCTCACAATGTTTTCTACCCTTTTAAAGACAAACTCCATCTTTTAAGCCTTGTTTGATATAACAACAGCAGATACTTTGGATGCTGATAGGCCCAACTTTTTTTTTTGTTAGGTAAAAGGTTAAATATGTATACTGTTGTAGTGTTAAAAGTCTCATTTTAAGGTTAAATCTGAAAGGATCATACCCTATTATATTTCTCGTTGCTTTTCGAAACTTCAGGGACAGAAATTTGCCAAACAAAAAAAAAAATCTTTAACCAACTATACGAACCAAAACGAACCCCAAAATCTGTTTCAGTGATGTAAAAGTGCTGACTGTTAGAAATCAAAATACAATCAAATTTATGGATTTTAAAGAAAAATGTCAGCGGAAACATCAGGGATTTTATTTTCAGAGCTGTTAGAGTATATCGTAACATGTTGAACAGGGTAGAATCAAGACCAGACTGCATATTTTACACGTGCAGTCTGATCTTGATCCATGCTGTGCGCAAATACAACTCACGTTAGACATTCTAAGTGTTGAAACATTTAGCAATAGAAATGATGCATTTGAAATGATACCAAATTTCCTACCTGTAACCTCGTTAACCCTTGAAGTGCTTAATTCACCTTTATTTGCTTTACCGGGAAGTGTAGATCAAGATCAGACTGCACGGAACGTGCAATCTGATCTTTGATCTACACTGTCTGCCAATTTCTAAGATATCCTGATGATAATAGCCTAGAAGCTGCAATATCTACATGTTTTTGTCAATTTCATTTATTTAGCATTACAAGGGTTAAGTATATCAAAAGCGTTTGAGTGACTTGGACATCAATCTTATCTAATCTGTGGTAACCGGTGCCTTACGCTTTTCACTTTTCTTTATACCCAGTAATCTGTTTGCTTTCCCACCACATAATCACGTTTTCTTTTTATCACTTTAGAATGGCAGATTATTTCATAAATATATCGATCAAATTTCGATATAATAGGGATAGATCATCAGTGGTATTCTAACGCTTAGGCTGCTTTAAGCGTGACTCAAAGACCTTTTGCGGACGGTGTGGATCCAAGATCTGACTGCACAGAACGTGCAGTCTGATCTTGGATCTACACAGTCCGATATGGAGATATTTTTTCCCCAAAAAAGATGCCTTTGAAATAGCTACATTTGGGTTTTCACGGTTGGCTTGAAAGTTTCATTTCATTTTTCAGCAGGTTGGGAGTCAAAGGGGTAAAACTTGATAATAATATTAATTTTCTTAATTTGAAAGTACACTGCTGATTTTTCAGTTTCTTGTTTCAATCGTGTGGTCTGTTAGAAGAATATAGGCCTATAACATACTAAGTTTAAGCGACAAAGTTACACACAAACACGTTTTGTCACATTGTTTTCTAACGTGGCCTACTTCAAAAACCAAAGGATAGCCTGGGTGCCTAAACAGCTGTTTTGTATGTAAAAAGGATTTAATTGCTACATAAGTGGAAACCTTCATTCAGTTGTTAAATAAAACGCCTCACCGTATCGGACAGTGTAGATATTAGATCAGATTGCAGGTTCTGTGCAGTCTGATTTTGGATCTACACTGTCTGCAAAGGAGCGTCTCGCAAATTAGCAACCTAAGAATTTAACCACGAAGGCCCTCATACCAAACTCGGAAAGGGGTGTACATCATTAGCAGAAAGATTTTATCATCATTTTTTATCTCCAAATTGCCGCGATCACTTATAGGTGTCCATTATACCAAGATTATCTCTCCGAAGACTGTACACGTACCCTGATAATAAGACACGCAAGCCACGATATCTCCGAGATAAAGGCCGTATCCGAGGCCCGACCCTGAGGCTCGGGAGTCCGGTGATGAACCTTCCTGGGCACTGTCTTCCTACCTTACCAAGTACTTAGTCTCAAAAATGAGATATTTGCGGTGCTTCTTTTCTTTTTTGGACATTTACTGTGCACCGGAGGCGACCAATCAAAAACTAAAATCGCCTTCGAGGACAGTTATCTGCGCTAACCCATTATTGTACTAAAAGAAAAACGGTTTTTACAGCTTTTAGATAAACAATCAAGCTTGTATAAAGCAAACACATATGTGATACACATGAAAAATACACTAGCTTTTAACCCTTTACCGCACAATGCCGCCTTTTAACGACACTAAGAAAGAAGCCATTTGAAAACATTGTGGGAAAAGGAGAAAATGCTGGTTACCAGCATTTTCTCCTTTCCCCACATTTTTTTTTCTACCCTATCACAGACGAACTCAATCATTTGAGTAACATTTAAATTCTCGTCTGCAAATGCTTTCAATTCGGACAAGTCTACATTTTCGTCGTGTGGTAAAGAGTTAACTAGAATTCAAGTTGCCGACTTCAAATCTAGTTTTAAGCCTTAGGCTGCTAAGCGCGACTCACTGACCTTTTGCGGACAGCGTAGATCAAGATCAGACTGCACAGAACGTGCAGTCTGATTTTTGATCTACACTGTCCGATAAGGAAGCATTTTCCCAACCCCCATAACTTTGAAATACCAACATTTTGGGTTTTTTTCCATCAGCTTGAAAGTTCCATTTTTCAAGTTATTTAGCAAGACAAGGGTTAAGATTCATTTCTCTTCCAGCGACTGGAACTTTGACAGACCGTACTGTAGGGCCGTACTGTAACACTTTCTTAGACTCATGGTTATACTTATCCATATTTTACATGGTATGAATTAACCCTTAGGCTGCTAAGTGCGACTCAAAGACCTTTTGCGGACAGTGTAGATCAAGATCAGACTGCACAGAACGTGCAGTCTGATCTTGGATCTACACTGTCCGATAAAGAGATTTTTTTCTACAACAATACCTGTAGAATAGCCAGTTTTATTTTTCTTTTAAAAATCCACATCATGCTTTGAATAGCTTGGTATATTGCATTACGAAAGTGCATTAAATCTCCTTTTGCCAGAGTTTCCTTCATTTTCTTTTTTTTTTAGCATTTAAAGAGTTAATATACAGATACCCCTGACAGTAGCAAATGAATGAAATAGAATTTTTCAGTAACTTACAAAAGACAGGTTGAGAAATGACTCTTTTGGTTACAATATTTCACAAATTATCCGAGACTGTACAAAAACTCTAGGTAGACATTGTTGCAAATAATCAAAGCACTGTAGGTACTGAAAAACCGGGCCTCATTTTCATGTAACAAAAATAAAGTGCACGTTATGCTGAATGTTAGAGCAGAATTTACTTTGATTAGGCATTTTTTCTCCAAATTTCACATTTCTTTTCTTGACTTACTCTTAATTTACTATTTTTTTCCGGGTTTGAGTACCATTACTACCACTAAGAAAGTTTATATCTTTGTCCGTAACCGCACATATACAAGTGTTTTATAACCATGCAGATGTCATCTTGGATACTATTGTTGGAAAAGGCACAACTGCTTATTTTCCTTTTTTTTTTTTAATCTGATAACATTGTATTTCCTATTCTTTTTATGTTACTAAAGTTTTTACATATATATAATTGTTTGTCATAAGTTTTACATATATATAATTATTTGTCATAAGTCTTAATAGGTATGGAAACAGCTTGCACTGTTTATTCTCCCCCTCCACACACACAACAGCTTAGAGAAAGATAATATGTTATAAAATTTTCTAGTCAGCAGTCGATGTAAAAACAAAATGATTTAATGTAATTTGAAGGCATTAGGCCGGAACATCACACAAGATTATGTCAAAGAAGATTTTGGATGAACATTTATTTTTTTTAGTATGCGCCTGACGTAGGCCATACAATGTCCACATACGCATATAAAGTAGTCCTCTACGTTGACCAGTGCTGTAGCTTGATGCTCACATATGTGTCACGTTACATTACTATAAATTTACCTGAAGTATTCATACGTGGACATTATAATCTAATGCTTCAGGCTTCAAGCCGTAAAGTTCTGTGAACCGCTGTCATGCTAATTATGACCTCTATTGTCTTTTTCGAAGAGTTAAGATCAAGATCCGCCTGCATGTCCATGTGATCTGATCTTGGCATCTTTGATACTCAATGAAATGTCATTCTTTGCAATTCTATTATAATTTGTAAGTCAAATACATGTTGAGAGTCAAAAACGATATTTGGTCTTAACTCAGCAGGGCGAAAGTTTATTCTTACTTAAAGAAAATGATCAACAAATTTTCTGTATTACAATAAAATTCCCTTTAACAAACAATTCAAGCTTAAACGACTCTGAAGAAGAAGGCTTTGAAAAATATTGTGGCAGAAGGGAAAATTGCTGATAACGAGCATTCACTTCTGTTACCATAAAGTTGTCCACCCTTTGAAAGACAAATTCCACGATACCAGCCAAATTTAATGTGTCGTTCGTCTATGCTTTCAACTTGGACAAGTCCAAAATTTTGTCGTCTGGAAAAAAATAAAAGAAAGTTTTGATCTGAAAAAATAATAAAAGAATCTACCTGTATGAACAAAACCATTGACCACACTGAAGTTTTCGATCTAACTATAGCAAAGCGCACAAACTCTCGAGCCCCATGTTTTTTTTATCACACACACTAAATAACCTGGTATATCATTAATCTACACTCTTCCAGCGCGAGCTTTATCCATTCTTGCTAATAAGCGCTATCAGGCTTGCTATCACAGCAGTTCATACACATAGAAACATCGCATCCCGCATTGTTCGACCCTTATCTCGAGTTTGCATGTTTGAGATAAGACAAATTGGGTGTAACCTTTAATTGGATACAATTTATGAGTTTAGGAAACGTGGGCACGATCTTCCATTTGTTTGCGAACCGCTGACAAGTCGGGATTCCTAACAAAAAACGAATCGAGTCGGCCGGAAGCGTTGTCCTTAACGATGTTATTTTTTGCCTCGTTTAATTCTTTCATCATTTATAATTGCTTTAAACGTTTTCTTTTATCGCTCCAACTGATACTGGACTAGATATCATGCTTTACATTACATAGTATGGCTGTATCATGTCGCAGATCCATTCTACGTATGGTGTCCTCCTTGGTACCAGTCGAATAGTACGGTTTTTAACCCTGGGTCAGTTTTCACCTGCCAGCCTGAAATTCAGTTCTATTTGAGCCATGCTCTCGTAACAGGGAGTTAAATGCATCTCCGTGATGCCCTTTAAAATCCATTTTGTCTATAAAAACAACTGATTCATGAAGTAGATTGATCCTTTGAAATGCAGAAAATGGACTAATAGCAAACGGTTTTCACTTAGGTCAGCCTCTGCGGACTGCCCTGGCTGACCTGAGTTGATACTTTTTGCAGATGCATTAAAATTCCTTTTCACAGAGCATGGCTCAGTTCTTAATTTCAGTGGCTTGTCAGCTAATCAAATGGATGGATTTGGATGTTTTTTTTTTCGGCTGATGAATACAGCGCGCCTGTCCCTTGGAACGTCGCTGGGGCCAGTCACGGCGGAAGTTACCTTGAGCGATGCACCTTAGTGCCAGCAGATGGCCAGGAAGGCAGAGTAAGCATACTATCGCTGCGATATGATAGACGTACTGTTTAATACAGAATAAGATACCATCAAACAGAAACTTCTTCAAGTGCTTAAAATAAAAGTTCTCAATTCGATGATCACAAGCATGCGATTGCAGATCTATTGCTTTGAACGGTTTCATATGCATATACAGTTTATCACCAAACTAAATATAGATTTAACAATCATACACAGTGATTGTTTTTCATTACAAGTGCATTTTCTAAGGACGTTTTTTTAATCGTTATTCAGTGGCCATGTTCTAAAAAAAAAATAAGAGCGGTTAAAAACCTGAACAAGTAAAAATGCTGAGGCTTTTTAAGTTGCTTTGAGGTACAATTTAAATCAAGATCAGACAGTATCTGGCAAAATATCACTCTCGTCACAACTCGCCCGATTGCTTACCTACATCTTACCCCGTCCTTATTAAGGAGGCTTCCATTTTGAAATACCAATCACATGATCCTAAATATGGCGGCGCCCCCCGTAAATCGCTTAGCAAACGAGATAAACATCTACGGTGAAGTTATTCACATCCATCGATCTGTCGATGGATCTCCTAACGGAATTGACAAACCACACTAATAATTGAATGTACATAATGTTTGCCGACGGAAACATTCTTAGATATCGATAGAAAATTGTGACTCATGTTTTTTTTTTTTAAGAGGAGCCTTACAATTTCACTAATAATAAAACGGTGTACTTCCGGCGAAGAAATGTACCATGTAGGTGCACATCAAGCTACGTGATACAGCCGAAGGACTTGATCACTGGAGCAACCAAGGTATGCCGAATGGCAAAATATGTACCAACGAAACTGCAATATTTAGATTTCTTTTCACGGAGGAGAACATAATATTATTTCCATTTCTTAGAACTGAACAAACTGGCAATAACCGATATTTTCTACCATCTAAGAAACACGGTCAGTGTGACAGCTAATCAAGCGGGTTTTTGTTGTTCTTGCTGATAAGCCTTTGACTGAATAAAGACGGAGGGAACCCGTAACTTTCCAAATGGGCGTGTTTTGATTCTCAGAATCTTATCTGACAGTTTTGATTCCAGTTGTATGTAATGAAAATGATAAAGAATGACTCTGACACGCTCTATGGGTGTCAAGAGAGGCCACGATTTCGTATACTTGCAGGCACAAGGTGAAGTTTATTATACAGGTTCTTTTGTATTCGTCTTTCTGTCCATCCGCCCGTCTGTCGTCAGGTTAGCTCTTTCTGTGTTTTGATTTCGTATCTTTTTTGTCTGTCCGGCTGGTTCGGTCTGACCGGCTGGTTAGGTCTGACTGTCAGTATTCCTGTCCGCCTGTCCCTTTCCCCTGACTCTCTGTCTTAGAAGCAGGTTCTCTTTCCGAAACTATCTATTAATTTCAAAACTTGTCATCCCATTGGCTAAAGCCAATTGGTCTGTCCTTAAAAAAAATAGGCCTTAACTCATTACCTCCTGCTGGTGACTTGTGCGTGTTGCAGCAGAAAATATTTGAAAAAAAAAATACATTGTAGAAAAAGGAGAAATTACTCGTTACAAGCAATTTCTCCTTTTGCTACGATCTTTTCAGCTCGTGTATATTCATACATTTAACCACAGTTTATGCTCTTAATTCGTATTTTACAATCCCGACTTTTAACGACTCTGAAAAAGAAGCCTTCTGAAAACATTGTAACCAGCATTTTCTCCTTTTCCCACAATGTTTTCTAGCCTATCAAAGACAATTTCTATCATTTGACCCACATATAAATTCTTGTCTGCAAATGCTTTCAATTTGGACTAGTCCAAAATTTTGTCGCTTAAAGGGTTAATCCGTATTTTACAATGATGTTTTCAAAATCTTCAGCTGCAGTTTTGTTTCGGGGGGAAACGCCTTTACCAAACAATCCCGGCGTCTGAAAACCTTGTGGAAAAAAAAATAATGCTGGTAGCCTGCCTTTTCTCACTTTTCCCTCATTGTTGTCTACCCTTTCGAAAACAAATCCCGTCGATCAAGTCATATTTAGATAATTATGTCGTCCATGAATGAGCCATCCTCTGTGAAAAAGGGGCTTAATGCATTTGCAGGCTGACCTGGGTCGAAACATTTTGCTATTAAACAATTTTTTTGCATGTCAAAGGACCAGTCTACTTCATAATTCAGTCGGTTGTAAGACAAAATGGACTTTATGGATCCATGATCATGTGATGACTTGCTTGGTGTCGTGCATCACGGGGAGGCATTAAGCCTCTTTTTGCCAGAGCATGGCTCAAAGGCTTTCAATTCGGATCAGTCTGAAATATTTCCGTCTGGTGAAGAGTTAAGAAATGGTAAATCAAAGCTATGAGGTAGACTGGCTTGCAGATCTGTTGTGATTGTAAGATTCCCTGAAAATCAGATTTTTCATTTTTTATTCCCTCCCAACAACAAATGTAAAGGAAAGTAAGATTAAAATCTTGAAACCCTGTTTTCCTGGAAGTAGTTTCTGAAGCCTTGATGATGGCATATCGATTATTGGAAATATGTCCCAGATTTTTATCAGGGTTTGAAAACTTCGCGAAATCTGGTAGACTGTAAAGTAATATGGCCGACATTCAAGTCTGTATCAAAAGGAAGGTGTTTTCCATCGTTTTCAACAGTAGTTCATTCCTATCACAGTAACTACTTGATTTGTGTCTTTGCGAAATAGGATGTGATTCTGCAATGCCTTGCCAAAGGACATTCCTACGTGACAAGCGCCGCCTGATTACAACAATCATCTCAGGCACGCTGGACCCCCGTTCGCTTGTGAATACATGGTTTACCGATCAGTTATATTTTTTAACGACCCTTACCGAAGAGGCTATTAAAATCACTGTGGGAAAAGGGGAAACTGCTAGTAACCAATATTGCCTTGAGACATTTCATACATGCTTCTCATCCTTTAACCCTTATCCTGCTGAATAAAAGAAACGAAACTTTCAAGCCAGTAGTATAAGCCCAGAACTGTCCTGTTTCAAAGGGATTTTTGGAGGAAAGATCTCCTTATCGGATAGTGTAGATCTAAGATCAGACTGCACGTTTTGTGCAGTCTGATCTTGATCTATGCTGTCCGCAAAAGGTCAGTGAGTCGCGATAAGCAGCCTAAGGATTAAGGATAGAATGGATCTGTCACAACATTACAACATGACAACATTTGTTTGTTTGTTTGTTTGTATTGGAGTTTAACGCCGTTTTAACAGCTTAGGTCATATCACGGTGGTCAGTGCACCTACGCATGTGTTTCCTGGCTTCCTCACACCAGTACTGACACCATTTTCTTCTCAAGCCAATGACTACTTTTCTCACATGCATAAGAGGTAAGAGGCGAAAACATGACAACATGAGATATCGGCTGCCAAAAACAATGCTTGTACCGCTATGATTTCAAGCACGCGGTTTCCAATTTCAAGTTGACAAACTTTGAGTTACCAGTAACAAAGAAAATTTGCGTTCTTCTTCACTGTAATGCATGTGTGGGACATGAAAGTAGTTGCCCTTGTCACTAAAACCTTTCTGAAAACAATGTAGAGACTTCACTCGGCAATAAGGTCTCACGCTCGAAAGCGCCGAACTCTGTTCTTTTAGACAATATCAGATGCATTTTTGTAGACAGTGAAGCTCAAATTCGGAGTCAGAATGAAGATCAATATCACAATATGCATTCTGATCATAGATCTATATATACTGTCCGATATTTTCTGAGATATGTGAGCCCCCCCCCCTCCCCAAGTCAGCATTGTGACCGTTTATCAAACAATCCCGTTTTTAATGGTCCTGAATTGGAGGGTTTTGAAACCATTGTTGAAAAAGAGAAAATGCCGGTAACCAGCATTTTCTCATTTTTCACAATGTTTTCTGTCCTTTTTTCTCTCTGTAAAGAGAAAATCCATTATTTAAGCCACGTTTCATTTGTCGTCTGCGAATGCTTTGAATTTGGGCCAGTCGAAAATTTTGTTGTTTGGTTAAAGGGTAAAGCAGACAACATCAAGTTCTTTTCTCATAGAATGAGAATATCCATTTCATTTCTTTAGACGCTTTACCAACCATTCTGAATAACTACATTCTAATTTTCAAGAATCTTCTAAATTTCAGAGATACGCAATTTCCGATTGGATAAACCAAATAGGTTATCCAATCAGAATGTGTGTCATTTTCTAACTTGTGGTTAACTAAGAGATTGGAGAAAAAATGCATAAAAACATTTTTCACAGAGAAGATATTTTAAACAGCAGCATTATTTGTCCTCAGCGTGTCGATTATCAGGAGAAATAAGACAAGCAGTCAGGGTTTTTATCTTTCCTCCATTTTGGAATCGATAAAATTGCGATACATATCTCCCGGTTATCTCCCCTAGCTTGCACCATAAAAAACAGGCCTTATCTCCGGGTTTGGGAAGAATATTGAATACAGGAGCATTATATCGAGAAATACTCCGGGATGGATGCCTTACTCATTATAGATAGCGATATTTGTCATTTTCTGATACCAGAAATTATCCGGTTTGATTTTTCAGTAGAAAAAAAGTATGGTGGACCGATAGGTCCATGGTGCTCAGAAACCACCAGGTCACGAGTCAGACACGCTAACCACTGAGCTACCCGGCCGGGCGCCATTATTTTGGAAAGGGTTAAGCAGTACAGACCTCTGTTCTCCCATAAATTATTGTTAAAATTAGTAAGAAGCAGTGTATCAGGGAAAATATAGTTTAAAAAAATCTCAGACTTTGTCTACACCATTCTTTGATTGAAGAGAACCGGAGATCTCGCAAAACTTCGTTTTTACATCGGCAGTTTGTGAAAGCTCACAGAAGCACCTGCTTAGATACCAGTGATATTGAAACTTAGATTTAGGCATATCTAATAATTATATGAGCCATGGCAAAAAGGGGCTTAACGCATCTCTTTGATGGAAGCTGCCAAGCAAGTCATCACATGATCATGGATCCACAAAGTCCATTTTGTCTAACAGCCGACTGAATCATGAGGTAAACAGGTCCTTGGACATGCAGAAAAAATAACCAATAGCAAAAGGTTTCAGCCCAGGTCAGTCTGCGCGGACTGCACAGGTTGACCTGGTCGATACTTTTTTGCAGATTTTCACAGAACATGGCTCAACTCTGTTTTATGTCGGCGCATGAGACAGATGAAAAAGAACGTGAAGGAAAGGAACATTAAATACGAGATAGAAACTAACGAAAGAGCGACAGATCATTTTTTTCCCATTGCAGTTTGAGCAATGGACGATGGAGCAAGTCTTTTTCGACTGAAAATACGCCGCACTTTTCTCTTTTAATCTCTCTTTTTTTTTTAAATCAACATTCGCCTATGTGTGCCCCGGATTAGATATTCGCGTCTATTTATAACATCCCAAAAGCACGAGACTGTTTTAAAAAATTGTATTCGTTATAAATAGAAAAAAAAACACCCAACCTACCAACCAGAGAAAAAAAAACCACCTAATCACATCTTCAGAAATGAAAATTAATCACGAAGTTTCTATGTTTTGAAATGTCCCTGGCAACAAAAGATTACTCCGATAATTCTGCCTCGTATCACCAAGATATAAACGTTGATAAGCATGCGAACTCTTCCACATCACGCAAAGCTTCACATCCCTTTTTTGTGCCATAAATAGGCATTTTGCGACAGTATAATGTTTACGACATTAACCCTTCGGCTGCTAAGCACGACTCACTGACCCTTTGCGGACAGTGAAGATCAGGATCAGACAGCACTGAACCTGCACTCTGATCTTGGATCTACACTGCCGATCAGGAGTTATCCCCCCTTCAAAAAAGAAATAGAATTTGATATTTAATATCGACTTGAAGGTATCATTTATCAGCAGGATAAGGGTTAAAAGACTTCTTTCGTTCTATTATTCTTTTTAAAAGAAAAGATTTGCCCAACATGGTGTCCATAGTCTGTTTTACAGTTTATTGTCTGGTCTATTCCGACAAATTTCAATTTATCTCGCCTTTACCAGTCTGACATTCAGACTTATTTAACCCTTTACCAAACGACGAAAATTAAGACATGTCCGGATTGAAGGCATTTGTAGTTGACAAATTAAATGTAGATCAAATGATAAGATTCGTCTCCAAAACTGTAGAAAACACTGTTGGAAAAGGAGAAATGGCTTGTTACCAGAATGTTCTCCTTTTCCCACAAGGTTTCAAAAGCCCTTTTCACCAGGGTCGTCAAAACTCTGTATTGTGTGGTGAAGGTTTATATTGAAAGTTGTAGTTAACAATGTAAAAGAGGCTTAACTAAAAGATGAACAAACACGCAGTAAAAAGGAGTAAATTCTGACCAATTACCTACATTTTTTTCCTTTTCACACGTATCTTTTAAAGCCTCTTTCTTCAGAACTTGGTAAAACACCGGATCGTGTGAAAAAGTGTTAAAGAGTATACTAGTTCAGTCTAAGACGGTGTAAAGCAAACAATGACATATTCCAGGCTTGACTTTTCCCTCTAATGATCAAGATTACATTAAGTGAACGCAATAGATACAGTCACATTGCATGTGTAATGATTGCACTCAATGTCTCATCAACATTCAGTACATGAGGTACTTTGATTTTATTATGAAGTTGTAGATGCGGGTTCTCATTGCCAAGCTTCTGTTTGTAAATCTACAACGGGACCAGTTTATCACAATTTGGCTTCTTTCAAAAAGAAGCCAGGAGAGGTCAGCGTCAGTGTTTTCAAATAGTTTATTGGCCTTTAATTTCAACCTCTTTTGCTTTACATGACGGTCATTTGATCTTCTTTCCGCCTTCTCAAGTCGCATGATCTTGTCCAGCGGTCTTCTTTCTCTTTTTTGACAAAATTCTTCATACTTTTTCTTCTGCTTAGATTTACTGGCTTAATGAAGAATTAAAGTTATTTGAGAGGTCATTTGTAATCATGGCAAATTAATGTAACAAATCTTTTCTGAAATTCGTCATATCTAAAAGTGGGTGCAGGACAACTAGCCCCAAAGATAGCTCGCCCCAAAGCAACTCGCCCCCAAAAAAACTCGCCACAAGGCAACTCGACTCACCTTCTGAAGACAGCTAGCCCCAAGTTATGAGACAACTCGCCCCACATATAAGACAACTCGCCCGCTCTTATTACTATCACCTGAACGTATTTATAAAACTACACGACGATTTTTTTGTGGGGCGAGTTGTCTTTTGGGCGAGTTATCTTTGGGGCGAGTTGTCTGTCATTCCTAAAAATAGAACCACGTCTATTTCTTATTTCGGTTTTTTTATTTCGCTTTATTTACAAAACCATGACGAAACAGACTGTGTACCATACTAATTTCGCAAGAAAAATGGATTTAGACAGCGAATTCTGTGGCAGTCTGCGTTTTAAACTCACCACTGTTGGAGAGGTCTGAGGTCTGATGACCTCTCCAATCACTCGTCACAACTCGGCCGATTCCGTACCTACATCTAACCTCGTCTGTATAAGGGAGGCTTCCATTTTGAACTACCAATCACATGATCTTAAACATGGCGGCGCCCCTGTAGATCGCTTAGCAACGACATGAACAACCACTGTGAAGTTATTGACTGCTATCGATCTGTCGATGAAAGCTCCTAACGGAATTGATGAACCACGCTAAAACTTGAATGTACAAACTGTCTGCCGACTGAAATACTCTTAGAAAGATAACGATAGAAAATTTACTAATGCGTTCTTTCTAAAGAGGAGCCTTACAATTTCAATAACGGTAAAGCGGTGTGCTTCCGGAGATGTGCGAAATGTACCGTGTAGGTGCATATCAAGCTACGTGATACAGCCGAGGGATTTGATCACCGGATCACCCGAGGTATGCCGAATGCTCTCCAGTGAACGTTCATAACACGCGGTACTGTGATTTAGTCATGAAGTTTAAGATGCGGGTTCTTATGACCAATCCCCTCTCTATATGTTACATATTCATACTTTACTTTCTTACAAAGAGGAAAAAAATATCATCATTAAAACTCGTTGTGACTGATATAGATTACATTTTATTGCCTAACAAGATTAACCTACACTTGCACTGACGAACAAACAAATGCAGATGCACTGACCAACTTTCAACAGCCGAAACAATGGAAATTGAAAATTGTTGCATCTGAATTTTTGAGGCAACCAAAATCAGAGGAACAATAATTATTACAGGGGTATGTACAGAGAAAGGAACTCAAAGAGGCTTTGTTGTGGGTACTCGTCCACTGACCGGATGTCCGCCTGTCTTTCTATAATCCTTAGGGCAAAAAAGAACAAACCTTGATGAAAACAAGTAAAAGATCGATTTTTTTTTTCGGTTCTAAATGTTCATTTAAGCAACGACGCGGCAAGCCACGATAACGTCCGCATCATCTGCCAATCGAATCACCCCATCGAAGGTTTTCATTTTTTTCCAATGGAAAAAATAACTTTGAAGTTGCAATCAATGACATTTATCTAAGATCCAGGATCTATGAATGCGGGCTATGTCGCGTCACGTCGAAAATCTTATCGTGGCGAAGTTTGCAGCCTGTTACAGTCTTTCTACACGGTCGACCGATATCAAGGTCTGTGTTTTTTTTTTTACATCGAACATTTTTGGGAAAAACTAAATTAAAAAAAACAACATATGACTGATAGATTGATAGAGAGAGAGAGAGAGAGAGAGAGAGAGAGAGAGACAGACAGAGACATAGAGAGACAGACAGAGACATAGAGGGACGGACGGATGTGCAGACAGACGGACAGACAGACAACTGGATAAGTAGACAAATAAGCAGACAAAATATACAAAGAAAGATGCAGGCGGACGAAGAAAGAAAGAAAGAAAGAAAGAAAAAAAAATCTATCAACGCATTCAGTAGAGATCACTTTTTACTTTGTCGCTGATTGAACTAGGACATAAAAAATATCGGCGCCTATCTTGACTTACTATCTACCGAAATGGTTGCTATCACCTTCATCTCATTTGCCGTAATGTCACAAAGTGAACCTACCTTTAGGTCGATTCATTAACCCTTTACCAGACGATAAGATTTTCAACTCGACCATATTCAAAGCATTTGCGGACGACAAAATGTGGATCGAACGGTAGGATTCATCTTTGAAAGGGTGGAAAATATTCTGAGAAAAGGAGAAAATGCTAGCAACCAGCATTTTCTCCTTTTTTTCCGCAATTTTTTCTCACAATATTTTAAAAGGCATCTTCCTTGGGGTCGTTAAAAACGACATTGTTTAGTAAAAGGTCAACCCTTCATATTCGAAAATGACACATCACAGCTTGACCCAGCCGCAGCTGAAAACTCCAGAAAACATAGTGACAAATTGATAAATTGCTCAATACGATGTTTTCTGTGCTGTCCATATGGTTATTCAAAATAAGCTATCGTATTTCTAATAAGATGACCCAAGTATTGATTTGTCCATGTAACTAATATAAGTGGTATATTGGATTAAACGCCATCACAATTAAAAATTCACTTTTTTCATACCTCTGCTGTTTACAAGTTTTGAAAGCACTGTGGGAAAATGGGCAATATTTTGTCCCAAATTTTGCTTATTGTCCCATTTCTTTTATTTCAAAATTCATAGTTTCTTTCCTTCAGTTGTTTTCTCTTCTTGTTCCTTGCACTAGAAAGTGGCATTTCTAAACAGAAAAAAAATGTTTGGTTTGTATTGGAGTTTAATGCCATTTTAACAGCTCAGGTCATATCACGGCGGTCATTGACGCACCCATGTGTTTCCTGGCTTTCTCACACCATTGCTGACACAACTTTCTTTCCAAAGCCCCTGACTACTTTTCTCACACTCATCAGAGGTGAGAGGCGAGAGATCATTGGCGCCGGAAAGAAAGTTTGCCGCAACCGGGTATTGAACTCGTAACCACCGGGTCACGAGTCAGATACGCATCTGAGCTACCCGAGCGGGCTATAGACAGAAAAAAAAAAAGATCCCTTATGGCAATCTATTAAGCCTCGGAACTCAAAAAGGAACACATAGAAAAATGAGCCATGCTCTGTGAAAAGGGGGGCTTAATGCATTTGCAAAAGGTATCGATCCAGGTCAGCCTGCGCAAGCTGACCTGGGTCGAAACTTTTCGCTATTGGTCAATTTTCTGTATGTCCAATCACCTTTTTACCTCATGATTCAGTCGGTTCTTAAAAAAGTGGCTATTATGGATCCATAGTTACATAGATGCATTAACTCCCTTTTGCCAGAGCATGGCTCAATTATTTTCATTCATATTAAACATAAAACTTTTGTCGTAATTTCACACCTGTTTTATTGCTAAAAATATATCAAAAAGATCGACAGTGCAGATCCAAAATCCAGTCTAATTTAGAACGTAACTTGCCGCAAAGGCACCCAATATGTCACGATCATATTTCGTATCGAAGCGTAGAGGGTGAAGAAAATTCGAGGCTGTCGCTTCAAACAAATACACGTAGTTGGAAGATATTTTCCTTTCTTTATCAGCCGATTTGTGTTAATCCCAACTTGTTGGTGCAGTTGGTGAAATGTCTTTTCAAAAAATTCAAACGCTAAATTTGGAGTTTAATGTGACAAAACGGTATTTAGCACTGTTTAGAGCAATAGGCCTATTTTGGCCACATTCATGTTTCTAGGGGCATACACTACCTCAAGCCCCAATCAGAAAGGCTATCCACAAAGGCCCCTTCCCTAAATATGTCATAATTTTTAGGAGTGTTTGTAAGTTTGAAGAGAGTTTAAGGTCGTTTCCCATGGTATGTCAGTCATATCACGGCAATAATTCCCCCGGTCCTTGGATTCTCCTGTGCTTGCCTAAAAATTCCATAGCCTCAACAACCTCGCCACGACGGAACAGCCCGTTGAATGGCAAAATTTCTAGAAAGTATGTAAAGGTAAGGATCTATTTTACAAAGCGCCAATATATTTGTCGACGGTGACGCGGCATTCACTTCCGGTCATAAGGCTAGAACCGCTGATAATTATCGAAAATTACAAATCCTTTCAATCACAACAACTATCACCACCAGCACCAATACCAACAGCCGTTTCAACAACCATGACAAAACACATGTATCGTTGTTCCACCATTTCGCACAGTGTGGTGCTCTAACTAATCTATATTTTTCTTACCAATCATTATCAAGAACGACCTTACTTAGGTCTTGTCATGTTTTTGATTCACAGCACCGTTATAGTTTTCAGATTTGTTTAATCGATCTAATAATAGCTCTATGCGTCGAAATATTATGTTTAACACGTATTTATCTGGTATTAACTCCTATCCTGCTGAATAAAGGAAATGAAACTTTCAAACCAATAGTATAAACCCAATTTGTCCTATTTCAGAGGTATTATTTGGAGGAAATATATCTCCTTAATGGACAGTGTAGATCAAAGATCAGACTGCACGTTCTGTGCAGTCTGATCTTGATTTACACTGTCCGCAAAAGGTCAGCTCAACCTTACTATACTGTCCCGAGTTTTAACGACCCTGTAAAAGAGGCCATTTGCTCCTTTTTCCCCGCGATGTTTTCGACCCCATCAACGAAAGATTCCATCATTAGAGTCACATTTAATTTGCTGTCTGCAAAAGCTTTCAATTCTGACATATCTAAAAATTTGTCGTTTGGTTAAGAGTTAATGACTGAAGATACATGTATCAAGATATTCGTGTAGTTATTCGGCAACTCTAATATTAACCCCTATCCTGCTAAATGAGTAAATTGAAACTTTCAAGCCGATAGTAAAAACCCAAATTTTGCTTTTCAAAGTAATTTTTGTGGAAAGATATCTTCTTAACGGACAGTGTAGATCCAAGATCATGACTGCACGTTCTGTGCAGTCTGATCTTGATGTACACTGTCCGCAAAAGATTGTTGAGCCGCGCATATTAGCCTAAGGGTTGATTTCTTTTCTTAAATGTTTCCTAATTTGGAAAATTCCTACACCAAAATGCACGGGATTAGGCCTACACCTGATCGAGGGAACGTCTTCATACAGTTCGACAAGAATGTCGAACCAAAACAGTATGAGTGAATTAACATGTCTCCGTGATGCATTATACCAAGCAAGGCGTCACATGATTATGGATCCATTTTGTTTAATTTTAACCCTTTCCCAAACAAGCTCTGGTTTTCACGTGTCTGCAGTACAAGTCTTTTGAAAACACTGTGGGAAAAGGAGAAATTGCTCGTAACGAGCAATTTCTCCTTTTCCCACAGTGTTTTCTACCCTTTTTGAGAAATTTCTGCCATTTTCATCAAATTTAAAATTGTCGTCTGCAAACTCTTTCAATTTGGACCAGTCCAAAATTTGTCGTTTGGGAAAGGGTTAACATGCGACTGAATCATGAGGTAGAATGGTTATACAAAATTGGCCAATAGCAAAAATTTTCGACCTATGTGCACGGGCTCCATGGCCTGATAATTTTTGCCGATGCATTAAGCTCTCTTTTCACAGAGCATGGCTCAATGAACAAGTACATGGCTGTAATACCCAATGCTACAAGATGAAGTATTTAAACACACAAAAAAGTTTATTATTTACCCAAGTTTACTCTGCGGATCTAAGGCCCCTTTCGGCACTGATTATTCTTATCCACGATGATTATACCAAGATACGTACTTATAGTTAAGTTCCAACTTTTCTTATCAGCATGGCCGATCGGAATGCCATACTTGTTCTGTCTGAACTTCGAGAGAATTGATTCAACCCATTTCCTCCGGAAACAAAAGTGGCTGCGTGAGCCGACGACATTGGAAAAAAAAACTTAAAAATATGTACGATCAACATGCATTAGATTTTCATACATGTACGAGATAACAAGTGATAACATTTTTGTCATAGGAGAAATCTGTAATCGTTAGATTTTTTTTTTCCCTGTTGTCACAATGATTGCTGTTTGGTGAGCTGTGAGACGACAGAATTTGTTTGAAAAAGGTAGTGAGTTAAAAGGTTAAATTTCGTAATGAACACAATGGGGGTAAGTGAGTGTGAACAACGTATGTCATTATTATAATTAAGCCTTTATCACACGACACCGCGCACGATCCTACAGATAAAAGGGGTTTTGAAAACACTGTGGGAAAAGCAGAAAATGCTCGTGACCAGCATTTTCTCCTTTTCCTACACGGCTTTATTTCCACTGAATATATAAATCTCATCTGTCACTATATTGAATTTGTTCGTCTGCAAAATGCTTTCGATACGGCAAGTCTAAATTTTTGTCGTCTGGTAAAAGAGTATAGCCGGGTCAGGATCAAAGTTCTTTTCTCTTGAGATTTTATTTTTTATTTCTTACATAAGATGAAAAGAGTCGTTCTTACAGCTGGCAGATGAAAGCCCTAATTATTTTGTTGTTTAACTCTTTACCACACAACAAAAATATCGACCTGTCCAAACTGAAAATGTTTGCAGTCAACACTATAAATATTGGTCAAATGATTGAATTTGTCTTTGATAGGATAGAAAACATTATGGGAAAAGGAGAAAATGCTGGTTACCAGCATTTTCTCCTTTTACCACAATGTTTTCTAAATCCTTCTCTATCAGGGTCGTTAAAAGTCGTAATTGTGTGGTAAAATGTTAACCTTTAACCTGACAACACAATTTTAGACTTCCCCAATTTGAAAGCTTTAGCAGACAACAAATTTAACATGGCCAATAGAATGGAATTTTTCTTTGAAATGGTAGAAAACATGGTGGGAAAGAGAGAAAATGCTGGTTACCAGCAATTCATCCTTTCCTTGTAATGTTTTCAAAAACCGTTTTGTTTAGGGTCACTGAAACTTGGGGTTGTTGGGTATAAGATATGAAGTTAATATTTCCTCGAGCTGATGACATTTTGTTAAGTTTTAAAAATGCTCTCTTACAGCACGTGGTCTTTTAATGCAAATTGGTCTTATAAAGCAGGGCATTGTCCCATACAGGTGGTCTTTATAACAGGCTCGACTCAACTCAACTGAAACTTCTCTTTGTAGGAGACATACGTGCAGAGGTAGAGCGTGGGTCTCTAATATTAGAGGTTCCGGGCTCGAGTCCCGTAATGAGCGAGATCGACCTTTGGAAGTACCTACGTCATGGGTCGAGAACTGGGCCCGTTTTCACCAACCATTCTTAAGAATATTCTTAGTCTTGTTCTCATAGATTTTCTAAATTTGAAAGTAAAACAACTTCCGATTGGCTAAACCATTTGGTTTAGCCAATCAGAAGTTGTGTTACTTTCAACAATACTAAGAACGTTCCTAAGAAAGACTATGAATCCAGACCGTGGGTAGGTTTTCAGGACGCAATCATCGAGCCTTAGTAAACTTGAGCCCTAGAACTAGTTTTACAATTGATCTAAATAAGCTCAGTGTGCTTGGCGTCTAGGCAAAGGAGCACATTGTTAATCACGATTTAGAAATCTTCTCAGAAAACAGTGAAACAACAACTCTGACAGCTTATAGAGCAACCAGAACTGTCGCTACTGGGTTTGGTATGGTATGGTCACAAACTTTCAATGAACTCCTGAAGATTATACATGTATAACAATTATAAACAATTATAACATAATATAAAGGATATATATTTCTTTTCTTTTTCTCGTAAAAGAAACCAGTGTAGCTTCTGAAAGCTATTCAATAGGCTTAAGTTAATTTTAGGAATCGACGCATTGTACAGCCATACCAGAATGTTCCTCATAGGGTGAGATATATTACTCTTTTGGGTCCTGCGTGGCTCAGTGGTAAAGAGTGGGGCCCGTAACCTGGAGTTCCCGGGTTCGAGATTCACCGGATCCGCTGGGTTTTTCGTGGGAGTGTCCTTGGGCAAGACACTTCAGAGCCCTAGCCTAGTACTGGTGAAACCCAGGGATACATGAATATGTGAGCTGTCACCTTGCTAGGACTGAAATAATGTTGAAAGCGGGGTAAAAAAAAACGCCATTCAATCATGCAACTCGTTATTTTAAGTGGCTAGATCTATGTTACTAAAAGTATAAGTCAATCAAGCCAAGCCATATACTATGGAACAACCCAGACTCGACATCTTCAAGAATTTTGAATTTTTCACCACATTTTTTTACGGATTCCCATTTTAAAATGACGTCAATATAGTTTTGTTAGCCCCGGGTATTTAACGTGATAATGCTACGAGACAACTTTCAACTGGATTACCCGACTTGGTACGATATTTATTCATAATTTAATGAGAACGATATCTCTGTTTGTTATCAGATATTTAACACTGGTAAGGTCTACTGGTTTTTCTTAGCTTTAACCCATTACCCAGAATACAATTTTCGGATTATTCTGACAAGGATCATATACACATATACACTGTCTATTCAAAAGTCAAATTATCACTGATAAAAATCGCATGAAGCTATTAAAAGATAACTCCCTTCAAAGTTGCTCTTTTCGAAGAGTTTTCCCTATTGTCACGGGGTTTTCGAAAGCTTCGTCTCTTACAGAGGCACTTTATAAAGAGAAAAAAGGTTTTGTGTCACACTGAAGTCGTATCGTGTACTCCTTATCTTAGATCGACCTTACCGATAAAAGTCGAGGATCACCAAATATTCCCCCCACCAACAGGGAATATTCGGTCTTTGACAAGTTAGACCCCACTAAAATTTTATACATGAGGTTTTTAAAAAGTAATTAAGACAACCTAATGATCTAATCGATATTTCTTTCAAAGAAATGTATATTTGGAAAATGAAATGTCTCTCACAGGCTCATTAAGTTTCGGTTTTGTCTGTCAGTCCTGCAAACGACAATGTCATCGAAATGAATGAATGAATGAATCAACCAATCAATCAATCAATCAATCAATCAATCAATCAATCAATCGAATGAGATGAAATAAATAAATAAATAAACAAATAAATTCGCATATGATTCATGCTCTGTGAAAAGGCAGTTTAATGCATCTGCAAAAAGTTCGACCTATGCCAGCCTGCATAGGCTGACCTGAGTCCAATCTTTTTGACAGTGGTAAATTTTCTGGAAGTCAAATGGCCAGTCTATTTCATGATTCAGTCGGTTGTTAGACAAAATGGATTTGATAGATCCATAATTATGTGATGAACTGTTTGGGATAATGCATCCCGGAGATGCATTTAACCCCCTTTTGCCGGAGCGCCGCTCAAATGTATGTGATTTTTTTTTTTTGTCTTCATTTTGTGAAGTAAGAGTACATGTAATTCCAAATGTGCTTTCAACATTAAGACTTTGAAAACATTAATGTATAGATAATCAGAAATAATCACAATGTATTTGTGTTTTACCCTTTACCACACAATCACGAGTTTTTACGACCCTGCAGAGGAAGGCTTTTGAAAACATTGTGGGAAAAGGAGAAAATGCTGGTAACCAGCATTTTCTGCTTTTCCAGCAATGTTTTCTACCCTATCAAAGACAGAAATAATCACTTGAGCTACATTTATTTTGCTGTCTGCAAAAGCTTTGAATTTGGTTGAGTTCAAAATGTTGTCGTTTAGTAAAGAGTTTATACCTGAATAAATGGAAATAATTAGAAATGACATGTTCAAAAGGATGAAGTACTTAAAACGAAGAATTTCTCCTGTAGTTTCAATACTGTCAGAAAGTAGTCGAAAGCTAGACGCAAAAAGTTGTCTGCCTGCTATTATAAATTGTGTGGATTTTTAACCAGACGACAAAAAATTAAACATGTCCAAATTAAAAACATTTGCAGACGATAAAATTTGTTTTACATGTGGATAAGATAATGGGATTCATCACGGAAAAAGTTAAATAGACTTTGTAGGGAAAAGGAGAAAATGCTGGTTACAAGCATTTTCTTCTTTCCCACCATAATGTTTTTAAACGTGTTTTTTTTTTTAATTCTTCAAGGTCGTTAAAAGATGGGATTCTATGTTAAAGCAACCATCGATAGATAGAGATCTGAGAATTATAAATACCGATAAAACATGATTTATTCAACATCATAATTGCCGCCTAATTTTCTGTCGCCCCATTACTGCGCATTACATCTGATGAAAAAAAACTTCCCTAAGTTAGTAGAAGCGTGAAATTATTTGACGATATTTCTCACATAAAACACCTTTCACTACTTCGGTTGACTGTGCGTACAGTGTAGATTAAGATTAGACTGCACGTTTCGTGCAGTCTGATCTTAGATCTACACTCTCCGCTTTGCCCAGACTTGCAGAACAAGAGCAGCCTTGAAATAGTTCTTTAGAGGGTCTTGTTTCTAGAATGAAAATATTTGTTCGGTTTAGTGGCGCCCTAAGTGTAAAAGTCATAACGAGCTGCAGACGACATTTTTCGTCTCTCAGTCGACTATCTTTTAAAAATATTGTAACAAAAAATGTTATTAACGAGAAATTTCTACTTCCGCAATAATAATTCAGAACAATTCAGTTTACCGATTTCGATTTTGTAGTCTAAAGATGCTACCAACGAGAAAACTAGTAACAGTTAGTCGTTTGGGTAATGGTTAATACTGATGTTCCCATGTGAGAAGAAGAAGAAGGAGAAGAAGAAGAAGAAGGAGAAGAAGAAGAAGAAGAAAAAGAAGAAGAACAAGAACGAGGAGGAGAGAAGGAGACGGAGGAGTTTAAAATAGCTTCTCACACCCCATGTCCATTGTGGTTGTGATGGGGGACTAGCACCTGCCGCCCCCTTCAGTTTAAGTGGTTGCAGTGCTCACTATCCTTACTACTAAGCCCATGATATATGCAAAAGGGATGTTGCCAAAAAAAAAAGAAGAAAAACATTGTAACAATCGAATTGATGAGATCAAAGCCGTTTATACCGCTTCAACAGTACATGTATAATTATTGTGTTTTAATCATGTCAAATTGGCTACCTAGCCACTAGCGCCACCAACGAGGATAGAGCCAGTTATCTCCCGGTCCCGATTCCAATGCCTTAGCCTTTCCCCAACAGGCTTCATGCTTAAACAACCCTGATGAACCTTGAAGGTTACCATGGTAACCAGCATTTTATTATTTTCCACGATTTTTTCTGTCCTCTCAGAGACAAATTCTATCATTTGAGCCACATTTGACATGTCGTCTGCAAATGTCAAAAAAATTGTCGTCTGATATAGACTATTTTATAATGCTATTAACATCTCCTCTGTTCTTTCAAATCATAGCTCTTTCTGAAAGCAAAGGAGGACCCAGCAAGCACGAACTACTGAAAGTGTACATGTGTTATAAAAGAAACTTTTTTTTTGGTATTTGTTTAAAAACAGATAAACCTGTGAAATAACTCACCGAAATCAAATCCTCTTTACAAAACAGACCTCCTTTGTAGAAATTTAACCCGAGCGACGTGTAGATAGAACTCTATCTGATCTATACAGTCGAAAGCGGGTTTTTTTTTTTTTGTATTTGCAAACATTTGATAAATGATCAGTTTTTGAATGATCGAATTTCAAAAATATTACTCCTTAAAGTACTGAATCTGGATAGATTTTGCAATTGCGGACTGTGTAGACCAAGATCAGACTGCATTGAATGTGCAGGCTGATCTTGGAGGTACACTGTCCGCTTCTTTGCCAGATATTCTGACAAAAAAAGCTTTCACAATGCAATAACTGTATGTGGAGCACTAACTGAAGAATGTATTTCACGTTTATTTCGTAGTACAAGGATTAATGCGCTCCTTTTCCAGCGATTAGCCTGATTTTGGGGTTTACCAAATTTGATAATATTCTTATTAGTACAAGCGAGCTTGAATGTATTTGAGCAATGCTCTGGCAAAAAGAGGTTTAATGCATCTCCGTGATGCATGATGCCAAGCGAGTCATCACATAATCATGGATCCATAAAATCCATTTTGTCTAACAACTGACTGAATCATTAAGTACACCGGTCCTTTGCCATGCAGAAAATTGATGAATAGCAAAAAGTTTCGACCCAGGTCAGTCCGCGCAGTCCGCGCAGGCTGACCTGAGTCGATACTTTTTTCCAGGTGCATTAAGCCCGTCTTCACAGAATTTACATTTTTCGATTTCTTTGTAAAGATTTTACCCCAAAAAGATTTTTTTTTTTTCATTTTTAAACCTTTCACCGTTCAATCTCGTGTTTTAACGACCCTCAAAGGAAAAGTTTTAGACAAATATTGTGGGAAAAGGAGAAAACGTTGGTAAACAGCAATTTCTCTTTGTCCCACTACATTTTAAACTTCGTCAAAGGCAGATCCCGTTATTTGAGTAAAATTTGATTATTTTGTCGGCATATGCTTTTCAGCTCGACAAGTATATATTTGTAGTTTGGTATTTAAAGGCACACAAGCGGCCAAACGTAAACAATTTGAGAGTCAAAAACATACAATTGAAATAAAAATTGTGGTGTCCGTGGTTGTGAGGTAGAGCGTCGGCCTCGTAATCAAAAGGTCCTGAGTTCGATACCCTGGAGCGGATGTCAACTTTGGGACTGTTCATTGGCCCACACATTCGGCGCGAGTACTGGTGTAGTTTCCAAGAAGCAGAATCGAGAGAGATTAGTATAAGTTGTAAGAACTTGTTTCTCAATCGATGTAAAATAAATATGTTTGAACTAAACTACAAATAGAAATCATACCATTTAAAAGTTTTGTTTGTTTGTAAAGGAGTGTAACACCATTTTAACAGCTAAGGTCATATCACGTCCGTCAGTGCAACTACGCATGTGTTTCCTGCCTTTCCCACACCAGTACTGACACAACTTTCTTTCCAAGTCACTGACTACTTTTCCCACATGTATCAGAGGCGAGAGGCGAAAAATCGCCGTGAAGAAAGTTTGCCTCAACCGGGTATCGAACTCGCAACCATCAGGTCACGAGTCAGATTACGCTAACCACTAAGCAACCCGGGCGGGCCCAATTTAAAAGTATGGGGTCTGATAATGTGTTCCAGTATAATTTATCGAAGCTCTTGTCGCTGGCAGAAAAATGCGTCTTAAAACTAGAATTAAAATTCGCATCTTAAATTCTAGTTTTACAGTTCATTTTTCCATAATGACATCCACACTTTTAAATGAATTTAATTAAATGCGTCTGCATTTCGACTTTGACTTGTTTAAATTTGGCAGCTGGTGGACCTTTAAAGGTTTAATCGCTACACTGCTAAATAATTGAAATAAAACAATTTTCCATCCAGGGGATGGAAAACCCAAGATCAGACGGCATCTTCTGTCTTATCTTGCTGGTCCAACGGATTCCCCCCAAACCTTTTAAAATACTTTATGAATCACGTTCAGGGTTCGTCTTCACCAGTCATTCTTAAAGAACATTTTTAATCTTAGTCTCAAGAATTTTCTAACTTTGAAAGTAACACAAGTTCTGATTGACTAAACCAATTGAACCGTACTCTGTGAAAAGGGGCTTAATGCATCTGCAAACGAAAAGCATCGACCCAGGTCAGCCTGCGCGGTCCGCGCAGGCTGATCTGGGTGGAAACCTTTCGCTATCGGCCAATTTTCTGTATATCCAAGGACCAGTGTATCTCAGGATTCAGTCGGTTGTTAAAAAAAGTGGTTATTATGGATCCATAATTATGGGATGGCTGTATTGGTACAATGCATCCCGGAGATGCATTTAAACACCTTTTTGCCACAGCGTGGCTCAAATGATTTAGCCAATTAGAAGTAGCGTTAATTTTTGAAATCTAAACTTAGACCTAGAACGAAGTTATGAATGTTGGTGAAATACGGTCCCAGAAGGACAACTTAGTGAAAGATTTTGAAAAAAAAAACCACCCCATTATGCCATTCTCCGTTTAAACAATTATTACCATATAGAAGAGTTTGGCTAATCATCTGTCTTCCAGGGCCCCGGATTTTATTTCCAGAACTTGTCATAAACTGTCATTGAGTGACAATTAAATCTATAAACTTGTGGAGATAAGCTAAATACGCGAAATCTCATTATAAATATCTCTTTCCTAACTCAGTTAACATGGCATCTTTTATTCCAGGGAACCATTTGCCCATGCATGATAAGGTCGTTCGGTTCCCTGCTTGTAAAAAAGATATTATTTTCGCTGACCTATATTTCAATTTTCCTTGTCATACGTTTTGTAACAAACAACTATCGATCTTTTGACTTTTTCTTAACTGCTTCTTCGTCATAGGGGAAAGAATCAAATTCAACTGAAAAGATATATTTGGCTACAACAAAAGGCCAGGCACTTTTTGGCCCCTGTCTTCCGGGATGAGGGTGGAAATCGGATAGCAGGGATACAGCGCCCGATGATCGCGATATGGGTGACGAAAATAATGAAACGTTCCTTATAAAATCTCTGCTTTATAACGTGAGCGCCCTGACTATTTTTAGTGGGGCTTTCTCATTTATCCTTGGATTATCTGATAAGCGAGAAATGAAATAAAAATAGAAGAACTGTAATGTTATTCCAGATAAAGGAATGGATATTGATCACTGCAGACCACCTTCTCCCAGTCACTTTCCCTCTCCATCTTTGTTATTTTTGGTCGGAATTTGTTTCGAAATCTCCATTCTTCGTCCGTCTCTTTGTCCTAGACTGTTGTCTCTGTTCTGTTATTCACACGAACTGTATATCTGCCTATCTCTTAACCCTTTACCAGACGACAAAATTTAGATTCGTCCAAATTGAAAATATTTGCCAACGACAAATAAAATGCGTTTCAAATGATGAAATTTGGCTTTGAAAGGGTAGAAAACGTTGTAGGAAAAGGAAACAAATGCTGGTTATCAGCACTTTTTTTCCGTTTTCCCACAAGGTTTTCAAAAGCCTTTTCCTTCAGGGTTGTTAAAACTCGTGATTGTGAGATAGAGGGTTAACTTTCGATGGTAAAATGAATTTAGGGTTATTTTTTTTTACAGTTCAGAAAAGACTAGCGAAGCACAGTAATTCCCAGAATATTTTAGAGACAGACAGACAGACAGACAGACAGACAGACAGACAGACAGGAACAATGATATATGGATAGAAGGATGGATCGGGAAGTGTTGCAGACCGTACCAGTCTCTCTCACTCTCTCTAATTACATATGATGGTGTTTGAACAGATAAGAATGGGGGACCTATCGAGGTGCCTTATCGCACTCCAATCCTTCATTCAAACTCCGCCAAACCTTTCAGCTTTGACGCAGACGATATTTGTTGTGTAGAAAGCAGACGATATTCCTTTCCAAACCACAAGAAAATATGGTATTTTGTTCAATGACTGGCATAAAGATTTGTCAGCGTCACCTTAGAAAAAGTGATGTCTGTTTTTCTTCTGAGAAATTTTAATTGCTCTATCAGCTATGAATTGCGGTTGCGTGTGAACTTCTGGATAAATCTCAGAATTGTCCGTCAGTACCAAGGGTCTAATGGATTAATTCGAGCAAAAATCTATCACGCTGCAAGCTTTTCTAATCAGTTATCGGAACGTTCATAAAGAAATACAATATATGAGATGATCTTATCGCTCGGCCGAGGAACGGTAGAGCCTGCGTTCTCGAGATAAGCGAGACTTCGCGAGACTATATCACGTCGCGAGATAATTACAATTTGCAAATTGCATTTTGTCTACGACTAGAAAAAAATAGTTTCCAGATAAAAAACACAGCCTAAGAGAAACCATTGTTCTAGAAAGAGAGATGGGGCATGCTTAAAGAAAACAAACCTTATCAATGCGTGATAACGAATCGAGACTTGCGTTTTAAACAGAAACGCCCCAATCAAGGGCTTCAGATATCACAGACAGAATTTACAAAAATCCATCTTTTTTCAGCTTTTTTTGTAACAAAAGAACCTTAAAATAACTATTCTTTGCATTATATCTTTTAACAACGCTCCCATGATTCCAGATCATCTGTGTCATGCATAGAAAAATATAAACTGATACTGTTATAAATCGTTGCTAGAAACAAAAATTCACTGGTATCCGGAGCCTTTAATCGACGGAAAATGATAGTTTTATTATAAGCTTTCTCGATTGTGCACGAATACGGTATCAGTTTACTCGTACTGATCCCTATCTCTGGATATTTTACCTAAAAATAAATTCTCCAGCTTTTTCACACAATCGATTCGAAAAATACCGCTGCTATAAATGAGACGTGCTCTGGCAAAAGGGGACTTAATGCATCTCCGTGATGTATGATGCCAAGCAAGTCATCACATAATTATGGGGCAATGATAGCCTTTTTTTTTTAAAAAACCGACTTTATCATGAGGCTGTCTTGTCCTTTGACAGACAGAAAATTGACTACTAGCGAAAAGTTTCGGCTCAGGTCAGCCTGCGCAGTCCGCGCAGGCTGACCTGAGTCGATGCTTTCCGCAGATGCATTAAGCCCCATTTTCACCGAGCATGGCTCAAATAAGATCTCCAGCATTTTCACACCATCATTCGAAAAATACCGCTGTTTTAAATATAGAAGTTCGAGGAAAAAAATCGAAACATATTTGGTGTCTAATAGATCTTGCGGTATTCAAGTTAACCCTTATCCTGCTAAAAAGTAAAAACTTTAAAAACGATAGTAAAAACCCGAATAATGATATTTCAAACCTCCTTTTTTGGAGATCTATATCTCCTTAGCGGACAGTGTAGATCCAAGATCAGACTGCACGTTCTATGCAGTCTGATCTTGATCTACACTGTCCGCAAAAGATCAGTGAGTCGCCCTTGGCAGCTTGAGGGTTAAGTTCTAAACGATGAATTTTTTACATTCCTCCGAATTGCAAGCACTTGAAGATAAAAATAAAAATAAATCGCGGCTCGAATCATGGAATATGTCTTTGAAAAGGTAGGAAACAATACGAGAAAAGGAGAAAATGCCCGTTTCCAGCATTTTCTCCTTTTTCCATAACGTTTTCAACTGTTCCCTTTCTTTGTGGTTGTTAAACTTAGGTTTGTTTAGTAAGGGTTTTTTGTATTATACATACGTTCAATCTGTTGTTTCTTTTCAAACGTGTTCGCTTCCTGTCAGTCAAGTAGATTACGCTAAATATCTATGACTCTTATAGTTTTTAAATTTCGACTGACTGAGTTGCAGATCCCCAGTCTTGCACTGGTGAAGCTCAGGAACAATGGGAATAAGTGAGCTGTCGCCTCCGTGATATTACTGAAATGCTGTCGAAGCGACGTAAAAGCGCCATTGAACTCTTTAACTCTTTACCAGATGAGAAAATTTCAAACTTCTCCAAACTGAAAGCATGTGCAGACGACAATTCATATGTGGCTAAAATGATGGG
The DNA here is from genome assembly GCA_945859785.2 of Tridacna gigas. Lineage (NCBI taxonomy): Eukaryota > Metazoa > Mollusca > Bivalvia > Cardiida > Cardiidae > Tridacna > Tridacna gigas. The sequence continues at coordinate 59,733,282 of OX244034.2, read as the reverse complement.
ATTTGTCTTTGATAGGGTAGAAAACATTATGGGAAAAGGAGAAAATGCTGGTTACCAGCATTTTCTCCTTTTCCGACAATGTTTTCAAAAGGCGTCTTCTTCAAGGTCATTAAAACTCGGATTGTGTGGTATAGGGTTAATTGATGAAAAATCTACATATGGAAAAGATTTGCAGACGACAAAGTAGATGTGGCTTAACTGGTCTGATTTGTCTTTGAAAGGGTAGAAATGTTTGGGAAATGAGAAAATGCTGATTATCTACTAGTAACCTCTTCCTTATTAGGGTCATAAAACACGGGATTGAAACTTAAACATTTCACTGTGACCAACCGGAAATCTGGGCAAATCACCGTTAACAGCATGTAATTCCGCTAAGCCAAACAATTCCGTATATAGGTGTTTACGGCCTAAATTGGTCCCCACTGTAGATAACAGATGTATACAACAGGAACAGCCCACTGTGACGATCGTTTTCATTGGATAAGCTAGATTAGCTGGATAAGCCAATCGGAATGTCTTTTATATATCACATCTGGCCGTAGCAGATTCGTTACCGCTATTGATCCAGGTAATCGATCATTATGCCTATACAACGGGGACCAGCTCAAGTCTGCGCTGGAGAAAGACGATGTGATTTGGTGTATTTATCTCCGTGCAAATCCGGCAGCGTGCGTTTTTGCTTGGATGGGTGACCAATGACAAACGAATTAATTCACAACACTTCAAATTGCTTTTTGATCATTTTAATAGACCACAAGAAACGAGAGTGACCTCTCCTGAATGTAAAGTAAACAAGGGTGACCTCCCATTATTCTAAAAATAGACGGGCAGGATTTTGCCCGTTTTCAGTAGCCTGTACACTTTACTGTATCAGGGAAGGTAACCAATCTATTTACGGCCCTTAGTAAGAAACTATTTTTCACTTTTTTTTTAAGTAAGAAAGTCAAAATTCTCGAGAAAGACAACTAGAAACTGTATCAAATCGAGAGCATCTGCAGGCGACAAATTCAAAATCGGTACGATATGAGCTGTTTATTTTTCCTGATTATAATAGTATAGACATTGTGGAACAACGTTATAAACAATTGTTTGTTCCTGTAGATACGTTTAAACACTCTTTAGTTTAGAAATGTTTTGCAGAGCTCCCACCACCCTGCTCCCGACATTATCGCAAAATCTTTCTATGCATTTGTGATACCTGCAGATAAAAGGGAGTGATAGTAGTCTAAATCCATTATTTCTCTTCCAAAACCTATGTTGTGGGTACTCATTAGAATTGTCTCGATGAGACGATTCAAATGAACACCCATAACATAAGGTTTAGTGGAGAGTGATTAATATTTTCAATTTTGAAATCAAAATCACTCCCTCTATCTGGAGTTCTGTTATAAATAAATAATATACAGAGCAAGATTTTGCTTTCAAAATGATAGAAAAAATGACTGGAAAAGGAATGGTTACTTAGGTAATGTTCAACAATAGTTAAAAGCAATACGAATATGTGACCTGCCCCTGTAAAAAACAAAGCTTTTATTTCTTAAAATAAGAATTCATCCTCCAAAAAATAAAAGACATTCGAATAAAAGATATCGTCTGCGGCTATGATTCCAAAACGACGCAATACCAAACGAAAAAGTAAAAACAAAAAATACCCTACTTGAGAATGTATGGCGTTCATCAATAACGCAGACGATAATTCTCATCTTCTGCTCAGATAAAATTGTTTGGGAAAGCTTATCTCGTTTTTGCAAGGAGAAAATGAAATGATATGAAACAATGATAAGCGTAAGGCTTACGATAAGAATGGCCGCCCATCACAAAGCTTCATTGAAATATATCTCCCGAAGACTGTTACTTCATAGCCCGAACTCTGTCACTTTACACATCACGATCTATAGTAAAACTGTTTGGCAAAACGAAACCAGTCATGTTCTGTGAAATAGAGCTTTAATGCATCTGTAAAAAGCATTGACTCAGACCAGTCTTCGCAGTGCGGGCCTGCGTTGAAATCTTTTGCTAAAGGAATTTTTTCTGCAGGTCAAAGGACCATTCTATCTCAGTAGGGTTTTAGACAAAATGAATCCTTATTACGCAACGACTTGCTTCGAATAATGCATCAGAAAAATACATGTGCTGCAGTGCCACTTAAAATAATTGTTAGCGTGTAGAGAGAGAGAGAGAGAGAGAGAAAGAGAGAGACAAAGAGAGAGAGAGAGAGAGAGAGAGAGAGAGACAGAGACAGAGAGAGAGAGAGAGAGGATAGGATCGGATCGGGAAAAAAAAAATGTAGAGTACTATAGATGTATCCGTTTCTTCACCCTTAAACTGCTAAATAAATCTCATATACATTTGAGCCACGCTCTGGCAAAAAAGGAACTTAATGCATCTCTGTGATCCATAACACCAGGCAAGTCATAACACGATCATAGATCCATGAAATCCACTTTATCTAACAACCAACTGAATTGTTAGGTAAACTGGTCCTTGGACTTGTAGAAAATTGACCAATAGCAAAAAGTTTCGGCTCAGGACTGCCCAGGCTGACCTGGGTCGATACTTTTTGCAGGTGCATTAAGCCCCCTTTTCACAGAGCATGACTCATTTACATGAAAATTTCAAGCCCATCGAAAAAAAAAAAACCATGAGAATTCAAGAGTGGCTTTCCCGGAAAAAATCTAACAGTGTGGGACTGTATAAATCCAAGATCAGACTGCACATTCTGTGCGGTCTGATCTTGGATTTACGCTGACCACAAAAAGCGAATTGGGTCGCGCATATCAGCCTATTTTTTAGATCATATTGGTCTTAAAGATAAAATTCTGTTTATAATCGGATGGGCTGATATGCCATTGTGGGTCACGTAGCCTTCTTTGTCCGTCAACAGTACATCTAATAAATACTGCAGTCGATCTCTGGACAAACACATGATCAGATGACGAGTAATGCAGTGTCTCATCTTGATCAGCACTGGTTTGTATTGTCCTTTTTTATTGACAAAATGCATTGCTAGGCTAATCACTCGCTGAACTAGTGCCACTTTTTACGCCCATAGAGAAGGCTAAAGACATCTTTTTGAAAATATTGCAGAATATGTCAATTCTTTACCAGACGACGAAATTAAACTGTTCTCCAAAATGAAAGTACTTGCAGACGACAGTTTGAAAATTTAACTTTTGACTTCTTTTTTTCTTGAGAGGGTAGAAAACAGTCACAAAAGGAGAAAAATGCTGGTTACCAGCACGTTTTCCTTTTCGCGCAATGTATTCAAGAGGCTTCTTCCTCAGGGTCATTAAAACTCTGGATTGTTTGGTAAAAGTAGCAATTTCGCAGAAAGAATCTTAACAGGATCTAATGATGAATGTTCGCCTGGCTTTTAAACTAATATTTAGACAGAATGCTGGTAGCTAGCATTTTCTCCTTTTCCTACAATGTTTGCTACCGTTTCAAAGACAAAATTAATTTCAGCATTTGAGCAAGCATTTTATTTGTGATAATGCAAACGCTTTCAAAACGGATGAGCCTAGAATTTCATCGTGTGAAATAGGATTAATCAAGGTAGATCTTTGACCAAAAGAGGCATAAAAAGTCGGTTTGTATATTGTCAAGCATTGTTACTAGCGTAATATCAAAACGGAATGCTTCCGTGTCCCTGTAACTACTTCAAAGATTACTTTGAAATTTGACGTCAATCACTCCTTCTGCGCTGTTTAGAGAAAGGGAACAGAGATAAAATTGATACATACATGTATCCTACCAGTATTGAAAATTCATAATGTACGTTTCCTCTATAATTACAGTTGACACTGTCTATAAGACTACCTGTATTGAGCAACTCATTGCTTAAACCATTTACCAAACAATCCCGAGTTTTAATGACCCTGAAAAAGAAGGACCTGTGAAAACATTGTGGGAAAAGGAGAAAATGCTGGTAACCAGCATTTTCTCCTTTTCCCACAATGTTTTCGTTCCTTTTAAAGACACATCCAAACATTTGAGCCACATCTGGTTTGTAACCGGCAAATGATTTCACTTTGGACCAGTTTAAAACTCTCATCGTTTCGGAAAGGATTAAGAGACAACTTATTGGTATTAATAGGACTTGCATTAGACGACCATCTGCTGTAAGCGACCGCTTTTCTTGTTTCCCTACGTCGGCACCTTAATACAGGTTTTTAACTGGCTGTGATTTGATGATGTTGTTGATTAACCCTCGGCCTATCGGTCCCACCTTTTTACGACTTTGAGACGGAAGGTTTTAGAAAACATCATGGGAAAAGAAGAAAATGTTGGTAAACAGCATTTTCTTCTTTCCCCGTGATGTTTCCTAATTTTACATAGACACATTGCAAAATTTTAGCCACATTTGTTTTATCGGCTGCAAATGCTTTTAATTCGGAAGGGTCGTAGTTGTGTCGTCCAGTAGAGTAAACCCATTTACCCAATACCCTTACTGTTCTAGAAATACCACTATCTAGCCTAAATGATATGAGCCATGCTCTGTGAAAAAGGGGGTTTAAAGCATCTACAAAACACTATGGACCCATGTCAGCCTGCACAGTCCGCGCAGGCTAACCTGGGTCCGTATTCACCAACCATTCTTAAGAATGTTCTTTGTCCTATTCTTCAAGATTTTCTAAATTTGAAAGGAACACAACTTCTGATTGGCTAGACCATTTGGTTTAGCCAATCAGAAGTTGTGTTACTTTCAAATTTAGAAAATTCTAGAGAATAAGACCAAGAACGTTCTTATGAATGGTTGGTGAATACGGACCCTGGGTCGAAACCTGTTTTGCTATTGGTCAATTTTTCTGCATGTCAAAGGGCCAGTCTGTCCCATGATTCAGCTGGTTGTCAGACAAAATGGATTTTGTGGATCATGTGATGACTTGCTTGATATCAAGCATGGGGGAGGGGATGCATTAACCCCGCCTTTCCCAGAGCATGGCTCATATAAGTCTGAAACATTGGAAGGAAAGGGCTGTATAGTTCAATAGCATGGGAATCATTGTTGGAAAAAGAAGCAGCCAGCTTATTGTTTTCCCACAATGTGTTCTGTCCTTCCAAACACAAACAGTATCATTTTACCCATGTTTTCAATTTGTCCGACAGCTGCAAATGGTTTTAACTCTTAGGCTGCTGAGCGCGACTCACTGACCTTTTGCGGACAGTGTAGATCAAGATCAGACTGCACAGAACGCGCAGTCTGATCTTTGATCTACACTGTCCGATAAGGAGATATTGTTCTCCAAAAAGTAAGTTTGAAATGACATAATTCAGATTTTTACTATCGGCTTGAAAGCTTCATAGAACTTATTTAATAGACGGTGGCATCTTTCGCTATTGCTCCCCAAATACTACTTCCCTTGGAAAATCTCAGTGGAAAAAAATACCCTTGTTGGTTGGGAGATTATGTTCTTCTAGGTGGTCCCAGGTACAAAATAGTTCCTATAAAAGCAAAACTGTACTCCGTTTCCATAGAAATGATTTATATTGTCATCAGAAAAAACATTTCATATACGCCTTTCTATGTCCTTTCCTTTTCTGATAGAACAGTGCAGCAGAAGTACCTGTAGTCAAAGTTTCCAAATGGGACTACTTTTGTTTTCTACTCTTTCAAAGACAACTACCGCATTTCGTTGTGGCGCAGGCTTCTAAAACTGTTACTGTAGTGACACAATCTACTATATTCACTATTGAAATCAGTATGTTACAGTACTACTGCGCAGATCTTTATCGCGACCGAAACGGTAATATTGGGCGGAAGTCCCTGACAATAACAGATTGGCGGACTGTCCCAGAATCGGATGGGAACAATCCTGTTTGCCTGCGATAGAGAAGGACTACTTGTGATGCGGCGGGATAATACAGTTTCCATGCTCTGATAATGTAGATAATACAGTCATAACTTCCCGAACACATGTACAGTATCTTTTAGAAATGAAATGCATTCCATCTGTTACTTGGATAAATTTGACACTTAAGATGTTAATTGTGACTTTATGTCTTTTTTTCCGTGCCAGTGAAGATCAAGATCAGACTGCACAGAACGTGCAGTCTGATCTTGAATCTATACTGTCCAGATACGAAGAGATTGTTTAAAATAAGGACTGCTTTGAGATTGAAATATTAAGGTCTCAATTATTGGCTAGAAATGTTCTTTTAATTCTTAACCCTTATCCTGCTAGGTAAGTGAAATGAAACTTTCAGGCCATTAGTACTAACCCGAAATTTGCTTTATCAACGGTATTTTTTTTCGGGGGGGGGGCGATATCGTCTTCAGTATCGGACGGTGTAGATCCAAGGTCAGACTGCACGTCTTGTGCAGTCTGATCTTGATTTACACTGTCCGTAAAAGGTCCTTAAGTCGCGCTAAGCAGTCTATGGGTTAAGTTCGTGCTTTGTTTGTATTAGTGTTTAACGCTGTTTTTAGCAGCTTAGGTCATATCACACGGCGGTCAGTGCACCTACGCATGTGTTTTGTTGCTTTCTCACACCAGTACTGACACAACTCTCTTTCCAAGCCACTGACTACTTTTTTTCACACGCATCAGAGGTGAGAGGCGAAAACTCGCCGAAAAGAAAGTTTGCCTCAACTGGGTATCGAACTCGCAACCACCAGGTCACAAGTCAGATACATTAACCACTGAGCTACCCGGCCGGGCAGTTACGACCCTGAGGAAAACGGTATTTTAAAAACATCGTGGGAGAAGGAAGAAATGCTGGTAACTAGCATCCTCTTGTTTTCCCACAATGTGTTCTATCCTTCCAAACACAAACCGTATCATTTTACTCATGTTTTCAATTTGTCCGACAGCTGTAAATGGTTTTAACTCTTAGGCTGCTAAGCGCGACTCACTGACCTTTTGCGGACAGTGTAGATCAAGATCAGACTGCACAGAACGTGCAGTCTGATCTTTGATCTACACTGTCCAATAAGGAGATATTGTTCTCCAAAAAGTAAGTTTGAAATGACATAATTCGGATTTTTACTATCGGCTTGAAAGCTTCATAGAACTTATTTAGCAGGATACGGGTTAATATGGACGAGTCCTAAAGTTTGTAGTCTGGTAAAGATTTAATTTCTTGCTCAGCAGGGTCCGTATTCGCCAACCATTCTTAAGAACGTTCTTTGTCTTATTCTCCAAGATATTCTAAATTTGAAAGTAACACAGCTTCTGATTGGCTGAACCAAACGGTTTAGCCAATCAGAAGTTGTGTTACTTTCAAATTTAGAAAATTCTGGAGAATAAGACTGAGAACGTTCTTGAGAATGGTTGATGAATACGGACCCAGCCAGTTGTTCACCAGTCTGTTACCCTAAATGACCCGGTGGTTGCAGGTTCGATACCCGACTGAAGCAAACTTTCTTTCCGGCGATTTTCGCCTCTCACCTCTGTTGCATATGAGAAGAGGAGTTTGTGACTTGGACAGAAAGTTATATGACCTAAGCTGTTAATACGGGTAAAATGAAAACTCAGAGAGAGAGAGAGAGAGAGAGAGAGAGAGAGAGACAGACAGACAGACAGACAGAAGGAGAGACAGACAGACAGACAGCAGTACTTAAATGAACATTGCCAACTACCCTGCACCTCATTACCCGTAAAGGGCTTGTAAATCAGGGATGCTGAGTTCGCTTCTCAACTTGGACAAGTTGATAGACATAAAGAGAGGAGTAACTCCTTAATAGCCACTGAACAATGTTTTGGCGATAATTCTTCGGAAAACAGCAAGTACATGTAACTTAAACAGGGTGTATAGATTGGTGTACTGGCCGCCGTGATTTGAATGAAAATCCGTTATCGGCTGAGGTACCGGGTTTTGAAGAATATCAAAGCACTGACAATACAGAGAGATGACCTCTTTTTCAAAGCAGTGAAATCGCGTTCATGTTCTCAAGAATTTCCTCAGTTTACAAAGAAATGTAATTTCTGATTGGCTAAAATCATTTGCAATTTTGTTTCTTTGTTAACTCTTTATTAAACGACAATATTTTAGACCTGCCGAAATTGAAAGCATCTGCAGACGACAAAATCAATGTGAGTGAAAAATTGAAAAATTTTTTTGAAGGGTGGATAACTTTGTGTGAAAAGGAGAAAATGCTGGTTACCAGCATTTTCTCCTTTTCTCACATTTTTTACAAAGACCTTCTTCCTCTGTGTCGTTAAAACTGGGTATTGTTTGGTACAGTATTAAAGTGGGGGCAAATAAAGGCATTAACGACGGCTCTAGGTGATCTATTCACATGTAGAAAGATAGAAAAGAAGGAGTGACTTTTCTAGAACAAAAAAAGACAGGATAAGAGATAGCTTATCAGCTGTTTATACATAGATCAACTAATCGCCTCATGGTAGAAATTTAGGACTCTGCCTTTATAAATCTTTTCGGTGACAAAAGCAATTTCCTTGCGTTTAACTCTTTACCAAACGATAAAAATTTTGGACTGGTCTAATTTGAAAGCACTTGCAGACGACAAAATAAATATGGCACGATTGATGACGCATGTATCGGATTGACTAGAAAATATTACCAGCATTTTCTGCTTTTCCCACAATGTTTTCAAAAGCCTTCTTTTCTAGGGTCTTGAATACCCGGGACTGTTTGGTAAAGGGAGATTACCCTTCAAAAACAGTTTGTACTCTGATCATACTGCACAGAAAGTGAAGTCTGCTTTTGGATGAACAACGTTCTTGTGTGACATATTTTGAAAAATAATCTTAAAAAAACCTTCAAAATCAAATCACGAGGACTTTTTCTTGGGAGGGGGGGGGGGGGGCGGCTGAATTTATACATTTACCTTTTTGGCGCTAATTGGCTACAGCAAAACAGACATTTATAAATCTCTGAAGTTTCCTAACTCACGGACTGATCTTGATCTATCCTGCCTAAAAAAGCCATTGATTGCTCGAATGTCTGTAGCAGGGCTAAAAGTACACATTCTTTTTGTCAAATTTAGGCCCGATATCCGTGGCTAGCAGCACTGGTATGTCCACCTGTAGCCAAGACCAAGATTATCGTGGGTTTATCTACGGAAACTGATAACCTTTGCAAATCTCCACAATCCACAAAAACCAGCTCTATCTCCTTATAAGGAAAACAGAGATAACGCACTGACTGGGTCGCTGTTGCTGAGGCTATGTTACGTTAATGCTGTATTCTTTCTTTAAAATTTTGTTCCTTTACATGGTGTTGTATATCGTTTTCAAAAATACCTTAACCATTTAACAGCGACAGCTCACTTATTCAGGTTTCCTGGGCTGAGGCTCTCCCTGAAGTGCCTTGCCCAAAAACATCATGGCCTGTCTTGTTCTTCTTAAAATAAAAATGATAATGGCAATTACAATTATAATTAAAAGTTATAAGAAAAATATTATTGTTGTCGTAGATGGTGATGGTGTTGTTGACGTTCATGTTGTCTTAACCCTTTACTACACAATTTCAACTTTTCACGTCCTTGGGGCATGAAGAAGCATTTTGAAAACATTGTGAGAAAATGCTGGTAACCAGCATTTTCTCCTTTTCCCACAATGTTTTATAATCTTTCAAATATAAATTTCAACTTTTGAGGCACATTTATTTTGTAAGCTGCTAGTTGAAGCTTTCAATTTGGACAAGTCTAAAATTTTGTCGGTTGGTAAAGAGTTTATATGGGTGTGTATTCCAAGTGTCCGGTAGTTGACGGGACTCTTACAACTTCTTGTATTCTTATACATGTTTGTTACAGTTATGCTGCTCCTCCCATCTTTTACATCCGTTACAGATAATAGGGTCTCTTCATAGGCACCTGTCCTACAAGCACTCTTATGCCACAAATCAAAATTTGCTAAAACGATTATATTTTGTCTTTGAACATGTAGAAAATCATTCTTTACCATCCTTTTCTCTTTTTTCCGAGATGTTTTCTGTCTCAAGGTCATAATAAACTGAACAGCTACTTACTTGGCCACAGTCTTTCTAAATCACATTTCTAAAGTAGATATCGATACATATCTCAGCCAATCAAATGTCTAAACAAGAAATCTATGTATGTATAAACCAATCAAATGTCTAAATAGGATATCTATATATGTATCAACCAGTCAAATGTCTAAACAAGATATCTATGCATGTATCGACCAATCAGATGTCTAAACAAGATATCTATGTATGTATCAACCAATCAAACGTCTAAACAAGATATTCATACATGTTTCAACCAATCAAATGCCTAAATAAGATATTTAAGCATGTATCAACCAGCCAAATGTATAATGTCTAAAATATCTATACATATCTCAGCCAATTAAATGTCTCAACAAGATATCTATGCATATCTCAGCCAATTAAATGTCTAAACAAGATATCTATGCATATCTCAGCCAATCAAATGTCTAAACAAGATATCTATACATATCTCAGCCAATCAAATGTCTAAACAAGCTATCTATACATATCTCAGCCAATCAAATGTCTAAACAAAATATCCATACATATCTCAGTCAATTAAATGTCTAAACAAGATATCTATGCATATCTCAGCCAGTCAAATGTCTAAACAAGATATCTATACATATCTCAGCCGATCAGATTCCAGTACTTGATATTTTTACTTTTTCCACAGTATTTTCTTTCATTTTAAAGACAGAAATCATCTGCCAGCAACAGTGAAATTCTCGTCTGCCAATGGTTTTATTATGGACGAGTCCAACATTTTGGAATGAACGAAAGACTTAACCCTTATCCTGCTAATTAAGTGAAATAAAATTTTCAAGTCGATAGTAAAAACCCGAATAATGTTACCTTAAACATATATTTTGGAGAAAAATGTCTCATTATCGGACAGGTAGATCCAAGATCAAACTGCACGTTCTGTGCAGTCTGATCTTGATCTACACTGTCCGCAGAAGGTCAGTGAGTAGCGCTAATCAGCTTAAGAGTCCATGAAATTTAGCATTCATGGCACTATTCACAATATTAGGACACAATTGTATTGTGTTCAACCAAGGTAGTCGTTTCTGTCATAATGCCACTCTCGTATCGCTCATGGTAACTGTTTACCAAACAACAACATTTTGGACTTTTCCAAATACAGAGCATTCCCAGCTGACAAGCGTGGCTAAAATAATAGATATTGTCATTGAAAGGGTAGAAAACATTGTGGGAAAAGGAGAAAATGCTGGTTATAAGCATTTTCTCCTTCTCAGGCAATGTTTACAAAAGCCTCTTCCTTAACGTTGTTCAAAATTTCTTCCTGAAAGCGCTAAAAAGTTTAGAAGGTCCATAATTGTCTTCAACAATATAAGGAGGAAAGGAATGTATAAACAGAAATGGGTTTCCCTCTGCCTTTATAATGAAATGACCTGTATTTATATTTGGCCAAAGATCACAATCTTGTCTGATACCCATCTGAACTGAACAAGCATCGTGTTATCTCGCGAGATAAAGCGATATCTCGTGAGATAACGTCTGAATATCTAAATTGTTCGGTTACTTGTATGAAACCTGGATTCACTGATAATGTCGCAAAATCCTTTTTCAAAACAAACTTGAATTTGAAAATGAAGTTGTAAACCAAATAATGCAATAGTGGAATATTTTTTGTCATTGTTTTCAACAGGGTTTTCCGCAAGATTATATCGGTCAGCGCAATTATGTATCCATGTGCCCCCCCTCCAGTATTCTTTATTACAGTACAACGCACAGATATCTTGTCCAAGCCCCTGGTCCCTATCCTTTGCATAAACGAGAAATTAATGTGCAGCTGTCTCATATGAATGGTGCATCAAAGCGGAGATTCGAACTCGAAACACCATCATTACTAGCCCAGTGCAATTTCAACAGAGCTGCCTGAGTAGTCAACTGGAATGCGTTTTAACGAAAAGCATCTGGGTGTGTATTCACCAACCAGTCCTGACAAGACTTGTCTAAAATTCAGAAGAATGCGATTTCTGATTGGTTAAACCAAGTTGTTTAGTCAATCAAGAACTGTGCCCAGAAGTATAGTTGCCTATTGTCTGTGCAGATCAAGATCACACTGCACAGAACCTACAGGCTGATCTTTGATCTATATCGTCCACTTTGCTGAACTTTTAGACAACAGCAATCTTGAAATTGCAGTTATGTAGGTCTTACTTCTAGCCTGAAAACAACTCATTGAGCTTTAGAGAGGTAAACAAAGTACTAGTGCCACATTTCTGATTGACTTTTAAAAAATTTGGTAAATTCGATAAAATATATATTATTCTATAAAGTCAGAATTCCGCCATGCTCTGGCAAAATGGGAGGGGTTAAAGTATCCCCGTGATGCTGTGTACCAGGCATCATGGATCCGTAAAATCCATTTTGACGAACAAACAGCGGAATCCTGCAGTAGAATGGCGGAAAATTAACTAAAAGCAAAAAGTTTCGAGACAGGTCAGCCTGCAAATACAATCTGTCTGCACATTTTATGTAGTCTAGTCCATGCTCTACGCTGGTCGCAAATGCAAGCTTTGACATGCGCACAAAGAGCTTATTCAGAATTAGAATGCAGAATACGAACGCTGATTGATGACTGCATTTTTCAAGACCTGTTTGGTCAGGATACCTCACCAAAAAGTCGGAAATTAAAGCGTATATATAAAATCAGACTGTTCACCCCATGAAGTCTGATCTTGATCTTTTTTGTTCGCAAAAGCAACAAAGTCCTGCCTGTTAACTTCTAAAGCGACAATCAAAATGGCGGCGTACATTGTAAGGGAGGGAACTATGTAAGTTTTAAAAATCCATATTTTCTCTTTACCATCTGACCTAGAATAATAATGCTGTATATAAACTTTTATACTCGTGTGAGATAAGACGCGAGATTTGATATCAGTTTCAAGAGCCTAGCTGGGACAACTTCAACATTTCTCTTATCGTCTTAAGTCAACAGTCTTATACTGATAAAGGGAGATAAACAAGGCAGACCCCTATAAACCTGAGGACCACATAAAGTGATAAAAAATTGTCACAATTTGACTTAACCTTTCACGCCATGAATTTAGTTTTTCTCTGCGTAAGGTATCTGCCATTCCATTTAAGACATCTGATTGAAAAGGAGCTTATTTTCTTGTACACTGTTTTTTCCCCAAGTAATTTTTCCACACTAAATGGAAAATAAACCATTTTACCGCAAACTTTCAGGTTTTTTTTGCTGACCAGTAAATAGTGTGCAAAACATGCACAGAGAAAAAATGTTCGAAGTTTGAAAAAGTACGTAAAAAAAATACGTAAAATAAGAAATAACCGACCAATCCTTAGCTAGACAAGGTTCAGCTCCGTATTCCCACATAAAGCCAACCGTCGAAACATCGTAGCAAAAGTAATTTAGGTCAGAATGCTGTTTCCAACTCATCCTTGATGTTTTGTAGGTCTTGGGAAATGAACAGTTACCACGGTAATTGAAAAGGTTTTTTTTTTTACATATTTTTAGTAATTTTTAATAGAATTCTAAAGTTTACATATAGGTTTACTTTTCTTACTATAGCAAAGAAAACTTCTCTTTTACACGTATTAGTTTGAATATCGTTTTCAATATTATCTCATTCTTATAACGGCGGCCAGTGCACCTATTCATACTTTCCTGGAGTTTTATTAATGTTTTCAAAGCCATCCACCCAAGGTCGCAAAAACTTGAAATCATTTGTTAGAGGGTTACGGTCTCCTGTATAAGAAAGGTGGACCCCAGCAAACAGTTTAGATCCAGATCACGACATACAAAAAACAGCTTTTGATCCAGCACGATCGAACAGAATTTTCTCCTGTATTAGAGGTACATGTACAAAGCTACACGGTCCGGTATCTTTTTTTTAATAATACTGCCAAAAAAAAGGCCTTCAAATAGCAATCACTGCCATGGGTTTTTCTCTGACTAAATATGTCACTTTCCTTCTGTCTGAATTATGTCAGTTTCACTTATATATCAGTGTAAAGGTTAATTTATGACCCGTCATGTCGGCCGGGTTGATAACCAGTTTCACTTGGAGATTATCTCATATGATTCACGTTTGGTCAATTTCTTATCTGTGAAGTGTTTGCCATTAGCATATTTCAATGCTGTACGACACAGGAATCCATGGATAGCGGGCGACGTCGGGCCCCGAGGGTTCGCCGGGGCGCAGGAGCCGATAGGTCTCCGGTACGAAACCCCATGCAGTGATTAGATACATGGCTATCTGTCAAAGATAGCAGTAAAAACTATTATGAGTACTTTTGAATGATAACACGATACTGTTTGGCCTTTGTTGGATTTCATTTTTTTTTTTTGAGAGTTTGAGAGAGAGAGAGAGAGAGAGAGAGAGAGAGGTCACACATGCATAAGGAAACATAGACTGAACCACAGACGGACGAACGGAACGGAAGAGATTAATCAATGTGGGTGCTAGAAAGTTTCTATAAAGTTAACGTTGTCCATTTCGAGCTATTCCGTAAACGCAATGTTGTTTTATGTGTACAACTGGTATCAAAAAAAGTGTTTCTCCAAGATAAATAATATTTTTTGCACACTGTCGTTGAAGCAGGGGTCATCTTTGAGGGTTTATCTTTAAAGTGTAATTCACTGATAACAACTTGCTCTAGATCAACCCATTTCATCCCTTAAAGACCGCCTGAATTTGTGGAGTCTATCTGCCATCACGGGTGCATAGGCTTTCCTATAATGATCGATAAAGGTTGTATCCACAGGACAAATACTGTGGATAGAGATCAGATGCCGCGTCCAGCAATATTTAAAGTGTTTAATCTTATGGACAAAAAGCAATGAAGTGTTAAATGTTTATTGCATAATACTTTATCCGACGATAACATTTTAGACTGGTTTATAATGGCTTGCAACATACGAAAAGGAGTCTTCGGACAAATGCGTAAAAGTGTGTCGTCCTAGATAAGCCTGTGCAGCCTGTGACTAATCCGAGACGACACTTCCCGTCTTTGAGCGATTTTCTATTTCACGAAAGTCTACTGTATGAAAAAAATCTTATGTAGTCGGAAAGTGCCGTCTCGGATTAGCCTGCGCAGTCCGCGCAGGCTAATCCGAGACGACACTTTACGCAAATGTCCGACGGTCTCATTTCGCATGTTGCGGGCCATTATTGAAAGCAGTTGCTGACGACAAGTTTGTGTGGTAAAGGGGTAATTACTGTGTTTGGTGTTTTTGAAGGCATTCTAACATTACCGAAGATAAAAATTGTGAATAATCTTATCTGTGAATGGATAAATACGATATCTTCATTACGGTTTCCCTTTCGAAATGTCACCAATGTTTTTCATAATGCTCGGACTGTACTTGTATCCTGTAATTTTTTTAGCGCCATTACTTCCTGAAACAAATAAGCAGCAGACGATTTTCAAAACTTTCTCGTCAAAAATTGTATTTTCTACATAATTAATCTCATACATACAGTAATTAGATGTTAACTCGTCGTGGCGAAAAGAGAAATTGCTCGTTACGGTAAAAACCGGAGTAAGAGACCAAATCTTTAACATTAAAGTAAGATATAAAGAAAGAGAACCGTGCTCATATTGGGAAGATGTGCAGACTGATCTTAGTCGAGATTCTTTCCAGACGGCAATTCATGGTATTACTCTGTGTTTTACGACCCAAATGGGGGGAAAAAAAAGGCTTTAGAAAACATAACAGGGAAAAAGGACAAAATATGCTGGTACCCTGCATTTTCTCTTTGTTACCCCACTATGATTTCTACCCATTCAAAGACAAATCCCATAATTTGAGCCACATTTAGTTTGTCGTCTGCAAACGTTTTCAATTTGGATGTATCTGGATTTTTTTTGCCGTTTCACAGAATATCAGACTTTTCCTATTAGAAGCAATGCAGACGACAAATCAACACGTAACTACCAACGTGAATTTTGACCTTCAAAGGACAGAAAACATTGTGGGAAAAGGAGAAAATGCTGGTTACCAGCGTTTTCTCCTTTTCCCACGATGTTTTCAAAAGCCATACTATTCAGGGTCGTAACAACTCGGGGTCGTTTGAAAAGCGTTAATGCTTATCCTGCTAAATAAATTACATAAAGCTTTCAAGCTGATAGTAAAAACCAGAATAATGCTCTTTCAAAGAAAAAAAGTCTTCTCATCGGACAGAGTTGATCATAGATCAGACTGCACATTCTGTGCAGTCTGATCTTTATCTACACTGTCCGCAAAAGGTCATTGAGTCGCGCTTAGTAGCCTAAAGAGTTAACTGACAGCCCGAAGCCAGGCTCTATCTATAAAGAACAACGCTTTGTTATCAGTCGCAAGAGGATGCCATCGGGACCGAGCCCATCCAAAAATCTGATATCTTATCTATGGCGGACAGTTGGTAAAGTAACACCCAGATCCCGGCTTGCTTTAACTCTTTACCAGGCGACAAATTTTGGACTGGTCCAAATTGAAAGAGTTTGCAGACGACAATTTTAAATTTGATGAAAATGGCAAGAAGTTCTTAAAAAGGGTAGAAAACACCGTGGGAAAAGGAGAAATTGCTCGTGTCGAGCAATTTCTCCTTTTCCCACAGTGTTTTCAAAAGACTTGTACTGCAGACACGTGAAAACCAAGGCTTATTTGGGAAAGGGTTAACTCTTTACCAGGCGACAAAATGTTTAGACTTGTTCGAAATTGAAAGCATTTGCAGACGACAAAATGAAATATCCTTCGCAGTTCATATGGTTCGAGTTGTTTTTGAAGGTGTAGAAAGCATTTTATGCAAAGGAGATAATGCGGGTTATAAAACGTTTTCTCCTTTTTTTCATAATGTTTTCAAAAGATGTCATCCTTTACGTCGAAAATATATCGTTTAGTGTACGGTTAGACAGGCATGCTGGACAGAACGGAATACATTAAGGGCCTTATTCGCCAACCAATCTTAATGTCATTCTCAGTCTTTTTCTAGATTTAGAAAGAAACGCAACTTCTAACTGGCAAAACCGTTGGGTTTAGCCAATCATAAGTTATGTTACTTTCAAATAAAAAAAAATTGAGTATAAGATTAGAATGTTCTTAAGAATGATAGGTGAATACGGACCCAGCCATGTCTTATTTAAATTCAACTGGAAAAAAAGTATCTGACAATTCAAGATTTGTTTGTTATTTGTTCGTTTGGTGTTTAACGCCATTCCAACATTGTATTAGTTATATCGGGGCCACCAGTGCACCTATTCATACTTTCCTAGAGTTTCCTTTATCAATAATCCGCATAATAATCATTCTTCCCAAGCCACTGGCTGCTTTACCTAAGTCACTGTTTTACCTTACAAGTATAACCATCACCGAATGATCAGCGGCGAGAAAGGGGTGAATCGTGTAGCAATGGCTACCATCAATCCTCGGAAAGAAATTGGCCGAGCTAAATTCAAACCAGCATCCCCCTGTGCATTACCGACTGAGCTTATAGGCTCGACATAAAGAAATTCTTTATCTTTTTATCCGTAGCAGGTTACTTTTAAAACATCATTGTAAAATATGGGTAGTAAAAATCAACGAAACAATCCAGTGTTTTACCGACCCTGAAGTTTAAGACTTTTAAAATCATTGTGGGAAAAGGAGAAAATGCCTGTAACCAACATTTTCTTCTTTTCCCTAAATTTTTATCTACCCGCTTTCAAAGACAAATTCCATCACTGAGCCAAGATAATTGATTTGAATTTGGACAGGTCCACAATTGTGTTCTGTAGTGAATATGGCGTGCAACACACGAAAAGGGGCCTTCTGACATATGCATAAAAGTGTGTCGTTTTAGATCAGCCTGTACAGTCTGTGACTAATCTGAGACAACACTTCCCATTTTTGTGCGATATTCTGTTTCACGAAAGTCAACTGTGTGAATTAATCTCATGTAGTCGTAAAGTGCCGTCTCGGATTAGCCTGCGCGGACTGCGCAGGCTAATCCGGGACGACACTTTAAGCAAATGCCCTAAGGTATCATATCGCATGTTGCGGGCCATATCAAAGGCGTATTACAAGAATGAATGTTACAAGCAACTTCTCATTTTGCCACAAAGTTTTCAAAAGTGGTCTACCGTAACAAAAAAATGTTGTCAGCGGATGTAAATATTATTTCAGTATATTTTTTTAAAAAAACTTATTCATTAACCGTTTACCAGACGACAAAATTTTAGACTTGTCCAAATTCAAAGCATTCGCAGACGACAAAATAAATTTGACTCAAAAACTAAAATTTGTTTTGGGAAGGGTAGAAAACATTGTGGGAAAAGGAGAAAATGCTGGTTACCAGCATTTTCTCCTTTTCCCACAATGTTTTCAAAAGGCTTCTTTCCCAGGGTCGTTAAAAGGCGGTATTGTGCGGTACAGGGTGAATCGATGTAAGCCCATGAAAAAGAGGTGGGTGGGGTAAGGCGATGGATTTAAAACAAACATGGTAACCATAAACTACGTGCTATCTTACCGCCCTGAATTACAAAGCGGATAAGGTTCCACTGATATAAATTATGTCGGGGATAAGAAAGAAGAGATAGCGGTGCGGGTCCCTGGATAAGACAAGGGCAGAGATATAATATATGACAACCATAAAATTAAGTATCTTGGACAATTATTGTGATAAAATGTCGCCCCCCCCCCTTTTCCCTCTTTCTACATCGTTTTATTCTGTATTGTCTACAATGCAGCCTTGCGATGGTACCATTCGATTCGAATATGGGATGACATCAGTTAATTCGAATACGGGGGTGATACCGGTCGGTTAATATGAACATATGCGATGATCTCGGTTAACTCGAACATGAGAAAATACTGGTTAGTTAGAGCATGCGATGAGATCAGTTAAGCAGAACATGCGAGGGTATCGGTTAATTCTAACTACTGGCTGAAACTGACATGTTTTTTCAGCAGTTCTGAGAGCTCAGTAGGGAAAATTCAGTCGAGCGCATTAAAGCCAAACTGACATTTTTAACCTCTATGCTTGCTGAACACGACCCAATACGCTTTTGTGGACAGTGTTAATCAAAACCAGACTGCACATCACCTTACTGTCATATACGGCGAGACTGTTACAGTGAAAAGAATCTTGAAATCGCAATATTTTTTCGATTTCATATAAAATCTAACGACTTCTCTAAGAAGTTGATGTTTTTTTTTTTTCTTGACGTAATATGAAATAAAAGAAATAAGTGCTCAGCTTGACTCTGTGTACTTCCCGTGCTTTGATTTGTCTTATCAGCTTTGACCTCTATCATTTCTACATGTTTAAAGTAAATAAATACAAAAAAAAAAATGTCACATCTTCAATCCATGTCAACCTCAGTACCCCGTGGTTAGTTCTGACATGACTCACGACAGCTGCTGTTTGATTAGGATCTAACTTTTTTCAAACCATTTAAATGATTTTTCTTTTGTTCAAATTCATCAATTTCAACATACCATACTTGTTTCCTATAGTTAACACTCTTTTCGCCGGCACTTTAACCCTTATCCTTCTAAATAAGCGAAATGAAGCCGATAGTAAAACTCCAAATAATGCTTTTTCAACTTATTTTTTGGAGAAAAAAATGTCTCCTTACCGGACAGGGTAGATCAAGATCAGACTGCACGTTCTGTGCAGTCTGATCTTTATCTACAATGTCCGCAAAAGGTCCTTGAGTCGTGCTTAGCAGCCTAAGGGTTAAACTGTTTAAGTTGAGTTTTTGCTTCCAAGTCACTAATACTTCCTCTTTTTGCCACAAATTTGATCAAAAAAGCCGAAAAGTCTCAAAACAGGTAGAAAACACTGTGGGAAAAGGCGAAATTGCTCGTTACGAGCAATTTCTCCTTTTCCCGCAGTGTTTTCAAAAGACTTGTACTGCAGACACGTGAAAACCAGGGCTTGTTTGGGAAAGGGTTCAGCATTTTGCTGTAAATGAATTTCAAGAAAAGATGTGCTTGCACGATACCGGTACAACAGTCACGTGTATCATAAGTCATAAAACTCTCTATTTTCAATATCTGGGCCACAGGCCTTTATCAAGGAAGAAAAACGTAACTTTCGTTTACGTTTTTCTTTCTTGATAAAGGCCGTTGGCTCAGCTATCGACGACCACGACGATGATGATGATGATGATGATGATGATGTAGGATATACTATAGGCCTCTCCATGCTCTAGTTATAAGAAATCTGAAATATATGGGCCATTCTCTGACAAAAGGGGCTTAATGCATCTCCGTAATACATGGTACCAATCAAGCCATCACATAATTATGGATCAATAATAGCAACTGTTTTTTTTTTCTTAACAACCGACTTAATCATGAGGTAGACTGGTCCCTGGACATACAGAGAAATGACTGATAGCGAAAAGTTTGGCACAGGTCAGCTAAACTGGTACCCGTTGTATCTCCCGTAACCGTCCGATAGACAATAGGCAACAGCCGATTTATTGAAGGCAGCTATTGGTTTTCACATGTACCAAATCCACCAATCAGACAGCCCGTAACAGAATGCCTTAATTTGTTTTAAAAACAATCGAGCAATAGTTCTATCTTTGGCTAAGATTTTCATGGCAAACAAAGATTTTTCTGACGGTGATCAATTTATTTTACTTGCTAAAGAATTTAATCTCTATCGTTAAGGTCTATCTATGTGCATAAATAAAATCACAATTTGAATTTCCAAGTCTCGCATTATCTCATGAAATCTCGCACCGGGCAGAAACTCGACTTGTAAGCATTGGGTGTTACCTGTTGTTGATACGAAGATCGATAACAGGCTGCCAATTTACAGGCCAGCCTGCGCGGACAGCGCAGGCTGGCCTGAATCAACACTTTTCGCAGATGCATCAAGCCCCCCCCCCCCCCCTTCACAGAGCATGGCTCATATAATAAGTATCGGATACAACGAAGTCACAGTAAAAGCCCCTTGCTCTTCTTTAAATGAACCCCATCAAATTCTTTTCACGTTTTCAGTGTTAGACGCTCATACACGCAAGGTTACGTCTGGGATTTTACCAGTTTCTTACCAGTTCATCTCTAGAAAGCCGGAAAACAAAATTTCTAACTATCGAAAGCAGAGTGTTTTATTATGTTATATTTTACGACATGTTTTACTTCCCTATGGAAATGATCTCTCTTTGTGATAAAGATGTTTTATTTCCAAAAAGAAGAAAAGGTTGGGAGGGGGAGTCGAAACGGGCATCGATTTTCAAATACAAGGTCTTTAGTCCGAATTTGATACAAGTCCGAAAGCTCATACACAACTTTTACAAAATAAAAGTACTTGGAGTTTTGAGATTGAGACATCTTTCACCGGAGAAAAAAAATGTAAGATTCACAACCGAAGACACATCCGGAACAGAAGTCAGAAAAGAATTTTGAACGTCAGAAATTCAACCACTACAGGTCATAGAAATTCTCGATCACAACTTTTTAACCCTTAAAGCATCATAGACACCGATGCCTGCTTTTATGGACAGTATAAACCCAAGATCAGACTGCGTTGATTGTGCAGCTTGATTTTGGATCTACAATGGCAGTTAGTCAATGAGATAATTAGATACATGAAATTGCGGCTTCCAAATTTTGAATTTTCGGTTTCAATTTTCTTTTCCGGAGGTACTTTAAGGGTCAAACTTTCGTCAGAGCAAAAGTTGACCATAACTTCAGATAAGAACGAAAACATCAGAGTTGCTATGTTGATAAACTGGATAACGCACCCTTGATAATATACCTGGCCCGACAGACTTAATCACGTGTTCCTCATATTGTTCTAATTCTAAATTCCAAGACTAGCTATCTGATTGGTTGAGAATTCCTTTCTCATTAAATCATGATGGTTAGTCTCAGGAATCAGAATAGAATTCGAATCGAATCTAAAGCAATTCGTGAATATTGCCAGTAGGATGTTTTCTGAATGGAATGATAAGGAATGATAGGGAAGGATTGTGGGCAAAGACATACGAACACTTATTGATTTAAACCTTATACTGCTAAACGCGACTCACTGACCTTTTGCGGTCAGTGCAGATCAAGATCAGACTGCACAGAACGTGCAGTCTGATCTTGGATCTACACAGTCCGATAAGGAGATATTTTTTCCCCCAGAATTAAGTTTGAAATAGCATTCTTCGTGTTTTTACTATCGGTTAGAAACTTCCATTTCATTCATTTAGCAGGATAAAGTTTGAACCAAAAAGTGCAGCAGCAGTTATCGAGTTTACTATTACTGGTAATTAACCCTTAAGCTGCTGATCGCGACCCACTGACCTTTTGCGGACAGTGTAGATCAAGATCAGACTGCACAGAACGTGCAGTCTGATCTTTGATCTACACTGTCCGATACGGTATTTTCTTTCCTGTGAAATCAACTTTGAAACTGCAATGTTTGGGCTTTTAGTATTGAGTAGAAATTTGGGTTTCATTTATTCAGCAGCTTAAAATGCTGCTGTTTTGATTTTACAATGAGGCAGAGACACAGAGAGAGAGAAAGAGGGGGGAGGGTGGGGTAGGTAGATTATTCAAAGTAGAATGCAGTTAAAAGTTTGATAATCACATTCCACATCGTGAAGTCGATAACGCGGTATTCACTCTTTATACCGTTGGAGGAAACGACTTGTTTCGTCTTGTCACACAGTTTTTTACTATCATCGGAAACAATGAGACATATGGAGAAATTTCCCATACAAGTAATTCTTTCGTTTACCGCAATGTTTTCATAGTTATCCATGTATCAAACTTCAATTCTTTTTAATTATCCCTTTTGCACAATGGCATTTTAATCGTCGCCTGCTACGAATCCATTTTGGCTTAACTCTTTACCAAAACAACCACGAATTTTAAAGACCATAAAGAAAAAGCCTACTGAAAACATTGTAGAAAAAGGAGAAAATGCTGGTAACCAGCATTTTCTCCTTTTCCCACAATGTTTTCTACCCTTCCCAATATGAATTTCAATTTTTGAGTCAGATTTATTTTTGCCGTGTTGAAATGCTTTGAATTTGGGTTGGACTAGAATTATGTCGTTTGGTTAAGAGTTGAAATAATCACGGGGTCCACCCGTTGTTTACCGTTCCTTCTATAGATTAAAATTTGGTGTTGTAAAATCTAACAATAAAACGAAAAGTGTGGACTAAAATGAGCAGTCTGATTTTCGTCTACTTGCTTCACAAATGATCTTAATCAGAGGTCGCGATACGAAGTGGAAGAGCATAAAGACAAAACGTAATCGGCCTTATCTTATCGTTTCCTAGGTAACGTAAAACGCAATTATCATCTTCAAAGATGGAAATACCTTGCACTATCTAGTTTTTCTTCCTATGATTGTTTTTCATTTCTGAATAATGATACAATTTCTGATCTTCTGTGACAAAAACTCACTTTTATGAAGATAAGAGTTAACACTTTACCAAGCAAGCCCTTGTTTTAATAACCCTGAGGCAGACATCCTTTGAAAACAGCGGGGGGAAGGTTAGTAACCGGCATTTTCTACTTTTCCCACCACGTTTTCATCTCTTTCAAAGAAATGTCCAATATTCTATGACAAAAACTTATCAAATAATGATAAGCGGTAACTCTTTACCGAACAATCAATTGTTTTTATGGTCCTTAAGAATACGTCGTTAGAAAACATTTCGAGAAATAAAAAAAAAAATGATCGTAACCAGCATCTTCTCCTTTTCCCATTATATCTTTAAGTATTTCAGTACAAATGAAAAGTGAAAACGTAGGAGAATCGTACTTTTCTACAGAAATACGGATATCAAAAAGAGGCAAAACATGGGTTAACAAAAAAAAAAATGAAAAAGATGGCGTGACATTAAAAAGGCCTCCATTAACTCTCTACACTACAATCTCGTGCCTGAACGACCCTCAGGTAGAAGGCTCTGGAAAACATCGCAGAAAAAGGAGAAAGCGCTAGTAACAAGCACTTTCTCCTTTTCCACTGTTTTTCCTACCCCTTCAAAGAAAAAGCCAGTTACATGAGAAACACCTAATTTGTCCTCTCTGCAAATCCCATTACTATGGACAAGTAAAAAAATTTGTCGTTTCGTAAAAAATGAAATTTTTACCATCAAAGTCATATTTTGAGCCACATTCAGTTTGTCGTCTGCAAATGCTTTCAATTTGGTGGAGTCTAGAATTGTCTCGTTTTGTAAGGATTTATATGCGGTGAACAGTTTTGTGGATATTTGTTGTTATCTACAGAATTGCATTTTAATGCATTTTCAATCTGATCTAGTTTTTTTAAAACTCTTTTGGCGCCAAAGTCGGTTTAGTTGATTTTTTACACAAGGTAAATCAAGATTAGACTGCACAGAACATGCGAACTAATTCTTGTTTGACATGAGAACAGTCGAAACAGAATTCACATTTAAATTTTCTACCAAAATAAACCTTGTTTCCTCTATATAGATATATACAGTTTACCATCAAATTCTGAACTCCTTACCAAATGAGAAAAATGTCGATTGATCCGAACTGAAAGTTTTTGCAGACGACAATTTAAATGTGACTAAAATGATGGAATTTGTCTTTGGTAGGGTGGAAAACATTGTGGGAAAAGGAGAAAATGCTGGTTACCAGCATTTTCTCCTTTTCCCATAGTGTTTTCAAAAGGCTTTTTCCTCAAGGTCCTTGAAACTCGGAATTGTGTGGTAAAGGCTTAATATGAAAAGAGTGGCATAAGATGCGTTGTAGGAGTTAGCCCTTTACCAGACGAGAAAATTTTTGACTTGTCCAAATTGAAAGCACTTGCAGACGACATATTAAAGGTGACTCATGATGGAACTCGTTTCAGAAGCGAGAGAAAAGCTTGTGGGAAAAGGAGAAGATGCTGGATACCAGCATTTTTTTCCTTTTCCCACAATGTTTTCAAAAAGCCATTTTTCCCAGATTCGTTAAAAAATCTGGATTGTTAAGTAAAGGGTTAAAATGAATAATTTCCCTTCAGCTGCTAAGCGCGACTCACCACCCTTTCGCGGACAGGATAGATCAAGGTCAAGATCAGACTGCACAGAACGTGCAGTCTGATCTACACTGTCCGACACGGAGATAACTTTTTCCCCCAAAATATACATTCAAAAATAACAACATTTGGTTTTTCCTATCGGCTTGAAAGTTTCATTTCATTTGTTTAGCAAGTTAACCCTTTACCACACAATCCGACTTTGAACGACCCTGAGAAAGAAAGCTTTCGAAAACGTTGAGGGAAAAGGAGAAAATGCTGGTAACCAGCATTTTCTCCTTTTCCCACAACATTTTCTAGCCTTCCCGACACAAATTTCAATTTTTGAGTCACGTCTATTTTGTCGTCTGCAGATGCTTTCATTTTGGACAAGTTTATGATTTTGTTGTTTGGTAAGGAGTTAAAGAAAGTCATATCGACTTTTAGTAAGCTTTATTGCGTCATAAAATATGCCGGTCTTGTTTTTGTCTTTCTTTTTTCCAAAAATAAAGACACGTATATCTTATGATTAACCGTTTTCAGTTTATGTCAGAAACACTTCGTTAATGGCATTGTAAGCACTTTAAAGTAACAACAGCTGCCAAAAGTAAACAAGGAGGGGCGTTAACATGCATTTAACTCTTTACCAAACGACAAAATTTTAGACTAGTCCAAATTGAAAGCATTTGCAGCCGACAAAATAAATGTAACTCAAAAATTGAAATTTATTTTGGGGAGGCTAGAAAACATTGTGGGAAAAGGAGAAAATGCTGGTTACTATCATTTTCTCCTTTTACCACAATGTTTTCAAAAGGCTTCTTTATCAGGGTTGTTAAAAGTCGGGATTGTGTGGTAAAGAGTTGAATTTAAATCGCCAAGCCCCCGTAGCTCAGTCGGTAGCGTACAGGACCTGAGAACAGGAGGTTGCTGATTCGATATTCGGCTTGGCCAATTTCTTTCCTCTCTCACTGCTGACCATTGTTTCGACGATGGTTATGTGGGAAAGCAGCCAGTGGCTATGAAAGAATATTGTGCGGAGTACTGGTAAAAGAAACTCCAGGAAAGCATGGATAGGTGCACTGGCCGCCGCGATATAACTGAAATAATGTTGAAAACGGCGTTAAACACAATACAATCAATCAATAAAATCATTAAATTTAATGCTATTTAAAAGTATGGAAATTACTGTGAAGATGACAATCTGTTATTATAGAATCGGCCCAAGTGTAAGTCGCTGACAGAGAAATTAATTTCAAAACTAGATTAAAAATTGCCAGATCACTCTATCTTTTGTTTACTTTTTGCCTGATTTTAAAATTCATTTTTCTGCCAGTGACTAACACTTGGACCGACTAACACTTGGACCGACCATGCAATAACAAATTGTCATCCACACAATATTTTCAATACTTTTGAGTGGTATGAGAAGATTTCCACTGCTATTGAAGATGAATTTGGTCATAGACTACCATCAGGTAGTAGATGGTGTAGATCAAGATCAGACTGCACGTTTTGTGCAGTGTGGTCTTGATCTACGTTATCCGCAAAAACTATCTAAGTCGTCATTGGTAGTGAAAGAATTAATTTTATACCAGACAACGAAGTTTTAGATCTTTCCATATTGCGAGCATTTGCAGACGACAATTCAAATTTTGGTCAAATGAAGGACTTTGTCCTTAAAAGGGTAGAAAACATTGTTGGAAAAGGAGAAATGCTGGCTACTAGCATTTTCTCAATTTCCCATAGTGTTTTTAAAAGTAATTTTCCTCTTAGTTGTTAAAACTTGGGATTGTGTGGTAAAGTCTTAATTTAGAGAACTAAACGCTGGATCGTTTTAACCTTTTACCAAACAATTACGAGTTTTAACGACCACCAAGGAAAAGACCTTTGAAAACATTGAGGGAAAAGGAGAAAATGCTGGTAACCAGCATTTTCTCCTTTTCGCACAATGTTTTCTGCCCTCACAAATTCCTAATTTGTGCAAACATCTAGTTTGTCGTCTGCAAATGCTTTCAGTTTGGACCACTCTAAATTTTGTCGTATGGTAAATAGGTAAGAGCGCAAAAATTAGAGCCATAATTCAAAGTGAAAAGATACTGACTGTGATTTAGAGTACATTTTGCACAATTGACTATGCATAAGGTAACATACAGAAACCAAAATTGTGCTGTATGGCACAAAATGCTGACTTAAGCTTTGGAGAGGGGACATCGAGGGCCGTATTTACCTTCCTTTCTTAATTTCATTCGAAGTCTAATTCTTGATATAGAAAGTAACGCAACTTCTGATTGGCTTAACCAAACCATTTGGTTTAGCCAATCAGAAATTGTGTAACTTTCAAATTGGAAAATTCTTCAGAATAACATTGAGAATATTTGCCACACAGTCCCCAGTTTTAACGACTCTGAAAAAGAAAGCTCTTGAAAACATTGTGGGAAAAGGAGAAAATGAGGTAACCAGCATTTTCTCCTTTTCCCACAATGTTTTCTACTCTATTAAAGACAGAAAAGACAGAAATATCATTTGAGCTACAATTATTAAGTCGTCTGCAAACGCTTTGAACTTGGACCGATCCGAAATTTTGTCATTTGGTTGAGTCAAGAATGGTTGGTCAATACGAACCCGCGGGTTTAAACTTAACCCTTAGGCTGCTAAGCGCGGCTCGCTGACCTTTTGCGGACAGTGTAGATCAAGATCAGACTGCACAAAACGTGCAGTTTGATCTTTGATCTACACTGTCCGATAAGTCCAAAAAACAAGCTTGAAGTAGCATTATTCTAATTTTTACTATCGGCCTGAAAATATTATGTTAGTTATTTAGCAGGATAAGGGTTAGGAAAACAGACATCTAACTAAGCCTTAGAGTTTAGGAACTAGGACATGGCCATTCTTAACTCTTTCGGCGCCAAATAAACAAACTCCGCCTCTTTTGATGCCTGTAAATACAATCCACTGAGTCTCCGGAAGATTTTTATCAAATAGGCTTGACTAAACAAGCGGAGGGCATAGATCAAAGATCAGACTGCACGTTCTGTGCAGTCTGATCTTGATCTATGCCGTCCGCAAAAGTCCCTGTTTTCGCCTATGGCGCTGAAAGGGTTAAGCATATAGAAAACTCGGAGTACAGAAATCTGATTTACCCTATACCACTCAATCCCTAAGTCTTGAAGACGTGCCTGAGGAAGGAGGCTGTTGAAAATATTGTAGGAACAGGAGAAAATGTTGGTTACCAGCATTTTCTTCTTTCCCAACACCTTTTTCCATCCTGTCAAAAACAAATCTCATAATTTCAATCACGCTTAGTTTCTCCTCTACAAATGGTTTCAATAATGACGAGTCAAAAATTTTGTCGTGTGGTAAAGGGTTAATACTTTTGGGTAAAGAAATCTTGATTATTTTTTCAAAACGCAGAAAGCTGGGTATGTATTCCCCGACGATTCTTAAGAACACTCTTAGTCTAATTCACAAGAATTTTCTAAATTTGAAAGTAACACAACTTTTGATTGGCCAGTCCAAATGGTTTAGCCAATCAGAAGTTGTGTTACTTTCCAAATCTATAACTAGACCAAGAATTTTCTAAGAATTGTTGGTGAATACGGATCCGGGCTATTATATGGAGAATGAATATTGAAGTTAGTCTGTAGAGTAGAGAAATCCGTTCTTTACTATTAAGTATAGATTATGGACTTTTCCTCAGAGCGGAGAAATATGATCTATGATTCTCTCCTGCATTCTTGACTATTTTACTGATCTAATGAATTTCGGTTACTAGGAAAAAATTACGGGTGGTTTTGAGGGTAGTCTCCATAATGAGACGGTGACGGTGCTTCTTTCCATATTTGGACATTTACTGTGCCCACGGCGGCGATTCCATCAAAAACTAAAATCTCATTCGGGGACAGTTATCTGAACCAATTCTGCAGGTAATGTAGAGCAAGATCATACACTATAAAACACGAAGTCTGATTTTGGATCTACTCTGACACGTTTATTTTGTGTGAACCAATCCAAAGTTTCAGGGAATAATAAGACTTTTTTCTTTTTAAATCAGGAAAACTTTCTATTAATTTTCGTTCATGTAAACCTTTACCAAGGAATCTCGTGTTTAACCAAACGACAAAATTGTAGACTTGTCCAAACTGAAAGCATTCGCAGGCGACATAATAAATGTGACTCAAAAAATAAAATTTGTATTGGGAAGGCTAGAAAACACTGTGGGGAAAGGAGAAAATGCTGGTTCCCACAATGTTTTTAAAAAGACTCCCCCCCCCCGCCCCCGGGGGTCGTTAAAAGTTGGGACTGTGTGGTATAGGGTTAAAGACTCCGAACAAGATTTTTTTTGGGAAACACACTGTAAGAAAAGAGGGGCACAAATGCTGGAGGCCAGCTTTTTCTCCATTTTCCACAATGTTTCCTACTCTTTTAAAGATAAATTTATACCAACAATTGAGCCATGTTTATTTTGTCGCCTGTATATTCTTCCAATATAGATCAACGAAACAAAAATGTCGCCTAGTAAACGGTTTAGGTTAAAACTCGTATTTTTTTTTAACACTTCATATAGTAGTAAAAATGTAAAAGTCAAGTTAACCCATTAGGACAGTCCATGGATAGTACAAGTTTTGAAAACATCGTGGGAAAAGGAGAAAATGCTGGTAACCAGCATTTTCTCCCTTTTCTCACGATGATTCTTTTCCTTTTACAGAAAAAAGAAAATTAAAAGCATTTGAGCTATAGTTAATTTGTCGTCTGCATTATGCTTTGAATTTGGACAAGTCTAAAATTTTGTCTTCTGGTCAGAGCCTTTAAAATAAGATAAAAGTAATTTTTGGAATCTTTAAAGCAGCCAAATTAACCCTTTACACATTTAACTACTCATTGGGAAGAGAGCTTTTGACAACATCGTTGAAAAAAGAGAAAGCGCTGGTAACCAGCATTTTCTCCTTTTCCCACAATGTTCTCTCTTCATTCATAGATACAGTAAATCCGATCAGTCCCTTATTTTAAGTGCCCATTTTTGGGAAGAAAGCTTTTCAAAACATCGTGAGAAAAGGAGAAAATGCTGGTAATCAGCATTTTCTTTTTTTTTCCCACAATGTTTTCTATCCATTCATGGACAAACCCGATAATTTGAGAAACAGTAAACTGTCGTCTGCAAATGCTTTCAATTTGGACAAGTCAAAAATTTTGTCGTCTGGTAAAGAGTTAAGAAAGCGAGCGTTCGAGGAAGTTATAGACACCTAGCTCTGTCTGACAGCTCTCTGAGAGACAATGGAAATTGGCACAAAATAAAAGAAAAAATAACACAAGAAGCGCTACTTACTTTTGATTGGCTTTGGATTAGACTGTTTTCGTCTGGACATGTTATTCTGGATTTCACTGACATTTAACCCCGTTATTGTCTTAAACACCCCGGTATTGTGAGAATGACCCCTGCGCGTTGCGCGATGACCCCTGACTCTCGTCTGCCATGCCAAATTTACCCACACGCCGCACAAAAATTAAATCTCAATATCAAAACGCAATCAGTGAGAGTGAAAGAAAACAGCGATATGTGAAACAGTCAGAGAAAAAAGTATGTATTTTTTTTTTCAACACTATCGCGCACAATTTCTATCCAAAAATATATTAATATCACTAACACAAAACGATCCTACTTGGTTTTTTGCTAAAACTGTTAAACTTTCCTTCTAGAGCAGTATATCATACTCTTTGACACAATTTGTGAGATATACCCTCGTCCTTCACTGATCAATACTGTACTGTGGTTGAAATTTAGCATTTTATCGTCTGCTATTAGCGGGCGAACTAACTATTGGGTGCTCGCGGGCCCTCTTATCGCGAGAGTGATTAGATGCTATCTTATCTGCTGCGCTAATCTCGTTCATTCATCACGAATTATCGCGTTATCTCGGACCGCGTCATTTGGTACATGGCTTTCAGATTATCCGTGGAAGCAGTTTTGTAAAATAATTGGCAGACGACAAATCAAAAATACAATATAAAACACTAGGAATCAATAGTAATATTTTGTCGAAAGGTTGACATAAAGACATCATAGAAACAACATAACCAGCCTTCTTTTATGTCTAAACTCTTGATCAGACAACAACACTTCAGACTTGTCCAAATTTTAAAGCAGACGACAAATGTGAATGTGACTCAAGTGGTGGAATTTGTCTTTGAAAGGGTAGTGACTCGGGATTAATTTGATAAAGGGTTGACTCTTTACCAAACAACAAAATTAGGTTTGCCCAAATTAAAAGCATTTGCAGACGACAAAATAAACGTAACTCAAAAATTGAAATTAGTTTTCTGAAGAGTAGAAAATATTGTGGGAAAAGGAGAAAATGCTGGTTACCAGCATTTTCTCATTTTCCCACAATGTTTTCAAAATCCTACCTTCTCAGGGCCTTTTAAACTGGGAATTGGTTGTTAGAGGTTAATTAAGTGTTTGGTAGTTTTGTCCACTGAATGTTAATATAAATATCTTAACTCAATACCATTTGGATTGCATTTGCAGACGAAAAATTAAATGTAATTAAATGGTGGGATTTGCCTTTTAGAGGGTAAAAGGAGAAAAATGCTTGTTAACATCACATTCTCTCTGAGGTTCATTAAAATACGGAATCGTTAGGTTCAGGGTTAACCCATGTGCAAACGACAAATGAAGTGTTGTTCTAGTGATGGGGTTTATTTTTGAATAGGGTAGAAAACATTGCGGGAAAAGAAGAAAATGCTGGTTACCGGCATTGTCTTCTTTCACCACAATGTTTTCAAGAGCCTTCTTCCTCAAGGTAGATAAAAGTAGGGATTGTTTATTTATCTTTTTATTTATTTCAATTAGAATGGGAAAAAAAGGTCAAATGATCTTGACCTTGCCCATCATTAGATGACACTGATGATGGTATTCAACTCTTTACCACACAATCACGGGTTTTAACGACCCTGAAGAGGAAGCCTTTTGAAAATATTGTGGGAAAAGAAAATGCTGATAAACAGCATTTTCTCCTATTCCCAAAATGTTTTCTAACCTTCCCAAAATTGCAATTTTTGAATCACATTTATTTTGTCGTCTGGAAATGCTTTCAATTTAGGCAAGTCTAAAATTTTGTCGTTTGGTAAAGGGTGAAGTGATTATATTAAAAAGAAATATGCAAATTGGATTATACATTTGAGAACCCCTCTAGATAATAGTTGTTTATTTTCACTGTGTTTGAATCGGCCGACTTTAGAATGTGAAACCGCGTACCTCGATTTTGAACAAGCAGAAGGCGGTAGCTTACTTGGTAATATACAAGACTAATTTTCCAGGGTATTTAGTTCGAATTCCAGGTCAGACAAAAACTTATCGAGAGTCGATGGTTGTCCGTGAGATAAAGATCATTCTTCTCTCACAGCTGAATATTAAGTCTTTGACGTTTAGGTGGGAAAGTACACAATGGTTATTAAAAGCAGGATGTCGGATTTAATCATTTCCCAAACGACAAATTTTGGACTGGTCCAAATTGAAAGAGTTTGCAGACGACAATTGTACATTTGATGAAAATGGCAGGAAGTTCTCAAAAAGGGTAGAAAACACTGTGGGAAAAGGAGAAATTGCTCGTGCAATTTCTCCTTTCCCCACAGTGTTTTCAAAAGACTTGTACTGCAGACACGTGAAAACCAGGGCTTGTTTGGGAAAGGGTTAATCAAAATGCGAAGATAAAATACTGTATATAAAATATGAGCAAGTAAAGGGAAACAACTCTAAATAGAGAATAGTTCTAAATCGAACTCTTCACTTGCTGGTGGCAATTTTCTGCTCTTAATCTTTGACCTGCAAAATAAATGAAATGAAACTTTCAAGCCGATAGCAATGAACCCCAATTCAGTTATTTCAAAGGTATTTAGGGGGAAAAATATCTTCTTATCGGATGGTGTAGATCCAAGGTCAGACTGCACGTTCTGTGCAGTCTGATTCTGATCTACATTGTCCGCAAAAGGTCCTTGAGTCGCGCTTAGCAGCCCAAGGGTTAAGATCAGACAGCAAAAAAAGTCTAATCTGATCCCAAATCTACGATACTAAGTCCGATATTGTTCATGATCTGAGATATATGCAGCGAAATCAGTCTTAATTCTTTACCACATTACAAAATCTTAGACTTGTCCAGAGTGAAAGCATTCGCAAATGACATGTTGAATGAAACTTATGGAATTTATCTCTAAGCGGACAGAAAACATTGTGGGAAAAGGAGAAAATGCTGGTTACCAGCATTTTCTCCTTTTCCCACAATGTTTTCTACCCTTCCCAAAACGTCATTTGATGAACGAAATTTATTGGATCTAGGCGTATGGCTTTCGACAGACCGAAGTCGCGTCCAGCTCTGGCAGCGGCATTTCTTCAGCATTCTGTGCCTGTCTATCATAAATGGCGGGGAGGGGGCGGGGATTAAGAGAAAACTACTGTAACAAAACATCCATAATAGACACTTTTTTTTGACAACCGACTGAATTATGAGGTAGGCTGGTCCTTGGATATGCAGAAAATTGACCAACTGCGAAAAGTTTCGGCCCAGGTCAGCCTGCGTCGATACTGTTCGCAGATGCATTAAGCCCCCTTTTCACAGAGCATGGTTCAAATATATTTGAAGTTTTTTTTGTTTTGGACTCACTTAACCAAATTTAGGACATCCCTATTTTGACTGAGGAGCAGGTTCGAGTTTATCTTATCTGTAAGGACTGGATACGGTTCGTCTTGATAAGATATGTACAGATAGAAGACAAAGAGACAAAGATAGGAGCCCAGTTTTTTGCAGGATGTTGTACTTTGATGATAATGCCTTACCGGCATTTTTCACCTTTTCCCACAATGTTCTCAAAAGCCAGAGGTTCCGAAACCCAGGGTTGTTATTGCATGGAATCATTTAATATCATGTTAACCCTATACCACACAATTCAATGTTTTAACAACCCCGTGGAAAGCTTTTGAAAACATTGCGGGAAAACGAGAAAAAAAAAAAAATATGTTTTCTAGCCTTTCAAGGGCAAATGACATCATTGGGGTGACAATTTATCCTCTGTAAATGCATTCAACTTGGCCAAATCTAAAGTTTTGTCTTCTGAAAAAGAGGTTAACCGTTAAACTGCTAAATAAATGAAACGAAAATTTCCACTCAATAGGAAAAAACCAAAATATTGCGATTTCAAAGTATTGATTTCACAGGATAGAAAGTACCGAATAGGACAGAGTAGATCAAAGATCAGACTGCACGTTTTGTGCAGTCTGATCTTGATCTACGTTGTCCTCAAAGGGGCAGTGAGTCGCGCTTAGAAGAATAAGGGTTAAGGAAAATGCAGTCCAAATCACAGAATTTGCACTTTAACCCTTTACCAAACAATCCCGAGTTTAAGCGACTCTGATAAAGAAAGCTTTTGAAAATATTGTGGGAAAAGAAGAAAATACTGGTTACCTTTTCTCGCCGTGTTTTGTACTCTTTCACAACCAAACAGAATCATTCCAATCACATTCTAATTGTCGTCTGCAAATGCTTTAAATTTGGACGGCTCCAGCTTTTTGTCGTTTGGTAACGGAGTTAACCCTTTCCCAAACAAGCCCTGGTTTTCACGTGTCTGCAGTACAAGTCTTTTGAAAACACTGTGGGAAAAGGAGAAATTGCTCGTAACGAGCAATTTCTCCTTTTCCCACAGTGTTTTCTACCCTTTTTGAGAACTTTCTGCCTTTTTCATCAAATTGAAAATTGTCGTCTGCAAACTCTTTCAATTTGGACCAGTCTAAAATTTATCGTTTGGGAAAGGGTTAAAGGATGATCCAGGAGAAAGTGTTTACTACCAGCTATTTTTATTCTTTTCCCATACTGTTTTAAACCCCGTATCCGTCAAGGCCGTAAAACACGTGAAACCGTTTGATAAAGTTTTATACCTTTATCAAACAATCTCGAGTTTTCAAGTGACCAATATTTTCTGCTTTTTTCAGCAATGTTTCCTACCCTGTAAGAGGCTTTTGCAACAGTTCATTTTTACCACTTCGGATTTGTTTCTCGCAGATGCTTTCAATTTAGAAGCGTCTAATATTTGTCGTTTGGTAAATTGTTAAAGGTGATAGGAAG
Organism: Tridacna gigas; assembly: GCA_945859785.2. Taxonomy (NCBI): domain Eukaryota; kingdom Metazoa; phylum Mollusca; class Bivalvia; order Cardiida; family Cardiidae; genus Tridacna; species Tridacna gigas. Next base: position 59,698,310 of record OX244034.2, on the reverse strand, counting down.
TACATGTACATGTATTTTTACGTTTCCGCTGCATTATGTACATCTAATGATATACATCTATTAATCTCAACGACGTGAAACACAGCTGGTTGTCACGTGATCCATGATAACCGGTGATAAGATTGAAAATGGATAAAATCGTTTGGTATGAAATGAAATTGTCGATTTTTTCCGTCGATACCAAGTTGTTATCATAAATATTAGACTCAAAACGGAAGCTGTGCGAGACGAAGATTGATGACATCATGCAAAGTAATCAAAGTACTCGACAATCGAATATTATGAGATAAACACGAAAGTATACCGCAGACGCGATAATTATCAATGGTGGTACATACATGTATTTGTTTACCATTTACTGGCTCATTCCATGTTATTGAAAAAACAAACACAGCAGTTTGAATGCAGTGTAATTTGATTATCATTCGAAACAAGAGAGCATGATAGTTATCCGGTAACTCACCAGTACCACCTTTCTTTGGATATCGATTGATCCAGGTTGGCATCAAATTTATCGCGTTTAGTATATAATTGTACAGTTGCACATTGAAAATTGTTAAAAACGACATTAAATACATGTATGTACATCAGTGTGATGTTAAGGTAGCCTTAATTATTTAGAGACCGTTTGGTCAAAATGACTATTCTAAAACCAGTATTATTGTGTCCATCCAAATTGAAAACATTTCAAGGACAGAACAAATAAACAATAGACATACTTGGGAAACAGAAAAGACAAGATATTATAAATACCTCCTAATATACTGATCAAAATTTGCTTAACGTAAACAATGAAACCACACATATTCTATTGCTTATTCCACTGCTTGTAAGTATGAATCATAAAAAATTAATGATAGTCAGTATATGCATATCCATGGACAGCAGACATGTAATCAACGCAGCCCAAAGTTACCGTGGCTCTGTACTAGAACTCTTGAAAATAACATACCAGCGAAAAGCAGGTAGTTGCGTTACATGTTAAGAGCCAGCACAATAAGCTTCAATCTATTCATTGTCTGCGCATGTCATTATTCTTCGAAGATTTGACCTGTCCGCTATGAAGCATCATTATCCTGCACAGGATAAATTAATACGCGAAATAGCAAGCGGAAATTGCTATACATACTACGTCTCTGGAAAAATTAAGCCAGCTTTTCGCCACAAATTTCGTGAAAATATGAAATGATTTCAAACGGGGAAAATAATTTTATAAAATACCATTGTTTACTGCAAATCTCTGTAGACAGTTTCTAAATATAGACAAGGGGAAAACCGTGATTTGTGCAATAGACTGACAACAGAAATAACGTCACCACCCTGCTGAGCTTATTCCGAGGCCTTTTCTCAAGCTTATAGGGGCTATGTTTTAAATGGCTGATGCATAGGCTATATGCTAGCCAACATTGCCTGGATGAATCGTACAAGGTAGGTTTTAGTGAGTAAACGTATATTTCGTTTTGAAATTCGCAGCCTTGATTGACATCTTCAAAAGTAGTCCGATTCTGTACCCAGAATGCACATACCAGATAGGTTATGTATTTGAAAGCTGCCACCTAGCGGAAGATAATGTTAATTTATTAAGTCTCACGCTTAAAATGACACCTACGTATGGCGATCGAACATATAAAAAGGCCTTTTACTGAAGGACTGATTCGAGGCATTGCAGTGCTCGAAGTAGGATCTACTCAAAGAGTAATCAAAAGCGTACTAGGTGTGTCATAGAACGTTGTTGGAAGATTGTGGCCACGCTACCAGAGGCATTGAAACGTCAAACATCGACATAGGGGAGGCCGGTCAAGGGAAAAAACTTAAGCCCAGGACCGGTTTATCTTCGTTCAAGCTCAAAGGAATATTTTCCTGGTTACAAAGACCGTGCAAAATAATTTTCAGAATAGGCCTAGCACTGGCATTAGACTATCAACGCATACGGTAAGCAATCGTCTCCGAGATGCTGGCATGAATATCTGAAAAACAGCCCTAAGTAGCAACGAATTAAAGATCAATTGCCATGAATGGGCACACGATCATGTTGAACGAACGACTCAAGACTGGGCATATTTATGCCCTCTTATCGAAAGAAGCCAGACCCTGCGCTTATTTCACAGACAAGCAAGTCCGATTCTGGGAAATGAGAAATGCGCATTTTGTGCCTGTATTGCTTAGCATGAACGATACGGCTGGACAAACCAATCTCCAGATCTTTCAAAACGGCTCTGTCATGGCTTTAAGGCAGGTACATAAATGTAATTTGGAATGTTTCTTTTCGCCCATAGGCTGGTGCTAGAGTCCAATATTTCGTTCTTATTGAAGAATACGCTCGTGTTTGTGTCACCAATGACTGCCTGGAGACTCTAGCAATCATCTTTATTGACTAGCCAGCTCGATCCCCGGATTTCAATCGGGTGAGCAGAATTAGACGTGCGTCAGGAAGCATAATCTGCTCGTTCGTCCCAGCTCAGTCTGCCCATATCGCCTTTTCCTACTGTTGCCTTTGCGGACAGCGTAGATCAAAACGTGCAGTCTGATCTTTGACCTACACTGTCCGTTTTTCTGCAACATTAAGATTAATACACCTGTGTATTGGCCATAGCGGAACAAGTGAAAAACGTTTGACATGGCGTTGAATATCAAACAAACATACCGGTAATTTACAGCAAGAATTACACAACTATTAATACACTTTCAATATCCTGTTTTTTCCATGCCGATAGTCAGTCATACATAATCAAACAATGCTCCACGCAACAAACAATACCACTGAAAGATATACATTCGAGATACTGCCTGTAATATGGACCGGCTCGCGTGTAATTTTCTTTTCTTATTTTCACATAACTGATTATCTCTGTAGATAACATTTTTGCTGAGTCCTTCAGTGTTTTAGACTTCAGCTAAAAATGATTTAGACTGGTGCCAAATGGACAGGTAATTTCTTTCTTATCGAAATTATTTGTACAAGCGTATATAGTCTAATTTGTATCAAGACAGCAGTTCAGTACCGATAGCCCAGCTGGATAAGCCGACGACTTTGTTACTGAGGACCTGCCAGTTCAAAGTTAGAGCAGTCATACATTCTGTCCGAATTTTGATAAAAGAAATTGCGTCAGGAATCCTTCATCTCTCGCGACCATACATTATTAGTTGTCCGGTCAGGTGGCAGGGCACTTGGAAACTTGTTCACGGCTGTGGAGAATCATGTCGCCCCGAGCCGAAGGCTTGTTCACGGCTGTGGCGAATCATGTTTCCCCGAGCCGAAGGCTTGTTCACGGCTATGGCGAATCATGTCGCCCCGAGCACGAAGACTTGTTCACGGCTGTGGCGAATCATGTCGCCCCGAGCCGAAGACTTGTTCACGGCTGTGGCGAATCATGTCGCCCCGAGCCGAAGGCTTGTTAACGGCTGTGGCGAATCATGTCGCCCCGAGCCGAAGGCCTGTTCACGGCTGTGGCGAATCATGTCGCCCCGAGCCGAAGGCTTGTTCACGGCTGTGGCAAATCATGTCTCCGCATGATTCGCCACAGTCGTGAACAAGTTTCCAAGTGCCTCCATCTGAACCTACAATGAATTTATTATACTGTAAAATTTTACCATTCCAACGTGTGAAATTTGAAGTGAAATTTCCCTGTTTTAATGTCTCACAATCAAGTAAGCATAAGAAATCGAATTTCCCTTCTGAGTGCCAAAACACACTGAAAAAGTGATGTCACTGAAACCTTGGTAAAACGTCCAATTTGGAGCATGAAGTCAGTGCGATAGGTATTCGATACATTTTTTATTTAAACCTGGATTTTAACAACTCCAAGGTAAGTAACTATTCGTTTTATGATTTGTTGGCAAAAGTAAACAACTATTAGTTGTTTCAAACGACCATTAGTTTATCTTTGTTTTTTAAATGCAACAATGCATGACCTTTAACACTACACAGCTTTTTTACATGACGATTCGACTTCGCCATCTTGAATTTTGCATTGAAATGTAAAAGTATCTACAGGGCTCCCGACAGGGAAACTGTGCTGTACCTTGGGAGCTCCAGTGTACAGCAATATATATTCGGAGCATACTATCCAATCAGATTGCGAGAAATTTCTTTGCAGTATAATAACGAAAAGACATTCAGTAGTTTGGGATAGAAATTGCAGTGGCATTTAAATACTGATGGTTGTAATCCTGACAAACAAACACCAGAGCCCGTAATCATCGACCTTTCTGAATTGCATTCGCAGTCTAATTTTAGATGGTAGCATAAATTTTGATTGGCTAAACCATTCACTGTTTGGTTCAACCAATCAGAATTTGCGTTACTGTCAGATTAAGGGTATCCTTCAGAATTAGACTGAGATTGTTACTCGTATTAAGAATGGTTGGGTGATATTAGGATCAAAACAGCATCGATAGGTGCAATGCCTACTGTGACATTAATGAAACTATGGAACACGCCAGTTAGTACATAATCAAATCAATACCTTAGCCAAATGCAATTTGTACATTCCTGTGGTCGTATATAAGCAATCTTATAAATTGTTCTAGACTTGTCTCGTTGGCCAGATTATTGTTTTTTTTCAGTTTGATTGTTTTCTTTTTTTTTTAACCAGCAGATACTCCATATATGTTATGTTTCCTAAAGGAGATCCTTCAATCTGGTTGTGGCTCATGCAGGTAGTACTTCCTGCAGATGGTGCTTCAGACAGCTGGTTTTTCATGCTGGTAATGCTTCATACAGATGGCACATTATACAGATGGTACTTTATACAGATGGTGCTTCAGACAGAAGGTGCTTTTATTCTGATGGTGTACCCCTAAATAAATAAATAGATAAATAAATTTTCTGTTTTAACACGTAAGTTTCAAATTTTTTTAGATATTACACAGAATTTCACGACTGCAGAATTCGAAAATGCCATTACTTGTAAATTTCTTATCAATACCGTTGTTATCTCGTTTCCATGGCAATCTAATCCATTTTTGCAGCAAACTCGCTTTTCCGTTCGATATGGAAGGGAGATAACCGTTGCTGAGCAGATATAAAGATAAGATAATTCGATACCAAAACTACGGTGTGCGATATCAGCCGAGGAATCGCCGATATAGTCTCATTAACGTTCCAGCTCCATATAGCGAGAGATTGCGATTTGTGATTGTGTTCCAAGCTGAGAATGTCAACTTTGCGTGCTATTAACTCTTTCACTGCCAATATCGACTTACATAACTTTTTCGGACGGCGTAGATTAAGATCAGACTGCACAAAAGTGCAGTCTTATTTTGGATCTACACTGTCCGCTACAATCCAACAATGCAAACGTTTGATCAAAATCATATTCACTTGCAGTGAAAAGCTACTATAAGACCCCGAAAAAATGTAGAACTTCTGTATTTGGCTGCGAAAGAGTTAAAGATAAGTGTCTGCTTTGAATACTGAGCCCTGTACGGAACAGTCCCGTGGTATAAAGGCCCTAAAGAAGGAGTCTTTTAAAACCATTGTGGAAAAATGAGAAAATGCTGGTAACCAGTATGCTGTCCACTCTTGCAGTGACAAAATCCATCACTTGAGCAAAATTTGATATGTCTTCTGCAACAGCTTTGAATCTGGACCAGGCTTTAAGTTCCCGTTCGATAAAAGTTTAAAATGTTGTCTCTAGAACAGATATTTGTGCTGCCGAGCCCGGTCGTAAGCGTATCGTACAGGACTTCAAACCTGGGATCACTGGTTCGAATTCCCAGCGAGGCCAATTTGTTTCCAGAGATAGATGATAGTCATTGCGAAAGGATTTTTTCATCTCTCATCGCTGATCATCGTTTCGACAATGGTAATGCGGAAAAGCAGCCAGTGGCTTGGAAAAGATAATGCGCGAAATACTGGTTAAGGAAACTCCAGGAAAGCATGGATAGGTGCACTGGCGTTTAACCTATGTGTTCGGAGCCTACTTCTTCAGGATCTTCAAATGATGGAATTCGTTTAACTAAAGGTAGAAAGCACTGTAGGAGAAGAAGAAAATGCTGGTTACCAGCATTTCCTTTTATGCCCTCATTGTTATCAAAGCGCTCCTTCCTCGGGGTCCTAAAAACAAGGGATCACACAAAAAAATCCCGATTTCCCTACGGATTATGTAATCCAAAGGAAGGGAAATAACTGTTGTTTAACTTATGTAGCATCATGACTTAATCTACACCAAAGTTTTCTCCCTTGCTTTTCGTGGAGTACTCGTTACCTCTCACTACAAAATGCACTTTGTTACAAGCCGTTTGTCTAACAACTCGATTTACGTCTTTTCTCTGCGTTAAAGTAATCGGAGACCCAGTTCCATTATTTCTTTTACTTTTTAAAAACAAGTTCTCATTTTTGTAAAAAAAAATGTTTCGGTGGGATAAACAAGCACCACTAAATGAGCTGAACTCTGGGAAAAGGAGGTTTAATGCATCTCCGTGATCCATAATACCAGGTAGTCATCGTATTACTCTTGGTCTATAAAATAAATTTTGTCTTACAGTCAGCTGAATCATAAGGTAGACTTGTCCTTTAACATGCAGAAAATTGACCTATATCAAAAAGTTTCGCAATCTGCGCAGGCTGACCTGGGTCTATACTTTTTGTTAATGCATTAAACCCTCTTTTCTAAGGGTATGGCTCATATATGATTCAGCTTTTCTACAGAGGTTTCTTGTGACTAATTATTGAATATGAAAGAGTAAGTTAAGTCAACAAGTACATGTAAATATGCAGAAACTACGGAAAATCCCGTCAATATCTTTTTAGCGTCATTTTAGTCCTAACCAGCTTCTCTTGATCTATGCAGTTACACTTTTATTGCTTTTATTCTTTAAAGCCCGATATATATATATATATATATATATATGAAAAGTTCAACTGGTACCGGTTCAAGGATAATACATAAAAAACAAGAATAACATCACATGGGAGAATATAAGAATAAGATTTATTGCCGACCGGTTTCTTCCATTAAGGAATCATCAGGGCAATCTAACAATAAACGACGTAGCAACGTTGCGTTGCTACACACAAACACAAAATCAATGACGTCATTTACTTAATGTTCAATTTAGGCATAAATTTTTTAATGAATGATTGTTCTTTGAGTAACCTAGCT